>OY728130.1:1194033315-1196851912 GCA_963277665.1 Viscum album
CCTCGACGACAGAGCAGAGATCCTCCGTGGACTGCGACGACGGCAGAGCAGAGATCCTCCGTGGACTGCGACGACGGCAGAGCAGAGATCCTCCGTGGACTGCGACGACGGCAGAGCAGAGATCCTTCGTGGACTGCGGCGACGACTGTGCAGAGATCCTCAGTGGACTGCGTCGACTACTGCACTCAGCGATCCCACGTGGATCAGTGCTTCAGGTTCTGTGTGAGCCCGATCCTCCGTGGGTCCTTACTACCGGTTCTGTGTGAGCCACTGCCTACAGGTTCTGTGTGAGCCCGATCCTACGTGGGTCTTTTTGCGGGGGTTAGTACCTATCGATCCTTCGTGGGTCCGACGACTGAGACGGATCAGTGATCGTCTTTGACGTCATCTGAAAAAGTATACCTGGTTGAGCTGAATCTTATGTTACTCTCCTTTGTGGATTGTGTTGAACCATCCTTTGTGGATTTACTGTTTACTCTCCTTTGTGGATTTGGGTCTTGCTTTCCTTTGTGGATTGAGTTGTTCTTGAGCTCGTGAGCAGAGCTAGAATTGGGGACTTAGGTATATGTATGGGCATATACCTAAGTCGAGTCAGATGTTACTTCGTGATTGCATCTTTCTTTTGTGCTATATCCTTTGTGGATTTCGAGAGACCTTCGGGGGTCTCGGGGTCCTTACTGAGTAGTTGTACTCACCCCTGCACGGGCTATGCCCGCACCTTGTTGTGTTGGTTGCAGACGACGGACAGCGCTGATCACGGTTGGGGCGTGGAGCAGGACGGTACCTGGAGGTGGACCACTGGACGGGACGTGCTCAGAGCGGACGTGGGGCCCGAGGAGCTTGGAGGCTATCTGTACCCACCCTTCAGGTGGGATTGCCAGTGGACGACACGAGGCCGCCGTCTTTTCTTCAGTTGCTGTTTTTCTTTTCAGTTGTACTTTACAGTTGGGCTTGTATTTCCGGCCCCCTTTACTTTCTGCACTTTACTTTCCGCTTGCTGACTCTGTGTGGTTGTTACTTATAAAGGCAATGCCTTCCCTGTTTACTGGGATTTTACGCCTTGGTGCTAGTCGCCAGCCCCTGGCCTATGGAAGGCGGGCTTGGGGTAGTCACGGCACGGGCCCCGAGGACGGGTCGTGACAAATTGGTATCAGAGGTGGTCGGTTCTACCGCAGACTCTGATCGTCCTTTCTTTCTATGTGAAGCAATAGTGTTTAGTGTATTGAGTGTGGTTATCAGTTCAGGGAGCCCAGTGTTGGTGCGGCGGCCGACGTATCCGTACACCAGGACCCTGACTCCTGATTTCCGACTTAATGCATGAAAACATTGATTGCGTGTGTGTTTCAAGTTTTCTTTGTGATTACTTATGTCAGCTCACCGGGTATACTGATCTGCTTTATGAAAGTCTCAAGTTTTCCTTGTGATTACTTGTGCCAGCTCGCCAGGTATACTGTTCTGACTGTGGTGCTCTTGTTCTCCTTTTCAGGATGGCCCCGCGACGACTGCCAGCTAGGGTTCCGAGTGTTGGGCGCGATGGCAGCCCACCGAGCGACGAGGCCTCGGTGCAGGGCCCTTTGCCAGCGGTGGCACCGGCGGTAGCCTTACCCGCCGAGCCACCGATGCTTCCAGTACCAGACGCCGACGATGCACGTCGCCTCAGGGCACTGCACGAGTTTCAGGGCCAGCGACCGCCCAGGTTTCGCGGTGAGGCGGACCCCCAGGCCGCCGAGGACTGGCTAGAGGCGGTGGTACGGATCTTTCGGCTAGTGAGGACACCAGCGGATCTCATGGTGATTCTCGCAGCGAGCCTCCTGCAGGCGGCGGCAGGACGATGGTGGAGCCTGATGCTCCAGGTTCACGATGAGGCATCCCTGCTCTGGACGGACTTCGAGAGCCTCTTCCGCTCTGAGTTCGTCCCGGCCACCCTCCGAGCGGTGCGCATCCAGGAGCTTCTCCAGCTGCGCCAGGGCAGCATGACGGTCGCTCAGTACGCGGCGAGGTTCACGGACCTATCTCGCTACTCGACCGACATGGTACGGGACCCCTTCTTCCGGGCCCGGACCTTCGAGCAGGGCTTGCGACAGGAGATTCGGGCGTCGCTGATCTCCCTCAGCATTCCGACCCAGGCGGGAGTACTGGAGCGAGCCCTCCTGATCGAGAGCTTCCTGGCAGAGCCTTCTTCAGTGGCGAGACCTAGCGCAGGGCGGCAGGTAGCTGAGTCTTCGGCAGCAGGTAGCCGACGGATGACTCACGGGTCCAGGCAGACCAGACCCCCACGCAGACGGCCTCAGGACACCGGCTCAGCAGTACGAGGCACACAGCGGAGTGCCAGCCTTTCGAGAGGCAGGCTGTGCTACTCTTGCGGCGGGCAGGGTCACATGGCTCGTGACTGCCCGACTCGCCGATCAGAGGAGCAGCAGACGGTGGAGGGGCCACCCAGGCAGAGGCAGAGGGTCGACCGTGGCGGTCCGCAGGGAGGAGGCGGACGAGGCCGAGGAGCTGGCCGAGCAGCGGGTGGTGGGCGACGCTTTCAGGCTCTACCCCCACCACCACCAGGAGGGCCACCTCGACCACAGGGAGCCGGCGGGCAGGGACAGGCCCAGCTCCAGGCAGTGGAGGCCTACGACCCCGACATGCCAGAGATGATTCGAGGTACGATCTGTGTCTATTCCACCCTTGCTGCAGTACTTATAGACACAGGAGCGAGTCACTCTTTCATAGCCTCTGCCCTTGTTCGGAGCTCGGAGATTCCGACTGAGCCGTTGGCTCGATCCTTACGGCTAGAGACTCCTACGGGAGCAGACTCGACGATTACGCACTGGTGCCGGCAGTGTGAGCTTACTCTAGGAGGCGAGAGCTTCGGCTGGGATCTCCTTGTAGCGGCGTCGAGGCCTTACGACGTCATCTTGGGCATGGATTGGCTATCCACGGTTCATGCCCAGATCGACTGTTTTAGGCGCAAGGTACGATGTGTTCGTACCGACGGGAGCAGGTTTACCTTCACCGGCGAGAAGGGAACCTTTGCAGCACAGGATGGACTTCCGCGGAGGAGAGTGCAGCCCATCTCACATCAGTTGGCTAGCCTCATCCTAGGAGCAGTGGACGTGCGGAGTCCGGCTTTTCCTGCAGTGGTGGACCAGTACGTGGACGTCTTTCCCGACGACGTTCCAGGGCTACCTCCTCGTAGAGAGGTAGACTTTTACATCGACTTGTACCCCGGGACAGCCCCGATATCTACTCCAGCATATCGGATGGCCCCCGCCGAGCTTCGAGAGCTGCGGGTACAGTTGGAGGACTTGCAGAGCAAGGGGTTTATCCGACCCAGTGTTTCACCCTGGGCTTCCCCGATTTTGTTCGCCAAGAAGGCGGACGGGAGCTTACGACTTTGTGTCGACTATCGTCGCCTGAACCAGGTGACAGTGAGGAACAAGTATCCGCTGCCACGGATTGATGACCTCTTCGATCAGCTCAAGGGAGCGCGGTGGTTCTCGAAGATAGACCTCCGGTCAGGCTATCATCAGCTCAGAGTTCGAGACGAGGACGTGCAGAAGACGGCCTTCAGGTGTCGGTATGGCCATTATGAGTTCTTGGTTATGCCGTTCGGCGTAACCAATGCTCCAGCAGTGTTCATGAGCCTCATGAACAGGATCTTCCAGCCATACCTCGACCGATTTGTCGTTGTCTTCATTGACGACATTTTGGTATACTCGACGACTGAGGAGGAGCATGCCTACCACCTGCGAGTTGTGCTAGACACACTCCGAGAGCACCAGCTTTATGGCAAGCTCTCAAAATGCCAGTTCTGGTTACGTGAGGTCCATTTCTTGGGGCACGTCATTTCTGAGGCGGGAGTTGCAGTGGATCCCGCGAAGATCGAGGCAGTGCTAGCTTGGGAGCCACCCAAGAGCGTGACAGAAGTGCGGAGCTTCTTGGGCCTAGCCGGATACTATCGGAGATTCGTGCCAGACTTCTCCAGAGTTGCGGCACCACTCTCAGCTTTGACAAAGAAGGGGAAACCCTTCGTGTGGTCAGACAGATGTCAGCAGAGCTTCCAGGAGCTGAGACAGAGATTGACCAGCGCACCTATCTTGAGGTTGCCTGAGGAGGGAGTTGGGTACGTAGTTTACTGCGATGCATCAGGGACTGGACTCGGATGCGTCCTGATGCAGGAGCGGGCCGTGATCGCCTACGGATCACGTCAGTTGAGGCCGCATGAGCAGAACTACGCCACTCATGACCTGGAGTTAGCAGCAGTGGTCTTCGCTCTGAAGACTTGGCGGCACTATCTGATGGGCGAGCGCTTCACAGTCTTTTCTGACCACCAGAGTCTCAGGTATATCTTCTCTCAGAAGGACCTGAACCTGAGACAGCGGAGATGGCTTGAGTTCCTCCAGGACTATGACTTTGAGATAGTCTATACTCCTGGGAAGGGGAACGTGGTAGCCGATGCCCTCAGCAGGAGGACGGGCATTCAGCTGCTTGAGGAGGCGACGGAGCAGCTAGCCTCCTTGCAGATATCCTTCGTGGATAGAGACGGAGCAGCCTTTCTTCAGTCTCTCACAGTCTCTCCTCCACTTCTACAGCGGGTCAGGGAGGCTCAGCGTGGGGACGCTGACTGTGAGACCCGGCGTGCACTGATATCCTCAGGTCAGGCGCCTGATGGTTTCTCCCTTGGAGCAGAGCATGACATCCTTTTCAGAGGACGTACCTTCGTACCAGTCGCTCTACGAGAGGAGGTGCTGAGAGAGTTTCACACTTCTCCCTTGGCGGTACATCCCGGAGTGGCGAAGATGTACCAGGATCTCAGGCGACAGCACTGGTGGCCGGGTATGAAGAAAGCTGTGGCAGAGTTCGTTTCACGATGCCTCACCTGCCAGCAGGTGAAGGCAGAGCACCAGGTACCAGCAGGTTTGGTACAGCCCTTGGAGGTCCCGGAGTGGAAGTGGGACGGCATATCTATGGACTTCGTGACTGGACTTCCACGCACTTCCAGAGGTCACGACTCCATTTGGGTGATTGTCGACCGACTCACCAAGTCGGCACACTTCTTACCCATCAGAGAGCAGGGCTCAGTAGAGAGCTTGGGACGTCTTTACGTCCAGGAGATCGTACGGCTTCACGGTGTGCCATCGACTATCGTCTCCGATCGAGATGCTCGTTTCACTTCCAGGCTTTGGAAGGGGTTGCAGGAGGCGTTCGGGACGCGGCTCCATCTGAGCACAGCCTTCCACCCTCAGACGGATGGACAGACGGAGAGGACCATACAGACACTCGAGGACATGCTCCGTGCATGTGTTCTCGACTTTGGTCGCAGCTGGGAGGACCACCTACCCTTGGTGGAGTTTGCGTACAACAACAGCTACCACTCCACCATCGGGATGGCACCATACGAGGCGTTGTACGGCAGACCCTGCAGATCACCGTTGTGCTGGACAGACCCTGGGGAGTCAGCACTCGTGGGACCAGAGATGGTCCGAGCCACGACAGAGAAGGTCCAAATCATCCAGGAGAGGATGAGGACAGCTCAGAGCCGGCAGAAGTCATATGCTGACAGGAGGCGGAGGCCACTAGAGTTCGAGGATGGCGACCACGTCTTTTTGCGTGTCTCACCTCGACGTGGTTTACGGAGATTTGGCCGAGGCGGCAAGTTGTCTCCACATTTCATCGGGCCTTTCCAGGTCCTCAGCAGGATAGGAGAGGTGGCTTATCGCCTGGCTCTACCACCTCAGTTGCACCGGGTGCACGACGTCTTCCACGTGTCTCAGCTGAGGAGATACGTGCACGACCCGACGCACATCATCGACTTTGGGGAGCTGGACGTGGACGATGGGGCGACTTTTGCGGAGGTTCCAGTGGAGATCGAGGATCGACAGGAGCGGGTCCTACGTGGGCGGTCGATTCCTCTTGTGCGCGTCAGATGGCAGCACGGGAACCTCCAGGAGAGCACTTGGGAGCGGGAGGCTCAGATGCGTGCTCAGTACCCCCATTTGTTCCCCTAGTTTTGATGTATCTTTACGGGGACGTAAAGCCCTGAGGTGGGAGTAATGTAAAGACCCGCAAATTTCAAGGAAATTTTTTTCTTAATTTTCTTTGGAATTTTACAAGAACGCAGCTTCAGACGGCACCTGATTCCGAGGCCCGGTGTGCCCGGAATCAATTTCCGAAGTTTGGCTCGGGTACGTTCAGTGAACGGACGAGCGGGTTTTTCTATCTTTTGAACCGGTGCCCGGAATCGAATTCTGAGGGCACCGATGAAATCGCAGCGCCGGTATTTGCTTAGAAACGCCTCTTCCGGAGTTGCGTTTGCTCAGACGTGGTTTTTAAATTTTGCGGCTTTAAGTCAGAAATAAAATAAAGTTTGTGCGACAACTTTATTTTATTTCACTTAAGCTGCTTGGAAGCCACTTGAAGTCACTTAAAGACGGCTTGAACTGAGTTGAACTGGATAGGATGCTATCCAGAAATATCCTACCCCCTTTGGTAGGATATTTGTGCGGTGGGACCCGCACGAGCCCCGCCGTTTCTTTCGCTAAGTAACGCACCCGCGAAAACCCGTCAAAGTAACTGAAAAGTCAACCGACGCGTTTTCTTTAATTCTTAACAGACCATTTAATTGGGCGGTTTATTTCGTGAATTAAATGGACTGTTTCTTCGTGAATTAAATGGGTCGTTTCTTTCGTTGAATTAATTCAACGAATTGATGGATCGTTTCTTAACCGGTTTCGTGTTGGCATGTTTATAAATTAAGACCAACATAAAAATCCTTGGAAAGGATTTGAGAGAATCTTCGTTCCTCCACCCTCTCCGCGAAGAACGCGAAGAACGCGAAGAACGCGAAGAACGCGAAGAACGCCGAACCCGGAAGTCGACGACGCTTTCGCCCGAGACGTTCTTCCGATCTCCGATCTCCGATCACCGACCATTCGAGGTGAGTGATTTCGGATTTCCTCTCAAGTTCTTTTCTTTGGTTTTAAACGAAACACAGATTTAAATATTAATAATTTAAATCTGTTGTTCTTGATTTGTTGAGCTCGCCGGCTCAACGCCGGTTTCCGCGACGACGCGACACCTTCCCGCGACGACGCGACGATCGATCTCTTCCGCGACGATCTCTTCCGCGAAGAACGCCCGCGCTCGACGATCATCGAGGTAAGGGATGTTGGAATTCTTTTTAAAATCCCGTGTTTATTCTTTTGAAATATAGAACCCGATCACGAAACAATTTTAATTTATTTAAAATTGTTGATTGGTTTCTTTCCTGTTTCTCCCGTTGATTATGACTAACGCGGAGGGTGCGGGTCTAACGAACAAGACCCGGTAACCCTCCGTCGATCTTCCTTTGTGTGCGGATTTGGCGAGCGACGGCAAAAGCGCGACGCAAGGGCCATATGTTGATTCCGCAGTGGAGGACGCATCCCGGGAGGAACAACGGCGCAGACGGGAGGCAAATCGGGCCACCGGAGCATCTCCGGCGGCCCGCGGAAGGAGGCGGCGGCGCGGGTCGCCGGCGCGGCGGCGCCGGCGACCGGGGGCGGCGGCGCCCGGCGCGCCGCCGGAGGAGTCCGCCGCGGCCGAGCCGCGGCCGAGCCGCGGCGGCGGCGAGCCGCCGGACCGCGTCCGCGGTCCGGCCTTCCAGCACGCGGCCCGCGCGGGCCGCGTTTTCTCCAAAGCCGCGGGTTTGACCCGCGGCGGCAGCGCTTCGGCCGCTCGGCCGAAGCCGAGCCGGTCCGGTCGGCCGGGCCGCGCCCAGGCCGGACCGGACCCGGCCGAGCCGGTTCGGGCCGGGTCGGGCCGACCCGGTTCGGGCCGACCCGGTTCGGGCCGACCCGGTTCGGCCGACCCCAGGGGGGGTTCGGGCCGGGTCGCCCCGGGCCCAGTACCCCCGTTTCGGGCCCTCTACGGTCTTTCGCCCATATCTTGGGCCTGGGACCTCCGATTGACGAACCGTCAGCGGCTACGCGATCCTTGGATCGAGACGGTCGTTTCGGTATATTATACTCAAGGTTTCGGAAGACTTTGGGTTCGGCCGGGTTGGTTCGTACACGAAGCCAACCGGGCCCTCGGAGCGGAAACGCTCATAACTTGAGCTACGGACGTCCGAACGACGTACCGTCAGCTGTGGTAGTTTCCTCTAAGTGAGACGGAACTTTTGGCATACTCCGCCCGAGGATCGGATACAGGCGGAGTACGGTCGGGTTGGTTTTGCCCTAAAAACCAACCGGGCCCCTGGGACGAAAATGCCAATAACTCTCAGACCGGGCGTCCGATTGACGCGCCGTCTGTCGCGTTGAGATCCTGTTGTCGATACGGAACTTTTGGATACATCAACTTCGGACTACGTGTCAGTTGATGTATCAGCCCCTCGGCTCGTGGAGCGGACCCTCCTAAACGAGCTCGCTACGTGCGGGAACCCTAGCGCTGGCTGTGACCTCGACGACAGAGCAGAGATCCTCCGTGGACTGCGACGACGGCAGAGCAGAGATCCTCCGTGGACTGCGACGACGGCAGAGCAGAGATCCTCCGTGGACTGCGACGACGGCAGAGCAGAGATCCTTCGTGGACTGCGGCGACGACTGTGCAGAGATCCTCAGTGGACTGCGTCGACTACTGCACTCAGCGATCCCACGTGGATCAGTGCTTCAGGTTCTGTGTGAGCCCGATCCTCCGTGGGTCCTTACTACCGGTTCTGTGTGAGCCACTGCCTACAGGTTCTGTGTGAGCCCGATCCTACGTGGGTCTTTTTGCGGGGGTTAGTACCTATCGATCCTTCGTGGGTCCGACGACTGAGACGGATCAGTGATCGTCTTTGACGTCATCTGAAAAAGTATACCTGGTTGAGCTGAATCTTATGTTACTCTCCTTTGTGGATTGTGTTGAACCATCCTTTGTGGATTTACTGTTTACTCTCCTTTGTGGATTTGGGTCTTGCTTTCCTTTGTGGATTGAGTTGTTCTTGAGCTCGTGAGCAGAGCTAGAATTGGGGACTTAGGTATATGTATGGGCATATACCTAAGTCGAGTCAGATGTTACTTCGTGATTGCATCTTTCTTTTGTGCTATATCCTTTGTGGATTTCGAGAGACCTTCGGGGGTCTCGGGGTCCTTACTGAGTAGTTGTACTCACCCCTGCACGGGCTATGCCCGCACCTTGTTGTGTTGGTTGCAGACGACGGACAGCGCTGATCACGGTTGGGGCGTGGAGCAGGACGGTACCTGGAGGTGGACCACTGGACGGGACGTGCTCAGAGCGGACGTGGGGCCCGAGGAGCTTGGAGGCTATCTGTACCCACCCTTCAGGTGGGATTGCCAGTGGACGACACGAGGCCGCCGTCTTTTCTTCAGTTGCTGTTTTTCTTTTCAGTTGTACTTTACAGTTGGGCTTGTATTTCCGGCCCCCTTTACTTTCTGCACTTTACTTTCCGCTTGCTGACTCTGTGTGGTTGTTACTTATAAAGGCAATGCCTTCCCTGTTTACTGGGATTTTACGCCTTGGTGCTAGTCGCCAGCCCCTGGCCTATGGAAGGCGGGCTTGGGGTAGTCACGGCACGGGCCCCGAGGACGGGTCGTGACAGGGATGGTGAGGGCTGAGCAGGGGGAGGGCTGGGCCGGGGGGAGGGTGAGGGTTGGGTAGGGGGAGGGCTGGGCAGGGGGTGGGATGGGCATGGGGAGGGAGGGGGGCTGGGCATGGGGGAGGGGGAGGGTTGGCAGGTGGAGGGCTGGGCAGGGGTAGGGGGAGGGCTGGGCTGGGTGAGGGCTGGGTAGGGGGGAGGGTGAGGGCTGGGCAGTGGGGATGGATGGGGAGGGGCTGGGTAGTGGGGAGGGATGGGGAGGGGCTGGGTAGTGGGGAGGGATGTGGAGGGCTGGGCATGGTGAGGGGTGGGCAGGGGGGAGGGTGAGGGCTGGGTAGTGGGGAGGGATGGGGAAGGGCTGTGCAGGGGGAGGGGGAGGATCATGTATTTAACCATTAAAAATATAAATTAGAGAACTATCTTTGAAATGGGTCAGGTTCTTCTTGGAAGCTCCTGGTTCACTAGGCCTGCGGATAGAAGAAAAGGGTCTCATCCCAGTCACTCTAGAATGAATATGTTAATACACTAAATAAATCACATGATGATTCTATAGAACTTCTAGAACAATGCCTTCATTCTCATGTACATGTTTGTGTACCGATATGAGACCTATGATTTTGAAACTGGAAGAGATGTACACGTATTGATTGAAGGATAAAATGGTATTTATATAATTGAAAAGGTTGAAGTTACTTGACTCACCAACCGATGTCATTACTTTCAATTGACTATCATGTTTAGAATTTATGAATATACTTGATCCTTGACTATACTACTAAGGTGTAGAACAATGAGAGTCCAAGGTCGATCCCACAAGGAACACGAGTGATCTGCAATAGCCTGACATTACTTAATTGTTAACCTAGTGATTTGTAAGCAAAAATCAGTTTAAACAGAATTTTAAAACAATAGTTTAAATGATAGTTAAAGACAATTAATAAACATAGAAGTGAGATATCAATTTAAAAGGATGTTTAACAAGAGATGTCCACCTCTTTCATTCATGATTGTGTCGAATAAATTGGCTGCAATATCATTCTAAAATCACGAACTTCTCTAAGGTCAAGTCCATTGATTCTGCCTAGGTTAATCTAGATCTCTTGGTCGGAGAAATAAACTAATATAAGTGCATTAATATGTTGTTAATATTTTCATTATTAATTTTTAACCATAAGTGAGGGTTTTTTATTTTAGCTTTTGAATTCAACTCAAGTATACACATTATTTCTTTTCTGTTTTAATGTTTTCATGTTTTCATGTTTTCATGTTTTCAAGGTTGACATGGCAGCCCTGTTACACATGGGTGATGGGGATCTTAAGGCTTTGGGAATTCCAATGGTAAATGACTTATTATTCCGTCATGTTCTTTGATCATAGGTTTTTAATGTTCATTGTAGGAGGCCAATACTGTTTGATGGGGGCATCAGATTTCTGTATTATATTTTTTAAAATTATTTTCTGTTTGCCTCAATTGGAGGTGACAATTTTTAACTTGACATGATATCTGGACATGACATGAGTTTAAAAGGTTTTGGTTATACATAAAGTGGTCCAAGTTGTGATAGGGTTGAGGAATCTTACACAAATAACTCAACATGAGATAAAATTTTATTATAATTAGAACAACAGAAGTTTTAAGTGGATGGATATGAGCAACATATGCAAGTGAATCATTTGGCTCCCGCATTACTTACAGTTTTGCTCTTGCCATCTCTTATTAGAGCTTCTCCAAGTCGAATTGTTAACATGGATTCTATTTTATGTTCTTTTTTCTTAACAATTCATTTTATTTTACATATTACTTCTTAAATTGAAAGTGCAAAACTTTATGAGCATGTAAAGTTTCAGTGATTTTCTCGTTTACTCCTTACATCTACATGATTTATTAGCTTATATTTGACCACGTTTGATTTCATTACTTCTTTCTTTGCACCACAATTATGGGTTTGAGATAATTATTTCTCTTCCTTTCAATAGATACATAATGTTGGCTTTGTCGACTTTGAAGATGTGAATGTTATTTTTGGTGAAAGGAAGTTTACAAGTTTAGTGGGATACTCCAGCAGCAAGCTTGCACAGGTGCACATGCAGCAGTACGGTGTTTGGAAAGAATGTGATCCTTCCTCTGTTTTTTAGTCAAGATTCTTTGACGAGGTACTCTAATTTCCATTGTATTTTTCATGTTGGGATTGATATACCAGAGTAGGTATTTTCATATTATTGTTGATTTCTGAAATATTTGAATGGCAGGATTGATATTTCTGTAGGTGCAGAACGGTAGGGAGGTGGAAGTCTATACCCACGGTTTGGAAAACCGTGGGTACATTCTGGGATTTTGATTCAGTATACCCATGGTTTTCAAACCGTGGGTACATATGGCGAGATTTAAATCACTATACCCACGGTGTGCAAACCGTGGGTACATATGGCGAGATTTAAATCACGATACCCATGGTTTGAAAACCGTGTGTATAGATTTCTATACCTAGGGTTTGTTAAACCGTTGGTAATGTGAATTTTTCTTAATCTATACCCACCGTTATATGAAAATCGTGGGTATATCCCTATTGAGATGACACTGTAGCCGGTGGTTCTTGAAACTGTGGGTATATCCTATACCCATGGTTTCAAGGGCTATACCCTCGGTTTAAAATTGTGGGTATAGGTGATATTTCTAGTAGTGAATGCATAACATATTTTTATACCCCTTATCATATGATGTCATATGAGTTAAAGTTGATCATGGTGAAACTCAAGGACATGGAGTAGAATTCCTTTATCCATATGAGTACATCACTGTGGGGTGCACCTATCTTTTTCTACATGAATTTGGATTGTACTATACTACGTGACATAGGTTACCAGAAGTAGAACTAGATGATAGGGAAGAACATATATGCTTTCCCCTGATGAATGATTACATAGACTAGTTACAGAGATCTTAGTGAATATCCAATATTAATATTTCACCAGCTTATCCCCAGCTATAGGATAGAGATGAGGACATCCAAAAGATGGAATATAGGAGTATTTTTGGGATATTGAAGTACATAGTGATGTTTTTTAGACCATTGAATGCACCATAAATTTTCAAGTCTCCCTTGAACAAGATATTCCACCCAAATCATGACTCGTTCATCATGGTGTTCATTGACAATGTCCTTATCTACTCACAAACTCTGAAGAAGCATTCTAGTCATCTCAAGATTTTCAGGGAGTGATTTTAGAAAATTTACAATATTCCAACCGATTTTGGATTAAAATTTTGATTATATAGGTGAAATTATTGAGACATGTGGTGTCTAATATAATTAAAACCATGAAAAGAAATAAGTTTGAAGTAGAGATGTCCCCAAAATGTCCTAATAATGATCTTGAGATATGTAGATTTCTGATATTACTGGGATAATGTTGATGTTTTAACACAAACATGTCTAGATTATAAACAACCATAAATATGAGGATGAACAAGGTAGTGAATGTTAAGTGTTTATGACAATGTGAAGTGGTTTTATTGTGCTAAATAAAATGTTGGATACAATTCCAATGTTGATACTTCCTGGGCCATGGGTTAGTTATACTATAATCCATGATGTATCATGTATTGCATTGGGGGTAGTAATAATTTTTAGGGAGATTCTAGTATCTTATGGGTCATGTCAGTTATTACTGTTGGATCGAATAGTTGATATAAAAGTCTATTAGATGGAACAATACAAGAGGGGGGGGGTGAATTGTAGGTTTAAAAACCTTTGAGTTTTAGTAACAAAGACATTAGTTTAAATGAACTTAAACTAATACAAATACAAATACCCTCAATTGTATTGAAAGTAAAAGGTATGAAATATTGTAATACTAATGTTAAGTAAAACAATTGTATTCAAGAGGAACACAATAATCAGAGTAATACAGATATGAATGATTCTACCTTAAAGCGTATAGAACCAATCAAAACAATATGTAATGGAATGATTGTAATTGAAACAATTACAATTGAATAAGTAAAGAAGAAAGGAAACAATACAAATCCCTTTCTAATACAACAGCGGAAATGTAAAAGTAATACAATTCTTTTAACCCAAAGAGAAGGGTTATCCTTTCACCTAGGATAAAAGGTCTGTCTCACCAACACCTTGGTGAGCCCTCGATACGATGATCGACACGTCTGTCTGCCTATCCCCGGCAGCCCTCGATACGATGATCGGCACGTCTGTCTGCCTATCCCCGGCAGCCCTCGATACGATGATCGGCTCGTCTGTCTGCCTATCCCCGGCAGCCCTCGATACGATGATCGGCACGTCTGTCTGCCTATCCCCTGCAGCCCTCGATTTTGCAGGTAATCGACACCTCTGTCTTTCAATTACTTGAAAGCCCTCGATACGATGATCGGACGCACAAGGCTGATGAGAGAAGTCACAGTGTCTCTCTCTAGAATCTTCGTAGTTCACAGTGTCTCTTCGTTCATCAGTGTATTCTCAGCTTCAAATGACCTCCTATTTATAGGCCTCGGGTTCCAACGGTCATATTGCCTCCAACGGTCATATTGAAACAGAAAGCACGACATCGTTTTGATTAGTATATAACTAACTCAACGACATCGTTTTGTTAGGATAAGAGATATATAGAAATGTAAAACATGAGTACGATTCATATGCAGAGAGATTTTTTGACAAAGTACCAAAACAAATAATGATCATCTGAATAGCAAAGTCAGTACGATACGATTGACATAGTCAGTACGATACGATTGACAGAGTCAGTACGATATGATTGACAGAGTCAGTACGATACGTTTGACAGAGTCAGTACGATACGTTTTGGTCGGTACGATCAACATCGTACGATACGATAAACATGATAAAAGACAATTTGTTATTTACAAACATATGATAGAATACATTTGAGATTTCCAAAACATTCCATAGAATATATTTGTGATTTCCAAAACATGATGTAAAAGACAAAAGAGGACTTTTGACTTAACAATTACCCCTTGAGTGGAACTATCCAACACACGACTTGTTGATAGATGCAATGGTCCCTACATTAAAGTGTTGTATACAAATTATCTTTAGTTTGATTTTTTTATTCTCAAGTCATAATATCGTTTTCTGTATCTTCACTCAGTGGGAAATGAATTTTTGGTAGAGCTAATGGGTAGATGACGTGAAATGATTTAATTTGATATGTACTATACAATAGATAATAGTAACATTAATGAGGATTTTATTAGACTTAATACATTGTTTCCTCAGGAGATTTAGTAATGGACATCATAAAAATGGTGGTGTCTTATGAGCTAATCGGATTAATAAATGTTGGATACTTTTGAGGGCCAAGAATTGATGATGAGTGATCCATTGGTGGTACCATATCCTTTAGTAAATGAGTTATATTTTGGGTATGAGACTAACAACGAGTGGTTTATGATATGGTAAAAACTAGACATATGTGACTAAATAATCATGTAACGATTGGATGATGAAGATGTGATCCCAATACATGGGGGAGTTTTAGCCCCTACTATTATCTAGAAATAGAAAATGAGATACTTTCATTCCACTATGTGGGTGGGGAATCATAGAGTGAAAAACCTATACCATTACATTGGGAATTATTGTTGTTATCCATGAATCAATAAGGAAATCAAATGATTTGTTTATTGATTCCATACATTCTAGAAGATATTGACTGAGCAAAAATATCTTGTTGGTTTTTTCTAGAAACATTTTTCTCATATGGGTGTGGAAGATCATTATGATAGTCTCTATGTGTATCATCCAATGTTTTTAAGAAATGTATTTAGTCAAATTTATTTAAATTCCATATTTTATTGAGTTATAATAAATGAAAACTTTGTATTTTTTTATACACAACACCATGTTTATATTGCATTTCATGTGACATTGAGATTCTTTAAAAACATGTTTTACATACATTACTGAGATTTATGAAAAAATATACATTATTATATCACATGATAGTTATCACATAGAAATTAGAATTGAAGGAATGAATTCTATTAATTATTTATGAAACTATATGTTTCAATTGTTTATAAAATAAATTCATTGGTTTCTAATGGATTATAATGGAAAATAAGTTACAATTGAATATAAAGGATATGTTTTTATGAATTTTTGTTTACCACAATTGGTTTATATCATAATAAATTAAATTAAAAAATAATGTTGAAATATAGTAATGATGATTATATTTTATATATTTATTTATTTTTAAATTAATTCAATATGCTTGATAGGATTAAGAAAATAATATATAAAAATCTATGAATAAAAAATTTATATTTTTATGAATGAAGTTTTACCACCTTTTAATGGATCGCCAGTTTCAAAACTAAATTTCTAAAATTTTATTAATTATTTATGAAGAAATAAATTTTATTTTTAAATAATTATATGTAAATTTACTTTCTGGAAATTTTGGTATTTTTCAGAGTAGTTTCATGTTTTTATGAAACGTGAATCATAGTATATCTTAATTGGGAACTTCTTTTTCATCTAAATAATTTCTATTGACTTGTTATGTTTTTATTTTACTATAATGAGTAATTTGATAAATTTTTTGTCAATTAACCAAATATTAGTCATTATAATAAATTTCATTTTGAAAATTGTTCGTAAAACATTTCAATTTTCTAAACATTTTTACATTAAAAATAGGCTTTCTCATTCCCTCGGTAGGATTAATTTTAAATTAAATTATGCCACTTATATGGATTAAAGTTAATTAAATGGATTCCATGTTTTGAATTAGAAAAATTTCTAATTTAAAATAAGTAAAATTATTTTTTTACAAAAAATAATGTTGACAAAAATTGAAATTAATTACAGTGATTAAGGTAAAAATTAGATTACATGGTGGTTAATCGTTAATAATTAGAAAAAAATGACCTAGAAACCAATAAAAACCCCATTTAATTGGAATATCTAGATTATATATCTAATTTAATCTTATTTTTTTCATTATTGTGGGGTAATTATTCAAGGGATACTTCCAATAGGGTTTCCTATTTTTTATTTTATGAATTCCACTCTCCTACCCTATAAAAAGGAAGTCACCCTCTCTATTTATTCACAACCATGAACCCCTTTTCCAATAATAAAACCTGAACAAATAAGATCCCCACATCCCCAATATCCTCCTAGAAATATCACATTTGGAGAAAATACAACTTAGGATGTCCTTCGGTGAAAACCAATAAGAGTTACTTGAAGAGAATGTAACATTCTCCAATGACAATTTTTGTTTTGATTCATTATCTACCCATTTAATTATTTTAATATTATGATTATATAAAAATATATTTACAATAAATATACTAAGATAAATTTATGTTATGGTTTTTCTTTATTCTTATAATAACATTCATCAAACAGTTAATGAAATCATTATTCAAGTATATGGAAGACTACTACCTCACAAAATAATGTCGGTCCTTTTTATTTCACCAACTATCATGATTTGGAATTATGATGGAAATAATATTAGTATATTCATATATGAAATGTTATATTTCTTTATATTTCTATGATTGTTATATAAAAAATACCTTCATGATTTCGATTTTTTGGATTAGGATAACATCGTTTGAGGATGTGTGGACTACAATCTCCCCAATGATTTGTGATTTTCTAATGCCTTACCTAAAATTTATTAATGATTAGTTTAATAAAACTATATTATATAAATAAAATAATTTTTCATTATAATTATATATTTATATATATTTATATATAACAAATCATCATCTTTTCTCCATTTAACACACTGAAAACATGATAACATTGTTCGTGGATGTGTGGACTACCGATTCCCTGAAGTGATGTGATTTTTCCTTTTTCATTACCAAATCACAAGAATAATTTATAAAAGAATATTTAATAAGGTAATATTGTATTTATGAAATAATATTTATTCTTCAAATATAAATGTTATATAAATTCTTTCTATAAAGATAATGGAAAAATGGGAACGTTACTCATGTATATGTACAACCTTCTGTCTCTATGATTATAACATTAGTTAATTTTTTAAAACTACCATTTCTATATGGTATTTAAAGGATATTTGATGAAAAAAAGGATTAAAAGTTTTTATTATTATCTATCTAGATATTTTTGAATACAAATCCCTTTTACCATAGTTTACCAACCAATTTTATTTTTGAAACATAAACCAAATGTGGTAAAATACCCGATATAATAATAATTGATTAAATAATTGTATAAAATATGGTAATAATTGATGTAAAATTATTGATAAACCAAGAAAAAGATATTAATAATTCAAATAATTAAAATATACTTATTATTCATGATGTTATAGGACAAGAATGGCAAATCAGTCTCAAGGTAATAGATTTTCATCTCACTTGTTACATCTGTGAGATAAATTCCATATTCACCACTTGTATATTTTTTGTGGTGTATAAACTACTATATTGGATTTTATATCGTTAATTTAATTTACTCTATTGTTATTTTATATGTTGTTTAATTTCTATTTGTTAATCTTGATTCAAATATACTTTTATAGAACCCATTTCTTTTCAAGAGTGTAATCATGTTTCAAAAATATTGATATGGAACTCATTTAATTTAAATTGGATACCCATGTTTAGAATATATTTTTAGGGAACCTCTAACATTTTTCTGGGTTATTCATCTTCCAATGATATTTTAATGGAAGCGGTTTATTTTACAATGGTTAATAATGTTTTATTGATATTGTTATAGAAACCATTTCTTTTCAATAAGTTAATCATTATTGAATGATATTGAAATTGAAACCATTTCATTTATAGGGGTTTGTCATGTTATAAATTAAAAACAATTATTTCTAACAGTTTTATGATGTTATTATTTAATTCATAGGACTTGAGAATTTCATGAAATGGATGAGCCCAATATAGATTAAACAAATCAAGATCACCATTATATACATAAAATTCATTAATTAATGATAATTTTGGATGTTGAATATTTGGTTATTCCAATTAATAGTGATTTGAATGTTTTTTAAAGGGTTTTTTGAAAGATATTTTTTCAATTTGAAAAAAAGAGTTTTAATTTATTTTAATTGCTTATTAATGGTTCTCCTGATCAGTTTTGATTTCATATGGCTTATGATTATTAATTTTATTGGGTTTTTACTCTTAAATGATTTATTATTTTGGTATTCATGTATTTAAGGGTACAAGATATTATAAGACTAACAAATACACTATTATTTTTTCATTATACCCTTATAAACTCTTATTCTAATTGATGACATTAAATTTTTAGTGCTTATGTTTACCATTACAAAAAATTTGATATCACACTTATTTTGTTGCTTTTTCCCTTGGTTTCAATTAATTAATTTTAATGATTTACTTCTACAAGGTATTTCATATAGATGATGACGATGTCTTAATGTGAAAAGGATAAGATGGGTTAAGTTGGAGAAATTATCATTAAAATTTATTTTAATTGTTTAATTAGGATTTTTTCATATTTCTATAAAACTATAAACTTAAAATAACCTATATAACATAACAAATCCTGGATTCATTTTGATATTGAATTGTTTTTATTAAGAAATATTGGGTGACAATTATCAACATAAAAATTGGAAATTAAAATTTAAAAATTTCAGCACTAGATCCAGGGATGCGGGTCCAAGGCTATTATAGTTTGTATCATAGGCCGGATTAGAAAACATTATAGGTTATTATTTTTTAAAATATGTTTATTTATGAGTTATTTATATCATCATAGGTCTATAATATGACGTTTGATCATCATTTGAAAAGTCTTGGACACCCCATTTTATGTTTTTATGTAGTAAGAATTTGGAGGTTACCAATGATGAATTTTAAGAATTTTTTATCGGTTTAAGGTATTTGTAACCCCTATGATCAACATTAATATTTTGTGAGGATTTATATTTAAGGAATAATGAAATAATGGGAATATTCCTATTCATGGTGACAACCTGTCGCATTAGACTATGCGGTGCGGCTTGAACGCATGATCGAAGGGTGATAATGGTTTTGTGCACTAACACTCTCCTACATGAAGTCGTGGTTAGCATGAAATTATTAGTTTTAGGTAATAATTATGTTACTGTTGGAGATATATTGTATTTTACCAGAGGAAAAATGGTTTATTTTTCATGGAAGAATATATAGTAAAATCCTTCTAATCATGGTGTTTCAACCTTAGAATGAAAATGTTTGATGAATTTTTAGAATAGTTTTTATTGGACAATTTTTGTTTGAACTGTGGGATTATAATTTAATTTTTGATATTAGGGTATCATATTAATTCTTATACATTTTGGTAATTATCATATTGTGTTTAAACTATGTTATTTTTGGATAATGTCTAAGGACATGTTTAATAGCTTGCTTATCCCTTTTACAGATATGTGGTCCCTAAAAGTTGAATTTAGTGATTTGTGAAATAATTAATCATCATGAATTCTCATAATTTGGAGAAAAATATGATATAATTTGTAAATTGATTAAACAATGAAATTCTACTCATCATGAAAGTAGATATACTTTTTCATTATCTCTTTGCCTAGTTGGTAAGGGAATTCTTTATTCCAAATAAAATGATCCTGAAAAAAAGTATTATTCTAGTGACATCAATTATAATTAACCGGTCGTATTTTCAATCATCATATATTTATATTTTTCTTTTTATTAATTTTTCATTGATCATTCAATGGTTTGTGATCAATGAAATCAATCGTGCTCTATAATTATTTATAATTTTCTACCTATATTGAAAACTAATTATTAGTAACATCTGATGACCATTATGTTTCCCATATTTAGGTTTATTGGATTTTTATTAACCCTTTATAAAATTTGTGTTTCAAAAAGTTAAATATAAAAAGGATTTTCCTTTGATAAACAAGAATAATTATGAAGGAAAATTTTATTTTAAGGGGATAGATGTAATATCTTGATATTTTATGAAATATCTTAATCAAAATTAACTTAAATTATTTGATATATTTAGTTACAAGAAATTTGTAGTTTAGATTGTTTTATAAAAACACAATGTTTAGATTTTATTTCATGTAACTTTGATTTTCGGTCATAACTTGTGTTGCACACAATATTGAGTTTTAAAAATCAACAATATACTCTTATTTCTTATAATTTTTATCACCTAGAATTTATAACTGAACAAACGAATGATATTTAATATATTTTTGAATTATAGTGTACACATTATTATAAAATGAATTAATTTATTTCCAATTAATTAGAAATGAAAATAAATATTAATTAAATATAAAGGATGGCTTTTAATAAAAATATATTTTATAACCAGAATAGTGTTTTATCTTATAAATTAAATAAGTTCCTATTATTGAATGATATTAATTAAATTTAAATTTAAATTTATTAATAAATTGTTTTTTAATTAATCAAATATGTTTTAGTAGATTAAGATGAGAGTAAAAACAATTTTAATCATAAAAGTCTGTTTATTTTAAAAAAGGTATGTTCATATCCATTTAATGGTAAAATGGTTTTGAAACTAAATATTAAAAATTTTATTAATTATATTTGTAAAAATAAATTTTATTTTTAAAATATTAATTTCAAAATTTATTTTGGGATGATATTTTGTATGTTTTTGTGAAGTTTCATGTTTGGATGAATCGTGAAAATTAGTAGATTTTAATTGAAAACTTCATTTTCATCTAAATTATTAATAGCAAAAAAAATATTTTTATTTGTTTTTAAATTACTATCATACTTATATTATATAATTTAAACACATTTATTTAATCTTAATTATTTGACCATTGAAATTGGATATAAAAAATTTCAAACATGTGAACTTGTTACTTGAAAAATATACTTCTTGTTCTATCTATGATATTATTTTTAAATTAGAAATATCCACTCATATGAATAGAATTTGGAAAATTTTATTCCATATTTTAAATAATATTTATTTATAATGTCTAATAATTTAATCTTTTTATTTGAAAAAAAATATTATTGAACAAAATTAAAATTATTTACTGTGATTGAGGTAAAAATGATTTCACTTAGTGGTTAATCATTAATATTAAGGCTTCAAATGACCTATAAACATAAACCAAACCCAATTTATTGTCGTTTATAGACCATATAACCAAATTTCTATAATGTTTTTAATTATTAATGGAACGTGATTTTAGGGATACCTCTAAATATTGATTTCCTTTTTATATTTACAAGAATATCATCCACCCTACACAATAAAAAAGTACACACCGTACCCAATTCTACTCACCCCTCTATAACATTTTCTCAGACAAAAAAAATAATCTTAAATAATCCCCCTAACATCTTATAGGAATTAGTTTTTGGAAAAAAACAAAGGATGGTATTTGGTGAAACCCAAAATGAGTTACCTGAAGAAGATATAACACACTTCAGTGAACATTTTTATGTTTTTTTCATCCCTACATAAGATATTTTTATATAATGATTATATAATATCATCATTATAAAAAATATACTAATATGTTAATATATTATGGTTTATACCAACACCTACACACATCCATTAAATGGGTAATGAAATCCTTAATCGTCTATATGGTTGGTTATCGCCTCACAAAAGCATGTCATTGGTTTTTCCATTAAAAACTCTCAAGGATGATAATTATGATGGAAATGATCTTATTATATGATTATATGATATTTTGGATTTATTTATTTTTAGTTATTTATTATTTTATGCATACCATCAAGCTTTCCATTTTTGGGAATACGATAACATCGTTTGTGGTCACATGGACTACTATCTTCTCAAAGCAATGAGATTTCTTAATACATTACATAGACAATATTAAAATTGTTTTTATGGGAATTTATTATATAAATGAAATATTTATGACTTTTATGACATAATTATATATATTTAAAGATAACATATCATGTTTCTCTTTCAATTTCACACACATGAAAATTGATGACGTTGTTTGTGGATGTGTGGAGTACTGCCTCCTCGAACTGATGTGATTCTCCCATTTCCATCACCTAATTGTAGTAATGATATACAAAATTATATAAAATTAAATAATACAATAATACTTATATGATTTTAATTATATAAAGATAATTCTTAGTTACCATCTTTATATAATGATGATTGAAAAATTTGAACATTACACATATGTTTGTATGACCTACCTTCTCAATGATCGTAACGTTTTTTCAATTTTCATAAACATATATAATTTATGGTTGTATATGTAAAATTTATGTAAAAATGTGATAATTAGTTCATTATTATTATTTTGGATATGTTTTAATAATTAACTCTTTGAACATTATTAATATATCAATGAAATTGTTGATACACAAACATGAATATGGACAAAACATATAATGTAAATATAATTGTTTAAGATAATTTATAGAAAATTATATTAAGTGAAATAAAAGTAATTATGAAAAATAAAATGGTTATAAATAATTTAAATAATTAAACCATTTATATTTTAGAATAATTAATTTTACAATCATGATAAATCATACTCAAGTTAATGGATTTTTATCTCACATGTTACATCTGTGCGCTAAATGTAATATTTACAAATTTTTTGTTTTGTTTGCTGTATATACTACCCTGTGACATGTTATAAATTTAGATTCACTAATTATATTTTTATTTATTTTTTATCAATTTTATTCCTATATGGGGTTTATTATTTAAACATTTCAGAGGGGTGTGGGACACATTAAATGTTTAAATATTATTTTTCTAAGGAATGTTTCTGATGTTATTTTAAGGGAATTCACATTCATAAACTCAAACAACCCTTGTTGTTACTTATCATTCACTATGGATATTTTTTATATATTCCATCCTTATTAATTTTTAGATGAGTTATTATTATTTCAAATAGATTTCTAAGGAACATGTTTCATTTCTATGTGTTGATCATGTTTCAAATTGAATATTATAGAAGCCATTACTTTTTAATGGATTCATTATGTTTAAATGATATTTTTACGAAAAAAACATATTTTCCATGGGATAATGAAGTTTCAATGAGATTATTATGAAACCTATTTCATTTCCATGGGTTATTCATGTTATAATGAAATTTTTATAGAAGTCATTTCTTTTCCATGGGATAATATTATTTCAAAGAGATTGTTTAGAAACCCATTTATTTTATATATATTAGTCATGTATAAACGAGTCTCTAATGTTACTTGTTTCTTTCCCATAAGATTACCCTATTTTAAATATATTGTTAAGGATCCCATTTCATTTTCATGGGTTTATCAAGATTCAGATACATTATTATAGAACCCATTTTTTTTCTACAGGTTAATATTTTTTCCAATAGAATTTTAGGATACCCATTTATTTTCCATGGTTTAATCATGTTTCAATAACATTTTTATGGAACCCATTTCAGTTCCAATGGTAATTATTTTTTCAAATAGATTATTATGAAACCCATTTATTTTCCATGGGTTAATCTGGTTTCAATGATATTTTTATAGAAATTGATTCATTTCCAAGAGATAACCTTATTTCAAAGAGATTTAAATTGAAATTGTTTCTTTTTTATCAATTTATAATGATTCAATAATATAGTTATGGAACTTGTTTTCTTCCATGGGTTAAAAATTTTTCAATGTGATTGTTATGTAACTCATTTCATTTCCACATGTTAATAATTTTTCATATATATTTACATTAAAACCACTTCTTTTTTATGGTTATATCATATTAGAAATGAGTAATGATTACTTCTATAAGTTTTATGATTGAAATTTTTTCTTTGTTCTACATTATAATTATATTAAATATGTGATCAAAATATATATTATACAAAGGTTGATCCCAATTTTAGATCTCAAATGAATGGTGTAATGATAATATTGGATTTTATTTGTGTGGTTAATCCAAATAAATTGGTTTTGAATGGGTTTTATGAATATGAAACTCAAATTTACCGAAAAGAGTTTAAATTTCTTGTTAGGGGTTTACAATGATGTTTAAGACCACGATTCATATCATAGGGCTCCTAATTTTTGATTTTATTGAATTTTGGGTATTAAATGTTTTTATATTTGATGATCCAAGTATTTTTTGTATAAGATCATTTATAATTCACTCACACCTTATGAAAAGGTCATAAAAACATTATGAACTCTTATGGTAATTGAGTATATTAAATTATTAATGCATATGCTTACCCTTACTAAGAATATATGATCACCCTTATTATTTTTGCATTTCCCACGGATTTAAGGAATGATGTTTATTGAGTTATGTATATAAGGTATTTCATAAGGATGATGTTGTTTCTTAATGTGAAAAAGAAAAGATGAATTATATAGGATAAATAATCATTTAATATCATGGGAATTGATAATGTAAGAGTTTATCCTAGTTCTATAAAACACTAAAACTAGAATGTACTCTATAATATAAGCGATCTAGGTTTCCTTTGAATGTTTTATAGATTTTATTGATGAAAACATTGATCCCAATTATCAGGATCATAGCTGGAAATGAAAATTTATGGATTTCCAAATGGGATTCGAGATTATGGGTCCTGGTATATTATATTATTACAAGGATACATAGGTTCATGAAGATTTGTGATGTTGTATAGGTTTTTTAGATATATTAATTAAATTGTTTCTTTTTATACTGATATTTGAGACTCACTCAATACATGAGTTTTCAAATCTATATGTTCATGAGAAAGTATGCTAGTATGGAGTTCCCTAAATCATCATATATTACAGGGATTCATGTTTTATGTTTGGTTTTTGGTAGGTCTTATAGATTCCAATGATAATCATCTAGGATTGGTCATATTATACCATTCCTAGATATATGTATATCCCATGTAGATTATCTATATATTAGAGGAAATGATTTTATATAGCATTATAGACTTTAGGGGTGCATGGGGTGGTCATGTTGAATTGGTTGAGTTCATATAACATAATAGTTACCACTATTCAATAGGGGTTTCACTCATTTTAGCTGTCTATTGTTGGTAATTTAACTCACTAATTTTCTGGAAAGAGGTTAGTGAGGTAGAAGTGGAAGGTACGATATTTTTTTGGTGACCGTCTATGGAGTGATGATTATTCAGAAGTGGTTTTTTAACACTCAGGACAAGCTGATATCTTATGTCTACCATGGATGGATAATTCAATAGTTTTTTATAGTTTTCAATTATTTCCTGAGATTAAATCCTTGGCTAGGACTCCAAGGATTAGGGAAGTAAGAAAGATATCCTCATACTTTGTTAGACCATATGTGCTCAGCAAACAAGTTGGCAATGTGGTGAACCATCTCTTTCTTCTTTCCTATGACAATGGTAAGGATGTTTTGTTTCAAGTGTCTTGTATTCAAATGTACATGAATAAACCCTTTAATTTCATTGATTGTGATAGTTTATAGCTTTATCCTAACACATCATACATGTAAATACTGATTTGGATTGCATCCCAGAGTGAAAAAATCCTATAAGGACAATATATGCCAGGTGCCTAGATCATGTGCTGGAATAGATGAATCTAGGTGGAGATATGTAAGCATGAATCTCTTGATCAGGCTTAGTGTCCAATGCTATTAGAGGATGACCCCAATAGATGCTTCGTGAGGATGAGAAGTCATTAGAGGGGGTATTGTAATGTCCTATATATTTTGTTCCATATCTAAGTGGTATTGTTTAATTATTTTCTCCTTTATTTTTTAGTATATACATGCTTGGGTGCATCCTAGTGGGGTTTGAGTAACTTTATCAAGCGTAAATTGAATATTTTAGTTTCTTTGGATCAAAAATAACAACACTACTCAGGTATTACTGGTTTTGGTGTTCCATGTGTGTATAAAGGGTAAGAAAGCGGTGCTTGCCAATTTTTTGGATGTGGGATTTGACAAGTCTTAGTGAAACAATTGTTAGAAAACTCGCCAAAACATAATGGGAAATGTGGTTAGAGTAAAATATATTTTACTTCTCAACCATGTCGTACTCTATTTTTTTCATATTGGGTTGTTCATGATAAACTGTGACCATGTATAGTTCATAGTGTAATATATTTCTCCTTTGGGAAATATTTATTTTGTGGAATTCAATGACCTATCTTATCGAATATTTACATAACGGAATAGGGTAACACATGGGAAGTAATTTTGGGATCTTAATGGGGTTATTAATAACATTATAACACCTAATAATTGATTTTATTCCACCACCTTACTGGTTCCATTAATCTATTGATCTTCTATGATTTTTTGTTTAAGGAATTAGGTGACGCTATTATAAAATCTATGATTATGGATGTATCTTCATTCTTGTTCCAAAATATTCAATATAAGTACTAAGTTCATCATTCATTATAAGTGTTCTAAGATTTTGGTGATTTGATGAAGGTCTAAGATAATCTTCTTGATTAAAAAAATATCATATATTCTTTCTCATAATATCATGGAAAGGGGTTTTTATGAATTAGATGATGACTCCTTATGTCATTTAGTTATCTAAGTCTAGTTTTGGTGTATCTATAACCTTCTTGAGGATAGGTGTCCTTAGAGTACTATGTGATGTTGGCTTAGAGACTTTTTATTTTATATCTATCCAATAGATGTGGTTTCTTCTTCCTCAAACTGGTCTAGGATTCTACTGATGTTGATAGTCAATATTGGTTAGGTTTTTTTACTAGTTTGATTTTTTCCATTTGTAATTATTGGGAAGTAATTTTATTTTTTCAGAACCATTCCAATGTGTTCTTAGAAAGAGTGACTGTTTTTGTTGGTGATAGAACATGGTTTATGAGATGCACCCTTAATGACCCTTTAAAATGTCATTGAAACCCTGAGATAAATCGTTTCTTATCATACATGACCATGTATATGATGTTTTCATGATTTAATGGCTCTTTCTTGATAACATTTATTGATGTATGTTTTTTATGTGTGTATGAGTGAACATAGAGACTCGGTCTTAAAATGCGACCATGTTATTTATACATAGCCTCTTTAGAACTATACATGATATTCGTTATTGTTTCTTGTTATGATACATATTATTATCACTATTTTAAATATTATAGATCCATGCTTTAATTATCTGGATAAACACATTTCTCAATTTTAGTTAAACGTCGACATGGAGGGGTAGTGGGAAGACAAGATGATGTCTATAAACTATGGATTATACGGTGTTGTGGGTTGAATCATAGACATTCCATTTAATTCATTTTGATATCATACATGGAAATTTAGAATCCATTTTATATAATATGAAGTTTGAAAATGTCATGTATCAATGAGATACAATCCAATTATGTTAAAATATCTTTGTTAGGACTTACTATCATCCAAGGATAACAATAAACTAGTGTGTTAGGTATATGGTGTTCCTCATAAGGACCACAATTGTGGTTCGAGTATAGAATTCATAAAACTAGACACCATTAGGGTGGGGAGTGGAGTATTTCCTTAAAGGTGGAAATTGAGATAATAGATTTTGAAATCCTCACTAACATCATACAAAAGAATGTGGGGTAGAAAATCAAGGTGGATTGGTTAGAATATGATCACTCAACACATGTATGTATGTTTTTTATTTGAGTATTTTCTTATCCCATGACATACACTATTATATATTATGACAACTTATGTTAAGAAAATATTGGTTGGGTCCTAGTAAGATTATTATTCACACCCTGAACATTAATTCTAAATGTATATTCAGATTTCATGACCATGGTTCCAATGAAGGGAAAATGACATACGGTAGGTGGTTTAGGAGATGAAGACTCATTGTCAAAGGCAATGTGGGGAAACACTCAGAAAATTATCAATTCATTTTTTTGTTTTCTTGCATGAACATATTACTCTGGTTTAGCTCCCCACATTAGGAGTTGATTATTTTTTCTTTAACATGTATTCTATATGATCTTCTGTTATTCATCTTTTCTACTAAGTATGTTTTATATTTTATTTATATTATTGGTAGAAACATATGGTATTGAGGGTATTGTCTCGCCCCTAATGTACCTCAAGATATCACTACCATTTAGGAGCCTCTTGTATATGGGGAGGCACATATGGGGTATTGTGGCTTTCCATCTTACAATGGGTGGTTTTTGCAGGGGTGTTATAATATATTATTCATTTACTTCTTCAACATGAAATCAATTTGAGAATCATGTAACTCTTTATAACATCTCGATGAAAGTGCATCTTCTTTCTACTATTTTTCTTCAATTCTTGTCTCCTTATCATCCATTATTGAAATGAATTCATTCTCACATATACCTCCTGAGGAACAACCACTCCTTTTTCCATCACTATATGTACCATCCTTCATGCATAAAAAACTCCATGTATTTAAAAATATAAATTGTATATTGATTTTATTTATTACAACATCCCTATATTGAACTTCATAAAACTCTTCCTCGAAAAATGATGAGATGATTTCACATAATATTCAGTTTCATCTTTATCGAGATTTGATCAATTTGTAACAAAATGTTTCATTAAAATATAGCTGAAAAAACTCAAATGTAACATACCATGAAATATGTATTTTTCACTTGAGTCTCATTTTGAGATGAGTAACATGATATTATCAAATTTCATATAAAAACCTTCTCCTAAATATGATCTTCTAATTTTATCTTCATATTCTTAAAAAATATACCTTCAGGTGGATTCATTATTTAATGTTTGAAAAAAATACAATCTCATTTGAAATCATATTTTTAGGATTTCCATCCATTATCATCTCATATGAAATGAAGATTTTGTGTATGTCATCCAATGGAAGTGTTCCAGGATCACAATCCTTTAGATATGAAACAGTATCATCAAATATATCTAGTAATATGCATAGTGTCTTCAAGAACACTATTAAAATTTTAAGAGTTTAACAAAAACCAATTATGGTGATCACCACCTCATTAACAATTTTAATTAATTCATCAATAGATTATTAGTCAACAATATGTATGTCATTATAAGTAAATTTATAAATTTCAATTTAGGATTTTGAATAGATTAATTTTTTTAATATATATATTTTAATTATTTTTAGAAATATATTTAATATCCTTTATCCCCCCCCCAAACATTTAAACATCCATCCCTAAAAGTGAGATTGAGATTTCATCTCTTTCATTCCCATAAATGTCCAAATTCTTTAGAGTACTGAACATCAAATAGGATCCTTTTGAAACATTGGTAAAACCATTAATCTCCATTTCTAGAACAATTATACCCAAAAAATGTACATATTATAGTATTTATACCTTCCAAAACCATAATTTTCCAATTAAATTTGGGTACAAATTTTCTATCCAATAAATAGATACTATATATAAAATATATAAATGATCAAATAACAATACTAACATCACTACTCTCCTAAAAAAATAAACATTGAAACAACCTGTTTTAAGAAAGAGATTCAAAATTTAAATACTAACTATATTCCCCATTCTTCACAATAAATAAATTCAAACACCTCAATCTATCAAGGGAACCATGATTTTTTTACACCAGTTATTACAATTAAAGTGTTTCTTTTTGGTTCACAAAGGGGGGTGACTCATCAACCAATATTTCATTTTCCATTTTATGACTACTTTTAAAATCAACATTCATAACTTGTTAATGTGAATAAGCTCAGTGTTTATATTCTAAAAAAATAAGGAAAAAAAAAAAAGAAAACCCTGTTTTATTTTCATGGTTCACTACTCAAAATGAGAAGCCACATCATTGGAATTATCTAGAAAACCCAAGATCACAGTCTATTAGAATCACCATTTTGTTTAAAATGTCTGGGGCTTATCCCTGAATTTGTATTACAAAGATATAACCTAGTTATTACATGAGACAAGAATAAATGATACTTTTATGATAAATATAGTTATTTATAGTGTCTTATTTTCCCAAAGGCAGGGATTATTACTTTTTTATAGGTCACTATATCATGGAAATGTATCGTCTTTATAAAATTCTTCAAGATGTATAAAATGTATGAATGCAAATATTCCTCAACAGCAAGTATATGTGTGATGTTCATACAAAAACGTGTTATGTACTAATATTATAGTACTCTATTATTATTTTCACTCTATAGCATCTCTTTTTTCATTCATAATATACAATTTTGACTCATCATAGTCCCATGTTCCATTAGACCTACATATTTAGTGAATCTTCATTAGTTAAAAATTATAATTTTATTGAAAATTCAAACACATAACTTCATTCAACATATCCCTCTAATTTTAGTTCATTTTAAGATTCTAGATATCATAGTCACATTTGATGTATTTATAAACTTTAGAGATAATGTATAAATGGTCCATGTGTCATTACATTATTCACCTCATCAAATCTAATAAAAATATGGATATCATACCTAACAATGACATGTTCACCTTAACTCCAATATTTTGTAAGCTATTTCAATTGAACCACTAAAAATTATATGATCTTTTTAAATATTTTATACCATGGTGTGTACAATATTCAGTGTTATAGATAGGGATCTTCTTCTCACACTATAGAATGTACCATGAAATAGGAATCAATATTGTAGACCTCATAAAATATCATCGATCCATTTCACTTCCATGGGTATAATTCTCTTTGATGTTTTAACATCTATAAAAATTACCACTATACGTGCACCATGGCATGATCACCACCATTTTGAATCTTATATAAACACATTAAATTTTCATTTGAAATTTCAACATCCATTGTATTTAATCAACAAATAGGTTAATATCTTTCAAGCTATTTATCAACTAGGTTAATCATAATTGATCAAATATATATAAGACATCATGATTATCTGTTATTCCAAATTAAGCATATGTGGTACACAAACTCTTTGACCATGGAATGTACCGGCATCAATATTTTTCGAATAGAAATTTCTTAAATAAAAATCCTTTTAATCATTAGTTAATAAATGATGTCTATATTTCATTACTATATAGTGTAATTCACTACAGTATAATATATTTTGGACTTATTTCTTAAACTAAAACTAATCGAAATACATGTTTCCATAGTTTCAATGTTTTTTCACATCCATTTCCAAATATACACCTATTTTTTATTTATCCATGACATAGGAAGTTCACCTAAACATTAAAAATTATTAGAAAATACTCTTTTGCATACAAAATTCCTTAATTTTTCCTTCATTTACTCAAATTTTTTTTAATGCACATCATCTCGAGTGTAATAAATTGTAAAACCTGAGTATAATTATGAATTATGTTTTAAAAAATGAAAAACAGCATAAGAATAATATCCACTTTATCTTTTATCTAATTGTTATTCTATTGATTTTGATATAATAAAACTACACTTATGTCAAGGCAATATTAAATTTTTTATAAAAACTCAGAATCTCAATATCTTTTACATTATTCATCTAAAAAACACGAGTCTTCAATTTGAGATAATGTATCATAAAATACTAGGACATCAACTTAAGATTTAACAATGCAATCAATTCATGATTTATTCCTCATCACATATACATTTTCATTGAACATGTTATGGTACAATCACTTGTTTCTAATATCATTTTTGTTCAATAACATAGGTAAAAAATCCAACTACATTTTATAATAAATATTATCCAATTATTAATTCATATTATCACCCCATTATTAATATTTAATGTTTTACCAACACTTAATGTGATAAACATAGAGGAAAATGATATATATGTCTTACTGTCATCAATGTTCTCTGTATTTGAACAACTAAATCTGGATATCCAATTATCTTTTAAAAATATTCCTACAACGATAAACATGGATACAAATAATGATATTATTCTTATCACATGAAAATGTAGAACCTATATCTTCCTCCAGGATATCTCGTAAATATTTATCATATCCATATTAATCAATTTTGTTAAAAAATCGTTATTTAACTTTATCACTTATAAAAATATTATAATACACACACTACTAAAAATTTTGAAATAAATATCACTTTAAAACTAATCCCAATATTATATTTTTTTCTTGTTTTTATAGTGATTTAATCTTATATTTGGTTGATAGCCACGTAAAATTTCATGAACATATTTTTTGTAAATATTCCAAAATTATTCTCATTTCACTTTGATGACATAAGGGAAAAAACATCAATTAATTCAAAATAATAGAATTAATATGTTCATTTAAATGGAAACATTTATAAATATGTATGATATAATAATTGTGTTTTCATGTGAAACACTATCCCAATCACATAACTATAAAATAATCATGATGCATTGTAAAACAAAAACATTGTTCGAATAATCTCCACTATATTTTTATTCTTACATTAATAAGAAAAAATTTTTGGGTTTTACGGTTCAACAAACTCATTTTTGATATCATGATTTTCCAAATGTGAATTGAAATTTTCACCTATAAATGATGATTAATTATTTATTTTAATGCTCTTCAAATAAAAACCATATTCTTAATCTAAACATCTCCAAAACATTAATGTCTCCTCAAAAACACATATTTATGTGTCATAAAAAAATAATAATAATATAAGTTAATTCATTGATAATGAAGATAATATAATTATATTAATTTCATGATCACTTCATTATAAACCAAAAAATTTCTGAATGAATAAGAATCATTGAATAATATGTTTGAATATCTACATTATTATGTTAATACTTTGATATCTTTCACTTCTGGAATGTGGAAAAAATCTAATATATTTTTGTTTCCAGTATAGCCAAATCCCGAACCTCAATTCCACATATAATGTTTTTAATTTTATTTTTGAAAATGACCAACCCACTATTTCTGCAACTCAATCTCCACTATTTAACATAATGAGATAGAATTTATATTACAAATCCTCTAAAATAAGAGAATTTTTTTCATTGAATTTTAGTTATATTGTGGACAACATTTATCCTCTTCCCCAAACATTATCCCTTTGAATATGTACATTATTTTATTCATCAGAAATTTGATACACAGTAAGAAATTTATTGTAGAACCAAATAAAATAAATATTATTATTCAAAAAAATTATAGTTTCTTTATTAAATTTTTATTCAAAGACACTAATTTATAGAAAAAAATTAACTCATAAAAGATGCTAAAATATCCTTTCACTTTTCAATATCTTTTAAATGAATCAAAATCATCTATCATGCGAGATAGAAATATACTTTCCATAATCCTAGATGCAATGTTTTTAATTTATTTAGTGTGACATCCACTACATGTGATTTTTCATTAAATTTATCCTTTTTCTTTTGAAACGTTTTGAGTATTATGATTCATAATCAATAGTGAAGGAAAATTGAAAATATAGTGATTAGATCCAATATAGGGTATGTCATACCTTCCATAAATATATAAAATAAATTATACTCATTAATTGCAAAAAATATTCATTTTTATATTAATATATATACATTCATAAAGTTCTCTCATACTTAACTCTTTCTATCCAAATATCATGGTTTCATATAAAATATCATTAATTAAAATATAATATTCTCATCTAATTTATTAAGATACTACAACCGCATCAATATACTTAAATTTATATTCTTTTTCAATAACTATCATTTTTTCTATAGGGATTCTGGGGTTATCCCTTAGCCTTTTAACTTATGAATTTGGTTCCTTTTTATAGTAAAATTTATTAAATACCCCTCAAATATCATCATAATCATTATAATTATTCCATAAATATTTTTATCTTCCATTTTTTGAAAACATTTCATTAATATTGGTATTTTTGTATTTATTTATATTTCTAGATGTTATCTTTTTATTCAATCATCATTAGATTTTTTTAATATCATTTAAAAAATTTATATCTTCCACACATCGATAAAATATTACATTAGTTTAGTGAGGTATTTTATAATATTCATGACCATAAATCCTCTTTGAGGATTTATCTCCCTTTCCTTTTACCCTTGATAATTCTTTAACTTCGTGAATTTAAAACATGAAGATAAAATTAACAACTTCACTGTAATATCCACATATAACTGATTTTTGGAAACCCTTTATGGTAGGATTTATTTATCTTTCATTTTATTTTCATTTGCCTCCGTTATCCCCTACGCTTTAACAATCAACTCCATTAATTAAACACTCCAATTTGATAACATTTATTTCTTTTATATATGATCAGAATTGATATTGTTAGTGATTTAATAGTATTTATTGATATATTTATTCTATTTATATAACATCATTATCTTAAAAATAATTTCCTAAAAGTAATTCATTAGTATAAAATCTATCTTACTTGTTTTAAATTTTTCATTACCTTCATCTTTATAATTTTTGAACAGCTCATCATACACTATAGTGATCAAAAAAACATTCTACTTCATTTAGTGTATCGAAATAAATTTCCTAATAAAAACATTTAACATTATCTATATTTCATATGAACATTATATTTTTCAAATTTTAGTTACTATTAACTTTTCACTTGGAGGAAAACTTATTATTTTTTAATTTGGACATTTTCTTCTTTGAGGAACATGATCGTACCACGATTCACTGTTTTATTCCACCCTTACACCGAAATTTTAAATTAGTTTTGTAATGAATATTACAAATATAATAATAAATTGAACATAATGTCTGAATCAATAAATTAATGTAAATAAAAATTATAATCGACAATGTTACTTGTTTTTATTGTTTTAATGTAGGTGGAGGTGATTTGGAGGGCCCTTGATGAAGTGGAAAAAAATGGACCAAAATTGCCTGGATCCGTGGACATATGTCCACGGTTTTGCATATTACACGAATTAAGTGCATCCAAATGGGCTGGAATATTGTGGCCCTGTCCAATATGTAATAGGATACATTTCATATTTAAGAACCCAATCCTGATTCAGCTTCTATAAGGCCTATTCTAACTAATCTGTCCAAGCCACCGAATTTGAACAAAGTCAAATGCGGTGTTCTGTATTTTATCAATATCATGAGCTGTAGTTGTCAAAATGGTGCCACTCATCGGTGGAGACAGTAAAGAGGTAGGGATAAAACTTTTCTATTTTCTCCAAAGAGAGATAAAACTTTCTAAAGGCCGAAACGCATCGTGAAAGTGGATTGATGAAATCTGTGTGCCTAAAACCACCTTTCAATTTTCCTATAAAAGGGCACCAAGGGATCCTCATTTGAAAGTTAGGACAAGGAGTGAAGTGATGCCAATATGGAGTCCTATAAGAGTATACTAATCACCTTGGAGGTTATGGAGGCCCCTATCATCAATGGGGTATCAATGATGAAGAAGGAGTTCCACCCGAGCTCCATCCTCCTCTCGATGTCGAGCTAAAAGTTGGGTGTTCGTTGTGAGGGAGCTACACACATGTCAAAGGAGTTATGATTCAAAAATTAGCTACTGGTTTGGAGTAATTTGGGTGTTTAAACATTTTATTCCATGTATCATATTTTATTTCGGATTTTAATGCTTGATTTGATGCGTGTGAGTGTTATGCTCTTAATTTCTAACCGATCAGTGTGAGGTTTTGATTGCGTGACTTGTGTTGTTCCGATTGGACATCAAAAGAATCATTTTAAAACCCACCTTATTGACATTTTAATATGATTTGTAAGATCTTATTCTATGAATAAGTACTGGACCTTGAAAAGAAGATTGTTACGTCAAGGTTTGGTCCTTAAAGCATTGAAACAAAAGCTTAGGAATTAATCGGGATTCCAATTAACTCCAACCAAAGAATTACTCTAAATCTAAGTTGAATCTATTTGAACAATGAACTTGATATGTGTGTAGTGAAATCACATAGACACTTTTATCTCATATTTTTCAAAATCTAGTAGGTCACTCAATTTTTAAGCCATTTCAACTAAGTCAATATTTGAAACTCTTTTCAATACCACCCCCTCTCTTAGTAATTTTTATTAAAAATACACACTCTAAACCTACCAACTCTCCTTGTGAGATGACCTAGGGTCTACCCTAGAATATAAATCAAACTAAAAAACATAATCAATTTGACATGTCCTGAAAACTCGGTCAAATTTTGGCACTGTTGCCGGGGAGCGCTTTGGTTTTTTGTGTGTGTTTTTGATAATCTTTTTGTAATTTTTGTGAATATTTATTTATTTTATCTTCTACGTTTGAATTTATTTTTGATTTCTAATTTATTTATTGTGTAGGTTTTGTGTATGAAGCTTTCTACTCCAGGAGACATACAAACTTTCGAACCCGAACCAGAGAGGATCCTACATCAATGAAACCGAGACACACAAGAAAACAATTTGAAGGAGGAGACATCAAATCTTAAAATTCTTCTTGATCCTTCTTCATATTCGGAAACCAAAGTTAAAATTTAGCATAACATGTATAACATGGATGAAAATAATAGAACACTAAAAGAACTAACCTCACCTGATGTTGATATCCATCCCACTTACATTCAATTACAAGGCGTGGCACCCAATTTTGAACTAAAATCTAGTTTAATTCATTTATTACCAAGATTTCATGGACTGCCTGGAGAAGATCCACATATGCATTTAAAAGAATTTCATACTGTGTTTTCAACATTAAAACCTGATAATGTGGATTATGAATAAGTAAAACTTAGGTAATTTCCATTTTCATTAGAAGACACAGCTAAAGATGGGTTTTATTATGTTAATTCACCTATTAGAGGTTGGGCAGACATGAAATGACTTTTTCTTGAAAAATACTTCCCAGCCTCTAGAACTGCAACAATAAAGAATGAAATATGTGGGATAAGACAATCTCAAGGAGAAACCCTTCATTAATATTGGGAACTATTTAAAATATTGTGTCCAAGTTGTCCACATCACCAAATAAGTGATCAACATTTAATTGGGTATTTTTATGAAGGATTAGTCCCTATTGATCGAAACATGATTGATGCTACTGCAGGTGGATCACTAGTGGATAAAATCCCAATCACTGCAAGAACCCTAATTGAGACCATAGCACAGAACACTCATCAATTCAGTTCATGGTCCAGTGTACCCATTCGAGGTGTCCATGAGGTGCAAAGTACTGAATTCGAGAAGAAGGTGGACAAAAAGTTTGAAGAGGTGAGTACCCTTCTACGACAACTTGTTCTTTCCAAAGGAATATTCAAATCTCCTCCTCCCAGACATTGTAGTATATGGTCTTCTAATACGCACTATTCTGACCAATGCCTCCTATTGAGAGAAATTTCTGAGAGTTGTGAGGCAATATTCCCAGGACGCCCCAATAACCAACCCATTAGGAAAGTACCTTACTATCCATCCATCCCTGGGTGGAAAGTCAACCAAGACAATAGGCAAGGGGGTATTCAAACTAGCCTCATCAACCACGGAACCAACCAGTGGAAAGTAGTCATCAACCACCACCACCAAGAAATTTTCAACCACCCCAAAGGCCTTTACAACAACCCCCTCCAAAAAATGAACCTAGCCTAGACGATATGATGAAAAAAATGGCTGCCAATAATCTCCAATTCCAACAAACCACCCAAGCAACCATACAAGACCTCAAAACCCAATTAGGCCAACTAGCTAACTTGGTGGGTGAAATCCAAAGCCATGGGTCTGGTAAACTACCCTCTCAACCACTTATCAACCCTAGGGATAAGGGAAATGTTAGTTCCATAACCCTTAGGAGTGGAACTCAACTTAAAATCCAAATGAACCCTCCATTAGAGTCATCCTCTCCTAAGGGAACCACCATCCCAACCACTGAAAAATGTTCAAATGAGATGGAACCTTGTCTTGAGAGAAGTCCTACCAAAGGAAAGAGTGTGTCTATTGATGAGTTACCAATCCCATGAATTCCTCTTCCATTTCCCCAAAGAGCCACCCAACCATGGAAACAAAAGAAAACTGAACTTGATAAAGAAATCTTGGAGACTTTCAAAAAAGTGCAGGTTATCATTCCATTGATTGATGTCGTCAAGAAAATTTCGAGATATACCAAGTTTCTAAAGGGGATGTGTACCCACCGAAGGCGACTTAGAGGTGATGAGAAGTTGATTATGAGGATGAACATCTCCGCATTGATACAACCATCATTTCCCACTAAGTACAACGATCTTGGAACATTCTCGATTCTATGCACCATAGGGGAGTATTCTTTCTCCAATGCTATGCTTGATTTTGGTGCTTCTATTAATGTGATGCCTCACTCCTTATACTCTTCTTTGCAGGTTGTCTAACTAAAGACCATAAGAATTGTTGTTCACCTAGAAAATCGGAGTACAGAACACCCTTCGGGTGTGTTAGAGGATGTTCTTGTGAGGGTTCAAAATTTCATATTTCCTGCTGATTTTTATGTCCTAAAAATGGAAGATTATAGGATGAATGGACACAACCCAATTATATTGGGGATAAATTTCTTGAAAACAGCCAAATCCCTAATTAATGTCCATAATGGTACATTATCTATGGAATTTGGTGGTGAAATAGTCCATTTTAACATCCTTGATGCCATGAATCACCCCTCAGAAGAACATTCCTCTCTCTCGGTAAATTCTATTGATTTACTCGCTTCCCATAAAACCACTTCATTTGTTTCCCCAGATCCCATTTTTGAATTTTCCTCTTTGATTGAAATTCATTGTAATTAGTCATGTGTTGATTGTTGTAGTGGCCTAGAAAAGTTTCATGCATGTTTATTATTTGATAATTTCTTGAACACGGAGGATCACATGACCATCGATGATACTGTTATTCTTGTAAAATCTAATTTCTCATTTGAGGATGATACCATTGAGTAGTTAGATGAGATTAGTGACCTCTCACATTCACACACACTCCCATCAATCCAAAATCCACCTAAATTGGAACTAAAGCAATTTCCTCAAGATTTAAGATATTCATATCTTGAGAATGGAAACAAGTTTCCCGTCATTATTTCTAGTTTACTCCCTCTTGAGCATGAATTGATACTTCTTGAACTTTTGAGGGAGCATAAACAAGCATTGGGATGGACACTTGCACACATTCCTGGTATTAGCCCATCAATTCGTACACATCATATTTTATTAACTGATGAGGCTAAACCAGTGAGGCAGGAACAATGTCTACGAAACCCAAACCTCATAGAAGTAGTTAAAAAGGAATTAACAAAGTTATTGTCTACTGGATTCATTTACCCCATCTCTGATAGCCAATGGGCCAGTCCCGTTCAAGTAGTTCCTAAAAAACTAACCTAACGATAATTGAAAATGAAAATAATGAATTGTTTCCAACTCGTGTGTTGAATAGTTGTCGTGTTTGTATAGATTATCACCGACTAAACCAACACACTAGGAAGGACCATTTCCCCATTCCATTCATTGACCAAATGATAGAGAGGCTAGAAGGGAAGTCCCATTACTTTTTTCCTTATGGGTATTCGGGATACTTTCAGATCCAAATTGCCCCCAAGGATCAGGAAAATACAGCCTTCACTTGCCCCTTTGGGACATTTGCCTATAGAAGGATGCCATTTGGCCTGTGCAATGCTCCAGGTACTTTCCATAGATGTATGGTCAGTATTTTTTGGGATTAACTAGAGTATTGCATGGATGTTTTCATGGATGATTTTACTATTTATGGATCCTCTTTTGATGAATGTTTATGTGGTCTTGGTTCTGTCCTACGTCGCTGTATTAAAAAGAATCTTGTATTTAATTTTGAGAAATGCCATTTCATGGTGCGACAAGGTATAGTTTTGGGACATGTCATTTATGGGGATGGTATCCAAGAAGATAAATCGAAAGTGGATATCAATTATTCCCTCCCATTCCTTAAAAATGTATGTGATGTGCGGTCTTTCCTAGGTCATGCAGGATTTCACCATCATTTCATTTATTTTTTTAGTAAGATTTCACTTCCCCTCTCCCACTTACTCCAAAAAGAAAAATATTTTTTTATAAATAATTTGATGAAGCTTTTAATAAATTATAATGGAGTCTCCCATCACCCCCAATAATCCACCAACCTCGGTGGGATTTACCATTTGAGCTCATGTGTGATGCCTCTGACTATGCAGTTGGGGCAGTATTATCACAAAGGTTCGATCGAGCTCAACATGTCATTACATATGCCTCACGTACTTTGGACCCTGACCAAGAAAACTACACCACCACTAAAAATTAATTTCTTCCCATTGTGGTTGCCTTTGATAAATTTAGGTCATACATTTTAGGGTCCAATGTCATTGTGTTCTCAGACCATGCATCCCTTTGGTATATCCTAAAGAAACCGGAATCCAAACCACGTCTCATTCATTGGATGCTCCTCCTTCACGAATTCAATCTAGAAATTAGAGATAAAAAAAGAGAAATGAATATGGTGGAAGACCATATCAGTAGGATCCCACCATCCTCGGACATTGTCTCATCCCCCTATATTCCCATTAATGACTTGCTTCATGATGAGAATTTGTAAAAAGTGCAAGATGTTATTTCTTGGTATGCTGAAATTGTAAATTATTTGGTAGCATCTTGCATTCCTACTGATTTCAAAAAAAACCAATCCATTCATCTAAAACATGAGTCTCGTTGGTACAGTTGGGATGACCCCTACCTTTGGAGAACATGTAGCGATGAGGTCCTTAGGCGTTGTGTTCCCGATAGCAATTTTCAGTCTGTCCTTAGATTCTTCCAAACTCTTTCTTGTGGGGGACACTTTGGTCCCCAATGGACTGCTCGCAAAGTTATTGATTCTAGTCTCCATTGGCCAACACTTTTTTGGGATGCCCTTTAATTCTGTAAATCTTTTCCTCATTGTCAAAGAATGGGGAATGTCTCTAAAAGGAATGAAATGACACAATAACCCTTGCTCTTCCATGACATTTTTTATGTTTGGGGCATTGTCTTTATGGTGCCATTTCCCAATTATTTTGGCAACTTGTTAATTCTTTTGGCCATTGATTATGTATCAAAATGGGTAGAGGCATGGGCCATAAGGGAAAATGATTCCAAAACAGTTGTAGACTTTTTGAGAACTCATATCTTTTGCAGGTTTGGATTACCTAGGTTCATCATCAGTGACTAGGGTTTTCATTTCTACAATCGAATAATGCAATCACTTTTTCATCGGTATGGTGTTGGTCATTGAGTATCTACTATGTATCACCCACAGACTAATGGTCAATCTGAGGTGTCAAATAGAGAGGTAAAAAAAATTCTTGAAAAAATGATTCAACCCAATAGGAAAGATTGGAGTCTTAGACTTGACGATTCATTATGGGACTACTGTACTGCTTTCAAAACTCCCATTGGAATTTCACCCTATCGTCTTGTTTTTGGAAAGAGTTGTCACCTCCCTATTTAGATTGAGCACCGGGCCTACTGGGCCATCAAAAAATGCAATTCTAATCATTCTGGTGCATGTGCTCAAAGGAAGTTGCAGATTCAGGAGCTAGAGAAAATGAGAATAGATGGATATAAAAACCCCAGGATTTATAAGGAGAGATCCAAGGCTTCTCATGACCATCTTATCCTTCATCGTTAGTTCCATATTGGGCAGAAGGTCCTCCTGTATAATGAATGGTGGAAGTTTCATCCAGGTAAGCTTTGATCCCGCTGGTTTGGACCATACACTATTACTAAGTTATCTCCATTTGGTGTTGTCCATGTTCAAAATGAAGAAACCATGCAATCCTTCACTGTCAATGGGAAGCGGCTGAAGCACTTTCACGAACCCGTTCTGGAGTCCCCAATGAAGGAACTCCATGTTGAAGAAGAAAACTATGAATGACATCAGCCAGGTTTTATCCTTCCTTCCCACATTCTCTTTTACTGCAGTGAGGACACTGCATAATCTAGGTTTGGGGGGGGGGGGGGTGGATACATTCTTGGGTTAGTTAGGAATTTTCATCGTTTTCTCCTTTTTTTTCTTTTTGTCCTTCTTTATGGTATTTTCATTTTCCCCATCAACAATTTCAAAGTTACATGATTTGGAAACCATAAAGTGGGGAAAGAAAAAATACCATAACGAAGGCTAAATATTATTTGTGTATGATTTTACCATCAAGGAGTGTTTTTTTAGTGAATTGGTTTTATGTCAATGACATAAATGGTTGTATCACTCTGAAACATTTGAGATGATTGGTGCCCCTTGTGTGAGTATTTTTGAGAAAACTATGTCACAAATATCTCCATACATTTTTGCACCAAACCACAATGTGTGAATATTTATTACTTAATATAAGGTAAATATATGTTGGGTTAATATTTTTTAGCTTGAAATTTTATTTCCATACGTTCGTTCCTTATCTGATCTGTTTCATTACTGTAGCAGATTGATCTATGAGTGTGTACCTAATGACTGAATATTGTACGCCCTGAAAAAAATGGTTGTATCTTGGTTAGGTCAAAAACCAATCTTCCTAAACCTTTTATCTTGTTATAACTATTGCAATTAGTGTCATGAGGAGAACAAACAAGGGTTGAGAGATGAGTGTGAGATTTGTTCCAAATGCAACTTCAAAAAAATATATAATAAATGTGGGGAGTGATGAAATGTGAAACATATGTGGATATCTTGGTCAGGAGCTTATGGTTTGACTTCTGGGAATGCTTAAATGAGTGGGTCATGAAATCTGATTGCAAAGGATGTAGGACAGGTTCGGTGAAAAATCATTTAAAGCTGAATAATGTTAAAATAACCTATACTTATTTGATAGAAAGTGGAAAGAATAGCATGGAATGGTTTTCACACACACACATGGAGAGTTAGTGTAATGGTTGACCTTTGAATTCCTTTCTCATGTTTGTGTCATTAATCACTTTGAATTTTATTATGATATGATTTATGAGACATCTTTTTCCATTTTCACTAGGAAGAACTCATTGGTGTGGTTCGTGCATTGATCACTTTACTGTAAATAAAATTTCCTCAGATAATAAATCTTCAGGATGTTGGAAATATATATCTATATACATCATTGTATTTGGATATGTGAATTTTCCCAGGAGTGCATATTTTTAGGTGTGGTGGTGTGATCGTACCACGATTCACTGTTTTATTCCACCCTTACATCGCAGTTTTAAATTAGTTTTGTAATGAATATACCAAATATAATAATAAATTGAACAAAATGTTGTAATCAATCAATTAATTTTAATAAATAGTAGAATGGTCAATGTTACTTGTTTTTATTGTTTCAATGTAGGTGGAGGTGATTTGGAGGGCCCTTGATGAAGTGGAAGAAAAATGGGCCAAAATTGCATGGATCAATGCACATCTGTCAACTGTTTTGCATATTACATGAAATACATTAATCTAAATGGGATGGAATTTTGTGGGCCTGTCCAAAATTTAATTGGATACATTTCATATTAAGGAACCCAATCCAGATTTTGCTTATATGGGGCCCATTCGAACTGATCTGTCCAAGCCACAAAATTTGGACCAAGTCCAATGCGGTGTTTTGTATTTTATCAATATCCGAAGCTGTAGTTGTCCCAATGGTTCCAAACATACGGTGGATACATTCAAGATGCAGGGATACAAATTTTCTATTTTCTCCAAAGAGAGATAAGACTGTTTGAAGGGAGAAACGTGTCGTGTAAGTGGATTGATGAAATCTATGTGCCTAAAACCACCTTCCAATTTTCCTATAAAAGGGAACCAAGGGATCCTCATTTGCATGTTCGGCCACGTAGTGAAGTGATAACAATTTAGAGTCCTATAGGAGTCTCCTAATCACCTTGGAGGTTCTGGAGGCCCCTATCCTCATATGGGAATCAAGGATGAAGAAGGAGTTCCACCCGAGCTTCCTCCTCCTCCTGATGTCGAGCTAAAAGTTGGGTGTTTGTTGTGAGGGAGCTACACACATGTCAAGGGTGTTCCGATGCATTCATTAGATAATGGATTGGAGTAATTTGGGTTTTTAAACATTTAATTAAATGTATCTTATTTAATTTCATTTTTGAATGCTTGATTTGATGCATTTTAGTGTTATGCTCTTAATTTCTAACCAATCGGTGTGAGGTTTTGAGTGTGTGATCTCTGTTGTTCCGATTGGACATCACATTAATCCTTTTCATACTCACCTTGTAGAGATTTCAATATGATTTTGAAGCTCTTATTCCATGCATAAGTACTGGACCTTGACAAGATGATTGTTACGTCAAGGTTTTGTCCTTAAAGCATTGAAATAAATGCTTGGGAATTAATCAAGATTCCAATTAACTCCAACCAAAGAATTACTCTAAACCTAAGTTGAATCTCTTTGAACAATGAATTTGATATGTGTTTAGTGAAATCAAATCGACCCTTTTATCTTATATTTTTTAAAATCCAATAGGTCACTCAATTTTTAAGACATTTCAACTAAGTAATTGTTTTAAACTCTTTTCAATACCACCCCTCTCTTAGTCATTTTTATTAAAAATACACACTCTAAACCTTCCAACGCTCATTGAGAGACGACCTAGGGTCTACCCGAGACTATAAATCAACCTAAAAAACATAATAAATATGACATGTCATGAAAACTCGGTCAGAACATCTTAGAGACTCAACTTCATTATCACATTATTCTATATTCAATTTTGGATATTTGGATATAAAATTTCCAACATCTCCATACATGAAATATTTTACTGGATTATTTCTTTTATCTTTTTCTTTAACATTTTAATTATTTATTTGATACAAATAGAACCACTTGTTAAGATTTATATCTACATAATTGTATACCTTAGATCTATCTTCATTAAATTTATCCTTTTTTACTTTCCCTATTATGTCACATATTATAAGGATATATATTTTTCAAAATTAAACTTATTTTTGAGGTACATTTTATTAATAAAATCAAATTATACCAATAAATTATGTAAATTATCCAGTAAGAGTGTCTTTAAATCATGGATTACATGTATTCACACCATAAAGTAAAATTGATGTATAAAGATGTGTAGTATATTTTTAAATAGAAAAAATATTCAAGAGTTTCCCAAAAACATTATAAGAGGTCAATAATTGCTTGAATTTTTTTAAGAAGTAATCAATGTTTCAGTATTCATGCATTTAAATATCTGCATAATTCTTATTAACAAAATATTTTTTTTCTCCTCTGACCATCAAATTACTCCATATGTGTCCACATGTTTATCCCATATTTATTTTATTATATGAATCCCCGTGACTTTGAAACTTTTATTTTCTATTAGTGGTGATATAATTAATTTTAGGGATCCACTATTATTTTTTATATTATATCAACCAACCACTACCATTTTAGAATATTTAGTCTGAAAACATTACCCATTTGTTCTCACATCAGGAACATCAAAACCAAATGAAAATACATATGGTCAAATATTATCTTTCCATTTTTCATAGTTAATACCATCATGATTATCATAATATATTATTATTATTGGGATTAATGTTACCCATTGTAGTCATGAAATTCAAAACCAATTCCACTTCAAAATAGATGAAACATTTCTTAATCTAACATAAAACTACTTTTTATATTATACGGAAACCTATAACATCACTCTAGTTTAAATTTTAAGGTTCAATGATATATTACTAGTTATTAGTATCAATGATGATACAAAAATATGTTTCATGAATCAGAATACCAATTTCATTTACGACTCGTTAAAAAAACATTATCACCTTTTAAAACGATCAAATAGATTTATACTACACATTTTATCCATCTAAATAGAAAAAAATTAATAAAAATATTCCCTTATATATTATTCAATAAACCATAACATAAAAACCATATTTACATTAGTTAATTTACAAGGTTTTGAATAATTTTGGACAGTTCCAAATTGGATTTCAATTATGGATCCAAAACAATATTAGCTCTCTTATATACATGAATGTATTTATCTTTGTACACTTTCGTTCCCAAGGTAGAAAGTCACTTGGGTATCATATAATGGACCCATAATGATTAAAATTGGTCAATATGATGGTCGTTCATGCTCATCAGTATATGTTAATTTGACTTATATCCTACAATGGAATACACATAAATGTATAAGGTTTTTTTCAAATCCTTCTCAAATTATAAGTGTAGTACTAGTTAACCCCATACTATAAATGGATAAAAATTATGTATCAATGTGAAAATATATTTTTAATAGTGGTTATTCATATATTATTTTAATGCTGGTGATTATTATTTATGGATACTGTAGTTTAAAGTCATATTTTTGGCACTCTAGAGTTTATCACCATCCAAGGGGGAATTATGTATCTATGGTGTTGGTATGGGTCGCATGAAATTGGATCCCAATATATCCTTATGAATAGAATAAGACCTTATTTATTTTAGTTCCACATGTCATGATATTTACTTCATTATATATCCATGTTGAAAGGACTGATTCCATGTTGTTTAAAGTCAATTGGAGAGGATTTCTATGTTAAAGTCTCTTGACAATGGTGTGGGTGGGATGATGTACCAAAATGGAATTTTTAAATTGTTTAGGTATAATAAAATTAGAAATATATTTTTTCCCAAACCATAATAAGTACAACAGATAACTATAGAATAATTTTGGGGTTGATCATATAGAGAGTGTGAAACACAGTGATGAAAAATATTAACTAAAGGTCAATTCTTTCCAATTTCTGGCAGATTTTATAAAAAAATATGCAATTATAAAATAAATTAATTCAAAAAAAATTATAAGAGAAGGGTAATTGGTTTTTAGGTATGGTTACCCTAAATAAATAAATTATAATTCTCATACAAAATAGTTATACCAAATATTTATGTAACAAAATAGTTCAATCAATGATAGAAAAGGTCATTCTCTATCATACTACCCAATATCTCCAATGAATAATGGTTTGATGCATCAAAATATCTAATTATCATTATGTTTATATATACAATATTAGAAGAATAATTCCATTCAATTTTTGTGAAAATATCATCTCAATTATTTTGGGGTTCATTCATTATTCTACACATATAGTCAATAATTATTCAATAAATAAAATATCTTCAAAGTAAAAATATGGAACTACTTAATTAATACCTCAAAACAGGAAATGTTACATCTATCTCTAATGGTTCACACATCCTTTGGCTGATTCGTCTCCCCCTATGGGGTTTATCCAATTATTATCAGGTGATTACCAAAAAAAATTAAACCTAAATCCATATGAGAGATATTAAGAAATAATTAATGATAAATGAATAAATATAATGGATATATTTTATTTATATTAACAAAATTCATCATTACATTAAATAATAAATTTGAAAGAAAAAAACTAAAATAAAACCTATCTATAGATACATCTAGGTCATGGACCAATGACTTCATTCTATTAGTCAAGACTCTTTCCCTGAATGAAATGATTTTCATGAGGTATGGATCCCATATATATAGTATAAGATATATTCCTAGGGTTTACATGTGTCCAAAATGGTGAAAAATATTTATAGTGATTCATCCTTAAAAATCCCCTATTAAAAGCTATACTAAAATCAACTTTTTCTTGATTTTAACTCGAGGGTTTAGACTGCGTGAAATATATTTACACATTATTTACTATTTTCAAATTGTGATATATTTAAAAAAAATTAATGTCATTATTGGGAACTAAGAGTCATTTTTTATTTATTTTTTTTCCTGAGCCTCCATAATATCATCAAATCACCCAATATCATAAAAGGCATTCTTTGATTGCAATACATGATCAGTTTGACTCAATTTTTAAATGTGATTAATCCATAATTTCCAGTGTCGTTATTCTCCCCAGTTTCCCTTTATTATTTTTTATTTCAAAAAATTTGGTCACACATAAGAATAATCCCTACAATAATTTTAGAATATAATTAGATATTTAATCAATTAATATGTATTGAATTCATATATAAAAAGACATGAAAATATAGATGAAAATTTGATATATCATGGGCTTAAACATGAGAAGCCCATTCATGATAAACATAGTGGTAATATGGACAATTAATATTAGGTTGGTGATTATAAAAAACGAATATAGATCTCTATATGGAGTATGGTTTTATTTAGAATATAGAGTAAGGATAATTATATGAAATTCATATTGAGTACATGGCTCTCCAACGAAGGTAGTATGATTTTATCAAAAGTATGATCCAATGAGAGTATATTCAATCATTTGTGGAATGTAACCTTATTAGGAATGGTATTGATGGATTCATGAGGAATATAGAACTACATAAGTTGTTATGGATGATGGATGACTTCAGTTTTGATCCTCTAGGATGATTCTTGTGTATTTATAATGATAGGAATAAAATCCTTTGTAGTTTTAGATTAATAGTTTTTGATTATATAATATGTTTGGAAAATAAAGTTTAGAATCATTTGGTTATTATGTTTTCATGGAGTTTTACATCATGTGATTAGTAGGTCAGTAGTTAAGTTAAATTTCATTCTTTAGGGATATTTTTCATGCAGGTTTACATTATGCTTCAAGGATTTTTCTGTTTTTCAAGGTGTGGATATTAAGGATTAAACATGGATTATACATAATGGGGTACCCATGGGTACAATATGGATTATTGGTTGGAGATAAAAAACCATACCTTGATCTAAACACAAGACATACTACTATGATGAGATCCATATTGATGGTATTTTAATCGTACTAATGGTATGATCAACTCTAATCTCTAATCCCATGTGAGTCATGTTATATGTTTAGAAAAAAGATATATCAAAATATAAAACACATTTACTGTGTGTGTACAATTAACTCTTACAGAGGATTATCTTTTTAGGTTTCCCTCTATGAGTTTACCAAATATTTTAATGATATTCTCAAATGGAACCATCTTGGGTCTTATACCAAAAGAAGAATATTAGGCCCCAATCATCCTGCCAACTGGGAAAAGTGGGTGTGATATAGAGGCATTAATGTTTTATCCCCTAAATAAAACAATATGGACTAACTCAATTATAGATTCACTACATGTGGATCATTAATTGAGGTGGTTTATTTCCCAAGACAACCATATATAGAGGGTTTTCCTGAATGAGTGGGAATTCTATGCTATGAGCAGTTCACCATGTATCCTCATTGTTGAGGTTATCATTTTCAAGGGAATAAAATGTTGTGAATCTTTATGAGTGTCATTATTATGATAGGAAAATATATTTAATTAATTTTATTAAGGGGATACATGATCAAATCTATGAATATTAATGCATATGCCCTGATTTAGTGGGATTTGCCATTTAATATGACAATTTATGTTATCATTTATGGGGGATTCACCTTGATTAAAGGATTCCATAATGTTATTTAAAATTTTAATGTCATAATTGTAAAATCTAGGTGAATGAGCTTGAATTAATAAATGGGATACCATGTCTAATGTGGAATGTCTATAGAATATACCATTTGAATTTTCCTCATGAACATTATTCTATGATGTTGACCTCATGTGATTAACGCATGGGATTTTTCTCATGATCTTGGATAGCGAGCATATCCTTTTAAACTATGGTACACGTTTTTTTCATTTAAATATTATTCTCTGATTAATTTTTATATTTTATTTTTTCCTAAAGTAATATTCATACCAAATACTATTGGATTCGTGGGAAATAATTTTAAGAACAAGAAATCTTGGGTCACTATATCATCCTCACATCTTCACCAATATATGTGTGTCTGTCTCTTATTTTGGAGAAGGATTAGGTTATTTTTAGATCAAATAATTAATTAACCTATATAACTAGTAATAAATAAGCAGGTTCTTTGTGGAAAAGGAATATGGAATTAGGAACCAAATGGGCTTGTGAAAAATTCAAGCTTTGACGTTGTCTGTTTGGGTAACCTGCAAGGTCAACAACACATTGTGGAAGTCCCATTGGTTCATTACACATCGAGAATACCACCAGGAGAATGAAAACAATTCCCAAATTTAATGATGTTTCATTCTTCATGGGTTCTATGTTTTATTAGGTAATCCTATTGAAGGAACCAAATGGTGTGATAGAATTTAATGTTTGGACGCTACATTGTTGGGTGCTCTATAAGGTTAGAGACACCATGGTGCATGATACTTCATTATTATAGATTTTAATTAAATAAAAACCATAATTTTATTTTTATTTTTATGTTTATAAATAATTTTAATTCAACTATTTTTATTTATAATATTTTTAGGCCTCAACAAATTACCCCTAGGAATTCTGTTTTTTGGGATGATGAGGTGATAATTACCAAGAATTATAAAATCATACAAGTTTTCCATGTGGTCTATTGAGGTGGATCCCTATAAATAATGTAGCCAGTGCCCCTTCATTTTTAAAATTTTTGTTGGTGGTAATAAATTATGTAATCAATGATTCATTCTATATAAATAAATCTTATGAAATAATTTATACTTTTTATTCCATCAATGTGTGGTCTTCATAGTTTATATCACATGGCCATCTTATGGTTCATGAAATGAACCTTGGGGTTTTTTCACAACTTAATTTCTATTTTGGTCCTCACATGGGTATATTCCATTCACATGATACAAATAAAATCATTACATTTATGTTGAATATTATGTGGTTCCTATAAGGCCATCTCAGGAATGTGTTCAACCATATAAATCGTGTGGTGACCACACCAGAACATTAATTTACTATTTTGGAGGCACTTTTGTGACATATTTATACTAACTTATAAACATTAATTTCATTATTATTTTATGTAAGTAATGAATAAAAAACGTTTCCCTATGTTGGACATGACATCTATGGTTTAATAGAGAGCTGTTATTGTTGAAAACACTCAATCCGACCGATGATATCATGATTTTTCATATAATGATTCTATAATGGAATTAATCACACCATAACTCTAGTATAATAATATATTTTAATGACCTCACATATGGTACAATAGTCTTGTATATGAAAATATGTCTTCTTCACCTCATAATAACTTGTTCTCGGCACTACTTTTTTCTTCTCTAGACTATATCTAATCTAACATCTCATTTGATGGACATCATATCACAGAACCTCTTCATGGGTGTGTCTAGGTCATTAAAAAGTCTATAGTAACCCATGAAAATAATGATAATAATAAAAAACATGATTCTTATAAATAATCCATCATTTACACCAAATCTCAAGGAAATATCATCAGACAATTGAGACCAAAGTGGGATTTGTTCCCAATTGGTAGATTCTATGATGAATGAGAACGGTTCTTCTAGGTTTATCAATGTCGCACTAAGTTCAAACATCTCTGATTTTAGTTTAGTTTTATTATTATTTGGAGGCCTACTATATTATTATGTTCCATTCGGCTTGTATTCTTTTCTAGTTACTCAGTTATTGGTGTTCGTGTACCAATACATTCCATCAACAACATGGTGATGTCAAAATGAGTTTATGGAATATCAAATAACATAGAGGGATCATAATGTAGTTGTGGATTTATGATAAGTTTATTCATATAGTGAATATTTTAAAGGATACATGGAATAAGACTCCCATTTTTGGGAACATGTTGACAGAAAAAGTTAAATATTTGGATGTTCTTATAAAATTAGTTTCATCTTTAAATTTGGAAGAACTGTGGAAGAATTTCAATAACATGGTTTGTAAAATCCTAGATTCATGTTAAAATGGAAATTCATTTAACAATATCTAATTATTTCATGTATTCATATTGATCCACACTAAAAATTTTCTAGTATGCATCATGGGGATTCCCAATGTTTCAAAATTTATCCCCTTATGATTATTTATTATGATTTCAATCCATGATTATGTGTAGCTGGATCCTCCCTAATGGGGATTCTCATTGTGGTGTTAGGGTTTCTTCCCTATTGATTATAGAACTGTTGTCACAAGTTTGAAAAGATAATAGAGAAATTTCACTTAACACTTGGGTGAGTATTTATTGATCCATATTCAAGGGTGGGGACCACATTATAGATTATCAGTCTGTTTCAGTTATCGTATTTTTGGGTGGACGAGAACATATTGTGTCATGAGTAATAGTAAAATATATATATTCACTATTTTACATCCAATAATATGATACTAAACATTTATACCATCCAAACAATGTCATTTATAATTTACAACATTTCAAACATGATAAGTTATCTGTCACTCTTTACATTTATTCCTTATGATAATACATTGAATATAATCATTGAAAATTGTAATAACACATCAAAAGATCCTTCTTACATGACTTTTTTCTAATATGGAGTCCTATAAAACAAATTTTGTGAGTTAATCATCTACGAACCATAGGTCCGTTGTATATTTTCAATAGAAATGAGTTTTTTCCACCATATAACCTCACATCTGTTTATAAGGATCAATAGTAAAATCTTACTATTAGTATCCAATATCAATAGCCCATGTATTCCTCGATGTATACAAATTCCAAGATCATCCTACAAACCTTGTGTGCCCCCATAAATATTATCTTGAGATTATTCCAAAGAATTGGTAGAAGGATACCCAAAAGGGATTCTTTGATAGTTTATTTTGTGGGTGAACAAACAAATAGATTTCTATTTTCGTCTTTTGGGTTCTATCATGATGGAGATGTTCAAGCTAGAGGTTTCCCTGAATAAAAACTCCAAACAACATGGATATTTTTAATTTTCGTGTTCTACACTTATTGAGGAAGTGGTGCTCTCAATATATGAAACTAGAGTTACTAGTGGAATTGATTACAGCAGGATTAATATATTGACCACTAATGATCTACTATAATTGAATTTTTATTATTGATATTGTTGATAGAACTAGCCAATGGTTGTTGGTAGAGGAATATACTATACCAATTATGAGATGCGTCTCCTCCATTGTAAATAAAAGTCTAAATTATATACCAGGTATGGCGACTAATCATATTAATAATCTTGAAGCTACTATTTAAGATTGGGTGGTGAGAAGATGGGTTGGTTTCTATGTTGAAAACATATTCAAAAAGACTTGATTAATGTATATGGTTGATAAAAATAGAGAATTCCATAGTTTATCTATATTTTGGTTATATGAGTGTTTTATTATTGACTCTTACATGGTCTTATCCATAAAATCCTGAAAACACGAGAGAAAAATGTGGCATAATAATGGTATCTACACTTTTTTCATCATGTTAACCACCAAGTGGAAGGTATGGAGAGTTACATGAATGAGATAAATCACATAAAAATTTATGTTCTATGGATTAATAATTATATGGTTTTCAAAATTTCACTACTCAAAGAATACGAGATCACACAGAGGGAGACAAAATAAATCTCCAAGAAAATACTATAAAGCAAGAGGCATGTAATCAAAGATCTAGGAATTAGATTATCATGTTGATTAGAAACATCATTATCCAAATCAATATCCACCAAACATGTGTTTCAATCAATCCTGGAGTGATTACAACAAATAATATTCTGGTTTTCTATATAGAAATCATATGATTCTATCATAATAATTTTCATTTAACTTAATTTACATGATATGAAATGTAGAGATTCGAAATTTTGGACCACCCTTTTCCTTAAGAATATCAATAAATGAAAAAATATATTGAACTAAACCAGTTTTAAAATATTTTTTAATATTGTATTTCATTAGTTTTTAATTCTTTATTATTTTTGAATATTAATCAAGATAACTTCAATCATCTTGAACATTGAACTAGAATAAAGGAGGTCAAATGTGTCTCATGGACACTTGATTCAAAAAATTACTCCAATGAATGGAATTTTTTTTGGTATAGGGTGAAGTAAAATCATTATAGAGTATATTTTTTCCATTTGTGTTCTTTCCCATGGTGTATGTCTCATAAAAGTATATCGGTAGGTAAACCATCTTCACAAACTTTATTTGTTCCTCCAGGGTTCAAAATGGGATGACTCAACATGATGAAGATAAAAAAATATAGGATTACGAATAAGGGTTCCATGTTTCAAAAAGGTATGAGTGTTTTAAGGTAATGTCATAACGAATTTATCATGTGTACATTGGACTAATATACATGGGACAATATTTGTTCTTTTTGAGTTTAGAATGGGTTGAATTGATGTTATAAAGATAAAAAATGTAGTATTAGGAATACAGGTTACATATTTCCAAAAGGTATGAGTTCCTTAAGTTAATGTCATCATAAATTTATCCTAGGTACACTAGACTAATATCATTGTACTAGTAATTTATTCATCTATGTGTAATTATTTAATTTGGGGTGGAAATTTTTTGTGGATTAAAATTATTATGTTATTGTGATGTTAATATACTTATTTATATTATTTATTGATTACTGGTTAGAGACAATTTCACAAATAAAAAACCCCATATAATGTTATATAACTCATTTTATAATAAAAGACTCAAAATTATGACATAACAAATGTTAGTGTTTTTATTTTCATGGTAAAATAGTTAAATAGTACTCATCATAAAATATATTTTGAATTATGATGATTCCCATTGTGTAATTATTGCATTACTCATAGAATAGTCCATGTGGTTTTTTACAACTACTCTAAAAACAATTTCCAATATCCAGGGAACATGTATAATGACCCATAAATTTAATTCAAGTTAAATTTGAGCTACAAATCTTGAGAATGAAATAGTTTTGATGATCAAAATCATTTTAGATTTCTCATATACACCATGGTACCATGACCTCCCTTATGAATTGTAGGGTCCTGAAAATTCCATCATGGAGAAGAAAGACCCCCAAAATCACATTGATAAAAGAATCAAACACTTATATTAGTTTATCAATGTGAAGGGAATCAAATTGAGGTTCATTTATTTGATGGAACATAAATAAATTCATTTTTTTGAGTGGACCACATACCATCACCAAGAAAGGTGAGTGACGAAAATGGATTAAGAACCATCAGTTATGCAGGACAGTCTGCAAACCACTGGCCCACAAACCTATCGCCAGCTCGCAAGTCAAACCACAACCCATGTCAACTGAATGAGTTATGTGTGGAAATTTTCCATGCACCCTGAAGAGAACCCCTATGTTTGTGGATTAAAAAATTAGGAAGTGTTCTGCGAGCCATTATCGTGAACTAAACCCACTGCAAACCCTAGTTTACCACGTCTCTTGAGGATTAGAATATTACTCTAATATGCCTCTACAAATGGTTTCATGTGCTCAGTAGATACGATTTCTCTAATTCTCTATAAATAGATCAAAAAACAGAATAAGATGGATAGAGATAGATAGAATAAAGAGTGAAAATATCTTGAGGGAGTCTCAGAAGTTTCACTCCATCTCCCATTTGTTTCATCGGCAAAGCACGAACCGTGAACCACTTCCTCTGCAGGTACAACCGGTCCTGAACCATAAAAATGGGGCGTTTGAATAATAATAATTGAATCATTATCCCAATAGGTAAACAAAAAACCAAAGACTACTCGTGGATGAATTTACCCTGAATGGTAATCCCCCAGACCTTACTTTATTATGGTGCTTCGCGTAGTATACCTCTACGTAGAATGAACTTGGCATCGTGTACCCAATCTGTACACAGATATAAACCAAAGAGGGATGGCGAGCTGCTTACCACTTTGGTACGTGGTTGGAGATACCCATGCCAACGTACCACACTAGTATGCGGATGGACCTCTTGCTCACATACCACCGTAGTATGTGGAGCTTTCCCCATCCCACAAGAGAAACCAGTACGCGGAACGAGGATTTTTCGGGTATTGTTCCTTCCTATTTCGACCTCACCCCTCCTTTACCATCCCGTGATCCATTATCTAGCTACTAACCAGTCCTTTGGAAATAGGCCAAGTCCCTCTCAAAATCCACCAGACTTGTATGATCAGGCCATTGGCCCCATCAATATGCCCCATTCAGTCATCATACCGATAATAAGTTGAGTCATGAAGGACCACCCATCAATGGTTCGAGCATTGTGAATTCATGTAAGGGTACATTCCCATGGTAACCTAGAGTCTAACCAAGGGCTTCTGATGTGTACCTCCCAGTTCTTGAGATTAGGGATGATCACTTGCTTTTCCATTCATTGAGGAATAGTGATTAGTCAAAGAGGTTATTTTAGATCCCCCCTTTTATGAGGAAGAATATCTTCCCCTTCCTAGAACATGCTCTCAGGCCCTCCAACTATGGTAAGTATCCAATCTTCTGAGTCAGGGATGCATGACCTTTAATGCCATTTTTAAATGGAATGGTTCATCGCTTCGTTCCCGCACCCACCATCACCCTAATTTCATTTGTTGGGGGATCTACCTCCCATACCAATAGGGGAAGAGGTATTTTCATTATTGAATCCTTCAAATCATCTGTTTTCTCACACCGAGCATGACTCTTATATGCTTAGAGGTTTTCATGGACTACAACCTCAAAACACATTTCTTGAACTATGAGAACTCTGATTCCTAAAGAAAATTGGATACATAGGATGCCTATAATGACCCATACTTTACATACATTGTTAATACTTCAAAATTAAGCACACTTATTACAACATATGAGAAAACCACAAAGGCCCGTATAGGTATAGTGTCTTTAGAAACTGGGAAACATAAACAACTGGATCATAAATCTTCTACAGTGTCTCCCATTTATTTCATCATATCTAGGGTCCCTTTTAGCATATTCTACTTAATATCCATCTTCCTGACCTGGGGAAAAGAAAACATAAAAGGGTGAGCTCAAATGCTCAGCAAGGGAAAATAAAGGAAATAAAAATCATATCACATCTTTTTGATAATCATAACTTGCAAAAGAGATCATAAAATCATAAAATGGAATAAATCATAGAAGTGAAAATGAGATCCCCATAATCATAACATGAAACTTGAAACTTTGTGGCATGCAAAAATAATCATGGAAAATCATTTCATGTTAGTCATGACTCATTTCCAAGACTATCTTAGTGTACAAAGTCCCTTTCTGAACCGAGTCACCCTCGTTCCAGTCCTGTTTCACTGAACCGGTATAACCTACCGTTCCAGCCATGTCTATCTCACGAGATATAAAATCTTTACCCAATGCATTGGAGGGAGATATAGGTCCCACCCATCTCATAATGAATCCTTTCTTATGTGTGCCACATAATCATAAACCATACATTATAGCGTAACCCTTGTAATAAAAATGGAATTCTTAAACAACATGACATCATAAAACAATTCATATAAGATAAAGGAATTCATAAAAATATTTCCATCACAACATAATAAAATCCATGTAATAATAGGGATAAAAACAAAACCCTTTATCATCTTAGATGGAAAATAATTTTGATAAAACACTTGAACTTCATTCTTGAGGAAAATATCCTTTCTACTTCAAAAACACTTTTCCTTTCTTAACATGTCATACAATTTTAAACATAAAGAATTTGATTAAATATAAACATGAAAACTTGTAATGGAAGCTTCTTGGAAATAATGTTTTAAAAATCCATTCATTTTGTATAAGTTAAAAAAACATTCTTCTCGTACTTTTGTCGGAAAAGTCAAAAAAGTACCTCGTACGAAAAAACGACAAAAGATTCCTTTCATATTCTTTACTAAAAAATCACCGAAGGGTAAAATTGGATTTAAACTATTGTAAGTGGATGGAAACAATATTACATATTGAGGTAACATGGATGTGGATGATAAAATACACCCCAGTAAATACCAAAGTATAAACAATCTCGGATAAAAATGAGATTGTGATATTTCCCCTTACCTTAGGTCCAATTTTTCTTTGTACGTGTCCGAAGCTCCTGTATAATGGTTTAAATAATGTTATTTACTTATTCCAGAATCATACATATTGATATGATATCATATATGGTCATATTCTTAGCTTCTTGTTATTAATATTTCATTGTTACTTGTTACTCGGGTCTTTATAGCCTTTTGTTCTTATGCGTGTTTTGCCGAATACATTCTTATTCTTCTTTTAAGGTTATAGATACCTTATATCCAGAATGGTATTAGTGTAACATATGTCATATTTATTCATTAAATTCATTTATATAATTACTATGTAATGATGATCATGTAGAACGAGTCACATCACATCGTGGAGACGGTATTCCGTACGTACGCACGAGTGATGATATCGTTCCTATGATCGTGGAACTGTATTGGAGTACATATATATTATTTCAGTATCAATATTACTTTATAATAATCATAAATAGTTACTCATTACACCATTATACCCATCCTTGTAAAGTGATGGTGGAAAAATAGATTACACCACGGCGTGGAGACGGTATTCCGTACGTACGCACGCGCGGTGATTTCATTTTTCCGTGGGATGGATAGAAGGTGAATTAGGTTTGTTTCATATTTATAATAACATATTAGTATGTAAGTAATACTGATGTTATTACTTTATCATGAAACAACTAAAGAAGAAGAAGTTGAAGAAGAAAGAAATTGAAAAGATCGGTAATGGATATTACCTCTTCTTTGGAACGCCTCTTTGAATCCTCCACTTAGGGAACTAAGATTGGTCCTTTAAGAAGTCCAGGACCTCTAGGATTATTCTAGGGAAGTGGAGAGGAGAAAATGGCAAGGGTTTTCCGAGCTTGAGTGCTCAAATTGGTGTGAGGAGGAGGGGGAGGAGGTGCCCTTTTATAAGGGAGGAGAGGGGCACCTTAGGAATATCTCAAAATATTATTTTATATTAAAGTAAAAATCGGTTTATAATAGTTCAAAAAGGGTCTTATTTCGAAGCTAAAGTGGGGATGGGTCGAAATCCTATCAACGAATATGATTTAGACAATTTTAGTGAATTATTTTAACCTTATCAATTAGATTTAACTCTAAGTTAAATAATTTAACTTTTACCGTGTCTTTTTGTTTTCTTTCACTATATGGTTAATACACTTACTATAACATGCCAAACGAACCCTAAATTGTTTATTATTAATATATATATCTTTATCTAAGTCATTTGGCCTATCTTTAGATTTTTAGGAATAAAATAACAATTAATAATATAATATTTGATTTAAAAACTATTTTGTGTCAATTTTGACACTATTTGATATATGATTTTTGTGAAAGTCATAACAGAATTATATGTTCGAACCAAGTTGTTTGAATCCACATTAATGTATCATAGTAACCTAAAAAATTAGTGGAATTCATAAAAAGTCTCAAATTACATTTATTTTGGTGTTTATAACATCAATTATGTCAATATTTCATTAATAAGATAATTACTGCATCATCATTGTGTCATAAATAAATTAAATTATTTAATGTCTAAAAATTACAAATAAAATACCATTATGTAGGAAATCTTTTTATCTTTCTAATGAATATTTATAGTCGAATTTATCTTATTTATAACCCCATATTAAAAATGATTTACTTATTAAACATTGATTTTAACTATTTTAACCCTTCTTTAAATAAATTAATAATAAATGCCCTAATCTAATCCAAGTGGGCCTAAATGGTCATATTTTTATTCCTAATTTTGTTTTTGGTCGAATTACACTTGTCCCATAGATTTAGGACATGTGTTAGGGTAATATTAATATCATATTTACCCTTAGTTACCCTATTTACTATTAACCGCGGTAAAAAAAGTAAAAAGTTACTATTCACCAAAAAATTATTTTTATCTCATTGAACCACATTATACTTACTGATATCAACCGTGTCTGTCGGATTTTTGAAATTCCATTCACAGAAGCGGTAAAATTAAGTTTTATGCAAAATTCAGTTTTTAACCTACCACTTAGTGGTTTCACTATTCATCAAAAATTGAATGTTTTCAGAAAAATACCAAAATTTTACCCTAGGCTAATTTCGATATTCTGAGTCCAAAATGAACTCCATTTTGAAAAATAAAATTTATAAAATTTCAAAAAGTGGTTATTACTATTCATAACGGCTAGTTTTAATAGCATATTGTTGTTTAGTGAAACTCGGTATTGCGTACGACGCAAGCTATCGAGGAAGGTCGTGATTGCGTGTAAAGCAAGCCAAGCAAGTGTTGTGTAGAAAAATATTCCTTTGATGATTTATATAACATAAAAGTCTCGGGTGTTACATTCTACCCCCCTTAAAAAGAATTTCGCCCTCGAAATTCGTCAGTTTGTAACAAACAAATGAGGATACTTCTCCCTCATCATATCATCAAGCTCCCATGTAGCTTCTTAAAGTTGGTGGTTCCTCCATAAAACTTTCACCAATCGAGTGGTATTCTTTCGTAGGACTTTTTCGCTACGATCCAGAATCTCTATCGGCTGTTCTTCATAACAAAGATCTTGCTCCAGCGGTACAACTTCTGAGCTGAGTACATGTGAAGGATCTGGTATGTTCTTTCTCAGGAGAGATACATGGAACACATCGTGAACTTGAGAGAGATTCGGTGGAAGCGCCAATCGGTAAGCTACCTTCCCAACACGATCCAGTATTTCGAAAGGACCGATATATCTAGGGCTCAACTTCCCCTTCTTTCCAAATATCATAACCCTCTTCCAGGGAGATATTCGTAAGAACACTTTATCACCCACTTCAAACTCTAGGTCTTTTTTCGGTTGTCGGCATAACTTTTCTGTCAACTCTGAGCTGCTCTTATGTGTTGTTGAATAGATCTGACCTTTTCTGCCATTTCATCAACTAGATCAGGTCCTAATAGCTTTCTTTCCCCAACTTCATCCCAGCAAGTTGGAGTGCTGCATTTCTTTCCATAGAGAGCTTCATAAGGAGCCATCTGAATACTGGAGTGAAAGCTATTATTATAAGAAAATTCCACCAAAGGTAGGTGTTGATCCCAACCTCCTTTGAAATCCATAGAGCAAGCTCTCAGCATATCTTCTAGGGTTTGAATTGTTCTCTCAGACTGACCGTCTGTCTGGGGATGATAAGCAGTGCTGAAACTCAACTCTGTATCCAGAGTATGCTGAAGACTTCGCCAGAACTTCGAGGTAAATCTCGGATCTCGATCAGATATAATAGAAAGTGGTACTCCATGCAATCTTACCACTTCCTTTATATATATCCTGGCAAGCTGATCTAGAGAGAAATCCTCTCTAATAGAAATGAAGTGTGCAGACTTTGTAAGACGATCAACTATGACCACGATTGCATTATTGCCTTTGGATGTTTTATGAAGTCCTGTGACAAAGTCCATAGTGATGTTTTCCCATTTCCATTCGGGTATGGGTAATGGTTGTAACATCCCCTTAGACTTTTGTCTCGCAGCTTTAACTTGTTGACAAACCAAGCATCGAGATACATATTCAGCAACATCTCTTTTCAGGCCATCCCACCAGAAGTACTCTTTTAGGTCCCTATACATCTTCGTGATTCCAGGATGAATAGATAATGATGAACTACGAGCCTCGTCCAGCAGCTCCTTCTTTAATTTGGGGATGGGAGGAACACAAACCTGATTCCTGAACTTTATTATCCCATCACAATCAAGGTTGAATTTAGGAACATTTCTCACCTTCTTTTGTAACTCGACATCTTCTTTCTGTGCCTCTTTAATCTTCACATGAATAGATGGTTGAACATTCATTTGATAAAGATAATATTTTTCCCCTTCCATTATAATTCCCAGATCCATCCTTTGTAAATCCATAAATATTCGATCTTTTGTGATCCTCATCATGGATAAACTAGCATGGTCTTGTCGACTTAATTCATATGCCACCTTGTTTTCTTTCCCAGGGTGGTAATGGATTGAGCAGTCATAATCTTTAATCAGCTCCAACCATCTTCTTTGGCGCATATTCAGCTCCTTTTGTGTGAAAATATACTTTAAACTTTTATGATCAGTATAAATATCACACCTTTCACCATAAAGGTAATGCCCCCAAATCTTTAATGCAAAGATTACCGCAGCCAACTCCAAATCATGTGTTGGGTAATTTTGCTCATGGATTTTCATCTGTCGTGAGGCATAAGCTATCACCATATCATTTTGCATAAGAACACACCCCAATCCCTTCTTGGATCCATCACTGTAGATCACAAACCTTTCTCCACTACAAGGCAGTGTGAGCACAGGTGCACTGGATAACCTTATTTTCAACTCCTTGAAATTCTCTTCACATTCCTCTGTCCAGACAAACTTAACTCCTTTCCGAGTCAACTTGGTGAGTGGATTAGATAATCGTGAAAAATATTTTACAAAACGTCGATAATATCCAGCCAAACCAAGAAAACTTTGAATCTCAGTTACTGTTGTTGGTCTCGACCATCTTTCGATAACCTCTGTTTTTGCTGGATCCACAGACATCCCCTCTTTTGAGATTATGTGACCCAAAAATGAAACTTTTTGAAGCCAAAATTCACACTTGGTAAATTTGGCATAAAGCTTCTCCTTTCTCAGGGTCTTCAATATAATTCTCAAGTGATCTTCATGCTCTTACTTTCTCTTTGAATAGACAAGAATATCGTCTATAAAGACTACCACAAATTGATCAAGAGAGCCTATAAAGATTCTATTCATTAGATCCATGAAGATAGCAGGGGCATTAGTAAGACCAAATGGCATCACTATAAAATCATAGTGTCCATACCTTGTACAAAAAGCCGTCTTTGGTATATCCTCCCTTTGGATCCTTAATTGATGATACCCTGAACGAAGATCAATCTTGGAAAAGTATTGAGCTCCGCGTAGTTGGTCAAATAAGTCATCAATGCGTGGGAGAGGATATTTGTTCTTGATAGTGATCTTGTTAAGTTCTCGATAATCAATGCAGAGTCTCATTGATCCATCTTTCTTCTTAACAAATAGAACAGGTGCTCCCCAAGGTGAAGCACTAGGGCGTATGAATCCCTTATCAAGATTCTCTTGGAGTTGCTTCTTCAATTCCTGCAACTCAATTGGGGCCATTCTATAAGGTGTCTTTGAAATAGGCAAAGCACCCGGTATGAGTTCTATTGAAAACTCAACTTCACGATTTGGTGGAAGACCCGGTAATTCCTCCGGAAAGACATCATAAAACTCTCGTACAATGGGCATATTCTTAATCCTGAGTTTCTCACCAACCATTTGAAATAAATAACCTTCATTTAGTGGAATAAAGACCCATAAAATGGAAGGAATTTCCACTGGAAGTTTATGTTCATCCTTGCATTGATAGACGATCGTAGATTGATCTGGAATATGAAATTAGACTTCCCTTCTTTGGAAATTTATATGAGCTCCATGTAGAGAAATCCAATCCATGCCAATAATCACATCAAATTCTACTAAAGGAAGGATCACAAGATTTGCAGGAAGCACTTTCCCACAAACTTCGATCGGAGAAGAATTATAAACTTTTGATGCGACTGTTGTGCCATTAGGTGTTGTCACAGCTAACTCAACATCTAATTGTTGAGGTAATATGGTGATACCCTTAGAAAATTCTTTAGAAATAAAAGAGTGGGTGGATCCATAATCAAGTAAAACATTTGCTACTTTAGAGTGGATGGTAAGTGTACCTTTCACCACTTCGTTATCGTACTCCACATCGCTGATAGAAATTGCATGTAACTTTCCTTTGTCTTTAGCCTTAAGATTTTGTTGACGTAGACCATCATCATCAACCCTTGGATTTGGGCATTGATTGGCATAATGCCCCATCTCCTTGCACTTGAAACATTGAAGTGTAGTAGGTTCATTCTTGTGTATCCCTTCCTTTGTTTGCATCATTAGACATCTTCTTCCCATTATCACGGCATTCAAATGCCCGATGACCTTCCTTTCCACATTTAAAACATTTACTTGTCCCTTTAAGACAACTCCCTCCATGTTTCTTTACACACTTTGAGCATAAGGGAAAGTTCATCTTCTTTTCAGTGTGCTCTTTAGATTTTCCTTTGAATTCCATCTTCCTCTTCTTATCAAACCCATGTGACTGATGGGTTACTCCAATCTCCATCTCGACTTTGAGAGCACATCAAACGATTTCCTCGTAGCTATTGAAATCCCTTATGGATAACACCCTTCGAAGACTTGGTTTTAAGTCACTAAAGAATCGATCGATCTTACTCTCAGGTTGGATAATAATACCAGAAGCGTACCTTGCAAGTCTTGTAAAATTTGCTTCATAGGTACCAACCGATTCATCATCCCTTTGCTTCAGTTCAAGGAACTCTTTCTCCATCTTTGTTCAGAGAATACGAGGGAAGTACTTATTGAAAAATAAGTTCTTGAACTTGTCCCATTCCATAGACTCAATTTCATCCCTTTGCCTTGTATTCTTAATAAGATTCCACCATTGATCAGCATCTCCTTCCAAACGATACAATGCTAGGATAACTTTATCATGCTCAGAACATTGAAGAACTGAAAATATCTTTTCAGTAGTACTAATCCATTTTTCAGCAACTAATGGATCAGTAGACCTGCTGAAAGAAGGTGGACGCTGCCTCATGAAGGATTCAACAGAATGTTGCTCCTTCCTTTGCTCGTTTGGAAGTCATGCATGATTCATATCTTGAGAAAGTTGTGTGAGCATGACTACAAGATTTTTCATTCCAGCTCCCATATCGTTTGGTTTCTCAAGGGGACAATCATTGCATTTCCCATCGCATTCCGCATTAACACGGTTCCTTCGGGTTCCAGTCATTGACTAAAACCAAGAAGAATAGTTTGAGCAACACTAATTATAATAGGAAAACCACATAATTCAAGAATAAAAATTTCATGCTTAAGGTCTTGTCCTAGGTTATTCAAGGCCATTTCTAAAACACTAAGATTGTGTTCTATGCTTAGACTTATCCATAGGGTTCTTACTATGGCTTTCACATCCTAGTTTCCAAAGGTTGACTATAAATTTCCTCTGATACCAACTATAATGACCCATACTTTACATACATTGTTAATAATTCAAAATTGAATCACACTTATTACAACATATGACAAAACCACAAAGGACCGTATAGGTATAGTGTCTTTAGAAACTGGGAAACATAAACAACTGTTTCATAAATCTTCTACAGTGTCTCCCATTTATTTCATCATATCTAGGGTCCCTTTTAGGATATTCTACTTAATATCCATCTTCCTGACCTGGGGAAAAGAAAACATAAAAGGGTGAGCTCAAATGCTCAGCAAGGGAAAATAAAGGAAATAAAAATCATATCATATCTTTTTGAAAATCATAACCTGCAAAAGAGATCATAAAATCTTAACATGGAATAAATCATAGAAGTGAAAATGAGATCCCCATAATCCTAACATGAAACTTGAAACATTGTGGCATGCACACATAATCATGAAAAATCATTTCTTGTTAGTCATGACTCATTTCCAAGACTATCTTAGTGGACAAAGTCCCTTTCTGAACCGAGTCACCCTCGTTCCAGTCCTGTTTCACTGAACCGGTATAACCTACCGTTCTAGCCATGTCTATATCATGAGATATAAAATCTTTACCCAATTCATTGGAGGGATATATAGGTCCCACCCATCTCATAATGAATCCTTTCTTATGTGTTCCCATAATCATAAACCATACATTATAGCGTAACCCATGTAATAAAAATGGAATTCTTAAACAACATGACATCATAAAACAATTCATATAAGATAAAGTAATTCATAAAAATATTTCCATCCCAACATAATCAAATCCATGTAATAATAGGGATAAAAACAGAACCCTTTATCATCTTAGATGGAATATATTTTTGATAAAACACTTGAACTTCATTCTTGAGGAAAATATCCTTTCTACTTCAAAAACACTTTTCCTTTCATAACATGTCATACAATTTTAAACTTAAAGAAGTTGATTAAAAATAAACATGAAAACTTGTAAAGTAAGCTTCTTGGAAATAATGTTTTAAAAATCCATTCATGCCGTATAAGGTAAAAAAACATTCTTCTCGTACTTTTGTCGGAAAAGTCAAAAAAGTACCTCGTATGAAAAAATGACAAAAGATTCCTTTCATATTCTTTACTAAAAAATCACCGAAGGGTAAAATTGGATTTAAACTATTGTAAGTGGATGGAAACAATATTAAATATTGAGGGAACATGGATGTGTATGATAAAATACACCCCAGTAAATACCAAAGTATAAACAATCTCGGAGAAAAATGAGATTGTGATATTTCCCCTTACCTTAGGTCCGATTTTGCTTTGTACGTGTCCGAAGCTCCTGTATAATGGTTTAAATAATGTTATTGACTTATTCTAGAATCATACATATTGATATGATATCATATATGGTCATATTCTTAGCTTCTTGTTAGTAATATTTCATTGTTACTTGTTACTCGGGTCTTTATTGCCTTTTGTTCTTATGCGTGTTTTGCCGAATACATTCTTATTCTTTTTTTAAGGTTATAGATACCTTATATTAAGAATGGTATTAGTGTAACATATATCATATTTATTCATTAAATTCATTTATATAATTACTATGTAATGATGATCATGTAGAACGAGTCGCATCACATCGTGGAGACGGTATTCCGTACGTACGCACGAGTGGTGATATCGTTCCTATGATCGTGGAACTGTATTGGAGTATATATATATTATTTCAGTATCAATATTACTTTATAATAATCATAAATAGTTACTCATTAAACCATTACACCCATCCTTGTAAAGTGATGGTGGAAAAATAGATTACACCACGGCGTGGAGACGGTATTCCGTACGTACGCACGCGCGGTGATTTCATTTTTCCGTGGGATGGATAGAAGGTGAATTAGGGTTGTTTAATATTTATAATAACATATCAGTATGTAAGTAATACTGATGTTATTACTTTATCATGAAACAACTAAATAAGAAGAAGTTGAAGAAGAAAGAAATTGAAACGATCGGTAATGGATATTACCTCTTCTTTGGAACGCCTCTTTGAATCCTCCACTTAGGGAACTAAGATTGGACTTTGAAGAAGACCAGGACCTCTAGGATTATTCTAGGGATGTGGAGAGGAGAAAATGGCAGGGGTTGGGCGAGCTTGAGTGCTCAAATTGGTGTGAGGAGGAGGGGGAGGAGGTTCCCTTTTATAAGGGAGGAGAGGGGCACCTTAGGAATATCTCAAAATATTATTTTATATTAAAGTCAAAATCGGTTTATAATGGTTCAAAAGGGTCTTATTTCGAAGCTAAAGTGGGGATGGGTCGAAATCCTATCAACCAATAGGATTTGGACATGTTTAGGAAATTATTTTAACCTTATCAATTAGATTTAACTCTAAGTTAAATAATTTAACGTTTACCGTGTCTTTTTGTTTTCTTTCACTATATGGTTAATACACTTACTATAACATGCCAAAACAACACTAAATTGTTTATTATTAATATATGTATCCTTATATAAGTCATTTGGCAGAACCTTAGATTTTTAGGAATAAAATAACAATTAATAATATAATATTTCATTTAAAAACTATTTTGTGTCAATTTTGACACTATTTGATATATGATTTTTTTGAAAGTCATAACAGAATTATATGTTTGAACCAAGTTGATTAAATAAACATTAATATATCATAGTAACCTAGAAAATTAGTTTAATTCATAAAAAGTCTCAAATTACATTTATTTTTGTGTTTATAACATCAATTATGTCAATATTTCATTAATAAGATAATTACTACATCATCATTGTGTCATAAATAAATTAAATTATATAATGTCTAAAAATAAAAAATAAAATACCATTATGTAGGAAATCTTTTTAGCTTTCTAATGAATATTTATAGTTGAATTTATCTTATGTATAACCCCATATTAAAAATTATTTACTTATTAAACTTTGATTTTTAACTATTTTAACCCTTCTTTAAATAAATTAATAATAAATGTCCTAATCTAATCCAAGTGGGCCTAAATGGTCATATTTTTATTCCTAAGTTTGTTTTTGGTTGAATTACACTTGTCCAATAGAATTAGGACATGTGTTAGGGTAATATGAATATCATATTTACCCTTAGTTACCCTATTTACTATTAACCGCGGTAAAAAAAAGTAAAAAGTTACTATTCACAAAAAAATTATATTTATCTCATTGAACCAAATTTTACTTACTGATATCAACCGTTACTGTCAGGGTTTTTGAAATTCCATTCACAGAAGCAGTAAAATTAAGTTTTATGCAAAATTCAGTTTTTAACCTACCACTTAGTGGTTTCACTATTCATCAAAAATTGAAAGTTTTCAGAAAAATACCAAAATTTTACCCGAGGCTAATTTCGATATTCTGAGTCCAAAATGAAGTCCATTTTGAAAAATAAAATTTATAAAATTTCAAAAAGTTGTTATTACTATTCATAATGGCTAGTTTTAATAGCATATTGTTGTTTAGTGAAACTCGGTATTGTGTACAACGCAAGCTATCGAGGAAGGTCGTGATTGCGTGTAAAGCAAGCCAAGAAAGTGTTGTGTAGAAAAATATTCCTTTGATGATTTATATAACATAAAAGTCTCGGGTGTTACAATGCCTACCAGAAGGGCTGATCTCAAATTAGTGCACATCCATACTGGGTATGTCTAACCATACCCCCTCAAATTTAAAGCTTACATGCATAATCCACAAACCATTCTGAACAATGAGATATCTAACTCCTGATTAATATAGGATATTTTGGATTCCTTCCAGAAGGTTTGAGCTCAAATGGGGGCCCATCCATAAAGGGTCTACCCAATCATTTTCATCAAATGGGAAGCTTCCATGAATAATCCCCACACATTCGAACAATTTGTGTCCTGATTCATCTCCCAATGATATGTAGGGAGCACTCTTTATGGGAACGATCCCAACATCAAGTCACACTTTGACCCCCATGGATGTTTATAAAATCCATAGCACCTTATTATATGGCTATTTCAGCATCACTTTCAGGGCATCAAACATATGCATTCTCATGAAGATCTTATAAACTAAGGGTTTCTCCTAGACAAACTCCAAGGGAATGATCCAAGGATTCAGGAACATATGAACATGATATAAATCTATAAGAGAGTCCTAGAAAGGGGAAATCATCCCCTCGAAGGGTGTGGTGAGCATGACATTCTATCTTCTCAGCCAATGGAGTCCTTAAGTGTCATTGGCCAAATTGTCAGCGGATTAGCACCTGCATATGGAAAGACGGTCCATGAATCATTGATACCTAAGTCATTGGGAATTATTGGATACATGAATAGACCCGTTGAAGACCATACGAGGAAGTTATATCTGAGAAGGACTGATTGAATGAGTTCTTGACCCCAATGTAATAACTTGTTGGGACCCAAAATTCCACATGGGGTTAATTCAACATTCATTAAAGGATAATGATGCTGAATGGGTTCAAAGAAATTAGTGATTAACATGAAAGGAACCCGTCTCTATGAAAAATGGGAAAGGTTATGATCCTCATCAGGACATTTCTACATCCCTCATAAACGCACCACTTCAGATGTATAACTAAAATGGTGAAACCAATGTGAATCCTTAACCAAGGTGGTGGTTAAAACCCAATGATAAAAGACAAAAGGACACTTCTTGTTCGAAAATTTTTCCTGCCATGATACGCACTTCCATAAGTTTATCAAGGCAAAGAGACTCAAATTGAGTTTCATTTCATTCAAGGAAAATAATGAAATTAGAGTTTTTTAGTGGCCCAAATACTATCCCCGGGAAAGGTACATGAAGAATATGGATCGTGAACCACCAGGTATATAGGACAGTCCATTAACCACTTACCTACAAATCGATGGCCTACGAGCAAGGAAAACCATGAACCACGTTAAACAAAGGAGTTATTTGTAGAAGTCCATCTGTGTTCCATGAAACGAACCCATTATTTTAAAGATTAAGCGAACAGGAGGGGTTCTTAGAACCATTATTGTGAACAAAAGTCTCCGCAAACCCCAGTAGACCGAGTCTCCCACATATCATAATATTTCTCAAATGAGCCTCCACAAATGGTGTCGCTTTCCCAGTAGATATGATCGATCTAGTGATCTATAAACAGAGAAAAAAACAAAAAGATAGGGAGAGGGATGTAGGGACGGATGAATGAAAAAAGATTAAGGGAGTCCTAGAGTTTGCACTCTGGCTTCCATCTTGTTTTATTGGTGATGCATGAACCATGAACCAAATTCTCCATAGGTACAGCCAGTTGTGAACCATAAAAATGAGTGAATTAAATAATAATTGAACCATGACCCTAATTGGAAACCCATGAACCAAAGTCATCGTGCAGATGAATTTCCCATGAATGGTATCCACCCTAACCTTCCATCAAAATGGTGCTCTGTGTAGCATACCCCTACTTGGACTGAACCCGGTTTCGTGTACCCATTGGGTATGCAGATATAAACCCAAGACACACAGGTATATGTGTACCACTTTGGTATGTGGTTAGAGATACCCCTGCCTTCATCCCACATTGGTACACAGATGGCCCTCCTTCCCATATAACACCATAGTATGAAAATCCTTCCCCATCCCACGTGAGAAACCAATATGTGGAACGAGGTGTTTTCAGGTATCTTTCCTTCGGGTTCGAATATATACCCTCCTTTATGATCCATCCCTCCATGATCCCACCGCTAACCAGTACTCCAGCACTAGGACAAGGCCTCCACCAAAGCCTCCAGACCCGTGTGATTTTTCAATCAGACACATTAGTGTGCCCCATTAAGTGTACATACCCACAATAAGCGGAGTCATGAAGGCCCCCCCAAAAAAGGTGTGGTCCTTGGGAATGCATGTAAGGCCACATTCCCACAGTAACCTGGAGTCTATCCTTGGGATGATGAAATGTACCTCCTTGTTCTTAGGATTAGAGGTGATAAATTTCTTTTACATTTAATTAGGAATAGTGATCAGTAAAAGGGTTTATGTTCGCTCCCCCCTTTTATGAGGATGAAACTCTTCCCCTTCATAGTACATGCTATGGGACCTCCCACTATGCTAAGTCCCCAACATTTCAAGGTAGGGCCCTTGACCATTAATACAATTTCACCAGGAAAGGTTCACCGCTCCGCGCACTTGCCCACCGTCACGTCGACCTCTTATGTTGTGGGCTCTCACTCCCCCAAATCCATTGCTAAGGTATGCGCATTGTTGAATCATTCAAATCCTCTTGTTTCTCACACCGAGAGTGACTCACACGGGCTTAGAGGTTTGTGAGGAATACAACATCAGTACACCTTTTGAACCTATGAGAACTATAATTCCAGATCAATATAGGATACGTAGGATGCCTAAGAGACAGCTCAATCTCAAATGGTTTCCTATCCATAAAGGGTCCGCCCAACCATACCCCCTCAAATGGGCATCTTCTATGATTAACCCTACACATTTCTGAACTACGAGAACTCTAATTCTTGATCAAAACCATGATACATAGGATGCGTACTATAAGGAATGGGCTCAAATGGGTGCCCATCCATAAAGGTTCCACCCAATCATGTTCATCATATTGGTAGCTTCCATGCATAAGCGACATACATCCGTACTATGTGGGTTCTGATTCCTCTTTTGAGGATTTCTATGAATCCCTCCTTGTGGGGCTGATCCAAACATCAAGTCACCTTCCTCCCGTTAAGTGATGATAAAATATAGAGTTCCCGGTTATAAAGATAAGTCAGAATCACCTCTGTGGCATCAAACATATGAATTCTCTTGACGATATTGAAAACTAAGAGTATCCCATAGACAAACTCTCCAGGAATGAACCAAGGATTCATGAACATATGAACACAACTTAAATCTATAATAGAGTACCAGAACATGCAATAATCATCCCTCTAAATGTTTCGGTGAGCCTCACCTCACATCCTTTTGACCAGTAGAGTCTTTAAGTATCATTAGCCAAATCGTCTGCCGATGTGTGTCTGACTTTATAAAGTGGGTCCCTGAATCATGGATACCAGGGCCATTGGGTGTTCTTGTCTCCATAAATAAACCCATTGGAGACCATCTGAGGAAGTTATATCTGATAAGGACAGATTTCAAGGGTCCTTGACCCTCATGAAATCACCCATTTAGACCAAAAGTTCCCTAGAGAGTTAATTAAATCTTTCTTAAAGGACAATGATGTTGAACGGGTTAAAAAAAGGAGTGGTATAACCAACCAGAACCCATATCATTGGAAAAAGGGATGGGTGATGATCCTCGTAGTTCCATTTCCACAATCCACGGTAAACGCTTCACCTTAGAGGTGGAACATAAATAAATATTTTTCCCATACTAAACATTCTGAGCACACAAAATATCATTTCCTACCAATTTCATCAAGATATTCATGTCATGGATGACTGTATAAAACATCATCACCTTTTATAATTAATTCACACTTTTCCCATTAACATTTTAGCATGGTTAATTGTATCATACAAATAATTTTATTATACATAGGACCATCATGGAAATATATCTTTCCATGTAGAGTGATTTAATCTCTAACAACAAAAATTCTCAAAAAAATTTTTACCATTAACACTCATTTAAAACCTTATAACCAACCAAATAACAAGTCCTCAACTAAATTATGATGATCCAAAATATTTTGGATCCGATTCATATTTTGACTAGTGAATTAAAGAAAAAAATACACCAATGAATTTAAAAATCATATCTTCTTAACTATTTATCCAACGATCTCTAAATTTATGCAATTTACCTATTAATGAAAACTACATTATGGGAACTTCCACCCTCAAGTAAATTCATAGGAATAACATTTTCCACAAAAAAATAACCTCATAATCCCATTTTTAATTATTTCATGTATAAAATGTACTAGAATAGTTATCTCAATTTCAAAAATTTGAAATAATACTAGATACAATCCATAGGGAACTAGTATTTCATCACACCCTATTAATATGTATAAATAAAGTTCACTAAAAATTCCACACATTAAAATTTCTTACCACCAAAAAGATTCATAAAATATATTTCAAGAACAATTTTAATAAATGAAATGAAATTCATTCCAAAATTTATAATATTTAATAAGTCATTGAAATTCTGCCAATACACCTAAACCAGAAAAAGTTTCCAAAATCACATACACCTTAGCCTCCAGTTATTCATATATAAAACATATCCCATAAAATACATGGTTATTAAATTAACAATGTATCCCTATTGGATCATGTGTGGAAAAATTCATTTTATATCTACTCTACTGACAGACACTAAAAACACAATGGCCTACACATAGTGGCACTAATTGAATTCATCAGCTCAATAATGTCATTCAAATAGTATTGGCATCCATGATATTCTCACCCACTAACATTGCACCCCGGAAACTGACATAAAAATCATTAACAAACTATTACTCATTGATCAATATATCTATGTATCCCCACAAAACATGAGTCTTTCACCTATTGTCCAACACATAATAATTAACAATATCATGAATCTTTTCTTTTTGTACACTTATTTTTGACTTCTCTAGTAGTAAGAAAATTTCATAGACTCTATAAACACACTAATCCTTTCCTGAACACATACCCCATCAATCTTCTATGTCGTTATTCATATCCTTTTTCCACAAATAATATCCACTAACTAGAAAACATACTAACTCTAAATTTTCCTCATTGATTGATAACCTAATTTAATTACCTTCATATCATATGGTATCATTTTCTATTTTAATCTAATCATAAGTGATAATATTTTACCATTACTTGTTTGGAACAATTATAAATGTTTGGTTTTCATTTACCAAACCTCTCACAAGATCCAATGATGGTATCCCAACCAAATGATCTCCCTTATTCTCAGTCCCCAAGAATAATCCTTTGTATACCAAATCATCATCAAAATGTTAACACCGAAAATATATATTCTCCCATGCTTAAGATGCATGGATATTACAAAATTTTAGATGAACATTCAACACATTACCAAATTAAATTTTATTGTACTATAATATTATAGTATATTTGAAATGTGGAAGAATACTCCTCTAACACATGTAAAGTCCTTATAATATCCCATAAACATATTCTCCATTATTAATCATGCTTAAATCATTTTTCCATAACCTAGGGAAATGAAACATACAAAAAAAGACGAGAATAGATTCCCATTAAGGGGAGAAATAGATATTTGTAATTACAACATGATCATAAGAGTATGAAAACATGATCACTACATTTGAAGATCATACCGATCATAAAAATATAAATATAAAGAGCCATATCATAAGGATTTCTAATTCATAATACATGAATAATAAGGGTGGATAACCATTATAAATCAATTATAGACCTCGATCTTGTGTTGTATAATTGGGGAACCAACAAAAATATATAAAACCATTTCATGTGTCAATGATAATTACCAAGACCATAAACATAGTGGATGAAGACACAATAATTTCCTATACTGTATCTAGATGCACCTGATTACCAATACGAGCTTGGACACACTTGTTTCCAATTATGGAACTGGACACACATGTTTCCCATTTTGGATTAGGACCCACCTTTTTCCAATTAGTGATCAAGATGCACCTGTTTCCAAATATTAATCATTCTTGGTGACTTTTTCCCATTTTATCTCATTAGATATAAATCATCTCCCAATAAATTGGAGTTATATATAGGTACCACCCTTCACATAATGAAATTATACATACGTGTGCCATAAGATAATAAAACATTCATTATATTATGTCCCATAAAGAGATATGGGTTTCATAAAATTAATATCATATCCCATCAAAAGAAATAGTTATAAAAAATCATCATATAATTACCTATGTAAAATAGATAGGTTTCATAATCATTAAATCATAGGATATCTTTTGAATGGATATATGTTTCCATAGTGTTTTATCATGGTATAACCTGTGGTAGAGAAATAGATTTCATAGACAACTTTTCATCCTAAAAATAATCCATTCAGAGAAAGAATAATAATGGATCCCCTGAATAATATCCCCTATAAATCATTTAATACATCATATGGTTTCATCTTATATGGATATGGGTTTATATATATCATTTATTAAAAAAAACCATTCTTTAAAAATATTTTTTAGACATAAATTTTTTTCAAAATTCGATCCTTTGAGAACCACTTTGAAAACATATAATGTACGACTTAAAAATAATTTAAAACCTTTCATGAGGAAGATATACTTTCCTATATGAAAATAACTTTTTAAATTATAAAACATTTTTAAAACCCTCCTCATTGAATATAAATTTTAAAACATATAAATGTAGAATTAAAAATCATTTAAAACATATTTTAAACATAAACCCTTCTAAAAGCTTTTTATTTGAAAAAATTATTTAAAATAATTACATTATATTACAATAAACTTCTTTTAAATTGAACTTATTTGAATTTAATAGAATCTTCTAGGGAACAATAGTCATGATTGTGGGTAAACACTTACATATAGAACATTCCTTTTTTCCAGTCAAAATATTTCATAAACTGTCTAGATAATAAAAAACAAGAAAATTAATTTTAAAACCATTTTTATTAAAATAATAAATCATGTGTAAAAATATATTTTAAAAATAATATTAAATAATTCAATTTTTTTAAAACTTGATTTTGAAGTAAAATATATTTCTTCTCGAAAAGAAAAATATTATCATATTTTCTGCAAAATATTTTCATAATTATCATAATTAAAAAAGAGTGAAAAATGTACTATTATAATAATATATCACTAATAAACAGATTAAAAGTTAAATCAGTAGAATTATTTAGATATGGATCATAAGATTTCATCAATGGAAGAATAATCATAAATAATCCTAAGAAAATATTCGATTGTATCAATAAACTGTTACCACTTTTGTAACATTAAACTACAATACCAATGATATAATAACACTAAAATTATTTTATTACATAATTAAAATAAGGATAATCACGATATATAATTTCAAAAGGAAGTACATACACCTTGTATAAGAATATAGTTTCATAACACGTCATGTGTCTCAAAGAAGGAAAAATGAAATGACAATACTTTACTGATTTAATAACTTCTGAATCCCAAACCCCTGGTCATATAGATCATTAAATGGATATTTAAATAACAAAAAAATTAATTATAATAATAATTTAATACTTTCATGGGTATTATATAAATAAAAAAATAAAAAATTAGTGGTGAATAAGGTATGTATCTCACAAATATGAAAAAGTGATATGAAATACGTTTATTAGTAGAGTAACTTTCGAATCATGAGATCCATCAAGGAATTAAATAAATTGAAACAATAAATATAATATTAAATTAAAATTATTATATAATTTTTCTTATTATAATATATACACCACATAATAAGAAGAACTGGTGAATATAGCATATATCTCACAGAAACAAATGTGAGAGAAGAATACACTTACCATAGGTATTAAATTACTTCAAACAGATTCAAACCTCCTATATAATAAATATAATTTTATTTTAAATATACCATATAAAATATTCTTATATATATAACAATATATTAATTTATCATTCCTCTATATTACCCATTTATTAACAATTTCATGTTAAATTTATTTTTCAGGTAATAACTGCTTTGTTTTTCATATATGTTCAGACATGTTATTATTCATCCACTATCTTATAATAAGATATAAATATTTAAATAATTTAAATCATAATGTAAATATTATATATATTCAATATAATATAATCTATATAAATATACAAAATATAGAAATGTGAAATGGAATAAATTATTCCTTAAGACGGTAGGCCATACGTATGTGTGAATATTGTTTCTATTTTTTTTGTCGTATTAAAGGAAATAAAATAAATGAAATAAATGTATATATATACATATATATTATAATTCATGTAGAATTTTTATTTTATATATGACCTATAATTTTACTAAACTCATCCTTAATACATTCCATGTAATGTGTGAATGAATCACATCGCTTTGAGGAGGCAGTAGTCCACACGTCCAGAAATGATGTTACTGTATTCCCAAAAAATGAATATCATGAATTTATGTGTTATATAATAATTATATAATCATAAATACATCAAAAATATCATATATATCATATAAAAATTTTAATTTCATCATTATTCTCAACTTTAAATAAGTTAATGAAAGAATTAATGATATCGGTCTGTGATGTGGTAGTCCGCCGTACACACAAACGTGGATTATGTATCCCAATAGATGGATGTGTGTGTTGGTGTAGTTAGAAAAATTATAAATAAAAAATTTAATTATATTTATTATAAATATTTTATTATATAATAATTTAATAAATATAATGTAGTGGTTGGATAAAGAAATAAATCGAAGTGCATGTTGAAGGATGTTTCCAACTCTTTGGGTAATTCATTTTGGATTTCACCAAAGTCTAACATGGGTTTTTTTAGTATTAATGTGATAATTCTATAATTAATATATTTAAATTGGGATATTATTTGTTATTTGGTTTTATGATCCAAATTGATTTAATGTTATGAATATGTAAGGGGGTGAGTTCAATATTATAGTGGAGGAGGAGTGGTATTCTTTTAAATATAAAAAAGAAAACATTTTTCAGAGGTATACTTTAAATAATGTGCCACCAATATTGTTCCATTTAAGTTAAAAAGGATCAAATTGTTTAAATATGTACATATAATGGGTTTCATACATGTTTATATGTTATTTTTTCCCTTAATTGTTTACTACTATTTAATCTCATATTTAACTTAATCGCTATAATTAATTTTATTAAATTTCACTAATGTTTTTTAAAAACAATGTTGAAATTATTATATCTTATACATTATTATAAATAAAAATATGTAATCTATTGTTCTTTATTATAATGAAAAAATTTGTAGAATATAATTTAAAATTAATCTTGTTAACAGGATGGAACAACTGATTTTTAAGCAAAATGCTTCTAAAGTATGAATTGTTTTTATATCCAATATCAATGTGAAATTGATTAAAATTGCCTAAATTTTATTGAAAAATGTATAATATTTAAGAATATAAATTAAAATAAATATATAATATAATTCTATAATATAAATTATTTAGATGAAAATATTGTTTTGAATTAAAATTCAGTATTTTTCATTATTCATCCAAATTTAAACTTCTCATATGAATACCCAAGATTAAACCTATGACAATTTACCAATTATTATATAAAAAGTTGTATTAGGTTTTTCATATATATTTTATAAATTTACTAAAATTTCTATTTAAAATATTTGTTCCATTAAGAGGATATAAAATTACCTTTTAAAAAACATATGTATCCTTATGAGTAAAATTTACTTTATTATTTTATCTTATATAGGAATCACATAAGATGAAAATTAATTAGTTGAATTAATATAATATATATGTTTCTTTAAAAAAATTCAATAGTATTTTATATAATTCATTAAGGTAAAATGTTTGTAATTGCATAAATATATTTTTTCAGTAGAATATTTCCAAAATTTTCAAAAAATGAATATTTTCATATCTAGTTTATTGTTATGAAAATAATAACTCATATATATATGTCTAAACATTATTTTTATAATATAATTAATCTTATTAACAACCACCATTCCAATGCGTAGGTGAAAATGATAATTATATTTCAATTATAATATTAATAGTATATTGTAGTTTGGTAAAACTAGGTCTTTCATGTCATGAAAAAAATTCAAAGAACTAGGAATTTTTTTGTAACAGATGATAAAAGTTGTTTTTATTGTACAACACACTAAAATATATGTTTCATATGGTGAAAACATGACATGGTGTTGCATACAATGAAAGTATAACATGGTGTTTTCATATAAAACAAAATATATTCAATGTTGTGTGAAATAAAAAATATCACAGAGTGTATATTTATTCGATTTTGTAATAAATTATTGCAGGTTTATATTTTAAGCCACATTAAAAGAATTTACAACCCTAATTTTTATGGGTTATTAAAGGATTAATACTTGTACCTTCAATTCTTATAAACCCTTATTGTAAAAATGATTACTAAAACTTCCTTTCAAATAATATCTGAACAATCATGGATGCACAATGTAACCCATTAGTGGGTTTCTACATAGAAAATAAATGTGCGAAGTAAATATCATACATGGTATAAATGTGTAAATAATTACAGATATTGATAAATATCACTGTTCAGAAGCAAGTTAATGATTAAGGGAATGTTAAGGGCCTCAAAATCCTATTAATGTAATGATTTATAGGACCACCAGTTTAATAACATTGAATGTATTTAGATAAATAATTTTCAATATCATATTCCCAGAGTTGGAGATTTATACAAAATAACATGTACATAGTTGATTTCATTACATATCAATTTCATAGTATCCCACTTTCATTATTCCTCGATTAATTTACACTTCATCTCTTACTATAGTGAATGAAGGTGAATTTGGAATTCCTGGTGAACTAGCATATCATGATTTCTATAAATATAATAATAAGTTTGTCCATCATTCTCATGTTAACATCACATAAAAAAATTGTTTCCATTGATTATCCAATATGGATAAATCCTCATTTGGTGAAATAATACTTTAATATCAAAATCATCATCAGAATTATAACATAAACATTTCAATAAATGGTTAAAATTGAAACCATTAAAAAATATTAAAATTTAAAACATTATAAATAAGCTGCCAAATCTCATGAAATAATCTTAAAATTTGTCCCCATATATTCTAATATAGCTCTAGGTATCTCATTACAATCATGTGAATACCTCTATCGTGTATTCCCTTGAAACAAGGTAATAACCTGAATTACCATAAAACCTTAATAAAAACATGCATGATTTTTTATTTCAATGTTAATTGGATATATTATTTAAATTTCATAATATTTATCTATGATAGTGCAAACCAATTTTTGTAAACCATACATTATCTATTTTTAGGTCATAAATAAGGTCTAATTTACTTTATCAATATCATCATCTCTTTATCCATTAAAAATATCATTATCTCATTCTCAAAAACACATTAATATTTTCCGTAATTCAATAATAATATAACTTTTCCACTAAATCAATTTTATGTGTATTCCACACAAAAAAAACAAAATAAATTCAACTCTTAAATAAAAACTTATACTCAAAATACAAATATATTTCATGATTTTTATATCATAATCATTGAATTATAAAACATATACCCTTAAATCATCCAAAATTATTCATAAAACATTTCTCAAGCTTCATAATATTATTTCATAATATCCCTTACCAATCATAGGCAATATGATTCATGTCTTAAGGTTTTTTATCCTCATTCAAACACTTATTTTTACAATTAATGTGAACAATATAGTTAGAACATCCAATAACATTCCCATGTGGTTTTTGGTCTATTTTTTACTAGTATATCTAATTCTCTTACCATATTTCTTATTATATTCATGATATTACCAATTATGGATCAATATGTATAGTTCCTCAAAATTTAAAATCCATAACATTTAATGTTATCCTAGTTTCTTCTTGTTCCCACTATTTTCTACGACCAAAAAAGAATAGTGTGAGCAATAGTTGTCATATAAGAAAATCATATAATCATGATAAAATACTTAAAATATTTTTAACTAGTGGAACCTAATTTAAAATATATAACACATTTGTCTTATACATAGGTACACAACTAGACAAACCATTAGAATTATCGATTGGGATGTCACTAAAGTGTTCTCATATTATATTCTAAGGGTTAACTAAACCTTTCCTTTGATACTGACTATAGTGACACAAGCATAACCTGCATGAAAATTACATAATTTTACATTAATATTCAGAACATTAAAAAAGTACATGACTGACGACTATAATATTTTAGTGTACTTGTAAACATGGAAACATAATATTCTATCATGGTCAATAATCATTGACATCTACCTTAGAGATCTTCCATTTTATTAGTCCTACTTAAAACCATTACTCACAAACCTGTAAAAGTAATCAAAAAAATGGGGAGAATATATTCTATTTAAGGGAAAACAAGGGATATATGTAATCATAACATGAGAATAAGGGTATGGTAAAATTATCATAAAATTCATAGATCACTCCCTATGTATCAAAGATCATAATCAAGATTCATGGAATAATGATTGGTAGTTCATAAGAAATGAATAATAAGGTAGATAAATCATCATAAATCAGTCCTAAATAATAATACCATTTCAAATAAGTGTGTCACCATCGTAAATATGGAAAAAATTTATTTGTGAAGGTTAATTGTGACCACCATCAACATATTTGGTCAGGAAAAACCTATTTCCTATAGTTTATTAGGACACACCTTATTTATATTATGTATCATGACACAACTATATCCCATTATAGATCATCATACACTTGTTTCCCATTATGGATCAAGACACACATATTTCCCATTATGGGATAGTACGCTCCTGTTTCCCATTTTAGATTAATCTGAATGACTAATTTTCCATTTTATATCATGATATATAAATAATTAACGAATAAATATGATCGAGATACAAGTCCCACCATTCACATAATGAAATCAATCAGATATGTTATACAAGATACATAAGCATCTATCATATCATGGCCCATAAAAAGATTTGGTTTACATAATCATCATATCATAACCCATGAAATTAAATGGGTATCATAATGATTTCATCATAGCATAAAATATGGAAAATATAAATGATTCATAATCATTTCATCATATAATAACCTATGTAATGAAGTATATTTCATAAGTGTTTTTTCATGGTAAAACATGAGGTAGAGAATGAGGTTTCATAAAAAAAAATTTATATTAAATATAAACAATTTTGAGGATTAAAATAATTGTCTCCATGGATCATATACCTATTAAATCATTAAATATATCAATGGTTTTTTATCATATATGTTGAATGATTATTAAATATAAATTTGATAAATTCTTAAAGAAAACACCCTTACACTGAAAATCATTTTTTGGATATAAATCCCTTTCAAAATAATTTTATTTTAAAACTAAATTGTAAACATATATAGTAATATATAAAAATAATTTAATATATTTCATGATGATAATAACATTACATATTTGAAAAAAATAATTTTTAATTTTTAATTTCTTTATTACCATCAACTTTTAAAATAATTACGAAAACATATAGAACAACATTCAAAATTCATTTAAAAAACTTTTTTATCATAATTATTTTTGAATACCCTTTTATTTCAAAACCAGATTAAAGCAATGAATTTATAAAATATTCAGGAAAAAAATATTTGAGAACAACCTTGTGAAATTTCAGTAGAATCTTCAAGGGAAGGAAAATAAAAAAGGTGGGTAAATTAATATATATTGAATACTCTTTTTTTTACTATAAAGTTTTTAGAAAAGATCCTTGATTGGAAAAGTAAAGGCATATTCATATGATAATTAGTGTTTAAAAAAATTAAAGAATGGATAAAATTTTATTTTAAAGATAATATTAAAAGTTTTATGAAAATATTTTTAGAAAACATGGATTTGGTGGAAAATATATTTTTAATAGAAAAGATAAATAATTTTATATTTTTCTAAATACATTTTCATAATTATTTTAATTAAAAAAAGTTCTTAAAATTAAACTATTTTATTAAGATATCATAAATGAACATTCAATAAAAATTCATTAGAATACTTGGGATATGGATGCTAATATTTCATCAATTGAAGATTAATAATAAACAATACTGATAAAAAATGAGATTGTAGCAATAAATTCTTACAACTTAGGTAACATTAAATCATAATTCCACTAAAAGAATGAAATTACAAGAAGAATTGGATATCATGAAAATAATGATATTAATTATTTAAAATTTAAAGATTTATTATATACACTTTATTAAATAATACAACTTCACACAATGGCATATTCCTCAACGAAGGAAAATTGAGACAAAACTACTTTACCGAATTGGTAAATTTTGAAATATAAAACCCATGAAAGAGAAAAAATAAAATGGATATGAAAATAAACATAAATTTAAGGATACTAATAATATAATAAATTTACGGGAAATATATACACCATAAAAAATAAATTAGTGGTTAATAAGGCATCTGCATTTGGGATATAAAATGTGAGATGAAATTCCATTACTACATAAGTAAATTTTGAATATTGAGATCCATGAAAGAATAAAATAACTTGACATTTTTATATCAAAAAATAAAATATATTCATGATATAAATTATAATATGGAATTATGTACACTACATAACATGAATAAAATTTGAATATAGAATATATCTCCCAGAAATTAATGCGAGACAAGAAAACTGTTACCTTCTGTCTTAACTTCATTCACAAACATTCAAAAATTCATTATAATAAATATAACATAATAATAAATGTAAAACATAAACATATTTTTGTTATTTATATCATATATTACATTATTATGACTTTATATTACATTTTTATTAACAATTTCATGTTAACATTATGTTTCGGGTAAGATCAGCATTGTTTTTCATATAGGTTTTGTCATTTAATTCTAGATAATCTTCTTGAGATAATGATTTATTTATTTCAAGAATGTAAAAAATTATATAAAATTAATATATATTCAGTATATATTTATTTAAAAAATTATATAAAATATTTAAATATGAAATGGAATACACAGTTCATGGAGACGGTAGGTCGTACGTACTCATGAACGTTATTTATATTTTCATATCATTTTGATAGAATGAAAATAAATACCACATATATATATATATTATCTTTATATTATAATTATTATTTATCATATGACATATACATTTAATGGAACTAACCTTAATGCATTCCATGTATAGTGTTAATGAATCACATCACCTTGGGGAGGCGGTAGTCCACACGCCCACAGACAAAGTTATCATATTCCCAAAAAATGCCAAGAATGATGTATTGTTTTATATAATAATTAATTAATATTAAATACATCATAAATATAATTTATTTCATATAAAAAAATTAATTACATCATAATTACCAACCTTGAATGATTGTAATGGAAGAAAAAAAGACCTCAGTTCTCAAGGTGGTAGTTTGCTCTAAACACGAATGATGAATGTGTATCCCATTTTATTGGTGTGTGTAGTTTTACAAAAAAACATAAATAACATCATAGTATATTTATTATACATATGTTATTTATATAATAATAATTTATTTTATGGAAAATGTTGTTGGGGTTTGGCTTAGTGGTAAGCACCCCTTAATTCTACAAAAAAAGGGGTTTCAAAACCCATTGGGTGTAGGTACTATAGTAGTAATGTAGCATACTGTAACAGCAGCTACACTATAGCAATGGTGGAAACTGTATCAGTGACAGTTCACTACAGAGGTGGCAGAGTACTGTAGCAGTGGCAGGTACTGTGTTGTACTATAGCAGCGCAGGTACTAAAGCAATACTATTCACAGAATGGGCTTTGGAAAAAAATGGGCTTATGGGCCATGTAATTAGCTAAATGCCCACTGGGCCTTCGGGATATATAATGGGTCTCCCTCTACCAAGTTAAACAAGTCTTTGCTTTGATTTAATAATAATGAGGCTTTGACCCTAACTATTAAAAAAATTAGATTGTGGAAAAAGAAATAAAAAAATTCTTTTTTGATGGATATTACCCCTTCTTTGGGAAATTCTTTTCGGTTTGAACCGATGGACAAACTTTTCTTATAGTTTTCACATAGTGTGGCTTCAAGTATTAGAGGATCTAAGTGTAGATATTATTTAGGTAGGTTTAGGTTGAGATAAATGGGTTGAGGTTTCGGAACAAGCGAGTGGGGTGAGTGCCATTTTGTTGTAACAGATGACTGGAATTCCTATAAATATAAAAAACACTATTGAGAGACCTCCATTAAATCATGGGCAAAAAATAGTGGTCCAATTTGGATAAAATGGGATATATTTTCTAAATATGGCTATATAAGGGCTTTTGGACATGTTTCTAGATTATTAGGCCCCTTAAGTAAATATTTAATCACTAAGTAAACTAATTTTAACTTAATCGCTGTAATTAATTATAATTAATTTGAACAATATTTTTGGTAAAATATATGTTCAACAAACTAGAAATTTTAAATTATTTTGATTAAATATTAGGAATAATTGTTTTCAAATTATAATGACAAATGTTCCATAATTTAATTTAAACTTAATTCCATAAACATGTCAAAAAAATAGGTTTTTAAGTAAAAATGATCAATAGTTTGAGATGTTTATATATCCAATTTCAATGTGAAATGAATTCCAATTCCCATAAATGTGAAAAAAATATGTATAATTTATCGGAATCGACATTAAAATATATTTACAATATATTTCAACAATAGAAATAATTTATATGAAACTACAATTTTGAATTAAATTTTACTATTTTTCATTATTCATGTAGAAATGTGACTTCTCAAGAAATAGAAAAAATTCACCCAAAGATAATTCAGACAATCCATTTAAAAAATAATGTTTTATTATCAAATATAATTTATAAATGTGCAAAAAAGTATATTTAAAATAGATTCAACATTAAAATGATGGAAAATTTCCTTTTTGAAAAATATATATATATTTATGCATTAAATTGGTTTTATTCTTATCTCATATATATAAATAACATAAGATTAACATTAATTAGATAACAAAATAAGATAAATATAAATATGTATTTCAAAAAAATAATTTATAAAAAATGGATTCAATTAGTTTATTGAAGTAAAATGTGTTTTATTGCCTAAATATAGTTTTCCATGAGAAGATTTTCCTATATTTTCAATGGGGTTTTATTTTCATTTCTATTTAATTTTCCACCAGATAATTCTTATTATTTATATTTGTAAACCATATTTTGATATTTTAATTAATTTTATTCAAAACCTCTATTCCAATGGCTATGTGAGAACTATATTAATATTTTTATAATATTTGTAATAGTATGTTATAGTTTGGTAGAACTATGTATTTTCCATCAAAGGAACTCATCATTATGTGGATCAAAATACCAAAATATTATTAGCTGCACCTCAAGCTAATATTTGTTCTTCTTATAGTTATAGAGTTGGTTTTTTATAGTCAATGCAATAATAACATGGTTATTTTATATAACATAAGCTATATTTAGGGTGGAATAAAATAAAAAATATCAACAACATTAAATAAATTCAAAAAAAATCACAATTTCTTAGGGTGTTACACAAGCCTCACTCATTATATAAAAATAACACCTTTTGGTGAGAATATATCTAGGGTCAATGTAACCATTTTACCTCATTCTATATAATTAAAAATTCAGCATAAATATATTTAATAGACACCAAACCACATTGGGTGTCTCTCACAATCAACAATATCACTTACTACCACGTGGATCTCATATTACCACATTCTATGAATTCCAATCATTACTGTATCAATTTCATCATTTAATTGTTTCCAAATATCCAATGGGTTGGACTGTCTATAATTCTCAATAATTATTGTAGTCTACTTGGATCATCATAATTCAATAGAGACCACCAGTCTCCCTACCATATTTCATTTTCATTAAATGGTCATAGATCATCCATATATGAGCTGAAAATTCCAACCTTCTCACAATTCACAAGACCCCTTCATCATTATACTTCCATTTTAGGGAGACCCCATCTCAAGCATCAATAATATTTTTATATTGAAAAATGCACAACTAACCATCATTTGAATAGATCATACTCACACACTTTTAGGACGTAGAATTTCAATGAATGACAATATTATAAAATTATAAAAAAATAGGGTGTCTCACACATATACATGGGTAATCTCATAACCAATCACATTATATGTGCATTCACCCAAAAAATATTACTAGAATCCTATGACATATATTCTTATAGTTAGGGAATATATGGATTCCATAACTCTACCATTATCTCACCTCTCATGAGATCATCCATCAACCTCTAATAATAAATTCTAATATTTCATCCATGGATCTTTATATGTAACCAAAATACATACCTCACTCTCCCAATTCCACAAAAAGTTTATACAATCCCATATACCTAACATTTATTTTAAATTCCAACTCCTTAGTTCAAATGGTTAGAGTGTAGCTAGAAAATCAACTCTAATAAGGAAGCATGACATCAACCATTATTGATCAAAACCCATTCCTAAGTTGTTGTACATGCTTTCTTAATCCACATTCAACTCACATTATCATGATTTTATCTCAATTTTTCATAGCCCAATATAGATAATAAACTAGATGACTATACATATCTAGCTTGTCATTCACATTAAATTAAATAATAATCTTCTATAATTTTTTCTTGTACAAACCCTAGGATGTTTTTATGCCATAGTCCATCACAAGGTCATACATAACACGTTTTTTATTCCTCTCACATTATTCTACTACACATTATTTATCCCAAAATCATCCCTGATAATTTCTTTTTCCTCTCTTAGGTCAGTCCTATTATATAACAACTTCATGGGAAATAATAGGCAAAGCATCCTACTTTTCCATTGAATTACTCAACATAGAAATTTCCTGGGACATAACATATCATCACTAATATTTCCATAATAATATAAATACTAAATAATATAATTCATTCCTTATATAATGTAGTTTTCTTTTCATAAGTCCCATATATACAATGGTATCCAATTTAAAATCACACATTCTTTGGTTTCCAAATATAGTATATATCACTATTCCCATATTTCCAACTCCATGGTAAATATGATAACACACAAGTGTATACAACCATATCTATATAATATTATTTGTATCAAGGATATCATTATAATTTATTTTGGTTAATTAAAATTCCACTAGTAATTTATTTTATAAAATACAAAATAATTTATTAATGAAAATTTTAGTAACTAAAACCTATTTTCAAAAACCATTTAATAATTACTAACGAACAGGGAAATTTTATATAAACCTATATTACATATATGAGTCAACCAAAGACAGATTTTTGCATCATAAAATCAGATTAAAATCACAAATAAATAAAAAATAAACTCATTTAAAATAAATCATAATATAGAAATTCATGAATAATTATCCCAACTTGTTTGTCTTGGATTTCCACCCACACATGTGCTAGTAAAGAAAAAATATGGATTCTATATGTTTTACTAATAAACAAAATTTTCCTTCCCATTTAATAAATGGTTACATGAAAAAAAACATTGATTCCTCTTCAAAACATACATATATAAAAAACCACTTATAAGACATGAGTTAGAGAAAAACATTCCATAATATTTCATTACATTACACAAAAGGATTCATTATAGTATCATGGGTCAAATAAAACCAATTAAAGAGAACATACCCTTGATATCTTCACATAAAATAATAAAATAATTACTAAAATATCCATAACAAAATAATTCACGAAATATAATGGATTTATTATGGATAGAAAACTATAGAAAAAATACATATTTCTATAAAAATTATATAGATACAAGTCATACAAGAATCAAACAAATTCAATATATCCTGATGGGAAAATATAATTCCATAAAAAAATAAAAAATAAAAAATAAAAGATAAGGAGATCAAGTATAATATCAATGGCCTCACATTCAACCCATCTTAAAATCCTTATAATGGTATTATATCATTTTCCCTTATGTTATGTTAATATCCCAAATCTACAGTGTTATAATGAATGAAGTACATCTACCATGGTGGGTATATAGGGTGTGAGAATATAATTTATAGGAAAAACCATTAGTTCCCCTAATAAAAACATATATATATATATATATATATCTTTGTGGGTAGTTCATATATTTTATGGAATTAGATTCATAATCTCCATAAGAATTAACCATTCAAACCATCAAGTTCTCATGAAGCCACCTTGATAGTTGACTCATCATTACTACATCTAATGCTACTTTTTGTTGTAAATATTTCATTCATGGTATGGAAAAAAATAATTTTCTTAACAAATTTATATATCCCACCCAATAAATAAATTATAATAATATCTAATCAATCTAAATACAACAACTTAAGGATGAAATGTTGACAAAACCAAGTCGCAAATATTACAATATATCTAAAAACATCCATATGAATTATTGTAGTTAGTTATAGTTCCAGACGTATACATAATTGGATACTAATTAGAATAGAATTCAAGAACACAAAAATATAAATATCATTGTTTTCATAGCATATTACTCATAAAATTATCTACATCAAATGGTAGGTATTTATCACTTTATGACACCATTATGGGGTAGGTGTAACCCACTTCGAAAATCATTTAGGGGTAATTCAACCCACATAGAAAATATCTCAGTGAGTATTACATCCCACCTATAAAATCTCTCGAGAGGTACTTCATCCCACATAATTCATATTGCAAGGTTTAGAGAACCACACCAAGAAACATTGCTCAATGGGTGGTGTGTCCCACTTGAATTAAATACTCACTGGCTAGAGCACCCCATAGAGACATCTCTCAATGGAAAAGAATGTAATTATAAAAAAATATCTTATGGTAAATTACATCCCACCATTAAATGATAAATCATAAAGGGTTGAGTGTCCCCAAAAACATACATATTTATAGGTTTATTTCATCATGTTCATACTCATTCAATCATATCATCGTTCAAAATATTTTCTCACTCATTCTTCCACAACATAGTAAAAACAATTACTATTAGAATCTCTAGTTAATAAATCCATCCATCACCACCCATGATGGAACCCATATCCCTGTATCAGTGTCAAAATTTAATATTAGGCACAAAATATATGTTTTTATCGATTAATTGTAACATCCACATAAAACATCTGGAATAATCCCCATATCATATCCATGGAATCTACCTACTCACGTCTTATCCATTTGATTGATATCATCATATGGTACGTTCCTCCCACCATGCCAAAAAATAAGTATAACATTTAGATATAACTCCAAATAGTAATTCCTAAATACATATAGTATTCCTTCTTATCATCGACATGGAATGCTACCCCATGGGTGGGTCAACATAGCACATACAGGCTAGGACACCATTGGTGTATCCTATTTAACCAATTTTGTTACATTACATGAGGACATAACTAATATCTTGAGTCAACCCACTGTTGATCCTTCTCAAATAATCAATTTATAATGATTTTTAAAAATTAAAACATTATTATGAGCCACCCATAGGGTAATGAACCATTGTTTTTTAATGGAAGTTTGATTCGTAAGATTATATCATATAATCACATAAGTTTAAAATACAATTAACAATCAAGTACTATATGACCTTTAAAAAACATTTTGTCACATCTGTGATTTCAATTTGGAAAATATAACATTCACGATTGCGATTAGTTAAATATTTGGATCCCAATAAGACAAATATAATTATTTCTGAAATGTAACCTACAATTATAAATAGTAACATACCCTTATTAATAGAAATATCACCCTTATGAATAATAAATAGCCTAAAATAATAGTATCCTTATCCATGAAAGTATTATCAAAATTTAGGCATCTTATAAGTGATAATATGACCACACTATATGTATTGGTTTTCTTATTATGTTATAAATAATTAATTAAAATAAATATATTGATTTAAAATAAAATTTATTTTCCTAAAATTTTTTCATAAATCAAAAATTTTATGTCTTTTAGTTTTATGATAATTTTATTAGTCTTTATATAAAATTTGAATGCATTATAAAAGCAATTATTGTTTTAAAATCTGTATTTTCAATATAAATTATGATTTTAATTAAAATTTTAATTAATCATATTTAGAATATTTTTTCAAAAATGGATATCATTTTTGGATTCTACACATCAAAATATTGTTATCCATAATTTTTGGTATTTTTTTAAAATATTTTAGTTTTTTTGAATAGAAAAATACAATAATTTATGATAAATGCCAAATAATGGATTTATTGGGTCATTGATGATGATATTATGATTTAATATATATTTGATAAAACTCACATAAAATTGTTACTATTTATTTATTTTTAATAATCACTATTGTAGTTATTGAGGGAATACAAAAAACTAAGGAATTAAATATTATGAAAACACTCCTCTCCTCCACTATAAATACCACCACTCCTTACCTCTTATCATCACTCCTTACAAGCCTTTTTTTATTTCTATATTATGTCAAAATCACCCCCAATCTCCTAACCTATTTCCAACAGCCCTTTTTCTACTAAAAACTCCATATCCTCTCCCATCATGAGGCTCTCAAGGTAGTTTGAATGAAGAGGTAAATTCCTCTTTTCTTTTCTTTCATTTTCGTTTCAAGTTCATTGGTTTTATTATCTATCCTCACCTACCTTGATCCAATGTAATGAAAAATCCATTACCTTACATGTAATTTATTATTTTTTATAATGTAATAAGTTATAATCATTTCTCTTTTACTCTTCTTTTATTTTAGTAGTAAAGACACCATCTGAGATCTATTAATTTACCAAATTCAATGACTATGGGTTTTCAATTTCCATTACCATATTCTATTATGATTGTGAAACCATTTTCATTGTTGAAACATACCATTATATATGTATTATTCCTCATATATTGTTTTGTAATCCTTTTGTGAACATTTGTTTTTCGTTTATAAATCAAAACATGTTCTTTGTTGTCAAAAAATCCCAATTAACCTAAAAGGTTTTATATGATGATTTATATAAGGATTCAAATTCACTCCAAGTAACCAAATAAAATTATCATCCATGTATCCTTTGTATGTTCAGAAATAATATATAACTTAAATTCTATAAACCCACCTTCCTCAGACATGTTTATCACATCACGAACTGATCATTAAAACCAAACAAGAAGACATACCCAAATAATGAAATTGAACCTCATAACCAGTCAAAATAGTTATAAATGAACATAAAAAGTTTATAATAATTATTATACATATAAAAGTGGTTATTTAATTATTAATTGATTAACCTTATCTAATAATTCAGTTCTTTAATATCAAGTGGAGAACATCATCAGACATAAGGTAAAGGATCCTCTCTATTCACTTTTATTCAAGATTGTTCTCTATGTTATTACCTTTTAGGTGTAATTACTAGTGATGGGGTATTATTACACACATACCTCATAATATCCACATGATGTTTAGATCATGAGATACTCATTTGTCTCTCATTAATCCCTCAAAATTACATATGATACCATGTCGATATTTTTTATTGGATTCGACCTAAACCTCATTTATTCCTTCTGGTTTCATTAACATTCATTTTATTTAAATGAGGTTATATTTTATTCTAATTTTGATATTCTAATTATATTTGAATGTTCCAAACACATTCATCATGTTCCTTTCATTATTCTCTTTCATGGATATACATTTCTTAACTCATTCCATCCTCTATACTTTTGATAAGAAAACATGTTTTGAGAGAATTTCCTGAAATCTTATATGATTTCAAGTGCACTATATTTTTTTAAGAACCCATTGTCTATATAAAATAAGGCATTTTTATTTTGAAAACCTTCCTGGTTCACTTATGGTTTTTTTATAAAGGATTCATTCCTTTTCTATTTTAAAGGCTATATAGTGTTTTCCATAAAACCTCTAAAAAAATGTTTTTATGCTAAAAAATATTGAATATATTATTACATCTGGTCACTTATACTTGACATCACCTTCTAGGATACATGACTATTTTCCCTAATGAATGTTCATGTATAGTTTAGTTTATTTCTTTCATGGACACTATTATGATACGACAATTTGTTATTATTTATGAAATGATTTTGGTACCCAATTCATTCCATGGGTAACCCTTATGTTTATGTTAGATTTATTATGTATGAATATTTATGTGGGAGACATATTGATGAAAATTTAAGATGTGTGTGCCCATATAGTGCTCCAATGAATTGGGTAAAGTTACGCCTCATGAGATGTTATGTGTGATGTTCTTGGTGGTTATCCTTGGCTTCTCTTATTATGTGAACTGATCTTGGCAGTTATGTTTAACTCATACTAAAGTCATGTTTAATGTTTCTACCACATTACTATGACTTAATTTCTATATGATTCCATGTTTATATGTTGTGATTCCATATGTTACATGTTTTTTTATATCATCATGTCATACCTTCTCTCCAATGTGCTAATTCTTTGTTCTTTTGGTTATTACCTCACAAGGATTTTACCTCATCCCTTTCTTAATGTTATCCCCAGGTTGTCCTACAAAGATGTATGAACACAATGGATGATATAGGAGCACATTATAGAGCTTAAATAAAAAATTGTTTTTATAATTGTTTATTTTGTACCTAGTCTTCAAAAACACTAGACTTTATGATCCTTGTCATGTACTCTGATATATAATTATGCTTAAAATTGTGTAATGTTATATAAAAAATTATATGGTAGTTATTGTTGGTATGAGAGGATGGTCGAGTTATTTTTAAAGACTGGGAATAGAGTACATTATTAAAAACCTTAAGAATGAGACTATGTATAAGAAAAAACTCCTATATTTGGGTAAGTAAAGAGTAAGTGGTTTATCAAAAATATAAATCCCTTTTTCAATATAAACAAGTAGAGGTGGCTCTAGCACATATTTATTTAAGGGTAAATCCTGAAAACACCACATTGAGCATGACTCAAATGGGAACTGGTGCACAAAACTAGGATTTACTACATTATTAGTTTAAAATTCCTGTTGTATATGATTTGGTAAATTCATAATCTCATTAAGAATCAAAATTATGTATCCTATATGAATATACATTAGGATATAGATCATGAATAATATAGACTAAGACCTATAAACTCATAAATTAAGGAGATAAGTGTAATTTATATTTTATACCTTTAATGTTATTAGCTTCCCCATTATGTGATACTCATCCCTAAATTTCGATTTTATTATTTATTGTGGTCAGTAATTGGATGAATCATGTTAACTACTGATGTGATGGACAATGTGATGACTACCAAAATGAGATCCATCATCAGATGTGATCTCAAGAATGACAGATCATGATTATTCTTAACCAGTTATCAAAATTCATGATTAAAAATTTATACATTGTTGAATGATAAATGGAGTAAATGAAGAGGGTGATGAAATCTCTTGAAGGTCCATCTGATAAAGGTGATAAGGGAATGAATACCCAATTCCCATTCTACAACAACTGTGGAAAGAGGAACTAAGGGAAATGTAACAAAGGGACAGACAAATTTTTTAAGTGTGGAACAATTGGGAACAAAGTTGCTAGTTTCCATGAAATGATGAATAATGAGATGAATGGAAAAAATGTTCCGTATATGGTTTCGTACACAGATCTACATCATAAATGTGGATAATTTTGACATTACCAAAGATGATTCTATATTGAAAGTGCTAAAAAGCACTATGAGAATCAACAATCTCTATGATCAAGGGATAACTGAAGGCCCTACACTATGGTGGATAATGAAGAATAAATTAAATTTAACCACTAATTCAATGAACTATATGTCATAATATATTTAGTTTCATGTCATATTAGTATATATTTCATGTATTCTAAGAACATTGAGTCCCCACCTAAATCGATATTATATCACTAGTCAAATCTTCTATGAGTATTGCGTTGAATGTTTATTTTTATGGGAATTTTTTATTGAAATTATAATATGTCTCCCTTTGGTGGAATCTGGGTAAAATGTTATGTAACAGCCTATGCCTCAAGACAGCTTAAAATCCATGAGAAAAACTATCCTATGCATGATATTGAGTTTGTGGCAGTGATCTTTGCATTAAAAATCTTGCGGCATTATATTTATGGGGAGAATTGTGAGATATATAATTACCAAAAGAGTCTCAAAAAAATATTCACACAAAAAGATATTAGCATACACCAGTGAATATGTATACAGATCATCATGGATTATTACTACTCAATCCACTACCATCCCGATAAGGCAAACTATGTGGCATATTCTCTAAGCCTAAAAGATCCTAAATCATTATCAATGATGAGAATTCAAAAGGATCTGATGTACAAATATTTGAAGAGAATATACATGGTAATCATTAGGGGAGGAATATCATCAGTACTTTCTCAATTTATTGCATAACCATCCCTCCTAGAGAAAATAATGGATGGTCAATGAAAAGATACAGAAATTATAAAAAGGGTGGATGTTGCTAGAAATTTAAAATCCTCAGAGTTCAAGATATATGAGGAAGAATTTATAAGATTTGGGAAACGATTAGTTGTACCATATGATCCAAAGATAAAGAAGTAACTTTTTAATGATGCACGTACATCGATATTCTCTATTCACCCATGGAGAATAATGATGTATCAAGATCTCTGAGAAATCTTTTATTGGTACAATATGAAAAGGGAGATTGGTGAATATAAATCAAAGTGACTTGTTTTTCAGAAATTGAATAATGAGAGGAAAAAGTATATGGGTATTATGAAACCACAACTCATACAAACATGGAAGTGGGAGACCGTTATCATGGACTTTTTCACTAGAATTCCAAGGATATCTAGAGGAAATAAAGTTATATGGTTCATTATGGACCATGTTACAAAGACATCTCAGTTTATCTCAATTCAAGAGGACTTCTCATTGGATCATCTTGAATTGATGTATATCAAATAATTTGTAATGATTTATTGTGTACAACTATTTATTATATGTGATTGTGCTCCGAGATTTTCCTAGATATTTTGGAAAAGTCTCCCACATTCTCTATAAACTGAATTGAACTTCAGTGTGGCCTATCATCCTCAAACTTATGGGAAATCAGATAAAACAATTTAGACACTAGAAGATATGTTAAGAGAATTTTATTTGGAATTCAATGGAGGATGGGACCAACATCTTCCACTAGTCAAATTCTCCTACAAAAATTGTTTCAATTGAAGCATCTGAATTGAACCATTCGAAGCACTTTATGGGAGAAGGTGCAGAATACCAATGTGTTGGGATGAAGTCGGTGATTGTAAGATGATATGATCTGAAATAGTCCATGAAATGGTTGAGAAGGTGAAAAACATTAAGAATCACATAATGATAGTCAAAATACGCCAATAGAGTTATGCAGAAAAATCGTCGATGAGACATTGAGTTCAATGTTGGAGACATGGTATTTCTATGCATATCTCCATGAAAGAGGATCACAAGGTTTGGAAGGAAATGGATTATAAGTGCAAGGTACATCAGACCCTTCATGATTAATGATCGGTTCGTTGATATGGGATATCAACTGGCACTTCCACCTATCATGGGAAGTACATGATGTCTTCTATGTAATTATATTAAGGAAATATACACCATACCCTTCACATATAATATCATCATAGGTTGTAAAATTGGAGGATGATCATTCTTATGAGGATAATCCATTAAAGATATTGGATTTTAGAGATAAAGTTCTATGTAACATGACTACTCACCTAGTCAAGGTACTATGGAGGAATCTTATGTATGAAGAGGAAACATGGGAACTAGTAGAGGAAATAATGGAAAAGTAACTTCACCTATTTATAGCCTAGAATATGAAATGAAATTTTGGGGAAGAAATTTCATAAGGGTGAAAAATGTAATGACCCAATTTTTTAAAATTGAAATTTCCTTCTTATTATTATTTCATATAATGACATGAAATATCAAAACAATGAACTACTATGTACTATGTTACCTTTAAACAAAATATTGTCACTTTTGCGATTTCAATTTTGAAAATTTGATACTCCAAGTTGTGATCGGTAAGATGTTTGGAGTCCAGTAAGACAAACCTAATTTTTAGTGAATAATAAGCAACCCTTATGAATAGTAACCTACTCTTATGGATAGTAATATGGCCCTTCTGAATAGAAAATTGTCCAAAACAATAGTAACCTCATATATGAATGTATAAATATACTTTTGGAATCTTGTAAGTGATAATATGAACAATGTAAAAGTATTATTATTTTTCTTAAGTCATAAATAATTAATTACAATTAATTATTTAATTTTAAAAAAATTATTTCTCTAAAATGTGTTCATAAATCCACAATTTTATATCTACTATTTTTATGATAATTTTATAAGATCTTATGTAATTTTTGAATGCATTATAAAATCAGATATAGTTTTAAAGTCAATTTTTTAAATGTAAATTAAGATTTTAATTGGAAATTTCATTAATCATATTTCTAGAATTTTATTTGAAAAATGGAGTTCATTTTTGGATTATACACATCGAAATATGAGTAGGGTGAATATTTGTTATTTTTATAAATTACTTAAAGTTTGGATGAATTGTAATATACCATAATTTACGATAAATGCATAATAATGGATTTAATGAGTAATTGATGATAATCTGATAAAATAAGACCAATTAGTTCAAACTCACAGTCAATTATTACTATTTTTGTCATGAAATAATCAATATTTCTTGTCTTAAGGTAAAATAATAAACTACAGAATTAAATATTATGAAACCCCTCCTCTCCTCCACTATAAATACCACCCCTTATTACCTATTCCATTAACCCCTCTCAAACCATGTGGCTTGCCTATATTATACTAAAACCACCCATAAGATCCTACCCCACGTCCAATATCCCTTAGTATCCTCAAATCACCAAATTTTTCCCCTTAAGAGGCTCTCAGTGATGTTTGAATCCTGAGGTAAATTCCCCTTTTCATTTCATTCTTTTTTCTTTTCAAGATCATTGTTTTTATTTTCAATCCTTACCTCCCCTCATCTAAATTTTAGGAAAACTCCTGTACATTACATTTATTGGAAATTTTTTATGATAATGGAAAACATTATTATCTTCTCTACATTACCCATATTTTATTTTAGTAGTAAATACATCATCTGATTTGTGTGAGTTTTACCACAATCAAGGATGATGGGTTTTTACTTTCTATTATCATCTTCAATTCAGTGAATAAAAATATTTTCATAGTTTTTCCAGACCATAATATAGGTATCATTTCTCATATATGGTTTGAGAATCTGGTTTTACTCATTTTATTGGATTATAAAATAAAATTTGTTCTTTGTGGTCAAAAACAACCAATTAACCCAAAAATTTGTCAGTAATGTTTTATATAATGATTCAACATCATTACAAGTAACGAAATTAAAATTTAAGCCATATAACCTTTTGGATGTTCGATAATAAAATATAACTTCAATTATGGACAACCACCTTCATCATACATGTTTATAAAAACATGAACCGATCATTAAAACCAGGAAAGAAAACAAACCCAAACAATGAAATTGAACCTCATAACCAATCAAAATGGTTACCAATGAACTTAAAAATGTTATAAAAATTATTTTAAATATATAATAGGTTCTGTAATTACTAAATAATGACACGAATTTTATTATTCAAGTCATTAATATGAAGTGCAGAACACTGTGAGACTTACGGTAAGGGATCCTCTCTATTTCATTTTTATTCATGATTTTCAACTATGGTATTCCCTTTTATGTATAATTCACATTGATGGGGTATGATTATGAACATACCCCATAATTTACAAAATATGTTTAAATGATGAGAGAACTATTTCTCTCTCATTAATCCCACTTTAATACACAGTATACCATGTCGATATTCCATAAGGGATTAAACCTAAACCTCATTTATTCCTTCAAGTTTCATTATCTTTATTTTTACCAAAATGTTGTTATCTATTATTTTTATTTTCATATTATAAATGATATTTAAATTTTCAAAACATAATTTATAATTTTATATTCATCATTCTCTTTCAGGGATATATATGTTTTAAAGTGATTCCATCCTCAATAATTCCCGATAGGCAAACCTATTTTAATAGATCTTCTTGAATTATTACCTAATTTCAAGTTCATTCTAACTCTTATTTTAAGCAAAAAATTTATTTATAATTTTTTTTTTGAAAAAATTCATGGTTAACTTCTAGTTTTTTTAATGGATATTTCCCTATTCTATTTTAAATGTTATATACTATTTTCCTTAAAACCGCTCAAAAATATTTTTATGATAAAATTTCTGGAATACTTTTCTTACATGTGGTCACTTGTACCTGAAATAACTTACCATGATACATACATATTTCTGTTTATAAATTTCCATGTATATTTTAGTTCCTTTATTTTGGGGAAAATTTTATGATACGATCATTTGTAATACTTGATGACATGAATGTGGTACCCAATTCATGCCATGGGTAACCCTTATTTTTATATAAGATTGATTGTGTATGATTATTTATGTAGAATAAATATTAATGAAAATATAAGATGGGTTCAGAAATATGGCACACTAATGCATTAGGTAAATTTAATTCTCATAACATTTTATATGCGATGGTTTTGGAGGTTATCCTTGTCATGTGATACTATGTGAAACAATGTAGGCAGTTATCCTTAAATCACACTAAATTCATGTTTTATGTTTTTGTCACATTACTATGACTCAATATTTAAATGGTTCCATATTTATATGTTATGATTCCATATGATACATGTTTTTTCATAACATCATGCCATTCCTTCTATACCATGTGATAATGCTTTTCTATTATGGTAATTCATTTTCCGAGCTTTTAGCTCATCCCTAGGTTCATATTATCCCCAGGTTATCCTATACATAAATATGAGAACAGTGGAAGTTATTATCTAATTATAATGTTTATGTAAAATGTAATTTTTATAATTTTTTATTATGTACCTACTCTTCAATGAAAATAGACTATATGATCCTTGGCTTGTAATCTAATTTATAATTATGCTTAAAATCATGTAATGTTATATGAAAAAGTTTAGTGCCTCTATTCATAGTCTAATACTTTTAAAGGTGAATTATTCAACCAAATACGAGAACTTACTAGGACTCTCAAACCATTAACCAAGTCCAATCACTCCAAGAGTTCCAACTAACTAAACATACAACACAAAACACTCATTAATGTCATATAGAAAACCAAATATTTATGTAATCATGTTTAGGATCAATTTTATAACCAAGTTAAGTGCATCCAGATATCCTATAACCATGTCCTTCCCCTTGGATAAATACCAGGTTAAGAATCCCACTAAATGCCACTCACAATTAAAACAATATATATAACCATACATATAGAAGGTAATATTATGAAACCCAGCCTGAATTAATGATTTTCCCCTTATGTGATGATCAACCACCATTTTCGAAGCTCATCAAATATTAAATTGGCTACCACCAATCATCATGAGCCCCTATATCAACCTAAAACTCACTCTAATTACTTATAAAACCATTATAATTAATTAACACAATTAATTAAAAATTAATAGAATATGGTATAATTGGGACACACATCTCTAAATATCATAATGACACTAAAACATCAATAAACGAGGCTTGTTTTACTGCTAACACATCCTCGAGTCTACTACTTACTAAAATCTCCACACCAAATACTAACTCATCAAAAAACATCATTCCAACTGATGAAAAACATTATAAAATCAATCCAATGACTTATGTCATGGGAAATAATATGTAACCATATTTATTATCCTCTTTTAAGACTATTTTATCCCATATGGGAAAAACAACATTGTTTAATCTTGATCCCACTTCAGTCCCATAGAATCCCTACCAAATCTCTAGATAAACATCTCTAAAATAATAAATGCTGGGATATAATTAACATAATATGATAAAATGGAATATATCTAACTTTAAAAAATAATTAAATCCCTCCAATTCCACCAATAATTAAGTAAAATATCCTTAGGATGTTTTGGGATGTGGGATTTTTCTACCCATATTTTCATCAGATGCTAAATGGTGATCATAAAGTAGGTTTCTCATAATCAAAATAGGAAACAACCCCTTTTTCATCTATTTAAAGAAACAAATAATTTGGACTATTTTGTACATAGAAGACGCTCATTCTACTTTCGATGGGTAAATTGGAAGCCACCCCCACCCCCAACCTTCAGATTTTTTCCAATAGTTACCTAATTCCATCAAACATTTAACCGTATGGCCCACATTTTCCATCTCCTTATACTTTTAATTTACCAAACACTTAAAAATTCAATTTGACTCATTTACACAATGAAACCAACCTTAAAAACCTCATTTAAATAATTTTAATGTTTTCTAAAATGTTTAATTCACATATCAAATACAAAATTGCAAAATGGAATCGATTCCAATCTCTATAGAACAAATAATTCATCTGAATCCACTTACATGCTCTGGTACAGTTCATTTTAATTTTTATTTAAACATGTCATAACACACATTAATTATAATATGGTTATAATAAATATCAAAATAATTATCCTGAAAAAAATATCTATATCCATTATATTAATTTTATTCTTTTTTAATAATATATAAATATTACACTTTTTTCAATATATAGAATAAAATAATTTCATGATGATATAATTTCATAAGTTCATTAATATGAATACTACTTATTTTATGTTTATGTCATCAGTTTCAAAATTCTAGTCATGGGGAAATAATAACATACATCTATGTACAAATTGTTTTTTATATCAAGATTTATCCTATGAAATTTCTAACCATCTCACCTAACACCATGTATTTTACATCCTCAATACGAAATATCAACACTAGAGAACTGGAAAAACATTACATTATCGACTTGATTAATTGAAACCATTTATTTATATATAAATATATTTTAAATTTTCTAATATATATAGTCATAGGTGAAATTATTTAAGAGAAAATAAAAGAAATTTTTTTAATACCCACTAATGTATGAAAAATACTATAGTAATGAAGTTTTTGTGTTGAAACCAATAATGCAACTCTATCACCATCAAAGGTTATACCACCAATTCTCCCACAAATAAAAATTATAAAAAAATAGTAAACCTAAAAAATCTAATATTTATATTGGTATTCTATAATAGAACTGATTCTCTATAAGTGTCTTTTGTAAAATTTAAAAATTAATATAGTTATCATCCTTTGTTGGAAAAAAAATATTATTATCATGCGTAATGTATACATTGAACTAATATAGGGTTGGATGAAAGTTTCATTTTATGGGGGAAATGAACATTTATGGGGAAAATTTATCTACATGAAACATTACCATAATATACTAGTTACCATCGAGATATCTCAATGATATGTTTTTGAAACACTCAAATTGAATCAAAATTTAATGATAACCATATATAAGATCCATTTTTGAGAAAATACTTGATACCTTTTTTTTCCAATGTGATCATCATTCCACAAGAGTGAACAATTTTTCGTCATACACTCTTGTGTATTTTGATGAAAATAAATAAAGAGATTTCAATAATTAAAGAGTTTAAGATACTTATATTCCTTTATGAAGAATAGAATAGAATCAGTACATGGAGATGTTTTTCTCCTAACAATTTATTTTCCATGATATCCCAAAATTTTATCTTTTCCTCCCTAAACACTTCTAAATCAATCATATAAATTCGATAAATAATCTTCTAGGTTTCATCATATTATGTATTCATAAATTAGATATCCATATTTAGGGGAACATTAGGAATTATTATGATAAATAAATAAATATATTTATTATCTATTATTAGATGATGAGTAACTAAATAATACACTACAAATAAATAAATACATATAAGAAACTTTTTTTCCAATTTAAAGAATTTTTTTTAGGAAAACCCATAATATTTGAAAAAAAAATTTATCGATGAATATAAAATTTATCCCATCTATTTTTAAATAATTAAATATTCATTAATAACATTTTTCTCAAAATATTGTATGAATTAATAAATCCCCAAAAAGTATAAAATCACATGGATAGATGTATAGTACAATAATAATCTATTGTAATGAATCCTTTTTAAAAACCGTCACACATCAATGAAATATATACAAGCGAAAAATGGTGAATCCAATGGAAGTATTTGAACATATTAATGAAGTTAATGAATCATTTATTATTTCATGATTATGAATGGTATATATGGTAATAAATTATTACATGGTTAATGATTTAATTATTAATAGGGATAATATAAAATGAGTTAATGGCATACCTAAAACTAATTCTATAGAGGGGATGGTCAAATACCATTATCCTTAATTTTTATCAATATCACATTTATCTAAATCATTGCCTAATATATCCCTTTTATATATTTTTGGAAAAACCAAGTTGTAGTGGTTATAGTGTATATGGGTGAAAGTATCAAATGATTATGAAAATAAAAAATAAACTTTCATTAATCATCTAGAATATTCTATATGGTCACCTAGATAAGGAAATAAAACTCTCCATTATGCTAATATATATACCCATCCAACATAATAATATTTAAATCACGAAAATATTTTCAAAATGGGCACTATCATGACCTATTTCTTAGTCCATTACATGAATAACATGTTATTCTACTATGTTAATAGAATAATCCACAATAACCACCTACTTATATCCTTTTTGATAGTTTACATCCCAATAGAAATTTTGTTTTTGAGTATTACATAGAGGATACTAATTAGTATATCCAAATTATTCGTCCCAATGAAAAAAAATGATCTTAGATATTCCTTTTTACATGGATCACATAGTTCTAGGTCAATCACTGTTGAAATCAAGAATTCCCTTAAGTATTGAGGTATTGGATGATATGAACACCCACCATATACATTTATCTTGACACCCTACTTATAAATTTAATCTTTTGGAAACCCATCTTGAATTATATATTTTGTAATGTTTTTTATGTTTTTTGAATATCAAGAAATAATATGTGGTTAGCATATCACCCTATTGATGGAATTGTATCCCTTTAAATGACACAATCATTTGAGTTAATATAAAATAATCAAGAATAATAAAAATTATCAAACACCTATCATGAAATTATGTACGTCATTTATGTTTATAAATTATTTTTCCACTAACTTTTATATATTTTAATAAATAAACATAAAACATAAGAAATAATCTATAGTTCAGTTTTTTCTCACCGAGATACATACTCTAGGAAAAAACCATAATCAAATCCCCTCCAACTTATTAAATACAAATTTTGTTAACACTTACTAATCCAAGGAGTTGAAACATGCTACGTGAAAAAAGTATGTGGGTCATATAAATCTATTACAAAAATATCCTCTAACAAATATTGGTTAAAGAAGTCACCATCGACACAAGTCCATGAACACACTCACAAAAAAATTATGGTTTATTAACAAGTTGAAAAATAATGTCAATAAGAGCTACATGATCTTGTCCCTAAAATATAATGGTCTACCAATGGGTGTATAACATAAATTTTATCGATATATGAAGAACATAACATTTATATATAATGATAAAAACTAATAATTAGTAGAGAAATATGGAAATTTCACTTTATTATACATTTTAATATAATACACATATCGAATGAATGAATAAACCAAATCCATAATAAGTAAAATAGATTATGATGCATGTATCAACATAGTCATACTCAATTGATAGTTACATGAATATTTATATTAATCATGTTATGAAAGGATTCATTGGATAGGAATTCATATGCAAGAATATCCTTATTTTATTTTCCAATTATCATACACTAAACATAAAATAAACTATCCTATCTTACATAGAAACTAAAATTAAAAACATACATCTTACTAATCTAATATAATACATTCATACTAACCTTACACTAAGACCAATCCAACATGAATGTATTCCATCAGCACTTGTCATTGTATAGTGGTGAGGTAGTGTATACCAACCAAATTTTACATCTAATACACTAGGGTTTACAGGCTACTAGTGAGGAAAAATACACTTGGTATAGGAGGTACATTCACAAAAACCAATATTAATATGAAAAATAAAACCATTCTAATAAATATTAAACTAATAAAATGTAATAATGAATCCTCAGATAATATATATATATATATATATAGTTACAGATTAACACCAAATAGTCAAGATTCAATTATTGAACTATTATAAATAGTTCTAGATTAAAAAAACAGTGTAATTAAATGTATAATGAAATCAGTTATAATAGGTGGTTCCCTAGACCAAAATTGAATATTAATTTTTTATTACTATTACATGTTTACATTGATTTATACTTGGTGTAAACATACCATTATATTATTGACATTTCCAATTACACAATTTAATTATCATTGTCTATATATAATTTATTATATTAAAAGTTTGTAGACATTCTCAGGATATAATCCGAAACTTGAGATTATATGAAATTAATATTTATCAAATTCCCTATATTTTATAGACATCATGCTTACAAGAAATAGGTTATGTATGAATATTACGTTTTGGTGGATTATAAGAATTAACACATCTTCTCAAGATGTTCTCAAAAGGTGATCTCATGAAGGTGAGATCATACGGGCAGACCATCAAATATAAACACCATATGTTTCAGGTGACATTGGTTGTTCCTATCTATAAACATGTATATTAGTCTCTTGAAATCGGATAATTAACAATGATTACCATTTGATCACATATTTTGATGCGTGTAAAAAACCATGACATTGAAGTCATGGTGTGTGAGCTTGGGTTTGGGGCGTCATTAGTGGTATTAGATTGGTTTAATGGTCAATATTGAATTTATTTCATGTAATTTAATGAAGTGATATATCAAGCCTAGTTAATTTGGATGGTTGTAGCTTCATAAAACCAATTACAAGTTAGTTGATGGGTATTATCAGTTATATCAATAAATAATAAATAAATAATTTATGATGACATAAGCATTTAATTATATATCAGTGGATATTAACAAACATTTAGATTATATTACAAAATGTATGTTTATGGGAAAGATGTGATTTATTTCACTTTTTGTTATCTCAATATGGGCCATCTTTGGTTTCTAGACTAATATCATGGTATATGAATAGTATTAACTACTTTCAAGATAAAGGGATGGAGGTTCATACACAATATCATATTCAAGAGTAGACACTATTTTGTTGTATAGGTATAAAGGATAGGATGGACCCACCATATTGGTCATGGTGTGTCCATGTATTATCAATCACTAATGAAGAAATTAATTAATTATTATTCAAGTATATAATAATTTGGATGAATTTATTTAATAAAATTATTCATAAGTTATAAATATAATTCAATGACAAATATTATACGTACAAAATTTATTTAAATATTCTAGGTTGGTTTAATATAATGGGTTTTAAGAGTCGTTTTAATAATTTATACTCCCACGTAACATATTATTTATATATTACATGTAACTAATATGATATAAATGATGTTCATAAAGCACCCAGTTCATCATAACAATTTCACTTATTTATTATTCTTTAAGTATTTGATATATGGGGGCCAATAATACATTTCTACGTATTTTTGACATCCAAAATATAAGAAATGGAGGCCCACTATTCCATAGACAATTCATTAAAAGTGAATTTATATAATCTATGTCATACTGCATCTTAGAGAGATAAAATTTTATTTTTTCCAAGCATTAACTCTTATATAAATATTGTGGGTTTAAGGTGTGGGATCATGACGATCATCGAGATATCTAAGGAATCATTATAGTGACATGATAACACCATAAATTGGATGATCATTGACATAATGAATTTTTAATTAATGTTTGTATGGTCTAGAGTAGTTCAATATTAGATCCTTTATGTAATTATCACATCCAATGAGATTTATTCGATCAAACATCGATTCGAACAAGATATTCATTTGGTTTAATTATTTTCCATGATAATTCATGTGAGATTGTTAATCATCTATCATGTTTCTTATTGTTGAAGATGAAGAATATTCTTCACCCTGTGGATGATAAAATTTGAATTCTTAACCCATATTCTTCTGTTTCACTACTGATAACAAAAAAATTATTATAAGAGTGTTCACATCAGCTATCTAAACCATTAAAAATTATTTTCATCAAATTAAATATAATGTTTTAATATAGACCCATCATAATAGACCACACGTCGATGTGAATTTTGATGTCCAATTTCTGTCCATTCAATAAATTTAAAACTTATCGTTTGTTATTTAAACGTATTAAAAATTTATAATCGATATATATATATATATAATGTTTTTAATTTTCTAGAATTTCTTTTGACCCATTGATTACTAGTCAGGATTCGGCCATAATTTTTGAGTCTAGAAGTACATTAATGGCTGGTGTACATTCATTCCACACTGATGTGGAAATGCATTTTAAAATAATAATTAAATGCTAAAAAGTTAGGATTTGGAATTTTAAATTTACTTTTTCATGTTTTATTCTTCCTCTGTCACGACCCGCCCTCGGGGTCCGTGCCGTGACTACCCCAAGCCCGCCTTCCATAGGCCAGGGGCTGGCGACTAGCACCAAGGCGTAAATCTCGGTAAAAAGGGAAGGCATTGCCTTTGAAAAGTAAACACACACCACAGAGTAAACAAGCGGAAAGTAAACACTAAACAAAGAAGAGTACAACTGAAAGTGCGGAAAAGTAAATGGGCCAGAATACAAACCCAAACTAAAAGTAAAGTACAACTCGAAAAAGAAAACAGCAACTGAAAAGTAAAAGCCGCTACACCGAGCTGTCCACTAGAAATCCCACCTGAAGGGTGGGTACAGATAGCTCCTCTGCTCCACGGGTCTCGCCGTCTGCTCCAAGCACGTCCCGCCCAGTGGTCCACCTCCGGGTACCGTCCCGCTCTGCAAGCCTCATCTAAGGTCAACGCTGTCCGTCGTCTGCAACCAACACAACGTAGTGCGGGCAAAGCCCGTGCAGGGGTGAGTATAAGCTACTCAGTAGGGACCCCGAGACCCCTGAAGGTCTCTCAAATCCACAATGGATAAATCACGAAGAAAGGTACAATCACGAAGTAACAACCATCACTGCTTAGGTATATGCCCATACATATACCTAAGTCATCAAATTCAAATACGCTCCAACCTCCGAGCCCAAGTACAACTCAGTCCACACAGGAAAGTAAACATATTCCACACAGGAAAGCAAAACGTAATCCACACAGGATAGCACAACACAATCCACATAGGAAAACAACAGGTTTCTGCTCAACCAGGATTTTCATTAACGAAACCGTAACTGTTGAAGCGTCCCATCTCTGAAGTGTACAGTGGTCCTGTCACGACTCCGAGGTACTGCTCACTAACCTAAGACTGCTGAAGTACTCCTCCTGTCGAGTACCGCGGGTCTTCTGCCAACTACCGGGCGCTCCGTCCGCTGAGGGTCTGCTGCCAAATACCGGGCGCTCACCCAGATAGCCTACAGAGGTACTCCTCCAGTCGAGTACCGCGGGTCTGCTGCCAACTACCAGGCGCTCCGTCCGTCGTGGGTCTGCCACCGAATACCGGGCGCTCCGTCCACTGGGCTAGTCGACTCACTCCAAGTTGAGTCGGTCGAGCAGTCTTCAGGTCTCAGCCGGTTTCACGGTCTCCGTACTCTGTACGCTCGTCTCCAGTATCGCAGGCCTGCCGCTACAACCGAGCGCTCCACTGCCAAGGATATGCTGCTACAACCAAGCGCTCCACCGCCCAAGGTAAACAGAAGATTCAGCTCACACAGGTTCGGAAGCACTGTTCCACGTAGGATCGCTGAGTGCTGTAGTCGTCGTCGTCGAATCCACACATGATTTCTGTACTGTCGTCGTCGCAGTCACAGTAGCAGTAGTAGCAGTAGTAGTCACAGTAACAGTCGCAGCCAACACTAGGGTTCTCGCACACAACAAGCTCGTTCGGAGGGTCCGCTCCACGAGCCGAGAGGCTGATACATCAACTGTCACAAAGACCAGAGTTGATGTATCCAAAAGTTCCGTATCGTCAATAGGTACTCAACGCAACAGACGGCGCGTCGATCGGACGCCCGGTCTGAGAGTTATTGGCATTTTCGTCTCCGGGGCCCGGTTGGTTTTTAAGGCAAAACAAACCCGACCGTACTCCACCTGCGTCCAAACCTCGGGCGGAGTATGTCAAAAGATCCGTCTCACTAAGAGGAACACAACGCGACTGACGGTGCGTCAATCGGACGTTCGTAGCTCAAGATATGAGCGTTTCCGCTCCGAAGGCCCGGTTGGTTTCGTGAACGAACCAACCCGGCCGAACTCAAAGTAATCCGAAACCTTGAGTGCGATATACCGAAACGACCGTCTCGATCCAAGGATCGCGTTGCCGCTGACGGTTCGTCGTTCGGAGGTCCGAGGCTCAAGTTATGGGCCAAAAACCGATTCTGGTTCGAAACGAGGGGGTCCGGGTCCGGGCCGACCCGGCCCGACCCCCACCCCCTGGGCGGCACGGCGGCCGGCGGCGCGGCGGCGCGGCGGGCCGCGGCGGCCGGGCGTCGCGAGGGGCCGCACGCGGGGGCTAAGCCCCCGCTGATTGAATTGTCGGCGCGACAAAATGCTGCGCCCCTTCTGCAAAACCGCCCCCCCCCCCCCTCACGTGGGGGGCTTGATTGAAGTAAAAACTGGGGGATGCTGCCCCCCGGTTTCTTAGAGTGGCGGCGCGGCTTAATGCCGCGCCCTTTTGTGGAAAACGCCCCCCCCCCCCCTTGCGGGGGCCGGCTTGATTGAACCGGGGGCCTCCTGCCCCCTCAAGGAAACTGCTCCCCCCTCATAAAGAGGGGGGATTTTATGAGGTGGCCGAGGGATTAATTCCCCCGGTTTTAATGGTATCCGGCCGGCTAGCTGGCCGGCCGGTTTTCTCTAACGGGACCGGAAATTCCGGTCCCCCCTTCGGCTTCCAACGCCGGCGGCCCGGCCGCCGGTCTTCTCTTCCGCCGCGGCCCGGAACCGGCCGCGGTCTCCTCGTCCCGCCGCGGCCCGGAACCGGCCGCGGTGTTCGTCGTCCGGCGCGGTGCGACGGCATCGCGCCCCTTCGCCGTGCCTTGATTCCTTTCAACGCGGCGCGACGGAGTCGCGTTCTTGAAGATTCTTCCTTGGCGTGGCGCGACGGCGCCGCGTAAAATAATTGCACGATTATCCGCGTGGTGCGACGGCACCACGCCACTTTGCTTCCACCCGCAAGAATAAACAAGAACGATGGAGGGGGGTTCGGCCGTGTTCGTGCGGTCCGCCCCCCTCACGTTAAAATAATAACGCAACTTAAAATAATTCAAGCACACGTTAGTCTTGCTAAAAATCACGATCAAGAATAAAATAAGGAAACCAAAAAGAAATCGACAACCCCTACCTCGGGTATAAGGTTCGAAGATTTGTCTACGTTCCGCGAAAGACGACATCGCGGAGGTCGGGCGTCGCGGTCGTCGTTCGTCAAATCCGTTGACGAAGGGATGCGTCCGATGCGATACATCGTTGGCGAAACTTCTCAAGTCGACGAAGGAAAACCGATGAGGAAGCGGTGTCTCCCTTTCTTTGACGTGGAGAGAAGATAGAACGGCGTGTCGGTGTTCTTCGCGTTCTTCAAGGAGGAAGATGAAGTTCTTCAAAGTGTAGAACTCTTCTTCTCTCAAATCTCCACACAACACAGCAACTCCCAAAATAAAATAAGCTACACCTTATTTTATTTTCACTTTGCCAACTTTTCAAAATTCAAAAGTTGAATTCAACACATTAATTAAAATCTAGAGTTGTCAAAAATTAAAAGAAGAGTTAAGTTGGCAAGAATTAAAGTAGGGGAGTGTCACATAAATTAAGAGGGGGTTTAGAGGGGTTAGGGAATTTGAAAAGGTGGGGCTCATGTGGGCCCCACCTCTCTCATAACCACACATGGGAAGTTGGGTGGTTGTGGGCCCCACCAACAACTTCCCATGAGAGTGTCTAACCACCACGAATAAAATAAAATTCAAACAAAATTTTATTTTACTTATCTTTTAATCTCCAAAACTAACTTTCAACCCGCAACAAACGCAACTCCCGAAAAGGTCTCTTTAAGCGAATATCGGCGCTGCGAGTTCATCGGTGCCCTCAGATTTCAATTCCGAGCACCGCATCAAAAGTTAGGAATTCCCGCTCGTTCGTTCAGTGAACGTACCCGAGCCAAACTTCGGAAATTGATTCCAGGCACTCCGGGCCTCGGAATCAGGTGCCGTCTGAAACCGCGCTCTTGTAAAATTATAAAGAAAATTAAGAAAAAAATTTCCTTGAATTTTACGGGTCTTTACATTACTCCCACCTCAGGGCTTTACGTCCTCGTAAAGATACATCAAAAACTAGGGAAACAAATGAGGGTACTGAGCACGCATCTGAGCCTCCCGCTCCCATGTGCTCTCCTGGAGATTCCAGTGCTGCCATCTGATGCGCACAAGAGGAATCGATCTCCCACGCAGGACCCGCTCCTGTCGATCCTCTATCTCCACCGGGACCTCCGTAAAAGTCGCCCCATCGTCAACGTCAGGCTCCCCATGATCAATGATGTGCGTCGGGTCGTGCACGTATCTCCTCAGCTGAGACACGTGGAAGACGTCGTGCACCCGGTGCAACTGAGGTGGTAGAGCCAGGTGATAAGCCACCTCACCAACCCTGCTGAGGACCTGGAAGGGTCCGATGAAGCGCGGAGATAACTTGCCGCCTTGGCCAAATCTCCGAATACCACGTCGAGGTGAGACCCGTAAGAAGACGTGGTCGCCATCCTCGAACCCCAGTGGCCTCCGCCTCCTGTCAGTGTAAGACTTCTGCCGGCTCTGAGCTGTCCTCATCCGCTCGTGGATGACCTGGACCTTCTCTGTCGTGGCCTGGACCATCTCTGGTCCCATCAGAGCTGCAAGATTTCTTCTTTGCCGATAAGAGAAATCTGGTCCCATCCCCTGGATGAACCACATTCTTTGCCTAAAACAGTCAATCCTAACATGGATGATACTAATCCATACCAAGGATGACGTCGTAAGGCCTCGACGCTACTACTAAGAGATTCAACCGTTACTCTCGCCTCAGGTTGATTCACACTGTCGGCATCAGTGTGTGGTAACTGGGTCTCCTCCAGTTGATGTCTCACAAGTGAGGGTCAAGTCAACAGCCAAAACTGGAGCCTCTTAGTAACATCACGAAAGATGACAGGAACGAAAATATCACAAAGGTATGTGTCTTTTATTATTGCAGCTCATAATACAAGACGCTACACAAAAGCAACAATGAACCAGAAGTACAAAGGATGTATCCACTAGTTCTGCTCCTGTCCATCGGCTCCCAGAGCTCCATGATCGAAGGCCTCGGCTGCCTGAAGCTGAGCTCTCCCCTGCGGTCGGGGTGGACCTCCTGGTGGTGGTGGTGGTAGAACCTCAAAGCGTCGTCCACCACCTGCTGCTCGGCCAGCTCCTCTGCCTCGTCCGCCTCCTCCCTGCGGACCGCCACGGTCGAACCTCTGCCTCTGCCTGGGAGGTTCTTCACTTAACTGCTGATCATCAGCATGGCGGGTCGGACAGTCACGATCCATGTGACCAATCCCGCCACAGGAGTAACACTGCCCACTCTCGGCACGCCTGACTCTGACTCCACCCCGGCTTCCCCGCACAACTGAGCCTGAGTCGTGCAGTCGGCCACTGGTAGGTCTGGTCTGCCTGGAACCCTGCGTCATCCGTCGGCTATCTGCTGCAGATGACTCTGCTACGTGCCGCCCTGCGGTGGGTCGCTGTGCTGGTGTAGACTCAGCAAGGAAGCTCTCGATCAGAAGGGCCCGCTCCAGTACTCCTGTCTGAGTCGGTATGCTGAGGGAGATCAGTGATGCCCTGATCTCGTGTCTCAAACCCTGCTCGAAGGTCCGGGCCCGGAAGAATGGGTCCCGTACCATGTCGGTCGAGTAGCGCGAGAGATCGGTAAATCTCGCCGAGTACTGAGCGACCGTCATGCTGCCCTGCCGCAGCTGAAGAAGCTCCTGGATACGCACCGCACGAAGGGTGGCTGGGACGAACTCCGAGCGGAAGAGGCACTCAAAGTCCGTCCAAAGTAGAGATGCCTCATCGTGCACCTGGAGCATCAGGCTCCACCATCGTCCTGCTGCTGCGTGTAGTAGGCTCGCAGCGAGGATCACCATGAGGTCTGCTGGTGTCCTCACAAGCCTAAACACTCGAACCACTGCCTCCAGCCAGTCCTCTACTGCCTGGGGATCCGTCTCCCCGCGAAACCTGGGCGGTCGCTGGCGCTGAAACTCATGCAGTGCGCTGAGGCGACGTGCATCGTCAGCGGCTGCTGCTGGAAGCATCGGGGGATCGGCGGGTAAAGCTACCGCTGGTGCCACTACTGGAAAAGGGCCCTGCACCGAGGCCTCGTCGCTCGGTGGGCTGTCGTCTCGCTCGACTCTCGGAACCCTAGCTGGCAGCCGTCGTGGGGCCATCCTGAAAAGGAAACAGGTGCGCCACGGTCAGAACAGTATACCTGGTGAGCTGATATAAGTAATCACAAAGAAAACTTTGAAACACACACGCAATCAATGTTTTCGTGCATTAAGTCGGAAATCAGAATTCAGGGTCCTGGTGTACGGATACGTCGGCCGCCGCACCAACACTGGACTCCCTGGACTGATAACCACACTCAATACGCTAAACATTATTGCTTCACAAAGAAAAGATCAGAGTTCGCGGTAGAACCGAACTCCTCTGATACCAATTTGTCACGACCCGCCCTCGGGGTCCGTGCCGTGACTACCCAAAGCCCGCCTTCCATAGGCCAGGGGCTGGCGACTAGCACCAAGGCGTAAATCCCGGTAAAAAGGGAAGGCATTGCCTTTGAAAAGTAAACACACACCACAGAGTAAACAAGTGGAAAGTAAACACTAAACAAAGCAGAGTACAACTGAAAGTGCGGAAAAGTAAATGGGCCAGAATACAAACCCAAACTAAAAGTAAACTACAACTCGAAAAGGAAAACAGCAATTGAAAAGTAAAAGCCGCTACACCGAGCTGTCCACTGGAAATCCCACCTGAAGGGTGGGTACAGATAGCTCCTCTGCTCCACGGGTCTCGCCGTCTGCTCCAAGCACGTCCCGCCCAGTGGTCCACCTCCGGGTACCGTCCCGCTCTGCAAGCCTCAGCTAAGGTCAACGCTGTCCGTCGTCTGCAACCAACACAACGTAGTGCGGGCAAAGCCCGTGTAGGGGTGAGTATAAGCTACTCAGTAGGGACCCTGAGACCCCTGAAGGTCTCTCAAATCCACAATGGATAAATTACGAAGAACGGTACAATCACGAAGTAACAACCGTCACTGCTTAGGTATATGCCCATACATATACCTAAGTCATCAAATTCAAATACGCTCCAACCTCCGAGCCCAAGTACAACTCAGTCCACACAGGAAAGTAAATGTATTCCACACAGGAAAGCAAAACGTAATCCACACAGGATAGCACAACACAATCCACATAGGAAAACAACAGGTTTCTGCTCAACCAGGATTTTCATTAACGAAACCGTAACTGTTGAAGCGTCCCATCTCTGAAGTGTACAGTGGTCCTGTCACGACTCCGAGGTACTGCTCACTAACCTAAGACTGCTGAAGTACTCCTCCTGTCGAGTACCGCGGGTCTGCTGCCAACTACCGGGCGCTCCGTCCGCTGAGGGTCTACTGCCAAATACCGGGCGCTCACCCAGATAGCCTACAGAGGTACTCCTCCAGTCGAGTACCGCGGGTCTGCTGCCAACCACCAGGCGCTCCGTCCGCCGTGGGTCTGCCGCCGAATACCGGGCGCTCCGTCCACTGGGCTAGTCGACTCACTCCAAGTTGAGTCGGTCGAGCAGTCTTCAGGTCTCAGCCGGTTTCGTGGTCTCCGTACTCTGTACGCTCGTCTCCAGTATCGCAGGTCTGCCGCTACAACCGAGCGCTCCACTGCCAAGGATATGCTGCTACAACCAAGCACTCCACCGCCCAAGGTAAACAGAAGATTCAGCTCACACAGGTTCGGAAGCACTGTTCCACGTAGGATCGCTGAGTGCTGTAGTCGTCGTCGTCGAATCCACACAGGATTTCCGTACTGTCGTTGTCGCAGTCACAGTAGCAGTAGTAGCAGTAGTAGTCACAGTAACAGTCGCAGCCAACACTAGGGTTCCCGCACACAGCAAGCTCGTTCGGAGGGTCCGCTCCACGAGCCGAGAGGCTGATACATCAACTGTCACAAAGACCAGAGTTGATGTATCCAAAAGTTCCGTATCGTCAATAGGAACTCAACGCAACAGACGGCGCGTCGATCGGACGCCCGGTCTGAGAGTTATTGGCATTTTCGTCTCCGGGGCCCGGTTGGTTTTTAAGGAAAAACCAACCCGACCGTACTCCACCTGCGTCCAATCCTCGGGCGGAGTATGTCAAAAGATCCGTCTCACTAAGAGGAACACAACGCGATTGACGGTGCGTCAATCGGACGTTCGTAGCTCAAGATATGAGCGTTTCCGCTCCGAAGGCCCGGTTGGTTTCGTGAACGAACCAACCCGGCCGAACTCAAAGTAATCCGAAACCTTGAGTGCGATATACCGAAACGACCGTCTCGATCCAAGGATCGCGTTTCTGCTGACGGTTCGTCGTTCGGAGGTCGGAGGCTCAAGTTATGGGCCAAAAACCGATTCTGGTTCGAAACGGGGGGGTCCGGGTCCGGGCCGACCCGGCCCGACCCCCCCCCCCCCCCTGGGCGGCGCGGCGGGCCGCGGCGGCCTGGCGCCGCGAGGGGCCGCACGCGGGGGCTAAGCCCCCGCTGATTGAATTGTTGGCGCGGCAAAATGCCGCGCCCCTTCTGCAAAACCGCCCCCCCCCCCTCACGTGGGGGGCTTGATTGAAGTAAAAACCGGGGGATGCTGCCCCCGGTTTCTTGGAGTGGCGGCGCGACTTAATGCCGCGCCCTTTTGTGGAAACCCCCCCCCCCCTTGTGGGGGCCGGCTTAATTGAACCGGGGGCCTCCTGCCCCCTCAAGGAAACTGCTCCCCCCTCATAAAGAGGGGGGTGTTTATGAGGTGGCCGGGGGATTAATTCCCCCGGTTTTAATGGTATCCGGCCGGCTAGCTGGCCGGCCGGTTTTCTCTAACGGGACTGGAAATTCCGGTCCCCCCTTCGGCTTCCGACGCCGGCGGCCCGGCCGCTGGTCTTCTCTTCCGCCGCGGCCCGGAACCGGCCGCGGTCTCCTCGTCCCGCCGCGGCCCGGAACCGGCCGCGGTGTTCGTCGTCCGGCGCGGTGCGACGGCATCGCGCCCCTTCGCCGTGCCTTGATTCCTTTCAACGCGGCGCGACGGCGTCGCGTTCTTGAAGATTCTTCCTTGGCGTGGCGCGATGGCGCCGCGTAAAATAATTGCACGATTATCCGCGTGGTGCGACGGCACCACGCCACTTTGCTTCCACCCGCAAGAATAAACAAGAACGATGGAGGGGGGTTCGGCCGTGTTCGTGAGGTCCGGCCCCCTCACGTTAAAATAATAACGCAACTTAAAATAATTCAAGCACACGTTAGTCTTGCTAAAAATCACGATCAAGAATAAAATAAGGAAACCAAAAAGAAATCGACAACCCCTACCTCGGGTATAAGGTTCGAAGATTTGTCTACGTTCCGCGGAAGACGACGTCGCGGAGGTCGGGCGTCGCGGTCGTCGTTCGTCAAATCCGTTGACGAAGGGATACGTCCGATGCGATACGTCGTTGGCGAAACTTCTCAAGTCGACGAAGGAAAACTAAGGAGGAAGCGGTGTCTCCCTTTCTTTGACGTGGAGAGAAGATAGAACGGCGTGTCAGTGTTCTTCGCGTTCTTCAAGGAGGAAGATGAAGTTCTTCAAAGTGTAGAACTCTTCTTCTCTCAAATGTCCACACAACACAGCAACTCCCAAAATAAAATAAGCTACACCTTATTTTATTTTCACTTTGCCAACTTTTCAAAATTCAAAAGTTTAATTCAACACATTAATTAAAATCTAGAGTTGTCAAAAATTAAAAGAATAGTTAAGTTGGCAAGAATTAAAGTAGGGGAGTGTCACATAAATTAAGAGGGGGTTTAGAGGGGTTAGGGAATTTGAAAAGGTGGGGCTCGTGTGGGCCCCACCTCTCTCATAACCACACATGGGAAGTTGGGTGGTTGTGGGCCCCACCAACAACTTCCCATGAGAGAGTCTAACCACCACGAATAAAATAAAATTCAAACAAAATTTTATTTTACTTATCTTTTAATCTCCAAAACTAACTTTCAACCCGCAATAAACGCAACTCCCGAAAAGGTCTCTTTAAGCGAATATCGGCGCTGCGACTTCATCGGTGCCCTCGGATTTCAATTCCGAGCACCGGATCAAAAGTTAGGAATTCCCGCTCGTTCGTTCACTGAACGTACCCGAGCCAAACTTCGGAAATTGATTCCGGGCACTCCGGGCCTCGGAATCAGGTGCCGTCTGAAACCGCGCTCTTGTAAAATTATAAAGAAAATTAAGAAAAAATTTTCCTTGAATTTTACGGGTCTTTACATCCTCATCATCTTACGAGACAAAAATTACTAATAAATAATGATGTAGAAATGTTGGGAACCTTGAATTCCCATTTTCATGCCGGAGAAAAAAAATTAGTGGCAAAATAATTATATTAGGTTTGTATATACCTTAATATTAAAGCCGTTTTTAATTATTTCATTTTTAAAAATAATTAGTTTTATATAGAGAAGTGTTTCCACTAGTCACCACAACGTCCCGTTAGTTGCCAACCTCACTGATCACAAAAGAACACAGGTCTACCCTGAACCGGTCACCCAAGCCTGCCCGCAGCATGGCCCGAGGGGCGTTCCCGATCCCCATGGGTTGGAAACTAGTTTCAGGCATCAAAACTAAATAGGTGGGAATGATTTGGACCTTAAAAGAAAGAGAAATAAATTAATAAGAACTATGTAATGAGAAATAAAACTTGAAGCGTCAAGAAAACAAGACTGCACATACCTTCATGTGACCTCTTGGTCACCTCCAACAACTAACAGTCTGCTTCAAATGGGCAGACGAAACAAGAACCTGAACCAAACTGGTGAACCTGCATCTAAAAAGGTAAGATAAGTGTGTTCATTAAAATGCTCAGAAGAAATTCCAAAAGTGAACCATAGAATCCATGCATTTTCCAGTGTCAAAATAGCCTGAAAATACTAGTTTGAACTAAAGTTATAAAAATAAGGATTTCATATTCACACTGCATTTTGAAAACTAACAACCACAATTCAATTTCCCTTATAATTCAAAAACAAGGAAAAGAAAACAAAATAGGGCATCACACAATCTTTTCCAATATATATACTTTTAAATTCATTTTAAAACCAACCATACACACAAAACGTTTCCATGAAAACACCAAAACCAAGTTCAAGGGAATGATTCCACACACAGCTAGGGAAATGGGACTAATAGTTCTTGTATCAAAGGATCAGAGAAAACATAGGAACTCAGAGGAAGAGTAGAATGTACTATACATGTGACTCATCCTAAAGGATTGCATACTCTCAATGACATCATAACACCCAAACTCTCGGTGTTTCCCTACATGGCCTAACTTTGGGGTCTAATCCCATAGTAGAGTATAATTCATACTAGGAGCCACTATCCAGTGTGTAGTCCAAACTATAGTAGTAATCATTCATAGCAATCTCCCTTGATATGCTAATTTTCAATGTTATGTTCACAATGATGTGTGCCAAACATTCAAATAATAGTCCATATAAATATAATCCAACATGAGACGTAAACCGGAACCACCCCGACCACCTCATGGTTAATCCCATGCCGTAAAATAAATATTTTCAAAAGGAGGCCCATACCGAGGAACCTCCTCTCACAAGATCGAATGACGAGGCAAGGGGCCTAACTGAAGATGGTTTTTCCAAACACACAGTTTCAATGATTCCAAACAGGCCTCATATAATTCACACACATCAAGAATTTTGTAAATAGCCAATTGAAAATGCCGAACAAGACTTTAGCTTTACCTCATTCAACCATTTACCAAATCATTTAGGAATATTTCCAAAATAGTAAAAAACATCATTTCATACAAACATGGTCAGATGGACCATGAAATTCCAATATCCTTTCATGAAAACATGCATTTACCAAAACACGCATTTACCAAAACATGTAAAAACAATAAACATTTACAAACCATTTTTGAAACAACGCTAAACACAAAAACATGTTTCGAAACAAATGGTTAAACATTAAATAACCCCTTTAAAACCATGTTTTCAAAAACACATAAAGCTACAAAAATAGTGTACTAGTCATTCCATAAACAAATTAAACAGTTTGTTAAAAATTACATTAACAAATCAGACTAATTAAAAAATGAGAAGATAATGTAATAAACTACTTTTAACAAGCCCACAAGAAAACATGAGAACAATATAGAAGGTTGCCCAATTATTTTTCAAACACACTAATATAGTAAGTGATCTTATTAAAAACATTAATGCATTAAATGGAATTATTTTAAAAATGGAAAATGTGGATTCTTCTACCTCATAGAAGTCCAACCGTAACATTCTAACACAAGCAAAACCTCACTTGAATGCACGCAATACCATGTTTATATATCGATAATTGGGAAAATACATGCGTGCACATGTAAATGATCTTGAATCCCTACAAAAATTTCTGACACCCAATATAAAATGGCCAAGACTGATGCACCATTAAAAAACACTAGGGACTCGATGATATAAACACCACTCAAAAATAAAGTGTGTAATAAAACAAGGGATAAAAAACATCACCTCGGATAATGGTAGTGATCATGAGAACATGGAAAGGATATATTGCATACCAAAATAATAATCCATAACAAAAATAAAATACAAGTAATTCAAAACATAATAACAAAAATAAAATAAATGTGTGCGTAATATTAAACCCTCACTTAGGATGGTGGTAGCGAACCTAGAAATCATGCGGAAAGCCGAGATCCCATCCAAATACTTATCCGCAATGCAAATAAAATTTAAAGTCTTTATAACAATACTATGGTAGTAAATTAAAATTTTGAAACAAAAAATGAGACATCAAGGTTTAGTTAAATTAATGGAAAACCCAAAATTATAATGAGGTGGGAACCGTGGTTTGACAAAGAGGGGAACCGTGGCCTCACCGGAGTAGGGTGAAGGTGTTGTGAAATATGGTATGGGTCAAACCGAAATAGGGTTCAACTAGAGTTCATGTTGGCTGGTCATGCACAGAGAAGGGTGGAAGAGAGCTGGAGGAGGGTCATGCGGTGCTAGTCGAACAAGAGGGGGAGGCTACTTGAAATCGGGTCATGCATAGGGGGTTTGGGTCGCCGTAAGTGTAGGTGAACTGGAGGTAGCCGATGCGACGATGGATGCCTTGAGGGGGACCTGCTGGTCAGGGTCGAATGCGGGTGATGGTGTGTATGCTGGACGCGTGGGAGGTCAGTTCTAGACAAGGAGCGGGAGACCACACCGAGCAGAGGTTGTGCCGGACGAAGTGGAGCGGCAGGAGATGAGGGCTAGCGTTGGGTGACGGGGATCCTAGGAGGATGGTGTAGGGGCACGAGGGAGAGGAGGGAGGTGAGATCCTAGGGAATCTCATGGCATGGAAAAGATAAGGTCGAAGGGGGAGATTGCAGGCAGGGTTAGGGAAAACAAAAATAATAATAATGAAATATAATAATAATAATAACACTAATAAATATTAATAAAACATATAATATTTATTATCATTTATTATCCATTTTATTTAGGGTAATAATAATATTAATATCAATGTGAGAATAATAATATTTGTAATAATATTAATAGAAAAATGATAATAAAAAATATTGGTAACAATAAAGGAAATTAAGAACAAACTTGATGATAATTAAGGTGAAAATTTTATTATATTTCATTAATAATTATCTTTATAACAATTTAATAATAAATGTATTATAACGAGATTAAATTATAATAAAATTTTTATCTACACAATAATTTTATTTTGATTATTGTTTAAACATTAAACATGTTTTGTTGTTATAAAATTTCATTTAGCAATTTTCAGTCAATTTAATTTATTCGTATAATTTTATTATTTATTCGAACGGTCTGATGAGAATGCATTCACTATGAGAAAATGCCCGATTACTGCTAGCGGTGCGGTGACCATGCACCGGCCCTAGGATAACCAAAACATCATACATCAAAAATACCAAACCGGGACCCAACTAATCATCGTCCAAATGGCATGGGACCGAAAAAAGAATAAAAATAACATAAAATAAATAGTCATCTGAGATCAGGGTGTGAAAATTCTCCCTACCACAGAAACCTTCTTCCCCCATAAAGTCACCAAGCTAACAGTAGACACAACTAGAGTATATGACCAATCCAAACTAGAAGAAACTGAGAGGGTCAGGGTGACCATTACCAACACATGTCACACCCGATAAACTCATGAATAATCACTTCCCGAAGTTGACAGGAGAACACAGGAGGGTTCTCCCCACCACAAGAATTCACTAACATACAAACTACCCCCCCCCCCACGGGGGCCAACGCAAGAACTCCCAATCCAAAGAAATTCATTTTCACAACATGGAACAAATAACACACATGGTCCTTAGCCGAAAAACGTACTACAAAACAACCCAGCAACTTAAGGATGAAGAATCAAATCAATCCCTCCCATAAATTTCATGAAACAAACATCCCCCTAACAAACACACTCGAGAAAAACTCAAAATCTTAACAGGTCCATCCATTAACGGCCCACACCATTCAAAGAGACCGAACAATTTAAAAACCACACTGAGAGTAGATAAGACCACTTGGATTGTAGGGGGATGGTCTCACCACGCCCCCACAACAAGGATAAGCTTACAACAGTGACGAGAATAGAACAAGGAAATTTTGTGTATTTCCATTGAAAAATATAAAACATTATACAGAGTGAGGTTCCACATACCCTCGACAATTCTGGACTATGTGCGAGCTTCACCCATAGACCTATGGTTGGGGCCCTGATTGCGGAAGCATGTCCTTCCTCACAGTTGGTTTTTTTTGTGCTCTGGTCCCTAACTCCTTCTTCCCAAGAGACTCTTCTTTCAGAACTCTCCATGTTGGACTAAACATTCCCATGGTTGAAAACATCAGAGATATATAACAAGAAGGCTTAGAATTGCTGAACCAGCGAGACTAGCGGCATGTGAGAGAACGATCCAACAAACTGGGAATCGGTACAGACAAAGATCCTTACCAAATGGGAAATTATCAAAAGAGTTGACCCCCAAAAACTACACCCAAGACTCTAACGACAATGAGACATCCCACCTTTACTAGACTATAACTGAACCCTCTAATAACTTTGGGATGGTATGAACCTTAACTTCCTTGGGAGTTCCCAACAAACCGAAGATGCACAATCATCCCAAACTATACAATAGACTCTAACAAACTTTGATTAACTCGATAATCCGGAAACACACAAAATGAACTGGGAACTAGTCATAATTCATTAACATATTTTAGAGGCTTTCTAGGTGTAAAACTCACAACAACATGAAAAAACACCATCCAAACCATCCTCATGACAAAACTCTTTCAATGCAATAACACATGACAAGGGAAACAAGCCCATAATCCATACAAATACAAATAAAAGCATAAATCACTTTTCAAAAACCATTATTTGTTTAAAATTTTAAAATTCACCTATGGAACCTTATGAACCATCACATGTGTGTTCATTCAATCTCGATCACATCTTCTACGAACATGTTCCCTTGCATAGTCTCCATACATACTCACGCACATGTGACCCTCCATAAAGAGTTCCAGGGTTCAAGCAATTCTTTTCTTTACCCAATCCCAAAATATACCAAGTTTTTCCAAACTGATACACATTCCCATTAAAAATTCACTTCACCAATTTCAAAACAAATTAAAAGATACATTTTTAAATTTTAAAAAAAAATTCACTTTGAATGCCCACTCGCATCAACAAAGATTTAAACGAAACACCACCAACAACAACCCACTAGAATGAGGAAATAGTGCATACATCTAACACGACAACATGTTGGTGAGCCATTCCTCAAGTAATGCATAACCCAAAGAGGACCTTGAGTCACCAATTAGACTTGACATGGGTCACCACCCCATGTAAAGCCACAATGTTTACCGATTCTCATCCATTGACATCCCTCAATTCAAAACATCCAAAGGAAAAAAACTCAAATCTAGGACTACCTCTGGTAACTCAGATCTAGTTGGGAGCAGTGGTGATTAAGAACTGACCCGTAACCAACCTCCTGAGCCGTGAAAGTCCTAATCTCATTCTACCAGACATCCCAAATAACAAGGGAATGCTCTGATAACATTTTGTCATGAACCAACCCAGGGCAACCCTGAAACGGTCACCCAAGCCAGCCCGCGGCATGGCCCGAGGGGCATTCTCGATCCCCATGGGCTAGAAACTAGTGCCGAGAATCAATACTAAATAGGTGGGAATGATTTATAACATAACAGGAAGACAAATAAATTAATAAAAACTAAACAAAGAGAAATAAATCTGGAAGCAGAAAGAAAATAAGACTACACATACCTCCATGGGACCTCTTTGTCACCTCCAACAACTAACAGTCTGCCTCACACGGGTAGACAAAACAAGAACCTGAATCAAACAGTTGAACCTGCATATGAAAATGTAAGATAGGCGTGAGCATTAAAATGTTCAGTAGGAATACCAAAAGTGAACCACAAAATCCATGTATTTTTCAATTTCAAAAAATCCCAAAAATACTAGTTTTAACTACAGTTATAAAAATAAGGCTTTCATATTTACACTACATTTCAAAAACTAACAATCACAATTCCAATACACTTATAATTCAAAAACAAGGAAAACAAAACAAAAGATGGCATCACAAAAACATTTCCATAACAACTACTTTGAAGTTCATTTTCAAACCAACCATACACACAAAATTTTTCCATGAAATCACCAAAACCATGTTCAAGGGTATGATTCCACACACAGAAAGGGCAATGTACTAATAGTGCTCATGTCAATGTATCACATAAAACTTAATAAATCAAAGGAAGACCAGAACATACTATGCATGTGACTCATCCTAAAGGCATGTCTACTCTTGATGATGTCATAACACCCAATCTCCCAGGGTTTCCCTACATGGCCTATCCGAGGGTCCCAATCCTTTAGTAGAGTATAATCCATACTAGGGGCCACTAGCCAGTGCGTAGACTAAACTAGTGCACCAATCATTCTCAGTTAACCCCCTTTCTATGCTATGTATATGTGCTATCTTCTCAAAGAGGGGTTCCACAAATTGAAATAATATGCCATATAAATATAATCCATCACACGACACAAACCATCACTATACCTACCACCTCAAGCTTAGTCCCATGCGTTAAAATGAATATTTTAAAATAGAGGCCCATTCCGAGGACCCACCTATCACATGATCGAAAGATGAGGCAAGGGGCATAACCGAAGAGGGGTTTTCTATACACACAGTTTCAATGATGCCAAATAGGCCTCATACAATTTACACACATAAAAACCTTAGTAAACCGCCTATCGAAAATTCCAAACGGGCCTTTAGCTTTACCTCATTCAACCATTTACCAAAAAAAATTAGGAATGTTCCCAAAATAGTAATAAATAACCTTTCTTACAAACATGGTCATATGGACCAAGAAATTCCAATATCCTTTCAGAAAAACATGCATTTACCAAATCATGAATTGACCAAAAAATGTCCAAACAATAAACATTTACGAACCATTTTTTAGACAAAGCTAAACACCAAAACATGTTTCAAACCAAATGGTTAAAACTAAAATCACCCATTTAAAACCATGTTTTCCAAAACACTTAAAGAAACAAAAAGATTTTACTAGTCATTCCATAAAAAAATTAAATAGTTCATAAAAAATTACACTAACAAATCAGAATAATTACACAAACCAGAAAATAATGTAACAAAATACTTTTAACATGCTCAAAAGAAAACTTGAGAACACTATACCAGATTAGCCAATTATTTTTCAAACATACTAATCTTGTAATATAATTTATAAAAAACAGGGAATCATTAAATAGACATATTTTATGATGGGAAAATGTGGATTCTCCTACCTCATGGAAGTCTAGATGAAACATTATAACTTAAGAAACACCTCGCTTTCACTTAAGCACTTCCATGTTTATAAGTCCATACCTGGGAAAATGTGTGAATGCACATGTAAATGATCTTTACTCCCTACAAAAATTTCTAACACCCAATATAAAACGGCCAATAGGGATCCACGTCTCAAAAAAACCAGGGATTCGATGATATAAACACGACTCAAAAATAATATATGCAACAAAACAAGGGATGAAAAACATCACCTCGAACAACTGTAATGATCATGAGAACACAGAAAGTCAATATTGCACTCGAAAATAATTATCCATAATACAAATAAAATAGAATTAATTCAAAAAATAATAACGATAATAAAATAAATGTCTGCGTGATACTAAAACCCTAACTTTGGATGGTGGCAGCGAACCTAGAAAACACGTGGCAAGATGAGATCCTATCCAAATAATTATACGCACTTCAAATAAAATATCAAGACTTTATAACACAAGTATGACAATAAATTAAAAGTTTGAAACACAAAACATGACATTAAGGTTAAGTTAAATTGAAGGAAACACCAAAATTAAAATGAGAGGCAATCCGTTGTTTGTCAAAGTGGAGAACTGTGGCCTCACCAGAGCAGGGAGGAGGATTTGTGAAATATGGTTCAGGCCATGATGAAATAGGGTTCAGCTAGAGGTCATGTTGGATTTTCGCGCACTGAGAAGTGTGGAACCGAGCCAGAGGAGGGTCGTGCAGTGCTAGTCTAATTGGATGGGGAGGGTACTGGAGATCAGGTCACGCATAGGGGGGTTCGTGTCACTGCCAGTGAAAGTGATCTGGAGGTCACCAATGCGGGGGTGGATTACTTGAGGGGGATCTACTGGTCAGGGTCGAACGTGGGTGACGGCGCGGATTCTAGACGCATGGGAGGTGAGGGCCAGACCAGGAGTGGGAGACTACACCGGGCATAGGTTGTGCCAGACAAAGTGGAGCAGTGGCAGGTGAGGGCGAGCGCTGGGTGAAGCGGTACCTGGGCAGACGAGGCATGGGCTTGAGGGAGAGAATGGAGGCGAGAGCCTAGGCAAGCTCATAATGCGAAAAAGATACGAGGGAAGGGGTAGAACGCTGGTAGGGTTAGGGAAAACAAAAAAAACAATAATAAAATATAATAATAATAATAATAAATAAATAATAAAATAAATAATAATTTTTATTATTTATAATCCATTTTATTTTGGTTAATAATAATTATAATATCAATTTTACAATAATAATATAATAAATAATATTAATAGAAAAATGATAATAAAAATTATTGGTCACAATAAAGGAAATTAATAACACACTAAATGATAATTAAGGTGATAATTTTATTACGTTTCATTAATAATTATCTTTATAACAATATAATTATACTAGTATTATTACCAGTTTAAATAATAATAAAATTATTATATGCACATAAATATTATATTGATTATGGGTTAAACATTAACCATGTTTTTTCACTATAAAATTTTGGTTTTTCTTTTTTTCAGTAAATTTAATTTATTTGTTTAATTTTATTATTTAATCAAACTATCAGGTGATAATGCATTCACTACGAACAAACACATGATCACCACAAGCAGTGTGGTGACCGCGTACTGGCCTGAGGCCCACCTAAACATCAAACATCAAAAATATCAAATTGGGACCCAAATAATCCTTGTTCAGAAGAGCTGGGACCAAGAAAAGAATAAAAATAACATAAAATAAATAGGCATATGAGATCGAGGTGTGACATCCCCTCCCTTTTTGATGTACTAACATAATAACCCACACATAAGAATCCAAAGAAGCCCACTTTTGTTACCATTTTCTCACATTCGTCCTTACATATCCACCTCCTTGCATAGGTCCTACGGTCAACACTCCCATTTCCACAACCACATATTTGGTAGATCCTGGCACGCCTCCAGGATTCCCTAACATCCCATCTAGGTACTGAGCACTACACTATCCCCAATATAATTAGATACACACATATTACTATTCCTATAAAGTATCCTATGGGATATCATTCACTCGATGTTGTCATGAACTCTCAAGTGGAGCAGCTGGAATCCTTTATAGATGCGCCAAACTAGTCTAGTAGATGCGGTGTCTCGATGCCCAAATCAGGTGATCTGAAGCTAAATAAGTCTCTAACTCTATCCAAAATGGACCTACAATGGGTTTACCCAACAAGGAAATCTGTGTAGTGGGTCTTCCAGACATGACACCCCATGTAGTGTGTTTTCAATACAGGTAATACCCTCTATGGTTTTTCCCAACCCACATTGGGTCGGGGCGTGTTTTTTAGGGCCCATAAAATAATTAATATTAGAAAAATTAAAATTATTAATTATGAAAATAATTCATTTATAATTTTATTATTTAATAAAATAATAATTATATTTTTGTATTAAAATTAAACAGTTAAATTACGATAAATTGATGAATAAAAATATAAATAATTGTAGGATAGTACAAAATTAAATTATTTGAATTTAAAAGAATTAATATAATTTATTAAACATCGTTGAACTCTAATATAATGAATCATAATTTTATTAAGCTTTTAAATTATCCATATCGTAGTATTTAGTATCAACCATGCATGCCTAGTTTAATATTATTATGTTATTTATTACAACTTTTTTTTATATTTGTAATATTTAATTACATATTTAGGTGATATATGAATCATCTTATTCATTTAAATAATTATAAGGGTCAACATGTCTATCAATAATTATATATGTATTTTTTTCCAAGTCCTCTTCACTAGTATGTGTTAACTTTTGTATTTTTGTTGATGACAATATATGATGATGAGAATTCCACAATGAAGTTGTATACCATAAAATATGTGAAACACTATACCAGAGGTGAGAAACGTAATGAGTCAAGAACCATAACATATATGATTCCCCTATGACACATATGATCAATTATTTTTAAATAAATCATCCAATATTAAATTTTAAAGGACATTCAGGTAATCATATTCCATTTATCAAATGATTATAATTTTATGTATTTTCGTGTATATGGGAAACAAATAAAACTATAGAAAATATTAACGTTGTGATTAATGTTTTTTATAATGACTAATTTTTATTTATATGATCAAAAATCTTGTATAAACATTTTTACTAGAAATTGATTACAATATTCATGAAATATCAAAACCCCCTGAAGAAAATATTATGTCTTCAATGCCATGTGTCATTTAAATTACAAAAAACGTGGTTCATAAGATGATCATAATGTATGGTTTAGTGTTCCTCCTACTACCAGAGATTTTATATATAAATTATGGGTTTTCAAAACTAGTATTTGTAACAAATATCTTGAAATAGCTATGTTTCAATTAGTTTAGCGGGAAACCATTTGTGGAATCGTGGTTACAATTTTTATAATTTGTGACATTAATCAACATTTCAAGGATCCATGAGTTAATTCAGTTATATATCCTAATGAAAACATTGGAACTTCTCAAGTAGTGGTGTATCCATAATATATAGATTATGCTGAGAAGTTTCAATGATCTTTTCCATTTAGATACTCAAGAAATATAGTGTTCAGAGTCATGTACCGAGGGCCTATAGTGTTTTGTAAAATAATGGGCGAAATTTGATGAATATAGTAATCAGTAATTTCTAGAAAGTAATCAATAAAAAAATACAAATTTTATATTTTTTTATAGATAATGGAATTTAATACTACAAACATACAATGGATAATTTTGGAAAAAGAACATGTCGAAATAAGCATGAGTTTCCAAGTATAGTATTATAGTTTTCAGAAAGTACTAAAATATATAAACATCATGGTGATTCTTCAATCCAAACGATTTATCATTATGTTAAATTTTATTCATTTGATAATTCACAGGAGAACTTTAGAACTCTATTGGGGCTTATATTGATGGAGAATTTGATGTTTCATTACTACATTGAAGAAAAATTTTAAATTCTCAACCCATCAGCTTCCACTACAAGCCCTAGTACCTTCAAGATCATCACCACATCAATGAAGATTATCAAATGAATTCTACATGATTACTCATATTGATATACTCAAACTATTTATTAGCCTTTATGATTTATTATAAATTGAAATTAACTCTCACATATGTCAGTACATTATTAAAGAATAACATTTTTTAGATTTGAATGAAAAAAACTATTTGGTTGTCCCATAGATGGAATAACACTAAATACTTTAATTGATTTTGAAAATTAATAAATAATGTGTATTATAATATTAATTATATTAAATAATATATCATTTTTTGGTGTCTTAATAATTGAATAATTTATAATATTATTTAGATATCAAATTTGACAAAATGTCCATGAAATATGATATTTTATACTTTTGTAATTATATTTGTATACTATTTAGGATTTTATTTTATGAAAAATAGGTCAGTTAAGATTAGAATAAAATGACATAAGATGTATTTTTTGGGTCTTAAAAATAAATGGAAGTGAGGTACATAATTGGGTACTGTTATTACTCAAGGAAATATACTAGCTATCTAGTATTATACATCATGGAAAACAATACATACCATATAGTGGAGAAACTGATGGGATTATACTCAGAACCAGGTGGGGACACCAACTATCTGATGAGAATTACAAGGACCCTTGTGGGAAAACATCGATTTCATTCTGTTTGGAAACCATTATTTGATAGTCAATCTAGAATTGACTCAAAGGGGAGGGTAGGGGTTTATAGTTTTAATCTATTCTTGTTTATACCCCATATTCTCCCCATTTCATCCCTCCTTAGTATCCTATAAATAATATATATATCAAGATGTTTTTTAAATTTGATTTTGTTAACTGTGTTAATGATTGTTGTATCCTTTGTAGTCCCTTAGGTTCTTGTAAAATTGGTATTATTTTATGGATTTAATTTAATATATGTCACATAGCATAGTGAAATTCATGTGTAGTAGGTATTGTTTCTTATTATAGGACTAGGAGTCTAATTAGAAATTTGGTGTATTGATTCAATATTTATCAGCATTGTCATACCACTCAGTGTATTTTTTTTGGTTTTTTTAAATAAGACTACTTTATAGAATATAGAGATTGAGTACATTTTCTACATTTATATAGTACATATATTTTTTTTATCAATATCTAATAATAACATTTATTTATTCATATTATTATATCATGGTTTTGGTAATTTAATATTCTATGTATTATTATTTAAATTTGAGTGGATATTTTTTATATTGAAATTATTATATTATTTTTATTTTAATATATTTTTTAATATATTTTTTATTATTATTTATTAGTGACTGTTTAGATACCATTCCATAAATAATAAAAGCCCATACAATGGTATAGAACTACATTTCTTATGATAGTCACAAAATGCATACAGATCTGATGTTAGAATTTATATTTACATGGGAAACTAGTTAAATATGACTCTTTATTCCATAATATTTATTGTACAAGATCATTGAATAATTTTTTTTGAAATATTTAAAATTTAAAACATGGTGTTATAACATGAATTTTATTTTAGGTAGATTGTTTTTTTTAATTTGGATTTTAAAATGCATATAGTTTTAAATTAAAATTTAAATGTCAATCTATTTTGTTTTGATAACGTAGTATATGTTTCTCAAAGTCTATGAATAATTGAATTTATAATAGGGTTTAAATGATTATTCCAACGAGTCATTGAAATGGATCTTAATAATAAAACTGGAAAATAATTTATCCCAAATTATATGATATAGGTGACTAAAAAAAAATCGGTCTATTTTGCTGTCATATTTTAATTTAGTGTTCTCGTAAGATATTTTCATTACTTTTTTGGATCCAACTATCTATCTTATGTTATTGTAATACATTATCATTTATTATCTAACTACTTAATATAACGACACATATATGGTGATTTTTTTTAAAATTAGCATTGGATTCCCCTATTACCATGTGTATTATATAGATATTTTGAGAGATGATTGGTTATAGTTATTTATTATAGAACTTTGGGTTATCTTGTATAAATAGATATTTTCCATCTATTCTTGATAGATAATGATTTATGACCACACATGGGTGTTGATCACATCATGGGATAAACCAAAAAAGAGAGTATTACACTGTATATAATATAGATATTTGATATAATATTCTCTATTGACCTTGTTTATGTGTATTTATAAGTTATTATTAATTATATAAAGTTGTATTATGATAAAATAGTGTTTTCCTTGATCATTTAAGGTGTTCTATTTTTATTGACATTATTGAGAGAGGTGGGAGATAGTTTCATGAATTTGTTGGTATAATATACCAAATTATTTTTATTGGTGTTAAAACATAATCTTCACTTTTTTGATGAGAATTACCTTATATGTGGGAGAAACTAGAATCATTTAACTCTATGATGGTATATCTTTGTGAGAGACATGAAATAGTTAAGTTAGTATTGGTCAAACATATACTTCACAATAGTTATTTGGGGAAAATAATGGATTTTGTATTATGGTCACATTTATGTATTTAATATTTTTCTAGATGATGATTTAGCCTTGTATTAATGATTTACTGTATAAATGGTCCAAACACATATTAGCATGTTAGATTAGTGGATCTTGGATGGGATATTGTATTAGCTATTAGGATATATTGATATAATTTTTCATGTTTATTTGATGATATTTTATCTCGACTAAGTGGTACACCAAATACTATGTCATTTTAAATTGCTAAAACATGTCCTTATGAAATGATTTGGCACAATATGATTGAGGTGGAGTATTTTCTTCCCAAAAGAATCCATTGAGTACCTTCTACTATGGAGTTTTTTATAATGGATAGAGAAATATATTTTCTTTTATTTTTATAATTTATAATTTTTTGATGATACATTATGAGCTATGTTGGGGATAGGAAAAATTGATCACTGACATATAACCATGTTGTTTTGTATATAAAATTAGATGATTATTTAATCTCAAATATAAATAATATAGAAATTAACATGGTCCATCTATCGAGGGATCAATATATAATTAAATTTAAAATATATTTTTTGAAATAAAATATGAGAAATGGATAATGAAATTGGAGTTTGGGTTTATCTAACACTTAATAATTACAAATTTAAAGAGTATCAATTTTATAATCATTATAACATGATCACGCAAGGTAATTACACTAATTCTATTCCATCATAATAATAATAATTTCTTTATTCATTTATCCAATTATCAACTATAAACATATAGAATAATATTTTTACAAATGTTCTACAAGGATAACATATATTATTCAATTAGAAATGTAATATGATTCACCAAATACAATAAATTATAGAACAATTTTCATCTGAAATCATTACTCTAAATCATTAGGGAAAAACAAAAGTAATTATATTTTTTATATGTTTTAAAATTAATTAATAATTTTCTCAATAGAATAATTTAAAAGATCTGTAGATATATTTCAGGGAATTTATAAATTGACACAATGTATAATAGTACTCCAAAAAGAGAATGGATGGGAGAGGATAAAAACATTCTCAAGTCATCCTAGATCCAAAAGAATAAAGATTCATATTCCTCTGATGCATGTGTTATCATGCAACAATAACAAAAAATCAAAAGCAAATATTCAATACTAATAGACTGAAGAGATCACTAAATATTTACTAGTCAATGATTGGTATTACATCATGGTTCCACACCATGTTGATCATAACGTTTTTAGAACACTAATGATGATGAAAGAATAAAAAAATACTTAATTGGTGTATCAATATCGACTCAATACACCTTTTTGATAATCCATTTAAATTGAGGGATATAATGATTTTTAAAGACATTTTTCCTAATATAGTTCCAAAATATGTACAAGAGCCCATATATATATATATGCGAGTTGTTTGGGCTTGATATTTCCACCCACTAACATTGTATTTATGGATGAAATATTCATTAATCTTCTTCATATAATTTATTTACAAGTGACCCTTATATTCATATTAGTAATTTCCCTAGAATAATCCCAATTAAAAATAAATAACCCATGATATCTTCAAATTGCAAAAGTTTTGTCTAATTATCCTCAACATATTTTCTTCTCTTTTTTTGCACAATTTGGCCTCTTATGGTTAGATACAACACATAGTCTTGTTGATGGAATTTTATATTAATGATTTATTTCTACAAAAAAATTATATTTTGATATCTTTATATGATGTCATTGTAAATACAAGAACATGGTATCCAATTGGGTCACAAATTAATTTCGTCACGATTAATATTTAAAAAATAACAATTCACATATATTTGAACATCAAAATTTTGTAATGGTGGGATTATAAAAATCATTAAAATATAAAACAATAGTTTATGGGTGGAAGTAAATCATAAATAAATGTCTGATTACACCCAACACTAAAACCATTACACTTATGAGTGAAGGCATATGTCGAAATCCAATTCCATAAAAAATTATTTCATAAAATCCATGATATTCTATTTAATGTGAACTTCCATATTTTTATATAACATCCCATTACATGATTTCTAGAATTTATTGAACATTATATTGATCATACCATGATAGGTCCTTGTCACATGTTATTTTGTAGTGATGATTGAAAAAAATCAAAACCCATGAGCATATTAATGTTTCATACTTGGTCAAGGACAACAATTCATTTTGGTCCAACAAAATGTAATCATTGTGTTGATACACTAAAAATGGGGACATAGTTTTTCTAAACAATATGGAAACCCCCCCCAAACATCACACCCTTAGATATTTAGAGTTTTAAATTTTTGAGCATAGTAAGATTAATAATGTAGCATATTCTTGCACCCCATCCAGAAGTCCAGTAGGATTGTAGTGGTGAGGGAATATTATTACTAATAACCATGTGGCTCACCTTGAAAACCATATATGTCAGATTTTCTCTATCTAGTAATTTAATTAAAAAACATAGTACCACCATTTATGATATTTCACAACCCCCACCCCCCCTTATTTGATCCTCATCAGTTTTTGGAGTATTTCTACAGAATTCATTATCTATTTAAAAATATTCTCTTATAAATAAACATGTCGATAAAAGATCATGATCTTCATACTATAAGGGAATATTCTATATTGTGGTTTCTTCCTATTGTCTACTTATCTCCATTTTATGGAATAATATATCATCATATCATTGAGGGATATAATATCTTTTGTATGGATCATGATTCTAGGTTAGATTCATTGATATTATTCACATTCTTTCTACATAGGTATCCCCATTATGGGTGTTGAATTATTTAATCACATGACTAAAGCTTTGTGGTACCATATATATTTACCCTACAATTAAAAATCTTATTTTCATTATTGATTTAAAATGAGTTTTAAAATGAATTAAAAAGTAGAATGTTAGATTTTTTAATTTTGGTTTTGAAATGTTTGTAGAAATTTGGAAATTCCCCCAATTCTAATTAAATTGAACTTATTGTGTGGTTTGAGAAAACATAGTGGATTTATTTGGAAATTTATTAGATAATATGATTTTCTATTGACACTTGATAAAAATATATTAAATTGAAAAATAATTTGAAAATGTATTTAATTATTTAAATCCTATGATTTCATTTTGAAATAAGAAAGGCATGTTAAAAATTTGATAAATTGAACTGTGATTGATGAATTTGTTTGATATTTTTAATATCAGAATCATTCATTGATTGAATGAATAATATTTTATCCAAATTAGTTACTATGTTATTATAAAATGCAACCATGTACACTTTTTCCCTATTTATTTATTGATGAACAAAACACTAACTTAACTATGTTTAACAAGATATCCAAGAATGGTTTGTGTAAAAGTGATCTTTATTTTTTTGCGAACACATACCATGATATATTTTGATTAATGATAGGTGTGAAGATAATATAGTTAAAAAGTAATTTACCTCAAGGATTATGAGCACAATGGTATGTTTTTTTAGAATATTATATATTATATTTATTACAGAATTTATTAATTCATGGTTATTTATTTAAATAAATGTTTTCTATAAAATTATTATTTAATCCTGTTTTGATATATCTTCTTTCATAATGATTTGATAGAATATCTTTTTAAGAATATTTTAATTCCTCATCATTTTTTATTTTATAAAAATGAAACAGTACTGGATTTATTTTTATGGTATTTTTTATTGAACAATTAAAGAGACCCAACTAGGCTGTTCAGATCACACACATCCATTTTTTCCATTCATTTTTATATTATCTTATCTCAATTCAATGAAAAGGGAATGTTCCACTGGGAGGTTGTTATTATACTTCATTCGTAGGACATGGAGTGATAGGGGTACAAGTGGAGATAGGATACACATATAACATGGTTTTTTCTAATGATTCCTCTAAAAGATGTTGCCACTCTTATTCATGTACTATTTTTTTACATTTTTAATTCTGGTACAGTCACATTGGGGACTATTGACATATTGAATAATATCACTTATCATCCATTTTTTTGTATAAAATTGGTCCTTCAATTCTTGCATGATGCCAAGTCATACTCACTAACCCATAAGGATGAGGAACTCCCTTTGTGTTATGTCAAGACATGTTTTAATATCAGTGTACCTAGGTACCTAGGTAGGATCATGACATTTTATATTAATAAATTAATTTTCCATTCATTTTTATTCCCCAACATTAAAATTTGTTTAACATTAATCCGTGACATGTGTAATATAACACCCACGTATTTCTAAATATGTTTTCTATTAAATAATGATTGTATTAATAGTTTATTTCAAATGAAACACAAAATTAAAATAATCAATGATATATTTTTTGAATATAATAAATTGATATAAAATATGATAAAAAACTCCTAAATTATTAAATGCACAATATTAGTAAAAGTTGTTTCATATACATTGTATTTTCACAAATAATGAAAATTAATAAATTTTTGAATTTTTAATTTGTAAAATACATTTTACATGTGAATTTATCTTAGAAAAATTATCCTAATATATATTTTGGGTAATTTTCTAAAATAATTTATTTTATGTGAATAGTGAAAATTACTTTTTCTACCAAAATATTCTTTTTTTGCATTATCAATATATGAGATAGTAATATGAGTTTATAAAACATTTTAATTTGATTTATGATTTATTTAATTAGTATAAGTATTTATTTCAAAATATCATTTTGAACCTATAAAAACTATTTTAAATATTTTTTATCTCAAATATCATTTTATTCTTATTTAAAAATTATTTTAAATAATTTATTAATGAAATAAACTAAGGGTGGTATTTAGTTTTAGATTACATTGGATGCAAAATTTTAGTTATTTAATTTATGAAAAATAATATTATTTCATTAATTTCAATGAAATTTATACATTTATACTACACATATTTTTTATGCATAAATATAGTATTTTTCTAAAAATGGGTTTTATTTGTTTTGATTGATATTTTTATGTTAACATTATACCGTTTTGAGATTTAATCTATTGAAACTGTTTTAATATTTTATATCAGTATTCTCATATCCAATTATATGGGAAATTTTATTTTTTTGCTTAAAATTTGTTAATGTTGTAAATATTAGTTACCTTGTGAAGTGATTATTTTTTTGGAATGATACTTATATAAATTTTTTTATTATTTAAATTAAATGGATCTATTTTAAATTAAGTACATAATATAATATTAAAACATATAAAAAAATAATTTAACACTAATTTTTTTAGTAATCATTTTTATATAAGATTAGGAACACTCAATTATTAAAACAAACATTTTTTGTATAATAAGTGTTTTTGAAAATATTGGATGTTTTAATTTTAAATTTACATTTCTAATATTTAGAAAATAAATTATATTTAATTAGGTAAAATTTAGATTCAAGACATCCAAATATTCTTAAAAAGTTTTATAATATATTTTTAGTGACAAATAAATTTCAATTTAAAGAATATTGTCATGATTAATAAGTGTTAAAACTTGTGAACTAATGTGGCTTGTATTTTTCTAGATCAATTAGATATATGGAAGTTATATAATTCAACTTTAGGATTTAAATTCATAACTACATGTCTCACTAATATCCCCCCAGATAAATCACCTAACTCTCATTTACATAATTCCTACACCTTATAAAACAATATTTTCCAAAGAATAACCCCTATTTTTCTATTATAAATGTTTCTCAGATAAAAAACTTTCAAAACACACCCACATTTTTAAATTACCATTAATTTCAATCCAATTTTTTTTATAAAGTCCCTATAAATATTTGTAATCCCCTATACTCAAAAAAGTACTTCATGTACTTAATTTTCTTGTAATACATTAAGAGAAGATTTAAATTATAAATATATATATGACATAAATTCTCGCATTCATCTTTTATCATTCCCGTCAACCTTTATCCAAATAATTCATATCATATTTACTTAATTTCACCAATATTTACAATATACATAAATGTTATTATACTCATGGTATATCAAATATCTATTCCCCTAACATTCAATAAAAAATGAAAATATCACTCATGCATGGGCGCACAATATCAGCTCTAAAAAAACACATTTCATATTTAAAAAATATCATGAAGGGATGGTTATAGAACTAGTTTTAGTTAAAATATATGATATTAATTTATAATTTATATTCTATAAATATAAATTACTCATTCTAAAATTAATATTTCAAATAAGCTATCATTCTAAAACTAACTGCATAATGTGAGCCAAACAAATGGAAAATTGATTTATTTTGAAGTGAAAACATTATTTTAGTTATCCATATTCTTATATCCCTTAAAAATAATTATTATCCACCTTCATAAAAAAACTTAATTAAATAATTTGGGTAATAATGATATAACAAAATGATATATTCAATAACTATAATCACAAATAGATCATTTATTGTTCTTGTTGGGTCTATTTAACCACCATCCTAAAAAAAGCTATAAATATATATAAATAATGGATTAGGAATCATAATTATAGATATTAATTGTAAAATAATTTTTTATCTCTTTGTTATTTATTTATTATAAGTTAGTGAAACAAGCTCATCACCGACTATATTATCATGAATTGTCAGTAAAATACAAATTAAATGTAATTCAAAATTTGAAAATAATTAAATTTAATAAATTATATTACCTTTTGTGTTATATAACTATTGAAATTTGGGTTATTAATATATAACAATGCCATTATTATGAGACTAATAAAATGATAAAGATTACTAACATCTAATTTTGAAAATAAATAATAACTGTCTTATATAAATGAAGAGAATAATTATAAATGAAGTTAATATAATTTTATTCACATGAAAAATATTACTAAATAGGTTCTTATGATATTTATATTTTTTATATAGGATCAAATATTAAATTTTATAATCAATGTAAAAAAGTAAGTGTTTCCATCTGAATCTCTCTGTGTTGAAGCATGTTTTGATATTATGAAACATTATTCAATTATATAGTCTACCTAAATACCCCTTAACATATAATTTCATAGATTTTTATTTAACTTGCAGACATAACTTCCATTATTTATCTTTCTTGTTCTGGACTAAATTTGATATGTTCTCTAAAAGGTAATGATATTTTCAAACTCAATTTTCATTGTGAGATATAATGTTTCTCCTTGAAATCCATATTTTATTTTATATGGTGTCCCCTATTTCTATCCCGGGAGATCATATAGAGACCCATGATTGTCATTTATATATATTACATCATTTTATAGGATCATTGATTATATTATACAAACACACATCTTAGGAAGAAAAAGTCAAAGTGCATTTCAAAACAAGGAAAAATGAATTGGTTCATATGTGAACAATATTATCCCCCTCTACATTATATATAACTTCCACCCTTTTTAGAAATATTATAAATACTAAATCTCTGTATAACATAGAGAAAGAAATCATATGAAAGGGTGATCTCAAATGTCGATTAAGGGTAAACAATAGAGATATATATTCTTAATATTAGAATAACAATAGGAAAATATGATCATCACATATGAAAACAATACACTTCATAAAATAGATTTAAATCATGACAAAAGGAATACATATGAAGTGTTCATAAGACATTAATAATATCAAAATAAAATAACATGTGGCATGATATAAAACAATGGAAGGTGACCATGAATTTTGGCATACATGTATGAAAAGGAAATCATTTCCATTATATTCAAGGTTCACATCTAAGTCTATTATAGTTGTATGGGTTCACTCACTAAACCACCATAATAGTAAAGTATCTATACTAAGGCCATCATACTAGAAAAAAAAATTTCATACTAAACAATTATCACTCCTTATTTAAATTTTACCTATCTCATGAGATATAAATCATTACCCAATGCCTTGTAGGGAAATATAGGTCCCACGTATCAAAAAATAGTGATCCTATGTATATATTCTAAAAGATCATTGAACAATCATTATATCATTTCCCATGAAGGTAAATTGGTTTTATAATCAATTAATCATCGTTTATCATACAGAAAAGTAACAAGTTTCAAAATCATTTCATCATAGAATAACCTATGAAATGAAATATGTTTTTTAGATTTTTATCATTGTTTAACGCATCTAGGAGAAACGGGTTTCATAAACATATATTCATCATAATCATAAACCATTGATTAAAAGTATATGAATCTTACTCATAGATTATATCCCCAGTAAAGCATAGTTAATTTCAAAGGATATAATCTTTGATGGAAAATGATTTTGAAAGATCACTTGGAATAGTTATTGAGGAAAAATACATTTCATTGAAAATCACATTTTAAAACTAATCACTCATAAAATATTTCGGAAATAATTGTCTATAAAAATAAAATTTCATAAATATAAAATAAGTATTCAAAATTATTTAATTTTTATATAAAATTAAATATTCTTTGAAAATTATTTATCAAAAATATAAATTTAAATAATATTTTAGAACCCCTTTAGTTGAAAAATCAACAATAAAAAAATATAATTTAATCTTTAAAAATTACTTCATATATTTCTTCATGAAAATATCATTTGAAATATAAAAACCATAATATTAAAAATAATTTAATTGGAAATAACATTTCAAGATTACAAAAGAATATTGAAAGTAATTATTGTTCTTGATTGAAGAGATTCTTGATCATTTCATGCATGTTAAAATGAAGATTCCTTTCACATTATCTGTAAAAATAAAAAAATGTTATTATTTGGAAAATTACATGAATATTTCTTTCAATAATATTCTTCAAAAGTCACTCATGGGTAAAAATATCATTAATAAATCTGGATGCGAATCTAAAAAATCTAAAAGACTTTCATAAATTTTTTTTTTAAGGATAACGAGTTTTTTACTAAAGAGTGAAATAAAAAATATTTGTCTTAAAATGGACTTTTAAAATCTTGAGTACATAAAGAGATTCATATAAAGATAAAAAATTTAATCACTTGAAATAACAAGATTAAAATAAAAGGAACATGTTTATTGAATGAAGGATAATAATATTTATCCATCAAAAACAAAATCATAAAAAATCCAGATAAACAAAGAGAGTAACATATACTATTAACCTCTTTGGTAGCATTTAATTAAATAAAAATATAAGAAAAACATTAAATAAACAAAATAATATCATGGGAATAAATAAACTCATGATATTACTTATAAAATGGGTAGTATATACACATCATAAAAGAATATAGGTGTATAACATAACATATGCCTCATAGAAGGGTAATTGAGGTAAAAATACCTTACCATATGTGTCGATATCCTGCATAAATGTTCAAAAAATATGTATAATAAATATAATTTTATTTTAAAAATATTAGATAATCATATATATATATATACATGTCTTACCGTATATTAATTTCTTATGACCGTTTATTACAATTTTATTAGCAATTCCATTTTAATCTCATGTTTTGTGCAATAACTACTATTTTTAAATTTTGATTTGTAATTTTTGGTCCTATTAATTTTATCATGGTTGGATGGTATTTATAATTTTAACTCTGACCTAAATATGATATATATTATGTATATATGTTTTTAGAATAATCCATATGAGTTAAAGATAAAAAAATACAATGTCCATGGATATGGTAGAACATACGTAAAAATGAATGATGTTTCCATTTTCATTAATGATTAAAAGAAATAAATCTAAACAATATAATCTAATTAATTAATCATTTTTAGGTAAAACAATAATGAATCACATACCTTTTTGAGGCGGTAGTTTATTGTACACACATGTGTCATTGTCGAATTCACACAGAATGAAATGTATGAATATATATATGATATTTAATTACCCAAATTATAATAATATAAAACATATAGTATATAATCATTTAATCCATCATTATATCCACCCATAATAGGTGGTTATGGAAACTGAATAACATAGGTGCATGCAGCAGTCATCTGTCGTACACATGAATGATGATTCAGTATCCTATTTGATTGGAGAGGAAATAGTTAAATGTAATTGAAATAAAATAAATAATGATTATTATATTGAGGATATATAGGTTACAATATAATAATGTATTAATAATAATTTAATTATTTTTAGAAATAAAACACTCGAGTAGGGATGTTAAATCTTCTTTGGAAAAATTCATTTTAGCTTTCACCAAAATGATTCATATGATGTATTTGTGAAAAAAAATAAATATTATTGGAAGTTATCAAATATTTAAAGAAGTTATTTGGGTGGGTTTTGTCCAACTCAGAGGGGTTATTAAGTGAAAGGGGGAAAATGAAAGTGGTGTCCTTTTATAAGTGAGGTTAGTGGCATACTTCTACATTTTGAGTTGATAAAGTTGTACCAACATTTCTATCATAAAAAAGGATCCAAAATAGAATAATATCGATTCTAGAAGATTTAATGTCATAATATGGATAGAAATGGTTATTGGACATGTTTTGGGCCATTTTGGACCCTTTTTATATTATATTAACCCTCAAGTGAAATCATTTAACACATAAACTATGTTAAATAATTTTTACTATATTACTATTCATTATAGTAAAAAATAATATGTTCTTATAAGAAAATATATATTTTTATGACTAAAAATATGGAGTAAATTTTTATAACTTTCATTCACTTAATTAGAAGATTTTAATTTAATATTAAAACCAGGGTCTTGATGAGAAAGTAGTTTTCCAAATATATAATGTTCAAAATATTAAGAACATTTATTTAAAAATTCAAAATGAAAATGGTTACAATATCATAAATTGGATTAAATAATATACAATTTATTTGATGTTTCTTTTTAAACCCAATTTAACATAAAAAGGAACAATATAAATTCTTTAAATTAAAATTCAATTTTTAATATTAACTAGTATTTTCCACTACTCAATGAAAAAATAATATATTCAAAAAAAAAATCACAGATTTTCATCCAAGTAACATTTTGATATCATGATATCAAAAATGATGTTTTTTTATCAAAATAATATTCTAAAAATTTAAAAAATTAATCTCTTTGTGATACAAATTAATAAATAAAAAGGATCTTTTTCTATGAAAATATTATATTAAGAAAAAAATGACTCTTATAAAAATTACATAATTTTTAAATCCCTATGTTTTCATCATATAAAATCATTATAAAAAACATCTAAAAAGTATTCATTACTAATCATATAATTATGTTTAATTTCTAGGTTATAATTTTAACATTAAAATCATAATATCAATAACATGTTGTGGTTTGTAACAACACGGTGTTATCTGTAACACAAGTTAAACATGTTGTTGTGTGTATTGAAAGTTTTCACATAAATTAAATATATTCAAAAATTATAAATTACTAAAATAAGTTTTATTTTTTATATTCTACCCCCAATAAAATTAAATTTACCCACCTAAATTTCATCTCTTTGATAAAAAAACGAGTATATTATATAATCATCATATCCTTATGTTCCCACATAGCTTCCTAAGGCTAGTTGTTTCTCCACAAAACTTTGACGATTTTAGTGGTTTTATTTGGTATAAATTTATTTGTGAGGCCATGATTCATTACTATCTACCCATCATAATAATGATCCTACTCTTAGAGTATGACCTCTAGGTTCAGTACATGATATGGATCAGGTATGTAGTTTCTCAAGATATATATGTAGAACATGTCATGCACATTAGTAAGGTTTTGTGGAACCTCAAATTGATAGGATCCCATCCTAATGTGATAAAAATTTAAAATGGGATCTATATTCTTAGGGATTATTCACTCACCTATTTCCAATTTACAAATCCTTTTACAATGTATAATTCATTGGAACACCTTCTAAAGAAAATTAATTTTTGGGTCACACTGGGGAATAAAAAAAAATTCTACAAACTATTATTTTCCTTGATGTGTATCCTTATGGATTTAAACATATCATCCAATTAATAAGATATCTCATCTCCCAATATATTTTATTCTCTAACTTCATTTCAATAGTTTGGAGCTATCAATTTATTCTATAAGGGACTTTATAAGGATCCATCTGAATGCTCGAGTGAAATATATTGTTGTTTTAAAACTCAAAAATTTGATGGTTTTGATCCCAATGACCATGAAATCTATTTAATAGAATCTCACCATATACTCTAGGGGTTTAATTATTCTTCTTAAAATTACCATATATCTAAGTATGATATTTATTTTGAGACATAACCCTATATATAGACCATGTTAAAGGATTTTCTAGATCCTTAAGGTATAACATAGATCTCGATCCAATACAATTGAATGTGGTACTTCATGAAATACATAAACTTCCTTGTTTTATATATTGAGAAAAATATCATTGGGGAATTATTCTATTATATAGATAATGTGTGGTGACATTATAACATGATTGACTACAATCCATATAGTATTATACCCTTTGGACATTTTGTTGAGTCTGATGAGAATATTTATGGTATGTTTTACCACATCCATTATAGTATAGAAAATCGATGTTACATCCCCTAAGAATTTTTTCTCTAATCATTAACATTATAACATACCATGCAATGATATACAATTATTGTGATATCTCTCTTCATTCTATCCCACTATAAAAAACACTTTCAAATCATTATACATCTTCACACATATAGAATTATTAGAGAATGAAAAACAAAACATCCAATAAAAATAGATTTAATTCTAGTATAGACAAAACACATTCATGTTTCTTGATCCTTATAATTACATAACATTCTATTATAGAATTATGAAGATTTTTAACCTTTTTTTACTCAACATCTTCCTTTTACACATATGATAATAACAAGGACAAATTATTGAACATTCAATTGACCAAGATAATATTTCTCCCCTTACATCAGGATTTCCATATGTATAATTTGAAAATCCACAAATAAGATTTCAATTATGATTTTATCATGGATAGTATTGAATAATCATTTATACTATAGGCATTAGCCACATTTTTCTCATTCCCTGTGTGGTAATGTATTGAGAATTCGTAATATTTAATCAGCTCTAACCATCTTCTATGTTGAAAATTCAACTCCTTTGTGATCACTATATATATCATAATTTTCTCTATAGAGATATTTTCACTTTGTAATTAATGTAATAATTACTACATAAATCTTGAAATCATGAGTTGGGTAATATTTCTAATGAATATTCAATTTTCATTAAGCATATTCAATAACCAAGTAATTTTTCATAACAATTCATCCAAATCCCTCATTTCATGAATTATTATATTTTACAAAACATTATACTACATTGGGTAATATAAGCCCATGTTCAATAACTAATAATCCCTTTTGGTCATTTAAATTTTCCTCCAATTCATTAATCCATATTAAATTAGTCCCCTTTTAAGATAAATTTGAGAGTGGAGTAGATATTAATATGTAATTATATTTAAAAATTACATAATATCTAGCTATACAAAGAAAACTATGGACCATGTCACTATGGATGGTATGATCCAACCCTAAATAGCCTCTATCATTGATTGATCTACATATATAAAAGTTATTTAGATTATACTCTATGAAAAAAAATTTCATAGCTCAAATTAACACTTTGTAAAATTTTCATGTAGTTCCTTCTTCATTAGGGTATTCATTTAAATTATCATGTGCTTATAATGTCATTACATTCTCTTTGCATAGATAATTATATCATCTATAAATACAACAAAAAACTGATCATGGTAATAATTAAAGACTCTATTATTTAAACACATAAATATAGTAGTGGAATTAGAACAATAGAATGACATCATAGTATATTAATTGTGTACATAGCATTTATAGAATGTTTTCATTGCGGTTTCTTTCTTCTTGACCTTCGATTCATGATATCCAAAATAAAGGTCATTATTGGGAATGTATATATATCCATATAGTTGATTATATATGTCATCAATATGGGGTATATGATAAATTTTTTATATATATATCTTTTAAATATCCTAATAATAAATTGAGAGTCACATTGATTCATTTCTATATTTCAAAAAATCTATCGGTTCACCATAAGGTGGAACACATTTCTGAATGAATACCTTGTAAAGGTTCTCATATATTTTGTTTTTCAATTCAAGAAACATAATTGGGGCCATTTTATTGAGAGTCTTATAAATTGGTGTGGTACTATCCATGAGTTTTATTGAGAACTAGACTTCATGTTTTAGGGTATGGTTAGAGAACTCTTCTATAAATACATTAAAAAACCCCTACAACATAGGCATATCAATTTTTTGAGTTTCTCCCTAGAAATATTAAATAAATCCTCTCTTCAATAGGATTAAAAACTTATTAAATGAATTTTATTTTCATCCAATGTTCATAATTATCACCACAATGAATGATGATAATAGGTGGATTTTGAATATCAAACTTGGCTTCCATTCATTTATAATTTATGTTGGATTTATTTACTGATATATAATCCATTCCTATGATGACATAAAATTTAATCCTAGATACATTTATAAGATTCACATGAAGAAATATTCACAATCTTAAACCATCGAAAAATCATAGACATGATATGCGATCATCATAACATTACACATTATCAATAAAAACTCCAAATATATTAATTTACATAGAATCCTGATACATATAGATAATTATTCATATATGATTGAATGTATATATCTATAGTCAAATAATACAAGATTCGTTCTAGAGTAGATGGTATGCATATTGTTCACCACATTATTATGGAACCCCTCACTATAAATAATGATTGCATGACTTTTCACTTTGTATATCATATTTAGAGGTTTCTAAAATCGATTATAATCATTAACCATAATATTTCAGAAAAGGTTAGGATAATTTTCACCCTCCTTACATTTTATTCATTGAAGTGTGGGTGGATAATTTTGTGGATAATTCTCACCATTTTCATTAAAATCTAAATTTTTCTATCACTTCATAATTTTATTTTCTTATTAAATTCCCTTCCACACATAAAAAAATTAATCATTACCTTATGAAAATTTAATCCATGCTTCTTAAAGCACATTGGGAATAACAGAATTGTTATATTCTTATACTAATGGGTTTTTTATTTCCATTTTTCTCTTCTTACCAAACCCCTGAGATTGATACACATCTATAACCCCCAGCTTCATCTTGATATTACACCCACATTCACATTATATATACTAATGCCATGAAAATCTAACACCATTATGATATATTAATTTATAGAACTAAAGAATCAATCCACCTTACTTTTAGGTTGGATGATAATATCAGATAATTACATCACAAGTTATGTAAAAATTTCACCATTGGTATGTACAGAATCATCATCCCTTGGACTTATCTCAATTATCTCCATCTCTATATTCATTAGAATAATATAAGGAAAATACTTATTTACAAATAAAAACATAAACTCATCCCACTGTATGGATTCAATTAACTCACATTCTTTTGTATTCATAATGATAGTCCTCCATTTACCCAGTTCCCCTTCCAAATGATAGACATCCAAAATGAATCTTTCATGCTCTGAACACTATAGAATGGAAATAAATATTTAGTGTTACTGTTCCATTTTCCATAAACTAGTAAATTAGTGGATCCAATATAGGAAGGTTGATGTTTCCACATGATGTACTAAATATAACTTTGTTCCCTCCTTTTATCATTTGGATGTTCAACATGATTCATGGATTGTGAATTTTTTGTGAGCATAACAATAAAATTTTTGATTCTACATCCCATAATGTTTCGGTGCTCAGGTAGAAAATCAGGGAATTATATTTCACAAATAGTATTAACTTTTTTACTTATGGTTATATCCATTGATGAAAACCAAAAACCATAGTCTAGGAAACAATAATCATAGTGTTGAACCACATAATCAATGAATATAACATATAAGATGTCTAAATATTGACACATTATTTTGAATTTATGAAAACATAGGATTATTATTGTTAATCCATTGTTTTAATCTATTTAATTCCTTCATGATGGTTCAAAAAGAGTTTCAGAATTTCCAAAACAACCCTTCTGGAAGTATCAAACTAGGTGTGTAGCAATGAACATTATCATGCATTGAGTGGAGATCATGTCCATCACAATATTACCTTTTCAAATTATTACCTGTAGGCACAAATGTTCTAGAACCACACCGACTTGTTGTATCTATATAGGGATGTAATTTCATAGAAACCACTATCTTATATCTATTACCAAAATTCTTGGAAAATTACCTATACAATGACCTATATTTATACTTACGCATTGACATGTCCTCAGGGAACTCAATAAATATTTCTCATCATATATTCTAATATCATAACTTATAAAAATCCTCAAATACCAACTATATCATCCTAGTATTTTAATAAAACTATATTTCTTTTTTTAGATGAACACTTATTACATTATAAAGACACATGCTTGGGAATCATAATGGTATATTGCCTTTGGAAATATGGAATCTTAAACAAGTAGTTATTATTTGAACTACATATTATACCATTATGTTCTTAATAACTATCAACCTTCTTAGAAAAATCATAAATAATAAATTTCTTCATAACATTGGAAAGTAATAATATTAATGTCTGGGATCATATGCTATGTATGGGTAAAAAAGGAATTTTTTATAACATGAACATATGGGTATGAGAATATGATAATAACATATGAAAACCATACCCTGTATATCTAATATAACAATAATGAGTGATGGGATAAATATTGGCAGTTTATAAGACATTAATTATATGTAAATCAATGATCTTGAGGTATGATATCATGTCATTTCCATAATACATAGAATTATAGAATACATACAAGCATTAAATTTTTTTTCATTTTAATCACAGATAAGTAATAAGGATATCATAATGGAATTATTTTACTCCACATACTATCATAGTAGTCAAGGTTCACTCCCCAGACCATCAAAGTCGAAAAAACCCCTTACTAAATAGTGTTCAATCCTTGTTATTTTTCATTATATCTCATGACATAAAAATCAGTACCCCATGAATTGGAGGGAGATATTAGTACCATCCATCAAATAATTACAATCATACATATGTGTTCCACAATATCATCAACTATTCATTATATCATAACCATTGAGATGAAATGGTTTTCATAAACATTTCACCATATCATAACCTCTGGAAATGAGAGTGGTTTCATTATCATTTTATCATTTTATCATAGCATAACCCTTGAAAAGAAGTTTTTTAATTAAGAAATTTATCATGGTATAAATTTTTTATGATGAATGGGTTTTTTAAACATCTTATCATCAGTACATGAACCATTTAAAAAAATTAATAATTGAACCCTTGGGTTATATCCTTTATAAAGCATAAGTAACATTTTAGAATTTGATCATAGATAGAACATTATTTTGATAGATCAGTTGGAATATTTCTTGCTGAAACTAACCTTTATTGGAAAATAACAATCTAAAACTAAAAATTGAGAAAATAATTTTTAAATCACTGCATCTGAAAATAAAACAAAAAATTATAAAAGAATCCTTGAAAAAATTAAAAACATTTTTTGGGGAAAATAAAAACTATTATTAAATCAATTTTCAAATAAAAAATTCTTTAAATATTTTGGAAATAATATTATTTAAATGATTTTGAAAACTTTTAATGAAATATTATAATCTATTTTCCACTTTTTTGAGGAAAATATCATTTTCTCTATGAAAAAAATATATATTAAAACCTAAACCAATTTTGAAATTTTTTTATTTAAGAAAACAATTGGATGAATATAAATGAATATTTAATGTAATGATTGGTCATGGTGGTAGATGATTTTGTTCAGGATGTACATTTTAAAATGGTGATTCTATTTAAATTTATGTAAAATGAAAATGAGCATTATTTGGAAAATGAAATGAATATTCATTTAAAAAATTTAAAAAAAAAATCTTGCATAAAAATTATTATAATGATTTATTTGGATAGTGAAAGAAATACCATTTTTTTAAATACAATTATATAACATGGTATTAAAAAATGGGTTTTTAATTAAAGGGATAATGAAAGATGATTTTAAATATAAACCTTATTTTGAACCATTGTGTACATAAAGAGAGGGAAATTAAGGGAAACATGTACTCTCAAAAAATGCCTATAGGAGAAGGAAAATGTTGAGTTTAATGATAGATTGATTGTAATATTTTATCCTTGTAAAAAGAATCATAAACAATCCCATTAAAGAAATATATTGTTAAGTAAAATAATTACTATACTGAAAACATTGAATTCTTATCCCCATGAATTAATAAAATTAAATAAAAAATAAAAAATATTGATTGTAAATAAATAAATTATATAAAATTTCATTGTGACTATATATACACTTCATAAAATAATACTGATCCATAACATAACACATGACTCATTGAAGGAAAATTATGAAAAAACTCCCTAACCTTAAGTCACCACTTCCTTTTTACACATTAAAACCTAATGTATACAGAATATACGTATATTAAAAATCTATTATTAAACCATAACTACAAATATAAAACTGTATATGATTTTATTATGACCTTTTAGTGTCGTTTTATTAACCATTCCATTTTAAAGTCACGTTTCAAGAAATAATTAATATATTTTTCATGTACATTTTGTTTTATTTATTTATCAGATTCATACATTGAAAATGGTCTAATAATATCCTAAACGTTATAAATGATATAAATATCATATATATTCATTGTATTTTTTAGGGTAATACATAATAATTAGATATATAAAATTAAATACAATATTCATGGAGACGGTAGGATATATATACGCATGAATGATGTTTCGATTTTCTAGATGGATTAAAAGAAATAATGTTAAACTTTATATTACCTTTAAAGAATAATTTTTACCTCTTATATATCACATATTTCCATTAAAAGCTTCCATATTAAAAGTCACGACTAGTCCTCAGGGCCCGTGCCGTGACTACCCCAAGTCGGCCTTCCATAGGCCAGGGGATGGCGACTAACACCAAAGGTGTAAATCACAAAAAAAGAGAAGGCATTTCCTTTATATTAGTTAAAAAACACAATAGAGTATGCAAGATGAAGTAAACACTATGTATACTGAGCACAAAATTAAGAGATGGAAAGTAAATGGGCCAGAATACAAACCCATCTTAAAGTATAGTACAACATAAAAGAAAGATCAGCTGTAGTAATGTAAACCAGCAACCACTGAGTCATCCCCTGGATATCCCACATGTTGGGTGGGTACAAATGGTCTCCTCAGCTCCTTAGGTCTGGTCGTCTGCTCCGTGTACGTCATGCCAAGTGGTCCACCTCCACGTACCATCCCGCTCCACAAGACTCCACCTCAATCAGTATTGTCTGTCGTATTCATCCAACACAACGTAGTGCGGGCCTAGCCAGTGTAGGGGTGAGTATACGATACTCAGTAGGGACCCCAAGACCCCCGAAGGTCTCCCAGAATCCACAAAGGATAAACCACAATGGAAAGATACAAACATGAAATATAAATCAACACTAATTAGGTATATAACCATACATATACCTAAGTCATCAATTCTAGTTCGGCACCAACTCACTATCCCAAGTACAACCCAGTCCACACAGTACTGCAAAACCTAGTCCATATAGAAAAAAAAGACAATCACATCAATTATAATGATTGTAGACCAAGAATCATCTCACATAGGTATACTACTGACGAATAGGGGTGGAGATGATATATGTAGCCTCTGAATCATCTCCCATGCCGAGCCCAGGTAGGATCCATGTACAAAAGTTGTCGTTACTGAACCCACGTAAGATCCCAGTACAGTAACCATCGCTGCCGAAACCACGTAGGATCCAAGTACAGTCGTCATCGCTGCCTAACCCACTGAGGATCCAAGTACATTCGTCCTAGCTGCCGAACCCATGTAGGATCCAAGTACAGTCGTCATCGTCGTCGTAGTCGCAGCCAGCTCTAGGGTTCCTGCACATAGCAGGCTTGATTCTGGGAGGGTCCACTCCATGAGCCAAGGGGTTCGTTTCATCAACTATCATGAAGTCTAGAGTTTATGTATCCTGATGTTCCGTCTCATCAAACGTAACTCAACGCAATAGACAACGTATGAATCAGACACCCGGTCTGAGAGATATTGAGTTTTCCGTCCTAGGGGCCCGGTTAGAAATACCCTCGTTTCAAACACGGCTGATATCCAAATTCATCCGAAACTCACTCAGAGTATCTCAAAAGGACGGTCTCATCGAAAGAGTCCTAGTGCTGCAAATGACGCGTCGATTGGATGTGCGGTCTTTATGTTATTCCTGTTTAAGTGCTTAACTAGCCCGACCGGTTTAGCCAAGTGAGCCGACGAGTCGGGTTGATCCGGATTGATGGGTCTGACATAGAAGGGTTTTTGGACTGGTCTGGAGAAAACACTCAACTCATCCTGAAGGGATGTGGCATGGCCTGGCTGGCCGAGCGGCTCCTCCAAATCCGAGCGGGTTCCAAGGGGGGGGGGTTCAGCACTAGTGGGGCCATGTGGCGCCACCCTTCCCCCAACCGGCCGGCTAGACTGTCCGGTCTTCTGCGCATGTGGCCCGAATGGGTGGGTTGTCGGTCTTCCAGCGCAGCGCCCTCCTGGCGCCACGTTCGAGCTTTTCCCGGTTGTCCGACGGGCCGATCGGTCCTCTAGCGCGGTGCCCTCCTAGCACCGCAGCTCATAATCACCCGGCCGGCCGACAGGCCGACCGGTTCTTCCATCGAAGTAGACATTGTAGAGTTCCACTGTTCTTCCCATACAACCGGTGCGATGGCGCTGGTTCCCTTCGACACGTTGTCGGCATAACGCAATGTCGCCATGCTTCCTTCACTGCCAATTGGAAATTCTAAAATAATAAATGAGAACAACAGAGGGTTGTAGGCCGTCTTCGTTTGGCCCGCACCCTCCACGTAAAACTATAACAATCAGCCATATTTAATAATGATTTCCAGCGATTAAGGAGTACATAAACATCCATTTTCATGAATAAACCCCTACCTCGATAGTCGATGTCGTTCGTCAGGCATCACAGAAGATGGAATCGCGGGGCGAGGTTTCGCAAGTGACGTCGGAGTGCGCCCGAGGAGGAAGCGACATCTTCTGTTATGTCACAGAGAGAAGAAGATGATTGTGCATTGTTGTTCTTTGCGGATTCGGTGCTCTACATCGAAGAGGTGTCATTCTTCATGGAGAGGAAGACGTTCTTCAATGAAGGACGAGCTTCCTTTTTCTTTCACAGAAAGGTTGTCTCCAAAATCCTCACAGAACAATAAATCTACCAAAATAAAATAAGGCCACCCCTTATTTTAATTAAATATGCCATGCATTTCAAAATACAAAATTTGAATTCCAATTGTCTTAATTAATTAAACCATGAGTTGTTTAATTAATTATGTGATAGGTTGGTAAGTTTTAACGGGGGAGACCGGGGAGAGGAAGAGTTACTCAATTAAATTCAAAGTAGGTGTAAACATTAAACAAAAGAGTTTAATGGAAGGATTAAGGGGTTTAGGTAATTTTAATGGTTGTGGATCGTGTGGGCCCCAACTCACAATTATCCTCACATGGGTATTTAGGAGATTTTGGGTCCCATCCCAACTTCTCCATGTAGGATATTACCACATAATATGTAAAAATAGAATTGTCCCGCAATTTTATTCACTTCTCATTTAATCCAAAAAATTTAACTTCTCCTCTCTAGTAAACGAATCTATGGTAAAAGTCCTCTTATGAAATTACAGGCACTGCGAGTTCATCGGTGCCCTTAGATTTCAATTCCAAGCACCGGTTCAATATATAGGAAAACCCACTCATTCGTTCACTGAATTTACCTGATCTATATTTCTTAAATTGATTCCAGGAACACCAAGCCTCAGAATCAAGTCCCGTCAGAAGCCACAGACTTGTAAAATTCCAAATTATTTATGAAACAATATTCCTTGAAATTTCTAGGTTTTTAGATTACTCCCACCTCAAGCCATTACATCCCCATAATGCTACATCATAAACTAGGAAATCAAATGAGGGTGCTGTGCACGCATCTGAGCCTCCCACTCCCATATGCTCTCATGGTGGTTCATGTATTGCAAACGAATGTGCACCAGAGGAATCGACCGTCCACATAGGACCTGCTCCTGTCGATCCTCAATCTCCATGAGGACCGCCACGAATGTCGCCTCGTCCTCGATGTATAGCTCTATGTGATCAATAATATGCATCGGGTCATGCACATATCTCCTCAGTTGAGATACGTGGAAGAAGTCATGCACTCAGTGCAACTAATGACGAAGCGCCATGCAATAAGCCTCCTTGCCAGCCCTACCGAGGACATGAAATGGTCCGATGAAGCATGGAGATAACTTTCCACCCTGACCAAATATTCGTAATCCACATCGAGTTGAGACCCGTAAGAAAACGTGGTCACCATCCCCGAACTCTAGTGGTCTCCGCCTCCTATCAGCATGGGACTTCTGTCTGCTCTATGCAGCCCTCATCCACTCCTGGATGATCTGCACCTTCTCCGTCATAGACTGGACCATCTTTGGTCCTACAAGTGCTGACTCCCCAGGGTCAGTCCTACACAGAGGTGATCTGTATAGTCGGCTGTACAATTCCTCGTATGGTGCCATCCCGATGGTGGAGTGGTAGCTGTTGTTTTACGCAAACTCCACTAAGGGTAGGTCATCCTCCCAGTTGCAACCAAAGTCAAGGACACATGCACGAAGAATCTCCTCAATTGTCTGAATTGTCTTCTATCTCTCACCATATGTCTGATGATAAAAGGCCAAGATCATGTGTTGCTGCGTCCCAAAAGCCTCCTGCAACCCCTTCCAAAGCCGAGAAGTAACGCGAGCATCTCGATCAGAGATGATAGATGACAGCACACCATGAAGTCGTATGATCTCAGGAATGTAGAGGCATCACAATCTCTCCATTGATCCCTGATCTCTGATAGGTAGGAAGTGGGATGACTTGGTGAGTCGGTCGAAAATCACCCAGATAGATTATTGTCATCTGGAAGTATGAGGGAGCCTCGTCACGAAATCCATAGATATCCCATCCCACATCCACTCCGGGACCTCTAAGGGATGCACCATGCCTGCCAGAACCTAGTGCTCCACCTTCACCAGCTTGCAGGTGAGGAATCGTGAAAGGAATTATACCAAAACCTTTTTCATACCCATCCACAAGTGCTATCATCTAAGATCCTAGTACATTTTCGCCACTCCTGAATGTACAACCAAAGGGGAAGTGTGAAACTCACTCATCACCACCTCTTGTAATACAACTGGTACCATGTTATGTCCCCTGAAGAGGATGACGTGCTCTCCTCCTATGGAAATTCCATCAGGTGCCAGTCTTGTGGATATCTATGCACATCGCATCTCATAGTCAACATCTTGACGCTATGCCTCTCTGACTCGATGAAGTAGTTTAGGAGTTACTGTTAGTGACTGTAGAATGGTTGCTCCATCTCTATCCACGAAGGATATCTATAATACGACTAATTGCTTTGTCACCTCTCCAAGTAGCTGAATACCTGATCTCATGCTGAGAGCTTCAGCTACGACGTTCCACTTCCCAGGAGAATATACTATCTCAGAGTCATAATCTTAGAGGAACTCAAGCCATCGCCGATGCCTTAGGTTCAGGTCCTTCTGCGAGAATATGTACCTGAGACTCTGATGGTTTGAGTAGACTATAAAGCGCTCTCCCATTAGATAGTGCCACCACATATTCAAGGTGTAGACCACTGCTGATAAATCCAGGTCAGGGGTAGTGTATTTCTACTCATTTTTCCTCAACTATCAAGAATCATAAGAAATCGCGGCCTACTCCTACATCAAGACACACCCAAGTCTGGTCCCTAATGCAACACAGTAAACTACATACCCTATTCCCTCCTCTGGTAGTCTCAAGATGGGTGCACTATTCAATTTCTATCTCATCTCTTGGAAGCTCTGCTGACATCTATCTGACCACACTAAGTGTTTCCCCTTCCTCGTCAAATCTTAAAGTGGTGCTGAAACTCTGGAGAAGTTTGGCACAAATCTGTGATAGTACCCATCCAGACCTAGGATACTCCGCACCTCTATCACACTCCTGGGTAGCTCCCAAGAAAGTACTGCATCAGTCTTTGCTGGGTCCACCGCAACTCATGCCTCAGAGATGACGTGTCCTATGAAATGGAGCTCTCGAATCCAGAACTGAAACTTTGAGAGATTACCATAAAGTTGGTTCTCTCGGAGTGTGTCCAGTACAACCCGCAAGTGGTAGGCGTGCTCCTCCTCAGTAGTTGAGTAAATTAGCATGTCATCGATGAAGACTACGACAAATTGATCGAGGTATGGCTGGAAGATCCTAATCATGAGACTCATTAAGATTGTTGGAGTTTTGGTTATTCCGAAAGGCATAATCAAGAACTCATTGTGGCCATACCGACACCTGATGGCCATCTTCTTCAAATCCTCATCTCAAACATTGAGCTAATGAAAGCATGACCTGAGGTCTATCTTCAAGAACCATCGTGCTCCCTTGAGCTGATCAAAGAGGTCGTCTATCCTTAGGAGTGGATACTTGTTCATTATGGTCACCTGATTTAGGCGATGGTAGTCGACACATAGCCGTAATCTCCAATCCGCCTACATGGAGAATAAAATCGGAGAAGCCCAGGGTGAAACACTGGGTTAGATGAATCCATTGCCCTGCAAGTCCTCTAGCTATACCTATAGCTCATGAAGCATGGTAGGATCCATTCGATTGGCTGGAGTTATATCGGGGTTGTCCTATGGTACAGGTCAATGTATAAATCTACCTCTCTGCGTGTAGGTAGTCCTGGAATGTCATCAGGAAAAACGTCCAAATACTGATCCACCACAACAGGAAAACTCAGACTTCACACATCAACTATTCCTAGGATAAGACTAGCCAACTGATGGATGATCGACTAACCTCTCCTCTGCACAAGTCCATCCTGTGCTACAAAGGCTCCCTTCTTGCCAATGATGTTGAACCTGCTGCCATGTGTGCGGACACACCACACATTGCGCCTAATATAGTCGATCTAAGCATGAAATGTAAATAACCAATCCATGCCTAATATGACATCATAAGGACTCGACACCACTACAAGAAGATCCCATTTGAAGCTCTCAACTCCTAGAGTAAGCTCACACTTTTGACACCATTGTCTAATCGTTGAGTCTTCTCCTGTAGGAGTCTCTAGCCGTAAGGATAGATCCAACGGCTCTGTCGGAATCTCCGAGCTTCGAACAAGGGCAGCGACAATGAGATAATGACTCACTCATGTGTCTATAAGAACTACAGAAAGGGTGGAGTAGACACATATGGTATCACAAATCATCTCTGGTACGCCGTGGTCGTAAGCCTCCACTGCCTGATGCTGAGCCTGCCTCTTTACTCCAGATCCCTATGTTGGGGTGGACCTCATGGTGGTGGTGGTGGTAGAGCCTCGAAGAGTCGTCCACCACCTACTGCTCGGACAACTCCTTTTCCTCGTCTGCAAGCTCCATGTGGACTGCCACAGTCGAACATCTGCCTCATAATGGGTGGTCCGTCAACCGTCTACTGCCACTCTGCATGGCTGGTGGGGCAGTCATGAGCCATGTGGCCATGCCCGCCGCATGCATACCACTTCCTGCCTCTCGTATGGCTGGCTCTTCTGCGTGTACCTCGCACCTCTGAACCAATATCCTGAGGTCGCCCACCTGATGTCTTGGTACTCTTGGACCTTAGTGACATCTACCTACTGCCAGCTACAGAAGAGTCCACTATGTGTCTCCCTACTGTAGGTCTCACTGTTGGCGTAGGCTCAACAAGGAATCTCTCCACAAGGAGGGCTCGCTCCAGTACTCTTGCATGCGTCAGAATGCTGAGGGAGATTATCGAAGCCCTTATCTCATGCCTCAGTCCCTGCTCGAAGGTCCGAGCCCAGAATAATGGGTCCCACACCATGTTCGTGTAGTATCGCTAGTGGTCGGTAAACCTCACTGAGTACTGGGCTACTATCATGCTGCCCTGCCGTAGCTGTAGTAACTCCTGGATGTGCACGGCATGGAGGGTGGCTAGAACAATCTCCGAGCGAAAGAGGCTCTCGAAGTCCGTACAAAGTAGATATGCCTCGTCGTGCACCTCGAGCATCAGGCACCACCACTTAACTGCTTCTACGTGCAGTAGAATTGAAGCAAGGATCACCATAATATTTTCTAGTGTCCTTACCAATCTGAAGACTCGAAAAATATCCTCCAGAAAATCCTCAGGTGCCTGAGGGACTATCTCTCCGCAGAACTTGTGCAGCCTCTATCTCTAAAACTCGTGCAGTGCACTCAGGAGGTGTGCACTCTCCGCTATTGGGGCTGGTGGTATTGGTGGCCTAGTGGGTAGAGGTACCACAGGTGCCTCCGCTGTAATGGGACCCTACACCGTGGCTTTATTGCTTGGTGGGCTTCCGTCTCACACGTAACTGGGAACCCTAGCTAGCTGCCGTCGTGGGGCCATCATGAAGACAAATGGGTGCACCACGGTTAATATAGTATACCTATGAGCTGACACAAATTAATCACTAAGAAAGCTTTTGAATCTCAAATGCCACTAATGATTTCGTGAGCTGAGTTAGAAGTCAGTAATCAGGGTCCTAGTGTATGGATATGTCGGCCGCCTCACCAACACTGGACTCCCTGGACTGATAACCAAACTGAATACTCTAAACATTATTGCTTCACAGAGAAGAAATTATCATAGTCCTATGTTATGCTGTAGAACAGTCTACCCTGATACCAATTTGTCACGAACCACCTTTGGGGCTCGTGTTGGGCCTACCCCATGCCCGGCTTCCATAGGCTAGGGCTAGTGACTAGCACCAAAGGCAAAAATCACGACAAAAAGGGAAGGCATTCCCTTTACATAAGTAAATAAACACAATAGAGTATGAAACCTAAAGTAAACACTTAGTAAAGTGAGTACAAAAGTAAGTGCTGGAAAGTAAATGGGCTAGAATACAAACCCAACTGAAAGTACATTACAACAGAAAATATTGAACAACTGCAGTAAAGTAAACCACCAACCATTAAGTCGCCCTTCAGATATCCCACATGAAGGGTGTGTAAAAATTGTCTCCTCATCTCCTCGGGTCTAGCCGTCCACTCTGTGTACATCCCGCCAAGTGGTCCACCTCCATGCACCGTCCCACTCCACAGGACTCCACCTCGATCAATGATGTATGTCGTATGTATCCAACACAATGTAGTGCAGGCATAGCCTGTGCAAGGGTGAGTATACGATAATTAGTAGGGACCCCAAGACCCCCGAAGGTCTCCCAGAATCCACAAAGGATAAACCAAAAAGGGAATATACAAACAAGAAGTATCAAGCAACTCTACATAGGTATATTCCCATACATATACCTAAGTCATCAATTCTAGTTCGTCTCCAACTCACGAGCCCAAGTACAACCCATTCCACACAGGAAAGCAAAACCTAGTCCACAGAGGAAAGTAGTCAATCACATCGATGATAATGATTGAAGATCAAGAATCATCTCACATAGGTATACCACACACAAAGAGGGGTGGAGATGATAAATGTAGCCTCAGAATCATCTCCCCTACCAATCCCACATATGATCCATGTACAGAAGTCGTCGCTGCCGAACCCACGAACGATCCATGTATAGTAACCATCGCTGCCGAACCCATGTAGGATCCAAGTAGAGTCGTCGTCACTGCTGAACCCACTAAGGATCCAGACACAGTCGTCCTCACTTCCGAACCCATATAGGATCCAAGTACAGTCGTCATCGTCATCACAGTCATATCCAGCTTTAGGGTTCTTGCACACAGCACGCTCGATTCCGGAAGGGTACGCTCCACGAGCCAATGGGGTCGTTACATCAACTGTCACAAAATCTAGAGTTGATGCATCTCGAAGTTCCATCTCGTCAAAAGGAACTCAATTCAATATACGATTCGTCAATCGGACACTCGGTCAGAGAGATATTGGGTTTTCTGTCCTAGGGGGCCAGTTAGAAATAAGCTCGTTTCTAACCTGGATGATATCCAAATTCATCCGAAACTCAGTTAGAATATCGAAAAAGGATCGTCTAGTCGAAGGAGTCCTAGTACCACAGAAGGAGCATCGATCAGACACACAGTCTTTATGTTATTCCTGTTTAAGTGCTTAACAGGCCTGACCCATTTAGTCCAGTGGGCTGACGGGTTGGGTTGACCCAGATTGACGGGTCCGACCCAGCAGGGGTGTCAGACCGGTCTGAAGAAAATACTCAACTCGGCCTGGCACAACCCGGCTCATCCCGGCCCAGCTAGCTTGGCCGAAGTCGGGCGGGTTCCAAGGGGGCCTGCCCCCCCCCCCCCCCCCGTTTTCCACACCGGCGGAGCCAGGCTACGCCGCCCTTCCCCAAACAGGCCAGATAGTCCTTCTAGTCTTCTGCGCACATGGCCCACATGGGTGGGCCACTGGTCTTCTAGCACGACACCCTACTGGCGTCACGGTTTAGCTCATCCCAGCCAGCCGACGGGCCTGCCTGTCCTTTAGCACGACGCCCTCATGGCACTGCGACTCCTCTTCACCTAGCCGGCCGACGGGCCGGCTGGTTCTTCCATCGAAGTGGCCCGTGTATCGGGCTACGGTTCTTCCCGCACAACCGGCGTGACAGTGTCTATTCCGTTCTCCACGTTCCCGGAATGGCGCAATTTCTCCATGCTTTCATTCACCGCCAATTGCCAATTCTAAAATAATAAACGATAACAACAGAGGGTTGACTGGCCGTGTTCGTTCGGCCCACACCCTCCATGTAAAACGATAGCAATCTTCCATATTTGACAACTATTTCCAATGAGTACGGGGTACATAAACATCCACTTTCAAGAATAAACCCCTACCTTGATAATTGATGTCGTTCACTGGGCGTTGCGGAAGATGGCGTCGTGGAGCGAGGTTTCGCAAGCGACATCAGAGTGCACCTAAGGAAGAAGCGATGTCTCCCCTTTTTTCATGGAGATAAGAAGAGGATTGTGCATCTTTGTTCTTCTTGGAGTCTGTGATCTACGTCGAAGAGGTGTCGGTCTTCATGGAGAGGATGACATTCTTCATCGAATGAGTAGCTTCCTTCTTCTTTCACACAAAGGCCCTCTCCAAAATCCTCACACAACAAGCCAACCCCCAAAATAAAATAAGCCCACCCCTTATTTTAATTAAACAAGCCATGCATTTCAAAATAAAAAATTCAAATTCAAATTCACATAATTAATTAAACCATTAGTGGTTTAATTAATTAAGTGATCGGTTGGCATGTTTTAATGAGGGAGAGAGGGGAGAGGAAGAGTTACTCAATTAAATTCAAGGGAGGGGTCAACATTAAACAAAGTAGTTTAATGGTATGTTTAAGGGGTTTAGGGAATGTGAATGGTTGGGACTTCTGTGGTCCCCACCTCACAATTATCATCACATGGTTAGTTAGGAGCTTGTGGGTCCCATCCCAATATCCCGATGAAGGATATAACCACCTAAGATATAAAAATAAAATTCTCCCACAATTTTATTCACTTCTCATGTAATCCAAAAAATTTAACTTCTCCTCCCGTGAAAACACATCTATGGTAAAAGTCCACATAAAACAATTTCCGGAAATGCAAGTTCATCGGTGCACTAGGATTTCAATTCCGAGCACCGGTTCAAAATTTAGGAAAACCCGCTCATTCGTTCACTGAACGTACCTGAGCTATACATCGGAAAATGATTCCCGACACACCAGGCCTCAGAATCAATTGCCATCAGAAGCCACAAACTCATAAAATTCCAAAGTATTTACAAAATTAGTTTCATTGAAATTTATAGGTCTTTATGTTACCTTCCATATAAATCTTGAAGGAATCACGTCTCTTTACAAAACAATAATCTACCGTATACATGAGAAACAATATTGTATTCCAAAAAACTAGAAACAATGAATGTATATGTGATATAATTGATCAATAAATATAATAATATCAAATATAAAAATTTAATCAATAATTATATACAACCATTAGATCTGTAGATAGAAAATAATTGACATTTTTTCGTAAGGTAGTAGTCTACGGTACAAATGAATTATGATTTCAGATCCCATTTAATAGAAGAGGAGATGGAAGAAGCTAATTTACATTAAATAAAAACATCAAATAATATTTTTTATTCTGATTTTGTTATATAATCATGGTTTAATAAAAATATAAGAATGTGGATGAATAATGAAAATAAAAGGACTATTAAGGGATGTTACCTATTCTTCATAAAATAATCTATGGTTTTCACTAGAAGGATTATTAGGTTGGATGTATAACATAAATAAGGATTCTAGGATCAGTAAATTGATGTAAGGATGTTAGTTTTGTAGGTATTGGCTGATACAGAATGTTTTTGGTGTGTAAATACTATAGGATAAAGGGTATCATTTCAAAATATAGGTGAGTGGTACACTTGTAATTAGGAAAATAAAAATGAGTACCAACATTGTTATTCTAATAAAGGAATGAAATATAAAAATATATATAATATAAGAGATAGTTTAGATATATTTCCTTCCAATGGGTTTCGAATATTTTTTGGGTTATTTTTATCCCATATATTTTCCCCCTGATAAATGCCTTTTAACCTTAACTATGGATAAATTTTTTTATGTTTTTATTATTATTTATGGAAAAAAAAAATTCACCATATTATATAATAATAATAATTATTATTAAAAATATGCAATCATTTTTTTTTACAAATTCCATTCACAAGAGTGGAATTTTTTAATTTAATAATAAACCCATAATTGCACTAAAAATCTAGTTTCCAAAGAGAAAATGTTCAAAATTTTAAAAAATTTTAATGAGAAAAAAACCATATGAAAATTACTCAAATGAAATAAATTGAATTAATTAAAATATTATTGAATTAATTTTACTTTTATTCCCTTTTAAAAAAAACACCTTATATATTCTCTAAATGAAATGGAATTTTTCAATAAAACCCAGTAAATTTCTCTATTAACTATAAAACTAACATTTTCATAAAAACACATGAATGTAATACGAAGATAATTTTGAAATGATGATAAAAAATGGTGAATATATTAAAAAATTATTTTTCTAAATTTATAAAAACAGACTTTTATTATTTTTCCCATTAATAAATAAAAAAGCTAGATAATATTATTTTAGAAACATATAGTTTTTTGTCTAAAAAATTTGTAATTTTTTATTATGATTTATTTATTAATACCCAATATATATAGTATGTAAAAAATATTTATTAGTATTCATATTTTTATGTATAATCACTTCGTTATAATAGTCACATTTAAATAATTCTATTAATAATGTGTCATAGTTTTTAAAAGATGATGTCGTGTATAACCAATGCTAAACATGATGTTGTGTATAACAGAATCTACCAAAAAAATTTAATTTATTTAAAAATATAATAATAATCCAAAAAAATCAATGTGTTACATTCTACCCCACCCATTAGAGTTTATTTTTCCCTAAAAATATATCACTTAAATGAAAATAGATGAGGATACTTTTTCCTCATCATATCTTCAAGTACCTAGGTGGCTTCATCAAATTAGTGGCATTCCAAAAAAATCCTTGACCATGTGAGTGGTCTTCTTTTATAGATAAGTCGTTCTATGGTCAATAATCATCACTGGATATTATTCATAATAATGATCTGACCTTAGGGGTGTAAACCTTGTGTTTAGTATATGAGAAGGATTAGGTATGTACTTCCTCCGGAGAGATACATTGAACACATCATTACCTTAAGAGTGGTTTTTTTGAATGATCCACCAGGTATGATATCATCTTAATATGATCAATAATTTCAAAGGGACTAATATACCCAGGGAATATTTTTCTATTATTTAAAAATCTAATTACATTCATCCATAGAAAATTTCTAAAAAACACGTTGATACTAAATTCAAATTCTAGACCACACTAGAAATTGTCAAAATAACTTTTCTACTATATCTAAAGTTCCTTGATGGTTTTTTTAATGTCTATATTCACATATTTCATTTAATTATATATATTAAGTCCTATTGGTTTTGTTTCTCCAATTTCATTACATCATGATTGAGGTATACACTTATATCCATATAGGTATTCATAAGGATCCATTTTAATGCTATAGTGAATGCTATTGTTTTGTGAAAAATCAACTATAGGAAGGTGGTGATCCCAACAAACATTTAGATACAACGAAAAATATAATAGAATGTACTCTAGGGATTAAATTCTTCTATCATACTGAACCTATGTCTAATGATGATATGTAGTTCTGTAACATAACTCTGTATTGAGATCCTATTGATGACTACACTCGATTACCAAGGTAAAACTCAAATCCTGACCAAATACAATTGAATGTGGTACTCTATGAAAACATACCACATATTAAATTTATATTCTTTAATATTGATCAATAGATAATTATTCTACAATTGCTATGATGTCTGCTGAATTTTTAATTTGATCGACTAAAACACATATAACATTACGCCCATAAGTCATTTTAGGGATTTCTAGAAGACAATCCATGATGATATTTTCACATTTTCATTCCAGTATGTGTTATTGTTATTATATCCCCTTAGAAATTTTTTCATCATCTTTAACTTACTAACAAACTAAGCACTGAGATAAAATTATGCGATATATCTCTTCATTCCATTCCACTTGAAATACACATTCAAATCATTATACATCTTCGTACATTCAGGATAAATAGAGAATGGACATCTATGATATTCCTCTAACTACTCCTTCTTCAAAAATGATATGGATAGAATTGATACATGGTTTCTGAACCTTATCATTCTATCAAGTTCATGGTTGTAATTAAGAGAATTTCAAACCATATTTTATTGATTTTCATCTTCCTTCTATGTATCTCTAATCATTATAAGGATATATGGTTGAACATTCTATCTAGAAAGATAAGATTTCTCCATTTTATTAAGGATTTCTAGATCCATCCATTGAGAATAAACAAATATTCGATATTTTTTATCCTTGTCATGGATATGATATCACAATCATTTCGACTTAAGGAATCATCCACATTGTCCACATTCATATAGTGGTAAATTATTGTGGATTCATAATATTTATTCATATATAATCATCCCCTATGTCTCAAATTATGCTCCTTATATATGAATATATATATATATTAATTTAATTTATTTTTATATTTGTCACACTTTTCTCCCTAATGATAATTCTTTCATATATTTAATTCAAAAACTAATTTAGCTAACTCTAAATCATGAGATGGTAATTTTTCGTAGGAATATTCAATTATCACAAGGTATAAGCTATAACCATGTAATTTTACTTAATGTCACATACATATACATTATTAGATGTATAAATAAACATTAAACCCCAATCTATACTATAGGGTTGTGTTAAAACTATTCTGCTAACTAATATTCACATCAGTTCCTCAAAATATTCCCCAAATTCATATGTCCATAGAAATATCACCATGTTTTAGGTTAACCATGTGACTGGATTTGATATTCTTGGAAAATTAACCAAAAATATTTGGTAAAATATTTATTACAAAAAACTACATATCTCAGTCAATATATTTGGTCTACAATAACAATCAATAGCCTTTATCTTTGATAGATCTGCCGATATACCCTCTCTTGAGATTTTGTGATGCAAAATTGAAACCTCATACAGCCAAAATAAAAAACATTGTAAATTTTTCATATAATTTATCCTTACAAAGGGTATTTATTACAATTGTAAATTGTTTTTATGATCTCTCACATTGAATAGATTTGAATATTTTCAATAAAGACTAAATTGAATTGACCATGTTATTATCAAAATATTTAATTCACTACATACATTATGACAGTGGTGGAATTAGTAAGACCAACTGAAATCAATACATAATCATAGTGTCCATACCTTTTAAGGACTGTTTTTCCTATATATAATACTTCTTGGCCCTCAATCGATAAAATTCATAATGAATTCAAATCATAAATAAGTATTAGGATCTGCGTTGTTGATCAAATATTTCCCCAATAAAAGATGCATGATAGTGTTTCATGATAGTGATCTTATTTAGCTCCTAGCAATTGATGATGATTCATATTAATAAATTTTTTCTTTTATAAAATAACTTTTTTTTCACCAAATATTTTTACACTTGGTTGAAGGAATACCTTTTCAAAATTTTATAAGAATTTTCTATTCAATTCCAACAACTCAATTCAAGCCATTCTATATGGACGATTTGAAATAGGTGTGGAACTAGTTATGAATTATATTCTAAATTCAATGTTATTTTTTTAGTTGAAAGATAGGAATATATTATGGAAATAAATAAAAAACCTGGCATAATAATAATAGCATAATTTTTTATTTTATCCCCAACCATTTGAGATAAATTCCCCACTTGAATAATAATGAAAACACATAAAATTAATTTTATTTCCATTAGATGTAAATTTTTATCATCGCACAAATAAAAGATCAAATTTTAGTTTAGATTATCAAATGCTTCATCCCTTCCTTTGAAATTTATTTTAGATTTATTTAGTTACATCTAGTCTATTCCTAATATTACATCAAATTCAACTATAGGAAGAATGATATGATTTTATGGAATCACATCTTCACAAACATCAACTACATAAGAATCATTGACTTCAGATGTGATCATTGTACCATTAAGGGGGATCAATTAAAATTATACATGTAATCATTTGGTTGGAATATTGATACCCATATGTATTTCTTCATATATGAAATAATGGGTTGATCCATAGTCAAATATGATATTAGTAGTTCTATAATTTATAGAAAGTGTACCTTTTGCACATCATTATTACACCCCCTATTAGTAAAAGTATAACATGATATTCTCCATTTAATATCATCTATAGTGGATGATGAAATTTATTATTATCATTAACCATAAAATTTAGTCAGTACTTATTATCATTCCAATACCCCTTGCATTTGAAACACTACATTGTTGGTAGTTCATTTTGTGGATTTTTATCACTATTTAAATCCGTATCTAACTTTATTCCATCACATCATCATTCAATTTCCCAATAAACATACTTATAAAAATAAAACATTTATTCATCCACACATGATACTTTCTTATATGATTCTTAGAACGCATTGATAATAAATGAAATATCATCATCTTCTACCCCTGTTTTTTAGATCTTCCTATAACTACCATTTTTAATCTTCTTATCAAAACCATGAGAATGGAATGTAACTACAAACTCCATTTCCACCTTTATATCACAAAAACAATTCGTTTTATCAACTGATGTATTTTATAGATAACACCCTTTGCAGACAAGGTTTTATGCCCGTAAAGAATCAATATATCTTAACATTAGATTGGATGATATTACCAAAACGGTAACTCACATGACTTGTACAATTTTCCTAATAGGTACCCACATATTCATAATTATTTTTATTTATCTCATGTAACACAATATGCATTTTTATTTGAGGAATACGAGGAAATTAATTACTGAAATATAATCTCTTAAAATCATCCCACTCTATGGATTTAACTTCACCAGGTTCCATTATATTCTAGATGAGTGCCCACTGATGATCTGCATCACCTTCTAAACAATAGACACACAAAATGAGTTTTTCAGGATACGAACACTGTAAAATAGAATAAATATTTTCAGTAGTAATGTTTCATTTCTGAATAAATAGAAAATCAGTTGAACTGCTGAAGGAAGTTATATGATTCCCCATGAAGGACTCAATGGGAATTTATTCCCTCCTTCACTTGTTTAGAAGAAAAGTTAGATTCATGGATTAATAATGTTTCATGTGCATCTAAATGATATTTTCTATTCTAACACCCTTAATATTTGACTGATCATGATGAAAATCATGACATTGTCCATTTCACTTGACATTAACATTGATTGTTTAGATTCAATCCATTGATTAGACCCCTAAAATCATAGTTTAAGAAATAGTATTTTTGATAGAGAATCACATAATATTGAAAAATCAATAATTAAATTTCTAAATCATGTCATAATATATTTAGTCATTGAACACCCTTTTTTAAAATCCCTTTCATAGTAAACATATTTTCTAATTCTTCATGATGCTTTATAAAGAGTTTTTGAATTTATAAATCATATCACTTGGGAGTGAAAAACTAGGTTTGGAGAAAAGAACATTATCAAACACCTGTTGATGATCAAGTCCACATAATTACACCCATTTAAATGTTATCACAATAAGGAGCAATATTTCATTATCCATATCCACAAGTAGTATCCACACTAGGATGTTATTTTTTTTAAACCACACTCTCTATCCATTACCATAATTTTAAGTCATTTTCTTATAATTTTAATCGTCGTACTTATCCATAGACATGTCCTTAGTGATATTACTAAATATTTTTCATCTAATTTAACAATAGATATCAAAACCTATCATTTGATACTAACTATAACATACATGGATTTCCATACATCAATGTTGCATATTTTAGATGAACATTCATTACATTATATAAAAAATATAAAGGATCACAAAGATATATTACCTTTAGAAACATATAATCATAAACAAATTATTCCTATGTGATATACATCGTCTCAAAATAATTACTTCCTAACAATCATCCTTTCTAGGAATATCATTCACAATACATTTCCTCATAACCTGGGGAAAGGAAATATTTGAAAGGGTGAGATAATATGCTAAGTAAGGGTAACCGAGGTAGATATCTTAGTACATCATGATCATGAGAATGTGGTAATATGATCAAAATATATGAAATCCATTCCCTTTATAAAAATGATAAAATCATGAGACAAGGTATAATGATTGGGTGTTTATAAGATACTAATGATAAGTAACCCAATGAACCTGATCATGAGAGAATAAAATTTTCGTAAGACCTAGATTGTATGGCATACATAAACATATATATATAAATAATTATTTCTTTAGTATTAAAGGATCACTACAAATTCTATCATAGTTGAATTGGTTGATATCCTAATCCATCATAGTATTCAAGGTTTACTCTTAAGGCCATCTTTGTAGAAAAAGTCCATTAGTGACTCTTTTCAATATTAAGATATATAAATCTCTACCTAATAAAATTGAGGGTTATATAGGTCCCACCAATAACATAATGTAAATCATACATATGTGATCCACAATATCAAAAAAAAATTCATCATATCATACCAAATGAAATAAAATTTGTGTCATAATATTTTAACTATATCATATCCTATGGAAAACAGATAGGCTTCATAATCATTACATTATTTCATAATATCATTAACCATGAAAAGAATAGGGTTTAATAATAATTTTATCATGGTATAATCAGTGGAAAAGAAATGGGTTTCATAAACATATATTCATTATAAACATAAACCATTCAGACAAATAATAAGAATTTTTTCTTTGGATTATATCCCATAAAATCATAAATAACTACAAAGGTTGTCATATTATATGGAACATTATTTTTAAAGATCACATAGAAAATCTATAGAGAAAAATAAATTTTCATAGAAAATAATTTTTTAAATCTAATAATCCATAATATATTTTGTTAATAATTTTCATTTAAAATATCATCGAGAATATATAAAAAACATAAAAAATCATTTCTTGAGGAAAATTTTTTTTTAATAAAAATATTTTTAAATAAAAAAATAAAAAATTGTTTCATATGTCCATTTACATTCAGAAATACCTTGAGAACTTATAAATAACACTCTAAACCAATTTAAAACATTTATTAAAAAAAATATATCTCTTAATTTGAAATAAATAAAAACACAAAAAATAAATAAAGAAATTTTCATTTCAAAATAACATTGATATATTATAATTGAGGAATTAATTAAATGATTTTTCATTATAAAAGATAATTATTTTTATATTGTACGTGTTAAAATGAATATTCATTTTACATTTTCGATAAAAGATAAACCAAAACTGTTTAGAAAATGACATGAATATTACATTTAAAAAAATAAAAAAAATAATTAATTGGGTAAAAATATAATTAATAAATTATTTAAATAATTTGAAAAAAAAATTCACATTTATAATACATGTTTTTGGAATGAAACCTAATTTCAATCGAACTGAGAAATAATGTTGATTTTTCATAAAAAATTGTTTTTGAACTCTTTGGTAAACAGAGTAATGAAAATTAAGGGGAAATATTTTTTCCCATGACATAACCATAATAGAATAAATGACACGAGTTTCTTGATATATGAATCATAATATTTATTCCACAAAAAACAAAATAATAAAAAATCCCAATAAACGATGAGATTGTAACATAAAATATATACCTAATTGGAAACATTGAATTATTTTCCCCATGAAGTAATAAAAGTAATTGGAACATAAAATATTATGAGAAAAAATAAATACATGATTTTACCTATCAATTTTCCTGCATATAAACCTCCAAAATGATGATAGGTGTAAAATATAACATTTGTCTCTCAGAATGCCAATTAAGACAAAACTTCCATACCTTAAGCCTCGACTTCCTTTATACACATTAATACCAACTATATAATAAATATTAATTTTTTATATAAATTAAATAAGAATATATATATATATAATACCACATATGATTTTATTAGTCTATTGTATTACAGATTTATTAATAATTTAATGTTAAAGTCACGCTTCAAGCAATAACTCATTTTTTCATGTATGTTTTGATTTGACATTTTTTGCTCATAAATTTATCATTGTTTCATCATATAATAAAAGTTATCCATTATATCAATATCATATATATTTAGTAAATATTTTTAGAGTAATCCATAAGAGTTAGAGATGGAAAATGAAATACACCCTTCAAGGAGATGATAAGAAATGCTTACACATGAATTATATTCCCATTTTCTTGGTATTAAAAAATAAATGAAGTTAAATAATATTATACCATTGTATAATCATTATTACTTCATTTATGTAACATATATTCATTAAAACCATCCTCATTTACTTCCATGTAAAATCTAATGGAATCACAGTGTTTCAAAAGGAAATAATTCTCTAAACACACTAGTGATGTCATCGTATTCCCACAAAATTGAAAGTATAAATTTATATTTCATATAATAACTAAAAATAAATAATGATATCATAAATATAATATATAAACATTTAATCAATCATTATATCAGGCCATGATAGGTGGTGATTTAAAATGAATAACAGCAATTTATGATGTGGTAGTCTGCCGAATAGATAAATGGTGGTCGTTCAGTGTTCATATAGGTCAATAATCACATCAATATAGGGTGTGGATTCATATTTGGAGAATAAACCTCACTCATTACAATTCATCTATTCTCATATCCATTAGAGATATGGTAGATACTTCTGAAGAGAAAATGATTGGTCGTTGAAGCTTCTCGACGCTTCTATTGCATGCATCTATGTGGAAAAGGATCATTCCTATCTGATTCAAGATTACTTCCTTCTCAAAGTGAGAGAACACATCTCTCATTGGTATAAAAAAACATCAATATCCCCATTTTGTTTTTTTATTTATCATTTGCTAGGGAATTCCCCCATTTCATGCAAGAGGCATGGGCTATGAATGAATTTAATATGTAAAATAAAATTTTCATCATGATCATAGTCTACACTTTCATTAAAAAATCTCACTCCAGATGTCACACCATTCAGGTTTCCCTCATCCCCTCTCTCTGTTCCCCAGACCTCTCCCCCTTCTTAAAAATTTCTATATTACTCTTTTTTGGATCTTATACCTTTGAATATATTTTTTAGACTACTAGTTTCCTTTCCCTTATAGTCCCTATTTTTCTGGCATCATACTTTTACAAGTGAGGACTACTACAAGGACTTAGTGGTATTCAGGCCCTCCATTCTCAAAAAGGATATTTCAACCCCTCAACAGAGTTTATTTCTCAAAAAACACATGGAAATATTCATTTAACTATCACTACTATCGCCCCATTCACATACCTGGGGTATTCAGGGTAACCATCTTCTATTATTTTTATTGATCTTCATCCTCTCGCAATCCCCTCTTCATTGGCCTCAAGTCCACCCCTTCATTTTTCATTATATTTTATCCCATCCTCCCCACATAGAGTATTATATACCAGATCCAAACTGAGACATATAGTATATGTGAACATCATCATGAGATACCTCACATTAAAAGGTGCCAAAATGACCTTTCCCCATCCATTAAGGTTATCCTTTCTCATTTGGAATTCACACGTCCTTGGTTATCAGGCCAAATATGATTTCCTTTCCCATGAGATCCTCCTCCCTAACACCTCATTATTTTCAGTAATAACCAATAAAATGGGTTTTGATTATTTTGAAATATTCTCTCCAAACAACAGACTAAAACATCATGTATACGCAGCCAACTAACCCACAAATATATATATTATAGAAATTATTTTTCTTAGTGGATTTGGTGGAAGCTCATACCCAGTTTTTTGGGATTATAATCAAAAAATGAGAACATGTATTCTTATTAATTTTTATGTTTCCAAATTAGTTACCCAATAAAGAGTTTCACTCTGGGAATATCTTTTGTTTTTTATCTGGGATAAGTGTCATATATCCTTAGGGGAGACATTAAGATTATATTTTACTCCTCAAAAAATATGGTAGGTGGAGGTTTTTAGTAGAAGGCTATTTATGATTTAATTAGTTTCAGATCAACAAGGGACTCATGGAACTAAGATATATGGGATATCATTTGACATGTTGAAATAATCAAAAAGGGTGTGCTTGTAGGTAGTTTAGTCTTGATCATTATCTAGCTAAATTTCAATCCATATCCTCAATTTAGGATTTCACAGTTTCCCATTTTTTCGGTCTCTCTCTGATCATTGACCAATTCAAATGATGTTTTCCAGAATACAAGAAAGAGGTAACCAATTATCCATCTCCAATAGTTGGTCATCCTTCCCATGTTTTTAACAAGTGGTGGAATCATCATGGAATAAAATATTATATGTAATTATTTCGATTAATTTACATAAAAGGTTCGGACATCTCATGTGTGATCTCTAATCATAGACAAGGAGTCATACATTAATCCTTCATGATGTAGAATCTCATAAGGTGTAGATTGAAACATTGGAGTCTATGATTAAGGTTTTAAGGGAGGGGATCATTTCAATTAATAGTATCCTAAAACAAATTCACTAGAGGATTCTATTTTAGATCTCATGAATTCAAATCATGAGAAATAAACGATTAAACGGCAGTTGGAAGGGGATAAAAACATAGCCAACATTCATGCCTACATAAAAAAAAGTGGAACACCCACTAGAAAAATATCCATCGAGGGGAAGGCCCCATATCTAAAGATCATGATGAGGTGGGGACATGGTAGAAGCCCATTTTATGTCCCTTAGAATAAGCTCATTTCCCTCATGAAAGGCGGTTATCCAAGAATATGTATAGATATTAATGATTCCATCCCCCATGCATTGTTAGTTAGTGAAAATGAATCCTTTGATCCAATGTTCAATTAAAAAGAAAACCATGATGGGGTTCTTGCACATGATCCTAATAGTGTTCCAATAATAGATTGAATTTTAGGATCATTCTATTTATCTTTTTGGGAGATGGTTAATTTCATTATAGTGGATGTAGGTTAGGAATTATTACATAGTGGAACCATTCCTTGTTTAGAGATAAAAACACCACTGGTTCTCATTTATATACATAAATATCCATCCTCATTGAGTTATTATATAATTAATAGTTTTTATAATTTTCTTTATAAGGTGTTAGAAAGAGTAATAAACTAGAATTTTTCAAAGCTTCTCTCTCACTAGATATCAGATAAGAAACATAAATTTATCATGTGAAGAACCATTGATGGTTCCATTATCATGGTACAAGGGGTGCTTTTTTAGGTAAATCAAATGGTTATCGACTCAAAAATTGGCATAAAATCTGATATGGATAAGGAATATGACCAAAATGAATTGTCATTCATTCTTTAAGGTACTCAATAATATAGGTTTCTATATGTGGAGAATTAAAAATATGTTAAAATTATTTTTCACACTCTTTATTTCCATTTCATTCATGAGAAATACATGAAAATTAATTAATTAATTGAGGTCTTAGTAAAGGAGGCCATATTTATAATAGTGTGTTCATCCTACTAAAAGAAGCCCTTGATATTCTCATTAACAAGGTTCTTACTGAAGTTTTTGTTATCCCATTCTTGTGAAGGCCAACTTTTCATGGTATCTCCCATCTTATATTTTAAAATAATTCGTTAATTTTTTTAAAATGGAATAAAATGACAAATTAGGAGTATCAAAAAGTTATTAATTGATTTTTTCACCTAGAATGGATTTATTTGAACTAGGAAAAAAGATGAATTTTCATTTCCAATCACACTCTAGATGTAAGGGAATGTTCTGTTGAGTCTGACTTGGGAATTAGAAGGACGAAAATCCCCATAGACTAGCTCAGTTATCCAATACCCTCTTCCATGATCCAAATCCACAACATTAAGAATTTAGTAGATAGAGTTAAACACTGCATCAAAAATTGCAAGAGTTTCTTCATCTGCTCATGGGGAAGTATATCTCTTGTTAAGAGGGATATTTCAACTCTTACTATTCATTTTTTTAGTTCACAATGTTCATGAATTCTGTATTATAGGAGGAGAAAAAATATTGGAAGATTTCATTTTTAATGAACACACCTAGAGTAGACACCATTGGGTATCATGGGTTTGGATGGATAAATCAAAAAGGTATAAATGATTCAATGATAGTATTTTTATTGATATCATGCATTCCGTGCATTATAAATAAGAATGGTATGTCATTGAGGGGTTTTCACATTTATGGAAAATTCACCATAAAAAGTACATGAATAATTCAACACGTCATAAGGGTAAGATGTTAAATCCTTGGAGAATGTTTCATGTTAAATTCATAATCCTCAAGATACATATGTGCAATATCATTAGAATGGGTGGAATCTCTTTTTGAAAATATAATTAGGTAGAATGAAAGATGTGTTTTTAGGATGTATAACCCTATACATGACCTTTAGGCATGCAAGTTTGTAGTCGTACTCCATCTATACCATCCTTGATAATGAGAAGCCGGATTTTTTTAAACTCATTGTGTATTCTACTCACCCAGATAAATGTTTCCCACCTGGGTCTACTTTGGGTTCTTTCCCTATTAAAAAATATTTTAAGTTGTTACAAGCTCGAGGATTGTTTCATATATATGGAAAGAGATTGTGATGAAAGGTAATCCCAGTACCGATTAAAATTACACTTGGGAATGTATGTAACCAATATATCCCCATTGATAAGAATGTCATGTATTCATGAATTCAGATGGTGTCAAAATTCTATGTTTTCCACAAACCAAATGTCAAAATAATATGTCATATGCTCAATGAATATCCTTGGGAATCCTATGTGTGAAAGAAATTTTTAGATTCATGAATATTTTTCCATAGAAAAAAGATAATAATAATTTATGGATCTTTTTTCCCTTGGTGTGGGGACCAATAATATCAAAATTAAGGAAAAATACTTTATTGTTACTATGGGATGTTGGAGCATATCGTTTTTTTAATAGATACTAGGTCAAGGTAAACATAATATCATGCATAAAAATTTTATTAAAAACCATGAGATTATAGATTGAAATATTTTAGATCATTAAGTGTGGGTTCATTTCCCATTCTATCAATCTACATAATGTATTTGGGCCTCATGTTTCCATTCATAAAAATCCTTATCCTGGTCGGTGGATTTTCCAGAAAATACGTATATCACGCCACAAACAAAATATATATTTTTAGTAGAATATGTGATTATTTAGGGAAGGTGGATTACTGTGGGATACTAGAGGATATATCATTTTTTCTTTCACAAAATCCTTTTGGAGTGGTGACTCCCTTTGAGCTAAAGCCAATAATTGTTTAACTGGAAAAGAGTTGTACCGTAATAAGAACGTTAAGATAATTATGGTGGAATTGGATTCAATCATTATGTGAAAATAACTTCCTGGTCAATATCATAGTTTTTTCAATCATCTATTATATTAGAAAATACACGAGCCTTACCCAAAATGGAACAAATATCTTTTACACCTATATAGAGGGAAACTATATGGCTGGTTTTCTCACTTTTTTGGCTCCCCTGGATTGCGTGATCACTTACATCTCTAGTTTAGAAAACCTTTCTCATGAAGGGGAACTTATTATAAGGGTATATTTTGCCAATCATCATAACTTTTTAGTATCATAGTCCCTTCTTATCTTTATAGGATTCTTTTCCCCATTAATAAAATTTAATTATTAATGGACACGAAAGAAATAAAATAAAACAAGAAGTTAGGGAAGTTATATACTATTCATAAAAATTCTTTTTTTTCACCAAAATTATTCTTAGGATGAATTTAGGAAAAAAATAAAACTTTTAGGATGGGATTATGGAAATAAGGAACTGATTTTAATAGTGATTGGATGAACCAATGTTTTTTTGATGTGTTAATAGGATTGGATAAGGGGTCACCTATTATAAATGTGGTGAGTGGCACCCTTGTAACATTAGAAAGGAAAATCGGTACCCATTAATTTCTCTAGAAAAATAGAGAGAAATGGATCATGATCTTTTATATAAAACAATATGTCAACATATTTACATCCCATGGATTTTGTAAAATATTTGGGGCATTTTTAACCATTATTTTTTAGTTTAACCCCCAGTAATCCAATTTTTACCAAAATAATGGTAAACAATATTTATTAATTTTACAATTAATAATTATAAAAAATTAAGTTGAACTAATTATAATATTTAAATGATTACTAATAAAAAAATTAATATATTTTTTTCAATTTACATTTATTGAACTGGAAACAGTGAATTCAAAATTAAACCCAAAAACATGAAGAGACATCTTTTTTAAAATATAACATTTCCAAAATATTAAAATGTTTTAATATCATAATTTAATATAAAAATTATTAATATGTCCTAAATTTTATTAATTAATATATATTTGAGGTAATTTTACTTTTAAAACCATTTTAAAAAATTAATCTTATTTCTTATTTAAATGAAAAGGACGCTTTCAATAAAAAATTAGTTTTCACAAATCACTGCAAAGTTAATTTTTTTTTAAAAAACTTCTAAAATGACCCTTTGATAATTTTGAAAAAAATATTATGAAATTATGATTATATTATAATATACATTTTTTTAAATTTTCAATAAATAATTTAATTATTTTTTATAATAAAAATAAGAAATAACTTTTTTGAGAAAATATATTTTAGAAATATATTAATACTTTTCTAAAAATTATGAACTTTGTATATATATCTTTTCATTATATTAAAAAACTATAATAAATATTTAATAATTATTTATTACTATTCATATATCTATGTTTAAGGGATATGTTATAATGTTCATGTTCAAAAAACAATATTAATAATATACAACAGTTTACTAAAATTCTATGTTGCTTGTAATGAATGATTAATCAATTTTCAATTTAATGAATTCCATTCAATATGTTTATTTTGTTAAAAACATAATAATAATTAATAAACAATCATGGATTTATAGATCAATTTTTATTCAAATCTTTTTTATTGATGAGTTCTATTCCCTTTTGAATCTTCAACTATGTTGAGAATAATTATCATCCATTATTATGATGGTTTCACTTCCTTTATATATTTTCATTTAATTTCAATGATATCCTTTATACATGTATTCAAAAAATTTATTTTCTCGTGTGAATATCATAATTATATAATCCTCTATTTAAATGAGTTTTTTGTTTACTCTTTTATGATGTGAGTTTTCATCAAAGGAATTTCAAAATGATAAAAAAATACATTATTTAAAAATCAATGATTTTATCATCGCCGTACATCCCATTTTGATAACCATTATCACTATTAAAGAATATTACGTATAAAAGTAAATGTTTTCAATGTTTTTTTCACTAAACCATTTCCAAACCTATGTGTTTTTTTCAATGCACCACTATTGTAATTTATTTGTTAAAAACTAAATCTTTTTAAATAGTGTTTACTTTTCCTATTAAATCATGACCATTCATAGTAACTATAAATTATTATTTTATACCAAATATAATTTTTTTTCTAATTTTTTTTTCAATATGGCCGCCATTTTTATATTTATATCTAAGTATTTATTTATTGGGAAATTGTTTTTTATGAATCTCCCTATAATTTTCATATAAAATAAACCATTGTGGTGTTTTTGTTTTAGGTATCAACCATTTTAAATAATGATTTTATATTTTAGTGATACAATATTTAAATGTTGTGAAATAAAAATTTTCATTCAATTACTTGTTTATGTTATAATTATTGATTTTTTTCAAGTGGAAAAAATATGTATGTAAGATGATGGGTTGGTTCTTATATAACAATTTAATTGATTAGTTAATGTTTTATATATATTGAGATAATGATTTAGTGGGTACTAATAATGGTGGTTTAACTATTCTCAAAATGTTCTGTGTGAGTGTAAATTAGGTTTATCTATTATCACACGGTTGTTTATGGGTATAGATATGGATTACGTACTCTAAAAAGTGATTTAATGGTTATAATGGTATTTTATTTATGCCTAGAAGGTTCTGTGTGGATATAATTATGGTTAGTCATTTCTCATGAGGATTTTTATAATTATATATACAATTAATATACTATCAAAAGTTGGCTTATTGACATAGTTGTGGTTAATTAATGTTACAATATGTCATAGTTTATGATACCTTTGTTTATACCACACACTTATATATATATATATATATGTATTCTTACTATATAATATAATGGCTCATGTTTATTTACTACTATTTCCACACACTATTGATTCATGCCTTATGTTATTACATGTCTATTTCCATGACCTTGATCTTTTGACAATAAATTTCTTGTATTGATTTTCTTAAATTTATGAAATATAACTATATTATCATCCTATTATTAATTAATGAATTTTATTGTTATTTCATATGTTTACCCATACAAGGAATTTGAGTTCACCTTTTTCTTATATATACGTACCCAATGTTGTGAAGATGAGTGTAACATATGAAAAGTCTACATTTGATATACTACAGTTTGATTATAAATAAATTCCCACAAAATTTGTATAAATAATTTCCTTTATAACTTCTCATTAAATTGAATAAACCTTCTATTATTGGGATTCTAAAATTATTTTGGGAGAAATGATGTTTACATAATGGAAATAATTTAAAATAAATATATGTTTAACTTAAGTCTCTACAGATAGTACAAGATCAGGGTTTAGTTGTTTTTTAGGATAATTTTAGTTGTTATGGGGGTAATAGGATTAGAAAATATTACCAGAAACACTAGATCAAAGTATAATACATAATTTTATGAATTGGATAACAACCTAAAACTTTTTTTAAATTATAGATTGTGATGTTTTCATAACAATAACATCCCACTATAGATACTATATATGGACACATGATACAAAATAGATGCACATTGGGTAAATAAACATGGAAATGGAATGTTTTGTATTAACTCAATCATCACATTGTGCATGAAGATGAGGCCTAACTACACAACTAGTTTGAAACTTCTTGGGAATATTCTTTGGTGAATAACATTATATTTATAATCAATTAAAAACTATTTTCCATGTAATTGAATTATTATATGAGGAATGGGATAACCAAACAAAATGTAACATAGATTAATCAAAGATTGATTTATGTCAAACTAATGGCTAATTTTTTGAGTATCAATAGTTAGACCTTTTAGGTGAGATTTAATTAAAGCAATTAGTTAATTCTATTATGATTTCAATTATCCGTTACTCACCCTAAAAACAATTTTTATTAGTGATAAATGAATCAGGTAGGTGAAACTAAATTAAAAAGGGATAAGATGGATAATTCAATGATTTTCCAATTAGAAACCAAATGGTGTTGAAAATATAGTAGAATCCATTATAACAATTTTATCCCAGTTTATGAAATACAAATTTACATTTTGATCTCTTGAATTCACCATGGAAGGAGAAACATTTTATCAAGTCTTTTAGGAAATAACATCTTCCTTATTTCAGTTCCACTAATATTACAAATATTTATGGGAATATAATCAAAGTGATGGAAAATATATTTTATGTTATCTAATTATTGAATTAGGAAAATTTAATTTTAGAAATTTATCAAATAGAATGTGTGTCTGAAAAATGGTGGACCCTTTTTAAGAATATAACTGTGAATAATGAACTTGACTATATATATTGGGTGGAATTAAAAAAGTTATTCTACAATAAATATTATCCCCAGAAATTTTATACTAAAATGGAGATTTAATTTCAAGAGTTAAAACACAATAATGATGAATAAGTGAGTACATATGAATAGAGGTTCATGAAACTCACAAGGTATGACTCATGTTTTCTTGTGGACATTATGTGTAACATCAACTAGTTTTCTATAAGCCTAAAACGAATTCATAAAAATTAATTATCTAGAATATAAATTACTATCTATTAATATTATTTTTGAAAACATAATCGGGAAATGGATGTTCGTGACTCTTGAGATAATAAAATAAAGGCCGAGTTTTAAGGAAACCGAGATAAAATAACTCAATAAGAAAGCAGTATTATCCTACCAACATGTAAAAATTTAGAAATACACAAATACTTTTTGGGATGGTATAAGAGAAAGGTTTATGTACGTATGGATTGGACATCAGTATCATTATTATAGAGTTGATATGAAGATTAAAACCAATGAAATGGAGGTGAATAATTTTTAATTATTGAAATGAAAAGTGTTTTGGAATTATTCAAATTATTAACCTATCATAATGAAAAATTAATAAAAATATATTTAGCATCTTCCAAATCTATTGAAACAAGTGGAATCCTTTTTATTCCTAACTATTAATGTTAGGAAGGAAAATAAATAATGAATGATATATTGGACACCAACTAAAAAATTTTAATGATGATATATCTAGTTATCAAGGAAAACAGTTATTGGTATTAAAATCACATTCAAGTATATTAAACGTCTCTAATAAATATTAAGGGGAATATTCATCCTAAGAATAATATTATCCTACCATTATCAAAAAAAGGTCATTTTATGAAATGGATTAATTAACCCCATATAGAATCCATATTAAAGGAATTGATATATCATTTTTCATATACCAATTTGACTTATTATCACTTATCACATTATGGATGATAATGAATATAAATTAACGAACTAAACTACAGATATATATCATGATCTAGGCTGTGAATAATAGATAGGGAATGGTTGATTCCACCACTGAGAAATACGTAGGAATTTGTAAGTATATTATATATATATTTATTTATTTTCATGAAGAGTGAATTAATTAAGTCCATTAAAATAGGTTGAATAAAGTTAATGGTTTAGATATCATTCATTACAAAAATAAGATTTCTTAGCACAATTGTGAATTAAATCAGTATTAATATGATGATTTTGGTGAAAAAATAAAAAATAGGTACTACTTCATATTTAAAAATGTTAAGAAATAAAAAAAAAATTAATATTTTTAAGCCATTAAATATATTTAAATAGAAATATTATGAAATTTAAGAATGAATATTTTTCATGTATTTGAAATTACCAAAAATATTGGTATTTTAAAATGATGTATTTATATGTTAATGTAAATACTAGAAAATAGTGGGGAATGAGATTATAAAGAACCTGATATTGTTATATATATATATATATATTCTTTTTAGGACATATAATGGATGTAAATAGGTTCTAAAGAGTTATTAAAAAATTAATATTTTTGTCTAATGAAATATAACACCATCATTGGTTTAATCTTCATACACTCTAAGAGTCGAAGTCAAGAAGAATAGATCCAGAGGAGGCTAATCATATGAACTAAATAATAAATAAGGAGAATCAGGGGAGGAGATGAAGATGATGTATATATTTTTTCAAATCAATTAGAAGATTAATTCACCAAGTTGGACCTAGAGATAACAAAAAAATGTATTTTTCCCCTTGCAGAAAATGTTGAAGAATATGTTTATTAATTAGTATAATAGAATAATGATATAAAGAAGAAGGTTTTGTGTAATATTGTACATATAAGAGAATAATTGGGGGATTTACTTGCATAATTATGTTAAAGTAAGATAATAGTAGGATAATAAAATTATATTAATAAAACTTTCAATGGATATCACATCTATCATAGGACTTTCTTGATGTTACAATAGTAATAAAGGAGATGAAGACTACCTTTATATGTAGTATAAAGATACCATGTGAAACTACATGTATGACTAGGATCTCAATATTATGGGGCATAGAATCATTTTTTAACCCTATAGAGTGTAGGGTACAACACTTTAGGTTGAGATTTTTTTCTTGATTAGCCATTGAAACTAGTACCAAAATATAGTGGCATGTGTGGTCAGGGATTATTTCAGGACTTCACTACTGATAGGACTTTTCAAATTTAAAGGTCAACCATGTGAATATATTGTATCCATTATTTTTGTGTGTACTACAAAATTTTTTTGAGATAATTTAATGATATAATAAAGGTCTTAATAGGTCATATCGGTAAATTGGATAAAATATTAAATCAATGACCCCTTGTTGGTTTTGTAGTATTCTTAACATATCATGTCAATCGGTATAGGAGACTAAATAAATCTCTAATTGGGTTCTAAACTAAATTTTATTATCTTTTATATTATTTTATTTTATTTTATACGTTAACTAGGAAGATATGTTTTTGTGAAAATTATGTTTCCGCATATCAGAATTGATTTTCTACCAAGACTTTGATGAACGAAATAAAGAAGGAACATATAATGGTAAAGAATATGTGACTCTCCTCTAGTGAATATGATATTTTATTTTATGTAATCCAAAATTCAAAAGTGAAAATATATAGATTAAATAGAGAATAAAAAGTGGGTCGTTTTCCCCCTATAGATATGTGCAAGCCCTCAACATTTATGAATCGTCAATATAGTGATGTATGTAAAAATTCATACATAAATGCTCACTTATATGAAAATACATTGTAAATTTGTGATAACAGATATATATCTGTATCTTTTGAAATTTCATTTGGTGTATTGAAATATATGTTTCATTGCATTACCAAAGAAACAATTTCCCCAGTTTATAATGTTTTTCAAAGGATGCAAGAATAAAAATAATTTATTGATGATGGGGAATAGAACATGGATAATAATTTTAAAGAAGTTAAATAATCTAAAAATATCTCTAAGAAGGATTGATATATATGAATTTGGAACATGAATCTTGAAACCAGTTCCTAAAAATTTGGAGACAAATGTATTAATGAAGTTAAACTGAAAAAATATATCAATAAGTCTTTGAAGAGAGGATCCATTCACTAGAAGAAAAAATAAAAACTATCATCTATTTCCAGGAAACATTAGTGTATTAAATATTATATAATATAATGGATCTTAACACTATTGTACTAGAAGAGTCTATAATGAATTAATAAGTGACTGAAAATGTGAAATATTGTTATAAAGAAATAATGTTGTTTATTGAAAATATGATGAATGTGTGTATTATGAAATTTATTTATTTTGAAATAAAACATAAAAAAATATATAATACAAATACTAAGTCCAAAAAATCCAAGAAGTTGAATGTTTTTATTTCCATATAATTCTTGATATATTATTTTATTGACAAGAAACCTCAAAAATGTGATACGAAGATTATAACAACACTTCATGGCCTTTCTATAAAAACTATAAAAGAAGTTGTGATGTTCATATCAATTTATAATGATTTTACTATGTAACATATTATGGGAATTGTATGCATGAAATAAAAATATTTAAAATTATGGGTAAAAAAATGATTAGAAGCCTGCAACTATGACCATGATGGATATAAGAATGAGTATAGTAGTTAAAATTCTAAGAACAACATAGTTAATTGAGTTGAGATCCCAAAAAAACATCAAATTATTTATTGAAAATATGGTCATCATGTAGTGGATAACAGAACATAAATATTTATTGGATATTTTAACGTGTTAAATGGTTTAGCACCATTTAAATTGACTTTTGGTACAACATATTGAATACTGGAGATCCTAAAACCCCATATCATGGGGGAATACTTGAGAAGAATATACAATCACAATCCAAGATAAATTTTTCTATCGTAGATAGATTTGAATCACTTGAATATGGATATCATGTTTTCAGTAACTGTGATCTTAAGGGTATTATGTCCAAATTGATGCATGTATACAATAATTGTACTTCACAAAAATTGGTGAAAGAATTCATTTAATCATTGGTGTAGAAGATGATAAAATATGCAAAATATATTTTTAAATTAATTGTTAAAAAAATGTGAGTAACATTTGGTTAGAAAACACAAAGAAGATCAGGGGAAAATATTGTTCAGGAAGTGTAGAAGAATTTAATTTTATATTATGAAATATGAGAACAAAATCATGGTTAAAGGCCATATATAGAGGAAATAACTATTAAAATAATTAAAGATATTAAATTAATTTGGAAATTATCTTCAGAGAAGAGAGTGAATATAAAAGAGGCTTGGGATAAGGTTTTTTCTAGTGGAAAAGACAATTTTCCACATAATGATTCTGATGTTCCTGATATGTTGTTGAAAAATTAAAACCCTTATCATAATTCAGTACTATATGTGAGGTCAAAAATGTCATTAAATAGTCATATGGATTTTAATATAATAATTCTAGTGCAATAATATTTAATTATGAATATTAATGTTCTATAATGTGAAATATATTCTATAAAAACTCTTGAAAATAGAAATTATACACACAAATAAAATGTATATGTGATGAGATCCATGATACAAATAACTAATTCAATAATAAAAATAGATTTCCAGGCATGAATAATAATTAATTGTTGCTGATAAAATCCTCTCAACATTGCAATTCACATTGAGATATAAATAGGATTCACCATATTCCCTTAATTTTTGTGTCTATTAAATTTTCATAAATGACATTGAATTGATGTTCATGCATGATCGTAGTTGGAAAACATGATCTAGTGTATGAGATTTCAATAATTGAAAAATTCCATTAAATAATTTGGGATCATGTATTACCGTCACATTTTGGAATTCCCTAAAATATATGCTAATAATGATGAAAATTGGTGATGTTATAGAGGTTGTTAAATTTGAACATCTTCATGTAGAATACCCATTTTAGTGAATTCTAAACATAAAACGTCATGTGATTCATATTTAGAATAGATAAACAATTATAAATATGATAAGGACTATCTCATTATTTTGGAGAGAATTAGAGAATATTGAAGTAGTTTTAGAATTACCATCCCATAAAACATTTCAATATTATATAATATACATGAATAAATTTAATTGAAAATATATATATTTAATTCTCCCAAACATTTTACTAAAATATTATTCTTATATAAGTATGGAGAAATTTATTTAAATCAATGATATAATAATTTTTGATTATGAAGATCCAATTTTTTATTACCCTAAAATATTTGGAATGTTCTATTTTATGTATTCAAGTTGTTATAAGTTGTTCAGATTGAAAAATTCATGAGAAGCATTTTTCGCCTCAATTGGAATTTGGCCATATTAATATCCTAATGAAATTGAAACAACTCAAGTAGAATTTTTGTGAGTAATCATATCACTTGGTATCATTTCATAAGGAAAAGTTTAGTCTTCTAAATCAAGAACTCTTGTTTTCTGCATCGATAATTGCTAATGTATATTTATTGTGGATTGGTTGATGACAATATTTTTAAGAATGAATTTATACTACATTACCTAGTACATTGTACTTAATACTAATAAAGGGATTTTAGGTGATGTGAAATATCGATGAGAATGCAGGGGAATGTTGACAGAATAATGAAGAATATATTTTCATATCATTTTAATAATGTTATTGATGAAAAAATACAATGTAAATGGTTATTTATCCCACGTTTTGATATGATTTATTTATTTTTCAAGTAATTTCTTTCTGTTTAAAGAGTTCCTTGAAATTTTTGTTATGTTAATTGAATATTGTGATAAATGAAATGGTTTAATTTATGACATTTATTAATCATATCATCAAATTATTCCAATATAGGTGATGATAGATAAAATACAACACTCTAAAAACTGAGAGGCATTTAAGTGAAGGTTTGGATGTTGGATGAAGCGAATTCAAATATATTTATGTGACTACTAGGATTTATAATTATATGAATGAGTCCTATATTTAAATTAAGTTAATGTAACATAATGTCATTACATGTTTTATGTGAACCATACTGAATAATTCAAGAAATATATAGTATTTACATATGTATTTGAGAAAAATGTAAGGTATTACAACCTTATGACATATGAAAGGCTTCCATATTCTCGAATTCTGGACCATTAATTCTAACAATTCAAGGTAGACCATTCAACAAATAATTTTATATCATGCTATTAGTCAATGTGGCCCTATAAAAATGAGATGTATATAATGTTTAAAATAATTCATAAGGTATATTATAGAAGGAGATGAAGCATGGGAGGATTAATGAAGGACTAAATATCCACATATGGTGATCTCGATAAGTACCAAGAATAGTTGATATTTATAAATATAGGCTGATCCACATAACTGATTATATAATATCATCAAAATTATAGAAATGTAGGATATTCACATAGATTAATTACACTATACTATTTATGGGAGATTTTATCAAATATGATATAATACTAATTTTCATAAAGTGAATAGTGATAAAAATTGAAAGAAGAAGATGTTAGTGAACTTGTATGAAGAGTGGTTATCAACATGGGTGATTTGTATGATATTTTTTATATGTGAATAACTATGTATGGGGATTAATAACTTGGAAAATTTATTCTATATATGTTTTTATTCCTAAAACAAAGCAGTATGCGATATTTTTATAGGATGAAGAATAGAGGTATGAAACTAATATTTGGGTCATGGAGAGACATTTCAGATGATACCATGAAAACAAAATATAAATAAAATTAGTATTTTGAGGTGTTATATCATGATCTAGGATATTAATAAGATAATGATGGGGGAAAATTCCAAATAAAAATAAAATTTAGGAATATATATATATAATGGATAAATATGCATTTTCAGGAATAGAGAAGAAAATAAAGCATTTAATATTGGAAGAAGAGTTATTTTGGTTAAGAGATCTTACACCATGAAAATATGAGATGTGAAGACAATTGTAAATAGAATGAGTATTAATATTCTTATTCTATATACATTAAAAAGGAATATAGCATGATATTTCTATATATCATGAAATAAATGAAATTAAGATGTCTGAAGCTTCGGTGATTTTAAAAAAGGAATTTCTATACTTTTAAGAACAATGATTTTAGATATTTTTAATTAATAAAACCCTTTTTAATTCAAAATAATGTATTTGTATTTCAATGTATTTATTGAATCAAAAATGGTTAAATTAGTTTGTGATCAACCCAGTGTATTTATTCCTATATATATTCTTTGCATGTTATAGGATAAGAGAAGAGGGGTTTGCGGCTATTATTTAAAATTTAATATATTTGTGTCAATAAAAATAAAACATGCCTCTATAATAATCTTTATACAGTCATGAGAAAAATCCATGACGAAGAGATCAAGTGTAGACTGATCAACTACAAAAAACAATGAAGAATAAGAAGATGAATTTTTAAGAATAAAATAAGGTGTTTTACATATTTATTTTAAAATTAATAATATTAGTAATTAGATAAGTTTTCTTTATAGTGCAAAAAATGATCTATGAACACTAGGATACACAGATTGACAAAGAAGTCCTAAAATTAGTGTAAGATAAGAATTGTAAAAGGAGGAAGGTTTTGTACATTATTGTTCATAAAATGGAAGAATAAGTGGAGTTACTTTCATGCTACAATGAAACTAAGAAAAAAATTGAAGAAGTAAATTTTAGTACTAAAAAAATTAAATATAAGTAAAATCTGGTGGAGGAATCACATGATGTTGTGAAATAAATAAAGGCGTTGAATATTGATTAAAAATATATATAAAAATATCCACTAAGATATTTTATATTGGGATAGGATATCACTATTCTAGGAACTCAATAATAGTCTGTGTCCCCCTCTTAAATGTTGCTTACAAAAAATCATATTCGTCATTTTTTTCCTGGATTACCCATGAGAGATAATTTTATAATGGTTTGTGTGATCCTGGATTAATTCCCAATTCTCCCAAGTATTATGATTTCTTATTTAAATGTGATCATTGTATGTATCTTGTCACATGTGTTTCTGTGTACTAAAAAATGAAACAAGGATAATAGAATTATTGAATCTTGATATTTACTTATCAAGAGTTAAATGGGACAAAATATTAAATAAAAAATAATGTACCCACCCCTAATGTATGGTATAACTCTAATTGATAATATCAACCTCAGGCACACATATTTTTTCTATTTTCATGGTCTTTTTGAACATGTAACAGTAATATCTTATGGGATCCAATTCCATCCCCAAAACCTATGTCTTGTTATCATACCTTCTTCGTCTAGTGTTGGGGGTGCTTTGAGTAGTTAAATTATCATTCCAAAATATATTAGTTCCATGGTATATTTTTTGGGGAAATTCCTTAGAAATTAAGTAGTATCAATATCAACATAATTATCCTAGTATAAATTCCTAGTAATATCATGTTATCCATAAAAATCAAAGGCATGTGTCCATGGAATTCTAAACCAATCCGAGAGCCCAACTATGAGGGTTACACACCCTATCCCTAATTCCAAGGAGAATTTAAATGTAAATTTATACCATTACTAGAGGGAATATATGAGAAACACAACCTATTTCCATGATTCCAATGAACATGTACATGTTAATCAAAACCAAGTTCATTTAGAATCCATGTTTCTCATCTATGGCATTTTTAACCTGATACCATGATCAATGGTATGAATCATGGAGCTAGTCCATGGTATCCCATATATTTATATATATCTCAATGGGAAATATATACCAAAAAATAATCACATATAACACATATTGATGGGTTGTTCTATCTTCCCTCACTTTTCACACGTAATTGGGCTTAGCCTCTTATGTTCATGACCCCCCCACAACCACTACTTCAATATAGGCTCGCACATCTTAATCGTGTCTAAGGTGATGCTTGCAATAATCACTACTCATATCTAGAATCATCCCTCTAAATTCATAACATAGTACTCAGTATTCAACTATGTTTCCTAGGTTAAAAAATGAATTGACATCATACATGGGTTCTTAAATCAAATTACCATCCCTTAGATGTATCCATGCATTCTAGTTATAAGGAACCTTATCGCAAGTCTGTGTCCAACAGACCTATCTCAACCCTATAAAGGGTCAGTCATATTCATATATATCGAACTACAATTTTAATACCATAAGTATCTTCTCATAGGGATACACACATAACATTAATCCCCATTCACAAATATAGACCATAGGAAATAAAAAACAAGAATAATATTATGGCTATTAGGATTTAGAAGAATAGTATTTCACCTACATGAGGCCAAACATACCAAAAAATGATAGAAAATCCCTTCATAATTCCTCTGAATACAGTATTTTATTCATATTTTAAACCATTTAATAATGAATCACATGATACTTTACACACACTAGATCATTGTTTCAAATCACATCAAAACAAATTTTATAAAACCCCTCATCCATTTTAGAAAAAAATTTCAAAACAAATTCCCAGATATCTACCATCCATTTCAAATTAATTTTATTTTTAAAAAATATATATATATATTTAAAATGAAATTCAATTTTCCATTTGAAAACTAGAACGTTTCTCCAAATAATTCATAAAGATGACAACCAACAGTACTTCAATCAAGGTGACACCCTAGATAAAATTAGTAAGCTTTGTGTTCCATGTTAACAATTTGGGTGATGTGGGTCCAAACATATTTATGGTGGTATCACACAAGTCATGTAGCATAAAGGAATATATAATAATGATTATACAAAAATATAAAATCACTAATAAAATAATATAATCAAAAAAATTTCAACAACATCTACATCGATCAAGAAAATTTACCTCAATTCACCACATCCCAAGATCATCTTAGAATAGCCTCTACTCCTGGACACCAATATGAAACAAAATTTTAAACAATGATTAATTATAACACATTATAATTAAATAACCAATTTCATTCATTTAATTTCTTATTTTATAATAAATTAACCAAATTAAAGAAATTAGTCTTAATTATCAAATCATACACTAGGAAAACTCATCAGACCAAAATGGATAGCCCAGGGTAAAAGGTTTGCATGAAACTCCCAAAAAAAATATAGGAAGAGTTTCCATAAACCAACTCTAATTAAATTATAAATTTAATGAAACTATTCTAAAACCCCTACCAAAATCCACTGAGAAACATTTCCAACGGAAAACAATTATTGAAATGTTGATTACATCCTCTTGGAACATCCTATATAAGAAGAACAAAAGATCCTACAAAAATTAGTTTTTTTTCACCATAAAGTTTTTCAAATCATTATTAACCCTAAATTATAGAAGAGACTAAATAACGGATATAATAAGGAAAATGGGAAAATATTACATTAAAACACCAAAGAGCTCATATCCTGACCCCCAAAATCAAAGGGAGAAGAAGGGAATAATGGGGGACAAACCTATGGCCATCCCACACACAAAGGGGAAATAAATTGTTTTGATGTCAATATACCACATTATATTTTATTTAATTTCATTCTTTTAAAATAAATTTGGAATGCTGTAAGATTTTGCCACACATTTTTTCAAACTATGCACTATGAGAACATATGTCATTATCTAGGAAACCCTCAATCATGTTGTCTGGACACATGATTAACTAAATCATGGTCTAATAAAGAAAAAAACTAAACAACTAAATTTATTATTTCACATCGTTTTCCTATAACTGTGCTTAAATTTTATGCCATCTTACTGAATAAAATGATGTTGCATTCATGATTTTCCTTGTCCATGCATAAGGAATATCACCATTCAAATTTATAAAAATCAACCAACATCATCTAAGACTCACCCAAGAACCCTAGTTACCTCTCTATCTGTGATCTATATCTACAAACATCTCATTGCGAATCATTAACTCATGTTATTCAAATTTGAATCTCTATTTTTTTAATAAACCCTACTATTAATAACCATGAAAACTAATTCCTACAGAATTTTAAAACAAAATAAGTGGAGGAATTTTACTACCTTCACTCTATCACATTTTACATCTTCTATAATCCTTAGTATTACTCATATCATAAAGATTAAATTATCTTGTCCATTAATTCATGCTTGAAAGGTTATACATTAACCCCAAATATCCAATGAACTTTTGCTACACAAATCCAAACACAAATCCTGAACACATCAACATTTCTACTAAAACACTATTCATATTCTCAAATAATGAAAACTATATCCTAAAAGATTCTCCATATTTTTTTCAAAATAACCAGAACAAATTATATAAGATTATTAGTTAAAACTATTCAAGATAAACTTTCCTAAAAAATACCCTACCACACCTTTCAATGCATCCCCACATCATTGTACCATCAAATCATGATATATTGACACGCAAATAAATTATTGACCCATATAAACACCAAAAAAGCTCAAACCACGCATATTGAAATTATTTGTTCATATACGCAATCAACCCATTAAAATAATTCACCCTGCCCATGAGCACCAATTATCCATCAAACCAATTATGTTTCTAATTATATTACCACAAACAGGTGGCCACTACTAAAAAAAAGACAACATCTAACACCACACCAAAACAAAAATTTGGTGAAACCACTCGGTGGAATATAACTATAATTACAAACACCCATTATCTATTTATACAATGGTTATATAACTTTTTTTCTAAGGGACACACACCTCTAACTGATAGGTTTCTCCCAATCATTTGTGTATTCTTATCGTCACCCTCTCTGAACAAATAAATATATTCTAAATGAACCAAACATCATTTATTAAAAAATATAATTATGGGAGGTTATCACTCTTCTCAACATCAGCATCCAATTACAAATGAAATTTAAATTTCTAATACGGTTCTAAACTACACCAATCAATAAAAAATCTGACATGTTAAAAGTACGCATATTCGTATATCTATGGTGTTATCGACTATAAGATTCTACTGCCCCATATAATAACTCATGGTGGCCAACTTGAAATGTAACAGCCTAATATTTTAAATTAACACTTTTCTTGATATCATATTAAACATGAAACACTGAGTTTAAATGAACCATGATATAATATGAAATCTTATTTATTTAAATGTGACCATTATAAACTTACCATTAAATTGGGACGTATGAATTGTATAAAATATTTTATTAAATATATATAGTGGTCCTTTTCAATTGAAATTATTGTAAAAATAATTAATAAATAAGTACTAAATTTTAATAAAGATATTTTATTCTACAAAACAATATATTTCCATAAAAAATGATTTTAATTTATATATCAATAAAATGCTATATAATATTTTTTTTAAACATATATAAAACTAAATTTTAAAAAGGAAAATATTTTTTCAATAAAAATATTGATATTGACATTGGGTGTAATTTGTGATTTTTTTCAGAAAATATTTTATTTTCAGTCAATACTGAAATTATCGACTTTTGGAAAAACTATAATTTCTTTTTAATAAATTAATTAAATTAAAATTCCTACTATTATATTAATTTTAATTAAAATTTAAATAATTTTTATGTATTTATATTATATCCAATTAATTTTATATAAATTACTATTATACTGAATTTTATTGTAACATTATTTTTAGGCTTTAAAATACTATTTGCCTAAAAACTGTTTTAATGTGTAATTATGATTATGCATTTTAAATAATTAAATTAATAAAATGAAAATTTATTTAAATGAAATGTTTATAATATATATATAAATATATATATGCATTAAAATTCATTTTTTTATTACGTTTCATACAGTTAATATGACAACATTTTTTCATAAAATTTTATTTGTTAATAAATACTTTTTCCACAAGTATGTGGGTTCAATACTAAATTTAATGATACCAATTTTTTTATATTAATTTTAAAAAAATATTAAATATTTTTAATTAGAATAAAATATATTATATAATATGTTCAGCATAATTTTTTAGCCTAATTAATAGTAAAAACAATAAATATTATTTACTATGGTTAATATAAAAACATTTTTTTCGGGGGTTAAACCAGTAGTATAACTATTAATAATGGCCCAAAAAATTTTTAATTATTATTTTATGATCATTTTTTGATTTTATAACATCATATATTTTAAAATGGTCAATTATGTATTCTTTTGGAATGAGAAAAATTTTGGTGGAATTCATTCTTTTCAAAAAAAAATCCAGCTGTGTATTCTCCCTTTCTTCTAAAAGGACACTCCATATATTATCAATTCATAAATTAAAACCCCACTTTATTGTCCAATACATATTTTAATAAATTAATTAATTCCCCTACATCATCCTATAATCCTTAGTCTGACCTGAAACTATACCCAGAAAGGATTTGTGTACCAACATATTGAAGTTGTCTAAAAAAGAGGCATCATCTTTAACAGTGTGTTTTATTTTATTTCCCTTGTGCCTCTATCTAATAATGTAAACCAAGATGATAAAATAACCATATTATATTCCATACACTTATATGTTTTTTATGTTATGGTAGTTTTCTAAAACCATCTCCTCCACCCTCAAATGGGAAATGAATCTCGTTGATTATGTGTATAGTGGACTTCCACCACACAAACGGACATAATTCATTTACATCACGGTTTATCAAGGCATGATATAATTATGTATATAATTATAATATATGGTATTTATAAAATAATTATACTTTTATAATTATAATATCATACATACATTGTTACTTTACATTCCATATATAATATGATAACGTCAGTCGTGTGTTTGGCAGACTACAGCCTCAAGAAGCGATGTGATCATTTTTCCAATTATAAATTACATTGTAGGTAAAACCGATTTATTATATACTTAAATATTATATTCCCGAGAAAATAATAATTTTTTTTTGAGATAAATATGTCATATAATTTCTTACCAAACCATCAATTGAAAAATGATAATTTCATTCATCTGCACGGAGGACTGTCGCCTCATGAATCGATTTGATTCGTTTTTAATTACTTCATCATATGAATGGTATATGTATGGGTATTTAAATATAGAGTATGATATTTATGTTATGTTCATAATCATTTAATAATAAATTTACAATTTCCTTATTCCTAATTAGATTCTAAAAAATTTGAAATGCTACACATACGTACATAGGAACTACCATCTCCCCGATTATAACATAGTTAATTTATTATAAACATATTTAATTGTATTTTTCTAAAGTAAAATTTATGTATAAAAATTAAAATTATTTTGTGATTACTATTCTATATGTGATTAAATAATAATATCTATGACCTTATTCAACATTTCAATGTGATTTTGGACATATGATCTGTTTGTCATTAGAACATCCAACATAGACTGAATCAGTTTTATAATTGAATATGACATGGTAATAAGTAATGTAAAATGAATTATACACATTAAAAACGTTATTATGAAATTAAATAATTACCATAAGTTGATTATTTCTAAATATAAGGAATTCAAATGATGGTTTGGGCCTGAGGTATGGGTTTTTTCTCAAAACATCCATTTTTTGACACACATGTTCTTTTATGAGACTAAATTATTTAAAATGATCATTTACTTCCCATCAAATACTATTTAATGGATCCTGTAAATTTCATTTTGCTTTTATTTAAAATTTACCAACGTCATTAATTTTATTTTATGATTCAAAAATTCTCAATGTTTCAGGGGTTTATGTTTCAATCTCATTTTCATAGAGATTTTTTTATTATTGAATATAAATTATTGGAAATTATTTCATCATTGTCGAATAAAACCACTTAATTTTATTGTAATATATATATTCATGAAAATTTTCATTTAATTTTTTAATTTACCACTCTTTGGTAGTTAAAAAGGATGATATATTATTTTTGGGAAAAAAATTTCATTTAGGTCTTTTGTTTAAAACCATTTCTCTTCAATATCCATGTTTTGTAAAATTATTTCAAAAAAGTAATTAATATAATCCTTTGATTTTTAAAAGTCATTTTTACACATATTTTAATTTTTAACATTTTTTTAATTTTAATATTCATTTCATTATCCAATCAATTTACTTTTTAGCATTTACCAAACATTTAGAAGGAATAGTTTTTTAACATGTATAGAAAGAACTATACATTCTACATCTATAACCGTTATTTTAAGTGATTCTTACATTATATGTTTCCAAGGATATTTTGAAATAAAATAATTTCAAAAATATGTTGTGGAATTTAGTTTTAAAAAATTATTTTAATAGTGTGATGGTTATTATCCGCAATAATAATTTTAATCTTTTTGGGTATTTCAATTCAACATTAAAAATCACTTTTATGTAATGGAATGAATATAAATTATATATATTTGTCTCTTAAATATATTACAATATCATTATCCCTCAATTTAATTGGGTAATACATATCATATGAAAATTTCATAAATTCAATATTGAAGAAATCAATTTTCATTATGTTATAAGAGAATATTATGAAACCCATTATTTCAACGGGAAATTGTTTAGTTTATGACTTATAATTTATTTCCTTATATGGAAGACATATTCATGTAATCCGAATGATTATGATGGGTTCTCCCCAAATTATATATCCATCCATGTCATTGTAAAATCTTTTAGTCTCATGAGAGGTCATGTATGAGATTAGGGAATTAACAAAATCTATTATAGAACTCTATCCCAAATGTATGGTTGTCTCAGTAGTCAGCTTTGAAATATGTTTATTTCTTGTTTTATGTTTCTACAACATTTCCTATTATTCCATGATTTTATAATACCATGTTATCTTTGTAATTTTAATATGTTATTAATCATGTTCCCTACCTTTATGATATAATTTTATTCCATTAGCTCACATGTTATACTTCATTCTATTATTTACTAACATACAATGATTTCTATCTCAACCCTTTTTTTGTATTCCTTAGGATATGGTATGAATATTTAAGAGCCAAAATTTATTTATGAGCTCTTTAAAGAGAATAAAATAAACATGTTCTATTTTAAATTCAATTTTTTTTTCTGTCAACCAAGTCATCCAATGACATCGGGCCTTTTCCGTACTCAATTTTCTATTAATGGTTTGTTATTTTAAAATTCATGTAATAATATATATAGATGGATTGGGACACTATATTTGGTACCATAGGAAAGGGTTATTTAAACCAATTTCTAGTATGTGAAGGCATTTGTGATAACCCCTATGATAATTCTAAGGATAAGACTACATATATAAACATATCATTAAAAATTAGTGTGAAATTTAGGGTTAGTGGTTTCTGAGAAATTAAATCCCCACACGGATACTCTAAGTGGATGTTGTTTTGGAATATATATATAGTTAATAACAATAAGTAAATTATTTCGAGTATCACCCATGGATTACCTATTACATGAAAAAACTACTTACGCAAACCTATTTTAACAGTCTTAGTGGATATACTTTTGACGTTCACAAACTATTTATTAACCATTAAGATGGAGTTGAAAAAATTATTAGGTTTTATTACCTTATATGAATCAATACCCCTGATAATGTAGATTGAAACCTAGAGGCATGTAAGATACGAAATACTTATCATTTATTATTTAGTCATTTTAGGTTTGTATGTTTTTATTTTGTATGATAATGTATTCTCATATTTATTATTTTGAAAATTTTAGTTAATGATTGGAAATAGGAGAAATAATGTACACAACAAATGTGAAAAAAATTTAATTATTTCCAAAATGAGATTCCTAAACTAATAAGAATGACCATTAGACATAGTATGATCATTCTAAATGAGTTATATTTAATTAATATTTACAACTAAATCATATCTGAATTTCAAAATACATCAAAAAAAATATGTGTGGTTTCTCATGGAAGTTCAAGTGATAACTATGGAAAATAAATGGTGATTCAATTTCCCACATTCAAAAAATGTGGGAATTGTAAATATAGAATATTCATTAAAGGAATTTAAAGATTTTGTTGGTGTTGAGAATTAAATCACAAAGAATATAATTATTGAATAAAAATAAATAGTTTTATTATCCAGATTAAGGGAAATAAAGTTTGATATAAGGCACCAAAAATAGTTTAATGTCATAAATTTTGGGAACATGGTCATATTCCAGTCTATTCCCTAATCCAATAATTAATTTGTAAGGTCATATTTTATGTAATTAATTTATGTGAAATGATTGATTTTTTGGGTGTCAAAACATAGGAATCATGTTTTTTGGGTATTTTTATCATTGTTATTATATTTATAAGAATTATGAAACTTCTATGGATTTTCATGCATTATTTTTTATTTAGGTATTTTAAAGAATATATTAAATGGAAATGAAGACCTAGAAAGGTTATATTATATTAATATGATACTGTACTTAAAATACATTATTTACTAGAATATAATGGTTCATATGTTCTTGATGTCGATGTAATTATGATATATTAAAATTATTTCATTTTATGGAAATTAAAGAGTAATATATAAAATCATCATTTTTTTAAAAAATATGAATAATTTATTTTTCAATACATTCATCATATTCTTGAGAGTGTTATACTCTAATGAAAAATTGTTAATATAATTATCATATAAATTTTCCCATATTTGTTAAAAAATTACAATGTGCATACTAAGAGACAACCCATTACTAATGGAAAGTCCACATGGTATGAACCCGCAATAGAATTTGTCTAGAGTGAAAATCCAAACACAGGCCTACATGATGTATTGGGTAGTATGAAATTGTTTTCATATATGTTTTTTGGTGGATAAATATTGTGTTCATTTTGATAAAAGTTTTATTGTGTTGCGATATATATAACCTTTTGGTTTATCATAAATAATTATTTAGGAATAGTATTATATTTTGAAAACATAACGTGAAATGATTTGAGTTAACATTTTATGAAAAACATGTCTCTCATGTTGATTTTATTGAATTTATTTATGATATGGGTTTATTTAATTGAAGAATAATCTATGTCAAATCTTTGGTTTAATTGTTTACGATTAGAAACTAATAAATTCATATAAAATTTTGGTAATATCTCACCAAATGATAACCATTTGTGTTTTTAAAAATATTAAATGAATAAAATGTCAATATTTTATTGATATTATCATCGGTAAGAAGATAATTCAATTTTTTCATGCATAAAAATTCATATTGGTTATTCATTCCATAGAGTATAATGTGATGCAGAAAGTAATTAGAGAACAAAAAAATGATAAAATTTTGTTTATCAAAAAATATATATCAGGTAGTTATATTCTATTTTTTCTATATATTAATACTAATTCATTCCTTCAAATATATCATAATTATTTTTATTTAAAACATGTATCATGTTAATATCATATCTGATGAATCAATATTCTTTTAATTTATCATATATGTATGGTTTTATATATGTTTAATTTCACATTATCATTCAATTTCTAATCATCAATTATCTCTATCACTCTCCATAAATATTTATAATTTTCTAATATATTAAAATGACCATTTACAACCAATTTTATAATAATTGGAATCCTATACAAATGTCATTCATGATGGCCTATATATTTTCCTTTCCCACTTTTAGTATGATGTTTGATAACCCCTAATACGATTCAGATTTTAAAAAAAGGAATTATACAACGTTAAAAGATGTATTATTGAAAAAAAATTCAAATTCTGAGGATGTAATTTATTTGATGGGTAGAAATGAACTCCCTGAGAGTTTAAAGGAACACTATACTTGATATTTTATTCAATATGCAACACTGAGCTCAAATGAACCACGATATATTATTAATATATTATTACTTAAACATGGATAATATAACTGGGCCATAGAATTTGAGGGTATGAAAAATATTTACTACATTATGAAATATATATAACGGTCCTAATATTTAAAAATTTATTTTTAAATTCTAAAAAAAACTCAATGATAATAATGATATTTTATTCTAAAAAAGATTTTTCCTTCAAAATAAATTATATTTATTTTATGAGAATGTATTATAATTATATTATAGAAACTTTAGCATTGTTAAAAATTTAGCACTGTTTTGTAAATCAAAAAATCTATAATATTTAAGGGTGAATTTTTTTAATTCTTTCATAAAAAACTAATTTTCATTAAATAGTAAAAAAATGGATTTTTGGTAGAATTGTAATATCATTTCAATAAATTTTGTAATCTAAAAATCACATTATAATTATTTTTATTAAAAATTAAAATAATTTTTTATTATATTATTTTAATATAATTAAATAAATATAAATCATCCTATAAATATATCATATTCTATGTTATTTTTAGTCTTTAAAACACAATTATCTAAAAAAAATTAAATTACCTAATATTTCTCCATATTATATAAATAAATTAACCCATAATTATGAATGAATTAATTTAAATGTCTATACTATATATTTATAAATACAAAATTAAATTCAATATTTTATGATTTCTTCTCGTATATTTAAAATGAGAATATATTTTCCTTAAAGATGCATTTCTTGATTAAATGATCTTTTTACATGGTATGGGATTAAATTTAAAATAAATTATTCCAATTAAATAAGTTTAAATTAAAAAATGGATTCTATATTTCGAATCAGAATAATTTGTATTATCTAACAATGGAAACATAATTTTATACACTAATAAATAGTGAAATCAGAAAAAATTACTTTCTGTGGTAATTGTAATTACATGTTTATCAGAGGTTAAATTAAAAACATAGGGGAGAAAAGCAACCAAGATAGGTATAATTCTTATATTATGGTCATATTTGGAATTTATCACTTATAAGATTCAAAAATGTTCCATGTTGTATCTTTTTAGGATTAGAAAAACATGGTTGTAATTCTTTATATTCAAAAAATCCAATTATATCCTTTACCCTACTTAAAAAATAACACCCCCTATCTTCTCCATTACACACATAAAACCCCATTTTTCATCAATGAACTACCCAATTAACTTTATTTCTTTCCTCAATTCATCTAGTAATTTCTTTTAGGAATCCATCGAAGAAATACTTTCTGTGCAAACTAAAAGATGTTGAAAGAAGTAGAGGTAACATCCTAAACTATGTGTTTCATATTATTTCTTCTTCCAAAATTTTAAAACAATAATAAAAAATTATGAAATACTAACATCATTATTTTCAATATAAAAAATTTAGATAATGACCTATAATCATATCTTCATCCTTCAAATGTGAAGAAAACCCATTGACCGTGTGTACAACAGACTACCACCTCACAAAATGAAGTGATTTGTTTTCCATCAACGCATCCCATGTATATAATTAGTGACATATATAATAATTATATATGATATATATTAAAAACATATAATTATGTAAATATAATATTACATATACCTTCTAACTTTCCATTCTATAGAGAATCAGATAACGTCTCTTGTCTGTACAGCGTAATACCACCTCGCAATGTGATGTGATTTTTTTTTCACATAACATTTACATGGATGTTAATAATGATTAATTTTATGTAAATAACTAATTTTAATGACATAATAATCATTTTAAGAATGAAATATATCATGTATTTTTTATCAAGCTATCCAATGAATAAATTATAATGTAGTTCATGTGTATGGAAGAAAACATCCTCACAATGTGATGTCAAACATTTTTATTAATGCATCACATAGATGGTATATGTAAGGGTATTTAAATAATTAACAAGATATTTACCATATAATAATCATCCTATAATATAAAACACACCTTCATTAATTATGATTATTAAAAAATGGAAGTGTGACTCATACATACATGCGGCTTACCATATCCATGATTGTAACGTAGTTCATTTTACATAACCATGTTTAATGGTTTCTTAAGAAATTATAATTTATTTTTAAAAATTATAATTATTTATTAATTATGATTCTTTATATTGTTAAATAATAATCATTTAGACCTTATTCAACTTACAAACATGATTTTTATATATAAGTTGTTTATCATTAAATCATTTTTATGTGAAGTTAATTAGTTATGTAAGGGAATATAACATTGTAAAAAAACATAATGAAAAACATTAAAATTGTTATTATGAAATCAAATAATAACCATTATTTTATAATTCAATAAGATAAATAATGAGTATGATGATTCAGGCTTGTGGTTAGGGTTTTATCTCATAACATCATTCTTTGAGACAAATGTTATTTTATGCATGTAATTTATTTTAAATGGTGTATATACATAAACATTACATAATATGTCATGGATCTATCCAAATTAATTATATTTTATTTTTTAGTTGATCTATTTCATTCTTGGGACAATATGATTTAAAAGTTTCAAAATAACTAAAGAATTTTGTTTTAATCTCATTTTAATAGGGATTGTTTATGCTTGATTTCGAATTATTTGAAATTATTTTATTATTTAATACTAAAACCATACATTTAATTATCCTCTATTTATTCATGAACAAGTTAATTTTATATATCCATTTCCTAATATTGGGAAATTTATATTTTTGCAGGAATTTTATTAATAATAATAAAATTCATATCTCTCTTCAGTCAAAAACACATTTTATTCCATATATATGCTTTCTAAAAATGTTTTAAAAAAATTTATTATTAATATACTATAACATAGTAAATTAATTTTTATCCATTTTTTTTAATTTCTAAAAATTATTTAAAAGGAATTTTTTTATATTTTTCTAAATAAGGTACTTTTTTTCATCTACTGAAAATGTTAATACAATTTTTTTAATGTGTACGAAATGAATTATATTTTACATCATCCTAAATATTAGTTTACTTGTATATTCATTTATAATTTCTGATGAATATTTTCAAATAAAATTATTTTCCCAATATATTGTGTATATTAGATTTTCAAATGTAAATTTCAATGTGGAAAATTATTTTCCTCAATATTGATTTTAATATTTTTACTCTCATTACTATTCATTAATGAAAACAAACTTTAATGTTATATATTTATTTTAAATTCTATATATATGTCTATTACGTATATTACAAGCTAATTATCAATACCATGGGTGGTTTCAGATATACCATTTGACCCTTTCTCAAATTAATTTGTTAAAAAATAACTTTTGATTGTGTTATGAGATAAGATTATTAAACCATTTCATTCTATGGGTAATTATTATGTTTATCACTTAGGATTTGTTCCTTATATGTCACACAAATGTATGTACATTAAATTATTATGATGGGTGGGCCCAAAATTATCAATCTTTATAATTCACGGGGTAATGTTTTATCCAAATGATATTCCATCAAAAGAATTAGGCAGTAAACCTAATCCATTATAGGACTTTATCCACCATGAAATGTTGTCTCATTCTTTATTCTTAATTTATGTGTGTTTCGATTTTTAGGTTTCTACCAAATTTTCTAGGATTTAATGTTATTATGATACAATTTTATTTTTTATTATTCCATATCATTATAAATTTTCAATTTAGATTATGCTATTATTATATTCCTTTTACTCGTATATTATGATCCCACATCAGGTCTATTTCCATACTAGAATTTCACGATCACCCCTTTCCCTATGTATTCCCTTAGTTATGTTATATTGTTTTAGGAGCTTAAAAGATTTTTGGAACTCATTATGAAGAATAAAATAATGAATTTTTATTTTATCCCTATATTGAGGTATTATAAACCATGTATTCCAATGAAACGTGGCCTTTTCATTCCTCAATTTGAAATTAATTAATGATGATGTTAAATATAATGTAATAATATGGTTGAATAGATTGTGTTGGTATATGAAAAATCCCCAATATTTGCATCAGGGTTAAAATCCTTGAACACATGAATGAACATATGGATACTGGTGTCCAAAAATGTTAACCATCAATCTCAGGAGACCACTGTAACCATATCTCATAAAATATCATCAACATACCCACCAAACTCAAATAAAAACACCTAGTTCCCTCTTGTAAATTCATAGATATATAAGAAATTTTGGAGTATATAATCACCAATTCGTTTTTATATACCAATTAGACCAAGATAATTATACTAACTAACATCAATTAGTGTATTCTAATAAAACAAAACATACAATATAAACAAAAAAATCATATATTTGAGTCACTACTCGTAAAAACCAAAATAACTAAGTAGGTCTTTTTAAACATGAACATTTTACTTATTACCTAAAATATCAAAATATTTTAAATACAGAAAAACTCAACTGAGTTTAAAAAAAAATCGTAACAAATAAATTTAAACAAAAACCAGAATTAACCTAAATTCTTATCTTATCTATAACATTTACCCAAAACGTAATTTTTTTTCTAAAAATCTATTTTTTAATTAAATTTATATTTTTTTTGAAATACAATTTAAAAACACATTTTCATTGAATTTTCTCAAAAACCAAAAAATATCATCCAATTTTGAAATCACATTCTCTATAATCAATTATAAGTAAATCTAAATTCAAAATCTATTACTCACACACCTCACATCACCACACCTGTTTTTATTCAAGACATCATTTTTTTATAAAAAAGTGTTTTTCATCCAAAAAATAATCATTCAAAAATCATTCCCATGAGGAATAAAAAAGTCACAGACATAATAATGAAAAATACCCTCAAACCCATATTAATTTATTCCCCCATTATATAATATTCAATAATACATCAATTTTAATATATTCTTTTTTAGTTAATAATTGAATCTAAAGAGGTTTTGTGATACACAACACTACCCATAGGTGCATGTACCATTCCATAAGAATTAAACTATAATGATTCATATTATAAGGAATTGGATCCTAGAAAATCCTCATGTATAATCCTATGTCTCATCCATCCTAAACTAAAATGTTTTGTCCAATATAAAACCCAACTCATCCGATAGTACCTAGTATTAATACTGGATATCCAATGTAAATTGGGGTTTCAATTAATGCCATGTTTTATAGCATTTTCTTGATCTACCAACATAATATTACTAGTATATGTCCATATCATTCTAACACTATTTTATCCCAATACATGATATGATACACATTATAATGCCTTGAACCAAATCACCTGAATGGAACCTGAGAAAGGGTTTCAACATCACTAGAGGATCACCTCCCCTTACACCAATAGATTATTTATAGTGAAAAGAGACTATGATGGTCATGTGAATAATTTTACCATTAATATAAGGACTAAGGGACATATCCAAATTCAAAAACAAATCCATGACCTATGCATATATCAAATATCCAAAAATACATATAGATTTCAAATAGTGATACCTATAGGTCCCCATAGACCAGAATATAACTATGAAAACCAACATATATGTTGCGTAAACTGTAATCGAATTCAATTAGAAATTAATAATAAACCAAAAATAGTATATAAATAAAAGGTGAATTTTCCTATTAACATGATAAACAATAACTGTAATAAAACAAGCCTTTGGGATAAATTACATAATCTACCCTATGGAGCACTCCACCTCCTCAAATTTCTAGACATTTACCATTTTTACATCATCGAACATTACCTCTTCCATAAGATACAATATAAATGTATTTTGATATATATCAAAACTCATGTCATGTATGTGGGTTGGGGGGAATCCAACAACCCTATTGGATCCCTTAATACCTCTAAAATACTAAATTTCGTTGTGATCAAGTGGACGTACACGAAATACAAATATAAGAGTGTTTTAATGCCATTAAAACTGACCTACTAAATAAATACCATGAAAATATCACTAAAATTACATATAGAGGAATTAGATTCCATAAAAACCATTCTAATCCCTATCCATACCTTATTTGACCAATGATGGGGTATCTCTTGACATATTGAAAAACCCATATAGGGGAACTATGTCCTAAATAGAAACCCATATTTTATTTTCATACCTAATTCAAGTAGTTATGGAGTGTCTTTGAGAATGGTTCATAAAATTACAACAAGTATTAGTATTGATTATTATGGTAAAGTCCAATGAAATATAGTATTATCTATATCAGTAGACCAGACTATGAATAAAGAGAAAGGAATGCCATGATAGCACATAAAAATACAAGGAATATCACCTCGGATTTCCAAACCATGTCTGAAGAATATTTTGGACATTTTCATCCCATATCCCTAATTCGAAAGACTGTTTCTATGTTAATACAAACCCAAATCGAAGGATAATTAGTAGGGTCACATCTTTTATTCCAGATTAGAAGGATAATATCCCTAGACATCCATAAAATATCACAAATTATTAAAGGATCTCATCTAAGGCATTAAAAAATAATAGCAGACACAAAGGATTTACCCATGGAGTTATTAAAAGTCATGCCGGGTATAAATATTGCTCTTTGTGGTCAGTGTGTCCCATAAAAATCATCTCATATGTCTTTTCATGAAAGTTTTTTTCATCTTCTATAACTCTTCTAACAAAATTGGGGTCTCCCCCTTATGTTTATGACAATCCACTTATACTATATCCAAATAGGCTCACCCACATAAAATGGGTTCCAAGGTGACTCACAAAATCATTAATACCCTATCTCACATTCACCCACTCAAGGGTCTACATTATACAGGGAAACCCACCAATGTCACATGGTGAACATTGTACATGTGCATCTTACATGGGTCCCTCGATCACATTACCAAAAGGTGACCTCATCCTAGCATTATAGTTATAACATCCCTTATAACATGATAGTGTCTAATATACCAATCTCTATATAGTAAGGTGTCTTTAAAATCCATCTAGATCAGATTGCCACTTATATACCATAATAATGTTCTCACAAGGATACACACACAATATACAACATCCTGCAAAAACATAATCCATAGGAAATCAAAACTTGGAAATATAACAAGTAAATATGGATTCTAAAAAACATTACAACATCTAGAATAGGTAAAATGGACCAAAGAAATATCAACCAAGCATTTTACAAATTTATTTGAATAAAATTTAAAATTATTATTTTGAAAAACATTAAAATTGTGTCAAATGCTATTATATTCACATAAATCCCTTCTGTAAATCTAAAAAAACATATTTCATAAATCCCATCATAAATTTTAAAAAGGTATTTCAAAACCCATTCCCAAATTACATATTTCCCATTAAAATCCCATTTATACAACCCCCTTTTATCACACAAGTAAAAAAGTTAATTTCTTTTACATTTCAAAAATTAACACACTCTTCCAAACAATCAATTAAGAGGTCCTCTTGTACACATTTGATGATGGAATCACTATCAAACCATTTATCAAGCTATACAGTATATGTTTTATATTATGTTGAAATGATTATATCCCAATTTTGGGAATTATAGAAGATGTCATGATTCGTGCAATAAGACAGAATAATAATTGAACATGAATATACAATCAATAATCTAACATTATACCCAAATAAATTTATGACTTTTAACCCTAATAAAGCCAATTCCCCTTATTTTACAACCCTAGAACCACTTCATAGTCTCATCTAAGAACAACATCAACTCTTAGAAACCCATCACAAACCAATATATCAAAAATAATTAATATAACTCAATATAATTAATTATACAACTAAATTCACCTAATATCCCATTTTACAAACAATTGACCAAATTAATCCAATTAGTAATATTTTCTTAATCACTATACAAGATACCTCATGACACTAAAACAATGTTCAATTACATGTCAAAGGACTTAAAAACTCAAAAAACCAATATGTAAAAAATCTCTATCCCACAACAATAATTCTATAATAAATTTAATTCAATTAAATACAAAAAAACACAAAATAAATCAACTGAGAATAATACCTCAAAGAAAAAAAATGATTTGTGACATTATTAAATACTATCAACACCTACTCTATAAACAATATAAAAAGCCCCCAAGAAGATATTTGATTCCCACATGCTCTAGTAGAAATATTCCTAAACCCTAAACTGATGAACCCCAAAATCAAATAAGCAGACAAATGAATTACAAAAGAGTGAGTAAGGGAAAGATATTACAATAAAATGGTAAACTATCACATAAAACCCCACCCAAATAAAATATAGGTACAAATAGAATAGTGTTGAGAGGCTCATAAAGGTTATTTATATACGGGAAAATAATGGGTTTTCGGATAAAACCTCATAGTGGATTTTATGTAATTTATAATTTTATAATTAAATTCGGTATACCTAATGGTATTTCAACATGATTTGAAAAATTGTTCACCAAAAATGTGGATATTTATACTGAAAGAAACCTTTGTCACATTGTTTGGCCACACAGTTTACCAAATGTTGCACCAACCATGCGAAACACCTCTGCAAAAAACATTATATCACATAGTTTTTCTATAATCATGCACAAACTGTAGACCATATTTCTGAAGAAAACTATGTTGTGAGGATTGGACACATATATTATACCTTCATGAATTTATCATAGGGAAAATTACATTCAAAATTTTCAAAAATCATAATAAGGTTTTGAATAGTTATCCGAGCACCTGAGGCACCTCTCGTGTAATGACCTGAGTTTTTACCTACATAAATAAATAATGTGTTAGATACCATATGTTATATGATACACTCAAAATAAATGAAACACAAAATATTATGATAAAATTATTAATAATGTTATAACATACACTATGATATTAAACCATTTAATGCAGTTACCATTAGAGGATAAATAATTAATTAGGGTTATTATTAGGACTGTTATTCTCAACAAAGTTATTTTTTATATATGTTTTTATTCAAAAAAAATAAATTATTTTATTTTTTTATTTTAATTTAGTAAAATAAAATTATGTTGTTAATTCCTATCATAAAAATTTACTTATTAATAGTTTTTTTGTGAAAATATTATTTTCCTTTAGAAATTATAATTTTTTAGAAAATTTTAATTTTTAAGATTTTATATTTGTATGAGAATATAAAAAAAGTTTAAAAGATATTTAAAGAAAAAAATATTTGTTAAAAGAATAAAATTATACCATTTTTAATATTCATTGAGCTTATAAATCCAATTTTTAATACTTTTAAAATTAATTTAAAATGTCAGTTCATTGAAATCTATTTTCGGTTTTTCCTCTAAATGACGTTTTCTCAAGGTGAGATTAATTGAATTCATTATATATATGACTCAAAAATTTCAATATATTTATAAAAAAATTATATCAATAAAATTAGTAATAAAGATAATTTAATCTTATATAAAATTTTCATGGTGAAAAATACTTTTTTGAAACTGTTTTTTATATGATTAAGTTTGGTTATTTTAAAATTATCATTTAAAAATTGATGAATTTTATATGATGAAATGATTTTAAAATATAATATTAGTAGGATAAAATTTGGTAACACTGTTATTTTTAATTTTGGTCATTAAAATTATTTATTGTGGTAATATTTACCTAGCTAAAAATTAAAAATGTTGAAATGCCTTTTACTAAGGAAAAATGTCCAAAATATGTTAAAAATATGTTTTTAAATGAGTGGTTTATCATATGTATTACCCAAACACACTTTTACCTCCTCTGTTTTCCATTTTTGAGCCTTTCTCCACTAAATATTTTCATAGAATTATGGAAAAATGATGTGAGTTTACAAAAGACCCCATTTATTTGCATATAAAACGATATCACTTCCATCCTTCAAAGATTCTCATGACACAATAATTACATATTATAACTAACCTACTATTCTTCCAAAATAAAATAATACAAATTCATAAATCCCAACATTACACTATGTTATCCTATTACCTACAATTCTACAGATTGTTCAATGGAATGATAAATTCTTCAACGTAAGTATTATCCCCTTGTTATGGTTTTCATATTAATCATACGCATCATAAGATCTTTTAAACCTAATAATATTATTAATTTAGTTTCATCGATATAATTATATGTTATTATATTAATTTTTCAACCATTATTTATTAATTTCCATCAACTTAGAAAAATAGAACACCAATTATGTGTGTGTAAACTACCACTTCCAAGAAGAATGAAATTTGTTTTTTCTCATTAAGGTTTTAATTATTTATCCAAAAATATTATAATATGGTCTCCATAATAAAAAATAAACATAATATATTTATTATTATGATATAAATATTTTACATCAAAATAAGAATCACCTTATTAATACTCGCCCATCGAGTTAAAGAATGTGCTATTCTAGATTGATTTAACATCCTTCATTAATTATTCTATAAAACTATTTCATAGATGAATGTGTGAAAATAAATATTAGTTTTATAGTAATATAATAAGAAAATATTTCTTTTTATATAGTTCTGGAAGAAACTAATATTTAGTATTAAACTAATTATTAACATATCTTCGTTATTCTCTAAAATCAATGAAATAATCTAACACATACTCCATTTCCACACATCATAACTAAAAAAATTATAGAATGATATATGATATTTATAAATAAATGTAATTTATATTTTAAAATAACCTAAATTATATATTAATAATGAAATTGGTTTCAAATAATGTATAACAATTTCAAATTTATAAACTGGTCACAAATTGTATCATTCCAGGTATTTATAGAATATTAATTTTTCTTTTCTATAAATATTTATGAATAGGATATTAATTTTATGTTAAAGAATTATTTTTCTAATAGTGTACTCTACATGCAACAATGGGTTTCTCCAAAATATTATGTTGCACAAAACGTGACTTATACCGGAAAATAATATCATACTATTATTTTAAATGATAGTTATCCCATAGTCAATATATTGTTGGGAATGAACAGAATTAACTATATTATGTTTTTACATATTTTTTTAATCTTTTTTCATTTATCAAATAAATAATAGAGGCTGAAAATGATAATGAATTCAATTTAATGCATGCAATATACTAATATTTTTAAAAGGGTCATGTTTCCGCCTTTTGATGGGGAACCCTTTTAAAATCTTGTTTTTGTAACTTTTATATGTTTTATTCGACAAAATAAACTTCGTTATTTGTAAGAGAAACAGAAAAATTTACTTTCAATGAAATTTTGGTATTTTTTGGATAAAATTCATATTTTTATGAATAGTGAAAAATACAGCATTTTAATTCAAATATGCCTTTTAATATTATTTAATTATATAGTTAGATTATTATTTGAATTGATTTTAAAATGTAATTGTATTATATATTAATCATTTAATACAATTTTGGTAATTAGAATTAATTTCACATTGAAATTGGACATAAAAACACGTCAATATTTTGGAACCTTTACTTCTTAGAAAAACGCTTTTTTGGTTATGAGATCAGAATTAATATTAAAATATTTTCATTAATTTATGTGTTTTTAATTTGGAAAATGGAATCAATATTTGGAATAATAAACTCCAAATTGTGAAAATAATTTCCTTTTAATTTTAGACATTATGAATAGTAACTTCAGTAATTATTTTATTTAAAATGGTTTAAGGGTAAGTCTACTATATAAGGGTAAAAATAATATTACAATAATAATAAACTACCCTATCATGTGTCATAATCTGATTGTATGTGATATGTCTAACCATGGGCTTCTTTGGTTTGATTTTGGAACCTTATTGTTCCAATTGGATGTGAATGTGATATTATATAAGAATTAACTTGATGTAAAGAAAAATACAACATAGACATGTATCATTTACTAAACAAATTCTAATACGGGGTTAAAAAAAAGTGATATATTCAACTATAAATATTAATTAGAAGGAAAAAATTATTTCCTATATCATTATAGTATATTTATAATTTTTATAAGTTAAATAAATAAATTTAATTATGACATAACGGGGATGAAGTGATTGCTTCATTAGTAATGGATCCAAATAGATGATTTTGTAAATAATAAAATAAATTTAATTAGGTTATTTTTATTTTTTCCAATAATTTTTTGGAAGGTATTGAAATATTAGTTTTTTTAAATGCCTCTGGTTTGAAGGAATTTTGTTGTCATGAATTTTAAAAAAAATCAAGTATTAATAGTGTAAAAAATTAACCTAATTCAGAACATAAAAAATAATATAGTTTATTAAATGATATTAAATTAATTAGAATCTAATAATTGGCCAATTGGTTATTATAAGTAAAAATAATTATTAATGAATCTTTCATTATACTTTTTTTATCTTTTGATGGCAATTTTGTTTTTCAAATTGTTAAAAGATTGATAAAATGGTAAAAATAAAGAAGGGATAAATAAAAATAATAAGGATTAAATATTGACCAAAACATGTCTAATTATTGTTGGATGATTTTATTTCATCTTATTTTAATTTTATATGGGAAATAACTGAATTGGGAGTCATTATTTATTGAAATTTAATTTATAATAAATTAATATTTCTAGACATTCCAATAGAACCCATCCTCCCTCTTTTAAAAAGACACCATCTCTACCCATTTAATCATGAATCTAAAGCAATATGGATAGTCAAAATTCTACCCAAATAATCTCCCAACATGACTCCCTTAATCCTAAATACCTTACCTCGGGAATAAGAAAATCAAGAAACCATTTTGGCTCAAAGAGAAAGTATTTTCCCATTTTAGAGGTAGCATCTTCTCTAAAGTTCATTTCCTTTATTTTACTTATCCACTCCCTATTCTATTATTATTGTATGATTAAATTAAAACAGTAGTATCCTAAATAAACTATGATGTTTTTCTGAAAATTATTCCATCTACACTTACTCACACCTCCATCTAATGGATACAAACATATTGTCTCTGTGTACGGAAAACCATTGCCTTATAAAATGATAATTGTTCAATTTTCAGCTTCGACCCCTCATGGTGGCCATTATGATTGCACTATAATTACATATGATATATATTATAATTATATTTTCTCTATTCTTATGTATTTTTTATTCACATCATACATTTATGTTTTCCATAACGTGTAAATATGATAATTTTATTTTAGTATGTACGGACTACCGCCACATCAATGTGTTTTAACTCATTCATGTCATACATGGAATGTATAAAAGATGGAATTAATGAATATATTTAACATATATAAAATATTATATTATTTTGTAATTACAATATACCTATGTAACATTTATCTTTCATTAATTCAATATTAATAATAAATGAATGTAGCTTTCATTCATACGTATGACTTATCATCACCATGAATGGTTTTTTTTCTTTTATTTCCACCAAATGTAATGGAATATTATAAATACATATATAATGGATATATATGATATTTAAATAATTAATATCATTTTGGAGATGGTTTACTTTTTACTACATGGACAATTTATAAAGAACATGTTCATTTATCACTCAAGTATCAAATATCTACCAAATTACCGCTATTAACATAAATAATTATATAATTTCTATAACATTATGATAAGTAATATTATAAAAATAATAAACATAAAAATGGATCTAAATAAAGTAAAAAAATTAATTTTATTTTATTATAAAGGAATAAAAATATTGAACAAGACAATTCGGACTCATGGTTATGGAGTTCGTCTCAATCACCTTTCATTGAGAAATATTTTGGTTTATAAAAGACCGTATTTTATCTGATGTATAATTATAAACTTATTATTTTAAATTTCATTCAATGGATTTCAAAAGGAATTTTTTTTACGAAGCATTTTAATAAATTTCAAAGGGAATGTTCTTTTTAACGTACGTAGTGAAAATGACCATTATGCCCCTACATGTGATATTTGAATTTCTTAACAAGCCGTATTGTTTTTTTAAAAATAAATATCATATACCCTTTTTACATATTTTGGTATTGAAAATTGTTTTTATAAATCATTCATTATTTCCATATATCGAAATGATATATTGTGATTGTAATGTGGAAATTTTATATTTCATTTATTCTTGTTTTATGTGTTATGATTATATTATGGTTCTTGGGAATTGATTACGTATATGGGTTGTTCCGTGATAAACTGAGGGAAGGTGAGCCCAATATATCTCTTCAATTCCTTGGGCTAAATGAGGTAGATATATGTTAACATTTATCCTATGTGATTTAGGGAATATACTATGATATGTATTTCAAACGTAACGCCCTATGTAGGTGTGAATTCTACATTGTTAGTATGCAATGGATTCCACAAGTTGCCTTTATAAATAGTGATTTCTGTCTATTATTCATAAATCGTATTATTTCATGAGGTATGTAAAAGAAGTTATTTTTTACAAGTAAAAAGTATGGTTTCACTAATTTGTATATATTTATGGGCTAATGTTTTCTTTCATTATTTTATAATCCTTACTGAAATTTTATTGCCCATCCCATGTTTTTGAAGTGTTTTTTATAGTTTACAAAGAAGTGTAAGAGAAAGGAAGAATTCAAGAATATTTATATCATAAAAGAAATATTGTTTTATTTAAGGAATTTTATTATTGTGGATGATTTTGATATTGTATAACGGTCTACTTTGTAATATTTGAGATGTAATATAATATTTATAGCCTAATTATCTAAAAAATTAATCCTAAAAAGTCCTCAAAATGAATTCCTGACTTTACTCAAGATTATGTAATGTTTAAGGCCATGGCCTTACACAAATGGTTAATTTTATTAACACTTTTTACTTAAAATAATATATAATTATCCAATATAACCATAATAAAGTATTTTAATTTATGGTATAAATGGTAATATAACAGAACATGGTATTAAAATATATTATAAGTATATCTATTTTTGTTCTAAATTATGTTATAGTTCTACCGATTAAAAAATGAAACAAGGTAAGGTTTTTTAATCTCAACTTCTCCTCAATGAGAAAAGTTTTATTTTTATGCAACAATTAGTTATTTTTTATGGAGTATATACTACCTTGAATGTATTTAGGAATACTCCATTATATAATACATGGTATTTACTGAACCATATAGTTTTAATGATTCCAATTACTTTTGATTCCAAAGTTACTAAATCCATAGGGGACTTGGTAACTCAAAATAATTTATTTGAGTAACATAATTTATTCTGTAAACATTATTTTTTAAAATAAATATCATTGAATATGCTGACATAATTTTATTTCATGAGAAAAATAATTTTTTAAGCATTTTCATTTTAATGAAAGGTATTATTTTCATTTTTTTAAATCAAATAAATCATTTTCAAATTTTTTTAATTATTATTGTATTAATTATGATGAATAATTTTTTTTAAACATATCATTTAATAATTTGGGTTTCATTATCATAAATATTGTATACCTCTAATGGATTTATTTTTCAGTTTTCTTCCTATACTCTTTTTTAATTAATTGATTATTTTTTTTGATCGATTTCTCTGAACTAAAATCATGGTTTATGATGTTATTTTATACCTTTTATGTATTTTTTAAATCACATTTTATTTCCATGTGTTATTTATGAAAACAAAATGGAATCTATTTTATTTTTTATAAAACCCATTTTTAAGGTCTAATTATGATGTAAAATGTGAATTATTTTTATGTGGAACCCATATAGGAGGATGAGTGATTGGGTATTATTTTATAAAACAGAGGTAACCTCGAGAGTCATTTAGACTCATGTCAACACTAAAATAGAACCTATTCATAACCTCCTTCTAAAGGCATAAACATAGACCAAATGCTCTAATATCTCTATCCCCAAAACCCAAATGCTAAACCCTAATAACTCAAACCGTACGAAACAGATCCTGACACATTGGGAAAACTATGATCTCCTAAAAAACCCTAATAAATACCACCTTCTATTATCTGTAAAAATGAACCTCAAACAATACTATCCAAAATCCACAATCCATGTTGACCAAATAGCTCACAACCCTCACTCGGGCCTCGTAGCTCACACCCAACCCACTAGAAGATTACAAAACAAAATCTAAAGGAATTATTCCCACTATTCACTCACTAATGAAAAAATATAACTTATATGGCATCTGAACACAGAAATTATACCACCATCATGATCTACAAAAAATGAACAGAATATACTAATCACAAGTCTATTTATGGATCTAGAACAGTAAACACCCAAAAAATCCCTAAGATAGAAAAAGTACACATCATCTAGTTCTTAGTAAATATAAGGTACTCTCAAACCTACACCTGGCTTTGTAATTCTCCATGGAAAGATCAGATATTGGGTCTTCTTATATACTATTACACGGACATGGCATACATGGTGTCTAGTATTGTACTAATACATGTCCTTGTACCACTCACATTGGGTTTCTACCAAAGTATATATCCATATGAAGATTTCCCAATACACATCATGTACACAAAGTGAAGGGGGATTACATCCATAAAACTACCTGCACATGTAGTCAGCCTGTAATGACCATCCAATTCTCATTGCCTTGAGAGTACAACGAGACATTACTAGGCCTTAATCTACATCCTCAACTAACCAAAGGTTGTAAATAAATTCCGAAGTGTTTCAAATACAAGTGGGGATGATTTAACCTTTAAGAATAAAACCAATAAGCCTAAAAACTATAAACAAACATTCACTATTTGATGCATGAACAAATTAAAGACAACTCAACAACTTCAGATATCTCAAAACCAAATCAAAGGAACCAACAATGGAAGAATAACCATGTATCAAATTACACAGTAGATAAACTACACAAGACTCTCCAAAAACCTCATGATTCCATGCTCCACATGCTCAAAGATCCAAAATATCTGAACAACCCAAACATCACGAGGTAGTGCTAAACATGTGTGAAATATTACCTTTTCCCTTGTCATGTATGATAGCATCTGCAAAAGTAACAAAGTGGCAAAGTAAGGGTGATTATAAAACATAGTAGGTTTCCCCCAATGATTTCCCTACTCATTCCATTTTAAAAGAATAGTTAGCTACAATTATATACAAAATTTCCCAAAAAATAGTTTATAAATAAATATAAACAACATTCCAAAAAAATTCATTACCCAAGTCATAAAAGTGAAATTCAAACCAATTTTCCTAACATGATATTTTTTCTAGAAAAATAACTAAACAATATTTACCACCATTTTACAATTTCCATTTATCTATATACCCAACCATTCCTCAGACCCAAGCATCCAACCATGCATGATACGTTATGATAGTTCCATAATCATGAGTAGTTTCTCATCGATCTACAAAGTCGTCAAAAGTTAATTGTTTCCCAAGTTCCATTAACACTTTGACACTAAGCACAAGGTTATATATCAACCAAACCCCGTGTATGAAATTACCATGAGCCATTAATCCTTTGGAACTAGGTATAAGGTCATATTTCAACTAATACTTATATATGAAACATGAACACCAAACACATATTCCCAACGATCATTCCAAAACAACCCTTTTTAAAAAACACTTTTTTAAAACCATTTCCATCATAAACATTTCAATTCCAAACCATTTAAATTCCAAACCATTTAAATAAAACATGAGTTATATTGAAAACCATTTATATTGATAAAATATTTTTCATCAACAATTTAGTGATTAAATAAAATCTATAATTCTAATTCATTATTATAAATTCATTTAACTAAACCCCATTTTCCACAACTATTCACCAAGATCACCCAATTTCAAAAAAACCATAAATAATAAAAAATGAAATCTTTTCTATGAAATTCATAATCAATAAACCAATTTGAATATATAAAAATAATTTCTAGTAAGAGAAGATGAGATTGATGCCGCCTGCCTCAATAGTTTTGATGAAACATTGACAACAGATGAAGAACGCACAAGAAAGAAGGTTGATTCTCCAAGAAAAGACTTAGTTCTCTTATCCTAGAAACATCACAACTCAGCATTGAATTATTTGGAATAAAAAATATATATATATCCACTATTGTTTCAGATATGAGAATTAATTTATATCAAAGAATTAGATCTAAGTAGATCTAAGAAAACATGACAAAACAGAAAAGAATGGTGGCATACCTCAAGAATCAGATCATGATTCTAGTCAAGCATCTTGGATCTCTTCATAAATCATGAAAATCATAATATTTATCCTTAATAAATGTAAAAAATATATATCTACCCACAGTAGGTGTAGATCTAATAAAATGAGAAAGAGAGAAAGATGAATTTTTAGAAAATGGAGAAGAACTAAGAAGATCGGCACTTACCCCATGAATCGGGCTTGAAATCACAAGGGGAAGGCTCTAAGTTGGCTCCAACTCATGTGGGGAGGGATCTACAGCCTTTTAGGGAGATAAATAACAAAATAGGGGAGTTTTAAAGGCAAAACAAAATATAGAGAAAAAACTAGTAATCTTTTATAAAATAGGATCTCGATTTGACCTCTGCGCACTGTTTTACCACACAGTTTGGGACAACTGTGTATGGATTGGGTGACCTTCCTTTTGTTCCCAACACTCCTTATAAAACCCAAAAACTCCCATATCCATCACCTTTACCTTTTTTATGGAAACTAATTTATTATGGAAACATCCCACTTTATGGAAACCCCGCACCTTATGGAAACAACCTACTTTATAGAAACACGCAACATTATGGATACACCCCACTTTATGGGATCAACCAACATTATGAAAACACCCAACCTTATGGAAAATATATATATTAATGAAACTCACTATTTTATGGAATCTTTAAATTTTTTGGAAGCTCTCTATTTAATGGAAAATCAATATCTTATGGAAACCAAATTAATGACACACCAATTAAAAAACATGAGGAAAGATGTTATGTACCCGAAACTGGGGTACTACATTCTCCCCACCATTGGTCTTTCCTTCATCAGAAAGTAAAAAACCCCCATTTTCCAAAAAGTGTTACAACCACTGATCTTTCATTTCCTTCTCATGTTCCCAAGTCTCTTCCCGAATCTGACCATGATTCCATAACACACACACTATGCCGATGGTTTCTCCATGTCAGATATTCTCTTGTATATCCTTGATCTCCACTGGGATATATACCAAGGATGTATCTAGTTCTAGGTCAATGTTATCTCATCGTCTCACATAGTCAGGATCAGGGTGATAATTTTTCTTCTGGATACATAGAACACATTATTCACCGAACTAAACGGTGGTGGTTATTCTAGCCGATATGCTACCTCTGCAACCCGTTCCAGTATCTCAAAAGAGCTAATGTATCTTGGAGATAACATTCCCTAATTCCATAAGCCACGATGTCCAAGCCTTGTAAATATCCTCAAGAAGACATGATCACCCATAATTAATGACAACAGTCTTATATAGTGATCTGCATAAGATTTATAATTAATTTGAGTCATATTCATCCTCTTTCTAATCAACTGGAACTTTTCCATTGTTTCTTGGTCAAAGCATATCCCGACTAGTGAAGTTTCACTCACTTACACCCACCATAGTGGAGAACGAAAAGGAATACCATACAATTGTTTAAAGGAAGACATGTGTATCGAGGCACGATAGATGTTATTGTATGTTAACTACACTAAAGGTATATGCTCCTCCCATGAGCCACCAAAATCCATTAAAAAATCCTAAAACATGTTTCCATTGTTTGTATCATCCACCTGGATTGCCCATCCATCTGAGGATGATACTCTGTGATTATAGTCTACTGAGTCCCAAGGGCTTGCTGTAAGGACATTTAGAAATAGGATGTGAACCTCAGATCTCTATATGAGATTATTGACACTAGTACAACATGGCTCTTTACCACTTCTTGGATATTTATTTTTTAAAGATCCTCCACCGTATGAGTTTTATGAATATGTATGACACAAGCTGACTTTGTTAGATGATCAACTATCACCCAAATGGCATAGTGTTTCTAGACCATTCATGGAAGACTGGTAACAAAATCCATTTCTATCTGATGCCATTTGCACATTGGTATGGGAAAATATTATAATATACCAACTGGTCTCTGATGCTCTGATTTAACCTACTAACAAGTTAAACACCACGAGAGGAACCTGGCCACATTATTTTTCATGCCACTCCACCAAATCCTCTCCTTCAACACCTTATACATATTCTTTGTACATGGATAAAAAACCCCTCATGAATGGTGGTAAGCGTGAAAGAGTTGATTGTAAAAAACTATTGGTAGAACCATCTAATCTCTGAAACACAAAACGAAACCCCATCATGTTTTGAGCCCCCAATGGTCTCCACCCCATTGAGTTTTGAACTAACAACCAGACATTATGCATCAGATGTTTGTACCTCATTGATCATTTTTACTACATTAGGAACAAGAGTAGGAAAAAAGAAAACTACAACACCACCTCGGTCATCACATTCCACATGCATGTCCGCTAATACAGACATCAACTTCCATTCATCTGAAGCTTCTTTTTCCAACTAAGTATATGATTTTCTACACAATGCATCCGATAGAAAATTTCCTTTCCTCGATGTGTACATTAATTCAAATTCAAACATTTGGAGATACTCCATTCATCTCCTTTTCCTCATATACATATATCGCTATGAGAAAATGTGTTTCCAGTGTTTTTGATCCATAAACACAGTAATTTTCTCTCCAAAGTGATAAAGTTTCCATTTTTTCAAAGCATGGATGATTACAGCTAACTCCAAATCATTTGTTGGGTAATTCATCTCATGAATCCACAACTTCCTTGAACCATAAGAAACCACATGATCTCTTTTCATGAGAACACATCCCAGCCCTGATCCTGAAGAATCACAATACACCACATTCCCCTGTCCTGATTCAGGAAAGATTAAGACAAGTTCCGATGTAAGACAAAATTTCAGTTCATGGATAGAACTCTGGAACTCCTCTGTCTATTGGAATGGAGCTGTCCACATTGTTAGAGTTGTCATTAGTGAATCTAGATATGAGAAATCATGTACAAAGTGTGGGAAGTAACCATATGGACCAAGAAAACATCGTATCTTAAAAACATTCTTCAGTGGTTGCAAATAGATAATGGTTTCTATCTTTTCAGGATCAATAGAAATGAATTTATCAAAATTGACATGGCCATTAAAATGTTCTTCCTATATCCATAAATCACACTTTGATAATTTGAAAAAAAAACAATGATCTCTCATGATTTGTAACACTATTTCTACGTGCACCTCATTATCAGTCCTTGTCTTTGAATAGACCAAAATGTCAACCCCACACACCATAAAAAAATTATACTGATAATGTTGAAATATATGATTCATCAATGCCATAAAGATAGCTTGTGCATTCATTAAACCAAAAGTCATGATTAAACATTCATAGTGGCCATATTTACTTCTGAATGATGTCTTTGGAATATCCTCTTTCCAAAATCTCAATTGTTGATATCATGATCACAAGTCAATCTTGGAGAACCACTTAGATCCCCTTAATTGATCAAACAGATCATCAATGCGTGGAAGTGGATATCTATTCTTCTTTGTAACATGGTTAAGCTTACGATAATCAATACACATCTGAAGAGGTCCATATGCCTTCTTCACAAACAAACTTGTGATTCCCATGGAGATGTACATGGACGAATAAAAATGTTTCTTTTTATCTCTTATAACTACACTTTCAATTCTCAAAACATTTGTGGTGCCATTCTATAAGACGGAAGGGAAATTGGACTAGTCCCCGGAAGGAGATCAATCAGAAACTTCAATTACCTTAGAGGTGGTAACCCTGATAAATTCTTGGTAAAGACATCTCGACATTGATCCACAAATACTAGAAAAATATTTTCCTCAATCACTTCCATTGATTCAATAGTCAATAGTACCAATTGTTAAGAGATAATTCCATCCATTGGCACCAACAAGCTCTTTGCCCCCTTCTTTAAAATCCACCCTCTTTTAAAGAAATGATCGATGTCATCCTTAGTCATGAAACTAATTTTTCTCCTATAATAATCAATTTGAGCCTTGAATATTGTCATCCAATATATACCCAGGATTACATCATAGTAATCCATATCCAATATTGGGTGGTCCCATTTTAGCTAAGAACCGTCTACAATTATAGCACATTCTCTATACACAAAGGATTGAGATTCTCTTTCCCTGATAGGAGTTTTTAGTTTCAAAACAGAATGGATTATTTCAACTCTTAAACATAGCAAATAGGTTTCCCAATTACTCTTCATTTTAGTGCTAGAGTTATCAGCTCCTATATTCAGGACAACCATACTTATTCCACCTGGATATTCAGTAGTGACATATATCATAAACATAGTATCCAGTTGAATTCCTAACTCAATAGTTTGAAAAACTTCAGTGATCCTTTGAACCAACTATTGGTTCACCTGTGGCTCAGGTGCAACTAAATTCTCAACAGCCTCTTCTGACTAGATCCTATGATTCCTATTAGGTTCCATTTTCTAAACCAACAACAAATCTTTATAAGTCTCACTCTCTAAAAACTGATGGCTTGTCATTTCAAATTATATAACATCAATTATCACAAAATTCTTTTCCCAAAAAAACTTTTTCATGTGTTCAACCATTTTCTAAAACACATAACATGCTTTTGAAAATAAATCCATTTTCAAAATATGATAAGCATTCACCTGTTAAAATTCATTCATTTAAAAAAATCATACATTTTCAAATATTAACACTTTTTCACAACATGAATCATTACACGAAATGATGTATACACTCATAGTGGGAAGGAATTACTCTACAATATATGTCATTCTCATCTCATTAGTTATACCCATGACAGTGAGATTTCAAAATAATAGAAGTGTCTCCAAACCCTTATTTACCCAACTCCCTAGTAACTTGAAGTTCAGCATAAAATTGTTTGCCTTGTCCTTTTATTGTATAATTTCATGCTCCATTAATCCTACTCTTTTTTAATATTTCCTCCTAAGTAATAGACAAGAATAGATTTCATCTCAAAAACTAGGAACATCAATGACTACTTATTAGTAAAGGACCGAACAAGCTGACACCATTTGTAATGACCTGCCAATTCTCATTGGCTTGAGAGTACAATGAGTCATTACTAGGCCTTAAGCGACATCCCCAGAATTCCAAAGGTTGGCATTAAATTCCTAATAGTATCAAATTCAGGTGAGGGATGATTTAACATTTAAGAAATAAACCAACAAACATAAAAACCATTACCAAACATTCAATATATGATGCGTGAACAAATGAAAGACTACTGAACAACTTCATGTATCTCAAAACCATATCAAAGTAAGAAACAACGGAATAATAACCAAGTATCAAAGTACACATCGGATAAACTACACAAGACTCTCCAAAAATCTCATCACTCCATGTTCAACTAGCTCCAAGCTCCAAAATCTCAGAATAGCCCAAACATCAGGAGGTAGTGTTAAACATGTTTGGAGCATTATATTTTTCCCTTGTCCAGGAAGACTACATCTAAAAAAGCACCAAAGTACCAAAGCATTTGTGAGTATAAAACTTAGTAGGTTTTCCCCAATGACTTCCCTACTCATGCCTTTTAGGATAGAAGAGTTGGAAACAATTATTTAAAATAGTTTATATAAAAACATTCTCAAAAACTTTTTATAACTAAATATAAACAACATTCCAAAACCATTCATTACCCAAAGCATACAAGTGAAATTGAAACCAATTTTCCCATCAAGATATTTTTCCTGAAAATTAACTAAACAATCATTACAACCATTTTACAATATCCCTTTATCGGCATCCCAAACCATTCTTAAAACCCATGAGACCAACCATGCATGATATGTTTTTATAATTCCATAATCATTAGTGGTTTCTCGTCGATCTACCAAGTCATCACAAGGCAATTGTTTCCCATGTTCCATTAACCCTTTTGCACCGACCACAAGGTCATATTTCAACCAAGCCCCATGTATGAAATTACATTGTTCCATTAATCCTTTCACACTGAGAAAAAGGGAATATTTCATCCAAGACCCGTATATGCATTAGGAACACACCCAACATATTCCCAATGATCATGCCAAAAAACCCTTTCAATAAAACATATTTTTATTGTAAATCATTTCTGTAATAACTATTTCAAAGCCAAACCATTTCAATTCCAAACCATTTCAATAAAACTCCATTATTATTGAAAAAAATTTAAATTGAAAATAACTTTTTCATCATATATTTTTCAATTTCATAAAATCCATAATTTAACATCATCATTTTTAATTCATGAAACCAAACCCTATTTTGCATAACTATTCACCAAAATCACCCAATTTCATAATAACCTTAAATCATCAAAAAATAATGACTTTTTCAAGCACTTCATAACTAATAAACCTATTTGAATATAATATAATAAATTCTATCAAGAGGATTTTAGATTGAACCACCTACCTCGATGGTTTCGATAAATCATTGACAAAAGACGAAGAACACAGAAGAAAGCGGGCTGTTTCTCCCAGAACGAACTTAGGTCTATCATCCTAGAAAGATCACGATTAAACATTGAATTATATGGCATCGAAAAAATGTAAATATAACTACTATAGGTTCATATATGAGAAATATTGGATATTAAATAAGTAGATCTAAGCCAATATATGACAACATGACGAATTAGGAAAGAATTGTGACATACATCAAGAATGAGATCAAGATTCCAATCAATCAGTTTCGATCACTTCCTTTGTCATGAAAAACATCATATTTGTACTTAATTGATGTCAAAAGACTTATATATACCCATATGAGGTGTACATTTAAGAAAACAAGAATGAGAGAAGGATGATTTAGCATAAAATGAAAAAGAACCAAGAAGATAGGCACTTACCCCAAGAATCAGGCATGAAATCGCCATGTGAAGGCTCTAGGTTGGCTCCAACTCATGTGGGGAGAGTTCTCCAGCCTTCTAGGGATATAAATCTCGAAAAAGTGTAGTTTTGAAGCCAAAAAGAAACATATAGAGCAAAAATGAGTAAGCTTATTGAAAATAGGATCTAGATTTGTCCTCTATGGAAGGTTTGACCACACGGTTTGGGCCAATCATGTATAGATCATGTGACCATCCTTTTGTTCTCAAAACACCTTATAAAATCCCCAAACTCTCCCATCTACCACCTTTACCCTATTTTGGAAACATATTTTATTAGGAAATTTCTGAATTTATGGAAAGACCCCACTTTATGGAAACAACTCACTTTATGGAAACACACCACTTTATGGAAACACCCCACTTTATGGAAATAAAAAAAAATATGGAACCCCCCAACTATATGGAAACTATCTATATTATAGAAACTCCCTATTTTGTGGAAACACTCTATTTTATGGAAACCCTATTAAAGATACACCAATTAAAAAAATGCGAGGAAAGGGGTTATGTACCCAAAACTGAGGGTCCTAAACTGCTACATGATTTATTATGTGGACAAGTAATTCAGATGGAATGTAATTAATGTACACATTATGTACTTCTAAAAATATCTACTTCCCAAAAGAATAATAGTAGACACCATGTATTTATAAAAACACTCACCATGTAAAATGGTTTCCCTAATTGGAAATTCCCTGAATCCCCTCCCCAAACTCATACTTTCTCCCAGAATGCTACAAATAAATCTATTTGGGGTCTAAAAAAACACATAAAAATAATTAAAACATAAAAAAAATTCAATTTAAATTTATTTCAATAAATATAAAATGTCTTACCTTCATGGGGAAACCATCTTTTATTCTATCCAATTTGTTATCTATAGTTTCTGCATGACAATCCTTCATGGCCCAATCTTTATAGTGGAACCTATTATTCACACTCTCCCTCTATAATCTCTAACTCACACTCTCGTCAATAGACCCCAAGGGATAGAAATCATATTAGTCATAAGAAGTAAGAAGAGGGAAATGAAATAAAAATGAAGGGGGGGATGGTCCCTTCCTCAATGCCCAATGTGGGGTTGTGCCTCTTCTAGGACAAACCAACAATTCCGAACTCAAATATGGAGAAGGAATATAAAATAGATTCTTACAAAAAATTATAATACTAAACAAACACAGATAAATAAATTAATATATATTTAATTAAATATGAAATATTCATTGAAAATTTCATTGGATCAGATTTCATGAATTCTATTATCCTAGGGTAGACACTCTATTTCAAGACCAACATTGTTTTTAAAAATATTATTTAATGTCCCATCATTAGAGAAATAACCATTTTTCAACTGAACATACTTGGGAATAAAAATATTCAATTAATCCCATATTTCAGAACATATGTTGATTTGTGGCATCTAATATATGGTGCCAGGTTTTAAGTATATAAACTCTAAATTTATTATATGTGATGTTAAAATAAATTGTGGGGAAATTTGAACTAAATGTAAGAAAATTTATATCAATTTCCACTCCATTTAGACATATTTAGTATTAAATACCTATTTATTTTTACATGGAGTATATCCTACCACTTTGATGTATTTGACATAAATATCGATTTATTTTTAATGATTAATGTCTTAATTCATGTTTTTAATTCCACAGTTTTAACTTTTAAATGTTAATAAAGGGGTATGAATTAATTTTACAGTATTATTTTTTCATGCTTATTTTTTTCATTAATAGACTATTATAATATATCCTTCACAAACTATATTTATTTTCTTATACTCCAAATATTTATTGATATTTTAGGTTTTATTCAAACATTTCTTCTCGATTGACATTGAATCAAGAAAAAAATATTTTAATGAAAATATGATCTTATATATCTTCTTATTGTGTATATTTTTATTCTATATCTACATTATAAAACTAATGATTTTAAGAAATTATTTTTTATTTAATCGAATGATTTATGTATGAAATATTATGTTTACAATTACTTTTTACATGTTTTTAACTACTATTTATATTTCTTCCAAAAGAGTGATTTTCAGCATTCATTATAATAATTCAAAAGGAATGTTCTCCTGTTAATGTATATGGTGTAATGGATTTTATCACCAACATAGTCATTTTATGAAATTTATCATATTTAACAACTTATCAATGGTTTAAAAAATAAAAAAAATCATAAATGGAGTATTATATTAATTGTTCAATTCTATTTTTATTATCTCTCCATGGGACAAGATTTCATAATAAAACATATATCTATGATTAATTAATAGTTATATTTTATCACTTATTAATTTTTTGTTCATTAATTTTCCCTTAAAACATTCAATTTTGTATCATAAGTTTTCATTGGTAATTACATTTAACTTAATTATCCATACACTTTGAATCATGGATAGGATTTTTTTCTTAAAACATATAACATTTCTATATATGTTGTTTTAATTTGAATGTTATTTAATTGGTTCAGTAAATCCTTATATTCCATATTCTTTAATCAATATTGATATTTTTTGATAATTAAAATTTGTTTATTAATTAAATTGGGAATTTAATATAAGAATATTGCATTGGGAATTTAGTGAAAGGTGTTTCTTATTTATATATATCCCTATAATACATCACTATGTCTCATGATGCAAACAAGTTTGATAAAATAATTAAATGGATTTTCATGCGTACTTAGACATTGATTAAATTATCTTGATACAAGGCCTTGATAGTAAATAAATCATTATTTTTTAGTTCCTGACATAAAATATTAAAATTTTCCATTATTTAGAATTTATGTATCATTGTCCTTGATATTACTTCATTAATATTAACCATGGATACATTGTTTCTCAAGTTATTGATTAAATGAAATGTGTTTTTAATTATTACACCATAATATATTGATTATACTTCATTTAATCTTGATATCTTCTATTGTAAGTAACCCTTACTAAGCATCTAGGGTAACCCATTATTTTTTCTTATCCCTATAATATGAAGAAGCATATTTAGAATAATCTCAAAGATGATAGAATATTAATTATTATATTTTTTATATTTACAATATAATTTGGGAATCATGTATATGTTTATTTTTCTCATATTTCTAAACATATTGAACATTCATTATAAGATACCACATATCTTGTGATGATGTAATAACGCAGACACTATATTTGGGATTCTAGATATAGGCTTGTTTTAGTTGATATCAACGAAATTTTAGTAGAAACCTTGGGGGTATATTTTGAATTAAGAAAGATAATATGAGAATTGTGATAATACCTTAAATTATTTGAGGACTTTTACAAATATATGTATTTTAATTTTGTAAATAAATTTTAATTATGATTATGAGATGACTCAGTGTATACCATTTTTTTATTGGTGATACCTAACGGAAGAAAAGTGAATCATCACTGTTGACGCTCCTTTCATCACAGAATCTAATGATCGAAAAAGGGGAATATTTGAGCTCAATGTGATTCATCCTTTGAAGAAAACATCAAAAATCGACAAAGTCATGAACACAGGATCAATAGCAACTGCACCGTGCAAGTTATCTCACTGTCGCGCAAGTCCACTTGCGCGACGACCTTTGTCGCGCAAGTGACTTGCGCGACCTAAGTGGTAACCACCCGGTAACCGCCCATGGCCTTCTTTTGCCTATAAATAGACCATGTGGGCCCCCCATTCGAGAGGATCTTTTTTCCAGAAACTGGGATTGAAGCTCCCGACGCCCAAGTCTCTTCTCAAAGCTTCTGGATCACTTCTAAGGTAATTTCTTACCCAGAACGGAAGATCTAAAGGGAGGGAGGAAGGCCTAAGTGTTGAAACTCATCAACACTTGCGCGCCTGAATGGCCAGGGAACTGGTCACACTTGCGCGCTGCCTTATTCCTTCAATAGAACTTGCGCGTCCCTTTTCTGGGAGAACCTCAAGAGGGTTCTAAAGTGTTTAATAAAGAGTCTCTCAAGTTTTTTAATGCTGGTTGAAAATCACGCAAATACCCCACATGCCGCGCAGGTATACCTGTGCGACCAATACTTGCGCGCCCACACAAGAATTGGGCGCCTTTCAAGACCTGCGCGCCCCTACCTTTTTGGGTGCCCATCTTTCCCATTTTACCCCTCTTAAGCTATTTCACCTTTCCTATTCAAGATTCAGTCTCCAAGATACTCTTCAAAGCCATTTATGGCATGATTTCTGGATTTTAATTCTTTATCTGAAAGGAATTCGGTGGAATATCTCTCAAAACCTAGAGATTTATACATCTTTATGTAACCAAATATTGAGAGTTCATTCATTCAACCTCATCATTTAAGATGAGAGAATCCTTAACCTGGGTCTCCTTTTCAGGAATAATCCCCAGTTATAAGTCGTTTAATAGGGGCATCTTTCTCAGGATTAAGCCCCAAATTCTTAAAGTTCCCAAACTTGGGCATCCTTCTCAGGAGTAAGCTGCAAACCTTAATTCCTTAACTTGGGCATCCTCCTCAAGAGTAAGACCTAATAATAATCCTTTAATATGGGCGTCCTTCTTAGGAGTAAGCCCTAAGTCCTCTAATTTTGGGCATCCTTCTTAGGAGTAAGCCCCAATCTCAAATTTGGGCATCCTTCTTAGGAGTAAGCCCCAAGTCCTCATAATTATGGGCATCCTTCTTAGGAGAAATCCCCAAGTCCTCTAAATTTGGGCATCCTTCTTAGGAGTAATCCCCGAGTCCCTTAATTTGGGCATCCTTCCTAGGAGTAAGCCCCAATCTCAAATATGGGCATCCTTATCAGGAGTAATCCCCAAACCTTAATCCCTAACCTGGGTCTCCTTTTCAGGATAAAGACTCAGTTATAATCTTGGGCTTCCTTTTCAGGAGTAAGCCACAAGTCCCCTAACCTGGGCCTCCTTTTTAGGAGTATGTCCCAGTCATAATTATGGGCATCCTCTTCAGGAGTAAACCCCAAGTCCCTTAATATCTCTTAACCAGTCCTAAATTACGTTTGATATGGGATTCCTCCTCAGGAGTAAAACCCAATTATCAATCCTCTCCTAATTTGGGTTTCCTTTTTAGGAATAAGTCCCACGTTAGAGTATTCAAATCTCCATAAATCACATATACCATTATGGACCCTATTCCTGGATTTTCTCCCTAAAAGTAAATCCTAAACCTTCATCTATCTGGGCAGTCATACATACATAAGCCCCAAACAATTTCTTATGATTGCATCATACATGGCACAATTGTCTAATTTTTACCAATACCTCTTGTTTCTCACACCGAGCATGACTCACGTGAGCTTAGAGTGTGAAAGTAATTATGACATTCTTCTTTTAGCCATAAATCATAAACATCATACTCCATTACTCGAACTACGTGGAATCTGATTCCTTTTCGAAAACAAAGGATACGTAGTTAGCCCATTTATGGGTTCGATCCCAAATTTTAAATAATCCATGTCCTTCTGAATGGCGATAAACTACAAGTTCCCCACTGAGTGGCTTTAAAACCAGCCTGGTCATCATAATGACCAATATACTTTTATATAAATGTTTTGAAGGAACCATTGACCAAGAGTCTCAAAATAGATACAGATGATTCTCTATTGATGAAGAACCTCGAATACATATAAAAGATTCTCTAAATTTCTTACATATTTAATCATTGATTGTTAAAACTAAAGAAAAGCTCATTTTATACTTGGTAATGTAATAAGTATTCACGAACATAACTTAAATATATAAATAGAGTCCCAGAGTAGAAAATAATTCCCCTCAAAAAAAGGTGTGATGAGTCCGACCTCCCATCCTCTTGAACAATGAAAATTCTTAAGCCTCATCAATCCACAAGCTAATGAGCGCCTACCTTTGGAAAGTAGGTCCAAACGGATGTGGAATCATTGGATGTTTCCGGTTCTACGAACAAACCCGCTAGAAACCGATTGGAACGTTTGAATCTCCCATCCAGGAGGTCACCCCCGAATTTCATGCGAAACAAAAATGGTGAACCCGACGTGAATCCTTAACCAAGTTAAAGTGATTTTCTTCTTATTTGTTAGGCCCCTTGGTCCAACAAAGCAATCATTGACATATGCTCATCCAAAATATGTAGTGGCCGGATTCATCTTGATTGTGTCTGTTATATGGAACAGGCACACTTTTCTCAAGATCTTCTGCAAAATGGCTTTCCTTAAATTCACCCCTATGAATACTGTTGTTAAGAACACCTCTACTGTGAGGTCTGCTGCTGTGAAAACCAATGCTGGTACTCCTGCTGGAATGTCGTCCGCTCTGAGGATGACATCACCAACTCAGCATCTTTAACGCTGGGTTTCTAATGCACTGGTTAAGGAGTACCGTCGCAACGGTACTATCCCAACTCTAGAGGCCGCTCGTCAGGCCCTCCATGTTAACAACTCTACCTGGTCATCCGGACAACAACGGCCAGCGATCAAGAAGCAGGCGGTGCTGACTACCATCTCCAACCATTTCGGGTCGTTATCCCCGGAACGCAATTTCCATTCACTCCCTTACTCTGAGGAAGTGAATGAGCAGGTCCCTCAGGGCCTTAATTCAAAAATACAGGAGTCCTTCCCGAGGGCTCCCATCAACAATCGCCACCAGACTCGTGCGGTAGTGCGCCCTCAACATGATGAGGGTACCGACTCCAGGCATTCAGCTCAGGTTCCTTGAACCCGAGCAGGCATGAGGAAACGCCAGAGACGGAATCTGGTTAACAATAGGCAGGTTATCATCCCTTTCATCTCCGGAGAAGTCCACAAACCTAACTTGGTGGCGAACAATGAGCATGCATACACACCTACCCGTTTTAATTCCACTGTCCAGCAGACTCGTCTGGCAGCATCAGGCCAATCCCGCCAGGCAATTCTGGCGGAGTACTATAGGCAGGAACATACACCTGCTTATACATCATCAGTTAGTCATCAGGCTCGTCTGACTACATATGATGGATCTTGTCAACCGCGTTTGGTGAAGTGTAATCAGCAGGCACATACACCTGCTAATACTAATCAAACCTACCAACAGTCTCGCTTAGTAGCGCATGGAGAAGTTAGTTGGAAATCCCCGATGACAAACAGGAGGCAGACTCAACTCTCTCCCTCCACACTTGAGTACTGTCAGGATTCACTGACAGGAAAAGGAGGACAGGAGCAGGCACATACACATACTCCAAGCCCGGAATGGACGTATATCCCCATTCCGGCGGCTGATGTCACCAAACATATTTTGTCAATGGTGAAAGAGCAGAAGAAAATTCCTGCTCATATTCTGGATGCTTGCCAGGATATCATAACATCTTCAGCATCATCTCAGGGACAGACACATAAATATATCCCTAGCAGTGGAGTGACACATCAACGATTCACTCCGGAACAGACACACACATATGTTCCAGTCCAAGAGGGTTATGGGGCATACTCCCCCATATCATACGGACAACCAAGTCAGGCACATACACCTGATTTGAGTGGAGATCATCAGCCTAACCTGACCATCTTTCCTGATCAGGCACATACACCTGCTCAGAGTAACCACTTTTGTCAACAAGTGGTTTCCAAAGCGAGTAAGAAGGCATATAAGAAAAAGATCTTCCCAGCACAGTTAGGAGATCAAAGGCCAATCTGTAACAAGGCCTTGCTCGATGTTGGAGTTCTTGAAGCCCTCAGACATTTATCTGTCGGAATTCAAGATTATACTCCGTCAGTTCCAAATAACGGGAACATTAATTCTGAAGGTTTTCAACAGACACTTCCTCACGAAGGCTTGCTTCATGAAAATTCGGTCAATCTTGAAGTTTCTTCTTCAGATGAGAGCCACAGGAACCCTCTATGTGGTCATAAGAAAAAGAAGCAAGAGATCTCATCTTTTGCTGTAACCCATTATGGTGGTCCTCCCCATGATGATGAACTTCTCTGGGAAAGTCCTCTCCGCAGTAGTGATTCACATTGCCTGGAAAATACTCCAGTGGATAATGTAGTTTTGAGAAAGACCTCTTATCTTGAGGCACATGAAAATGCGAAACCAGTCATGTATGATGCTTCATCGCTAACAAGTGAAATAATTTCTCAATCAGAAGATAGCCCATGGTGTAGGTCATTCTCCGAACCACCCCTAAGTCATGCATCTTCTAGATTGATCAATGATCTCTCTACCAATCTTGTTGAATCCGAGGAAGCAACAAGGAAACATCAACTTTGGTCAAAAAAAGTAGAAGAATCTTCATTTAATGGAAAAGAGGAAATGCTGAACATGAGGAAAAAACTGGAAAAAGGTGAGGTACCAGTCATGTTTTGGCCATTGGCTGACTCCCAGTACGACATTCCAAAAGATGTGGACGGATGATGGAATCCATGATATTCGTCTCAACATATGGAAAACTCTTTGTCAATTGAAGAAGAATGTATTATCTTATGATGAATATGAAAATCATATTAAGATAATAGAAGGGCTACAATGTCAGATTGATATGGCATCTCTATCAGTCTCTCGGTATCCGAAGGCTGAAAAGCAACAGAGAACCCTTCAACGTTCATGCCTTGGCGCACTAAGAAAATTGCGCCTGTTAATTGGCAATGATCCATCTGATGTTCATATCAGAGGATGGGGTGTTCATGGAGCACTACATTTCATAGTTCTTTCCAGTCAGTAAAGCCCGCCGAAAATGGTCTCATGCAATGTTATTGCCCATGGCCGGCCACAGTCAATAGGCTTTGTTCATAATCAAAGGCTTGCTCAAGAATTGGCTTCAACTAGTTCCTCTCAAAATCTAGAATATAAAGAACATGTTTTTTAATTGCTCCTACATCAAGCCAGCGAGAATATTGCACAAGCCTCTCGTATGGAGCAAACACATCATCAAATGACAGAAGATTCGGAAATCATCCAATGGTCTGTTGAACCAGGTGATAAAAGTGGATACAGGTTAATGCATCCTAATAATTTCCGAACTAAGATTCGCAAGATCAAGAGAGATTTTAAGAAGATCTCAGACATAGCATGTCAAGAGACACCCCAGCTTGTCAGACTGGGGACTTCTCTAAATCAACCCTCAGAGTCAACAAATGGGATTCGAGGAGTTGAGCGGAAGATGCAGGAACATCCCCAGTTCTCAAGACTGGGGATTCTTTCAAATCCTCAATCCCCTCCTCAGAGAATGTCGGTATTTTCTCGATTGGGGAAGAAGCCACAAGAGGAAAGAAGATCCAAATTATCTGGAGATTCCCTCCAAATTATAGCTCGTGAAGAAGTTCCTAAAAGATTGAATCAACAAAAGGCAATGTCTCGTCAAAGACATGAAAGAAGACAATATCACAGAAATGCTGATAGAAGGGATTTGATGCATTATGCATCAATCAATATCATCAATGCCGTTGTTGCTAATCCACCAGAGGAGACTCACTCAGGGGACTCAGATGAAGAGCGTCCTGCTCAAGAAAATATACGCGCCGATACAAATGAAGAAGGTGTACGTACACGAAGTCTAAGGATTACTCAGAACCTAGGTAATCCACTTCCCTCCCTCCAAAAGGTATCCAACAAAGGGAAGGGAAAGAATCAGGTTACATATCCTTCCTCTTAAGAAGGTCAATCGCTCTCATTAGAGCAAAGGATTGCACAACAGGAGGAAGAAATGAAAGAATTAAGAAGGTTGAATGCAGAACTACTTCAGAGTAGTCTTCATCTTAAGAATTCTGAAGTCCGACCGCCGAAGGAATTTATTGTAACTACTGAGATGGATCAGGAATATCCTCCTTTATCAGTACACCCTCAGAGGTCTAATCCTATGGGTCAAACGCAACAACGGTTGGCAGCACTACCATCAGTTGCAGCACCAACCACCACGTCTGTCCAAGCTCCATTCATTGCACCTACCCGAAACCAAGTTCAACCTGATGTTTCTCAAAATTTAATAACTACTATTGAGTCATTAACAGCTCGGTTAGAAACTATGGAAGGGAAACAGGCGCAAGTTCCACCAGAAAAGAAAGTTTACCCTGAATGGGTAGATTCAATTTCTCCTCCATCCAGTTTTGGAAACCCTGTTTTCCCTACATTCAATGGATCAGGCGACCCTGAACAACATTTGACGCATTACGTGTCTTGTTGTGATCCTATGATGGGAACTCCAGAGCAGCAAGAAGCAGTGAAACTCCGATGCTTCGTGCGAACCTTGCAAGGACCAGCTTTTGTCTTGTATACAAGCTTGCAATCCCGGTCAATCATCAGATGGGAGGATCTTCGTCAAAAATTCCTTCTTCAGTTCAGCTCAACTTTACCAAAAACGACAGTTTTCGATCTTACAAACTGCAAGCAAAGGGATAATGAAAGAGTCTCTGATTTCATTGCTTGTTGGAATGGATTAACGTATTCCCTGAGTTTAGCACTCCCTCGGGAGGAACTGTTGCCATTCTGTGTGGCAAATTTGTGTGACGAATTACGCACGCCATTGATCCTTGTGAAATACATAGGAGGGTTTCGAGACCTTACTTCAATCGCTCAACAGATTGAAGATTCCCTTATACAGGCTAAGGTTAAATCTCATGTAATTCCATCAGTTCCAGGAAGGATAATGAGTAAAGCAGAAACTGCTACAGTTATGCTTAAACAAGCACGTATACCTATTTCTACTTGAAAACCTTCAACTTCTCGAAGGGCTCCACCTCCTGAATGCCAACAACAAAGGCCGTTTCGTCCAAATGATCAAAGAGATCAACGACAAAAACAATTTGAGGATTTGAAGAGTAAAACATACTCTTTCCGAAGTGAGCAACTTCCTGGTTACTTCATTTCAGCTCTGGAAAATAATTTGGTTCAATTACCAATGCCCAAGAGGCCAAACAAGGAAGGAGATGAAGACCGTCCCAATTATTGTCCCATTCATCAAATGTTGGGGCATCCCATCCAAGAGTGTTTTTTCTTTAAAGACCTCCTGCAAAAGATGGTTGACTTGGGAAAAGTCAAATTGAAGGGTTCTTCAGCTCATGTAGCGTGTATTACCGCTAAAGATCCAGAGGAAGGAGGCGAGTTGTAGGAATTCAAAAGCAAAACTGCACAAAAATATGATGATTGGATGGTTAGAAAGACAATCAATCGGACCCATTCCATTTTGCGAACACAATTGAAGAAGCCAATTGTGTCTCCTACAAAAGCTGAAGTGAAGCCTCCCTCAAAAGACAAATCCTAAAAAGGGCAGCACAATTCAAAGAAGAAAGAGGAATCAGAAGAAGATGAGTATGTATCGAGGCCTATGTTGTCTTTGACTCTGGAAGATTTCATGCCATCAACTTCAAAGCAACGGGCATCGCCCCACCAAACGGCACAGCCTAAACAGGCTAACCAGGAAAAGTCTTTATCATATGAAGAGTTAATCTTTGGATCTGTTAATATGATTCAATTAACAGATCCATATTCTAGTCTTGATGAGCCTGAATTCCCTGTATCAAATAAGGGAATCCGAGGAAGTTCTAGAGGTTCGGGATACAGGGGAAGACGTGGATCTTTCCGAAGCCACTACTCTAATTCTACCCATGCTAGCACTGTATATGCAGCAGAAACTCATGGTAGAGCCCTTTAGCGAGCTCAAAAATAACAAGCAAGTTCTTCTGCCAAGGTCCAACTCAGTTTTGGAACAGTTATTTTGGAAGACCGATTAAAGGTTCCATCTTCTTTATCTCAGCAAGTAAATGGATCTAATCAGTCTAATCTTCCAAAACCAAGTATATGCAAACTTCATTCATCAACCTCCATAGTTGCTTCATACAAATAAATACTCGTGGCCATTAGCCGCATGGGGAATGGATGTGGTGGGACCTTACCCTTCAGCTACGGTCAAGCAGTTTAAGTACATTATTACTGCTACTGATTTCTTTTCCAAATGGGCAGAGGCAGTACCTCTCAAAGAAGTCAGTTCTAAATGTATTGTTAGCTTCATAAAATCTAACATCATTACTAGATTTGGTGTCCCTCATACCATATTGACAGATAACGGCACCAACTTATGTTCTTCTGAGGTGACGAAATTGTATCACGAATACAACATTAAATCCAACCATTCATCTAGGTATCATGCGGCGGCCAATTACCAAATAGAAGCCTTTAACAAGACTCTTTCAAATATACTGCAAAAGATGGTGGATAAAGATAAGAGGTCATGGCCTGATAAACTCTTTCATGCTTTATGGGCTTATCGGACTACCACTCACAATGCAACGCGGTCAACTCCATATTCGTTGGTATATGGAACAGAAGAAGTCTTGCCAATTGAAGTTCAATTACCCTCACTTAGAATAGCCATTTGTGATTAGTTATCTACAGATGAACAATCCCAAAAGCGATTGAATGAATTGGAACAGTTAGATGAGAAAAGATTGTGCACTTTGCACCACATGGAAATCTATCAGAATCGAATAGCACGAGCTTTTAAAAAAAACTTCACCTTCATTCATTCATTCAGGGAGAATTGGTATTGGTTCTCAGAGCACCAATGATACCAGGAAAGAAGCCTCCCAAGCTTGAACCAAAATGGTAAGGACCTTATTCAATACATAAGGTCTACTCCAATGGAGCTTATTCATTAATCTCAATGGATGGAGAACTCATCACGACTCCAACCAATGCCAGATTTCTGAAGAAATAATTTGTATAAACCAAAATATGGTTCCCCAAACCAAGATTCTTACAAGTGGTTCATACAGCAGTAGTCCAGTATGACTTTAAACTGCATCATCATCCACGGTCTATGCATATGACCTTAAACTATTTGCACTTTCGCCCAACATGACGTTAAACTGTAGAAAAGAACTTGTCCCCGCAACATGACATTAAACTGTGCAGCACCAGTTCGTCCTTGCTATATGACGTTAAACTATACAGCAATGGTCCAGTATGACCTTAAAATGCAACTTTGTCCCACACGACATTAAACTGTGAAAAAGTTCCCTAAACCGTCCAGCATGACCTTAAACTACATCATCCCTGGTCCATGTATATGACCATAAACTATTTGCAAATCCCTTACGTCCAGCAAGACGTTAAACTTTGACGTCCTAAAAACATGACGCTAAACTGTATAAAAATCCCTTACGTCCGGAAAGACGTTAAACTATACAATCTCAAAGGTCCAGCATGACATTAAACTGCAACATCCATGGTCTATGCATATGACCTTAAAATATTTGCACTTTCGTCCAACATGACGTTAAACTGTAGAAAAGAACTTGTCCCCGCAACATGACATTAAAATATGCAGCACCAGTTCTTCCTTGCTATATGACGTTAAACTATACAGCAATGGTCCAGTATGACCTTAAACTACAACTTCATCCCACACGACATTAAACTGTGAAAACGTTCCCTAAACCGTCCAGCATGACCTTAAACTGCATCATCCCTAGTCCATGTATATGACCATAAACTATTTTCAAATCCCTTACGTCCAACAAGACGTTAAACTTTGACGTCCTAACTACATGACGCTAAACTGTATAAAAATCCCTTACGTCCGGAAAGACGTTAAACTATACAATCTCAAAGGTCCAGCATGACATTAATCTGCACCATCCACGGTCTATGAATATGACCTTAAACTATTTTCACATTCGTCCAACATGACGTTAAACTATAGAAAATAACTTCTCCCCGCAACATGACATTAAACTGTGCAGCACCAGTTCTTCCTTTCTATATGACGTTAAACTATACAGCAATGGTCCAGTATGACCTTAAAATGCAACTTCGTCCCACATGACATTATACTGTGAAAAATTTCCCTAAACCGTCCAGCATGTCCTTAAACTGCATCATCCCTGGTCCATGTATATGACAATAAACTATTTGAAAATCCCTTACGTCTAGCAATACGTTAAACTATGACGTCCTAACTACATGACGCTAAACTGTATAAAAATCCCTTACGTCCGAAAAGACGTTGAACTATATAATCTCAAAGGTCTAGCATGACATTAAACTGCACCATCCATGGTCTATGCATATGACCTTAAACTATTTGCACTTTCGTCCAACATGACGTTAAACTGTAGAAAAGAACTTGTCCTTGCAACATGACATTAAACTATGCAGCACCAGTTCATCCTTGCTATTTGACGTTAAACTATACAGCAATGGTCCAGTATGACCTTAAACTACAACTTCGTCCCACACGACATTAAATTGTGAAACAGTTCCCTAAACCGTCCAGCATGACCTTAAACTGCATCATCCCTGGTCCATGTATATGACCATAAACTATTTGCAAATCCATTACGTCCAGCAAAACATTAAACTGTGACGTCCTAACTACATGACGCTAAACTGTATAAAAATCCCTTACGTCCGGAAAGGCGTTAAACTATACAATCTCAAAGGTCCAGCATGACATTAAACTGCACCATCCATGATCTATGCATATGACCTTAAACTATTTTCACTTTCGTCCAACATGATGTTAAACTGTAGAAAAGAACTTATCCCCGCAACATGACATTAAACTGTGCAGCACCAGTTCGTCCTTGCTATATGACGTTAAACTATACAGAAATGGTCCAGTATGACCTTAAACTCCAACTTCGTCCCACACGACATTAAACTATGAAAAAGTTCCCTAAACCGTCCAGCATGACCTTAAACTGCATCATCCCTGGTCCATGTATATGACCATAAACTATTTGCAAATCCCTTACGTCCAGCAAGACGTTTAACGTTGACGTCCTAACTACATGACGCTAAACTGTATAAAAATCCCTTACGTCCGGAAAGACGTTAAACTATACAATCTCAAAGGTCCAACATGACATTAAACTGCACCATCCATAGTCCAGGCATATGACCTTAAACTATTCGCACTTTCGTCCAACATAACATAAATGGTGTGTTATTTTGTCCTTAGTGCATGACATTAAACTGCAAAGTCCCCCTTATGTCCAATATGAGGTTAAACTGTATCGTCCCCATCGTCCTAAACTACATGACGCTATACTGTATATAAAGTCCTTGATATGTCCTACATGAAATTAAACTGTTATTTTGTTCCTGCTACATGACACTAAACTATACAGCACCAATAGTCCTAACTGCAAGACTTTAAACTGCATAGTCCCTTTTTTATGTACTACATGACATTAAACTATGCATCGTTAAGGTTGTTGTTACCTCTTGTTTCTCACACCGATTATGACTAACGTGAGCTTAGAGAAAACATCAACCATAACACTCTCTTTGGGCCGCTAATCATGTGTAAGTCCCAACAACCTTTTTTATTAGATCGTTGTCCCCAAGAACAACTTGATCATTAATTCATTCTTTAATTGAACTACACGGACTTTGATCCTTTCCCTCCAGGCTGGGTATGTAGGCAACCTCCCAGGGTTCACTCCCAAAAACAATCTCTTCACATCGGTTCACCACCATCTCATATGATGTTGATTTGTGAAACCACCCATAGAATCAATATTTTTACATTGATTCACTTCCGTCCTTGTTATACGACGTTAAACTATACAACACTTTTTTCTGGTACGACAATAAACTACAATATTCTTTGATCTCCTCACTTGAGAGAGAACTCTTATTGACATTGATTTTTCAATCATGTTTCATTTCAAAAAGACTACGGGCATACATGGTAATGCCTAAATTTTTTATCTCAGGATAAACCATCATTGCACTAAAGTCCCCTTTCACCCTTCACATGTACGAACCAAATTTGTACAAAGGGTAGTTCTAGAACTGCGTGTACTTGATTCCCATCCTTATGGGATACGTAGGAACATTCGAGTGTCCCTCGAATCCAGTCCCAAGTCTTTTGGGCCTAACCCCAAATTTCACTTTCAGTCCCTTAGCTGAAAAGTCCTCATGAAAACACACACTGTGTATTCATTATTATGGTCCTAATTCTATGACCCTAAACTAAGATTTCTCATACTTTGGTCATGTATGACGTTAAAATGCATTTCAAGAACTATGTATGGATTGATTCTCATTCTTATGAGATACGTAGTGAATTCCAAGTTTCAATTCAGGACCCAGCCACAACATGATTATGGTTATCATTGACCTATGTATCTCTATATACATTGGAAAATACCCAGATTTATGTGTTATAATCCTAACCTTAAATATTTTCAGATCTTCATAACCCTTTTCATGACTTCTAGTCAAAAAAATGTCAAACTTCTGAGAATTATTTTGCCTGACTATGCAGCACGTGCCCATAGGTGGCCTTTCATAAACAGTCCACATAACAAACTTGTCAGCCGAAAGATTCTATTTATTTGACCATGCAGCCAATGCCCTTAGGTGGCCCTACATAATTCAACACCCTAACGGGTTTGTTAAATGATGGTAACTTCATTCTTGGGAAGAATGCCCCTTTTGTCCTTATTTGTCTTAAACGCCAGTATGTAGGGATATGCAAAAAATATCCATCCTTAACATATTTGTCCCATGTCCTTTTTCATGATCTGAAAGTATTCAAGTCTATGGTTTATTCTTCTTCCCTACATTTGGGCCATACCTTCGTAGGAGTGATATTCATCCAGTTCTTCGATATTCTTGTTCGGAAATATCTTCTCCATATTCAAGTACCTCTTTCCATACAACAAACTCTATACTTTAGAAAATTTGAATCTCCATAAACGTTCACTGGCTTTTAGCTCTAGGAAAGTAAATTTTTGGGAGTTCTTTTTCCTGACTATGCAGCACGTGCCCATAGGTGGCCGTGCATAAACAGTCTACATAACAGACTTGTCATCCGAAAGATGCTATTTATTTAACCATGCAGCCAATGCCCTTAGGTGGCCCTGCATATTTCAACCCCCTAATGGGTTTTGTTAAATGATGGTAACTTCATTCTTGGAAACTACTTCTTCTAATTCCTTTTATCTCTTTTTCATATCATTCCTCAGATTCAAATATTCTTAAGCCATAGTTTACATTTTTTCCCTCATACTCGAGTATGGTAATATGTTTTCAGATAAATTTTCAAGTAATTGAATCAGTTTTAGTACATTTCGGTCAAAGCTATTTCGATCTTAAACATTATCCCCTTTATGTCCATCATGCATGACTTTAAACTGCCCACAAAAGACAAAGGAACTCTGAATAAAAGTCAAGTTCCAACTCACTAAATATACATTTCTGTATGATTTAGGTAATATTGAGCAATTAAAAGGGTCAAAGTTTGTAGGATTATTTGTAATAATCCTAGTAAAAATAAAACAATGCTTACTAGGCCCATTGCCTTAAGTAAAATTGAAGCAGGTAATGAAAGAATGCAGGTACAAATGATTGAAGACAAAAGTATTTTTCATTGATACACAAGAGTTAGAAGGACATCCACAGACTGGAGTCTCTTCTCTTTTTCAAGAATTACAAGAGGCTTTCAACATAACACTTCATTTGATTTACGGCATCCCGAGCTTCATCAGCAACCACCTAGAATTCATTCATTCAACTGGATACAAAAAGTGATGCAGTGATACCAGCTCTTCTTGGAACAATTGTAAGAGGATGTTCTTGAGTGCGGTTTGAGAAAATTTTCTACTAATCAAACAGTGACTCTGTTTCTGTCCAAGAGACTTGGAAGATGGATACATGGATTTGAGAATGGAGCATTGGAAGTAAAGAGCCTTTTGGAGAGAGTACTCTTTTCAGATATTTCTCTAATACCATGTTTTCCTTCTCTCCACCAACCGGTAGTGGAAAACATTTCAGTCCATGTGTTTGCCATTTTCATATATGCAAGGAAATAACATGGAGGAAGAATTTGAAAGATCACACCATTGTTTTTTCTCTTAATGCACAGCATAACCGAAATGAAGGAGTAGCAGTGCAGCTACATTTCAGGTGTATAGTTCTTTGCATCTAGAACATTGACTCCTTGCAGGTGACCATGACCACATAGAGACAGGTAGATGCTCTGTGGGAAGTTAAGATGACATTTCTTCAAGTACATAGCAAAATCTGGGAAAGTGTTGTCGCAGATATCATAGTCATCGTGGCCAATGATGTTCATCATGTCATCAATCCGCTTGCTAGCCAGTTCATCAGCCGTTCCAATTCCCTTGGGAACCACTGAATCTGCACAAAAGATTAATAAACTAACTCTTAAATAGGTTTATTTTTCATAAAATTTGTGAAAGAAATTTGAAAAATGGCGAAGGCATTAAGTCGTGCAAGTCTAAACAATGGCACGCAATTATTCGTGTGATGCGCTAGTTTTTGACGTGCAAGTATAAACCACGCAAGTACAGATACCTTTACAGAAGCGCGACATCAAGGAAAACACTAGAAAATAGAGAAACCTACGCGGCTAAGGTGACCTGTGCGGCGAGAGCTCGAAGGTATGAAGTCCGGAAATCAGGATACTTGTATGGAGGTGAAGCCATGTATTTATAGGCCAAGAGGCCTATCTGTGCGCCGTACCCAGTGCGCTTAAGGCCTATGCTGAAGACTTGCTCGCCCCCCTTTTCCTTTGGATGGATTCGATCTCCTCAGAGTCAAATCCTCATTTCTCTCCGAATCCAACTCTGAGGGGGGACTTTTGTTGACGCTCCTTTCTTCACAGAATCTAATGATTGGAAAAGGGGAATATCTGAGCTCAAAGTGATTCATCCTTTGAAGAAAACTTCAAAAATCGACAAAGGCATGAACACAGGATCAAAATCAATTGCACCGCGCAAGTTATCTCACTGTCGTGCAGGTCCACTTGCGCGATGACCTTGGTCGTGCATGTGACTTGCGCGACATAAGTGGTAACCGCCCGGTAACCGACCATGGCATTCTTTTTCCTATAAATAGACCCTGTGGCCCCCACATTCGAGAGGATCTTTTTTCCAGAAACTCGGATTGAAGCTCCCGACGCCCAAGTCTCTTCTCAAAGCTTTCGGAACACTTATAAGGTAATTTCTTACCTAGAACGGAAGATCTAAAGAGAGGGAGGAAGGCCTAAGTGTTGAAACTCATCAACACTTGCACGCCTGAATGGCCAGCCCTTAAGGGAACTGGTCACACTTGCACGCTGCATTATTCCTTCAATAGAACTTGTGCGTCCCTTTTATGGGAGAACCTCAAGAGGATTATAAAGGGTTTAATAAAGAGTCGCTCGAGTATTTTAATGCTGGTTGAAAATCACGCAAGTACCCCACATGCCGCGTAGGTATACCTGCGCGACCAATACATGCGCGCCCACACAAGACTTGTGCGGCTTTCAAGACTTGTGCACCCCTACATTTTTGGGTGCCCATCTTGCCCATTTTACCCCTCTTAATCCATTTCACTTTTCCTATTCAAGATTCAGTCTTCAAGATACTTTTCAAAGCCATTTATGGCATGATTTCTTGATTTGACTTCCTTATCTGAAAGGAATTCGGTGGAATATCTCTCAAAACCTAGTGATTTATACATATTTATGTCACCAAAGATTGAGAGTTCATTAATTCAACCTCATCCTTTAAGATGAGATAATCCTTAACCTGTTTCTCCTTTTCAGGAATAATCCCCAGTTATAAGTCCTTTAATCTGGGCTTCTTCCTCAGGAGTAAGCCCCAAATTCTTAAAGTTCCCAAACTTGGGCATCCTCCTCGGGAGTAAGCCCCAAACCATAATTCCTTAACTTGTGAATCCTCATCAGGAGTAGGCCCCAATCATAATCCTTTAATATGGGCATCCTTCTTAGGAGTAAGCCCCATGTCCTCTAATTTTGGGCATCCTTCTTAGGAGTAATCCCCAATCTCAAATTTGGGCATCCTTCTTAGGAGTAAGCACCAAGTCGTCATAATTATGGGAATCCTTCTTCAGAGTAAGCCCCAAGTCCTCTAAATTTGGGCATCCTTCTTAGGAGTAAGCCCCGAGTCCCTTTATTTGGGCATCCTTCCTAGGAGTAAGCCCCAATCTCAAATCTGGGCATCCTTCTCAGGAGTAAGCCCCAAATCTTAATCCCTAACCTGGGTCTCCTTTTCAGGAATAAGACTCAGTTATAATCTTGGGCTTACTTTTCAGGAGTAATCCCCAAGTCCCCTAACCTGGGCCTCCTTTTTAGGAGTAAGTCCTAGTCATAATTATGGGAATCCTCTTCAGGAGTAAACCCCAAGTCCCTTAATTTCTCTTAACTAGTCCTAAATTATGTTTGATATGAGATTCCTCCTCAGGAGTAAAACCCAATTATCAATCCTCTCCTAATTTGGTTTTCCTTTTCAGGAATAAGTCCCAAGTTAGAGTATTTACATCTTCATAAATCACATATACCTTTATGGACCCTGTTCCTGGATTTTCTCCCTAAAAGTAAATCTTAAACCTTCATCTATCTGGGCAGTCATACATACATAAGCCACAAACAATTTCTTATGATTGCATCATTCATGGCACAATTGTATAATTTTTACCAATACCTCTTGTTTCTCACACCGAGCATGACTCACGTGAGCTTAGAGTGTAAAAGTAATTATGACATTCTTCTTTGAGACATCAATCATAAACGTCATACTCCATTACTCGAACTACGTGGGTTCTGATTCCTTTTCCAAAACAAAGGATACGTAGGTAGCCCATTTATGGGTTTGATCCCAACTTTGAAATAATCCATTTCCTTCTGAATGACGATAAACTTCAAGTGCCCCACTGAGTGGCTTTAAAACCAGCCTGGTCATCATAATGACCAAGAGACTTTTATATAAATGTTTTGATGGACCCATTGACCAAGAATCTCTATATAGATACAGATGATTCTCTATTGATGAAGAACCTTGAATACATATAAAAGATTCTCTAAATTTCTTTCATATTTAATCATTGATTGTTAAAACTAAAGGAAAGCTCATTTTATACTTGGTAATTTAATAAGGATTCACGAACATAACTTAAATCTATAAAGAGAGTCCCAGAGTAGACAATAATTCCCCTAAAAAAAGGTGTGATGAGTCCGACCTCCCATCCTCTCGACCAATTCAAATTCCTAAGCCTCATCAGTCCACAAGATAATGAGCGCCTACCTTTGGAAAGTAGGTCCAAACGGATGTGGAATCATTGGATGTTTCCGGTTCTATGAACAAACCCGCTAGAAACCGATCAGAACGTTTGAATCTCCCGTCCAGGAGGTCATCCCCGAATTCCGTGCGAAATAATGACCTATAGCCTATAGTGCAATTACCATTCTATGAAATCCAATATATCATGTTTTGGAACTATGTAGGTCATAGAAAATTTAGTATAGGGAATTTTTGTTATGATGTGTAACATTTCCTATATGAAGTAATGTGTTATTCCAAATTATGTTTTACCTATGTTGGATTTTATTTATATTACTGAATCCAACCTATTTTAATGGAACTAATAATCCATTGGTATCTAGAAATAGATCAAGTCCCCCAAAACAATATTTTTAGCATTGCGATGTAATGAATGTAAAATTTTTATTTTGGTTGTGAATTTTTATAAAGGAGATATTGATCAACACACATCACATATTTAGAACACAAATGTTATTTAAGAAATTCAATGATAAGAATGGATAACTTTTAAAATGATATTCTTTGAGAATTATTTCACATGAGAATAGTGAGTTAAAATGGAGCAGAAGTTACTCAAATTGAATTAGAATGATAAATAAGTGTGGTAGAGTATAAGGATGATATAACATTATTATCTAGGCATGATTAAAACAATATAAAAATTCTATACAGAAAGATTGATTGTTTCATTAATGGGATTAAGTTGAGTCTCTGAAGGGTTCTAGTTTCCTAATCATTTTTATCATGTGAGGATATAGTGTCTAGTTCTATTAAGATAATTAAACAATATTCCAAATCATTCACCTTAAAGGGATCTCAATATAATTAGTAGTCAGTTGACCATAACAAAAATTTTAATGACTAAATAAATATAAATATAATGAATTAATTTCTATCAAGAAAAAATATAGAAATAAGCATCTTTGAAATTGTTTATGGCCGTGGGATTATGTTAATGGTGTGAAGATAAGGGCCATCTGGAAAATTAATATAAGGAAAAAGAATAAATTCTGATTATGTAGTCCTTTAACTATAAATAAATAAGGTAATATTCAAACTTGTTCCCTAATAATTATGGGACCCTTCGATGAAAAAATACAGGGGGGTTGACTAGAAAATGGAATTACAATAGCTATAGTGAATGTTTGATGAAATGTGGTGGGAGGTATACATATCATCCACTCTATAAATGAATTTTTTATTTGATTCATTTTCTACTCACTCTTTTATATCTAAATAATTATTTAATGGTATCACATCACTACCTTAATGAATAGTTTTGTATTTGGGGGTGAAAACTCATAAGGTTATGATGATTTAATCACACATCTATAGCACATATCTAAAAATCATTTTTGGGAATTTTCTTCCTATAAATAATGTTAGTCTTCCTGTAGTTAATTTTGTGTAAAGTTTTTCATGGATTGGATACATTTTTATAGATCCCATATCAATTGGAAAATAATAGAGTTTATATTTGATATCAAAATTATTCTATGATAGTATTTCGGTGTGATATTGAACAAAAATTCCCAACATAAATTACTTCTTTAATATGGGTTTTTGTACCTATTCTTGTAGGATGTTAATCTCAAATTGATATGGATAATGTTAACATGGAATTTATTCCTATTGTTTACGATTTTGACGATTTTTCACCAAAATAGATCTCATGACATCCCCCAAATCATGAATTTTAGTTTCTTATATAATAAAAACCTTGTGCTACACATATTACAAGTACTCCATATAGAATGTAAAGGATTGAGTGGAAGCAATTGGATAATCCTTTCTAGGAGATTCTAGATAATATATTCATTTATCTTAGTAAATCACCATGGGATGCATTGGTTCTTTTTCACACAAATGATGAAGGGTCAATGGGTCCTTAAATTTATTATAAGGAACCTATCAAAATAATTAATAAGAATATGTTTTATCTACCTTTTATTGATGATATATTTGTCAAATACAGGGATCATAATATTTTTACAAGATTGATATTCGATTTGGATATCATTATGTAAGGGTCGAGAAAGAGGATATACCCTAGAAATCCTTCCATATGAGGTATGTTCATCATGAATTAAAACTAATTCTATTTTGATTTAAGAATTATCATTTTATCTTCATTTAATTAATGATTATAATATTTATATATTACCTTGCTTAGTTTTTTGTTTCCTTTAATAATTATATTATTTCATATTATAAGATAGAGGAAGAGAATGAGGAAAATTTGTGGATTATAATGATGACTCATAGGAATGTGATGTTATATGCCAAATTATACAAGTATATATTTTTCCTAAAAGAAGTCTCATTCATAATAAATATAACTTCATTTGAGGGTATATTGGTGGATCCTTAAAAGACAGAAGTTATTGAGAAATGTCCTAGACTATCAACTGTTACTATCATCCGTAGTTTTTCTGGGTTGGATGAATATTACTAATTATTTGTGACATATTTCACATGACTATATAATCTAGTCTCCACATTAACTTAGAAGGGATTAAATTTCTTATGGATAGATGAATTTAATGAAAATTTCAATGAAATGAATTGAAGGATGGTTAGTGTGACTATTATTGCACTACCTTATAGTGGGGAAGGTATTAGAACACGTAGTGATGCATCAAAAAATGAACTAGGATGAATATAAATTGAGAATGTTTTTTTGATAGATTATGCCACAATCTAATTGATAATTCTTGAGAAATATAACCAGACTCATGACTTAGATCTAGTAGCTTTGATTTTTGTACTGAATATATAGAGAAATTATATATATATGGTAAAAGGTGTAACATATATAAATATCATAAAATATAAAACTATATATTTATAGTGAAATATCGGATATGTAATAGATATGAAAATTAGAGTTGATATAACATTATGAAAATTAAATACATTACCACCCTACGAAGGCATACAAGGTCGTTGAAGTTCGGTGTCAGAATGATGATTCAAGTTTTTCAAAGTTCAGGATTGAAATATATATAATATTTGAGGAATTATAGAGGCATAATATTTAAATATTTAGGAAAGGGGATATGTCTTATCTTTCTCATATGAAAGTTCAACCATCCATTGATGAGAATATTATGAAGTATTATATAGAAGATATTATGTTACAAAAGATGGTGTGGAATGTTCCTCAATTCAACTGTGAACATGCTGGAATGATAAGGTTCATGATCCTAGTATGTGATCCATCAATACAAGACATTAATATCTATTAATTGGATGAAGGTCATAATTTATCATTAACTTTTAATCATGGATGTAAAAATATGTATAGTGATGTAAAATAATATTTATTATTTGATAATATCATGATCCAACCCAGGACGACCATGAAAAAGTCACCCAATCTAGCCTGAGACAAGTCCTCAGATGCATTCTCGATCCTCTTAGGCTGGAAACTAGTTTCAGTAATTAGATAACTCTCGGTTTGGATTTCTTCCCAAAACCTGATAGGTAAATAACAAATAAATAAATAAACTGATGATAATAAATTTAATGATAGTAGAAAGAAATAAATCAAATAAAACCAATTTCAATGTGATCATGTAGGTCACCACAACCACTAGATAAATGTCACCCCATGTCATCCATGTATGTGATGGAGAAACACCCAAAAAATTAATAAAAAAGAAAGAGATTAAACCATTTTTACTAAAATGCAGTATTCATGTCCAGATTAACTATTCCTTATGCATTAAATTTAAAAATAAAATTAATTCATTATAGTTTGAATATAATTATAGAAAATAGGGTTTCTATCATTTAAAGAACCATACAATGCCTTTTAGAAATACATTTTTAAAACCAACAGTGGATTTATTCTTATAATGGTTTTCCATTTCAAAAACCCAATTTAAAATTTCCAAACCAAGAATGAAACCATAACGAAACACCAACAACAAGATAAAAAAATCAATGCTAAAAGATTAGGAAACAAAATATATATAAGTATATACACATAATAAAAATGGTTAACCAAAATACTATAGAATGAAATAATAACATATATATAGGTAATAAAGAGAATTTCCTAAACATACTATGACGAAATCCCCAGACATTCTTTCTCCAGGCCCACCTACCAGAATATGGTGCACCTCCATATTTAATTGCCAACTTTTATGCTCCAAACTAGCCTCACATATGGAAAATACCACATAATTTATCCTTTATATGGGAGGTTCTAATCTGTATAATCTAGAATAGAAAGAAACTATCACTCAACTCTTAGGTTAACGTCTAGGAATCACATGATGTTGGTACAAAAGAGAATGAGGAGTTCGTCACATATATTGCATTAAACATAACCTTCAAGTGCAAGTGTGCATTACTTTCCTAATCCTTGAAACCACCTATATGAAGGAACCCTTATTAGAAGAACAACCATAGGGGTTCACATATAAAAATAAACCTCTAAATGTAAAAAAGGGCCTAAAAATTTAGTATTTCAAAATGAACCCCCAAAACTAGTGTAAAAATATCATTCACGATTAGAAGATTCCAATCGGTCCTTTAACGTCATTTGATTTATAAATTAAACTTCATGGTTATAAATGAGACATGTTTTAAAAAACACATTTATCCACATCTATTGAGTTCCAAAACCCACATTTTAAAGGATAGAAATAAATCTTAAATCAATTTTAGACCTTTACGATAATTCACATTTATATGATAGATTGAAAACCAACATAGGAGAAAAGGAACTCATGTTGGAAGTTTATGGAAAAGCATGTAAAAAATGGGTGAGGCCATTTACAAGAAAAAAAAGGTATTATAACATATAAACATAATATAATAATGAAAAAACGTTATAAAACATCAATAAATCATAGATTTCAAATTAAAAACTTTGATGTCAACCACCTAATCAAAATTGGGAAGTGGATACATCCCTTAGCTCAATTTTGGATGGACTTAATCATCACCACATCACATATAGGTCCCTTTAGGATCATTGGTTTTGGTTCTACCATCATACAAATTGTTTGATGCTCAATAGAGATGGGTCTTATATTGTGGGGATTATGCGTGTGGATAGAATTGTTTGAGGCCCTTCTGGATATGTTATCCCCACCTTGTTCGAATTTCATGGTAATGGAGACCCTCTCTAGGATGAGGCTCTTGATATGCCTATAGGTCAACATATTTTTAGTTAAATTATAACTCAACTATAATATTTTGAAATGGAATCTACAATAATATATAATTCTCTGCTCGATCTCAGTACCACCCATTTTTCTATTATGTATCTTATCCATAGGTGTAGGGGTATTATCACCAATACCTTTAAAATCCTATGCACTATGTATGAGGAGAATAAAGAAGATATATTCCTATCTTCCATTCCAAACTAGGATGGTGTGTATATTATTTCTAGGTTGGGGACCTTTACTCAAGAATAATTCATTATATTAGAAGGGATTCCATTGGGCTCCACTATTTGACACCCTTGTAACTACCTTGTTTGTTTTTTTGTCATTTTTCCTTATTCCCAAGGTGTTATATTTTCCTTCCTCTTTTGAATTAAATAAAAATATAAATTTTTAATAAAAGATAAAAAGGACGATAGCTAAGCCAAAACATCTTTGCACTCAACACCTTTATTAGTGACCACTCAAATTTTTTCCTTTCCCACTTATATGCATATTCACCTTAACATATATATACAGTCACCAAGACCCAATGTACATATTATCATACAAAAGAATATGTAAAATGTGGTCTATAAATACATGACTATAAATTTATATACCTTTTTACACATATAAATCTCTTTTTCATATATATAATAGAACATATCCACCATATATATATCTATTAATACATCCATGAGTAAATATATATATATATATATAAATATATAATGGGGTTTATATATGTATATTCCATCATATGAATACTCATGTATGTTTACAATGACAACAGAATCTCAAATCCACCACAATGAGGTCCAAAGTACGCTAATAAATATAAGAAGAAGAAAAAATAAAAAACTACAATTAAAATTGGGTTAATTTGAAGGAATTGATTAACACATACCATAATCCAATTCAAACCTCACTACCCTCAATGGTCTTGAATAGAATTGGACATAACAATACCAAAGGACCCTAGACAACAAGAAGCAATAAGAAAACACAAACCAATGGGTTAGGGTGAAGATATGTCATGCTCTCAACATCGTTAAAGATTAATTTTGCAACAAAAATTGAATGAAAAATAATTTGAGGAAGGGATGGATTCTCTAGAGAAGATTGCACAAATAAAGTATAGGCAGTGGCAGCCAGAACTTGTGGTGGAGGAGAGGAGGGAACTGTGAAATGGGGGATGCACCAACACAATGTCGCACAACCTGTAGAGGAAGGGGGGGGGGGGGTCGCACAACCAAATTAGTAGGATGATAAGAAATAATAATAATGTAATTAATTATAATAATAATTTGTTATTATTTTAATTGTTTCAAAATATTGTAAATAATTCATGTTTTGGCCACACTGTTTATGACACCGTCTTCCTCTAGTAAGGTGCCTGGACATGTTGCATAGGAAAGCCAAAAATTAGGGAAACTCGGCATTGGATATATAGTTGGACCTAATATGAACTTCATAACGCTTCTCAAGATCTATACATAGTTTAAACTAACCATGTACTAATTTTGTGGCTATTGTGAAAAAAAAATTTAAAACTCATCATGGCCCTAAACTCCAAAATGGGACTATATATAATTATATTGTTAAATATAATTTATAATTTGCGGTCAATGTGTGATGAATATCCAATGCATGAAATTTTATACACCCATTATGACTTAAATATTCTATCAGTAAGGACATTAGAACGTAAAACCCCACTATATGAGACAATGTTTTCAAAACCTATGCCCTAAGATACAATACACACCCTTCCTCTCAAAATATGATCTCTAAAAGAGGATCAATATTCCATATCATATAAATGATCCTACAATTAAATTTTAAATGATGTAGACTAATGATATTGAACAATATAACCAAATACCTAAAAAATACACATACCTTTATTCACACTCTAAAAAACATGGAACACCACAAACCCTATCATAGTATCACAAATTAAACCCATAAAGGTTTTTCTGAGATCTAAATTTGCATCTTGTCACATGACCCATCATCCAATCTAGATAAATACTATAGTTAGGGTTAGGTGAGGTGGAATAAATGTATCAAAAAGGAAACTATATTTCAAAATTCCAAAAAAAAAGAACAACGTCTAGAGAGCTAGGATCACCTCGAACTTATCAAGAGTGATCTCCCCACTATTTAAAAGTCAAATATCATGGACCAACACCCAACATGAGATGTTCCCAAAAAATAAATCACATTATATGCCCTACAAAACAATGATTCACTGTTTCCATAAGACACACAAATCTCTAAAAAAGGAATAATCCAATGATTCATCCCAAAACACTCCTTTAAATCCCTAAATAATGAGGAATACAGAATATACAAATCATGTGGCCCAAAATTGATGAAATAAAAATGGAAAAACTCATGTGCATTTATATCCAATGTTTTAGAAGACAGTTGAGAGAATAAAACCCCCCTACACCTAGAAATTCCTCATCATTGTGAAGGGATTCACTTTGAAACATGTAGATGGATCCCTAGTCCTCTAAAGAATATAACTCCCTATAATCAGGGACCTTTAACCTCCAACTATGGTGTCCTCTTCTAGAATCAAAAAATATCTAACATCTCCCCTTCCACACCGCTGACAATAATTCCTAGGATTATGGAAACTAGTATATAATGTCAGACCCATCCAAAATTAAAGCAAATGAGTGGGTTGTCTGATGAATGAGATGCATGAATTGATGACAGATATGTCTCGATATGAAGACTCCAAAGGAATAAAGATTCTTTCAATAGATTTTTTGATACTATTTCTAGAGAAAAGTGAACTAGATAATTAAAGTAGTCAACCTACACCTTCAAAACTTGTTATCCCTACTGAACTCCCTCAAGGTCAGCCATCCTTTTTCCCTTGATAGTCCTTGAACACAATAAAGAAAAAATTAAACATTGTAAAGAAATCCCTCCCACAACTCTACTAAGAGTTTTTGAAAAACAAATAATCGAAAGTGATCCCATAGAATATTTTGGACCATTCCAGGTGTCATACACTGAATTAAATATAAACAACCTAGAAAGTAATCATTGAGTCAAATTTCATCCATATAACATTTTAAACCAAACACCAAACTCATAAACCAACCTATTAAAAAACCAAATAAAAAATATAATCAAATATAAACTAAAATTAACCATAACACCACCACAAACCAATCTCATAAACCACTTTTAAATATAACCATTTCCAAAACCAACCAAAAAACATTCCCATACAAAATCCACTCTAAAATTGAAAAATATTTAACTAAAATAATCCCACCACACCCAAAATAACAAAAAATAAAAAAATAAAAAAACTAACTTCCAAAAAATCATGTGAAAATATAAAAAAAGTATTATCTCTCATTTCAAAACCTTGAAATCCCCCTTTTGAAAATCATTTTCAAAAAACATAACAATCTTGAAAAACCAAACACATACCATTAGTACTATAGGATGAATCAAATATATACATCCTTTTTCATGTTCAATAACCCATCAACACATACCACAAACCATCTAGATACCATATATATACATCAATTCATATATATAATATTTCATAAGGATTCCAATGGTCAAAATAAGAGATTTTAATTTACAAAAAAACACAACCTAGATTTCAAACTCCCATCCATATTTTCAAAGTCTCCACTTATAATTAATGCTTCAAATTTCCAAATTCCCATGAAAATTCAACATCACATTTCAAAAAATATTTATGAAATACCAAAATTATTTCAAAAACAAATTATAACAGTAGTTTTATAAAATAATTCTAATATATCAAAAAAATCATAAAACACATTTTATTTTCAAAATACCTCAATTCTTATTTAAAGAAACCAGGGCTTTTATTTCAGAAATCCAATTTCATTAAACGAATTACAATTTTTAAAGCCCATGGGTGACACACAAAAACTAAATCAGTATAATATAAAGTGAAAATAATAGAAACACAGTCTCTCATAATATCAAAATTTCAAAATCATACAAATTAATCTAATGAAAAAAACTTGGTCAGATGTTTTTGAAAACCAAGAAATGATAGTGTCATTACACTAGAGGTCAACAGAGGTAGTTTCATGATTTTTCATTGTTTTACGAAACATTTATTGTAATCATGTACCATTTATGTCCCTATAAAAATCCACTCAAACCATTGTAGTTTTCCAAATAAACCCACCAAATTTCAAAAAAAACCATAAACTCTCAAAAAACCAAAAACCATTAAAACACCTAAGATATGAACTCATATTCAGAAGCAAAATCATCCCAAATCACTGTGAAAATTCATACATCCTTCCTAATAGTTGGTGGTCATGAACCTTCCCATGATTGACCTATTGAATTCCTAAAATCTGATCGCCAATCATCTATAAATCCCCAAATAACTAGCTCTAACAAGTATCTCAAATGATTTTTTCATGTAACAACCCAGATCAAACCTAAATTGGTCAATTGATCTTCCCCACGACAAGGCCTGAGAGTTGTTCTCAATCGTACAGGTTTGGAAACTATTTTCGGGCATCAGATAAGTCATAGTTTGGAACTATTTAGTTCATTATATATAGATATGTAAAAAATAAAAGAACAAAATGTAAATATAAATAAAAAACTAGTAGTGGAAAAGAGATAAATCAGAATATATCTATATTTAATCTTATGGGTAACTATCAATAAGTGAATTAACGTCATAACATTGCAACCATGTTCTAGGAAGAAGCAACATTGTATGTTAAAATTAAATAATGATCTATAGTCTAATGTGTTAAAAATCAGTAAGTGTACCCAAATAAACTATTACATATGAATTACTTTTAAAAAGAAAACTAATTCATGAAAGCTTATAAAAAAAAGAGAAAATTGAGTTTCTCCCATTTAAAAAAACATACACATACTTCCAAAAATCAATATCTATAACTATTCAAATATATTCATTTTAAAATATTTTTCCATATAAAAACCTATTTTAAAATTACTAAACATAAGAAGAATCTTTATAGAAACTTCAGTAGTAGTACTAACCAAAAAATTCTAATAGATGAGGAAATATAAAATAAATAAGAAGAAATAAATAATAGTAACTTATAAACAAAATACTACAAAATAAAAAAAGAACATACTCTTAGGTAATCATTGTAATTCCTAAAAATCCCTAGAGACAACCAAACTAGCTTCACAAAACTATCCCCACTGGTAGAAATTCCAAATAAAACTATCCTCTATCTAGGGGGATATAATTTATCTAATTGGTACTGGAAATAAATTATCACTCGCCCCTCTAGATGAAATCCTAAATTGCTATTATTTTAGTATAAATTTTAATGATGTTTTTATCAAAAAATTTGAATTAAGCATGACTAATAGATGTCATCGCGCATGACTTTCCCAATCAACAAAACCTACTATTTGAAGGGCCTCTTATTAAAATGACACCATATAGGTGATCTTCATATAAGAAACTTCTCAAAGTTCCAATGGGGCATACACTTTTACCATTTCAAAACCAATATCTAAAACCTGGTGAAAATATCATTCAGGTTCACAAGATTCCAAATGGTCCTTTCAAGTCATTTGATCTTCTAACTATACATCATAGTGTCAAATGATCCATATTTTAGATAATATAATTAGCTAAATATTTTTTGATCAAAAAACCACACATATGGTTTTTGAAAGAAATTAGATATTTATTTTAGAAATTTAAAATATTTCACATTTAATGGTATACATTTAAACATGGTTAGTCAAAAGGACCTCATTATGGAAGTTATGGAAAATCATAGAAAATAAGTGGAAGTCGATTTCAATGAAAGAAAAAAAATGACCTTTATAATTAGTATAATAATTTAAAAAACTTGTTAAAATCATCAAATATCACAGATTTCATATTAATGTAATAGACATAATGACCCTACATCAAAATAGAGATAACAAAGATGAAACTCCTAAGCACTGGATGCCTTTATGGATGACCACATGAATATTTTATTTCCTATTTATATACATATTCAAATTCACAAATATATATATATAATGTCACAAACCCAAATGTGCATATTCTCATGTCTAGAAATATATAATTGTGGGTCCTTATATACATTCATATACTTGCATAATCCCTATTACACTTACATAGGTATGCATTTTTCATATATATATATAAGAACCCCTATCCATAATATATATATTCATATATAAATGAGTGAATATATATAAAGGGAGAACATATATAGGTATATTCCTAGCTATGAAGACAAATGATTGTCAGCTTTGAAAACGGTGGATCATTTCCACATCAATGAGGTCCAAAGTACTCAATAAAAATATAATAAACCCAAAAATTATAAAATCACAAATACAAATTGGGAAAAGGTATAGGAACTGTATAAACCTTAACTGAATCCAATTAAAAACTAATTTTCACCAACATCGATGAATAGAATCAGCGCCAATAGGACCCCATGTCCCTGGAAAAAAATTAAAAAAAGATAAATACCAAAAAATGGGTTAGGTTTCAGATGGGTCATGTGCACTATATAGGGGGTGTGAAATGGTGAAATGAAAATTGAAATGAATAAATAGGAGTAGGGATGGGACTCATTAGAGAATATTACACTAATAAATTTGATATATTGGTATCCAAAACCCATGACGAAGGATATGAAGGGGAACACCGAAGGGATTTTGCTGTAGAGTGTTGGGAGACACATAGGGGAGTGCGGGTGGTAGTGTAAACTAAGGTGAAGGGATGGATAATGAATAACAGTAATAACTATTATTATTAGTATTCATTTCAAAATCTATTATAGAAATCATGATTTGGCCACACATTTGACCAAACCATATTCTAAATGTGTGCTTCTACTAGAGGCCATAGAAGCCATTAATGGGAAGGTTGTATGATTTGGGAAACAATGTGTCAGTTGTGTTGTCATCTCTACTAACAGATATATTTTCATTATTGATGGATGGTTTCTATTGACCTTGTGCTAACAGTGAACCTATGTAAAAAATTAAAAAATTGGAATTAAAAAAATAATACCTTCATTAAATTAAAAAACCTAGACAAATATAACTAAATAAATAAATAAAATTAATTTTTCCAGGTAGTGTGTGATAGATTACATCAGAATGGATATTATAGAGTCAGAATCATGATGCTTACTCTGTCACCGTGTTAGGGATAAGAGACATAAGTCTAATATAATGTTACATCCTATAACTATACCAGAATATAAATGGGAAAACGTGACCATGGATTTCATAATAAAAATCCCCAAAACATATTAAGGGAAGAATTCTATTTTTGATGTAGCGAACCTCTATAAAAATAAATCAATTTAATTTATATTATATAATATTTCTTTATTAATTAGATTACTCAATTTTATATTTAGTTAGTTCTGATATTTCATTGAGTACAACATTCAAATGTATCTGACACGGATCTAAGGTTTACCTCAATGTTCTTGAACAACCTTTTGTTCTCCCTATATATAGAGTTATGTTATTATGCTACTTATCATTATCCAATATGTGTTTAGTCTAATAGAGTTAATTTATACCCTAAAATGCAGGTTAATATCTTACTCTATTGATTAACCAAGTGGTTTGGACTAATTAATTCTTTTTTATAATGTTCTTACAATAATAGATTTCACTAGAGCATTCATATGGCTCCCTAGGAATATGTCATTAGAATAAAGTAAATAAATATAATATGATGAGATTAAGTTGAAGAAAAAATCTATTGGGACATTATATATTAGAAGAAATAAAGGAGAGGGTTATATCCAATATATAATACATAATGAAATATTAGTGTTCAAAATTATGTTAGACTAAAAATCATTAGAGAGATCTATAGTATTTATTTGGTGACAAGGTATTCCGATGAATATATCATAGAAATAAGGAAATTAGGTTTTGGATATAAGGGAAAATTGAGATCCAGATATACTGGTACCTTTGTAATTATTGATCTTTTCAGTATGATATCTTATCACTTGGTGCTTCTGCTAAATCTCTCTAGAGTTCAAGATGGGTTCTTAAATCTCTATTGAGAATGAACATTCATGATCTTTCACATGTATGGAACTCATAGATCATATTTTAGGACTAAGATATGTCTTATAAGGAACAACCAGTGATGACTCTAGATCATTGAGAGAAAATTATATTATACTATATTATTCACCTTGTCAACGTTTTATAGTGAAATCATAAAATTGAACAATCCACGTGGAAACCTAGATATGTGACTAGGCATAAGTATCCTCATTTTTTTGCTTATAAAGAAAACATTATGCAGTGCAAATTCTTATAACGGTGTTGAATATAAAACCCTAATATTTTTTCTATATTTTCCACAATAAAATTATCATTTTAGGTAGCATACTCCACACAGAACACATATTTTAAACCAATGAGGACAATATAATGATATATTATATTCAACTAATTTTAATGTTGGGCATGAATAATATTAAATACACTATAAAAATATTTATAATAATTTTCTTAGTTTATATTTAATGATTTACTCTTTGTAAATAATTATTTACTTTGGAGTAAAGTCAATTTATGCTTGAATAATATGGTTTATTCGTAAATTATTTTTGTTAAATTTTGTGTGAAAATAGTATTATTAATTTATTCCAATACTAAAAATTAAATTTTATTAAACAACTTTTACTTTTGGAAATTATCTTCTTAATATTATTATAAGTTTGAATATTTAGAAATTTCCTAAAAATATTAATTTCATATTGAATAGTGGAAAATATTTATGTTTGTAAAAATGTACCTTCTTTCATTTCAATGATATATTTTAAAACACACATTTTATATTGGATTTGATATTAAAGTGATATTATATAAATTTTATTTAAAATAATCTCATTAATTCCAATGGGATTAGTATTTTACATGATTTTTATATAAATCAATTTTTTGGCGTCAACCAATTTATTATTGAAAAAACATTTTCATCACATTTTACAGATTAATTTTTAAATTTATTTATACCATATATATGAATTTAATTTCATTAAATATATTCCATATTTTAATTAGTGTGTTAATATTTGGTAAATATATCCCATTTATTTTTAAATATATGAATTGTAACTGTGGTAAAATTTATCACCTTGGAAAGGTGTAAATTGGAAAATTAAGGTTAAAAAATAATTAGATAATGAATTAAAATATATTCAACACTAGCCATTTTACCATTATATGATATAAATTTGACAATATCAATAATAAAATTTATTATATAGAATTTGAGTTCCATTTTCCTTTGATACTGAGTATTATATAATGAAAATTATAAAATGTCACCCTTTTTCTTTTAAATTTCACATTTATTTTAAAATAGGAATAATTTTTTTTAATGAATATTAAATGTCATTTTGATCTTAATGAAATTATTTTTATACTGCTAATTTATTTCAATTTTTTAGTGGTAATAAAATTTCCTTAAACGCTTATACAACACATATAAAGTGCTTACACAATTGATGGAAAAATAAAATCAAATATTTTTTAAAACATAAATAAAATAATTTATTTAATGAATTTATGTCTTAAATAAGTAATATTAACAATAATTGATTTTTAATGTTGAAAAGGATTTTGTTTTACTTCAACATTTGGAATTTGATTATGTACATGTGGATTACCACCTCTATTACGCGATGTGATTCATTTCTCTTTTATAAATTACAAGGATGGTAATATGGGTTAATTAAATGAAAATATATGACATATTTGTTGTGATAATTATTAGAAAATGTTTATTTATTATTTTCTTGTCTTTTGTTTCATCAGTGTAAAAGGGAAGACCATGTTCATCCTTACATCTGTCTTACTGCCTCCATGAATGGTGTAATTCATTTATACATTTATAACTTTTATTGATGAATATATATATACTAAATAATTTTTATTTAATATAAATGATTTAATTATAATCAAAATACAAAGAATAGAACTAACAAACCAATGTTTCAATGAAAAATTATGGATTTTACCCCCAAAACAGTCATACAAACAAAAGATTGTTAACAAATGGATGATAAGATGTCATAAATCAATCAAATATGATACTATATATATTTATATAGTTTCATTATGTAACTATAATAAATATAAATTTATTTTATATAATGTTAAAATCACTTATTATTAATGGTAAACTTGAGGTGAGGGATTTCTTCTCAGTTTCTACTTTGTTGAGATATATTTTGTATTATACAGCTATTTATTTTTATGCATCGTATTTAATAAACCATTTTTTTAAATTAATATATATTTAATATTTATTAATAATTTTTCCATTAATTTTTACCCTTTATAAGGTTATTGTTTGAAATTTCTCATATAGGTAAGAATATATTTTACATTCTCAATTTTTTTATTTCTATTATATTCATAGAAGGAATCTTATTATCTATCCTTCAAACAATTCATATATCTTCTTATCCTGTTGATATTTATGTTTTTTAAATGTTTCATTCATGTTTTTATTATCTTTGTACAATTAATAATGAATAGAATTATTTATAAAAAAATATGACCATATTTTTCTTATGATTTGGTATATATCTATTCCATGTACATATATTTTTTGATTTTTTTTACAAAAGTAATTTTTATATACTCAATTTATTTATTAAAGATATTTTAATTAATCCCATATATTTAATAATTAATTAAATTAATATTTCTAATGTTCTTTTAAAAATTAATTTCTAACATTCTTTATTAATAGCCAAAAGGAATGGTTTTTAAAACACTATGAGTTTACATATTTTTTTTCTGAATAAAGTAAAAAATATTTAAAATATTGTGTTACATTATTTACAGAGTTAATATTTTTATAAATTTAATAATAATTTTATCTTATCTTAAAAAAATAATAAGTTATCTTGTGTTTTAAACAATTCTGAGTTGAACTTCTGATTCACGCAATAGTGGGTTAAACAAAACATGTTATACTATTATTATTTATTATGATAGTTATCAACAATAAATTGGAATGATAATTATGAATTGGATTAACTAAATTTCAAAAATATGGTTTAAAAATGATAATATAATTAGTTTTTTTGTGACCAATTAATTATAAATGAAAGTAAAAACATTTTGAGGATAAAAAGAAAACGTTTTCAAAATTACTACTTTTATATTAACACGTGTGTTTTATAATAATAAATTAACCTAGCCCATTTTTTATAATTATTTCAATGAAATTTATATATAATATATTTAATAATATATTTAACATTCATCTTATATGTTTTTTAAAATATATATAAGAGTAAATATAATTTTTTTCATAAGAGGATGTATTTTTCTAAAATGAACTTTTACCAACATTTAATAGATCGCTTATTTAAAAAATAAAATTTTATAAAATATATTTTAAAAAGTATTCATAATTTTTTAATTTTTGATTTCAATATTATATTAGCTAAAATTTTCAGAATTTTTTTATGTGCCATCATTTTTCTCATGAATAGTGAAAAAATACTAAATATTATTTCCAAACTAGCTTTTAATTCAATTTATATATAGAGTTAAATTATATTTTAAATTGGTTTTATGTTATTATTATTCAATATTAAGTTAAAATATCCAAATAATTTCGTTTTAATCAATTTCAAACTTCAATTAAATATAAAAATATATCAAAATTTTAAATTTTTCACTTTTAAAGACATTAATTTTATCTTGTATATGTGAATAATTTTAAATTTATTTCTACCACTTCAGTTTTTAAAATTAGGAAAAAGTATTCTATATTTATAATATTAATAATTTATTATGAATAATAAAGACAAATTAATTTATTTTCCAAAATAATTATTAAAATATTTTAAAATTATTTACTGTGATGAAAAGAAAAACGAGTTTACCAAGGGACTAAAATTTAACTTAATGGTCTAAATGACCTAGAAACATGTACAAACAAAATTTTATGGAACTATTTGGACCCTATACACTCTATTTTTAATATTTTTTATTATTATCAGATCTATATGTGAGGGGGGCCTCCCAATAGTGTTGCCTTTTTGTATTTACAAGAATGTAACTCTACCACCACTATAAAAAGGAACACACACACATAACTTATTAACAAATATCAAGAATTTTAGCTCACAAAAACAGTAAAAATAATATAAAAAATTCTCTCCTCTAATATTATACCCCTAAATTTTGGATGAAATAAATCCAAGGATTTCATTTGTTCAAACTAAAAAGAATTTCCTAAATATGAGGTAATGTTCTTGAACGAGAACATTTTTTCCTTATCATCATGTTCAATTATTATTAATAATTATTATATAATAACTGTGGTGTCTCTAATACACTAAAATTTTGTTTTTTTAGGGTTATGAGCCACAACTTCATACTCATTCATCAAATGGGACATGCAATAAACATTAATGTATACAACCGATTATCACCTCACGAACTGATGTCATTTGATCTTCCATTAACACCTCTAGTGGTTAGTAATAATTATGGAATTATTTTTTCTATATGTTTTACAAGATTTATTTAATTTATTTATTATTATTTAATTATTATATAACACATATCTTCCCAAATTCCATTTTCTGATAATATTATAACATCGTTTTTCAACGTCTGGACTACCGCCTCCTCAAAGGGATGTGATTCATTTAAACGTTACATGGAATGTATTAAAGACCAGTTTGATAAAAAATATGTGTTGAATATAACATAATAATTATAATAGAATTATAATATATATATATATCTATATGGTTGTGTGTCATTTAGGTTTTTATTTCCATTCATATGGAAATACAATACAGTGTTGATGTCTATATACGACCTACCATATCCATGAATACTATATTTTTTTCCTATCTCTATGATATTTGGGTCAATATAAATACATATATAATGATTATATTTTACAATTTTATCATGGTATACTTTATATAAATGATGATATCATGATCAATGTTATCATAATAGAAATAATAGGTCAAGTCATATAAGAAAAAGAAATGTGATTATTTCTTAAATGTAACATTATAGATGGATTATAAATAAAAGAGTAATATTAAGTCATATAAAATAAAATATGATAGGATATATATATATATATAAATATTGTTATATTATATATTTATTATAATAATATATTTATTATATAATACTTTAGGACAATTACGAAGGAAGTCAAGACATAAGGCAAGTGGATTTATAGTATCACTTTTATTTTTGGAGACTCATTCCATATTTTACTCTCATTTATATTTTTTAGTTTATATAATTACCTATGAAATATTATATAATTAATTTAATTTATTTATTTATTTTTAATGTATAATTTTTTTCTTTCACAGATATCTTGACTCAAATGATACTTAAGAAGTAAGGGATTTCTGTCTCACTTTCTACTTTTGTGAGACACATTTTATATTCACCACCTATATCTTCTATGTAGTGTATATAATTCCAATTAATTTATATTATTTTTATTATATTGAAATTTATTGTTATTTACATGTCTATTTTACGATCACTCTTTCTTGAGGTTTATCATTCAAAATTTGATAAATCGGTTGATAAGGTTTGTCTCACATTATGTTCTTTGAGACGGATGTTATATTTTTAACATATATTCTTTTACGAAGTGTGTATATTGTACCCTTGAAAATTTATGACATTAATCTCATTATTTTTATTACATTTCAATCTTTATTAAATTTCAGTCTTTCATAGAGATTGTAATTCAACGTTACCAAAGTACTAAGAGTTTATTTCTTCAATCTCTTCATTTATTGAGATTGTTTATTATTATGGTCCCATTGATGAAATATTATTATATATATCCCAAAAATTGTATGGTATTTTATTATCAAATAGTTATTTATAATATCTCCATGTAATGTTACCATTTTTTAAAATTTTGTAACATATTATAATTAAGTAAATATTTTTAAGAAAAAATGAATTTATATCTCTCTTTGGTCGAAAATATGTGTTCTCTCTAAATAAAAATCTGAATTCTTTGGAATTTTATATATATTATTTTATACTTGTTTTAATGGAAATTTATTTTTTAATGATTTCTATTTTAAAATTATTTTATGAGTTTTTCAAATATTCCCTTATAAATTTTCAAAAGGTATTTTGAACGAAAAATATTTCGATAATTTAGATGATTACTTTATAAGTTTTATAATATATTAGCCAGGAAAAAGGTTTTTAAAATGTTTTGTTATATAAATAAAAATTTCCAAAGGTTAAAGGATATTTTTCTCTAGAAATAGTAAAAAAAATTTCCATCTAAGATGACATCCATTGGTGCTACCCATACCTTACTGGGAATATGATCCATGTATATCATTCATATTCATTCTTTTAATGGTTTATATTTAAAATAAAAGGATGTTTATTAATCTCATTTATTATCCTTGGGCTATACCACGATAAAACCCACTTATTTTCATTAGATATTCTATGATGAAATGAATTGAAAACCTTCCTCTTTTCCATATAATATGATATTATGAAATGTTCATAATACACAATTCATTTTTTGGGTTATTATATGATGATTTTTTATGATATTTTGGAACATATAAGTATTCCTTTCATTATGTGATCGGTGGGACCTATATCTCCTTAATGTGAATTGGGTAATGATAAATGTTATATGATCTCAGAGGTTGAATGAATTTTAGACCATGCATGAGAAAATATGGTGTATGGGTTACTGCACTTTCCCAAAAACAATAGGGTAAATGGTTTATAGCCTACGTCCATCAAAAGAGGGTACTTTGGTTGTATCCCAATCATATAAATAAGAGTTTACACAGGTTGTATCACAATACTAAAAGCAATAGGGAACATGAGTTATAGCTGATTCTGGAAAATAAAAGGGATCACTAGTTGTTATCCCCATACTGAAGTAGGTACAGGTGTGATTAGACCGAGACTAACATGTTATAATGGTCTTGGTTGGTGGACTTGGTATAAGATTTTCAATGTTTATGTGTATTAAACAATTATATTTATTATTTTTATCTAATGATCACATATATTTTTATCTAGATTCCATTACGATTCACGTATTATGAAATGATAATCATTATTTCATGACTCATGGTTACGATATTTGATATGAAGGGTATGGTTTTCCATTTTTATAATCACGTTCTCATACCATTATGTTTATGTTATTCTTGTGTGTCTTCTGGGATTACTCTACTGATCAATCGAGCTCACCCATTTCTTATATTTCTGTTCCTTGCGTTTTGGAGAATGGTTTTAATTATGAGTACTGCTGGGGAAGATCATTATGGGATACTTTTAAAGATATTTCACCATGATATAAGATTACATTCCTTGTTTCCAAAGAAACCTATGTATTATGGTCCCCCGACTTGTTTTTATATAATTTAATGAATACTTGTAAAAAAAATTAATATCCATATATGATAAGCCTTGTTTACAATTGTTGTTATCAAAGGAAAGTCTTAGTCAACCTTGGTAAATGTGGAATATAATTATTTAGTGAGATAACTAGGAAAATTTATAAAGATATGTATAGTTATTTGTCGGAGTATAAGTCTAAACCAGAATCAAATTTTTTAAAATGTATTGGAATATAATTAAATGATTGATAGAGTTAATTACAGAAATTACATCCCTCTTTGGATATTACAAGTGGATGTGTCCTTGGCATAGATGTACATAAGGGTGAACACCTTGAAAACACTTTATTTATCTATAACCGATAGTGAACTAGTTCATGTTAGTGGGCCTTACTGCGCACCTGGTTTGAAACTACCAATGGGATATTATTTGGATATTCACAAACATTTCATTAACCAAAAAGGAGGATTTAAATAGAATGGGATTATGAATAACCTATAATAAACTTTATTTTTTATGGATTAAAGAAGAAGTATCCATGATTTATATATATAATAGGTAACCTTTTTTTATTTTTTTCTTTTCACTATGGTTAGTGTTTATTGCACTACACTTTTTGATATTAATCTATGAATGGAAAATAAAGAAACAATATTAATAATGACTGCAATGGAAAATGTTTTGATTTTACACCTGAGAAACCGAAAGATAAGGGATATATAATAAAATGTCTTATTGATATACTCAAATATATTTACCAAGTTATTAATCATGTTGATATTCTAAAATAATTAATGGTGAAACAACATTATTTTGATTCTTTTATAAGGAAAATTCCACCTTATCTTAATAGTTCCAATGATCCATTAGTTTTTGAGTAATGGATCAATACCAATGAAAATATATTTTTTGTTATTAAGTGTTCAAGGATAGAAAAAATCATTTTTTGCATTTGGAAGGTGAATCAGATCAGTTGTGGAATCTTATACATAACATGATGTAATAAGAAGAAATTGAATATATGGATTGGTAAGTGTTTTAAGGGAGATTATCTTGTAAATACTCAACTTGTATTTCATAAAAAAAATATAGAGAAATATGTAAAGTCCCGGAAATTTCAACGAAACATTTTTCTTAATTTTCTCTGCAATTTTACAAGAACATAGTTTCTGACGGCACTTGATTCCGAGGCCCGGTGTGCCCGGAATTCTATCCGAAGTTTAGCTCGGGTACGTTCAGTGAATGAACAAGCATGAATTTATAACTTTTGAACAGGTGCTCGGAATCAAATTCTGAGGGCACCGATGGAACCATATCACCGGTAATTGCTTAGTAACGCCTTTCCTGGAGTTGTGTTTGCTCGTTATGAGTTTCTTTAATTTGTGGATTAAGTGTTAGTCAAATAAAATTTTTGTTAAGAATTTTATTTCCCTTTCGTTGTGTTAGAACCTAATTGTAGGAGTTAGGGTGGGACCCACTATTTGTTAGTTTTTCTTGAGTGGATTAAAGGTGAGGTGGGGCCCACATGAGCCCCCACATTTTCAAATCCCTTACCTCCCTAACTCTTCTTAACCCCCCACTTAAGTCGTGTAACTCTTATAACTTTTAAACTTACCATTAATTGGGTGACTTTACCTCTCCTCTCATTAAGTATGCCAACACCCAATTCAATTATTTAATTTATGTATTGAATTTTTGAATTGTGGATTAAGTTAATAAAATAAGGGTGAGCCTTATTTTATTTTGGTTAGATGTTTTGTGTGGAGAATTGAGGAGAGAGCTCTTCATCTTCATCACGAAGAACACCAAGACTTCGATGAAGAATGTTGTCACCATAAGAATTGATCGAAGTGCCGTCTCTTCTCCTCTTCACAGCTGGCGTGTTTTCGAAGATCGATGACGCACCCTCTTTCGATCTTCTTCCCGTGTCAACAAAAAGGAGATGCTACTTCCTCCTCGGGCATTCTCCGTCAACTTACGGAGCATCACCTTGTGACGTTGCTTTCTGCGACGAACCCCCGTTCTAGCTACCCCCAAGGTAGGGGTTTAAATATTTAATTATTTCGTTCGTGAATTCTAATATTTTGTACATAGTGAATTTTACAACCAGTTGTTATCAATTAACAAGAGGGGCCCGGACCGCACAAACACGGCCGACCCTCCTCCAATTTGAATGTTGTTTTTAATTTGGTTGGGACGGAATGGTGTGGTGTCGTCACACCACGCGAGATCGTACGGCAAGTAATGTGCGGCGCAGTCACGCCGCGCTTTGAAGTTTAACAAGGACGTGACGTCGTCACGCTGCATCAAAGAAAACTGAAGACACCACGGCCGGAGTGGGACAACGGCGGAGGGGCGCGGTGCCGTCGCACCGCGCCGGATGAACCAAGCTGCGGCCGGTTCCGGGACGCGGCGGAGCAGGGTGACTGGTGGCTGGTTCTAGGCCGCCGGTGTCGGCGAGGGAGGAAGGACGGGCCGTTGCTGGTCGTTGTTGGCAGAACCGGCGGCCGGACAATGGGAAAACTGGGGGAATTAATTCCCCCAGCTGACGAACCATGCGACCCCATGAATGGTGTATTTTTGTTTCTTATCACTTGGTTTTATGGGTTTATATAAGTAAATATACAATGAATACATATTATATTTTTATCATTATTTAAATTATGGACTTTAATATTTCATGATCAAAGTATGAGGAACATAAATAATAAGTCAAAAATTATAAGAAAGACATGTTTTTGTTGGAAATGTGACATTAACATGGGATAGATAATAAAAGTGTAATATAAATTAACATGATAATTAATTATATTTTGATATATATTAATATTTTTATTTAATATATTTATAATAAAATAAATTTATTATAATGTATTTTTAATGTGTATGAATAAAGTCAAGACTTATGTACTGGGGATTTAAATTTTCCCATTTATATATGCATGACATAGGTCATATTAAAAACATGATTCTTTTATATGGTGTATATACAGTCCTATGACATATTATATCATGAATTTAATTTATTTCTTGATATTTAACATTTTAATTGATTTGATTATTTCATGGATATAATGATTCAAAAGTTACAGTAAAAAGTAAGGGAATTTGGTTTCACATTTTACATTAATGAGACACCTACTATATTCATCACATATTTCTTCTATGTGGTGTATATACATCCCAAGAATATAATTTGGTATTATTATTATTATTAAAATTTATGGTATTGAAATATATATTATAAAATCCCTCTTTCATTGGGTTTAAGTTTAAAATTTTAACAAATTTGTAAGATATTTTTTCTTAATTCACCTTCTTTGAGACACACGTTATTTTATGCATCTATATTCTCTTACGAAGTGTATATATTTTCCCTATAACAATTTATATCATTAATAAAATTAATTTACTAATATTTTATTCCTCCTTCATATGTTATTATTTCACATATATTATGATTTAATGTAACCAATGTGGTAGGAGTTTATTTCTACAATCACATCATTTATTGAGATTGTTTTTTATTATTCTCCTATTAATGAAATATTATGATTCATATCTCATGAATTCTAATGAAATTTATTATCCAATAGTTATTTATGATATCTTTATGTAATGGTGTTATTTTTTATAGTCTTTTGAACTTTTGATAATTATTAAAATGTTTTTAATAAAATCTGACATTATTTTTCTTTTCTGTCAAATATCTGGGATCTTTCAAAACATTTATTTATAAAAATGTTTTAAAATGGTTTCTAAATGATATTTATTATATATTTCAATTAAGAAAATTTATAAAATGTTTTATATTTTGACAATTATTTAAATTATATTCAATAATTTCTTTATAAGTCATCAAAAGCTATATTAAGATAAATGGATTATAGAAATTTCAAAGATTATATTTTATGTTTTAAATGAAATTTTAATTGAAAAAGTTTTAAAAATGTTTTCTGATTTAAATGGAATATTTCCATGCAAAAAGATAATTTTCCTCAAAAAAAATGATTTAAATGATATTTAAAAATTATATTCAATCTAAGATGACATCAATTAGAGTAACTCATGAAATACTAGGACTATGATCCAAAGAAAAAATCGTTATTTTTCATAGAATAGTTTGTGTTTATGATTACAAGTTGATTTTGAAATCCATTTATTATCTTTGAGTTATACAATAATGAAACCCACATCTTTTCATGGGTTATTCTGTGAGGAAGTGATTAGGGAATCTATCACTTTTCCCCAACATTTGTTATTATGAATGGTTTATAATTCCTATTTCATGTCATCATTTATGATATGATGAATGATTTATGATCTTACAAAACACTTAAATATGGGTTTAATTATGTTATGGGTGGAGCCTAAAAATTCCTCCAATTCATTTGGGTAATTATAAATGTTATTCGACCTCCTAAGGTATATAGGTTGTAGCCCATTCTTGCAAACAAGAGGATTCAATGGATATATACCATCTCTCAAAAGAAGGGGTAAACAAGTTGAAAACAATCCTGAAAATAATTGGGTTCATGAGTTATATCCAAATCCTAAAAACAAGAGGGTAAACGGGTTGAATCCCAAGACCAAAAACAAGAGGGTACATATGTTTTATCACCAAACTAAAAACAAGAGGGTACATGAGTTGTTATATGAATCTTGAAACAGATTCTAGGGTGATTATCCCAATCCTAACATGTTATAAAATTCTTGGTAGGATTCCTTGAGAAAATATTTTCTATTTTATGTGTATTCTAAAACTATCTGTCTTATTCCTATGTTATCCTCCCATATATTTTTAACATGATTCCCTTATGATTCATGTCTTATGAAAATCCAATAAATATTTCATGACTGTGGATTATGATATTTGATATGTAGGGTATGACTTTAAATTGTTTTTCTCATGTAATCATACCTATATGTTCATGTTAAGGTTATGTATCTTCCTAGTTTACCATTACTGGGAATCTGATCTCACACCTTTCCTATAATCCCTTTCCCCAGGTTATGATTAAAAGATTTATATTGTAGTATAAAAGGGGGAGATATTTAAGGGATATTTTGATGATCTTTCAAAAATATAAAAGATTATATTAAAAGATTCCTAATCCACAAACCTATTATGGTTACCATGTGTCTGTTTATGTATTGTAATCAATATTCATAGAAAATGATATAATTTCCAAGTATGTTAATCCTGGTTCATTATATTATATTTTTTAAATTTGTGTTCTTAATATATTTTCTCACCTATAAAACCATTATACACTATTCAGCTTCTTCTATAAGATTTAATTTGTATTACAAATAAATATTTATTAATTCATTCTTGTTTCAAGGGTTTTCTTCCATTATATTTATTTCTCTAAAAAGAATTACTTTATTAAAAAACATATATTTTTTATGAACTTATTATCATATTTTATTACTTATTAATTTTTTGTTCATTAACATTAACTTTATATATTCACTTTCTTGTGATAATTTCTCATTGGACAATATATTTCCTCTAAATTTCAATTCATCCTCTATAATTGATATTTATATTTTTAAAAATATATACAATATCTATATATGGAGTCTTTTTAGGAAAATTATTTAATTGATTGAGTAAATATTGATATTCCATATTATTTACTCATAATAGTATTTTTAGAAGTAATATTATTTAAGAATGAAATTTATCATTCTATATATGAGGAGTGTATTATATAGTTATTCATGGGTGGGGACCAATTATATATTGAACTGTGATTCATCAACAGGTATCATGAGAGAAAAATATTTTCAAAATTGTTAAATGAATTTTTTTGTATACGTATCCATTAATTAAATCAAATTTTTACAAGGAAATGGTGGTAAATATATCATGATGTCTAAGATTAAGATATCCAATTTTAACAATATCCTATATTATAAATATAGTTATAATTATCCATGAGATTAAAGAATTAATATTATATATAGATTCATTTATTAATAACATTATTGATTAAATCTCATGTTTTTTCAGTTATTTTTCCTTATATATTTATCATTATAGGTTTAATTTGGATATATTCCAATGTATGTAACCCTTACTGAGAATATGAACCTTCCATATTATATTTTATTTTCTCCAATATATAGAGATTGATTTTATAAATAATATCATACATGAGAGAATATTTATTATTTAATTTTTTTACATTTCCAATGTAGTATGGGAATCATGTATGAGACTATTTTTCTAAGACTGTTAAATTGAAAATTCATTTATTGAATGATACTTTATATCTTGTACTAATGTAATAATGTAAAAATTGTCTATGTGTTACTAGAGTTGGGATTTTTGCAGGGAATGGGATAAAACCTATAAAAACAAGTTTGTAAATGAGTATTTATGGTGTGTCTTGACCAACACCCACTTGTTATTCCACCTCAGTCCATTTCTGAGTTATAAAATTTTAAATAGTATCATTGAATTATTTAAAAAAGTAGTTTCCAGAATATCCATTTTCTTATCTTATTAATATATTCCAATTTCCCCATTCAATATTATAATTAAAATTTTAATTACTCCTTGAAACTATAATATTTTTTCCCACCACAACCCACTGTAAGTTATTAAATCCCCTGGTTATACTAAATTATCATAATCCTTCAATTATAGTGACTACTCACGGAATGATCATGTATTCAACACAAGTATTATCTCCTTATTAATTTTTTCTTCTTAATATTAAACTTCCAAGTATCTAATCATCATAATAATATATTGAATTAAGTGTCATTAGTATACATAGATGCCATTATATTTATGGTAAAACCATTATTTATTAATTTATATCCACTAAAAAAAACAAAGGTACGCTATTATTGTGTATGAGTGTACTACCGCCTCTTTGAAGAACCATTTTTTAAATTTTCATCAATTTTTTCATTATTTATTAAGAAATATTCAAAACTAGTACACTATTATAAAAACATGAAAATAATATCATTAGGATTATTTTATAATGATATTATTTTAAAAGAAACACCACCTTACCCATACTTACCAATTAAGTTGAAGTGTCTCCATGTTTTCATCGATTTAACCACCTATATGAATGATAGTATAATATAATACCATGGATGAATACGTAAACAAAAATAATAATGTTATTATAATATATTATGAAAATATTTATTAGTGTAAAGTTTTATAAACATTATCTTAGTTATATTACTTATTATTAATGTATTTTCATTGCTCTCTAAAAACACTAAAATAAAAAAATGACGATTCCAATTTATTAAAGTGTAACTAAAACGGTTATGAAATGACATAAATGAATTATAAATCAATATAATTGATATATTATATTATCTTAAATGATATATTATTGATGAATTTGGTTCTAAATATTGGGTGACTTTATCAGAATTATAAAAAAGATTTATGTTGTTGATGTTATTAAAACCCGATGGTTGAAATAATATTTTACTAACCAATATACCTAAAATAAATAATTGTAACTCAGGGATACAAAATATATTTTTTTGAACAAGGTTATGAAATATATTTATATTTTATCTAATTCTATTTTATTAGAGGTTAGAGTTTCATCAACTGATAAAGTAAACCATATAATATTTTTTCATCTCAAATTTACATTATTGAGACATGTTTTAATATTATACACCATTTTATTATTTATATAGTTTATATAATTACAAATAATTTATTCTAAAATAATCCATAATTTATTCAATTGGATTTATTGAACCATTTTATTTTTATGTTTTCAATGGATTTTGATAAAAAAAAATTTCTAATGTTTTAAGGGACTTGTTAACTAAAACTCTTATCTTTGAGTTATAAAATAAGATATTTTAACTACAGTTAGCATAACATTTTATATCATTTGATAATATATTTCTTTTTCTTGGTGAAAATAGGTTTTGGATAATTTCAATTGTAATGAGAGGTTTTTATTTTTATTTTATTTTAACAAATAATCTCATTAAAAATTGACTCATAAATATTACATTAAAAATACTAAATAAAAAATATTTAAAAAATAGATTGATGTCGTGTTTTTCCTAATAAAATATAATCTTCCTCTGATAGAGTTATTGTTCACGTGTCACCATATATTATTATTTTATTATGTGATTATTTTAGGTGATCATGTTTTCCATAAAAAAACTTTTTAGTTTATTATTTTTTATACCTTTTGGATATTTTATGATACCCATTTTTTTCCATAGTTTCATTATTAAATTACAATTTTTTTCCATTTATTTGATTTATGAACCACATTTTACTTCCCTATTTCCATTATTTTATGAATATATAATATTTTTAAGCAGAACCCATGTGTATGGATGAGTGAAGGGTGGTTTCATTAAAAACCAGTGATGGGTAGTTCTATTAGGACCAATGAAGTGTGGTTTGGTTATAAGTAAAAGATGGGTTGTTATGTTATAACCCAAAATATGGGTGGTTCTATTATAGCCCTCCAATGAAATGGTTATTATTTGATATCTCATGGCATAAAATATTCTTGAGTACATTTTATGTTTACATAAACATGGTCACTAATAGTGTGTCTAATGATCCATGTATGAATGTATGGGGAATATTTGAATGATTATTTCCATTTTTATCTTTTGATCTCATGTGTCACATAAGAAAGTAATGTTTCAATATCCTAATGTATATATCATATTTAAAGTATTTTATTCATTTTGATTATATTATCACATGACTTGAGGATTATGTTAAATTTTATTGATCCTTTTTATATATATATTATATTTCCATATTAAAATTTTGTAGCTCTAAATTGTAATTTCCTTAACATTTAATCCGACTTATGTATTATGGTTATCAATAATGATGTAATTATATTCCATTATTGTTGATTTTTTAATTATTCTTATGACCTTAACCTTGATGAGATTATTATTCACTCTTTACTGAGTATTTGAGATCACCAAAAATGAAATTATTTTTTATAAATTAAATACTATTTTAGATAAATAAATTAATCACTATGTATTTATGTTATAGAAAAAATATCCAATTATTTTGTTATTTCAGACCTCTGTAATTTATAACATATTAAATTTAACAGATCATTATGAATCATAACCCATGATAATATAGTATTTTTATAGTGGAAATTATTACTAGTATATATTAGGGTTTGTGATAAAATTCATTTGACAAAAATTAAATAAGTTTTCACCTTGACTAATGTGATCCAACCCTATGAATCCCATATATGAGAGCTTCTATGGGAGACGATTTTGGAGTTGTTGCTCTATAACCAACTTATTTAGTACTAGATTACATGTTTTTATTATTAAAAAAATTCATATCACATATTAGTTATTCTTATACATGAAATTTGATTGAGATAATTTCATTAGAATATATATCCTATTAAAATTCCATATAAATTCTCCAATATGATGAAAACATAAAGGTCTTATGACATTATTCTTGAACCTTATTCTATAGCTAGATAATATTTTATAATGGGACACAAACAATACTGGGTATTAAGGGTAAGAGAATCATAAGACATTAAGACACCTTCTAATGGGGTTTTCCCTTGGTAATATCAATGATATGATGTTATGAGTATAGCCAGGTAAATAGGGCATACATATTTCTATGTGTCATTGTGTTTTCTTATCAACGAGAATGAGTATTGATCCTTATTATTTATGATTATCATTAATCGATATCATGACCCACATTATTTTATGTATTAAGGAATACTTTGATAACATATTTTTTGGTGAAGTGAGATACATTGTGTGAATTATTTGTGATATAGAATTAATGTATAGTTAAATAAAGGATGTGTACCTTTTTTTCTATTGCATACTGTTAATATCATATGCCCTATGATGGTAATAGAACTACATAAATAAATCTATGTCTATGGGGCCGCAATGGGCATGTTCATTTCCATAATTTCAAAGAAAGAGACATCAAACATATAGGTTTAAAGTTAAATCATGAAACCTTATTTGTTTGAGATATTATGATAAATATATTATATTACACCATATACATTCATTGGAGGTTGGGAATTATTGTGACTTTAACCTATTTTTTTATAGATGACTAGGTTTGTTTCTAGAATTTGAGATTGGATATTATTAAGTTAGGCCAAATTTCCATGGAGAAATGCATCTAAAGGGTCAATAATAAGCCAATTCACATTCGTAGTTAAATTATAGTACTGAATATAGTAAGTTATAAAAGAATATTTATTCAGTTTGGTTGATCCCCATAATTATTCAAAATTCAAAAAAATATGGGAAGTAAATATTAATAATAAATAATTTATTACAGATTTGGTGAATATATAATATTTATTATATTTTATCAATGAATATTAAATTGATATCTTTGCAGAAATATATTCCTTAAGAATGAATTTTGATTATTTTTTGTATTATATTAGGTGAAGAGTTTCATTATAAACATCTTGTTGTTTGTGAATCATGGGTTGAATTTTATTCAAGGTATAAGATAATGGGTCAATTTTTAGTGGCATGTAGGTTTGGGTCAAGATATCCAGTTAAGAAGAAGGGTGTGGGAACATAAAAAAGTAGTAAAAATAATTTTTCTAGTGTTTTGGATTGTCTATATGGTCATGAGAATGTTTATGAGGAGGTAGGGGAAAAGGTATTATAGAGTGAATAATAGGAAGGTAATACTTTGGTGGCAGTCATCGTCAGCCAGTTGAGAAAGGACCTAGATGATCCTCATGGTTCTGCGAAAGATTCTATGGATAAAATGAGTTTGGTGGTGGAGAAGGATGATGGTGTTTTGGACCTTCCATCACGTGAGGATCCTCATGGTGATAGTGGGAATAATGCTTATATGGAACCTCAACTGATGGTTGGTGGAGGTTCCAAGACTCCCATGGGTGATTTATATTATTAGGTGGTGAGCTCAGGGAGTGGTATTAGTGATAGAGGCTAGTAAGAGGATTCTATAGTACTCAAAGATGGTAATACAACTTGTTATAATGTTTTGATCCATGTATTATGGGTGAGACCTTGATCATCACACATCATCTAAAGAATGTAGATGATATAGAGATGGGAAATCACATTGAACAATTTATTAATAGTGATCCAATTTATGTTTTTTAGAATGATTTCGTTCGGCCCTCTAAGTATGGGTAGAAGGTATTTTGTAATTATTTCAGTGATGAATGTTTTATCTATTTTTTAGGTGATATAAGGTATGAGGTTCTGGGAGGTATGATTCCAACCTAGATGAAATAAAAGTTAGAGCGGTGGCTGTAATGAGATAAAGGATTACTTATATTTGCCACTAGACATGGAGAAAATATCAGTGAAGAAGTATAAATCTGTAAAGATGGATAGTGATCCCCAATATTACCCCATGTCTACTTGTTTGCCGTGGAAGTCAGGTTATGTTCTTGATCAATCCATAGAATTGATTAAATGCTTTGAAGAGGAAATAGTTGAACATGTTATGTCAATTAATGCTACAAAAGAAGAGGTTGATAGAATAATGGTATGGTCATGAAGGGTGACTCCCAATTAAGAGTATTGTACCTGGATCAACAAGAGGGGCATGATTTTTATGGGGATTGATTAATGTGAAGTTCAACCTAGAGGTGTTCATTGAGTATTGGAACAATATGGATTTTTAGTTCGAATATGATTTAATAGATGGACTAAACACTATGTTAAACAATACCCCATGAAATTATTTATGGAGATTAAATCTGGTAGGCATAAATTGAATTTTAATGGCTCCATTAATATTTTTTTGAACTCATGGTTTCTCACATTTTACAAAAATGTGTTATAATAGTAAAAAAATTAATTTTTCATAGGTATAGTGTTTAATGGTATAATTTTCTATAGTGTAAATGATATTTATTTGTATTCATTATTTGTGTCTCATGTCATAACTATTATAATAATATTTATTTTATAATGTTTTAGACATGGGGGAAACTAATAATTATGGAATAGTGAAAGTTATTTTGTGTGACTTACAAACCTAAACTAACCAAATTAGATATAAAATTATATATCTTTCTTAAAAAAATTCTTATGAACAATACATTGAGTGAGATAATCTCCACCCTAGAGAGAGAGATCGAGATATCTATAGTTATCACCTCCCATTATCTCTCAATGTAAAGATAGATTATTTGGATTTCTTTATCAATCAAAAATAATTCTATTACTATCAATCATGAACAACAAACGCTTTCAAGATAGGCTATTCTAGAACCCGGTGGTTCTATGAATTCGTTAAGTGATTATGGTACATGTTTGTATAGAAACTAGAGGTATTATTCTCTTGGAATTTGTACCATAATGAAAGTACGAATAAAATGTTTTTAACTAGATCATCAGTCAATTTGGAATTACCGGAAGAGCTAATTCTATATATACATAAAAATCAATTATAAATTACATGTGATGATCCTCCTCCTTTTATTTCTCTATTTAAATATAATCAATTAATGAATTATATATGTTGTAAATGGCCTTTTTATCAAATAAATAATGTAATACACATGATTTATGACTAAAAATTGAGTTGGTAATACCATTAAATGATTTTTCTCCTACACCTAGAACATAAAAATGGAAACAAATCAGCCGCATTTTTAATTTACAATTTTTTATTATTCATTTATTGACTATATACATTATTGTTTATTTTATATATATAGAGTAATCATGATATCTTACATTTTCATTTTTTCTTTCATCAACATCAATTACATAAATAGTAACATTTAGTGATTAAAAAAGATTAAGCGTTTGTAAATTAACATCTAGAGGTCCTAGAGGATCTATATAAGGAAAAAAATAATATACGGTGTGAAATTTTAGTATACACATTATGAACTATATATATATATATATATCTCTCTTGAGAAAATTTCAATGAAATCTGATCTAGGTTCCATAGATTAGATTACTGTGTAAATACATATATAATGGAAAACAGAATGAAGAACTATGTTTCTTATTACCATTTTAGATTATGTTTAGTCATCGTTATCTTTTTTTCTTAGTACATGGGATGTATTATGAATTCTAATTATCAAATACACCATACTTGCACTAACATGATGTAAAATCTACGGTAATACACCAGGTGTTGCTTGTACACACCTTATACATCAAAAACACCCATTAAAAGGAACAAACATTGAACTATTGTTAGTTCCATGGACATGAGTAAAAGAAAATTGAGCACCATGTTAAATACTCCTCATTTTATATTATAATCATATAAGTGTGATCAATTTTTTTTAAAATAAATAATTAAATGTATAATTAATCTTTTTGATTATGTGATATGTGTTTCCTTCATTTGATAGTATATACTATATCGTAAGATTAACAATTATATGTTAAATAAATTTCAATTATAAACTTTTGATGAATGTATGAGGTTTTCTCCAATAAAAGTGTTTACTAAAATTATTCTAAATGATTTAAATCTTATTTAAATTATAGATTTTAGTGATTTAATAATTGTAATATGGAACTAAGATAAATTTTAATTAAATAGATTTATTTCTAGTGCATTATCCTAACAAAAAAAAGAAAAAAAATGTAATTTCTAATTTGATTTCAAATGTATACTTGTTTCTTGATGTGTCTATGGTCATTAGATTAAAATAAACCTTTGTTTTTGATTGGTTTATTTTAAATTATTTTGATTAAATTAGAATAATGGTCTATGCCTCATCCCCTCCCCCTCATTATTTAAAGACATTTGTTCCCATAGGCTATTTTATCTATCCCCTTTTATCTAACTGATTAGACCTACTCACCTACATGTTAGTAGAATTCAAAGTAAGGATGGATCTCCCAAGGTATAATAGGTAGTCCAAATCAAGGATCCAAGTTGAAACCATTTTAGGTTATCATAAAATCCAAGGGGTAAGTATACAACATGAACCAATCTATATTTCTTTTTTTCCCTCTATGTCCAAGGGATAGTTTATTGTTCACTAAATAAACTAACCATTAGATAATCTCATAATTATTCCATTGTATTTAAATTTTTTAGTTTCGTTGTTAAATATTTATGTATATTTATGTTCTTTTCTATCAAAATAAATAAATTATCAACCACGCCAAATAGAGTAAAATATAAGACCATATTATGTGTGAAATGATTTACCAACATAGCTAACCACTTATGAAAAATAATATTAACACTAAAAAATAATAATATAAGATAAATGCGATTTTTCACATAACAAATGAAAATAATTCAACTAAAAATAATAATTAATATTTACCTTCCACTATATAAATTAAAATTGACCTCATCTTTAAAATTACCTTACCAACCCATGTTTTAGTGATTTCAATTATCATAGTAATTGTAGTTTAATTTTTTCAGTTGACTTAAAATAGTTTACACAAAAGGGTTACTAACTAAGATAGACTTGTTGTAACTATGTTGAATATGATAAGGAAATATTAAAACATGATTTTGGTATTGGGGATCCACTCAATATATCAAAGAACTATGAGTTAATGTATGTGGAAAGATACATCTTCGTAAACCCTTAAAAATATCATCTCATTTCTAGGTATGGGTTATTAGAGTGGATTATAGATCATTTCCACTAAAATATCTTAGCGATATGATATTCTAAAAATAATGGTCATGGCTATTATGTTTCCAAAAATATTTGAAGATTAGTAAAAATATAATTAATTTTTAAATTACTAAATACATTTTGTAATAAAAAAATTACTGAATTTATTCTCCTAATATAATAATACTGGAAAATCAAAAAACCTATATAATATCACTTTGATCTGTTCTATACAAGGGTCTATATCTCATAAGAATTCATTTCTAGGATTGATATAGGCACATGTGTGTTATACTATTCAATGTATCGAAATCATACAAGTACGAAACCCCACTTCCCAAGTCACATGCCAAAGAAGCTAGTAAGGAAGAAGTATATAACTAAGTAAAGACTATGTATGATGAAATGGATTACCAAAGTTATATGTTATCCTCTATGTCCAATAATACTCTAAATGAACATGAGGATATGGATTCATATATCAAAGTATCTCGCCTTTTGGATCACTTTATATATAAGGTGGTATTCAGGAAATAAGAGATCTCCAATGAACTTTTCACATGAAATAATGCATATTATGTGCCAATTAGTCCACATGTAGTCAAGATGATTGGAAAAATTGAGTTCTTAGGCATCATGTGGTATAAAATCTCGGATGATTTGTTCGCAGATCTCATTTTTTCCACTACACTAAAAAATATCCATTTTTATTATGAATTTTATTATGAGAAATAGTAATAATATACTATACTAACTACTTACACCTATCTGCTTTGTAAATAAATACATGGGGCATAAAACCCACTTTCCATATAATGATCAAGATGAATATGATAAATGAAAAGGAGTTGAAGATTCAAGATACTGAGCATCACTCGTACAAGAATAAGAAAATCCAAATTCAAGTAATGAAACATGATCAATAATATATTTCATGTTGTATGTAGAAAAAATAGAAGTGGAATTAAAACTAGCCAAAGAAGAAAGGGGAATCATCATGTGCATTTTTTATGAATTTTAAACTCTATGTATCAATAATTTATATATTATATTCTCTATTTTATTTTCATTTTTTTATCCAAATATTGGAACTAAGTAGATAATGTAATATTACTAGAGATGATGTGGATATACAAGCTACCAATTTTGTGAGGCCAGCTTCTCCAGCCAATAGAGACTATTATCTCACATTGTTAAAATGAATAGTTTTAGTTTTAAATAATACTTATTATGTGTCTAATGATACCAAGAAAATTGGTTATGTTTATTATTTCTATATTGATGGACTTATTTTATGATTTGTAAATAAGGGTTGATAATTTTTTAATGATATCATAAGTTATGGTAAGACATATCTGAATAATAAACATTATAAACTAAATTATTAAAACCAAATATTGCAAATTGATAAAAAAACTAATACACAAAAATAATATGAAACCAAGTTGTTGAATTAATGTTATGGTCATGTAAATGATAAGTTATTAACAATGATATATGTATATATTTATTTCATCTACTTTGAACTCAATCAACATGAAAGATTTCATGCTTGTTTACCATAAAGTGTTACCAAACAACTATATTGTGGACAATGTAAAGGGGAAATATATCTTCTAGAATTAGTATAAACTAAAGAGTGAAGACCATTTTTATATAATTTAGGTGGTTGATTATCATAATATAATAATTTTAAATTAGAATCAAGTAGGATTGTTTAAATTTACATAATGATGTATAGTTCTAAATATAATGATGAGTTCAAGGAGCTCAAGAATGTGGTTAATAATTAGCTAGTGAAAAGATAAATAAACATTCATTAGATTTAGGTGATGAAAATCTTAACCAAGACATTATTATCTTTTTATATGATTATTTTATTTTATATCATCATACCCCACTTTATACACCTCAATGGTTTGGATTTGTAAATGTAGGAACCATACTGTAACACCCTGAGATTTTGTAGAAAAAATTTAAATAATTTTACGTTTTTTAATATTTTTAAGTTTCATGAACCCTGAAAGATAATTCATTTTATATTAAACAACTATGATTTTCATGAATTAAATGGAACTCCAAGTTAATCGTTCATTATATGTATCATTAACTTTGTCCTTCTTTACACAGACCACCAGGTTTAGGTTGTTTTATATGCAACAATGAATTTCCTCGATGACTTGCATAACATGCAACGTAGAGGTTTACCAAACTATAATATATTATTAAAATATTTTTATTTAAAATAATAATATAACAACATCATGATAAATTAGAGATTATGAATAGTATTAACTAATTTATGAAAAATTATGGTTTGTACAATATAATATGAATTCATAGGTTACCGATTAATTATAAATGAATATGAAAACTAAACTAATATAGAAGGAAATATTATTATGGTCAAAAATATATTTTAACATGATAAATTAAATTTTAATTTATGTATTTTAATATTCTAAGTCAAACATTCCTTTCACATAGAACATCTACTTGGCATATGTTACCTGCAATACTGTATTTATACGAAACATCATTTTATTATTATAATCATTTAAACAAGTAAGTTATAACCTAGATATTGAAACAAAGTAATATGAATAGTAATAACCACTTATCAATTATTTTTTATAATTTTTTATAAAAATAAAACATATTAATAATTTATGATATGATTTTTGGTAAAGCCATTTTACGTTTATAAATATCATTTCTCAAATGAATCTATTTTAATGCCCTTATAAGAAAAATATTTAAATTAATTTTAGAAAAAAAATTAATTGAATTTGATAAAATAGACTTAATTTTTTAATTTATAAGAATTAAATTATCTTCGGGTAAATTTTTGGGATTTTCCTCAGAAACATAATTTTTTAATGAATAGTGAAAATTATAGTTTTTAGTTAAAAAATTAATTTTTTATTAATTATTAATGTATAATGATATATAAATTTTTTTGGTTAGATTAGATAAACATTAAATCTTATAATAGATTTTAATTAACTATAACCAATTTTAATTTATAAATGAATATAAAATCATAATAAATTTTGAACATCTTTCTACATTAAAAGCATGTTTTTCTGTCTCATCTACAAGATTAGCATTAATTTTAATATTTTTAGTTTTATTATTAGATTTTTTAAAACCATACACAAACCATTATATTCAGTATAATATTTAATATTTAATATGACCCAGTTAATTTTTGACCAAAATGATTAGTAAAAGTGATTAAAATTATTCATAGTGATTAAGGACATATTAAGCTTAATTAGGGACTAAATAATACAATTAATCACCCAAAATACCTATACATTTTTTCAAATACATTTTATATCTATATTTGTTCCATAAACCTTGAATTATTAGTTTTTTTTGGAATGGATTTTTTATGTAAGAACATGTGTGCTCCTGAATTTTTTCTAAAAATTCCAAGTGAGTCATTTTCCTTCCCTATACAAATCCAACACCACTCCCACTTCATCAAAAATCTAAAACATATTAATATTTGTTAAAAACTACCCAATACACATCCTATAAATCTTAACTTCCTCCTATAAGCCTTCACTTTGATAGAAGGAAATTCAAAGAATCCATTTTGCACAAACCAAATAGAGTTTCACGATTAAGAGGTAATATATTCTCTCAAGTCCTTTATTTTATTTTCCTTATACACTACATAAAAATTTAATTATTTTATAATTATATAACAAAAAAAGTATCCTAAATATACTAGTATTTTCTCATGTAAATGGTTCTACCTACACTTACACACCCCTCTATCTAATAGGTTATACACATACTATTTTTGTGTACGACAAACTACTGCCTCATGAAAATATAATCATTCATTTTTCCATTACCACATATCATGGTGGCCATTATCATGGTCACACTATTTATATAAGATATATATTATATCTATAATTTATTTATACTTAGTTAATTTTTTATGTAATATTCTTTTAGGCTCTCTATGTTATATAAATACCATAATTTGGTTTGAGGGAGTGTGGACTCACCCCCCCCCCCCTCAAAGAGATATTATTCATTCATTCACTGCATTGATTATATTATGGATAGTTTTATTGAATATACATTATATATATGATATCATAAATATACTTATAATGATATATATATATATACATATATGTCTTTTTCTTTCTTTCTCTCACCCTGACAATTAAACATAAATAGCGTTCATGCATTCGTACGACCTACCGTCTTTCGTAATGGTGTATTATGTTTCAAACATATATATTATATATATTTTTACAATACACATATAATGTATATTTATATATATATGACATTTATATCATGATTTAAATTTTCTAATCATGATATATGTATAAGGACTAACAATATAACAAATTAATATACATATGAAAACATAAATCGAATATAATATGATGTGAAGCCGTAGCATAGAATGGTCAACAAAGAGGTAAAATAAGGTCATAATAAAGCAATATCAGGTATTATATATACTAAAATTGTTCTATAAGATATTTATAATAAATTTATATTTGTTAAACAGTTGGTTTGAATGAGTACGATGAGAGTTAAGACGCAAGGTATGGGGATTTAAACTCACTTATTTACTTCCATGAAATACATGTTATGTTCACGAATCATTCCTTTTGGGTGGTGTATATACTAACCATGATTTTTTATATGTATATTTTAATTAAATTTATGGTTATTAAAATATACTGTTTATTATCTTTCAATTATGGCCGTTTTGGTTTCAAAAGTTACCAAATCCGTAAAAATGTTTTCTCTCAATTTTCCTCCTTTGAGACTCATATTTTTAAGCACCTAAACTCTTTTTAAAGGTGTGTATCCTTCCATTTTACATGTTATATCATGAATATAATTCTTTCTATGATATTTTATGCTTCATGTAATTTCATTTTCCTACATGTATATTATGATCCCATGTTACCAAGTGATAACATTTATTGGGACAATCTCATGACTTTTAGAGATTGTTTACATTTATACATACTTTAGTGTAATCTTATGTTCCATTTCTCATGAAATTCATGAATTTTATTATCCACTTTTTATTCATGTTATATTTAGGTATTGGTACCACATTCAACTCTTTGGTACTTAATATATTTAATAAGTATTTTTTAAGAAATATCGACTATACCCTCTCTTCATTGAAAAATATATGTTCCATCAAAACCATGTTTTATAAAAACGGTTTCCAAGAATATTTTAATAACATATAATGATAATTATAAGGAATTTTTACAAATTTTTTCTTACCAATTATTTCCAAGGAATCCTCTTGTCACTTTCAAAATTAGGTATTTTTTATCCTTTTTACCATCCCAATGTAATGTTCTACATTCCTCGTATACATGAACAAATTTATCCTCCACAAATACTTTGAATACTTAATTTCATGTTTAAAGGATATTTTTCCAAAAATTTCTTTTTTCAAATAGATTTGCATGGAAAACTATTTGAAATATGTTTTGAAAATATTTTTTCAAGTTTTCAAGGAAATTTCATATCAAAACTTATTTAAGATTATTTTATAAGATTTCATGAAAAATAAATTTCAAAATGATTTCATGAATTATTTTTAGTTTTTCAAATTATTTTTAAGTAAAATTGTTTTCAGTACATTTTCAAGAATTATTTATATTTTTTCAAAATATATTCATGGAAAATAGTATTCAAAACATTTTTTAGAATTATCTATATGTTCTCAAAGTGTTTTCAATGAAATTATTTTCAAATTGCGTTTAAGTTTTTTTTATACGTTTTAAAAGTGTTTTGGATGAAAATGGTTTCTATAGTGTTTTGATGATTTTTTTAAATGTTTTTAAGTTGAAATGTTTTAAAATTAATTAAACTAATCATTACTAATTATGAAGGTATTCTATATAAAATTTATTTTCAAAATGTTTTATGTATTAAAATCCTTTTTCAAATAAGAAGGGATATTTTCATCAAAAATGATTTTGAATGATATTTCAAAATTATTTTACATTTAAGATGAAATATATTGATGTTACTTATGCCCTTATAGGAAATAATATAATGGATCCATTCATATCCTTTCTATGAATGGGATATTCTTAAAGTCATTGTTTTATGAAACCTGTTTCGGATTCACATGTTGTATGTTTATGAAATCTCTTTCTATTTAATGGGTTATTTGTTTATGAAATTCATTTCTCATGCATGGGTTATAATTTTGGGGAAATGATTATGGAGACTACATATTCTCAACATGCTATTCTATTTTAATAAGTTTACATTACCCATTTAATTTCATTGGAAAATATATTATTGTTTATTATTTTGTGGCACATGTATGTATGATTTATTTATGAGATTAGTGAGACCTATATCTCATTATAATTCAGTGGGTAATGATTTATATCCCATGAGATAGAATAATATGGACTTGATATTAAAACTTGACCACTATAATGGCCATGATAGTGAACCATGACTACCAATATAGTATGTGGAGTTAACTCATGGTGATAATATAGCCATGTGAGTGAACCATGACCACCAAGATGGTATGTGGAGTGAAAACATGAAACAAAGATGATCATGGGAGTGAACCATGAATACCATGATGGTCAAGGGAATGAACCTAAACTACAAAGATGGTCTTGGAAGCTATTCATCTGCTACTATTGAAATCATATGATATGCTTTTGTGTTTCCCACAATTACATGTTCTATTCCAATGCTATGCTTTATTGGATTATGTTATTTATTTCCTTATGATTAATGTATTATAAAACCCTATTATTTATAACATGATTTATGTTTATGATATCTGATATGTAGGGAATGATCTTATATTTTCAAGATCATGTTCTGATACCCTTAATCTCATGATTATTCTTATATATATCCTTTATTTACCCTTACTGGGAATTTGATCTCACCACTTTATTATATATCCATTCCCCATGTTTTGAAGAATGATTTAATGTATAAGTAATAAATTCTGAGGTCTTTATGGGATATGTTGAATATATTTCACTAGGATATAATATTTTGTTTCCTCTTTTCCAAAGACACAAAATAATTTCGGTCCCCTAGAATGTATTTTTATAACGTACTTAATATTCATCTAAAATGGTGTAATATTCATGTATGTTAAGCCTAGATTTCAATAGTTGTTATCAAAGTAAATGATTATTCAACCTTTAGAAACTATTATGAGAAAACATTATTTATATCCCTTGGTATATTTATAATGATATGCCATGGTATTTCTCAATTGATAAGTATAATGATGTGTCATGGTTTAAGAAAATATCCTGAAATGTTTGTAAATGGTAGGGTTAGTTTTTTCCTATTAATTCATACATATCTAGATAATATACATTTATATGGCTCTAGGGATGATGTACCTAGGTATAAAAACTCCAAAAATATGTTTTGGGCCTGACTCGAGTAATCTATTACTCAATAGTGGGAATTATTACACACCTGGTTTGACACTCCAAGTTAATATGATTAGGAAATTTATAAAGTCTCCACGAATCATATTGTGGGATTTAGATATAAGTTAGAAATTAATAACATAGTATTATCCTGGTTTGTAATATATTACCGAGGATTTCATGATTTAGAAACCCCAAAAGTGAATATATTCCTCACAATGTGGTTTTATATTATGACATGTAGTGATAAAACAATGCTTCTGGTTTTATTCAATGGTTTGAATAAAAAGTAACTTGATTAATGTTGAATATGGTGGATGATTTCCTGGTGATTATTCAAGTGGAATGGCCCCTAGAGTGAAAGATGTTGTTATCGTGAATAGTTAGTTTTCAACGAACGTGATTAACAACGTGTAACATAAACAACTCTTGGACTCACCATGTATGAGAAAAAAGGATTTCACATAGATTTATAGTAATGCATACCATGGAGGAATGAATATTTGGTTTCCTTTGTGTCAAGAGTGTGTAAAGAATCACCCAAGATAATGCTTAAGAAGAACAAGATTATGTTTTGATAGTGGAAAATAGTTTAACAAATCAAGTGACTGGAAGGTAAAAATGAAGAGTTTGGTTAACAAAATAGATTATTATATTATCCTACCATATTTTTCATTGACTATTAACTGTTTTATGTGTTGAATAGATGGTAATTATGAAACTTAATGTCCCAAGAAAAATGATCCAGAATGAAAATCGGTAAGGAGGTGTGAATAATGGTTATATTATTATGAATGAATAGACTACAGAAGAATTGTGAAAGGAAAGAGGTATTATATAATAGGATGAGTTATAATTATAAATGGATTAAGGATGAAAAAAAATTTGTTATGATGTATTTTCATTCTGAAAAATTGTGAAAGATGAAGTATACAAGGATTGTTCAACATAGGTTTTTTTCTTAGTTTTTACAAGTTTATGTTGAATGTTACTGATATTCTAGGGATGTGATTTAATGACACCATAATATTTTGAATATGGTAATATAACTCTTAAATAGATATTAATGTGAAGAAAATTATATTTGTATAATGAAATGTGGGTTATAAATTAGTAAATTAGAAGGTACGGATTACCCTGGAGCTAATTGTTGAAAAAGTGTTCTATGTATGACATGATGGTGTTTACTACATTTTTTATAAATAGATCTAATATACATTTTAATAAGGACGAATGCATGATTTCAAAAGGCATTTATGGTAATTTAGGTTATTATCATGTTCCCAGAGAATTTACCACAAGGGTATTCACATGTATGAAATGTGACAATCAAAAACAACTTTTTGATATATGGGGGATAATTGTTAAGTTGGTTTCATGACTTTATTTGTATGATTTTGCAGTCTCATCTTTCAGAAGTGTTATATGGTTATCAATTCATGAAAATGTTATGTTAATCTTTTAAGGAAGTATTTTTTTCCTTGAGTTGGTATCAAAAAAATGATTAAAAGGGTAATTAGTTATTAACCTTATTTCAAGGATTTTGATCATATTTTGGAAATTATAAGAGAGTTCCTTTAGAAAATTACACCATGCATGTTGGGTGACAATCAATTGAGTCCAAAAAGGTCTAGGGTCTTGAAATTGTGTCCTACGGATGACAAGGGTTTCACATATAACACTAGCCTATGTGGTGTCCTACATAATGTATAATTATTTTTGATAAATAACTATTTATGATGAAATAGTAGTGTTACATTTAGGTTTATTGATTATTGTATTAAATATATATATATTTTATGAATATTTATAAATAATTATACTTTTCATTCAATTTTAATCCTTAAGATCATGTAAAAGTGAATTTTAAGACATTAGCCATCAATGTTAAATCTTTATGTCCATTACATGATATAAGGGATGAATTTGAAATTATTAAAGGAAAAATAATGAAATAATTTTTTTTAATTAGAAAATATCATGTCTGTATATATCCATATATTATTGGTTAATAAATGAATTACTAAATGTTGGTATAATGTTCAATTTTTTTTTGTCATAATAATGTCATTTTGTTGAACCTATGGCCTTTTAAATCATCATAAATTTATGAATTTGAGGCCCTCAAATCTTTTTGATTGTTCAATTATTTGTAATTTTTGACATCAATAACTCTGAATAAATATTTATGGTTTTCCTCTATATCCAATCATTACTCCAAAACTATGATCTTCTCTATGGAAACCTAGTTATATGTTACATTAGGTAACCATTATTGTTCCAACATTCTCTTTTTAAAGGAAGATCTAGTAATAATATTTAGGAGTTGTGTTTCTATGAATGAATCTTTTATGTCTCAAAAATTTGATAAAAAAGATGACTTTTATGGAGAAATTAATTTAAATGGATGTAAAATGTAACGCCTCAAGATTTTGTGAATTTTTTTCTGAAATAATTTAACTTTATGATATTTTTCATTTCATTAAAAACTAAAGATAGTTCCTTTTATATTCTTGTTCTATGTTCATCTTGAATTATATGGAACACCAATTTATTATTCAGCTACACACAACAAAAACATTGGCATGATCTACACCGAACACCAATGTTATCTTATTTTATATGCAATAATGTTGTCCCTTGATGACACATGGAACATGTAAGACTTAGGTTTACCGAACAATAGTATATTATTGAAATATGATTATATAAAATAATAAGATAAAATAATTAAATAAAATTATATTTTATGAATATTATTAACTAATTTATGAAATTATATGGTTTATACAATAAAAATTGATTTCATAGGTAACCAATTAACAATAAATGAATATGAAAACACAATGAATATAAATGGAAATATTATTATGGTAAAAAATCTTGTTTATGATCATAAATTAAAATTTCACTTATGTCATTTAATTAACTAAGTAAGAATTTCCTTTCACATGGAACATTACCATGGCATATGCTACACTCAGTACCTTGTTTCTATGAGACGTCATTTTTTTAAAGGATGGGGTCGAAGCCTCATTTTATAATTAAAGCAAAGAAAATACATCTTTTAACTGGGTAGAGGGAGAACAATTACATAACCCATAGGCCCAATGGTCATGTAGCCCATTACATATCCAGTAGGCCCAAATTTTTTGCCTAAGGCCCATTCTGGGAATAGTTACCTAGCTTCTACAGTACCTGTTGCTCCTACAGTACCCTGTCACCGCTACAGTGCACTTCGATCAACAGTACCACTACTACTACAGTACTGCTACAATCTACTATAGTAATATGAATAGAAATAAATACATATGGTAATATTAATAGACATAACTACTTATAAAATATTTGTTATAATTTTTTATATAAATAAAACATATCGATAATGAATGATATTATTTTTGGTAAATTCATTTTATGTTTAAAAATGCAGATTTCTCGAATGAACCTTTTTGAATGTCCTTTTGTAAAAAATAATGAATTTAATTTTAGACAAATTTAAAATTCTAATTTTATAACAAAAATTAATTTTTAAATTCATATCATAAAAATCATCTTGGGGTGATTTTTTGGGATTTTTCTTAGACACTTCATTTTTTGATGAATAGTGAAAAATACTTCTTTTTAGTTAATAACTTCCTTTTTGTTTAGTTAATTATTACTGTTTAATGATATTATAAATTTTCATTATGGAAAAATTAGATAAATATTACATATATTAATACAATTTATTTTAATATAAACAATTTCACATTCAAATTTAATGTAAAATTGTAACAAATTTGTTAACATTTTTCCACTTTAAAAACCCATTATTTCGTCCCATCTGCAGGATTAGAATTAATATTAATTTTTTAAATTATGTTATTTGAACTCATAAAAACCAAAATTATACATTATATTAAGTATTATATTTTTATTCTAATAATACCATTATATTTTTTAAAATATAAACTGATTAATAAAAGTGATTAAAATTAATCACAGAAATTAAGGACAAATTATGCTTAATTAGGGAATAACCCTAAAAGTTAAGTGTAAAATGACCTATACCTTGGTTTAAAAACCATTATATGTAAATATTTCGACCATTTACATTACATTATTTATGATGTTTTATGATTTTTTTAGGTAAGAACTTGTGTACACCTAACTTTTTTCTAAAAATTCCAAGTGAGCCATTTCCCTTCATTAAAAAAATCCATCACCACTTCCACTTCATCACCCCTTTCAAACCTACTAATTTCGGCCAATATATTCCCTATACACTTCCCAAAAATCATACCTTTATCCTACAACACTTACCTTGGGTAGTAGGCAATATAATGAAGCATTTTGTGATAAATAAAAAGAAGCTCTCTGATTACAAGGTAACATCTTCTCTAAATCCCTTTATTTAATTTTCCATCCCTACCATTACCAAATAACTTTATTATATTATTATATAAAAAAATAGTGTGAAATATATACTAGGATGATTATGTAAATTTTTTACCTACACCGACACACACATCCATATAATGGATAACGAACATATTGTTTCTATGTACGACGAACTTCTGCTTCATGAAATAACTATTGCTCATTTTTCAATTACCACCTATCATGGTGGAAATTATGATGGAAACTATATTTATATAAATATATATTATTTTTATAATGTATTTATGATTCTCTTATTTTTATTTGGGACATTCATTTTGTATTTCCATCTTACATAAATACGATAATTTCATTTGAGGAAATGTGGATTATCTCCCCTTCCAAGTGTAATTATTCATTCATAAACTACATAGTTTTTGTTAAGGATGGTTTTGGATAATATATATGGTATGTATGATATCATTAATCTAATATTATAATGAGATATATACATATTCATATATGTATTTTACTTTCCTTCTCTCAACACAACAATTAAACGGAAATAACGTTCATGCATACGTACAACATATTGTCTCCATTAACGGTGTGTTTCATTCCCCAAATATATATTGCATATATTATTATAAAAATAAATATTATGTATATAAAAAAATATTTTATCTTCTTTTACATTATGTAACCATGATATAATTAAAAAGACCAAAAATATAACAAATTAAGACACATGAAAAAACACAGAAAATATTACACAAAGTAAAACCTTAACATATAATGGTTAACAAAAAGTTAATATAAGGACATAATCAAACCATATATGGTATTATATATAATAATATTGTTCTTTAAAATATTCATAATAAATTTATAATTATTATATAAATGTTTTGAATTAGTACAACGAGAGTCAAGACAAAAGATAAGGGATTTGATCAATCATTTTATTTTCGAGAGATAAATTCTATGTTCACCACTCTTTCATTTTCTATGTTATATGTACTGAAAATTATTGTATTCTATGTGTAATGTACTTAAATTTATGTGTAATCACAATTCCCATTTAATATATTTTATTCAAGTGTTTTAAGTTTCAGATCTTACCTAATTGGTAAAAATGTTTTCTCTCAATTTTTCTTCCTTAAGACTCATGTTTTGTTATGCACCTAAACCATTTTTTGAGGTTTATCTAATTAAATTTTATATTTTATATCATGAATAACCTTAATTTCATGATATTTTATTCTTAATTTAATTTCATTTTCATACATGGATTTTATAATCCCATGTTAACATGTTATAAGAGCTTACTAAGACAATCTCCTCGCTTTTTGAGATTGCTTATGTTTATACTTCCATTGGTGATTTATTATGTTCCCAATATCAATAACTTCATGAATTTTATTATCCTACATTTATTCATGTAATATTCATGTACTAGAATCATTTTATATTCTTTGTTACATAAGATAGTTAATAAATGTTATTTAAGAAAGCCCGACTTTACCCTCTATTCGATTGGATATCTACATTCCTTTAAAACCCTGTTTTCTAAAAAAGGTTTCCAAAATTATTCTACCAACATCCTATGATAATTAAAAGTAATTATTCCCTTTTCATTCTATTACCAAAGTTTTTAGAGGAATATTATTGTCTATTTCTAAGTGAATCCATTTTTTATCCTTTTTAATGTGGAAAAGTAATGTTCTTTTACCTCGTATGGCATGTACATATTTATCCATTTTCAATAATTTGAAGTATTATTTTCTTTATTAATGTTTATTTTTTATGAAAATTTTTTTAAAATATATTCACAATGAAAATGGTTGTCAGAAATTTTTTAATCTCCTTTATAATATTTCAAGTAAAATGTTTTTCAAAAACATTTCAAGCTTTCTTTATATGTTTTCAAGGAAAATTACTTTCAAAATATTTTAAATATTTATTAAAATGTTTTAAAATTAATTTATAGGAAAATATTGTTCATACAGTTTTCATGATTTATTTATAATTTTTAATATATTTTTAAGGAAAATATTTTTCAAAAACCTTTCAAACTCATAATAAATTTTCAAAATACTTTCAAATAAATGATTTTCAAAAAATTTAATGCATTTTCTTATAAATTTTCAAAGTGCATTCAAAGGAAAGGGGGTTTAAAATGTTTTTATGATTATTTTATAAGTTTATTAGGAAAAGGATTTCAAATTATTTTAGTTCTTCATTATTAATATTAAAGGTATTTTATATGAAAATGATTGTCAAATAGTTTTATGTATTAAAAATCATTTTTCAAATAAGAAAGGATGTTTTCCTAAAAAAATTGTCATATATTTAAAAATTACATTCCATATATTATGAAATCTATTGATATTACTCATTCCCCTATAAGAAATGATCTAATGGTTCCATTTATATACTTTCTATAAATGTGTTAGGATTAATTTCATGATCTTTACGAAACCCTTTTCTCATTCATGGGTTTTATGTTTATGAAAATCTTTTTTCATTCACAGGTTATATATTTTTTAAATATATTTCTATTTAGTGATCGATTATTTTGATTAAATGATTATGAAACCTGATTTTTTCCCGTGTTATGATATGTTTACATGTTTATGATACATGGTTAATTAAATAGGTTAAGATGTGATTTTTAATGATTTTGTGTCACATGCTTGTATTATTTCAATATGAGATGTGTGGGACCTATATCGCCCTCCAATTCATTGGGTAAAGATTTATATCTCATAAAATAGACTACGATGGTGTGGGGAGTAAACCATGTTTGTTAAAATGGAAATGGTAAAGAACCATGACTACAAAGATAGTATGAGGAGTGTATCCATGCTACTAAGATGTCTATGGGAGTTAACCATGACTACCAAGATGGTGTGAGGATTGAACTCATTCTACTAATATGGTCATGGGTACCTAGATAGTATAGAGAGTGAACAAGTAATACAAATATGGTATTGGAAGAAATTCCTAGGTTATTATGGAAATCATATTATATAATTATGTGTCTACAACAGTTCCATGTTTTATTACTATGTTATGATTTCTTGGAATATGTTATTAATTTATTTATGATTCATGTATTTTAAACTATCATTATTTTTACCTGATCCATGTGTATGGTATTTGATCTGTAGGGTATGGTCTTATAATTTCATTATCATGTTCTCATGCCTATATTCTCATAATTATGCTTACATATCTCTATTGATTGCCCTTAGTTAGAATTTGAGATCACCATTTTCTTATATTTCCTTTACCCCAGTTACGAAGAATTATTTTAGGTAGTAGTACTAAATTTGGAGATCTTTATGGTAGATGTTGAATATCTTTCACTAGGAGAAATAATTTTGTTTCCATGTTTCAAAAAACAAAGATCTATTACAGTCCTCATACATGTATTAATGTAATGTACTAAATATAATTCTAAAATCGTTTAATATCCATGTATGTTAAGCTTAGATCTCTATAAATACCTTGATGGAAATGGTGCGGTTGAAAATGATTCATGTAGTCCTTCGATTATCATTTTGTGTACATATATTATATATATCATTATACTTACTAATCCAAGTTCCAACCAATGTAGAAAATAGTATTCCATTCAAGTTAGAGTGCAAAGACACCTATGTTGTCTCATGTTCATGAATGGGGTTACAAGGGATTTGTTAAGTCTAGATCAAGAAACAAACTAGAACACTAAGGCATGATGTTTTTCATTATATCATATCCCAAAGAAATCAGGGGATACTTCCTATATAACCCTTCATAAAAAAATTGATTATTCCAGGAAATGTCATCTTTCATCATAATGATCACATCCTCAAAAAGGATAGTGGGATAAATATTGACTATGATAATGTTTATGATCATGATAGACAAGACATGGAATAAAAACCAATTCTATTTTTCCCCATGCAATATGTTATTCCTAAAAGAAAAGTGTTTATTTGGATCATTGTAGGAGAAATGGAACCAAAGAGATATAATTTTATGGCCATTTATGTTAGGTAATCACTATTGGCTATGAATAATGATCCTCTCTCATACAATGAGTCAATAGAGATAATAAAATCAACAAGATGGAATGAATCCATGAATTTTGAGATGGATTCCATTTATCAAAAACAATTTTGGGATTTTATTTATCCATAAATTGATGAAAATAACATTGGGAGTAGGTGGTTGTTCCATACAAAAATGGATATGAATGGTAATATAAACATCAATATAGCATGGCTAGTGGTTAATGTTTTTTGAAAAAATTCATTGTATTGACAGTGATGAAACCTTTTATCATGTTCTATTTTTAAAATCCTTTAGAATCCTTATAAATAATAAAATGTTTTGTAAGTTATTGATATCAGTTTATGGATTTAAGAAATAATCCAATTCATGGAAAATTTTATTCGATGATTCCATAATGAATGTTTTTTTATTAAGAATTATTGTGATCAATGTGTTTACTAGTTATTTAGTAGGAGTAAAATTATTTTCATTATAGTATATGTTGATAACACTTTTTTAATTGGAAACAATGTACTACCCTTTGAAGGGGTTAAGTAATGGATAACCAAGTAATTATCCATAAAATACTTTGGTGAATAATCCTATATTATAGGTGAAAATATCATGCGTGATAGATCCAAGAGTTTTGTTGGACTATGTCTTGGTACATATATTGACTAGATACTGAAGAGGTTCAGTGTGGAACAATCCATGCATAGGATTAGTTCTAGTGTTACATGGAATATATTTTTACAAGAAAACGATTCCATAAAAATAAAAATGAAAGGGGGAAATGAGTAATATCCCATATTCTTAATTGATGTTATTTTTCATCTATTTCAGGTAATGTATGAGGATTTTTGTTGCCTATTCTTTGAGTATGGTAGGTAGATATAAAGAAGACTAAGGTGACTTGTGTTAAGATGTTGTTAAGGATAACCTTAAGTAACTGAGGTGTACCAGGGATATGATCCTACTGTTGGAACATATGATGAACAATGTTATCAGGGGATATATAGATTATTTTTTCAGACAGATTAGAATTAACTAATTTTTCCATTTAGATATGTATTTTGTTTCAATAGAGGAGCAATGAGTTAGATGTGTTAAAAGTGCCCAGCGTTTATTGATTCTACAATATATTTTCAGTATATTTTTACTTTTGATGAAACCCACGTAGTATTTTAAATTATTAAAATTGTTTGAGATCATGATTTGGTACCAATCAATAATTATAGTACCATGTTTTACTATGATAATGATTTGGTAGTGGATTTTTCCAAAGGTCCAAGGTCACACAAAATGTTAAAGAACATACATTGAATGTTTTTTCCCTCCGTGTATTTTTATCAATGAGGTGAAGATGCGGTGAGTGGGGCATTCATGGATTAAAAAATGGTAGAACCCTTATTGAAGGCTTTATTTTAGGAGAATCATCGGTATCATGGGAGAGACTGTAGACTGAAATATGTTATCAGTTAGCTCTAGTATATGTAGATGTCTTTTGGAGTGGGTTCTTTAGAACCAAAATGTTTAGTACTTGATAAAATTTTTTTCTTATTAATTTTTTTATTATCACATATTCAATATTATTATACAAGATATTTGTATGTTACAATTTCCTTAAAATATATTTCAAATTTAATGTTCATAGTTTTTCCCCGCTATGATGAGAACCTAGAGGTGCCATGACAAAATTCATGATCATTGTTCTATGGCTCGATGATATTGTCTAACGATAACAGAAAATATTAGATATCATGGTTAGAAGTATTATAATATATTAGGACCCCATCTTAGAGAGTTATACCTTGGAAATCACAATGATATTGGATGAAACCCATAAATTGGAAATGCACATTTTCAAGTGTCCTTGGATATTCCTATCTTCGAATGTGTGTATTGATAATTAGACATTCGGACTATGATTAATAGATATCATGACATTCTTATCTTAAGATATTTCATAAAACCATAAATATATATGTTTATGGTGTTATCAGATATGTTTGATTTGTCATGAGTGATAAAGATTTAAAGGATATGATGAGAAATGATTTTTCACTTTTTGTCTCTTGGTGAGTTTTAATATCTCTCGACCATTAATGGGAATGGAAACACCTAAATAAATAAATTTCCATACTGAGTTATGGGTTTGATCATTTCTATAAATTTAAATTAATATACATGAAGAATATATTTTGATGACATCGACACGAAACCTACTTAATTTGTTATGTTGGGATTAAGGGATTATATTACCCAATAAATGTTCATATCATATTGGTAATAATTTTTATATCCCTATTTTTACCAATGGATTCCATGGAATTTTTCTCGATCTTAACCTCTTATTATTTGTGCTAATTCCAAATTCCATTGATAATGTTTCCTAGAGGGTTACACACTAGGTTCATTCACAATCATTATTAAATTTTATTATTGAATTCAATAGTTATAATAAATAAGATTTTGTTAGTTAGGTAGATAGATATAATTTAATTTCATGTTATTCAAAAGAATAAGTGAGTTAAATAATAAAAAATATATTTTTTATGTTTAGGGAATTTATGATATTAATTATACTTATTTCTAAATAATATTCTGATAGTTAAATTTATTAGTTAATATATAGTCATTTTCTACACCTGGTAAAAGTAGATGAGTGAAAGAAGACAAAGTTTAACAGTGTAATTAGAAATCGTATAAATTACAATTTTTCTATTATTTTTGTGTTTCAAATTTTATTCATTTAATAATAATATTTATATTATTATTATTGTGAATGGGGTTAAATAATAATTATGGAATTTGGAAAGGTATTGTATGCAATTTTCCAACTCTCAACCTAAAAAATTAAATATTGAATTATATATATTTCTTAAAACATATTTGTTGGTCCCAATGGATATAGTGAGACAACATCAATCCCTAGAGAGAGACCAATGTATCTATATTTATCTCATCTCTTCCTCTCTCAATTCAATGATAGATCATCAAGAGTTATTTATTTCTTGAGAATATTTCTATTGTGATCAACCACGAACAATGCATTAAATCATGATAGGTTATGCTAGAACCTATTGGTTGTATGGAATCATATAGATATTGGGGTAGATTATTATGTAAGCATTGGGGGTATTCTATATTTCGATCATAAAACTTAATGTTGGTATGATAAAATATACTAAATTGAATTAAAAATTAAAGACGGATGGAAATTTTAGGTCATTAAATATCTGCTCAAAAATTAAATATATATTACATGTTATGAACCTTTTCATTTGGTTCAATAATTTTAATTTTTTCATGTAATCTTGTTTTTTCATTGGATATAATGTTTTGATCAATTAATGTAATGATTACATGTGATTTAGAACTAAAAGATGTGTCAGATATACTATCAATGGATTCTTACACTGCACCCAGAACCTATAGATGGAATCATTGGCGGTTTCTCTTGGAACAACCCAATCCTAGATATAATAATTGAAACATGAGGGAAACAATTTATTAGATATGTTTGTTCTTAATGGGATCGTGATATAAATTCATATTTATTGAACCACCCTGAGAAAGTGTAACCATCGCACACATTACCCTTATGGAATTCACTTGTGGGATAATGGTTAAGGTATCTAGCCAACAATAGTATTAATTTTGAAATTCTTATTTTTTAATTAAATAACTATTATATTTATTCTTTTGTATTATTTTTTACAGATGATTAAATAATGACACTGATAAAAATTAAATTTTACTATCAGGAAACCCAAATTGTAGTTTTGGACAACATATATATTCAATGAAGATGTTATTTTTAATTAATTTGAAAAATATTTTATTATAATAAAATAAACTTATTAAATAATATTTATTTAAATATAAATGATAACATAATTCTATGAAGGCAAATCTAATTATTATAAGGGTTCGAAACTATCATCATTGTAAGAACCTGAATTTTTTTATAAAGAAATAATCCATATTTAAAAGTGTATATTTTAATATTTAGTGAATTATCTTTATAAAATAAATATTATTCTTTAAATAATCTTGTCCAAATTAGCCAATAATAATTTTTTCAAAATATTCTTAGACAATTGAAATTTTAGGTAAAAATCAAATATGGTGAAATTATACAGTATGTATTATGAAACTATAAAAGTAAAAAAGTTGTGTAATAAATAATATAAAGTGTATTAATGACCAAAATGATGTGTCCTTTTAAAAAAAAATATTATTTTATTAGTTTTACCAACATCTAATGAATCCTCATAAAACTATATCATATTTCATGGTTTCAAAATTATTTATTTATGAAGATGACTCACATTATAATAACCAAGGGATATATTTTGATGATTTGATTTCATAGGTTTATAAAATATTTAATACCACTCATAATTTTTAGAAACTATTTTAAGATCTGCGGTTTTATTATTTAACCATATAGAGTCCAAAACGTATGTTTAGAAATTAATAAATAACTACCCTATATTTTTCGATAAAAAATCACACATTCTACAATTCCTCTTCACTAAAAACACATAGAGATAAAATTTAATCTTCCTTTACCTCTCTAAATCCATCCGAAGTTTTCCTCATGCTCTTAAGAAGATGCCCCAACCCTTTTAGAATCACCCTCTTATGGTAAAGGATCTTCTCCTTCTCAACTTTTTTTAAGAACCGTCTTTATATCAGGCCTTTTGATTTCCAATTTATGTAGTTGGAATATGTTTTTACATATCCATATTACTTTAATTGTGATGTAAAACTGATTTGGTATCCATTTCACTCTCATTAAACCCTTCCATTAATCATTATTTACCCCCGTTGTGATATCCATATTATCCGTTGATTTTCCATGCCAAACGTTTGTGTAGAGAATACTCAACCCCATTTCCACTCAAGGGAATTCACCAATATTTACTTAACTTTCAATTATTCGTTATTTCCAATTATTGGATCCTCTAAAATTAATTATTTTAGTCAAAATGATGAAATATGTCCTTATTTTGTACAATTTATGTGGCACACATCTTCTGTATAATAAATAAATGTGAAAGGTGGGCCTAGAAATATATAGCCATAAAATTAATTTGATAATGTTTTTATTTCATTATATTCTATGTATGGAGCTTGGTATTTATCTTAAGAACACTATGTTTTGATTAATTATGAGTTATCTTTAACATATACTTATGATTTCATGTTATATATTATTTTCACATTCCCATATTGCCTTTATGTTATCACATTATGTTATTATTTGATGTTCATGTTTATGATTCACACCCCTATTATGTTACCTTGATATGAATATGGAATAAAATATACTGATTTAGATTATTCTATTCTTTGATTCCCTCCTCACATGGATTTATTTCTCACCCTTTTCTATTTCACGTCCACAGGTTATCCCATTCAGTTTTAGAAGTTTAATGGAATTATAAGGGCATGTTGTGGAGTATTTAAATTATGTTATTGTACCCATTTATCAGTTTATTATGTTGTGTACCTATTGTTCCCAATACAATAGGTCACATGATTTTGATGTATTGTTTTAATTGTACCATTGCGTAATAAATCATTATTTTGATGTATTAAACTATGTTTTTTCTTAGTTGGTATAAAAGAATGTCGAGTTATAGTAGGGATTAGGGTTATAAATCCTTAGTGAATAACATAGTGATAAGACTAATTATATATGAAAATCCATATGTTCATGTAAATTATATATTATTTGGTTACAAATGAAATAAATCCATATCTGTATACTTCAAGTGGATGTGGCATTGGAATAGTTTTACCTAGTAGTAGTAAAGCTAAAGGTGGTGCATTTGAATTAAATCAATTGTCACATATTACACAAAAAGAGGTCTCGTTACAACACTGTACTAATAATCCATGTGTTTATAGTTTGGAAAATTCCCATGCTCTTTAAAAAATAAATTTAAGAGAATATAAATTCTAATAAAATATTTTTTTAGAAAATAGACCACGGAAAAATTAGATTTAAAACTATAAATTCATAGGTTATGGAATGTGTGTTATTTTTGAGTTATCCCTTAAATTTTCATTCCTTACCTTTTATGAGTTTAATATTTTTCTTCGTCCATAATCTGCAATTTGTTTTAGTATATATATGGGAGTAGGAGTAACTAATTCAATAACAAATGTGATCAAAAATTTAATGTGTTCCCAAATTAGATACCCACCTCTATGGGAGAAGGAATCAATAAATTTATGCAAATGCATTCTTAAATAAATAAAATGTAAATAATAACATGAATTATGGGTAAATACACATCCTCATAACAATGATAATTTTTCAATTGATACCATTATGTTACAAAGAACTCTATATTTAAACTGATTTTTTTGATACAATAATCATGAAACAATGGACAAAATCCATTCAAATACTATTTACACCTTTCAATACTCATAGAAAGAGAAGGTGGAATTGGATGATTTTAGAATGGTTTGATAAGCTAATCAATAGTGTATGTTGATTAATAATTTCAATCCTATGAAGGAGATTGAATTGGGGTATTATAAAATATTCTAGAAATTATTTTTCAATAAATATCGTCCTCACACTCTCCAATTGAAAATATGGAGGTGTTTATTTATCCTTAAGAAAAAATATGATTAATCCAGTTGGGTTTATGGGGATAACTTCCCAATATTTTCATGATAAACCTAAATATTTTTTATTTCCCCTAGAAGTAATGTTGACTAATTCTTTTGTATGATAAATATAATTATATTAAAATATTTTGTGATTGAATACTTTAAGAAAAATGAATAAATATTATATTGTTCCCTCATAGTTGAAATAGATGTTAGTGAATCTCAATTTTCTGATGTTTTTGGAGATAGAATGTTGTGAGAGGATTTTAATTCCAATGGCTCAATAAGAAATATTGGGTGGGAATTAAACCTAAACAAACCACATGTCCAATGCTTGGGAATAATTATTCTTTAAATTACTTGAAGGGGACAAGTAATTTTTTTTTGTGTGGGAATAACATAGCCTATATAGAAAATAATGATATGAGAAACCTACCAATGTGATTTAAGAAATAAATTCTCCAATCAAACATCTTTTTTATTTAAAATGAATCATCTATTTAACATAAGGATACTATGGAAATAAATTAAATAATCCAAGGGTTATCAAAGATATTAATTGCAAAAAAACACTTAACACTAGAGAGAAAGGGGTTGAATATTCTATCAAAACTATAGAGGTCGATCCCATAATGGTTTCATGGTAGGTTTTCTAGTTATTATTTTATAATTAGTGAATTTAATAATTTACTCTAATTATATGTATTATTTGATTTCATGAATTTTTAGAAGAACAATTATACACCACCCCAAAACATTGAAGTGGTGATATGTATGAAATTGTAGTAGGGGTCTATTATTTCATCCCAAATATATAAATTCTCTTGTGTTTATATTTTTCTTCATAACATCCATTCAAATATTCTAATTCTACCTTTGAGTGAATTATAAGCAATAATGGGTGAGGTTTGTATCTTTTTTTATTGATCTAACATAAATTTTTGAGTGATGGAAATAACCGTATATATCATTAATCACCCTTTGATTCAAGACATGTGTGAGGAGGAGGATGAATCGCTTTTGGTATCATCATATTAGGTATGAATATTATTTACTATTAATTAAACAAATCATCTCAAATGATTATGACTATTTAAAAAATCATCATTAATGACATTTACATTGTATGGAAATTCTTGGATGGGTTTCCAAAACAATTTTCTTGTCTTCCACCAAGGCGAGATGTTTATTTCTCAAAAACAATATACCAATATTTTTTCAAATTTCCAGAATTCCATATATAATGGAAGCGTTTTAACCTAAAGATCTTAAGAAGAAAATATATTATAATCTAGATAAGGGGTTTATATACCCAAGTGCTTTACTATAGGGTGGATCAATCCTTTTCATGGAGAATAAATAAGGTTCAATGTTCCTTTGCGTGGAATATTAAGACCTCCACAAGATTGCGATAAAGAAAGTTGATCCTCCTATTTAGATTTATTACATGTTCTATTATCTATGGGGAGACCAATACATATCTAAGGTGGAAAATCGGTTGAGAAATTACCATGTAAATGTAAAGGAGGATGATATCCTCCAGGCTTATTTTCATACAAGTTATGGGTACTATGAGTTCGTACTAATTCAATTTAAAGTCAATAATCCTCAATAAATCATCATATACATGATGAATAATGTATTTAGCGATTAACATTACAAATTTATAGTATTATTTATAAGTGAAAATATTATCAACTCTTAGAAAATTAGAAACATGATAAGAATTCGAATGTTTTTCTAAGGATCTTAAAAAATGAAAACTTATAAGTGTACTTTATTAAATATTGGTTATGGATTGAGAAAATAAAATTAATGGTATATGTTATCACTAGAAAAGGGATATAGGTAATCAAATGATGGACCAGAATGATATTTATGATAGAGATCCATATTTTTGTTGGATTAGCTGGGTTTAATCATCGATTTCTGAGAAACTTCTCAAGATTTTCAATCTCATTAACTAACTTAACTGAGAAGGGAGTGACTTTTTTATATACTCAAGAATGTGTGGAAGGATTTAACGATTCAATGAAGTGGATAATCACTTAATATATTCTAACATTACCGACTTGGAGGTAAGTATTTTGATCTATACTGTTGGGTCCAAAAAATTGATTGCATTGTGTACAAATTCAAGATGGAAAATTGATATCATACACCTCACACAAATTAATGATCTATGTGTAGAACAAACCAAAGCCAGATCTAGAATCAGCTATAGTGGTCATTACATTAATGATTTCATGACATTATCCCTATAGGTATAAGTGTAACATATATTTGTATCATTAAAGACTCGATTATATATTCACAAAAAAGGAGATCAATATGAACCAATGAAGGTGGTTATAGATGATCAATGATTATTATTCTTCATTTCATTACCATAATGGGAATTTAAAGAAAGTGACATATTATCTTAATAGAAATTATTTTGGGACCTATCCATATTGAGGATTACAGGGGATCCAACATTATTGGACATGAAAATGATGGGTATGGAAATATTAATAGGACCTATATCTTACATTTTTTAAATAACATCCCAAATCTTAACCACTATGAGGTTAAAGGATGCCTAAAAAGATGATGATGTGATAAATAAAATTGTTTTCAATATTCCATAGTTCAACTTTCCTAAATATGGATTTACAATATTTTTAACTCATATATGTATCCCATTAAACTAATATAGATAAAGGAAATTTTTTACCTTTTAAATATCATATTCATCTCTATTCATCTTGGAAGCACTAAGATTTATATTTATGAAAAGTTTTTGACAGGATAACATGAAGTGGTAGATTGGAAACATTTTGTCTCAATGCTTGGTATGCCAATAAGTAAATGTTGGATGATAGAATTATAAGTGTATGAAAAAAACATTTCCCATACCTTTATGGAAAATTAAAAACATAACCATGTATTTTTTTATAGGATTAATACTGACTTCTAAAGGAAATAATGACATCTAGGTGGTAGTCGGTTGCCTTAAAAATTCTACACATTTAATTATTCTCAAGTAATATTTATATATTATAAAGATATCTATGATATATATAATAGAACATGTAAGACAACATGTAGTTCCACTCTGCATATTATTTGATCAATATATAGGGTTTTCATTGAGTTTCGGGAGAATATTTCATCAAGAATTGGATATCGAGCTATGTTTCATTAATTCATATCACCCTCAAACAGATAGTCATTATGAGTGAAACATTCAAACTCCAGGAGAAATGTTCAGATCTTCTAAAATAGATTCTATAGGATTGTGGGATTAGATCCTTCCCCAAGTGGAGTTCACATATAATCAAAGTTTCCATTATAGAAATTAAATGGAAACTTGTGAGGATCTATATTGGAAGATGTGCTAGAATCTATTATGCTACGTTGATGTTAGAGAGTGAAGCTCGATGCTACGTGATCTTGACCAAGATATGATAGATAAGGTTCAAACCATTTAGTGTCATCTGAAATACATGAAATAATGATAGAAAAGATATGTATAGAATCATCTATGAGACCTAGTGTAACACCCTAAGATTTCATAGTAAGTTGTTTTCTTTAAAGTAATTCAAGCTACATGCAACACCGAGTTCGAGCGCACCATGACTTACCAAACTAGTCATTCAAAAAGCGTTTATGAATAGTATTAACTGAATTATTAATTTTATATACACCATATAATTTTAGAATCAATATTATGTGTTTCATAATCATAATATAAGAATAAATTCATTTTTTCAGATAAAAGAAGTATTTTTCAAAAAATGCAATTTTACAAGATTTTAACGTAACCCAATTTTAAAACCAATATTTTACACTTTTAAATATTCAATTTAATGAAAATAAATTCTTATTTAGAATAGGGATGAAAAAATTTAATTTGGATAAATTTTTTTTACTTTTCTGATAACTTTCATATTTTAATGAATACTAAAAAATACTAAATTTATATTTAAAACAATTTTTTATTCAAATTATATTATATTGTTAAATTGTGAATTTGAATGGTTTTGAAGTATAATTAGATTTTATTTTTATCATTTAATACAATTTAGGTCATTATAAGTAATTTCACATTTAAATTTGACATGAACGCATGTCAATCTTTTGAAAGTTTTTACTTTTTAAAAACTCGCTTTTTGGTTTTGACAATAAGAATTTTTTTTAAATTAATTAATGAAACTTATAAGATTTTAATTTGGTATAATAGAATTAATTTTTTAATTCTGAATATCAAAATTAGCTTAGGGTAATGTTTTTGTATTTTTCTGAAAACATTCAATTTTTTATGAATAGTGAAAAACACTGCGTTATTGTTTAAAACCGACTATTTTTTGGAGTAGTTATTTATTTTCACTAAAATTATTTTAATTCAAAATAGATATATAATACCTATATAAGTTAAATGTAATTAATTGGAGTCATTTTATAATAAAAGAAGATCTGTAAAATTTTATTTAACATTTTACCGTCTTTTACCCATCTTCTAGGAGCATTTGTAAATGTGCATAAAACAAACTTTTACCACTTCTATTAATTGTATTTCGAAATTTTGAGAGACACGGTTAATATTAGTAAGTAATATGTGGTTGAATAATATGATTTTTGTTTTGTGAATACTATCTTTTGAATTTTATTTAACACTGTTAAAAGTAAATATGGTAATTAATTGTAAAAATGATATTATAATTACCCTAACACAAATCCTAATTCTACTAGATAAGTGTAATTCGACCAAAAAAAGCCTTAAGAATAAAATATGATCCTTTAGGTCCACATGGATTAGATTTGGAAATTTATTATTATTTTATTTAAAGAAGAGTTAGAAATCTAAAATTCAAATTTAATTAACTAAACCATTTTTAATATATAGTTATACATAAGATAAATTAGATTATAAATATTCACTAAAAATATAAAAATATTTCCTACATAATGGTATTTTAATTATTATTTTTAGAGATTAAATAATTAAATCTATTTATGATACAATTATGATGCAGTAATTACCTTCTTAATGAAATATTAAAATAATTTATATTACAAATATTTAAATAAATATAATTTAAATGTTTTTATGCCATAAAATAATTTTCTAGGTTAATATGACATGTTAGGGTTGATTAGATAATTTTTTTTCGAAGTTATATGGTTGTTATGACTATCACAAATACAAATCACCAAATTGTGTGAAAATTGATATAAATTAGTTTTTAAAACTAATTCTATATTATTGGTTGACATAATATTCCTAAAAATATAAGGATAGGCCAAAGAGATTAAATAATATTATATATGTCATTAATGAAACACTTTATATTCTCTTGAAAGTTTAGATTAAGTTTATTAACCATATAGTGTAACTATACGTTAAGACATGGAAAAAGTTAAACTATTTAACTAAGAGTTAAATCTAAAAGAGAAGTTTAATATGGTAACCTAAATATATCTAAAACATATTTTTTGAGCGTATTTCGACCCATCCCTACCTTATCTTATAAATAAATCATTTTTGAGACATTATAATCTGAAAATTATTTTATTATAAAATAATATTTCAAGCTTTTCCTAAAGTGACCCTCACCTCTCTTATAAAAGGGTACTTCCCCTCCTCTTACTTTCACTCCTCCAAATCTATTTGTCTCATCCAAACCCTGCACAAATATCTTCTCAACATTTCTCGCATAAACCTAGAGGAATTAATTTGATCATAAAGATATCCTATGGATAACTTTTGATCAACTTAAAAGGAAACACCCGAAGAAGATGTAATAATTTCACCACCCTCTTTCAAGTTCTTTTCTTCTTCCACTTCCATTTTAATTTTTTTTTCTCTTCCAAAATAATAAATCCAGTAACTTATACATACATTGATGTCATTATAAATATTTTACAATGATATTCATCATTCTATCCATCCTATAAATGACAAAGTCACCGTACATACTTACGTACGACATAACATCTCCACGTCGTGGTGTAGTTTGTTATTCAAACATCTCATATTTGGATGGGTAAAATAATGAGTATAAACTATGTAAATAAAAAATATAACATGTTAATGAATCTTTATATATGATATAACATCCAATTACATACTATTTCACCATTAATATAATGATATTGTCGCTCGTGCATACGTACGACTTACCGTCTCCACGAACGCGATGAGATTAATTTTACATCATAATCATTCAAGTATAATTTCCGTTTTATGATTATAAATAATTTTTAAAAACATAATATCATTATTTATATGAAAATACTGCCAATATATAACAAACATGACTTGCGTAACAAATTTTATAATGGAAAATGAACCGGTTAACAACCAAAACATTGACACTACTGAAATATCATTAACAATGAAATATTAGAAGATCATATATGATATAATATTGATGTATTTGGTTCTTGAATAATTTAATAACAATGATTTAACCATTATACATGAGGTTAAACTACCCTATAGTAAGGAAAAGTACTAAGTAAGGGGTTTCTTATCTCACTTTTAATTCCGTGAGATTTCAATTGTTCGCCACTTATTTATTACATGTAGTATATTGTGTACTAAAATTTGATATATATTATCATGATTATCTTTATATTAATGGTATTATATGATTCATTTGGTGGTTATTAATTTTTGGTCCTACAACTAGTTTGATTACAACATGGTAAGGGGTTTTCATCTCACTTCTTATATCTATGAGATTCATGCTATATTGACACTATTTATATTTTTGGGGTGTATGTACTGCCCATTATTGTATTCCTTATGTAATATATGTTAATTTATGGGTATTTACATCTTCATTGTATGATCCTTATTTCATGGGGTGTATGTTCAGTTTGTCACAGAATTGGTAAGTGAATTTCTAATTTTGATTTCCACTCATTGGGTTTTACGCAAACATTATTGATTATTTTACTTCAAGATTGTGTGTGAAATCACTTTTTATTCATTTATGTAGTAATTTCCACTCCCCTTTGTGTTCTAATTATTTTGATACACATAATCACACCATTTATAAATTCTCAAGTCATAGATATAAAATTGATAAGAGTTATCTTTACTCAATTTTCATTCATTGAGTTAAACATCCATGTCATTGGTGTTTTTGTTACAAGAATATGTGTGAATGTCTTCTGCTTTTTTTAAACTGAATATCAAATCAAATTTAGTGTATTTATAATTTTCACACATAATTTTGTCATTGATTTATCCCTAACCTAAGGATGTGGTCCTTATAAGGGATTTCATCCCAACATACATTCCATTGAGACTTTTTTGTTGTTATGCGCCAATTAACTTTTATTTGGTGTATATACTATACTTTGACATAATATATCGTTAATCCATTTATTCTCATGATATTTTTATTTTTTTATTACCTAAATTATTTTTATTAATTCATTTCTCATTTGGTTAGGAACTGTAACTAAAATATCATTTTAAATGTTTAAAAATGTTATTCTTATAAACCGCTCTAATTAATGTCCATGTTTTAAAAATGGTTTTAATTATTTATTTATATGGAATTTAATTTCTTAAATGTATAATTACTTTTAAAATTTTCTATGTGGTATGGGACACATTGATTCCAAAATCTATTTTAAACAGCTTCATGATAAATAGTGATAATTTTATATGTTTTCAAGAAAAAGGGGGATATATCTCTCTAATAGTTTTGATGATTATTTTAATCTATGTTAATATCCTTCATTATTATCGATTGAGGTTAAGTTATTACAATAAAATCTTCCATATTGTATTTATTGAGTTATGTTTGAATGTGGATATGAAATTTTTATACCATTCATGGTTTAAGGTTAAAGTATTGACATTCTATATGCTAGTTTTAGTAAGAAAGTTTAGATTATGTTTAAAACATCCATATGAGGAATTAATTAGACTTATTATGTGATGATTGGAGCTCGCTATATCAACTAGATGCATCGGTAGGTCTCATGAGACACACTACTCTCTTGGCACAAGGCCTTGACAAAATCTTATTTCTATTCTTTGTGCAAGGCCTTGACTATGTGGTTTTGAAGTATGGAATTATGCATTCCATCATTATGAAATTGGATATTGATATTACATGTGATTATTAGTCTAGTAGACTGTCCATGTGAATATGTAAATGTAATTATTTGTTTTATCTTTTCCATATTATGGAGAATTTTATGTTTTAAATGCTATTGTTCTAGTCTTATACATTGCATTTAATGTTTATTCATATTTATGACAATTTCTATTATATTTTTATCCTTACTGAGCATCTGATCTCACCACTTTATTATGTTTTATTTTTCCTAGGATGAAAACAAGTATATTACTATTAACCTACAGAAATAGGCTAAGGGATATAAGAGTCTTCAAAGGGAACACACTTTTTTTTATTTTCTGATGTAATGTAAAACATAGGTATGTATCTAGTAATTCCATGGTTACTAAACTAATCAGTCTTTCGGGACATGATTCCTTATATCATTCCAATGTTATGTACTAATACATCGATTATGGGTAATTGAGGTCGGGGCATTATAGTTGGTGTCAGAGGAAGTTTAGTACAAACCATGGAAGCTAGATTTAGAATAACTTTGATTAGAAAACACTACCCTAATATAGATATTGAGGATTTGTATATAAAAACATCCAAAAAAATTGGTAAAGTAAATATTATGTGAATTTTACAAGAAATTCATCCCTATCTTGATACGAGAAGGTAGAGGCGGCTCTGGAACAGATGTACCAAGGTGTGAAAACTCTGACATGGAGTTTTGAGCTTGACCTAGGGTATCCTGGTACATGATAATATTCCTTTCTAGACTCTGGGTTACGAGACTCTCAGGGGATATGATTTGGATAATTCACATTTTCTTTATAAACTAATTTGATTTAATTTAATATAAGATGAGAATAAATATCATTGTATAATCTTAAGGTGTTATAGATTGAAAATAATGTGTTATAATTTTCTCTAAATGATTTTATGGCTCACACTATTATTTCTTGTTTTATTCAATGGTTGGATTTCATAAAATTCATAGTAACATTTAAGATGATGTACAAGATGGGAATAGTGGTGTAAATGAGAAATGGAATGGAATGTTTATTGGTGTATAAGATATCATGTTCATGTCGAATCATTTTTCCAAAAATATGTTCAATAACATATATATTGACCATCTCTCGGACTCAACAAAGAAGAGAAAGACGATGAACGATAAGATCTCCAGTAGTAGAGACCATGGAGAAAAGAAATATCTATTTACATCATGCAGGAAATGTGGAAGGAGACACCTAGGAAAGTGTATCAATGGAACAAAGAAATGTTTTATTTGTGGGAAAGAATGAAATAAAGTAAATAATTGCTTAGGAAAATTAAAGAGTACGATGGAAGAAAATAATAATGATACTAAGAATCCATTTACTGTCATTTTCCTTAAATATTGAGGAACTGGGCATTACCTGAGCTAATTACCTATTTTATATGATAACCTCTTGGTCAGGGAATAACCTATGTTAAAATAAATGGACGGAGAAATTTTTAGTAGTATTAGTGCTCTTTGTTGATGGGATTACTTTTTTTGATTTTTCTCTAGTTTGTGTAACCCTGAAGTTTATTTTGTGAAAATTATATTTTAGTAAGAATTATCTTTTCTATTGTTAATATAGTTATAAATAACCATTTGGGTTTATATGATCCTTGAATTTGAGGCAATTAAAAGTTATTAAATTTTGGGATGAGAATGCGAGGTATGAGATAAAATTTGTGGCCAAATTATGTTATAGTTATTTTGAGTAATTTACCTCATTTTGCGAATGTTATATAATATATATTTTGACAAAGGACAACACATAGACCCTGTGACAACTCTTCACGTCAGAAAAAGCTACGGGAATCGAATCCACAACCAGAGTGTGATTGGCATTTATCACCTACCACTAAACTACATGAAGTCCCTAGTTAGTGGGACTAATTAATTTTAGTTAAATGATTTTATTGATCAATAATAAGTTGATTGGGATTTTATGTATTTTTAAATGTAAATCTATAGTATACTAAAATGATTTGGTGATTAAGTGATAAATGTTATTTTGGATGACGTTCGCTCCGTTGGGAACCCTATATGACAAAGAAAAATAGAATACTATGGTATTTCATTTAAGGAGTAATGGTGGATTTTTATCTATGTTTTTATTGTGGATTTATAGCGATTTGGGTTATTTATAGAAATGATTAACCTATCATAGAGAATATGTGATTAGGTTAATTACATTTAAGTAAGTGACATTAATAGTAGTCAATGTTATTTGGAGATATAATTAAATGTGGAAGTCTATGTAATCATATTCCTCTAATTATTGGGACTCAAACTTATTTTGTATTATATTAACGTATTTTAAGGAAATTTTTTTATTGAACGATATTTATTGAAATTTTGGTATTGTTTGTTTAATTTTAGAAATTATGGTTATTATTTCCTACTATAAAGGATTTTCCTTTTGGGGATCATCTGATCTTGTACTAAACATTTTGTTTTTGGTTAAACCCTTAAATACAAGGTAAATATATAGTTATCCTTTTTGGATCATGTGATTATCTATAAGATGATTCTAAAGCTTCAGGTGTGACCAAGTCATCTTGAATACTCATTGTTTGAAAAAAAAGATGGGTTAGTGGTAAATATTTATTAAAGGGTGAAGATCTACTTTAAAATTATGTATATCTCTTTATTTTCTTAGTAAATTTCATAAATAAATTCCTCAACTTTATGAAATGGAACTTAAAATAACAAAAACATTTTCTGTTTACTTTTCCTACTAGGAAACTAATGATCCTTTATCCAATCACAAGTTTTTGGTTTTCTTATTGTAAACATTATCCTGATCATTTTTTCTATCACCCTCCATTATAACTTGAAACTTCTTTTATCTTCGATAACCATATGCATTTACATGGAATCCAAGTATGGGTTATCTCGTGTGACCTTTGTGCTTCTCTTTGTTTCTTTTAAAGTGTTAGTTTTGTTGATTCATTTTCAGATGGGGGACATTAAATGATGTTTCCAAGCCCAATTTTAAAATTGAGAAGATTCAATTTCCAAAAGGGGGGAAGAATGTAACACCCCAATATTTCATGGTATGTTTTTTTCTTTATAGTAATTCAATAGCTTACGCTACACACAACACCGAGTTCGAGCGCACCACGACTTACCAAACTAGCCATTCAAAAAGAGGATATGAATAGTATTAACTGAATTTTAAATTTTATATACTCTATATAACTTTATATTTCATATTATGTGTTTCATAGACATAATATAAGATCAAATTCATTTTTTCAGATAAAATAAGTATTTTTCAAAAAATGCAATTTTACCATCTTTTAATGGAAAACCCTTTTTGAAACCAATATTTGACACTCTTATTTATTCAATTTAATGAAATTAAATTCTTCTTTAAATTAGGGACATCAAAATATATTTTGGATTGTTTTTTGGTACTTTTTTATACCATTCATATTCTAATGAATACTAAAAAATACTAAATTTTAATTGAAATCATATTTTTTAATCGAAAAAATTTATATTGTTAAATTATAAATTTTAATGGTTTGGAAGTATAATTGGATTATATTTTTATAATTTAACACAATTTCGGTAATTATATGTAATTTTACATTTAAATATGACATAAAAAAATGTCTTTCAATTGACAGTTTTTAATTTTTAAAAACCCAATTTTCAGTTTTGAAAACAGGAATTGATTTTAAAATTAATAATTAAACTTATATGATTTGACCTTGGTAAAATATAATACATTTTTTAATTTAGGATATCATAATTATCTTAGGGTAAATTTTTAGTATTTTTCTAATAATAATAAAATTTTAATGAATAGTGGAAAACATTGTGTTATTGTTTAAAACCGACTATTTTTTAAATAATTATTTATTATATTTAAATTTATTTTAAGTCTAAATAGATATATAATACCTATATTACTTAAATTTACTTCATTGGGGTCATTTTATAAAAAAATTATATGTATTATATTTTATTGAACTTCTTACCATCTTTTACCCATCTTCTTGGAGCATTTGCAAATTATCATAAAACCTAATTTTATCTCTTATGTGAATTTAATTTACAAAATATGAGAGACATGGTTAATTTGATCCAACCGCAAACACACTTAGGAATATAATATGATCTTTTTGGTCCACCTGGATTAGATCAGGAGAATAATTATTATTTTATTAAAAATAGAGTTAAAAGTGATAAATTCAAATTTTATCAACTAATCCTTTTTTAATATAGGGTTATACAGAAGATAAATTAAACTATAAATTCCCATTAGAAATAAAAAACGATTTCATACCAAATGGTTTTTTATTTATAATTTTTAGAGATTAAATATATAAATTTATTTGTGACACAATGACGATGCAGTAATTACCTTCTTAATAAAATATTCAAATAGTTTATATTTTAAATATTAGAAAAACTATAATGTAAATTTTTTGATTCCTTACAAGAATCTTGTAGGTTAATATTAAATTTTATGGTTGATTAGGTAAATTTTTTCGAAGTCATATGGTTTTTATGACTTTCACAAAAATAAAATACCAAATAGTGTCAAAATTGACATAAATTAGTTTTTAAAACAAATACTATATAATTGTTTCATATAATGTACCTAAAAATATAATGATTTTTAAAAGAGCTTAAATAATATTATATATGTCAATAATAAACCACTTGAGGTTCTCTGTGAAGTTTAGAGTATGTTTATTAACCATATAGTGTAAGAATACAAGAAGACACAGTAAAATTAAAACAATTTAACTAAGAGTTAAATCTAAATGATCAGCTTAAAATGGTAACCTAAACGTGACTAAAACCAAGTTTTTGAGAGTATTCAGACCCCTACCCACCTTATCATAGAAATAAATCATTTTGGAGACATTATAAACAGAAAATTATTTTATTATAAATTAATATTTCAATCTTTTCTTAAAGTGACCCTCGCCTCTCTTATAAACGGGTACTTCCCCTTCTATTAATTTCACACCTCCAAAGCAATTTTTCTCGGCATACCCCTGAAAACATATCTCCCTAACTTCCCTAAATTCATTCTAGATGCCTCAATTTGATCATAAAGACAACATATAGATCCCTTTTGATCAACTCAAAAGGAAACACCCGAAGAAGAGGTAATAATTTCACCACCCTCTTTCATGTTCTTTTCTTCTTCCACTTCCTCTTAATTTTTTTCATACAAAAATAATAAATCCATTACCTTATAAATACTTTTATGTTATTATAAATATGGTATAACCATATTCATTATTCTATCCATCATATAAATGACAATGTCACCATATGTGCGTACGTACGGCTTACCGTCTCCACCTCGTGGTGTAATTTTTTATTCAAACACGTCATTTTATTGATGTGTATAATAATGAGTTTAACTGATTTAAATAATAAATATATCATATTAAAGATTATTTATATATGATATACAATATAATTACAAACTATTTCACCATCAACATAATGATATTGTCTCTTATGTGTACATATGGCTTACCATCTCCATGAATGCGATGAGATTCATTCCCCATTATAATCATTCAGGATTAATTTTCATTTTATGATTATAAATAATCATTAGTAACTTAATATCATTCTGGATATTAATCAAATAAATACTATACATAACAATCATGACTTACGTAACAAAACATATAATAAAAAATGAATCAGTTAATAACCAAAACAATGATACTACTGAAATATCATTAACAAATAAATGTTAGAACATCATATATGATATCAACATTTTTTATTTTTTTCTTTTATAATTTAATAACAATTAATTCACTATTATACATAAGTTTAACCAACCCAATACTTATGAAAAGCTCTAGGTAAGGGGTTTCTTATCTCACATTTATTTCTATGAGATTTCAATTGTTCGCCATTTATTTAATTCATGTGTTGTATTGTGTACAGCCATTTGATATATATTATCATGATTCTCATTATATTCATGGAATTATGTGATTAAATTGGTGGTTATTAACTAGTGGTCATACTACTTGATTTATTACAACATGGTAAGGCGTTTTCATCTAACTTCTTATTTCCGTGAGATTCATGCTATATTGCCACTATTTCCTTTTGTGTGGGGTATGTACTGCCCATGATTGTATTCCTTTTGTAATATACTTTAATTTATTGGTATTTACATCATTATTGTATGCTCTTTCTTTTATGGGGTGTATGTTTCATAAGTCACCAAATCGGTAAGGGATTTTCTAATTTCGATTACCACTCATTGGGTTTTACGCAAACTTTAATGATTATTTTACTCCAATATTATGTGTGAAATCACTATTTATTTATTCATTTAGTAATTTCCTCTCCCCTTTGTGTGGTTATTCTTTTGATACACATAATAACTCCATTGATAAATTCTCAAGTCATTGATATGAACTTGATTAGAGTAATCTTCACTCAATTTTCACTCATTGAGTTAATCTTCCAATTCATTTGTTCTGTTGTTACAAGAATAGGTGTGAATGTCCTATGATAGTTTTACAATTAATATACAATCATATTTAGTGTACTTATAATTGTCACACATAATTGTTTCATTGATTTATCCTTAACCTAAGGACATGGTCTTTATAGTGGATTTTATCTCAACTTACATTCCATTGAGACTTCTTTGTAGTTATGCTCCAATTCACTTTTACTTGGTGTATATTCTATACATTGACATGATATATCATGAATACCTATATTATCAAGATATTAATAAGTTTTAATTACCTCAACATTTTGTACTCAAGCGTCTTTCATTTGGTTAGAAACTCTAACTAAAATATCCTTTTATATGTTTTTAATTTTTATTCATCTAAATCTTTATCATTAATGTTGATATTTTAAAAATGGTTTTATGGATTTATTTATATGGATTTTAATGCATGAAAAATAAAATTCCTTTTAAATGTATCAAAGTGGTATGGGACACTTTGATTCAAAAATATATTTTAAACATCTTCTTGATAAATAATGATACTTTTAAATGTTTTCATGAAAAGGGGGATATTTCTCCCAAATAGTTTTGATGATTATTTTTATCTATGTCAGTATCCTTAATTTTTCTCAATTGATGCTGATTTATTATAATAAAATCATTCATATTTTATTTAATTAGTTATGTTTGACTGTGGATGTTCTATTCTTATACCATTCATAGTTTATGGTTAAAGTATTGACATTTTATATGCTAGTTTAAATATAAATTTTTAGATTATATTTCACCCTTTCAAATGAGGAATGCATTAGACTTAGTATGTGATGGGTAGATCCTGTTATATATCTTCGATGCATCAGTAGGTCTCATGAGACAAAATAGTGTCTTTGCATAAGTCCTTGAAAAAATCTTATTTCTAGTCTTGGCATAAGGCCTTGACTATAGGGCTATGAAGTCTGGAATTATGCATTCCATCATAATGAAATTGGATATTGATATTACATGTGATTATTTGACTAGTAGAATATCCATGTGAATAAATAAATAGAATTATTTATTTATCTTTTCCATATTATACTGATGTTTTTTATTAAAAGGGTTTTGTTCTTGTCTTATACATTGCCTTAAATGTTTGTTCTTATTTATGATAATTTCGGCTATATTTTTTTACTTACTGAGCTTCTGAGATCACCCCTTTCTTATGTTTTTTTCTTCCAGGATTCAAAGAAGTATATTATGATTAATCTTCTGGAATATTCTTCCGGATATAAGAGTGTTCAAAGGGGCCACAATGTGGTTTTTTTATTTTATGATGTAATGTAAAACATATGTATGTATCTAGTATATCCAAGGATACTAAACTCATCAGTCTTTTAGGAAATGGTTTATTGTATCATGCCAATGTTATGTCATAATGCACCAATTCTAGGTAACTGGGGTCGGGGCGTTACACCTAGAGTAAGATGATGGGAATAAAGTGCCCCTTTATTTATCAACATGGATGAAATTCACGAGTCTTGAGAAGAAGGGGAAGATTATTCTAATATACATAGGATGTAGTAGACTTGGTTTATGGTATATAACCCTTAATTGATTATTGACTGGTTATAATGTGTAAGGGTAGAGTTTGGGAGAGTTTTATGAGTTTTGGATGTGTTTTTGAGGCTAAATGAAGGTCGCATGGTCGACACATGGTTGGTCCAAACCGTATAGAATTCTTAAGGGAATCTCTATGCAGTGTTTTTCATGATGAGGTAGCTCTATAATAGCTTGAGAATGGTTTGTTAAGGACATTAAATATGAGGCCATACAGGTAGTGGCTACCTCATGGTTAGTATATAGTTTTCTTAACCGTGCAGCCAAACCATGTTTAGAGTCAAATCTGGATCCTTTAAAATAATATCTCACCTATTTTTTCATAACTCAATCGTTTTTTACCCAAATTGTTTATAAATTGATATTTTTATTCGAAAAAGCTATAATAGGGTTATCCCTTCTTTCCGGTGACAATCTGAAGTCTCCCATATGTGATTCAATGCAAGATTCTTGAGGTATGTGATAGTTCTTCACCGATCTTGAATGGGTTCGTAAATCTAATTAGATATACCTCTCTTGTCTACTTGGTTTCTCATATATACACCTTATATTGGTAGATCTATGAGTATTTATGTGGATTACTTTTATATTTGGCCTTGAACATTCAAGGAGAAGAGATCTAAGGAGGTTTCGTGAAGAATCAACCCAGTTTTCTTAAGTGTTCTTCGTCAGTGTCATGTTTCGTGAAAACCATTTATGTAGGTGGCTTATTTCTCAATTAAATTTAGTAAAAATGATGTTAATGCCTTAAATTTGATTATCTTTTGTCGAATTGGTTGTTATTTTCTTGTTTAGTAATACTTGGTAACCCTTCTTTGTGATAGTTTCGGAAATTGGGGAAATCTGGAAAATTGGGTGTTTTGAATAAAGTGTTTTTATTCTTTATTTTAAAATATGGATTTTAAAATGTGGATTTTTTGGAATTGTGGTACACATATTTTGATAGATTTTTTCATTAAAAAGGGATGTTTATTAAATCTAAACGGTTTTTTTTAAATTGTTTTATTCTTTGGTTTTCCATAAAGAGCAGTTTTATTGAAATGATTTGAAATACTTATTTGGAATTGTTTTGGTATACATTGGGTTATGTGTGAGTTCATGTTCAATGTTCTCCTAAATAAGGAATTTTTACCATTAGTTAACAATGTGCATGACCCTAGATCGTGGTAGTGTGTCATTGGGACACAATGTAATTGGACGAGATACCTCTCATGAGTATGGGACTGTCAAACGAGTATGCATGTGTGAGTGTGTTGTGAACTATGCAATGGGTGTGCGAAAATAATAAAAATAATTGATTTTTAAGATTTGAAATGTTATTTTGATGAAAATATATTTCTGAAAATTGATTTTATTTAGATTTTTTCAATTGGTTGTAAATGGTTTTTTGGAACTTATTCATATATCGTTATAAACTGTTTGGAGATATTTTTTATAAAAATGTTTTATAGAAAGATTTCATACTCTTTTGTTCTACTGGCATGAGTTGGGACGTCATTGGGAAAATCTAATGAGTTTCATATTCAACCCTTCATTGTCACTTTGTTGCTTTTGTGGATGTTATCTTCAGGGACAAGGGAAAGGTTAATGGTTCACAAGTTTTTAGTACAACCTCATGATACTTGGTTTTTTCGGTGATTTTGGAGCCTAGAGCTTTTAGAGAATGTATTATTGTTGTCTCATGAGAGTCTTATGTTTTTTATCAACTATTTACTTTTATACTAGTTTGGTCTTCCACTATTGCACACTTTAATGTGGTTTTGAGATATATTAAATTGTTTTTTGTCTTTCTTTTGTTTATGAATCATTTAGTGGAAAGTTGGGCTATGGTTTGGCGGTTTATTGGTTTATTTCTTACATGTTAAATCATTAGGAACTTGTATTTAACACCCGTAGACATTTAATTCTAGCCTTGGGCTTCTTAGGGATGTACCTTAAGGCCCAGTAATGACTTGTTGTACTCTCAAGTCAATGATAAATATAAGGTCATTACAAATGTTATCAGTCTAGTCCTTCCTTTGTGTTATAAATGCTATTAGCTGGTTCAGTCCTTTTCAAACAAGTAGTCATTAGTTATATTTGTCTTGGAGTGGAAATTACTTCTTGTATATTATATGGGATAAAATCTTAGAAATATGTATAATTATCAGGACATGAAATGTATATAATAAAAGGACGTAGCTACCCCATTAATAGTGAACTTCAATTTACGACGGAGTTATGTACATAATAGTTTGATTATACTTATAAGATTTTTAATCTCATTTTCATGGGTTTAGCCAATGCTATGTGCATGAGATACATTGTAGAGGAATGGATTCCCACTAAGAGTGCATATATTAAATGAATTAATGATTCATTTTTGTATAAAGGTTTGAGTTTTAAAAAATTATGAAACAATTTTCAAATTAATAACTTTTAGAAGCATGGATTATATATTTTAAAAATGGGTTGATTTTCAAAAATAATAATATAATTTCTCAAAAAAAAATTCAAATAGAGAAAGGATGTTCTTGAAAAAAAAATGTTCTAATAGTTGATGTGATATAATTTCAAAATTCTAATACATCAGTTGTTAGATAGAGTGATTGACGAAGATTGTTGTTGGTTTAGAAAATGGCCCCTGGTAAGCATCGTCAAAACCAACTGGAATAAGCTATGAAGAATGTGGTTTCATATGAAACACGCATGAACACAGAGCTGGTTTAGATCATTTTATAGGCTTTTCAAGATATGGATATGGGGAACCAGAGGAATAAGCCAAGGAATGTGGATCATACCACTTGGTTCATGAAACAAAATGCACCTAACTTTTGGGGTGATGCAGAACTCGAAAAGGTGGAGGTGTGGATGAATAGGATGAATTGTATCATAAATTTCATTGGAACACCATCAGAGAATAAAGTCACGATGGTGAAATATATGCTCAAGGATCTCGCATGTAATTCCCCGACCCTAGTTACCCAGAGTCGGTGATTTATTACATAACATTATCATGATCACGAAAGATCAAGTCTCGAAAGACCGATTAGTTTAGTAGCCTTGGAATCACTAGATAAATTATTAAAGTTTACATTACATCATAAAATAAAAACTACAACAACATAGTATCCATAGTCCACACTCATATCCCCTGGTACTATCCCAACAAGTAATTCATAAAATACTTCTTCACATCCTGGGAAAAATAAAACATAGAATGGGGTGAGCTCAAATGCCCAGTAAGGATAACAATATAGCGAAAACATTCATAAATAAGAATAAACATTTAAGGAAATGTACAACTAAAACAAAAGCCTTATAAACTTAAACATCATCATAATATGGCATAAATAAAATGAAATAATTTCATTTACTTATTCACATGGATATTCTACTAGTCGAATAATCACATGCAATATCAACAACCACTTTCATAATGATGGAATGCATAATGTCATACTATCCTAACCACATAGTCAAGGCCTCATGCCAAGTCTACAAATTAGATTTTGTCAAGGCCTTGTGTCAAGACACTAGTTTGTCTCATGAGTCCTACCGATGCATTGAGGTGCTATAGCAGGCTCCACATATCACTTATTAAGTCAAATGCATTTCTCATATGAACAGGTTTAAACTTAACATAAACAATAATATTAAAACTAGCATATGAAATGTCAATAATTTCCCCAAAACCATGATTGGTATAAAAATAACACATCCACAGTCAGAAAAATTACAAAACCTTCAATAAAAATGGATGTTTCGTATCATAATAAATAAACATCAAATAAGCTTAAAATCTATTAAAGGATGTTGACATAGATGAAATCAAAATTATTTGATAGAAATATATCCTTTTTGATATCATTTAAAATTCACATAATTATAAAATAAAACTTTTACATTGAAAATATTCTTATAAGCTTGTAAGGGAGGGTTCGACAACTTTATAACGGTGGAAAATAGCCACATCCACCGTATAAGTTAAAAAGAAATTCTTACCTTAATTCTGTCGAAAAGGTTAAAAAGGACCTTGATTGGAAAATGATGGAAAGATTCCGTTATAATCTTCTTATAAAAAGTCAAACAAGGGTATAAATGACTTTAAACCATATTTTGTAAAATAGTAATACTATTTTTAAATTCATTTTTAGGAAACATGGATGTGGATGATAAAGAGGTCCCAGTATATAATTACGTATAAACAACCTCAGATAATGAATAGATTGTGAAATAAACCCTTACCTTGTAATTTTCCTTAGTCAATGGTATATTAACCTCCTGTATAATAGTTAAAACATTGTTATTAAATTATAATATAACCATATACATAATTATGATATCATATATGATCTTCTAATAATGCATTGTTAATAATATTTCAGTATTATAATCGTTACGGGTGTTATGTACTCATTTTCTTTTATATGTTTTGTTAAATAAGTAGTGTTTGTTATGGATTGGTTGTATATTATTCATATAAAAAATGATATAATGTTCTTAAAAATTACTTTTAATCATTAAATGAGAATTATTCTTGAATGGATACGATGGGGAATGAAACTCATCGTGTTCTTGGAGACGGTGGTCCGTACGTACGCACGCGCGACAATATCATTATTTGGATATCAAAATGATATATAATTGGATTTTATTTCATATATAAATAATCATTATCATGTTATAGTTATTATTTACATGAATTAAACATCATTATTATACCCATCAAAATAATAATGTTTTGAATAACAATTACACCATGGCGTAGAGACTGTAAGGCGTACGTACGCACGTTTGGTGAAATGTCATTCAAAGGATGGATATAATACTAAATATGGTTGTACCATATTTACAATAACATCATAGTATATAGAGGATACTGGATTTATTATTTTAGAATGGGATTAACAATGATAGAAAAATTTGAAGAAGAAAGGCACTTGAAAGAGGGTGGTGAAAACATTACCTCTTCTTCGGGTACTTCCTTTTGATTTGATCCAAAGTGCTTCATAGGATGGCTTTATTATCAAACTAAATCCCCTAGGACTAATTGAGCGAAGTTGATAGATTATTTGGGAAGGTTCTGGCCGAACCAAAAGGCCTTGAATGTGTGAATTAGTGAGAAGGGGGAGTGCCCTTTTATAAGAGGGGTGAGGGGCACCTTTGGAAAATATAGAAATATTATATTATAATAAATTCATATTCGGTTTATAATGGCTCAGAAGTGTATTATTTAAAATTTAAGGTGTGGATAAGTCAAAAACCACTCAACCAATAGATTTTAGATAGGTTTTGATCATTATATTAACCTTATCTTTTAGTATTAACTCTTAGTTAAATTGATGGACATTTACCATGTGACATTGTATTTTTATATTATATAGTTAATAAACATACCATATACATCCAAGAGACCCCAAAGTGTTCCATTAATGATACTCCTATCATGATATAAGTTTCTTGTCCAATCCTTAGATTTTTAGAAAATGAATATAAATTAATAATATAATATTTGTTTTAAAAACTCTTTTATGTCAATTTTGACACTATTGGGTATTTTGTTTTTGATAAATTCACAACATCATTAATACTTCGAACCAAATTCATATATCTAGGCATAATATTTCATATTATACTAGTAAATTAATGTAATTCATAAAAAGATTCATATTATATTTATTTTGATATTTTTAATATCAATTATTTGATTCTTTCATAAATAAGTAAAATACTAGATCATTTTTGTATCATAAATAAATTTAATTATTAAATGTATAAAAATTATAAATAAAATACCATTATTTAGGAAATTATTTTATATTTATAATGAATATTTATAGTGGAAAATATAACATATATAACCCTATGTAAATATTTTTTTACTAAAAGATATATGCTTTGGTCATTTTTCTATTTAATTTTAACATAATTAATATAAAGTGTCCCTATCACCTACAAGTGGCTCCATGGGGTCCCAAAATAGACCCAAATATTCCCATGGCCGAACATGTATCCACCAATAAGTTTAGGACACGTTTTAAGGTAATTTATTATTATTATAATATTATTTGATTACCCTTATTTACCAGATTTACCCTCTAACCATGGTAAAAAAAATATTTACCGATGTAATTATTCAAAATGCCTAAAAAATAAAAGATACCTATTTACACAATTTAGACATCCCGATTTCAAATTTGGAATCGATTTTTTGAAATTCAAAGCACAGAAGTGGCAGATATTAATTTAAAATTAATTCACGCTGTCAAAATAAAAAACGTGTTTTTAAGAAATAATAACTATCAAAAGATTAACACTTGTTTATGTCCTGTTTAATTGGGAAATTATGTTCAATGACCGGAATTGTGTTAAATGGTAAAAATATATTCAAAATTTACTTTAAAACTAATCAAATTCATTATTTATCACCATTAATTATTTTGATTAAAAAAGTTGTTTTTAATAAAAATTTAGTAATTTTCACTATTCATCAAAATATAAAATTTTTTCGAAAATTACCAAAATTTCACCCTAGGTTAAATTCGATATTCTGAATCCAAAAATGAAGACCATTTTAAGAGATAAAATTTATAAAATTTCAAAATGTGGGTATTTCTTTTTATAACATATAGTTTTTTTTGGTTGTGGTGTATGTTAGAACTCAAAGTTGCGTACAACACACTCTATTGTATTATTCAAAGGGAGGAGTACCATGGAAGCATGGGTGTTAAATTCTCCCCACCTTCAAATAATTTCTTCCTAGAAATTTCTGGAATACTACCGCATGAAAAGACTCGGTGGTTCTTCATCATAAGTTCCTCGGGTTCCCACTTTGCCTCTTCCATCATATGGTTTCTCCATATAACATTTACCAGACGAGTCGTTCAGTTTCTCAGAACTTGTTCACTTGTATCAAGAATATTTATGGGCTCTTCGCAATAAGATAGATCGGGTTCCAGTTATAATTCCTCATAGGTGAGTACTTGTGTTGGGTCAGGCATGAATTTCCTCCACAGTGATACGTAGAACACATCGTGAAATTTGGAGAGACTTGGTGGAATTTCCAAATGGTAATCTATAACCACAATTCATTCGAGAATTTCGATAGGTCCAATGTACCTGGACTCAATTTACCTTATTTACTGAAACATATAACTCCCTTCCATAGAGATACCTCCAAGAAAACCTGATCTCCTACTAGAAATTCCAAATCCATCCTTCGGTTATCGACATACATATTCTGCCTACTTTGAGCTACTTTGATGTGGTTTTGTATTACCATTACGTTTTCCATTGTTTCCTCCACCAGTTCTGGGCCTACACTTTTTCTTTCTCCAATGTCATCCCAACAGGTTGGTGTGCCACATCACTTTCCATATGACGCTTCATATGGTGTCATCCGAATACTTGAATGGATGATATTATTATAGGAAAATAATACCAGAGGTAAATATTGATCCCACATACCCAGAATGTCATGTGAGCTTGATCTCAACATATCTTCTAAGGTTTGAATAGTCCATTCTGATTGTCCATCTGTTTGAGGGTGGTAGGCAGTGCTCAAATGATGTTCGTTATCCAAGGCCTTCTGAAGACTCTTCCGGAATCTTGAAGTAAAATGGGGATCACAATCAGAAACAATTGATAGGGGTACTCCATGACGTCTCACAACTTCATTAATATATAGCCTTGTAGATGTTCGAGTGGTAGATCTTCTCTTATAGCAAGAAAATGTGTTGATTTGGTATGATGGTCAACAATGACCCATGTTGCATCGTTCCTTCTAGGAGTCTTTGGTAGTCCCATGAAAATGTCTATCGTGATAATATCCCATTTCCACTTGGGTATGGGAAGAGGTTGCATGACTCCTCTAGGCTATTTCATTAAAGCTTTCACTTGTTGACAAACAATACATCATGACACAAAATCAGAAATCTCCCTCTTCATGTTGTCCCACCAAAAATGTTCCTTCCAATATCTATACATTTTAGTGATCCCAGGGTGTACAGAGAAATTGTAACTATGAGTATCGTCCAGCAATTCTCTCTTTAGGTCAGGTATATCGGGAACACAAATCCTCTTCCCAATTTTCAAAATTCCATCTTCATACACAATGTCTCTCAATCTCTCATCATTCACATCTTTAATCTTCTTTTGAAATTCTTCATCATCGGTCTAAGAACTCTTAATCATTTCTGATAAAGATGGTTTGGAAACCATTTGAAAAAGAATTGATGTTTCACCTTCCATGGTTATTCCCATGTCCATATTCACTAGATCAATGAAAATTGGATCCCTTTAAATTATCATATTGTTCAATACTCCACAATATTTTCTTCTCCAAGCATCTGCCACCCTATTTGCCTTCCCTAGGTGGTAGTTTATCATGCAATCATAATCATTGAGTAATTCAAGCCATCTCCTTTGACTCATGTTGAGTTATTTTTGTGAGAAAATATACTTAAAACTCTTGTGATCAGTATAAATCTCACATTTTTCACCATTGAGGTAGTGTCTCCATATCATCAAATAAAATATAACAGATACTAACTAGATATCGTGAGTATGATATATTTTTTCATGAATTTTCAACTGTCATGGTGCATAGGCAATAACCCTATAATTCTACATAAGGACACAACCAAGTCCTTTCTTCGATGCATCACTATAAATAACTAACCCATCATTCCCCGATGGTAGATTCAATATAAGATCATTTACTACTCTTCTCTTCAGTTCTTCAAAACATTCTTGACACTGTTTTTTCCAAACAAATTTAACCCCTTAACGTGTGATCATTGTTAATGGGTTATCCAATCAGGAAATATTCTGGACAAAACATCAATAATAACATGCTAAACTAATAAAACTGCATACCTCAGTTATACTCGTCAGTGCAGGCCATTCGTGGATTGACTTGGTCTTAGAAGGATCAATAGAGATTCCATCATTAGAGACAATATGACCAAAAAAATAAATCTCCTGAAGCCAGAATTAACTCTTACTAAACTTCTCATATAATTCATGTCTTCTAAGAGTCTTCAGGATAATGAAAAAGTGATTTTCATTATCTTTGTAGCTTTTGGAGTGTACTAACATATCATCAATAAATACCACCATAAAATCATTGAGATATTCGTTGAAAACTCTATTCATTAGACCCATGAATACAGAGGGTGCATTAGTCAATCCAAAAGGCATTACTATAAACTCATAATTCCCATACCTGGTTCGAAATACTGTCTTCGTAATGTCTTCCCTCTTCACAGACAACTGATGATATCCAGACCGAAGGTCAATCTTTGAAAAGTATTGAGATCCATGCAGTTGGTCAAATAAATCATCAATGTGAGGTAAGGGAAACTTGTTCTTCATTGTTATAGCATTTATCTCCTTGTAGTCTATACCTATCCTCATAGATCCATCTTTCATTTTAACGAAAAGAACAGGGGATCCCCATGGAGAAACACTAGGGAAGATAAATCCTATATTACTCAATTCCTCTAGTTGTTTATTTAGTTAATCTATTTCCACAATGGCCATTCTATAAGGGGTATTCAATATATGCCTTGATCCAAGAATTAAATCAATGGAAAACTCAACTTCTCGTTCTGGAGGATGTCCAGGTAAATCTTTCGGAAACACATCTACATATTCTTTCACAATAAGTACATCCAATATTTTAACATTCCTTTCCTTATCTACAAACACTTCATTCTCTTCCTCCCCAATAATTGAATATAGTTGAGATACTGGGGGTGGATCTAGATAAGAATTAGATGGTGACGATTCTGCTCCAAAGATAAGGTGTTCCTTAGCTTCATCATCAAAAATCGTAACCTCCTTCTTCTTATAATAAATCTTGGCATCTTTGTCTGAAATCCAATCCATACCAAGGAATATATAAAACTCAATCATAGGTATGATGATGAGATAAGTTGATAAAGAACATTTATGTGCTCTAATGAGGACTTATTCACAAAACATTGTTTCAATGATACTTCCCTTAGGATGTTTAACTGACAACTCCCTTGTTAAATCAAATTGGAAATATCTATTTTTCTTAGAAAACTGGGAAAATATGAAACAATGTGATGATACAGAATCAAATAATGCATTTTCTAAACATGAGGAAACCATTAAATTACCTGCCACCATGTCTTTCGGAGATTCTACCTCAACAGTAGTGATAGCATAAGCTAGGCCCCAATCCCTTGGCCTTTTCGAAGGTAATTTCCCCTAACGCATAGGAAATTCATTTGCATAATGTCCCATCTCCATGAAAATGTGGCATGGGACAGCGGTAGCTTCCTTTTTCACCTTGAAATCACGAGCTTGGTGGCCTTTTTTACGACACTTGTAACATAATCTCATTCCATTCAAGCAAGTACCAGGGTGTTTCTTCGCACATTTACTGCAAGATGGATATTCAACTATTCCCTTCTACCCCTTATTTCCATTCCCAGATTGATCAGCAGATCTCTTCCTCTCTTTCTTTTCTTTAAAGTCATAAGACTTATAGAATTCCTTTTCTGTCCTATTAGCACATGAGACACTGTCTTCATATGATGGGAAGGATTGTGAGACTAATGCTCGATGGAGAAATGGGTTTAACCCATAAATGAAATGATAAAACATACTTCTTGGGTTTCTTATATAATATCCAGCATACCTTGCGAACCTTGTAAAGTTAGCCTCATACTTTCCGACATTCTCATCCTCCTTTTGTCTCAGACTCAAGAATTTTCCTTTCCATATCTGCTCGTTGGTCATGAGGAATGTATTTTTCTAAAAATAGGTCTTTGAACCCCCTCCATTCCATATTTTATAATTCATCATCTTCCATCATTTTTTGAATCAATGAACACCATTGATCAGCTTCTCCAGTGAGGTGGTAAACTTCCATGATAACTTTTTCCTTTTCACTAATCCCTAAAGTCTGTAATAGTTTCTCTAGGGAACTAATCTATTGCTCCGATACCAATAGATTTGTAATCCCATTGAATGTCTGTGTGTTTTGCCTCATGAAGTGATATAACATTGATCCCCCCATGTTGTGGATCATGGTGCTCTATACGGGTAAAGTTATTATTCATAACCTGAGTGAGTTGCCCTAGTATAGTGATAAGCAGATTAGCACCAGTTGTATCACCAGCTCCACTATAATTATATTGAGCAGGAGGAAAATCCCTACATGGTGTGCGTGCATTGATACAGATTCCATTTCTTCTAATAGGCACCATTTCTAAACTATGGCATAAACTAGATCAGTTTATGAATCAAAATAAATAATTCCATACTTATAAAACACTTAACATAAATTGAACTATTTGTGGATATAATCCATAATCATAAAATATTGTTCTCTTTGAAGAAGGATATACTCATATACCCTTCATAATTATTTGTAATGAAAATGAGAACTATCATAAGCATATACCATAGGAGTGTCGTAACCAATAGTGCCATAAGGCCCATTTTCGTGCACCAATTACCATTCGAGTCTAGCTCAAAGTGGTGTTTTCGGGTTTTACCCCTAGGTACATATGTGCCAGAGCCGCCTTTACCTGCTCGTATCCAGACAGGGATGTATTGCTCGGAAAACACACAAAATCTCTACAATACCAAAATTCTAGGATGTTATTCTATACTCATCCCCAAAGTATATCTTAGGGTTATGTGCTCTAATTAGAGTTTATATAAATATAGCTTCCAAGGTTTCTACCAAACTTCCTCTGATACCTTCTGTAATGCCCCATCCCTAGTTTCCCAGAGTCGCTGCATTGTTACATAACATTTTCATGATCACAAAAGATCATGTCCCGAAAGACCGATTAGTTTAGTAGCCTTAGAATCACTAGATACATTAATAAAGTTTACATTACATCATAAAATGAAAACTATAACAACATTGTCTCCATAGACCACACTCATATCCCCTCGTACTATCCTTGTAGGTCATTCATAAAATACTTCTTCACATCCAGGGAAAAATAAAACATAGAATTGGGTGAGCTCAAATGCCCAGTAAGGATAAAAATATTGCAGAAACATTCATAAATATGCATAAACATTTAAGACAATGTACAAATAAAACAAAACCCTTTTAAAATTGAACTTCATCATAATATGGAATAAATAAAATGAAATAATTCCATTTACTTATTCACATAGATATTCTACTAGACGAATAATCACATGCAATATCAATAACCACTTTCCTAATGATGAAATGCATAATGTCATACTACCATAACCACATAGTCAAGGTCTCGTGCCAAGAATACAAATAATATTTTGTCAGGGCCTTGTTACAAGACACTAGATTGTCTCATGAGACCTACCGATGCATTGAGGAGCTATAGCGGGCTCCTACCGTCACTTATTAAGTCCAATACATTCCTCATATAAGCAGGTTTAAACATAACATAATCATTTGTATTAAAACTAGCATACGAAATGTCAATAATTTTTCCATAAACCATGAATGGTATATAAATAACACATCCACAGTCAAAAAAATCACAAAACCTTCAATACAATATGTATGATTTGTATCATAATAAATAAACTTCAAATATGCTTAAAATCCATTAAAGGATTTTGACATAGATGAAATCAAACTATTTGATAGATATATCTTCTTTTTGAAATCATTTCAAATTCACATAATTATAAAATTATACTTTTACATTGAAAATATTCTTATAAGATTTTAAGGGAGTCTTTGATGACTTTGTAACGGTAGGAAATAGCTGCATCCGCCATATATGTTAAAGACATTCTAACCCTAATTCTGTCGAAAAGGTTAAAAAGGATCTTGTTTGGAAAACGATGAAAAGATTCCTTTATAAACAACTTATAAAAAATAAAACAAGGGTATAAATGACTGTAAACCATATTCTGTGAAATAGTTAGAGTGTTTTGAAATACATTTTTAAGAAACATGAATGTGGATGATAAAGAGGTCCCAATAGATAATTACGTATAAACAACTTTGGATAATGAAGAGATTGTGAAATAAACCCTTACCTGTTTATTTTCCTTACTCTATGGTATGTTAAAATCCTGTTAAATAGTTAAAACATTGTTATTAAATTATTAAAGAACCATATACATAATTATGATATCATATATGATCTTCTAATAATGCTTTGTTAATAATATTTCAGTATTATCGTCATTTCGGGTGTTAACTTACTCGTTTTCTTTTGTATTTTGTGTTACATAAGTTCTGTTTGTTATGGATAGGTTGTATCTTATTCATATCAAGAATGATATTATATTGTTATATATTACTTTTAATCATCAAATGAGAATTAATCTTTAATGGATATGATGGGGAATGAATCACATCACATTCGTGGAAATGGTAGTCTGTACGTATGCACAAGCGACAATATCATTATTTTGATATTAAAATAAAATATAATTGGATGGTATATAATATATAATGAATCATTATCCTGTTATATTTATTATTTGCATGAATTACACATCATTATTATACCCATACAAATAATAGTGTTTTGAATAACAATTACACCACGACGTGGAGACGGTAAGCAGTACATAAACACGTATGGTGGCATATCATTCAAAGGTTGGATAGAATAATTAATATGGTTGTACCATATTTATAATAAAATCACAGAATATATAGGATACTGGAGTTGTTATTTAATAATGGGAATAACAAAGAATGAATAAGTTGAAGATGAATGGAACGTGAAAGAGGGTGGTGAAAAATTACTTCTTCTTCGGGTTCTTCCTTTTGATTTTATCAGAAGGGATATTTAGAATGGATTTCTGATCAAAATAAGGCATCTAGGTCGAAGTGAGGGAAGTTTAGAGATTATTTGGGAAGGTTTTGGACGAACCAAAAGGATTTTAATGTGTGAATTAGTGACAAGGTGGAGTGCCCTTTTATAAGAGGCGTGAGGGGCACCTTTGAAAAAGCTAGAAATATTATTTTATAATATATTCATATTCGGTTTCTAATGGCTCAAAAGTAAATTATTTAAAATCTAATGTGGGAATAGTTTTTAAACCACTCAAACTATAGACTTTAGATAGGTTTTGGTAATTATAATTACAATATATTTTAACTCTTAGTTAATTAGATAGACATTTACCATGTCACTTTGTATTTTTATATTATATAGTTAATAAACTTGCCATATAAATACCAGAGACCCCAAGTGGTACATTAATGATACAACTATCATGATATAAGTCTTTTGGTTGAACCATATATTTTTAAAATTTGAATATCAATTAATAATATAATATATTTTTTAAAAACACTTTTATGTCAATTTTGACACTATTGGGTATTTAGTTTTTGATAAATTCACAAAAGAAATATTACTTTGAACCAAATTCTTATAACCAGTAATAATATGTCATATTAAAATTTAAAATTAGTGTAATTCATAAAACGAATAAAATTACATTTATTTTGATATTCATAATATCAATTATTTGACTATTTCATTAATAAGGAAAATAATGCATCATTAGTGTGTCATAAATAAATTTAATTATTAAATGTCTAAAAATTATAAATAAAACATCGTTATGTAGGAAATCGTTTTATATTTCTAATGAATATTTATAGTCTGAAATATAACACATATAACCCTATGTAAAAACAATTTTCTAAAAGATATATGCTTATGTCATTTTTGTATATTACTTTTAACATATTTAATATAACGTGTCACTATCACCCATAAGTGGCTCCATGGGGTCCATGAATCCACCCCAAGATTCCCATGGTTGGAAATGTATCCACCAATAAGGTTAGGTGAGGTTTTAGGGTAATTTATTATTATTATAATATTATTTGTTTACCCTTATTTAGCAGATTTACCCTTTAACCATGGTAAATAAAATATTTACCAAAAAAATTATTCAAAATGTCTAAAAATAAAAGTTACATATTTACATAATTTGGAAATCCTGGTTCCAAATATAGAATCCATTTCTACAAATTTGAAACACAGAAGTGGCAGAAATTAATTTAAAATTAATTCCCACTTTTAAAACAAAAAAGCGTGTTTTTAAGAAATAATAACTATCAAAAGATTGACACTTTTTTATGTCCGGTTTAATTGTGAAATTATGTCCAGTGAACAAAATTGTACGAAATAGTAAATATATATTCTAAATCTACTTTAAAACTACTCAAATACATAATTTATCACAATTAATTATTTTGAATAAAAAAGTTGTTTTAATTAAAATTTAGTAATTTTCACTATTCATCAAAATATAAAAGTTAGTTGAAAAGTACTAAAATTTCACCCTAGGATAAATTCGATATTCCAAATCCAGAAACGAAGTCCATTTTGAGAGATAAAATTTATAATATTTCAAAACGTGGGTATTACTATCCATAATGGCTAGTTTGATTGGTTGTGGTGTGTGTTAGAACTCGAAGTTGCGTACAACACACGCTACTGTATTATTTAAAGGGAAGAATACTATGGAAGCCTGGGGTGTTACATTGCACACTAGTGGTGGGATTTATCAGTGCAGGATAAATTGGATGAAGGCCTTACATGGAAGGATTTTGACGAATTTTTCAATAAACAATTATATCATCATATGTTCAAAATCTAGAAAAGCACAAACTTATTTTCCTAATGTAGGATTATATCTCAGTCATGAAATATACAGATAAATTTTCAAATTTTGTGTGCTTCTCTCTAGAAGATGCGGCAAGTGCATCCTTGAAGGCATGTGTCTTCAAATCTGGGCTAAGGCAGGAGATTCGATCAAAAATTGTGGTGTTTTATATTATTGATTGTATAGAGATGGTGAAATAGAGTGATAGTTTCTGAATGTGGTATCTCGTGATCTATTAGAAGAGGTATGATTATACTTCTAGGAAATGGTGGGAACTCAAATGCTGGGATAATGTGGAAAAGGGACACCTGTATCCAAGGTGGATGTGGAAATCTGAATCAGATAGATGGATCAGTGAACCTTCCTCCATGACCCTAGAGCGAAGAAGGTTGTTTTTAATGTGGTTCGTTTGACCAGATAAAATGAGAGTGTCTGGCTCAACAAAGATCATATCATATCTTCAAGAATATGGGTCATCTTCAATGATATTGTCATAGTGCTCCAAGGTCAGGTGCTCGAGACACTTATGTGGTGTCACAAGAATCTAATGCTTTGGAAGGGAAAGGAGAACATAATCAATCTCTTCAATAGAGTAGAGATAGCTATAGTGATTATAGAAGTACCATGACTCCTCAAACAGGTAAAACTCATCAAGGAAACATGGAGAACCTTGAAATGATGACGAAATTGTATAAATTTGAGAAGATGATTTTTTATGGTAAGGTTGGTCCATCTACGGTGAGAGGTACAATTAATTTGAATTCAACCCTTGTGAAAGTGCACTTCGATACTAGTTTTTCACATTATTTCATTGCTTCTCACGAAGTTTATTTTCTATGATTATAGTGGGAAATGAGGCCTTCTATTTTAAAACTTTGAAATCCTATCATGGAAAGATAATTCTCAAATTTATGTGTAGAGAATGTGCTATAAATATTGATGGAGATGAGATAAAATGGGAAGTCATATTATTAGACATGGATGTCTATGATGTAATCCATGGTATGTATTGGTTGAGAATGTTCAGGACTCGCCTCGATTGTTACAGGAGAACAGTATGATTCATGACTAAGGACTACATTGAGGATCTCATTAAAGGAGAGATGATGATAAAGAGAAAAGTCAGAATATATTTTTAGAATAAATGGTGGGAAAAATCACTAATCAGTAGGTAGTATTGTCTTCGGCATTAAGGGAAGAGATCGAGGAAAATAGTTTTACAACATTTGTGGATCAATTTTTAGATTTATTTCCATAAAAATTATCTGGGATACCACCTCTAAGGTAAGTGGAGATTACGATTGAACACTTCCTAGGGACCTATCCTATTTCCATTCCATTTTATAGGATGAAAACTATAGAGTTATGATAATTAAAATTATCATTGGATGAGCTAGAGAGAAAGGGTTTCATTCAGCCAAGTACGTCTTCGTAGGCAGAATCAAACCTGTTCGCGAAGAATGAAGATATAAATCTTTGGTTTTATATTTACTATCATAAGACTAACCCACCTTATGTTAATGAGTGGGTACCCAAATCCATGCATTAATGATTTGTTAAATAAATTAAGAGGCAGACAATGGTTCTTTAAAATTTTCTTGTAATCAGGATATCACCAATTGCAAGTTCATAAAGAAAATATTCCAAAGAGAGTTTGAAAAAGTAGATTTTGCCACTATGAATATGTATTCATGCCTTTTAGAATAACGAATGCACTAGTGGTCTTCATGGAATTTATTAATCAGATATTTCAATGATATATGGAATATTTTTTTTTGGTGTTTTCTAATGACATCTTGGTGAATTCAAAGACAAGGAATAACAATGAGGATCATCTAGAAATAGTGTTACAAATTATGGCTCTGTTTGAAACATTATATGGGCGTCCTAGTCGTTATCCACTATGTTGGGTTGAAAGAGGCAAGACATCACTTGTTGATATGAGACTTGTCCAAGAAAAAATATAGAATATTAAATTAATCAGAAAGAGGATGGATATAGATCATAATCAACAAAATATTATGTGGATCATCATCAAGGGTCATTGCCAATTACCGTGAATGATCTTGTGTTATTGAGGATCTCTCCACGACACGGACATCGTTGTTTTTGAGAAGCAGGGAAATTTTTATCCTATATTCATTGTCCCTTTTTAGATGATGTAACTGGTTGGGGATGTGTCATAATGGTTTAAATTTACACCATGTATCAGTTCGGTGCATAATTTGTTCCATGTATCTTAGTTTAAAAAGTATCATCCTAATACGGACCATGTGATCAGATGGGATAACGTTGACATAGAGCTAGATGAATCATTGATAAATATCCTGCTAAGGATTTAGGATTGGAAAATGAAAGTCTACAATGGAAAAATAATAAGCCTTATATGGGTTTTATGGTAGCATGGTCATATTTAGGAAGAGACTTGGGAACGTGAGAAGGAAATGAAAGAGAAATGGTCATAACTATTTCAGGGTACTGAATGTTTTCTACTATATGATGATGGAAAAAAATGGTGGGGAGAATGTAGTACCCATGGTTTCTAATATGTAACCCTTAATGGATACTTATATGGTTATAAATTGTATGGGTGGATGTTTAGAGAGTTTGGGGAACAATGGAAATGTATTAATGCAAAATTTAGTTCGCACGGTCGGCACCCGACTTGTCCAAACCGTGCATAATTCATAAGAGAACCCATGTGTAGTGTTCTTCATGAGACAGTAGCTCTTTAATAGTTGGAGGATAGTTTAGGGAAACCGTTAAAGGGGAGTTTTTATGGGTAGTAGATAACACATAGTTAGTTCATAGTTTTCCTAACCGTGTGGCCAAATCTGGCTCTGAGTCTAATCTAGATCCTTAAAAATAGGATATCACTTGTTCTCCAGATAACTCACTCATTTTTTGACCCAAATCATCTATAACTCGTGATTTGTCTTCTAAAATGGACTAAGAGGGCTCTCCCATCAATCTGGTTCCAATCTGAAGGTTTCCCTTGGTGATTCGAAGCCGGATTCTTGAGGTATGTGATCGTTCTTCATCGTTCTTGATTGGTTTCATAGATCTACAAATATATACTCATACCCTCTTCTTGGTTTCTCATATATACACTTGTTATCGGTATATCTAATAATGTATACACCATATATGTTGAGATTTTATCTTGATATTTCTATTATAATAGATCTAAGGAGGTTCTGTGAAGAATCAACCGGGTTTTCTTAAGCATTCGTCGTGCGTGTCAAGTTTAATCAAAACATTTGAGTTATGTGCTTTCTTTCTCAAATACACTTAGTAGAAATTATGGAAAGTATATAAAATTGAATATCTTAAATTTAATATGTTGTGATTTCGTTGTTTATCAATTGTTGGAAGCCCATATTTACAATGGTTTGGCAAATTGGAGAAAATAGGGAAATTGGGTGTTTTGGGTAATGTGCTTTTATTCTTGATTTTAAAATATGGATTTTAAAATGGGGGTTATATGGAACATTGGTACATGGATTTTATTAGATGGTTTCAATAAAAATTGGATGTTTACTAAAATGAAATTGTTTTTTTGAAATAGGTTTATTATGTGGTTTTCAATAAATGTATAGTTTTATTGATGTGATTTGAAATGGTTATTTGAAATCATTTAGGAATAAATATGGTTTTGAGTGAGTCCATGTTTGATGTTCCAATAAATATGGGATTTCCACCATTGGGATACAAGGTGTGTGACCCTATATTAGGAGTGTGTGTCATTGGGACACTAGGAAATTGGATGAGAGACCGCTCATGAGTATAAAACTACTTAACAAGCATGCATGTGTGGGTGTGTTGTGAACTATAGAATGGGTATAAAAAATGATAATAATAATTGGTTTTTAATATTTGATTAGTTATCTTCTGGAAATAACATTCTGAATATTTCTTTCATTTTGGTTTGTTTTATCTTGGTTGTAAATGGTTTTTGGAACTTGTTCATATTTTGTTATAAACTATTTGGAGGGATTGTTTTATATAAACTATTTTATGTAAATGTTTCTAACTCTTCTATCCTAGTGTCATGAGTAGGTAAGTCATTTGGAAAACCTACTGAGTTTTATACTCACCCCTATTTTTTAACTCTGGTTCTTTTTTAAATGATATATTTTGGGAAAGGACCAAAGGTAACAGTTCACACGTTTTTAGTACTACCTCATGATACATGGTCTATTCGATGATCGTGGATCTTGGAGCTTGTTGAGAATAATTCCTTGTGGCCTCTTTCGATCCTTTAGTTGTTTATTAACTAATTACATTGATATTGGTTTGGTGTTCTATTGTTTCACACTTTGATATGGTTTTGAGATAAATAAAAATATTTAGTTGTCTTTATTTTGATTGTATATCATTTAGTGAATTGTTTAGATATGGTTTGTTGGTTTATTGGTTTTTTCTAAAAGGGTAAATCATCCCCCAATTGTATTTGAAACCCTTCGGAATTTAATTCCATCCATTGGAATATTGGGGATGTCACTTAAGGCCCAATAATGACTCGTTATACTGTCAAGACAATGAGAATCACCAGGTCATTACATTGGCCCCATTGATATCCATAATTGATTAAAAGTTGTGGCCTATCAAATTGCACTCCCTATTAATTTATCTAATGTACATTATGTGTTCCATGAATCCCTATTTATTAATTATATAATAATCCATCACATGTACAAAATCCATAGGAAGTATTGTTGCAGAATTGACTTTCATATGAGGAGAAACCTGTGAGGATCTTATATCCTAAAGACAATGTTCCATGAAAAAATTCCACTCACCTATTTAAAGTGTTGTAACAAAATTTCAAGTTTAATGATGAAACATGGGAACTAGAAGAGGTGATGATATTGGAGAACCCTTATCTATTTTATAGCAAGAGATGAAATATTTAGGATGAAATATCTATGGATGTAATAATGAAATGTACCTATGTTTTATAAATGAAATTTCCATTTCAAATGAATAAATTCCTTATTAATTAATGATGTTATAAAAATCCCATACACTAAATTGGTTTTTTTGGAACACTATATGTTATCTCTTGTCAAATGTAAAATGAAACTTATCATCATAATCTTTTATAATGTAGTTGATGAGTAGTGTCCATTATGATTATTATATACTAAGGGTTATGATAAAATCTTGTTGACAAAAAAGAACTAATAAATAATGCCATCCAATAGGATCATACCCTAAGAGTCCCATTTATAAATTCTTATGAGGGAGACAGAATCACCAAGATTTCCCTTGAGAAATCCAAAGCCAGTATCTAAATATTAAATCATGATAGAAACCATTTAAGAGAGAAGTAAATTATTATCAAGGTCATGACACAAAGCATGTTCCCCAAACCACCCTAAGAAATCATCACCTTATCACAGCTTACCATTAATACATACGTTATTGTAACAATTGGTTATGTATATTTACCCTAACAATATGATTTTATATTTTTTTTTAATAAAATGATTATTATATTTATCCTTTTTTATTATCTCTTTTTAAATGAATAAATAACGAGTTTGAAAAAAACAAATTTTTTATATGATTAAACAAAACTATATTTTTTGGAAATATATAGTTTCAATAAATACATTATTTTCATCAAATGATATTCTATTTATGGTTCGTGGGATGTTATACAATGTACACCATGTTATGATGTCTAAGTTGTTGTACTTTACATATACTAATGATGTCATGTTTTGGGTTTTTTTCACAGTCCCATATTTTCATTATATTTTCATATTATATCGTGATTCTATAATCATGTTTTGGAATATCACCTCTCATAGTTTACCATTATATGTCGTTTGACTCATATTTACAACATTACCACATGTAATTACTTGATTAATCCCTATCTAAGATTTATTTCTCTCCCCTTTATTATGTACACCCATAGGTTATCACATGCTATATTAGAAGAGAAATGGAATATTTAGGGAATGTTGTGGAGTTCTTAAATGGTGTTATTGTACCAATGTTTTATGTTATTGTGTTTTGAACATAATTTCCCAAATACACTAGGTCTTATGATATTCTAGGATTGTATTAGGCATACCATTGTGTAATCAATCCAGAACTAAGGTGTATTAAAATATTCGTTGTTATATCAACCATTTCTTATGTTTTTATTCCCTGTGTTATAATGATAATAGGTACTAAGGAGGTGTCTATAAGATGGTATAGCGTGGTTTCTTTAAGGAGAAATTATCTCCACTATTGTGAAATATAATGATTATGTTGCTTCTATCTAAATTCACTAATCATATCAGTCCAGTGGATATTATTTTGTATTAGATATAATGTTTAAAATTTTGTAAATGGTGTAAAATAAAGGCATTTTAACTTGGGTTTCTATATCTCAGGCATTGATCTATAATGAACTAATATTTTATAAATAAAATTTTCTTTGTTATAGAATTAAATTCCCAATTGAGATTATATAAAAACACATTCACATCCTTAGTTTAATTATATCCTATAAAATTATAATTCTATTAATAATCAAAACCATTGATAATATAGTCATTAAAGAGTGATCATATTATTAGCATAAATATCGTGTTATGGTAAACCCAATTAACAAAGATAAAAGAAGAAATATCCTCCACCAATAGGATCATACCCTATGAATCCCTTTTATGGGAGCTTCTGGGGGATATAGAATATAGTGGCTTTACCCTTGACCAAGAGAAATATAAGATCCAATAACTAAAAAATCTGAGAATGCATTCATGGTATTTGTTAAAGATCATTGAGATTATGACCCAAAACAATGTATGCCAAACCCCCTATGAAAATATCACCATCATCCACCTGACCCTCAAGATGTTTTTTTGTGTAACAAAAGGGTTATGAATCAGGACCCTAAAAATATAAATATTTATATTACATTTAAAATAAAATAAAGGTTGAATTGATTTATTGTTATGTTTTTTATAAAATATTCTTATTTCGATACGATAAAACAAAAACTATATTTTCGTGTAACATGAAATTTAAATTAAGATGTAACTTTTTGATAAATTTATGAGTTTTGAACATAAATGAAAAAATATAAAAATAATATAGTTAAATAATTTTTATTAAATATAAATGATAAAATAATTTTTATGAAGCCAAATGTAATTTTTATAAGTGTTCGATAATTATTATTGTAAAAAACCCCATAATTTCTAAATAAATTCTTTTTTTGTAAAAAGCGACCATTCAAATATATAGAAAAATATTGGTATAAAATAATGATTATTTTTGGAATAAAAACGTCATAATTATCCAATAATGAAATTTTCGTAATTTAATCAGATAGATGAAATTTTGAGTAAAAATTCAATATGGTAAAAATATACAATGTTTATTATGACATTATAATGAACAAAAAGTTATGTAATAAATTATTTAAATGTATCCACAACCAAATATATGATTCCCCTTTAAAATATATTTTTTAGGCTTATTTATTAATTTTATAAAGCCTTTATGAATCCTCCAAAACCTATATTATATTTTATGGTTTTCAAATTAATTATTTATAAACCTAAATCACTTCCACATCACCAAGGGTAATATTTTATTATGTTTAGAACATTTCATTATAAAATAATGAAAAAATATATTTGGTATAAATCATGGGCAAAAACAATTGTATAGATTGGGGTTTTAATTACTTTTTTTATAGAGTCAAAAACACCTGTTTGGGACATAATAAAGAACTCCCCTCACTTTTTTATTTAAAAACAACTGATATCACATCCCTTTTCCCTAAGAATATTTGTTCATATACTTAATCTACCATACTTACTATTTATTCCAACTAAGGTTCCCCCATGATCTCAATAATCTCCACCCATGTTTTGGGAATCACGCTATCAATGCAAGGATCTTCTCCTTATCATTTTTTTCAATAATATTCTCCTTTCTATGGATTATATTTCCAATTCATAATGTTTGGTATGTTTTTCCAAACCCCTATTTTTTCCATTTTAGGTAAAAATTATTATATTCTATTTTCACTCTCAATATACTATTTTATCAAACTCTATGTACTAAAATTATGCTACCAAAAGTACACATTGATTTTTTCATGCTAAAACTTTGTGTTATGAATACCATCACTATTTACACTTAAGGGTATTCACATAGACATACGTATACATATCTTTTTCGGTAAATACATGTATTTATTCCACACTCCCTGATCATGGAATTAAATGTGGTGAAATATGTTATTATTTTGTATGATCTATGTGGTATGCTTATGCATGAATATGATATGATTATGATGGGTGTGCCCAGATAGTGATCCAATAAATTAGATAGTTTATTAGTCACATGAAATTCTTTTCATGCTGCAAATTAGGATAACGTAAGAATATAATGTTACTAATTATGGGTGAAAAACAATGACTTATCAATATTATGTCAATTTTAATTATGTTCCTACCTTCCCATGTTGCCTTCATGTTATCGTGATATATCATGCCTCGTTGTTCATGTTTATAATTCTCATTCCTTTAATTCCCATCTAAAAGAAAATTTTCTAGCAAGTAATAATTTCATCATTTTATGATTTTTTTTATTCCATTACTCATCTTTATTCCTCACCCACTTCTTATTTATGTCCCCTGGTTGTCCCGTGTTTTTTGATGAATGATGGGATAATATAGACATCTGATGAATGTTTTCAATAATTCTAATGTTCCCCCATTTTATAATGTTATTCTATGTTCTTAATTACCCAAACCCACCATAATATTTTATATTCTAGGTTGTATAACGTGTAATAAATCATGATATAATGTGTAATAATGTCAATGGATTTCATAGTTATTATAGGTGGAAATTTTAGTTTTTTAGGGATTAGGAATAAGAAACTCTAACAAAATACATAGGCATAAGAATAAAAATTAAAAAAAACATACCAAAATCTTGGTACTGAATAGAGTAAGTTGTTTTTGAGAAAATATATCCCTATTTGGATACAATATGTTGATATGGATATGGAAAATATGTGATTTGGGTAACACTTGAAAACATCATAATGAGATAGATTCGATCGGAAACTAGTGCATGACAATAGTCCTTGATAGACACCTTGTATGAAACTCCTAGGGTTATAATTTGGTAAACTCAAAAGATCATTATGAACCATTTTTATGGGAATAGAAAAAGTCCACAATATTTTATATTATGAAATATTTCATTCATAACAATGATTGAATCCTAGGAATTCAAAAGTTAAGGAATAAATGTCATATTTTGGTTATCTATTTAATTTCCTCAGATTCATATTTATGTGTTTAATATTTTAATTTTACTCATCCCTAATTTCCTTTTTTTTTCTATCCAATTTATGTAAATATGAGAAAATGAGTAAATAACCAATGTGAAGGGAAATTTGATGATTGGCCATATGAGATTAAAAACAAAATGCGAGCCAAAATCATTAATTTTGTGATGATAATATCTCATTTGAATAACGTTCTGAATAGAAACCTTGATCCAGAATAACTCCAAAACCCCTTAAGAAAGACAAGGATGAAATTGAGACCATTATATGATAATTTTCTCTAAATTTCAATGGACTATCAGATCCTTTAATTTTATAACAATGGATTAACTCCATTGAAAAGTTCTTCTTCATCCATAAACATTTTATGTAATAAAATATAATATAAATTTTTTATAATATGGAGGGATAAGCTGATCATTGGTTTCCATTGATCAATTATAAAAATCTTGAATAAGAGATCAAAGAAATGGGGTAGAAGAGATTCAATATTTTTTTTGAAAAAAACATTCCCCACACTCCCCAAAGTAAAATGTAAATGGATTTACATAACCTTAAGAAAAAATAGGATTAATCCATCAGAGAATATGATTAAAACATCAATAGTCTTTCATGATATGCTTATGGATTGTTTTACCCTTGAATGAAAATCTGACCACTTCTTTAGTGGGATAAAATAATGTGTGTGAAAATACATGGAGATCCTAGAAATTGATAGTTTTTAAGAAATTGTTTGATTTTCTATAATAATCAAAATGGAGATCAAAGAATCTCAAGGGTGTCATGGTGAAAAGAATTAGAAAGTGATGTTTTATTTTTTTATGTGATGGAGAAATATAATGGTGATAAAACATTAAAGCATCCAACGTATAAAAATAATGTAATTAATCACTCTAAAATTTACTAATGTGGAGTAGTAATTATGTTAAGTGAAGATAGGTAGGTAATCTCACTTGTGATTGCTGATGTGAGAGACCCACCAATGTAATGGAAGAGATGAACACTCTAGTGAACCCTCAGTCTATTGTCCAATTTCTAAACATCAATGAACAAGGACACTAAGAAAATTACTACCCCAAGAGAATGGTTGATGGATAAAATCAATGCTAACAAACTCCAAGGAAATAAGGGAGAAAACATTCCCTCACAACTAATGATATGGATCCTAACAATGAAGTTGTGATATGTACAGTATTTTTCAATCAAGAATAGAGGAAGGTCATTTTTATTATGGTTCTATGCATTATTTTATACTAAATATTTATAATATTACTATTCAAATTTCACCACAATACATGGATGTAGTGATTTATTGAAAACAATAATGGGTAAATTATTATATCTTGGATATATAACTCATCCCATGTAACAATTTTTGGGATGAACTTCCATGAAAACCGTATAATAATGAAATTATTTGAATTTAATTTAATTATGGGTACATATTGAATTTCATTTTATATTTTACATAAAATTTGTGATAAGGAAATCACTCCCCATATTAATAATCAGTTTCTGAATCAATAAAATTATAAGGAGGTTAAATCCTCATTAACAACAACATCTCAATAATTGATATTATTTCCCTATGATAATGATTTCTTACATCAAATGACTGATTATAAGTAAAAATTCATCTTTGATGTCCCGCCAACTGTTATAGAATAACCTGATGTGTTTCCTTAGGAATTTTGTGGTCAAAATACTAGTTGAGTGTTGATTATTCACTCGAGTTTATACCTGGGGATTTTCCAATATCTAAGAATCCATATAAAATGATTGTTGTCGAGCATGAGGAGCCAAAGAAACAATAACAGGAAAATATAGATAAAGGGTTAATTTGCAAATGTACATCACCAGGGGTGCACCAGTCCAATTTAGTAAGAATAATGATGTGTCAATGTGCCTTTACATTGATTATTATGAGCTCAACAAGAAAATGATATAGAAATATTATCATATTTCATGGATTGTTTACTTATTCGATTAGCTATGTCGATCCCAATACTTCTACAACGTGGATCATTGGTCATGATATTTTAATGTAAGGGTAAATAAGCAGGATATCCCCAAGACTTCATTCTGTACATGTTACAAGCAGTATGATTTCATAGTAAATCTATTTTTACTCAATAATTCACCATAAATCATCATGGATATAAGGAATATATTATTTTTACATTACCTCAAAATATTTTTTGTACTCTTTAAAGAAGATATTCAATGGTACTTCAAAATCATGGAGGCGTATTAGGTGTATTTTAGAACACTTCTATAAACTTTAAAAAAATATATCCATATTGAAATGTATAGAAAATGTTAGTTTTGGTTGAAGTACGTCTCACTATTTGGGAATATTATCACAATTAATGGGATATTTTTATACCCTTCATGGATACTGGAAATTTAAGGATTTTTATACCAACTTATATGATAGAAATCATAATTTTCCTGGGATTAGTTGGATACTATCATTGATTTTAATGAAATTTCTCAGGATTTTAATACCCTATAACCAAGATAACATGGAAGAGAGAAATGTTAATTTATAATAATGAATTTTATGATAACTTAAACGATTTGAAAATGAGGTTAATCCCTACACCTTTACTTATTCTAACCATAGTTGGGAAAATTTCATGGTATACTATGGTGATTTGATGAAGGGATTTGGTTTTAGACTAATGAAGAAAGAAAAAGTGATATATTATGCATTATGGAAGATAAAATTTCATGACTCAAAATACCTAACACATGATCTAGAGTTAGTCATGAAATCTACTTATTGAAAATCTCGAAGCGTTTTCTCTTTGGGGATAAGTGTGAAATATATACTAATCATGAGATCATTAAGTATATATTCACACCGAATAAGTTGAATATCTATTTGTGCAAATGGTTAGAGATTATTGAGTACTATGACTGGTCAATCCACTACCATCCAAGGAAATAAAATATTGAGGAAGAAACTCAATGTTGAAAGGATCTAGAAATTTTATCATTAATGACCATTGAGAGGAATCTGGTTTTGGTAGAATTGAAAACTATAGACATACGAATCATAAAGGAACATCATTAATTATTTAAAAAATTATTTATCAACCATCCCTTATAAATAAGAGAATGAATTCTCAAATAGATGATGTAAAAAATTAGAAGAAATTGGAAGCTATAAGAAATGGAAAATCCATAGAGTTTAAAATTAATGAAGAATGAGTTATAATATTTGGATCATGAATATGTGTACTATAAAATAATCTGTTAAAGAATCAATTGTTGGATGATGCACACATCTCACCCTTCTCTAAACATCTTGGGATATCGAAGATGTATCGATATCTCTTGGTGTATAGTTATTTTGACAATATGAAGAAGGAGATTATGGGATATACATCATGGTGTCATGTATATTATCAAGTTTGGGTTGAATGTAAAACATCCATGGGGATGTTGAAACCATTATCCATACATACATGGAAATGGGAAAACATAACCATGGACTTTGTCCCTACTCATTCAAAGAAATAATGGGGAAATAATTATATATTAGTTGTGGTGGTTATTATTTCAAACACCAATCAATTCATTTAAATCTGAGAGGAGTTCTCTCTAAGTAAACTAGAAAGGAAATACATTAGAGAAGTGGTGAGGATTCCTAGAACACACCTATCGATTGTATCTAATTGATACCCAATAATTGCCTCCATGTTCTGAAAAATTATCCAATGTGCTCTAAATACTCTGTTGAACATCAACATGTCATATCTCACTAAATCAGATGACCAATAATAGTGGACAATCCAGACACTTGAGGATAGGTTGAGAACAAACTCAATGGACTTCATAGGAGGATGCAATCAAAATCTTTCTATATTCATGTTCTCATACAATAATAGTTTCCACAAAAACATCCAAATCGCCCCTAATGAATACAATTATGGGAAGAGGTAAAGAACACATACATGTTGGGGTGAATTTGGTTAACTCAAACTACTGTGTCCAAAAATGGCTGTGGAAATGGTCAAAAAGGTCAATATCATTCAGTATCACATCACAACTACTAAGAGTTGAATGAATATAGATCATGACAATTTCTTATGATACTTGGAGTTTGAGATTTTAGATGTTGTATTCCTCTATATATCTCTATGGAAGAATGTCATGATATTTGGGAATAATAGAATGATTAGTTCAAGATATATTGGTCCCTATAAGATCTTTGATCATGTAAATATAGTGGTCTATCAGAAAGAACTCCAACCAAGCCTATCTTTGTTACATGATGTGCTATATATATTCAACTTAAGTACATATCAAACCCATGACATGTGCTGGATCCAGCAGTGGTATGAGAATGATACTTCACTTGATGATAATTTGGCATATATCCTGGATTATTGATACAATGTTCATTGAAATAAGATAATTTCCATGTTCGAAGTACCATTGAGAAACAAAATGTTTGAATAAGTGACATGGTAATTAAAGGAGGTGATAAAAAAGACTTACCCTCATTTATTTTAGAGTGTCAAATTATAATTTCTTGGGTGAGCATTCCGAAGGAGGTGAAGACTATTATGAGAAAAAAATTTATTAAACAATTCCCTATTTATTGGATAAAATTGCTTCTAATGGTTATATAAAACACATTAACATTATTGGATTTATTATATCTAATTCAATTTAAAATAAAATTACGATTCATAAATTTTAATAATATAATAATCTAAATGTGATTATGTAATTAATATAAATATATGGTTATTGTTCAATTGGGTTATACCAAATACACACAAGCGGGGGTGAATTTTGCCTTCTATAATTTCTTTGAGAATCGTGATGATTTCCAAATATGTCCTTTAACTTTATCCAAAAGTTTATATAGAAAAAATAAATAGTTATCAAGATTCAAATATTTATAGTCGTTTGGGGATCATAAGGCCCCTAGTCCCCTCCACCAATTCTCTACTCCACGATCTTGGTGATTTTCACTATCTGGTCCCCATATAAATAGACCGACCACAACTGAGTATAGGAATTTGACCCCTTTACATGTTAAGGCTAAAATAGATCCTTCTAGTTCATACATAGAACCGAATACACAACATAGTACAAGATTCTGGTTACTCAAAATGAATATAGTATTTGATTAAAAATACTTTTTATATGTTCTTCATAGTTGAAACAGTACAAAACTGACAGTTGATTGATCGTCATCTTCATAAAAGATCTTCTTCGGGTAAGGTAAGTTCTGAGTAGATCCTATTGAAATTGATATAGAAATAAATTCAAAAACAACAACAACAATTGATTCACAATAGATCCTCAATTTAGAAATGGTTAATATTCAATGTGTTTCTTCTTCTATAGAAAATAGAGTTTTTATCATACTTTGTAATAGGAGATCTGTATATCTCAAATATCACTGTAATCTAAAGTTGAGAAACATGAGAGTCTGTTCTTCTAATATTTTTTTTGATAAACTATCTTACTCATTTTTTAATTCAAAATAACTATGATATATAAAGAATATATTCGAGAATTTTCATTTAAAATTTAGATAAAAAAAAGTCGTCTTAAGAATCGTGATATTCAAATGTATGAATAACAGAGCAGTCGTAACATTCATTATTAATCAGCCTGAAATATTCCTCTTAAATAGATCATTTGAATCATAAATAAATGGATTTGAATCATTCAAATATACACTTAAAAAACAGGCTTTTAATATTTCTTGAAATTAGACTGATAATACGCATAAAGACTGTTGCTCGAAAAAGTTGAAATTCAAATTTCTGACACCAAACGTTGGGTTGACAATATAAGGATGATCTCAAACATAAGGATGATCACACATACATTTCTCATCAACTATATAATTTATGGTAAATTATATATACTTTCATCTTAAGAAAAATTTATGAAACATGATCCATACTTTTTGATAGAATGTAAGGTTCATTATAAAAGTAAGGTTGATGAAATGTACTTTTCAGAAACAATTGTAACATTCCAAACATGTGTAGGGTTCTTCATCCATACTTTTCTTATATTAAAAAATTAATGTCTATTCTATATGTAAGGTTCTACTTCCATACATTGTTGATAATGTATGGTTTCTTAACCATACCTTTTTTTGAACTCTTATAAAGTTACCAATGGATTTTGTCCTTACACCAATGCTCTTCAACGTAGGTTATGGACAGTGCTTCCAGAAAATGCTCAAATTATTTCTGAATACTTTTTGAAATATTTCACACAATTTAAACGCTTTAATATCACTCAAAAATAAGAATAAAAATAATATTAAATTCCATAAATATACTCAATATAAAATCATTATAAAAACAAACAAGGGTATTTGTGAGAATCAAAATCATCATAAAAATATAGAGTATTGTTCTCAACAATCTCCCCCTTATAATAATAAAATAGAGTGTTGTTACAAAAAATATTTTCTCAACGATCTCCCCCTTTTTTATTATCACAAAACCCATTAAATTCTCCTAATAATTTAATTTCATATAAGTTAGAAATTTTCAAGGATAAAAACTATATTTATTTTAATATACAATTATTCCAATAAGTAAAAAAATGTTGGGTTATCCAAATAAAAATAAACATTCAATATTAAAAATTTCTCTTCTTCATGTTTATCAGTATTTATTACCCTTAAGAAAATTTATTTTCTCCCCATGAGTAAAAGAAAAAAATTTAAAATAAAATGTTATATTTATCCATATTTATCCCCATTTTGTGACATCAAAAAGAATGATAGAATAAGGAATATAACACAATTTAATATAGCACTGAACTGAATAAATCTTATGATTAACTATTAAACAATAATTCAATCTGGAATACATATATTATAATACAAACAAGACAATAAAACAATGTAAAAATATGACAATGAGATGAAAATAAATTTTATACACCTACAGAAATGAAAACAGGAATCAAGGTTGGGTTAAATGGTTTGTGAAACAGCATTTAGTGCCTCTAAATTACTACCTTGAGCTCTGGCATCTACATTCTTACCCTTTTCCTTAATCCATATCCAAACTGGATGATGATATCCCTTCCACCCTAAGTCATATGGATATCATTAATTAGATTGACTCTAAAAACTCATGTAATATTTCTTCCTTTTTCATGAACTGATTTAGATTTTCATTGAACATTTTCAGTAATTCTCTTACCCCTGGTTCATTTGATGTGATCTGATCAACAAGATTATTTTTATTATCCTTCATAATAGACAGTGTATAACTATTACATTATATGGTTTGCAACATGTCATTCATATTTCACATTACAATTGTAATGTCCTGGAATCTCGTGATCAGATCAGGTGAAGTACCTGATATACATTCATGACTGCCCCTAATAGTTGCCAAATACTTTTCTATGAAAGTTTTAATGTCTTCCCAATGTGATTTTAGTAAAATTTCAGATTTTAATTTATTATCTTCAGCTAACAGCTCATTCTTTGAATCTTCCACTTCCTTTTTTGAAACTAATCATTCTTTCTTGTTCTAAAAATTATATCTCTCCTTTTCTAATGCACGCCACAAATATGAATTTTCAGCTTGAACTCTATTAAAGTTTCTGAATAAATCGTCCACCTGATCATTCTCAGAATCAGAGGCACCTTATGATTGATTATGATTCTATTCTTCAACATGATTTATCAGAACTAAATACATTGATTATGCATCTGATTTCTCTTATTCTTCCCATTCTTCTGGATTTTCAAATAATTTTTCTTCTAATTCCTTCCCTGAATCATCTGCAAGAAAAATTTTCATTATGAACTTTAGTGTGAATTTAAAAATGATTCAATTTTTTATTTATATCAGTTTGATGTCGCTCCTCATGAGAATCTTCCTTATGAATTCATTGTAAAATAGTATCCTCTTGAAGAAATTCATTTTTTTGGGTAGATTAATCTTGAACAGATTCTATTTGACCCATTTCAGTCTTTTCAGGTGCTAAATCTGCCCAAGGTATAATTTCCTTTTCAACCTGAGGGGTCACCTCAATCTAGAAAGCTGATTCTCTTATTAATCTATAGCATAAAAGATCTCCAGTTGTAACAGCATTTCTTTGAACAGGATCCTCACCAGCGTGACCCACTAGGTGCCTTGTCCTTTAAATCCCCTCTTGACTTCCCTCACCAGCAGGTACATCAAATGCTTTAAATCTCTATCTTCTTGATGTTTTTGAAACTTCACTTACTATTGATTTATCCACGCATTCTTTAGACATTCCTAGTTTCTCATTCTCCGTGGATTCATGGTCTTACTCAACTCCAACAGGAATAATCATTCCTTTCAAATTACTCCAGAAGAATCCAATCATCCATAGAGTTTCAGCATTGAAAACATTACTACGGTGTCTTCTTACTCAGGAATCCACCAATCTGATCATATCCATATTAAATAATAATTTAGAATTGAACCTTACAAAAGGGTAGAAGTTCATTCTTGCTTCCATTTGACAACAATAATTCAGATATCCTACCTTATATCAAGGGAAATTCAGGTTAATGTCACTCAGAAATAAAAGAATAAAATACATGTTTGGAAATAAAATCTTTTCCATTTCTAAAATTCTTAGTGCAATCCCTATTTTCAAAAACTTCACAAGTATTTTTTGATCAGTTTCTAAATCCTTATTAAACATCTTTCTTACATTTGTAGAAAAAAAATGACATAATTTCCTTGGACTTATGTACATTATCACGAATATTCTTTATGTCAAACTGATAATCTCTCTCATTAGGTTTGTTTAATATCATAGTGATTTCCATAGTAGAGATAGAAAAATATCGATCTTTGATTTTTTCAATTAATATATCTTCTTCTCCTCCCAGACTAAATTTAACAATTTTGATGAAATGATGTAGTTCTACCTCATATAAAAATTCTATGTTTTCTCCACTAAACAAATGTTCTAGATTTTGAAAGGTGATATCTTACCTTAGAATCAGATCAGTTTGGTACAACCATTCCAAATCAATCACTTTACCTTATATGATTCTCCTTCTTATTGAGCGTTTTTGATTGGTGTAACTAGATTCTTCTTCCCCGATTCCATTTGTGTTGACCCATTCTGTCACAGATTTCTAAAGGCTCGATGAGTTATGGTTTTGAAGGATCAGGTTTTGGTAAAAAATAGCGATAAGGATTTTTCAGTCTCGAAATATTTTGAGAGAAATGAATGGGTTTAGAATTTAAATCATCTTTGATAGCCTTGATTCCCATATCACTTACATACATAATAATCATTACATTATTTAAAAAAACTTACATGAAAAAAATATTTATATAGTAGTACATATGAGATTTTAAATTATTCTAAAAATAATATTTAAATTTTTTTAAAGCAATGAATATTAATATAAAATAAAATAAGATTTAATATAATCACATAAATAAAATTAAATTTAAAATTTCATTTAAAATTAAATAAATTTAAATCCCCACTAAAAAAATAAAAACACATAGTGAGAAAATGTTTAGTAAAAATATCAGTTAATTGAATTTTAGTACTTACAAATTCTATGAAAATATCCTATTTTAAAACATGATCTCATAGAAATTGATGTATGATATCAATATTCTTAATCCTAGAATGATTAATTGAATTTTTGAAATATTTATAGAACTTGTATTATCACACAAAATATGTTTATTATTAAAAAAATTCACAAAGTACATAAGAGTGTTTTCATCCACAACACATGTGCACAACAACTGCCTATAGAGACATATTCTGCCTCAGCTATTGACAAAGTAATTGAGTGTTGTTTCTTACTAGACCCTGAAACTAATGATTTTCTAAAAAAGTGATAGGTTTCTGAGGTACTTCTTCTACCTAATATACACCTTCCAAATTCGGAATCTGAATATTAAATTAAATTAAATTGAAATGTTTTTGGATAGATATAATCATGAAAAATTGTTCCTTTTAAATATCTAAAAATTCTTTTAACCGCACATAGCTGATATTCTTTAGGATTTGATTGAAATCAAACACAAAGAGATACTGAATATATTATATATGTCTTACTACCAATAAGATATAATAAACATCCAATCATACCTCTATATAACTTGTTGTCAACTGTTTTTTAGTTTCATCCAAATCATTTTTTATATTAGTACACATTTGAGTTGTATATTTCTTGCTTTTTTCAGGTCCATGTTTCTTCAAGAAATCAGTAATGTATTTTCATTGAATCAAAACGTTTCAAAAATCTTTTCGATAAATTTGAATTCCTTGAAAGAAATTTAATTCTCCCATCAAACTCAATTCAAATTATTTCTATATTAAATGGGAAAACTCATTAAAATGTTTTTTGTTTTTTGATCCAAAAAATTACATCATCAACATAAAATTGATCCAATAAAATATTAGAGATTATAGTTTTCAAAAGCAATATTGGATCTCCCATTCCAATAGTAGAATAATTTTTCAAAAGAAAATAACTTAATCATTAATATAAAGCTATTGGTGCTTATTTAAGGCCAAAAAGTTATTTAGTAAGTTTAAAAATAGTATCTGGTTTTTGAGAATTTTCAAAACCAAGAGGATTCTCAACAAGTTATATAGGTGAAAACGAATCATCATAATCTATACCTTCTTCCTAGTTATATCCTTTAGATAATATTCTTAATTTATTTCTTGTTATTATTCCTTGATCGTCTTTTTTATTTCTAAAGACCCACTTAGTTCTTATAACATGATAGTTCTATAGTCTTTCAACTAAATTCCAAACATCATTTCTCTTTAACTAGTTTAGTTCTTATGGAATTTCTATCATTCATCTTTCATTAACTAAGGATTCTTCTTCTAACTTATGTTCAAATTGCAATAGAAAGGATGAAAATTCAACAACATTTCTTATGTTCCTTCTAGTTTTTATTCTTGTGTCTAGCTCTCCTATTATAGTTTCTAAAGGGTGATTCCTTAGGGTTCAATACTGTCTAGGTAGAACACTATTAGGTTCATTATTGTCATGTTATTTTGAACATGACTGAATTTTATATATATCTTTCTCAAAATCAGCTTTCAAGTTCTCAAGTCTCATGTTATCATTAGAGTCAAATTGATCAACATTATTTTTCCTCTTCTCAAAGGGATAAGATTCATCAAATTCCACATGATCTGATTCTTCAACAATCCTTGAATTTTTATTTAAAACACTTTAATGTTTATAAGTAGCAGAATATCCTATGAAAATGCCTTTATCAGATTTTGATTTAACTTACCAATATTTTCCTTGGTTTTTAAGGTGTAAACCTTGCATCCAATAACATTAAAGTAATTTACTTTAGGGTTTCTATTCATCTGATGTTCATAGGGTGTCTTTTTTAAAAAAAAATTGATTAAAACACAATTTATTAAATAATAGGTTGATCTTATAGATTTTTCATAGAAATATTTAGGAAGAATGGATTCATTTAGTCTAGTCCTAGTGATTTCTTGAATAGTTCTATTTCTTCATTCAACAGTTCCATTTTGTTGAGGTGTTCTTGGTGCATAGAATGTGTTTTTAATACCCATATTTGAGCAGAAGGAATTAAATTCTAGAATCTCAAATTCTCTACCATGATCACTTCATAATGAAATTATTTTAAAATATATTTCATTTTAAACAGATTTTCAAAAACATTCAAATATTTTAACAGCTTCATTTTTAAATTTTAGAAAGAAAATACAAGTAAATCTAGAATAGTCATCAAAAAATTCATATATATATAATTTACCAGCAAAACATTCTATTCATTAAGGTCTAAAAAATTTATATTGATATGTTCTAGATTTTTAGATGTAGCCATTTTTGTTAATAGATATGAAGGATAATTTTCTATGCTTTCCAAGTTGACATGCATCATAGAATCTATCACCTCCAAATTTGAGACTAGGAAAATCAGAAACTAGTTTTTTCTTAGATAAATTATGTAAAGTATATATATTGCAAAGTCCAAGTTTTCAATTCCATATCCACAATTCATTTATCATAGTATTTAAGCAGATTACTTTATGTTTGCACAATGAATTTACGTTCAGGGTATAAATATTATTATTTTTGGTTGCTCTAAATTTAAGCAATTTATCCTTAAAAATATACCAATAGTTGTTAGAAAAATCAACAAAATAACCATCATCGCATAGTTGAGAGACACTTATCGGGTTGTGTTTTATTTCTTGTACATAGAGTAATTTATTGATTGAGACAGCTTTTGGATCTCCAATAGTTCCAATGACAACAATTTTACCTTTGGAATTATTACCAAATGTGACTAATCTGCCATCCTTTTGAGTTAGTGTTCTAAAGATTTATGAGTTTCCACTCATATTCCTGGATAAGTAATTGTCCATATATAGTATTTCAGTTCTTTTTTTGTGACCTTCTTCCTGCAAAGGTATTCAAACAAAAAAAAAATTGGTACCCATAATATATTGGGCCTAGCAGTGTTAGCTTGCAAAGATATGGCTATCTAGATATTCATTGTTTTTCTATAATAAATAGAATCATATAATATTTTTTCAATAAAGGATTTCTTAATCCCACTTATTTAAGGATACCTTAAATAACAGTTTTTAGATATGTTACCTTTTGTTCCATAGTTGTTACAAATTATACCTTTTTTACATTGAATAAAATAGTTCTTATATAGTTTGGGTTTCCCACCATTACTGCCTATTCCATATCATTCCTTTCTAATGACATTGTTTCAAAGAATTTCATTCAGTGAATTTTCTAATTTTGTAAAAAAAAGAGATGAATTTTTGTATATCTCTACCTCTGTTTTCAGTGATTTTATTTTAGTTTCATTATCTATAGTGTTTGGGTTTGATGAGTCATATTTTTCTTTAAACTCTTGGTGTTTTTTAGAAGATTTCCTCTTTCTCCTAAAATAGAAGTGTGTATATTTTTTAGTAATTTATGTTTATTAGATAAGGAATCATATTTCTCTTCTATCATATTGCTATAGGTTGCAAGTTCCTCTTTTGAAAAACTAGAACTACAATCCGAATAAAATGAGTTATAAGATTGTTCCTCATCAATTTCTGCCATAATGCACATATTTTCATTTAGATTTCATTCTTTCTTTTTTGAGATAGATTTTAATGAGCTGTTGGAGTCTTAAGAAATACTTCAAGTAGCTTTCACAACTTTTATGTCTTTCTACTTATAATAATTGTTTTTGAAAAATTTCCTTTTTTGTTCTGCTTTTAATTGTGGACATTCAGGTCATTTGTGAGATATCTTTTTTCATTCATAGCATCTGACTTCCTTTATTTTTTTTTCATCTTTCTTGAAGGATTTTCTAAATCCCTTATTTTTTCTATAGAACTTGCTAAACTTTCTGGCTTATTTAGGCAGTTCCATATATTAATTGGATGAATTAGAACTCTGTAATTTCAGTTTGATTTCATTATTCTAATTTCTTCTATTCTTTTAGGATGTTACTTTGAAAGAAATATTTTCTCTTTTGATCAAGACAATATGCTCATTTTATTTATCTGGCATCTCAACTTCATATATGATCAGGGTTCTAATTAATTCTCTTATAGTTATAACATTGACTAGTGATGATTTCCTAATATCCACTGATATTCCATTACATTGGGTTGGATGTACTCTAAGTATATTTAGGGATGAATATTCTTGTTTGATAAGCCCACCCAAGGCAGTGATATTATTAAAAATTTCTATAATCCTTCCATGAAGTTGGTCGATGATTTCTGCTTTAAACATTATGAATGTGTCGAATTTCTGTTTAGTTGTGGCAAACTTCATTTGTATGACATTATTAGTTCCTTCATAAGAAACTTCAATTTTTCAGCCACATTTCATAAGCAGTGAGGCACTGAGATACTATATTGAATTCATCTGGTTCTAAACCACATATGATAGCATTCATAGCTTTTGAATTTATGTCATAATCTGCTTCAGTAGCTGCATTCCGTGTTTCAGGGTTCTTAGTAATTTCACAAGGAGTAATAATTTTTTAGTATACTCCTAGTCTAATATTTTTTAGATAAATGGCCATCCTCGACTTCCAACATCCATAGTTTTCACCATTGATGTATGGAGCTCGATCCATTAACATTCCCTCTCTTGTATCAGCCATTGAGATATTTGAGTATAATCCTATTAATTACTCATCTTGTTATAGCATTGACAAAATCCCCAACCTATGATAACAATTTTTGGATCGGTTTATACCAAATACACATAAGAGGGGGGGGGGGGGTGAATTATGCCTTTTACAATTTCTTCGAGAATCATGATGATTTCTAAATCTGTCCTTTAACTTTATCATATTGTTTATGTAGAAGAAATAAATAGTTACCAGGATGGAAATATTTTTATTGGTTTGAGGAATTGAAGGCCCCTAGTCTACTCCATCAATTCTCTACTGCACGAGCTTGGTGATTTTAACTATATTATGATCTTATCAAAAAAATTACCACAACTAAGTGCAGGTAATTGACACCTTTACAAGTTAAGGCTAAAACATAGCCATCTGGTTCATACACAGAACTGAATACACAACTTAGTATGAGAATCTAGTTACTAAAAATGAATATCGTATTTTTTTAAAAATACATTCTATATTTTCTTCATAGTTCCAGCAGTACACAACTGACAGTAGATGGAACGTCATATTCCGAAAAGATGTACTTCTAGTAGAGGAAGTTCTGAGTCAATCTGGTTGCAATAGATATAGAAATAAATTCAGAAACTCCATCAACAATGGATTCATGATAGTTCTTCTATGTAGAAACATTATATCATTAGCATGTTTCTTATTCTTTATAAAATACAGTTTTCATCATACTTTGTAGCAGCAGATATTTATATCTTGAATATCTCTATAAACTGAAGTCGAGAAGCATGAGAGTTTGTTCTTCTAATCCTTTTTTGAGATAAACCGTCTCACTCATTTTGTACGTCAAAATAACACATATATATAAAGAATAAAGATGATCATTTTCCTTTCAAATTTAGATCCACAAAAGTCTTCTTAAGAATCATGATATTCAAATGTTGGAATGACATAGTAGTCGTAACTTTCGTTAATAATCGGTATGAAATCCTCCTTTTAAATCGATCATTTTAATCATAAATAAATCCATTTTAATCAGTAAAATACATTAACTAAATGGAGGCTTTGAATCTGGATTGAAATCATCCTGATAATCTATATAAAGACCATTGCTCGATAATTTTGAAATTTAAATTTCTGACGCCAAACATTGGGTTTATAATGTATGATTGTTCTCAAACGTAGGGTTGATCATCCATACATTCCACATAAACATTCAAACCTAAGGTATATTATCCATACATTCTTCATAAGAAAAACATAAGATACATGATCCATACTTTTTGATAGAACTTAATGTTCATTAAAAATGTAAGGTTATGGAACGATACTTTTCAAAAACAAATTTAACATTTCAAACTTCCGTCAGGCTCTTCTTTAATAATTTCCTGATATTACAAAACTAAGGTACCATCCAAAAATAAGTTTCCTCTTCCATAATTTTCCGATAATGTATCATTCCTTAACCATGATTTTTTGAACTCCCGTAAGGTAAAAAATGGATTTCATCCTTACACTTACTCTCTTCAACGTATGGTATGAACAGTGTTTATAAAACACGCTCAAATGATTTCTAAATACTTTTTCAAATTTTCCATGTGGTATAAATGCTTTAATATCACTCAAAATTAAGAATATAAAGAATATTAATTTACTAAAATTTACTCAAGGTAAAATAATTAGACTAACAAACTAGGGTAATTGAGAGCATCCAAATCATCATAAAATGATAGAGTATTGTTCCCAACAATCTCCCCCTTATAATATTAAAATACAGTGATGTTGAAATCAATATTTTCTCAATAGTTATGTTAAACCCAATTTACCTGAATAAAATAATAAATTTCCACAACTAGAAGGATTGCACCATATGAAGTGTATTTATTAGAGCTTATGAGGGAGATAGCATCACTAAGATTTTCCCTCAACCAGGTCCAAGCTAAAATCCAAAATTTAAAACATGATAAATGTAGTTTATGGGAGAATTTCAATTTCATGAACCATACCAAGTGCCCTAGTAAATCGATATCTGATTTGGATCCATCATAGCCCGAAGGGCATTCCCGGTCACCATGGGTTGTTGACTAGCACCTGGAATCATACAATGTGAAATTGGGAATGATTTTTGGCACAAACATTGTTAAATATGATAATCTAATATGTATTCAAACAAATGAAAACTCCATAAGAACTACTATACAAAAAGTAAAACATGTAAACAACCAAAAATTACTATAGAAAAGTATCGTAAAATATGATTAACCATATATCCTAATGAACACAACTCTCCAATGCCCAAGGATCATCATCTACTTCTACCATGGGGTGCCTTACCCTTTCTCAAACATTGAAGATGATAATATAAAAACATGTCAAGGAAAAAAGTAAAGTATGATTTAAAAATCTAGTAGGGTCACAACAAGGATTCCATAATAGTTTCTATAATTTAATTAACCAAATATATATTTCATGTTTCAAAAAACATGTATAAAAATTCGTAGAATAATTTTAACTACTCATGATTTACATTTCAAATGATGTAAATACAATAAATATACTGATTCACAAAAAATTTATAGATAACTGTCTATATAAATTGATTAAGTTTGTAAAATAGTTTAAAAAAATTGAAACACATTTATATCTCCTATATAAACAAGATAGAAACATGGTCTTGTTCCCAAGGTATGATAGTTACATGTTATAGGATCCTAACACACTAAAATGTGATCACAGATATATGTGTATACACATATCTCTCTGACACTAGGCAAAGGAGACTCATCACCATCCCATCAGGGATGTGACATGCTTCACTAGGTTTTGTTTTAGTTGTAATGCATCAAAAGAGTGTTATCCCAATAAATCACTAACAACCTAAGATTTAATTTTCCCTATTAAAATCAAAGATGAAAATTTTATTTTACAATTATTTAAAAAAACAGTAATACCATTACATCATTATAAAAGATCTAATTTTAATTTTAAAACTCAAACTTTTTTTAATAAAATCATACCATTTCAAAGATAAAAAAATGGGGTTTCTATCAAAAACCCATGTTAAGAAATTTTTTAAAATTATACATTCAAATAAATTTAAACAAATCAGATTCCACAAATCTATTTTATAATTTAAATTATACAATTAAAATACCAAAATTTTCCATTAATTTCTGAAACACACCTGATTTCTATAGAATTTGGTGTTTTACCCAAATTCATTCCAAAACTCAATTTAACATTCAAATCCACCAATTCAATGAAATTGGTTTTTCAATAAATCAATTGAAATTATTTCATGTAATTGATTTTAAATCATGAAAATGAATATAGATTAAGAAATTCATGGTTAATAAAAATTTTCCATCATAACAGAACCACCTACCTTTTTCACAGTAAAATAGCCAACAACAAAACCCGCCAACAATAAGGAAGGTGCATATGATATAAGAAATAAACAAAAAACATAATTCAATAATTAAAATTTTAGATCCATCAATACCAATATGATCTATCAAAATCCAAGGAGTTAATGAGAGTGAGATTGAGATACAGGGAGAACACTTACCCATAGAGTCACAATGTATCTGCAACAACGATCAATTGCTAATTTAAAAGAACCAAAATGGTTTGAGAACTCATAAATCACATAGTAATGGCTCTTGGGTAGAGATAAATTAAATCTATAGAGTAACGAAACAAAATTTCTGATATATTCCAATTAAAAAATAACCATCATGACATTACATGATGTGTAACACAATTAAACATCGTGTTATTAAAAAATACCAAAATCATTGAATAAACCATCTCTTATTTTAAAAAAAGAAATTTATTATTATTTTCTAATTTGCACATTTTTTATCCACTCTATACAGTAAGTAAATACCCATTAGACTATAGAAATAGTATGTATTATGATGAAAATCTAAAAAAATATAACTTCAATAATATAGGTATCCTCCCAATTCATTCTTGGGACTACCCAATCAACATTATAGGAAATAAATGAAAAGGATAAAAACATACATTTCAAAAATGTAATGAGTTGTCATAACCTACCTAATATTAAAGCTCTTATCCCCATAAATCCTGTCAAGAATCTTTCTTATCAAAAAGATGAGGTCATTCCTCTCTCATCATTGAATCATGTTCCCATGTCTCATGAAAATATGAATTAGGCCAGCATAAACCTCGAAACAAAGGTATATTCCTCCCATGATGTACTTGTGTTTTAGAATAAACTGTCCTTATCGGTCATTCAGTCATGAATAAACCCACTTCAATCTCAATATCACTCAAACTCACAACCTAAAATGGATTAGATAGATACTATAATATCTATGATACATGGAATATCTTATGTATCAATGTTATCTATTATGGAAGTATTAATCTATAAGAAACATTACCCACCATCTCAAAAAACTAAAAAAGGTCCCAAAATGAGGAGAAAAATTCGCATGCCTCCCAAGATGTTGATGACCCGACATAGGCGAATCTTTCAAGAACACCTGGTTACCAATTAAAAAAATCTAGTGAACATCGATGACGATCAACATATGAATTATTCCAAATCTATTCCATCAAAAAATTTTTACGAATCAACTAAACCATTTATGTAATCTATTGAACCACGATTTTTCCAGCTAAGGAAATTCCACCAATCTCTAACCAACACAATGGATATCAACCTAGTCATCCACACAAGGCCACAAAAGAGGATATTCTGATCATATAATGGTAACTATTTTTTTAATAAAACCCTAACATCACTAAATGATCATTCAAAGCTCCACAAAATTCAATGTCACAATCAAAGAGCATGACCCTAAAGAATATGTATAGATTTATCTATCTGTCCATTTGTTAGTGAATTATATGTATGCTCAAATGGACATGAGATCATTATGACTCTTGAAAGACCCTCCAAAAGCAATAAGTGAACGAAGGATCCCAATCTGAGACTATAGTAGATGGAAATATTTGAAAATGAAAAATATCCTTCACATGGATATTTCGAACTCCTCAAATGTAACAACCTGATATTTTATGATAAGTATTCTCTTTAAATTATTTTATTTCATGTATTTTATGCTACAACAAGATTATCTTGTGCTATACGCCACACTGTATTAGTTTTAAGTATACACAACACTATTCTTAGATTGTGTTACACATAATTTCAAGTTCGTTTTATAATAGTCATTCTACTCAACATTGAGGTTATATATATATATATATATATATATATATATATATATATTAAATGTATAAATGAAATATGGTTGGATTATATTATGCGAAATAATGAAGGAGTCTTGCACAACACGCAACCCTGACTTGTCTTGCATTACACGCAATCACGACCTTCCTCGATAGCGTGTGTTGTACGGAATACCGGGTTTTACTAAACAACGATATATTATTATAATATTATTATGAACTAGCAGTTATGAATTGTATTAACTAAATTTTGAATTTTATAACATTATTATTCATCTTAATCATTTTCTAGAACATGGTATAAGAACAAAATAAATTTGTTGTGTAAAATATGTATTTTTAAAAAAATGCAGTTTTGCCACCTTTTGATGGCGCAACCACATTAAATATAGTTGTTGACATGTTTATAAGTTCAATTTGACAAAATAAAATTCTTCTTTTGAATCAGGATATAAAAATTTACATTGGATAAAGTTTTGATATTTTTATGATAACTTTCATATTTTAATGAATAGTAAAAACACGCTATATTTTAATTAAAAACAAATTTTTTCCTCGCAATAATTTATATGGTTAAATTATAATATTGAGTGGTTTTAAATTATAAATAGAATATATTTTTACCATTTAATATAATGTATGTCATCAGCATTTATTTTACATTGAATTCGTAGGTTAAATCAATTCAATCTTTTGCAATGTCTTAAACAAAAACCCGTTTTCATTGGACAATGGGATTAATTTTAATTTCATTTCTGGAACATCTGTGTATAGAATTTAAAAAAATGGATTCCATATTTGGAATCAGTGGGTCCAAATTATGATAATAGGATACTTTTTATTTTTAGGAATTATGAATAGTAACTACGGTAAATTTTATTTACCATAGTTAAAGGTAAATCCGATAATTAAGGGTAAATATAATATTATAAAATTACCCTAACACATGTGAAATTCTATTGGATGGCTATAAGTATACCCATATAACCTAAGGGTCAGATTAGATTCATTTTATGGACTTATGACCATGAAAATAATTTAATTATTATTAAAACCAAAGAAAGTGACAACATGTCACTCTCTTAAATCGTATAAGTATAATAATTTTAAGTTAGTGATAAAGATCATAAACCGTCGAACATTAATAGTCTATAGAAAGAAAATAAAATTATCTATATCATGATAATTTATTTAGAATTTTTTGAGATTAAATATTTGTCATTAATAGTGATACATTAATGATGCAAAAATTATTTATTTAGTGAAAAATCAATAATATAGTTTTTATTGAAATAGTAATACATATAAAAAGGCCCAAAAATCTGCACAAAACTTATTATTATTGTATATATAAACCCTAATCATCCACTGGCCGAATTGATTACCATTTGGATCCTTATTATGGAAATTATAACAATTATATTATTTTATTATAAATGATGCCAACGTTGTCCCTTCATAATTTAATAAGTATAACAATTTAAATATTGTGATTTTAAGATGATAAATTCGAGTAAAAGTATTATTGTGAATGTTAATAGATTTATCTTCATCATAGGATTTTATTTTTAATTTTAATGCAATAAAATAAGTATATTAAATAATTATACAAAAATGTTGTAGTAATTATTTTATTAACAGATAAACCAAATAAATGGTTTTTAAAAATAATAAAATAACTATTATATGAACTATTTAATGTTCTCCACTACTTTTCTAGATACATATGAAATTTTATGAATCTATAAAAGATTTTAGTTCGAACATATCTTCTGCATATATTTTATTTAAATTCAAATAAATGAATAGTGTCAAAATTGACACTATTGTTATTTTACAAAAATAACATATTATAAAATTGATTAAAAATAATAAATTTTTTTAAAAACTATAAATTTAATTTAATATGGTAGAAAATGTTGTATAGTATCCAATTATGGACAATTCACAACAAATAAGTAATTTTTTGTTATAATTTAAAATTTAGAATGTTATTACCATAAAAAAATTAAATTGATTAAATAAGGATAAATCAAGTTGATAATGTTTAAAATAAATTCCTAACATGTCTAAATTTGATTGGTTGATGAGATTACAACCCTATCCCATATAAGATTCGGATATGAGTCATTTTTGGAGGTTTTTATGTGGGGTTAGATTTATTATAAATTAATATTTTTAAGAATTCCAAAGATGCCCCTCTCCTCCCTTATAAAAGGGAACCTCCCCCCTCTCCTCCTCACACCAATTTGATCCTTCAAGCTCGTCCAAACCCTGCCCATTTAACTTCCCCACTTCCCTATAAACATCCTAGAGTTCCTGGTCTTCTTCAAATACCAAATTTAGTGCCCTAAGAGGAGGTCTCAAAGAGGCGCTTCAAAGAAGAGGTAATGTCCGTTACCGATTCTTTCAACTTTATTTCTTCTTCCAATTATTCTTCTTAGGTTGTTTCATTAGGAAGTAATAACATCAGTATCACTCATATAATGATATGTCATTATATGTATTAAACAAACCTATTTCACCATCTATCTATCCTACGGAAAAATAAATCACTACGTGTGCGTACGTACGGAATATCGTCTCCACGCCGTGGTGTAATCTATTTTCCACCACAACCATACTTGGATGGGTATAATGGTGTACATAATAATTATATATGATTATTATAAATTGATATTGATTCTGTAATAGTATACATACACTCCAATAAAATTCCACGATCATGGGAACAATATCAACATTCATGCGTACGTACGGCCTACCGTCTCCATTAATGGTGTATTTATTTTCATTTATCGATATATTATATATATGTATATTCTAAATATATATTATATATAAATCATGTTTTACATTTTGTATGTAATTGATCATGACCTAAGTAATCATATGAATAATTACAAGTCAAAACACGGACGACAAATGAAAAGATTTTACCCAAAACGCTCTTTAACATGGAATTTACAAAAGAACGGGTAATATAAAGTCATAAGTGAACCATATATGATATCATAATAATTAATATGATTCTGTAATAAGTCAATAACATAATTTAAATCATTTTACAGGTGTTTCAGAAACGTAGGAAGCATATCGGACCTAAGGTAAGGGATAATTATTCCAATCTCATTCTTATCTGATATTGTTAACTCGTAAGTATTTAATGTGGGTTATGTTTATTATCCATGTCCATATGCTCTAAAAATGTTTTCATAAAATGTTTACTTTCCTTCCATGTATGTTTAAGACATTTTTACCCTTTTCTTACTTTTACCACATCTTATGGAAGGAATCTTTCTTTTGTTTACCATACGGGGTACTTTTTGACTTTTCTGGAAAAAGTACGAGAAAAATGTTTTTTTAACTTATACGGCACAAACAGATTTTTACAGTTTTATAAAGCCTTATTTTAATTAAGCTTCCTCCAAATTATTTCATGACTATTTTCAAAAAAATCTATTTCTTTTAAAATTGCATGATGTTTTGTAAAAATAAATTGATTTTTAGGAAGAAAGGATATTTTCCTCAATAAATCATTTCAAGTGTTTTATCAAAACCGTTTTCTATCTAAGATGACATTATTTTGTATGTGTGTGTTTCAAGTAAAATTTCTCTATGATTTACATGGTTTCAACTTTCTTATGATGAAATATGCATTTGTTTTATATGGATTATGTGATGATGGGATGATGTTTATGAAACCCATTTTATTCTTTGGGTTAGGATGAATGTTTTATGTTTATTTTGTGGAACAAGTAAGAATGATTTCACTATGAGATTGGTGGGACCTATATCTCACTCCAATTCATTGGGTAAAGATTTATATCTCATGAGATAGACATGGCTGGAATGGTAAGTTAATCTGGTTCAGTATTACAGGACTGGAACGAGGAATGAACTCGATTCAGAAAGGGACGTTGTCCACTAAGATGGTCTTGGCAGAAATGCATTGGCTTCTATGGAAATCATTACATGTTTTTAATGGATGCCACAGTTACATGTTTTATTCCCATGCTATTTTATCATTATTTATGATCAATTATGATCTATGCCTTATGTACTTCCATGTTTTATGTCATTGCTCAAGATTTTTAATGTTCATGTTTTTTTAAGTTCAAATGTATATGGTATGTTTTATTTTATCCATGCATACCCTTACTGCGCATTTGAGCTCACCCTTTTTATGTTTTCTTTTCCCCCAGGATTAAAAGAAAGATTTTAGGTAAGGAAACAAAAATGGGAAGATCTTTATGGGAGATGTGGAAGAACTTTCACCATGATTAGAAGATTACATTCCATGTTTCCAAAGACAATAAACTATTACGGTCCTTGTGTATCTATTTTTCTTATGTAATAAGTATTCCGCAAAAGTAATGTAATCTCTATGTACGTCATGCTTAAGGTCTCTACAATTGGTATCAGAGGAAAGGTTTAGTTAACTTTTGGAAACTAGGATACGAGAACATTAGTGAGATCCCTAGATATATTTCTGAGGAATGTCTGGGGATGTCCCTAAGGATATGTATACGTATAGGATATAGTCCTAGAACTATGGTAAAGATCATAGAAGTTAACCTAAGATGTTAGATATTGAGGGTACTCCCCTTTTACTATGTTGTTTTCCCTAGTATGATTTTTGCCTCTCACAAAATTCTTTTTGGGTTTTAGAAAATGGCTGGAAACAGGAAGATTCACAATAATGGAGGATATGATGGACAATGGAATGATATTCTTCATGAGCAACCAAAAAAAATGGGATTTGGAAGTCCAAACATCATTATTATGCCGAATCAGCAAACTCATAATATGATCAATAAACTCAAATTTGATAAGATTCTTGACTCGGGTAATAAGAGAAAGATGGAGTTTCATGATGATCATAGAGGAAAGAAAGTTCAATTTCCCCTATGTAAATCATGTGGGAAGAGGAATCAAGAAGAATGTTTCAAAGGAACTGGAAGATGCTTTGGGTGTGGAAAAGAAGGACATAAATCCAGTAAGTGAAGAGAAAAAGGTTCAGTTAACACCATGGATGAGGATAATGGTATTGCTACGACATCAACAATGGTTAAATGTTTTAAATGTGGAATATATGTGCATTATGCAAACCAATTCCCTAAGGGAAAGTCTCGTGAAAAGAATCAGTACGGTCGTATGGGTAGTATTTATGTTGATGATGATGAAGAGACTACAAATGATATGTAAGATGAAAGAATTGTTGAAGTTTAGTAAATGGTTTATGAAGGTAGTGGAATGATTAAATGTTTATCAAGTGTAATGTTGTATAAGTAATCTCATTGTACTATGGAATAAAGAGACATCTAAGGATTGTTACAGTGTTACCCTTCTTTATGTTTTGAAAGTGTGTGATTAATGGTTCCAATCACCATGAACGGTTATTCAGATATTTTTGGAAAGTAGATGATATGTTCATACTGAAGGGATTAGGAGAAAATTAAATGTTTGATAGTATTCATGAGCTCATGACTGATATAAGGAGAAGGTTATATCATGGTTTGAGTATATAGAATTTTTGGATTTTGGTATGTGGAAAGAGTTAACTTTTGACAGCATTTATGTTTTCAATATGGTTTAATCGGTATTCATTTTTCAAGAGAATACATGATTAAGGTATTCACATGATTGGAATGTGACCAACAAGATATATGGGGGATAATTGATTGTATTCACATGCTTGGTTGATGATATTTTAAGTAATCGTTTTCATTATACTATGAGATTTGACCGATGTATTGTAGATAAGCCTAAAGATTGGAATGGATTATGTTGGACATAAGTTAGTATTGATTAAGGATAGAACTTTTTTCGATATTACTGATCGGATGTTATAGTAATGTTGTTTTAGAAAAAGGACAACCTTCAGGATGGTCGACAACCCATCGCGTCAGACAAGGCTGTGGGAATCGAACCAACAATCGAAGTGCGACTGGCCTTTATCGCCTACAACTGGCCTACAAGAAGTCCCTGTTTAGTAGAAACTAGTTTTATTATATTATGTAGTATGATATATGAAGTATAAATCCATTTTTGTAACCATATATGATTAATCTCACTATATATGGACTTATGTATTTTTGATAACTTTTATAACCTTTTTTTTGAGACAGATGGAATGACCCACCATTCTATCACATGATCTACTAACACATCACGATTGACACATTCAACTTCATTTCTTTAAAATAAAGAGTGTAAATTGTCCAAAGAATGACCAACGGTGAGACTGTACCAAAATCACTAATGTATTTCTTCTAATTATAGTTTCGTCAACTTTAGGAAAAAGTTCATGAAAACCAAAAATGATGTCCTAGTGCACTTATATCCGATAAATCAGATGGTATCATAGATCATCACAAATCTATGGCTTTGTGATCAATGGCTTTTTCATATCCATGCTCTCTACCACTCTCCATCGTAACTTGATTGTTAAAATTTTCTTCCATATCCATATTTTCACCTATATTCTCCTACGTGGAAACCCAGTGATGAGTTACATTGGGAAATCATTATGTTTCATACTTTAGTTTTTAAAATTAAGTTTCAGTATTTTTTTTTACAATGTGAGTTTCTATGAATAGTAAATGATTTATAACCCCAATGAATTTCGGGGGAGAAATTCATTTTAAGGGGGGTAGAATGTAACAACCCGATATTTTATGATAATTATTCTCTTTAATTTATTTGATGTCATGTGTTTTATGCTAAAACAAGATTATCTTGTCCTATACGCCACACTGTATTAGTTTGAAGTATACACAACACTATTCTTAGATTGTGTTACACATAATTTCAAGTTCGTTTTATAATAGTCATTCTACACAACGTTGAGGGTATATATATAAATATATATATTCAATGTATAAATGAAATATGGTTGGATTATATTATACGAAATAATAAAGGAGTCTTTCACAACACACAACCCTGACTTGTCTTGCATTACACGCAATCGCGACCTTCCTCGATAGCGTGTGTTGTACGCAAAACCGGGTTTTACTAAACAACGATATATTATTAAAATATTATTATAAACTAGACGTTATGAATAGTATTAACTAAATTTTGAATTTTATAACATTATTATTCATCTTAAACATTTTCTAGAACCTGGTATAAGAACAAAATAAATTTTTCGGGTAAAATATGTATTTTTAAAAAAATGCAGTTTTGCCGCCTTTTGATGGCGCACCCACATTAAATCTAGTTGTTGACATGTTTATAAGTTCAATTTGACAAAATAAAATTCTTCTTTTGAATCTGGATATAATAATTTACATTGGATAATGTTTTGAAATTTTTCTGATAACTTTCATATTTTAATGAATAGAAAAAACAAGCTATATTTTAATTAAAAACAACTTTTTTCATCGTAATAATTTATATGGTTAAATTATAATATTGAGTGCTTTTAAAGAATAAATATAATATATTTCTACCATTTAATATAATTTATGTCATTAGCATTGATTTCACATTGAATTCGTAGGTTAAATCAATTGAATCTTTTGCAATGTTTTAAACAAAAACTCATTTTCATTCGACAACGGGATTAATTTTAATTCAATTTCTGCAACTTCTGTGTATTGAATTTTAAAAAATGGATTCCATATTTTGAATCATTGGGTCCAAATTATGTTAATAGGCTACTTTTTATTTTTACGAATAATGAATAGTAACAACGGTAAATTTTATTTACCATAGTTAAAGGTAAATCTGGTAATTAAAGGTAAATATAGTATTATTAAATTACCCTAACACATGTCAAAATTCTATTTGAAGGCTAAAAGTATACCCATATAACGTAAGGGTCGGATTAGATTCATTTTATGGACTTCTGACTAGGAAAATAATTTAATTATTATTAAAAAAAAGAAAGTGACAACATGTCACTCTCTTAAATCTTATAAGTATAACAATTTTAATTTAGTGATAAACATCATAAAATATCAAACATTAATATTCTCCAGAAAGCTAATAAAATTATCTACATCATGATAATTTATTTTGAATTTTTTGGGATTAAATATTTGTAATTAACAGTGATACATTAATTTTGGAGAAATTACGTATTTAGTGAAAAATCAATAATATAGTTTTTATAGAAATAGTAATACATATCAAAAGGCCATAAAATATGTACAAAACTTATTATTACTGTATATATAAACTCTAATCATCCACCGGCCGAATTGTGTACCATTTGGATCCTTATTAAGGCAATTATGACACTTATATTATTTTTTTTAAATGATGCCAAAGTCGTCACCTTCATAATTTAATGAATATAACAATTTAAATATTGTGATTTTAAGATGATAAATTCGAGTAAAAGTATTATTGTTACATTTAATATATTTATATTCATCACATGATTTTATTTTTAATTTTTATGCCACAAATAAGTATATTAAATAATTATACAAAAATGTTGTAGTAGTTATTTTATTAATAGATAAACCAAATAATTTTTTTTAAAATAATAAAATAACTGTTATATGAACTATTTAATGTGCTCCAATAATTTTATAGATACATATGACATTATATGAATCTATTAAAGATTTTATTTCAGACATATCTTGTGTATATATTTTATTTAAATTCAAAAAAACGAATAGTGTCAAAATTGACACTATTGTTATTTTAAAATAATAAAATATTATAAAATTGATTAAAAATCGCAAAAAAAAATAAATATTATAAATTTAAATTTATATGGTATAAAATGTTGTAAAGTATCCAATTATGGACAATTCAAAACAAATAAGTAATTTTTTGTTATAATTTAAAATTTAGAATGTTATTACCAAAATAAAATTATATTGATTAAATAAGGATAAATCAAGTTAATAATGTTTAAAATAAATTCCTAACATGTCTAAATTTGATTGGTTGATGATATTACAACCCTATATCATCTAATATTCGAGTATGAGTCATTTTTGGAGGTTTTTAAGTGGGGTTAGATTTATTATAAATTAATATTTTTAAGAATTCCAAAGGTTCCCCTCTCCTCCCTTATAAAAGGGCACCTCCTCCCTCTCCTCCTCACACCAATTTGAGCCTTCAAGCTCGGGAAACCATGCCCATTTCACTTCCTAACTTCCCTATAAACATCCTAGAGGTCCTGGTCTTCTTCAAAGACCAAATTTAGTTCCCTAAGAGGAGGTCTCAAAGAGGCGCTTCAAAGAAGAGGTAATGTCTGTTACCGAATCTTTCAGCTTTATTTCTTCTTCCACTTCTTCTTCTTAGGTTGTTTCATTATGAAGTAATAACATCAGTATAACTCATATACTGATATGTTATTATATTTATGAAACAACCCTATTTCACCATCTATCCATCCTACGAAAAAAGAAATCATCGCACGTGCGTACGTACGGAATATCGTCTCCACGCCGTGGGGTAAACTATTTTCCACCACCACCTTACTTGGATGGGTATAATGGTGTAAATAATAACTATATATTATTATTATAAATTGATATTGATTATGTAATATTATACATACACTCCAATAAAATTCCACGAACATGGGAACGATATCAACGTTCATTCGTACGTACGGCCTACCGTCTCCATGAACGGTGTATTTATTTTCATTTATCGATCTATTATATATATGTATATTATCAATATATATTATATATAAGACATGTTTTAAATTTTGGATGTATGTAATCATGATCTAAGTAATCATATGAATAATTACAAGTCAAAACACGGACGACAAATGAAACGATTTTAACCAAAATGCTCTTTAACATGGAATTTACAAAAGAACGGGTAATATAAAGTCATAAGTGAACCATATATGATATCATAAATATTAATATGATTCTGTAATAAGTCAATAAAATTATTTAAATCATTATACAAGAGGTTCAGATATGTATGAAGCATATCGGACCTAAGGTAAGGTATAATTATTCCAATCTCATTCTTATCTGAGATTGTTTACTCGTAAGTATTTACTGGGGGTTATGTTTATTATCAATGTCCATATGATCTCCAAATGTTTTCATAAAATTTTTACATTCATTCAATGTATTTTTAAGACATTTTTACCCTTTTCTTACTTTTACCACATCGTATGGAATGAATCTTTCTTTTGTTTACCATACGAGGTACTTTTTGACTTTTCTGGCAAAAGTACGAGAAGAATCATTGTTTAACTTATACAGCACGAACAGATTTTTACAGTTTTATAAAGCCTTATTTTCATGAAGCTTCCTCCAATATATTTCATGAATATTTTCAAAAAAATCCTTTTCTTTTAAAATTTCATGATGTTTTGTCAAAAGAAATTGATTTTGAAGAAGAAAGGATATTTTCCTCCAGAATTCATTTCAAGTGTTTTATCAAAACAATTTTATATCTAAGATGACATTATTTCATATTTGTATGTTTCAAGTATAATGTCTCTATGATTTACATGGTTTCAATTTTCTTATGATGAAATATCCATTTGTTTTATATGGATTATGTGATGATGGGATGATGTTTATGAAACCCATTTTATTCTTTGGGTTATGATGAATGTTTTATGATTATTTTGTGGCACAAGTAAGACTGATTTCACTATGAGATGGGTGGGACCTATATCACCCTCCAATTCATTGGGTAAAGATTTATATCTCATGAGATAGACATGGCTGGAACGGTAAGTTAATCCGGTTCAGTATTACAGGACTGGAACGAGGAGTGAACTCGATTCAGAAAGGGACTTCGTCCACTAAGATGGTCTTGGCAGCAATGCCTTGGCTACTATGGAAATCATTACATGTGCTTAAGGGATGCCATAGTTACATGTTTTATTCCCATGCTATTTTATCATGATTTATGTTCCATTATGATCTATTCCTTATGTACTTCCATGTTTTATGTCATTGCTCAAGATTTTTAATGTTCATGTTTTTTTAAGTTCAAATGTATATGGTATGTTTAATTTTATCCATGCTTACCCTTACTGATCATTTGAGCTCACCCTTTTTGTGTTTTCTTTTCCCCCAGGATGAAAAGAATGATTTTAGGTAAGGAAACAAAAATTTGAAAATCATTATGGGAGATGTTAAAGATCTTTCACCATGATTAGGAGACTACATTCGATGTTTCCAAAGACACTAAACTATTACGGTACTTGTGTGTCTATTTTTGTTATGTACTAAGTATTCCGCAAAAGTAATGTAATGTATATGTACGTCAATCTTCGGGTCTCTACAGTTTGTATCAGAGGAATGGTTTAATAAAACTTTGGAAACTAGGATACAAGAACTTTAGTGAGATCCCTAGAGATATTTCTTAGGTATGTCTAGGGATGTCCCTAAGGATAAGTATAAGTATAGGATATAGTGCTAGAACTACAGTAACCATATTATAATTTAACCTAAGATGTTAGATATTGATGGTACTCCCCCTTTACTATGTTCTTTTCCCTAGCATTATTTTTTCCTCTCACACTATTCTTTTTGGGTTTTAGAAAATGGCTCGAAACAGGGAGATTCACGATAATGGAGGATATGATAGACAATGGAATGATATTCTTCAGGAGAAACCAAATGAAATGGGATTTGGAAGTCCAAACATCATTATTATGCCAAATCAGCAATCTCATAATATGATCAATAAACTAAAACTTGGTTAGATTCCTGACTCACCTAATAAGATAATGATGGAGTTTCATGATGATCATAGAGGAAAGAAAGTTCAAATTCCCCTATGTAAATCATGTGGGAAGAGGAATCAAGGAGAATGTTTCAAAGGAACTGGAATATGCTTTAGGTGTGGAAAAGAAGGACATAAAGCCAGTAAGTGCAAATGAAAGGGTTTAGTTGACACCATGGATGAGGATAATCATATTGCTACGACATCAACAATGGTTAAATGTTTTAAATGTGGAATGTATGGGCATTATGAAAACCAATGCCCTAAGGGAAAGTCTCAGGAAGAGAATCAGTACAGTCGTATGGGTAGTATTTATGTTCATGATAATGAAAGGACTACAAATGATATGTAAGATGGAAGAATTGTGGAAGTTTAGTAAATGGTTTTGGAAGATCGTGGAATGATTACATGTTTATCAAGTGTAATGTTGTATAAGTAATCTCATGGTACTGTAGACTAAAGAGTCATCTAAGGATTGTTATAGTGTAGTCCTTCCTTATGTTTTGAAAGTGTATGATTAATGGTACCAGAAACCATGAAAGGTTATTCAGATATTTTTGAAAAGTAGAAGATATGCGCATAATGAAGGGATAAGGAGAAACTTAAATGTTTGATAGTATTCATGAGCTAATGACGGATATAAGGAGAAGGTTATATCATTGTTTGAGTATATAGAATTTTTGGATTTCGGTATGTGGAAAGAGTTAACTTTTGAAAACATTTATGTTTTCACTATGGTTTAATGGGTATTCATTTTTCAAGAGAATACATGATTAAGGTATTCGCATGATTGGAATGTGATCAACAAGATATATGGGGGATGAATGATTTTATTCACATGCTTGGTTGATGATATTTTAAGTAATCGTTTTATTTATACTATGAGCTTGGACCGAATTATTGTAGATAAGCCTAATGATTGGAATGGATTATGTAGGACATAAGTTATTATTGTTTAAGGATAGATCTTTTTTCGATATTATTAATAGGATGTTATAGTAATGTAGTTTTATAAAAATGAAAACCTGCAGGATGGGCGACAGCCCATCGCGTCGGACAAGGCTGTGGGAATCGAACCCACAACCGAAGTGCGACTAGCCTTTATTGCCTATCACTGGCCTACAGGAAGTCACTGTTTAGTAGATACTAGTTTTATTATATTAAGTAGTATGATATATGAATTATAAGCCTATTTTAGAAATCATATATGATTAATGTCACTATAGATGGATTTATGTATTTTTGATAACTTTTATAACCTTTTTTTGAGACAGATGGAATGAACCATCATTCTATCACATGATCTACTAACACATCACGAATGACAAATTCAACTTCATTTCTTTAAAAGATGAAGTGTAAATTGTCCAAAGAAAGACCAACAGTGAGACTGTACCAAAATCACGAAAGTATTTCTTCTAATTCTAGTTTCATCAACTTTAGGAAAATGATCTTGAAAACCAAAAATGTTGTCCTAGTGCCCTTATATCTAATAAATCAGATGGTACCTTAGATCATCACAAATATATGGCTTTGTGATCGATGGCTTTTTCATAGCCATGCTCTCTACCACTTTCTAGCGTAACTTGATGGTTAGATTTTTCTTCCATATCCATATTTTCACCTATATTCTCCTACATGGAAACCCAGTGATGAGTTACATTGGGTAATCGTTACGTTTCATACATTAGTTTTTAAAATTAAGTTTCATTATTCCTTTTTACAATATGGGTTCTTATGAATAGTAAATGATTTATAACCCCGACGAATCTCGAGGGAGAAATTCATTTTAAGGGGGGTAGAATGTAACAACCTGATATTTTATGATAAGTATTATTTTTAATTTATTTTATGGCATGTGTTTTATGCTACAACAATATTATCTTGTGCTATACGCCACACTGTATTAGCTTGAAGTATACACAACACTATTCTTATATTGTGTTACACATAATTTAAAGTTCGTTTTATAATAGTCATTTTACGCAACATTGAGGGTATATATATATATATATTCAATGTATAAATGAAATATGGTTGGATTATGTTATATGAAATAATAAAGGGGTCTTGCACAACACACAACCCTGACTTGTCTTGCATTACACGCAATGGCGTCCTTCCTCGATAGCGTGTGTTGTACGCAATATCGGGTTTTACTAAACAACGATATATTATTATAATATTATTATGAACTAGCCGTTATGAATTGTATTAACTAAATTTGGAATTTTATAACATTATTATTCATGTTAAACATTTTCTAGAAGATGGTATAAGAATAAAATAAAATTTTCAGGTAAAATATGTCTTTTTCAAAAAATGCAGTTTTTCCGCCTTTTGATGGCGCACCCACTTTAAATCTAGTTGTTGACATGATTATAATATAAATTTGACAAAATAAAATTCTTCTTTTGAATCAAGATATAAAAATTTACATTGGATAATGTTTTGATATTTTTCTGATTACTTTCATATTTTAATGAATAGTAAAAACACGCTATATTTTAATTAAAAACAACTTTTTTCATCGTATTAATTTATATGGTTAAATTATAATATTGAGTGGTTTTAAAGTATAAATAGAATATATTTTTACCATTTAATATAATGTATGTCATTAGCATTGATTTTACATTTAATTCGTATGTTAAATCAATTCAATCTTTTGCAATGTTTTAAACAAAAACCCGTTTCCATTCGACAACGACATTAATTTTATTTTAATTTCTGCAACTTCTGTGTATTGAATTTAAAAATTTAGATTCCATATTTTGAATCAGTGGGTCAACATTATGTTAATAGGCTACTTTTTATTTTTGAGAATTATGAATAGTAACTACGGTAAATTTTATTTACCATAGTTAAAGGTAAATCACATAATTAAGGGTGAATATAATATTATAAAATTACCATAACACATGTCAAAATTCAATTGGATGGCTAAAAGTATACCCATATAACCTAAGGGTCATATTAGATTCATTTTATGGACTTCTGACCATGAAAATAATTTAATTATTATTAAAACCAAAGAAAGTGAAAACATGTGACTCTCTTAAATCTTATAAGTATAATAATTTAAATTTAGTGATAAAAATCATAAATCTTCTAACATTAATAGTAACCAGAACGCTAATAAAATTATCTACATCAGGATAATTTATTTAGAATTTTTTGGGATTAAAGAATTGCCATTAATAGTGATACATTAACGATGCAAAAATTATTTATTTAGTAAAAAATCAATAAAATAGTTTTTATTGAAATAGTAATACATATCAAAAGGCCCAGAATCTTCACAAAACTTATTATTAGTGTATATATAAACTCTAATCATCCACTGACCGAATAATGTACCATTTGGATACTTATTAAAGAAATTCTGTCAGTTATATTATTTTATTTTAAATGATGCCAAAGTTGTCACCTTCATATTTCAATAAATATAACAATTTAAATATTGTGATTTTAAAATGATAAATTAGCGTAAAAGTATTAATGTGAAAGGTAATAGATTTATCTTCATCATAGGATTTTATTTTTATTTTTTATGCAACAAATATGTAAATTAAATAATTATACAAAAATGTTTTAGTAATTATTTTATTAACAGATAAACCAAATAAATGGTTTTTAAAAATAATAAAATAACTATTATATGAACTATTTAATGTTCTCCACTAATTATCTAGATACATATGACATTTTAAGAATCTATTAAAGATTTTATTTTGAACATATATTTGGTATATATTTTATTTAAATTCAAATAAATGAATAGTGTCAAAATTGACACTATTGTTATTTTATAAAAATAACATATTATAAAATTGTTTAAAAATCACAAAAATATTTAAAAATTATAAATTTAAATATATATGGTAGAAAATGTTGCAAAGTATCCAATTATGTACAATTCAAAGCAAATAAGTCATTTTTGTTATAATTTAAAATTTAGAATGTTGTTACCATAAATACAATTAAATTGATTAAATAAGGATAAATCAAGTTGATAGTGTTTAAAATAAATTCCTAACATTTTTAAATTTGATTGGTTGATGAGATTACAACCCTATCCCATCTAATATTCATATATGAGTCATTTTTGGCAGTTTTTAAGTGGGGTTCGATTTGTTATAAATTAATATTTTTAAGAATTCCAAAGGTGCCCCTCTCCTCCCTTATAAAAGGGAACCTCCTCCCTCTCCTCCTCAAACCAATTTGAGCCTTCAGGCTCGGAAAATCCCGGCCCATTTCACTTCCCCACTTCCCTATAAACATCTTAGAGGGCCCGGTCTTCTTCAAAGACCAAATATAGTGCCCTAAGAGGAGGTCGCAAAGAGGCGCTTCAAAGAAGAGGTAATGTCCGTTACCGATTCTTTCAACATTATTTTTTCTTCCACTTCTTCTTCTTAGATTGTTTCATTATAAAGTAATAAAATCAGTATCACTCATATACTGATATGTTATTATATGTATGAAACAACCCTATTTCACAATCTATCCATCCTAAGGAAAAAAGAAATCACCGCGCGTGCGTATGTACGGAATACCATCTCCAAGCCGTGGTGAAATCAATTTTCCACCACCACCTTACTTGGATGGGTATAATGGTGTAAATAATAACTATATATGAATATTATAAATTGATATTGATTCTTTAATAGTATACATACACTCCAACAAAATTCCACGATCATGGGAACGATATCAACGTTCATGCGTACTTACGGCCTACCGTCTCCATGAACGGTGTATTTATTTCCATTTATCGATCTATTATATATATATATATGTATATTCTGAATATATATTATATATAAATAATGTTTTACATTCTGTATGTATGTAATCATGATTTAAGTAATCATATGAATAATTACACGTCAAAACACGGACGACAAATGAAACTATTTTACCCAAAATGCTCTTTAAATGGAATTTACAAAAGAACTGGTAATATAAAGTCATAAATGAACTATATATGATATCAAAACAATTAATATGATTCTGTAATAAGTCAATAACATTATTTAAATCATTATACAGGAGGTTCAGATATGTACAAATCATATCGGACCTAAGGTAAGGGATAATTATTCTAATCTCATTCTTATCCTAGATTGTTTACTCGTAAGTATTTACTGGGGTTATGTTTATTATCCATGTTTATATGCTCTAAAAATGTTTTCATAAAATGTTTAAATTCCTTCCATGTATTTTTAAAACATTTTTACCCTTTTCTTACTTTTACCACATCGTATGGAAGGAATCTTTTTTTGTTTACCATACGAGGTACTTTTTGACTTTTTTGGAAAAAGTACGAGAAGAATGTTTTTAACTTATACGGCACGAACAGATTTTTACGATTCTATAAAGCCTTATTTTCATGAAGCTTCCTTCAAAATATTTCATAACTATTTTCAACAAAATCCTTTTCTTTTAAAATAGAATGATGTTTTGTAAAAAGAAATTTATTTTGAAGAAGAAAGGATATTTTCCTCAAGAATTCATTTCAAGTGTTTTATCAAAACCATTTTCTATCTAAGTTGACATTATTTAATATGTGTATGTTTCAAGTATAATGTCTCTATGATTTACATGGTTTCAATTTTCTTATGATGAAATATCCATTTGTTTTATATGGATTATGTGATGATGGGATGATGTTTAGGAGATGGATTTTATTTTTTGGGTTATGATGAATGTTTTATGTTTATTTTGTGGCACTAGTAAGAACGATTTCACTATGAGATGGGTGGGACCTATATCTCTTTCCAATGCCCGGGGTAAATATTTATATCTCATGAGATAGACATGGCTGGAACGGTAAGTTAATCAGGTTCAGTATTACAGGACTGGAAAGAGGAGTGAACTCGATTCAGAAAGGGACTTTGTCCACTAAGATGGTCTTGGCAGCAATGGCTTGGTTACTGTGGAAATCATTACATGTGATTAATGGATGCCATAGTTACATGTTTTATTCCCATGCTATTTTATCATGATTTATGATCCATTATGAACTATGCCTTATGTACATCCATGTTTTATGTCGTTGCACAAGATTTTTAATGTTCATGTTTTTATAAGTTCAAATGTATATGGTATGTTTTATTTTATCCATGCCTACCCATAATGAGCATTTAAGCTCACCCTTTTTATGTTTTCTTTTCCACCAGGATTAAAAGAAAGATTTTATGTAAGGAAACAAAAATGGGAAGATCTTTATGGGAGATATTGAAGATCTTTAACCATGATTAGAATATTACATTCCAGGTTTCCAAAGACACTAAACAATTACAGTCCTTGTGTGTCTGTTTTTGTTATGTACTAAATATTCCGCAAAAGTAATGTAATGTCTATGTACGTCAAGCTTCGTGTCTCTACAGTTGGTATTAGAGTAAAGGTTTAGTCAACCATTGGAAACTAGGATACGAGAACTTTAGTGAGATCCCTAGAGATATTTATAAGGTATGTCTAGGGATTCCCAGAAGGATATGTATATGTATAGGATATTGTCCTAGAACTATGGCAACGATCTTAGAATTTAACATAAGATGTTAGATATTGAGGGTACCCCCCCTTACTATGTTGTTTTCCCTAGCATGATTTTTGCCTCTCACACTATTTTTTTGGGTTTTAGAAAATGGCTGGAAACAGGAAGATTCACGATAATGGAGGATATGATGGACAATGGAATGATATTCTTCATGAGAAACCAAATGAAATGGGATTTGGAAGTCCAAACTTCATTATTATACCGAATAAGCAATCTTATAATATGATCAATATTATCAAATTTGGTAAGATTCCTGACTCGGCTAATAAGAGAAAGATGGATTTTCATGATGATTATAGAGGAAAGAAAGTTCAATTTCCCCTATGTAAATCATGTGGGAAGAGGAATCAAGGAGAATGTTTCAAAGGAACTGGAAGATTCTTTGGGTGGGGAAAAGAAGGACATAAAGCCAGTAAGTGAAAAGGAAAAGGTTCAGTTAACACCATGGATGAGGATAATTGTATTTCTACGGCATCAATAATGGTTAAATGTTTTATATTTGGAATGTATGGGCATTATGCAAACCAATTCCCTAAGGGAAAGTCTCATTATGAGAATTAGTACGGTCGTATGGGTACTATTTATGTCGATGATAATGAAGAGACTACAAATGATTTGTAATATGAAAGAATTGTTGCAGTCTAGTCAATGGTTTAAGAAGGTAGTGGGATGATTACAGGTTTATCGAGTGTAATGTTGTATAAGTAATCTCATGGTACTATGGAATACAGAGACATATAAGGATTGTTATAGTGTTTTACTTCCTTATGTTTTGAAAGTGTATGATTAATGGTACCAGTAACCATGAAGGGTTATTCAGATATTTTTGTAATGTAGATGATATGCGCATAATGAAGGGACAAGGAGAAAATTAAATGTTTGATATTATTAATGAGATCATGACAGATATAAGGAGAAGGTTATATCATGGTTTGAGTATATAGAATTTTTACATTTTGTTATGTGGATAGAGTCAACTTTTGACAGCATTTATGTTTTCACTAAGGTTTAATGGGTATTCATTTTTCAAGAGAATACATGATTAAGGTATTCGAATGATTGGAATGTGACCAACAGTATATATGAGGGATAAATGATTGTATTCACATACATGGTTGATGATATTTTAAGTAATCATTTTCTTTATACTATGAGCTTGGACTGAAGTATTGTAGATTATCCTAAAGATTGGAATGGATTATATTGGACATAAGTTAGTATTGTTTAAGGATAGAATTTTTTTCGATATTATTGATCGGATGATATAATAATGTAGTTTTAGAAAAAGGACAACCTGCAGGACGGGCGACATCCCATCGCGTCGGACAAGGCTGTGGGAATCGAACCCACAACCAAAGTGTGACTGGCCTTTATCGCCTACCACTGGCCTACAGGAAGTCCCAATTTAGTAGAAACTAGTTTTATTATATTAAGTAGTATGATATATGAAGTATAAGTCCATTTTAGGAACCATATATGATTAATTTCACTATATATGGACTTATGTATTTTTGATAACTTTTATAAGCTTTTTTTGAGATATATGGAATGACCCATCATTCTATCACATGATCTACTAACACTTCATGAATGACAAATTCAACTCCATTTCTTTAAATGATGAAGTGCAAATTGTCCAAAGAATGACCAACGGTGAGACTGTACCAAAATCACAAAAGTATTTCTTCTAATTATAGTTTCATCAACATTAGGAAAATGATCTTGAAAACCCAAAATGTTGTCCTAGTGACCTTATTTCAGATAAACATATTGTACCTTAGATCATCACAAATCTATGGCTTTGTGATCGATGGATTTTTCATAGCCATGCTCTCTACCACTCTCCATCGTAACTTGATGGTTATATTTTTCTTCCACATCCATATTTTCACCTATATTCTCCTACGTGGAAACCCAGTGATGAGTTACATTGGGTAATCATTATGTTTCATACTTTAGTTTTTAAAAATATGTTTCAGTATTCCTTTTTACAATGTGGGTTTCTATGAATAATAAACGATTTATAACCCCGACGAATTTCGAGGGCGAAATTCATTTTAAGTGGGGTAGAATGTAACAAACAGATATTTTATGATAAGTATTATCATTAATTTATTTGATGTCATGTGTTTTATGCTACAACAAGATTAGCTTGTGCTATATTCCACACTGTATTAGCTTGAAGTATACACAACACTATTCTTAGATTGTGTTACACATAATTTCAAGTTTGTTTATAATATTCATTCTACGCAACATTGAGGGTATATATATATATATATTCAATATATTAATGAAATATGGTTGGATTCTGTTATACGAAATAATAAAGGGGTCTTGCATAACACGCAACCCTGACTTGTCTTGCATTACATGAAATCAAGACCTTCCTCGATAGCGTGTGTTGTACGCAATACCGGGTATTACTAAACAATGATATATTATTATGAAATAGCCGTTATGAATCGTATTAACTAAATTTTGAATTTTATAACATTATTATTCATCTTAAGAATTTTCTAGAACATGGTATAAGAACAAAATAAATTTTTCAGGTAAAATATTTATTTTTAAAAAAATGCAGTTTTGCCGCCTTTTGATGGCGCAACCACATTAAATCTATTTGTTGACATGTTTATAAGTTCAATTTGACAAAATAAAATTCTTCTTTTGAATCTGGATATAATAATTTACATTGGATAATGTTTTGAAATTTTTCTGATAACTTTCATATTTTAATGAATAGTAAAAACACCCTATATTTTAATTAAAAACAACTTTTTTCATCGTAATAATTTATATGGTTAAATTATAATATTTAGTGGTTTTAAATTATAAATAGAATATATTTTTACCATTTAATATAATGTATGTCATTATCAATGATTTTACATTGAATTCGTAGGTTAAATCAATTCAATCTTTTGCAATGTTTTAAACAAAAACCTGTTTTAATTCGACAACGAGATTAATTTTAATTTAATTTCTGAAACTTCTGTGTATTGAATTTAAAAAAATGGACTCCATTTTTTTAATCATTGGGTCCAAATTATGTAAATAGGCTACTTTTTTATTTTTGGGAATTATGAATAGTAACTACGGAAAATTTTATTTACCATAGTTAAAGGTAAATCTGGTAATTAAGGGTAAATATAATATTATAAAATTACCCTAACACATGTCAAAATTCTATTGGATGGATAAAAGTATACCCATATAACCTAAGGGTCGGATTAGATTCATTTTATGGACTTCTGACCATGAAAATAATTTAATTATTATTAAATCCAAAGAAAGTGACAACATGTCACTCTCTTAAATATTGTAAGTAAAATAATTTTAATTTAGTGATAAACATCATAAAACATAGAAACTTAAGAGTCTCAAAAAATATAATAAAATTATCTACATCATGATAATTTATTTAGAATTTTTTGGGATTAAATATTTGCCATTAATAGTGATACATTAACGAAGCAGAAATTATTTATTTAGTGAAAAATCAATAATATTGTTTTTATTGAAATAGTAATACATATCAAAATGCCCAAAAATCTCCACAAAACATACTATTACTATATATATAAACCCTATTCATCCACTGGCCTAATTTTTTTACCATTTGTATCCTTATTAAGGCAATTATGACAGTTATATTATTTTATTTTAAATGATGCCAAAGTTGTCACATTCATAATTTAATAAATATAAAAATTTAAATGTTATGATTTTAAGATGATAAATTCGAGTAAAAGTATTATTGTGAAAGGTAATAGATTTATCTTCATCATAGGATTTTATTTTTAATTTTTATGCAAAAATAATTATATTAAATAATTATACAAATTTTTTAGTAATTATTTTATTAACAGATAAACCAAATAAATGGTTTTTAAAAATAATAAAATAACTATTATATGAAATATATAATGTGGTCCAATAAATTTCTAGATACATATGATATTTTATGAATCTATTAATGATTTTAGTTCGAACATATCTCTTGTATATATTTTATTTAAATTCAAATAAATGAATAGTGTCAAAATTGACACTATTGTTATTTAATAAAAATAACATATTATAAAATTGTTTAAAAATAAAAGAAAAATTTAAAAAATATATATTTAAATTTATATGGTATTAAATGTTTTAAATTATTCAATTATGGACAATTCAAAACAAATAAGTAATTTTTTTTATAATTTAAAATTTAGAATGTTATTACCATAAATATAATTTAATTGATTAAATAATGATAAATCAAGTTGATAATGTTTCAAATAAATTCCAAACATGTTTAAATTTATTGGTTGATGAGATTACAACCCTATCCCATCTAATCTTCGGATATGAGTCATTTTTGGTGGTTTTATGTGGGGTTAGATTTATTATAAATTAATATTTTTAAGAACTCTAAAGGTGCCCCTCTCCTCGCTTATGAAAGGGAACGTCCTCCCTCTACTACTCACACCAATTTGAGCCTTCAAGCTCGGAAAACCCCTGCCCATTTCACTTCCCCACTTCCCTATAAACATCATAGAGTCCTGGTCTTCTTCAATGACCAAATTTAGTGCCCTAAGTGGAGGTCTGAAAGAGGCACTTCAAAGAAGTGGTAATGTCTGTTACTGATTCTTTCAACTTTATTTCTTCTTCCACTTCCTCTTCTTAGATTGTCTCATTATGAAGTAATAACATAAGTTTCACTCATATACTGATATGTTATTATATGTATGAAACAACCCTATTTCACCATCTATCCATCCTAAGGAAAAAAGAAATCACCGTGCGTGCGTACGTACGGAATACCGTCTCCACGCCGTTGTGTAATCAATTTTCCACCACCACCTTACTTGGATGGGTATAATGGTGTAAATAATAACTATATATGATTATTATAAATTTATATTTATTCTTTAATAGTATATATACACTCCAATAAAATTCCACGATCATGGGAACGATATCAACATTCATGCGTACGTACGGCCTACCGTCTCCATGAACGGTGTATTTATTTCCATTTATCAATCAATTATATATTTGTATATTCTTAATATATATTATATATAAATCATGGTTTACATTCTGGATGTATGTAATCATGATCTAAGTAATCATATGAATAATTACAAGTCAAAACACGGATGAAAAATGAAACGATTTTACCCAAAACGTTCTTTAACATGGAATTTACAAAAGAACGGGTAATATAAAGTCATAGGTGAACCATATATGATATAATAACAATTAATATGATTCTATAATAAGTCAAAAACATTATTTAAATCATTATACAGGTGGTTCAGATACGTACGAAGCATATTGGACCTAAGGTAAGGGATAATTATTCCAATCTCATTCTTATCCGAGATTTTTTACTCGTAAGTATTTACTGGGGGTTATGTTTATTATCCATGTCCATATTCTCTCAAATGTTTTCATAAAATGTTTACTTTACTTCCATGTATGTTTAATAAATTTTTACCCTTTTCTTACTTTTACCACATTGTATGGAAGGAATCTTTCTTTTGTTTATCATACGAGGTACTTTTTGACTTTTCTGGAAAAAGTACGAGAAGAATGTTTTTTTAACTTATACGGCACGAACATATTTTTACAGTTTTATAAAGCCTTATTTTCAGGAAGCTTCCTCTAAACCATTTCATGTCTATTTTCAACAAAATCCTTTTCTTTTAAAATTGCATGATGTTTTGTGAAAAGAAATTGATTTTGAAGAAGAAAGGATATTTTCCTCAAGAATTCACTTCAAGTGTTTTATCAAAACCATTTTCTATATAAGATGAAATTATTTCATATATATATGTTTAATTTATAATGTCTCTATGATTTACATGGTTTCAATTTTCTTATGATGAAATATCCATTTGTTTTATATGGATTATGCGATGATGGGATGATGTTTATGAGACCCATTTTATTCTTTGGGTTATGATGAATGTTTTATGTTTATTTTGTGGCAAAAGTAAGAATGATTCACTATGAGATGGGTGGGGCCTATATCTCCCTCCAATGCATTGGGTAAAGATTTATATCTCATGAGATAGACATGGCTGGAACGGTAAGTTAATCCGGTTCAGTATTACAGGACTGGAATGAGGAGTGAACTCGATTCAGAAAGGGACTTTGTCCAATAAGATGGTCTTGGCAGCAATGCCTTGGCTACTATGGAAATCATTACATGTGCTTAATGGATTCCACAGTTACATGTGTTACTCCCATGCTATTTTATCATGATTTATGTTCCATTATGATCTATGCCTTATATACATCCATGTTTTATGTCGTTGCTCAAGATTTTTAATGTTAATGTTTTTTATGTTCAAATGTATATGGTATGTTTTATTTTATCCATGATTACCCTTACTGAGAATTTGAGCTAACCCTTTTTATGTTTTCTTTTCCCCCAGGATTAAAAGAAAGATTTTAGGTAAGGAAACCAAATTGGGAAGATCTTTATGGGAGATGTTGAAGATTTTTCACCATGATTAGAAGATTACATTCAAAGTTTCAAAAGACACTAAGCTATTATGGTCCTTATGGGTCTATTTTTATTATGTACTACGTATTCCGCAAAAGTAATTTAATGTCTATGTACGTCAAGCTTCGGGTCTCTACAGTTGGTATCAGAGGAAAGGTTTAGTCAACCTTTTGAAACTATGATATGAGAACTTTACTGAGATCCCAAGAGATATTTATACGTTATATCTAGGGATGTCCCTAAGGATAAGTATAAGTATAGGATATTGTCCTAGAACTACACTAACAATATTAGAATTTAACCTATGATGTTAGATATTCAGGGTACTCCCCCTTTTCTATGTTTTTTCCCTAGCATGATTTTTGCCTCTCACACTATTCTTTTTGGGTTTTAGAAAATGGCTGGAAACAGGAAGATTCATGATAATAAAGGATATGATGGACAATGGAATGATATTCTTCATGACCAAACAAATGAAATGGGATTTGGAAGTCCAAACATCATTATTATGCCGAATTAAGAATCTCATAATATGATCAATAAACTCAAATTTGGTAAGATTCCTGACTCGGCTAATAAGAGAAAGATGGAGTTTCATGATGATAATAGAGGAAAGAAAGTTCAATTTCTCTTATGTAAATCATGTGGGAAGAGGCATCTTGGAGAATGTTTCAAAGGAACTGGAAGATTCTTTGGGTGTGGAAAAGAGGGACATAAAGCCATTATGTGCAAAGGAAAAGGTTCAGTTAACACCATGGATGAGGATAATGGTATTGCTACGACATCAACAATGGTTAAATGTTTTATATGTGGAATGTATGGGCATTATGCAGACCAATGCCCTAAGGGAAAGTCTCATGAAGAGAATCAGTACAGTCTTATGGGTAGTATTTATGTTGATGATGATGAAGAGACTACAAATGATATGTCAGATGAAAGAATTGTTGAAGTTTAGTCAATGGTTTAAGAAGGTAGTGTAATGATTACATGTTTATCAAGTGTAATGTTGTATAAGTAATCTCATGGTACTATGGAATAAAGAGGCATCTAAGTACTGTTACAGTGTTACCATTCCTTATGTTTTGAAAGTGTGTGATTAATGGTACCAGTAACCATGAAAGGTTATTCAGATATTTTTATAAAGTAGATGATATGCGCATAATGAAGTGATAAGGAGAAAATTAAATGTTTGATAGTATTCATGAGCTCATGACTGATATAAGGAGAAGGATATATCATGGATTGAGAATATAGAATTTTTGGATTTTGGTATGTGGAAAGAGTTAACTCTTGACAGCATTTATGTTTTCACTATGGTTTAATGGGTATTCATTTTTCAAGAGAATACATGAATAAGGTATTCGCATGATTGGAATGTGACCAACAAGATATATGGGGGATAATTGATTGTATTCACATGCTTGGTTGACGATATTTTAATAATCGTTTTCTTTATACTATGAGCTTTGACCGATGTATTGTAGATAAGCCAAAATATTGGAATGGATTATGTTGGACATAAGTTAGTATTGTTTAAGGATAGAACTTTTTTCGATATTACTGATCGGATGTTATAGTAATGTAGTTTTAGAAAAAGGACAACCTGCAGGACGGTCGACAGCCCACCGCGTCGGACAAGGCTGTGGGAATCGAACCAACAACCGAAGTGCGACTGGGCTTTATCGCCTACAACTGGCCTACAAGAAGTCCTTGTTTAGTAGAAACTATTTTTATTATATTAATTAGTATGATATATGAAGTATAAGTTCATTTTAGGAACCATATATGATTAATCTCACTATAAATGGACTTATGTATTTTTGATATCTTTTATAACCTATTTTTGAGATAGATGGAATGACCCATCATTCTATCACATGATCTACTAACACTTCATGAATGAAAAACTAAACCTCATTCTTTAAAAGATGAACTGTAAATTGTCCAAAGAACGACCAACGGTGAGACTGTACGAAAATCACAAAATTATTTCATCTAATTATAGATTCATCAACTTTAGGAAAATGATCTTGAAAACCAAAAATGTTGTCCTAGTGCCCTCATATCCTATAAATCAGATGGTACCTTAGATCATCACAAATCTATGGCTTTGTGATCGATGGCTTTTTCATAGCCATGCTCTCTACCACTTTCCATTGTAACTTGATGGTTAGATTTCTCTTCCATTTCCATATTTTAACCTATATTCTCCTACGTGGAAATCTAGTGATGAGTTACATTGGGTAATCATTACGTTTCATACTTTAGTTTTTAAAATTATGTTTCAGTATTCTTTTTTACAATGTGGGTTTCTATGAATAGTAAATGATTTATAACTCCGACGAATTTCGAGGGCGAAATTCATTTTAAGGGGGGTAGAATGTAACAACCCGATATTTTATGATAAGTATTCTCATTAATTTATATGATGTCATGTGTTTTATGCTAAAATAAGATTATCTTGTGCTATACGCCACACTGTATTAGCTTAAAGAATACACAACACTATTCTTAGATTGTGTTACACATAATTTCAAGTTCGTTTTATAATAGTCATTCTACGCAACATTGAGGGTATATATATATATATATTCAATTTATAAATGAAATATGGTTGGATTCTATTATACGTAATAATAAAGGAGACTTTCACAACAAGCAACCCTGACTTGTCTTGCATTACACGCAGTGACGACCTTCCTCGATAGCGTGTGTTGTACGGAATACCGGGTTTTACAAAACAACGATATATTATTATAATATTATTATGAACTAGCTGTTATAAATAGTATTAAATAAAATTTTAATTTTATAACATTATTATTCATCTTAAACATTTTCTAGAACATGGTATAAGAACAAAATAAATTTTTGGGGTAAAATATGTATTTTTCAAAAAATGCAGTTTTTCCACCTTTTGATGGCGCACCCACATTAAATATAGTTGTTGACATATTTATAAGTTCAATTTGACAAAATAAAATTCTTATTTTGAATCGGGATATAAAAATTTACATTGGATAAAGTTTTGATATTTTTCTGATAACTTTCATATTTTAATGAATAGTAAAAACACGATATATTTTAATTAAAAACAGATTTTTTCATTGTAATAATTTATATGGTTAAATTATAATATTGAGTGGTTTTAAAGTATAAATAGAATATTTTTTTACCATTTAATAAAATGTATGTCATTAGCATTGATTTTACATTGAATTCGTAGGTTAAATCAATTCAATCTTTTGCAATGTTTTAAACAAAAACCTGTTTTCATTCGACAACGAGATTAATTTTAATTTAATTTCTGAAAATTTTTTGTATTGAATTTAAAAAAATGGATTCCATATTTTGAATCAGTGGTTCCAAGTTATGTTAATAGGCTACTTTTTATTTTTGGGAATTATGAATAGTTACTACGGTAAATTTTATTTACCATAGTTAAAGGTAAATCAGGTAATTATGGGTAAATATAATATTATAAAATTACCCTAACACATGTAAAAATTCTATTGGATGGATAAGAGTATACCTACATATCCTAAGGGTCGGTTTATTTTCATTTTATAGACTTCTGACCAAGAAAATAATTTAATTATTATTAAAACCAAATAAAGTGACAACATGTCACTCTCTTAAATCTTATAAGTATAATAATTTCCATTTAGTGATAAACATCATAAAACTTCGAACATTAATAGTATCCAGAAATCTAATAAAATTATCTACATCATGATAATTTATTTAGAATTTTTTGGGATTAAATAATTATCATTAATAGTGATACATTAATGATTCAGAAATTATTAATTTAGTGAAAAATCAATAATATAGTTTTTATTGAAATTGTAATACATATCAAAAGGCCCAAAAATCTGAACAAAACTTATTATTATTGTATATATAAACCCTAATCATCCACTGGCCGAATTGTTTACCATTTAGATCCTTATTATGGCAATTATGACAGTTATATTATTTTATTTTAAATGATGCCAAAGTTGTCACATTCATAATTTAATAAATATAACAATTTAAATATTGTTATTTTAAGATGCTAAATTTGAGTAAAAGTATCATTGTAAAAGGTAATAGATTTATATTCATCATAGGATTTTATTATTAATTATTATGGAAAATATATGTATATTAAATAATTATACAAAAATGTTGTAGTAATTATTTTATTAACAGATAAACCAAATAAATGGTTTTTAAAAATAATAATATATCTATTATATGAACTATTTAATGTGATAAACTAATTTTCTAGATATATCTGACATTCTATGAATCTATTAAAGATTTTAGTTCTAACATATCTTCTGTATATATTTTATTCAAATTCAAATAAATGAATAGTGTCAAAATTGACACTATTGTTATTTTATAAAAATAACATATTATAAAATTGTTTAAAAATCACAAAAAATATTTAAAAATTATAAATTTAAATTTATATGGTAAAAAATGTTGTATAGTATCCAATTATGGACAATTCACAACAAATAAGTAATTTTTTGTTATAATTCAAAATTTAGAAGTTTATTACCATAAATATAATTAAATTGATTAAATAAGGATAAATCAAGTTGATAATGTTTAAAATAAATTCCTAACATGTTTAAATATGATTGGATGATGATATTACAACCCTATCCCATATAATATTCAGATATGAGCCATTTTTGGCGGTTTTTATGTGGGGATAGATTTATTATAAATTAATATTTTTAAGAATTTCAAAGGTGCCCCTCTCCTTCCTTATAAAAGGGAACATCCTCCCTCTTCTCCTCACACCAATTAGAGTCTTCATGCTTAGAAAACCCTACCCATTTCACTTCCCCACTTCTCTATAAACATCCTAGATGTCCTGGTCTTCTTCAAAGACTAAATTTAGTGCCCTAAGAGGAGGTCTCAAAGAGGTGCTTCAAAGAAGAGGTAATGTCTGTTACCGATTCCTTCAACTTTATTTCTTCATCCACTTCATCTTCATAAATTGTTTCATTATGAAGTAATAAAATCAGTATCACTCATATACTGATATGTTATTATATGTATGAAACAACCCTATTTCACCATCTATCCATCCTAAGGAAAAAGAAATCCCCGCGCATGCGTACGTACGTAATACCGTCTCCACACCGTGGTGTAATCAATTTTCCACCACCACCTTACTTGGATGGGTATAATGATGTAAATAATAACTATATATGATTATTATAAATTGATACTGATTCTGTAATAGTATACATACACTCCAACAAAATTCCACGATCATGGGAACAATATCAACGTTCATGCGTACGTACGTCCTACCGCCTCCATGAATGGTGTATTTATTTCCATTTTTAGATCTATTATATATATGTATATTCTGAATATATATTATATATAAATCATGTTTTACATTATGGATGTAATTAATAAATATCTAAGTAATCATATAAATAATTACAAGTCAAAACACGGACGACAAATGGAACGATTTTACCCAAAACGCTCTTTAACATGGAATTTACAAAAGAACGGGTACTATAAAGTCATAAGTGAACCATACATGATATCATAACAATTAATATGATTATTTAATAAGTAAATAACATTATTTGAATCATTATACTGGAGGTTCAGATTCGTATGAAGCATATCGGACCTAAGGTAAGGGATAATTATTCCAATCTCATTCTTATCCGAGATTGTTTACTCGTATGTATTTACTGGGGGTTATGTTTATTATCCATGTCTATATGCTCTCAAAAAAATTTCATAAAATGTTTACTTACCTTCCATGTAAGTTTAAGACATTTTTACCCTTTTCTTACTTTTACCACATCGTATGGAAGGAATCTTTCTTTTGTTTACCCTACGTGGTACTTTTTGACTTATCTGGAAAAAGTACTAGTTGAATGTTTTTTTAACTTATACGGAACGAATAGATTTTTACGGTTTTATAAAGAATTATTTTAATGAAGATTACTCCTAAAGATTTCATGACTATTTTCAAAAAAAATCCTTTTCTTTTAAAATTGCATGATGTTTTGTGAAAAGAAATTGATTTTGAAGAAGAAAGGATATTTTCCTCAAGAATTCATTTCAAGTGTTTTATCAAAACCATTTTCTATATAAGATGACATTATTTCATATGTGTATGTTTCAAGTATAATGTCTCTATGATTTACATGCTTTCAATTTTCTTATAATGAAATATCTATTTGTTTTATATGGATTAAGTGATGATGGGATTATGATTATGAAACCCATTTTATTATTTGGGATATGATGAATGTTTTATGTTTATTTTGTGGCACAAGTAAGAATGATTTCACAATGAGATGGGTGGGACCTATATCTCCCTGCAATGCAATTGGTAAAGATTTATATCTCATGAGATAGACATGGCTGGAATGGTAAATTAATTTGGTTCAGTATTACAAGACTGGAATGAGGAGAGAACTCGATTCAGAAAGGGACTTTTTCCACTAAGATGGTCTTGGAAACAATGCCTTGGCTACTATGGAAATCATTACATGTGATTGATGGATGCCACAATTACATGTTTTATTCCCATGCTATTTTTTCATGATTTATATTCCATTATGATCTATGCCTTATATACATCCTTGTTTTATGTCATTGCTCAAGATTTTTAATGTTCATGTATTTTTAAGTTCAAATGTATATGGTAGGTTTTATTTTATCCATTCTTACCCTTACTGAGAATTTGAGCTCACCCTTTTTATGTTTTCTTTTCCCCCATGATTAAAAGTAAGATTTTAGGTAAGGAATCAAAAATGGGAAGATCTTTGTGGGAGATGTTGAAGATCTTTCACCATGATTAGAAGATTACATTCCATGTTTCCAAAGACACTAATCTATTATGGTCCATGTGTGTCTGTTTTTTTTATGTACTAAGTATTCCTCAAAAGTAATGTAATGACTATGTACTTCAAGCTTTGGGTCTCTACAGTTGGTATCAGAGGAAAGGTTTAGTCAACCTTTGGAAACTAGGATACGAGAACATTAGTGAGATCCCTAGAGATATTTCTAAGGTATGTCTAGGGATATCCCTAAGGATAAGTATACGTATAGGATATAGTCCTAGAACTACTGTAACAATCGTAGAATTTAACCTAAGATGTTAGATATTGAGGATACTCCCCCTTTACTATGTTGTTTTCCCTAGCTTGATTTTTTCCTCTCACACAATTATTTTTGGGTTTCTGAAAATGACTGGAAATAGGAAGATTCACGATAATGTAGGATATGATGGACAATGGAATGATATTATTCATGAGCAACCAAATTAAATGGTATTTGGAAGTCCAAACATCATTATTATGCCAAATAAGCAATCTCATAATATGATCAATAAACTCAAATTTGTTAAGATTCCTGACTCGGCTAATAAGAAAAATATGGAGTTTCACGATGATCATAGAGGAAAGAAAGTTCAATTTCCCCTATGTAAATCATGTGGGAAGAGGCATCAAGTAGAATGTTTCAAAGGAACTGTAAGATTATTTGGGTGTGGAAAAGAAGGACATAAAGCCAGTAAGTGCAAAGGAAAAGGTTCAGTTAACACCATGGATGAAGATAATGGTATTGCGAAGACATAAACAATGGTTAAATGTTTTATATGTGGAATGTATGGGCATTATGCAAACCAATGCCCAAAGGGAAAGTCTCATGAAGAGAATCAGTACGGTCATATGGGTAGTATTTATGTAGATGATGATGAAGAGACTACAAATGATATGTAAGATGAAATAATTGTTGATGTTTAGTCAATGGTTTAAGAAGGTAGTGGAATGATTACATGTTTATCAAGTGTAATGTTGTATCAGTAATCTCATGGTACTATGGAATAAAGAGACATCTAAGGATTGTTACAGTATTGTCCTTCCTTAAGTTTTGAATGTGCATGATTAATGGTACCAGTAACCATGAAAGGTTATTCAGATATTTTTGTAAGGTAGATGATATGCGCATAATGAAGGGATAAGGAGAAAATTAAATGTTTGATAGTATTCATGATCTCATGATTGATATAAGGAGAAGGTTATATCATGGTTTGGGTATATAGAATTTTTGGATTTTGGTTTGTGGAAAGAGTAAACTTTTGACAGCATTTATGTTTTCACGAAGGTTTAATGGGTATTCATTTTTCAAGAGAATACGTGATTAATGTATTTGCATGACTGGAATGTGACTAACAAGATATATGGGGGATAAATGATTGTATTCACATGCTTGGTTGATGATATTTTAAGTAATCATTTTCTTTATACTATGAGCTTGGACCGAAGTATTGTAGATATTCCTAAAGATTGGAATGGATTATGTTGTACATAAGCTAGTATTGTTTAAGGATAGAACTGTTTTCGATATTATTCATCGGATATTATAGTAATGTAGTTTTAGAAAAAGGAAGACCTGCAGGATGGGTGACAACCCTTCGCATTGGGCAAAGCTGTGGGAATCGAACCCACAACCGTAGTGCGACTGGCCTTTATCGCCTACCACTGGCCTATAGGAAAACCTTGTTTAGTAGAAACTAGTTTTATTATATTAAGTAGTATGATATATGAAGTATAAGTCCATTTTAGGACCCATAGATGATTAATCTCACTATATATAGACTTATGTTTTTTTGATAACATTTATAACCTTTTGTTGAGACAGATAGAATGACCCATCATTCTATGACATGATCTACTAACACTTCATGAATGACAAATTCAACTTCATTTCATTAAAAGATGAAGTGTAAATTGTCCAAAGAACGACCAACGGTGAGACTGTAACAAAATCACGAATGTATTTCTTCTAATTCCTGTGTCATCAAATTTAGGAAAATGATCTTGAAAACCAAAAATGTTGTCCCAGTTCCCTTATATCTGATAAATCAGATAGTACCTTAGATCATCACAAATCTATGGCTTTGTGATCGATGGCTTTTTCATAGCCATGCTCTCTACAACTCTCCATCGTAATTTGATGGTTAGATTTTTCTTCCATATCCATATTTTCACCTAGATTCTCCTACGTGGAAACCCATTGATGAGTTACATTGGGTAATAGTTACATTTCATACTTTAGGTTTTACGATTAAGTTGCAGTATTCCTTTTTAGGATGTAGGTTTCTATGAATAGTAAACGATTTATAACCCCGACGAATTTCGAGGGTGAAACTCATTTTAAGGGGGGTAGAATGTAACAACCCGATATTTTATGATAAGTATTCTCTTTAATTTATTTTGATTTCATGTGTTTTATGCTACAATAATATTATCTTGTGCTATACACCACACTGTATTAGCTTGAAGTATACACAACACTATTTTTAGATTGTGTTACACATAATTTAAAGTTCATTTTATAATAGTCATTCTACGCAACATTGAGGGTATATATATATATTCAATGTATAAATGAAATATGGTTGGATTCTGTTATACGAAATAATAAAGGAGTCTTTCACAACATGTAACCCTGACTTGTCTTGCATTACACGCAATCGTGACCTTCCTCGATGGCGTGTGTTGTACGCAATACCGGGTTTTACTAAACAATGATATATTATTATAATATTATTATGAACTAGCCGTTATGAATAGTATTAACTAAATTTGGAATTTTATAAAATTATTATTCATCTTAAACATTTTCTAGAACATGGTATAAGAACAGAATAAATATTTCGGGTAAAATATGTCTTTTTCAAAAAATGCAGTTTTGCCGCCTTTTGATGGTGCACCCACTTTAAATATAGTTGTTGACAAGTTTATATGTTCAATTTGACAAAATAAAATTCTTATTTTGAATCAGGATATAAAAATTTACATTGGATAAAGTTTAGATATTTTTCTGATAACTTTCATATTTTAATGAATAGTAAAAACACGCTATATTTTAAATAAAAAAAAAATTCATCGTAATAATTTATATGTTTAAATTATAATATGGAGTTGTTTTAAAGTATAAATAGAATATATTTTTACCATTTAATATAATTTATGTCATTAGCATTGATTTTAAATTGAATTCATAGGTTAAATCAATTCAATCTTTTGTAATGTTTTAAACAAAAACCCGTTTTCATTCGACAACGGGATTAATTTTAATTTAATTTCTGCAACTTCTGTGTGTTGAATTTGAAAAAATGGATTCCATATTTGGAATAATTTGTTCCAAATTTTGTTAATAGGCTAATTTTTATTTTTGGGAATTATGAATAGTAACTACGGTAAATTTTATTTACCAAAGTTAAAGGTAAATCGGGTAATTAAGGGTAAATATAAAATTATAAAATTACCCTAACAAATGTCAAAATTCTATTGGATCGCTAAAATTACACCCATATAACGTAAGGGTCGGATTAGATTCATTTTATGGACTTATGACCATGAAAATAATTTAATTATTATTAAAATCAAAGGAAGTGACAACATGTCACTCTCTTAAATCTTATATGTATAATAATTTTAATTTAGTGATAAACATCATAAAACTTAGAACGTTAATAGTATTCAGAATTCTAGTAAAATTATCTACATCATGATAATTTATTTATAATTTTTTGTGATTAAATAATTGTCATTAATAGTGATACATTAATGGTGCAGAAATTATTTATTTAGTGAAAAATCAAAAATATTGTTTTTATTGAAATAGTAATACATATCAAAAGGCCCAAAAATCTGCACAAAACTTATTATTAGTGTATATATAAACCCTAATCATCCACTAGCCTAATTGGTTACCATTTGGATCCATATTAAGGCAATTATGACACTTATATTATTGTATTTTAAATGATACCAAAGTTGTCACCTTCATAATTTAATAAATATAACAATTTAAATATTGTGATTTTAAGATGATAAATTAGAGTAAAAGTATTATTGTGAAAGGTAATAGATTTATCTTCATCATAGGATTTTATTTTTAATTTTTATGCAACAAATAAGTATATTAAATAATTATACAAAAATGTTATAGTAATTATTATATTAACAGATAAACCAAATAAATGGTTTTTAAAAATAATAAAATAACTATTATATGAACTATTTAATGTGCTCCACTAATTTTCTAGACACATATGACATTTTATGAATCTATTAAAGATTTTGAACATGTCTTCTGTATATATTTTATTTAAATTCAAATAAATGAATAGTGTCAAAATTGACACTATTTTTATTTTATAAAAATAACATATTATAAAATTGTTTAAAAATCACAAATATATTTAAAAATTATAAATTTAAATTTATATGGTATAAAATGTTGTTAAATATCTAATTATTGACAATTCACAACATATAAGTAATTTTTTGTTATAATTTAAAATTTAGAATGTTATTACCATAAATGAAATTAAATTGATTAAATAAGGATAAATCAAGTTGATAATGTTTAAAATAAATTCCTAACAAGTCTAAGTTTGATTGGATGATGTTATTACAACCCTATCCCATCTAATCTTAGGATATGAGTCATTTTTTGAGGTTTTTAATTGGGGTTAGATTTATTATAAATTAATATTTTTAAGAATTCCAAAGGTGCCCCTCTCCTCCCTTATAAAAAGGAACCTCCTCCCTCTCCTCCTCACACCAAATTGAGCCTTCTAGCACGGCCAAACCCTATCCATTTCACTTCCCCACTTCCCTATAAACATCCTAGAGGTTCTTTTCTTCTTCAAAGACAAAATCTAGTGCCCTAAGAGTAGGTCTCAAAGAGGCGCTTCAAAGAAGAGGTAATATCTGTTACCGATTCTTTCAACTTTATTTCTTATTCCACTTCTTCTTATTAGGTTGTTTCATTATGAGGTAATAACATCAGTATCACTCATATACTGATATGTCATTATATGTATGAACCAACACTATTTCACCATATATCCATCCTATGGAAAAAGAAATTATCGCGCGTGCGTACGTATGGAATACCGTCTCCACGCCGTGGTGTAATCTGTTTTCCACCCCCACCTTACTTGGATTGGTATAATGGTGTAAATAATAAATATATATGATTATTATAAATTGATATTGATTCTGTAATAGTATACATACACTCCAATAAAATTCCACGATCATGGGAATGATATCAACGTTCATGTGTACGAACGACCTACCATCTCCATGAACGATGTATTTATTTCCATTTATCAATCTATTATATATATGTATATTATGAATATATATTATATATAAATCATGTTTTACACTCTTTATGTAAGTAATCATGATCTATGTAATAATATGAATAATTACAAGTCAAAACACAGACGACAAATGAAACGATTTTACCCAAAATGCTCTTTAACATGGAATTTACAAAAGAACGGGTAATATAAAGTCATAAGTGAACCATATATGATATCATAACAATTAATATGATTCTGTAATAAGTAAATAACATTATTTAAATCATTATACAAGAGTTTCAGATACGTATTAAGCATATCGGACTTAAGGTAAGGGATAATTATTTCAATCTCATTCTTATCCGAGATTGTTTACTCGTAAGTATTTACTGGGGGTCATGTTTATTATCCATGTCCATATGCTCTCAAAATGTTTTCATAAAATGTTTAATTTCCTTACATGTATGTTTAAGACATTTTTACCCTTTTCTTACTTTTACCACATCGTATGGAAGGAATCTTTCATTTGTTTACCATACGAGGTACTTTTTGAATTTTCTGAAAAAAGTACGAGAAGAATGATTTTTTAACTTATACAGCACGAATAGAATTTTACGGTTTTATAAAGCCTTATTTTCAGGAAGCTTCCTCTAAAATATTTCATGACTATTTTCAACAAAATCCTTTTCTTTTAAAATTTCATGATGTTTTGTGAAAAGAAATTGATTTTTAAGAAGAAAGGATATTTTCCTCAAGAATTCATTTCAAGTGTTTTATCAAAACCATTTTCTATCTAAGATGACATTATTTCATATGTGTATGTTTGAAGTATAATGTCTCATTGATTTACATGGTCTCAATTTTCTTATGATGAAATATCCATTCATTTTATATGGATTATGTGATGATGGGATGATGTTTATGAAACCCATTTTATTCTTTGGGTTATGATGAATGCTTTATGTTTATTTTGTTGCACAAGTAATAATGATTTCACTATGATATGGGTGGGACCTATATCTCCCTCCAATGAATTGGTTAAAGATTTAAATCTCATGAGATAGACATGGCTGGAATGGTAAGTTAATCTGGTTCAGTATTACAATACTAGAACGAGGAGTGAACTCGATTCAGAAAGGGACTTTGTCTACTATGATGCTCTTGGCAGCAATGCCTTGACTACTATGGAAATCATTACATGTGCTTAATGGATTCCACAGTTACATGTTTTATTCCCATGCTATTTTATCATTATTTATGTTCCATTACGATCTATGCCTTATGTACTTCCATGTTTTATGTCATTGCTCAAGATTTTTAATGTTCATGTTTTTTTAAGTTCAAATGTATATGGTATGTTTTATTTTATCCATCCTTACCCTTACTGAGCATTTGAGATCACCCTTTTTATTTTTTCTTGTCCCCCAGGATTAAAAGAAAGATTTTAGGTAAGGAAATAAAAATGGGAAGATCTTTATGGGAGATGTTGAAGATCTTTCACCATGATTAGAATATTACATTCCATGTTTCCAAAGACACTAAACTATTACGGTCCTTATGTGTCTGTATTTGTTATGTACTATGTATTCTTCAAAAGTAATGTAATGTCTATGTACGTCAAGCTTCGGGTCTCTATATCAACATCGGATCTATCATGAATTTGTATAAAGAGATCCAATATTGTCAGTTGATCAATTGAATCCAATATCACATTCTTCTTTCTCTGAGTAAATGGAAATTAAAGAAAAAAATGCATAGATAAATCATCCAACTTTCATGTATGAATCGAATGTTGTTGAAGTAAAACTGATGGTTTATAATTTTCATCCTTGACCTGTTGGAACATATAACAATGAGAGACAAATTCAGTAATTCTCAGCCTTATACCCAGACACCATAATTTATACTACATGTCATATAACATCTTGGGGGCTCCATGGTGCACTACCCATTTAGTGTTATGGAAATACCACATTATATATTTTCTTTACTATTATGGAAAAAAACAAGATTCTTATAGCATAGAAGGACCTCTTTTGAGAATAACCACTCAGCAATGGTCTCCCCACCTGAAAGGGAGTATCTAATGTGGCAGAACATATCATTATGCTAATGCTCCTAATGAATTAATTCGATAATAGTATAGGACAAAAAACACTGCAAAAAGTAACCTCATCCCCTGATTCAAGGACTCCAATATGCAACTGTGCAAATAGATCCATCAAGTTGAAATCTTATGATGATTCTATCATACCCTAGGACAAAAAAATTCTATGTAACGAATCTACAATGACATTCCATTTCCCCTTGGTATAAGTGTTTTCGATGCAAATATACTTCATGTATTCTTCTAAATGACTCTTATGGAGATTAAAATCCTTTTGAGAGATGATATAATTCATGAAATTTTGGTACGAAAACATGGTAAACCATTCTTAGTAAAGGTAATGTTACCAGCTCTTAAGTGTGTGCATCACAACTACATGTTTAGGTCTATGGTATGGATAATTCATCTGATGTTCTCTAAGATGATGAGATCCATATGTAATAACATAATCACCATGAATAATAAGACAACCCAAACCTAAACATGACAAATGATAGAAAACCACATATCCCTACCTGGACTCTAGAAGAGTCAACATCATCACAGTAGTCTGATGATGTTTCAACTCAACAAATGAATTTTGACATCTTAAATACAAAGAAAACATGACTCTCTTCCATGTAAGGGAAGTCATCAGTGAATCCAACATTGAAAAGTATTTTACAACCCATAGATAATACCTAGTTGTACCCAAGTATCTATGAATCTCAAAAATGTTCCATGGTTGTTCCCATGTCATTAGAGCCTTTATCCTTTTAGGATCAAATAAAATATTTTTTTGTAACAACCTTTTCCATATGATTTTCACTTCTCGAATCCAAAATTAACTTTTAGAATAATTCGAATAATGCCGGTGAATTCTCCATAATTCCAGAAGTGGTCTTAGATAATGCACATTTTGTTCCACAAATGTATATTGTAAGGGTATTAAATCCACAAATACTACTACAAATGTATCATGATACTCATGGAATATCCATTTCATTAAAAAAATTAAGATTGTATGAGAATTGGTTAATTGAAAGGAAATTACCAGGATCTCAAAATTTTTGTACCTACTCTAGAAGGTAGTTTTATAAATGTCATATTATTTTGTTCTCAACTGATTATCACTGGATCAAAGGTCAATCTTTAAAAACAACTTTTTTCCTTTAAAAATATCAAAAACATCTTCAATCCATGGAAGTGGATACTTTTTCTTTACCATGACTTTGTTGAGTTTTTTGTAATCTACACAAAGGAAATGTGAAAAATCCTCATTCATAGAAAATAGAGCCAACGTCGTTCAAGGTGAGATTATTTGGAATATAAATCCTTTCTCTAGAAGAACATCAAAATGAATCTTCAACTCATTCATTTCAGTAGATGTCATCTGGTAAGAAGTAAATGAAACTTGTTATGTACTAGTTACTAAATCAATAGAAACATCATCCACCATTACTTGTGGTAGATGAATGAAGATAGAAGCAGACACATTAGGATCCTCGATGACAACTTGAGGGAGATCACCACTCAGTGATCCTCGTTCCATATCAAAGTAATACTCATATATTAATTTCCCCAACTCTGGATAAGATTTTATGGATCTAATCGACATCGTGTCCCGTTATACTTGAAATTTTAGAAACCCCCACCAAGTGATGTAATAGAGACTTGTCAAATATAACAACTGATATAGGCTTTAATGGAAATGAGACAGTCCATTCTGAATACAATGTCAAGAGTTTTTATATCGATATCCAAAAAACTCCATGAAATATTTATATATTATAATGAGAAAGCATAAGATTGAATACTGAGCCCCCCCCCTTATACCAAGGGGGTAGTAATGTCCATCCCATAATAGAAAAGATACATATTATTATTTAGCATATTAAAAACATGAATTGGAAAAAATAGTTGAGATTCACCTTTTTAAAATAAATAATTCATTAATGATGGAGCTATATTGATGGTACCTTTCTCCCTCGCTAGACCTATATCTTATTCAAATTAAGACTCTTACACTATGTAAAAATGATTCATTCTATATTCCTATGACTGGAACCCCTTTATACATGATTCATATAATTTTCCCACAGTTTTAGTGGGAGAATATGATCTTGTTGCACTAGGTGGAGTGGAAAAATATGGTAGAGCATATTAAAGTGACCTAAATATCTATAGGATACACACATCAAGGGTTCCATAACAAAAACCTTCTTTGTGTTCCTAGGCTTACCACACTGGTAGATAATCATAGGGAATATTCCAATAACTACATGTTTTCTATAAAAACCCTATTGACTCTCGACACCACACGAATCATCAGTCCTCCTATTCCCCTCAAAGGAAAAAACATTTCCAATGGGAGGAGAAGAAACTCTCATCGACCCTAAAATTCTAGCCTGGTCCATTTTGACTATAATAACTCTATCACAGTAATAAAAAAAAGCAATCTTTAGAAATAAAACCTAAGAAAAAATTTCAGATTAAACTCCTAACTCAAACTATCCTGTTTTCATCTACTCATTTGATAATACCATAGGTGAAAACTGCACTTTCTCAAAAAAATGTTTTTAATATTCATTCATGGTTTTGTTGGTATTCTCTAATTTTAATAACTCTAAATCACTGGTTATCATCACCGACTTTGGATAGTACAAGTCATTGAAATGATCATTAAATTCTTTCCTCTCTAATCCCCCATGTTTCTTCATATTCATCATCAAATCATGACATATCTTGCTTGGTCCCTCCAGCATGATGGTCGTATACTACAACATGATATCCTAAGGTGTCTCCTATTATCCCAAAAAATTCCCCATTCTAATAAATCATTCCTCAACATCTTGGGGTTCATTGGAGACTTTGAACTCTACTGCATTTTTGTGAAGGATGGGTTGAAATTGATTCTAGATAAAATTCCTATGAGGTTCTATAATTAGAGAATGAATAGGAATTGGTGTAGTTTCTTATACCAGAGCATGGAGAGTATGCACAATCACCTCAACCAGACTCATGTTCACCAGAGGATTAGGTCATTGGGGCTCACTATGAGATTCCACTTGGATCTGATTTCCATTTCCTCTTAGAGGCACGATGGTACACAACATCAGTAGAAAATGTTGAAGACATCATATTTACTTTCAAATAGAGTACATGTAAATTGACCACAATCAATAGACAACACTCTTTTTATTTTAATACATACAAATAAATAGTTGGGAGGGGATTAGAACTAATACTCAAGACATATTTACCAAACCACCCCTGGTCACATACAGTTTTTTATGGTGAGAGCTAGCTAGGAACTCAATCATAACTACATCCTATGTCCCAAAATGAATAAAAATGCATTCTGATATCAAGAGGAGAAGCTCAACCTATAGATATGATACCAATTTTTCACAAACAAACCCAATTACCTAGGTAACTGGATAACCGAGACGGAACTGATATAGCCCGAAAGGAATTTGCAATTCCCATGGGTTGGTGACCAGCACCAAGAATCATAAAACATGAATGTGGGAATGATTTTTTTCACAATAATTTTAGAAGTATATAAACAAGTACGTTTGAATTCAAATGAAACTCTACAGGTAGTAGTGTACTAGAAGTGAAAAAGGTAAACAACCCAAAATTATTACAACAATTTACCAGAAAACTCGATAAAACACAAGTCCTAAAGGAAAAACTATCCAAGTCCCAAGGGACAGTAGATACTACAACAAAGTTACGCCATATCCTTGCTAAAACCTAGAAGAAGATAATCTACAAACACATGAGGGTATAGTTTTTGTTTTAGATAAAATCCATATAGGGTCTAACAAGGATTCAATAATATATTCCAACATTTAATTAACTAGTAAAAGATATCATGTTTAGATAAACAGGTATGTAAATTCGTATCATAATTAAAATAATTCATGTTTTATATTTCAAAAAATAAAAAACATTAAATAAATGGATTTATAAAAACATTATATAAAATAGTCCATATAAATTAATTAGGGATGTAAAAACAATTTACAATCATTGGTACACAATAATATCTCATATATAAACAATAGAGAAACATATTCTTCTTCTATAAGGTATAATAGTTCCACGATAAGTGATTACCACACACATTAAGGGGATCATGTAAATAATTGTATACACATGTCCCTCTTACATTTTCCAAAGGTGACTAATCACGATCTTATAAATGACATGACATGATGCACTAGGTTTTGTTTTTTTGTAATGTTTCAAGTGAGTGTTATCCCAATAACTCACTAAGTGAATAGGCATCCAACAACAATAGTGTATTCAAAGATGGGAAATTTATTTTCTAAAAAAATAAAATACAATTCATCTTATTCCCCCATTCCAAAAGTTCCAATTTTCAATTTAAAAACCAAAATGCGTTTTCAAACAAATCATTCGTTTTTACAAGATAAACCCATTGGTTATATATCAAAAAAACCATTTCAGGACCTTTTCTCAAATTAAACATTGAAATAAATTTCAGAAAATATACATCATAATTTAAATTAGACTATTTTACATAAATATCTCAAATACGCCCAAATTCAATGGAATTTAGGGGTTTCCCAATTTTGTTCCAAAAACCAAATTCAGATTCAAATAACCTCAACTAAAAGAATTGAAGTTTCAATAAAACAATTGAAATATATTTAATTAATTTAATTAATATAAAATAATTGAATTTAGATCATGTAATTCATGGTTAATCATAATTGGCCATCAGAACAGAACTACATACATTTTCACAAAAAAAACAAAGCCCGGTACGAAACCCACCAACATGAAAGAAGGCACATTAGATCAATGAACTCAACTAAGATATAGGATTCAACAATATAGATTTTAGATCCATCAATTCATAGATGATCAATCAAACTCCATAGAGGGAAAGTGAAAGATACAGAGACATAGGGAGAATGCTTACCTTGCAATTCACACAAAAACCACAACAATGATCAATTGATGATTGAAAAGACCCAAAAGTGTTTGAGGGCTCCAAATTTTATAGGAATGCCTCTTGTGATTATATAAATGAAATATTTAAAAGGGGAAAAAATATTCATAATGCCTTCTCATTAAAAAACAACAATTAGGACTTCATAGAACTATTAACCCAATTATACATCATGTAAATGAAAAAATACAAAAATTAATAAAACCCACAAATACTTTTATTAAAAAATTTATTATTATTATTTTGTAATTTATAATTAATGAATCCACATTATATGGAATGCAAATTTCCATCATGCTATAGAAATAATATGTTTTATTCTGAAAATAAAAAAATCTCTAAATTCACTATTATTTTCATTCTACCAATTTTTTCTCAACCCCAAATAGTTAATGAAAAATAAGAACCATGAAGAGGCTCAAAACATACCTCTTATAAAGGTAACGGGATGTTGTATTCATTTTCATCGAGATAATGGACCAAACCATGTACAATGAACCACCACATGAAAATCTCACCAATGCGCACCTTACCCTCAGAGTGTTTACTAGTGTAATAATGGGATATGAATTTTAATATTGTATATTTAATTGGATAATGATTATATTTACTTATTATTGTTCTTACATTATAATATTTTTCTATTTTGATATAATAAAAATTATATTTTATAGTAATATGCAATTTCAATTAATACATTTTATTATGATGAATTCATTTACATGAAAAAGAATGATAATTTAATAAAAAAACTCAATTATATAATTTTTATTAAATTTAAATTATAATATAATTTTTAGGAAATCAAAATTAATATTTCTAAGAGTTCAAAAAATTTTATCATTAAAAAACCCATCATTTCTCAACAAATAATGACCCTTTTTTTAACATTAAATAATAACATATTTGAAAGATTATTTTGAGAAAATAAACCTTATTTTTGTAATTCAAAAATAAAAATGATCCAATAGTGAATTTTCATAATTTTTTGAGACAATATAATTTTTGGATAAATTAAATATTGTATAAATATATAGTGTGTATTACAAAACCCCGATGAATAAAAAGTGATGTAAGAAATGATATAAATGGGTATAAAAACAAGGCTATGATTCTATATTAAAATTATGTGCCTTTAGGTAATTTTATTAATTTTATAAATCCTTTATGAATCCTGGAAACTAATATTATAGTTTATGGTTTTGAAATCAATTCTTTATTATCATGAATGACTTCCACATCACCAAAGGTAATATTTTTTTAAATTTCATCCGTTTAGCTAATAATTTAAATAAAACCACTCCAATTTTGTGTAAACCATGTGGAGAACCCATGGAAAGGATTTTATTTTTGATTAATGTGTTATATAGAGTCCAAAAACTATTTTTGGGAAATAGTAATGATATCCCTTCTCTTTTCAAATATAAGCATAGTCAATCTCCCAATCCTCGTGAATAAAAAATATTGGATCTTGTCATTACACTTACACATCCATCCTATATTCATCCCAAGGTTCCCCCAAGCTCTAAAAAATCTCCTCCCATGTTTTATGAATCACCCTTCTAAGATTGGGGTCCTCTCATTCTTCTCATTATTGAAGAATCTTCATCTTTTTATTCCTTTTATTACCAAATCCTAATGTTATTATGTGATATTGTACATCACGCATTCAAATAAATTATATTTTTAAAATATGAGTGATCCATTTTCCTTTCAATAAACAATTTCATGAACTTATTTGCACAATTGTTGTGCTATCAAAATTTTACTATGGTTTCATCATGCCAAACCATAGTGTTGTGAATAACATCACTATTTCTACTCAATGGTTTTCACCTATACATAGATAGAATTATTTTATTTAGTAATAATATATATTTCTTAATAACCCCTTGATGTTGTAATTAAATGTAATGAAATATGTTCTTATGTTATAAGATCTTTGTGTCACACTTTTGCATGTGCATTATATTATTATGATGGGTATGCCCAAATAGCCCTCCAACACATTGTGTAATGTTTTAGTCTCATGAAATTACATGAATGGATCATGAGAGGTTATCCATAGAATATTAGGATATAATTTTTTGGTGGTTGAAATTGATTTGTTATTACTTTTTAATATTTGGGGTTGTTTCAATATTTCCATATTTCTTTATGTTATCATGATATAGCATGCCTCATTGTCCATGCTTATGATTCTCCCTCCTTTTACATTCCATTCAGAATCATATGGTCTAACATGTAATTCATTCTTTATATTATTTCTTTTTTACTCACGTACAGGGATTTATATCTGACCCATTTCCTATCTGTGCCCCTAGGTTATCCCATAACATTTTAATAATAACTGAATAATAGGTACTTGTAAATAAATATTCCAATAATGTGGATAAACCCCCATTTGAAGGTGTTATGTAATGTACTTAATTACACAAATACCCCCTAAATTCGGATCTTATAGGAAGTATCATGTATTATAAATCATTAATAAATATTTAATAAAGTCTAGGGTAATCATATGATCCACATACAAAAATAACCCCTTGGGATGTTCCAGCTCTCAGAATTTGAATCTGGATCTCCATTTTCAGAATGACCCCTACTCTAGAAATCAAAAATTCAAATTCTTTCTATGTTTAATAAATTTATATGGCTTATGGTTTAATAAAATATATATTATGGAAATATATATAATATAATATAACTAATTATTAAATATTTTATACCTAGTTTTATCTTTGTTACGGGTCTTGTTATGAATAACTAAAGGCGATGGTCAAATTTTAGCATGATTTTTAAAATAAAAAATAATTGGGGAGACAAACGTAAAACCCCCATAATAATAATTACTTACTTAATAATTATTATTGTTTAAATTTATATATTAACATTACCAACCTAGTAAATTAGATAAAAATAACCTTGGAATATTGTTTAAAGGTTATACATGGTGTCACAAACAACTATGTAGATAGAAGAAAAATATCAGTTTGGATCATATACATGCATTGTACAAGATATAATCTTAAATATGATAACATGAGAGTTATCTAATATCAAGTTATCTATGGAATAATTCATCCATAAAAAATATTATTTTCTTACTCCTCACAACGGATTTGACTTAATAGGATGCCAATATAATTATACATTGTCCATGTAAAGATATATATCATGCCACTATAGCTACATGAATATTTTATTGAGATAATTTAAACATTTAAAAAATTTAAATATTCTATAGGTATCTCATATTTTTTTAGATAAGAAAAAAAGTAATACAAAATAGTGAATTTTTTGTACACCTAATTCCCCAAAGTTTCTTCATATTAACCTATAGCTCAAAGTCCAATGAGATGATGCTGTATAGAACCCTAACTAGAATATAGAAAAGATGGTCTATTTTTATGTCTTTGGTGTATTAAATGTTTATTTAGAGTGTAAATTAAATGGTTTAGTTGATATAATCTAATTAATAAGGGATTTTTTATGTATATTCCTTTGAAATTATACATATAATGAGGTAATAATCATGATTTTCATGAATATTCATTTACCAAAATTTCCATTATTCAGTTACTACTTCTTCATATATTATTTATTCATATCCTTTATTTTTATTTATTTTCATCTTATTATACCTATTATTATTTCAAATAATTATCCATTAATACATAATATTGACTACACTATAATTAGTTCCACAATGGAAGTAAGGAACACTCCTGCAAATGAGAAATATGATTGAGGAGATAAAATTTCATTCAAACATGGTGGTGTTTCATTAACATATTAGTGAATATGAAATAAAATTCACACACAGTGGGTGTAAAATCATTATTAGGGAAAAAAATTCATTATTTTTTATTAAATGTTTATATAGTGAAATAAAATTCATCGATTTATAATTTTGTCTCTTGGAAATACCATGAATTTAAATTAATTCAAATTATGTTCACCATCCAAGTGATTACCTAATTATAGTGTTACATTTAATATTTGATGTGGTTATGATTTAATTATGTCTATAATTTATATAATTTATTATTTTTCAATATTCACACAATTCAAAAAACATCTTTATATCAATTAAAAAATATTAATGAATAGTTACATTTCTTTTTTGTGATTTACTTAAAAATTTAAACACATATTTTTAAATATTTAAAAAATAATCTTGGAACCCATATGGGAATTGATTACATTTCAATAAAAAATAGTAAAAATGTATTTATCTTGTCCTACTTTGAATCCATATTTCTTTATTTTAAAAAGATAGTTTTTTTAATTGAAACTGAAGATATGAGAATCAAAAAGCATAGAGCCATATTCTAGTAAAAGTCACATGATAATAAATTAACTATTTCTCAAATGAAAATTTGTTTGAAGGATATTTTCATATAAATTTTCTGATATCAACCAAGGGATTGGACTATATGTTCTCTTCGATGTTAGTAGTGATGAACTCATGGAATAATATATAGTCAACATAAGTGGAAATATTAAATTCTAATTACATAAAATTGAAATAAAATTCATTTTAATAACATTTTTCTATGTTTCATTTAACTTCCCAGGGAATTAATATAATCCCTACTTAATTTTAATCCTCATATGATTGGATTACAGAAAATTTACTCTATTTAATATGTTCTTCATTTGTTGCTTAGTATTTTTTTGGAAAATGTTATTTATCTTTTCAGAGAAATGATGAAGAAATGAGATGTAACTCTGGCCTTGTGATACTTTGTCTATAGAGAAATATTTTTATGTAATGGTTCTTAAATAAACACAGTTTCAAAATAAACCAATTCAGAGATGCATAATGAATTTAAATCTATACTAGTTATGACAACCTCCAACTTTTCATCTCTACCCCCTTTAACATTTTGATGATTTCCGAAACACTGATTAAAGTTTCCTACTAACTCATATATTATTCATCATATTAGTTAGTTCAGAATATTCTACACAATTCCTAGATTACTTCCCATTATTGATTGAATACCCTCTTTGATAAAGGCCTCCTTTCTTCAAATTATTCTTATTTGAAAAAAAAACATCACTGCCACACTATCATACTCATAATTAGTAGAGGATATCATAGGATCCTCAACCCCGATATTTTCATTAGAGAAAACTTCAGTAACCACTTTTGATTTTCACTCTAATAGCACAACCTTAGCTAACTCATCACTGACCTACATAATTTTCCATCAAGGAGCTTCTACCTTCTATCTATATAATTCAAAATTTCCAAAATCATATTAAACTATCTACACTAAGTTGTTATACTGGTTAAATCTAGGGGATTTCACTTTCATATAAATCCCATATTATAACACAACCATATCATTACAATCCTCATAGATAAAAATAGCCTGAGGTGGACCCTGCAAAGTTACAGAATTCTTGTAAAATTTATTTTCTAGAACCCAATCATTTATAATCCTATAAGTATTCTCTTCACAACTCGCCACCTCTAGAATCTTTTATATCTCTTGATAATCTCATATATTAACAATTTTTGTAAGGATAATCACAAATCCAAAGGAATAATAAATTATGATCACCATGGTATAGTGAGGGGTCAGGCATTGAGTCACCACTTATATAATGGAAAGCACGCCAAATATCAGACTCCTGATAACCTCTTGGACTTAAGAATCCAAATTTATAACTACATTAATAGGATATATATCGATCATATTTATATCATTCCTATACTCAGATGTGTTAAAGGATCCAAATTTTCAAAAACAGGTGATCTAGATTCTTGTGAAATCCATTGGACAATCCAAATAATGAAAATTTAATTTCATCAAAAAGATATTTATCTTGTGTCCAGTAGAAGGAAAGGTCATATCCAACCACAAATTGGGCCAAAATGTTTTAAAAATTCAAAAAAATCAACTATATCTCATTATTTTAAAACTATGATGAATTTATGATTTTATAAAAGGAATCTACCAATGAATCTCATTGGTGAAAACATGAAACCAATGAAATGATATTGAGGGAAGAAGCACGAGGGAACTCTGTGAGGGATAATGGTAGATTTTGATTTCATAAATCATTTTTAAGGACATTCAGACATAAATAGGTAATGATAAAAATGAAAATATTTCTAGTATTGATTAAAGGAAGAAGGGCCATTGAATATTTAAAGATGAAGCAACCCCCACCCATAATTTGGTTTGATTATATGGGTCAAAAATTACTCCTCATATGGAAATATAATCATGAGAGGGAGCTTGATTGTTTCACTCTCATGTTGTATAATTGTTGTACATTTTTATATCTAAGAACATTATTACTTTTTTAAAATATATCAATCATTTATACCCCTATTTTAAATGACCATTGATATAACTTCATGATTCTAAATATATTTTTTGGAACCTTGTTTGTTTTTTGAACTCTTATTTTAAGAATTATTATCAGTGTTTCCTAATATTATAATTACATATATATAAAAATACATTTAACCCTTTACAAAACATTTTATTTTACTTTTAAATTATAGAATATATTGGTATGTTTAAAATATAATACTTTACATTTTTTTCAATCAAAGCGTTAAAAATTTTAAATGTTTGATTAAAAAAATATAGGATATATTATTTTATCTATGCCCTTGTTTACCAACTAAAAAATCCACATGGATCCATTCTCACATATCCTATAAAATTATTTAAGAAGCCTCATTAGGATAATACACATGCATTTTACATTAAATTCTATATCATGGATATTTGTATGATTGTTTTTCAATTTTATGAATGTGGGGAGGTACTTTTGTGGAGAGAAACAAGTAAAATAAATAATTATTATATTGGATTACAACACTGGTTATTATATACTTGATATTAAAATCAGTAACATAGATGTATTTCATATCTGTTAGTATAAATACAACATTAAAAAATATTTTATAATTTTAGTTTTTATAAAAAACTATTTCAAGAATCCACATAAAAATTTAACACACACTTTTATACGATTCCTCTATATTTTTTATAATTGTCAATTTTAGAACAATTTTCTCCATGGGTCTTGTTCTTCCTCCATATTTTCTACTATTATCTGCCAATCACTCCACCTTCACTCTTTTATCATTATTAATCTCCCATCAATTGATATTTTTAAGCCCACAATAGTATTTTCATTATATTGATATTTTTTATGCTTGGAGTCATTTTTTTTGAGAATCCTAATATATTAAAAAACTATTTTTATTCTATATTTTACAACCTTTTGTCGATGTATTTTTAGAAGAATTATAATTTTATCTACTTATATTATTGTTTATTTATATATTTTTTTTAATTAATTATGTTTTGATATATTATTTATTATTGCAAAAAATATTTTTAAATTATTATTATTATTTAAAACATACAGACATATATTTTTATATATAAATATATAAACATATACATATATGTATATATAAGATAATCATGAAATCCTATAATCTAAATATATAAACATGTGTGAGTGTCTATATTTTATATGTTTATAAATACATGTGATTACATGTTAATTTGTTTTTATATTTGTTAATATGTTTTGATATATATATATATATTTAAATGATTATATTTTACTATATTTATATCATTTTAAAAAATTATATGTGTGTGTCTATGTTTATATGTTTATATAATATTTACATTATACGTGTATTTATATATATATATATATATATATTACTTAGTGACTATGAGTGTGATTGTGTTTTATAAATTTTATAAGTAAATATACCATATATAATTATATAAATACATGAATGTTACAAATGTGTGTGCGTGTGTGTGTTATTTTAATACAATGTTATATTATATATTTTGTTATTTAAATGTAATTTAATATTATTATCTGTCTTTATGATATAAATATATAAAAACAATTATTTTTTATCAAAAGTTGTAAAACATGCTTTTAATTTGTATTTTTATTTTAGGTAGTTAATTGATTGTAAATGGATTAGTGCTTGGAAAACATGTTACTAAGATGATAAAGTGGTTGGTAATTTCGTTGAATTTTCTAAAAAGAGTATGGGAAACATAACATGTTTTATTGTCCATGAATATAGTTTTTGAATATGAGACAACTTCAGTCTTCATAGTTTTAAGATAATTTTATTTTAAATATTTTTAATTATATTCATAGTCATTAGATATGGGATGGTTAAATAATGCATATTTCATTATTTAAAAATGATAATGATTTTTAGTATGAGACAACATATCATATTGATGAATTAATACATTAAGTTAAATTTGAAACTATTGAAACACAATCTACTTGAAAACTATATAGAGATGGAGAAAACAAATTATACCCAAGTTTCAATAATTATATATATGTTTCAATGGTATTGAGATTATATAACTCTAAACTATGAAATTTCTTGAGAGGAAAGAGCCACATTGAATTTTATAATATTTTAAAATTGAAATAGACCCATGATTGGTGTTGATTACCTGATAGCGGGGATCAAAGAACAGTTATTATATTTTACTAATTATTATTTCACATTGAATCAACCCTTATCAATTGTTAGAGTTATTTAACTCACTCTTTAACTCACACATACTTCAGAATAAAAAAATAAGGGCACCAAATTTACAAGGTTAAATACTCAAAATTATTGGTTAATCCATTTCCTGAATTCAGACCATATAATAAACTATAATTACAAAGGTAGATACAAATGGGTAGAGAAATATTTTTACTCATAATACAATAATATAAATAGCTTTATATCCTTCAAAGTCCACAAACATGATTCACTTTTTCTTGTAATTTACCGAGGAAGGGATTATCCTTCTCTATTGAGTGATTTTATCATGGTAAAAATATAGTATTCCACACTTATACACTATATATAAAATGTATTACTTCTTTATTCATTAATAGATGACATAAATCTGATTATTAAACATCTAAATAAAGTTATTTCTTTCTCTTATGCTTCTTCTACTTTCTCGACCAAAATTACTCTTCTTCTTCTTCTATATACTTCTCTATTTAGGTTTTTACTATACAATGCACTCTTATTATCTTATTAAAAATGATTAATACTCTTTATTATTTATTCCCCTCTCTTATATATCATATAAAATACCTTTTTCAAAGACTTTTATAGTTTTATCACTTTTTCACTCTTCAAAATTGAACTTAAAATTAGAAACCATGACATGTGACTTCTGTAAACTAACTATCAACTTCTATTGAACTTATCCATCTTATTTCTCAGTATTTGTAACTATCTATGACATCATGTTCTGATTTTATGCACTACAATGCGGTCCATTTAACCATCTTTCAATAATACTGATGATAATTATCTTGAATTTGTATCATTGTAGTACATTATCCTATAAACCATTATTCATTATTTTCAATTATGTGTCCTTTTATAACATGGTGTGACTATCTATCAAATAATTGTGGAAAATATATTACTCTATTCATCTGATAGAATATAGGAATCAAACATTCTAATAGATTCACTAAATTTATAAAATTCAAAACACAAAATAAATAACTCACTAAACCGCAAGGTATTGTATAAAGTGAGAGTCCAATGTCAAACCCACATACAAAGGGTTTTAGAAAATAATTTTTTAATAATAATTCCTTTAAAATATTGTGAAATAAATATAAACTACTTTAATTTATGAGATTATGTGGATGGTTTGTTGAAATTCATGGAAAAAGGTAAAATGTACAGAACAATAAAAAATTTAGGTTTGATGTGAATAAAATAAAAATTAAAGATTCATAAAAAATGAGTTGATTGAATTCAATCTATTTTAATTCAATGGTCATGATAAACTATCTGAAATCACTGAATTTCTATTCCATAAATGGTCAGGGGACTTCAGTTCATTTAATGGTTTGGTGTCTTTAAACCATTTTTTAACATAGAGAACAACCTTCCTAATGGTCATGGGGAGGTTTCTATAATATACAATAAATTAAATATATGACTCCATTATCCATCACATAAATGGCATGCATGAATAAAAAATAAATTAAACTAAGAATTTAAGTATACATGTAAAACCGAAATGAATTTTATTCAAATATAAGATAATTAAATATGATTAGTCCCACTTAATTGGAGTTACATTTCTAAATGATTTCCAACTCATGCTAGAAATGATGGGGTAGTAAAATAAATACCATATTCTAATCATAGTAGAAATAGCCTCAAATCGATGAAATATAACCTCCAGCTGGTCCAAATCTTATGATATAATATATATACACAACATTTATAGAATCACCAGACCCACTTATTAATAGTTGTAGATCGATCTGTATTTATGCCTAAATTTCATCAAAATCATCCTTAAATTTCATCCTATCTTGTAAATGGAAGTACACAATAAAGAAACGTTGAAATTCTATAAATGGAATTTTAGAATCTGATATTCATTTTTCTTGTTGACTATGAGTTAATGATTTGAATGATTATTTAATTATGTTAAACTGTGGCCCTAATAAACCAAATCAACATCCCTATAAATCACATGTGGTGAATGATTTTTAGGATGTCAATCGGATGTACCTCGTCTTCAATATCTATGAACTCGCCATAATAATTACATTCACATCTTGAATATATTTCATATAGTGTATACAAGGAATGAATTTAGGTTCCTCATAACATGAATTGATGATGTATTTTCAAAAAATATATAAAATAACCAGATCACAAAGTTAATTATATACTTTATGTGAATCCATCTATTAATAGCTTATATAGTTCTTCTCCTCTTTATTCCAGCTTCAATCTTCTAAAGTCATGTCGCTACATTTCAACAATTTTTGTTCATTTCCCTTCTTATAATAATCATATGTATCATCCGATTACTTGAAAAATGCAATAAATAACTTATCAAGAATATTGACTTTTAATTCCAAAAACTACTAACTATTATTCACAAAAATGTACTCATAAAATGTATCCCTCATCATTAATGTCTTTTATCCCAGTATATTATAATCATCACATCGAGACCCTTATTCTTCAACAATAATTTTAATGATTTTCTATCCTGATATTTAATACAAAAATTTACATCATTTTTAATGTAAATATAAAATCATAAGAAATATTTACACCTAAATATGGTCATATTATTTAGAATGATATAGATATATCATAACATATAAGAGTCATAAATTTAGATATATATTATGTTAAATCTTCATCTTCTTATATTTTAAAAAAAATTATTCCTTAAATATCCACCATATAACATTTATGTAATATATTGTTACTCTTACATATCATAGGGTGGATTGAGAAATTTCTGATATCCATTATGAAAAACATTTGCATATCACATAATGTTTTTTAAATCCCTTATTTATCACATAAGGGTATTCCATTCATATATTTTTCTAAACCATTAAACCTTTTGTATGGTTTTGTAACCCTTATGTATTATGTAGAGTTTTACCTTTGTAAAATGTGCACATGAGACTTTAAAAAAATATTATTTATTCTTATACAAATCTTACACACCAAACCTCATCAAGGTTTTTCTTAATTTTTTAATCAATTTTTTTAATTGTATATAAAAATATTATTTATTTTGTAATGTAACACAATCATATTTCATTTTTCATTTTTTCCAATTTTGAAAAATGTATAATATAATGTATACTTCGGATAATTCAAATATTATATTATCCATAGTCAACGTGATCCCCAAACAATAGTTATATATTATCATCTTATTATGGGATTCAATCATGCTTTCCTTAAACACTCTTATATTTATATGGTATACTATCATACGTTAATGGATTATTATTAACTTCAAATAACTCAACCAATATCATCTAGATATAGAATTCATGAAATAACAACTCAATATTCATTAAAAACACGTTTAATCATTTTAAAAACCATAAAATCTCATTATAAAAATTATTATATGTGTAGTTTTTAATGAAATTTGTTCCTGTTGTCAATTTGAGTCAATGAGAATCTTCTTGAAAAAATAAGTGGTCAATGGGATGTTACAAGTGATATATCAGAAAGAAAATTAGTTGATAGGATGGGTGTTCAGGCTCACCAAACCCTTCTAATGGGGAATATTCACTACATAAATATTCTCTTATGGATTTAAGTTGTGTTCTTAAATAATTACCAAACCCCAGTACAAGACTAGTTTCCCTAACACTAATGATCTCATTGAAACCATTATGATAAGTTAATTCCTCTATGTAATAGAGTCCTTACATATTTTTCTTATTAGTTTATGATACATTGTTTTAAAATCAAATTGGAGGGGTCAATATATTTATCACTCTCTATGGGGGTAGGTGGTGTTTTGGAGTTGGTGTTATTTCTCATAGTGGTATCCTATATATCTAATGATAATAATAATAAAATTCCATGTAGTCAGATTACATGTATAAGGGGGAAATGAAATTGGTTTCAAACCACACATTGCCATATGACATATCCTTCTACGAAATGGAATCATATAACAACCCCCTCCTTTCACACATTAACATTACATTACTTCTGCAGAATTACTTAATACATTACAAAAAAATTTCACCATTGTCGTATTATTCTAGTGACTTTAGAAATGTGGAAACATAAATAATTCTATATAAATGAGCAACATTATCCCCCACTATTTTATTCTTGACTATTACCATTCATAGACACATCAAACATAATACATATCTTCATAACCTGGGAGAAAAGAAAATATAAAAAGGGGTAAGCTAAGATACTCAATAGGGGTAAAAATGAGATATGTAAATATAATCATGAGAATAAGGGTATGAGAATATGGTCTTGAAATTAGAATATCATATCCAGCATATCAAAAATCATAAACAAGAAAAATATAATTAATATTCCTAGTTCATAAGAAATGAATCTTAAGGAAATAAAGAACATGATCTATGAATGCATAACATAGGAACCAAATAAGGAAATGTGGTAAACAAATAAGCATATAATAATAATTTCCATGGTATTCAAGGAATCGCTAAAAATTCAATCATAGTATTATGGGTTCACTTCCCAAGATATCTTGGTATTCATGGTTCACTCCCATGGCCATATTTGTGGAAAAAGTGCCTTATGTCAATCTCATGAGATATAAATCTTTACCCATTTCATTTTAAGGAGATATAGTTCCCACCCATATCATAATGATATCATACATGCATTTGAGAAAAAATCATAAACAATCAAATTATAACCCATCAAATGAAATAGGTATCATAAACATGTAATAATTTCATAACCTGTGGAAAATAGATAGGTTTCGTTATCATTTAATAATATAATAACCTATGAAAAGAAGTGGGTTTCATAATCATATGACACGTAAAAGAGAAATGGGGATTATAAAATTTATTCCATAAAAACATAAACCATTTAGAGAAATAATATGAATAGAATCAAGGATCATTCTCCATAAAGACACGAGTAACACTAATGGATGTCATCATAGATGGAAAATAAATTTTTAATAACACATGAAAATAAATCCCGAGGAAAATATCCATTCTTCATTGAAAACCTTTTCTTTTCTTGAAATAATGAGAAATTTTAAAAGAAAATAAATTCTTGGAAATTAATTTTTTAATTATATATTGGAAGATTCATGGAAATAAGGAATCATGGATGTGTAAAAATATATTCATGCTGTATATGTTTAAAGAAAAAATTCTCCTCATATATTATCTGAAAAAAGTCACAAATTACCTTGTTTGGAAAACAACAAAAAGATTCATTTATAACAATGTACTAAAAAGTAAAAAATGGGTAAAATGACCTTAAAAATCCATCAGATAATAGAAAAACTTTTTATGCAAATATTTTTAGAATAAAATGACATGGATGATAAATATTATCCAATTGATTCGTATGTATAAAAAACCTCAGATAATAATGAGATTGTGAAATTAACCCTTACCTTATATCTTGAATCTCATCATACTCATTCAAACATCCTCTATAATAAATATAATTTTATTAAACAATCATCATATAACCATATTCATATATATGTAATACCATATATGATTTTATTAATACAATCTAATACATGATTATTGTTAACTTCTTTTTGAAATTATGTTTCCGGTGATAACATCCTTTTTAATCGTACACAATTTGACTTGGTATTATTGATTCTAAAACATAGATCATGATTTCCCTATTCAAAAAATATAAGACAATATATATATCGTATGTATTCATTATACGATTATTTATAAAAATCATTAATGATAAATGAAATACATTGTTCATAGAGATGTCAGGTCATATGTACGCATGAACGATGTATTGATTTTATTTATGGGATAAAATAAAAGAAATTATATAATTTATTATTATTATAGAATAATTTTATTGTCATATATAACATATATATTCATAAAATTCATCTATATTATCATTCATGTGAATTATAGGTGTATTATAAGTTACATTGCATCGTGGAGATTGTAATCTATACGTACACACGAGCGACATTATCATATTCACAAATTACTATAATGTTGAAATGGTAGAATTAATATTATTTTTAAATAGGTATAAAAATAATATTATATCATGTATTATAATTATACTCATCATAATTATCAGTCTAAGAAGATGGTGATGAAAAAACTAATTACACCAATGTGTAGAGATGGTTACTCATACGTATACATGCACTGTGATATTGTTTTTAATATAATGGATAAAATGAGGGGTATGATTGTCCCATAATCATGACAAAATATATGTTTATTTATGATACTACATTAATTACATTAATATAGAAACAACATAATAAAAGGAAGTAAATGATGAAACTAAATTGAATTTGATTGGTAAAGCAATTACCACTTCTTCAGTAGACTTTTTTAGATATACTCTCAGGGACACTAGGGAAGGTATTTTTGGAATACCAAGACATCTAGAACCTAATTAATAATGTTTAGAAGATAATTTTTCAGGTTTGGGTCAAGATATAAGGCTCAAGGTGGTGTGAAGAAGTGAGGGTGGATGTTCCCATTTTTAAGATAGGAGAGGGGTACTCTAGTTAAATCATAAAATATTAAATTAATATAAATTTATATTCAATATATAATTGGTAAAAACTGATTTATATCGTATATAAGATAATTATGGGTAGAAATCCTCACACCCAATTATTTTTATACAGGTATTAGTAACATTTTTATCCTTATCTTTTGGTGTTAAGCCTTCGTTAAACCATTTAACTATTACCATGAAGGCTTATCTTTTTTACTTTGTAGGATTTATAGAATTACTATAAGATGAAACAAATAACCCCAAGTGCATCATTGATGACATATTTCACCATATTCTAATTATTTTTCTGAATTATAGATTTTTATGATTTTTATATCACTTAATAAATTGTTATTTATTTTAAAGTATCAATTAAGTCAATTTTGATACTATTTATAGTTTTTCTTATAAAAATTATCATAACTACATGATAAATTCGAAATAAAATATCTAATATATCTCTAAAATTTATAATTTATCTATAAGTTTATTCTTTTCCATCATTATGTCATATTATATTTATTTTAATATTTTTAATACCATTTACTTGCCATTTCCATTAATTAAACAATTACTAAGTCATTATTAGGGAAGGATTAATATATCATGATGAAGAAATATTTATTAGCATTAAAATTACTAGTTATAGTTAAATTTATCTTATGTATAACCCAACAATAGAAATATTTTTTTTATTAAAACTATTATTATGACATTTTTAACATATCTTTAAATAACATATAGTAAATATATTATTCTAACCCATGTGTCTTACAAAGATCATAATTTCAAATTAATATTTAATATTGTAAAAACAAACTCATCCAATTAAATTATTACAGGTGTTAGGGTCACATTATAATATTATAATATTATTTTTACCTTCAATTACACAATTTACCATTAACTGTGTTTAATAAAATTAAATTCTTACTAAAATTACTATTCACCAACATTTAATTTGATCCAATTAGACTCTAAATATCATATTTATTTCAATCATGTATTTCTTTTTTCTAAATTAAATTCATAGAAAAGGAAAAATTAAGTTTAATTCTAATCCTACAAACGTGGGAAGAAGGTGGGTAAAACGGACAATCAAAAGTTCAATAAGTTTTTATGTATAATTTTAATATAAAAAACTAAAGTGGAATAGATTACATTAATATATATATATATATATAATTGATCTATTGTTACTTTAAATTAAATTTTAATCATAATAATTTTTATATGAAAAACAAAATTTTCAACTACAATGTAATATTTTTTACTATTAATAAAAAATAAAACTTCTCAAAAAAATACTAAACATTCACCATATGACAATTTTAATATTTTAAATTCAAAAATGATGTTTATTTACCAAATTAATTTTCAAGTTGTGTCTAAATATAATTAATTTTTAAATAAAGAAATAAAAATTAGTTCCATTAAGAAAATAGTATTTCTAAACATTTAAAGGCTTGAACAAAAATTATACACTTCATTGTCAATAGATTTTATTTATACAAAACATATATAACTAATATTTAAAAAGACTTTACTACTATTCATATCACTGTGTTTAATGGATATGTTATAATCATCTAAATTTTATAATTATAAAAACTTATGTTTTGTGGAAACTCGGTTTTGTGTGTAACACAAGATAAGTAATTGCAATATATAGCACAAGTTAAGTCATTTCCATGTGGAGTATAAGTTTGACTTGGTGTAATACAAGACATAAAAAAATATTTTCTTCAAAAAAAAAGTTTCCAAAAAGTTAGGGTGTTTCATTCTACCCCCTTTAAAATGAATTTCTCCCTAAAAATATTTCATTATGGTACAAACAAATTATGATAATTATACTTTATCATATCCTAATATATCCACATAGCTTCCTCAACTAGTGATTTCTGCACAAAACTATGACCATGTGAGTTGAATAGTTTTCAAGAACATTCTCTGTATGATCCTAAATTTCGATTGGTTTTTCCTCATAAGAAAGATCCTACTCCAACCGTATGACATCTATGTTTAGTAAATTTGAAGGGTATGGTATATTCTTACTCCGGAGATATTCATGGAACTAATAATGGAATTGAGAGATAATTGGAAGAATTTTAATGTGATAGGCTATTGTCCCTCAACGATCAATAATTTTTGAGGGACTGTTATATTTGAGTGTTTGATGTCCCCCCTTACCAAACCTCATAACCTTCTTCCTTAGAAAAATTCATCGAAACACCTTCTCACTAACTTCAAATTATAAATAATGTTGTCAGTTATCAGAATAACTATTCTATCAACTCTTTTTGACTTGATATGTTGCTGAATGGTTCTAACCTTCTCAACCATCTCTTGAGCGATCTTAGCTTTCAATAGCATTCTTTACCCAACATCATCCCAAAAAGATGGATCTTTATATTTCATCCCATATAGGTATTCATAAAGATTCATCTGAATTCTTTAGTGAAAGATATTTTCTTATGAAAACCCAACCATGTAAAGGTGTTGATCCCAACCACATTTTAAATCCAAAGAATATGATCTCAATGATTCCTCTATGGTTTTAATTGTTCTTTCAGACTAACCGTCCATCTGAGGATGTTAATAAGTTAAAAAAATGAATTCTCTATCAAGGGATTGGGGAATACTACACCATAATTTAGAGGTAAACCTCAGGTCCTGATGAGATACAACAAAATGTGGTACTCCATGCTACCTTACCTATACTTTTATGTATATCTTAGATATTTAATCTAGATATATTTCTTCTTTGATAGAAATGAAGTGTTCTGACTTAGTATGGCGATCAACTACCACCCATACAGCATTAAACCCTTTAGATTTATTGGAATGTCCATTGTCAAAATCTACTTTGATGATCTCCCTTTTCAATTAAGGTTTGGGTAATAGATGCAGCATCCAAAAAATATTTTTTCCTTACAAAATTAGCTAGATTTCATACCAAGCATCGAGATACAAACTCTTCAATATTTCTCTTTATTCCATCCAACCTGAAGTGTTATGTCAAGTCCTTATACTTCTTCATACATATAAGATGAATTGAGACTGATGAGATATGAGATTCCTCTAACAACTCCATCATCAAATCTGGTATGGAAGGAACACATGAACTGTTCCTAAAATTATCATTCCATATCAATCAAGGTTATATTCTAGAACATTTTTGACCTTCTTTTATATCTCCATATCGTCCTTTTGAACCTCATTAATCATCACAAGGATTTATTGCAAAACATTCAGTTAACCAAGATATGTTTTTTACCCAAACCTCATGATTTCTAGTTCTATCGTATGAAAATCCTGAAATATTGGATATTTTGTGATCCTCATCATAGAAAATCTTGCATGATCCCTTCGACTCAAAGCACCACCAACCTTGTTTTCATTCCCATGGTGGTATGTTATTGAGTAGTAATAATACTTTATCAGCTTTAACCATATTCTTTGGAACATTTTAATTCATTATGTGTGAATACATATTTCATACTTCCATGATTGGTATATATGTCAAATGTTTCACCATTAAGATAATTCATCTATATAATTAATGAAAAAATGATCCTAACTAACACCAAATAATGAATTGGTTATTTTTTTCTCATGAATCCTAAACTATCATCAGTAAAAAGTTATAACCTTTTTGTTTTGTATAATATCACATCCCAATCCTTTCATGTGTTTATAACTATATATTACAAACCCCTCACCACTATATAGTAAATTAAGCATGGTTATGCTAATGAGCATTCTCTTTAGTTCATTTATATTCTTATCACATTCACCAATCGAGAGGAACATATAACCCTTCAATGTTAACTTTTTTAGAAGATTAGATAGTTTTTAGAAATTTTACACAATCCGTTGGTAATACCCAACTAATCCAGGAATAATTTTGATTTAAGAAACCTGGTTGGAATAGGCTTCCATTTAATAGCCTCTATATTTGATGGATCTACTTTTATACACTATATTGATATTATGTGATCAAATAATTAATCCTTTTATAGCCAAAATTAACACTGTAAATTATTCATATAGTTCCTATTTCCTTAGGATCTTTATCACAAATCTCATGTGGTCTTCATGCTCCTCCATTATTTTTAATAGATAATAGTATCATCTATAAAAAATATAAAAAACTCAGTGAGCTAATCTCTAATGAATCTATTAATCAAATCCATGAATATATAAGTGTAATTAGTAAGACTAAAAGGCATTATTATATATTCATAGTGACTATACCATGTAAGGAATACTGTATTGGGCATATCCTCATTCTTGAAATTTATTTCATGATATATAGAATAATGTTAATTGGTGGAAAAGTATTGATCTCCACATAGTTGATCAAAAAATCATCAATATGGGGTAGATGATACTTGTTGATGATTGTGATCTTGTTCAACTCCCGATAATCAATACAGTGCCTCATTGAGTTCTCATTCATCTTCATAAAAAGACCCTGTGCACCCCAATGTGACACACTTCGAATAATGAATCCCTTATCTTGTTTTTCTTAGATATGATTCTTCAATTACAACAACTCGATTAGGTCCATTCTATAGGTTTTCTATGAAATTATTATATAACCATGTATGATCTCCATAGTGAACTCTACCTCACATTTTGGTGGATGACTGGGCAATTATTTGGGAAAGATCTCCACAAAATAAAGAATAATAAGAATATCATATATTTAAATTTTCTCTCCAACCATTTGAGATAAACATCACTTATGAATGGGAATTAATACTCAAACATTAAATGTATCATCCATAAGAATTTCATACTTATTGTCACATTGATTGACGATCATACATTGGTTTGAAACATAAAATATAACTTCCCTTCCTTAGGAATTGATATAGGATCAATAAAAAGAAATCAAATACATGTCTAAGATGACATAAAAATCTACAAGAGCAATAATGAAAATATTTACAGGAAACAAATTCCAATAATCATCAATTATAGAAGAGTTATAAAATTGATTTGCAAGCATCGTACCATTAGGTGTATGCACTAATAATTCCATGTCTAATCATTTGGGCGGAACCTTTACACCCTTAAAAAATAATTAAAATGAAAGAGCGGGTAAAACTAGAATCAAGTAAGACATTAACAGTTCTATTGTGGATGGAAATTGTACCTTTCACCACACCATTACCACATCCCTCATTAGAGATAGGGATAGCATGATATTTTCCCTTGGCCATAGCCTTAAGAGTTTATTGACATCGATCGTCATCACTATACCTTGGGATTGGGTGCTGGTTAGAATAATTATCATTCTCCTTACACTTGTATCACGGAACCATGGGAGGTTCATTTTGTTCCTATTTCTCTTAATTCACACTATTAGATGAAATTTATCCATCACATTGGCAATAAAAATCCTAATATCCATCCATTCCAAAAAAAACCATTTATTATACTACTTAATACAATTTCCTCCATTCTCATTCCCACACTTATAACATAAATTATTTCCCCTCTATTTCCCTTCATGGTTTTTAGATTTCCATTTAAAAAATATCGTCATATTCTTGTCAAAAAATGAGATTCAGAAAATACCCCATCCTCGATTTCAATATTGATTACACAACACATAATCTCTTCATAGATACTAATGTATCTTATGTCCAATGCCCTTTTGAGACTTGGATTTAATCCACTGAAGAACATATCAACAATACACTCTTGTTGGATGATAATTCTTGAAGTGTGCCTCACATGTATCTTGAAATTGGCCTCATAGGTACTGACATGTTCATCATCCCTTTTATACAACTCAGGAAAATAATTCTCCATTTTGGTACTAATATTCAGAGGAATGTATGTATTGAAAAATATTTTACTGGACTCATCCAAATCCATAGATTCAATTTTATATTGTTTCCTCGTATTCATAATTAGATTCCACTATTAGTTTGTTTCTCCTTCTAATCAATAAGGTAACACCCTGGCAATAGTTACCCGGATTCGGTGCCTTATTATATAACATTTTCATGATCATAAGGGATCGAATCCTAAAAGACCGATCAGTTTAGTATCCTTGGAACTACTAGATACATGTATATGTTTTACATTAAATTATTAAATGAAAAATCACAACATTGTGTCTCCTTTGAACAAAATCATATCCCATAGCTTATCCCAGAAATTCAGTCATAATATACTTATTCGCATCCAGGGAAAAATAAAACAGAGATAGGGGTGAGCTTAGATGCTCAGTAAGGATAACAATATAACAGAGACATTCATAAATAATCATATACATTTAATGAAATGTTTAAGAATAAAACACAAGCCATTTAAACATAAACATCAGAATAATATAGAAAATATAAATAAAATACTTCCATTTAATTATTCACATAGATATTCTACTAGTCAAATAATCACATGTAATATTAAAAGCTAATTTCATAACGATGGAATGCATAATTTCAGACATGATAACATAGTCATGGCCTTATACCAAGACTGGAAAAAATATTTTTTCCAGGACTTTTTCCAAGACACTAGATTGTCTCATGAAACCTACTGATACATCGAGGGGATATAGTGGGCCCCACCCGTCACTTACTAAGTCCAATGAATTCCTTATATGAAAAGGTTGAAACATAATATAAACATGCGTATTAAAACTAGCATATGAAATGCCAATAAATTATCCATAAACCATGAATGGTATAAAAATAGAACATCCATAGTCAAACATATCACAAATCCTTAAATACAATATGTAAGATTGTATCATAATAAATCAACTTCAAATAATCATAAAATCCAATGAATGATTTTGAAATAGATAAAATCAATCCAAAAACTATTTGAGTGAAATATCACTTTCTACTTGGAATTCATTTAAAAGTCACGTAATTATAATTGAAAACATTTATTTTTTAAATATTTTTATAATCTTATAAGGTATTCTTTGATTGTTTTATAATGGAGGAAAACAACCGTACCCACCGTATATGTAAAGAAACATTCCTTCATTAATTTGTCAAGAAGGTCATTAAGTACCATGTTTGGAAAGTTAAGGAAAGGTTCCTTTCAAACCATTTTATAAATAGTAAAAAAACAAGGGTATAAATGAATTTAACCCATATTATAGTAAATAAAAAACATTTGAAATACATTTTTATGAAACACAGTTGAGGAAGATAAAGAGGTCCTAGTAAATACTCACGTATAAACAACCTCAGATAATTATGAGATTTTAAAATTAACCCTTACCTTGTATTGTTCCATAGACGAGGGTACATTAACCTCTTATATAGAGGTTAAAATTTTTCATTTAATTATACAAGAACCACATATATAAATATGATATCATATATGATCCTCTAATATTGCTTTGTTAATAATATTTCAGTAGTATCATTGTTTTGGGTGTTAACTAATTATTTTACTTTATATGTTTGGTTACATAAGTTTGTTTTTATGGATATGATGTATTTGATTCATATCGAGAATGATATTATGTTCTTTAAACATTTTTATAAATCATCAAATGGAAATTATTTTTTAATAGTAACGATAGGGAATGAAATTGTATCATGCCGTGGAGATGGTAAGTCGTACATACACACAAGCGACAATATCATTATATTGATGGTAAAATATTATGTAATTGGATGGTATATTATATATACATAATAATTGACATGTTATATTTATTATTTAAATCAATTATAATAATTATTTTACGTATCCAAAAAATGAAGCATTGAATAACTGACTACACCACGATGTGGAGACGGTAAGTCGTACGTATGCACGTCTGGTGACTTTTTCATTCATATGATTGATAGAATAATGAATATAGTTGTAATATATTCATAATAACATCTCAATATGTAGAAGGTACTAGATATATTATTTTTTTATGGAAACAAAAAAGGAAGTTGAAGTGGAAGGTGAAAAGAAGTTTGAAAGATGTGATGAAGTAATTACCTTTCCTTCAAGTTCTTTCTTTTCATTTGAACAAAGGGATTCTTAGGATGGATTTATGATCAATATAAGGACTCTAGGTTTATGTGACGGTATTAGAGAAGATATTTGAGTAGTTTTTGTCTGAGTCAAATGGCTTTGGTGTTGTGAAATTAATAGATGAGGAAGTACCTATTTATAAGAGAGGTGACCGTCACATTGAGAAAATCTAGAAATATTATTTTGTTATAAAGTGATTTCCTTTTTCTAATGGATCAAAATTGATGTATTTCAAGGATAAGGTGGAGATGATTCTAACTCCTCTCAACCAATAGGTTTTATACAAGTTTTGGATAGCATATTAACCTTATATTTTAGTTTTAATGCATAGTTAAATAGTATAAGTTTTACCATGTCTTCTTGTATTATTATAATACATAGTTAATAAACATAAAATAATGTTTCAGGAAAACCTAAAGTTGTTTTTTAATAACATATATATTATTATATATGTCATTTGGTCAAATTTTATATTTTTAGAACTATTATATAATTTAATAAAATATAATTTGTTTTAAAAACTCATTTATGTCAATTTCGACACTATTTAGTATTTGGTTTTTTTTGAAAGTCATAACAACTTTTTCACTTAGAAAAAAACAATTTAATAAACTCTAAAATGTCTTATTAACATATAAAATTCTTGTAATGCATCAAAAGACTCAATTTACATTTATTTTAATATTTTAAAAATCAATTATTTTAATCCTTCATTAATAAGGTAATTATTGTAACATCATTGTGTCTGAAATAAATTTATTTATAAAATGTACAAAAATTGTAAATAAAATACCATGATGTTGGAAATATTTTAATATTTTTAATAAATATTTATATTTTAAAAAATCACTTATATAAACCCTTATAACAATTGATTTACTAAAAGATATATGTTTATGTTACATTTTCCTTAACATTATATGAATTTCTATAAGGTGTCATTTCCACTTACAAGTGGCTCCATGGGGTCCCAACACCAACCCAAGGATTCCCATGGTTAGACATGTATCATCCAATATGTTTAGGACAAGTTTTAGGGTAATTTAATGTTATTATAATATTAATTTTTTCCCTTATTTTCTGGATTTACCCTTTAACCATGGTAAATAAAATATTTACTAATGTTACTATCCAGAATGTCTAAAATTAAAAGTTAGCTATTTACAGAATTTGGAACTTCAGATTCCAAATATAGAATCCATTTTTTATAATTCAAAACATAGAAGATCCCGAAATTGATTTAAAATTAATTCTCTTTTTCAAAACCAAAAAACGTGGTTTTAAGAAGTAAAAAACTATCAAAATATAGACATGTGTTTATGTAAAATATAAATGTGAAATTACATAAAATTACCTAAATTATATTAAATTATTTAAATATAATATAATTATACTTTAAAACATCATAAATTTACAATTTAACACTATATACTATTTTGATTAAAACATTTGTATTTAATTAAAATTTATTATTTTCACTTTTAATCAAAATATGACAGTTATCATAAAAATAATAAAACATCACGCTAAGATAATTTTGATATTCCAAGTCTAAAAATAAATTTCAATTTGAAAAATAAAATTTATAAAATTTTAAAAAGTTTGTATTAGTATTCATAAATTCTTTTAAAACGGCTAGTTTGATAGGTTGTGGTGTGCTTGAACACGGTGTTTCATACGTCACACACTATTGTATTATTCAAAGAGAAATGTACCATGGAATATTAGGGTGTTACATTATTTTATCTTTAAAATAGGTCCATCCTGAAAATTTCTACAACAATACTACATAAAAATATTTGATGGTTCTTCATCATAAGTTCCTTAGGTTCCCACGTTGCCTTTTCCATTTTATGGTTTCTCCAAAAACATTCACCAGACGAGTTGTTCGGATTCTTAACACTTGTTCTCTAGAATCAAAAATATTAATAGTCCCCTCACCACAAGACAGATTTTGTTTTATTCTTATTTCTTCATTGGTGAGAACAAGAGTTGATTCAAACATGTATTTTCCCAATAGTTATATGTGGAACACATCATGAAATTTAGAGAGACTTCGCGTCAATGCCCAATGGTAAGCTTCCACTCCGATTCATTACTGAATTTCAAAATGTCCGATGTACCTGAGACATAATTTACCCTTCTTAACAAATCGTTCAACACCCTTCCATGGATATACCTTTACATAATCATGATCTCTTACTTGAAATTATAAATATAAATTTCAATTTTCAGCATAGATCTTTTTTTTACTTTGAGCTACATTGATTTGGGTTTGGATAGTCATAACCTTTTCCATTTTTTCTTCAACAAGCTCTGGGACAATGTGTTTTCATTCCCCAACGTCATCCCAAAAAGATGGTGTGTGACAACTCTTTCCATATAACGTTTCATATGGTTCCATCTGAATACATACATGGAAGCTATTATTATAAGAAAATTATACCAGAGGTAAATACTAATCTCACATACCTTGAAAGTCTATTTAGATAGATCTAGACATTACATCTATGGTTTGAATATTCTGTTCTGATTGTCGATCATTTTGAGGTTGGTAGGTAGTGCACAAATGATGTTTAGTATCTAGGGCTTTCTAAAGACTTTTCCAGAATCATGACATAAAATGGGGAACACAATCAGAAAAAATCGATAGGGGTAGACCATGAAGTCATACAACTTCATTAATATATATTACTTCTAAACGTTACTGTTTTAAATCTTCTCTTATTGTAGGAAAATGTGATGACATAGTAAGATGATCAAAAATTTCCCATATTTCATCATTCCTTCTAGAATTCTTTGGTAGCTCCATGAAAAATTCCATTGTAATATCATCCCACTTCCACTTAGGTATGGGAAAGAAGTTGCATGACTCCTCCAGGATGTTGTCTTCCTGCCTTAACATATTGAAAAACTATTCATCGTGACACATAATTATCAATATACCTCTTTATGTTGTCCCACCAAAAATCTTCCTTAATATCTATATACATTATAGTGCTCCAAGGGTGTATAAAGAAATTGGATCTATGAGCACTGTCCAATAATTCCCTTTTCCGAACTAGTACATCAGGAACACAGAGTCTCATTCCATATTGGAAAATTCCATCTTCATATATGAAGTCAATCAATCTCCCATCATTTAAACATTTAATTTTCTTTTGAAACTCTTCATCATCAGTCTGAAAACTTTTTACCCTTTATAGTAAAGATAGATTGGAAACCATTTGAAAATTTATCAATGTTTCACCTTCAATGATTATTCCCATATCCATATTTACTAGATCCATAAACATAGGATCCCTTTCAACTTTCCAGTTGTTCAAAAATCCAAGACCCTTTCTACTCAAAGCATCTTCCACCTTGTTTTTCTTCCCAAGGTGGTATTGTAGAGTGAATTCATAATCATTGAGTAGTTCAAACCATCACCTTTTCCTCTTGTTGAATTATTTTTGTGAGAAAATATACTTTTAACTCTTGTGATCAGTATATATCTCACATTTTTCACCATAGAGATACTGTCTCCATATCTTCAGAGTAAATATTATAGCTGCTAACTCATGATAATTAGTGGGATAGTTTTATTCATGAATTTATAGCTTCTGTGATGCATATACAATAACTCTATAATTTTACATAAGGACACAACCAAGTACTTTCTTTGATGTGTCACTATAAATAACAAGCACATCATTCCCCAATGGTATAGTCAAGATAGGATAGTTGACTAATATTCTCTTCAGTTCTTCAAAACATTCTTTACACTCTTTTTTCCCAAAAAAATTTAACCCATTTTTGTGTGAGCTTGGTTAATGGGTTATCCAATTGAGAAAAATTATGTATGAAACATCGATAATTACGTGCTAAACTAATAAAACTATGTACTTAGTTATACTCATCAGTGATGTCCATTCTTGGATTTACCTTGTATTGGAAGGATCAATAAAGATTCCATCTTTAGAGAAAATATGGCTATGAAAATAAATCTCATGAAGCCAGAATTCAGACATGCTAAACATCCCATATAATTCATTTACTCAAAGAGTCTTTAGAATAGTGTGCCTATGATTTTTGAGATCTTTGTATATTTTAGATTATACCAATATATCATCAATAAATAACACTAAAATGTAATAAATATATTCCTTGAAAACACTATTCATTTGATTCATGAAATCAGAGGGTTCATTATTCAAGACCAAAGGCATTACTATAAACTCTTAATGGCCGTACCTTGTTCGAGATGATATATTTGGAATTTCTTCCTTCTTCATGCACAGATGATGATATCTAGATCAAAGATAAATCTTGGAAAAATACTGGGCATAATGAAGTTTATCAAATAAATAATCAATGTGAGGTAGGGGTACTTGTTCATTATTTTCATATCATTGATCTCCCTATAGTCAATTCACAACCCCATAGATCCATCTTTATTCTTAACAAAAATAAAATGGGCTTCCCATATAGAAAAACTATAAAGAATAAATCCTTTATTACTCAATTATTCTAGTTATTTATGTAGTTCCACTAATTCCACAGTGGCTATTCTTTAAGGGGTCTTTGATATGGGCCTTGAACCAGGAATTAAGTGAACAAAAAATTCAATTTCCCATTCTAGATGATGTCAAGGTAAATCCTCTGGAAACAAATAACATATTTATGAACAATAAGTACAACCTCTATTTGAACATTCCTTTCCTCACCCATTGTAATTTCACTCTTCCTCCCAAGTAATTAAATTTAGTAGATCTATTGGGGGTGTATCTAGATGATAATTAGATGGTTACGTTTCTGCTCTAAAGATAAGGTATTTCTAATCATCATAAAAAATCGTAACCTCCTTCTTTTTATAATAAATGTTTGCATCATGGTCCAAAAATCAATTCATACCAAGTATTATATCAAATTCAATCATGGGTATGAGTATGAGACCAATAGATAAAGTAGATTTATATGTCATAATTATAACTGATTCAAAAAACATTATAGCAATGATACATTCATTAAGAGTATTGACAGTCAACTCCCTTGTTAAATCAAATTGGAAATATACAATTATCTTAGCAATCTGGGAAGATATGAATGAATGAGATGATCCAGAATCAATTAAATCATTGGCTAAATTTGAGGAAATGATTACTGTACCTCCAACCATGTCATTTGGAACATCATCCTCTGTAGTTGTGATCGTATAAGCTTGGAATTTCTCTATTTTCCTTTTCTGATGTATGTTTCTTTGGTGATAAGGACATTCATTTTCATAATTCCATATTTCTCTACAATTTTAGCATTCTACATTGACAGAATATTTCATCCCCATGAAATCACAAGATTTTTCACCTTTTTCTCAACACTTGTAACAGACTCTCATTCCCTTCAAGCAAGTATCGAGGTGTTTGTTTCAACATTTACTATAGGATTGGAATTCATCTTTTCTCTTCTTAACCTTATTTCCATTTACAGAGTGTTAAGTAGATATTTTCTTCTCTTTCATTACTGTAAAGTCTTATGACATAGATAATTCATTTTCTATCTTAATAGCACATGAGTCTATATCTTCGTAAGACGAGAAGGATTTTGGGACTAATGATCGACCAATAAATGGTTTTAAACCATGAAAAAATTAATCAATATTACTCCTTGGGTTACTTATATAATCTACAACATTTCTTTCTAACCTTTTAAAGTTAGCCTCATACGTTGTGACATTCTCATCCTCCTTTTGCCTCAGACTCAAAAATTGCCTTTCAGTATCCACTCGCTGTTCACAAGGAAAGTATTTTTCTATAAAAATCCCTTTAAACACCCTCCATTCTATATTTGATACATATCCATCCTCCATTATGTTTTGAATTAATGATCACAATTGATTTGTATCTCTTGTGAGGTGATAAGCCGTACGTACGCACATATAGTGACTTTGTCATTGATAGGGTGGATAGAAGAATGAATATGGTTGTACCATAATCATAATAAAATATAAGTATGTATAAGGTACTAGAGATATTTTTTATTTGTAAACAAAAAAGAAATAGGAAGTGAAAAGAAGAAAATAACATTTAAATATGTGATGATGTAATTACCTCTTCTCCGGGTTCTACCATTGGGTTTGAACAAAAAGGCTCATTTGGCTGGCATTAAAATAAATGTATGTACTCTATGATGAAATGATGTTATTTAGGATGATAATTGTGTAGGATTTGGCCAAGTCAAATGGCTTTGGAGGAGTGAAATAAAGATAAGGGGAAGTACCCTTTTATAAGAGAGGTGTGGGTCACTTTAGGAAAAGCTTGAAATATTATTTTATTATAAAGCCATTTTTGGTTTATAATGGATCCAAATTGATTTATTTAATGTCTAAGACGTGGATGGGTAGAAATAATCTCAAAAATTAGGTTTTTGACATTTTTATTTCCCCATATTAAGCTTATCTTTTATATTTAACTATTAGTTAAATAGATTAACTTTTACAATGTCTTATTTTATTATTATAATACATGGTTAATAAACATTCTATATAATTACAAGAAAAACTCTAATGGTTCATTAATTAAATATATATTATTATATATGACCTTTGGCTGAAAATTATATTTTTAGGACTATTATATATTTTAAGAAAATAGTTTCTGTTTTAAAAACACGTTTATGTCAATTTTGATACTAATTAGAATTTAGATTTTCTGAAAGTCATAACAACTTTATAACATCATAAAAATTATATAATCAACCCATAACATGTCATATTAACCTATAAAATTCATGTAATGAAATATAAGTTTCAATATACATTTATTTTATTATTTAAAATATTAATTATGTTAGTCTTTCATTAATAAGGCAATTACTGAGTCATCATTGTGCCAGAAATAAATTTAATTTTTTAATTCCAAAAAATTATATTTAAAATACCATGATGAAGGAAATATTTTTATATTTATAATTAATATTTACATTCTAAAATATCACTTATATAAACCCTTAAAAATTTTACATAAAGATATAGGTTTATGTACATTTTCCTTATCATTTAATTAATTTTTATAAAGATTCATTTTCACTTACATGTGGCTCCATGAGATCCCAAAATCAACAAAATGATGCCCATGGTTGAAAATGTATCATCTTATAGGGTTGGGATTTGTGTTAGGGTAACTGAACGTTATTATAATATTATTTTTTACCCTTATTTTTCGGATTTTCCTATTAACAATGGTAAATAAAATATTTACTGAAGTTGCTATTCATGATGTCTAAAAATAAACATTAACTATTTACATAATTTGGACCTTATGATTCCAAATATAGAATCAATTTTTCCTTATTCAAAACATAGAAGTTTTATATATTTATTTAAAATAAATTCCTGTAGTTAAAACCGAAAAATTGATTTTTAAGAAATAAAAAATATTAATAGTTCACCATGTGTTTATGTACAATATAAATGTGAATTTACATCCAATGTCATTTATTTTATTGAATGATAAAAATATAATCTAATTATACTTTAAAACAACTCAAATGTATAATTTAACACTATAAATTATTTCGATTAAAAAGTTGTTTTCAATTAAAATTTAGTATCTTTCACTATTCACCAAAATATGAACGTTATCATAAAAAAGACAAATAATTCAACCAAATTTAATTTTGTTATTTTATGTCCCAAAATGATGTCCAATTTTAAAAATATTACTTATAAATTTTCAAATAGTGGGTATTACTATTCAAAACTACTTTTAAAATTGCTAGTTTGATAGGTCACAGTGTACTTGAACTCGTTGTTATGTACATCACACAATATTGTATTATTCAAAGAGAAATGTACCTTGGAAGAATGGGGTGTTATAGATAAAACTTTAGAATAACTTTATTATTCTCCGAAGACTAGAGAATGGAGAATATATTTTCAGTGGAACTAATCCATTCTTTGTAATAAGTAGATAAAAATTTCATTGAAAGAAGGTGGATGTTGCCTCTCGAAGGATATAAAGACTCTGATTTTCCATGTAATTTCCTTTTAAATATATGGAATTGTTACAAGTCTGTGAAAATTTATGTCACATGATTATGAGGCCCGGAGTGCCTGGAATGAATTTCTAAACCATTTTTTCGGTTACGTTCAGTAAATGAATGAGCGGTGTTTTCTAAATTTTGAACCGTTGCATGGATTAAAAATCTGAGGGCACCGTTGAATCCACAGTGTTGGGATTCACATAAGGGAAACTTTACATTGACAAAATTAGGTCTAGAGAAAAGGTTTTGTTTTTTTAATTTTAAAAGAAATGAAAAACAATAATTTATTTATTTTATCTCATACTCTCCAACGGACAAGCCAAGGGGTGGAGCCAGCAATGTTTCAACCCAGTAAATGGAATGACCTACCAACCCTATGTAACAATGGTGTTGTTGAATTAAGAAGCTAAATATTGAATGAACCCCATTAAATTCCAACATCATTACTTACCCTCCCCCTCTCTTATATATATAGAGTTTGGGGGAAGGTATCGACACAGTTTTTTCAAACAAAAAAGTGATGAAGGAACAACGCAACGTCGGGCACTAAGAGGATGGAGCTGATCCTAGTGGAAGGTGACATGCGATGCTGAAACCCCAAACCGAATATTTATGTTTTCACAGCGATGGGGGAATCTTGTTCTAGGGACAGAAAACAACAAAATATCCTCAGTTGGGAGCGCTCTACAACATTTCAAGGTAGGGGTTGTATTGATTGATTTCTTCCCATGCGTTTCATTCTAAAATTGTAAGAACATATCAAATAATAAACAATTTCATCCATTATTAGTTTTTTATATATGTGGGATGGTGTGTATTATCATTGGGATTAGGATTTAAATCAAAGAATGAAATTTCATTGAATTTTTTTTTCGAAACCCCTGATTTATTTTTCTAGCGTGGAGGGTGCAGGCCTACATGAACAAGGCATGTGCCCCTCTGCTTGTGCATTGATAGTGATCAACCATTTTGGAGATGGTAAAAATCTGAATCAGGGCCAACCACAGTGAATAACGCGATTCCAGGAAGCCGCAGGATCAAACAACACAGGAAGTGGGCCATCGGAGCGCGACTGACGGCACGATGAGCTCCCTGTCACTAGCACCAGCGCCAGCACTGGCACACATAGGCATGATGATGGCACATGGTGGAGAAGGCCACGTGCCTGGTGAAAGGACCGGTCACCACCTTGATTGGAAGTGCAGCTGGGGTGGGGCGGGCCCCCAGTGGTGTGCTCATGTGGTAGTAGGGTCAAAGCCTGTGTTGTCTGCGGCAGGAGCAGGGGCTGCCAGATCGACCAGCGGCCGGTGGATGGGGCGGGTGCCAGCGGTGAACCCTGTGGAAAAGTCGAGGCACATTGGCCGCATCACGAAGGATATTTGGATCCATGTGGTGCCGCATTAGGTCAACCCCCATGGGTTGACGGGCTAGCATGGCTTCCGGCCACGCCAGCTCTACCCAGACGCGTCGTGTAACATCCCTGTTCTGGAAGCCACCCAGAGGTGCCTCGTACCCGGTTGGTCACATGGCCTCAAGGTCATTTCCCCAAATGCTAGAGGCCACTTACTAGCAGTGAGGGCCTTAGGTGTGATAGTGGAGAAAATATGTCCTCATTGGCAGAGTATAGAGTAGAAGTAAATAAACATGCCACAACAGAAGCAGTAAATAACCAATAGTAATGAACAGCTGAAGACTAAAATGGTAAACAATTGGAGCACACACATATATATGTATGAAATGATGCATTATACATATGTCTAGGAAATCATCCAAAAATTACAAAATGCTAGAAAACACCACAGTACCAAAACAAATACAAATTATATTTCACAGCTCATCATCATCGCAAGCCAAAGCATGGTACCATGCTCTCCTGCTCCAAACAATGAAGTACCGAAAGTTTAAGGGAGCTTTCCCTTGTCTATAACTACAATAACATAGTTGTCTTGGGAGCAAAATCATGTCCCAAATAAGGTGTGAGACTAAAATCCATGTAGGAAAACACCCGAATATCTGTGCCTAACAGTCAGTGAGAATATGGTGGGCAATAGTACTACAAGCAGTAAACAGGAAATAGTAGTAAGATGTTATAAATAGTAGTCAATCCACATAACAACAATAAGTAGTGAAGAAAGCAGATATACACAATAGTAAACCCTTTGGGAAGTACTCGCAGCCATCCCCTCTGGTCCTAATCAAGAAGTACCACAACCCTCTGGATAGTGCACTCAGCCTAACCCCTCCGGTTTGGTCATACGAATTATAAGACTCTCTGGAGAAGCTCACTTGGACAATTCCACATATAGTCTAGTGTAGTCAGGGACTCTCTGAGGAAGATCACATGATCAAACCCTCTTGGCCCCAAGGTCTAGAGACTCCATGAGGAAGCTCACTAGTTCAATCCTCCTATTGCCTCAGGTATACCACAGAATCTCTGAGGAAGCTTACTCAGTCAATTCCTCCTCTGGCCTGGGAAGGTTTTAAAGAAATTAAAACAAGTAAAGACACATTGAGAAAGAACACTCAGTCTTCCCTCCAAGAGTCTATAATATCCAAAGGCACTCAGGGAAGCTCACTCGGTCTATTCCCGGTAGCCTATAATATCCAGGGTACTCTGGAAAACTCACTTGGTCTATCCTGTATTGTCTATTTCACTAGGTTCTCACTGCCCCATTCCAGTCAGTGCATAATAATTCTACAAGGCCCAAGTACACCTATATAGCTACTTGGCTAACCAAGGCACACCAATAGAGCTACTTGGCTAAACAGTCTATAGCAAATAAGAATATAATCAAAATTTCTCCATCCTACGTTCACTAGGCAAGGAAAACAGGAAAAACGGCCAAGGCTAACAAAGACCCAAAGGTAATAAAACGAATAGAGCATGGGAAAAAATTCCAAGAACAACAATTATCCACAAACACGATCAAATCACATCTACACAATCATTCAAGCAAGGCAGGAAAGCAACAAGGGAGAAATGGTAAACACACAATACCCTGTTCACGGGTATTTGTGGAATTTTCACATAAAAATAAAAGACATCGAATGGTAAAGCACAAATCACCTACCTGGATGCTAGGAGATCATTATACTTATGCCACGAATAATGATTCTCCTTATAATGACGAAGATCTGAGAAAACCTCCAAAATTTTTAACCGATGATATCTTGAGAAAGAGGAGGAATTGGAAAACAAGGCTCAATGAGAAGGAAGAAATCACCGCTACGGTTCCAACGCAATCGATGATGATCGAATCAGGGAATGGACGGAGCCTCAGAGGCTCGGAGAAATTCAGTGGCCGTACAGCTTCTCTCGGTTGAACGAGACCTGGAAGAAGATGTTTCTGAAGATTAGGCGTGACCCCTGTCTGTTTAATGAAAAAAAATAAAATACAAGGCGTGTACTTCTGGAGTACATGGCGTGAACAATATTTTTTCAATACTCAACTTTAAGAGGCCTCCACATCACCCCTACACACCGTTTCTGTGTCCCGGACATGGCCAACACACAGCCTGTTGTGGCAAGGGATTACAGGGTGTGTACTCAGAAAGTACACGTCGAGTACATCAAAAATTTCTAGAAAAATCCACTTTTCTCAAAAACATATGAAAATTAATGATAGACCAGAAAAAAAAGATCCATTTTCTTACAAGAATTCTTCCTTAATGAAATTCATCCCTGGATTTTCTTAGTGAGTCATAGAAGAATAAACCCTGAACAGCTCCGGCCACTGCGATGGTACCTCGACCTCCCTCTCCCATGTATCATCCTATACTCTCCCGTGCTTCCATAGCACCCATACTAGCGGAACAGACCGGCCATTGAGAAACATTGTACTGCAATTGAAAATTTTGATGGGATGCTCCTAAAACTATGCATCAGCTTCATGTTCAACCTCCTTGGGATGAAAGACATGAGACGGGTATGAAAAGTAACTTCGGAGTTGAGAGACGTGGAAGACGTCGTACACGGCCCGGTACCTCTGAGGTAACTGCAACCGATAGGAAACCAACCCAACTTTCTTCAACACCTCAAACGGCCTGATGTTCTATGGTTAAAGCTTACCCTGTCCTTGAATACTCTTGTGTCCCAACGTCAGTGCGACCCGCAGGAAAACCTGATCCCCAACCTCGAACTCTAGTGGTCGTCTTCGCTTTTCAGCATAAGACTTTTGTTGAGACCTTTTTGTAGCCATCCTCTTCCGATTCAACATGATCTGCTCTGACGTCTCATGTACAATACGAGGTCCCCGTAAAGCTTCCTCTCCTGCCTCCAGCCATCATAAAGGGTGATCGTCATGGCCTACTGTACAAAGCCTCGTAAGGTGCCATCTAAATAGTCACCTAAAAACTGTTGTTGTAGTCGAACACAACAAGAGGTATATGATTCTCCAAGGAACTACCAATATCTAGAATGCAATCTCGGAGCATATCCTCTAGCACCTAGATTGTGTGGTCGGGCTGGCCATCGGTCTGGGGATGGTATGATGTACTCAAAAGTACTTGTGTACCCAATGCCTTCTGAAGCCCCTTCCAGAACCGAGAAGAAAAATGTGCATACCTATATAAAACAATGTAGTGTGTATCTCCATGCAGACGTACAATCTATCAGATGTATATTCGTCCAAGATCATCAACAATGAAGGTCTCCTAGATTGGAATGAAATGAGAATCCTTCGTATGCCTGTCGATGACAACCCAAATTAAATTGTTCCCTCAGGGTGACCTTGGCAAACCGGTCCTGAAGTCCATCGCGACATCTTTCCATTTCCACTCTAGAATGGGTTACTATTTTAGAATCCTTTCTGGTTGCTGATGCTCAGCTTTCACTAGATGACAAGTAGAACATATCATGAAAAAACCAGCTAGATCCTTTTTCATACCTGGACACCAGTACTGGCGATGTAGATCACGACACATCTTGGTGATGCTAGGATGAACTTCCTAAATAGAGAAATAGAAATCCCACATTAGTTCCACATGTATGTCTTCTGGAACCCACACATGTCCCTATAAATTCAAGATCTCATCCTCACCCACTTTCCATCTAAGAAGAGGGTCTTCTCCTGACACACTCTCCTGCATGACTAAGACTTCTGAGTCTGATAGCTGCCTCATCCATACCCGATCAAGAACTGTAGAGGTAATAGATACAGAAGAACGGAAAGACTATCCCTGTATTTTGTGCACCTCCAAGTTCATCATAAAGAATAGAGCCGTAAGCTTCCACTAACTACTCGCCTCCTGAACTGCCTGAGATTGAGTTCTCCTGCTCAACGCATCTTCCACAATGTTTCCCTTTCCCAGCATATAGGCAAGCTCAAAATCAAAAGATTGAAGAAACTCAACCCACCTGTGTTGTGTCAGATTCAGATCATGCTGAGTGAAGATATATTTGAGGCTATTGTGGTCATTGGAATCCACAAAGTGCTCTCCCAGAAGATAATGTCTCCAACATCATAAGTCATGAACAACAACTTCCAACTCCAAATCGTGCGTCGGGTATTTTCTCTCATGTGGCCTCAACTAATGAGACCTGTACACAATGAATCCATCTCACAGCATGAGAACAGCACCCATCCCGATACCAGAAGCATCACAGTAAACAATATATCTCTTCCCACATCTAGAAAGACTAGTATCGGTGCTGAAATCAACCTTACCTTCTTCTCCTAAAAGGATGACTCACAAGAATATGACCATAAGAACTTCACCCCTTCATGTTTAGACTTGTCAATGGTACTGCTAGGCACGAAAAGTACTGAATGAAGTGCATGTAGTATACATCCAGCCCAAGGAAACTCCGCACCTCAAAGACATCCTTCAGATGCTCCAAGGAAACTACCGCTCTCACATTCTATGGGTCCACAGATACTCATTTCTCTGAGATGATGTGGCCCAATAAGTGAATCCGATCCATCTAAAAGTGGTTCTTCAAGAATTTATCATAAATATGATGCTCTCTAAGTGTACTCAAAATGATCTCAAGATGGTTAGCATTGTTTTTTCAAGTGTGACACTACATCAAGATATCGTCCATGAATTCCACGATGAAGGAATCCAAGTAAGGATGGAAAACATGGTTCATCGGTGCCATGAAAATTTCCAGCGCGTTTGTGAGACTGAACGAAATGAATGCATACTCGTATAGACCATACCTACTTCTGAAGGCTATTAGAGGTATCTCTTATGGTCTAACGCGCAACTGATGATAGCCGTATCTCAAATCAATCTTCTAGAACACTATGTCTCCTTGAAGTAGATCGAAGATATCATCGGTCCTCGGCAAGGGATATCAGTTCTTGACTATCAACTGGTTCATCTTTCGATAATCCATGTAATGCCTAAGGTTACTGTCTGCCTTCTATGGAAAAAGAATAGGTGAACCCCAAGGAGAAGTACTACGTCGGATGAAACCATTTTCCTGCAACTCCTCCAACTGCTTCTTGAGCTCCTGAAACTCAGGTGTAGTCATCCTATAGGGAGGAATGGACACCGGTGTCACTTTAGGAACGAGATCAATCGAGAATTCTACCTCACGCTCGAGAGAAAAACCTGAAAATTCCTCTAGAAAGTCATCCCTGAAACAATCCACCACTTGTAGAAAGTCCAAGTGTAAAGTATCATAGTCATCCAGATAAAGACTAGCAATCTGGTCGGTAACTCCTCCTAGCCCATGATGCTTGAGTCCTTCTCGACTCAACTGAACATCCCACTCACCTCTATAAAGAAAAGATTCACCCTCTGGTGACACAAAACTCACCCTGCGGTGATAACAGTCGACGACTTCCTAGAAGGTAACCAGCCATTTCATCCCATGAATGACCCCATAGCATGTCAAATCTAGACATAGAGATCCCATAAGAAACGATACCCTACAACCTTGAGAGGGCACTCTCTTCATCGACGTACACTGGAAGTCCTTGTTCCCAATAGCGTGTTCAGTGTCAACAAGTCGACGGACGAAAAGATACAGAACCCAAGGTTCTTCACAACAAAAATAGACATAAAATTATGAAAAGAAATAGTATTGAAAAGGGATTAAGATAAAATTAAGGCTTCTAAGATCATAACTCGAACTGTAGAAGGGACGGGATCCTGCTCCTGGTAGGTCTTCTCCACAGAGAAGCTCCTAGGACGTCTGCTCCACGGTGAAAGATTGGCCTGCCCCGCGGCCCTGCGGCCCTGGATGACCACACTTAGATGATCCACTCTGCTATCGCTGAGAACCTGGGGACTGACCACCACGGCCGCGACCTCCACCTTGTCCGGAACGGCCAGAATAACTCCAGTTCTCTGACTGATGAGAAACTTGCGAAGCATCTCCACAATGTCGAGTGATAGAAGAACCCCTACCCCAGCTGAAGGTGAAAATATCTGACAAAAGCACTGAATATGGCCCATCTTTCTGCAAGATTGTCACTCCATCAGATCCCTCTGGCACTGGGGCCTAGATGCACGCTCCTACCGCACTGGTAGCATACAACCTGGCTGCCAGAAGATACATCCCGCGAACCACGATCTCCTCGAGAAGACTCTCTACGAAGCCGTAAGAGGTATACCAGCTCTGGATGTCAAACCACCCTGGGTCAAAGCTCTAGAATCCCTCATATTGCACTCAGTGATAAGTGTTTGGTTGAAGATAGAAGATATTGAAGTCAACCTAAAGATATTCACCTAGGAATGGATCTCTTGCCTGAGACCTTCCTCAAACTTCCTATAATGGAAAAACTCTTCACCTGTTGGGATAGGTGTGAAACACTATAGCTCAGTAAAATGAGACAATTACTCCATAATAGAAAGAGTAACCTACTGTAGACTCATAAATTCATAGGATCGATCGGCCCACAGGGTCTCTGGATAGAAACTAGTCATAGAAGGTGCATTGAAACTCTTCCCAAGACATACCCTACTGGCGCCCTGACTGTGATATCACATCCCACCACCTCTTTGCAGTGTCTCAGAGCATATAGGTGTCCTGCTTTACCCTCTTCACTGGGGGTATCTCGAGATTCTTAAAGATGGTTAGCATGGCCTCTAACAATGACTCGGTATCCTAGGGTCCTCCATCCCCTATGAAAGTAGGAGGATGTTGCTGCTGAAAGACCAGCGTGAATTTTTCCTTCGACAGAGTAGGAGGCGGTGCTCCCTGAAAAGTCTGCATCATCCTTAGAAAGTCCACCTTGAACTGCGTATCGGCTCTTACGGTGGGTATAACTGCTGGCACCAAGGCTGGCACATTAGGATAATCTGTAGGAGGATCCTAATCGGCCATATTCTGTGTCTGATCACCGTCTGGAAACTGACGTACAACCAAAGGAAGTCTTGGAGGCATAGATCTGGAAAGATCAAAAGCACACCGTAGATCATGATTATCAAATACAGATAAGGTAAGAGTAAAAAAAGATAACAAGAGAAAGAAACATTCAAGTTTTACACAACACGACTACACAACATATAGAAAAACTACAGAGCGTGTTCACTTAAACAATTCACATGGGCATGTAATCCTGCCACCTCTGGTCATGTCACACCCCAAACTACACAGCATGTTTTCCCCACACACGGCGTGTACTTGGATTCTATTCCCCCTCCCGAGTCACTATACACGGCTAACCTACATGGTCCGCTTAAACTGAGACTACACGCTGTGTTCCCTATGAACACGCCATGTAATAGACATGGTTTCAGAAAAACGTGTTGTCAGTTACACGGTCAGCTACATGGAGGACACTTACACGGCATGTTCCGAACAAACATGGCGTGTATAAGAGAAGATAACACTGACCCGTGTTGTTCGTGACATGGTCGGGTACCTTGAACAAGACTACACAACGTGTTCTTTACCAACACATCATGTTGTACTCGAGCTTCCCCGACCTGTGTTGTTAGTCACACAGTCATGTACGTGGATCTATACTACACGACGTGCACCTATCGTACATGATGTGATTCTAAAGGAATTTCCACAACACTGTGTTCCTGCTCACATAGTCAGTGACATGGTCTGAAACTACACGGCATGTAGTCCTAAAGTACATGTCGTGTATTCTGGGTTTTTTTGGGTAGTAGCTCTGAAACTACATCGAAGCCCAGAAACATAGAAAACAAGGCATGAAGGTGACAAATTCCGATCCGTGAGGGCCCATACTCCCCATGAATCAAATCATGGCATCCAATACAGTCATATATAAGGAAAAACATGTCAATGATTCACCAATTTCCAATTCAAGAGGGCCCATAACACCACAAGAACCACAATTTGGTGTTCATTTAAGCAAATTACAATACAAAAAATCCCCTACAAAATAGAAGAGATTATATCAATGCATCTATCACAACAGCATGCATAATCTACACAACGTCTATCACAACAACATGAAATCGCTAATGCATCCAAGATGGCATGGTAGGAATGCATGGCATGTGATTTATAACATGTTCATATATCATGAATGAGATTGAATACCCTCATCTTATAGCATCCCGCCTTTTTATAACATAACTTTTCATTACATTTTACAAAACTGAGGATCTTTATGGTTTAGTGTCTTGGAATCCAGGAACTTAATACATGAAAAAAATACATTCTACTTAAACACTTGAATGGATTCTCTTTATATTCATCCTAGGTTCATTACTGCATCTCATAACCAGGGTACATACATCAAAAGAAAGGGTGAGCAGAAGGACCAGTAATGGAAACATGGGAAAAATTTAACATGTGAACTTGATATACATCAATAAAGTCATGAAAAGAACTTTAAGGCATGAGAATGAAATCATGAGGAATATCATAATAAAAATAACGTATTTCATAGCTTGAAGATGTGGCTACAACATTTTACAAATAAAATAATTTTTGTTTCACCAAGGTCCATCGCCAAGGTGTCAATAAAAATTACCAAGGTTATTCACCAAGGTATCAGTCTAAATGGTCATCTCTAAAGATTAAGTCTTTACCCAATGAATTGTAGCGCTATCAGGGCACACCCTTGACATGTATTTATTATCATGTGAGCTACATATATCATCATCAATAATTTCAAAAAAAACCCATATATCATAAAAGGAATGGGTTTCATTTCATAATCATAATGTTTTAAAAAATGCTTTAAAGACATGATCTTTACGTCACTTTATACCCACGGAAAAGTAAATTAGGTCTCATGTATGTAAATCCCAGAATTTAAAATAGAACATTTTGGTATATATATGAATACCCATATAGAAGACAGAACTTTTAGTATTAACTTAATAAAATAAAATAACATTATAAAAAGAGAGAGTTATTTTGAGACGGAAATTCTCCAGCCTAACGGCTATGTTTCGGGGTTTTAGAAAACATTGAAAAGAGAGGGTACATGGGTCAAACAATAATAAATGACCCATAAAACAATATAGGGACCTAATATGAAGGATATATGAACATGTTAAGGAAATTTTAATGACATACCATTTGATATGAAAAACATGGAAGGAAAAAAAATTAGATTTCTCTTATGAAAATCCGGTAGCCTAACGACGTCACTTAAACTTCAACCAAAAATGAATTGACAAGATAAAATATTGTCTCTCATCATATGAACATAAGAGTTAAGTAAGATAGATATAGATATCATACCCCAACAAAATAAAAATGAACTTTAATGACTTGACATGAAAATAGATCAGGAAAACAAGAAGGGTGAAAGAATCCCTTAACAATTCGGCAGCCTAACGGCGCCATTTAAAACTTAAAAATACTGAATTGAAGAGATAAAATATGGTCTCTAATCATATGGACAAAAAAGAGCAGTATTATATATATAGAGATCATACCCCAACATAAAAAATTAACTTGAAATACTTGGCATGAAAATAGATCTTTGAAAAATGAGAAAGTTGAACGAGTCCCTTAAAAATTCGGCAGCCTAAGGGCACCACTTAAAACATCAAAATACTGAATTGAAGAGATCAAAAAGGGTCTCTCATCATATTAACATAAGAGTTCAGTATGATTGATATAGAGATCATACAACAAAATAATAAAAAGTAACTTGAAATACTTGACACGAAAGTAGAACATTGAAAAATAAGAAAGGTGAACGAATCCCTTAAAAATTCGGCAGCCTAACGGCACCACTTAAACATTCTTAAAATGAATTGATGAGAGAAATTGGGGGTCTCTCATCATATGAACATGAAAAGGGATGTACATTGAATATAGAATAACATCCTCCAACATAAGAACATGGAGAAAAAAAGAAATGACTTAAAAGAGATTGCTTGAAAAGAAAAAGGGAGGTATGATCCGTTACCTTAAAACGTAACTCTTAAAACTAAATGGTTGGGATGTTGAGGGCCAGGGGCCCCTTGGGAGGACTCCTTGGGAGGTAAACAGACCAGAGATTCGTTGGGGGAGAGTTGGGAGTCGAATGGATGAGAGGATGACTAGATATTTATAAGGAAAGTGAGGGAACAAGGCATTAATGGCCATGAGAAACCTCATTAGTGGTTTTGGAAAAACCATGGGCTTTTCCATGGTATTATCCCATGGTATTGGTCACTAGGACACCACATACCTTATATTATTATTCATAAGTCGACCATATTTATTACATACTTAATACATCATTTAATGATGTCATTAAACACCCGTAACTTAAAAATTGTATTCTCACTATTCATCTTAAATTTAACTTTCTCAGAAAAATCCCAAAATTTCACTTTAACAAAATATTAATGATCTGATTTCCAAAATGAACTCCATTTTATAAAAATATTTTTATAAATATTTTTAATTTAATTTTTAAATAAATACACTATTCACTAAAAATTCATTTTTTTAGAAAAATCCCCAAAAATTACCTTAACATAATATCAATTCTCTGAGTTGAAAAATGAAATCCTTTTTATAAGAATAATTATCTAAATGTTTTAAATTAAATTTTTAATTAAAAAACACTATTCACCTGAAAAAACTAATACTTGACTAATAAAATATGAAACTGTTATTTAACCATTAAATTGAATCACATTAATTAATCAAGGTGCCTAGATTATATTAATGCTTTATTTATGTGATATTACTAATCCATTTGGTCACATTACTAATCCTAAGCATAAAATCACTATTCATAATTTACTATTCATTAAAAATTAATTTGATCTTATTAGACTCTAAATTTAGTACTGAATATAATTGTAGAAGACCATTTTTTGAAAATCATTACACATTTTTAATTATTTAATGTTTACATAAACATTTTTTAAAACATCCTTTCTCTAAAATTCACCCAAAATATGCATTCTATATTTATCAGGACATTTGAAAATTTGTAAACTTCATCATAATAAGAAATCAATATTTTTATTTAAAACAAAGGATTACTGTAACACCCGAGACTTTTATGTTATATAAACCATCAAAGGAATTTTTTTTACACAACACTTTCTTGGCTTGCTTTACACGCAATCGTGACCTTCCTCGATAGCTTGCGTCGTACGCAATACCGAGTTTCACCAAACAACAATATGCTATTAAAACTAGCCGTTATGAATAGTAATAACCACTTTTTGAAATTTTATAAATTTTATTTTTCAAAATGGACTTCATTTTTGGACTCAGAATATCGAAATTAGCCTAGGGTGAAATTTTGGTATTTTTCTGAAAACTTTCAATTTTTGATGAATAGTGAAACCACTAAGTGGTAGGTTAAAAACTGAATTTTGCATAAAACTTAATTTTACCGCTTCTGTGAATGGAATTTCGAAAATCCGACAGACACGGTTGATATCAGTAAGTAAAATGTGGTTCAATGAGATAAAAATAATTTTTTGGTGAATAGTAACTTTTTACGATTTTTACCGCGGTTAATAGTAAATAGGGTAACTAAGGGTAAATATGATATTAATATTACCCTAAAACATGTCCTAATTCTATTGGACAAGTATAATTCGACCAAAAACAAACTTAGGAATAAAATATGACCATTTAGGCCCCCTTGGATTAGATTAGGACATTTATTATTAATTTATTTAAAGAAGGGTTAAAATAGTTAAAATCAAAGTTTAATAAGTACATAATTTTTAATATGGGGTTATACATAAGATAAATTCGATTGTAAATATTCATTAGAAAGATAAAAAGATTTCCTACAAGATGGTATTTTATTTGTAATTTTTAGACATCAAATAATTTAAGTTATTTATGACACAAAGATGATGCAGTAATTATCTTATTAATGAAATATTGACAAAATTGATAATATAAATACAAAAATAAATGTAATTTAAGACTTTTTATGAATTCCACTAATTTTATAGGTTACTATGATATATTAATGTTGATTTAATCAACTTGGTTCGGACATATAATTCTGTTATGACTTTCACAAAAATCATATATCAAATAGTGTCAAAATTGACACAAAATAGTTTTTAAATCAAATATTATATTATTAATTGTTATTTTATTCCTAAAAATCTAAGGATCGGCCAAATGACTTATATAATGATATATATATTAATAATAAACAATTTGGGGTTCGTTTGTCATGTTATAGTAAGTGTATTAACCATATAGTGAAAGAAAACAAAAAGACACAGTAAAAGTTAAATTAATTAACTTAGAGTTAAATCTAATTGATAAGGTTAAAATAATACCCTAAACTTGTCTAAATCCTATTGGTTGATAGGATTTCGACCCATCACCACTTTATCTTCGAAATAAGACCCTTTGGAACCATTATAAACCGATTTTTACTTTAATATAAAATAATATTTTGAGATATTCCTAAGGTGCCCCTCTCCTCCCTTATAAAAGGGCACCTCCTCCCCCTCCTCCTCACACCAATTTGAGCACTCAAGCTCGGCCAACCCCTGCCAAAATCTCTTCTCCACTTCCCTAAAAACATCCTAGAGGTTCTGGTCTTCCTCAAAGACCAATTTTAGTGCCCTAAGAGGAGGTCTCAAAGAGGCGCTTCAAAGAAGAGGAGGTTCGGATACGTACAAAGCATATCGGACATAAGGTAAGGGAAATATCACAATCCCATTTTTATCCGAGATTGTTTATTCATAAGTATTTACTGGGGTGTATTTTATCATCCACATCCATGATTCATCAATATGTAATATTATTTCCATCCACCTACAATTGTTTAAATCCATTTTTACCCTTCGGTGAGTTTTTAGTAATATGTACGAAAGGAATCTTTTGTCGTTTTTCGTACGAGGTACTTTTTGACTTTTCCGACAAAAGTACGAAGAATGTTTTTTTAACTTATACAGCACGAACGGATTTTTACGGTTTTATAAAGCCTTATTTTCATGAACCTTCCTCCAAAATATTTCATGACTATTTTCAATAAAATCTTTTTCTTTTAAAATTGCATGATGTTTTGTGAAAAGAAATTGATTTTGAAGAAGAAAGAATATTTTCCTCAAGAATTCAATTCAAGTGTTTTATCAAAATTATTTTTCATCTAAGATAATAAAGGGTTCTGTTTCTATCCATATTTTTACATTGATTTGACTATGTTGTGATGGAATTATGATTATGAATTCATTTATCTTATATGAATGGTTTTATGATGTCATGTTGTTTATGAATCCCATTTTTATTACATGGGTTATGCAATGATGTATGATTTATGATTTTGTGGCACACATAAGAAAGGATTCATTATGAGATGGGTGGGACCTATATCTCCCTCCAATGCATTGGGTAAAGATTTTATATCTCATGAGATAGACATGGCTGGAACGGAAGGTTATTTCGGTTCAGTGATACAGGACTGAAATGAGGAGTGAACACGGTTCAGAAAAGGACTTTGTCCACTAAGATAGTCTTCGCAATGAGTCATGACTAACAAGAAATGATTTTTCCATGATTATGTGTGCATGCCACAAAGTTTCAAGTTTTATGTTATGATTATGGGGATCTCATTTTCACTTCTATGATTTATTCCATGTTAAGATATTATGATCTCTTTTGCAGGTTTTGATTTTCATAAAGATATGATATGATTTTTATTTCCTTTATTTTTCCTTGCTGAGCATTTGAGCTCACCCTTTTATGTTTTCTTTTCCCCAGGTCAGGAAGATGGATATTAAGTAGAATATGCTAAAAGGGACCCTAGATATGATGAAATAAATGGGAGACACTATAGAAGATTTATGAACCAGTTGTTTATGTTTCCCAGTTTCTAAAGACACTATACCTATACGGTCCTTTGTGGTTTTGTCATATGTTGTAATAAGTGTGCTTCAATTTCGAAGTATTAACAATGTATGTAAAGTATGGGTTGTTATAGTTGGTATCAGAGGAAAGGTATAGTCAACCTTTGGAAACTAGGATTTGAAAGCCTTAGTAAGAACCCCAAGGATAAGTCTAAGCACAGAACACAATCTTAGAAATGGCCATGAATAACCTAGGATAAGACCATAAGCATGAATTTTTTTTTTGAATTATGTGGTTTCCTATTATAATTAGTGTTGCTCACACTATTCTTCTTGGTTTTAGTCAATGGCTGGAACCCGAAGGAACCGTGTTAATGCGGAATGCGATGGGCAATGCAATGATTGTCCCCCTGAGCAACCAAACGATATGGGAGCTGGAATGCAAAATCTTGTAGCCATGCCCACACAACTTTCTCAAGCTATGAATCATGCAGGATTTCCAAACGAACAAAGGAGGGAGCAACATTCTATTGAATCCTTCATGAGGCAGCGTCCACCTTCTATCAGCGGGTCTACTGATCCATTAGTTGCTGAACAATGGATTAGTACTACTGAAAAGATATTTTCAGTTCTTCAATGTTCTGAGCATGATAAAGTCATCCTAGCAGTGTATCGTTTGGAAGGAGATGCGGATCAATGGTGGAATCTTGTTAAGAATATGAGGCAAAGGGATGAAATTGAGTCTATGGAATGGGACGAGTTCAAGAACTTATTTTTCAATAAGTACTTCCCTCGTATTCTCCGAACAAAGATGGAGAAAGAGTTCATTGAACTGAAGCAAAGGGATGATGAATCTATTAGTACCTATGAAGCAAATTTTACAAGACTTTCAAGGTACGCTTCTGGTATTATTATCCAACCTGAGAGTAAGATCGATCGATTCTTTAGTGGCTTAAAACCAAGTCTTCGAAGGGCGTTAGCCATAAGGGACTTCAATAGCTACGAGGAAATCGTTCGATGTGCTCTCAAAGTCGAGATGGAGATTGGAGTAACCCATCAGTCACATGGGTTTGATAAGAAGAGGAAGATGGAATTCAACGAAAAATCTAAAGAGCACACGGAAAAGAAGATGAGCTTTTCCTTATGCTCAAAGTGTGGAAAGAAACATGGAGGGAGTTGTCTTAAAGGGACAAGTAAATGTTTTAAATGTGGAAAGGAAGGTCATCGGGCATTTGAATGCCGTGATAATGGGAAGAAGATGTCTAATGATGCAAAAAAAGGAAGGGATACACAGAATGAACCTACTACACTTCAATGTTTCAAGTGCAAGGAGATGGGGAATTATGCCAATCAATGCCCAAATCCAAGGGTTGATGATGATGGTCGACGTCAACAAACTCTTAAGGCTAAAGACAAAGGAAAGTCACATGCAATTTCTATCAGCGATGTGGAGTACGATAATGATGTGGTGAAAGGTACACTTACTATCCACTCTAAAGTAGAAAATGTTTTATTTGATTCTGGATCCACCCACTCTTTTATTTCTGAAGACTTTTCTAAGGGTATCACCGTATTACCTCAACAATTAGATGTTGAGTTAGCTGTGACAACACCTAATGGCACATCAATCGCATCAAAAGTTTATAATTCTTCTCCGATCGAAGTTTGTGGGAAAGTGCTTCCTGCAAATCTTGTGATCCTTCCTTTAGTGGAATTTGATGTGATTCTTGGCATGGATTGGCTTTCTCTACATGGAGCATATATCGATTGCCAAAGAAGGGAAGTCACATTTCATATTCCAGATCAATCTACGATCGTCTATCAATGCAAGGATGAACATAACCTTCCAGTGGAAATTTCTTCCATCTTATGGGTATTGATTCCACTAAATGAAGGTTATTTATCTCAAATGGTTGGTGAGAAACTCACGATTAAGAATATGCCCATTGTACGGGAGTTTGATGATGTCTTTCCGGAGGAATTGTCGGGTCTTCCACCAAATCGTGAAGTTGAGTTTTCAATAGAACTCGTACCGGGTGCTTTGCCTATTTCAAAGACACCTTATAGAATGGCCCCAATTGAGTTGTAGGAATTGAAGAAGAAACTCCAAGAGAATCTTGATAAGGGATTCATATGCCCTAGTGCGTCACCTTGGGGAGAACCTGTTCTATTTGTTAAGAAGAAAGATGGATCAATGAGACTTTGCATTGATTATCGAGAACTTAACAAGATCACTATCAAGAACAAATATCCTCTCCCACGCATTGATGACTTATTTGACCAACTACGCGGAGCTCAATACTTTTCCAAGATTGATCTTCGTTCAGGGTATCATCAATTAAGGGTCAAAAGGGAGGATATACCAAAGACGGCTTTCCGTACAAGGTATGGACACTATGAATTTATAGTGATGCCATTTGGTCATACTAATGCCCCTGCTATCTTCATGGATCTAATGAATAGAGTCTTTAGAGACTATTTTGATCAATTTGTGGTAGTCTTTATAGACGATATTATTGTCTATTCAAAGAGAAAGGAAGAGCATGAAGATCACTTGGGAATTATATTGAAGACCCTGAGAAAAGAGAAGCTTTATGCCAAATTTACCAAGTGTGAATTTTGGCTTTAAAAAGTTGCATTTTTGGGTCATATAATCTCAAAAGAGGGGATATCTGTGGATCCAGCAAAAACAGAGGTTATCGAAAGATGGTCAAGACCAACAACAGTAACTGAGATCCGAAGTTTTCTTGGTTTGGCTGGATATTATCGACGTTTTGTAAAAGATTTTTCACGATTATCTAATCCAATCACCAATTTGACTCGGAAAGGAGTTAAGTTTGTCTAGACAGAGGAATGTGAAGAGAATTTCAAGGAGTTGAAAAGAAGGTTATCCAGTGCACCTGTGTTCACACTGCCTTGTAGTGGAGAAAGGTTTGTGATCTACAGTGATGCATCCAAGAATGGATTGGGGTGTGTTCTTATGCAAAATGATATGGTGATAGCTTATGCTTCACGACAGTTGAAAATCCATGAGCAAAATTACCCAACACATGATTTGGAGTTGGCTGTGGTAATATTTGCTTTAAAGATTTGGAGGCATTACCTTTATGGTGAAAGGTGTGATATTTATACTGATCATAAAAGTTGAAAGTATATTTTCACACAAAAGGAGTTGAATATGCGTCAAAGAAGATGGTTGGAGCTGATTAAGCATTATGACTGCTCAATCCATTACCACCCTGGGAAAGCAAACAAGGTGGCAGATGCATTAAGTCGACAAGACCATGCTAGTTTATCCATGATGAGGATCACAAAAGATCCAATATTTATGGATTTACAAAGGATGGATCTTGGAATTATAATGGAAGGGGAAAAATATTATCTTTCTCAAATGAATGTTCAACCATCTATACATGTGATGATTAAAGAGGCACAGAAAGAAGATGTCGAGTTACAAAAGAAGGTGAGAAATGTTCCTGAATTCAACCTTGATTGTGATGGGATAATAAAGTTCAGGAATCGGGTTTGTGTTCCTCCCATCCCCGAATTAAAGAAAGAGCTGCTGGATGAGGCTCATAGTTCTTCATTCTCTATTCATCCTGGAAGCACGAAGATGTATAGGGACCTGAAAGAGTACTTCTGGTGGGATGGCATGAAAAGAGATGTTGCTGAATATGTCTCTCGATGCTTGGTTTGTCAACAAGTTAAAGCTGAGAGACAGAAGTCTAAGGGGATGTTACATCCATTACCCATACCCGAATGGAAATGGGAAAACATCACTATGGACTTTGTCACAGGACTTCCTAAAACATCCAAAGGCAATAATGCTATCTGGGTCATAGTTGATCGTCTTACAAAGTCTGCACACTTCATTGCTATTAGAGAGGATTTCTCTCTAGATCAGCTTGCCAGGATATATGTAAAGGAAGTGGTAAGATTGCATGGAGTACCACTTTCTATTATATCTGATCGAGATCCGAGATTTACCTCGAAGTTCTGGAGAAGTCTTCAGCATACTCTGGATACAGAGTTGAGTTTCAGCACTGCTTATCACCCCCAGACAGACGGTCAGTCTGAGAGAACAATTCAAACCCTAGAAGATATGTTGAGAGCTTGCTCTATGGATTTCAAAGGAGGTTGGGATCAACACCTACCTTTGGTGGAATTTTCTTATAATAATAGCTTTCACTCCAGTATTCAGATGGCTCCTTATGAAGCTCTCTATGGAAAGAAATGCAGGACTCCAACTTGCTGGGATGAAGTTGGGGAAAGAAAGCTATTAGGACCTGATCTCGTTGATGAAATGGCAGAAAAGGTTAGATCTATTCAACAACACATAAGAGCAGCTCAGAGTCGACAGAAAAGTTATGCCGACAACCGAAGAAAAGACCTAGAGTTTGTAGTGGGCAATAAAGTGTTCTTACGAATATCTCCCTGGAAGAGGGTTATGAGATTTGGAAAGAAGGGGAAGTTGAGCCCTAGATATATCGGTCCTTTTGAAATACTGGATCGTGTTGGGAAGGTAGCTTACCGATTGGCGCTTCCACCGAATCTCTCTCAAGTTCACGATGTGTTCCACGTATCTCTCCTGAGAAAGTACATACCAGATCCTTCACATGTACTCTGCTCAGAAGTTGTACCGCTGGAGCAAGATCTTTCTTATGAAGAACAGCCGATAGAGATTCTGGATCGTAGAGAAAAAGTCCTACGAAACAAGACCACTCGCTTGGTGAAAGTTTTATGGAGGAACCACCAACTTGAAGAATCTACATGGGAGCTTGAGGATATGATGAGGGAGAATTATCCTCATCTGTTTGTTACAAAGTGACGAATTTCGAGGGCGAAATTATTTTTAAGGGGGGTAGAATGTAACACCCGAGACTTTTATGTTATATAAACCATCAAAGGAATTTTTTTTTACACAACACTTGCTTGGCTTGCTTTACACGCAATCGTGACCTTCCTCGATAGCTTGCGTCGTACGCAATACCGAGTTTCACTAAACAACAATATGCTATTAAAACTAGCCGTTATGAATAGTAATAACCACTTTTTTAAATTTTATAAATTTTATTTTTCAATATGGACTTCATTTTTGGACTCAGAATATCGAAATTAGCCTAGGGTGAAATTTTGGTATTTTTCTGAAAACTTTCAATTTTTGATGAATAGTGAAACCACTAAGTGGTAGGTTAAAAACTGAATTTTGCATAAAACATAATTTTACCGCTTCTGTGAATGGAATTTCGAAAATCCGACATACACGGTTGATATCAGTAAGTAAAATGTGGTTCAATGAGATAAAAATAATTTTTTGGTGAATAGTAACTTTTTACGATTTTTACCGCGGTTAATAGTAAATAGGGTAACTAAGGGTAAATATGATATTAATATTACCCTAACACATGTCCTAATTCTATTGGACAAGTATAATTCGACCAAAAACAAACTTAGGAATAAAATATGACCATTTAGGCCCCCTTGGATTAGATTAGGACATTTATTATTAATTTATTTAAAGAAGGGTTAAAATAGTTAAAATCAAAGTTTAATAAGTAAATAATTTTTAATATGGGGTTATACATAAGATAAAATCTATTGTAAATATTCATTAGAAAGATAAAAAGATTTCCTACATGATGGTATTTTATTTGTAATTTTTAGACATCAAATAATTTAATTTATTTATGACACAAAGATGATGCAGTAATTATCTTATTAATGAAATATTGACAAAATTGATAATATAAATACAAAAATAAATGTAATTTAAGACTTTTTATGAATTACACTAATTTTCTAGGTTACTATGATATATTAATGTTGATTTAATCAACTTGGTTCGAACATATAATTCTGTTATGACTTTCACAAAAATCATATATCAAATAGTGTCAAAATTGACACAAAATAGTTTTTAAATCAAATATTATATTATTAATTGTTATTTTATTCCTAAAAATCTAAGGTTCGGCCAAATGACTTAGATAAGGATATATATATTAATAATAAACAATTTGGGGTTCGTTTGGCATGTTATAGAAAGTGTATTAATCATATAGTGAAAGAAAACAAAAAGACACGGTAAAAGTTTAATTAATTAACTTAGAGTTAAATCTAATTGATAAGGTTAAAATAATACCATAAACTTGTCTAAATCCTATTGGTTGATAGGATTTCGACCCATCACCACTTTAGCTTCGAAATAAGACCCTTTGGAACCATTATAAACCGATTTTGACTTTAATATAAAATAATATTTTGAGATATTCCTAAGGTGCCCCTCTCCTCCCTTATAAAAAGGCACCTCCTCCCCCTCCTCCTCACACCAATTTGAGCACTCAAGCTCGGCCAACCCCTGCCAAAATCTCTTATCCACTTCCCTAAAAACATCCTAGAGGTTCTGGTCTTCCTCAAAGACCACTTTTAGTGCCCTAAGAGGAGGTCTCAAAGAGGCGCTTCAAAGAAGAGGAGGTTCGGATACGTACAAAGCATATCGGGCATAAGGTAAGGGAAATATCACAATCTCATTTTTATCCGAGATTTTTTATTCGTAAGTATTTACTGGGGTGTATTTTATCATCCACATCCATGTTTCATCAATATGTAATATTATTTCCATCCACCTACAATTGTTTAAATCCATTTTTACCCTTCGGTGAGTTTTTAGTAATATGTACGAAAGGAATCTTTTGTCGTTTTTCGTACGAAGTACTTTTTGACTTTTCCGACAAAAGTACGAAGAATGTTTTCTTAACTTATACAGCACGAACGGATTTTTACGGTTTTATAAAGCCTTATTTTCATGAACCTTCCTCCAAAATATTTCATGACTATTTTCAATAAAATCTTTTTCATTTAAAATTGCATGATGTTTTGTGAAAAGAAATTGATTTTGAAGAAGAAAGGATATTTTCCTCAAGAATTCAATTCAAGTGTTTTATCAAAATTGTTTTTCATCTAAGATAATAAAGGGTTCTGTTTCTATCCATATTTTTACATTGATTTGACTATGTTGTGATGGAATTATGATTATGAATTCATTTATCTTATATGAATGGTTTTATGATGTCATGTTGTTTATGAATCCCATTTTTATTACATGGGTTATGCAATGATGTATGATTTATGATTTTTTGGCACACATAAGAAAGGATTCATTATGAGATGGGTGGGACCTATATCTCCCTCCAATGCATTGGGTAAAGATTTTATATCTCATGAGATAGACATGGCTGGAACGGAAGGTTATTTCGGTTCAGTGATACAGGACTGAAACGAGGAGTGAACTCGGTTCAGAAAAGGACTTTGTCCACTAAGATAGTCTTGGCAATGAGTCATGACTAACAAGAAACGATTTTTCCATGATTATGTGTGCATGCCAAAAAGTTTCATGTTTTATGTTATGATTATGGGGATCTCATTTTCACTTCTATGATTTATTCCATGTTAAGATATTATGATATCTTTTGCAGGTTTTGATTTTCATAAAGATATGATATGATTTTTATTTCCTTTATTTGCCCTTGCTGAGCATTTGAGCTCACCCTTTTATGTTTTCTTTTCCCCAGGTCAGGAAGATGGATATTAAGTAGAATATGCTAAAAGGGACCCTATATATGATGAAATAAATGGGAGACACTGTAGAAGATTTATGAACCAGTTGTTTATGTTTCCCAGTTTCTAAAGACACTATACCTATACGGTCCTTTGTGGTTTTGTCATATGTTGTAATAAGTGTGCTTCAATTTCGAAGTATTAACAATGTATGTAAAGTATGGGTCGTTATAATTACACAAGGTAGTTATGGTCTCCTTACATATCCCCTTATCACACAAGCATAGGACCTAAGTGTAATGTGTGCTAAGGTGAGAGAATCCACGGGAGGCTCGGCCAACATCACACGAGTAGTAATTTCTATTAGTTTGATCTTCTCGCAAAGGAGATTTAGTACTAGCTTCACAAGATCATGTTCGGCTTGGGTTTGGTCTAGAGCAAAGCCCAGTGGTGCTACCTTCTTCCCAAGTTCTGTTAGATGGGCTTCGATCAGTCCAAGACTACTGGGTGAGGCCATCGAATCTTCTTTCTATATTAATTAACCAAGGTCACTTTTATTTATAGACAAAAGTTGCAACATTCATTTTTCAATAGTCATATTGACTAACAGTCATATAATAGTCAAAACCCAACAATCTCATTTTAATTATACTCATGTTATCAAATGAAACAATTTTTTTGAGTATCAAAAATAAAATTACACACAAAATTTGGAAACAATATTTATTCAAAATATCGGGTTGTTAACATCTTCCCCCATTAAGAAATTGCGTCCTCGCAATTTTTAAAATTCCGTTTTTAAATTTCATTGAAAGCCCCACTTCAAAAAATGAGTCAGTAACACTATTACATTAAAAGAAATAAAAGGACGTTCAAAGGCCACCTGAGTTAACCCATACTGGGATTCCATGTAAGAAAACATGGACATGGAGGAAAAAACAAAGGGTCACGTTCTAAGGGAGAGTGATAGAAACCATGATTAAGAGAAAGTTAAAAATATGAAAATTGCAAACTTATGATCTGTGTAAATGGTATTTGATTACCCAGTAGGAAAGGTTAACAGACAATGTTTTTTTTACGTTTGTTTTTATAGTTTGGAGGAATTCATTTACTACATCGAATAAAAACAAAAGGAAATATATTTACATTCAAGTAGAGTTTCATCCTTTAACAGGTTTCTACCAAAACTAATCTTTTCTCCAAATGATGAGCATGCAAAACTACTTGGTCTCATCGAAACACAAGAATCATATTCTAGAGAATCACGTAGTCCACAAAAGATTTGTAGTATTTCTGCTATCTTTAAGCATTATCCCAAAAACACAAGGGGTAAGATAAAACAACTCTTCAAAAAGAATGAATCTCATAGGAAGGGAAACTACTTTTAAATCTTCAAAGATCCACGATACTACCCAGAGTTCATCATAGACCATTCAGTAAATAATTGTCCTTCAAATTCCTCAAAATAAACCAAACTAAGATTGAAACCCAAATACAAGAAGGATTTGATAACATAGTCTTCCAAAATAAACTTTATCATTCATCTCCAAACAACATCAACCACTCCTAACATCTTATAACAAAATTAGATAACCTAAACATTTTTTCCCCAAGATAGGTTAATAATATCTATATGTAACCTAAATTACTATATGTAAACCTTAAATTCATTGATTCTTCAAAATAGAAGTGAACCTTTATTCCTCAAAGAAAATATCCTAGTAATCTATTTACCTCAATCAAATAGGGTTCCCAAAATAGTGAACGTCTTCCAAAATAATAATCATCTTTTAATCCCCTAATCATCTTTATCATATTAATACGGAAATCGTCACATTTCCTATCACATTGGTTGTTGGGACATGTTCTTCCATTTCCTTCCATTAACTATGAAAAGAAAGTAAAATTAGGGGCTTAAATACATAGCCAATAATAATGAAAAGGAACTTAAGGAATAGAAGGATAACTTGTAGAAGAAAATTATACACTAACATGTGATTCCCTAGGTTCCAAACTTGGTTATCCATGATCATATATTCTTATGTGAATCTTTATTTTATTTTAGCTTTGTTACTTTAATAATGGTTCATACTAAGATTATGAATTACGAAAGCATATCCCCCGGGAGTGTCGTAACCAAGAGTGCAGCAAGGCCTGTTGTCGTGTACCAGATCCCGTTAGATTCTAGCTCAAAGCAGTGTTTTCGGGTTTTACCCCTATGTATATCTGTGCCAGAGCCACCTCTATCTACTCGTATCAAACAGGGATGTATTTCCTTGGCAACCCCTTACTCAATACTCACCAAAATACCAGGAAGATTTCCTATATTAAAACTTTTCTATTGGGTTCTTACTAATGTTTTCATATGCTAATTTCCAAAAATAACTAAACCATCCTTTGATACCAACTATATCATCCCGCATTTTTATAACATAACATTTCATTACATTTTGCAAAACCGAGGATCATTAAGGTTTAGGGTCTTGGAAACCAGGATCTTAATAAATGAAACAAAAAAAAATTTCCTCTTAAACACTTGAAAGGCTTATCCTTATGTTCATTCTAGGTTCATTACTGTATCTCATAACCTGTGTACATACATAAAAGGAAAGGGTGAGCAGAGGGCCCGGTAAGGGAAATAAGGGAAACATTTAACATGTGAACTTGAGATACATCAATAAAGTCATGAAAAAAACTTTAAGGCCTGAGAATGAAATCATGAGGCATATCATAATAAAAATAATGTATTTCATAACATGAATATGTGGATAAAACATTTTACAAAGACAATCATTTCTATTTTACCAAGGTCCATCCCCAAGGTGTCAATAAAAATTACCAACATTATTTACCGAGGTATCAGTCTAACTGGTCATCTCTAGAGATTAAGCCTTTACCCAATCCATTGGAACGCTATCAGGGCACACCATTGACATGTCTTTATTATCATGTGATCCACATATATCATCATCAATCATTTCATAAACAACCCATATATAATAAAAATATTGAGTTTCATTTCATAATCATAACGTTTTAAAAACTTCTATAAAGACATGATCATTACGTCACCTTAATCCCATGGAAAGGGAAAGCGAGTCTCATGTATGTAAATCCCAGAATATAAAATATAAAATTTTGGTATATATGTTAATACCCCAATAGAAAATATATATTTGAGTATTCAATTAATAAAATATAATAACTTTAGAAAAAGAGAGAGTTATTTTGAGACCGAAATTCTACAGCATAACGGCTATGTTTCGGGGTTTTAGAAAACATTGAAAAGAGAGGGAACACGGATCAAACAATCATAAATGACCCATAAAATAGTAGAGGGACCGCATATGAAGGATATATGAACATGGTAATGAAATTTGAAAGACATACCATTTGAAATGAAAAAATTGGAAGGAAGAAAAAAAATTAGATTTCTCTTATGAAAATCTGGCAGCCTAACGACGTCACTTAAACATCAACCAAAAATGAATTGACAAGATCAAATAGGGTCTATCATCATATGAAAAGAAGATTTCATTATGATAGATATAGAGATAATACCCCAAAATAATAAAATGTAACTTGAAAGACTTGACATGAAAATTGATCTTGAAAACGAGAAAGGTGAAAGAATCCCTTAAAACATTGGCAGCCTAACGGTGCCACTTAAAACTTCAAAATACATAATTGAAGATATAAAATAGGGTCTATAATCTTATGAACATAAAATATAAGTATGATAGATATAGAGATCATACCCCAACATAAAAAAGGAACTTGAATGACTTTACATGAAAATAGATCTTTCAAAAATGAAAAAGTTGAACGAGTACCTTAAAAATTCGGCAGCATAACGGCGCCACTTAAAACATCAAAATACTGAATTGAAGAGATTAAATAGGGTCTATCATCATATAAACATAAGAGTTCAGTGTAATAGATATATAGAACATACCCCAACATAATAAAAAGTAACTTGAAAGACTTGACATGAAAGTTGAACTTTGAAAAATGAGAAAGGTGAACAAATCCCTTAAAAATTCGGCAGCCTAACGGCGCCACTTAAACATTCTTAAAATGTATTGATGAGGGAAAGAGGGAGTATCTCATCATATGAACATGAATAGGGTATTAATATTAATATGGAACAATATCTTCCAACATAAGAACATGGAGCATAAAAAATTGACTTAAATGAGATTACTTGAAAAGAAAGAGAGAGGTAGGATCCCTTACCTTAAAACGTAACTCTTAAAACACAATGGTTGGGACCTTGAGGGCTTGGGGAACCTTGAGAGGACTCCTTGGGAGGTAAAGAGACTAGAGCTTCGTTGGGGGAGAGTTGGGAGTTGAATGGATGACAGGATGGCTTGGTATTCATAGGGAAAGTGAGGGAACAAGGCATTAATGGCCAAGGGACACCTCAGTAGTGGTTTTGGAAAAACCATGGGCTTGCCCCTGGTATTTTCCCATGGTATTGGCCTCATGGGACACCTCATACGTTATCTTACTATTCATAAGTCGACCATATTTATTACATACGTAATACATTATTTAATGATGTCATTAAACACCCGTAACATAAAAACTGTATTTTCACTATTCATCAAAAATTCAACTTTCTAAGAAAAATCCCAAAAATTCACTTTAACCAAATATCAATGCTCTGATTTCAGAAATGAACTTTATTTTATAAAAATATTTTTTTAAATATTTTTAATTTAAATTTTAAATAAATACACTATTCACCAAAAATTCATTTTTTTCAGAAAAATCCCCAAATATTACCTTAACATAATATCGATGCTCTGAGTTCAAAAATGAAATCCATTTTATAAAAATAATTATCTAAATATTTTTAATTAAAAACACTATTCAACCAAAAAAACTAATACTTGACTAATAATTTATGAAACCGTTATTTAACCATTTTATTGAATCACATTACTTAATTAAGGTTCCTAGATTATATTAAATATTTATTTAATTGAGATTACTAATTCATTTTGTCACATTACTAATCCTAAGCATAAAATCACTATTCATAATTTACTATTCATCAGAAATTATGTTGATCTTATTAGACTCTAAATTTTGTACTGAACATAATTGTAGAAGACAATTTTTTAAAAATCATTACACATTTTTAATTATTTAAGGTTTACTTAAACATTTTTTAAAATTTCCTTTCTCTAAAATTCACCAAAAATATGCATATTATATTTATCCGGACATTTAAAAATTCATAAAATTCATCATAAGAAGAAATCAAAATTTTTATTTAAAACAAAGGATTACACATGGTAGTTATGGTATCCTTACATATCCCCTTATCACACCATCATAGGACCAAAGTATAAGGTGTGCTAAGGTGAGATAATCCAAGAGAGACTCGACAAACATTGCACGTGTAGTAATTTCTATCATTTTGAACTTCATGCGAAGGCGATTCCATTCTAGCTTCACACGATGAGGTTCGGCTTGGGTTTGGTCCAGAGCAAAGCCTAGTGGTGCTACCTCCTTCCAAAGTTCTGTTAGATGGGCTTCGATCGGTCCAAGATTACTGGGTGAGGCCATCAAATTTTCTTTCTATATTAATTAACCAAGGTCACTTTTATTTAGAGACAAAAGGTGCAACATTCAGTTTTCAACAGTCATACTGACTAAAGGTCATATAATAGTCAAAATCCAACAGTCTCATTTTAATTATACTCATGTTATCAAATGAAACAGTTTTGTTGAGTATGAAAAATAAAATAACACAAAAAAATTAGGAAACGAGATTTATTCAAAATTTCAGGTCGTTACAAATCTCATCGGGTTGCGACAAAAATAGAACCATAATAGCAACAAAAATAACAACACAAGTCATCTGAATCCCTCTAGATGAGATCATATCAACCATAAATCTCAAAATAAGAAAACAGCTATAAACGAGGTAGTATGGCTTTACCTTGTACAAGGGTCATCTATTCCCGGGCACAACTTAATACCACGTACCTATTCTGTCATATCCCTGGCTAAGGCTCCGAACAGTAAGTCAAGAGAAAATTACTCCCTCTGATACCACTTTGTAACATCCTGGTTCCAGAAACCACCCAGAGGTGCCCCGTACCAGGTTGGTCACAGGGCCTCAAGAACATTTCACCAAACACCAGAGGCTGCCGACTAGCAGCGAGGGTCTTGGGTGTGATAGTGGAGAAACTATGCCCTCATTGGAAGAGTACATAGTGGAAGTAAATAAACATGACACAACCGAGGAAGTAAATAAAAAACAGTAATGAACAAAATAAGACCGAAATGGTAAACAACTAGAGAACACAGATATATATATGTATAAAATTATGCATGATTCATATGTCTAGGAACGCGTCCAAACAAGTAACAATTCTAGAAAACACCAGAGTACCAAAGAAGTAAAAAATAAAGTAAATAGCTCATCAGCATCGCAAACCAATGCTTGGTACCATTCTCTCATGATCCAAACAATCAAGTATGAGAAGTCAAAGGGAACTTTTCCTTGTCTATACTTGCAATAACATAGTCTTCTTGGGCCAAAATGCATAGACCAGACAGGGTGTGAGACTAAAATCTCTGTATGCAACCACCCGAAGATCTGGGCCTAATAGTCAGTGAAAATGTTGTGGGCAATAGTACAACAAGCAGTAAATAGGAAACAGTAGAAGGATAATATATAGAAATAGTCAATCCACATAACAACAAGCAGTAGTGAAGAAAGCAGCTAGACACAATAGGAAACCCTCTGGGAAGTACTCACAGCCATCCCCTCTAGTCCTAATCAAGAATTACCACAACCCCCTGGGCAGTGCACTCAACCTAACCCCTCTGGTTTGGTCATACGAATTATAAGACTCTCTGAGGAAGCTCACTCGGTCAATTCCCCTTATAGTCTAGGGTAGTTAGGGACTCTCTGAGGGAGATCACGTGATCTAACCCTCTTGTCCCCAAGGTCTAGAGACTCTTTGAGGAAGCTCACTCGGTCAATCCTCTTATAGCCTCAGGTATACCATAGACTCTCTGAGGAAGCTCACTCTGTCAATTCCTCCTCTAGCCTGGGAAGGTTTTAAAGACATTCAAACAAGTAAAGACTCTCTGAGGAATCTCAATCATTCTAACCTCTTGGAGTCTATAATATCCAAAGGAAATCTAAGAAGCTCACTCGGTCTATTCCCGGTAGCCTATAATATCCAATGTACTCTGGGAATCTCACTCGGTCTATACCTTATAGTTTATGGCACCGGGTTCTCATGGCCCCATGCCAGTCTGTGCATAATAATGTTATAAGGCCCAATTACACCTATAGAGATACTTGGCTAACAAAATCACACCTATAGAGCTACATGGATAAATAGTAAACAACAAATAAGCATATTATCAACATTTGTCCATCCTACGGTCACTAGGCATGGAAGCAGGCAAAAACTCCAAGGCTAACAGTGACCCAAAGGACGTAAACAGAACAGAGCATGGGAAAAATGTCCAAGAATAACAATTATCCAAAAACATGATCAAATAACCTCTACACAAGCATGCAAGCAAGGCAGTAATGCAACAAGGGTAAAACGGTAAACACACAATACCCCGTTCATGGGTATTGGTGGAAGTTGCACATAAAACACAAAGAATTCGAATGGTAAGGCACAAACCACATACCTGGATGCTAGAATATCAATATAACTGAGCCACAAAGATTGATTCTCCTTATAACGTTGAAGATCTGAGAAAATCTTCAGAACATTTTACTGACAATATCTTGAGAAAGGGGAGTAATTGGAAAACAAGTCTCAAGGAGAAGGAAGAACTCACCGATACGGTTCCAACACAATCGACAACGATCTAATTGGATAACAGATGGAGGCTCAGAGGCTCGGAGAAGATCTGTGGTCATACAGCTTCTCACATTCGAACGATACCTAGAAGAAGATGTTTCTTTTGATTAAGCGTGACCCCGGTCTGTTTAATGAAAAAAATACACAGTGTGTACTTCTTAAGTATAGGGTATGCACTATACTTTTTCCATACTCCACTTTAAGAAGCCTCCACTTCACCCCTACACACCGTGTGTGTGGCTCGGAAATGGTCAGTACATGGCCTGGTGTGACAAGGGAGTACACGTTTTGTACATCAAAAATTTCTAGAAAAATCCTCTTTTATCAAAAGCTTCATAAAATTAATGAAATACATGAAAACGAAGATCCGAGGTTCTTACACGTCGCCTTTGGGTATCCCTGGTGGCCCGCGCCGCCCGGGTGGTTCCCCCACCGAGTCAGACCAACGGGCCGACTGGTGGCCCAGTGGGCAGAACCACGGCCTAGTTGGGTGGACCCATGTCTGGTCAGACCCGATTTAGGCTAGTTCGGTTGAGGTCGATCCGGTTCAGCCCATGTCAAACCGGGTCGGGCCCATCCGACCGAGACAGACCATACCCTAACCCAGTACCGACCAGTTACACAAAACATGCCCAAATATCTAAACCATACATTCATTTGATGACCCATATATGGCTTTAGGATCTTTAGGAAAAGGATATCCTTTTGAGGCACTCTTCATGAGTTATGGGAAAAGATGGTGTACGGTCGGGTTGTATCGAACACAAAGCCAACAGGGCCATCGACACTAAAATGCCTCTATCTTGCAATCCATGCCTCGTATTGATGAGATGTTTTTGGATTTGGGACTCTCTTGAGGAGACAAATATTTTGGAATATTTTATGGTTACTTTAATGGATATAAATATGAAGAGAGTGGATTGAGGAGCGTTCCTCCCAAGTAGGCTTCGTACAGAACCCTACGGTTGGCTGTGACCTGAAGACAGCTAGACAACGGCCTAGTGGGAAGCGGCCTTGTATAACCCTGCATCACCATGGAGGGGAGTAGCTTTGTGTGACCCGACAGACCCACGGTACTCGATAGGAGGAGTACCTCAGTTTGGCCAAGGTGGGAAGTGACTCTGTGTGACCTTGCAGGCCCACGGTGGGAAGTGGCTCTGTGTGACCCGTCATGCCCACGATACCCATCATGGATGAGTACCACAGAAGTTAAAGGATAGTGGGAAGTGGATCTATGTGACTCCATAGCCCCACTTTACTTGATAGAGGAGGAGTTCTCCAGCATATGAGGATTTCGGCGATTTGGTGATCCTTCTATCCTTGACCTAAAGTGATACCTGGTGTGAGTTGACTTGTGTAATATAAATTTGCTTTGTGATATACTTACCATTTGATGTGTGGTATTTATTTGTTGTTTTGGGGGTCCCCATTGAGTTTACTGTCTCTCACCCCCTGTATGGGCCCTTCCCATGTGTGTGTTGTGTCTCGTGAAGATGATCGATGCTTCGATGAAGGACTTGGTGGAGTTGGACAAGGTGGACTACAATGAGATCTGATAGATGAGACGTACTCACTCAGCTTCTAGTAGCTACAATAATCATATGATCAGGTGGTGATTTATGTGGATATCCATTAGGGAACTATTATACGTTACTACTTTCAGTTCATTCTTTGCGGGTTTCTGTTCAGGCCCTTTTACTTTTAGTTGTGATTGTACTAAGTTTCCTCTTAGTTGTATACTATCTCTATTCTTTTGAGTCGATACATGGTTGGGTTTGTGTGTGTGTGTGTGTGTGTATGTATCTGTGAAAATGACTCCCACTTTTATTTTTATGCCCTAGGTGATAGTCTCCAGCCCCTAGCCTTCGGGAGGCGGGCATGGGGTAGTCACAGCAGGGGCCTTGGGGGAGAGGTTGTGAAAAAGTGGTATTAGAGGTGGTTGGTTCTACCTCAGATACCAGGAGTCTATGTTTTTGTTTTAAACCAATAGTGTTATTTGTGGTGAGTCTGACCTTCAAGTTCGAGGAGTCAAGGTTTGGTGCGGCGGCTGACGTATCCATACACTAGAACCTTGAGTCCTACTTTTCGGCTCAATGCACAAGAATATTGGTTTCATTTTGTTTTTTGATTTCAAATGAATGCCATATCACCAAGCATAATGTTATAATTGTGGAACATCTTTATTTATCTTAGGATGCCTCCCCGAGGACAACCAGCCAGGATCCAGATGAGTGAGGGAAGCCCTCCCAGGGACGAGACATCCATCCAGGGACTAGTGTTTGATATGGTCCCACCGGGTGGTTCCTAGTGCTACCGCCACCAGATTGCCATCCCCTGCAACCAATGGTCCTATTAGATTATGTTCATAGGCTCAATGCCCTACACGAGTTTCCGAGTCAGAGACCTCCCAGGTTCAGGGGAGAGACATATCCTTAAGTCACTGAGTATTGGATAAAGACCATGATGCGGGTCATTCGTTTAGTGAGGACACCGTCTGACCAGATATAGATCTTGGTGGCAATCCTTCTGCAGGGATAATCTAGGACATGGTAGAGTTTGACCTTCCATGTTCAAGATGTGGCGACCCCTACTTGGGTTGACTTTGATTGGATTTTTGGGAGTATTTTTTCCCTGCGATGTTGAGCTCTTTGCGCATTCAGGAGCTGCTTCACTTTCATCAGGGCAACATTACAGTGGTCGAGTACTCGACAAGGTTCACAGAGATTTACCACTAATGTATAGATTTTGTGCGAGGCCCTTTCATCAATGCTTGATCCTTTGAACATGGGCTCATGAGGGAGATATGGGCTTCAGTGGTGACCCTTAGCATCCCCACCCAGGCTAGGGTGCTAGAGCGGGCCCTTCTTGTAGATAGCTTCCCAGCAGAGCTGGTGTCAATACCTAGAGCTGCCAGCAGACCCTAGGTAGCAGAGTCTTCGATAGGCAGTAAGCATTAGGCATGTGGGGCCAAATAGGTCTGGTCTTCCTGAGGGTGAATCTAGGACTCCTGGTCAGCAGTACAAGGATCCTGGTACATAGGGAGTCAAACTGTGCTATACGTGTGGCGGGAAGGGCTACATGGCTCGCGACTGCCCGTCCTGCCATACTGAAGATCAGCAGATGGTTAAGGGACCCCCGAGATAGAGGCATAGGTTCTAGTGAAGTGGTCCGTAGGGTGGAAGACATGGTAGATGAGATGGTCGTGCAGCAGGCAATGGGTGAAAATTTGAGGTTCTACTACCACCACCACTATGTCGTCCACCCCAACTACAGGGAGTAGGAAGACAAGGACGATCTCAGCTCCAGGTAGCTGAGGCATATGACCATGGAACTCCAAAGATGATTAGAGGTACTATTTTGGTCTATTCCACCCTATATGCAGTACTTAAAGACACATGTTCTAGTCACTCTTTTATTTCCATGACCCTCATTCAGATCTTGGAGATTTCGACGGAGCCGTTGGCTCGATCCTTACGGCTAGAGATTCTTATAGGTGGGGATTCGACGATTACACACTTGTTCCAGAAATGTGAGATTAATATAAGAGGTGAGGCCTTTGGATGGGATCTCCTAGTAGTGGTGTCGAGGCCTTACGATGTCATCATTGGTAGGGATTAGCTATACATAGTTCAATAGTGAGATTGATTTTATTAGGCGCAAATTGCGGTGTGTCTGCAGAGATGAGACCAAGTTTTCCTTCACCTGTGAGAAAGGAAAATTTGTAGTGCATGATGGACTTACCTCAAGGAGGGTGAAACGTATTACACATCAGTTTGATAGACTTACCCTCAGGGAAGTTGATTTTGAGAGTTTGAGTTGTCCTATCGTGGTGAACCAGTATATCGATGTTTTGTGTATGATATTCTGGGAATAATTCCAAGTACATATGTAAACTTTTACATAGAACTATACCCTAGAATGAAACTGATATCAAAACCAGCATATCGGATTGCTCCCGTGGAGCTTCATATGTTACGGGTACAGTTGGAGGAATTTCAATATAAGGGGTTCTTATGACCCAACGTTTCTCTATGGGAAGCCCCAATTTTGTTTTCCAAGAAGGCATATGGGAGTTTGAGACTCTGTATAAACTATCGGTACCTGAACCATGTTACCATTAAGAACAAGTATCCACTTACCCCGATTGATGATCTTTTGTATCAGTTCAAGGGATATTGTTGGTTTTCAAAGATAGGCCATAGGTCAGGATATCATCAGCTCAGGATACGAGAGGAGTATGTGCATAAGACAGCCTTCATTTGTCGGTATGGCCAAAATGAGTTCATAGTTATGATGTTTGGCATGGACAAGGCCCCAACAGTGTTCATGGAACACATGAACACTATCTTTTAGCCACACCTCGGTCACATTGTGGTGGTGTTCATCGATGGCATCTTGATATACTCAGTGATAGAGGAGGAGCATGCCTATCATCTATAGATAGTTTGGGATACACTTTGAGAGGACCAGCTTTATGGTAAGCTCTCAAAGCGCTAGTTCTGGATACGAGAGGTCCACTCTCTAGGACACGTTATCTCGGAGGCTTGAGTTGTGGTGGATACAACAAAGATATAGGTTTTGATTTCATGGGAGCCACCCAAGAGTGTGGCCGAGGTGTGGAGTTTCTTGGGGTTGGCTGGATACTACCATAGATTCATGCCTAACTTATCCTAAGTTTTATCACCCATGTCAGTGTTGACGAATAAGGGGAAGCCCTTCATGTGGACGAAGAGATGCCAACAGAGTTTCTAGGATCTAAGGAAGAGAATGACAAGTGCCCCCATCTCGAGGCTACCAGAAGAGGGCGTTGGGTATGCAGTCTACTGGGATGCATCAAGGGGTAGAAAATGGGTGTGTCCTAATGCAGAAGAGAGCAGTGATCGGAAATGGCTTACAACAGCTGGGATCACATCAGTAGAACTATGATACCCATGACCTAGATTTAGCATTAGTGGATTTCACCTTGAAGATATGGAGACATACCTTTATAGGAGAACATTTTACAGACTACTTTGATCACCAGAGACTCGGGTATATCTTCTCTAAGAAGGACCTGAACCTGAGACAATAGAAATAGATAGAGTTCCTCTAGGACTATGACTTTGAGACAGTCTAAACTCCTAAGAAGGGGAATTTGGTAGCAGATGCACTCAGCAAGAGGTCTTGTCTACAGTTGTTGAGTGAGGAGACCTAGCTGCTAGCTGTGTTATAGATATCCTTTGTAGATAGAGATGGAGCAGCTTACCTCAGTTCTATAACTGTCACTCCCCAACTTCTTCTGTGAGTTAGGGAGGTGTATCTTGGGGAAATTGACTGCGAGTATTGGCGTGCTCAAATATCCTCAGGATAGGACCCTGATGTATTTTTTGAAGGTGGTGATAACGTCGTACTCTTCAAAGGATACACCATAGTACTAGTGGTGATATTGGAGGAGGTGTTGAGTGAGATCCATACGTCCCCTCTAGACGTACATCCTGTTATGGAGAAGATGTACTAGGCCATCTAGGGTCAGCATTGGATTCCATGGATGAAGAAGGTTGTAGCAGAGTTTTTTTCACGATGCCTCACTTGTCCACAATTGAAGGTCGAGCATCATTTTCTAGAAGGCTTCACACAGCCACTATAGGTGCTAGATTAGAAGTGGGATGGAATCTCCATGGAATTTGTGATAGAGCTTCGACGTACATCCAAGGGACAAGATTCTATCTAGGTGATTGTTGACCAACTCACCAAGTCGGCCCACTTCCTACCTATCTGAGAGTAGGGATCAGTAGAGTGTTTTGGATGCCTCTACATACAAAAGATTTTTTGACTTCATGGGGTGACATCGACAATAGTCTTTGACCATTACACATGATCCACATCCCAGTTTTGGAAGGGATTTTAGGATACGTTTGGGACTCAGCTACATTGGAGCACTACCTTTCATCCATAGACGGATGGTCCGATAGAGCAGACAATTTAGATGCTGGAGGACATGCTTCATTCATGCGTCCTAGATTTTGACCATTGTTGAGAGGATCACTTTCCCTTGGTGGATTTCGCAGAAAATAATATTTATCACTCCAAGATTGGTATGGAACCATTCGAGGCCTTGTACGGTTGACCTTGTAGATCACCTATATGTTGGAAAGACCTAGGGGAGTCAGCACTTATGGGTCCAGAGTTGGTACGTGATACCAATGAGAAGGTGCAGATCATTTAAGAGTAGATGAAGACTATGCAGAGTAGATAGAAGTCTTATGATGATAGGAGACATAGAGCTTTGGATTTCCAAAAGGGGTACCAAGTATTCTTGCGAGTATCTCCTACATGGGGACTATATAGATTTGGTCGGTGTGTAAGTTATCACCGAGGTTTATCATATCATTTATGATACATCGGAGGATATGCGAAGTGGAATACCTCTTGGAACCTCCACCACAGTTGGACATGGTGCATGATTTATTCTAAATATCCCAATTGAGGAGATATGTGTATGACCCATATCATGTCATCGACCATAGAGAGTTGGACTTGAATGATGGGGTGACATTTTCCGAGGTTCCAGTAGAGATTGAGGATCGACAGGAGAGAGTCCTTCAAGGGTGGTCAATACCTCTAGTGTGTGTTCACTGGAATCACAGGAACCTCTAGTAGAGCACTTGTGGGGCAGGAGGCTCATATTCATTCTTAGTACCACCATTTTTTTCCTTAGTCTATGTTGTGGCTTTTGAGGATGAAAATACCTAAGGTGGGGAGAATGTAACACCTGGATTTTCCATTAATTTTTTTTAATTATATGGAATTATTACGAGTCTGTGAAAATTGAAGGTGCGTGATTCTACGTCCTAGTGTTACCAAAATGAATTTATGAACCTTTTTTTGGGTACAATCAGTAAACTCATGTGTAGTGTTTTCTAACTTTTGAACTGTTGCTCAGATTAAAAATATGAAGGCACAGTTGAATCTACAACACTGGGATTCTCTTACGAGAGGCTATACTTTGGATGTAGAAGGTCTATAAAAAATGTTATGTTTTTTGACCTTTAAAAGAAATGAAATAAAATAATTTTATTATTTTTTCCATACCCTAAAAAGGACAAGCCAAGAGGTCGGCCAGCGATGTGTCAAGACAATAAATGGAATCACCTACCAACCCTAAGTAACGATGTTGTTGGGGAATTAAGAAGCTTCCAAATTAATGAGACCCATTTATTTCTAATGTTGTTACTTACTTTCCCCTCTTCAATGTATATAGTGGTTGGGGGAATGTATCAACACAGATTCTCTAAGAAACGATGTATTGAAGGAGAACTGTGACGATGGATCCTTTGAGGATGGATCCAATCCCAACCGAAGGTGACGTGAAATGATGATACCATGAACCAGTGATTGTTGTTCGAGCGGCGATCGAGACGACTTGATGTGGGGATGACGTACAACGAAATATCTTGAACCATGTGTTCTCTCCAATGTTTTGAGGTAGGGGTTGTGTTGATTGATTTTTTTCCCCGTGTTTCATTATAAAATTATAAGAACAGATCAACTCATAAAATAGATGATCTGTTATTCTTTTTCTATATACATAGGATGGTGTGTATTATCATTAGGATTGGGATTGCAATCAAGGCATGAAATTACGTTGAACTTTTTTTCAAAACCCCGTATTTATTTTTCAAACGAGGAGGGTGCGGGCCGATAAGTACAAGGGCCGAGCCCTTCCACTTGTTTGTTCGCTATGATTTTCCATTTTGGAGATGGAACCAAGCCTAATTAGGGATTACCCCAATGAAGAACGTGATCCCGGAAGGTCCTAGGCTTAGACGACGCAGGAATTGGGCCACCAGTGCACGACCGGAGGCCTGGCAAGCACCCTTCCGCCAGCACCGGCGCTGATGGAAGCACACATAGGCTTGATGGTGGAATGCAGTGGCACTGGCTACAAGCCCAGTGGAAGGAATGGTCGATTCCCCTTGTAGCAGCAGAGCAGGGGTGGGGTGTGCCCCTGGCGGCGCACCCACGAGGTAGTAGGGCCACGACCTGCGATGGCTGTGGTGGGAGAAGGGGTCGCCGGATCGACCGATGGCCAATGGAGAGGGTGCGCGTCAATAGTACTCCCGACGCCAAAGCAGCGGCCCGTCAGCCACGGCATGAGGGACCCGCGGTGCCATGTGCTGCCATGTTGGGTCAACCCCCATGGGTTGACCTACTGACTTCGGTCTATGACACGTCAACCCTACCTGGACACACCACATATGGGTGTCCCTAGCGGCACGTGCCACTAGGGGGTGGCACCGCCAGGTAGGCCCAACGGACCAACCCGCGGCCTGACTCGCGGCCCAGTCGGGTCAGGCCAGGAATAGTGGGCCGGGTTGACCCGAGTCAGGCCGGGGTGACCCTGGTCGATCTGGGTCATCCCATGCCAAACCAGGTTGGGCTGGTTTAACGATGGCAGACTGGACCAGGACCCAATACCGAGCAGTTAAATAAAACGGGCCCTGACATCTAAATTGGATGTCCATTTGATGAACAGTCTGCAAGATTAGGATCCTTAGGAAAAGGAAGTCCTTTTGAGACACTCCACTTGATTTTGGGAGAAATTCGAGGTCTGTATGGGTTAGATCGAACATGAATCCAATCGGTCCATCGACACTAAAACACATGTATCTTAAAAACCATGCATCCAATTGATGAGTAGTTTGCGGCTTTGGGAATATATAGAAGATATAGATCTTTTTTAATACTTTGTGGTGACTTCCCGGGATATCAGAATGTGGAGAGTGGCTTGAGTAGTATTCCTCACATGTAGACCATGTATGGAACCGTACAGTTGAATGAGACCTAAAGACTGCTTGATGATGGCCTAGTGGGAAGCGACTCTATGTGACCCAGAAGGCCCATGGTGGGGAGCAGCTCTATATGACCTAGCAGACCCATGGTACTCGACAAGAAGAGTACCTCAGTTCGACCAATGTTAGAAGCAGCTCTGTGTGACCTAGCAGGACCATAGTGGGAAGCGGCTCTGTATAACCCAGCATGCCCACAGTACCCATCAGTGATGAGTACCAAAAAAAATTAAAGGTTAGTGGAAAGCAGATTTGTGGGACTCGGTAGGCCCACTATACTCAATAAAGGATGAGTTCTATAGTAGCTGAGGAGTTCGAATATTTGATGATCCTTCTATCCTTGACCTAAAGTGATACCTTTTGTGAGCTGACTTGTGTTGTGTACTTTTTCAATGTGCTATATTTCCCGTTTGTTGTGTAGTCTTTATTTGTTGTTTTTTGGGGGTCCCTACATAGTTTAGTGTTGCTCACCCCTTACACAGGTCCTTCCCATGTGTGTTCCATGACATTTGTAGACGATCAATGCTTTGACGATAGAATTGGTGGCATTGGACTAGGCGGACCACATTGAGATCCAACAGATGAGACATACTCTATATACATACAATAGCTACACTACTCCTATGATCTGGTGGGGATTTCTGGGGATGGCCATTAGATAACTCTTTTACTTTACTACTTTTATTACTTTATTTTGGGATATGTATTCTGGCCCTATTACTTTCAGTTGTGACCATACTCATTTTCCTCCCGGTTGTATACTATCTCTATTCTTGTGAGTTTGTACTTGGTTGTGTTTGTCTTTGCCTATAGGTATCTAGGAAAATCCATCCCACATGTTGGTTTATGCCCTTGGAACTAGTCACCAGCCCCTCACCTTCAAGAGGAAGGCTTGGGGTAGTCACAGTACGGGCCCTAGGGGATGGGTCGTGAAAAAGGACTCAATATAACTTTTTTCCCTCTCTTTCACATTTAGATGTCCATCATGATTCATAGATTTAGAAATTTGGGTCATAATAGCATCATGATTTTTCATTCTATCTCTTATTTCATTCGATTTCTCTATAGGAAAGTTCTTTTATTGTCCATCAAAACTTCTATTAACATGGTTCTTTTGGGTTCTATCCATTGACTAAAATAAAAAATCAAATATCAAGATTCATTTTTCATACTGAGGAACCATATATTCTTGAAAAGTCACTTATATGAATTCTATAATTTTACAACTTCTTTAATCTATGACACCATTGGTTCATCTTAAGTTATTCATTTCAAGATTATATTTATATCCATTTTGATGGTATGTGAAGAGTTTGTGAATTTATAAAGAATATCCTATAGGATTGTCAAACCAAGTGTGCCGCAATGCATATTATCACCTACCGGGTTACGTCGAGTCAGACTCGGTGCACCATGTTACATTTTCCCGCTAGGTACATCTATTATAGAGCCACATTATATTTTTGTATCTATACATGGATGTATTTCAAGAAAAACACTCACTCAATACTTTACCAAAATTACAATAATTAGGGATGTACTTAGGGTTCTCACTAAGGCTTTCTTATCTTATATGTCAAATGTGAACTAAACTTATATTTAGATCCAACTATAGAGGCCCTCACATTTTACACATTAACATTGCATTGATTTTTCAGAATTTCTTAATACATTACATAAAAGACTCCCAAATAACATATTAGTCTAGTGCCTTTGGAAACATGGGAACATAAACACAGGTACATAAGTGAGATAAATTATCCCTCAATAGGTTATTTATGACCTTCATCCTTCTTATAAAGAGTAACCATAATACATATCATCATAACCTGAGTGAAAGGAAAACATAAAACAGGGTGAGATCAAATTCGCAGTAAGGGTCAACAAGGGAGATATGTAAATATAATAATTAGAATAAGGGTATGAGGACATGGCAACGAAATTATAAGATCATACCCTTCATATTAAATATCATTATTAGTAATCATAGCATAAATATTGGTAGTTCATAAGTCATGAATCATATGGAAATAAAGAACATGAGCCATGAAATCATGACATAGGAAATGGAACTATGGTAGTCACATAATCATATAATAATTACTTCCATGGTAGTCAAGGCATCGGTTCCAAGGCCATACTTGTTGTATGGGTTCACTTCTCAAACAATCTTTGTATTCATGGTTCACTCTCATGACCATCTTAGTGGTAAAAGTCTCTAATGTCTATCTCCTGAGATATAAATATTTACCCAATGCATTGGATGGAGATATAGGTCACACCCATCGAATAATTATATCATGCATACATATTCCATAAAATCATAAAAATTCATTTCATAAACCCTGAAATGAAATGGCTATCATAAACCTTTAATCATATCATAACCTTTTGAAAAGAGATTGATTTCATAATCCTTTCACGAAAGAATATCCAATTGAAAAAGAGGGTTTCATAAGCATATAATTAGTGGAAAAGAAATAAGTTTCATAAACATCATGATATCAACACAAAAACCATTTATATAAATAATATTAATGGATACATTTATAATTTCCCTAAAATTCATGAGTAACCCTAGTGGATGTCACCTTAATGGGAAATAATTTTTAAAATCAAATCCAAATATTTATTGATGAAAATATCATTTTTTCTTTGAAAATAATTTCCTTTCTTAAAATTGTGAGAAATTCTAAAACAAATTTTTTTTTGAAAATAAGGATATAATATTATAGGACATGATTCATGAAAATAAGGCCTCATGAAAGAGTAAAAATATATTCATTCCATAAAATTTAAAATAAAAAATTTTCCTCATACATGTTCTGAAAAAAGTCAAAAAGTACCTTGTTTAGATAAATACAAAAATATTCCTTTAAAACTATGTAGTAAAAAATTAAAAAATGGTTAAAAATGACTTTAAACAACTATTGGAGAATAGTAAAACTTTTTATGATTTTTTTTTGAAAACATGGACGTGGATTATAAATATTCCTCAATAGATTCTTACATTAAAACAACCTTATATAATAATGAGATTAGGGAATTAACCGTCACCATATATCTTGACTCTAATCGTACTTGTTAAAACTGACTATATAATATATACAAGTTTATTAGAAATTGACCAAAAAAAGATATTCATATTTTTAATACCATATTATATTTTATTAATACGTTATGTTGCCTATTTATTATTACCATCTTGTTAATGTTACGTTTTGGGTGATAACCTCCTTGTTAATCGTATGAGATTTGACATAGTATTACTGATTCTCAAAATTAGATCATGATTTAATTATTTCCAGATTAAAAAACATGATATAAATATATTATATATTCAGTATATATTTATTTATAATTATATTTAATGATAAACCAAATACACCATTTATGGATATGGTAGGTCATACATATGCATAAACATTGTTTTCATTTTATTATCACCTTTAATGAGAAGAAAATATATGATGTATCACTATTTCATAATTATTTTAAAGTCATAAATAACATATATATTCATAATATATATCCTTATTCCCATACATGTGTATTATATTTGAATAACAACTCACATCACTCCATAGATATTGTAACACATATGTAGGCACGAGCGGCATATCATTTTCCAAAAATATTAGATGGTTGAAAAGGCATACATGATATTATTATTATATAGGTATAATTATATTATAAATATCATATATAATCATTTAACTCATTAACATTATTAGTCATGAAATATGGTGATTAATAAAATAGATTACACCATGGTGTCGAGACTGTAAGTCGTACGTACGTACACATGTTGATATTATTTTTTGTATGATGGATAAAAGGAGGGAAATGGTTAAACAATAATATGAATTAATTATCAGTTTATATATGATACATGAGATATTAATTTATTATATAAATAACATAATAATTTTATGTAAATGAAGAAAACAAATCGAAATTAATTGGAAAAACAATAACCTCTTCTTTAGTGGACTTGCTTTCGATCTCTTCTTAGGGACACTGGGGTCAATATTTTTGGTAGAAAAAGATATATATAAATTCACTAAGAATGTTTATAGGAGAATTATTTAGGTTTTTTTGAGCTATAAGTATCAAGTTAGGGTGAGTAAGTGAGGTATGAGAGTTATTTTTATAAGAGAGGGGTGGGCACTGTAGGGAACTCTTAAAATATTAAATTGAAATAAATTTATTTATTATTTCAAACACCTCCAAAGTGATTTATTTATAATTTGAGATGATTATGGGATTAAATCCTCATAATAAATTATTTTCAAATAGATTTAGGTAAAATTATTAATCATATCTTCTTGTTTTGACCCTTAGTTAAACTGTTTAACTCTTACCATAACAACTTGGATTTTTTACACTTTAGAGTTAATATAATTACTAAAAAATGACAAAAAATACCCCCAAGTGGATCATTTGTGAAATATTTATCTTTATTATACTTATTTTACTGAATTTTATATTTTTACTAATTTCATATCATTAATAAAATATTATACATTTTAAAGTATCATTTATGTCATTTTTCAATCTATTTCAAATTTTTCTTCTCAACAATATATTAAAAACATGATAACTTCGAAATAAAACATATAATATATATTTGTAGCATGTCTAATTTGTCTAAAAACAACTGGTTGTCCTTTATTATGTAAAAGTATATTTAATTGAATATTTTTTATATAATATAATTTATATTTCCTTTAATTAAACAATTACGTCACAATTAATATAAAATCCATTAATTAATTTATTTATTCTCTAAAATTTAGAAATAAAATATCATGATGGAGATAAATTTATTATGTTTTAAAATAATTTTTATCATTGAATTTATTTTATTTATAACCCTATATTAAATATTATTTTCTTGTTAATATTATGAGTTTGACATTTATAACTTATCTTTAAATAAAATATAATAAATATATTATTCATAACCAAGTGGCATAAGACGATCATAATTTGTACATAATATTTAGATTTCTCTAAAAGAACTCATCCAATAAAATTAGGACAAGTGTTAGGGTATCTTTATAATATCATCATATTATCTTTAACTTTAATTACCTGATTTACCATTAACCACGGTAAATGAAAATAAAAAATTACAAAAGTTACTATTAAAAAAATTAAATTCAATCCCATTAGACTATAAATATAATACTAATTTCAACCATGTATTCTTTTTGAAATTATATTCAAATAAGCAGACAAATTAACTTTAATTATAATCCTACAAAAGTGGAAAGAAGACAGGTAAAATGAACATTCAAAAGTTTAATAATTATTTATATAAAAATCTAATAAATATGTTTTCAATGACCACAATTGGATTAATATATGTATAATTGATCTATTTTGACATTAAAATCAATTTAATATATAATAATGTTTTTAAAAAATGTTTTCTTAACTACGGTTCAGTATTTTTCAATATCCATCCAAAAATGAATCTTCATAGAAAAATAATAAATATTAACACTATGTCAATTTTGACATTCTAAATTCAATAATTATAATTATTTATTAAAAATTAATTTATATTAGTGTCTAAAATTAATTTTATTACTATTCACAATAGGACATAAAAAGTAGATCCTTTAAGAAAATAATATTTATTAACATATAAAGGCTTTACCAAAAATTATACACTTTATTGTAAAAATGTTTTATTTATAATCAAAAAATATAAATTATATTTTAAAACTATCTATTAATATTCGTATCACTAATTCTAACAGCTAGGTTAAAATCTTCTCGTTTTAATAAATATAAAAAAATGTTTCATAGAAACTCATTATTATGTGTGACGCAAGCCAAGTTGGTGTTGTGTATAGAACAAGCAAAGTCTTTGTTTTAAAGAAGGAAAATTTTACTCATTGAAATTCAAGACATAAAAAAATTAATTTATTCAAAAACAATACCACAAAAACATGGGGTGTTACAAATCAACACCCACATATTTTGGTAGTACAAGATGTATGTGTCACAAGGGGTGTGATTATAGTGGAATGAGTGTGGCTTATGCACTGAGGATTCATAGAGACACTTCACCAGAGTTATATTCCATTAAACTATTGTTTCATGGGGAAATATATCTCTTTGATAATGAGAAAATATTATTAGCGCATGTACTTAAAATAGAGTCCCTCCTTTGAGGAATTTTCATCATATTGATGGAAATATAATCACAGTTCTCAATGATCACATGATTCATGCATGGTTTCATAAACTATAGTCAAAAAAATATAACTCACATTGCATGAGATAAAACCATTATATTTAAAAGGGGGTTATACTTTTTAGATTCCCTAGGGAGATTCAAGTGCTCTAAAATGAGTGATAATAGGAGATAAAATTTTGATTATTGATGAGATACCCTGATATTCTTAATATATTAGGTGTGTTAGGAGAATATTTCTTTTGGGTTTTTCACTTATGAGGATTCTTGTACAGGATAACCAACATGGGTATATCAACTCGAGGTAATGATGGAACCAAGAAGAATATAATAACTCGTTGTTAATGATATATTACGAGGAATATATTGATTGAATGTATATAATGAAATCTAAATGGAGAATCTTAAATTAAAGTAAATATGTGGGGATTACACATAATATCTACCTTTTGATGACTAACCTATTATGTTACCTAATTTAATACAATAATTATTAGGGTAAAAAACTAGTAGACAGATTAATTGGTATTAATCTAAGAAGAGAATCTGATTTTAGAGTCATTTTCATGATAAATCTAAAATTATCCATCTTAACTAAAGGGATATAAGAGATTCCATACAAATAGATCTGGAAATTAGGAAATATGGTAATAAATCAATGTGGTGGAATCTAGGATTGTGTAGGTATGTTGAAACCAAGGGGAAAATATCAAAAAAAAGTTATTCGAATGAATGGTTAAGGATTAAACATAAGAGACTCAAACATGTTATTTGGGAGGAATATATTGAGTCGAGGTGAATGTGTGAGGATTATACATAAGTGTATACATAAAATACCTAAGTCTATTCAGTAACCCACATGATAATTGGGAGAGAGGGGGGATTATACCTAGGTGGACTCCATTATATAGTTCACACAATAAAGTGGGGTGGGTAATGGTATATTAGTGTACCAATAACAATATATCAACTCTCTACAAATATGGTATGCATGGGTACCCAAGATTTTAACTTAGTTGAATTGTTTATTATCCCTATTGGTCAATAGAGAAGGTTTTTATATCGATTGAGGGATTAGATAATGATCATATCCCTAATGAGGGATTATAAATAGTTCATGGTACTTGTAAGGGATTAGCTGGATTACTTTTTTCTTATAGAGGTCTTAACTAAAGTTCTTATTCCTAGTGAGGACGTATAAAAAGTGATTAGACCTAGTGAAGGATTATATAAAGTTCTTATCTCAACTGATGGATTAGATAATGTGTTTCCACGAAAATTTTATCTAGTATATAGTTGTTTGAAAGGGGGTTCTTCATAATATCATTCCCTATAACAGGTCATGGGTATCGATGGACCAAAAAAGAGCCTATGCTCCTAAATGTTTCACCCAAATAATAGTATGCATGAAGGATCACTTGGGTTCTAGATTGCCTATGTGGTGCATCAACCAGGAGGTTTCTTGACCATGTGGGGTCTCTATCATGTAGTTCATCAAATAGGTGGTGAATCCAAATTAGGTGTGCTGATTATAGCCTTAGACTATCTTGGTATCATGTCCATGAAATTGACTATATTGAAAATTGGAGGTAAGGGTATCTCTTTGTACATTGTAGAAATGAACTGGGTGAGTAAGAGAATCATGGGAGTGGTGGTTCATGTAGTACATATATATGAGATTTCCTACGTATCCATAGGAGATATAAGAAAGGTAATTTAAGAAACTGGATAAAAAATTATTGTACATACCTTGTTTAAGGGGACATAAATTTCTCCCCATCTTTGAAAGCCTATATCTTTTGATTTGTATGTCAACTTTTGGACCGTTTACAGTCAAGTAGAAGCCTAAAAAGAGAGGTACAACTATAAATATACTATATAAAATTTATTATAATTATTTTTATTTAAAAAAATTCATGTAAGAGCCTAAAACAATTGATCTTTATACTAGGAAACCATTTTTGTTTGCTTTTGGTGAAATCTATATTGTATACACAAAGGGAGCTTCTCAGCACCCCATCAGTGGGTTGGGTGAAATTTATGTGGAATATCGATCCCTTGGTGTTTGATTAGTCTTATAGCACATGTAAATCCTATTGTTTTCTTGTATGGATGTACTTTTTTATACAAACATGAAATGTATTTTTTGAGTGGGGATGACATCATGAATTCTTTGAAAGAATGTGTGACATGAAATTTTTTCTGATGCCATAAGAAATCCCTCCCTATTATTGGATTTTTTAAATAAAATTAATCCCATTAAAAGGCAATTATAAGTCACCTTCCATGTTCTTTTACATCTATTGGGACTCTATATCTTACTCTCTAGTGACGATAATTTTTTCTAAAAGGAAGATAACAAATAAATGCTACTAAACTACTGTGATGAGTATCTGAACAATAGGAATTGATTTTACGAATTGGTATAGTTCTAATTCCCATAAGTGAAGAGTAAGTATAATAAAAGAATATTTTCAAATAGAACCATGATGGGATATCTGTATTTTGTTATTTATCTTGTGAGACTAGGAATCAGGCCACATGTTGTTCTGATAAAGGGACACTTAAATAGATCTAGCTCTTGCATAGTGTAATATAATTTTTAACATAGATTTACTGATGAATAACTCTATTATGAAATATCCAACATTGGTCTATCTCATAAATAGAAGATTTGATATAATCACTTACCATGAAATCATTAGTGGGGATGCATGTTTTAGTGGGGGAGCTATATGGATCTGATTATCATGCCGAAATTTTAGGACATACAATGTAGGCAACCCAAAAATGTTTAAGTTGATACATGATAGGCCATGATTAATTTACATTAAAATAATGAGGGGACTAGACACCCTAATATGAGTTATATGAAAATTAAATGTGATCAAATTTATACTTTATTTTGTTAGCCAAGAGGGAATAGCTCGGGTCTTCCTACGTAGAAATCGTTTCCCCAAAAAGATTTAAATATTTTCATTTTTTATCCAAGCTTTCTATTATTTTATTTAGGGAGATGATTAGTGGGTAGGAAAATTGATTTTACATAGGTTTTCCTATGTAGGTTTTCAACCGGACAAGTATTTTTCCTTTTCCTTTTTAAATGATAAATTTTCTTCTAAGATATATGGGGTACATGCCTATAATGTGGAGACTCAACTTTTCGTAGGATTTAATTTATGGGTTTTCAACATGGTGAGTATTGTATCTCTTTAAATATGAATATTATGGTATTAAATGTTTTTGAAATGAGTTACTGATGTTTTGGGTCGTATTTATTTAAAAATAATATTCTAATTTTAAGGGAATACATCATTGAATGTATATATTTCTATAGTTTATGGTCTTATATCATAGACCATGTGTTTCTATGGTTGAAGTTTATAGAGAAAATACTATGTGTTTCTATAGTTTAATTTCATATATATTAAACCATGTGACACTTTATTTTAACGTTGTATATCATATACCATTATGAATTGGTCTACATAGTGATGTACGTAAGGAAAAACTTAATATAAATATAGATCTCAACATCACATATTTAGATATCCTCAGTTCCTAATTCATATAGTTTAAGGATAGATTGATAAGATTATAAGGTACATATATTTTTTTGATCATTCAACAATGAAAAAATGACTGGGGTGGTATACATATTGAGGACAAGTCATAACCGTAAATTAATAAGGGATCAACACTATCATAGACAAACATATAAAATAAGGGAACCTTTTAGTTTATTGTTATCAGGATCATACTATTGAGTCATTTTATTTAAATTCATGTGATAAAGTCCATGTTTTTTATATTAGTTACCAATAGAATAATCTAAACATAAGGAATAGGGGGCTCCATAGTATAGGAACACCGAAATAAAAGGGGGAATAAGAATATAATCTTATAATATTTCATTTAAATTTAGGTTAATGCATGAATGTGTAATGTAAAGGGTATTTGAATCCAATGTAATAGTTGGGTTATGGAATGTGTAAATAATATTATATGAATTTCTTAATTATTTGTAAATTGTGCCTTGTTATAGTAGAATAACTATGGAAAAATGATAGAAAAGTAGATATATTCTTAGTCGTTGGAGACTGGGATGATTTTGTAGGTCGTTACCACACTCAGTCCAAAAATATCAATTGAGGTTCATGGTTCCCATTCCACTAGTTCTAAAACATCCCCAAGGTATTACTTCAGGGGATTAAGGGAAAATTGTTTTTTTCACCATCAAATCCTAGAAAGGTCCCTTCAGATAAGTCAATCCCTATTATTCTCTCTCCTATAAAAGAGATAAATAATAGGATTTGTTGGCTCAAGTTTGAGGGATTCAAAGATGATTATATTAACTCAGTGAATTGTTTGACGTTGAATCAAACATCAGATTTATGATTTGGATTCATGGATAATAGAATTATTCAAAAAGGGTTCTATCAGCCTAAAGGCTTTTTCATCATGTATTGAACACATTCTAAGGTCTAAGGAATGCAACATGAAATTATTGAGTATACAATTCCATTAAGGTGTGGTACAATCAATGTTATGATTTGGTATTTCAATGGATACTAATGTAAATATGGCATAGATTAGTTATACATTAACACTTCGAGGTAGTTATAACCTAACTTTTCCCATGATTATGGGGTCCAGTGAGAAATTCCATGATTTACCTAGGGTCATGTAGTGGGCCCCATGAGTATATGCCACTTTTTTAATTCTATAGATTCTTCTTAAATAAAAAATGGGAATGGATTTTGAGTGAAGTATAGACTTATTATTAGGATACCCTTTATGGTCTATCATCGTAATAAGACTTTATGACCCTTTTGATTTATATTTTAAGTTCTTCAAATTAATACCATGAAGGGATAGTGTTTATGGTCATATAAATTTGAACAATTTATGTTGACTTTTAGGGTCACAAATCTTGGACCACGATTGAAGGGAAACATGTATAATAATAGAAAGGTAAAAGCCCACATGAATATGCATCCCATTGATAGTATATATTATCCCATTAGGTAACACATATAGATTAAGATCATAATACATAGTCTAAAATCTTTTGTTTGGGGCTAGGATAAAAGATATAGGATGCACTATGTATCACATTGTATAGGAATCAATCCGACCATACTTCTTATTGAAAGGATCCCAATAAATTACTAACTTGTATACAAGAAGATGGGGTAATTGTGGACATGGATGGGGTAGACCATGACTTCATGATGTGCTTGTATATCCAAAATATTTGAATCATCAATTAAAGAAAAATTGAACCCTTATATAGATTGGGACTTTTATAAGGGAGGATAATTTTCATATTTCATCCTAATATGGGACTGTAACAAAGTGAATCTCTATAACAATTACCCAAGATGGATGACCTAGGTTTTCATAAAAATTGAGTATTTAACACTTCTATTTATCTATATATTGGGATCATATACCATGTTCATCTACATGGATATAGAACTTTTTTAGGTAGTTGGACACATGTAATTGAGGTGTCATTATATTTATTTTTGTGATATATGGACTAATATGTTTTACCGTTTAGGCTCAATCAATGGGGACCTCTTACTATGCAGTTTAATGCCTTTTAATTAGGATGAATGTTAAATAGTTTAAAATCATGTGACTATGACATTGTAATCTGACATGAATATTAGGATAATATCTTTTTGAAACCAAAATTATAGGGAGATGTGTGAATGAAGGGGGGATTTTCAAAATTTTAATAAGCTTATGAATATAGAATAATATTTTTGGGGATACTATGTATACATAACTAATACATAATGAAATTATATCTCATTAAATAAGTAAATATAAGTAATTGAGTATCATAAAATTTGGGCCATTATGTTACTTAGTTTTTTGTTCTATAACTTCAACCAGTTAAACATAGTTTAACATCATATAGTGTGTATGCATGTTATATGGTTTGATTTCATACAATATGGGCATGGTATTATTGTAGTTTAATGCCATGTGATAAAGGAATCAGTGTGACCATATTTTTTTAGATCTTACCCATGCACATAAGAAATATGTGGTCTCGTCTCAAAATAGGGTTATCAAAAGACCACATAATAATGCAGATAAACCCAATCAATTAAAGGGAATAATATCAAATGGGGAAATATTAAATTTCATCTCTAGTGATGAGTTAGTTTTGGGAAGAAGGATAGTAAATAGGATAGCCCAAACAATGAAAATGTACCCATGAAAATGAGGGGGAATTATTCTTGTAAAGGGATCATGAATAATGAAATTAGTGTCGAATCTTCCTATGTAGATCTGACTCATATGTGGGTGGGGTGAAATATTTTTTCTATTTATTGATTCATGGGTGATGGAACCTAACATGACCACCATAGTCAAATATTATTATAATTTTGACATTCTTCCATTTGATCACAAGTGAGATCCAAAAATTTTAAGGTTATTAATAGGATTTGTCTCTCATGTTATGAAGTTAAAACACGAAACATAGACATGTATAAGATGTTTCAGGTATTTTTTGTTGAACGAAATGTGTTTTTTAGTTACAAATTATACAACTTTGAAGAAATGTGACACTGTTAAATGTTATGCGATAAGGACTTGGTGTTGTGTAGTTTAGAGGATTTTAGTAAGGACCTATACTTAGATTTTTATATATCAAACTCCCATATGTTTTGTAAAAAACATATCTTAGTGTTATGTTTAAGAAATGACCCATCATGAATTGGTTAATGTCTTGGAACCTAGACAAGGATGGGGTATTTTCTATATTTCTTTATTTAAAATTTGTAATTGGGTATAGAATAAGAGATCACGGAATCACTGTGTGTCCCAAAAAAATTATAATCAATAAACACTTATTTCTTTATATGAAAGTTTCTACATAGACAAAAATCACGAAGGGATCAAAATAAGGTGAAGCGTTATTTTCCATTATCATGGACTTGAGCAGTATTTGGGTCTTGAAATAGTATTCAATACACTGATTTGACCAATGAGACCTAGTATAAAGGTTTTCTAAAAAGGCTATAAAACATAGATTTTATATGAAATAGTTTTCGTACACTTATGTAGATTGATCTAAAACATATGGATGATTTAATTCTACATTTTTGGTAATAGAAAATAGATATATATAGATAGTTTATGGTCATAGTGGATAGACCATAGTTATTATGTTGTTTAATGGCATACATCTAAGACATTGTGTTGTATAGTTTAACACTATTCAATGGGGACTGAGTTCTCTATCATCAAATAAATTTCTTCTCAATTTAATGAGTTATAGTTAATTTATAGGTCCTCTAATCTCATATGATTCATGCTCTGTATAAGAAACAGGAAACAAATTATAAAATAATTTGAACCATGTGAGAGCGTATGGTAGCTAACATGTTGGGGCATTTTGATTTCAATTCAAGAATATATATATATATATATATATATATATATTTCTCTATCATATAGATATAGGGTTGAGTGTGGTGAAAACTCAAGAATGGGACTGGGAGGTGATCTATGAAGATCACTAAGTATCCCAAGGAATGAGAATCATTCCTTGCATTGTACTTACTAATGGTACATATGAAGATTTGATTCTTATACAGGGAAATATCTATTTCATTTTTTGTGTAGATAAAGCTCAGGTATAGTGAATATCAAATGAAATTGGTGAATTTCCCTTTATGATGTGGAAAGAAACCCAATACAGATGAGGTATCCATTCCAAGATGAAGTAAGGTAGCACTATCATAGAGATTGGATCTTGAAGGAAACATAGGATGAGTTTGTAAAACCGATCATTATAACCCTTCTATGTTGATCTAATTCATGTGTAAGAGGGAGAACATGTCTTATAGAATGACCATACTTCAAGTTGAAGGGACATTTGTGAACTGACATGAAATTTTCCATGTGGTTTAGAGGGCGATTTATTATGATTTTTTTCATATTGAAATAAGGATGATGAATAAATAGTTTAACATTTTATAGTAAATATGCTATTATTTTATGTTTACATTCATATAACTAGTATAACAGTGATGTGATGTTTTATATCTTGCAAAAAAGCCATAATCGATGTAATTTATCAAATTTTGATAAGGAATAAATCTTCTTGTGACTGAAATATCGATTATTTGACCTAACAATCACCGATGCGAGATGTAATTCGAAAAATATATCAAATATACCTCTTAGGTATCATTCTACCAATCCTTGAGATCTACCAAATTATTCTCAATAGACTAAGTGAAGCTCCATGAATCTTGATCTAGTTGAAATGAATTTAACATTATTTACATTTCTCTAAGTGATAAACGATAATGATGCTCCACCTATATGGAATAAAAGACTATATTGAAATGTGTATGTGCTTATATTTGGTGACTTGAGGGTGGTTCCTAAATCTCGATTAATCCAGAGAAGACATGGTGGTTACATTTTAATTTTTATTCACCTAATTAGAGGATGGAAATTATAAAATTTATCCCCAACCCTACTGTCTAGTGTGATATAGAATGATCTATGAAATTCACTTGGTGATGGGTGAATTTTTTTAACATTCCCCCAACAATGTAATTAATGCTACTTCAATATAATGAGGTCCTCTATAAGAGGATTCTAAAATTCCACAATAAGGAAATTATCTATTAATAATATTTGTATTTAATTCCTAAAGATCCCCTTCTCCCTATAATAATTGGGTGATATGTTTTTCTAGAAAAGATGGACTTAATATCCTCAAGAGTCTGACCAGAAGAAGAATTGTTGACACCCTTTCCTTTCTCAATGGAAGGAAATGTAAATATTGACTGGAATTATGAGACACTAATATGGTTGAAGAAAAATACATTATTGGTGTATGTGGTATCACTAAGATCATCTTTTCTGATGATACTATAATAAAATCAGAGAACCTATTGAACATCAGCTAAATGTATAAGATTACAAACATCCATGTAAATATGGTTCTCATAAAAACCAAGTGAAGATCCATTGTACCTATCTGATACCGTGATGATTTAAAAATATAAAAATTGAAATTTTTTATCATTAGATTATAGTATTTGGTGGGTCGATTCCCACTCACTCATTATTGAGTTAGCACCCATTTCACAATTTGGAGGGTTTGTTCCTATTATACTATATGGTCTGATGGTTCATGTTGTATCATTTTGAAGGATGATGCACGCTGGACCACTTGGGGGTATGGTTACCATTGGAATATTTTACAGGATGTCTCTCATTGGATTGTTTTGTGGTATAGTTCTCAGTCACTCATTTTATGGTTCAATTCCTATTTGATTGTTTGGTAAGACAGTTTCTGTTAAAAAAACTGATAAGACGGTTCTCACGGGTCCATCTAATGGAATGGTCCTTATGAACATTATTCTTCTTTGTTCAGTGGCATCTATGAAACATATTCCAAAATATTCATCGAAAATTTTAATGTAATTTTACCCTCATAGGCCATCTTCTGTAATAGATATTTGTTGGTGAATAATCCATCGATCATGTCACTAAACATACAATGGTAAGGGGAGTAATTTATTTTATCATCCTGCAATGATTTATCTATCTTTTTGATTTTAAGAATCCTAGTTAGGTTTCATATAAACAAATGTTAATGTACCTAAAAATCATATAATTATCAAAGGAATAAATTGTATCCTTACAAATTTCAGGTTCATGTTTCCCTGCCCTTTTTATCTTTAGGGTTACATCATCTACCTCATATTTGACTAGATTCTATATATGTGTTGTTGTTTCATGATATGTTTATCCCTTGGTAATTTTTATATAATCCTAAGTCATTTTTTCTATATTTAAAATCCCTTGGAACCCACTCGATTACTTCCATGGGATAAACATAGTTGAAAACTAATACTATAGTCTTCCCACACAAATATATTGTAAATATTAATATGGAATCAATATTACAATTGAATAATTTAGAACCTTCTATATAATGACCCATACATTACATACATCTATATTTCCGAAAATGAGATGAATATTCAAAAAAAATAAAACAGAACCATGAAATGACTGTATATATATAGTGTATTTAGAAAATTAGAAACCAGAACAACTGGTTCATAAGATATCTTCATTATCTCCCACTTATTTCTTCATAACTAGACTGATTTTTTGACATATCTTACTTAATACTCTTCTTCCAGACATGGGGAGAAGAATAATTTGAATGGGTGAGGCCAGATGCTTGGTAAGGAAAAAATGGAGATATTAATAATATCATAATCATAAGATATAAGAACATAACATTTTGAAAATATTATCATGCACATTAATGTTCATGATATCATGCCATGGGTTTAATCATGAATGTTCATAAGAATGAACATAATCTAAAAATTCATAATATAAGACATAACGTTTTTTGGAATAAACATGATCATACAATATCATTTCATATTAGTCAAGTCTCATTGCCAAGATCATCATAGCAGTCAAAGTCCATTACATAACCAAGTTCACTCCTCATTACAACCTTATTTTACTGAACTGAGAGCATTTCTTATTCTAGCCCTATATATATCATGAGATATAAATCATTACCCAATTCATTGAAAGGATATATAGGTATCACCCATCTCATAACTAAATCATTCTTACTTGTTCCATAATAATATTCATCATTCATCATAACCTGAAGAATAAAATGGGTTTCTTTATACATCATTCCAACATAACATAATCCAAGTAAAACCAATGGATTTCCTAAATAAAATTCGACTATAAGAATAATAAAATCATAATAACAATAATAATATTATACTTGAAACATATATTTATTAAATATATCTATTTTTTATGAAACTTAATTTTGATATAACACATAAAATTAATTTTAGAGGAAAATATCCATTATTCATAAAAAATGTTCTATTTTCCTAAAATATCACACAACTTATAAGGAAAAGATTTTATTTCAAAATAAACGTTAAATCATATAGAGGAAGATTCATAGAAATAAGGTTCTATGAAGACATAAAAATACATTCATGTATTATAAGTTAAAAAACTTTATCCTTGTACTTTTGGTGAAAAAGAAAATAAGTTACTCATGTTGAAAATGAAAAAATATTCCTTTCAAGCCATTTAATAAAAATTTACAAAATGATGTAATTTACTTTAAATTTTTTTATAATAATATAAATAATATTACATATTTAGGGAACAAGTACGATGATGATAAATATACCCATGTAAATACTTAGGTATAAACAATCTCAGATAATAATGAGATTTTGCTATTATACTTTCCATTTTTGTCTAATTTACTTTGTATGTATCCAATCATCCTATGTAAATTATTTTTTTCAGAATCATATTCATTTTTCTGAAATCATATATGATCAAATTATCATATTTTTCTTAATAAAATTTCATTATTACTTATTATTCATGTATAATCTCCTTCATTTACTAATGCATGTTTTATCAAATAAGTTATGGTTCTCCTTCATAATTAATATTTATATCAATAAAAAATAATATTAACATTATATTATCATATTTATTCATTAAATATATTTACATAAATTTTTTTTAATTAATATAATGTAGAGTTAATCGCATCGCATCATGGAGACGGTAGTCCATAACTATGCATGAGCGACGATTTCTTTCCCATAATTGTTGAATGGTATTTAAGTGAATGGGTTATAATATTTCAGAATCAATATAATGTTATAATAATAACATATAGTTATTGTTTCCATCATTTTATCCATCCAAGTACGGTGGTGGTGAAATATAGATTACACCATGACATGAAGATGATAAGTCGTATGTACGCACGCCTAGTTATTTAATTTTGCATTTGATGGATAGAAAGAGGAATATTGTTGTTCCATAATCATAATAAAATTTAAGTATATAATTGACAAAATATTTATTAATTTATAATCAAAAAAATCATGAATAAGAAGTCAGAGAAAAAATAAGTTTGAAAGAATTAGTAGAATAGATTACCTATTATTCGACTTGCTTCCGCTAAATATCCTAATATAGCACTAGAGTTGGCCTCTAATGATGATTAGAACCCATAAAACATCCAAAATATTCCAATTGTGAATATTATATGAGATAAATATTATATGAGATAGGGTTGTAATCACATTATCCCACATATTTTAGGCATGTTTTCTATCAATTTAAACCTTATAATTTAAATTAACACATAGATATTCTATTTAATTTTTATCTAGGGTAAAAAATATTTCAACACTAAAAGGGTGAAATATTTAGTTATTTGATGTAAATCGGGCAGTAAATAAATAAGTTATAATATTTTATACCATATAATAATTTTTATAAATTTGAAAAAAAATTAAGGTTTCTAAATAAATTAATAAAACAATATGTTGGTAGACAATCAATAGTTTCAATTTAGACATTATTCAATTAATTGATTTTAAAAAATATTAATATAATTATTTAACAAATAAAAAACTATTATACTATATTCTTTAGAGGTCAAGGTTATCTATACAATTAATTATACATATTTTTTAGCGCAAATTATGTTTATTTTAATATTATTGACAACATTTATTTGTTATCACTATTAACAAAATAATTACTACATCAATTTAATGTAATTATCTAATATACTTATTTTTTGAATAAAAATTAATAATAAATTAATATGATGAATTTAAATATACTAGGTTTATGATTAATATTTGTAGTTGGATAAGTATTCCTGAAAATAAAACATTTAATTTGTTATACTTATTAAATTATGAATTGGACAACATTAACATCACTTTAAATAAAATAATATAAGTATACTAATATATTATATAAGACTCTAAATGGTCACTGAATCGACCCTTGGATGGTTATGGTCGTGTTATACTCAACCAATAAGATCTATTAACTATTTTGGTGTTTTAATGGTTATTAGTCTTTTAATAAAAAAATTTATGTAATGATTTCTCATCAATTCATTATTTTTTACATAATCAAAGTATAAGTATTTAAGGTAATTATTTATTTCATAAAAATTAAAATAAATTACCATGATAAATAAAAACATTTTATAATTAAAATTATTATTTATAATCGAATTATTCTTCATTTTATCCTTAAATAAAAAATTATTTAGTTATTAAAATTAGAGTGATACATATTAAACTTTTCATTAAATAAAATAAAATAAATATCCTAATCTCATCATAGTTGAATCCAAAGGACACAATTTAGACCCATGGATGATTTAGGTATAAAAACACTCATCCAATGATATTTATACAAGTGTTTGGGTAATATTAAAATAATATTCTTGCCCTTAATTTCTCAATTTACCCTTTTACCGTATTAATAAAAACTACCAAAGTTACTATTTATAATTCAATAAAATAAATTAGAACTATTTACATTATTTGGACATAATAATTAAAAATATGGAATCCATTTTTTGAAATTGAAAACATAGAAGTTTTAGTAATTAATTTAAAATTAATCCCATTATCTGAAAGAGAGAATAGATTATAAAAGATAAATCCTTGTAATTGATCAAAATATTTTTACATATGAATTTAATGTTAAATTAATGAAATATACATACATTGTATTGAATGATAAAAATATATTCTATTTATACTTTAAAACAATTAAATATTATAATTTGAAGAACGAAATTATTTTGATTAAAAATGTTGTATTCAAATAAAATTTAATGTTTTTAGTACTCTTCAAAATTTGAAATTTATCAGAAAATTATTAAAAAACCATCCAATGTAATTTTTTATATCCTGCTTCCAAAGAGCATTTTTATTTTTTCATATAAAATAGATTAATGTTTAAAAATATTAATTTAAATGTTGTTATCCATTAAAATTAGAAAAATTACCCATTAAAATATATAGGTATTTTATACATCAAATAGGGTTTATTCATACCCTATGAAAAAAAATATTTTGGATGAATATAAAAAATATTTTATAAAGTATATAAGATGTATATTTCATTAATTTCCATTAATATAAGTTATTCACTCAATTTATTAATACAAAAATACAAATATATAATTGTTTTATATTTTTTATTAATAATTGGCAACATATGACTTCACCATACAATTTCATAAGTTAGTTATATTTTTTCCCATGAACCTAAAAGCACAGTTAAAATGATCGTTTTTTCTAAGGGAATCTCGTGGTTCTTTTTAACTCATGATTTAATGCAAGAAAATTCAATGAAGAATTAAAATTATCTAGCGAAAATACTTCATAAAAATATCTCGATGTTACATTCTACACCTCTTAAACTGAATTTCTCCCTCGAAATTAATCACTTGGATACAAACCGATGAGGATATTTCTCATGAATCCTATCCTCAAGTTCCCACATAGCTTCCTCAAATTAAATGTTCCTCCATAGAACTTTATCCAATAGAGTGGCCTTGATTCACAAAAGTTTTTCGCTGTGATTCAGAATCTCTATCAGTTGTTCTTCCAAAGAAAGATCTTACTCTAATGGTACAACTTATGAGTTTAGTACAAGTAAAGGATAATGTATGTAATTTCTCAAGATAGACACATGGAATAGATCATGAATGTGGGAGAGATTTTGTGGGAGCACCAATTGGTACGATACCTTCCCAACACGATCTAGAATTACAAAATGACCGATATACATAATTCTCTACTTTCTCATGTTTTAAAATCTCATTATTCTCTTCCAATGAGATATTCATAGAAACACCTTGTCACCCACTTTAAACTCTATGTCCTTTATTCGGTTGTCAACATAACTTTTTTTCAACTCTAAGATGTTCTTATGTTTTGTTGACTAGAAATGACTTTCTCTTACATTTCATCTATTATAACATGTCCTAATAAATTTCTTGCCCAAAATTTATCCCAAAATGTAATATTTTTTCATTTATTTTCATAGAGAGATTCATAAAGATCCATATGAATGATATATTGAAAGCTATTATTGTAATAAAATTTCACCAAAGCTAGGTGTTGATCCCAACAACCATTAGAATCCATAGAGAAAGCTCTCAGCATGTCTTCCAGAGTTTGAATTTTCCTCTCAAATTCATTATCTGTTTGAGGATGATAACTAGTAATGAAACATAACTCTATATCTAGATATTCTACAATACTTTTCTAGAACATTGAGGTAAACTTTTTATCCTGACCGGTATAATGGAATGTGGTACTCCATGTAATCTTACAACTTCATTAACATATATCATGGAAATCTGATCAAGTGAAAAATCATATCTAATCGTAATAAAGTGTGTAGACTTCATAAGGTGATCAAATACAACACATATTGTATTATGCCATTTAGATATTTTGGTAAGTCTGTTGACAAAGTCCATATTGATATTTTCCCATTTTCTATTTTGGTACTCGTAATGGCTATAACATCCCCCTTAGGCATCAATCTTTCAGCTTCAACTTGCTGACAAACCAATAACTATGTTAGATATTTGAAACATATCATTTCATTCCACCCACCATAAATACTCTTTCATGTGCCTCTTACTCATTATGCTTCTAGGTTCAATAAAAAATGAAGAACTATTAGCCTCATACAATAGATTTTTCATTAATTCTATTATGGTAGTAATACAAACCTTATTCATGAACATTATTATTCCATCACAATCGTGGTTAAATTCAGTAACATTTCTTACATTCATTTTTAGCTCTACATCTTCCATCTGCACCTCCTTAATCATCACTTGTCTGGATGGTTGAACATTAAAGTTATAAAGATAATATTTCTCCCCTTCCTTTAAAACTCCAATATATATCCTTTGAAAATTAATAAATATTGGATCTTTTATGATCCTCATCATGGATGGGCTAGCATGGTCTATTTGACTCAAATCATCTTCCACCTTGTTAGCTTTCCCATGGTGGTAATGTATTGAGTAGTAGTAATCATTAATAAACTCCAACCATATTCTTTGGTTCATATTAAGCTCTGTTTTTGTGAAAATATACTTTAATCTTTTATGATCAGTAGAAATTTCTCAGATTCACCATAAAGATAAAGACTCTATATTTCTAATGAAAATATTACAGCATCTAACTCCAAATCATGAGTTGCGTAATTTTCTCAAGGATTTTTAATTATCTCAAGTCATAAGCTATCACTGTATCATTTTCTATGAGAACACATCACATCCACTTCTTTGATGCATCACTGTAGATCACAAACCTTTCTCCACTACAAGGTAGTGTGAGTATAGGTGTACTAGAAAACCATCTATTAATCCCCTTTAAATTCTATTCACATTCCTCCATCCATATGAACATATATCCTTTTTGAGTAAACTTACTTTGTGGATTAGGTAATCCTGAAAAATATTTCACAAAACATCAATAATAACCATCCAAACCAAGAAAAATTCAGATCTCAGTTACTGTTGTTGGTATTAGAAAACCTTCAATAACTTCTGATTTTTCTGGATCCATAGATATCTATTCTTTTGAGATTATGTGCCCCAAAAATAAAACATTTTGAATCCAGAATTCAAATATAGTAAATTTTTCCTAAAGATTCTCCTTTCTCATGGTCTTTAGTACAATTCTAAAATGATCTTCATATGTTTCCTTGATATTTGAATAGATAAGAATACCATCTCTAAATATTACCACAAACTGATCATGATAGTCTCTAAAGAATCTATTCATTAGATCCATGATGAAAATAAAGAAATTAGTAAGTCCAAAAGGAATCAATATAAATTCATTTTGTTTATTCCTTCTATGAAATGTCATCTTTGGTATATCTACCTTATTGAACCTTAACTGATGATATCCTAAATGAAGATCAATCATGGAAATGTATTGAGCTCCACATAGTTGGTCTAATAAGTCCTCAATTTGGGGAAGAGGATATTTTCATGATAATGATCTTATTAATTTGTTGATAAACAATGCAAAGTATACTTGATCTGTAATTCTTCATAACAAACATAATAGGTTCTCCCTAAGGTGACACACTAGGGACTATGAATCCCAGGTCAATATTCTCTTGTATTTTGTTCTTCAATTCGTACAACTCAATTGGGTCCATTCTAAGGTATCTTTGAAATAGAAATAGCACCGAGTATGAATTCTATTGAAAACACATCAACATGATTTGGTGGAAGAGCTGGTAATTATTCTAATCATAAAAATCATATAAAATGGGTGTATTCTTAATTATTAGTTTCTCCCCAACCATTTGAGACAGATAAACATCATGTATATGTATCAATACCCATATTATGGAAGATATTACTATAGGAAGATTATATTCTTTAACGTCCCGACCCGACTTACCATCCAACCCAGTAGCTGAACAGGTCACCACATGGCCTCATGTGTATCTCCCCAAATGCCAGAGGCTACCGATTAGCAGTGAGGGACTAGGTGAGTCCGTCGGGAGACTATTCCCTAATTACCAATGTAACACAGTGGAAATACAGACATAAAACAACAGAAGAAGGTAACCAGTAGACAACAGATAAACATCAGATAATGATAACAAAGCAAGAAGATCTCATATATATATATATATATATTGATACAAGTCAATAATATCATGTACATGTATACAAAATACCAAAAAGAAAACAAAATGTATCCCCTGTCACATTGCAAGACTCATCTTAGTCTCGTGCGCTCCTACTCCGAGCAGCATGTCATGTACCTATACAAGGGCCTTTCCCATTATCATTACCTCCAACCATATAATCTGATTGGGTCCAAAACATGACCCAAACAGGGTGTGAGACTAAATCCCAGTAGGAAACTACCAAAGATCTTTGCAATCTTTCAGTGAATATATATGGTAGGTAGTGTAATATGTAAAGCAGGACACAAGGGAATCAAGCAAGTCCGGCCCAAGCTTGTGCATTGTCTTGGCATCGCTTCAGGTATTCATTCTATTCATTAACAATTTCGTTCAAGTTTTCAAACCATTCCTTGAGCCCGTTCCTGGAATACCAATCGGAAATCAGGCATCACTCAGGGAGAAAATCCACCAACACCCTACAAGCCCGTTCTAGTGAACCTCTAGGACCCCGACATCGCTCTACAAGCCCATTACGGTGAACCTCCTAGGTACCCAGCCTCACTCTAGGTGCATTATAGTCCGTTAACTGAGCTTGTCCCTGGAATCCTATAAATAAGATTCAGGTATCACCCATAACATGTCATGCCCTGTTGAGTCCGTCCATGGAATCTCGTACTGGATACATTATTTACTCGGAATTTCATTAACAAGTCTCTTATGAGTCCATCCATGGAAACTCACATTGGATCCATGGTTCACCCATATATTTGATTCACGTTTATGATGCTCAAAAAAATTTAACTCACGTGGGCTAGCAGTTCATGAATTTATATACAAGGGTCAAGGGGGAATACTCCATCCCATTCCCAAATCCATTTCAATTACAATTTAATCATATTTCAATTCCATTCATGATCAAGATCCATTTTTAACAACATGCAAGGGAAAGGAAAAACATGCCTCAAAGTCATCCTGGGTCAAAACCATTAAAAGATCCATTCAGGGAAACGCACCCAAGGGGAGGTTCCCGTCCAAGGTATACAACCTAACACCAGCACATACAACCCTATTTAGTTACCTATAACATGGTAGGTAATAACGGGTTCAAAATTCATGATCAAGAGACACCCCAAAAGTGGGCGTGTGGCACTCCGTCATATATAAAGAGATTTACCATCAGCAAAAAGCACGAGACCACCTACCTTAGGCTCATACTACATTACTCGTCCAGTATCAGGCTATGATTTGTCATGTTTTAGAAGATATCTGAAGAACAGATGAAGAGTGAGAAATTAGGGCATATGAGCCTTAATCCAAACTGAGTTCGTTGTAACCAGAAGATACGAGAAGGATTAAAAAGGAATTGAGGACGTACCATTGCAGATCCAACGAGACAAACAATGATTGAATTAGAGTTCAGATGACAAAGCTATCTCAAGATCCTCCAATGATTCATTGAGAGATTTCCCAGGATCCCCCTACTGTTCGATTGAAGAAGAGGTCATGGGTTAGGTTTTTATAAATATTTAATTAATTTAATTATAAAATTAATTAAATTTCAAAACACATCAGGTCGCACAGTTTACCCGCACGGCCTTCCAAACTGTGTGGAGACCGTGTAGAGCTCACTAGAAGGCAAGGGGAAGCCCCACTGCCACCCAGCATGGATTCCCCAAACCGTGCGCAGGCTGTGCTCTTGCCTCTGCCAATCCTTCACTGTGGTGCATGGTTTAGCCAGGTCGTGCGCAGGTCGTGTGAATACCGTGTTCCAGGCCATTTTTAGCCTCCATCTTGGTTCTGGGCTCCGAAAAATCCCCAGACACCTCTTCAACTCCCTAAGTCAAGTTAGGAATTCACATTAGGCCTCAACAGAACAGTTAATCTGAAAATAAAAGGATCCTTACCTCATATGAAAACCCGGGTTCTTACAATCTTCCCCCCTTATAGAAATTCGTCCCTGAATTTCTCTCTAAAGGGTGGTCATGATTCGTTTGCGAACAGCTCCGGGAACTGAGCACATACATCGGCCTCCTGTTCCCAAGTATCACCCTGTAAATGGTCGTGCTGCCATAGCACCTGTACTAGAGGAACAGACCAGCCTCGAAGAACTTTCGTGCTCCTATCAACGATTTGAATCAGATGCTCCTCAAAGGAAGCATCTACCTAAAGCTCAACCTCCTCAGGCTGCAAGGTTTGAGATGGTTCTGAATAGTATCGTCATAACAGAGAAACATGGAACACGTCATGCATGGCTCGGTACCTCTGAGGTAACTGCAATTGATAGGCTACCAGCCCAACCCTCTCCAGAATCTCAAAACGCTCAACATATCTCAGGGATAGCTTACCCTGTCTCCTGATCCGCCTGTGTCCCAGCCTCAGTGAAACATACAAGAAAACCTATTCCCTGGCCTCAAACTCTAGGGTTCATCTACGGTGATCATCATATGAATTCTGAAGAGACTGTGCGGTAGCCATCCGCTTCTGTATCAACTGTACATGCACAGAGGTTTTCTGAACAAGATGCGGCCCCAGTAAAGGTGCCTCACCTACCTCTAACCAGCATAGGGGTGATCGGAATGGCCTACCATATAAAGCCGCGTACGGTGCCATATGTATAGTCACCTAATAACTGTTGTTATAGGAAAACTCAACTAGGGGAATATGCTTCTCCCATGAGCCCCCAAAATCCAGGACGCATGGTCACAGCATGTCCTCAAGAACTTTTATCGTACCCTATGACTGGCCATCAGTCTGAGGGTGGTATGTTTTGCTCAGAAGCACCTGTGTACCTAGTGCCCTATGAAAACTCTACCAGAAACGTGACATAAAACGAGCATCCCTATCTGAATCAATGGTGCACGGGACCCCGTGGAGTCGTAGTATTTCCTGGTTATACAACCTTCCCAGCTCATCCACACTGAAGGTCTCCTTGATTGGCAAGAAATGTGAAACCTTCATGAGCCTATCAACCACAACGCACACAACATCATTACATCGAGGTGACCTCGGCAAAACAGTCACGAAGTCCATCGCAACATCATTACATTTCCAATCTGGGATAGGTAACTGCTATAAAATCCCAGCTAGACACTGGTGTTCCACCTTCACCTGCTGACAGGTGGAACAACTCTCGATAAAACTAGACACTTCCCTCTTCATACCCGGCCACAAGTACTGTCGGTGCAAGTCTTGATACATCTTAGTGACTCGGGGATGACGTTCCCAAACCAAAGCACAAAACTCCCGCATCAGCTCCTCTCTAATATCAACTGTAACCCATACACATCCATGGTTATGAAGAACTTCAACCTCACCTATCGTCCAACCAGGAGGAGGGTCCTCACCTGACACACCTTCCCATAGAACTAGGCCTTCTGAATTTGATAGTTGTCTCATCCTTACTCTGTCCAGGAGGGTAGAAGTTATAGCTAAGGACAATCAAAAATACCGCCCATGGATATTCTTCACATAAAGATGAATCTTAGAGAACAAGGACATAAGCTTCCACTCGTTGCTACCCTATTTCACTGCCTGTATTTGAGTCCTCCTGCTCAATTCATCGACCACAACATTTCCCTTACTAGGCATATAATAAAGCTCAAAATCAATGGACTGTAGGTACTCCACCCATCATCACTTCCTATGATTTAGATCATACTGAGTAAAGATATATTGGAGGATCATGTGGTCTGTGTATACAACAAAACTCTCTCCTAATAAATAATGTCTCCAATAGTGCATTGTATGAACAAATGCAGCTAGCTCAAGATCATGCATTGGATAATTCCTCTCATGTGGCCTCACCTACCGAGATCTTTATGCCATGTCTCTGTCTCCCTTCATCAACACTTCACCCATCCCAATACCTGATGCGTCACAATAGACCATGTAACTCTTTCCCTGTTCTGACAGTATCAGGACTGTTTCTAAGGTAAACCCTCATTTTATCAGCTAAAAGGCTGCTTCACAAGCATTTATCCATACAAATTTCACACCCTTCTTAGTCAGTCCTGTCAACGACACTACTAAGCATGAGAAATCCTATATGAAACGATGATAATAACAAGAAAGACCCAAGAAAATCCATATGTCAAAGACATTCTTGGGATGTTCCCAAGAAACCACAACTCTAACCTTCTCAGGGTCTACAGAAACTCTTGTCTCAGAGATAACATGGCCCAAGAAGTGAATCTGATCCATCCAAAAGTTGCACTTTGTAAGCTTTTCATATAGCTGATGCTCTCTTAGTGTATTCAAGATGATTTCAAGATGGTTGTCATGGTCATTCTGATTTCGAGAATACACCAAAATATCGTCCACGAAAACCACAACGAATGAGTCCAAGTAAGGATGGAACACGCGTTTCATCAAAGCCATGAAAATCGTGTGCGCATTCGTGAGACCAAACGGCATAACCAGATAATCATATAAACCATACCTACTACAAAAAACATTATGAGGTATGTCTTCAGGTCGAACACGCACCTTGTGATACCCTGATCTCAAATCAATTTTCGATAACACCCTAGATCCTCGAAGCTGATCAAACAGGTCATCAATATGCGACAAGGGATATCAGTTTTTAACCGTCAGTTGGTTCAGCTCCTGATAGTCCACACACAGCCAAAGAGTTCCATCTGCCTTTTTCACAAAAATGACAGGCGAACCCCACAAATAAGTACTGGGTTGAATAAACCCCTTTGCCTCCAAATCTTTGATTGTTTTCTTGAGCTCTTGCAACATCGGCGTAGATATCCTATAAGGAGGAATGGATACTAGTGTAGCTCTGGGAACTAGCTCAATCGAGAATTACACCACTCTCTCAGAAGGTAAACCTCAAAAGTCATCAGGAAAAACATCACTGAAGCGCCTAACTACCGGAGGATGGTCCGTCTAACTCACTCCATGATCATCCAAAAACAAACAAGATATCTGGGTTGTCATCTCATCCAGCCCACGACGCTCTGGTCCAGCTTGTCTTTCCTGGAAATCCCACTCTCCAATAAGATTATACATTGCACCCTCTCGTGATGTGAAAATCACCCTCTGGCGGTAACAATCAACATAGGCCTGATAAGAAACTAGCCAGTCCATACCGAGAATGACCTCAAAACCCATCATTTCGAGAACATAATGATCCCAGACAAAGTGACAACCTCCACTTCAAGGGGGAACCCTCTGCACTTACGTACGACGTCTTCCCTAACTCCAAGTGGTGTGTCTAGCGTCAGGATTTCATCAGAATACAACACAACTAGCCCAAGTCTTTTCAGTATAGAAGTAGATATTATAACGACCCATACGTGACAAACATTTTTTACATAAAAATTGAAGCACACTTATTACAACATATAACAAAACCATGAAGGGACCATATTGTTATAGTGTCCTTAGAAACTGGGAAACATAAACAACTGGTTCATAAATCTTCTTCACTATCTCCCTTTTATTTTATCGTATCTAAAGTCCCTTTAGGCATATCTTACTTAATAACCTTCTTCCTGACCTGGGGAAAAGAAAACATACAAAAGTGTGAGATCAAATGCTCAGTAAGGGTAAACAAAAGAAATATCAATCACATCATATTCATAAGAACATCACATTTTGGAAATATTAACCTGCAAAAGAGATCATGATTTCATAGTATGGGATATATCATAGTAGTGAAATATAATCCCAATAATCATAACATGAAACTTTGTGACATACACACATAATCATAGAGAATAAATTTTAGTAGTCAACACTCATTTCCAAGACTATCTTAGCGGACAAAGTCCATTTCTGAACCGAGTTCACTCCTCGTTTCAGTCTTCTTTCACTGAACCAGATTAACCTTCCGTTCCATCCATGTCTACCTCAAGAGATATAAATCATTACCCAATGCATTATAGGGGTATATAGGTCCCACCCATCTCATAATGAATCCATTATTATTTTTTCCACAAAATCGTAAAGCATATATCATAGCACAACACATGTAATAAAAATGGGATTCTTAAACATCATTCCATCATAACATAATCCATATATGATAAAATTACATTATAAAAATAATTCCATCATAACACAATCAAATCAATGTAAAAATACGGAAAGAAACATAACCCTTTATTATCTGAGATGGAAAATAATTTTGATAAAACAGTTGAACATCATTCTTGAGAAAAATATCCTTTCTACTTCAAAAACATTTTTCCTTTCTTAAAATGTTATATAATTTTAAACTAAATGAAGTTTATTAAAAATAAACATGAAAACATGTAAAGGAACCTTCATTGAAATAATGTTCTAAAAGTCCATTCGGGCCGTATAAGTTAAAAAACCATTCCTCTCGTACGTTGGCTAGAAAATTCAAAAAGTACATCGTACTAAAAACGATAAAAGATTCCTTTCATATCATTTACTAAAAACTCACCAATGGGTAAAATTGGATATAAAATTTTTATGTGGATGGAAATAAAATTACATATTGAGGAAATATGGATGTGGATGATAAATATTCCCTAGTAAATTCTGAAGTATAAACAATCTCGGATAAAAATGAGATTGTGAGATTTTCCCTTACCTTAGGTCTGATTTGCTTCGTACATATATGAACCTCCAGTATAATGATTTAAATAATGTTATTGTCTAATTTCAGAATCGTACGCATTGTTATGATATCATATATGGTCAAATTATTAACTTCTTATTAGTAATATTTTATTTCTACTTGTTATTCGGGTGTTATTGCTTTTTGTTCTTATGTGTGTTTTGTCGAAAAAATTCTTATTATTCTATTTTTTGGTTATAGATAACTTGTTTACAGAATGTCATTATTGTAATATATATCATGTTTATTCATTCAATTCATTTTTATAATCATTTAACATTGAATATCTTGTAGAACGAGTCGCATCACATCGTGGAGATGGTAGGCCGTACGTAAGCACGAGCGATGATATCGTTCCCATGATCATGGAATTGTATTGAAGTGTTTGCATACAATTTAAGAATCAACATAACTTTACTGTAATCAAATATAATTATTATTTACACCATTATACCCATCCATGTAAGGTGGTGGTGGATAATAGATTACACCACGGCGTGGAGATGTTATTCCGCACGTATGCACACGCGGTGATTTAATTTTCCATAGGATGGATAAAATGTTAAATAGGGTGGTTTCATATTTATAATAACATATCAGTATATGATTGATAGTTATGTTATTACTTCACAGTGAAACTACTAATTAAGAGGAAGAAGAAGAAGAAATAAAGTTTAATGAATCGGTAACAGACATTACCTCTTCTTTGAAGAACCTCTTTTTAACCTCACCTTAAAGCACTAAGGATGGTATTTGAAGATAACCCGGACCTCTAGGATGTTTCTAGAGCAAATGAGAAGGTAAATGGGCAGGTTTTGGATGAGATTGAAGGCTCAAATTGGTGTGAGGAGGAGAGGGAGGAGGTTCCCTTTTATAAGGGAGGAGAGGGGCACCTTATGAAAAACATAAAAAATTATTTTATAATAAAGTCATATTCGATTATTAATAGCTACGAATTGATTTATTTTGAAGCTAAGCTGGGTATGGATCAAAATCCTATCAACCAATAGATTTTAGACAAGTATAGGTTTCTATTTTAACCTTATCATTTAGATTTAACTCTAAGTTAAATAATTCAACTTTTACCATGTCTTATAGTTTTCTTACACTATATGGGTAATAAACATAATATAACAAGACAAAATAACCCCATGTGGTTAATTATTAATATAAATAAAATTATCTAAGTCATTTGGCCGATCCATATATTTTTAGTAATAAATTAACAATTAATAATTTAATATTTGTTTTAAAAACTATTTTATGTCAATTTTGTCACTATTTGATAATTGTTTTTTTTTAAATAATAACAGCATTATTAGTTCTAAAAAATTTAATTAAATAAATAATAATATGTGATATTAACCTATAAAATTTGTTTAATTCTTTAAAAGTCTCAAATTACATTTATTTGGGTATTTATAATATCAATTATGTTAATATTTCCTTTATAAGGTAATTAATACATCATCATTGTGTCATAAATAAATTAAATTATTTAAAGTCTAAAAATTATAAATAAAATACCATTATGTAGGAAATATTTTTAGCTTTAAAATGAATATTTATAGTCTAATTTATCTTATTTATTAACCTATATTAAAAAAAATTTAGTTATTAAATTTTGATTTTTACTATTTTAACTCTTCCTAAAATAAAATAATATTAAATGTCCTAATCTAATCCATGTGGACCTAAATGGTCATATTTTATTCCTAGGATTGTTTTTGGTCGAATTAAACTTATCAAATAGAATTTGAACATGTGTTAGGGTAATAATAATACCATATTTATCCATTATTACCCTATTTACTTTTTACCGTGGTAAATAAAAGTAAAAAATTACTATTCACCATAAATTATATTAATCTTATTGAACCACAATTTACTCCTTGATATTAATTGTGTCTCTCGGAATTTAAAAATTCCACTCATAGAAGTGGTCAAATTAAGTTTTATGTAAATTTTCAAACTCTCCAAGGAGGTGGGTAAAAGACGGTGAAAAGTTCAATAAAATTTTTATATATCTAAAATTATTGTAAAATGGCTCCAATAAATTAAATTGAACTTATATGGGTATTATGAATCAATTTTTACATAAAATAAATTTAAATAAAATAAATAATTATTTAAATAAAAAGTTGGTTTTTAAATAGTAACCAACTGTTTTCACTATTCATCCAAAATTGAATGTTTTCAGAAAAATACCAAAAATTCACCCTAGCTAATTTTGATATTCCAAATCCAAAAATGAAGTCCATTTTGAAAGATATAATTTTTTAAATTTTGAAAAGTGGGTATTAATATTCATAACGGCTAGTTTTAATAATATTTTAATAGTATATCATTGTTTAATAAAACTCGGTATTGCGTACAATGCAAGCTATCGAGGAAGGTTTTGATTGCGTATAAAGTAAGCCAAGCTAGTGTTGTGTGTAGTGGAAGATTCATTTGATGATGTATATAAAATATAATCAAAATATTTCTTATAAAAATCTCGGGAGTTACATTTTATCCCCCTTAAAATTTATTTTTCCCTCGAAATTCATCACTTTGTAACAAACAGATGAGGATACCTCTCCCTCATCATATCCTCAAGCTCCCATGTAGCTTCTTCTAATTGGTGGTTCCTCCAAAAAACATTCACCAATCGAGTGGTCCTGTTCCGTGCGACTTTTTCGCTACAATCCGGAATCTCTATCGGCTATTCTTCATAAGAAAGATCTTTCTCTAGTGGTACAACTTCTGAGATGAGTACATGTAAAGGATCAGGTATGTACATTCTCAGGAGAGATACATGGAACACATCGTGAACATGAGAGAGATTCAGTGGAAGTGACAATCGGTAAGCTACCTTCCCAACACGATCCAGTATTTCGAAAGGATCGATATACCTAGGGCCATCTTTCCCTTCTTTCCAAATCTCATTACTCACATTCAAAGAGATATTTGTAAGAACGCTTTATCACCCACTTAAAACTGTAAGTCTTTTCTTCGGTTATCAACATAACTTTTTTGCAGACTCTGAGCCGCTCTTATGTGTTGTTGAATAGATCAGACTTTTTCTACCATCTCATCAACAAGATCAGGTCCTAATAGCTTTCTTTCCCCAACCTCATCACAGCAAGTTGGAGTTTGGAATTTCTTTCTATAGAGAGCTTCATAAGGATCCATCTGAATACTAGAGTGAAAGCTATTATTATATGAACATTCCTCCAAAGGTAGGTGTTGATCCCAACCTCCTTTGAAATCCATAGAGAAAGCTCTCAACATATCTTATAGAGTTTGAATTGTCCTCTCAGACTGACCATCTGTCTGAGGATGATAAGCAGTGCTGAAACTAAACATTGTATCCATAGTATGCTGAAGACTTCGCCAAAACATTGAGGTAAACCTCAGATCGCGATCAGATATAATGGAATGTGATAATCCATGCAATCTTACCACTTTCTTTATATATATCATGTCAAGTTGATCCAGAGAGAAATATTCTCTAATAGCAATGAAGTGTGCCGACATCATAAGATGATCAACTATGACCCAGATAACATTATTTCCTTTGGATGTTTTAGGAATTTCGGTGACAAAGTCCATAGTGATGTTTTCCCATTTCCATTCGAGTATGAGTAATGATTGTAACATCCCCTTAGACCTCTGTCTCTCAGTTTTAACATTCTAACAAACCAAACATCGAGAGACATATTCACCAACGTCTCTTTTCATTCCATCCCAACAAAAGTACTCTTTTAGGTCCCTATACATCTTCGTTCTTCTAGGATGAATAGAGAATGAAGAACTATGATCCTCATCCAGCAACTCCTTATTTAATTCTATGATGGGAGGAACACAAACCTGATTCTTGAACCTTATTAGCCCATCACAATCAAGGTTGATTTTAGGAACATTTATCACCTTCTTTTGTAACTCTACATCTTCTTTCTGTGCCTATTTAATATTCAAATGTATAGATGGTTGAACATTAATTTGAGAAAGATATGATTTTTCCCATTCAATTATAATTCCAAGATCCATCCTTTGTAAAACCTTAAATATTGGATCTTTTGTGATCCTCGTCAAGGATATTCTAGCTTGGTCTTATTGAATTAATGCATCTTCCACCTTGTTTTCTTTCCCAGGGTGGAAATAAATTGAGCAGTTGTAATCATTAATCAGCTCCAACCATCTTATTTGGCGCATATTCAGCTCCTTTTGTGTGAAATTATACTTTAAACTTTTATGATCATTATAAATATCAAACCTTTCTCCATAAAGTTAATTCTTTCAAATCATTAATGCAAAGATTACCGCCGCTTACTCCAAATTATGAGTTGGGTAAAATTTCTCATGGATTTTCAACTGTTGCGAGGCATAAGCTATCACCATATCATTTTGCATGATAACACACCTAAGTCACTTCTTGGATTCATCACTATAAATCACAAACCATTCTCCACTACAAGACAGTGTGAGCACGGGTGCACTGGATAACCTTCTTTTTAACTCCTTGAAATTCCCTTCACACTCCTCTGTCCAAATGAACATAACTCCTTTTCGAGTCAACCTGGTGCGTGGATTACATAATCGTGAAAAAGCTTTCACAAAACATCGATAATATCCATCCAAACCAAGAAAGCTTCGGATCTCAGTTATTGTTGTTGGTCTCGACCATCTTTCGATAACATCTATTTTTGCTGGATCTATAGATATCCCCTCTTTTGAGATTATGTGACCCAAAAATGCAACTTTTTGAAGCCAAAATTTACACTTGGTAAATTTGGAATAAATCTTCTCCTTCCTCAAGGTATTTAATACAATTCTCAAGTGATCGTCATGTTCTTACTTGCTGTTTGAATAGACAAGAATATCATCTTTAAAGACTACCAAAAACTAATCAAGATAGTCTATAAAGACTCTATTCATTAGATCCATGAGAATAGTAGGGGAATTAGTAATACCAATTGGAATCACTATAAATTCAGTGTCCATACCTTGTACAGAAATCCATCATTGGTATATCCTCCCTTTTGACCCCTAATTGATGATATCCTGTATGAAGAACAATCTTGGAAAAGTATTTAGCTCCACCTAGTTGGCAAAATAAGTAATAAATGTGTGGGAGAGGATATTTTTTCTTGATAGCGATCTTGTTATGTTATCGATAATCAATGCAGAGTCTCATTGATACATCTTTCTTCAAAACAAATAAAACTGGTGCACCACAAGGTGATGCACTAGGGCATATGAATCCCTTATCAGGATTATCTTGGAGTTTCCTCTTTAATTCATGCAACTCAATAGGCGCCATTCTATAAGGTGTCTTTAAAATAGGTAAAGCACCCGGTACGAGTTCTATTGAAACTCAACTTCATGAATTGGTGGAAGACTAGGGAATTCCTCTGGAAAGACATCATCAAACTCTCTTAAAATGGGAATATTCTTAATCATGAGATTGTATCCAACTATTTGAGATAAATAACCTTCATTTAGTGGAATCAGGACAGATAAGATGGATGAAGTTTCCACTGGAGATTTATGTTCATACATGCATCGATAGAGGATCATAGATTCATCTGGAATATGAAATGTGACGTACCTTATTTGGAAATTTATATGAGCTCCATAAAATAAATCCAATCCATTACAAGAATCACATAAAATTTTATTATAGGAAGGATCACCAGATTTGTAGGAAGCACATTCCCACAAACGTCAATCGGAGAAGAATTATAAACATTTGATGTGACTGTTGTGCCATTAGGGGTTGTCACAACTAACTCAATATCTAACTTCTCAGGTAATATGGAGATACCCTTAGAAAATTCTTCAGAAATAAAAGAGTCGGTGGATCCAGAATCAAATAAAACTTTTGCTACATTAGAGTAGATAGGAAGTGTACCTTTCACCACTTCATTATCATACACCACATCACAGATAGAAATTGCATGTGACTTTCCTTTGTCTTTGGCCTTAAGAGTTTGTTGGGGTCAATCATCATAAAAAACCTTGGATCAGGGCATTGATTGGCATGATGCCCCATTTCCTTGCACTTGTAACATTGACGTGTTGGAGGTGCACTCTGTGTAGCCTTTTCATTGTTCGCATCACTAGACATCTTCTTCCCATCATTGCGGCATTCAAATGCCTGATAAATTTTCTTTCCACATTTGAATCATTTACTTGTCCCTTTTAGACAACTCCCTCCATGTTTATTTCCACACTTTGAGCATAAGGGAAAACTCAAATTCTTTTTAGTGTGGTCTTTAGATTTCCATTTGAATTCCATTTTCCTCTTCCTATCAAACTCATATGACTGATGGGTTACTCCAATCTCCATCTTAACCTTGAGAGCACATCGAACGATTTCCTCATAGCAATTGAAGTCTCTTATGGATAGCTCCCTTCGAAGACATGGTTTTAAGCCACTAAAGAATTGATCAATCTTACCCTCAGGTTTGATTATAATCCTAAAAGAGTATCTTGCAAGTCTTGCAAAATCTTCTTTGTAGGTACCAACAGATTCATCATCCTTTTTATTCAGTTCATGAAACACATTCTCTATCTTTTTTCGAAGAATATGAGGGAAGTACTTATTGAAAAAAAAAAGTTCTTGAACTCGCCCCATTCCATCGACTCAATTTCTTCTCTTGGCCTCATTTACATGATAAGATTCCACCATTTATCAGCTTCACCTTCCAAACGATATACTGCTAAGATGAATTTATCAAGTTCAAAACATTGAAGAATTGAATATATTTTTTTAGTGGTATAGATCCATTGTTCATCCACTAATGTATCAGTATACCCACTAAATGAAGGTGGACACTGCCTCATGAAGGATTAAACAGAATGTTGATCCTTCCTTTGCTCTTTTGGATGTCCTACATGATTCATAGCTTGAGAAAGTTGTGTGATCATGGCTATAAGATTTTTCATTCTTGCTCCCATAATTTTTTGTTTCTCCGGGGGACAATCATGGCATTGCCCGTCACGTTTAGCATTGACACAGTTCCTTCGGGTTCTAGCCATTTACTAAAACCAATAATCATAGTGTGAGAAACACTAATCACAATAGGGAAACCACATAATCAAGAATAAAATTTCACACTTAAGGTCTTATCATAGGTTACTCATGGCTATTTCTAAAACACTAAGATTGTGTTCTATGCTTAGACTTATCCTTAGGGTTCTTACTAAGGATTTCGCATACTAGTTTCCAAAGGTTGACTATACCATTCCTCTGATACCAAATATAATGACCAATACTTTACATACATTGTTATTACATCAAAATTAAAGCACACTTATTACAACATATAACAAAACCATGAAAGGACCGTATAGGTATAGTGTCTTTAGAAATTGAGAAACATAAACAACTGGTTCATAAATCATCTATATTGTCTCCATTTTATTTTATCATATCTAGAGTCCCTTCTGGAATATCTTCCTTAATACCCTTCTTCCTAACCTGGGGAAAACAAAACATACAAAAGGGTGAGGTCAAATGCTCATTAAGGGTAATCAAAATAAATATAAATCACATCATATTCATAAGAACATCACATTTTGGAAATTTCTACCTGCAAAAGAGATCATAATTTCATAAAATGGGATAAATCATAGTAGTGAAATGTAATCCCAATAATCATAACATGAAACTTTGTGTCATACACACATATTCATAGATAATCATTTCTTAATAGTCAAGACTCACTGCCAAGACTATCTTAGCGGATAGAGTCCATTTATGAACTGAGTTCAGTCATCGTTTTAGTCCTTTTTCACTGAACCGGATTAACCATCCATTCTAGCAATGTCTATCTCATGAGATATAAATATTTACCCAATGAATTGGAGGAATATATAGGTCTCACCCATCTCATAATGAAACCATTCTTATGTGTTCCACAAAATAATAAATCATATATCATAGCATAACCCATGTAATAAAAATAGGATTCTTAAACATCATGCCATCATTACATAATCCATATAAGATAAAAGTACATCATAAAAATAATTCCATCATAACATAATCAAATAAATGTATAAATAAGGATAGAAACAGAACCCTATATTTTCTTAGATTTAAAATAATTTTGATAAAACACTTGAACTTCATTCTTGAGGAAAATATCCTTTCTACTTCAAAAACATTTTTCTTTCATAAAATGTCATATAATTTTAAACTAAAATATGATGATTAAAAATAAACTTGAAAACATGTAAATTATTCTTCATGAAATTAATGTTCTAAAAGTCTATTCAGGCCGTATATGTTAAAAAAACATTCTTCTCGTACTTTAGCTGGAAAAGTCAAAAAGTACCTCGTACTAAAAATGACAAAAGATTCCTATCATCTCTATTACTAAAAACTCACCAATGGGTAAAATTGGATTTAAACAATTGTAGGTGGATGGAAATAAAATTACATATTTAGGAAACATGGATGTGGATGTTAAATATTCCCCAGTAAATTCTGAAGTATAAATAATCTCATATAAAAATGAGATCGTCTGATTTTCCCTTAACTTAGGTCCGATTTTCTTCATATGTGTCCGAAACTACTTTATAATGGTTTAAATAATGTTATTGTCTTATTAGAGAATAATAATCATTGTTATGATATCATATATGGTCATATTCTTATCTTCTTATTAGTAATATTTCATTGCTACTTGTTATTCGAATGTTTATTGCTTTTTGTTAATATGCATGTTTTGTTGAATAAATACTTATTATTCATTTAAGGATATATATACCTCATTTATATAATGGTATAAGTGTAATATATATCATATTTATTCATTAAATTCTTTTATATAATGATTAATCATTGAAGATCATGTAGAATGAGTCGCATCACATCGTGGAGACGGTAGGTCGTACATAAGCATGAGCAATGATATCATTCCCATGATAATGGATTTGTATTGAAGTGTATTTATACTATTTCAGAATAAATATCACTTTAAAGTACTCATATTTAATTATTCTTTACACCATTATACCCATCCAAGTAAGGTGGTGGTGGAAAACAGATTACAGCATGGCGTGGAGACAGTATTCCGTACATAAGCACGCGTGGTGATTTCATTTTCCGTAGGATGGATAGAATGTGAAATAGGGTTGTTTAATATTTATAATAAAATATAATTATATGATTGATACTGATTTTATTACTTCATAATGAAACATCTAAAGAAGAAGAATTATAAGTATAAATAAAGTTGAAATAATCGGTAATGGACATTACCTCTTCTTTGAAGCGCCTCTTCTTAACCACATCATAGGGCACTAAAGATGGTCTTTGAAGAAGACCAGGACCTCTAGGACGTTTATAGGGAGGCTTAGAAGTGAAATGGGTTGGTATTTTCTGAGCTTTAAGGCTCAATGTGGTGTGAGGAGGAGAGGGAGGAGGGACCCTTTTATAAAGGAGGAGAGGGGCACCTTAGGAAATACTTAAAATATTATTTTATAATAAATAAATATTCGGTTTTTAATAGCCCCAAATTTATTTATTTCTAAGATATGGTTTGGATGGGTCGAAATACAATCAACCAATATATTTTAGACAAGTTTTGGTTACTATTTTAACCTTATCATTTAGCTTTAACTCTAAGATAAATAATTTATCTTTTACAGTGTCTTATTGTTTTCATACACTATATGGTTAATAAACTTACTATAACAATCCAAAATAACCCCAAGTGGTTCATTATTAATATATATAACCTTATCTAAGTCATTTGACTGAACCTTATATTTTTATGAATACAATAACAATTAATAATATAATATTTGTTTTAAAAACTATTTTATGTCAAATTTGACACTATTTGGTAATTGATTTTTATGAAAATAATAACATAATTATTATTTCAAAAAAAGTTAATTAAATAAATACTAATATGTCATATTAACCTATAAAATTAGGTTAATTCATAAAAAGTCTTAAAATACCTTTAATTGGGTATTTATAATATCAATTATGTTAATATTTCCTTAACAAGGTAATTAATGGTTCATCATTGTGTCATATATAATTTATAATATTTAAAGTCTAAAAAATATATATATAATAAAATTACATAGAAAATCTTATTAGCTTTCTAAGTAATATTTATAGTCAAATTTATATTATTTATAACCTTATATTAAAAATGTTTTATGTATTAAACTTTGATTTTAACTATTTTATCTCTTCATTAAATAAAATAATATTAAATGTCCTAATCTAATCCATGTGGACCTAAATGGACATATTTTATTCTTAACGTTATTTTTTGGTCTAATTAAACTTATCCAATAGAATTAGGACATGTGTTAGGGTAATAATAATACCATTTTTACCCTTAATTACCCTATTTACTTTTAACCATGATAAATAAAAGTAAAAAGTTACTATTCACAGAAAAATTATTTTTATCTTATTAAACCAAATTTTACTCCTTGATATTAACCCTGTCTCTCAGATTTTATAATTTCCACTTATGGAAGTGGTGAATTTATGTTTTATGTAAATTTTCAAACTCTCATTGGAGGTGGGTAAAAGATGGTGAAAAGTACAATAAAATTTTTATATATCTAAAAATATTATAAAATGACTCCATTGAATTAATTTGAACTTATATAGGTATTATGTATCAAATTTGACCAAAAATAAATTTAAATAAAATAAATAATTATTTAAATAAAAAGTCAGTTTTTAAATAGTAACCCAGTGTTTTTACTATTCATAAAAAATTTAATGTTTTCAGAAAAATAACAAAAAATCACCCTAGGATAATTTAGATACTCTGAATCCCAAAATGAAGTCCATTTTGAAAGATAAAATTTATAAAATTTCAAAAAGTGGGTATTACTATTCATAATGGCTAGTTTTAATAATATTTTAATATTATATCGTTGTTTAGTGAAACTCGGTATTGTGTACAACGCAAACTATCAAGGAAGGTCGTGATTGCGTGTAAAGCAAGTCAAGAAAGTGTTGTGTGTAGTGAAGGATTCCTTTGATGATGTATATAACATGAAAACAAAATATTTCTTATAAAAATATCAGGTGTTACAGATATAAAACTGTGTGATGCACCTGTATCAAAGAGGGAAGATGAAATAACAGATGATACTAAGATCGTATCTCTTACCGTAGACGGTCCTGCTCCCTGATCCTCAGATGTAGGCTGCGCTGGATACATCTGGCATGAACCATGAACCTGTGATACAACCTCACTACCTAGAACTGGTCCACTCTGACGTCTCGGTGTACCCTTTAACTGGATACCTCTAACACGACCACTACCTTGGCCTGATCTGCCAGTCGCACCCCAACTCCCAATCTGATGACAAGTTGCCAACCCTGCTCCTGCATATAGAGTCAGTGTGGACCCTCTATCACTGGCTGCTGGTGATAACGTTCTGTAGAAACGTTGAAGATGACCCATCTTGCCACATGACCGGCACTCGACTGGGTCCCTAGGACACTGTGGCTTCGTGTGTCCCAGCCTACCGCACTGGTATCACCTCAGGTTGCCAGCCTAAGACAGGTTCTGACTGCTAGAATCACCGTGTGGAAGCTCTAGATGATGCTTCCTACAAACAGTCGTTGGAGTACCTAATCTCGATGCCAAACCGCTCTGGCTCGCACCTCCAGCCTCTCTCAGGTTACATTCGGTGATTAGCACCTGGTTCAAAATTCCAGAAACGGTAGTCTACCTGAAGATATTTACCTGATATTAGATTTCATATCTCAGAGCATCCTCAAAACGCCTGGCCCTTAACAGCTCAACGCCCATCAGGAAAGATGCAAAGCACTGAAACTCAGTAAAATGGAAAGATTATTCCATCACTGATAACACGCCCTTCTCCAGACACAAGAACTCTTGGGCTCGATCAGCCCTCAAAGTCTGAGGATAAAAGAAATCATAGAAGGCCCTATGAAACTCTATCTAAGACATCTCTCGATGACGATATGACTGGGTGATCATGTCCAACCACCTCTTGGCAGAATCACGCAGCATTTATGTAGCGATCTTGGCCCTCCACTCCGGAGGAATCTCCAGTTGCTCAAAGATAGCTAGTATCGCCTCTAGCCATGACGCTGAATCCTATGGTCCTCCATCCCCTAAAAACATAGGCAGATGCTGCAGCTGAAAATCATGCCTCAACTCTGCCATAGTCAGGATGGGTTGTAGTGCTCCCTGAACGGTCTGTATAAAACAGAACAAGTTCTCACAGAACTGTGCCTCAGCACATGTGTCCGGCAGAACTATTGGTGCCACAACTAGCACAACTGGAGTTTCTTCTCGAAGTCCATGGAATACCATCTCCAGAACGTGGTTTTCACTGCTCTCCCGACGTACGAATTGAGGTCGTCGTGGTGGCATAACTCTGCAATGCCAAACACATGACTCATCTCTAGATTTTCAATGAGAATTAAAACTCACGAGCACATGAACTATGACATGATAGGTCAAGACCTTTCTAAAAACCATGTCCACTGGAAACCTTCTTCTAAGGCCATGACTGCATAAGGAATAGTCACAAAATACCACTAGAGTCAATACCTCTTTCCCACTCAGAAGGCGGGTCTCGTTTAGGCTCGATTTTCAATATTCATTATTTTAACATACTTTTCTTCAAAATATCTAACCAATGGTCCTCCAAGTTCCGATCTATGAGGGCCCATAACACCCCATGAATCATAATATGATGCCTATATAACCATGAAATTCAATTCCATTTAGCATGGAATTCAATTTCGTTTAGCATTAACATCCCATTGGTGAGTCACTTCCCAATCCACAAGGACCATACTCCTTATGAATTGAAAGGTGACATCACTCTTCATTCATTGCACTCAATCTAACACCACAATAGGCACACCAATAAATAAACTATCAAAAAAACATGCAATAACCATAACATCACCTATCACAACAGCATATAATATCTAATGCATCCTAGATAGCATTGCATAATAAATGACATGTGATTCCTAACAAGGTGCATATATAATGCATGATATGTAAAACCCTCATCTCATCGGGTTACAAGGATACAGAACCCCCAATAATATCAATAGTATTAGAAAAAACCATCTGCGTCACCCAATGGTGAAATCAGAACAACTGTAACAATCAAAACTAGAAACACAATTCCATTCGAACCAACTTGCATTTTCCCTGTACGCGGGTTTGCAACTCTTGGGTATAGTTTACTACCAAAGTACCTTCCCTTTCTACTCATGTCTATAGTCGCCAAATAGTAAGTAAAATCAGAAAAGGAAATCCATCTAATACCACTTTGTAACATCCCGACCCGACTTACCATCCAACCTGGTAGCTGGACTGGTCACCACATGGCCTCAAGCGCATCTCCCCAATTTCCAGAGGCTGCCGACTAGCAATGAGGGCCTAGGTGAGTCCGTGGGGAGACTATGACCTCATTACCAAAGTTTCATAATGGAAATACAAACATACAACAGCGTAAGAAGGTAACTAGTAGACAACAGATAGATAGTAGATAATGATAACAAAGAAATAAGATATCATATATATAATGATGCAAGTCAATACAATCCATTACAAGTAAATAAAATACCAAAAAGAAACCAAAATGTATCCCATGTTGCATCGCAAGCCTCAGATTGGTCTTGTGCGCCCCTACTCCGAGTAGCATGTCAAGTTCCTATACAAGGGCCATTCCCCTTATCATTACCTACAACCATATAATCTTCATGGTTCCAAAACATGACCCAAACAAGGCGTGAGACTAAATCCCAGTATTCAACCACCAAATATCTGCGCAATATGTTAGTGAATATATATGCCAAGCATTGTAATATGGAAGGAAGCAGACAAGGGAAACAAGAAAGGACGACCCAAGCTTGTGCTTTGCCTTGGAATCGCTTCAGGTATCCGTTCCGTTCATTATCCATTTCATTCAAGTGTTCAAACCATTCCATGAGCCTGTTCCTATAATACTCATTCGGAAACGAGGCATAAATCAAGGAGAAAATCATCCAACACCCTACAAGCCCATTCCAGTGAACCTCTAGGACCCCGACATCGCTCTACAGTCCTGTTCCCGTGAACCGCCTAGGACCCAGCCTTGCTCTAGGTGCGGTATAGTCCGTGAACTGATCCCGTCCAAGGAATCCTATAAATAATATTCGGGTATCTCCCATGAAAAGTCATTCCATGTTGAGTCTGTCCATGGCATCTCGTACTGGATCCATGATTCAATTGTCATTATAATAACAAGTCTCATATAAGTCCGTCCATGGAAACTCACATCGGTTCCATGGATCACCCGTGTCTTTGATTCACGTTTAAGCAGCTCAAAAGCATTTAACACATGTGGGATAGCAGTTCAAGAATTTACATACAGGGGTCAAGGGGAAATACACCATCCCATTCCCAAAACCATTTAATTTATATTTTAATCATATTGCAATTCCATTCATGATCAAGATCCATTTTTAACAACCTACAAGGGAAAGGAAAAACAGGCCTCAAAGGCATCCTAGGTCAAAACCATTAAAAGAGCCATTCAAGGAAATGCACTCAAGGGATGGTTCTGGTCCAAGGTATAAAACCTAACTCAAGCACATACAACCCTCTTCAGATTACCTATAACATGGTAGGTAATAACAAGTTTTAAATTCAGGATCAAGAGACACCCCAAAAGTGGACGCGCGACACTCCGGCATATATAATCAACCTGACCATTAGAGAAAAGCATGAGACCACCTACCTTAGGCTCGTACTAGATAAATCATCCATTATAAAGATCTGATTCATCCGGGTTTGGAAAAAATCTAAAGAACAGATTAAGAATGAGAAATTAGGGCATATGAGCCTTAATCCAATCTGCGTTCATTGTAACCAGAAGAATCGAGAAGGATTAAAAGGAATTGAGGTCTTACCATTGCGGATCCAACGAGATGAACGACTATTAAAATGGAGGTTGGATGACGAAGCTAGCTCAAGATTCTCCCAAGCTTCCTTGAGAGCTTTCCCATTCTCCCCCTGTTGTCCAGTTGAAGAAGAAGGGATGTGTAAGGTTTTTATAAAAATTTAATTAATTTAATTAAAAAAATAATTAAATTTGAAAAGATAGCAGGTCGCATGGCTTACCTGCACGGCCTTCCAAACCATGCGGAGATCGTACAGACATTACATGAAGGAAAGGGGAAGCCGTACAGCCACCCTGCATGGTTTCCCCAAACAGTGCGCATGCCGTGCTCTTGCCTCTGCCAAGCCCGCACCATGGCGCATGGTTTAGCCAGGCCGTGCGCAGGCCGTGTGCAAACCATGGGCCAGGCCATTTTCAGCCTCCGACTTGGTTCCGGGCTCCAAACAAGCCCCAGAAACCTCTGAAAATCCCTCTTTCATGTTAGGAATCCACATTAGGCCTCAATAGAATAGTTAAACTGAAAATAAAAGGATTCGTACCTCATACGAATACATAGGTTCTTACATAATCAACCCTGCATTGATAGATGGTCATAGATTAATCAAAAATATGAAATGTGAATTCTCTTCCATGGAAATTGGTATGAGATCCATATAGAGAAATATAATATATGACTAGAATCACATCAAATTCCACTATAGTAATTATCACAAAATCTGTAGGAAACACTTTCCCACAAACTTCAACGAGCGAAAAATTGTAAACTTTTGATGTGACTGTTGTGCCAATATGAGTTGTCACAATTAACACAACATCTAATTGTTTAGGTAATACATTGATACCCTTACAAAATTCTTCAGAAATAAAATAGTGGGTGGATCCAAAATCAAATAAAACATTTTATACTTTAGAATGGATTGTACATGTACCATTCACCACTTCATTATCATACTCCACATCATTGATAGTGATCTCCCGTGAAATACCTTTGTCTTTGGCCTTTAGAGTTTACTGATGTAAATCATCATAAATAAACCTTGTATTAGTGAAATTTATTGGCATAATTCCCCATTTCCTTGCACTTTTAACACGGAAGTGTAGAAGGTGAATTATGTGTATCATTTTCTCTATTTTTATCATTACATATTTTTTCCCTTCACTTCGCCATTCAACTTCTTGATGAGATTATTTTCCACAGTTAAAAATTTTTCTAGTCCCTTTATGGAAATTTCCTCCATGTTTATTTCTACAATTTGAACATAAGGTAAAAATCATATTATTTTCTGTGTGGTCTTTATATTTTCCCTTGATGTCATGTTTTCTCTTCTTTTAAAACCCATAGTACTGATGGGTTTCTCTAATATCCATCTCAACCTTTAGATCACATAAAACTATTGTTTTTTAGCTATTGAAGTGACTTATGTATAATTCCCTTTGGATACATCGTTTTAAGAAAATTAATAATCGATCAACATTACTCATAGGTTGGATAATAATTCCATAATTGTACATTGAATTCCTTGTAAAAGTTTCTCCATATGTACCAACAAATTCATGATCGTTTTAATAAGTTCAAAGAACTACATAAATATATTTTTTAGAATAATATTAGAAAATTACATGTTAAAAAATATGTTTTTGAACTCATTCCAATCCATATATTAAATTTCATCTATTTGCATTATATTATTGATAAGGTTCAACCATTGGATAGCTTCATCTTTCAAATGATATACTTCAAAGATGAATTTATCATCTTATGAACATTAAGTAACTGATAATATTTTTTCATTTCTTCTAATCCATTATTCATCATCTAATGAACTAGAAGACCCACTGAAAAAGGTGGAAATTTCCTAATGAGGGACTCAATAGAATGTTGTTCGCTCCTTTACTTGTTAAGAAGTCATTCATGATTTAGAGCTTGAGAATGTTTTGTGAGTATAGCTACATGAATTTTTATTCCAAAACCAATGACATTTTGTTTGTTATGAGGATAACCATTTCATTTTCCATCTCATGTACCATTAATGTAGTTTTGTAAGGTTCTAGACATTTTCTAAAACTAAGAAGCGTAGTGTAAAAAAATCTAATCATAATAGTAAAAACACATAATCATGAATAAAAGGTTATTTTAGTATACTTTTGGTTTTATCCCATGTTATTCATGATCATTTATAAAAGACTCAGCTTGTAACATATAGTTCGATATAAATCTTTTGGGTTTTACTTAAGGTTTTCTCATCCTAGTTTCCAATGGTTAACTATACCATTCCACTGATACAAACTATAACGACCCTTATATTACATACATTGATATTACATCAAAGTTGAAGAATATTCATTACAAAATATAAAAACTCCATGATAGGACCATATAGTTATATTGTCTTTAAAAAATATTAATCATAAACAACTAGTTTATAGGACATCGTTATTGTCTCTCACTTATTTCATCATAAATAGACCCCCTATTGACATAGCCTACTTAATACGCATCATTATAACTTGGGGAAAAGAAACATATGAAGGGGTGATATCATATTCTTAGTAAGGATAAAGAATTTAAATATCAATCATATCATAATCAAAAGACAAATGAACATAACATTTGGAAATATTATATTGCATAGGAAATATAGTGTTATCATACCATGGGATAAATCATTAAAGTTCATAAGAATCAACGAACATAATCCAAAAAGTCGTAACATAAGACATTTAGTTTTGATGTATAAAATTAAGAATAAAAATTCAATTCATATTATTCAAGGCTCATTTCCAATACCACCATAGTGGTCAATGTACATTACTGAACTGAGTTTACTCCTCATTCCAGCCCTATATTACTAAGATCATTTCATATTCCATCCATGTCTATATAATGATATATAAACCATTACCCAATTAAATAGAGGGATATATATTTCACTCCATGTCATAATTAAATCATTCTTACATGTTCCACAATAACATAAATCATTCATCATAACCTAAGGTATAAAATGGGTTACTTTAAACATCATCCCACCATTAACATAATTTGTGTAAAACAAATGGATTTTTTAAATAATACTCCATAATAACCATGATAAAATTATAGGAAAAATAAGTATATTATAATTGAAATATAACCCTGTTAAATAATTCTATCTTAGATGGAAAATAATTGTTGAATAACACTTGAAATTAATTCTTGAGGAAAATATCATTTATTCTCACAAAAAAATTTATTTTCTCAAAATGACTCAATTTTAAAAGAATAGAATTTATTTGAAAATAAAATTGAAATCAAGTATATTATTCTTCATGAAAATATGTTTTTATGAAGATGTAAAAATCCATTCATTCCTTATAAGTTAAAAAACATTCTCCTCATACTTATTTGAGAAATGGAAAAGAGAACATCGTATGAAAATGAAAAAATATTCCTTTCATACCATTTAATAAAAACTAACCAAAGGGTAAAATTTAAATTAAAAAATTTTAGAAGAATATAAATAATATTTCATATTTAGGAAACATGGACGTGGATGTTAAATATACACCAATATATACTTATGTATAAACAATCTTTGATAATAATGAGATTGTGAAATTATCCCTTACCTTCTAGGATTGATTTCATTTTTTTTGTATCTGAACCACCTATTGTATTAACCTATTTAAGAATAATAGACATTATTATTATATCATATATGGTCATATTATCGTTGTATTGTTAATAACATTACATTATTACTTGTTGTTCTGGTATTAACTGCTTTATTTTCTTTTGCATGTTTTATCGACTAAGTTCTAGTTCTATATCATAGACTATAGTTACATTATTCTAAAATGATATTAAAATTAAATTTATAATATTTATTCATTATATAAATTTACATATTCATTCCTTAATGTTGAACATGTAGAATGAATCGCATCAAATCATGTATATGGTTTGTCGTATGCATGCACGAGGGATGATATCATTCCCATTATTGTTGAGTCGAATTGAATGGAATGGTGTATAATATTTAAGAATAGATTTAATGTCATAATAATCATATATAGTTATTATTTAAATCATTATATCCATCCATGTAATGTGGCGGGGGGGAATATTACACCACAACGTGGAGACAGTAAGTTGTACGTACAGACGCATGGTGATTTTATTTTTCGTAGCATGGATAGAATGTGAAATATTTCAATTACATAATCTTAATAAAAAATAAGTATGTAATTTATACTGGATTTATTAATATATAATTAAATAACTCTTGAAGATTATGTAGAATAATGAAGAAGGTCAAATGGATCGGTAGATGAGATTACATCTTTTTCGATGTGTTTTATCTAAATATCCTCTTATAGTACTAAAGTTGGTCATTGAAGAAGACCATAACCTATATAATGCTACTGGGTATGTTGTGATGGTAAAAGGGAATTAGATGGTTGTGATTTATTGCTCAATTTTAAGTGAAGAGGTGAGGGGTGAGATGACCTTTTACAATTCAGGTGTGGGGAACTTTTGGGATCACCAAACATATTTATTTATAATAAAATAAATCCTCCTAAAAATCCTAAAAAATTTACCAAGTTATTATATGATATGAGATAGGGTTTTCGTTACATAAACCAATATATTTTAGATGATTTTTTCATTAAATTTAAACCTTATCATTTAAATTAACACTTAGTTATTCTATATAATTTTTTCATAGGGTAATAAATATTTCAACCTTAAAATGATGAAATATTTACTTATTTGATGACAATGAAAACATAAATACATAAATTAAAATATTTCATATAATAATATAATTAATATCTATTCCTAATAAATTGTTTTTTTAGTTTTATATAATTCCATAAAAAAACTTTTCGATAAAAAATATATAGTTTAAATTTATACCCTATTCAATTCATTGATTTTCAAAAATATTACAATAACAATATAAGATAGACTGATCAATTTTATTAAATTACTAAGTGGTCAAATTCATCTATAAAAGTCATTATCCATTGTAATTAGCCGAATTTATATTTATTTCAATATTTTTAAAAACATTTATTTCTTATCTCTATTAATAGAATAATTTGTACACAAATAATTTTTAATTATTTAATATACTTATATTTGAATAAAAATTATAAATAAAATACTATTATGAAGATAAATATACTATATTTTTGAATAATATTATTATCCTATTTTATAATCCAGAAAATCTAACATTTAAAATGATATACATATTATATTATGAATTTGAAAACACTAACATCACAATAAATAAAATAATATAAGTGTCACAATATATATAGAAGTCTCCAATAGAACACTAACTATACCTATGGATGTTTATGGTAGAGATATACTCATCCAATAAGATTTTTTTCATTTTTTTGGTCTTTTCATGGTTATTAGTACTTTAATAAAAATAATTTTATTGATTCCTCATCAATTAATTAATTTTCACATCATCAAATTATAAGTCATTAAAGTAATTATTTATTTCCTAAAAATTAAAAACAAACTACCATGATAAAAAAAAACTTTATATTTCAAATGTGTATTTATAATCAAATTTATCTTTTTTATAACGTTATATAAATAATGAATTAGTTATTAAATTTTGAGTGAGATATATTTAAACTTTCATTAAGTAAAATAAATTAAATATCCTAATAGCATCCATGTGGATTCTATAGGACACTATATCGACCCGAGCATGATTTAGGTTGAAAAAAACTCATCAAAGGATGTTAAGATAACTGTTAGGGTAAATTTATAACAGTATTCTCACCCAAAAATATGTTATTTACCTTTTTACTGTTCTAATAAAAAATACTGATCTTATTATTCAGAATGCCAAAAAATAAAATAAATATATTTACATACGTTTGACCTACTGATTCTAAATAAGGAAAAAATTAATCTAATTTTAAATCAAAGATATCGATGTAATTTATTTAAAAATAATCCTATTTTTGGAAGGAGATAATGAGTTTTAAAAGTTAAAACATTGCAAAAGATTGAAATTTATTTACAGCTAAATTCAATGTCAAATTATTTAAAATGACAAACATTATATGAATTCGTAAGTATATAATATATTTATAGTTTGATACAATTCAATATTTTAATTTAACAATATAATTTGATAAACAATATTGGTTTCAATTAAAATTTATTATATTTTTTACTATTTTTAAAAATTTTAAATTTATCTAAAAAAATATTAAAAATTCATCCAAAGTAATTTTTTACATCCCATTTCTAAATAACATGATTATGTTTTAATATAAGAATTATTAAATTTTAAAAATATAAATTTTAAAGTGGTTCACCATTAAAAGGCTGAAAATCACCCTTTTCAATAATATAGTTTTGTTTACATCGAATTGGGTTTATTTCGACTCTATGACAAAAATATCTATTGGATGAATATCAAAAATATTTTTTTATGTATATAAAATATATATTTCAATAATTTAATTTATTAAAAGTAATTCACTAAATTTATTCATAAAAAATAAAATATATTTTTGATTTATATTTTTAGTAAATAATTGGTATTGAATGAATTAATACATTTTGATTAGTTAGTTATATTTATTCATACTAACCAAAAGGCTAGGTTAAAATGTTCATTTTATACCAAGGGAATCTCATGAATATTTTAAACTTGTTATTGCATGAAATTGAAGCTATTGAAGAACTAAAATTATTTAGAGAAAATATTTCATAAAAACATCTCGATGTGACATTCCATCATATAATGAAATCCCTAACAATATTATTCTCTTTATTCATTCAGTTTGATTGGAAAAAATAATTTATTCACAGAATATAGAGTTGAATTGGAAGATAAATTTTTTATGAGGACATTCCCATATTAAAATAGACTTAGTTGTAAGGTAATAATACCACGAAAATATGTTATCTTCTATGGTATTCACACATCATATGAGCTTGATAGACTAAAGTTGTTTTGGGGATCCTAGAATTGGGAAATTCTAGGAACTAAAATAGTTGAGGTGCTACGTGGGATCACTTATACAAATGAATTTCAAGAAATTATGGTTTATAAATATGAGAGTTCTAGGAGTCAAATCCACCCACTCTAGATAGGGCTCCCTATTTGTTTTTATTAGTACACATCATACATAAATGGAATTGACATGGGAAATGATGAAATATAATAATTTATGGGATATACCTATCTAATTTACCCTCAAATGAATTTCCTAAACTAGAAGCTGATGTCACTAGAAGTTGGGAACAATTTGTAATAAATAAACACAATTGTAAAATGGGATGATTGATATGATCTAAATTCTATTTACTTGCATGATTGTGCTATTATGGGTCATTAAACCATATTATATTAGATAGGTTTAGTTAAAGGTTGAATATAATCTTAAATCTAATAGCCCTACCTTATGGATTTGCCTCCCCTGAAAAACTCAGCATTGATCTACTAAAGCAACACTATTCTGGATTTTAGCTACATAATATTATATTTTGTAGATATGGATCACCATGGATGGGTGATGGATTTGAGGTAAATTTTTCTACACTAATTCCCTTTACATCAGTATAAACCTATCAGATGAGAGTCTCTAAATATATTCCAACAGGTTTTCACATTCATCGGCATTATCATTGTTTATTTCATCATTTTTTCCAATTGTTAGGGAATTTTATAATTCAAATTTTTTGGATATAAAAATATATTCCCCTGGAAAGGAATATCAAAAATATGGAAATATTGTTGAAAAAAATATGGTACTATATATGACTTCAGGGTCATAATGATAAAAATTCCATCATCTAAATGGATTGGAGTTCTCCCTAGGATTCTTCTTTCACTAAGGTTAGTAGTTGTGATGTTCGAATCTTCTAGATAGTGTTGATATGTAATTTTTATTATGATACTATTAGTATAAATAGATGGGCCTCAAGGGTATTATCAAGGATGGGACATAGTATAACACGTGAGTTATAGTGGATGTCCACCTCCTGTGGGCTCTCCTTTTGGATTTATGGGTCTGAATGGCCAGAAATTGAACAATTTCCTCTGTAGATTCTTTTAATATTGAGGTCACACATTAGTGAGGACGATTATATTGGACGAGGGACCTCCAAGGTAGCTCATGGGTTATTTTGTTGACATGATGGATATTTGCCTCAAAATCCACATGGTAGAAGCGGAATGTTTTTGAGCTCTAGGAATAGGATCATGATATCATTGGATGTGGAAAATGGTGCCACATGATTACTCACAACACACAATTAATATAATTTTCTATGGGTGTTCATCCTCTCGAGAAATTCATAAAATACCATCATTGTTTAGATGGATCCATTATAATTATACTGATTCACAAAATCATTCACCGTCTAGTGTTGGAAGCGATGATTTGATGAAATTGTGTCTCAATGGAAGAAGGTTGTGGTATCCATATTCATCAAAAAAAAATTTCGACACAAAATCTAGGTTTTTGTTATGGATTGAGGTAACATATAGCTATAACTAGATTTTCTAGTAATCTTGGAATTCATTAGAAAAGTTTTCAATGGAATTTATAATTTATAGAATCCATGAGATCCTAAAAGGAAAATAAAAATGAGAAAATCATCAATGAATTATCACCAATAAAAGTCCATTGTTGATCAATAAATTTCTCAGTTAAAGGATTCATTTTGGGTTTCATATTTTGTCTGTATTTTATACTCAAAACATAACAACCCAATATGTGGGAAAAAATATTTTATGTTAATGAAGGATTCAAATTAGATTATTAATTTTTTTTAAATGGAATTAGTGAAAGTGATAATTTTCAGTCAAATAATACTTGATTTTAAAAGTCTTGTGATTATTGGGATATTACCTAGGACATATTAGAAGTGAAATTGTTCAATAGGATAGGCAGTTAGACCTACCACACCATTTTTATGGGAATTATTTTCTATTCTATGAATCTATTATGTATTTAATATTCATTCATAAATCATTACGAAATCCCAATGTGGAAGAAGTTACTCCTAGGCTAATGATCTGATTGAATCCATATAGATATTTAAAAACCCATGTGTATTAGAGGTTTTCCATATTTATATTTTCATTTCATATGGATCCAGTATGAAGATAACTAGATGGGATATCTAGAGTTTATCATAATCCTAGGAGAAGGATAGTTTTTTGTAATAGGTATTGGACATCAAAGAGGTATCACATGTACCCTATTTTAATTAGAGTTGAAACCCATGTACATCTATTGAATTCATATTATTAAAAGTAAAAAATTTTGGACCTCAAAAAGGAATCATACATTTCATAATATGAAAAATAATTGGATCCCCCATAGTTCAAAAGTGAAATATGGGTATGTTTCAAGGTGTGGGATAACAAAGAATTAAGCAAGAATTATGCATTGAGTATATCCTAAGATGGTTCACTAGGGGTATAAAACTATAAAGGAATCTTAGGGTATGAAGAAGTCTATGTTGAATCTCAGAAAATATGGTATTTTTTGGTTCCAATGAATGAGACATATTTGAATTGATTCTTATCCCTAGTGAGGAATATAGAATGTGTTTAAACCTATTCAGGGTTTATCAAAAGTGAATATCCTCATTAAGGGAATATGTAAAGTGTTTGTACCCAAGGTGGTCATAGGTAATGTTCTTACCTCCACTAGTGCAGAAAACGTTTTTTACATCACCATTTTTTATGTCGGTTATATATAACTAACATAAAAATGAGGCGAGTAGATTTTTAACGTCGGTTATTTTAATAACCGATGTTACAAATCGGGACAATTCGGTTTTTATGTCGGTTATCTTATAACCGATGTAAAAAACCAATGTATAGGGGGTTTTTTACGTCGGTTATTTGGAAACCGATGTAAAAAACCTGATATCTACGCGTTTTTACGTCTGTTATCAAATAACCGATGTAAAAAACCAAAGAACGGGGTTTTTTACGTCAGTTATTTAGAAACCGACGTAAAAAAACCAATATCTATGCATTTGTTACCTCGGTTATCAAATAACCGACGTAAACCCCCCCCCCCCCCCAGTGCTTCGGTTTTTTTACATCGGTTATTTTATAACCAACGTAACAAACGCGTAGATATCGGGTTTTTTACGTCGGTTTCCAAATAACCGACATAAAAAACCCCCTACGCATTGGGTTTTTACGTCGCTTATCTTATAACCGATGTAAAAAACGAGATATCTACGTGTTTTTTACGTCGGTTATAAAATAACCGACGTAAAAAACCAAAGCACGGGGGGGGGGGGGGGTTTACATCGGTTATAATATAACCGACGTAAAAAACCAAAGCAGGAGAGAATTTTTACATTGGTTTTAAAATAACCGACGTTATAAATTTAAAAAATAGTTTATAACGTCGGTTATTATATAAACGATGTTATAAAACTTTTAATGAAATTAAAGCCCCGTGGACTGTCATTTACGATTTTTCGATTGACAGTCCGCCGGCTCGTCTCTCTCGCGCGGTAAACCCTAATCAGCTCGTCGATCGACCTGCGTTAAACTAATTTTGGCTTCATTGTTTATCTTCTTCACTCCTCTCGGATCTATCATCTCAACTCACAACATTAAAGTAAACCTTCCACGAATTTATTTCATTTGTTTTTTTCACGAATATTCTATAATTTTGTTTTGCGATTTTTGTACATTTAATGTAAACAAGATGTAGTGGTTTCCAAGTATGCACCTCATTACTATTTTGACAAGATGGTGATGAGACAATCTAAGATACATATGATTCATTGATGGAAGTGATACAATTTCACATGGTGTCGGATGATTTATGTGCGGGGTGAGACCATGACATTAGCATTAGGGTGTGAGAGGAAAACTATTGGAGAAGTGGTATCTGAGAACCTTAATTTTAATATATATATATATATATATATAATTTTTTATACAAAAAGGTTTTTTATATGAATTATTTTGTGAGTGATCCATAGTGAGTATATGAAACTATTTTTCCTTGTTCAGGTGATGATTTAGATTCCTTTTTTCAAAGGGATTTAGTGTGCTTCCTCAACATTTTCATGAGATGTTTTAGGGAGGATCTTACTATGTATACATGGTATGCCCACCATACATAAATATAGACAATTTTTTTTTGGTTTTTAAAAGCAATTTGTAGTTTTTTATAGATGTTAGTAGCATGGAAGTGTTGTGGAGAAGCTTTCATGAGTATATAGAGTTTATTGTTTCTTCCTAGTTTTACTTTTAGTACTAATAATCTTCTTTTTGGTTTATGTACAACAATACATGTATGAATTCATGCATAATTATCTAAATTTATTCATTTTGAACTGAGGAGGGTTACTTTTGGTGGGAGCAAATCCTAAAAGATGTGGTATGAATTCATTCTATCATAACCATAAATAAAATATAGTTGTATTTTATTTATCATATACATCAACTTATACTCTTCTTTTTCATCACAAACCCTTTGAGAATAAAAAACCAAACTATGGATTTGGTATCCACATTGCCTTTTTTATAGAATATGGGACATCAAAATCAAATGATTGAACATATTCCTCCCAAAAACACTTCCATTGATTTTTATAATTGTGTGAAAATATTTACCAAAAGGATTTAGGGTCTATAGAAACCATTAATAACATGTTAAATAGGTATTTTATCTAATATATTAAAACATCAAAACCGTAATCAATATTAAAATATGTAGGTTTCCTGGTTTTCATTTATTCTATAAAATTTAAAACTGTTATATCTAACTATATTTTTTAAAAAAAATAATATTGAAGCATATTTTTTTAAATACCTATAGATTTGTTTTATATTTTAAATTGTTTTACATTCAAATTATGATTTTTTTCATATAAACATATATTTGTCTTATCTTAAAAATATATATTTTTTGTTGATATTTGTTATAGGTAATAATGAGTCGAATTTGAATTACGGCACATCGAATGAGAATTGAATTTGAGGAAGTTGTTGATGCCTTTTTGGAATTTGCAAAACGAAATGTTCCAAGTAATGACATTTTTTTCTGTCCATGCCAGAAATGTTTGAATATGAAGAAGTTGAAAAGTAGAGAGATAAAAGATCATCTGATTTGTCATGGTTTTAATCCAAGTTATAGCCCTTGGATTTGGCATGGTGAAACTGGACGGAATGTCACTGATGATGATGATTCGCAAGATGGTAACTCCGATGGAATTAAAGAAATGATTCGCGATATTTTATCAGATCAAATTGAGATAGAACCGACAGTTGCGCGTCTATATGGTGATGCTGAAAAACCATTATATCCTGGTAGTATAGATTTTACGGTTTTTTCGGCGGTGTTAAGATTGATTAACCTGAAGGCGAAGCATGGATGGAGTGACAGAAGTTTTACAGAGCTACTACAATTGATGAAAGACATTCTTCCAAAAGATAACGATCTTCCAGATTCACATTACAAAGCTAAGAAAATTTTATGCCTGAAGGGATTGGGATACAAGAAAATACATGCCTGTCCAAATGACTGCATTATATATAGGAAGGAATATGAATTTATTTCAGAGTGTCCTAAATGTGGGACATCACGGTATAAGGTGAAAGAAAAATCACAGGCTGATATAGAGATTACAAAGCTCCTTCAAAAGGTATTTTGGTATCTTCCTATAATTAATCGTTTCAAACGTTTATTCGCTAATTCACATGATTCAAAAAGGTTAATATGGCATGCTGAAGAGCGGGTATGTGATGGAAAAATACATCATCTAGCTGATTGTCCACAATAGAAGAAAATTGATGCACAGTATTCTACATTTGGAAATGAAATTAGAAATCTCAGACTAGGGTAGTGCATAGATGGAATGAATCCATATCGAACACTCAGTAGCACACATAGTTCATGGCTTGCTTTATTGGTAATTTACAACCTCTCTTTTAATGTTTGTATGAAGTGAAAATATTTCATGTTGAGTACAATGATCTCTGGTCCAAAGCAACCCGGTAATGAGGTTGATGTTTACTTGTCACCGTTGAACGATGATTTGAAACTGTTATGGGCTGATGGTATTAGGGTGTATGATTCTTATAAAATGGAATATTTTCAACTGCATGCAGTGCTTCTATTCCCTATAAATGGCTTCCCAGCGTATGGAAATTTGTATGGATATAGTGTTAAAGGGCATAAAGCATGTACAATTTGCGAACAACAGACGTCATATTGTCAATTGCATCATGGGAGGAAAACCGTGTGCATGGGTCATCCAAAGTTTTTGTCTATGGAACACCCTTGTAGAAGACTAAATAAGGCATTCAATGGCTCACAAGAATTTTTTACTGCTCCAAAACCTTTATCCCTAGATCTGTATTTTGAGAGGGTGAAACACCTTGACATGACATTGGGAAAGACACAGAAATCTGGTAATGATAGACATATTTGGAAGAAAAGGTCATTTCTTTTGAGCTACCATATTGGAGGTATCATGAAGTTAAACATAATATTGATGTCATGCACATGGAGAAGAATATATGTGATTCTTTGATTGTAACATTGTTAGATATTAAAGGAAAGACTAAAGATGGGTTGAATGCAAGAATAGACTTACTATCAATGGAAATCCATTTGGAGTTAGCTCCCACTCTTAAAGGAAGATGAACATTTCTTCCCCTGGCTTGTCATACATTATCGAAGAGGGAGAAAATTAGCTTCTGTCAGTGTCTTCATGATACCAAAGTGCCTCAAGGTTATTCTTTTAATGTAAAAAATTTTGTCTCATTGAAGGACTTGAAGATCATAGGTATGAAATGACATGATTGTCACATCATGATGCAATAAATTCTACCAGTTTCATTAGGTGGAATATTGCCCATTCGTGTCAGAAAGACTATAATGAAGTTGTGTTATTTTTTCAATTCAATTTGTAACAAGGCGATTGATGTGAATGCTTTGAACATTTTGGAAAAGGATGCAATTTTTATACTTTGTCTATTGGAAATGTATTTTCCTCCAACTTTTTTTTTATAATGGTGCATTTAATGATTCATCTGGTTGGAGAAATAATGCTTTGTGGACCTGTATATCTTCGTTGGATGTATCCTTTTGAAAGGTATATGAAAATATTAAAGGGGTATGTTAAAAATATACATCGGCCTGAAGCCTCCATTGTTGAAAAGTATATTTCTGAGGAGGTAGCAAAGTTTTGTATGAGATACTTGGCTATGGCGCAACACATAGGTTTGCCTCCATCTCTCCATGAATGAGTTAGTAATGAGGGAAAGGGGATTCGCGGCTTGAAAGTCAAATCATTGTCAGCTGAATACATGAAGAAGTTATAATCATACATCTTGAATAACATAGATGATGCTCAACCATATATCACATTGCATATTAATGAGTTGAAATAATGTCATCCAAAGAAGAACGAAATGTGGATTTTGAATGAGCACAACAAAACTTTTTTGTCATGGATTAAAAAGACTTTTCGTAGTAGATCGGATGTATCAAAGACAATAAAATGGATAGTGGGTGGTTCATGTTTAAATGTGATAACATGGTCCAGTTATGACATTAATGGTTATAAATTTCATAAAAAATCTCAGGACAACAGAAGTGCAGTTCAGAATAGTGGTGTATTCGTGTTTGCAGAAGCAATGCATTTTTCGAGTGGTAAGGATAAAAACCCAATTTCTGAATCAAGTGTGTATTATGGAGTGATTGAAGACATATGGGAGGTTGATTAATTTAAAATTAATGTTCCCGTTTTTTACTATAAATGGTTTAACGGTAACAATAGTGTTAGACACGATGAATTTGGAATGACACTTGTTAATCTGAATAGATTGGAAGACACAGTTGATTTTTTTATAATGGCAACACATGAAAAACAAATTTTCTATGTTGTAGGTCAATCATATATGCAGTGGGCTGTTGTTTTGCAAGGGAAAAAACAATATGTTGGTGAGGATGAACTTGATGAATATACTGATTTATGTGAGATCCCTACTTCCATGGAAATATTAACAGATTATATTTATGATCATGTTTGTGCCATAAGGAACGATCACGACGAAGGAATTTGGGAAAACAATCCATTTGTACATTCCTAAAATTACAGGTCACATATGTTTATTTCTTTTTTTACATTTATTTTTTCCAAAAATGTTAGATATTGTATGTTTTTTATTTATTAAAACATGTTTTAAAATAAAATAAGTATATATTTTTGTTTGTTTTAAGTTTGTTTAGTTTACTTTATCATGTTTATAACCATTACATGAATTTTAAAATTCTTATTTTTGTTCACTGACAATTACATTACCATGTTTACAATGTTTACCAGGTTTACCATTTTTACCATCTTGAACATCTTGACCATCTTTTCCATCTTTACCATTGTTTGACATGCTTTCCATATTACCAATGTTTAATATTATGTAACTTAGTACACTTTTCTATTTTCTGATTACAATAGTAATAAAATATTTGAATTTGTATATTTGTGAACTGACGTTTGTTTTTTTGATTTGAAGGATAATGACAGATCATTCAGATGATCAACCACATGATTCTGGAGAGGAGCATATAGCTAGTCATACCTCTGGGGATGAACATTCACATGCTCCTATTACGAAAAAGAGTTCAATGGTTGGTGAACGTGGGTGCACACGTTTACCAAAATTATCACTTGCTCGTACGTAGGATCAGAGGATAGTCATTGAGTTTGATGATGATGATATTGCTAGAGGTCCGAATGCCAAAGATTTTAAGAGTTTTGTTGCAACTCAGGCTAAGACCAAAGTAACCATTCTGTATGATGATTGGAGAGGTGTGGATAAAGCAATTATCTCTCATTTGTGGGAGAAGATTTTGGTATGATCTTTTGTCATTGTTTGACCTTTGTTTTAATGTTTCTAGTATATATAATATGTTTAACCTCTTCTTTATCAGATGACATTTGATATTCCTGGCACTGGAGGAGTCAGGAAGAAAAGCTTATCATTGGCTTCCATGAGATGGAGGGATTTCAAATCCACCCTCTCATCTGATTTCAATTATGGTCATAGAAGTCACGACAATCCATGTTGTATATATCCTTTTATAGATGAAGACACATGGATACAGTTTTCTGAAAGTAGAAAAAAAGAGTCATTTCTGGTTTGGGCAATGTAGACTTTTATAAACTTTCTTATATAAATGATTTTATTAATGTTTTTTTAATGATTTCTTATTCTTAAATTACAATAAACAAGGAAAGCTCATCAGGATATCCAATATAAAAATGTATACCCTCATAGTTTATCTCAGGGAGGGTATGCATTATTGGATGAACAAATGATGGCGGAAAAATTTCAACAACTAAGAGTTGAGTCTTCAAGCTCTGGAGAGGTGCCCCTTCATCCCCTCCATCTAGACATGAATAATGGAAGAGAGCTCGGAAGGGAAAAAAGGGCAATATCTTTCAGAAGAATCGAGAATCGTAGCTGAGAGGTTTGTAAGATATCTATTTAATTTATTTAAGTTAAATTTTTTCTTCATATAAGTTTCAATCATTACAGAAATGTTTAATTAATTAATACAGGACTCTCTTGAGGAGCAGAGTTCAGAGGGGACATTTATAGCTACTGGGAGGGAAGATATTTTATTTGCAGCATTGGGAAGGCCCGAACATCCTGGTCGTGTAAGAGGATATCCAGCAGGTGTATCGGTAAGAAAAGTGTTTCCACGTTCTTCAACTTCTATCATTGAGGGGGTTTATAAGAAAAATAGAATCCTTAGAGGCTGATGTTCAAAATATTAATGGGACGATGGAGGAAAAGATTAGAGAGTCGGTGCAGTCTATGTTTGCAGAAATGCAAAGACAATTTCAGACTGCAGCTCCCACTCCTCCACCTCCCCCTGTAGACCCCATTATTTATCCTCCACCTCCGCCAGTAGCTCCCACTCCCCCACCTCAGCCTGCAGACCCCATTTTTTATCCTACGCCTCCGCCGCAGCTTCCTACATATTGCGAGGTGTATATTGATGATTCTCAACATCATATAGTAGCATAAGGGTTGGTATATTGTATAGGAGATACAATTAATCATCAACAATTAGAGGTAGAGAATCAGAGGGTCACTGTACAGGATATTATAGATTGATCAGCTAGGGTAAAAATACCTACAGATGAGGTGGTGAGAGTTGGACAGAGTATCGACCATTTTTTTGTTTGGCCATCCAGACTTCTTCGACTCATTACCATATAGGTATGAGTGTTATTTCTTTTATTTTATTTTTTTATTAAATTTGTTTTATCATTTGAAAACTAAAATATTTTTCAATTTTTTGTTCATAGGAATACTTCAAAGGTAAAGAAATACTGTATAGACAACCACAAAGACAACAGGCTATGACATCAGATATAGATTTCAGTGGTCTTGACAGATTGTCAAGATATTCACATTTGTTATTCCATTTTTATGAGTTTCTAATCGAATCTCATGTTTGTGGACGTGAAATAAGTATGGGGATTACAAAAAATTATATCATGGAGCTTGTTACTGGAGATAAGTTGGGCATCAACGTGGTGCAAATATTTTTCATGTATGTCTTAACACCTTTTCCCTACGTTATATTTATTAAAAATGTATACTTATGTATGTTTTGTATTAGGTATATTAATAAAATTTGTGAGAGGAATGAGCTGACAGAAGTGTATGGATTCATGGACCCGCAATTGATTTCCCCTGAAGCATGTGCATTGAATGATGAACAAAGAATGGTTTATATTGATGAAAGATTTGAAAAGAATATAATCACACAATGTTGGATGATTCCTTTTTGTGAGAGGTATGAAACACATTTCTCTCAAAGAGTTAATTATCTTTTAACATAAAAAACCACTAACATTAAATTTCCTTTTATCAGTGATCATTGGATGTTAGGGATTTTTTGCCCAAGGGAGAAAGCTCTTTATTGGATATGCTCTGTTCATGGTGATGTGCGGGAAAGTTTTATGAATATATTGGAAAAGTAAGCTTCAATTTCTAAATAGTTTTATATATTATAATGAATTTTAAATTTACCCCATTCGTATTATTTTCTAACAGTGCATGGGTTTAATTTCGAAAAACACAAAGAAAAGAAATGCAAAGATCAAATATGTTAATGCAAAGGTAAATTTCCATTTATAATTTGTACTTTTTGATTTATTACATAAAAATAATATATTGAATTTACACTCATTAAAACAGAATTGTCATAAAAAACAAGGCATCATCGAATGCGGATATTATACGTTAAGATTTATGTATGAAATAATAACAAATGGGACAGTTGTGAATTTTGACCTGGTACGATTTCTTCTTAAACATTGCCATAATATTTTAATTTGATTTATTCATTATACACGTTATCTAACTTCTTTTTCATTTGTAGATTTTTGATGACCCTCAACCCTATACTGCTGAAGACATCAAACACGTACAAGTGGAGTGGTAAAATTATTTTACAGGTTTGATTGAATTTTAGTTGTTTGTAATGTAAAATGTAATTTTGAATATTGTTGTTTTAATTATGTATTTGGTAGTTGTTTAGGTTGGATTTAGTTTTTTTTGAAGTTGACAGAGTAAGATTTGAATGTTATATAAGTGAATGTTTAATTTTTCTCTACTTCTTGTTTTCGTCTACTTTTGATGGTTTCTCTGGTATGGATTTAGGTCTATGGGGGAGGGGTTCCAAGTGTGTGGGGGTGTGTTCAGTGGGGTTGGGGGGTGTCCAGCGGTCTGGGTGGGTGGGGGGACAGTCCTGGGGGGGATGTCCAGGGGTGTTTGGGGCTGTCCACGGGTGTGGTGGGGGATATCAAGTGGGGTGAGGGGGTGCTTTTCAGGCGGGTGGGGGGTTGTTGAGGGGTGTTTAGGGGTGTCCGGGGGTCGGGGGGGTAGTCTAGGAGTGTGGTGGGGGCTCCAATGGGGTGGGGGAGGGTTTTCCAAGGGGTATACATGAGGGTGGGAGGTCCAATGGGGTGGGGGAGGGCTATCCAGGGGGTATACATGAGGGTGAGGGCTCCAACGGGGTGGGGGAGGGTAGTCCATGGGGTATAAATGAGGGTGGGGGCTATCTAGGGGGTAAGTTTTATATGTTATCTATGTACATGCTTAATTTTGATCTAATTCTGTTTTTGTGGTACGATTTCTTGATTTTTTTTCTGGTTGATTCTGGTGGAGAGAAGAAGACTACATTCTGTTTAAAAAAAATTCGGTTTATCACGTCGGTTATTTAATAACCGATGTGATAAAATGCCTGGAAAATAGTTTATCATGCTGGATATTTAATAACTGACGTGATAAAAGGCCTAGAGAATGGTTTATCACATCGATTATTAAATAACCGACGTGATAAAAGGCCTGGAGAATGGTTTATCACGTCGGTTATTTAATAACTGACGTGATAAAAGGCATGGAGAATGGTTTTTCACATCAGTTATTTAATAACCAATGTGATAAACGGCCTGGAGAATGGTTTATCACTTCAGTTATTGAATAACCGACATGATACACCACCTCCCACTGGTTTATCATATCGGTTATATAATAACTGACGTGATAAACCCCCCTCCCCTGGTTTTTCACGTTGGATTTATATGAACCGACATGATAAACCCCCCTCACCCCGGTTTATCACGTCGGTTCTATATAAACCAACATGATAAACCCCCCTCGCCCCTATTTATCACGTCAGTTGTTTAATAAACAATGTGATAAACCATTTTCCAGGCCTTTTATCACGTCGGTTGTTAAATAACCGACGTGATAAACCCTTCCCATTTTCTTTATCACGTCGGTTCTAAAATAACCGACGTGATAAACATCGCAATTTTATGTTTTTGACATCAGTTTTTAAATAACCTATGTCGAAAAACTTATTTATAACGTCGCACGTATTAACGTCGGCTAGAAACCGACGTAAAAAATGAAAAATAACCGACGTAAAAAATGTTTTCTGCACTAGTGCTCTATCTAAGACATAAAAGATGTGTATATCGATCATCTAGGCATAGTGATTGTGTTTATCACTAGTGAGGTCATAGATAAAGTACATATACCAAATTATGGATTAGATAAAGAGTGTAGCCATAGTGATGGATTATAGAAAGTACTTCACCCTAGTGAGGGCTTATATAAAGTTCTTATCCACAGTTTTTGATTAGCTAAGTTATTTTCACACCAATTATACCAAGTTTAAGGCTATGAGAAAGTGGGTTCTTCTTTATACATCAAAATATTGGATGGAGTATGATGGAATAACCTAATGGGGTCTTAGGTCCAATATGGATTCAGCCAAATAAAGGACTGGTCAAAGGCTCTTACAGGTGATTGATTTCCTTGGAGGAGTCTCGCCATAGTAGTGAGTTCCCCAATTGGTAGCTTAACTAGAGGAAGCTAACTCAGGTGATGGATCTCCCATGTGGGGACTGGACTAGGTGGAGACCTTGGGTTAGGTAGGCTGATGGGAGCTCATACCTCTCTAGATTTTCAATTTGTGCATCTGTCTATATAAAAAATAATTTCTGATGGGATTTTATCTATAGACCAGGAAAAGGGCTGGGTGAGGAGGAGCTTTAGGTGAGAGGTGATGCATGAATGTGAGTAGGGAGACTCAACATGGTTTCACATTGGAGACTTGTGAAAGGAAGGCAAATTGACTATAGGAAACCTTGGTGAATGGACCAATGTGAAGGGGACTTAAATTTCTTCCAATCATTTAATGCCTATATCTATTGATTTGTAAATCATTTTAGGCTCCATGACCAGACAAATAATATTATTTTAAAAAGTTTTAAACCCTTATAAATGTTTTATAACCAATTTTATGACGTATTACCATTACAAGAAGATGTAGTAATATCCCCAAGAAAATAGTTTTTGACTTTATCAACATTTTTTTAGAATGGGGTGAGGTTTTTAGCCTAATAATAGAAGATAGTTTTCACCACTATATCATAATATCAGGTGTTATTTTTGAGGAACCTCTATCTCTGGGTGTGTTAATAGTCTAGTAGCCTAAGGAAATCCAATTTTTTTTAATTTGTACATCCAGATACTTTTGTACTCAAACCATACCTGAGATGTTTGAGTGAGGATAACTTCATGAATTATGCACCAATGTGCATAAAAAGAATTGTATTCAATCCTACATGTGTATTTGAACATTATTTATTTATTAATAAGAAATTAAATTAAATTAACTACATTATCTTGTCTTCTAACCTGATTCTTATATTAATGTTTCTAAACCTGTAAAACTCTCTATATTTCTCAATGACTACCTCAATGTCACATCTTCTATTAATATAACCATCTTATTCATTCATCGGATTAAAACTATCCCCTTCAGTTTCTATTATGGGAACTAGTGAACATAAATAACTCAACATACATTGAAATGATTCATTATTTAATAACTCTATGATTATACGGTTGAACATCGTGTTGAAAAAAAAATATTTAACAATAATATCATGATGTCCATGAAAAAATAAATTCATCCACTTATTCATATCCAATAAAGAAATTGATATTTACAAAAACTTCTGAATAGTACATAAACCAACTATGATTAAATTCATGAGACAAAATGTAATTTTATCCACTTTTGTAAAAAAAATTAATCTAGTGTATAACATGTTTCTGTATACATTCCCACCAAATATATTTGAATAATTCATAGTTCACAAAATCAATCAACGAATTATAGCTTACCCTTTTTACAAATGCATCAAAATATATGACCCCCTAAATAATAGATTTATACCACATTCTGTTAAATGAATCTCTATTGATTCTCCCTATATGTAATTTTTCACCCACTAGTATATAAATTTTGTGATATAAATAAATGTATTTATTTTTTCCCCTTTTCATAAGGAAATATCAAATGAATAAGATGGATAGGGGATGGAACATCCCACCTTAGCCTTTGATAAGTGATGTAATAAATTCCTCCGCTAACCTTTGTAGATTGATATTAAAGTCTTAATTTAAAAGAAGAACTCTATAATCAAAAATAAATAAATTCCCATTAAGACTGGTAAAACACATCTTCTTCATCACTTCATCAATATGTTATACTGAATATTATTTATTCTTAATTCTTTTTTACTTCTTTATTTTCAGATAATTGAAATTGTTTTCCTAACATGTAATCCTATTCTTTTACCTTAATTTTGTGATCTCTTCTACATGAGATAGCTCTGTTGGGAATATTATTCTATATATATTTTTTAAATATTTTTATATTAAATAATTTCATATTTATTCATAGTAATTTTCTTATTCTTCTTATGAGGCATCTCTTTCATTACTATTTTGCCGACTTGAAAATAGTTACCTTGTGTTTTTTTCCAAACATAAAAAAACATCCATATTTTAACTTCTTCTAATAATGTTAGTTATTTTTCAATACCACTTTGTTACCTACATCACAAGGTATGGACACACTTATTATTATTTTTTGACCCAATAAAACAAACAAAGTGTTCATTATTCTAGTCTTTTAACTAATTGTTTTTGAACCAAAACTTCTAATTTTGATTAAACCATTATCTAAAAAGGTAACTGATGTTTTCTTAAAATTATAAAAAATCCTTGAATATATTTTAATTTCCTTTCTTGAGAGTGTAATATCCACTACCCAATATGTATGTAATTTTCTTGATGTTTTGTGTTCCACATCAATAATTAATTTCTTATCCATTCAATTATATTTATTATTAAAATAATAAAGATAATTATAATTCATACTAAATTAAGTAGATATGATGGTGAGGGAATATTTATAAAAGTGATATAACTATTCACACATTCCAAAAACCGTATCCACTTGTTTGAATATTTTCTCAATCTTCACTAAATAATTTTTAGATTGATTCTAATATTTTTTCTATTGAGTGGTTTATAACACCCAAAATATTTGTCTCCAAAATCCTTTAGTTTTATATGATTATTTATAATTAAAAAAATTAATTAAAAGTTCTAAAAATATTACTGTATCCAAAAAAATTTAATTTCCACTAAAATTATTTTTTTTTCCAAAATTTGAAATCATCTCCAATTTCATATTTTGACCATCATGTTTAGCTCATTTATATATAAAAAATTAATGTATTCAAAAAAATTCCTATTAAAACACACTTATATAAAACCCTTTTCAAATCACTATTTTAGTAGTTTGAACATTTAAATTATTGTTTCTAGACTTTTCAATTCCTGATAATCATCTTTTTTTTTCATAAATTTGTCTTAATTAACCTTTGGACTTGAGTTACTCTTTTCACAAGAACGTAAAATATATTTTCCAACCATTGAATGTGATATATTATTCCTATATCAATTTAATAACTATTTGAAACTTCACATATTTACATAGTCACCCCCTTTTAGATTTCTCTAACTTCATGAATTAAATTCAAAAAGTTTCATTGAAAAATCTCCAATTCATTGCATTCCTCAATTATTTTTTTCTTAACGTGTCCAATATTTTATCCTTTTATAAAATCATCTCTTGTATTTAAAATTTTATATTTTTATTATCTTTTCCAATAAACTTCATCAATATTTAAATATAATTTTACAACATCTAATCTTTTTCATCATATAAGATGACATTATTGGCAGGTGATTAACAATTCTTCTTTAAGACATTTTTATATCATTATAATTGATAAAAATTCAAGTGAAATAATTTTAGTTACAAATTGATAAATATAAGATGACATTAATAATTTTGACACTTCTATAAATATATGAAATGAGAATGGTCACAATGGGATGTATCAGATAATAATAGTGGGTGAATTTGTTTTGGTTTACTTTTTGATCTAATTTAAACCTTTATCACTTTTTACCTCCTCCCTTGTTTAGTGAATGGACCTAACTCTTTTTTTATCCATTGATTAGTATTCATGCATAAATAAACCAAATTGAAATAAACCAAATTGAATAATGGAGTTTATTACTTATTTTTTCCTTTATTAGGATGATTATAACACCAATGTATTTTGGATATTATCCCGCCCACACATAGTTTCCTTCTTATTATTAAAAGAAGCTTGGGAAATGGATATCCATGGACCCGTATAACCACTAGAACTAACCAGTTTTATTGACATATTTGACTTACTTATCCAAATACAAGAGTATACCTATAAAGCTATTAAGTATACTATTAGAATATATATTACTTTCTTGGACCAATATTTTCTCCTTCCTAAAATAGTATCAATATCAAATATTACCTCAATCAGTTTCACGTCTCATGATGTCATATTATTATAAGATTATTGAACCCAATTTATTTTTGGGTATCTATGAATGTCAAATATAATTGAGTCAATTTATTAACATTATTCATATACTTTAGTGAAAAATATATGTGTCTTAATGTATAATTTTTTATTCTTTATTCTTCTCTTAAATACTTAATGGAAACTATAAGAATACAATATTATTTTTCTTCTTCTTCCTTGACATGAAAAATATGCAGCAAAAAAAAGTAAAATTTATCCTTATTTTAATTAATGAACAAAATGATTTTCTTTGTTTGATGAATTATTAGTTTATATATATATAGATATCATTTTTATCTCTAATACTCACTTAAGTGTCATTTGAATGTTACTTCTTGATTAAATTATAGATACACTTGGATTTTTAGCAAGCTCCCATTATATAAAATATAATTTAAATATGATTCAAGATCATCATTATGTCATGAATTATTTCACCACATGATATCATTAATTTGTATTTCAATAAAATATTATCATTTAAAAAACATGAATTTATTATCTATTTCTGAATAAAATCATTCATATTTACATGTAATACTCTTCTACTGGGTTTCACACTCCTCATGATCATCTTTATCATTATTTATTTCTATATGATGAAATGAAATATTTCATTTTGATAATTGTTTTATTGATGAACTAAACAAGTTCATCAAAAAATTAAATTATTAGAAAAAATTATTATATATATCTTAGTATTTTTAGTCTTTATAAATCTCAAAATTTCATCAATAATTTTACTCTACCAAACATTGGTACTCATCCACAGTCACTATTTTAAACTTATACAATTTTTAAATTACTCTATCAAACTTCCATTACAAAATATTATACTATTCTATGGTTAGGTGTTTCCTTTGAATATTAACATTTGGCACTCATACCTTCCATATTTATTATTTCATGGTAATTCATACCCATTTAAGATTACCCTTCCATGCAAGTACGATTAAAAACTATATTTTGTCATTTTGATTTCAGGTATAACCTTCATTATACCATTTTGGAACAATGATACCCTTCTAAAATCTCATATTCCTAATCATTGTATTGTATACTCTTCTAAATTATGATTCACTCTTCCAAAACCTCACTTAACCTTTTGTTTACCAATGTTTTTATCAATAATATCATAATATAAAAATTCACCCACAATTATTTTTTAAATAATACTAAAATTTTTATGTTGTTCATTAGATGGTCTACTTAGAAATTCTACAATATTGATGAAGATAGTACCCTAATCCACAACATTTGTTATGGAAATTAATAATAGTTCAATAATAATCAAAATTAATTTGAAATTTATCTATGTTCATTTTTAAATATACATATACTCATGAAAAACACAAGTAAAGATATTCTCAGATAACATCTTAAAAATAAAATTTTTTATACTAAAACCATCTTGAATAAAATCTGTATCACAATCACAAGAATAACAACATTGTTAAACTATCATTCCCAATTGAATGCATCTTTATACATTTCTATTTTAGCACCCACTTCAACTCATCAAATATACCTTGATAACTCATATATATATATATATACTATTATAAAATACATCATTATTTTTTGTTTAAACAATAGTTACAAGTGACATTACATTTGATTCTCAAGGTTACACATCAAACCCCATGTAATATTAAAAACTCACTACACTCTATAATAACTTTCTTGGGAACTCCATGATTCATCTAAACAATATTGGGAACATCAAACTTCCATACAATAAATTATCCACCAATATATTAACATAATTTAACTTTAATTATTTCATTCGAAAATTCATTATAAAAATTTAAAAACAGATAAATTGAGGAATCCATAATATCCCCTTTTGTATTTGTTTTCAATAAATTCTAGAAAAATAATTTAAAAATATGTTCATGCAATTCTGTTTTCTTCCCGCTGTGTGTTTCATTTTCTCTATTAATTTAATCTATCACACTTATTGAAAATGAAAACCATGTTCATGGAATAGGATGGTATTACTTCGTACTTAATTAATCCAACCTCAATCATCCCACTCTTAGCTTATGTGATCCATGCTATGAGTGGAATAAAAGATGTATTTATGAAAACATTGTTTTCAATTGATTAAAGGAATATATTACCAACTCATAAAAATCATTAACATATATCACTAAAATTATTTTTAATAATCATTAGGATGAAACCAATGGTTACCGATCGGTAAGTATATGTTTTGAATTTGAATTCCAATATGTGGTATTGTGCTCACACCAATACACAAATAAAAATATTCAAAAAGATGGTTAAGGATTTGGTTTCAGAAATCCTCCTTGAAATATTTATTAAATTTACTTTCGCTTTTATTGATATAATTAATTTATATCCTTTTATATCATAATTTTTTTATTAAGAAACAATGTTTGCTAAAATACCAAGACATAGCATTCAATAATTTCTCTAATCCCCATCCAAAATTTAGACATTTTCATTTCTGAGGTTCTAAAATATTCTTAAAATAAATACCCACCCATGGGATGATCATCAATGTAAAACATTTATTTTGTTTTATTAAGATTTTTATTTTATAAATCATACCAACATGGTGACTTATTCAGAATATTTATAGTTATTACAACTTACATCTAATCATGTGTTATACTCTTGAGAAAAACAATCACCTTCAATTCAAATCATTGAAAGAATATGAATAAAATTCAAATTTTTATCGGAATAAGGTGGTAAAAAATATTATCTATAGTGAGATCAAGATGGACGTGACATTGTTTTCAACCATGATACTCATTTCTAATCTTATCATGAAATTAATGTATTCCTCCAGCACAATTGTTTTGTCATGTTAGAATTATTTATAGGTAGTATGGTTATTTTATTCTCTCATTTTACGAGATATTTTTTTAATTTGATTCATTGAGGTACATGCATCACATGGTGTAATTATTATTTTCTAAAATATTTCTCTACGGTCTAGTATAATTATAATACAATCATTTTAATTGTTTCTATCCAACATTAACCTCCCACACTTAACATATAAATTCCATCAGTTTTATGTTTTTGAGAACCTGTGAAATAATTTATTTCATTATGTGGAATCATTTCAATTGACATTATTCTAGATGTTTCTCAGGTTTCATATAATATTGATGTTTCTTCTGATTGGGATATCTAAATTATTAAACATTCAATGAGAGAGTTTTCATACTTATTGGCCCTTTGATAAATCTTCTCAGTAGAGTTCATCACTAAATCAGTACTGTTGTTTTTTTAGGCTAATTTTCCCTCATTAAAAATATTTTTCCATTAATAAATCCATATATGGTTTATTTTAAAGTTTTCATTTTATACCCCCTTATTATATAATATAATCTAAAAAACATTTTTGGTTTCTCTCTATCGTTTTACATCATGGGATTCCTTTGAACAACACTTCTCCTTTATTTATTCCACAAGGATAACATTCCTATACATCCTCATAGATTTTCGGGAATGCATTGTTCAATATCCACCTTTTAATTTCATTTCCAAGGTAGAATTTATATTATTCTTAAAATTCAATTTTTTTGGAATTTTTTTCTTCTTTATTTACAAATATTTGATACATGTGAAGTGGATTAATTCTAGAATTATCTCTCCCTATTACCACATAGGTTGAATGCTTCATATATAGATCAAAATAATTTGAATTTATTTGAGGAAAATAGATCTTTCTTATGCTTCTTTGAGATTTTATTCATTCTTTAATTACTTCCCCTTGAAGTAGAATTTCATTGAGATTATAATTTTATTGAATTATGAAAAAAAATTCATAGCCATATACCACCAATAAAGTATTAATAATAATTTTATATTTCTTTTCATTGTAATAAATATATATATATACAATTACTATTTTTATGAATTTTCCTCAATTGATAGTTCTCCATTTGGGGAACAGAACCTTATATACTTGATTCTAACGACGTTGAATGTAGTTATGAGTTCTTCAATATTTTTTGAAACAATATTTGTATACATTTTTAATTAAATCAATTACAAAAAATAAATTTTTATTTATCAAAATTAATGTGTTGTGATATAAATTTTAATTTTTCTTTTAAGGATACCATATAATGATCATCGTATGCTCGTAGGGTGTTTTAACAACTATATATGGATTGTGTTGTATCATAAGTCTTCTTCAAATTTCATGTGTCAACAACTATCCTTTCAACTTTTTATAAAGATTTACGTTAAACCCTTTCCAAATAAATTAATTTAACATCAATCACATATAATTTCATATCGAGGATATTTTCCTCATCCTCTAATATTTTCAATTTTTCTTCCCTGTACATAATTATTTTACCAACATCATCATCATGAATTTTTTTCTTTTCTCTTTTATATGGTCAGTATCTTCAATTATATTTTCTTTGACCTATAGCTGTGTATTTGTAAGAAATTATAATTCTTAAAATACTTTATTCTTTTTTTCTAATACATTAAAATATTATTATTTCTCTTTGATTTATTTTAGAATATCTATCTCAATCATGGTTAATTTTTCTTCAATATCCTATGTAATTTTACTTTTTCCAAAAAATTATTGGACTATTTTTGAATTATAATTGATTTTTTGGAAAGGAATAATCCTTTATATTTGATTCTTTTTCATGGTTGGTAACTTCTACCTAGGATAATTTAATGGAATCAAAAATAAAAATAGATACATATTTGGGAAAACATTATAGGGATCATTTTTAAATAATCATATTTGTCAGCATATTACTTATCATGTAATTATTCAAAAAAATTGGTTTTACTAATTATACTTGTCTCCTTAAGGGAATTATAATGGTAATAATTAACAATTCCTTTTTCTCAATTATGAGATATATTTCACTTGAGTTTAATGATTTTACCTTCTTCATTGCATTTAAATTTTCAACCAATGTATTTAATATACGTGAAAATTTTGATATCATAATGACTATAATATATAGAAGTTATATTTTCTTCTTCTTTACATAAGAGATTAATCTCCTCCACCATTTTATTATCAATATTTTTATTATTCATCTATTTCTTGGTAGTAATGGAAATAAGATCAGTGGTTGATACAACTCCTCTAAGTATTCACTTCATATTAATTTTATAATAGAATCTAAATATTCAAAATAAATTAAATTTACATTTTTAATTAGCGGTCTGACATATATAGATAAACATTGAACAGGTCATAATGGGATGCATAAAACACAGAGAGGGGGTAAATCAGTGTTCGTTTTCATTTTATACCGTTTATTTATTATCACCAATTCACTTTTTCATTAAGAATATATCACTATTCATTTATCACTCATTTTTTTGGTATGCAGGTAAAAATAAATAGAAAAGTAATAAATAAATATATATTATAGTTTTTTAACATTGTTTGTCCCTTTTATAATGATTATTTCCTCATTGTATTGTGGTAATTCTCCCACTAACACATTTCTTCCTTCTTATTATCAAATTATTCTTATGAAAGGTATGACCTTGGACTCGTAAACCATCTGTACTAACCAGTTTCAATGAATTATTCAAATATATTCTCTAAAATAATAGACTTATTGCCCCTTCAATAAGACCAATAATATAAATAAATGTCTCTCAAGAAAAAATATGAACATATTCCTCAAACAGATGTGATCTAAAATTCTCACATGATCACGTTTAGGTATCATAATATCATAATATTGAGCATTGGGGTCACTCATTTTCTTCTTCAACTAGTTTGAATGTCAGGTAAAATTGAGCATGTTTCTTTCTCTTACTTTTATTCATATTCATTTCATAATATATTTTATATTCAAAAAAATAATAATTATTTATTATTTTATTCTATTCTAAAATTCTATAAAAATCAAACAATATATGTTCTTATGTCTTTTTACTTTTCCACAAATTGTGGAATATACATCACAAACAATGTTATAACTCTATTTATATTTCAAGGTACATAAAATGATGACCACACATGAAATATGTATCATATTCAATATATATTTCCCCTTTTTCACTATATATTATTTAAATAATTTCATGTTAATATTATTTCCATATCAAATAATAGTAACTCATTGATTTATGTTAGGAACTTCTCATATTAAATATCATTGAACTCTATGTCATGATATTCTTTCAAATAACCTTAGAGGATCATATTCCTCTCATCACATGATATCATAAATTGTTTTTCTGATAGAATATGTGATTTTAAATACCTTTTATTTTGTATACACATGTTCATGAAATAATGAACCATGACGTTACATCTTTTACTATAGTGTTATATTATCCCCATGATAAATTTCAATATGATCCACTACCTCAACAAAAATCACAATATATATTAATGGTATTTAATTAAATGAATAAAAAATACTATGAATTGTAAAAATTAAGTTAATTGGAATACATAATTCTATATATCTCAATTGTTTTATTCTTTGTAAGTCAAATAAATTCATAAAGTATTTTACTATTATAATAATTAGTACTCTATTTCACTAAAACTTATGAGTTAGTACTCCTCTGAAATTATTCCTCCAGACAACCTTTCTAAAATCTATAACACTTTTACTATATGGTATACCATTATGGTCTTATCCGTCTATATTGTTACCCTTCTGAGGATACTCTTCCATAGAAAGGTTCACCCTTATTATTATATACTTCTATATCGGTACCCTGATGAACTCTATTTTACCTTTATATATTAAGGTATTCCCTTCATAATAACATTATAAAACCTTGATACCCTTCTAAAATATCACATAACCTTCCATTATAGGGTATATTATTCTAAAATATGAGTTACTCTTCTAAAACCTCACATACCCTTTTCTTTAGAAGTTGAATTATATATCATGACATCCAATTCCAAATCATAATCATATAGTTCATTTATCTATGCATAGTAAACTCATCATGTTCTTCACTATCTAGTCTATTTCAAAGTTCTATATAGTTGAATAATTTAATCTCAGGAGAATCTCTTTTCATGGTTATTAATATATCTACAGTCATTAAATATCATTTCAACTTCATTAAAGAATACATTCATAAAATATTATTTTCAAGTTAGTAACAAGGATGGATTTTAACATCTAACATTTTGAATGCGAAATTTTATGATTTCAAATCTTCTTAAACCAAATGTGTATATCAATCACCATACAGTTGAATCATAAACCATTATTACCAAGTGTATGGATCTTTAAACATGTCAAATGGTAGTACCCACTTAAAATAATTAAATCAACCCCAAAATATTCTACACATTATCTATTACATGATTCCTCCTTATTTTACATATTATTATTAAAAAATATTTCATTACATTAATTTCACAAGGTAACCAATGAGACACCAAGTAATAATCACAATTCACTATACTCCACTAAACCTTATAAGGTTCACATAATATAATTCTTTTTATTTTTCATCTGTATAGTTATTGTGAGGAAAAGTAGTCAATACGTATTTGATAAAGGAATTCGATGAATCTTGAAGTCTTATAATTTATTATTCTTTGAATAACTCAAAAGGGTGAGTTGAATTGGATCTCATTATTAATAAGAACACAATGATTATAAAATGAATTTTGAGACAACAACATAAAGATATTATTTGGAAAAATAAAAAACAAAGTATTAAGTTTAATTGTTCATTTTATGGAACTAATATATATGTAAAATTCATGTTCTGATGATATAAACGTTCTATCTATAACATTTCATGGATGTAGGATGTATGTGGATCAAGGGGAGTTTAGATATTGAAGCTAAAAGAAAAAGTAGATGGCATGAAGTAGAGAAACAATCCATGGAGTGCTGATTGTGAATGTTATTTTATTAGGTGATAGACAAAATTTATTTGATGTTTTCAGTTGAATTTAAAATTAATTAAATTTTTTGATATATAGTTTTAGGATATCTGGTTTCCAATTGAATCAAGGCTTGAAGATTGAAAATTTAGCAAAGTCCTTATTCTCGTAAGCATGATGGATTTTCTAAGAAACATTTTACCCTTATATATATGTATCATTGGTTCAACCTATATAGATGGAGTCACTAATAAAAATTAATTCCACATAATCATGGTAAGTCCCTTTGTATGATTTTACCATGTTATAAGGATGAAGAAATAAAGATGACCAATACCCTATAAGGGTCATCTTTATAAGAATGTATCCATAAGTTTCATTTAAGAACTATTTTGTAAACATCATCTAGACCACGTAAGAATCATATAGAACATGTTTAAAGATTATTTTCCTCTCTATAATAATTACCCTACAGGTTTTTAATGATAATTACTTGTGTGAACATTATTCTAGTGTTGTAGGTATCATGAAGTTGGGAAAATATAACAATATATAGAGTGATGATATGATGATATTATAAAATGAAGAATTGATAATTATTGTGAGTTATTCTAGGGGAATCAGGCATTATGGTTTTAGAAAATAATGATCGATAATATGATCATGATCCAAGACAAGTTTAAAGAATATAGGGTTACGAATAAGCTAGATGATGGGATGAGTTCCATGCCACATGATATTAATACAACTTCATCAACATGAATTAATGCACATTTGGATAGATATTATATAGTTTTTAAATGTACTATATTATTTTGTATAGATAGAAGAAAAATCTAGAGTCTTTGTGTAATTTCAATGGGAAGACTCTTCTAATATTTTGAGATATTTAAATAAATAATTCAAACAGGAAATATCATCTGTATTTTACTAAGAAGAATAGATACCGGCAGGGCTTGAGGGATTTTTTATAATCATAAAGTTATAATATTCATGATATTCTAATTTTGATTAAATATATTTTGAAAATAAGAAAATGGTTTGTGTGAATATTGGAAGAGCTTGTGAATGTTGTGAGAGTGTTTTTTGAGATTTAGATACTTCTAGGGTATTGAGGAGAGGAGAAGGAGTTTAAAGATGGGAGCTATTCATAGAAGATAATATATTCGATCCAAATTGTTTTTAGATCTTGGGATAACTATTTCATGTAAATAAATAGATTTCTATGTATGATATACATTTATTTTTTGAAGGATACCCAGATATAAAGACTTGGAGCTATATACAAAAAAACATTTTGATCACTCTTGTTCATATAGGAGGATCATTTTACAATTGGTACAAAAGGAACCAAGAGTATTAAGAGAACTTTATTTGATGGGATCCTATAGTTTCTAATATAATTACTTTTCTTATTTAGACACTAGTAGTAAGGAAACGGTGGAACTCTACACTGATAAGTCTGGGACTATCATGGGGTGAATCCACTTGTGTTGATAGTAAAAGAATCCAAGATTTTGGGTACTAAATAATGATGGAAAGGAGTAGTCTATTCTATAATAAAATTATTTATATTTTTTTATTATCACATTAAATTCTACTGCATATGAAGTGTGAATTTGAGAATTAATTTTGTGTATTTTGATTTTAACAAATCAAATCATTTGAGTTTTGAAGGAGAATTTATAAAAAAAGACAGCTAATCACCCAAAATGGTTAACTCATCCTTGATCATCACATGTTTTATCTAAGAAAATACATTTTTATTTTTAATATCCAAGAATTATAAAATAATCGGTAACTAAAATTTATGAATAGTATGAATGGTACAATTTTTGATGAAAAAAACACCACAACTAGTGGAATGTGATGATTCTTTGACAATTATATATTATCATATAAGAAAGAGATTATAAAATGATTTTTTTATAACTAGTGATAATGAATTTGTTATTAATATTTATAAAAAAGATAAATTTAGAGTTTTATAGGAAAAATATTTATCATGATGTCTCTCTCAAAAAAAATGTACACAACGATAATGTGTCTTCAAACTCCAAAACATATCTTGGATAAATTGAAGAGAAGTTATGAGGGAAATATAAAAGTCAAATAAGATGATATAAAACTACATAGTAGCATATTAGCCTTTATTAATATGGCCAATGCTGATAACATTAAATATTATTTCATAAGAATCAATGATATTGTAAGATAAATATAGGTTTATGATGAAAAGTTGAATGATTCCACCTTTGTCAACAGGATGATGGGAAACCGTCTAGAGAAATTTGAACCAAATTATTCAATCATGAATGGTAGATAGGATCTATCATATGATGAGATTTATAAAATTTTGAATATATGTGAAATACTAATAAATCTAGCTTTCAGAAATAACATAAATGATTTTATGGATCTCCTGGACTTGAGATAAGGTAATGTCAAGGAAAAAAGTTGATTCAAAATTAAGTCATTTTGATGATGAGTATGATGATGAAGACTGCAAAAGTTATTAATATTATCTCCAAAAGGTTCAACAATGTAATTTGGAAAAGAAAGGTAAATAAACTACTAAGGTGATACAATTAAAATGACATTGGTCATTTTTATAAATACTACCTATGAAAGAAGACTGACAAATTTGAATTAGATAATGGGAATGATCATCCTAAAAAACTGAAACATTTACGAGTTAGAGGATGTTATATAGTATTAAAAATTGGAGTTTTGTGATAAATACGAATCAAGATAACTAATATACTTAATTAGATGATGAATTTGATTTATTTTTTTATGTTTATAAAGTTTTTTATTCATAAAATAGTGGTGATGATGAATAAGGAAGAATAAAAAATGATTTGTGAGAGGAATGTTAATTCAGAATATTTTCATGAGATAATTACACATATCATAAAAACAAATAATAATCTACTTAAATATAAGAATAAGTTATCTAGAGAAAAAGTGTAACTTGTTAAAATGTAATCATCCTACATTAATGATATCAAAAAACACAACCTAAGAAATGAGGAGAAATAGAATATACTGAGAGGTCCTAAAGGAAAACTAGATGAAAAAGGAGTATTCGGAGACATAATATATTTTTATTATTGCTCAAAATGAGTTTAATAAGATCATAGGAGGATTCTAAAAAATACTTAGTCCGAAAGGGAATCTATTATGTGTGGATAAAATATGGGTTCTATTAGGGAAGAAATATATGCACCAAATCTTTCCCTAAATTATCAATTCTTTCTTTAAAGTGTAGTTTAGTAAAATATGGATTATCCAATGTGAACCAATTATATAATTTATTGTTACACTTATATATTAAAGGGATAGTATAATGTTCCATGGAAACCAATGCCTCCTAGAAGAAAGATGGAATAGTTTGAAGGAGGAAATCCCTAACAGGATTATTGATAGGTTTGGATCCAAGGTGGAGAATCATGTTTTATAGGATTTTGTTTGTGTTGTGTATGGTATTCACAAAAAATACTAACACTTTTGGGATGAACTAAGGGGGAGATATAATGAGCATATTAGGACTATGTTTTTCATTAAACAAATGTTAATAAGAACTACATCAAATATTTCAACCCAAAAAGATGTTGTACTTTTGAAGAAATGTGTTTATGTTGCGTATAGGTGTGTCAAAAATATAATATATGTACAACTAGGATACTATAATAAGTTCCCAATTGTCATAACCTATCCCTCGGGGATCATTTTGTGTCTTTCCTAAGTGTGCATCCCGATGGCCTGGGGCTATCGACTAGTGTCGAAGTCATTATCCTATAAGTGGGAATAATTTTCATGAGTAGCTAGATACACACACACACACATACAACACCACAATGCTGAAAATTAACCAAGCATTCCACTAAGACAACCGCTGAGAGTAAAATTACAAAATTGGGAGTAAAGGAGACAAAATACATGCCCAAAAAAAGACATGTATAGTCTCTTAATGTCTATGTACAGTAAAACCTACATGATGGATAGGTGAAGGGGATCGCTCCTAAAGTCATATAACTACACCTCCTCTGTTGAATCTCACTAGGAACTACCTTGTACTGGCCCTTCATGTTCTCTATCAAAGCGTATGTCATCTGCAGAAGACAAAAACACATGTGGGCAGAGCCCATACTAGGGTGAGTACCATAGTTCTCAGTAAGGACCCCATAACACAAAGGTAATACCAAAAAAGAATGTATTCACAAATTAGACTATCAAAAGGTACATGAATTTTAGAATATATGGAATAAAATCTAGAGAGTGACTCACTAGACTCATCTTACAAAGGTATAACCTGAATTAAGGAAATAAATACTAATATTCATAACTCTTATCACCTTTTACTACTAAATAACTCATCCATGATTAGTTCATAGGGAAGTTGGATCACCTAGACCCTCTCTTTACATGTTCCAAATGGATCACTTAGACCTGCTCATCTCTAGGTTCTATTGGATCACTTAGACCTTCTCGTCTCTTGGGATAGTTTGATCACATAGAATCACTTATCTCTTGGGCTATCTTGGTCACCCAGACCTACTTGTCTCTGGGGACACTGAGTTCTTCTCATTTGTTGGTCCACTGAGGTCCGCTCGTCTACTGGGCCACTGAGGTCCACTCCTAGCACACTTGATTCTTGGAGAATCTACTAATAAATCCTTATATTCAATTTCAACATTTATAAAAACTCAAATGGATTATTTCAAAATGATCATCTTGTCACGGGGGTCTGAAATCCACAAATGGGTCATCAAAAGGATGTGCGGTTTGGAAGTTAAGCACATTTTACTAAAAAGCGGTCGGCAGTGTTTGGGTCTTCCCTGACTCCGAACCGACCCAGCTCAAACCGGCTGGGCCTATTCTAAGATTTTGGGCCACATGTCTAGCCTACTAGATAACCTAGTTTCAGACCACTAGACAGCCCAGGTCTGGCCCGCTAGAGCGCCCGGGGTGGCTCGTCTTCTCCAACTCGGCCCACCACTATGGGCTGATTCGGTCTCCAGAGGATGCGTTGATGGTTGTGTCCCCTCCGCATTATGAGGCTGATAGCTAGTTTTTTATCTCCCCAACATGAGTTCTCTCAATCTTCATGCCCTAAAAAAACCCACGGCCTGGTCGCTGGTCATTCTTCATGATGTGGCTCCCCACTGGTGTCACAGTTTTATAGAGCCATGCACCACCTCCCGCAGATGGCCATCACCAGCGGTTTCTTCCATAGTCCACTAAACATGATCCGTTGATCGATCCAGAGAGTGTTTCAGAGTCCTTGAATCATTGTCTCACCTTCTGTGGAATCCAAATAGTATTTTCATTGATTTGCGGGTCTGGTCATGCTCTGATCCTCCTGGAAATGTCTAACACAATCACATGGGTCGATCAACAACGAATGCGAGGAGGATGAGAGATCACAATGAAAAACCAAAGAGGAGAACATTGTCCCCATTCATTTGGAATCATTTCGTCATTTTAGAAAAATGTAAGACATAAAAAAAATTAATTCATATCCACCTATCATTAATCCCCCCAAAATTATTTCCAAAACTTCAAGAATGATCGACCCACTGATTAAGATATCATTGAGTTGATCCACGTTCATCAATTATAATGAAATAATGGGGAAGGGAAAATAACATAGAGAAGAACCCCTTACCTAGAAAACATGGAAAATCGGGGATGGATAATGGAGTATCATGCCTTCATTTATTGATCCTTGATCCACAACCCACTATTGTTGTTATAGATCCTTTTATGTATAGGAGATCAGAGGGAGAAAGTCACTCATCATCATGGTGATTCATCGATTTTCACTTGTCAACTACAAATCCCCAAGGGTTAGGATCAATACTCGATTGTTCCAACAATCCTATATTATGTTAACCCATTAAATAGAAAAAACACATTTTAGCATTTCTATTAGACTCGGGTTTCAATGTCGTTACGTTGCAATGAAAATTGAAATATGAATAAAATAAACTAAATGTTTATTTTATTTTTCCTTAATAATTTTTTTTTTATAAATTAAAAAAACAATGATTTTCCCTCATCCTGTACCAGTCGAGGTTAGGTCCCTTCATAAGCATTGTCTTCCTTCTGGATGCAATGGAGCCCTCATATTATTAATCGGGACACCCATTTAGATGTTGTAAAAATCCACCCATGTGCACTATTTTCAAATAACATCAAAAAAGTTCAAAAATTTATTCTCAGCTCACTAGACCATATAATCACCTCACTTCCCACATCTTCTTCACAAAATAACCCAATATTATTGTTTTAAAAAAATTATATGGATTTTTTTTGGAAATTATATTTTCCCCATCATAAGGATTTACATCCCTGAAAGCCAAAAGAATGTCTAGATAAACAACTGGTAATACTGTGTACAAATTCAATCCTCTGGCTCCCAAGTGATTTCTTAGAGATTCTTTTGCGAGCATCAATCATGCACCAGAGGAACCGACTAACCATGAAGGAATAACTCTGGTCAATCCTCGATCTCTAATGGGAAATCCATAAATGTCTTCCCACCGTCAATGTCAAGCTCGTCCCAGTCTACGACGTGCAATAAATCATGCACGTACCTCCTTAGTTGTGGCACATATAAGACATTATGCACCTTGTGATTTTTTTTGTGGAAGCGCTATCTGGTAAACCACCTCACCAACTCTACTCAGGACCTAAAAAGGGCTTATTAATCTCATAGACAACTTTCTTCCCCAACCAAATTTCAATAATCTTTTTTGAGGTGTGCCCTGAAGAAAGACACATTCTCTCTCCCCCAAACTCCAAGGGCCTCAATATCTTATCAGCATAATGTTTCTACACACTCAGTGAAATCCTTATCTACTCCTAGATGACTTGAAACTTCTCGGTTATAGCCTACACCAACTTTTGACCCATGAGTGCTGGCTCCCATGGGTCTATCCAGCATAACAGTGATCTACACGGTCGCCCACATAGTCTCTAGAATGGTGAAATACTATTGGAAGAGTGGTATTTGTTTTTTGTATGATAACTCTACTAGATATAGATGATCCTCCCAACTAAAATTAAATCCCTAGATGCTAGAATGAAGCATGTCCTATAAAACATGGATAATCCCCTCTATGTAAAAATCATTCTAGGGTTGAAAAGCCATTCCCAAATGAGAATGATTCTTGGATGCCTCTTGTAATCCCTTCCACAGCTAGGACGTGAATATAGAATCATGGTCTAACATGATCGTTGAAGGAAATCTATGGAGCCGCACTATCTACTAAACTTGCAGGCATCTCAATCCCTCTAATGGACCCTACACCTTGATTGCTAGGAATTAGGATGACATGATGAGTTGGTCCATGATCATCTAGATGGTATCATGCCCCCTGGAGGATCACGATAAACCAGTCATGAATCCCATTGAGATACCATCCCACTCCCACTTTATCACCTCATGTGGGTGAGCAAAGACTACTAGGAAACTAATGCTCTGCCTTCAATTGCTGACAAGTGAGGCACCGATAAATGAACTCTTCTATTGCCTTATTCATCCCCGCCCACTAGTACTAACATTGGAGATATTGGTACATCTTTTCTACTCTGGGATGCACCACAAATGGGGAGGTTTCTAACTATATAAAAATTAACTCTCTCAAAGCTACTAGTAAAAAAGTGCACCCTCTAAAAAAGATGACATGTTCCCCACATATCGAATATCCAGCATGGGATCTCCCTGTGGATAACTAAACATGTCAGGTATCACAATCAAAATACCCAATATGTGTCTCCCTAACTCAATATAATAGTGGTGGAGCGACACCCATCAACTAAATATAACATGATGTATCACTATCTATGAAGGATATCTACATCATTGTTAACTACTCTAACACTTCACTCAGCAACTGGAAACCGGATCTCTTGTTGAGAGTGTCCACCACCATGTTCCCCTTATTCAGTGTATATACTATCTTGAAGTCATAGTCCGGGAAGAACTCTAGCCACCACTGCTACCTCATGTTCATTTCCCTATGGGAGAATATATACCTAGGACTTTTGTGGTAGTAGTAGTCCATAAACCACACTCCCATTAAGTAGATCCTCAAAATCATCAAAGAAAATACCACTACTGTTATCTCAAGTTTATGGGTCACATATTTCTGCTCATACTTCCTCAACTACAATGAACCGTAGGTGATCGCTGCCTACTCCTGCATCAGGACACAACCCATTCTAGTTCCTGATTTATTGTATAATATAAAATACCCAATGCCCTCCACTTGTAGTCTCATGATGGTGGCACACTTCAAGATCCACCTGACCCCCTATAAGATATATTATCCCTTATTAGTCCACACAAATGGTATCCCAGTCCTTGTAAAACCAGATAAGGGTGATTCTCCCCTAGAAATGTTAGGCACAAACCCTCGGTAATATCTAGCCACACCAAATAAAATATGCACCTCAGTCATTGTCCTGGGTGGCTCCCAAGAAAGCATTTCCTCTATCATTGTTGTATACACTGCAACACCAACCTTTGAAATTACATTTCCTATAAAGTGGGACAATCACATCCAAAAATAACACTTAAAGAACTCCCCTAAATATGGTTTTCTCTTAGAGTATCGAGGGATATCCTCAAGTGTGTCTCATGCTCCTCCTTGAATGTTGAGTACACCGGGATGTCATCAATGAAGGTCGCGATGAACCGATCATATTATGTCTAGAAGATCATGTTCATGTGTCCCATGAACACTACTTGGGAATTCTTCACACCAAAAGGCATCACAAAGAACACATAGAGGATATATTGATGCATGATCATTGTATTCGATACATCCATATCACATACATGAAGCTGATGATAGCTTTATCCTATGTCTATATTGAGAACCCTCTCACTCACTTCAACCGATCGAAGAGGTCATCAATACTTGGAATTGGATATTGGTTCTTCAGGGTCACATGATTCATGCAATGGAAGTCTATGAACAACCTCAAAATTCCTTCTTCCTTCTTGGAAAACAATAGTGGGGATTCCCATGGATAAACATTAGGCCTCAAGAAACCCTTCCTCTACAAATCCTCTAGTTATACCATCATCTAATGAAGCTCTATGGGATCCATCCATTATGTTGGTGTGGATATCGGTGTAGTCCCTAGGTATAGGTCAATGCATAAATCAACCGACCTATGAGGGGAAAGCCTAGAACATCCTCAGCAAATACGTCTTCATACTCATCCTCCACTACTGGAATGTGATGACTCTTGTTGTCCATCAAACCACGAGTGAGGATATCTGACTGGTGAGTGATTGGTTGCATCCTTCTCTAGGAAATATTATCATGAGCTGCAAGAATTCCCTTTTTTCTAGTAAATGATAACCTAGTCACATCTCTACAAACATAACACATTTTGTGCCTAAAATAGTCAATCTCATCACAGACCTTGGATAACCAGTGGATACCCATAATGACATCATGATACCTCGACACCACTACTACGATCTCCTGGTTGGAGCTCTCGCCTCCCATAATAAGATCACACTATCTCTACTAGTGTGTGATCATTGAATCTCATCCTGTTGGAGTCTCTAATTGTAAGGATTGAGCAAATAGCGCCACCGAAATCTATGAGCTCCAAAAAAAGGTCCATGGAAAGTAAATATTGACTCGCATTTGTGTCTACAAGAACTATATGTAAAGTGGAGTAAACACAAATTGTACCTTTAATTATCTATTGAGAACCAGGATCGTAATCCTTAATCACCTAATGATGGCCTCACCCTTGTCCACTAGCTCCCGGATCCCGTGGTGGACCAACTGGGTGTGGTGGTAGTAGGACCCCAAACCTCGGTCCACCACCTATCGCTCTTCTAACTCCCCTGCCATGTCAGCCTCCCTTTGGAACACCCAGCCTGTCCCTTTGCCTTGGCCTCAATGGTCCCTTAGTCATCTATTGATCTTTGGCACGATGAGTCTCTAAGTCATCAGCCATGTGTCCCTAACCATAATACGAGTAACACTCCTTTATCCTCTACAAATTCCCACTACCCTGGGGGAATATTACCACAAACCCTATGTCCAAGGATCATACCCTAAAAGTCTTGACTTGATGGGATCTCGGCATCAGCTAACTGATACCCACTACTGAAAGCTCTGACGCCTGGTGTCTACTGGTATCTCCTGCACCTGGCGCCTGCCCTTCCAAGAAACTCTCCATGTGTAGAGCTCTCTCTAGTACACCATACCAAGTAGGGATGCTAAGAGATACCAGAGATTCCCAAATCTCTTGGAGTATTCCCTGCTCAAATGTCTGAGTGTGAAAGAATGGGTCTTGCACTGTCTGTAGAGTTGCGAGAGATCTTAGTGAATATCATTGCATAACCTTCTAATGTCATGATACCCAGTTGTAGGTGTTGTTTCTTCTGGAGATGTACTGAGCGCAGAGTCCCTAGAATGAAATCCTCCCTATAGAGGTGCTCAAATTCTATCCAGGTGAGGTTCGCCTCATCATATTCCTAGATCGTCTGGCTCCTCCATATTTATGATGATCCTTCATGAAGGCTCGCAGATAATATCTCCATATGGTCGAGAGGCATCCTCATTATAAGTAAGGCTCACATAACCACCTCAAGACAATCATCGACCACCTAGGTGTTGGTCTCACCCCTGATCCTGCGAGGCCCATGCCTATGGAAGTATTTTAAGGATCTGAGACTGCGTGCATACTCTACCGATAGGGATGGTAGGAGTATATAGTCAATGTGTATTGGTAGCACTAGTGAACCACCAGGTAGGGATACCTCTGGTACTGGTCCTTGAACTGATGCCTCATCTCTAGGAGTACTTTCCTTAGAGTCACAAATCAGGATCCTAGTTAGCTGTCAGCAAGGAGGCATCCTGAAATAGAAAAAGATGAACCACGGTGAATATATTATACCGTGTGAGATGACTCTGACTCAAGAAGAACATGAGAACACTCTCAATTATTATATGATTCTTACTACCAGTGTTTTTATGTACCGAGTCAAAAAGAAGAATTCAGGGTCCTGGTGTGTGGATATGGTGGCCGCTGCAACAACACAAGACTCCATGGGTAAAAAAGTAGAACTTGAAAAATTCAACACCGTTGCCAAAAAATAATAACATAGACTCTCAGTCATTAAGGTATAACTGACCCCTCTACTGCCAAAAATTCCCGACCCATACCCGGAGCCACATGTTTTAACTAATGCAATCTCTCCTCCTGATGGAAAGTGGGTGGGGACTAGCACTGAAGGTATTATCCAATAATTGTGATTCATTTTCATATGTACCTATAAAAACACACACATATCCAAACCCACAATTATGAAAAGTAAAAAAGCATGCCAATAATACAACCACTGTTAATAAAACTAAAAAAACATGTCATGTGGCTAGAATAAAATCCCAATAAAAAGACAAGTACAATTTGATTAATTCCACCAACGGTAAAACCTACTAGAAGGGAAGGTGAAGGGGGTGCGGGCTAAAGTTTTAGAAGTATGCCTCATCGATCAGATCTCGTTGGAAAATGCATGTTGCTGGACTTCCAAGGTCTTTGTCGAAGAATATGTTGTCTTCATAAGACACAACAAGTATATGCAGAGCCCGTATTGGGGTGAGTAACACAACACTTGGTAAGGAACCCAAAACACCAAAGTAATACCACAAAAAATAGTATTCACAAAGCAGACTTCCAAATAGGTACATGAAATGTAGACTCTAAGAATTATAGTTTAGAGATAGAGTCACTAGAGTCAACTAACATAGGTATAACCTAATGCAAGGAAAGGATGACTAATATTAATATCTCTTAACATATTTAACTTATAAATCTCTCATCAAGGATGAGTGATTACGGTTGTTGTATCACCTAGACCCTCTCTTCATATGGGCCATCTAGATCACATAGAGTTTCTCATCTCTTCGACCAACTTGATCACTTAGACCAAATCGTATCTTAGACCAGGAGTATCACATGGACATGGGAATATCTTGGTCTAGCTAGATCACTTAGTATCATTGGTATCTTAGGCCACTGAGGTCTTCCTATCTACTAGTACACAGAGGGCCTCTCGTATGATGGGCCACTGATATCTGCTCAATGCACGCTTGATTCAAGGAGAATTTAATCCTCTGGACATCATTCATATCATAACATCCATAAAAACAGATAAGGAGTATTTGAAAAGGATATTAGCATCCTGAGGGTACCAATTCAAAAAAAATCTCATCAATTGGATGCACAGTTTGGATGTTATGTCTGTTTCACTGAAAAAGGGTCGGTTGGGTCTGGGTCTAGTTTGACCCGGTAGGATTGACCCAACACGACTAGGGCTAGGGGACACTAACCAGACCCAGGTCTGTCCCAAACCAGATCTGATCCGAACTTTTGTGCATGTACCAGACTGACTGGGCCAGGTACGACCCTCTAGGATGCATGGGGAGGCCCATCTTCTCCATCTTGAATCACCGTTGTGGGACAGTTCGGTCTCCACTGGATGCGGCAATGGTCATGTCCCCTTCGATTCATGTGGACGAGAGATAGCTGAATACCTACCCTATAAGAATTCCCATGCACTGCATTCCCTCACATGTATGTGGCATGGCTGTGGGTCTTCTGTCTTGACATAACACACCACTGGCACCACGGTTTCCCACTGCTATGTGTCGGCTAATGCATGCAGCTGCCACCATCGGTTCCAATGCACCTGCAGTTTCATACACAGGCCACCTGACATGCTCCAGTGGTCAATTATTTGATCCAGATAGTGTTCTGGAGTCCTCAGATCATCATCCCACATGTTGTTTTCTCCAAATCTTCTTGTCGTCGATCTGGGGGTTTAGTCGCACTCAGAACCTCCCAAAAAATCCGATGTGACCAAATGGGTCCATTGGCGAAGAATGCGAGGAGGATGATAGAACAAAATGAACAACCAATGTAATGAATGTTGGCCTTTTTCATTTGTCCTTAATTCATCTCTTTAGAAAATGGGAATACATTGAAAAATTTTAAATTCATATCCTCATTTATCTAATCCATGCAAAGGAGTTCCCAAACCTTCAAGAATGATCGAACTCCAGATCAACTTCTTATTGACATGATTTGCATTTATCATTAATAAATAATGAACAATGAAGGAAAAATCATATAGATAATAACCCCTTACCTAGAAAACAGGATTGATATGAAACGGATAATGGAGTCACACACCATCGTTCGTCAATCCTTGATCTGTAGACCATCATTGCTTATGCTGATCCTTCATAGGATGGAAGAATAGAGTGAGAAAGGTAATCTTCATCACGGGGATTCATTGATTGTTGCTCTTCAATTCCAAATCCCCAAGGGTTCTGAGGATTACTATATTGTTCCAACAATCCAGTTTTTGGTTTACCCATTAAATGTATAAAAAAAAATTTCGTTTCTGTTATGCTGAGTTGTAGCATTGTTATGTTGTTTCATTTATGAAGCAACATTTTTGATATGCTTAGGTTAGAATTTTGGTACGTTGCAATGAAAAATGAAATTAGAATAAAATAAACTAAAAGTTTATTTTATTTTATTTTCAAAAAAAATTATTATATTTTTTCCCAAAAATGATCTCAAAAAATGTTTTCACTGGAAACACATTGGTTGAGGATAGGCCCCTTCTTTTGTAATTTCATTATTCCGAACACAACGGTGCCCTTGTATTTATAATTTGGGCACCCATATAGAAGTTGAAAAATCATTACATGTGAAATATTTTTAAATAACTTCAATGAAGTTCAAACATTTATTATGGGCTCATTAGACCGTAGATCCATGTTTCATCTCATCTTTTGGTCTTGAAATAATCCAAATTTTATTTAAAAAATTACTTGGAATTTCAAGGAAATTACACATATATTTATAAACGAAATTATGTATAAAATAAAAAAATGGAATGCCATGTTTTATTAAGAATGGAAAGAAGGCTTGTGAAAAATCAAGATAAGTTGCTAGTGTCAAAATATATTGTTTGATAGTTTGGTCAGATTTGTCGGAATTAGGTATGAAAATTTTGAGTGAATGAATTAGTTTTAGTTATAAAAGAGAGGAATTTGTTTCAAATGTATAGATGAAATAAATGTGAATTTGTTTATAGGTTATAAATATAAAATTCAATGAAATTGAGTAAAAGGTGGGGATTGTCCAGTAATCGCGCTAATGATTTTATAAAAATCATATCATCCCAGGAAGATTCCATGAGAATGATAATATAAGAACAATGAGATGAGGCTAACATGATTTCAGAGGTAAATGAAACTACTTCTCACATGGGAGTTATTCATGGGATAAAGTATGGTGTCCAGTCTATTAAGGGTCAAAATAAGAAAGGATAGTGGAACAATAATTCCCATACTATTCCAAGATGGAATGAGAATACTTGGTTGAGAGAAAACATTAAGACTCAATTTTAATTTTGAGGATAAAATAGGCTAATTATAATTTCCTATTATTATTGTCTATTTTTTATATCATATAGGTTGTTGAAGGATAAATATTTAGTCGTCACTTCTAAAAAGAGAAGAAGGTGTTCTTCAAGAAGTGAACTAATTAACATAAATAGAATAATCATAGTAAATACCTTAACGGGTAAAATTAAGGTGTTTTTTTCATATAGTGAATCAATAAATTTCGAATAGTTATACAAAAGTGGATAGTTTTGTTGTCCAGTCACTTATAAATCCCTTATATTTTTATGTCAATAATTTTTTATATGGAATGTAATTTTTGAATAAAACATAATGAGAATTTTAAGATTAATTATATGAACATTACCTTTTTGATATGGTTATTGAGGGTTGAATGGGATACAAAAATCTCTTGATGAATATATTTTTGAGTGTCCCCCAAAATGAGTGACCTATGAATGGTGTCACATATATATTTGTATATGGAAAACATCAATAACTATAGTTATGAACTGTCACTTTATATATAGTGTTATCCCACATAGACTTATATTTTTATCAATAAAGGTTCCTTGTTATTAAAAACATGTGATATCACCTTTCTCTTAAGTGGAATAAGTTGTTATTAAAATCTAAAAGGGGGAGTAAATGTTCTTTAAAAATGTTTGTTGAGATAAGAAGACCCCTATAAGATCTCTGTATTTATTGTCAATAATGAGTATAAGAGACACACATATTGAATAAGAGGTTTTGTTGTATTTTCAATAAATTTAATCAGTGGGATTTAGACATCCATTAAAGAGTTGTATTTTATATCAATAATTATAGTTGTTGTGAGGAAAAGTTGTCAATAGGTGTTTGATAAAATAATGTAGTGATTCTTGGATTATTGTTATGGATTCTTCCTTGATGTAATTACATGGTTGAGTTGGAAATATATTTAATACTTGATAAGAAAACCATGCTTTTACAATGAATTTTGAGGTTACATCAGAAAGAAATTACTTGAAAGGATTCAAGATAATGCATGAATTTTAAGTGTGATGATTATGGATCTGATATATATATTCATGATAGATGTTGTTGGTATACTAGTATTTCATATAAAATTACATAAAAATAGAAGGTAGTTAGATCTAGGGGTGTTTAACAAAACTAGCTAAAAGAGAATGTAGTTGTATTGAAAAAGTTATGAATTCATCCAAGGAGTACTAATTTAGAAAGTTATTTTATCATGTGATGAATAAACTTTAGATGGTGTTTTTATATGATTATCAAATTAATTAATTGTAATTGGGGATGATTTCATGTGGAACAAGTTCAAATTTAAGAATGTTTGGAAGACATCAAAATTGGAAAATTCCATAACACTATAATAAAAAAGGTCCACATAAGAATAATTTATTCATATGTGTACATATCCTTAGTTGATATATTAATGATGGAATCATCTATAAGAATGAATGTAATTTAAGTATGGTTGGGCTGTATGTATGATTATGATAATATGTAAGCATGAAATGCTAGTGATGCTCAAAAAATGATAAGGGTCATCTCTATAAAAATTTATCTATAAGAAACATGTTACCCTTATGTGTAAGAATAATATTACTCATGTAAGAATAATTTTCTAAGAGAATAAGGATTTATTTTCTCTCTATAATCATTATCATTCATGTTCGTGTGAATGAATCACTGTTGTGTAAATATTACTCTATTGCTGTGAGGATCATTCCATCGATAAAAAATATAATAATCAATATAATGCAAATATATTTATATTTAAGAATGAAATACCTAAAATAATTTTGAATTAATTCAGATTATATAAGGTGAATCGATAGCCATGGATTCAAATTATTATGATCAATCACATGATCATGATCCAAGCCAAGGAATAATAAATGCTAGTCTATGGAAACGTTTCATTTCAAAATGAATTCCATGTCTAGAGCCAATGTTTCCACATCATATTCATTAGTTCATGCACACAAAGAGAGGTATTCTATTAGATTGAAATTAAGTGGATCTTTAGAGTATTTCAGATAATGAATACCCAAGTATTCAAGTAATAGAAGTAGTTATAGTCAAATGAATTTTATAGATATTTCAATGAAGAATTAAAACTAGAAATATCATCTATATTTGAATGAGAATATTAGATGATAACTGATACTTGAGGAATTTCCCATAATAAAATTGAAATAATATTCATGATATTCTAATTATGAAAAAATATTTGGAGAAAAGTGGTAAATTGTGTTTGTGAATATTGATAGGTCTAATAAACATTAGGTGATAAATTTTTTAGCGCCTGATACTTCAATGATATCTAATAGATAATAAATATTTTGAAGTTAGGATATATTAATGAAGGAGAATATATGAGTTACCAAGTATTAGAATAACTAAGGAGAACCTGCTCATGTAAAGAACTGGAGTGCGGGGTAGGATGGATGTCCATGTCTTCAAGAAAACTGTGACATACCAACATAGATCTACACATTAGAAGGCTTATTGATCCCTCTTGTTCTTAGTGGAATATTATTGTGACCACCTCCCCACAATGTGTATCCATCCTATGTTGATAATGGGAGAGGATAGATAGTGACACTTGATTCCCACCTCAGGTATTCACTTTATTAATGACTAGTACTAAGGGTATAACAAACACACAGATGGGAGACATTACACTCTAAGAGAACACAAGAGAAATAGAGTAATAGGAAAGATGCCTATATAATCCTGATCAGACTACTATTTAAAATAAAATCCAATGTGAAAATTTTTAATGTCATGAAAAAATACCACAACTAAATGGATAATAGTAAGTACCAAAAGAAAATAAATATGCTAGTGACCAAGAATCCCAAATAGCTCCAAATAAACCACAAGCTAGCATTAACCAGCATGATCTTAAACTAACTCAAATGAACCTAAAACATATTTTATATATAGATTGTGAGTATAACATTATACTCAATAGGATCCTCACAGGATCCTCTAATGAAAATGGTTAAGAACCATGCTAAATCACAGTGCACAAAAGGAGAAACTAACTCTTCACCTAAACATGTATACTATGTTCACATCTGACCTTGGTTAATCTCACCAAATGTCACAAAAAAAGAGAATATAATATAATAATTAATATCAAGGGTACCTTACTACTTATTCCCACATTGGGTTTTTCCTCTTCCCCAACATCACACATCTTGGGCATCTCTCCCCAATAAGGCTAGCCCATAGACACCTAGGTGAATAACCACAACCTGAACTTCATGAAACACACCACCACATTCGTGTAACCAAAATTAACAAGGATGTTTAAAGGCTCCACCATAGCCCATGTAACATGTACCATACATCGGGAATTATACCTCAAGAAACCACATCCCATACACCATGTAAGGATCATCAAGGCATCACAGTCTATAAAAGTTATACCTACAGTAATCCTTAAGATACTCTATCTAGAATACATTTGTGTGAAATAATCTAAAACTTATGCAAGCCTCTATACATATATATGGGAAAAAATAATTGCTACAAATACTAGAACATGTCACTACCAAGAGAACAGAGTGGGGTCAAAGGGGGTAGTCATGTCTCTATCCTCCCATATATATGTGGGGGAAAACACCTCCCCCATGTCTCAGAATCCCGAGGGTGTCAGTTTCCAAAACTGATAGGGTGGATCAGCATATAGAAACAAAAATTAAAAATTATATAATATATCTCACAACCACACTATGGTAATAACCTATTATCAGAATCAATTGCAGCTAACATTTCTCATACTCCCAAATTCCTCTACTAAGACTAGATATCCTATAAGAACACCACCATTTAAAAAGCTACAATAAATTACATTATTCCTTTTCATTAGTTTCAGTTTCTGTATATTAATTCATTATCCATTAATAAACCATTCAAATATTTCACACTACATTATATTTTCATCATAACAAACCTCTATCCCTCAAATCATGAGAAAACCATGTTCACGGATTCTCATAATTTCAACCTCATATTGAATCCCCTAAAAATACATCCCCATTTGTTTAGAATTTATTTATTTATTGTCATCATTAATTGTCTTATCACGAGTTATTCAAGGAAACCATTCTAAGATACAAAAGATAAGGGGCTCAATAAGGTGACTAGATGAACTACCCATCAAGTCTTCACCACCTATAGTAGGAAAAAAACTCATCCAACCACGATAAGCTAAAAAATGAAAGCATGTTTCATACCACACACATCTTTTCTATTCTTGGAAGGAGGGTAACCAAAACAATCTTCCTAAAGCACTAGTTAAAGAAATGATGATAAAAAATAATATTTACATAGTCAAAACAACTAATTCAATCAATCATACAACCTTCATAATAACGGGTAAGTCCAGCTTCATCCCATTTTTTCATCTCTAATGTCCTCCCAGACACCACATGCGTATCATGATACATCTCGCCACTCTAGGTGTTAATTTCTACTTCAAAACCCAGGGCTTCCACCACATATATCACAACTTCCTTCCAGGATTATCCATCCTTGGATCACAACACATCCAGGCCTCCCTACCCTATATTCTATAAAATACCTCCAATATCTTCCATCTTAGGCTAACATCACATCACAAGGAGTAGGAAAAGAATATTGAAACCGGGGTCCTGACGGTATATAAGGCATTAATCATTTACAAACAATATGTTTTCATGGATCCAAATCACAACTCAAATGGACTTTATAAAAAAATGTTAATCTCAATCGCCACACAGTTATTATCCATTGTCCCACATCTGGTTCTTATTCCATTTTTAATTAACTAATTCATTATCATAGGATCCAACTACGGTCACCCTAATCAAAAATAAATCATTTATATCAACGACTAATTAAAAAATTAATTTAAAATTACTTCAATTTTTCTTTAAATAAGAATCCACATGCTTTAGGTTCTTTAACCAATTTAATTAAACATTCATTCTTAAACCAATTTTATTATCATCAAATCATGACAAAAACAACTAGATTCATTAAACATGACTCCTTAATATTTTAGAAAATTGATTATAAATTAATTGAATATTTATATTATTTACTAAATTTCTATTAAAAATAACATACTACTCCAATAAAGGTATAGATATCACATTGACTATAAAAAACAATATGAAACCTATTATCATGGTAAAAAATAAGAATATTTCCATGCGATCGACACAAATTATTTATTCAGGTTCAAATATTTATTAAGTTAATAACATTATGATCTTATGGGATGAAGCATGCTATCACTACAATTTCATGTAGAAAAAATTGATGCATTAAATCTGTTATCTCAATAAGGGTGAAAACATTCTTCGCACTGGAAGGAACCACACAATGGATCTCTATTCACTCCTCCCATAAGAACTCCATATATTTAATGATGTTGTTCCCAAACCACACCAAAAAACAACCATGTTAAACACCACTAGAAACATGTGAAATCATATTCTAATCGTATGGAAGAATGAATGGGAGGATAATGATATAAAACTGAAATAAACTGCTAGAAAATAAAGGAACAAGCACCTTAGGTCAACCTGGGTCACCACAGATCGAATAAGGAATCCCGATGATTGATTCCCATTGAAGGGATCTACAAAACATCGATGAGCGGGTTGTCGGGTCACCTGGTACAAGAGGGACATTCATTTCATATGTAGGGTTATGAATAACCCAAATACCATAAAAATTATTAATATATAACTGTGGTGTGGAATTACATGACGTGTAATCCCATTTCACATAGTTTAATCCTCAATGTTCAATTTCCTCCAAAAAACAAGTCACATCAACATTTTATTTACTTTTAAAACCCTTATTTATTACAAATAATGAATCCTATTGTCATGTCATGTAATAATTTGACATCGTATGAAATCTCTATACTTCTAACTTTTAGAAATTGTACTCTTCCAAACATCCTCCAGGCCTCCACCTGGAACCTCAGTCTTCAGAAACACATGAAGGGTCATTCCACAAAGATCTGGGCCCAAACATTATAAAATAATAAAAACATTCACATCCTCAAGAATCCAAAACCAAACCATATAAGAAATAGAGAAGGGATTATTGAAAATTGACCCTGTGAGATACTTCTCTAGGCTCTCATCGTCGTAGGAGCTCAACCACCTCACCAAAGAAAAAGGTGATCATAATGATGAGTATGTAAACAACTTATTGAGTTTATTCACCCAATATATTGAGAATCGACCCATTAATCTAACATCAGAAAAATAAAAATATCAATAATGTGGCATACCCTGCACGACATCACCTCCCAGTGAAAGAGAGTAAGACACAACAAGTAACAAGAGAGAGAGCCATCTCATTAACCAAAAAAATATCTACAACCTAAAATTCTATAGAATTTCAATAGATGATATATAAATAAAATAGATTAGTATAATTACTGCATAACTATGGCTCACATTCCCATGTACTCTCCCCCATACAACTGTTCCACCACAAGACATTAATTAAGGGGATAACATACTTGTGCATCACCTTCTCTTGGTGATCCTGGATCTCTAAAATCTTATCCTCAAAGGTTACATCATCGTCATCATAGATCTATCCCCAATCAATTATGTGAGAGTTATTGTTAAGATATAAATAGAGCTACGAAATGTAAAAAAATTGTGTATCCAGATCATCTATGGGGAAAGAACTATCTGATACTTCGCAGCTCCAACACAGGACAACACCTTGAAAGACCCAAAAACCTGGGGAGAAAGCTTAATCCCATAAAAAAACCTTCACTACACGTAATGAGGAGTCACATTCATGAACACATAATCCCCAAAACTGAACTACATAGGTCCCCTCTAATGATTGGTATAGAATTTATGACGATCCTATGATGCATTCATCCTCTCATGAATCAACTATACCATCTTTGTTATATTGTGTACATGTTCTAGCCTAAGAATTAATGATTGTTCTACCCTAGTCTAGAAAAATAGAGAATATAAAGGTTGGTCATAAAAGGATTTAAATGAAACAATACTGAAGGTGGGGTGAAAACTATTGTTGTACGTGATCTCTACCAATGGATGGTGCCTCATCCCCAAACCTCCAAAATATTGGACATAAGAGCACAACATTTCTTCAATAGTCTAGATGGTCCACTCTATATGGACACCTACCTATGAATGAAAAGAAATGATAATGACTTGATTATAACCAAAATCATGGCGAAGACTCCTCTACACCCTAGAGGTCAAACAAACATTTCGATTGGAAATGATCACCCTAGGCACACCATGGATTCTAACCACTTCCACCATATATTTCCTAAAAAAACCTCCATTGTGCTTGAATGGATTATTTCAATAACGTGGGGTGATTTCATCAGATGATCCACTACTACTCATATAGTGTCGTAGCCTCCCTGAGGTCAATGAAAACTAGAAACAATGTCACTTGAGATGTCCCCCCACCTCCACTGAGGACCATCTAACAGCTGGATCAAAACCTTGGGAACACGGTGCATGACATTCAACTTTTGGAAGACTAAAAATCGAGACAAAAACTCTACAAGTGCATGCTTCAACCATGACCCCAAAAACTGACATGTCAAATCCTGGTAGGTCTTTGTCACACTAACATTTATAGCCGAAGGATAACTATGGAACTCTCTGAGAACCATCTCATGAATATCTGAATGGATGAAATTCTTTACCTAAAACAACACTTACTATTGTTCATCCCTAGAACAACCATTAGGGGCCTCGCCATAAACAACATGGTCTCTCCTGACCTCCACCTCAAGATCCCCCAACAGGGACTCTTCCACCTACTACAAAAGATATGATTGTACTATGATCTAAAAAAGACAACCTCTACCCCAAACTTCTTCCATATCTAGACTCAATATGTAAATTTCTTCCATTTATCTCCATGAATCTCCAGATTCAAACACAATATCACTACATGAATACCTACTTATCACATCACCTATTGCCTTCACCATTCTAGTTGTGTAATAAATATCAAAGCTGTAATCTGGTTGAACTCCATCCATAAACATTGGCATAAGTTCATGTCACCATTGGAAAAAACATACCACATGCTCTTATGATCAGTGAAGACCATAAAATACTCGATGATTTGGTAATTTCTCCACAACATCAAGGAACACATCACTTCCATAATCTCATGATAGTGCATGGCATAGTTATGCTCATAAGTAAGTAAATGTTGATACCCATAAGAAATGAATGATCTATACTACATTAGAACAAAACTCAACCCATGATGGGAAACATCATTAAAAACATCAATCTAAACTCTTTATGCTGTTAGAAAAAGAATTGGAGCACTAACAAACTTATCCTTTAGTTTCTCAAATTTTTTCTAACATTGATCAGTCGATAAGAACTCTAAATCTATTCTAGTGAACATAATAATATGATTCTCATCCTGTGAAAATTTAGCTATGAACCACCTAAAATATCTCGAAATACCAAGAAAATTTCACACCATTTCCACTATCATGGGGGATTCCAATGTTAAATAAACTTATACCATCAATGGATCCACAACTACACCTTTATGGGATAGAAAATTCCCCAAGAAACTCTTCAACAACTTCCCAAACAACGTCTCATGGGGAAGAACTACAAAAACAACACACAGAGGCCTTAAATTCACCTCCTCAGATGTGAAGTAGAAAATAATTTCTCCTATGAAAACCACTAATAAGTTATCTTGGATATCATGAACATGGTGTTGATTAACTACCTGAAAATAGCTATAGAATTCTCCACATTGAGTGACATTATAAGAGACTCGTAATTCCAATAATGACAATGGAAATAAGTCCTTGGAATATCCACATCCTTTATATGAATCTGGTGATATCCTAACTGCAATAATATCTTTGATAAAAAAATCCACCCTTAAGATGATTAAATAAATCATCAATCCATGGAAGAGTATATGGGTTCTTTACTATCACTTGGATAATGTGTTGATAATCGATACACAACTAAAAAATAAAGTCATCATTATTTATCAAAAAATCAGGGCACCCCATAATGAAACGCATGGCTAAACAAAACCAAACTTAAATAAACCTTCGAGCTATATATTTAGTTGTCGTAACTTAGAAGGCACCATCATATATAGTGACATCCAGATAAAAGTTAAAACTAGCTATATTTTAATTCCATTCTTGACCTCTCATTGATAAGGTAATGCTAAAATTTCTTCTAGAAATACATCATGGAACTCTTCTACAACTCTTGGAAATATCGACTATTGAAATTCATATGAAATAATCATCATCCCATCCATAAAAGATGAAAATCAAATAAAATTCATCTGACCCATATCAGGATATTTCATTCCAATAAATATTGATGGCTCTCTATCAGCATCGAAGAATACAACCTTCCTCCTGATAAAATCCATGATAACATTTACATAATACAATAAATCCATGCCAACGATGATTTCTTATGGTTGTATATATAAAAAAATTAATATTCCCAATAGTGATGCTACCCCAAAACTAGCTCATAGTATATACATACATCAAACAAGTCAGCTTGACCTCCAACTAGCATAGTCACCTCCAAGGGCACAAGAAGTCTCTCTTCATCATGTCCTAAATAATGGATAAGGGAAGGTGGTATGTAAGAGGTCATTTCTACAAGGTTTAAAATGGAATTCACCCCGATATAAAACAAGCAAAGGGTACCTTAAACAGAATTAGGCTATCCTCGAACTGGAAACGTTAAAGCATGAAATTGACCACAACCACATTGACCCTGTTGATCACCACATCCATGGTTGTGCAATACTCTCAAAGGATGGGGAGAATCCACGGGATGTCCTCTTCCTACCCCCACTACTATTTATTGATCCTAAACTGTAGAAAAATGATGTTATTGTCTTAGCTATAATTTCCTTAGTATAGGATCTTGAAGTGGAACAAGTGGTGCACGACGACTTCTCCGAAAGGTCAACCACTCTAGCAACTAATGACCTTGGCCTCTACAAGAATAGAATGTATTTGATCCATTTTAATATTCTTAGAGAACCTCCCCCTATTGAAATGAGACATTGAGGGCTGGGACCTACCCTTTGATAACTAGAAGATCTATTGTCCAAGCAACTGGGGACCCCTCACCACCACCCTACATCATGAGGAATCTTGACGACTCCCCTCTCATGATGATCCAGTTATGGCTAACATTATCTCAATATCCTCTATTATTTCTAGCACCTAAATATATGTCTTCATCATAAATGTTGAGACCTGGAACTATATCTATAGATAGAAATCCTCCTCAAAATACCTCTCTGTAGACTCCTCTTCTAGAAAAATGTTTGAATCATACCATAATAGGTTCCTGAAATGGATACTGAACTCTTGCACACTGTAGCTCTCATGCTGAAGGGTAAGAAGTAGCTGGTGATTGGACACCTTCATCGTCAAAGAAAGAATATCAACTCTAAATTGGTATCATAACACCTCTCATGATACTGTAGACTCCTTGTGATCCCCATGTAATAAGAGACACCAATACATCACTACCCCACATAGAATCTCTATATCCAACGATACCTAGTTCTCTTTAAAAGAATATATTGAACTAAAGACTATCTGAACCTCCAAAAACCAATCATATGTGAATACATTTGAAATGGAACCCTCATACAATTGTAGTCTCTGGTGCTAAAACACTCGGAGTGTCCTCCTCCAACTGTCATTACTGTCAACCTCTACTCTATAATGATCTGCTAGTACAACCTACTGAACATCTCTTACACAAACCTAAAAAGGACATCAACCACAATCCATGATTGAAAAAGAGAACACAATTAAACATCTAAAATGTGGAATATAGAATATTTTAACATTAATTAATTGTTTTCCTTTATTCATTTTATGTTATCCTAAGTCAATCTCTACTCATTCAAACATGAGCACAAAGAAGAATCATGCATGATACTTTCCTAGGTATCTACCCTGCAACCAGTATCACCCAATTTATTAGTTAAGGTAAGCTTAATGTTTAGTTAATCAGAACATAGGTGGGGTCCTAAATACCCATGTCTCGTCTGATCTCTCATGTTTACAGTTCATTCTTAACATAACTAACATCTTTTCCCTACCAACCCCTAAAACATCACATTTTCCAAACTCTAAACTCTTTACAATACCTCAACGAGACCTTTGATACAACTCTTTCATGGACACATCCACAAAAATTGTACCTATCCTTGGTCTTTAATGTGATAAGAGGGATAGCTACACCTGAGTATCTCCTCCAGTAGGCCTTGGGTTAGAGACTAGAGTTTAGGGTATAATAAACACACATATGGGAGGCATTACCCTCTAAGAGGACACATGAGAAAGAGAAAGATAAGACATACATGAACCAAATACTTTTCTAACTAAAATAGAAAATAAAATCCAAACTGAACATATAAAATTTCATGTAGTATGTACTACAACTAAGAGGAAAAATACATGTACCAAAACAAAATTAAAGAAAGAAATGACCATGAAGCCCAAACAGCTCCAGTTAAACCCCAAGATAGTAATAACTCGACTTATCTCCATCCTCCTCTAACTAATAGGAAAAAAAATTTATATATATGTAAGGTGAGTATAACTGCATAGTTAGTGTCTCCCTCCCTATATCATCTAATGAAAAAGGTAAAAAATCATCCGAAATAATAATTAACAACAACTAAAACTAAATCCTAACCTCAATAGGTTAATAATGTTCTCATCCTCACTATGCCTACTCTCACCAAGTGTCACATACTAGAGAATGTAATATAATAAATAATATCAATGGTTCCCCACTACCACTTACCCACTGGATTGTTGATATGTCCCATCATCAAATGATCTGAGCATATCTTTCCAAAAATTCCTGCCTACAAACACCTGGTCAATGGACCAAAACATGCACCTCAGGCAACACACCACTACATCTGCATGAACAATGTTATCCATGTAATTTATGGGAGTCACCATAGTGCACATAATGTGTATCATACATAGGGTATTATACCTCGATACATCACATCTAATACACTGAGTATGGATCCTCAAGCCATCAAATCATATACACGTTATACCAAGAGTAGTTCTTTAGAAACTATATCTACAATATAGGTGTGTGAAAAAACCACAGTCCATTACATCCCTCTACACAAATAAATGGAAAAAACTAACCACTATTTATAGAAGTAAAAGTTACTACCATAAGAAGAGAGTGGGGAAAAGGGGGTAGTCATCCATCCATCCTCCCACTAGGATGATGGGGAAATCCCCCCCCCCTGTGGTTTAGAATCCCTAGCATGTTTGTTACCCTAATTGATTGGGTGGATGAGTGTATATAACCACAAAATTTACATGAAATGATATAGATAGAAACCACACTGTGTCCATAAAATAGTTTCTGAATCAAATACATCTATTGTCCCTCAGACACATGAATTCCTTGGCTAACACAATATATCCTATAATCACAGGATCGTTAAATATTCTTCATTAAATTAATTTATTCATTTTCATCAGTTCAACTTTATGTTAATTAATTAATTAACCATTAATTAACCATTATCATATTCCACATGAAAATACATTAACATCACAACAATGATCCATTCTCTCTAAGCATAAGCAACCCGAATCCCCAGCTTCTTATAATTTCAACCTCAACATTACATCCCAATAAGCTCCAACCCCTTAGGTTTGTCATTTATTCATTTATTAAACTAATTACTTTCCATATTACATTGTATTCTACAAAAACATTATAAGCTACCAAACAAAAGTGGTTCAACATGGTAAGTAGATGAAAAAACCCATCGAGTCTTCACCACCTATAGCATGAGTTTAGACTCATCCTACCATGAGACATTAAACATGAAAAGAAAGTTGCATACCCCATGCATCTTCACCTCTCTTAGAAGTAGAGTACCCAAAACCATCTATCTCATGCATCAGGGAAAGGAAAGAAAATAAAAAACAATATTGATTTTTTTCAAACAACAGATTCAGACAAGAATCTATCTTTCATAATAACGGGTAAGTCCAACTTCAACCTATTTTGTCATCTCTAGTGTCCTCCCCGACACCACATACATATCCCAATGCATATCTCCACTCTAGGAATCAATTGTTCCAACAAAACTAGGTTTACCATCCCTGTATATCACAATAACCCTCTAGGATCAACCATTCAAGGCTCACAACCCGCCATGGCCCCTATGACCCATATACTACAATATCCCTCCTAGCTAATCCATCCTAGGCTCACATAACATAACAAGTAACATGAAAAAAAACATAGAAACCTTGATCTTGGATCTAAACAAGGATTTCATTCTTCACACACAAAGAGATATCGTGGTTCTAAATAACATGTCACATGGCCTTTATAAGAAAATGGGAAACAGATTCCACACAATGGCATTATATTTAATCCCACAATCAGTTCTTATTCCATCGTGAATTAATTGATTCAATATCATAGGTTTCAACTATGGGAAATCTAAGAAAAAATATATAATAGCTATCAAAAATTAATTAAACAATTAATTTTACATTTCATTAGTTATTTTATAAATAAGAATTAACATGCTTCTCATTCCTTAACAAATTCAATTAAACATGCAAACTTGAATCAATTTGATTACCATCAAATCTTGACAAAAACAACAGATTCATTAAACATGCCTCTTTAGTATTTAATCCAATTAATTTTATCTTTTCATTTTTTAAAAAATTTCCATAAATAAAAACATTCCATTCCAATGAAGGATGATATATCCTACAATCTAGTGAAAATAAGAGGAAAAATTTTATAATGGTTCAAAAAAACAACAACATCATGTGATCGACACTAATTCTTTATTCTGGTTCAAATATTTATTAGTTTAATTTTATTTTGATTTAAGGGGTTAAATCATTCTAACTCTATTATTTCACATTGATAAAATAGAATCATCTAATACCCCCTACCTCAAAAAAGGTGTCAATATTATATACATGAGAATGAACCACACAACAGAACACTGATCACTCATCCCATAATAACTACATACATATGAGGATTTTGATTCAACAGATGTGCCAAAAAAACCAAGATAGACCCCATTATAAATATGGGATATCTTCCTTCATCACATGTTAGGAGAGAAGAGAGTGAAAATAGACCAAAATGGAAGATATCATTGGAAAATGAAGGAAAACATGCCATAGATCAACCTGAGTCACCATAGATCGAAGATGGAAGTCCGATGATCAATTACCATTGATGAGATCTCCAAAATTCTTAATAGGGGGTTTCTAGGTTACTTTGTATAACAGGGATAGTTGCTATAGATGTTGGGTTATGAGTAACCCAAAAAGTTGAAAATTCTTAAAACAACACAATAGTGGAGAATCACATGATGTGTAATCCCCCTTCACATCATTTAATCCTTAGGGTTCAGTTTCCACTAGAAAAAATGTCTATTATTCATTTTATTTATTTTTTAAACCCCAAACTATTATATGTCATTAAGCATGTTATCACGTTATGTAAAACTTTTACATGGAATGAAATATCCATTCTTATAACTTTTATCGACCGTACTTCTCTGGACATCTGTTGATCCTCCTCCTAGAACATCGGACTTCAAAAACTTGAACATGATTTATCCACATAGATCATGACCCTTAAAAAGATCATTTTAAAAGTAATTTTTAACAAAATAAAAGTATAAAAAAGATTTTATTTTAAAAGATCATTATTATAGATGATATTTTATTCTTTCAATGGAACACTAGACTCCAAAACATAATTGGAATATATTATAATAGGACTTGGACTATCCTTTTTCATATTTACTTGTGTTTATAGTTAAATAATCTACGATTGATTGGGGTTAACTAATAATGGAAAAAAGAATGATATTCTAAACAAACCATAAAATTATTTTATGCTTTGTTATTTTTACATTCTACTTCATATGAGGTGATTCTATGTGAACTCATTGACTAGATGAGGACATTATCTAGACTAATAGGTTGAGTTTATTATGGAAATTTTCATGGGTAATCACCCCTTTAATAGAAAATCCATGATTATGATCAACAATATTGGGAACATCCAAATTACCTCCAATAAATTTTCCATCAACATATTGACATATTATTACATCCCTTATTTACATTGATCCTTATTGACAACAATAATATATAAATGGAAATTGAGTTCAACAATTTATCAAGTTTTATATTAAAATCTTCTTCTTAGTTGTAATGCTCTTCTTCTAAAATTTTTACATTCCTACTCTTTCCTTTAATCAATGAATTTATAACAATTTCCCTATCATCATTGATCTTATTTAAATAGATAATTTTCTTCCACAATCCATAAGTAATTAAAATGCTATTTAGATCATCTTTTAGAAGTGTAATTAGATCACAGGATTCCATTTTCATGTCCATTTAAATAAATATACATAAAAAAATACAAAGTATCTTCTCAAAAACTATACAATCCTCCAAATTCTCACAGAAAAAATGATAGTTAACAAAATTTTATTAACCACAGTAAAAAATTCTTCCAATATTTTTTCATAATTCATCTTTAGATCACTATATCTCAAAATCAAAATATATATATTATCTTGTTTCACTTTATCATTAGCTTCATAAGTTTATATAATTTCTCCCAAATGAATTTTGTGAAATTGATCTCTTTAGCCTTGAGAAATCAATTCTTTGAGTGAGATGATATGATTGATTTTTATGAATAACAGTCATTCTCCAAATTCATCATATATATTTTTCAATACATTATCTTTAGTGTGAGGAATAAAATAATTAATGGAATCCTTAAATACATAAATATTAATTGATTAATGTTTTATAATTATTTGATCATTCATAATATATTAACTATTACCATCAAAAGTTAGAATATCCATTCTATTCACTTAATTAATATTGTATATCTTCATAAAAAATAAAGACAAAATATTCAACCATAAAGGAACACTTTCTTGATTTTGATAATATAGAGAACCTCAAGCACCAATTGAGTTCAACAACCTTTATAGTGAAAAAAATTAAAACGTCTTAATAATTGAAGGAAACCTGAAATCCTCTGATATCACATGTTATATCCCTAAGAAAGGAGTTTCTTATCTGAGAGGGGGTGAATAAATTGACATTTAAACGATTTTATATTTTTTTAGTTCCATAAAAACTAAAATTTTCCACTTACATGAGTGAAAAATATCATTTCATTACTCATGAACAATACTGAAAGAACAAAAAGAATGAGACTCATGGTATAAAACCATCGATTCAAAATTATTATCTAATCCTCTATATGATCTTGCATCTGTTGACACAATAAGACACACTTGAATAAATATGGTCGATACAAATTAGGTGTTTATTTCATTTTTTATAATATAAGAATATAAAAAGTGTTACCTCCAAAATGGTTACATAATTATCATGTAATTTGGTAAGGTATGGATTATCTTTCTCCTCTAAGTGATATTTAGGTTAATAAATATAGTTCTCATTAAATTATTGATATTGTAGAATAGGTGTGACTTTATTTTTACTTAACACACAATATAGGCATGATGATTACCCACATACCCCATGTGTGTGATGTTTATCATCTTTATCTTCTACTTACTCTACAATATATCTTTTCTCTATTCTCTCTTATTATCTATGTCTATTTTCACTCCATAATAAACACTTCTTATCATCTCTATATTTAATAATCCCCTCTATTATTCCTAATTTTCTCTTCTATATCACATGTAATATCCTTGTTAATATTCAAATATATCATTAGTGCTTTTCCCCCATTAAATTTGAAACATTGATAAGTAAATATTTTTAACTACTTATTAACATATCTTGAACATCATCCACTTATTATTCATTATTAATAACTATCTTGGTCATCACAGAATTATTATCTGCATTATAGGATTGTAACACCCCAAGCATCTACGGTACACTTTCCTTTGAATAATACAGTAGCATGTGTTGTACGCAACTTCGAGCTCTGACACATATAACACAATCAATCAAACTAGCCGTTATGAATAGTAATACCAACTTTTTGAAATTTTATAAATTTTATCATTTAAAATGGACTTCATTCTTAGATTCGAAATATTGAAATTATCCTAGGGTGAAATTTTGGTATTTTTTTGAAAACATTCAATTTTTGATGAATAGTGAAAAAACACTGAGTTATAGTTTAAAACCATATTTTTAATTAAATAATTTTTTATTTTATTTAAATTAAATTAAGGTCAAAATAGATACATAATACCTATATATGTTCAATGTAATTCATTGTAGTTAGTTTAGAATAATTTACATATATAAAAATTTTATTGAACATTTCACCGTCTTTTACCCACCTCCTAAGAGAATTTGGAAATTCACTGAAAACATAATTTTACCATTTATGTGAGTGGAATTTCTAAAATATGAGAGACATGGTTAATATCAAGGACTAAAATGTGGTTCAATGAGATGAAAATAATTTTTGGTGAATAGTAACTTTTTACTTTTATTTACCACGGTTAAAAGTAAAATATTGTAATTAAGGGTAAAAATGATATTAATATTACCCTAACACATGTCCTAATTCTATTGGAAAAGTTTATCTCGGCCAAAAACAACCTTAGGAAATAACTATTATCATTTTGGTCCACTTGGATTATATTAGGACATTATTTATTAATTAATTCAAAAGAAGAGTTAAAAGAGTTAAAATAAAAGTTTGTTTACTAAAACATTTTTAATATAGGGATATACATAAGATAAATTAGATTGTAAATATTCATTAGAATGATAAAATGATTTCCTACATAATGTAGTTATATATATAATTTATAGACATTAGATAAGTTAATTTATTTATGACACAATGGTGATGTAGTAATTACCTAATTAATGAAATATTAAAATAATTGATAATAAAAATATCCAAATAATTGTAATTTGAGACTTTTTATGAATTAAACTAATTTTATAGGTTACTATGACATATTAGTATTGATTATATAAATTTTTTTTTGATGTAATAATGCTGTTATGAATTTATCAAAAAACAATACCCAATAGTGTCATAATTCACATAAAAGAAATTTTAAAACAAATATTATATTATTAATTTATATTCAATTCCTAAAAATCTAAGGTTCAGAAAAGAGACTTATATAATGATAGGTGTATCATTAATGGACCACTTGGGGGTCTCTTGGAAGTATATAGTATGTTTATATACTATATAATATAAACATACAAAGTGACATGGTAAGTGTCAAACTAATTAACTAAGAGTTAAAACTAAAAGATAAGGTTAACATAATGACCCAAACCTGTCTAAATTCTATTTTTTGAGTGTTTTGAATCCCATACCCACCTTAAACATTAAATAATCCAATTTGGATCCATTAGAAACTGAATATTAATTTATTATAAAATAATATTTCTAGCTCTTCCAAAGGTTCCCCTCACCCTTCTTATAAAAGGGCACTCCACCTTCTCACTAATTCACACATTCAAAGCCTTTTTCCTCAGCCCACCCCTAAACAAATACTCTCTAAACTTCCCTAAATTCAACCTAGTTGCCTTATTTGGATCATAAATCCAACCTATGGAGCCCTTTCTATCAAATCAACAGGAAGAACCCGAAGAAGAGGTAATGTTTTCACCACCCTCTTTCAAGTTCCTTTCTTCTTCAACCTATTCTTTCTTTGTTATTACCATTTTAAAATAATAATTCCAGTAACTTATATATACTGTGATGTTGTTATAAATATTGTACAACCATATTCAGTATTCTATCCATCCTTTTACTGACATGTCACCATACGTGCGTACGTACGGCTTACCGTCTTCACGTCGTGGTGTAATTGTTATTCAATAAATTATTATTCGGATGGGTATAATAATGATGTGTAATTTATTTAAATAATAAATATAACAGGGTATTTATTTTTTATGTATGATATTCCATACAATTATATATTATTTTAATATCAAAATAATGATATGGTCGCTCGTGCGTTCGTACGGAATACCGTCTCCACGAACGCGATGAGATTCATTCTCCATCGTATCCATTCAAGTATAATTATCATTTGATGATTAAAAATAATTTTTATGGACTTGATTTCATTCTTGATATTAATAAGATAAAACCTATCCATAACAAACATGGCTTATGTAACAAAACATATAGGAGTATGTTAACAGCCGAAACAACGAGAAATACTAATATATTATTAACAAATAAATGTTAAAATATCATATATGATATCATATTAATTTATATGATTTTTTTTATAATTTAATAACAATTATTTCGGCATTATAAAGGAGGTTAACGTAACCCTAACCAAGGAAAAGTACAAGGTAACATTTTATTTTACAATCTCTTCATTATCCGAGGATGTTTATACGTAATTATCTACTGGGACCTCTTTATCAACCACATCCATGTTTCTTAAAAATGTATTACAAATAATTCTTAGTATTTTGAAAACTGTGGGATAAAGTCATTTATACCCTTATTGAATTTTTATAATTTGTTTATTAAGGAATTTTTCTGTCGTTTTCCAAACAAGGTCCTTTTTAACCATTTTGACAGAATTAAGGTAAGAATGCTTTTTTATCTTATACGGCGGGTACAGCTATTTTCCGCCTTTATAAAATTGCTGAAGCTTCTCTTACAAGATTATAAGAATATTTTCAAAGAAAGTGTCTTATTTTATAAATATATGACTCTTAAATGATTTCAAAATAGAACGAGATATTTCTCTAAAAAGAGTTTTGATTTCATCTATGTCAACATCATTGGATGGATTTTAAGTTTATTTGGAGTTTATTTATTATGATACCAAAATTCCATATCGTATTGATGGATTTGTGATATTTTTGACTGTGGATGTGTTATTTTTATACCATTAATGGTTTATGAAGAAAGTATTAACATTTCATATGCTAGTTTTAATACAAATGTTTATGTTATGTTTAAACCTGTTCATATGAGAAATGCATTGGACTTAATAAGTGATGGGTGGAGCCTGATATAGCTCCTCGATGAATCCGTAGGTCTCATGAGACAAACTAGTGTCTTGGAACAAGGCCTTGACAAAATCTTATTTTTAGTCTTGTCATGAGGCCTTGGCTATGTGGTTATGATAGTCTGGCATTATGCATTCCATCATTATGAAAGTGGTTATTGATATTGCATGTGATTATTCAACTAGTAGAATATCCATGTGAATAAGTATATGGCATTATTTCATTTTATTTTTTTCATATTATGATGAAGTTCATGTTTGAAAAGGCTTTTGTTTTAGTTATACATTGCCTTAAATGTTTATGCTTATATACGAATGTTTCCGCAATATTGTTATCCTTAGTAGGCATTTGAGCTCACCCATTTCTATGTTTTATTTTTCCCAGGATGTGAAGAAGTATTTTATGATTGACCTTTAGGGATAGTATGAGGGGATAAAATTGTGGCCTATAGAGACTATATTATTGTTGTTTTTCATTTTATGATGTCATGTAAACATTATGAATGTATCTAGTTATTCCAAGGCTACTAAACTAATCTGTCTTTCAAGGCATGATCTTTCATGTGATCATGCCAATGTTATGTAATAAGGCACTGACTCTGTGTAACTGGGGTCAGAGTGTTACAGTTGGTATCAGAGGAAGTTTAGTACAAACCTTGGAAGCTAGATTTAGATAATCTCTGATTAGAACACATAGATTTAAGATGGACTTTGAGGATTAGTATATAAGAAATTCCTTGAATTTTGGTATTATAGAGATTTTTTGATTTTTCAGAGAAATACATCCCCGTCTGGATACGAGCAGGTAGAGGCGGCTCTAGCACAGATGTACCCAGGGGTAAAACCTGAAAACACCTCTTTGAGCTAGACTCGAATGGGAACTGGTGCATGACAATGGGCCTTGCTGCACTCTTGGTTACGACCCTCTCGGGGGATATGCTTAGGATTACTCTCATTTTCATTAAAAATCATTATGAAGGGTTTATGAGTATATACGTCCTCAAAGAAAACATTTTTATGATTATGGATTATATCTATAAATAGTTTAATTTATGTTAAGTGTTTTATAAGTATGGAATTATGTATTTTGATTCATAAACTGATCTTGTTTATGCCATTGTTTAGAAATGGTGCCTAGTGGAATGAATGGAAACCATATCAATGCACACACTCCATGTCGGGATTTCCCTCATGCTAAATATAATTATAGTCGAGCTCGTGATGCAACTGGTGCTGATCAACTAATAACTATAATGGGATAAATCACTCAAGTTATGAATAATATTCTTACCCTTATGGAGCACCCTGATCCACATTGTGTAGGATCAATGTACGATCACTTCATGAGGTAGAAACCACCAACATTCAATGAGAGTACAAATCCATTAGTAGCTGTGCAATGGATAATTTCCCTAGAGAAAATATTTCAGGCTTTGGGGAGTAGTGAAAGTGAAAAAGTCTTCATGGAAGTTTATCGCCTCACTGGAGATGATGATCAATGGTGGTCATTGATTCAAAACACAATGGAAGATGATGAAGTATCAAATATGGAATGGAGGGAGTTCAATGATCTGTTTATAGAAAAAAACTTTCCTCGTGACCATCGAGTAGACATGGAAATGCAATTTCTAAGTCTAATTCAAAAGGAGGATGAGAATGTCGCAAAGTATGAGGATAAATTTATGTGGTTAGCAAGGTATGATGGAGACTATATACGTAACCCAAGAAGTAATATTGATCGTTTCTATGATGGGTTAAAACCATTTCTTCGTCAAGAATTAGTCTCATAATCCTTATCGTCGTACGATGACATTGTATAATGTGCTATCAAGACAGAAAATGAATTCTCTAAGTCTTAAGACTTTAAAGAAAATAAAGAGAAGAAGAGATCTGCTGATCAATCTTGAAATGGAAATAAGGGGAAGAAGGGAAAATCTGAATATCCATCCTATTGTAAATGTGCGATGAAACACCCTGGTAATTGTTTAAAAGGAATGGGAGTTTATTACAAGTGTGGTGAAAAAGTCCACCAAGCTTGTGATTACAAGGGGAAGAAGGAAGCTACCGATGTCCAATGCTACAATTTTAGGGAGATGGGACATTATTCAAATGAATTTCCTAAGAGTTAGGGGAACTTGCCTCAGAAAAGTCCAAGGGATCAAGGCCAAGCTTATGCTATCACTACTGTTGAGGTAGAAGCTCCGAAAGATGTGGTGGCAGGTAATTTAGTGGTTTCCTCAAGTTTTGAAAATGTATTATTTGATTTCAGATCATCGCATTGTTTCATATCTTCCCAGTTTGCTAAGAAAAGTAGATATTTCCAATTTGATTTAACAAGGGAGTTGTCAATTAAAAGTTCTAAGGGATGTATGACTGCAAAAATGTTTTGTGAATCAATCCCCATTAGAGCACATTAATGTTATTTATCCACTGATCTCATCATCATACCTATGATTGAGTTTGATATAATCCTCTGTATGGATTTTCTTTCAGACCATGATGCTATGATTTTTTTTAAGATAAAAGAGGTTATGTTTTTTGATGATGATGATAAGGAACACATTATCTTTAGAGCAGAATCGTCACCACCTAATTCTTATCTATATCTACCCCCAATAGCTCAACTAAATTCAATTATTGTAGAGTAAGAGAATGAAATGATTGTGGGTGAGGAAAGGAATGTTCAAATAGAGGATGTACCTATTTTGAAAGAATATGTAGATGTGTTTCTAAATGATTTACCTGGACATCCTCCAGAACGAGAAGTTGAGTTTTCCATTGATTTAATTCCTGGATCAAGGCCTATATCGAAGACCCCTTATAGAATGGCCACTGTGTAATTAGTTGAACTAAAGAAACAACTAGAGGAATTGAGTAATAATGGATTTATTCTCCCTAGTGTTTCTCCATGGGGATCCCCTATTATTTTTGTTAAAAAGAAAGATGGATCTATGAGGTTATGTATCCACTATAGGGAGATCAATGCTATAACAATAAATAACAAGTATCCCCTTCCTCGCATTGATGATTTATTTGACCAACTCCATGGAGCTCAATACATTTCATAGATTTACCTTCGATATGGATACCATCTTTTGTGTGTGAATAAGGAAGACATTCTGAAGACAACATTTCAAAAATATACGGGCATTACGAGTTTACGGTAATGCCTTTTGGGCAGACTAATTCACCATATGTATTTGTGGATCTAATGAATAGAGTTTTCAAGGAATATCTCCATGATTTTTTGGTGGTATTTATTGATGATATCTTGGTATACTCCAAAATCTATGATGATCATGAATATCACTTATGCATTATCCTGAAGACTCTTAGAAGACATGAATTATATGGGATGTTTAGAAAGTGTGAATTTTGTCTTCAGGAGATATTTTTCTTGGCAATATTGTCTCTAAAGATGGAATATCTATTGATCCTTCTATGACAAAAGTAATCCATGAATGTCCAGCACCTATGAGTATAACTGAGGTATGCAATTTTATTGGTTTAGCAAGTTATTGTCGACGTTTCGTCCAGAATTTTGCCCGATTGGCTAACCCATTAACAGTGCCCACACGTTAGGGGGTTAAATTTTTTTGGACAAAGACTGTAAAGAATGTTTTGAAGAACTGAAGAGAAGATTAGTCAATGATCTTATATTGACACTACCATTGGGGAATTATGGGTTCATTATTTATAGTGATGCATCGAAGAAAGGACTTGGTTGTGTCCTTATGCACAATGATAGGGTTATTTCATATGCATCAAGACGGTTTAAAATTCATGTGAAAAACTATCCTACTCATGATCTCGAGTTAGCACCTATGATTGTTTCTTTGAAGATATGGAGGCACTACCTCTATGATGAATATTATGAGATTTTTATAGATCACAATAGTTTTAAGTATATTTTCTCACAAAAATAACTCAACATGAGGCAAAGGAGACGGCTTGAATTACTCAGGGATTATGATTGAACGATACACCACCACCAGGGGACGGAAAATAAGGTGGAAGATGATTTGAGCAGAAAAGATCGCGGAGTTTTCAACAATATGATAATTAAAGGGGATCCAATTTTCATGGATCTAGTGAATATGGACATGGGAATAATCATAGAAGGTAAAACATCAGTGCTTTTTCAAATGGTTGTCAAACCATCTTTACTAGAAAGGATTAAGAGTTCTCATACTGATGATGAAGAATTTCAAAAGAAGATTAAATCTGTAAATGATGGGAGATTGAATGACTCTGGGTGTGAAGATGGAATTTTGAAATTTGCTATGAGACGTTGTGTTCTCAATATACCTGATCTAAAAAGGGAATTGTTGGACGATGCTCATACATAAAATTTCTTTATACTCCCTGGGAGCATGAAAATGTATAGAGACATGAAGGAAAATTTTTTGTGGGACAATATGAAGAGGGAGATTGCTGATTTTGTATCAAGATGTATGGTTTACCAACAAGTGAATGATGGAAGGCAACATCCTGGAGGAGTCATGCAACCTCTTCCCATACCGGAGTGGAAATGGGACAATATTACGATGGACTTTGTCATGGGGCTACCAAATACTCCTAGAAGGAACGATGCAATATGGGTTATTGTTGATCATATTACAAGGTCAACACATTTTCTTGCTATAAGAGAAGATATACCACTGGAAATTCTAGCAAGACTCTATATTAATGAAGTGGTTATACTTCATGTAGTACCCCTATCGATTGTTTCTGATCGTGATCCCAGTTTTACTTCCAAATTCTGGAAGAGTCTTCAAAAATCCCTGGATACTGAACTTCAATTGAGCACTACCTACCACCCTCAAACAGATGGACAATCAGAACAGACTATTCAAACCTTATAAGACATGTTTAGATCCTGGTCACTTGAATTTCAGTGTATGTGGGATCAATATTTACCTCTAGTAGAATTTTCCTATAACAATAACATCTATTAGAGTATTCAGATGGTATCATATGAAGGGTTATACAGAAAGAGATGCTGCACACCAACTTGTTGGGATGATGTTGGTGAATGAAAACTTTTAGGCCCAGAACTGGTGAAGGAAACAATGGAAAAGGTAATGGTAATCCAAAACCTCATCAAATCAGCTCAAAGTAGGCAGAAGAGCTATGCCGATAACTAAAGGAAGGATTTGGAATTTCAGGTAGAAGATCCTATTTTCATGAATGTATCTCAATGGAATGGAGTTATACGTTTCAGTAAGAAGGGTAAATTGAGTCATAGGTACATCAGACCTTTTGAAAATCTAGAACGAATTGGGGATGTAGCTTACCATTTGGCAATACCGCCAAGTCTCTCTAAAGGTCACGATGTGTTCTACGTATCACTATTGAGGAAATACATGACTGACCAAACGCACTCACCTATGAGAAATTAGAACTGGAACACGATATGTCTTATTAAGAAGATCCCGTCAAGATTCTTGATATGAGAGAACAAGTACTGAGAAACCGGACGACTCGTCTGCTAAAGGTTTTCTGGAGAAACCAAAAGATAGAAGAGGCAACGTGGGAACCCGAGGAACTTGTGATGAAGAACCAGCAGAGTCTTTTTATGAAATAGTTTTCTAGAAATTTCGAGGGTGAAATTATTTTAATGAGGGGAGAATGTAACACCCCAAGCTTCCACAATACACTTTCCTTTGAATAATACAGTACTGTGTGTTGTACGCAACTTCGAGTTCTAATACACACACCACAACCAATCAAACTAGCCGTTATGAATATTAATACCCACATTTTGAAATTTTATAAATTTTATCATTCAAAATGGACTTCATTTTTGGATTCATAATATCAAAATTATCCTAGGGTGAAATTTTGGTATTTTTCTGAAAACATTAAATATCTGATGAATAATGAAAAAACACTGAGTTATAGTTTAAAAGAAAATTTTTATTTAAATAATTATATATTTTATTTAAATTTAATTAATTTCAAAAATACATACATAATACCTATATATGTTCAATGTAATTCAATGGAGTTAGTTTAGAATAATTTTAGATATATAAAATTTTTATTGAACTTTTCACCGTCTTTTAGCCACCTCCTAGGGGAATTTGGAAATTCACAATAAACATAATTTTACCACTTCTGTGAGTGGAATTTTGAAAATCTGATAGACACGGTTAATATCAAAGAGTAAAATGTGGTTCAATGAGATGAAAATGATTTTTGGTGAATAGTAACTTTTTACTTTTATTTACCACAGTTATAAGTAAATCGGGTAATTAAGGGTAAAAATGATATTAATATTACCTAACACATGTCCTAATTCTATTGAATAAGTGTATCTCGACCAAAAACAGCCTTAGGAAAAAACTATTATCATTTAGGTCCACTTGGATTAGATTAGGACATTTATTTTTATTTAATTGGTAGAAGAGTTAAAAGAGTTAAAATTAAATTTTACTTACTAAACCATTTTTAATATATGGTTATACAATAGATAAATTTGATTTTAAATATTTATTAGAAATCTAAAAAGATTTCCAACATAATAGTATTTTATATATAATTTTTAGACGTTAAATAATTTATTTTATTTATGACACAATGGTGACGTAGTGATTACCTAAATAATGATATATTAAAATAATTGATATAATAAATATCCAAATAAATGTAATTTGATTATTTTTATGAATTACACAAATTTTTTAGGTTAATATGACATATTAGGATTGATTATATAAATTTTTTTTGATGTAATAATGCTGTTATGAATTTATGAAAAACAAAATACCCAATAGTGTCAAAATTGACATAAAATAGTTTTTAAAACAAATATTATATTATTAATTTATATTCAATCCCAAATAATCTAAGGATCGGCCAAGAGACTTATATCATGATAGGTGTATCATTAATGGACCACTTGGGGGTCGCTTGGAAGTATATAGTATGTTTATTAACTATATAATATAAAAATACAAAGTGACATGGTAAGTGTCAAACTAATTAACTAAGAGTTAAAACTAAAAGATAAGGTTAATATAATGACCCAAACCAATATAAATACTGTTTTTTGAGTGGTTTTAGACCCATACTCAACTTAACCTTTATATAATCCTCTTTTTATCCATTAGAAACCGAATATTAATTTATTATAAAATAATATTTCTAGCTTTTCCAAAGGTGCCCTTCACCCCTCTTATAAAAGGGCGCTCTCCTTTCTCAATAATTCACACATTAAAAGCCTTTTGGATCGGCCAACCCCTACCCAAATACTCTATAAACGTCCCTCACATCAACCTAGAGGCCTTAGTTTGATCATAAAGTCAACCTATGGAGCCCTTTTGATCAAATCAAAAGGAAGAACCCGAAGAAGAGGTAATGTTTTCACCACCCTCTTTCAAGTTCCTTTCTTTTTCAACTTCTTCTTTCTTTGTTATTCCCATTATTAAATAATAACTCCAGTATCTTATATATACTGTGATATTATTATAAATATGGTACAACCATATTCAGTATTCTATCCATCCTTTGAATGACATGTCACCATACGTGCGTACGTACAGCTTACCGTCTCCACATCGTAGTATAATTGTTATTCAATAAATTATTATTTGGATGGATATAATAAGGTTGTGTAATTCATTTAAATAAAAAATATAACATGATAATCATTCTTTATATATGATATACCATCCAATGATATATTATTTTAATATCAAATGAATGATATTTTTGCTCGTGCGTACGTATGGACTTCCGTCTCCATGAACGCGATGAGACTCATTCTTTATCATATCCATTCAAGTATAATAATCATTTGATGATTAAAAATAATGTTTAAGGACTTGATATCATTATGCATATGAATAAGATACAACCTATCAATAACAAACATGGCTTTTGTAACAAAACTTATACGAGTAAGTTAACACCCGAAACAACGATAATACTAATATATTATTAACAAATCAATGTTAAAATATCATATATGATATCATATTAATGTATATGATTATTGTATAATTTAATAGATATTATTTCACCGTTATACAGGAGGTTAACCTACCACCATCCAAGGAAAAGTACAAGGTAATGGTTTATTTCACAATCTCTTCATTATCCGAGGTTGTTTATACGTAATTATCTACGGGGACCTCTTTATCATCCACATCCATGTTTCTTAAAAATGTATTAAAAATCATTCTAACTATTTTAAAGACTACGTTATAAAGTCATTTATACCCTTGTTGAATTTTTTATTAGAATTTTATTAAGGAATCTTTTTGTTGTTTTCCAAACAAGGTCAATTTTAAACTTCTCGACAAAATTAAGGTAAGAATGTTTTTTAACTTATATGGAGGGTGCGGCTATTTTCCGCTGTTATAAAATCATTGAAGCTTCTCTTACAAGAATATAAGAATATTTTCAAAGAAAATATTTTATTTTATAAATATATGACTCTTAAATGATTTCAAAATAGAAATAGATATTTCTATGAAAAGAGTTTTGATTTCATCTATGTCAACATCCTTTGATGGATTTTATTTTTATTTGGATTTGATTTATTATGATACAAAACTTCCATAATGTATTGACGTTTTTGTGATATGTTTGACTGTGGATGTTTTATTTTTATACCATTAATGGTTTATGAAGAAATTATTGACATTTCGTATGCTAGTTTAAATACGAATGTTTATGTTATGTTTAAACCTGTTCGTATGAGGAATGCAGTGGACTTAATAAGTGATGGGTGGTGCCCACTATAGCTCCTCGATGCATCGGTAGGTCTAATGAGACAAACTAGTGTCTTGGAACAAGTCCTTGATAAAATCTTATTTGTAGTCTTGGCACGAGGCCATGTCTATGTGGTTATGATAGTCTGGCATTATGCATTCCATCATTATGAAAGTGGTTATTGATATTTCATGTGATTATTCGACTACAAGAATATCCATGTGAATAAGTATATGGAATTATTTCATTTTATTTCTGCCATATTATGCTGAAGTTCAAGTTTTAAAAGGCTTTTTTTGTAGTTATACATTTCCTTAAATGTTTATGCTTATTTATGAAAGTTTACGCTATAATTTTATCCTTACTGGGCCTTTTAGCTCACCCCTTTCTATGTTTTATTTTTCCTAGGATGTGAAGAAGTATTTTATGAATGACTTGCAGAGATAGTATGAGGGGATAAGAGTGTGGTCTATGGAGACTATATTGTGGTATTTTTTCATTTTATGATGTAATGTAAACTTTATGAATGTATCTAGTTATTCCAAGGCTACTAAATTAATCGGTCTTTCGAGACTTGATCTTTCTTGTGATCATGCCAATGTTATGTAACAATGCACTGACTCTGGGTATCTGGGGTCGAGGTGTTATAAGCATGATAAAATTAACCACCACAAAATATCACATATTTTAATTAACATCACTTTACAACAGGGAGTGAATTTATTCAATGAGGATCTCTTCAGTATTTTCTATGTTGTGGAAATATTGACATGGTGTGACTCTCTCTAAAATAATATATTTGGTTTGAATCTTCTATTCATCCATGGCTTTCATAACATTTCTAATATCATCTCCAAGCCATGGCCCTTATTCTCCAACTAGTTGTATCATGATTTCCATTCAGGATATTTAATACATAAATGAGTTTCTTAGATATAATAATCTTAAAATAATCGAAAATTTTCACACTTTGATATATTTATATCATTTAGTATGATATACATATATGTTACCTTATTAATAACATAAAATATAGATATATTTTTTAAAAAAATATTCAACTTATTATATTTTATGCAAATTTTAATACTTATTTATCCATCTAATAATAATTATGTTATATATTATTACTGTTACATATCATATGGAGTCACATAAATTTATTGATTTGTAGTGTTCATGGCCTTTAGGTGTCACATAATATTTTTTTTAAACCCTTACAAATCATGAAAGGTTTTTTACTTCACACATTGTTCTCAACTGATGTCCCATATATAAGGATTTTTAAACCATGAGTATTGAATAATATATTTACTTATTTCCAAATTATCACATAAGTCCCAACAAAATATATTACACATGCTTCTAAAAAATCATATAAACCTTGTTTGAGGACTTTTTTAATTTTCTTATCATGGGAAAAATATTATATATCACCATGATCAAAACAATTTCTACTTTTCTTGTCATCTACTCGAATAAAAAAACATATATATTGAGTTAAGTAACTCTTTCATATTTCCATTTTCATTTCCTTAGACTATGATGATTTCTTAATCGGAATAATCCATCTATATATAATATTCTAACATTAGATGTTATCATGCAACAAAAATTAAAGTTCTAGTATATATTATAACCTTCGGGTTTAGTTTTACAATCCTTAACCATAATCAGACAACTTATATATATATATATATATATATTACATTACAGTTCTAGAACATTTTTAACTTCTAGATAATTCAATTTATATCAAATGGATGTAGGATTCAAGATATAACAACTTTACATTCTTTCAAAACTCCTCCAAACTTCCTAACATCCTTCTAGTGACTTTATAAACATTATTATATGCTATTTTGTACATGATTTCTGTACTGAAAACAAATTATAACATATGAACCATATTTAATTATTTTATTATATATTTTTTACACTTCAAATTCACAATACAACAAACTCTACCTAGGGCTCAACAACCACCCATTATCCACATCCTCTCTTGATTATGCCACTATTTTTATTGATGTATCTACAGAATGATATACTTATAAGAGAAAATAACCTTCCATATTGAAATTATGATGATAAAAAAAACTATTTACAATAGGACTAGTGTATAAAAAGGTATATTTCATCCCTAATAATAGTGAGTTGAATAATATGAAGTGTGAAGGTCTATCACAATATCCTAAATTTTATAAATCATGATATAGAATTGGAAAAAGATCCATATTTTATTCATCTCAATTCCCAGGTAACAACCCTTCTACTAAGGAAATCATGCATTTTTTGATAATTTATTTTTTAAGGGTATATTTAGAAATTAAAATTATGAGAAGAGGTGAATATTGAATGTATATGATAATATATTTGATTGAAACCTAGTTCACCATATTGATTTTACAAAATGGAAATGATTTGATTATAAAAATTAATTTTCAAAGTGAATTAAAATTATTATATGTGGACCATGAACATATAAAATAAAAAAATATTGGATCCTTGAAATACAATATAGTTCATGTCCTATTATATTAGTAGTTAAAATCCTATACCCACCAATCTGGCTAAATTGGGAACATGTTATAATGATCTTGATGATTTCTGATCCAAATTTGCATGGAAATGAAATTGGAGTTTACTTATCACCATTGATCGAAAGTTTTTAATTTTGTTGGAGGAATTTATTAATTTATTTTATGTTTAAAAAATTATTTCCTTTTTCAATCTATAAAAATGTTCAGCATAAATGACATTCCAACATAGGATAATTTATCTAGATAAAATGTTAAACAACATAATTATTGTCTAATTTGTAAATAAGGGACTTAATATCATCAACTATAGGATGGGAGAAACAAAGTTTATATGGTTCATAAAATATTTACTAAAATGGATCACCCTTATTGGAGATTAAATTTTTTTATGGTTTATAAGAGTATAAATATCCCCAATAACATTCTTTAACAAATAAATATTATAAAAAGGATAATGAAATCAATATTACATTTTGAAATTTTTTCTTCTCCGGTTAAAAAATAGAATAAATATAACAATAAATATATATTACTCAATCTATCTTATTGGATAATTTTAGAGGTAAAATATAGCATTGATATTATCTTATTGAGAAGAATGTATGTGAAAGTTTGATTGAGAAATTATTAGATATTAAACAAAACAATATAGATCTATTTTATGAAATATTGGGATTATTATCTATAGTATTACATATAAATTTATATCCAACTATATAATGAAAAGTAACATAAATACATTTAGTTTTTCATACATTATCCAAGAGAAAAAATAATAATTTTTTCAACTATTTCATGGACTGAATGTACCTATTGGGAATTCTAAAAAAATTGAAATTTTTATATCAATAAAGGATCTCATTTTTATTAGTATGAAATATAATGAGTTTATATATTTATAATATAATTAAAACTAGTTTCACTATATGAAATATTATTGATTCATGTGATAAATACAATCAAGTAGTGTTTATTTTTCAATTCAATTTTTGAAATTTCATGGATCGTAATTTATTAAATATGATAGTGAATGAGGAAATCATTATCTTTTTTAAACTAAAGATTTACATGAAAGTAATATTCCCTAAATTAAATTTTTATTGTCATTAATTTCGGAATATATGGCCTCGAGATTACATTTCTAATGAACATCTCCTTGATAAGGTTCTTAAACATACCTAGAATCCAAAAATATTGTGAAATGAATATGATTCATATCTTGAGAATAAATTAGAACAATTTATGGTGGTCTCATAATTTTCATGTAATGTTGTTTCTTATGGTCATCAATGGTCAAATGTTAAAGTGTTTTTTTTTAACAAAGTATTATATATTTTGGTCATTAAAGTTTCATAACATAAGATTTAACAAGATGGGGATTGACTAATATGATAGAAACAAAGAATATAGTATAAGCTCTAGAATTATATTGCATGATTTCATAAACCAACACTTCAAGAACATCCTCAAGGGTCCTATAAAGAGCCCATTTTGATGCGATAATAGATATGGATTCAAAAAATATGCCATAAAACTCATATCTTGTTCTTACTTATCTATTTAATCATGATATAATAATACAACATGGAATGTGAGAAGTTTTTCCCTTATATTGTATGATTTAGTTTATACTTATGGATACCTATTTAGGACAGAAACTGTTATCACTCACATTTATTATCATCATCAAATTCATTTGAAGGTATTATATCATCCACTATGGTGAAAGTTAAGATGTACATTACAATATTCTTTATTTATATTCATTTAATTTATTTCATTTATCCTTACATGGATATCCTAGATTCAAGGATTTGATTCAGTTTTATTTCTCATATTTATTGTTAATTTGATCATAAGAAACCTTAAAAATGTATCAACACAATCCCTGGATTTATGTTTATGAAATTTTAGTTTTAAATGAATGATTCAAAAAATTGTGTTTTGTTTTTCATGAGTTTTTACATTGAGTCCATAGAGACACCATGCCTTGGAAGGTCTTTCATTAATCCAAAATTGTGTGTCTCCATGTCATGGTCATATAATGCTTCTCATTTTGATAGGACCATGGGGATCACTCACCAAAATACCATGTTTATGTTTGATGTGTCATGGCCCATATATGCTGATCATTATGATGACACCACAAGGGGTCCCCCAACATAGAATAAGTTTTGGTGTTGTGAATATAATATTTTAAATTTATTAAAATATGAATTGAATAAAATTTTTTATAATTTTTTTATAAATATATTTAATAATATTTTTAAGAGTTTTTATAAATTTTTAAAAGTGTTTTATAATATTAATTTATTATTAATTTTTTATAATTATTTATATAAGAGTTTAAAAAAATTAATTATAATTATTCCATTGATGTTAAATTTTAATATAAAATTATATTTCCATATTTATATGGCAAACCTTTTAATTGAAATATAAAGTGTTTATATGAAGAATTATACGAATAATTTAAAAATATTTTGTAAATTAAAAAATAAGGTAAAATATAAAGTGTATATATTTGAAGATTATTAATTGTTTATAGTTAATTAATTTGAAATGTAGAAATAATGTGGATCTAATAGGGATATTATTTAAACATCAACAAAAATGTTTTAGTGATTGATTTGATCCTATATTGAAGCAATTTTTATGTTTTTTATATTCGGTTGCGTAAACTATTTACAAAATAAAAAATGAATTTTCAATTTTTTTTATAATTCATCAATTATAATATATTTACAATGAAGTTCCAAATAATGTATAATATTAAGATTTCATAATGGGAATAAAATTTAAAGCTTTTATTATATAGTTTCATACATTATTAAATGTTAGTTATATACATTTTATAATTATCGTTTATTTATGAATTGTTCGTAAATTGTATTCTCATGTTTATATATTTAAAATGTTCATTGATTTATAAATATATTCATTCATTGTTTATAGTTATAAATTTTTTATATTTTTAATATTTTTATTCATTTTTTTAAAATGTTTAATTGGTTATTATGAAATGGTTATGCCTTATATTGAAAGCTAGTAAAGTCAACATAATATTTGTTTTTAATCTTCATTGGCCTTATTTTTTTATTTTGGTTATTAGCTTTGACATTGTTATTTATAATTGTTTGTGTGTATTTCGTTTTAGAGTTATTATGAATTGTGTTATCTCTTGAATAAAGTATCCTTCGGTAGAGGGACTTGGGGTTAGAATATCCACCATTCTTGATACTTATTATATATTTTAGAAGGGTGAGGGGATATCTATTTATCACTCCAATCTTACATATGTAGATATTTTCAATCTCATTAAATACTAATCTTTGACTAGAACAATTTATATACCATATGAAAATGGTGAATTTTGATATGTATGAATATGTTTAGCAGCAATATTTGGTTGAGTAACAAAAACATTTTGGTTGTGTAAAGAGTTACATGTCAATATGGATTGAAGATGTAAAAATAGTTACATTAATAGGATTCCAAAATTAAATCATTATAAGCATTTATACAACTGAAAATAATATGAGATTAAGTGGTGTGACTAATTCCCCTAAAAAATACTAACTGTTTTATTACTTCCAAATTATCACTTTTCAAGACCTCGATTAATCATCCGGGTTGGTTATACTAAATTTCGGTACCCATGGATTATCGTATGTAAGGAACTCAAGTAAAGGGTAACACATGATCTACCTAGGGTAAGTTATTACAAATGAGGGTGTGTCCATATTTTCTATTATTATCATGTTCTCGACATTATATTTTGTCAACAGTTGGCTGGGAAACCCTTAATAAAGATACCAAAAGAATAATGTTGGGTTTATCCATATGATGGATGGGAGAGGATGTTTTCCATTAAACTATCCAAAAGTAACATATGGTATGATCAGGATGATAACCTACCTAATTATCTATGTGGTAAGATGAATGCCAACATGGACTCATTGAAGGGTGGAGTATGAATATTGGCCTCCTAATAGAATTCATAAATTTAAATAGGGGGTCAAAAATTATGAGAATATAATTTTAAATAATCTGTATTAATGGTAATAAACCATGATACTCATCACGTAAAAGTTTATATTATTGAATTCATCATTGTCATTATAAAATTTAACTATGAGATTAATATGAAATAATATTAATATAAGAAACTCCAAAGAATTATAATATAAGAATGATTGTCAGGTATATGAAAAATTATATCTATTAGAGAAAACCCATCCTATGTAGCCAAGTGTTGAAGTTTTTAAATATGTGAATCAATACACATGTGTAATGTATATAAATATATACTTTATTCTTTAAAGGAATAGATGAAAATTGAACTCGGGTATATTTAGTCCAATATACCTAATTGATTGAGTTTTATAATCAAATGAATAAGATCTTTATGTCTTCATTGAAAATTTTTTGATGATATTTTCCATCAATGTGTACCTGTATATACTACATAAAACATGATAACCTAATTTCTCAGGAGACTCATTTGTTGTAGGCAAATCCCACTAAAGTGTAACTTCTTTGTTTAGTGATTTTTGAATCATGATCTATCCATGGACAAGGAGATCAAGTTAATGGGGTCAAGATAGCTTCTAATTAATTTTTTATTGAATATTATATATGATTTTCATCTAATATATTCATTAAAATAAAGTATGATTCCTAAATTTGTTTCTCCTTTTTATAGTTTACAAGGATAGCGTCTAGGGAGTTTAAAAGTTGTAACATCCTCTAACACAATCTTCATGGTGAGGGGGGAAAACTATAATTAAAGGAATGGGAAATAAACCCTATTTCTAGATTTTGGTGAATCTATATTTCATGTAATAAGACCTATCATAGATACCACCCTATATATAGGTTAGAAATACTTTCCAGGATCAAAACCCTTGTGGTTGTTCAATTATTAAATCATGAAATGTGGTAGAATGCCACTTGTATTAGGAATATCTCAGTGAGTAGGAACCCCCACCACTCTTACCACTTCACCTACAAGGATTATCCCTTATGGGAAATGGATTATTTGGACACCCCCAAGATTCATTAATCTCAATGTCAATGGGTCTTGCAACTATGGATTTATATGGGTGGGATGTGTTGTTCGTAACTCTAGGGACTCAGTTTCCATTGCATTATTGACCTCTTACGGGAATTGAGACTCCATTGTTTTAGATAACTTTTTCATACATAGTGAAATTGAGTTATGTCTTGTGATTTTAATTACATTATCCATGGTAAAAATTGACTATTTGGTAGTCCAGAACTCCAACCAAGGGCATATCTATACCACATAGAACATTAATATTGATATTTTTTTGATGAAAGTACATCATCATGAACTATATATAGGTCATACAAACATGTTATAAGGGGAATAACCCACATTTTTTCTTAGCTTTAGGGGATCCTCACGACAACATGTTTACATCCTTCACTAGTATGGGTTCCTTTCCCCTGGTTATGCTGATATTGTGAGGGGTGATAATCTCATATTTCATTATTCATATCTCCCTATTCCCTAGAGTTTAATTTTTCATTAATAATATTTTATGTTTAGATATATTGAGTATGATAATGAGTTTGATAGACTAATTATTTCATATAACATGTATTCTAGGAAATAATCATACTACTATTATTGATGTTTTGATGATTTGGATGGGATCAAGAAAATATTTTCCTGATATTATCAATGTGTTGGGAATATATAAATTGGGAATATTATATTTATGTTATGGAACTATATAAGAAGTAAAAGTGGGTAATAATTAAAATAAAAAGAAGAAAAGGAAGTTCTCAACACTAACAATTTTTCGTCTCATAATATTTCAAGTTCATTGAAACCTTATGTCATCAAGAAGGAATAATGATTCCATGGGATGGAATTTATTATGATACCTAAATGAGTTTATGAAACAATATGTAGTGTCCATGTCAAGTATTAGTTTTATAGAAATTTATTCGTTGTCTTACAAGGTTATATGATACCAATTTCATTATTTTCATGTGTTGTAAATATTTATGAGTTCAAAGACCAAGATGAGAATTGACAGAACATATAGTTTTAATTAAGGTAAAAAAACAAAATTTATTTCATCATGGATTTAGATTTAATGGAATAGATCAAGATTAGGTTTATATTAAAAGGATGTGTATCATCATAACAATTCTTTTATTTGATATGATATTTTTTATTATAAAAAAATTATAATGATCAAAGTGAAATGATTAATTGTATACACATTGTTTCTTATTTTTAATATTCTATAACATGTTTAGAGAAAAAAATTAGGGTAAAAAATTAATCCAGGATTATGTGTATATCCATATTTTTGAAAAATAGTAGGGAATATGTTCCCACTTATCCTTGATTTCATTTTTTAATCAACACATAACTTTCTATAAAAATATTTCAAATATAGAGTATAATATATGATATGGAAACACTATTTTATTATTTATATATTCATATTAAAAGTAAATATGTATTTTCCAATAAAAAAAGAGTTTATGTTGATTCTTATTAATGATATTGTAAGTAGAATAAAGTTTTTTAGAAGAATGTTAATGTATATTTGAACTTAAAGAAATTAAAAAAATGAAAACCACACAAGTTTAATGTTAATGTTATTTCCATTAATTATTCATTGTAACATCCTGGTTTTAAAGATCAAAAAACTTTTTCATCATTTTATAATGGTTTTTATGCTTTATGATATCATTTAACTATATAAGGAAGTCTAGAGATATATTGGATAAGTGTAGAAAAAATATACCATCAAACTTTACTCACCATAAATAAATACCCACCGTTATATATGAGTCACTGTCATGATGAAAATTTGGTGGTGTTAAAATAACATACCACTAGAAAGGAGTCACTACCGAGGATGAGTGATTACCATAAAGAAGATGTTGTGGATGATGAATCAACACAAAAATTAAGTCACTTCAAACCATGGCCCTCTATTGAACATGATTCATCATTGAAGATGAACTTCCATCATAATTGACACACAACAAACATATTTGGAGAACTATTGAAATGACCTATCATCATAGAAGAATCACTACTGGGATGAGTCGCCGTTGAGCTTGGCCTACCGCCAGATGAACTACCAACATCTTAAATCACTGTTTTCCTAACTCACAACCATCTTAATTCACCACTCATATGAGTCATTTCCAGAGATGTTTCCCACCAAGAGTTATCATCAATATTATTATTAATTTTAATTAAATGATTCTAATGGTTCTATTATTGAATTCAATACAATGGATTATTTTATATTTGTTTAATTAAATATTTTAGGGATTCATTAAAGGGTTGTTTAGTGTTCATTATGTGGAGTAAGTGATCCAGACGTTTTTTCTGGAAACAGACACTCTTTCATGTTGCTGGTATATATTAAAAATAAAACCCTATTATGTGTGAAATATAATAGAGTTGGAACAGTATTTCAAGAACTGTATAATTATTGGTAAGTGTACAGATTTTTTAGATATTATATGTTGTATCCTTAGCTACACACAACTATAGAAGAGGAGAATATATTGTACATTTATAACCATCCCTATAGTCAAGACAAATAGATCTTATGATGCTCTATTTTACTTTTTTTTTGAGAAATGACTTGATCTGCCATCCATGATACATCTGAGGAGACTCGACATTTCATAGAAAATAATATAAAAAAACACTACATTATCTATATATTTAAACCTTCTATTTCTATTTTTTGAATTTAATTTCATGAAATGGGTGTTTTAAACTATTTTTTAAACACACACTGACTCCTATTCCATAGTGAAATATACAAAAAATATTCTTAACTCTCTTAACATTTTTTACCCACAATGTTGTGGAAGGGGTCTCTGTGTGACCTGTGATTATTTTTTCCCATGGATATTTTGAGAGAGGTCCTTGGGTGGCCTAGAAATCAGTTTAGTTGTTATATGTTTACATAATCTTTTTTTTAATCATTATAATCTTTATATAATATTCCTGGAAGTTGGTTATTTCCATGTGGGGGATTAGGTCTCAGCTTGAGACCGAACCCCTTATTTAATTTCTTCAATGTGTTTTAGTTTTTTGTCATTTCAATTATTCAAAATAAAACTATTTTAGACTATATAAAACCCTGACATTGATATTTAGTCTATACCACTGATTATATAACTATTTTATCTATAAAATATATTTCAAAGTTATAATTTTTTCATATTATGTAAACTGATACTTGATATCTTTTAGAAATATCATATAGAAGATTAGAACTTATATCAATCAACTATTTTTATTAACTTTGATGTTTTTAATTTAACTATGGGATTCTATTTTACCTTTTTTAATAGAAATTATTATTTTGTACTCAATTAACCCCCCATGAGATACTAACTTTGGATAACATTTTTTATCATAATATTTTGAAAAATATTATCAATATTGATTTTAGTTCTATTTTAGTGATCTTAAATTTTTGTTAATTGTATTTTTTGTTCTTTAAAAAGATATTAGATAATAAATTTCAACTACCAATAGACCGATATTCATTATTTTAAATAAATATGATCATTGGAATATAAATATACATTTTAACATAGAAAGTATAGGTTTTAATATATGGTCTACTATATATGGTAAATATACATTACCTATGACTGTTAAGAATAAATGGGATGATGAAAATAATCATTCTTATAAATAAAAATAAAAATATGTGAATTATCATTACTATTCTTAAGGTTATGTGGAATATAATAAGATATCTTCTAGTAAGACTGAATATGAAATATGGGACACATAAATTTTTTCTCATGAGGGAAGTGGTAATGTTAAAGAAATGAGATAAATTAAATAATAAATTTAATATGATACATTAAGATGATACCTGATGATTTTCTTTTGGATATGTATCTCAGGTTTAATGATACAATGAACGTAATGATCTCCTTGGAAAATTTATTTTCAGTCAACGATCGAATCATGCGACTGCTGAGATTTCATCTATAGAGATGCAGAGGAATGTCTGTTCCAATAATAGAATCTTAAGATATCAACAAAATACATATTAAGTAATTGATTATAAAGAATATGATTTATGAGAAAGAGCTTAAGGTTAACTGAGAATTGGATATTTAGCCTCATATGAAATCTTTAGCCTTCAATACTACAACATAAAAAAAATAAAAAAAATATATAAGATGAAAGCACTAGTGATTGGGAATCACCAGCTAAAAATGACATGGAAATAGCCCATAAGGCCTGGTAATTTATTAAATTTTATAATAATAACACATTTTTTTGGAAACCATGATACAATGGAATGTATAATAATAGATAAAATTATAATAATTACTTGAAAGGGGATAAAAATATAAATTCATTAACTTTTATGAGTGTAAAAGTAATGGACATGATAATGAAGCCTATCCCAAGTTATTGTACACAAAGAAGTATGATTATAAGGATAGAAAATATAATAATTTAATGAAATCCATATAAAGTTCCTTTGAGTACATCTCTAGTGACTTAGACTCAACTCATGATCAAAATCCTGATAGAGAAAATATATGCTTCATGAAAAAAATATTTCAGGCACATATTTTGTCTGTTGTATATAATTTAAATCATTATAGAGAGAAAAATGATAATTATATATCAAAGGGGTACATATTTCAATATTTCAATATTTTTGAGGATACATTCAATGAGTTAAATGATAAATAAAAATATTAATGAATCTACATTCTCTATCTACTAATATGAAATCTATTTTTCAGTAGAAAAAGAAAAATTGATAAATTTTAAAAAGAAAATAATAAATTGAATGTGTTTATTTAATAGTAATAGAAATAATTAGAGATTTATAGTAATTTAATATAAACTCTAACTCAAATACTATTTTTAAAAAATCACATTTAAATTTTTTACTGGTCTAGGTTACCAACCCGGGAAGAGAAAAATTGATTAGAGAAATTTTGTTCCTAAATCAAATTCTGGACCATCTAATTCTAATTATTCAACAACAAGAAAAAATTAATATTTTATTTCTCAATATTTTCATTATTATTATAGGAAACCCATTAAGAAATTATTGGTTCCAAATTCCTTAATTACTAACATTTCTAGACCTATGATGATTTGGTCACCAAAATTATCTTTGATATAAAATTGTTTTTTAGGGAACCTGTATGAAGAGCTCCAATAAATATATATGGTTTCTAGATATTGGTTGTTCCAAACATATGAATTAATGTTACCCAATTTTCAATAACCTAAAAATGTTTTTGGTTCATATGTCACCTTTGATGACAATTCTATAGTAATAATAATTGGTATTTTTGAATTTGGTAACTCTAACTAGATTTAAATTTCTAATGGCCATTTTATTGATTGTTAAAGTCATAATATTCTTATCATCTCACAACTATATGATTATGGGTTTCATTTGAAAATTGAAAAAAAATGTTTTTAATTTTTCTAATTCTAAAAAATATTTAGTATATACTTATTTTAGAAATGGGAATGTGTATATTGTTAATATAGATACATTACCTTCACAAAATGTTTATTTCTTAAGTTCCTTTCATAGAAAATATTGGATTTGGAATAAGATACTAGGCCCCTGTAATATTCACTAACATAGAAATCTTTCTATGAGAGGGTTATTCATGGATCTACCAAAAAATGGAATTCCCAATGATAATGTTTTTAGACCCCATAAAAAAGCGAACCAACACAATATTCCATTCAACCCAATGAAAGAAGTTTCAACTTCTCATTCCCTATAATTTTTTTACATGTGTTTTTTTGGACCATCTATATTTTCAATTTTTAATTGGATTCACTCTGTCTATTTCCTTGTAAAAGGATTTTCTATGCATATCTAGGTATTTATTTACTCACAAAATTTAATCTTAATCTCACATTACCTAATATTAAAAATCTATAGAAAATAATAGTGGACTTAGAATTAAGACCATATGAATTGACCCTGGCCATGAGTTTTAAAATCATGACATTGAATCCTTTTTATCAAAAAATAAATATAACCATAACTTCTTGTATCATAAGACCCCTAGGAGGAATGGATTTTTAGAAATAATAAATTGAACACTTCAATAGATTGCTCGGACAATGATTAATGAATATGACTTAAATCCCTACTTTTTAGAAGAGGTGTGAATAAAACATTCTATATAATTAACAGAGTTTAAATTATAACTATCTTGAAGAAGAATCATAATGAAATTTGGAATAATTGGAAACCTAAGGTAATTTATGTTATATTTTTTGGATAAAAATTCTTTATTCAAAATAGTAATGATAATCTTGACAAGTTATCTTCTAAGAGAGATGGATGAATTTTCCTTGGATGTTCATCCACTAGTAAATACAATATAGTGATTAACAAAAAAACAAAGACTAGGGAAGATTTTTTCCATGTCATGTTTGATGAGACAGATCCACATAATCCTAATACCCCTTTATAAAATCATTTGGATTGTTTTTTAACTATAGACATAAATTCCAAACCCACTGATACTACTGTAAAAAATGAAAAAAAATATCAACTTATAGTAAACATCCTTAACCAGAACTAGGACATGGTGAATACTATGAGGTGACTAGAATTTATTTTTCATGATCTATTAGTACTATTAAATTACATACTTTATAAGATATATTTGTAGACTTATATAGAGTTACACATACATGATATTCTCTAAGAAACCAAGTTGAACACCAAGCCTTCTTGTCAAAACTATAACCAAATAACATTATAATGGTAATTAATGATGAATTATATGGAATGGATATGAAAGAAGAACTTAAATTTTATGAAATAAATAAATTTTTGGAAGTTAACCTAAATAAACATTAAATATTGGAACTAAATGGTTGTTTACAAATAATGGAATCTAGCACAACAAAAAGAAATAAGGAATGACTAGTTTGACATGGGTATATTCAAGTAGAGTCTATAGAGTATAAATAAACCTTTGTCCATGTTACCAAATATGAATCCATTAGAATCTTGATTCCCTATTAATAACATATATATTTTAAATTAAATAAAATTAATGGAAAAAGATATTTCTTGAATGGATATAAAATTGAGGATTTTTTTGTTGAACAGCTCCCTAGATTTGAAAATCCACATTTTCCAATTCATGTTTTCAAACTTGAAAACACATTGTATGGTTTAAAACAAGATTCAAGAGCTTGGTATGACAGTTTGAACTCTTTTATAATTTCTAAAGGATTTTAAAATGGTATATATTATCCTATTCTATTCATAAAAACAATTTATAAATATGTTTTAGTTTTTCAGATCTATGTAGATGATATTATTTTTGGATCTTATAAAAATTAATTATGTAATGATTTTTTAAGGATGATGCTATTTGAACAATAAATGACATTAATAGGTGAAAATAAATTAATTCTTGGTTTTATGATTTCTAAAAATAAAGAAGGTATTTTTTTTAATCAAATAAAATCTACTAATGTCCATTTAAAGATTTTTTTTAGGTTATCACTAAGATTAGTGACTCTTCTATGAGTAAAACCTATAAAAAAGATATTAATGATGTTAAGAAATCAGTGGCTCAAACCAATTATTGGGGGATGATTGGAATTCTAATCCACATAACTTCTATCCAAACTAACCTTATGTTTATTGTGTGTACGTGTACTTGTCTTTATTAAAACCCAAAAGAGACACACTTAATTTTTGTAATGATTATTTTTAAATTCCTCAAGTATATAACCGATTTATTTTTTTTACCCTATTGGAAGATCATTTGAATTAGTTAGGTTGGTGGTTTTGATGGATGATGGTCAAATAGAAAAACAACCCCAGTAATATGTCATCATTTAGGGAAGTATATAGTTTCTTGATGTATTAAAAAAAATTCTATTTCATTTTCTACTAATAAACTTGAATATTGATATTTTGTTCACTTATGTGCTCAAATTTTGTGCATAAAACACACTTTTATAGACTATGGAAATCAATTGTGAAATTTCCATATAAATTTAAACAACAAAAAGATCTATAATTATATCTAATAACCTTTATCACAAGTATAATAAATAAAATGATGTAAGACATCACTTCTTGAGATACAATTTCAAAACGGTGATATAACTCTTGAATAAATTGGAACTATGCATCATCATGCAGATATTTTTACTAAACCATTGAATTGTGAGACAATGAATTACATCAAAAATTAATTAGTCTGGATTAAATTTGGTTAAACATAACTTTCATGGGACCCAGCATTGGATTTTAACAACTTTTGGATCTTGAACACCATTCTAGTTTACCCACAATTGTCGTTTATGCACCATTCAGGTTTACCCATCATTGGAGTTTACCCACCATTGGATTTTCTCCACTATTGGTGATTACCCAAAATTGAATTTTACTAACCATTTGATTTTACCCATTGTTTATGTTTTCCCATCATTGGATTTAACACACTATTGTTATTTAACAATCTTTGGAACAACCCACCATTGGTGTTTACCCTCCATTATTTTAAATTTTTCATTTCTAATTTAAATTTACATGATAAATATTTAATTTATTTTTGATTTAATAATTTTTTCAATTTTAAATTAAAAAATCTTTAAATGATATCAATTGAGGACTAATTCAAATTTTGGCGCATAGTATCTCATATAATTTTATCACTTGAGCTTCTCTACTACATTTATCTCCTGAAATTTCACCTTCCCTTGACCTAATATAAAGCCTCCAAACTATTTTCAATGGTCATTGTGAAGTGATTAGTAGTGTCATCATTGAACAAGTCATATCCTTTGAATATGAAGAAATGATACTGAAGAAGATCAATAGTCAATCTGTAAAACCCACATCTCACAAATAGATTTGTAGTACCTGACAAGGATGTTAATGATGAGTGGTTGATGTCTAGAATATTTTTTGACTAATGTAATCAAGGACCAGATATGGGTAGGGTTGTTATGAAATAATTATAGGACCTTCCATTTGAGGTTAGTACATCAAAATTATCAAAATTTAGAGTTTAGATTTTTGGGAAGATAATAACTGAGTTCAATGAAAGATAAATTGGAAGAAGGTTGTTTTCCCTTCAATTAAACAGAATCTATGTCTAAAAGTAACTCAAAAAGGTATCTGACTTTAATATTTAGTATTTTTTCAAGTGAAATTGATTCCATCATGTATGAGTTTTCCTTGAACGATTTTACTAGAGATGGAATCGTAAGAGGACTAGTATAAACTAAGATAGATGGTGAGTTGAATTTTCTGTTCATGTTTATTTTTCATATGTTGCGCCCAATATAAAATTATTTCAGTATAATGAGGTATCAACATGTATATCTCTTATTTATTATAAATAGAGGAGAAAAGATTAAATTTTTAGCATATATATTAATTCATATGATGGATGTGTGTAATCATTTCTCCAGGTTAACCTCCCTTATTGTTCCAAAATTCATTTCAGCCAATCTTGAGGATAATTTATTGGTAGATGAAGATAATGAAGTGGAATTAATGTGTGGTGTATTTTGTATTACCAGATACTTTTTAGTGAATAAATAAATATTGGAACCCATACGTAATGAAGTAGGTTTTTGTTTCTGATAGGATTTATGAGGATTTCAGCCATGTTGACCACCATAAAAGGTTGAAAAATTTTGTGGATATTGTCATGGAGGTAGATGGAGTGGTAGATTATTCTTATATGGAATAGGAAGAGGAAGAGGAATATGTTGCTTCTAGTAGTGAGGAGTAATTATTTTAACTTATTGTGGGAAGAGACCTAGATATTATCAAGAGTCATTCAACTATCTATTTTTCTGCACCTAGTCCTCTTGAATCACTCCCTATTCATGAGAATCCTTTAAGAAAGGAATTGAAGAAAACAAAATTGATGTTTCAAGAGAGGAACAATATAAGATATCCCCACAGTATTTTGAATAATGTGGAAATGGAAATGTAAGCCATAAGGGAAATGATAAAAATGGAGAAGATGATGATGATGATGAATGAGAATATAATGAAAAAAATGTTGGTGAAAAATAGGATTGATATGGTAATTATGAGGGAAATAGTGAGGGAAATGGTAGAGGGTATTATGGTGGTTCACATAATGATGGTCCTGGTGATCATATTGGTACTGAGAATGTTGAGATGCCCTAGGTACATTTTTCATTTCATGGATTTTTAAATGTTTATATATTTTAGGAGAGACCAATATTAGTTCTAGATACTAATAGATCTGTTAGATCTGAGTTGGGAGAATCTTTTGAGGGTTAGGAATCCCCAAGACTTGTGAGTCACTATGTTGATTAAGTTTATGGATACCATATTGAGCCTATGGTTTTTGAGAATATAGTTGATGAACATATGGTTTTCGAAACTGTAGTTATTTACTATATAGATGGTGAATCTAATGTATAGAACACTATTGTGGAGAATGTTGAGGATAACATTCATGTTGAGCTAATGTTGATGAGCTTGTTGTTGTTGATAATAACGTAGTGTCATCTATTATAATACGAGACACAAATCTTGAGGATTGGATAAGTATCAAGGGAATGTGGGGCTAGGCCTAGACTAACCTGATTTGGATGAAGATAATTTTCCAAAATATAATGGTGGACATACTATTCTAATTTTAGTGAAGTTGGACCCTAAGGGATAAATTTTTGAACATATAGATACTGTAGATGAATTATAAGGATTTTCATCAAATGTGCCTTCATGTTCTAAGCTAGAATAGGATTTTGTGCCACCTTTATTTTAAAATGCACCATTTCTAACTCATTTTATTGTTTTTGACCATGTAGATGTTGTTACTAGAGTTGACGTAGAGTCTTTCATAGATATAATTATCTCTAAATTTGGTATGTTATAGAGAATTCAATCATCTCTTGTCACTAATCTTAGTGAGAGAGATGCGAGATACATTTTTGATCTTGTGGTACATCACATCTCACTTGGGATGACACATCATATTTAGGATGTGAAAATAGGGAACAAAATGAATTGAAAATGATCAAGAGTCTTTGAGATCAGTGATGGAGGGGATGGGGATTTTTTTTCTTAATTTTTGCATGATTTATAAGAGATGGTGGAGGGTATATATTCTATGGATTCTACTTATATTGATCCACCTCATCCTTTTGATGTTGAGTTTATCAAATCATTGGTTAGGGAGGAACTTCTTGTTGTTTTCTGAGATTTCTAGGATATCCCTAAGGAGATTTTATAGAAGATTAGGAATAATAGTGATCATGTCTATATGATGGTCAGGGAATTCCTAAATTAAGTTAGGGCCGATAGAGAAACAATTAAAAAGGATTTAATGTATTACCTTTTGAGGATATAAAGTATGTATGATCTTAACTCCCACTTTAAGTTTCATTCTAAAAATATTAGGATTCCTCCAGTTACTCAAGTATTCAAGGAGAAGGTGAATTAGATTAAATCGATGACAACTATAATCACATTTTTTATAGAGGAGAAAAATATTTTTTAGGACCATGGAAAGGGGATGAAATATCATCATAGAGAACACAAATATGGTGAAGCCCTTTATTCCTTTTTTTTGGAACCACAGTAGTAGATCAAGAATCATTTTTAGTGACAACACATCTCACCCATCTAGCCAATAATCCAAGGTATTTTAGAGCTACTCTTACCCAAGAACCTAATTCACATTTACCTCCTCTATTCTATCCTTTAAATTTGACTCCAAGAGATTTTATTTAGTATCCCCTGATTATTATTATTAGAGATCCTTCCTCTATACCTTCTATCCCTACATCCACCACTACATTTTCCAAAATTTCTACCTTTTTCTCTCTACCTCTAATAAGGGAAAGGGAAAATCACCTCTTATTCCTACTATCTAGACTTAGAGGCATTGAAATCCTTATTTTTTATAAGTAAGTCTTTATGAATTTTTTGGTTACTATTTTTGTATGTACATAAATAACATTTTTCCATAAATGTAAATTTTCTTATTAACCATATTTCTCTTCTTTTCATTTCATTTTATTATTTTCAATTTTTGATAATACCAATAGTGTGAGAGTGATTAAGGGATTTTTTTACAATTGTGTTATCCTTTGATACCTAGGTTATTTTGATATCATTCATATCTAATATCATTGATACCATTATTTATCAAGTTACGCATCATATTTAAACACTCACATTATATTTTAATGTGTTCAGAATATATGAATACTCATTCCAACTACATCTATTTTATGAAAAAAAATTATCCTTTACATGATTATAAAATTCCATTAATTGTGATTAAAAAATGGGGATATGTTTTTCAAATATTTATTTTTATTATTATAAATATTTTTTGTTATTATTTAATGTATTTTATTCTTTATTTTATCATTTTACAATATAAGGAAATATAGAGAAATATTGGCTAAGTGAAAAAAGACCTTCCATAATACTTTATTCAATATAATGAATGAACCACCATTATATTTGAGTCACTATTAGGATAGAAATTTGTAAATGTGTTGAAAATACCTACTCCTATAAAGGAGTCACCATTACAGATGACTTCCAATCCAAATATTTTAATTTATTTTATAAATTACTATACAAAAATATCACAAAGTATAATGAAGTAGAAGGGGGTCATGGGGGTATGATGTTGTGAAGGCTAAGGGAATCTGTTCAAACTATGTTGGATCCTTCTAGCGGGAGAGAACAAATATATGAGAAATAATGGATCTAATCTCCATTGATCTCCTTGGATGTAATAAGTTTAGCAACAACATTCCCTTCACACTATGAATGAAAAAAATCCATGAAGTTGTTCATTAGCACCTTGCACCACCAAATGGTATACTCAATATTCCAAGGGGTAGGGCCATGGCTTCAAAAAGAATTATAAATGGTGATTGAATTAGTTTTGACTACAGTAATATGGTTATTATTATGGATACAAGTTAATAGATCCGTGATCATTTCTTGCGCCTCCACTTGAATGGAATCACCCCTACCCAATAAAACATAGTATCTTAAGGCCGAAGATCACTTTATATCTTGAATCACCACACCACCTTGCATAAGAACAATGTTTTATGAAGTATATTTGTTAATTTTGAGACACTCATGATGAGGCTACGAGCAAACCCATCTCCCCAGTCAATTATTTTTATAATTAAGAGAATTGATTATAGAAAACAAACCTAGATCGATGGGGTTGTCTCACATTTTTTTCAAAGATATAATGAATCAATCAATGTATTATTGGTTTTAAAGATAAGACTCGTATTTTTACATTTGGTTCCCCTATGTGAGGATATATATATCTCATTCCATAAGGACCAAAAATGTGATGAAAAAATGAGGACACACTCCATTCTCCCACAACCACAACCCTCCACCACCTAGAACCACCGGTTGAAGATAGTCATGCACATGACCTCTTGGTGAGACCATCTTGTAAAACTACAAAACTCATCCCACACCAATCAATCCCAATCAAATTAAAAAATAAGTTTATTTTTATTATTATTCTAAAACTCCATACAGTAGTGAAACATTAAGGTGATATTCACACCCAAAAATTGATAATATCCTGGGTAGAAAGTGCATTTTTCCAAGCCCTCTATACATTAAAATTGATCTTTGATGGGATTTCATAAATATAAATAACTTATCCACATTAAAAATTTTCATGTTCCACCATTTTCATTCAATCAAGGTCCTTGGTTGAGAAGGTTCCCAAGTAGGATCCTGTGAATACACATATGTCTAGTTCAGTGTTCAAAAGTATTTTATCAAAGATATAATATTTTTCTTTATATATAATGGCATGGATGATGTCTCTATAACACCTGATATTTTTAAAAGAAATATTTTGTTTCTTTGTTATATACATCATAAAATTAATCTTTCACTACACACAACACTTGCTTGGCTTTCTTTACACGCAATCATGACTTTCCTCGATAGCTTGTGTTGTACGCAATACCGAGTTTCACTAAACAACGATATGCTAATAAAATATTATTAAAACTAGCCATTATGAATAGTAATAACAAATTTTTTAAATTTTATAAATTTTATCTTTCAAAATGGACTTCATTTTTGGATTTGGAATATCGAAATTAGCCTAAGGTGATTTTTTTTGTATTTATATGAAAACATTAAATTTATGATGAATACTGAAAACACTAGGTTACTATTTAAAAACCGACTTTTTATTTAAATAATTATTTTTTTTACATAAATTTATTTTAGGTAAAATTTGATACATAATACCTATATAAGTTTAAATAAATTCATTGGAGTGATTATATAATTAATTTATATATATATAAATTTTATTAAACTTTTCACCGTCTTTTACCCACCTTCTAGGAGATTTTGAAATTTTACATAAAACATAATTTTACCGCTTCTATGAGTGGAATTTCGAAAATATTAGAGACACGGTTAATATCAAGGAGTAAATTGTGGTTCAATAAGCTAAAAATAGTTTTTGGTGAATAGTAACTTTTTACTTTTCTTTACCACGGTTAAAAGTAAATAAGGTAATTAAGTGTAAAAATGGTTTTATTATTACCCTAAGACATGTCCTAATTCTATTGGATAAGTTTAATTAGACCAAAAACAACTTAGGAATAAAATATGACCATTTAGGTCCACTTGGATTAGATTAGGACATTTAATATTATTTTATTTAAAGAAGAGTTAAAATAGTTAAAATCAAAGTTTAATAACTAAAACATTTTTAATATAGGGTTATAAATAAGATACATTCGACTATAAATATTCATTAAAAACCTAAAAGGATTTCCTACATAATTTTATTTTATTTATAATTTATATACTTTAAATAATTTAATTTATTTTTTACACAATGATGATGAAGTAATTACCTTATTAAGGAAATATTAACTTAATTGGTATTATAAATACCCAAATAAATGTAATTTTATGCTTTTTAAGAATTAAAATAACTTTATTGGTTAATATTACATATTAGTATTGATTTAATTAACTTTTTTTGAACTAATAATTCAGTTATGATTTTCACAAAAATCAATTACCAAATAGTATCAAAATTGACATAAAATAGTTTTTTAAAAAATATTATATTACTAATTTTTATTTTATTCCTAAAAATATAAAGATTGGACCAATTACTTAGATAAGGTTATATATATATAAATAATTAACCACATGGGGTTTTTTTGGCTTTTTATTGTAAGTTTAATAACCATAGAGTATAACAAAAACAAGAAGAAATGGTAAAAGTTAAATTATTTAACTTAGAGTTAAATCTATTGATAAAGTTAAAATAGTAACCTAAACTTGTCTAAAATCTATTGGTAGAGAGGATTTCGACCCATACCTACCTTATCTTCTAAATAAATCAATTTGGAGCTATTAGAAACAAAATATGACTTTATTATAAAATAATATTTAATGTTCTTTATAAGGTGCACCTCTACTCCCTTATAAAAGGGAACCTCCTCCCTCTCCACCTCACACCACATTGAGCCTTCATTCTCTTCCAAACCATACCCATTTACCTTATAAGATTCCCTAGAAACATCCTAGAGGTCCTGGTTTTCTTAAAAGTCTATCTTTTGTTCCCTAAGAGGAGGTTATGAAGAGGCGCTTCAAAGAAGAGGTAATGTCCGTTGCTAATTCTTTCAACTTTATTTCTTCTTCTACTTATTCTTCTTTATTTGTTTCATTATGAATTAATGACATCAGTATCACTCATATACTGATATATTATTATAAATATCAAACAACTCTATTTCACTTTCTATCCATCCTACAGAAAAGAAAATCACCACGCGTGCGTACGTACGGAATACTGTCTCCACGCCGTGGTGTAATCTGTTTTCCACCACCACCTTACTTGGATGGGTATAATGGTGTAAAGAATAATTATATATGATTATTTTAAATTTATATTGATTCTGAAATAGTATACATACACTTCAATACAATTCCACGATCATGGGAACGATATCATCGCTCGTTCATACGTACGGCCTACCGTCTCCACAATGTGACGCGACTCGTTCTACATGATCTTCAATGATTAATGATTATATAAATGATTTTAATGAATAAATATGATATATATTACACTAATTCCATTCTGGAAATTATGTATCTATAACCTAAAAAGAAGAATATGAATTTATTCAACAAAACCCGCATAAGAACAAAAAGAAATAAACACCCGAATAACAAGTAGCAATGAAATATTACTAATAAGAAGCTCAGAATATGACAATTTAGGATATCATAACAATGATTACGATTCTGTAGTAAGACAATAAAATAATTTAAATCATTATACAGGAGGTTCGAACATGTACAAATCAAATCAGACCTAAGGTAAGGGAAAATTTCACAATCTCATTTTTATCTATGATTGTTTATACTTCAAAATTTACTGAGGCATATTTAACATCCACATCCATGTTTCCTCAATATATAATTTTTTTCCATCCACCTAAAATTTTTTAAATCCAATTTTACCCATTGGTGAGTTTTTAGTGAAAGATATGAAAGGAATATTTTCTCTTTTTTAGTACGAGGTACTATTTGACTTTTTCGGCCAAAGTATGAGAAGAATGTTTTTTAACTTATACGACCTGAATAGAATTTTAGAACATTATTTCAATGAAGCTTCCTTTACAAGTTTTCAAGTTTATTTTTAATCAACTACTTTTAGTTTAAAATTATAGGACGTTTTAATAAAGTAAAAATGGTTTTGAAGTAGAAAGTATATTTTCCTCAAGAATTAAGTTCAAGTGTTTTATCAAAATTATTTTCCATCTAAGATAATATAGGGTTCTGTTTCTATCCCTATTTTTACATTTATTTGATTATGTTATGATGTAACTTGTTTTTTGATGTACTTTTATCTTATATGTATTATGTTATGATGGCATGATGTCTAAGTATCCTTTTTTTATTACATGGGTTATTCTATTATATATGCTTTTTTATTTTGTGGTACACATAAGAATGGTTTAATTATGATATGGTTTGGAACTATATCTCCATCCAATGAATTGTTTAATGTTTTATATCTCATGAGATAGACCTGGTTGGAACGGTAGGTTAATCTGGTTCAGTGAAACAGGAATGATACGAAGAGTGAACTCGGTTCAGAAATGGACTTTGTCTGCTAAGATAGTCTTGGTAATGAGTCTTGACTACTAAGAAATGATTCTCTACGATTATGTGTGTATGCCACAAAGTTTCATGTTATGATTATTGGGATTACACTTCACTACTACGATTTATCCCATGTTATGAAATTATGATCTCTTTTGCAGGTTACGATTTCCAAAATGTGATGTTCTTATGAATATTATGTGATTGATATTTCTTTTGTTTACCCTTTCTGAGCATTTGAGCTCACCCTTTTGTATGTTTTCTTTTCCCCAGGTTAGGAAGAAGGGTATTTAGTATGATATGCCAAAAGGGACTCTAGATATGATAAAATAAAATGGAGACAGTGTAGATGATTTATGAACTAGTTGTTTATGTTTCCCTGTTTCTAAAGACACTATACCTATACGGTTCTTTCATGGTTTTGTTATATGTTGTAATAAGTGTGCTTCAATTTTGAGGTAATAACAATGTATGTAAAATATTGGTCGTCATAGTTGGTATCAAAGGAAATTAATAGTCAACCATTGGAAAATAGGATATAAAAGCCTTAGTAAGAACCCTAAGGATAATACTAAGCATAGAACACAATCTTAGTGTTTTAGAAATGTCCATGAGTAACCTATGATAAGACCTTAGGTGTGAAATTTTATTCTTGATTATGTGGTTTTCCTATTATGATTAGTGTTTCTCGCACTATTCATATAGTTTTTAATCAATGGATGGAACCTGAAGAATCGTGTTAATGCTGAATGTGAAGGATAATGCAATGATTGTACCCCTGAGCAACCAAACATTGTGGGAGATGGAATGAAAAACCTTGTATCCATGCTCACACAACTGTCTCAAGCTATGAATCATGCAAGAATTCCAAACGAGCAAAAGAAGGAGAAATATTCTATTGAATCATTCATGAGACAATTCCCACCTTCATTCAATGGGTCTACTAATCCATTAGTGGCCGTACAATGCATCAGTACCACTGAAAAGATATTTTAAGTTCTTCAATGTTCTCAACATGATAAAGTCATCTTAGCAGTTTATCGTTTGGAAGGTGAGGCTGATCAATGGTAGAATCTTATCAAGAATACCATTCCAAGAGATGAAATTGAGTCCATGGAATGGGACGAGTTCAAGAATTTATTTTTCAATAAGTACTTCCCTCGTATTCATCAAACAATGATGGAGAAGGAGATTCTTGAACTGAAGCAAAAGGATGATGAATCTATGGGTACCTACGAAGCAAATTTTACAAGACATTCAAGGTACGCTTCTGGGATTATTATCAAACATGAGAGTATGATCGATTGATTCCTTAATGTCTTAAAACCAAGTCTTCGAAGGGCATTAGCCATAAGGGACTTCAATAGCTATGAGGAAATTGTTCGACGTGCTCTCAAGGTTGAGATGGAGATTGGAGTAACCCATCAGTCTTATGCCTTTGATAAGAAGATGAAAATGGAATTCAAAAGGATATATAAAGACCAAATTGAAAAGATTATTATTTTTCCCTTATGCTCAAAGTGTAGAAAGAAACATGGACAGAGTTGTCTTAAAGGGACAAGTAAATTTTTCAAATGTGGAAATGAAGGTCATCGGGCATTTGAATGCCACAATGATGGGAAGAAGATGACTAGTGATGCAAACAAAGAAAAATCTACACAGTGTGAACCTCCTACACTTCAATGTTATAAGTGAAAGGAAATGGGGAATTATGAAAATCAATGCCTTAATCCAAAGGTTTTTTATGATGATCAACATCAACAAACTCTTAAGGCCAAAGACAAGGGAAAGTCACATGCAATTTCTATCAGCGATGTGGAGTATGATAACGAAGTGGTGAAAGGTACACTAACCATCCACTCTAAAGCAGCGAATTTTTTATTTGATTCTGGATCCACCCACTCAATTATTTTTGAAGAATTTTCTAAGGGTATCGCCCTGTTACCTCAGTATTTAGATATTGACTTAGTTTTGATAAGCCCTAATGGCACAACAGTCGCATCAAAAGTTTACAATTCTTCTCTAATTGAAGTTTGTAGGAAAGTGCTTCTGGTAAATCTTATTATCCTTAATATAGTGGAATTTTATGTGATTCTTGGCATGTATTTTCATTCTTTATATAGAACTCATATCAATTTCCAAAGAAGGGAAGTCACATTTCATATTCCATATCAATCTATGATCGTCTCTCGATGCAAGTATGAACATAACACTCCGGTGGAAATTTCATCCATCTTATGGGTCTTGATTCCACTAAATGAAGGTTATTTAACTCAAATGGTTGGATAGAAACTCACGATTAAGAATATTCCCATTATACAGATGTTTGATAATGTCTTTCCAGAGGAATTTCCTGGTCTTCCACCAAATCGTGAAGTTGAGTTTTCAATAAAACTCGTACCGGGTGCTTTACGTATTACAAAGACACCATATAGAATGGCCCTAATTGAGTTGCAGTAATTGAATAAGAATCTCCTAGAGAATATTGATAAGAGATTCATACACCCTAGTGCATCACCTTGGGGAGAACCAGTTCTATTTGTTAATAAGAAAGATGGATCAATGAGACTCTTCATTGATTATCGAGAACTTAACAAGATCACTATCAAGAACAAATACCCTATCCCACACATTTATGACTTATTTGACCAAATACGTGGAGCTCAATACTTTTCCAAGATTGATCTTCATTCTGGGTATCATCAATTAAGGGTCAAAAGGGAGTATATACCTAATACAGCTTTCTGTAAAAGGTATGGACACTATGAATTTATAGTGATACCATTTAGTATTACTAATTCCCTTGCTATCTTCATGGATCTAATGAATAGAGTCTTTAGAGACTATCTTGATCAGTTTGTGGTAGTCTTTATAGATGTTATTATTGTCTATTCAAAGAGAAAGTAAGAACATGAAGATCACTTGAGAATTGTATTAAAGACCTAGAGGAATGATAAGCTTTATGAAAAATTTACCAAGTGTGAATTTTGGCTTCAAAAAGTTTCATTTTTGGGTCACAAAATCTCAAAAGATGGGATATCTGTGAATCCAGCAAAAACAGAGGTTTTAGAAAGTTGGTCGAGACCAACAACAATAACTGATATCTGATGTTTTATTGGTTTGGCTGGATATTATCGAAATTTTGTGTATGATGTTTCACGATTATCTAATCCACTCACCAGGTTGACTCGAAAAGGAGTTAAGTTCGTTTGGACGGAGGAGTGTGAAGAGAATTTGAAGGAGTTAAAAAGAAGGTTATCCAATGCACCTGTGCTCACACTTCCTTGTAGTGGAAAAAGGTTTGTGATTTACAGTGATGCATCTAAGAAGGGACTGGGGTGTGTTCTCATTCAAAATGATATGGTGATAGATTATGCCTCATGATAGTCAAAAATCCATGAGCAAAATTACCCAACGCATAATTTGGAGTTAATTGCGGTAATCATTGCATTAAATATTTAGAGGAATTATCTTTATGGAGAAATGTGTGATATTTATACTGATCATAAAAATTTAAAGTATATTTTCACACAAAAGGAGCTGAATATGTGCCAAAGAAGATGGTTGGATCTGATTATGGATTACGACTGCTCATTTCATTACCACCCTAAGAAAGCAAACAAGGTGGCAGATGTATTAAGTTGACCAAACCATGCTAGCATATCCATGATGAGGATCACAAAAGATCCAATATTTATGGATTTACAAAGGATGGATCTTGGAATTATAATGGAAAGGGAAAAATCGTATCTTTCTCAAATGAATGTTCAACCTTCTATACATGTGAAGATTAAAGAGGCACAGAAAGAAGATGTAGAGTTACAAAAGAAGGTGAGAAATGTTCCTGAATTCAACCTTGATTGTGATGGGATAATAAGGTTCATGAATCGGGTTTGTGTTCCTCCCATCACAGAATTAAAGAAGGATCTACTCGATGAGGCTCAAGGTTCTTCATTCACTATTCATCCTGGAAGCATGAAAATGAATAGGGGCCTGGAAGAGTACTTCTGGTGGGACGGTATGAAAAGAGATGTTGCTGAATATGTCTCTTGATGTTTGGTTTGTCAACAAGTTAAAGCTGAGAGACAGAAGTCTAAGGGGATGTTACAACCATTACCCATACCCGAACAGAAATGGGAAAACATCACTATGGACTTTGTCATCGGACTTCCTAATACATACAAAGGAAATAATGCTATCTGGGTCATAGTTGATCATCTTACAAAGTCGGCACTCTTTATTTCTATTAGAGAAGATTTATCTCTGGATAAACTTGGCATGATATATGTAAAAGAAGTGGTAAGATTTCATGGAGTACCACATTCCATTATATCTGATCGGGATCCAAGGATTACCTCAATGTTTTGGCGAGGTCTTCAGCATACTCTGGATACAAAATTGAGTTTCAACACTGCTTATCATCCTCAGAAAGATGGTCAGTCTGAGAGGACAATTCAAACTCTAGAAGATATATTGAGAGCATGCTCTATGGATTTCCAAGGAGTTTGGGATCAACACCTAACTTTGGTGCAATTTTCTTATAATAATATATTTCACTCCATTATTCATATGGGTCTTTATGAAGATCTATATGGAAATAAATGATGAACTCAAACTTTCTGGGGTGATGTTGTGGAAAGAAAGCTATTAGGACTTGATATTGTTGATGAGATGGCAGAAAAAGTTTGATATATTCAACAACACATAAGAGCAGCTCAGAGTAGACAAAAAATTTATGCCGATAATCGAAGAAAATACCCAGAGTTTGAAGTGGGTGATAAGGTGTTCTTACGAATATCTCCTTGGAAGAGATTAATGAGATTTGGAATGAAGTGAAAGCTGAGCCCTAGGTATATCGGTCATTTCGAAATACTTGATCGTGTTGGGAAGGAAGCTTACCGATTGGTTCTTCCACCGAATATCTCTCAAGTTCAGGATGTTTTACATGTATCTATCCTGAGAAAGTACATACCCGAACCTTCACATGTACTCAGCTCAGAATTTGTTCCACTGGAGCAAGATCATTCTTATGACGAACAGCCGATAGAGATTCTAGATCGTAGCAAAAAAGTCCAACGGAAAAAAACCACTCACTTGGTGAATGTTTTATGGAGGAACAAACAATTAGAATAAGATACATGAGAGCTTAAGGATATGATGATGGAGAGGCATCCTCATCTATTTGTTACAAAGTGATGAATTTCGAGGAGGAAATTTATTTTAAGGGGGGTAGAATGTAACACCCGAGATTTTTATAAGAAATATTTTGTTTTTAAGTTATATAAATCATCAAAGGAATCTTTCAGTACACACAACACTAGCTTGGCTTGCTTTACACGCAATAACAACATTCCTTGATAGCCTGCATTGTACGCAATATCGAGTTTCACTAAAAAACGATATGCTATTAAAATATTATTAAAACTAGCCATTATGAATAGTAATACCCACTTTTTGAAAGTTTATAAATTTTATCATTCAAAATGGACTTCATTTTTGGATTCGGAGTTTCAAAATTAGCCTTGGATGAATTTTTGGTATTTTTCTGAAGACTTTCAATTTTTGAATGATAGTGAAAACACTAGGTTACTATATAAAAATAGACTTTTTATTTAAATTATTATTTATTTTATTTAAATTATTTTTAGGTCAAAATTGATACATAATACCTATATAAGTTCCACGTAATTCATTGATGTCATTTTATAATAATTTTAGATATATGAAAAATTTATTGAACTTTTCACTGTCTTTTACCCACCTCCTAGGAGAGTTTAAAAATGTACATAAAACATAATGTTACCTCTTCTAGGAGTGGAATTATGAAAATCCCAGAGACACGGTTAATATCAAAGAGTAAAATTTTGTTCAATAAGATAAAAATAATTTTTGGTGAATAGTAACTTTTTACTTTTATTTACCATGGTTAAAAGTAAATAGGGTAATTAAGGGTAAAAATGGTATTATTATTACCCTAAAACATCTCCCAATTATTTTGGATAAGATTAATTCGACCAAAGAAAAACTTAGGAATAAAATATGACCATTTAGGTCCACATGGATTAGATTAGGGCATTTAATATTATTTTATTTAAAGAAGAGTTAAAATAGTTAAAATCAAAGTTTAATAACTAAAACATTTTTAATATAGGGTTATAAATAATATAAATTCCACTATAAATATTCTTTATAAATCTTAAATGATTTCCTACATAATTTATTTTATTTATAATTTTTAGAATTTATATAATTTAATTTATTTATGACACAATGATGATGTAGTAATTACATTAATAAGAAAATATTAACATAATTGATATTATCAACACCCAAATAAATGTAATTTGAGACTTTTTAAGAATTAAACTAATTTTATAGGTTAATATTACATATTATTATTTATTAATAAACTTTTTTTGAAATAATAATTCTGTTATGATTTTCGCAAAAATTAATCACCAAATAGTGTCAAAATTGACATAAAATAGTTTTTAAAACAAATATTATATTACTAATTGTTATTTTATACTTAAAAATATAAGGTTCGGCTAAATGACTTAGATAAGGTTATATATATTAATAATGAACCACTTGGGGTTCGTTTGGCTTGTTATTGTATTTTTATTAACCATATACTGTAAGAAAACAAGAAGACACGGTAAAAGTTAAATTATTTAATTTAGAGTTAAAAGTAAATGATAAGGATAAAATAGTAACCTAAACTTGTCTAAAATATATTGGTTGAGAGGATTTCGACCCATCCCCACCTTATCTTAGAAAAAAAAATCAATTTCGAGCTATTAAAAACTGAATATGACTTTATTATAAAATAATATTTTATGTTTTTCCTAAGGTGCCCCTCTCTTCCTCACACCACTTTGAGCATTCATGCTCAGCCAAACCATGACCATTTCCCTTCTCAGCATCCCTAGAAACATCTTAGAGGTCCTGGTATTCTTCAAAGACCATCTTTATTGCCCTAAAAGGAGGTTAAGAGGAGGTGCTTCAATGAAGAGGTAATGTCTGTTACCGATTCTTTCAACTTTATTTCTTCTTCTACTTGTTATTCTTTATTTATTTCATTATGAAGTAATAACATCAGTATCACTAATATTCTGATATGTAATTATAAATATGAAACAACCATATTTCACCTTCTATCCATCCTACTGAAAATGAATGCACCACGCGTGCGTACGTATAGAATACAGTCTCCACACCGTGGTGTAATCTATTTTCCACCACCACCTTACTTGGATGGATATAATGGTGCAAAGAATAATTATATATGATTATTTTAAAGTGATATTTATTCTGAAATAGTATACATACACTTCAATACAATTCCACTATCATGGGAATGATACCATCGCTCGTGCGTGCGTACGGCCTACCGTCTACACGATGTGATTCTACTCATTCTACATGATCTTCAATGCTTAATGATTATATAAATCAATTTAATGATTAAATATGATATATATTACAGTTATAAATTTCTGGAAATGAGGCATCTATAACCTAAAAAACGAATATGAATTTATTCGATAAAACACGCATAAGTACAAAAAGCAATAAACACCCAAATAACAAGTAACAATGAAATATTACTAATAAGAAGCTAAGAATATGACCATGTATGATATCATAACAATTAGTACGATTTTGGAATTAGACATTAACATTATTTAAATGATTATACAAGAGGTTCGGACATGTATGAAGCAAATCGGTCCTACGATAAGGGAAAATCTCACAATCTCATTTTTATCAGAGATTTTTTATACATCAGAATTTACTGGGGCATATTTATCATCCAAATCCATGTTTCCTCAATATGTAATTTTATTTCCATCCAACTACAATTGTTTATATATAATTTTACCCATTGGTGAGTTATTAGTAAATGACATGAAAGGAATATTTTGTCGTTTTTAGTACGCGGTACTTTTTGAATTTTTCGGCCAAAGTACGTGAAGAATGTTTTTTTAATTTATACAGCATGAATGGAATTTTAGAACATTTTTTCCATGGAGATTATTTTACATGGTTTCAAGTTTATTTCTAATCAAATTCTGTTAGTTTATAATTATATGACATTTTATGGAAGGAAATATGTTTTTGAAGTAGAAAGGATATTTTCCTCAAGAATGAAGTTCAAGTGTTTTATCAAAATTATTTTCCATCTAAGATAATATAGGGTTCTGTTTCAATCACTATATCTACATTGATTTGATTATGTTATGATGGAATTATTTTTATGATGTAATTTTATATTATATGGATTATTTTATGAGGGCATGATGTTTAAGAATCCCATTTTTATTACATGGGTTATGAAATGATATATGCTTTATGATTTTGTGTCACACATAAGAATAGTTCATTATGAGATGTGTGGGACCTATATATCCCTCCAATGCATTGGGTAATGATTTTTATCTCATGAGATAGACATGGCTGGAATGGCAGGTTAATCCAGTTCAGTGAAACCGGACTGGAATGAGGAGTGAACTCGGTTTAGAAATGGACTTTGTCCTCTTAGATAGTCTTGGAAATGAGTCTTGACTTCTAAGAAATGATTATCTACGATTATGTGTGTATTACACAAAGTTTCATGTTATTATTATTGGGATTACATTTCACTACTATTATTCATCCCATGTTATGAAATTATGATCTCTTTTGCAGGTTAAGATTTCCAAAATCTGACGTTTTTATGAGTATGATGTGATGGATATTTCTTTTGTTTACCCTTACTGAGCATTTCAGCTCACCCTTTTGTATGTTTTTTCCCCAGGACAGGAAGAAGGGTATTAAGTAAGATATGCCAAAAGGGAATCTAGATATGATAAAATAAAAGATAGATAGTGTAGATGATTTATAAACCAGTTGTTTATAATTCCCAGTTTCTAAAGACACTATTCCTATACGGTCCTTTCATGGGATTGATATATGTTGTAATAAGTGAGTGTCAATTTTGAAGTAATAACAATGAATGTAGAGTATGGGTCATTATAGTCCCAATGTGAACATTCATTCTAGAAGGTGATATCTAGAATAGGACATTCCTGAAATCCAAACCTTGTACCCACCCAGTTGTACTACCAATGATTAATGTATCATCTTCTCAATATCCATAGAGAGTGCTGATTGAGATCCAAGTTATAAGGATAGATCATTTTACAATTAAAATAGGATCTCTTTCACTGTATTACCATGTCACAACTGTACATGTCATGCATGATCTTACCCCATATAATCTTCCCCTTAATTACCTCCATTGAGGATGAATCACTGCTAAAAATGAGTCACCATTGAGGATGACTCACAACCATAATTATGTCACCCAAAGACATGAATCAACATTGAACCTGATTTATCATTGACGATGACCAAAAAACACACTTATCCCCCCGCCAATAAATTTATAGAATTTTAGAAAATATCTATCACCCGACAAGAATCACCACTGGGATGAGACACCATTGAGAATAACCTATCCCCAGATGATCTACCGTCATCCTGTCTCACCATTGTCTTGACCCACCACCAGCATTAGTCACCACCATCTTGAGTCCCCACCAAAGTTTTATCACTACTATGAGTCACCATAACTATTCTTCTTTTTTTGAATAAAATGTTTCTAATTTCAATATTATTTAATTTAATGTAATATCATATTTTCTATTTTTTTATTAAATATTACAATGATTCATTATAGTGTGTGTTAGTGATTAGTATGATGAGAAGAACATATATATGTTATTTATTCAAACAGATACTCTTGAATACTTCTTATATATATTAATATTATGACATCCTCATGTGTGCAAGAAAAGAGATATGGAACAGTATTGAAATAACTACAATAGTTTTTGAAGTGTGAATATTTGTTGATTACTTACATGTTTCATCTATACCTACAAACCACTATGGAAGAGTATAACATAATGGACATTCAGAACCTTACCTATAGTATTGATAAATAGATCTTATGACACTTTATTTTAATATGTTTTTCTTAGAAACAACTTGATCTCCTCTCTGATATGTAACACCCCAAGCTTCCACGGTACGTTTCCCTTCGAATAATGCGATAGCGTGTGTTGTACGCAACCTCGAGTTCTAACACACACCACAACTAATTAAACTAGCCGTTGTGAATACTAATACCTACTTTTTGAAATTATATATATTTTATATTTGAAAATGGACTTCATTTTTGGATTCGGAATATCAAAATTAGCCTAGGGTGAAATTTTGGTACATTTCGGATAACTTTCATATTTTGATGAATAGTGAAAATTACTAAATTTTAATTAAAAACAACTTTTTTAATCAAAATAATTATTAGTGATAAATTGTGAATTTGAGTGGTTTTAAAGTATATTTAGAATATATTTTTACCATTTAATATAATGTTGGTCATTGGACATAATTTTACAATTAAACCGAACATAAACAAGTGTCAATCTTTTGATAGTTATTACCTCTTAAAAACACGCTTTTTGTTTTGACAGCGGGAATTAATTTTAAATTAATTTCTGCCACTTCTGTGTTTTGAATTTAGGAAAATGGATTCCATATTTGGAATCAGGATGTCCAAATTATGTAAATAGGTAACTTTTATCTTTACACATTTTGAATAATTACTGCGGTAAATATTTTATTTACCATGGTTAAAGGGTAAATCCGGTAAATAAGGGTTAAACAAATAATATTATAATAATACTAAATTACCCTAAAACGTGTCTTAACCCTATTGGTTGATACATGGTCGACCATGGGCATCTTTGGGTCTGTTTTGGGACCCCATGGATCCACTTGTAAGTGATAATGACACATTATATTAATAAAGTTAAAATAAAAATAAAAATGGCATAAGCTTACATCTTTTAGAAGAACAATTTTTACATAGGGTTATACATGTTGGATTTTCGATTATAAATATTCATTAGAAAGATAAAAAGATTTCCTACATAATGATATTTTATTTATAATTTTTAGACATCAAATAATTTAAATTATTAATGACACAATAATGATGCAATGTTTACCTCATTAATAAATCATTTAAATAAATAAGATTATAATGATTAAAATATTATCTAAAACCTGTCCAATACTTATTGGTTGATGTTATTTAGAATATGAGTCATCTTATCTTCGACCTCAATGATTTTTGGACCATTATAAACCGAATACAAATATATTATAAAGTAATACTTTCACAATTTCCTAAAGAGCCCCTCCTCTCCCTTATAAAAGGAGACCACTTCTACTCATTCCTCACACCTCTCAAGCCACTTGGCTCGTCAGAACTCTGCCCAACTAAGCTCCCCACATCCCTCTCCTCCTCCATGAAGCTTACCCTTAGGCAGAAAGCATTTCATGAAGTCCTTTGGTTCCAACCAAAGTGAGTTACCTAAATTAAAGGTAACGATTTCTCTTAAATTATTTTCATTTATTTTGCTTCTCCAACCCCCAAACTCTTTTTATTTCCTTTCTTTTGTAACAACACCAGTATCCTAAATATACTAGGATGTTGTTATAAGAAGGATTCAAACTACACATACACACAACTCCATCTAATGGATGATGAACATAATGTTTCTGTGGATGGCAAACTAACGCCTCACGAAACGATGATTGTTCAAATACATCTTACCGCCTCTCATGGTGGCCATTATGATGGAACTGTAATTAAATATGATATTAATGATATATATTTTATATATAAGCTTCTGTAATTCCATTTTATTTCATACCATTATTCGTTTCATGTTGTATATACATACGATAATTTCATTTGAGGAAGTGCGGACTACCGCCCCCTTAAAATGATATGACTCGTTCATACCACACATGGAACGTATAAAGGATGGTGTTAATGAACTTAAATAACATATATAAAATATTATATTTTACTGGAATATTAATATACCTATGTATCATTTGGATTCGATTCTTTTAAAATAAAAATTAAATGGAAGTAGCGTTCGTGCGTACGTACGGACTACAGTCTCCACGAACGCGATGAGATTCATTCTCCATCGTATCCATTCAAGTATAATTATCATTTAATGATTTAAAAATAATGTTTAAGGACTTGATATCATTCTGGATATGAATAAGATACAACAAACATGACTTATGTAACAAAACATATAAAAGAAAATGAGTAAGTTAACACACGAAATGACGATAATACTAAGATATTATCAAATCAATATTAAAAGATCATATATGATATCATATTAATGTATATGATTCTTTTATAATTTAATAACAATTATTTCACCATTATACAGGAGGTTAACCTACCCCAACCAAGGAAAAGTACAAGGTAAGGGTTTACTTTACAACCTCTTCATTATCCAAGGTTGTTTATACGTAATAATCTACTGGGATATCTTTATCATCCACATCCATGTTTCTTAAATATGTATTTCAAAACATTTTTACTAATTACAAGAATATGGGTTAAAGTCATTTATACCCTTGTTTGACTTTTTTATAAGAGGTTTATAAGGGAATCTTTCCGTCGTTTTCCAAACAAGGTGCTTTTTAACCTTTTCGACAGAATTAAGATAAGAATGTTTTTTTAACTTATACGGCTGGTGAGGTTATTTTCCGCCGCTATAAAATCGTCAAAGCTTCCCTTAAAAGCTTATAAGATTATTTTCAAAGAAAATGTTTTATTTTATATGGATCTTAAATGATTTCAAAATAAAAGGAGATATTTCTTTAAAAATAATTTTGATTTCATCTATGTCAACATCCTTTGACGGATTTTAAGATTATTTGAAGTTGATTTATTATGATACAAAACTTCTATATTGTATTGAAGGTTTTGTGATATGTTTGACTATGGATGTGCTATTTTTATACCATTCATAGTTTATGGTGAAATTATTGACATTTCGTATGCTAGTTTTAATACGAATGTTTATGTTATGTTTAAACCTTTTCATATGGGAATGCATTGGACTTAATAAGTGACGGGTGGAGCCCGCTATAGCTCCTCGATGCATCGGTAGGTCTCATGAGACAAACTAGTGTCTTGGCACAAGGCCTTGACAAAATCTTATTTGTAGTCTTGGCACGAGGCCTTGGCTATGTGGTTATGATAGTCTGGCATTATGCATTCCAACATTATGAAAGTGGTTATTGATTTTGCATGTAATTATTCGATTAGTAGAATATCCATGTGAATAAGTAAATGGCATTATTTCATTTTACTTTTGCCATACTATGTTGAAGTTCATGTTTAAAAGGCTTTTGTTTTAGTAATTCATTGCCTTAAATGTTTATGCTTATTTTGAATGTTCCACTATATTGTTATCATTACTGGGCATTTGAGCTCACCCCTTTTCTATATTTTATTTTTCCCAGGTAGTGAAGAAGTAAATTATGATTGACTTGCAGGGATATTATGAGGGGTTAATAGTGTGGATATGAAGACTTTGTTGTTGTAGTAGTTTTTCACTTTGAAATGTAATGTAAAACTTTATGAATATATCTAGTGTTTCCAAGGCTACTAAACCAATCGTTCTTTCGGGATTTGATCTTTCTTGTGATCATGCCAATATTACGAAGTAATGCACCGACTCTGGGTAGCTGGGGTCGGGGCGTTACAGTTGGTATTAGAGGAAGTTTCGTACAAACCTTGGAAGCTAGATTTAGATAAACTCTGATTAGAGCACGTAGACCTAAGATGAACTTTGAGGATTAGTATAGAAGAACTTCCTAGAATTTTGGTATTGTAGAGATTTTGTGAGTTTTCCGAGCAATACATCCCTGTCTGGATACGAGCAGGTAGAGGCGGCTCTGGCACAGATGTACCTAGGGGTAAAACCCGAAAACACCGCTTTGAGCTAGACTCGAATGGGAACTGGTGCACGACAACGGGCCTTGCTGCACTCTTGGTTACGACACTCCCGGGGGATATGCTTAGGATAACTCTCATTTTCTTTAAAAATCATTATGAAGGGTTTATGAGTATATACTTCCTCAAAGAAAACATTTTTATGATTATGGATTATATCCATAAATAGTTCAATTTATGTTAAGTGTTTTATAAGTATGGGATTATGTATTTTGATTCATAAACTGATCTAGTTTATGCCATTATTTAGAAATGGCGCCTAGTGGAAGAAATGGAAACCTTATCAATGCACGCACTCCATGTAGGGATTTCCCTCCTGCTCAAGATAATTATAGTGGGGCTGGTGATGCAACTGGTGCCGATCAGCTAATCACCATACTGGGACAACTTACTCAGGTTATGAATAATAACCTTACCCGTATGGAGCACCCTGATCCGCAGCATGGAGGATCAATGTTAGATCGATTCATGAGGCAACAACCACCAACGTTCAACGGGAATACAAATCCATTAGTAGCTGAGCAATGGATATTTTCCCTAGAGAAAATATTTCAGGCTTTGGGGAGCAGTGAAAGGGAAAAAGTTATCATGGCAGTTTACCGCCTCACTGGAGATGCTGATCAATGGTGGTCATTGATTCAAAACATGAAGGAAGATGATGAAGTATCAAATATGGAATGGAGGGAGTTCAAAGATCTGTTTTTAGAAAAATACTTCCCTCGCGACCATCGAGCGGATATGGAAAGGCAATTTCTAAGTCTGAGACAAAAGGATGATGATAATGTCACAAAGTATGAGGCTAACATTACAAGGTTAGCGAGGTATGATGGAGATTATATACGCAACCCAAGAAGTAAGATTGATCGTTTCTTTGATGGGTTAAAACCATTTCTCCGTCGATCATTAGTCTCACAATCCTTTTCATCGTACGAAGACATTGTCTCATGTGCTATCAAGACCGAAAAGGAATTCTCTAAGTCTTATGACATTAAAGCGAAGCAAGAGAAGAAGAGACCTGCTGATCAATCTGGGAATGGAAATAAGGGGAAGAAGGGAAAGGTTGAATATCCATCTTGTGGTAAATGCGGGAAGAAACACCCCGGTGCTTGCCTGAAGGGAATGGGAGTCTGTTACAAGTGTGGTGAAAAAGGCCACCAAGCTCATGATTGCAAGGGGAAGAAGGAAGCTACCAACGTTCAGTGCTACAATTGCAGGGAGATGGGGCATTATGCAAATGCATGTCCTAAGCGTCAGGAGAACTTACCTCAGAAAAGGCCAAGGGATCAAGGCCAGGCTTATGCTATCACTACTGCTAAGGTAGAATCTCTCAAAGATGTGGTGGCAGGTAATTTAATGGTTTCCTCAAGTTTAGCAAATGCATTATTTGATTCTGGATCATCGCATTGTTTCATATCTTCACAGTTTTCTAAGAAAATTAGATATTTCCAATTTGATTTAATAAGGGAGTTGTCAGTCAAAACTCCTAAGGGAAGTATCATTGCAACAAAGTTTTGTGAATCAGTCCCTATTAGAGCACATAAATTTTCTTTATCTGCTGATCTCATCGTCATACCTATGATTGAGTTTGATATAATCCTCGGTATGGACTGGCTTTCGGACTATGATGCGAAGATTTATTGTAAGAAGAAAGAGGTTACGATTCTTGATGATAATGATAAGGAACACCTTATTTTTAGAGCAGAATCGTCACCACCTAATTCTTATTTAGATCCACCCCAGTAGCTCAACTTAATTCAATTATTGGGGAGGAAGAGAATGAAATAACTATCGGTGAGGAAAGTAATGTTCAAATAGAGGATGTACCTGTTGTGAAAGAATTTGTAGATGTATTTCCGGAAGATTTACCTGGACATCCTCCAGAACGAGAAGTTGAGTTTTCCATTGATTTTATTCCTGGATCAAGGCCTATATCGAAGACCCCTTATAGAATGGCCACTGTAGAGTTTGTCGAACTAAAGAAACAACTAGAGGAATTGAGTAATAAGGGATTTATTCGCCCTAGTGTTTCTCCATGGGGAGCCCCTGTTCTTTTTGTTAAAAAGAAAGATGGATCTATGAGGTTATGTATCGACTACAGGGAGATCAATGCTATAACGATAAAGAACAAGTATCTCCTACCTCGTATTGATGATTTATTTGACCAACTGCATGGAGCTCAATACTTTTCAAAGATTGACCTTCAATCTGGATACCATCAGTTGTGTGTAAAAAAGGAAGACATTCCGAAGACAGCATTTCGAACCAGGTACGGGCATTACGAGTTTACTGTAATGCCATTTGGATTGACTAAAGCACCCTCTGTATTCATGGATCTGATGAATAGAGTTTTCAAGGAGTATCTCGATGAATTTGTGGTGGTATTTATTGATGATATCATGGTATAATCCAAAACCTACGAAGATCATGAAAATCACTTGCGCATTATCTTGAAGACTCTGAGGAGGCATGAATTATATGGAAAGTTTGGCAAGTGTGAATTCTAGCTTCAGGAGATTTCTTTTCTTGGCCATATTGTCTCTAAAAATGGAATCTCTGTTGATCCTTGTAAGACCAAAGAAATCCAAGAATGGCCAGCACCTACGAGTATAACTGAGGTACGTAGTTTTATTGGCTTGGCAGGTTATTATCGACGTTTCGTCCAGAATTTTGCCTGATTGGCTAACCCATTAACGAAGCTCACACGTAAAGGGGTTAAATTTGTTTGGAAAAAAGAGTGTGAAGAATGTTTCGAAGAACTGAAGAGAAGATTATTCAATGCTCCTATATTGACTCTACCATCGGGGAATGATGGGTTCGTTATTTATAGTGATGCATCAAAGAAAGGACTTGGTTGTGTCCTTATGCAGAATGATAGAGTTATTGCCTATGCATCACGACAGTTGAAAATTCATGAAGAAAACTATCCTACTCATGATCTTGAGTTAGCAGCTGTGATCTTTGCTTTGAAGATATGGAGGCACTACTCTATGGTGAAAAATGTGAGATTTATACTGATCACAAGAGTCTGAAGTATATTTTCTCACAAAAAGAACTCAACATGAGGCAAAGGAGATGGCTTGAATTACTCAAGGATTATGATTGCACGATACACTACCACCCGGGGAAAGCAAACAAAGTAGCAGATGCTTTGAGCAGAAAAGACCATGGAGTTCTGAACATGATGAGAATTGAAAGGGATCCAATTTTCATGGATCTAGAGAAGATGGACATGGGAATAACCAGGGAAGGTGAAACATCAATGATTTTTCAAATGGTTGCCAAACCATCTTTACTAGAAAGGATTAAGAGTTCCCAGACCGATGATGAAGAATTTCAGAAGAAGATTAAAGCTGTGAATGATGGGAGATTGAGAGACTTTGTGTATGAAGATGGAATTTTGAAATTCGGGAAGAGACTTTGTGTTCCCAATATACCTGATCTAAAAAGGGAATTGCTGGATGACGCTCATAGTTCCAATTTCTCTATACACCCGGGGAGCACCAAAATGTATAGAGATTTGAAGGAACATTTTTGGTGGGACAACATGAAGAGGGAGATTGCTGATTTTGTGTCAAGATGTATGGTTTGTCAACAAGTGAAAGCTGGAAGGCAACAGCCTGGAGGAGTCATGCAACCTCTTCCCATACCGGAGTGGAAATGGGACAATATTACGATGGACTTTGTCATGGGGCTACCAAAGACTCCTAGAAAGAATGAAGCAATATGGGTTATTGTTGATCGTCTTACCAAGTCAGCACATTTTCTTGCTATAAGAGAAGATCTACCCCTGGAACGTCTAGCAAGACTATACATTAATGAAGTTGTGAGACTTCATGGAGTTCCCCTATCGATTGTTTCTGATCGTGATCCCCGTTTTACTTCAAGATTTTGGAAAAGTCTTCAGAAATCCCTAGATACTGAACTTCATTTGAGTACTGCTTACCACCCTCAGACAGACGGACAATCAGAACAGACTATTCAGACCTTAGAAGACATGTTGAGATCTTGCTCACTTGATTTTCAGGGTATGTGGGATCAATATTTACCACTAGTAGAATTTTCCTATAACAATAGCTTCCATTTGAGTATTCAGATGGCACCATATGAAGCGTTATACGGAAAGAGATGTCGTACACCAACCTGTTGGGATGACGTTGGTGAAAGAAAACTTGTAGGCCCAGAACTGGTGGAGGAAACGGTGGAAAAGGTGAAGGTAATCCAAAATCACATCAAAGCAGCTCAAAGTAGGCAGAAGAGCTATGCCGATAATCGAAGGAAGGATTTGGAATTTCAGGTCGGTGATCATGTTTTCCTAAAGGTATCTCCATGGAAGGGATTCATACGTTTTGGTAAGAAAGGTAAATTGAGTCCCAGGTACATCGGACCTTTCGAAATTCTAGAACGAATTGGGGCTGTAGCTTACCGATTGGCAATGCCGCCAAGTCTCTCCAAAGTTCACGATGTGTTCCACGTATCTCTGTTGAGAAAATACATGCCTGACCCAATGCATGTACTCACCTATGAGGAATTAGAACTGGAACCTGATCTTTCCTATTGTGAAGAGCCCGTCAGGATTCTTGATACAAGAGAACAAGTACTGAGAAACCGGACGACGCGTGTGGTAAAAGTTTTGTGGAGAAACCATTAGATGGAAGAGGCAACGTGGGAACCCGAGGAACTTATGATGAAGAACCACCCGAGTCTTTTCATGTAATAAGTATTCTAGAAATTGTGAGGACGCAATTATTTGAAGGAGGGGAGAATGTAACACCCCAAGCTTCCACGGTACGTTTCCCTTCGAATAATGCGATAGCGTGTGTTGTACGCAACCTCGAGTTCTAACACACACCACAACTAATTAAACTAGCCGTTGTGAATACTAATACCTACTTTTTGAAATTATATATATTTTATATTTGAAAATGGACTTCATTTTTGGATTCGGAATATCAAAATTAGCCTAGGGTGAAATTTTGGTACATTTCGGATAACTTTCATATTTTGATGAATAGTGAAAATTACTAAATTTTAATTAAAAACAACTTTTTTAGTCAAAATAATTAATAGTGATAAATTGTGAATTTGAGTGGTTTTAAAGTATATTTAGAATATATTTTTACCATTTAATATAATGTTGGTCATTGGACATAATTTTACAATTAAACTGAACATAAACAAGTGTCAATCTTTTGATAGTTATTACCTCTTAAAAACACGCTTTTTGTTTTGACAGCGGGAATTAATTTTAAATTAATTTCTGCCACTTATGTGTTTTGAATTTAGGAAAATGGATTCCATATTTGGAATCAGGATGTCCAAATTATGTAAATAGGTAACTTTTATCTTTACACATTTTGAATAATTACTGCGGTAAATATTTTATTTACCATGGTTAAAGGGTAAATCCGGTAAATAAGGGTTAAAAAAATAATATTATAATAATACTAAATTACCCTAAAACGTGTCTTAACCCTATTGGTTGATACATGGTCGACCATGGGCATCTTTGGGTCTGTTTTGGGACCCCATGGATCCACTTGTAAGTGATAATGACACATTATATTAATAAAGTTAAAATAAAAATAAAAATGGCATAAGCTTACATCTTTTAGAAGAACAATTTTTACATAGGGTTATACATGTTGGATTTTCGATTATAAATATTCATTAGAAAGATAAAAAGATTTCATACATAATTATATTTTATTTATAATTTTTAGACATCAAATAATTTAAATTATTAATGACACAATAATGATGCAATGTTTACCTCATTAATAAATCATTTAAATAAATAAGATTATAATGATTAAAATATTATCTAAAACCTGTCCAATACTTATTGGATGATTTTATTTAGAATATGAGTCATCTTATCTTCGACCTCAATGATTTTTGGACCATTATAAACCGAATACAAATATATTATAAAGTAATACTTTCAAACTTTCCTAAAGAGCCCCTCCTCTCCCTTATAAAAGGAGACCACTTATACTCATTCCTCACACCTCTCAAGCCACTTGGCTCGTCCAAACTCTGCCCAACTAAGCTCCCCACATCCCTCTCCTCCTCCTTGAAGCTTACCCTTAGGCAGAAAGCATTTCAAGAAGTCCTTTGGTTCCAACCAAAGTGAGTTACCTAAATTAAAGGTAACGATTTCTCTTAAATTATTTTCATTTATTTTGCTTCTCCAACCCCCAAACTCTTTTTATTTCCTTTCTTTTGTAACAACACCAGTATCCTCAATATACTAGGATGTTGTTATAATAAGGATTCAAACTACACATACACACAACTCCATCTAATGGATGATGAACATAATGTTTTTGTGGATGGCAAACTAACGCCTCACGAAACGATGATTGTTCAAATACATCTTACCGCCTCTCATGGTGGCCATTATGATGGAACTGTAATTAAATATGATATTAATGATATATATTTTATATATAAGCTTCTGTAATTCCATTTTATTTCATACCATTATTCGTTTCATGTTGTATATACATACGATAATTTCATTTGAGGAAGTGCGGACTACCGCCCCCTTAAAATGATATGACTCGTTCATACCACACATGGAACGTATAAAGGATGGTGTTAATGAACTTAAGTAACATATATAAAATATTATATTATACTGGAATTTTAATATACCTATGTATCATTTGGATTCGATTCTTTTAAAATAAAAATTAAATGGAAGTAGCGTTCGTGCGTACGTACGGACTACCGTCTCCACGAACGCGATGAGATTCATTCTCCATCGTATCCATTCAAGTATAATTATCATTTAATGATTTAAAAATGATGTTTAAGGACTTGATATCATTCTGGATATGAATAAGATACAACAAACATGACTTATGTAACAAAACATATAAAAGAAAATGAGCAAGTTAACACACGAAACGACGATAATACTAAGATATTATCAAATCAATATTAAAAGATCATATATGATATCATATTAATGTATATGATTCTTTTATAATTTAATAACAATTATTTCACCATTATACAGGAGGTTAACCTACCCCAACCAAGGAAAAGTACAAGGTAAGGGTTTACTTTACAACCTCTTCATTATCCAAGGTTGTTTATACGTAATAATCTACTGGGATATCTTTATCATCCACATCCATGTTTCTTAAAAATGTATTTCAAAACATTTTTACTAATTACAAGAATATGGGTTAAAGTCATTTATACCCTTGTTTGACTTTTTTATAAGAGGTTTATAAGGTAATCTTTCCGTCGTTTTCCAAACAAGGTGCTTTTTAACCTTTTCGACAGAATTAAGATAAAAATGTTTTTTTTAACTTATACGGCAGGTGCGGTTATTTTCCGCCGTTATAAAATCGTCAAAGCTTCCCTTACAAGCTTATAAGATTATTTTCAAAGAAAATGTTTTATTTTATATGGATCTTAAATGATTTCAAAATAAAAGGAGATATTTCTTTTAAAAGAATTTTTATTTCATCTATGTCAACATCCTTTGATGGATTTTAAGATTATTTGAAGTTGATTTATTATGATACAAAACTTCTATATTGTATTGAAGGTTTTGTGATATGTTTGACTGTGGATGTGCTATTTTTATACCATTCATAGTTTATGGTGAATGTATTGACATTTCTTATGCTAGTTTTAATACGAATGTTTATGTTATGTTTAAACCTTTTCATATGGGAATGCATTGGACTTAATAAGTGACGGGTGGAGCCCGCTATAGCTCCTCGATGCATCGGTAGGTCTCATGAGACAAACTAGTGTCTTGGCACAATGCCTTGACAAAATCTTATTTGTAGTCTTGGCACGAGGCCTTGGCTATGTGGTTATGATAGTCTGGCATTATGTATTCCAACATTATGAAAGTGGTTATTGATTTTGCATGAGATTATTCGATTAGTAGAATATCCATGTGAATAAGTAAATGGAATTATTTTATTTTACTTTTGCCATACTATGTTGAAGTTCATGTTTAAAAGGCTTTTGTTTTAGTAATTCATTGCCTTAAATGTTTATGCTTATTTTGAATGTTCCGCTATATTGTTATCCTTACTGGGCATTTGAGCTCACCCCTTTTCTATGTTTTATTTTTCCCAGGTAGTGAAGAAGTAAATTATGATTGACTTGCAGGGATATTATGAGGGGTTAATAGTGTGGATATGAAGACTTTGTTGTTGTTGTAGTTTTTCACTTTGAAATTTAATGTAAAACTTTATGAATATATCTAGTGTTTCCAAGGCTACTAAACCAATCGGTCTTTCGAGATTTGATCTTTCTTGTGATCATGCCAATATTACGAAGTAATGCACCGACTCTGGGTAGCTGGGGTCGGGGCGTTACATGAGATATAACTGAGGAGACTCAATATTCCAAATCACATCAGATCAAGAAACCCTAAATTCTCTACATCTTTAAAATATTAATTTTTATTTTCTGCATTTAATTTCAATTAGTCTGTGTCTTACCCTATTTATTAAGGAAACACTCACTAATATTATTTAACTATAAGATAAAATATATCTTGTTAAATATCTTTACATTTTTTACCCATTGTGTTGTAGAAATGTTCCATGTGTCTCATTTATTTATTTTATAACCATAATTTTTGTGTAAGAGGACCAAGTGTCTCCTGGATAAATGGTTATTTTTTGTATGTTTACATAATCTAGGTAATTTATCAAGACTATTTTTTATTGTCTTCTTAGAATCTGGTGATTTCAATGTGTTGAGGATTATGTTTTGGATTGAGACTGAACCCCTTTTTTATTTCAACTATGGGTTTTAATTTTGTTTCATTTATAGGTTTCAAACTGATTCTTCTTAAACAATAAACAATACCATTACACTGATAGTTGGTCTTATATTTTATTTATATATGCATCTTATTAAGTAAATTTATTTCAAAAGGTAAAATTGTTTTTATATTATTTTAACAAAGACTTAATCACTCTTTGAGAAATATTTTTTAAAAATTAGAACTTATAATGATCTTATGTTTTGATTAATTGAGAGTTTTTTAATTAAATTAGGGGATTTTAGTAGATGTTGTTTAAATATAAATTTTTACTGGGTACTCAATTCACCCCCCCTCGAGATACTCACTCCAACTAATAATATAATAAATAGTTTGTGATATGTGTTGGTAAGTAAAAATCTAAACTGTTTTAGTTAGTTTCTATAAAAAGTAAAAAACCAATATTTTTTATATGATTATTCCATTAAAATTATAAATTTACTTTTACATAAAATCCAAAAACACTTTATTAAATTATGTAATTAAAATATAAATGTAAAGGGTTACATATATTTTATTTATCAATATAAATTTCACTTTATCCAAATGAATTTTTGGATGATCTAGTAAATGGTTATAGTTCAAGGAAACTTTTTTTTAGATAGGTTCCCAGGAATATGAATATTTTGTTTGAAGGAGTTATTAGTATACAATAGAAGATCACTCCATAATAATTAATTTTGTGATGTTATGAAGTTTTAATATATTAAAATTTATAAATGTTAAGAATATGATTACTAAATATCATCAATATTTAAAATAGATTACATTATAAATGTTACACAGTAACAAATTTTAGTGAGAGAGAATTATCCAGTTACCACATCAAGATGTGGTTGGAATTATATAAATATGTAATGAGTTAACAAAACCCAAAAATTACAGCAAATATAAGGATAATCTAGAAGTTTATCAGATATGATATGTTGTAAAGGAACTTATATATGATTTTGTTTAGTATTATTATAAGAATTAAAAATATATGATATTATAGACCATATCAACATTATCATTAATATACCATTGATATAAAAATGTATATATTTATATACATCTCGGAATTGCAATTTTTATTGACTCATGAAAGTATGACTTTGAGTTATCTCAAATTGATGTTCATTATGGATTATTATAGGTTATGAAGAAATGTTTAGGATAGAAAGAGTATGATCAATTTATCTATATATTAAATATTTTCATGAGGCACAAAATGTTGTTTTTATGTGCTATATAACCCATAATTTATAACACATATAGTGTTATTCATGATTTCATTAAAATACTAGGGGTGCATGGATTATATTTGGGGCTCTGCTATCTAGGGTTGGAATGATATAATGTCTGAGAACCATAATACATTGATACCTTTCTTATGAAAATAAAATGTTAATTATCTATTCAATGGGTTGTTAGGTAAATGTTTGATCATGTCATCTATTTCAACTTATGCTTGATGTTATTTTTCCACTTGAATGATAATAAATATTTTTAGATCCTTGATTAATATAGACTAGGGATTGTGTGGATACACCTATATTGTACATATTAAGTAATAATATATTCTTATAATGAAAAAGTGATTATAATCCTCTATAAAAGTGAATCACATGTGATGTATTCATCGGTTATGTCAGTCTATACTCTGAGAATAAATATTGTATGAGTTAACTATAGGGGATTGACATATACTCTACCTCATGGTCACTCAATATCTTGGAAAATGAAAAATATAAAAATTCACACATTCATGTAATGAAAAAATAGTTTATATAGGTATAAAGTTTAATTTTTTGATAGATATTCTATCAAATCCCTTTATATAATGATTATTGATGATTCCTTTCTAGATGACATTATGTTATTAAATTTATTGATCTAGTGATTTATATATTTTTAAACACTATGAATGAATGTTGGATCATAATTTTTGGTTGAATGAATGGGGATTGATTTTGACTCATAGAGATACTTTCAAATGTTTTTTCAAGTTAATCCAAAATGGGTTATGATGGTTATTCAAAAATTACTACATAAGATGTGATATGGGGTGATGTTACTCATAGATTTCAAAAATTTGTTTTGGAGGATATCAAATAGTGTTATGGACATGATTTCAAAAGATTACATATATTATATCAAATAATGTTGAAATGGTGAAAAGTCTATTAGGAATTAGATAATGTGGAAGATTAAAAGCAATATGCACCAAATCCATTTTTGAAAGTGATATATTTTTGAAGTTGTGTCAATGAGGTTATGTTATAGATGAAAATTTCTTAATGTATAGGATGAACTATAAATTTAATCTAAAATTAATAGGATAATATTGTGATACATATCTTGAGAATATATTCACAAAAAGTACAGTGGTTGTGTGGTTTTCATGAGAAAATACTGGTTATGTTCATCGACAGACGAGCATTGAAGTGATAATGGTTGAATGATTATTCTATATTGGTATTCACTAAAGGTGAATTAAATAATATATAACAATATAAAAGATTGATTCATATGATTATTTTTGTTGACCAAGGTATTAGGTAATTAAATATAATATATCAGTTAATACAAGAATGACATAGGAAAGTCCTCAAGGTCCCAAAAAATAGGTCCTTACCATGAGATGTCAGATATTGGATTGAACAATACTCCCTAACACCTATAGCTTTTTCTTATTCCACCTATATATTGTGAGATTCTAGAACAAAATATAGGGTGAGGAGTTCCATCCATACCACATATGACTTAGGTTTGACCTATGGATACCTATAGAGGTGGGAGTACTTTTCTTACTACTTGGGGAATCATCATCAAACACATTCAAAGATATTACAGAAACCACTATATTGAAAGGTATTAAACATTTTATAGTTTTCTTTATTTTTATTTATTTTGAGTTTGTCGTCAATCCTGACATTTATATACTGGATTTAAGGTTTTTATTTGACACTATTACAATGATAAATTTACAATATATCCCTAATAAACCTTACAGTACTTTCCACCATAATTTTGTAATATAATGTTACATCAAATGATTCATTTGGTGTGAGACATAAGGGTATATGATCAAATATATTTATTTTAGATATATCATTTAAATATTATATAAATATTATAAATGGGTACATTCAGAATCCATATTTTCTATAGGCCTCTATTATCTTAATATATTAATATATATATATATATATATTATGGAGTGTTTGAGTTATGTACTGACTACTTCCATGAATAAGAGCATTTCGGTCTCCCTATATATCACCATATAGCAGTAAAAGAATTATTAAAAGGAGATTAGTGTCATACAAAATAGTTTATATCACATTATGGAATAATACGTGCACATCTATACATATTGAGAAACACATGTTTGGTTCTACAATATATATCATCATATATTACTAGATTAGAAATAAGTTATCTAAAAAGAAATAATTTTTCTTTAAAGATTGAGAATAAAAATAAATTTATTTCATGGATTAAGGGAACATTAAATACTTATTCATCTACATAAAAACAACAAAATGGTCAGATGGGAGACCATGTGTTAATTGAAAACATGGTCTAGTTTGGAAATTAATTTTTTTATATTTTAGAAAAATAATCTGGACAACAGTACCATTAAGAATAGTAGAGTAATGTTCATCACTAAAGTGATGAATCTTTCTAGTTATAAAAGTCAAAAAAATAATTTCTACACCAATATTATATTTTAGAGTTTTTTAGGGTGCATTTGAAATCAATAACATTAAATGTCCAGTCCCAATTTTTAAGTGTAGTTGGATTGATAGTAAAAGTGGTGTAAAACATAATTATTTTGTATATATAGTTGTATGTTTTAAAATATTATGTTTTAAAGTTAAACCATATATCATAGAAGTGATTGAAAAAGAAAATATTTTCTATTTTTATAACATCAAATGATTGGTGTCCTATCATTTTGTTAGGGAAAAATACATTTGGGTCATTAGAATGTTGAAACATATATGGACTTATATGTGATTCCTATATTTATCATGCTAATATCTATGGATAATGATCATTATGTGGACATGTTACATTCTATATGAAATGATCAAATATAAGATATATGAAAAATTATTTTGTTAACCTCCAAATAATTCAGGTAAATATCTATTGTTTTGTTCTAAAATTAAAATTAAAAATCTAAAAACATGTTAATTTTTTTTAGTTTCAATATTTATATATATAGATGTTCATCAATATTTTCTTTTATATATTAATATTCAAATTCAACATCGAAATTATTTTTCAAGAAGCCTAACATTATCACCTTTACATTTCTATCTCTTTATATTCATTACTTGAGGTAGATGCTATTTCCATTCATATATTTTTGATACCATAATCATTATATTTTTCTTTACACTATATATGATAACATATTTAAGTATAAAATTTATCTACTTGTATTCAGGTATAGGCATGAAAAACATAATTACAATATGATTTATTTGTTTAATTAAATGACATGGAGAAAGAGGAAGATCTACCCATGTTTGTGTTTAAATGTTAATATAGTACTTGTGATAATTAAGTTAATTTATGTAATTAATTTTTTTATTGACTTTATCAATAATTATAAAAATACAACTACTAGTGATCCAACTACTTCTGGGTCTTATACTTTTGATAAGGAGAAGATACCCACTGTTGGTATTTTTGAGTGTACATATTTACTAAAACACTCTCTTTCTAGTGGGAGATAAAATTCTACCAATTGAGATTGATGATATTGATAACACAATAGGCCAACATGTAAACCAGTTTAGGAGTTTTTACTCACTAGATAGTCAAGGTAATATAAGAATATAATATCCTAATTAAAGGGAATTGACCAGATATCAAGACAGGGTTGTGGGAGTGTGTAACAGAATAATGAATCAATTTTCTTCTTTTGTTCTAATGCACCAAATTTTATATATTTAATTTAAAAATATTATATCTCTTTAATTAGCCTTAAAATTTTAAATTCCAAATATTAATGATATTATGAAGTGATGTTATAATTTCTGACAATTAGATGGAGGGATTTCAAATTAAAATTTGTTTTGGATTATAATTTGGGAAGAAAAAGAATAAAAATTCATGTCTGAAATATTTGTTTATAAATATTGATGAATGAGATAATTTTTCTATACCTCAACAATGATTGGATTTAAGATATCTCCATATAATATTTATTAATAGAATAAAACCCATATACAACTTGATATGTCTTCAATAATAAAACATGAAATAGTTTTTTAAGAACAACATACATGATGTATAGGTGAATTGTCTTACATATAACACATATGATAGAATATGGTTTATAAATATCACCAATGAATAATATCTAATCTCCAATCCTATATGAAAAATACATCACCATTTAAATGTGAGTTCATAAGTCGAGGATCCTTGTACAATTGAAAGTGTGTTGTAACCTTGATTGTGGAGTAAAGAACAGTGTACCAATGAAGAAGACATGTTATAATAAGAATGAATGTGATGATATAAACCAATTAAGGTAACTTTTCCATTTATATAATAAATACACAATTCCCATTATTCAATGACAATATTCAAAAATTGAGTGTCATCACATGGCACAAGAATTACTATCAATTGATTTTTACTTCATTGAACACTTTAATGAATAATTTGAATGAATTATTGAATCCATATCATGGATTAGAAACCAGATAAAATCATGAATGAATATTTTTTTTCATATTCTACCATCTCATGCATGAAAACTGTAATTCATGTCATAGGTGTATCATACAATAAAATAAAAGTTAAATAAGTCATACTTACGCTTTTATGATATTTCCATACTATATGTTTCAATTTCTCTCTTATGGGTAATATAGAAAATGTATTCTTTTAGTATGACAATATATAGGTTGGAATATATTTACTTGAATATCTATAAATATCTCACTTCAACTTACATCTATTAATGACTTGATGGAAAACCTTAGAACTCTTTTTAATCCATCCAAAACTCTTTTGGATACAGATTTATCAAGCTCTCTTCATTTTGAAACAAACTATTTTTCAAAAGAAATATACATATCTATAGGAATAACTATATGACCCTACTTGATTTAATAACATTGATAAAAATAATATAAAATCTCAATTTCAAATATGTAATCAAAGAGTTTCATCTAGAAAAGAAATTTTTCTACTCAAATTACTAAGGGATCATCGGTAATCTCAATCAAACATATTAACATATCATATAAACATTTTCACCACAAGATATATCATATACATCATATATATACCGATATAATACCATTTCCCATGACATCATGTTAACACTATACATGGAACAATTTCAATCTAGTATAGGCCATATGGTCTTCCTTGATTCTCTAAAAAAGTTTGGCCAGGTCGATGAATGTATCACATGTCATTCATATAGGGATCAGAATGAAACTTTCCCCTAAAACAAGTATTTAAATCATAACTCATATGACTCAAAATACTATAGAAAATAATTTCCATAATCTAATTCATTCAATATAATTATTTATTTTCTCAACATAAAATAGGATAAATCTCATCTTGGTCATTATCCTATTGAAAACAACATTAGTAGGATACCCAAACACCCCCAGATTAGCTAATTCAAAATAATTATATTAATAAATGTATGAAAGTATGAATTCTCTCATTATTGGTACCTTTCCAACCTCGGGTAATAAGGATTTATTGTAATCATAAACACCTATGTACATCGCTGATTGTATGAAATTCTATAGGAAATACATGAAAGGCCATTCCAAATAATAATTTTTCACTAATTATCTCATGAGTCCACAACTCAAGATACTATTTACATATCATATAAACACAAACTACTCATTGATGTCAATAAATTTGGGAAAACTCAAATTCATATTATGACGGAATATTTTCATTCCACCATTCATGTCATGTAAATTATAATGCACATGAATTAATGATAAATTGATATTGAATTTCATTATAATAACCAGATATATTATGAATCAATTCCATCAATATTTGAAGAATCATATACCAAGATATTCTATATGGACCTACTTTTTTTTATACGATAACAATTTCATCAATGGATATAATGAATTTTTATGTGTATCCACCTATAAATCCTAACATCACCCCTCTTAATAATCTCTCATATAATATGTGTTTTGAGAATGTTGAGTTTGTTCCTTTTCTGAAAATGGGGTTCCTTATCCTGAGTAATGTCTCTATTGAATTCATAGTAAATCATGATCATCCCATTAATGCTAGGATCCACTCAATGATTATATATGATATTCTTGATCGAAACAGCTTCCTACACAATTTCTAAAATAACAATATACTTTTCCACTATTATTAATTACAATAGGGATTATCATTTGGAACATTACAAACTGATATCCCCACCATTAAGGAAAAAATTGAAACCATATTGATATTTAATATTCTTTATATCAAAATAGAAATATACTACCACTTAACCCTTTACATAGAGTCCATCCTATCCTCTAATGATTAAGAACATATCCTTATTCTTTCTTTATTAGATAATAATGTTCTTCAAAATAATCTAGCGATTCCCACTAATATGTTATTTGTATTTATAATTAATTCATAGAGCATATGAAACATTAGTTCAAGTACACAACCTATAATGCATGATAGAGCCTATATAAAACACATAGTAAATTCTTATATATCCCATCCATCTCTATAGAAGACTGTTGAATCCTCATGTGATTCATGACATATAACACTATTAAAGTCCCATTATTTGATTTCTATCTATCAAACCTCTTTATCATCGTCATATTATTTTATTTAAAACACCTTATATTTATCTCTATAGATATTAATACATTATATATAGGTCTCTTCACCCATGTCTTTAATCGAGATGAAGTTACCAAGACACAAATTCCTAAAGTGAAGTTTACATATATCATTTTTTTTATATGTACTATAGAATCCACATTCAATATCATAAATACCACAATGACCCAACTAATATTATTTTATAAATAGGATTAAACTATGTTTTATATGGAACCAAACTCTTTAATCACATAATTAAACTAGATGTTCCAACTCTGATATGATTTCGTTAATCAGTAATTTGACCGCTACAAATTTCATACATTGACAATCTCATTTGTCACTTAAATACCTTTGAGATGAATGATATACATTTACTCAATTAAAAACTCAGTAGGGAATATGTATTTTTCATTAATTTCATATATATCATAATCAGAATGAGCTATTATGGTAGGAAATATTTGAATGGGCATTATTATCGCAATAGGTGAAATGGTTTAATCATTGTGAATACAATTAAGTTACTTTTAACCGTTTTAAACCATGCATTATTTAAAGGTTGATAATCTACCATCAATGTAAGTTTTTCCTATGGAAACCCCACTTTAACCATATGGTTATCACCCAATTATGTGAATCCACTAAGTTATGAACATGGTTATTGTGTATGGATTATATTTCGGATTTTATGGATTTTAATCATTTCTCATACTAAAAAATTTCATAAACTCTTTTGGGGTGGAGGGTTTATTATATATGATCATTACCTCATCATAATTATATATAAGAAACCTTCATCACATGACCTATTTATAAATATGATCATATTTTTTATGTTTGTGGGTAATTTTATTAGGTTATTATTCAATAATTTTTTTTGAATCAGATCAACCTCCATATCCAGAACTCTTACTATTTTTTTTCATGAAATCCTTGAAGATAAAATTTCCACCCGCTAACTACATCATTAATTTCATAATAATCATCAAAAACATAATGTCAGGCTATAGATAAATGTCTATTTGGATTATAAAAATAATACTATGAAATCTAGTAAGGTTAACAAAAAAATTATACATTCCTTTTAGTTAGTGTTGAATTCATTTGAATCGAAATAAATAACATAATCTTAGAAACCCTAAATACATAAAAAATACATATTATGATGTTTCACATGTCATATCTCATATGGTGTAATTATGAATAATTTAGATTGAACATGATTAATTATAAATGAGTTAGTCTCTATGGAATATCCCTATATTGAAATAGTAAGGTCGCACTAACTCATCCTTGATTAAACCATGTCCAAAAATATATGATTACCCCTCTTAGAGTCACCATTCCATTGAAGTGTTTTTAGAGGAGTGTGTTTCAATACAATTCCATAGTCCCTTAGATGATCAATGAATTCATGGCTCATGTATTCACCCCCTGATTTCATCAGTGGATTTTAATAATTTTTCGCAAATTATTTTTTAATTCATTCTAAATTTTTTAATCATTTAAATTTATTAATAATTATATTTTATCAATTACATATATCTATATGGGATACAGTAATCATTAAAGGTATCAATTTATATAAAACTTATAATTTCTTTTGTACACATTGATCCACATGAATCACTATGTATGATATCCAGTAGTCCACTATCCCTTTCACCTTTTACACTAAAATTTGATTTCATAATCTTGCATAATAAGAAGAATTATCAATTATTTAATGGTTTTGAGAGTCAATATCTATATATTATTTTGATTTATTTCATATTTATATTCCCAGGGTGAAAATGTAAGGGATTGGTTGGATTAGTATCAACATTTAACATCTTATTATGAATTTTATAAAAAGGATTGACCTTATCCTAAATGTATACACTATTTATCATGTTACCAATTCCATAAAATATCTAATTGATATATATATATGTATGTATGTATATATAACAACTCTTATTCATAATAGTGAATGATAATCAACTAATATTAATGAAATATATAGACATCAAATTTATATTTATTGTGGGAATAGATTAATACTTATCCAATTCTAAGACTAACTCACTTTGTAATGCCAAGTCATAAGTGTTGATATCTAATGTAGTAACTCTTTCACCACTAATGACCCGAAAATATACATAACCTTTCACCAATTCCCTAATATCAATATGTTTATCTTTATTAGTACAAATGTGTCTTTCACACCCAGTATCTAATTCCCATGAGTCGGAATTTGTGAAGTTGATCTCTATAACATTAAAATTCAAATTCTCATAATGGTTCTCCTTGAGAACACTACTCAATCATAGATATCAATTTATCCTCATTCTATAGGGCATACCAACAAAGGATTCCAATATTATTATCATTAAGTAACCCATAACCGAAAAAAGATATATCAAATGGTGAGAATCATATATTAAACCATTTCATCAATGGGTTTTAATGATATTACTCCCTCTAAAAATGATGAACACATAAGGGATTCCAATATTATTATCATTAAGTAACACATAAACATAAAAAAGTCATATATACTAGTGAGAATCATGTATTAAACATTTTCATCAAGGAATTTTAATGAAATCACTCCCTTTATAAATGAGGACCACATTCATAAACTCTATTTATTAATCTAATATCCATATTTACCTAAGGAATGAGTCAACTTCAGTGTTAGTTAGACCACTTTGTTATTTTGTTCAGGATCATTCTAACTAGAACTGTTAAGATTCATGGATAATTGAGCGGATAACACTTTGTCCAAATCCATCACATTTTTTTACTTATATTTATTCCTCTAGTATCCTAAATGATATGGTTCACCCATTAAGTGTTACCTAATTAAAATACTAAAAAAGGCCCTAAATATTTGGGTAAATTTATTACATTATTTCATTTCATGAGATAATATAAACTCCCCAAACATCATAACAAAACTACCACGTTGAATGATTGAGGTCATGAAAATTTACACTTTTGAAGGAGTCACAAAATTAGTATTTTAATGGTTTTATGTCAAAATCATCACATTTTTAATATACATATCATTCATATTAAACCCTTTTTATCTAATGAAAAATAAATTTTTTCATGTTTTATTCCTTTTTTGTGCATTATTATAATAATTTAGTTGTTGTTTATGTTTTTTACTTCTCAAATTAACATGTTCAAACAACATTAATGTTTAGACCATTACACAACCCATGTGTTTGTGTTAATATCCCAAAAATTGAAGCCAAAAATATTTATATATAAATATATCAAAATTTTTCTCATTAATAAGTTAAACTCACTTTTCATTTAAATGTATAGTGGTATATGATATTGAGAATCTCCACTAGAATAATCCTAATGATTCTGGTAGAAAAACCCTCACCTTTATAAAAAACATTTTAATCCAAAAATTCAATTGGTAGCATGAATCCAAGTACCTATCTTGGGGAGAATTTTCTCAAGATATATTTTAATCCATGATATCCCTAAAACAATGTATGAAAAACTATATCCAATTACTATTTTTATGATCATTACTCTAAAAATTGAGGATAAGGTAGGTGAAAAAATAAATCAAATGGAGTCTCACCTAGAATTTAATCTAAAAAATATATGTTATAACTAATTTATCATATAGATAATTCATAAAAAATATTCATACTATAAAAAAAAATTATTGACATGAATAAAATAATATAATACCTAATAAAAATAAATTTATTTATTTTTAAAAATCATGATAAAAAGATATGAACATTTAATACATTATATAGGTAAGAAAAATATAAATTTACAACACCAATCACTTATAATTTAAAAATAATTTATAATCCATAAATAAAAATATCAAAAAACAATTTGTATTTTTAAATAGTTCATATTTTATTATTTAAATTATCTCATAAAATTTGAATGATATTAGGGAAAATAGCCTCTTGATCCTACTTTTTTGTGTGTTTTATTTTTTAACCAATGTGAAGTGTCTAAAAATTTTATTGAAAATATTTATGTAAAATCATGAGTGATGATGAATGTATTGGGAATTGGAAGAGGAACAAAAAAAGTATTGTGAATATTAGTTTTGAGTAATTTGGCTACTATATATTAAGTGAATTGGTGTTAAGTTTAAAATTGAGAGATGGTTTTATATGTTTCATTTAATTATTAAAATGAAAAATTATGGTCTTATAATTGGGGTTATGAGAGTTTATTCACATATAGATAAAATGTATTTTGGATATGTTTTGTAGTTTTAACCATATGGTTGGATGTTTAAATAATATAAATATATGGTTTAATTTCATTAGATGGAGATGAGGAAATTTAAAAAAGAAGTTGTGAGGGATGGAAGTTGAGTTTGATAGTTTTAACATTTTACATTGTTGATATATGAATTAGTAATCGTACCTCAACTTCATATTAGTGATTTTGGGTGAGTGTTGTGATGATATTTTATTAATGGAAACTGTGTGTGATTTCCTGATTTACTCTTAGGAAATAATCCTTATTTGTTTATAAAAAATACATCCCTCAAGACAATACTTCCCAAACATTGAGGATATCAAATCTATTCATCCATGGTTAATGGAAGACTTGTGAGAATAAAATATATTAAAAATAACACTTGTTACAATGATCCATAAGTGAACATAGGTATTGGTTATGGTTTCCTAGTATTTCTATGGTGATAGAAGACCCTAAGAGATATATTTGAGGGTGTTATAAGAATTTTGTTTAATAAACATGTAGTGTACGTAGAGAGAAATTGACGTGTGTATCATTGAATAGTGGTGATTTTCATTATTTAAAAACATCCACAACAATATTTTTATGAAATTGTACAAATCATATTACATATGTGATTTCTTCCTTCCATGCCACACCAAAATCTGAATGTAGTGTGTTTGTGATATCAAATAATGATTCTAATAGTTTAATGATCCATTATTTGAGATCTTGAGAAACATTTCACCAAATTGAGTATAGAATATTATTTATATATGATATGGTGTGCCAAATATCAATGGAAGAAAAGTGACATAAAATTATCACCATAAAATCAGAATGAAGATAGTGGAGATAATATAACGGAGTACATAAGAGTAAAATGTATAAGGTTTATAAAATGTGAAAAAGTAACTTATAATGAATATCTTCAACATTGAAAAGGGTAGATGAATAATTTAGAAGAGTTTCCATGAGTTTGTAAGAATAATTCATTGAAATCAATAGAGTTTTTTTATTTCTGAAGAGTAAAACTATATTCATAAGAGTATGTTAAAAACATTGTAAGAGTAACTCAAGGTTCTGAAGTATAATTAGAGTGATCAGAAGAGTAACTGGTAACATCATAAGGATTTGGTAAAATTTTATAAGACTCTTTGCATAATTATTTAACATATATAACATATGAATTTTCAAATTTATAATACTTTTACGGTTTTTCATTGTACTGAATATTTCACTGAATAAATATTATGATGATATTTTGAGTGTTTAAAAACAAATATCCAGATGTATTTCGATGTGATTTTATTGATAATTTAATAAAAAAAATATAAAAAAATTGAACCATAATTAATGGATAAATTATGATTGGTGTATTTCATGATAAAATATATACGTGGAATTATTTCAATATAAATATTGTATGAAAACATATAGTGGAAAGAATATTATCCATAAATTTATATTATTATAAATTGAAATATACATGAATTATAGTACAAACAATCTTGGAGTTCTAATTTTAAGTATTATGGAAAACCAATGCTACTACATGTATCAGATCTGTATTATATATTTTCAAGAAATAAATTTATGATAAATAACATATTAGATAAAATTTATTCATCCTATAAAATTAAAGACTGAGAGGTCAAGTGGTCCAATGCCATTCCTATGCACTGAGGATGATGAAAAGACGAAAATGAAGAATAATAACTTGAGCAGTTCTATCACACGAAATAGATAACAAGAATAAAAAATAAATATGGATAAAAGAATGTTTTTTGGAATCTCTTTCACATTGGAAGAAGAACATTCATTCATTTGTTAAAGAGAAAATAGAGAAGAGGAAGCAGAATAAGAAAAAGAACATGAACAAAAAGAAGAATAAGTACTAGAAGAAGAAACCAAATTATTTTTCTATGAAGAATTTGTATCATCCCTTGAGTTTAATACTTTATAGAGGATTAAAAATAATAATTTTCATGTATTTTTATGCATAATATAATAAGAACTGGCTAGAAATTGTTCAAAGCAATAAGAAGAAGAAAGTATCAACACTTGAATAACCCATTAACAGTCTATATTTGTGAACGATGACTTGATTTTTACCCAATTTTATAATATTTTTAATGTGTGGGGGTGCATCATAAAATATTGTAATACATGTATCATGATTTTAGAATAATACCTTCTCATTATATAATATGGGTTTATTATTAGTGGGTCATCTGATTGTGTTTTGACAATGTCACGCTAAGTATTAGTCTTTATTTTTGAAAGGTGATCCATATAATTCAGTTGTCCCAGTTCATTGTATTTGTATGTGTTGATAAATGAAAAAAATGTGAGAATATCCCTTCAATAAACCATGTATATGTAAAATAAAGCGATAAAAAGATAAAAAAAATTAATGATACCCCATCACTAATTCTCCCCCTTCTGGTGTTGATCATATCACAAAGAGGCCATAAAATTGGTATTAGAGCCAAGTCCCACCAAGGATTGGATTATATATTTTTTATGTTACTCTCTTTTTGAAGATTCTAAAATATTTTTGGATTTATTAGGAAGTGTAGTTTTTGATAATATTTTTCTATATATTATAAAAAAATTATCTCTATCAACAAGATATTGTACATGAAAAGGAAAGGGAATAAGATGTTGAATAAGGCACCCCCCTTATATAAAAAAATATTTCTGGTTTATCAAATCCAAACCACTGATAAAAAAATATCTTCCATGGATATATAATAAAATTTTGTTTAAGATATCACCAACATAATGGATATTACTACCACAAAAAAATTAAGAAGTTAAAGTGATCATGTGGTATATGAAAATTCTTACCAAATTCATTCTCAAGAAGTGACATGAATCAACAGGGATGATCATATATAAAAACATTCTCAGAAAATATCAGTAAATTATTTAATATATATAAGAAATAATTTTCCTAAAGAATTATTCTCTTTTATTTGTGATTTTTTTTAATTTTTATTGTAAAGGATCGCACAATTTTGCTGAGGGGTAAATAAAGTCGATGGATCATTAGGAGAAAAGGATCAAGATAGTGTAAATATGTCCAAGTGATTTGGATCCAATGAATATAAAAACATGGATCAATTAGTTAAATTGACCAAATTTGTGAATAAATAGATTAAATAATTCAATATAATGAATAGCTCAAGAAGACTCATGAAGAGAATATTCATTAAAGGAATCAAAATCAAAATTCTCACATTGGTGTCAGAAATTCAAAGCACTAATTCACAGGATATAGAATAATTGAAAAAGATAGTATGATCTAAGAGAAGGCTATGATTCATGAATATAAAATTCATAAGGTGAGAAAATATTAGGAATAGTTGTTTATTATGATTGAGGATTGCAATAACACTCATAATATGATGTCTCTTGATTGAGAGGACAAATTGGTTGACTTGAAAATGAATCATATTGAGTAATCGCAATAGATAGAGAAAGAATATGAGGTAATAAATTTTTATATTAATGTATATTACATTAAAAGTCCTTCATTTAGTGGTAATAAATTCTTTTCATCATCTAATGATCATTCTCTAAAAGCACCAGTGGATAAAGTACCATCTAAATCAATATCTAATATTTCTTCTAAATTTATTTTATAAATATTCATTCTTTAAAAATATTTTTTTTTAAAATATACATAAGTAAAATTGGAAATAATAATACCATTACATAAATCATAGATAAATGTATGTATAGGGGGATTTATACCCATGAATACCCTCTCAAATTGATGAAAATTCTCAATCACATGTTTCTAAAAAATTCAAAAAATCCGGACTACTAGTAGTTTAAGGAAAAGGAAATATTTTACAATGATTTTATGGTGTTATAATATCTTTGGGTATTGGTAAGTGATTTTTTTGTAAAATAAAGAAATATAAGAAGAATATAAGAATCCAATATCAATGGGGAAGTCTAAGAAACTATAACATCTATTTGTTAAAAGGAAAAATCAGTATACTTCAATTGTATTTGAAAATATTAGAAATCTATATGGAATGTTCGATGAAAGTTATCACAATAATTGGGCATGATGAACTAAGAATTTTTTAAAACTAAATGGAGAAAGAAGACCATAAAATCTGATTATGGAAGGTAATACAACCTTATTAAGGAAATATAGAAGGGTGAAACTAGATTATTCTCAAGAATATTCTAAGGAAGATCTATAGTATATCATTAGGTAATATAAAAAGAAGTCCAATTGGAGTGCTACAGCAACTAGGAAACGTTACATATATTGGGGAATATAGGACATAACATAGATTCATGAAAACAAGACATATATTTATATGTTATTGGAGGTAAGAAATAGAATAATTGGAAATATTTCTAAGAAACCTTCAAAGGTACTGGCTCAATAAAAAACACTCTCAATATTACATCCCTAAACCCACCCTCACATATCCAGTTACGAAATCATAAATATTACATTTTTGACTTTCATATTAATGAAGGTGACCCAATTTTTTATATTTGAAACCCACTATATCAAAATGAAATATTAGATCTCTTATATTTTCAAGGAAGTTTTTGGATTAAAGTATTAGATAATTAAGAAAAACTCTTACTTAAAAAATACCAAATAATTTAAGAGAGTATATTTACCACTATTAAAAATGTTTCTTATTTCATATTAGGTCATCAACATCATCCATTTGATACACTTCTAGAAAAAATTCATTCAAAATCATACTTGACAACCTGGTGAAAAGGAAAGATAATTAGGGTGAACTTAGGTAATTTGTAAGGGAAAACATAAATATTAACAATTGAATGTAATCGGTGTCCAGAAGAAGTGAATAAGGGAATCTTAACATAATAAAAGATCATTAGTACAACATAATAATTATCATAACCATCAATACATAGATCATAAAATATGAAAACATAGAAAAGGTGATTAACAAAGGAAAGAGTCATGAGAATCAATAATCAAGAGCCATGTGATATCAAACTTGATCATTAAAAACATTATAAACTAATAGAAAGAATAGATAAAACTTATTGGTATCATAGAACAACATTATCATAGAACCCTTATGATTAGAATAAACATATGACTAACTTCCAATGTCATTATCTGGAGAACATAATCATTACCTAATGCATTAGGGAACTATCTAGGAACACCTCCTTATAAGATATATTGGGATCGCCCAGTGCTATTTTGGTGCACCCATGTCATCAATAATGTTTATGTAGAATTCATGAATAATAAAAATAATATTTAATTTTATTATAATCTCATTTAAACAACCCTTATTCTTTTCAGAACATGATTAACCCATGGAAAAGAAATGGTTTTGTTATGGCCTGGACCCTCCCGGTCCATTACTTTTCCAAAAACATGGATCCACCGAAATGGTGGCACCGATCATGGTAGCAGTGTGACGGGGGCACTGTGAAGGTGGCACCAGTCATGGTAGCACCATGATGGTGGCACTAATCATGGAAATTTCATGATGGTGGAACTAATAAGGGTAGCATCATGAAGGTGGCACTGTTCACAACATCACTGTGATAGTGGAAACGATTACTGCAGCACCATGATTATGGCACTGGTCACAGAAGCACTATGACGGTGGCACCCTAGTTGTCTCACACTCAGGGTTTCACAACAAAATGGTTGCACCACTAACGGTGTTCCACTGAATCGATGGCACATTGATGGTGGAACCATTATTTTTTCTCACCAAATGGTGTCCCACCCTTGTTCTTTTATTTCCAGTTTCTGAATTTTTCCTCTCCTGCAATGTTGATTTTGATGTAAAAGTATTTTAATACCACATTCAATTCCATTTAAATCCTAGAAATGATATCTAAAATCACCCAAGAGTTGGGAAACCATTGAATTACCAAAATGTGTGGCTTTTCCAAGGGGTCACACCCTTTTTCCTTACATTTTAGTTACACCCCCTTTTACTCATTTTCCATTGTTTAAAGGAAACCTTTTAAACTCCCAGCCGTTATGGAAACCTCTCCAATGAGAATTATAACATGAAAATTAATTCAATCATGTGTAACCACAAAACCACCTGGAGAAACCATGATCCACCATTAAATTTGTTCAATATTTCATATCCTGTAACTCCTGGATCTCACATTTTATCACAGGAGGATTTTTTCTTCTTCATGGATAGTATCTTTCCTTTTCTTAGTACGTTTGGAGACCCCCACCCCTCTTGAGGCCAGTGGTGTGCCTATGCTGCATCCTTTCTTCCTCACTCTTATATTCCTCAGAGTTCTTCCCCTACAAGTCATGCATACCCAGTTCTCGGCGCGTAGAGGAAACATCCATTGGTGATCATCTAGGTAGGGTTCATCCCTTATTGTGTATCAAGAGGGGTGGGTGTGATAATGTTTCCTTCAGGGGTGGATGGAACCAAACATTAACGTAGATAATAAATGGACATTTAAAAAATTAAGGGGTGTTTTTTATGGAGATTGTTCCCTCTTATTCCATGGCTTTTATGTTGTGAATTGTATGGGCAAATATCCCCTAGAAATCATGGCCATTTTTGGTCTTTCCTTACTCACTAATGAACCCCTATCTTCTATGAAGATGAAATTTCTATAAAATAGAAATTAGTTAATCGCGTAAACATGGTTGATTAAATGGATGTCCAGTGAACAAGAATCCTTGTCTGATCACCCCAGTTAACCAAACAAAAAGAAATAACTTAATGAAGGCTGTGTATGAATATGAAAAACTCCCTAGATCGATCTTGGTAACATGTTTGGTTTTTCTGCATGTTTCTTGTGGGGTGACGTGGATGGGGATGAGATCCGCTATTGTGAAGTGGTTGGTTTTTGGATCTAAAGATCTGTGGGGTTGTATATTGGGGCTTTTTTTGGTTTTAGTACTTCTAGGGATCTCACATATCCCTTTTATTGTTGTGAATTTACAATATAATTTGGTGTAAATGATTAATTTGATGCTTTGTTGTTTTTCCATCATTGGATTGTGGCTATGCCTATTAGTTTCTCAATAGTGGATAATTATTTAAATGGAATCACTTGAATATGTAAACAAGAATGGGGTCAATGGTGAATTGTTTTCTAGGAATGTACTGCTACTTACTTGAGGTTTTTGTGTATCTTATGAATGAATATTAATAAGGTTGTTTGTTTATGGTCTATTTTTGGATCCCCATGGTTTTGATGAGTTCTTGTTTACGTATATGTATAATTTTGTTCTTATGTTTCTTATTCGCACCCCACCCAAGATGTGCACTTCGTGCCGGACACCCCCATTTCAACGGGAGGGTGTTTTCACAACAATATTATATGTGGCTGGTTACTATCTCCAATTTTATCCATTTCCCGAGTAGGCCAAGACTCTTCTAAAAGTCTATGATGGCCTGAGGTCCATTCTATCGTAATATTCTTTGAGAAGTGAAGTTGTGGTCATTTACCCAGGTGTGCATGGGAAGGTTGTTTCCCAACAGTCTTTAGGTTGAGGCCCAGGTGTCTTTGTGTGTGGCATTAGTTGTTCTGGACTAGGTGGCTTCGGGCATGGTAGTAATTGTTCGGGCCCAGGTGTCTATGGGTGTGATTATGTGTGGTTGTTGTGGCCTAGGTGTCTGGGGCGGGATTTGCGGTTTTGGTAGCCCAGGTGTGGGGGGGGGTATGGTAGTGGGACTCCGATGAGAATGGCAGGGGAGGTTTGATATGTAGTATGTCTTCAATAACCAGTGGAAGAGTGGTGGGGGGTACCCAAACATCAATGTGTTATTACCATTATTTACCTAACTTGTGTTATTTGGGGAGAGTTCCTTGGTGAGGTTGGGTGGCTAGTTTCCTTGATAGGTGCTTTGGTTATCTCCTTCTTCTCATGAGCAATTAGAATGCCAACCCACATGTGCATGAGAGCATTTGGTTTTCCCTAGTGATTATACATGAAAGATCACCCTATGTATATAAAACTAAATTCAAGGTTCCAGGAGGACTTCGAGGACCGTGCCATACCCTATTAGCTCAGACACTGGGACATTTGACATTGTTGTTTTTCTTTTCATTTGGTACATCCCTTTGGATATTTCTTGTACTTTGTAGCACTTATTATTGGAACATACGTATGGGAATGAATTGTTATGCCTATACTTTTACTTCCATTTTTGGTGTTGTTTGGGATTTACTATCTTATCTCCTGATCCTACTAAGTAAAAAGGGAAATGCCTTCCATATTACGTTTCATTCTATACCATTGGTGCTAGTCGCCACTCCGGGGCCTATTGACGATAGGTCTCGGAGGGTCATTATCTATCCTTCAATATGAGGAGGGAAGGGTCAGGGAATCTGGTATCCCTTCCCTCATCTTGGTGAAGGTCGATCTTGAAAGAATTGTATCAAAAGAAGGTTGAGAGATAGGATAGTGTTCGGAGCTAGGCACGAGGGGGATTGCATGGGATGGTAGGGCCATAGTGTTAGGAAATCATGGCGCATGAAATAGGGAAAGGAAGACCGGCTAGGACATAGGATTTGAGGGCCCCTCATGATCTGATGCAAGGATTATGGACCTACCAAATGACCATGTGAGGCTACGATAATTGCAGGGTAGAGACCCTGGGAAAGGTACTTGCATCATAATGACTTGTGTTCATGTGTGTCATTGGTACTTTGGGGATTTAAAATAAATAAAAAGTTTATGAAAAATTTAAAAGCAATCATCTACACTGCTCAGGCTTAGGCATTTCTTTTTTACCTTGCATCTATGGCACCCACATGAAGACCATGAGTAGTGTGGGTGATCGAGGCCCAGGGGGCTGATTTAACTGATTAGAAGTGGTTGATCAGTAGAGGGAGGAGGGCTGGTGGAAGAAGACTCTTTGTTCCTTTTAGTAATAGACCCTCGGGAGGTATGAGGGTAGCGTCTAGAACATGGATATTGAGAGCTGGCTTGAGGATTTGGTGATAGCTTTGAACATAATATCGGCTCCGAAAAAGAACTGGGTTCCACTGGCATTAATCCAGATGTGGGGAGTGGCACGTCAATGGTGGACGCTCTATCATGGGTAGAAGAGGGAGGCTAAGGATTTGTAGACTCACTTCGAGAGGGAGTTTTGGGAGGAATTCCTCTCTTCCATGATGAAGTCTAAGAGAAGACAAGAGATACTCTCCCTTCAGTAGGGGAGTATGTCAGTGAGGGAGTTGGGGATCATGTTTAAGGATCTCCTTCTTTTTTTCACTTGACCTCCTTCTAGATGAGAAGTCTCAGTAAAGACTTTTAGAGGAGGCACTCTGACCTTATTTTTGGTATGTTGTTACTCCCTTCACTCTACCATCATACTTGGTGGTTCAGAAGAAGGATGAAGTGGTGTAGAGGATACACATGTTGGGAGTTGTACTGCGAGAGAGGATCCAGTTGGGATTTTTAAAGGGAAAGGCCATCAACAACAGGCCTCCAACGTCAGGGCCTTCCTGGTAATGGCCAATGGGGAACATGCCCATGAAATTACAGTTTTGATCTCTCGATCCTCACCCCTTCTTTGAAGATCCAACACCGAGATGGTTCATCATTGGAATTCATGGGAACCTTCAGAATCAGTGCCAGGACCGAGTGCAGTATAGCAGAGCTGGGCAGGTTCAACGCCCACCCCATCAGTAGCAGTTTCCAACCAAACCCTTTCAGCAGTAGCAGCAGCAGGGACATCGAGCTCCCTATCATCTGAGAGTAGACATTGCGGAAGGATTTTGACCTCAGTTCGCTCCTCAGGATCCTATAACACGGCACGGTTGGGGAGGCGGCTAATAGACAAGGGGCAGAAGGGCTGGGCATGGGCAGTTGGGCATCGCAGCGGCAGTAGTTTCAGTCAGGCCAGAGGACATTCGAAGTAAAATCAGCTTGTTTAGCACTCTTACCTATGAATTTTTTGATTCTGGATCCTCATACTCCTTTGTTGCACCCCTACTATCCCATTATTTGGGTTTAGACGCAGAGAGGCATCATGTGCCTTTTTTATTACGCTAGTCGGAGGCCAGGACATCCTGTCTCATGATTTCTAGGGATTTAGAATGATGTTAGGACCACATCAGTCTAGTGGATACCATATTTTTCTTAAGATTAAGTTGTATGATTTCATTCTAGGCATCTATTGGTTGTTCTCTGTAGGTTCCATTATTGACTACTTCTGAATAAAGGTCATGTTTTTCGATATGGGCAGACAATGTGTGTCCGTGATCTATGAGTAGGGTTTCTAGGAATGAATTCGGTGAGTGGAGCCCCTTATTTATTTGTTAGTTGAGTTCTCAGTGGATTCAGTAAATATAAAGATGGTGGAATTCTCAAGGATCATCACTGAGTTCCTGGACATCTTCCCTAGAGAGGTGGTGACTCTACCCCCTCAATGTGATATTGATTTTGGCATAGACTTGCAACCCGGTGCCCATCCGATTTTGATGTCTCCCTATTGTATGGTGCCTTCTGTGTTGTGGGAGTTATCGATTCAGATGGGTGATCTAATGAAGAAGAGTTTTTCTCGACCAAGTGCGTAATAGTGGGGTGCTCTAGTCTTATTCGCAAAGAAGGTAGATTGTGGTCTCAGACTGTGTATAGACTACTAAAGGCTAAACCAAGTGACAGTCAAGAACCGTTAGACCCTCCTGAGGATTGAAGACCTTTTTGATCAGTTGAAGGGGTCAGGATGGTTCCCCAACATTTCCTTACAGTCAGAATATCACCAGTTCAGGGTGAAGAAGGGCGACATATCTAAAAGTTCCTTTAGGTACAGATATGGGCACATTTAATTCTTGGTCATTCCATTCGGTTTTACGAACACACCAGCCATATTCATGAGGCTCATGAGCTACGTATTATGGGAATATTTGGACCGGTCCATAGTCATGTTTACTGATGACATCCTGATCTGCTCAAGATTAGATGAGGACCGGACCAAGTATCCAAGAATGGTTTTAGGGGTTCCCCAACAGCACCAGTTCTAAGGGATGTTGTCTAAGTGAATGTTCTAGACATTAGAGGTTCACTTACATAGAAACATGGTGTCTGAGTAGAGAATAGTGTTTGATCCGTCAGAGGCTAAAGAAGTTGTTTCTTAATAAGAACCAGCGAATGTGATAGAGGTTTCTAGATTCCTGGGTCTGACGGGCTATTATCATAGTTTCATTCCCAAATTCTCTTGATATGAAACTCATTTAAATTCTTTGACCAGAAATGATCAGGCCTTCATATGGAGATAAAAGTTCTAGGAAGCCTTCAGTTATCTGAAGTGGAAGCTAGTTAGTGCCCCAGTACTGAGGTTTCTAGAATAAGGGGTGATGTTTGAGGAGTTCTGTGATGATTTAGCACAAGGAATGGTGTGTGTGATGATGATAAAACATGGGTGATCTATTATGGGTCTAGGTAGTTACATCCCCATGAGCGTAACTATGCCACCCATGACTTAGAGCTTGCAGAAATTGTTTTCTCACTACAGTTGTACTCGCACTACCTCATTAGGGAGCGCTTTGTGGTCTTCAAGGATCATAATATCTTGAGGTATATCTTCCCTCAGTGAGACCTGAACATTCGGTAACAGAGGTGGATGGAGTTTCTTCAGGACTATGACTTCAAAATTTCCTACACCTCATGAAATGGGAACGTGGTGGTCGATGCCTTGAGTAGGAAGTCATGAAAGGATGTTGTTCAAGAAAGAGCAGATTCATGGATGGCGATAGAAGAGTTGGATACCCTACACCATGAAGCAAGGGTGGAGGTTGGAAAAGGCTATCTATTCCAAATGATATTTTAGTTATATCTATTATAGCTGGTGGAGGAGTCTCAGTGGGGGGGACATAGAGGCTGAAGTGATTAGCGATCATGTTATCCAGGGGGGTGCACTGGGAGGATGGTCGAAAGATGAGCAGAATCAGATGTTGTTTCATGGAATGTTCTTTGTCTCGATGGAAATGTGTAAGAGAGTTCTTGGTGAGTTTTAAAACTCACCCCTGGCAGTACACCCATGAGTTTAAAATATGTACGAGGGATTGAGTGGTTAGTTTTGGTGGCCCAAGGTGAAGCGGGTAGTGGAAGAGTTTTTTGTGAAGTGTCTCATGTGTTAGTAGGCGAAGGCTAAAGACCGCATCATAGGAGGCTTTTTATAAACTTTTTATTTCCCCAAGTTGATGTTGGAAGACATCTCAATGGATATTTTCATAGGGATACTCCGAGTTCAAGGGGTTTGCGATGCTATTTGGGTTGTGTTGGACCAGTTGACGAAATCATCTCACTTCCTAGAAATCTAGGAGTCGAGTGTAGTGGATGCCTTAGAAAATGGGTACATAAACAATGTGGTGTAGTTTCATGGATTTCCAAGATTATATAGTCTAGGATCAAGATACATTATTTACCTCACATGTCTGGAAAGGATTGAAACATTCTTTTGGAACCCAGCTTTGCGTTAGTACTGTCTTCCACCGCCAGACCGATGGGTAGATAGAGTGCACCATCCAGATGTTTTAGGATATGCTACGAGCATATTTTTGGGACTTTAGGGGATCTTCAGTACGAAACGTTCCTCATGCAGATTTTTCCTAAAAAATAGTTATCACTCTACCATTGTCATGGATCCATTCAAAACCTTATACGGGTGGTCGTTTCACTCACCCGTGTGTTGGACAGAGGTCGAGGAAGTAGGTGTTCTTTTCCTGGAGGTGGTGGAGAGAAAGAATGATAAGGATTATATTATACGAGAGAGGATGAAGGTGGATTATGATCGGAATAATTAATATGGCGATCATATGAGGATACCCTTGGAGATCAAGGTCGGGGACCACAGATTCTTGAAGGTCTCCCTCAGCGTGGGAAATAGAGGTTTAGAAGAAGAAGAAAGCTTTCTATTAAGTTCACCAGACCCTTAGAGGTGTTTCAGTGGGTTAGATAAGTGTTCTATCAACTAGATCCACCACCTCCACTACATAAGGTTAATGATGTCTTCAATGTGTCCTAGCTTTGTCGGTATCTGCACAATGATTCACACATTCTCAACTGGGGGAAGCTGGATATCAAGGACGAAATTACATTTGTAGATATACCCATTATGATCGAAGGTTGTGAAGAGAGGTTACTTCATGGATTAATAATTCCTTTGGTTCATGTGTTATAGAGGAATGGTAACCTCGACAAGAGTACCAGGGAATACGATACACAGATGTGTGCCCAGTACCCAGATATTTTTTCAATTTTGTTTTGTTATTTTTTGTACTTGTTTATGATGAAGTGTGTGAACTTTTAAACTAGGATATGGATTATTTTCTTTGTCCCCTGGATGTTTGTAAAGATTCATGTCTATGGAAAGGGGATGACCTGATCCCAATGAAAGACACATTAAATTCGATGTTATTAAACTTGTACAGGTGAGTCAATGCTGCCTAAAGCAGCTAGTATCTTAACATGGGGGAAGGGGATCCCTAATCCAAATGTCTAGATGGTATTAAATTTACATTTTTGTGTGGTTACATGATGGAGAGGTGTTTATAGATGTCGAGGAGGTTTACTCTAGAGAGGTATCTTTCGAGGTGGTTGTTCGGACCCCTCTTTTTTCTTTGGGTCTAGTTTCGATTATCAAAGATGGTAATAGTTTGAGTGGTATATAATGTAATGGAAAGGAACCTCCTGGTCTATTACATTGAGAAAAACATGGTTCCACAAAAATGGTGGCACCAATAATGGATGAACCGTGATAGTGGAACCGGTCATTGTAGCACCATGATGGTGGTATTGGTCACGGAAACACAGTGATGGTGGCACTGTAGTGGTCGCACCATCAAGGTCGCATAGAAAACGATGTAACCACTTATGGTGTTCCACCAAACCGGTGGCACCGTTACGGTGTATCACGAAACGGTGTCCCACCCTTGTTCTTTTTTTCCAGTTTCTGACTTTTTCCACTACTAAAACATATCTTATGAAGTAAATTTTTTTTAAAACCACTTTAAAATTATATTAAATCCCAAAATGATATCAAAAATCCCCCATGATCTAGGAATCCCATGACTTACCAAAACATGTTTCTTTTCCTCAGTGTCATGCCCTATTCTCGTACTTTTCAGTTTCAAGCCTGTTACACTTTTTCCTCTGTTGAAAAGAAACCCTTTAAACTCATAGGCATTATGGCCACATCTCCAATGATAGTTATTAAATGGAAATTTATTCCATCATTTGTAACTACCAACCACATGGAAAAACCTTAATACACCTTCAAATCCATTCAACATTTGATATCCCATAACTCCAGGATCTCACCTTTTATTGCATGAGGACATTTTATTCTTCTTAGCTGATCTTATTACTTTCCTTACTGCTTTTGGATACCCCTCCCCCCTCTATAGGATAATGGTTCCCCTATAATGGAGCCTTTTCTACTCACTCTTGGAGTCCTCTGAGATCCTCCCCTATATGTCACGCATCCCTAGTTCTTGGAACTTGGAGAAAACATCAATCATTGATCATTCATGTAGGGTTCTTCCTTCATCCCTCTTTACTGTGTCTCATGCGGGGTTGGTGTGAAAATGTTTCCTTCATGGATGGATGAAATCAAACCTTAAAAAATATAATAAACATACTTTTAAAGAATAAAGGGGTGTTTTTTATGATGATGTTGTACTCTTTTACCCTTTCTTATATGTTGTGAAATGTATGGGCTTATGTCCACGAAAAATCATGGCCATTGGTGGTATTTACTTATGAAATAATGAACCCCTATCTTTTGTGATGATTGAATGGATGTAATATTAAAATTGGTTAATCACGTAAACTCGGTTGATTAAATGGATGTCCAGTGAACAAGAATTCTTATGTGATCACCCCTATTAACCAAATGGAAAGAAGGAACATAATGAATGGTGTTTTTGAATTTTAAAAACATCCGTGGTCTATCTTAGTTTCATGTGTGGTTATTCTTCTTCATGCTTGTGGGGTGACGTGGATAGGGATGGGATCCCTTGATGTGTAGTGGTTGGTTTGTGAATATGAGGTCATGTGGGGCCATATTTTGGGGCTTCTTTTGGTTCCAGTACTTCAAGGGATCTCACAGATCCCTTTTTTTGTTGTGACTTGACAAAAGAACTGGGTGTGAATGCTTAATTTGATGTTTGGTTGTATTTATTTCTTTGGATTGTGGTTATGCCTATATGCTTCATGGTAGTAAAGAAATATTTAAATGGAATCACTTGAATATAAAAAAAGAATGGGTTCAATGGGGAATTATTTTTTGGGAATGAGTTTTGACATGGTTGTGGTTATTGTGCTTCATATGAATGAATATTAACGAGGGTGTCTATGTATGGGATGGATTTATAACCCCTAGTTTTAGATGATTTCTTGTTTACCTATATGTATAATTTATTTCTTATGTTTCTTATTCATGCCCCACCCATGTTGAGGACTTCATGCCGGACACCAACATTTTATGGGGGAGCTTGTTTTTTCCAACACTCCTATGAGTGGCTGGTTATTAGTTCCTTTTCTGCTCCCTTTATTTAGTATCCCAATACTCTTTGTGGTAGGTTGTGATGGAATAAGGTCCATTTTAGATCAAGATTCATCAGGTAGGGTAGTTGTGCTGGTTTTCTCAAGTGTGTGCGGGTTGGTTTTTTTATAAGTGTCTTTAGGATGAGGCCATGTTGTCTTTGGTCATAGAAATATTTGTTCTCAGCAGGTGTCTTCGGGTATGACGGTATTTGTTCTAACCCAAGTGTCTAAAATAGTGATTACATGTGGTTTTTGTGGCCTAGGTGTTTGTGGGTAGGATGTGTGGTTGTTGTAGCCCAGCTGTGTATGGGAAGGGTATAGTAGTGGGACTGCAGTGAGAATGGTGGGGGAGGTATGACGTGTAGTATATCTTCAATAACTAGTGGGAAAGTGGTGCGGGGTACCCAAACATCAATGTATTATTAATATTATTTTACCTGACATTCGTTATTTGGGGTGTGTTCCTTGGTCAGGTTGGAGGATAGTTTCTTAGATAGGTACTTTGGTTATCTACATCATCTCAAGGGGAATTACAATGCCTCCCCACATGTGCATGAGAGATTTTGGTTTTCCCTACTGTGTATACCTATATTCTCACTCTACATATATAAAACAGCTTTCAAGATTCTTGGAGGACTTCAAGGATCTTGCAATAACCAATTAGCTCGGACTCTAGTACCTTTGGCGTTTCCATTTTTCTTTTCATTTTCTACTTTAATTTGAAGATTTATTTTACTTTGTAGCTATTATTTTAAGAACATGCATATGGGAATGAATTGTTTTTTATTTAATTTTACATCATGTTTTGTTGTTGTTTTGGATTTTCTATCTTATCTCTTGATCCTACTAAATAGAAAGGGTAGTGCCTTCTATATTACATGTGATTTTATACCCTTTTTTCTAGTTTCCAATCAGTGGCCTGTTGAAGGCGGGTCTCGGGTGGTCATTATATCTATATAAACTTGAGGAAGGAAGGGTTTGGAAATATGTTGTCCCTATCATCATCTTGGTGAATGTGGGTCATGACAGGTTTCCATAAATATCTCTTTGAATCAATATTGAGAATTGGAAAAGAAACAGGTTCCATATATAACACTTTAAAACATGATTGTCTCATGGAAAAAAATGGATTCCAAAAAAATCACATCGAAACATGATTAACCCATGGAATAAAATAGCTTCCATAATAATTCATTTGAAACAATCATAAATCATGCATAAAAAATGAGGATGGTATCTTCATAAATTATCTTTATTGAGTCCTAGGTAACAACAATGGTTATTGTCATTAATAAAGGTATATACCATTAAAATATCATAATATTTTTGGGAAATTAGATGATTCAATTCAAAAAAAAATATTTAAGACTAAAAAATATAAAAATATTGTGAAAAAAATCATTAAAAACATCCTTGGGAACATTTAAAGGAATCATTAATAACATTTAAAACATATCTTCATGAAAATATATTTTCTATATTTAAAAATAATTTAAAACAATAAAACATTTAAAAAACTATTTTTATTGAAAATAAAATTTAAAAATAATAAGGGATAATTAAAATTTGATATTGATCATGAAAGATAGAAATTTATTTCATTTCATACATCTTAAAAAAATATTATATATATATTTTTTTGGATAAACAAAATAGTAATTTTTTAGAAAATGAAATAAATATTAATTTAAAAATATTTTTTCAAAACCCATACATGTCAAAAAAATTGATTAAATGTCATTTAAATATTTTTAAAAACTTTTTTTAAAACATTTTTTAAAACATTGTTTTTGAAGAAAGTAGGATTTCTACCGAAGAGGTAAATAAATATGATTTTACATAAATACATTATTTATAAATCATAAGTACATAAAGAATAAAAAATGAGGGGAAAACATTTACTATCATGAAATTAAAAGAGGCTAATAAAATTTGTGAGTTTCATGAGAGATGTATCATAATATTTCATCATCAAAAATATAATAATAAATAATTCAGATAAAAGATGAGATTTTATCATTAAACACTTACCAATTTGGTAACACTTTAATTGTTATTCACATAAAATAAAAACATAAAATATATTTCTAAAATTCCATGATGTATAAGGGATTAAGGATATTTCATGTAAAGTATATAGTATATAAACCAAAAAATAAAAAATTTGATAATATGAAATATGTCTCACATAAGTAAAAGTGAGATGAGAAAAACCCTAACCTCCAGTCTAGAATTTACTCGTATATCATTTATGTCTTGTATAATAAGATTAAATAAACTATGTTATTTGTAAATATCATTTTATATGTTTAAAATTTATAATTAATTAATTAAATTTTTTATTTACAATGAAATATTTAAATATTTAATCGATTTAGTTCTCATCGGGTATTCTACGGACATTTGGTTCATTATTTCAAAACAGTGTTGTTGTGTTTATCATGGTCAAAGATGTAATTATTTAAAAATATATAGAATAATAGTCATTAAATATTTTTATTTTTACTTCTAAATTGTTCATTTAAAAGGAATCATGAAATAATTTTTTTGAGAAATGAAGTAAATTATGAACATGGAAATAGTAAGGTGTACAAAAGCTGGAGTAACCTTTCTATTTTTAATAGTCATTATGAAATAGAATTAACTAATATTTTATATTTAAATAATAAAAATAATATCATATATAAAATATTATTTAATTAAATATACTTATATATATCATCTTTGTGGTGTGGTGATGAGATGTGAGTCGCATCGCTTCGTGAAGGTGGTAGTCCCCACAAACACGATGGAAATTATTATTTTCCATTGAGTGAAAAGGTATGAAATAAATTGTTATATTATATTTAAAAAATAATAAATATTACATAAATATTATTATTATTTCATTTATATCACATATAATTATTAAAATTTTCTTTATTAGCTTCCATGTAAAGCATTAGTGAAAAACGAATTACATTGCTTCGTGAGGCGGTAGTCCACCATACACAAGAGCGGTGTTATCTTATTCACCCCCAATATTAAATTAAGAAGTATTATGTGATATAGTAACTAAATAAGTATAAATAAGTTAAAAAAATCATATTTTTGATTTATATACATCGTTACAGAAATTCGTAAGAGACGATGATGGAAAATGAATGACATCAGTTTGTGAGGTGATAGTATGTCATATACACAAATGATGATTTAGTATCCCATTTAATAAATGAAAGGGGGAATTTATATTATTACATTAATATAATAACATATAATTATATAATATATACTATTTTAATCATATTATCATTGTCAAATTTGATTTTAAGGGTGTGAAATAATATATAAAACAAAAATTCCTAGTTTGGAATTTTACCTCTTCTCAGGCAACCTCCTTAGGATTATACCTAATGTATTGCTTGAAAAAAACATTAACTAAAAAAATGATTATAGGATGAGGTAATTTAATTTTTAATGTTAATTGGGTAGTTCTTGTCCTATCCAAAAGGGTTATGAATTTTTAATAAGAGGCGAGGTGTGTTCTTTTATAAGTGATGTGAGTGGTGCACCTTTAATTTTTGAAAAGGAATCGGTGGGCCCATGTTTTTATTATGAAATAAGGCTAAAATTTGATCATTCTCAACACTTAAAAATTATAGGGTCCAAATATTCCTATATAATAATTTTTTTTCTTCTTTTTGTGTCATTTGTAACATTATCTATTTAGTATACAGCATGTAAACTCATTTTCAACATAAACAAGGTAATGTATTTTTACTATTTTCACTATCCATTATAGTAAATGATTATGTTTAAATTGTTATATAATTTAAATTATTCATATTATAAAATATTTATTCCATTTACCAAATTAAATTTATAGATGTTTCAAAATAAAATATAAAACAAGACCCACAGATGTGTTGAAAAAGAGGGTTTTCGAGAAGTGTATTTTTCAAGAAAAAGATAATTTTATATTTTTTATGTGAATAAAAATAATCATTGTATGAATATAAAGGAATTTTTATTGATATATAATATAAAAATTAAATAAAAACCATTCCACATTAGATATTATTAAAATTAATTAATAAGGACTAACATTATGTACATTCAAATAATTTTGTGAGAAAATACAAATTTAAACCCAAAGACAATCGAATACTAAAATATTATATGAAGTGGAATAAAAATAAATTAATTGTATTAAATATAATTAAATAATAATTATTTCAATTTAAATCATATTTAGAACATAATTTGGATTTTGAAATTATTACTTTATTAAAAATAAATAAAAAATTTAGGAAAATCAATATTTTTACTATTCACCAAAAAAACACAAAATTTCCCACAACTAATGTTTTATATAAAAATTTAAAAATTGAATTAAATTTTACCACTTGAATTTTACAAATCATCAGAAAATATATTATAGTTTTCTATTCTGGAAAATAATTATAAATCCTTTTTTAATAAACCATATTTTTGAAGAATAAAATGACTTTTCTAAAAATTGATTGATTACGTACTAAAGATTAATGAATAATTTATATTGAGTAAAAAAATTATATAAACATATATATATCATGAGTTATTTTAAACTATTTATACTGACCAATTTAATAGTTATATATTTCATTAGTCGTTTATGCTTGGTGTTGTGTGACAAGTACTCTATCGAACATAGTTATCTTTTGTAAAATTAAAAGGTATTACATCATCCACCCTTTAATAAATTTTTTCCCATAATTTAAATATTATATCAGTAATCAATATGTGGATATTTGAAAATAATTTTTTATCCCACATCATTAAAATGGATAATAAAACATCCCCTTCATTAAATAAAAATGGAAGCATGAAGGTCATATAGAAACATACTAGGTTTAAAAATAGAATAATATAGGTGGGAGGTGAATATTTTGACATGAAATAAAATCTTAATACCCAAATAATGATTTATAGTGACGAATATAATTTATCACAAGAAATTGAATTATCAAGATAAAATTAATATCCACAAAACCATGAACCAAAGAGGTATGAAAAAGGTCAATGATTTCATTATAAATGATGGAAATAAGAAAACAATATTCAATATAATTTTCCTATAGTAGGAGAATTTGGTTCAATGTATAGTAATTGTGTAAGTAATTATACTAACTTGATGTGTGAAACATAATCCTTTTGTTAATTTCCTTCATATTCTCTTTTTTTTCAAATTAAGAGTATTGAAACTGAAATCATCATGCCTAAAGCAATAAAATAATATTTTAAAGACCACCAGTCCATAAAAGGTTTAACAAACTATTCCTCTAATCTTTAGAAACTAAGCTAAAAAATTTTTATCTCATGGTAAGATGATTCCAAAAATTTATAACCTTGAAATGATATATTATTCATTAAAATTCAGAAGGAATACCCAAAGTTGAAACTAAATATTTCTATAATACTCTATCCTAAATGTCCTAAATAGCCTTAAATTTAAATATTTTTAATCCTAAAAGTGTGTGTCCTTAAATTCATATTATAAGAATTAAAATATGGTAGTATTATTTTGATATAACATTAATCACTTAGTCACCAAATAACTTTTCATTCTTATGTTCATTTATATGATAAAACACATGTTCTTATATTTACCTTAATATCCAAGAAAAAATAAACAATAATTTTTATCAATAAATTAAAACTAATTTCTTCAAAATTTAAAGTAATACATCACATTAAACTGAAGAATTATATGTACATCAACCCAATGAAACATCCACTAATGTGTCATTAATCAATTTAAGATCTCATCAATTAAAACCTCAAAGGTGTGTCTAAGACTTTGAACTTTTGTTAATCATTAATCATTTAGACCTATGATAGGATCAATTCCTTTTAAGAAAATCTCACATGAAAACAACCTTATATCCAATGTTATCTAAACCATTCCATTGATACCAACTATAACATCCTTGATCCCACACTCTCAGATATGGTGTTGAAAAAAATTACATTTTTTATACTAATGAAGGTAACCCAATATTTCATATAAAAAACATACCATATCAAAAGGAAATTTTGTATCACTTACAGATTAAAGGACCTTTTAGGTGTATATTTTAGATAATTTTTTCTAGATATTAAATAACAAAGTACCTATGATTTTAATATAGTATCATTCCAACTATACCCATCTCTATAGGTTCCATAACATGTCATATATAACATTTATATAAAACCCCTATAGATATAATTCATTTTACATAATACTTTATAACATGTGGAAAAGGAATTATAAGAAGGGTTATATGTAATGATCATTAAGGGTACAAATACGAATTGATAATTAAATTCCATCAGTGAGCATAATAATTGTATATGGGTATGATGAAAATTTCAATGTGCGTGAGTTCAATATAAGAATATTCATACCCATAAATATCTCAATAATAAAACATGAAATCATGGGAAGAGGACTTAAATGAGGTAACTATCATTAAAATCAATAATCATTAGCCATGTGATGTCAATATTTCTTATAAGAAATAATATAAACCCATGGAAAAAAATAGATAAAAAATATTGGTATCTTGAAACATCATCATCATAGAATACTTACAAAACCCTTGAAATACTACTAGAAAAATAGGTATTTGCGACGGGGCATTTGCGACGGGGTCCCGTCGCAAATGGCTTTTTGCGACGGGGGCCCGTCACAAATGGCCAGTTGCTGAAAATGGTGTCGCAACAACAATTATTTGCGACGGGCCTGTCGTTAAAGCCTTTTTTTGCGATGGGGATTCTCCCCATCGCAAATAGTACTCCGTATATTTGTAAAAAACATTTCAAATAGTAATTGCGAAGGGCCCTGTCGCAAATACCTGTTGCGACGGGCCCGCCGCTAATAGTTTTTGCGACGAGACCCATCGCAAAAACTATTTTAAAAAACAAATAAAAAACTATTAATAAATTATTTTAATGTATATAATAATAATACTATTTGCTACGGGCACAGTATCACTTCGCAAATACTATAAAAAAATAAAAATAAATTAATTATTAATAAATTATTTTAGTTAATATAATAATAATCCAATTATAATTCGAAAATAAAAAATAATAAAATATTAATAAATGATTTTAATTAATATAATAATAGAATTATAATTCACAAATAAAAATAATAAATTATTAATAAATTATTTTAATTAATATAATAATAATAGAATTATAATTCAAAAATAAAAAATAATATAATATTAATAAATGATTTAATTAATATAATAATATTAGAATTGTAATTCAAAAATAAAAAAATATTAATAAGTTATTTTAATTAATATAAAAATATTAGAATTATTTTACATTCAAATATTAAAATAATTCAAGTATTACAAAAAATATAATTAAATTATAATATTATAAAATTTTAATATATATATATATAATTTAATATTATAAAATATAAATAATATTATAATTCATATTAATATTTTTATTTCAAAATGTAATATTATTAATATTTTATAATGTGACAAAAATGACGAATAGAAAAAAAATAATATTTTGATTTCAAAAATTTTATAACATAAAAACAAACTCTACTCTGAAGGAGGGGGAGGGGGGATCTGCAGATGGTGGTGGAGGAAACTCCATCCCTAAAGCATGAGTGTGTCGGCGCATGTACTCCATCTGCTCCTGATGCTGCTGCTGCCACCGACTCGTCTGCTCCTCGTACAGCTGCTGCTGGCGTCGACGCTCCTCCTCATGCTGCTGACGCATCTCCTCCTGCTCCTGTCAGAGACTCTCTATCAGTTTAGTCTGAGATCGCAACTGATCCTCATATTGTGTAGAAGAAGAAGATGCATGAGCTCCTCTCGAGCTGGACGCCGACATCGCAGCACTGCCATAATAATCTCCGGGAGTCAGTCGAGAGCTGATACCAACTACCCTTCCCTTATCAAAGGCATACTGTGTGGCCTGCATCCATACCGCCTCATCAAACTGACGGCCAGTGGTCTGATCTGATGACTCGGCCTGACTCTCAGGCCAAGTCTGTGACGCTGCGGCCTCATATGACTCCTGTAGTTTCAATTTAAAATTAAAATTGGGAATATATTATATGCAGTTAATTTTTAAACTTGAAAACAAATAATACAGACCACGATGTGATGCTGACGATCACCTCTGAGCTCCCCAGTAGCAGGATCACTATACATCCTCCGATATACGTCGTACTCCGTAATATCGGGGTGCTCGACAGCCTATAAGAATAAATAATAAACTGTTAATATTTATAGTTATATAAAATATTTATAAATAATGTACGTACCAGATGCTGTCTATGAGTACTGAAAGAATGACTCCCAGCTCGATGAGTCACCTCCTGTCTCCCCCGATTCTGCCTCCCCACCGATGATCTCCTCTGAAAGGCACCACTCAACCAGTGCGCACATAATCCATCCCATACATGGGATGAAATGTACTCTGGTTGGTGTGCTCTACATGACTCGTCAAAATCTGACACTCCTGTTTTCTTCATGGCAGCTTTTCTTAAATTGTGTAAAAACTGAAGAATGCAATCACGCATGGCCACCTCCCATGCCTCGTGAATGGCATCACGCATGGTATCCTCGATCATATACCATAAACCCTACAAATAAATCAAAATATAAAGTTAGAAAAGAAATAATTTTCAAAATAAAAATTATTTATTTACTTACGTACCAACCAAAGGCTGAACATGGCCTGCTGCACATGAATGGAAATCTGCTCCCATGTGGTCCACGGCTAAGAGAAATAGTTGCGCAAAATAGCACTGCCCTGTCCGACTGCTATATGCAGAAAATTGTAAAAATAATAAACATTTATTATGCGAATAGATTAATGAAATCTTAGTCAAATCCACAGGTTATCACACAGGTTATCACACCTTCGTGTGCATGGATCAAACCCAAGACGTGGATGTCGCTCGGGGATGGGGTCAGGAATCATCAATCGTGCAAGACCGTGCCCCCTCTGTGTACTCCCTGGAGCGCCTGCAGGCTGAGGGTCATCTGCCAGCAACTCATCTGCATCGAAAGGCAGGTCAGCATCCGCCAACTCACGAAATGTGGCGTAGTCCATATGAAATAGAAAATGTTAATGTTGTTAGAAAATAATTGATAATTACTATTACATATACATATATACATATTATGATTTTATATAAATACCATGGAATTCTATCAGTGTTCATCTTCATCATTATCTTCATATATGTCAATGTCATATTCATATTCCTTCTCAACATCATCGATATCCATTCGAGTTACAGTTGCTTCATCTCTTACCATTTCAAATTTATATGTGACATCATGAACATCATCGTCATCACTGACTATTAAATGTGGGGTGTCGTCATCGATACTCATGTCTCTTTGTAAAAAAGATTGATTTTGAGTACTCTCTTGAAAAACTTCAATTATTTTCACATCAGTGAAAGCACATTCACTTTGACTAAACTGATTGTCTCGAATTTGAATTTTTATTACACTGCACCAATCAGTCAAGTCTCTTGATGTAGCATAGTACTTTGCGTAATAAACATTATGTGCCTGTTGAGCCAATAAGAATGGTTAATTTACTGCGAGAACACTTTTACATTTCATATCGATGATTCCATGAGTCGGATGAACATGCACGCCTCTCTCTATATCCAACCACCAACATTTGAACATGGGTATGTAATGTTGTCCAAGATAACAGAGTTCAATGATTTCATCAAGTATGCCATAAAAGTCAACTTCATTTTCACGATGATGAGATCCTCTCAAGATAACTCCACTGTTCATTGTTTTTTTCGATTCCCCATATGCATGTGTGTGAAATCGAAATCCATTCACCACATATGAATTATAAGTTTTAACAAGTTTGGAAGGTGGTTACTCAATACACACAACCATTTTTCAATTTTATCCACATGTCGAGACACCTGAAAATTTGTGAAATAATTATCAATATAGTAAAATATACATTGAATGAGTTGCTAAAAGATAAAGAATTTATGTTACCAGTTTTTGAAACCCCTGAGAGAAATTTTTCAGTCGACGTTCTTCGAGAGCAGCTGCTGTAATTTGTGGAATTTGTTTCTTGATATGATTATCATACAACCTATAAAAACCAATGTTATTTACTGTAACATAAATGATAGAATAAGTGATATAAACACTTACAGTACAACCGATGTCATCTCTTCACAGTTGAGCAGAACATACGCATGAGCTCTATGATGTTCATCATCTGAAATTCAGCGTTCATAAACTCTACCAAAACCAAGCTCTGGCTGGTTGAATACAGATAATTGATTGTCGATTTCATCAATATTCCTCTCGTTCCGTCCCATTCGGTTGTGTTTTGAAGGACAATCAGATTCAAAATAATGGGAGCTGAAAAAAGTTATTTCCTCTTGCAAATAAGCTTCTGCAATAGATCCTTCAACAGATGCTTTGTTACGTACTTTTCTTTTCAATTATTGCATGCATCTTTCAAATGGGTACATCCATCAAAACTGTACTGGACCTCCACATTTGGCTTCATATGGAAAATGTAACATCAAATGTTCCATTGAGTCGAAGAAAGATGGCGGAAATATTTTTTCCAGTTTACATATAATTACAACAACATCTTTTTCACGTTTTCCTAGAGCATCATAATCTACTGTAGCATCACAAATTTCTCGAAAAAAAATGAGACATGTCTGTTATGGAATCCCAAATCACAGAATTCAACAGACCTCTTAATCCAATGGGTAGAAGTATTTCCATTATAACATGACAATCATGAATTTTTAATCCAGTAATATGACCATTCTTCACACATCTACCCATATTGTAAGCACATCCATCTGGAAGTCTCAAATCTGCAATCCACTGACAAAATAATAAACGGTTTTTCTTCAGAAAGTGTATAAGCTTCTTTTGGTTTCAGTAACCTTTATATTCTGACATTCTCAAACAGTTCCAATTATGGACGCCTGCAAATTTGGGCAAGATCTAAATGTGCATTTACATTGTCTTTGCTCTTTCCTGGCGTATCCAAAACATAATGAAACAAATTATCAAAACAGTTCTTCTCAATATGCATGACATCTAACATGTGTCGGACCAACAAATCAGACCAATATGGCAAATCCCAAAATATGCTACGTTTAATCCAATTGTGTTCTTTCCCAAAACCAGAAATATTCTGTTGGTTTATTGTGGGACCAAAAGTGATGGGAGGTAATGAAAATACAACTGATTTTAACTCCGAACCTAATAGCATTTTTGGAGGTCAATCCCTTTCAACTATTCTTTTTCTGAAATGAGATCTGTTTCTGCGAAAAGGATTATCAGCTGGAAGAAATCTTTGATGACAGTCAAAATAACAAGGTTTCTTTCCTTGAATGAGCATAAATGCTTTGTTCTCTCTCATACAGTAAGGACATGATTTCTGAACATGTGTACTCCAGCCAGATAACATCCCATAAGCCGGGAAGTCACTAATTTTCCACATCAATGCTGCTCTTAGTATGAAATTTTGTTTCATTGCAACATCATATGTACTGACACCAGTACTCCACAATAAATTTAATTCATCAATCAATGGTTTCAAATAAACGTCAATATTTTTCTTCGGATGTCCTGGAATTAGTAAAGTCAAAAAGATATATGGCTCCTTCATCAACATCCATGGAGGTAAATTGTAAGGAGTTAAAAAAATAGTCCAACATGATTATTGACTACCATAAGATCCGAACAGACAGAAACCATCAGTGCAAAGACCCAGTCGAACATTTCTAGCTTTTAAAGCAAAGGATGGATGCACTCTATCAAAATGTTTCCATGAATCCCCATCAAATGGATGATTCAAGCTTTTATCGGTTGAAGTATTCTCTTTATGCCATGACATCATTATCGCTGTATTCATAGACATGAATAAACGCTGAAGTCTGGATGTAAGAGGAAAATATCTCAACTATATTACAAGAATCAAACCAGACTTCCCATGTTATCCTTCTTTATATCTCAGTTCCCACATGTGGGACAACTATCCAATGACTAATTTTCCCCAGAATATAAAATGAAGTCATTTGAACATGCATGAATCTTCTGACAAGTAAGTCCCAAATTTCGAACCAGCCTCTTACTCTCATAGTAATTTACAGGCAAAACATTTCCTTCGGGTAATAGTGTTTTAAGCAGAGAAAATATCTAGTCAAAATAGGTGTTTGACATTCCGTTATCTGATTTGATAGCCATAAATTTTGCAACTGCTTCTAATTTGCTCATCTTGCAGCCAGGATATAATGCATCCTCAGTAGACCTCAACAACTCATAAAATTCAGACGGTGCCAACCCAGGATTTGAAGCTATATCACCCGGAGTTTCTATATGTTGAACAGATGAACCTGCAACATCATGTACTAAATCTTGAAACCGGGATGGATCCGGAATCAAGTTGGTATCACCTTCTCTGGAACTGCGTTCACCATGTTGATACCAAAAAACATAATCTGGTTGAAAACCAAAAAGCAAGAGATGTCCCCCCACTTTGTCAAATGTGTCAAACGTTCTCAATGCACATTTTCTGTAAGGGAATTTTATTTTGCTTTCTGAAACAAATTCTGAATTTGATGCTGCAAATGATAAAAAAGTCTCCACACCCTCTACATATATTGGATTTAAACCAAAACCGTTTGGATTTCTACGTTGATTTATCCATATTCGGTCACCTAATAATGATTGTTGACGACCTTGTTGTTCCATATTATTCTATAAAATATAAAAGCATTACTGGTTTTGAATAATTTGTTAAAAAAACACTCAAGCAAGGATAATTATAGAGTTTACATCATACACGACTGATGCAAACTTTTTATTGAGATAGACCTAAAAATTGACCCTTTAAGAATTGAATATGATGAGAATAAAGCAAAACCTGTTACAAATATTGATAATTTTAATATTATATAAATTTTTTATTATTTTCATAGTACTAATATTATTGGGAATAATTCCAAATTATTGGGAATTATTCCTAATTATTGGTAATTATACAAAATTATTAGTAATTATTCCTAATTATTGGTAATTATTCATAATTATTGGTAATTATTTCTAATTATTTGTAATTATTCCTAAATATAAGTAATTATCAGTAATTATTGGTAATTATTGGAAATTATTACTAATTATTGGTAATTAATACTAATTATTGATAATTATTATTAAATATTACTAATTATTACTAATTATCGGTAATTATTACTAATTATTTGTAATTATTACTAATTATTACTAATTATTACTAATTATTACTAATTATGGTAATTATTACTAATTATTACTAATTATTGGTAATTATTACTAATTATTACTAATTATTGGTAATTATTCCTAATTATTACTAATTATTACTAATTATCGGTAATTATTGGTAATTATTGGTAATTATTTCTAATTATTGGTAATTATTACTAATTATTGTTAATTATTACTAATTATTGGTAATTATTACTAATTATTACTAATTATTACTAATTATTACTAATTATTGGTAATTATTACTAATTGTTACAAATTATTAGTAATTATTGGTAATTATTACGAATTATTACTAATTATTACTAATTATTGGTAATTATTACTAATTATTACTAATTATGGTTAATTATTCCTAATTATTGGTAATTATTCCTAAATATTGGTAATTATTCCTAATTATTGGTAATTATTCCTAATTATTGGTAATTATCGGTAATTATTGGTAGTTATTGGTAATTATTACTAATTATTGGTAATTAATACTAATTATTGGTAATTATTATTAATTATTACGAATTATTACTAATTATTGGTAATTATTACTAATTATTGGTAATTATTCCTGATTGTTACTAATTATTAATAATTATTGGTAATTGTTACTAATTATTACTAATTATTACTAATTATTGGTAATTATTACTAATTTTTACTAATTATTGGTAATTATTCCTAATTATTACTAAATATTACTAATTATCTGTAATTATTGGTAATTATTGGTAATTATTCCTAATTATTGGTAATTATTACTAATTATTGTTAATTATTACTAATTATTGGTAATTATTACTAATTATTACTAATTATTACTAATTATTACTAATTATTGGTAATTATTACTAATTATTACTAATTATTACTAATTATTGGTAATTATTACTAATTATTTGTAATTATCGGTAATTATTGGTAATTATTGGTAACTATTACTAATTATTGGTAATTAATACTAATTATTGGTAATTATTAATAATTATTACTAATTATTACTAATTATTGGTAATTATTACTAATTATTGGTAATTATTACTAATTATTGGTAATTATTACTAATTATTACTAATTATTACTAATTATTGGTAATTATTACTAAATATTACTAATTATTACTAATTATTGGTAATTTTTACTAATTATTACTAATTATTGGTAATTATTCCTAATTATTACTAATTATTACTAATTATCGGTAATTATTGGTAATTATTGGTAATTATTCCCAATTATTGGTAATTATTAATAATTATTTTTAATTATTACTAATTATTGGTAATTATTACAAATTATTACTAATTATTACTAATTATTACTAATTATTTGTAATTATTACTAATTATTACTAATTATTACTAATTATTGGTAATTATTAATAATTATTACTAATTATTACTAATTATTGGTAATTATTACTAATTATTACTAATTATTGGTAATTATTCCTAATTATTACTAATTATTACTAATTATTGGTAATTATTCCTAATTATTGGTAATTATTCCTATTTATTGGTAATTATTCCTAATTATTGGTAATTATCGGTAATTACGGGTAATTATTGGTAATTATTGGTAATTATTGGTAATTATTACTAATTATTGGTAATTATTACTAATTATTACTAATTATTGGTAATTATTCCTAATTATTACTGATTATTACTAATTATCGGTAATTATCGGTAATTATTGGTAATTATTGGAAATTATTACTAATTATTGGTAATTATTGGTAATTATTCCTAATTATTGGTAATTATTCCTAATTATTGGTAATTATTCCTAATTATTGAAAATTTTCGGTAATTATGGGTAATTATTGGTAATTATTACTAAATATTGGTAATTATTACTAATTATTGGTAATTATTACTAATTATTACTAATTATTGATAATTATTCCTAATTATCGGTAATTACTTCTAATTATAGGTAATTATTGGTAATTATTGGTAATTATTACTAATTATTGGTAATTATTACTAATTATTGGTAATTATTGGTAATTATTCCTAATTATTGGTAATTATTCCTAATTATTACTAATTATTACTAATTATCGGTAATTTTTGGTAATTTTTGGTAATTATTGGTAATTATTACAAATTATTGTTAATTATTACTAATTATTACTAATTATTGGTAATGTTTCCTAATTATTGGTAATTATCTGTAATTATTACTAATTACGGGTAATTATTACTAATTATTGGTAATTATTACTAATTATTGGTAATTATTGATAATTATTACTAATTATTGATAATTATTCCTAATTATTGGTAATTATTACTAATTATTGGTAATAAATCCTAATTATTAGTAATTATTCCTAATTATTGGTAATTATTACTAATTATTACTAATTATTACTAATTATTGGTAATTATTACTAATTATTGGTAATTATTACTAATTATTGGTAATTATTACTAATTATTGGTAATTATTACTAATTATTGGTAATTATTACTAATTATTACTAATTATTACAAATTATTGGTAATTATTACTAATTATTCCGAATTATTGGTAAAATTTTCTAATTATTGGTAATTATTACTAATTATTGATAATTATTACTAATTATTGGTAATTATTCCTAATTATTGGTAATTATTCCTAATTATTGGTAATTATTCCTAATTAATGGTAATTATCGGTAATTGTTGATAATTAATTGTAATTATTACTAATTGGTCCTAATTATTACTAATTATTACTGATTATTACTAATTATTGGTAATTATTCCTAATTATTACTAATTAGTGGTAATTATTAGTAATTATTACTATTTATTACTAATTATTGATAATTATTGATAATTATTACTAAGTATTACTAATTATTGGTAATTATTACTAATTATTGGTAATTATTACTAATTATTGGTAATTATTACTAATGATTACTAATTATTCCTCATTATTGCTAATTATTGGTAATTATTCCTAATTATTGGTAATTATATGAATAATTACCAATAATGAGGAATAATTACCAATAATTAGCAATAATAATATTATTAGTATATTTTATTATTAATATTAAAATAATATAATTTTCTATATTATATACAATTCTCCTTTCATCTGTGTGATTTCTGTCTCCACATACAAATATTACATGTGGAGACAGAAAACACACAGATGAAAGGAGAATTGTATATAATATAAAAAATTATATTATTTTAATATTAATAATAAAATATACTAATAATGTAATAATGTTATTATTCCTAATTATTGGTATTTATTACTAATTATTAGTATTTATTCTTAATTATTGAAAATTATTACTAATTATTCCTAATTACCATTAACTATGAACAATACTAATAATTTTAATTTATTAAGTAACAAAATAATGTAAACATAATTAAATTACAACTAATTAAGAATAATTGAAACTAATAAAAAATTTAAAATAAATATTAAATTAAAATGAACATAAATACCTTTAAAATTGATCTGAGGTTGATCTCTGATCGTTCTTGAAAACATCAATATCAACTCCGGAGAAAAAAATTAAACTTAAGAAACGCTGAACTCTAGAAATAGAATTTTGAGAGAATGAGAAGATGGAGTTTGAGAATGAATTGAAAAAAACGGATGGGGGTATTTATAGGTTAGATTATTTGCTACGGGTCCGTTTGCGACAGGATACCCGTCGCAAATAATATTATTTGCGAGGGTACCCATCCCAAATACCTTAGCCATCATTTATTATGGTCAACGGTTAAATAGTTATTTGCGACGGGACCCGTCGCAAAAAACAACCTGCCGACATACTATTTACGACGGGGGAATATTCCCATCGTAAATACCTTTTACCGCCGCTGGTTATTTACGACGGGCAATAACCGCCCGTCGAAAATACGTTTCCCGCGATTTGGGGCACAAAGCGCGCCAGTTCTTTTGTGACGGGGAAAGCTAACCCGTCACAAAAGACTACTTATTTGCGACGGGCAAATACCCCTGTCGCAAATAACCCGTCGCAAATACCCATTTTTCTCGTAGTTAAATTGGAATAACCATGTGTCTATATTATAATACAATTCTCTAGAGAAAATAATCATTGCCCATTGTATTGAAGTGCTATATAGGAACTCCTAGCATATAATTTATATCCAGCACACCAAGTACTATTTGGGTGCACCATTATTAATTAGTAATATCCAACTATTAATAATTAAGAAATTAAATAGATAAATAAGTTCATAAAAACTAAAATTAGAATCCATTATTATTTTTAGAACAAGATTAATCATTGTAAAAGAAACAGGTTCCATGACAATCTCTTTGAATCATGATTAACCTGTAGATAATAAATTTTTTCCATAATAATCTATTTGAAACATTACTATCCCATGGAAAAAAATGGTTCCATAACAATCTCTTTGAAAAAATATTTAGCCAGGGAAAATAAATGGTTTCTATAAAAATATCATTGAAATAATCATATTCCATCAAAATAAAGAATGAGGAAGGTATAATTAAAAACATCCCCACTGGAGCCTAAGTAACAACAACAGTTATTCATAATAATGAATGGATATACAATTAAAATGTCCATAAAAATATTTTTTAGGAAAGGAAAACATAAATTTTGAAAATAAATTTTAAGAAATCAAAACATATTGTGAAAATAATTATCTTTTAATATAACATATGAAACATATAATGGAATCATTAAAAACACTTAATACATTTCTTAGAGAAAACCTCCTTTCCATTTTGAAAAAAAAATAATCATAAAATTTTTTTAAAACCATTTTTCTACAATAAATCTGAAAAATTATAAAGGAATCTGTAAATAAAATAATTTTCCTTGTGGTGGGAATTTTCATTCATGTTATACAATATAAAACAATGATTTCGTTCACATTTTTAAAATAAATAAAAAATAGTAATTATTTTCAAAAAGACATAAAGATTCCTTTAAAGGTTTTTTAAAATAATCAAACATGGGTAAAAATGACTTCAATAAATAAATTTTAGAAATTAAAATAAATTGAAATCTTTTTTAAAAAATATGGTTTTGCATTAAAAATATTTTTAGACGGTATAATGAAATAAATATTTGTTTTCATGAAACATTATTTTTAGATATTGAGTATATAAAGATAGAAAATGAATGTAAATAATTTAATCTCATGACATACACATAAGATAAGAAAATTTATTATTTTCTTGATATATGGTTCATAATATTTCATCATTTGAAATATATTAACTACCAATCCCAATAAACAATGACATTGTATCACAAAAAAATATACAACTTTGGTAAAACAATAATTGTCTATCCCATTAAAAGAAATGATAAAATGAAAATTTTAATATCATTAACATAAATAAAAACATGATTAAAATTTCAAACAATAATCTGTATATTCACCTCATAAAGAAGACCAGTACATATCATAAACATATGTCCCAAAGAAAATAATTTGGGATGATTATCCCTTACAATGATCGTATCATATAATTGATAGTTACTAAATGGATAGATTATGTATAAAAAATGAAAATCTATACCAAAACATTATAAATAAATTCTATAAATATTTATCTATCAATTCACACATAATCATATCTTATCAAATTTAATGAGGAAGTTTTATAACCCAATTAATGGAAACTGAGTTAAGAAATTCGTTACCACCTGTAAAATTTCCTGTCAATCCCCTTGGATAAATTAATGAAATTTGAACTCTATAATACCATTATTTATAAAGGATTAGTGATATTAAATGTAAATTGTATAGCATATACACCACATAATAAAATCAAGTGATGAATATGATATATGTCTCACACAAGTAAAAGTGAGATGAGAATAATCAATACCTCGAATCCAAACATTCCTTATATATTATTTCACACCTATATAATAAGATTACATAAATTATTTTACCTAAAAATAAAATTTTAAAAGTTTAATTCCTCATACATAAATAATTTATTTTATATCTTTATAATGACATATGTGAATATAGAATTAGTTAAGTCATCATTGGGTGTTTTGAGGACATTTTGTTCATTTTTTCAAAGAAACATCAGTGTGTTTACCATGGACAAAGATTTAATTATTTAAAAATATCCAAAATAATAATCATGAAAAATTGTATTATTTATTCATCAATTATACTTTTAAAACCAATCATGAATTATGGTTTTAAAAAATTATGTATGTTCAGATCATGGAGATAGTAGTTCATACGTACGCATGAGTAACGTTTCCATTTTTCAAGGATCATTATGAGAATGAGTTAAGTAATATTTTATCATTAAATATTGATCATAATGTAATATAAACCATATTTTTCATTAAATACACTTATATATGTCATCCAAGTGGTTTGGTTATTAAAAGAGAGTGACATCTCTTTGTGAACGCAGTAGTCCACACATACAAAGATAGCATTTTCATTTTCTATTGAGTGAAAAGGTAGGAAATAAAATGATATAATATATTTTTAGAATGATAAAAATGTCATTATTTCCATTATTATTTCATTAATATCACTTTTATTCATTACCATTGTCTTGATTACCTTTCATGTAAATCGTTATTGGAAAACAAAACACATAACTTTGTGAGGCGGTAGTCTTCCGTACACACGAGTGACATTATCATATCCCCCACAGAGTGGGAAGTAAAAAGGTGTATGGGATATCATAAATAAAAAATTTTAACTATGATAAAATATAATATATATATATATATAATTTATGTTTTGGATTATAATAATCCATGAAAGGCAATGAAGAATAATGAATGGCATCAGTTCATGAGGTGGTAGTATATCTTCCACATGAATAATGATTATGTGTTCCATTTGATAAAATATAATGTGTATTTTAGTTATAAAAGTAATTTAATAATATATAAGTATATATTAGGTATTTTGGTTATCATATGATCATATTTTAAGAACATTTTAAGGTTTTTAAAGGAGAAATAAAACCAAAAAGCATTGTTTGGAATTTTACCTTTACTCAGACCACCACTTAAGGATTATACCTAAAGTATTAATATAATGGATTTATGATAAAAACAAGGAATAAAGGATTAGGGGATTAAGTTTTTTAGGATATTTGGTTGGGTTTTTTCTAAAAAATGGATAGTGTGAAGATGTGAGGATAGGGGTGGACATTTATATGTGAGGTGAGTGACACACTTGTAATTTTTGAAAAGAACAAGGGGTGCCCAAATTTTCACATTCCACAAGCATAAAATTAGATCATTATAGACCCTTATAATTTTTAGGGTCTAATTATTTCTATAAAATAATTCTTAAACCAGTTTTTGTCACGACCCGTCCTCGGGGCCCATGCCGTGACTTCCCCAAGCCCTCCTTCCAAAGGCCAGGGGCTGGCGACTAGCACCAAAGGCGTAAACCCCGATAACCGGGAAGGCATTGCCTTTATAAAAGAAAACAAGCACCACAGAGTAAGCAAGTTGAAAAAGTAAACACTAAGTACAAGAGAAGTACTGAAAAGTAAATGGGAAAGAATAAAAACCCAAAAGAAAGTAAAACTACAACTGAACAAGTAAAACAGAAAAGATAACAGCTGGAAGGACGGAAGCGGCTCCTGGTTCGTCCTCCTCGGATCCTACCTGAAGGGTAGGTACAAATGGCACAGCTCCTGGTCTTCCACCACGGATCCTACCTGAAGGGTAGGTACAGATAGCCTCCTCCATGCTCTCGCCCGTCAACCTCCTCTTTGTGTCGTCTCATCGTGTAGTACACCTCTGGGTACTGACTCGTCGTGTAGTCCACCTCCAGGTACATCCATTCCTCAAACTCTCGGCCTCCGTCAGCACTACTCGTCGTCTGCAACCAACACAACGAGGTGCGGGCATAGCCCATGAAGGGGTGAGTATAACGATACTCAGTAGGGACCCCGAGACCCTCAAGGTCTCACTAAACCAACAAGGATAACCACAAATAAAATCTCAACAGATAACCTATACTTAGGTATATGCCCATACATATACCTAAGTTATCAAGTAACCCATATCAATTATGAGGAAACACAAGGATTATGAAATCAACGGATAACCACTACCCAGGTATATGCCCATACATATACCTAAGTTAGCAAGTGACCCATCTCAATCATGTGGTAAACACAAGGTCAAAAGTCTCAGCTCAAACCAGGATTTTCATTATCGAAACCGTAACTGCTGAAGAGCTCCATCTCTGGAGTGGACAGTGGTCCTGTCACGACTCCGAGTTACTGCTCACTAACCTAAGACTGTTGAGGTACTCATCCTGTCGAGTACCGTGGGTCTGCGGCCAACTACCGGGCGCTCCGTCTGCTGTGGGTCGGTCGCCAAATACCGGGCGCTCCCCCTAATAGCCTATAGAGGTACTCCTCCGGTCGAGTACCGCGGGTCTGCTGCCAACTACCAGGCGCTCCGTCCGCCGTGGGTCAGCTTCCAAATTCCGGGCGCTCCGTCCACTGGGTTAGTCGACTCACTCCAAGTCGAGTCGGTCAAGCAGTCGTCGGGTCTCAGCTGGCTACACGGTCTTCGTACTCTGCACGCTCGTCTCCGGGAGGGTCCGCTCCACGAGCTACTGGTCGATACTCCAAGTATCACAAATTCCCAAGAAGAAGTATCTCAAAGGACTGCCTCATCATAGGGGTCTCAACGCAACAGTCGGTGTGTCAATCGGACGCCCGGTCTACGAGTTATTAGCCTTTTCGTCCCTAGGGCCCGATTGGTTTCGTGTGTGAACCAGTCCGGCCGTAACTCAACTATACCCCGAACACTCATAGGGTATACTCATAGGGACCGTTTCTCTACGTGATCAACAACGCCGCTGACGGTTCGTCAAACGGACGTCTGGTCAAAAAGATATCAGCTTTTCCATTCCAGGGGCCCAGTTGGATTTAGGGTACAATCCAACCCCTCCATATCTCAACTGCATCCAAAACTCAGGAGAAGTATGCCAAAATTTCCGTCTCAGCAAGAGGTAAACAACGAGACAGACGGTGCGTCAATCGGACGCCCGGTCTGTGAGTTATTGGTTTTTTCGTTCCAGGGGCCCAGTTGGTTTCGTGAGCGAACCAACCCGACCGCACTCCGACAGCATCCAAACCTCGAGCGGAGTACGCCAAAAGATCTGTCTCACTTAGAGGAAAATAACAAAGTCGACGGCACATCATTCGGACGTCTGGAACTCAAGTTACGAGCGTTTCCGCTCCGAGGGCCCGATTGGTTTCGTGTACGAACCAACCCGGTTGAACCCAAAGTTCTCAAAAACCTTGAGTGCAATATACCGAAACGACCATCACGATCCAAGGATCGCTTTGTCGCTGACGGAGAGTCGTTTGGAGACCCGTAGCTCATGTTACAGGCATTTGACCAAATGTGGCCCGAAAATGGGGGTCTGGGCCCGGGCCGACCCGGGCCGACCCCCCCTGGGTAGGCCGAACCGGGTCGACCCGACCCGGGTCCGACCCGGCTGGGCCCGGCCCGACCCGACCGGCTGGCCGCGGCTCGCCCAGTGTGGCCCAGCCGAATCGCGGGTGGGGTGCGCGGCTCCCCCGCCCTTCGCCGCTAATTGAGGCTGGCGATTCGCCGGCCGCCTCCCTTCCGGCGGCGGGCCGCCGTCTCCGGTTGCCGGTGCCGCCGCGCCGGTGTGGCGCGCTGCTGCCGCCTTCTGCGAACCACCGGACGCGCTCCAGTGGTCCGTTTCTTCTGCCATCCTCGCCTATGGTCCCCCCCCCGGGACCCCACCTTCACTATGAAGGGATTCAAACGCCCAAATGGCCGGCTCCATCGTTTCCCGTCAATCCGCACGTCAATAATGAAACACGTCGTCTTCGTGGTTCTTCGGTGCGGCGCGACGGCGTCACATCCTTGTTCTTTCTTTTCACGGCGCGGCGCGACGGCGTCGCGTAATACTTTTCGTGTGATTCTCGCGTAGTGCGACGACACCACGTCATTCCGCTCCATCCACAGGAATCAAACATGAACATAGGAGGGGGGTTCGCCCATGTTTGTGCGGTCTGGCCCCCCTCTCGTTAAATGATAACATCTAGTCGAAAAATCCACGATGATCGATAAACTAGAATCATGAATGGAAAATAAATAAATTATCAACAATCCCCTACCTCGGTTCAAGAACGGTTTTCGTCAATGACTCGTGGAAGACAAGCATCGCGGAGGTCTGGTGTTGTGGGAGAACGTCGACATCGTGAAGCGGAATTCGAAGACGTTGACAGCGATTCCGTCACGGAAAACCATTGCGGAAGAGACGACGTGGAAGAAGAACATCGCGTCGCGGATACGGCATCATGGAAGAACCGTGTCCTTCAGCGGAGAAGTTATTCGTTGAAGAATGGTGTTCTTCGCGTTCTTCGTCGATGTTGAAGAAGGTGTTCCTTAGCTTTTTCTCCAAAAAGCTCTCAAACAACCCAACACCAACCCCTTATAAAATAAGTTCTAAACTTATTTTATTAACACAAAAAAGCATTTGAAATTCAATTGTTTGAATTTCAAAAACATACATGTAACTCACCAAATTAAATACAACAAGTGAAAAATATTAAAGAAGGTGAGTTAATGGGATGTTAGGAATGTGAGGGGTTAAGAGGGGTTAGGGATTTAGGGAAAAATTGAAAAGGTGGGGGGTTCATGTGGGCCCCACCCTTTTAATTATCCACACATAGGAAGTTGGGTGGATGTGGGCCCCACCCCCAACTTCCCCTGGGAGAAACTAACCACCTTGAAAAATAAATAAAATTGACTTAACAATTTTATTTACTTTTTTAATTAAACCCCATTAATTAACTTCTTCTCCCGCACAAACGTAACTACGGTAAAGGTTTCCTTAAGCGATTACCAGCGTAGCGGTTTCATCGGTGCCATCAGATTTCAATTCCGACCACTGGTTCAAAAGATAGAAAAACCCGCTCGCTCGTTCACTGAATGTACCTGAGCCATAATTCGGAAAGAAACTCCGAGCACACCAGGCCTCGGAATCAGGCGCCGTCAGAAAACTGCGTTCTTGTAAAATCCCAATGAAAATTAAGAAAAACATTTCCCATGAATTTTATGGGTCTTTACAGTTTTTATGTAAATATTACCCTTATTATTTTAGTTTAACTCACTGTAAACTCATTTTCACCTTTACTTCAGTAATTTATTTTTACTTTTTCAATATTCAATATAGTCAAATATTAAGTCAACCATATTAGAAAATTTAAATTATTCTAATTGAAAATATTTAAAATCTTTTAATAAATTTGATTCATATAAGTGGAAAATTTAAATTTAAGCAAAACCCATAGACACGATGAAAAAGATGGTTTTTGAGAATTGTATTTTCCAACAAAAAGATGATTTTATATGAACATTGTGAATAATAATATCATTTTATGAATAAAATTTAATATTTATTAATTTATAATCTAAATTTTTAATTTAAAACATTCCTCACAAGGTATTATTTTAAATTATTATAAAGGATAAACATTTTTAATTTTAGTATAGTTTTTAGAAAAATGTCGTTTTTAAAACCAAAGATAATTGTACAAAAAAATACAATATGAATTTGATTAGAAAGAAATTAATTGGATTAAATATGTAAAAATAATAATTCTGTTACTTGAAATTATATTAAAAAAAATTGGGACATTCAAGTTCCTTAATTTATTAATAATAAATGACATTATTAGAAAAATAAGAATTTTAACTTTTCATCATAAAATCAGTAATTTATGAAAAGTCCAAAAATTTAACATAATGTAAATTTTTAAAATTAAAATTCAAAAATTCATTCAAATTTATAAAAATCATATTTTAAAAGTTTAAAATTATAATTATAATATTATTTTCATGAAGAGAAATAAAAATCATTTTTGAAGAAAATATATTTTTGATGAATAAAATAAATTTACAAAAAAATGATTGACTCATTAATAAAAATTTATCAATAATTTATGTTTATGATAATATATATATATCCTAAATTATTTAATACTACTCATACCTTCCAATTTAAAATCTATGATTTAATGGTTATATATTTCATGGGTCATTTAAGCTTAGTTTTGTGTGTCGAATACACTATAAAATATTTTTTTCATTTATAAAATTTCAAGTTGTTATAAAAAAGTGTCCATGTGGGAACTATAATAATATTTACAACATACCCAATTAATTTATTTTTATTTGGAGATCGAATTTGGATAATGAACATAAGATAAAAGAATAAAAAGTGAACACTTTTTCTAAATGCAAGAAAGAGATTTCACAAGACATTATCAAATTTCATGAGATGTTATTAAAAAATAAAAACCCAATATTATTAGAAGAGAAATATTTAATTTGAAATATAGTTATAAAAACTACTAAATGTTCTATAATTATACTTCCATCAAAAAAATAATCTCCAAATAGGATGAAGGTTACCTCAGGTGATGCATATGACTTAATGGATTATGATAAGAGAGTTATCCCAAATAAATAAGTTGAATTAGAGAAGAATAAAAAACTTACCAAAGGAAAATATATAAAAATCCAATGTGGAATTAGGGAGTATGGTGAAAATGGGGAATCTAGGTTTAAAAAATACTATCAACCTTTCTATTCACAGTAAGGAACCAAAAGTTCCACCTTTTCCCCAATTATTTGTGTTATATTAGTGAACATAGAATATAGGGGATTTAAGGAAAATAATGTTCTAAAAGGGAGAACATGAGTATGAGTTATTGTTTTTAAATCTAGATAACCACATTGAGTTATCCATTTTAGTGCATTCTCAACATGGGATATTCTAAAATCTATCTATTGAAAAGGTTCATATTATTATATACAATTTAGAGAGTCTCCCTTAATGGGTGGCCAATGAAGAACACTTTTTCAATCTAAAAAATATTATCAACATCATTAAAATCTTAATATCTTGGATGGTTGTTGGAAAAGATTAATTAGCATGATATGACTTCATTCTCCCTCATCATTGATTATAAAAATTCAGATAAAATAATTTATGGGGATAAATTTATTTTTATCAATGACATGGATGTTAAAGGTCAAATAAAATTAAATATTTTTATTTTATAAATTTTATAAACCTGCTACATTAGTTTGATTGTTTTTATCTTGTCAGATAAAGTGAGTGTAGGAAATTAATGTTAAAAAATTCATACAAATATCTATTGTAATTGGTATTAATTAATTATATTATCATGATAATAGTTTTATAGACTCTACGAAATGTAATTAGAACTTAATATTAGTTTTCATTGTATTAGTTTTATAATGGAAAACATTGATTCTTAAATCAAACTCCATGTCTTTTACATTGAACATGGATTGCATAGAATTTGAGTGGAATAGTTGATGGAAAATTTCTTGAGTATGAAATGATATCATCCACTATCATTCAATTTGTATTTCATCTAAACATATCTGATATTGAACATGATAATGAATGTTTTTTGATAAATCAGGGGAGACGAAAATAATGAAAAACATTCAACTAAAAAACATATATTGACATATCATTTGTAAGTGGGTATTGAAAAAAATACAATGGGATAGGAATTTGTAACTATTTGTGTGTTTTTTATATTTTTTAATAAATGTTAAGTCTTAATGATGTATGATGTTAACACTGAAGTAAAAAATTGATTGAATAATAAAATCATGAATGCTTCAAGAGGAGCCCAATATTTTTATGAATTAGAGTACAGAATAAAGTGTTTAAATTATATTACGTGTATAAAAATTATTGTAAATCATGGATTCTTTTAATTAATGTTATTTACAATTGTTAGTTATAAAATGGATTATATTTTAATTGGAGTTATATAGATTCATTCCATTATGATGGAAAGGTCATATAAAGATTTTTTAGGAGCTTAATCCCTCTGGTGTCAGTTTTAAATAAAAATAAATTTTTGATGGAATTTTTTTGATGAAACTCAGGGAATTATAAAGAGAGTTTCAGAAGATTGGATGTTGATTCAATGAGTTTTATCCTTAATTTATTAATCTGTGTATAATTCATCCTAGTACAACTTTTTATGAGTAATTTTTTTGAGTATTTTGATGAGATTTTATCAAAGGAAATTGTGTATCGGTGTCGAGTTTTCTATAATAATGTTAGCCTTATAAATATATAAAAAATGGTAATTCCTCAATCCAATACTAGACAATTATCTAAGAAATTATAATCTATTGGGAAATATTAAAGGTGAACCAATGGGGACATCATGTTTGATGGCTAGTGTGGGTCCACATTGGCTTGAATACCACATATCTATCATGAGAAGTAGAATGGAATACCCAATGGGTAGGTAGTCCAAAAAGGATTAGATTGAGGGGTTTAGGAAGAACTTCTATTAATAAACCAGTGGAATCGCCACATATAAATTGATGTGGGACTCATAAAATAATTTTGTTGTTCATCATATAAAAATATAGGCATCAAAACATATATTCCATCATGTAAGTTATCATTCTCATGTGAATTCATGAGTTCATGTCACACTAAAATTATAATCTGAGGTGTTTTTTATATCAAATATTGAATAAAAAAGTCAAATTATCTATTATTGGAGAGTGCAATATCCTTTTGACCACAAAAAGTTGAAAATATGATTTATACATTGGTCAATGTGTTTATTCTATTTGGAATAAAAGTTACATGTAATTGTTAATATAAAATTAGAATGATGATAGTGAAGATAATACGAGGGTATTCATAATATTAAAATGTTGATTATTTTTAAAATGTGAAAAAATACTAAAAAAAGAGTCTTCCAAGTTCAAAAGGGTTGTGAATACGTCAAATGAGTATTCATTATCTCCAAATATTAATGAGGTTGCTTCCATAATGCTTTCATGATTTTATAAATTTAACTCCATGTTTATAATAGAATGTTAAAAACCATGGAAGAATAAATTAAGTTTCAAAATGGAGAGATTAAAATATTAATTGATCACTTAATAAGTATTTCTGTAAATCAAGTAATAATTTATACATACAGCCTTGTGACACAATACATATAACTTTTCAACTTCATAAGACTTCTAATGTCTTATAATTTATTATATATTTTGTTGAGTAAACATGATGATGTTATTCTAGGTGTTCAAATTGAAATATCATGATGTTTTAAGTTTTTATTCTAGATGTATAAGAAGAAGAAAAAGTTGGGGATGTATTTTCACTATAATAGATGGATAAAACATGATTTGTCCATTGCATAATTTCATTAATATGTGGAATTCCATGAATATTCATATTTTTTAAATTCATGAATGGAAATAAGATTTTTTGGGTCTTCAAGTGATTTTAATTTGTCTCGAAGAATCCTCATGTTTAAATTTCAAGTATAATGGAATCCAAGTATACAAACATGTATCAAATATATATGTTGTAGATCAGAGAAAGGAAGCTATGAGAATTGAAATTGTAGTTAAAATAAACCCATCTTGTAGAGATGAAGATATAGATTGATCCAGTGTTATTCTTCTATATTGAGAAAGAATATAATAATAATGGGAGGAAAAATTATGATTTTTGTTCTATTGTACTAAATAAAGAAGAATAATGAGTAGGAGGAATAGGGTTGAGCAAATAAGAGAATGTGATTTAAAATCCAGTCTATATTGGAAGAAAAAGAGTATTGAATTTGAAAAAGATGATATTAAAAATAATCCTTTCTATTTAAATATTGTAAAAAAATTATTAATCTTATTGAGTATTCTGTTGTATAGTATAATAAAAAATTATTTGTGGTATTGTGAATAAAAAAGAAGGTACTTGCATCTGTGCAAGTTAAAAAGAATATAAATTACTCCATGCATAAACAATCGTTCAATAGTTGAAATTGGTAAAACACTCATTAGTTGATTACTCCATTTTATATCATTGCATGGTCTTGGATACACTGATGTACATGATTCACCATACACTATTAGGATACATGTAACATGGTTTTAGGATAATCCATGACAAAGGTAGCTTATAGGATTGTTACTAGTGGGTTATATGACCCATGTTTTTCTTAGATCTCACCATGGATTACCCTTTCCTTTTGAAAGGTTAATCTTTTGAATTTTTTATCTCATTTTTCTGTTTATTTTGGATGTGATAATGAATGAAGTATGGGAGATAAAATGATATTTCCATTCAATTAACAATTAAAATGTGAAATGGTGGATAAAATGATAAAATTTATCAAAGAGACTCCAACATTAATTGACCCCCTCCAATTATTTATTATACCCCAATGTTTTTCTATATGGCCCCGGTACTCAAATTTATTGAATGATATATAATTATATCATAAACTATGACTCATATAACTATTTATAATTAGTTTTATCATATAATTCATATCATATTTAATTATTAAGTTTATTTTATTCTTATATTATGCACACATATTTTTCTTAAACCCTAGAAAAAATATTATTCAATTATATCACATATCATACGATACAATTTAGTTCAAATATATGATCTATAGTGTATCATAAATTATAATTTAATATTTTTATACATTATAAAAAATTAAAAACCAAGTATTAAATATGTTATATATTTAAATATCATAGAAAATTGAATTATGATCAATAACTCTTTAAAATCTATTGAATTAAACACATTTAATTCTATTAGAGACACACATTGATATTGCAGTTACCCTTTATATGTTGATCATTCTAATTTTTTTAATATCATGTTTTAGAATAATTTCTGGATTTTGATTTATTATTATAGCTATTAGAAATTTTTTTTGATTTTGTAATGATTCACAATGTGAATTCAATAGGTTTTGTGAGTGTTTAAAAATCTATAATTTTATAATGAATTTTAATGTCAAATAATTCATTTTAGTATGATTTATTTTGAAATTTATGTAATTACTTCTAAAGTAGCATATTATTATTTTGTAAATTTGTATATGTGTAATTCGATTCATCTATGTACGAGTGATTCTTTGAAGATATGAAATTTATAAAAGGAATTAATTATATATGAGTGACTGGGAGTCTGTATACAAGTCCTGATACCAAGAATGTGAGTCTTCTAGAGTTGTGTATATTTCATGGAGACTTGAATATGAGTTATCTATGAGTGAAGTCCCCGACATAAGAGTGATTGAGGGGTTTTTAAATAATTCAGTACGTTATTGAAAAATAATAATTGTCTTGAATGAATTATTTCAAGGGAAATTAATCCAAATAATTATAAAAATGAACTTCCATATTCTAAACATCACAATTAATATGTAATTAAGTATTATTATAGGGTGGGATCAAAATAGGTATTCTTTGTTTAATCTAAATAAAGTATCAAATTATATTTATATGAGTGATTTTTGGGGATCAAATCATAGTTGGTAGAGTAATATCTTCCATAAAATATTATAGGAATTTATGTGTAAGGATATTTTGCTGTTATTAAATTCATATAATAATTAACAGATGATTATAGGGTGGTTCAAGACAATTTTCATGAGTGTGGATATTAAATATAATATGTTTTCCTGAGTTTTTTTCAAGTAATTTTTTGATTATCATAGTTTCGAAAATAAGAGTTCAGTGATATTTGGATAAAATATAGAATATTTTTAATCATGTAATTCAAAAAGACTTTATTTCTGAAATATTTTTTGATGTTTTAATAAGAATGATATTTATAAATTTTTTTATATTGAATTAATTAAGAAATAAGAAATTAATTTTAGTTTTAGAAATGTTCTAAATACATTCAGTTATTTGAAAGGGGTAATATTTGTGTGATTTTTGTGAATGATTGTGCACTTAAATGAATGGGTAAAATAAGAGGATTGTATAGTATGATCCTGTTGAGAGAATACTTCAGAAAGCTGTGTAGGAAATGAATTTCTAGAATCAAACAAAATTCAATATTTCACATTTTTCTTCAATATATGGACAATAATATTAAGTGAGTTAAGTATTGAAATTTATAGTTGGTTGGATATATATATCTATTATTTATATTGAGAAATAGATCCTGAAATCAATTCAAATCGATGAGTAAAAAATTTTATTATGCCTATATATTTACTAACTTATGACTTAAGAGAACATTGAAAGTAATATCTATATAATATTCTTCATCGAGTTAGAATACAGTATTTAACCATCATTAAAAAACATGGAGGATTAACTATATCAATTTTATCTAAATAAACCATAAATGTACATTTTTTTTCCTTATTCTATTTCACATTAGTGTATTTTTAGTGTGAATCTACATTGTTCAGTGTTATTCTTGAAATGAACATTTTTATATTATGAACATTCAAAATGGATATAAATCACTTGTTCTTGTAATTATAAATATGTTGTTGGGGATACTAACCAAATAAAATAAGGAATAGGCATTCTGATATGGGGAAGAACCTTGTAGAAAATTATATGTTCTTTTTTATATGTTCTTATACTTGTTTATGTGTGGAAGAGTTTTTTTAATATAAATGGATCATATCCTAATAGATCACATAGGTTGGTTTCAAAGTAAAATAAAATATAAAAATAGGTCTCTACTAATTCACCACTACCCTTTAGAGTATCCCCTTCCTAGAAAATTCAACTTATATTACCCTATATATCAAATCATGTACTGAAAATAGACAATCTAAATTATACTAATAGTAGGGGATTTTTTCATGTTTTATGAACTAAAATATCATAGTTGAAAGAATATAATATTTATCTATCTTCTTTATCTTTTAATATGAGTGGTCGATGCATATTTGTGGGGTTTTGACCAATTAAAATGGGTGCTTCAATGGACATTATTGATAAAATAAAAATATAGATCAATGGAAAATAATAAAATGTAATTATTATCTCTTAATTAGAAAAGGATTATAATAAATTCATAGGACTTTAAAAAACCCATGAAATATTTGATAAATTAGATAGAATCTGTGAACATAATTTTATAGTCAATGATGTTAAATTATATATTTTAAGACGTAATCATGGACAAAGAAGAAAAAATTGATGATTGATTTTCCCAATTGAATAAAATTATTAGTAATTTCTGAGGGTTGGGTAAAAATTTTGAGTGAACAAAAATTATAAATAATTTAATGTGAAACATTTATAGAAAGGTTTGAGCCTAATATATCTTATCTTGAAGATAAATAAGTCCTTTACCTTGTTGAGTTATATATAATTCTCATTTATTGTGAAATGAGATAAATACCATCCTTCATAAAGAATATAAAATATCAAATGGAATTTTAGGAAATTAGGAAAATTAAAATTAGAGAAGATGGTGATGTTTTAGTGTCACGTGGATCTGAAAATGAAATTTAAGTTGAAATCTATCAAAGAATAGTTGTTCTAATTTCAAATATGTTTATGAATGTAAACATAAGGATTAAAATAAATTTCTACCTAGATGTTACAAATGAAACTAAAATAAATATTTTTTTAAAAAATATCCAAATAATAAGGGGAGATTTTTTATTTGAAGATGATAAGAAACCTCAATAAAATAATCAGGGAAAGTATTTGTATAAGAATCCAAATTAATTGGAATAAGGAATATATATTCTATAAGAAATAGAAACACCCTGATGAGGAAAAAGAAGGTAGATGATCATTCATTTTCTAGTGAGTGGCATAATGAATATGGTGAGAAATTTATAAATTTCATGGCTCAATTTTAAAAAAGTAATTGATAATTCAAAAAGTGGTTAAGTTGAATATGTTTCATCTAAGATGGAATAGTTTTTGAAATATAAACTTGAATATTGTACTGAGAAAATTTCCAATATCCAGAATAAAAATAAGTAGTTAAAGAAAGAAAATAAGAAGTTGGATAATGATACAAATGATATTTTCAAAAAATGGTTATTATACACTAATGAAAACATGAAGTTCAATTTGAAGTCTCTTGAAATGAAGAAATAGTGAATGATCTGGAATAATTTCTTTATTTTGATGAAAAATATTTTCTTAAGACACATTATAAATTACATATATCTAAAAATGAGTTAAATAAGATTAAATAGGACATAAATAATTCAATTTAAATTAAGGATGAATCCACTACAACAATATAAGGGTATGTATAAGTATCCATGTTAAATATAAACTAGATAAAACAACTTATAATTCATATTTCACTAATAAGGTAGGTTCAAGATTCGGTTTTTGTCATGTTTGGACCTGAAAAATGGGAAAAAATTATTCTATATAAATATAATAATGAAGGATCTTGGTAATCTCCTCACACCCCAAAAAATAAAATTCATATATAGATGGTGAAAAAACAAGAAACTAGATAGAATATTAGTTAGAATTGGTATAAACCTATGTGATTAATATTCTAATGATATTTATAGATTTTTGAAATGTTTTGGTTTAATGAATACACATGTTAGTATTAAATTTCAATACCTAAATTGAGGTATGAAGTTAGGGGGAGTTATTTTGTGGAGATAAAATCACATTCATGGATGTGAAAGATAAATAAGAGAAATATTTCAAATTTTCTAGATCAAAACAGATTTTAGTGTATTAATGAAATATGTGGTAAGATCTAATAGTATTCTCATTGGGAATAAAATTTTAAAACATTCTTGATTATATTGGTTTCTCATGCGGAGAATGGAAATGGAATTCAGGAACCCATGGTTGAATATTCATCTCTAGTTGCTATTTTATTGAAGTCCAACATAAGGAAGAAAGTCATATATTCTTGATAGTGTGTGTTATTTTTTTTAAGATAGAAGATATTATGATTATAAAAATATTATTAAACATGAAGGAGGAGTAGTCACTTTTAGAAATTATTTTTCTCTAGAAATAATGGTAGTTGGATCGATGGAAATTGAAGAACAAGAAATAAAATCAAATCAAGTTTTTTGTGTGGATTGATTGAAGCAGGATCTTTTACGTGTTAGTAAACTCTTTGAAGATGGTAATGTGGTTTCTTAGTAAGTAATAATATATTTTTAAATAATTGAATAATGGAAGGGTCATGTATCAAGTATAAAATAATATATAGAAATATTATCTTGAATGGAGATATAAATATTATTTTATATTTTAGTGGAAAAGGAGAGAGTGATATATATCATAAGAATATTGGTCATATTAGGGAATGAACTATGAGAAAATTAAACAAAATTGACGTAGTAATAGATCATCCAAAAATCAAAATAAAAATTAATAATTTCTATGTGACCTATCAAAAGGTCAAGATGATAAAAAAATCTCTAAAAAGGAATACATTCATTCTACATGACAACTATAACTTATTCAAACTAATTTATGTGGTCCCATGAGAGAAAATTCAATTATATATGATTCTTATTTCATGACATTTTTTATCGTTACAAATGAATTACTAATGTGAATTTCATTAATAAGAAGTCATAATGTGTTGAGATATTTAGAATTTTCTTGAGACATATTGAGAATGGGATGGTTTTATATATAAATAGATTTATATATGATAATGGAATGGAATGTATTGGTGATGAATTTGAAAAAAATCATGTCAAATATATATTCAATAATTAATTAAATGCATTTTATACTCACCAATAGAGTGTGGTTTAATAGAGGAATAATAGATTCATTATTGACATGGGTAGGAACATATAAAATGAAAACAAAATCTCAAAGAATTTTTAGAGGGAAGTCATTTTTACAACTTTATACATTTAGAATATATAAATTTGGATACCTAAGACATATTTCATTCCTTATGAAAGGTATTACGAGAAAAATTAAAATATATTTACATAATAAAATATTTTGTCTTCCATGCATTATAAATATCAAAAATAGAAATATGGGATTGTTTTAAAAGAAATAAAATGAAAGAGAATGTGTTGGATATTAATATAAGGGATGTGGGTATATATGTTGGGACATGAGACTATATAATTTAGAAAACTATTATTATGTTAAAATTATTAATAACCAATGCACATCATGTCACGATGTTAAAGAAGATTTTTAAATTTATGAATTTGACCAAATGAATATTATAGAAAAGTGGGTTTAAAAGGAAGATAAAATTGAACCAAATATTTTTTATATTAATTCAGAACATACTAGTAATGAATCTGAGGCTTTTATAAGTGACATAAAATAGTTTTTGATGTTTATTAATCATTTTGATGTATAAAATATCATTGTAAATCCAGATGATATAGCCTAAGATGGTAGATGATTAAGAATAAAAAAACTGTACTATTTAATTTCAAATTTTAAACTTGAAAATGTAACTCAAGAAGTTCAGCATAAAGTGTGGATACGAGATATGATTCATTCGATCAAATTAAAAAAAATTAATGTTTGGGTCTAGTGCCAATTCATGAGTATAAAAAATATAATTATCACGAATTGGGTCTATATAAACAAAAGAAATAAAAAATACGTCATTATAGTAATCAAAAATATAATTTTATGTAATTTATATTCTCAAATGGATGTTATATATTTTGAATAAACCTTTAAAATATTAGTAATTTTGGAAACCGTAAGATTTTTTTGGTAGTGGATAGGCACGAGAATTATAAATTTTATGAAATTGCTGTGTAATCAGCCTTTCCAAATAGAGAACTTAAAGAATAATTATTCTTTGAGAAATTAGATTTTTTCATTCTATATATTGATGAAAATATGGTATGTATGTAGAAAAGGAATTTTATGGCCTGAAATATGCTCCTAGAACAGGGTATTCCAAACATGGTTGATATTATAAAAAAGGATTTTACACTAGGTAATGTTGATATAAAATATTATATAAAAGATTTATCCATAGGTATATTTATTAACATAGTTTATGTTGATGATATTATACTTATAGAGAGTATTTTTTTAGGATTTTTATAATAAGATAAAAAATTAAATTGGGATTTATATTTTGGGAAAATAGACACAATTATCTAGTTTGCAGGTTGAACATAAATATGATTATATATTTTTATACTAAGAAATTTTTTCTAGATAATTTATGAGAATGATTATGATAAATGAATTAGGATAAGTATCGTATCGAATTTTAGTTTTAATCAAACTATGTAAAAATGAGGATGATACCATTTTTGATCAAGTAGAGTTTATAGGAGTTATTAATATCATGTTGTATTTAACAGCATCAAGACATAATATAACATATGAAGTGAATTTATATGATAGATTTTAGAGTGATACAAGGTAATCATTCCTATTAATAGATAAAAATATTTTTTTATCTATAATAGGCACACTAAAGTATAATTTTTTGTAAAAATATAGTATATATTTTTATCTAGTGGGATTTATAATTATTGACTGTATAGGTCAATACATAGGTATAACGTCCACTTTAGGTGGAAGCTTTATTCGTAGTGACATTTTTTTGAGTTGTTCGAGTAAGAATAATAAGATGATAATACAATGTAAAACTAAGGTAGAGTATATGGAAGTTAACCATGTGTGTACAATGGATTTATGTATGAATGTAAAACTAGATAAAATAAATATTTAGGTATAAAGAAAATTAAAGATACTTAGTGATTATTAGAGTGTCATAAATATGTTAAACAAACATCTATGGTATTCCAGATCCAAAAATATTGACATCAGGAACCATTTCAATAATGAAAAGCTATCAAGTGGAGATATAAAATAAGAATATATTTTTACCAATAATAATATTATATATATAATTAAAAAAATTTACTTGAACATAACAGTTTGAAGAGTTGATGAAAAAAATACTTATTCGACCCTCTCGTCTAACTTCATTCTATGTGAAAATACCCTTTCTTCTCTATAGGGGTTTTGATTTGGTTTTCAAATGGGGGGAAAATATTAACATTATTATTAATAAATGGGGAGATAATCCTTATCAATATATTGAGTGTGAATTACCTATTTTAATCTGATGTTGTGTTTAATGTAAATTAGTGGACATTTTTGAAAGTGATAAATGAATATATGCACGGATTTGGAATTCATGTAAGAAACAAAAACATAATTTCGTAACACTAAGGTGTAAAACTCTCTCAAAACATAACATTATATTTTATTGAGGTAAAAGACACTTTTCATTAGATAAAGGAATTCATTTGATGAATCTCACTAAATTTGGTGAATTATGAACTTTTTAGGGTTATTTTGGAATTATTGAATAAGTTTTCTAATAAATAAAAAATTAGAAACCAGAATTTATCATGTAATTTTTCATGGTTTTAATTTTTTTATATTATGTATAAGAATTATTAGAGGATTCTAAAAAAATTATAGTTATTTGAAATGTTTTTTAGATTATGTTAAAAACCCTTTGGTTAATTTAATAAGTTGTCAGAGTGTTTAAAGAGAATATACAATTCAATATTGAAGATGAGTTTTAGATATTTAATATTCATATAAGTGTATTAGTGATATGTATAAGTCTTTTTATAGTAGCATATGAGTTTTTTTAGAAATATGTGTTTGAGTCCTTCTATGCATCTGCAAATGATATATTCTTAAAAGATATGAAATTTGGAAAGAATGAGTTGTTATGGGTATCTGGGAGATTGTGTGTGATTCATGTGACCCTAAATACATGTCATTCAGAGTTGTATACGAGTTTGGGATACATGAACATGAGTAATCTATGAGAAACGTCTCATTTGTATGAGTGACTAAGGAATTTCATATGACTCATCACATTATAAAAAACTAATATTTATATAGGATGATAAATTTTGGGGGAAATTAATCTTTATAAAGATAATACAAATCTTCAATGTTTCAATCATCAGATTTAATATGTGATTAAACAAGAATTATGTGTGGAATCGGAATGGGTGTTCTCTTACTTTTTTAAGGATGATATTCCAAATAATAAAAATTTTGGATTTTTTATTTGAATATGATTTTTTTATTAATTTAATATAATCACTTTCCATTGATCATGTAGGGGTTCTCGTTTAGTTACGTGTTCATATCCATGCTACTAAGTTTTCAAGAGTCATGTTGTGAAGTTCATTTCATGATTCTAAAATTATGATGAAGATGATTCTGAGGATCTGTGAATGAAATGAAGGAGATTGATATTCTTGTGATTCAAAATATATTATTTTTTAATTACTTTCCAACATTATGGATTTATGGATTTCTCTTGAAGATTTTTTATTTTCAATTAATTGAGAAAAAGAAATGAAGTATAGTTTTGGAAATATTCAAGACATGTGTATTTACAATAAAGAAAGAATATTATTATGATCGTGGTGAAATTTTGTTAGAATAACTAAATGGGGAAAAGAGAGGATTGTATAGTACAATTCTATTTAAATAAAAATCATCAAAACTAAGCTAGAACAAGAGAGGATCACATGGTATTATTCCATACATTATAGTATAAACTGTAACAAATGCAGTCTACATCTGACTTTTGAAAGGACATGACAATGGTAGTGTGGAAATACACAATTTTAGTATTGTTATTTAATATAAATAGACTAAGGTGTTTTAATAGCATCATGTAGCATATCATCAATATTTCTAACCCTTAATCATTAACCTATAGGGTTCAGTTCAGGTTTGGAATTGTTTTCGTGTTTTAAGGGTGAACATGAAATTGTAATTCAAAAATGATGGTGTTTTTCTAAAATTAAGGGTGTATGAATGTATTATAATTTATGATTCATGTTTGATTAAAAATTAAATTATTTTATTTGTATTTTTATTCATTGAATAATTCTTTCTTCTAATCTAGTATTATAAAACATGATTTCAAGCTATGTTTCCCTCATGTGTCGTAAATAGTAATTAATCACTTATGGGGGAATATATTATTTTTTTGATTTTAAATTGTATTTAATACACGAGGGAATCATAATTTATATATATATATTAGACCATATAAGTAATAATGTTTTGGGAACAAGAAGTGGATAAATATCATGGATTTTTAATGAAATAGTTTGTCTTTTTCAATAATATATTTGTTTCTAGAACACTTCATAATTTATTTATAACATCTGATATTTTCTAATTTGGAAACATTTATAAGATATTATGTTTCCTTATATAAACATTTATTTTCACATCAAGATATAATCAACAATAATAGTGGGGTTAATCGGTTTTGGGGTATTTCATTGAATTTATCTTTTTATCAATTTCTTCTTCCTTTGTACTATTATGTGAGTATATCACATGTTCTTCCCTCCTACCATATTTTTACTACATATACAAACACACATAAACACACCCACACAAAGGGGACAATCATTTTACATGGTTATCATTTGAATAATTAATCTTAATCCTTGGTTTTATATTTAAAAACCCATGATCACATGAAGCACTAGTAATAATAATGTGAGTTTTAATGTAAAATGAGTGTCTTGAACATATGTTACACATATATCCATGATTTATGGTTCATACCATAGATTATTAGATAATTCACATTACATTTATATGAAACAGTGTAAACAAGAAAAGAGGCCTTCACCAATTTAGATCACTATTGCATTGTCCATGTTCTTCTAATATCTACTTCTTCCCAGGTATAGATAAAATTCACTCATATCACAAATAACCTTCACTAGTAACCTCTTTTGGTCCTACTATGAAGATGAGAGTGACCCCTAAGGCCCACCACTAATAGATTTTGTCTAGGCGACTAGTACCAAGGTTATAAAACATGAAAATTGTAATTATTACCATAATTTGATATAGGAATACATAAATAAACCACAGGTAACCACCGTGATATAAATAAAAAAGATCCAAAATGGTTCCAAAATTCATGAATATGATGAAAAATATTATCCCATGATAATATATAAGGCTCCAACCTTATACATTACATAATTCTGAGATCATTCAATAATTTGACTTTAATTTACACAGAGGATCTCTTCAGGTTTATAGCTTTAAATAATTAGGTCATAAATCATACATAACAACTTAATATTAAAAAGTAAAAACTTTTACTCTATCCATTTATTCATAAAAGAAAAAAATATTAGAAAGAAATATTGTGTCATTTCATGTTTAATCATTATAAAATTCCCTTGATCCATCCTTGATTATATTCGTCTGTAGATAATATGAAAACATTTGAAAACTTGGGATGAGCCTAAAAATATCTGTATGGGATGCATAAATAATGAAAACTATTAGTCTTGTGAAAATACATAAACCATAAATACTTTATCATAAAGTAATTATTTTCACCTTTAAGAAGTAGTAAATACACTTCCCCTAATATAAGCTCATTTATAACACTTTTTTTTAATAAAAATACTACCTTAAACCCCATATAAATCATAGATAGAATATAAAGGTAACTTGGGACATAACCATACATAAATGGAATAACCATATAATCAACTTCCACATATATCACTAAATGGAATTATCATATGGCCGGCTTCCAAACCCAATGCATTAGAGGTTATAATGTAACCACCCATCCTTGGTTTTTCATAGATACATCTGTATTTGGTTTATCAGGTTACTACCTTTATTTGGTTTGTCATGTAACCGTGCATCTTTGGTTTATCATGTAACCACCCATCAAATGTCCAAGAACTATTATATAATCATAACATATAAAATATTTCAATTATCAACATTTCACATATAAAATTTGCAATCACGGGTAATCATTACAAGATATTGATATAATGAAACCATTATTAAAACAATTTTCAATATACAAATACAGAGAATGGTAATGTAGTATTTATTTTTATTTAAAAACACTTTGTCTTATAGAGTAATCCAAATACAAAAATAGTCCTGGAGATGGAAAATTCATTCTCTTTATAGGTTAAAAATATTCTTTTTCTCATTTTGTAAAGAAAGTAAAATGATTCATATAAAAATAAACCGTTTTGAAACCTCTGAAAAAATTAAAGTGGTTGATTATACACCTTATAAAATAATGTGGTGTATAACATCAAAATATACGTCAATAAAAGGATATTGATACGAATTCCCCTATCTTAAGTTTGATTCATCATGTAAGTTCCTTGTTCATCCTGAATGACAAACATAGAATTAATACTTTCTTGAGAACCCTTTTCAAATTTATTATTTCTTTTATATAACATATTACTATGTTAAAAATGTTACATTATTATTTGAGATCACATAAGATGTTTTGTTGTTATTCTGTACTTTATTTGAAAATGAACATGGTTTGATGTCACTGGTCCATGTGGTTATAAGACCATCTTATACAGGATATATTCAGGACATTATTACCATTTTTATACATAAATTATACTTTTAAATTGAACAATCACTTATGTTTGTGAAAAGTTAACAACATTATAATTATAGAAATGGTAAGTTTTATATACACATGAGTAACGTTTTTCATTTTTGATTGATCATTGTGGAAATAAGGTATGTATTATTTTATCTTTCTAGAATGATCATATCATGATTAATATCATATTAATCATTTAAATATTCTTATATATATATATATCATGTAAGTGAAATAAAAAATAATGAGTCACATTGCATCATGGAGGTTATAGTTCACACGTACGCAAGAACGATGTTATCATATTTATGTGCATGGAAGTATGAATGTAATTTAGGTATTATATCATATAATAATTAATATTTCTTGAGTATCACATATGAACATTTATTACATTTTTATAACCAGTCATGAGATATGTTTATGGAAGATGAATTAGATCGGTTTGTGGAGGTGATAGTTCACACATACGCATGAACGATTAATTCATTTACATTTTAATGGACGTTGATATGGATTTTTTTGATGTTATTAACATAATAACATATCATTATATTTTGGATACATCATTTATTATATCATCATGGTTATAGGACCTTATAAAGAAGTGGAAGAACAAATAAAATAGAAGTACTTAAAGAAAATGATTCCACTTCTTCGGTTGATCACCTTGGAAGAACACCTTAAAACCCCTAAGAACGGTGTTCTTTATAAAATATGTCCTGAAGAAAGTGTACAAGGATTTTTGGAAGATTTTTGGGTAGATCTTGGCGAAACCAAAGTGTTCTTGAAGTATGATTATTATAGAATAGTGGGTACCTTTTTATAGGAGAGGGGAGGGGCGCCCTTGAAAACTCATAAAATATTAATTTAATATAAATTCAATTTCTATTAAAAATAGTCCAAAAATCATTTATTGAGAATATAAGATTATTATAATTCTAAATACTCTCATTCAATAACTTATATATGTTTATTTATTTTAATTTGAACTATATCCTTTCAGTTTACCATTAATTATTCTCTTTTAATTATAATCTTGTTAACAATATTTTTAATATTAAGTGGATATAAATATTACATTTTGGGGAAAATTGATCATAAATGGATATTTAAGGAACATTTAGACCTTATAATATATACATTGTAAATTTTAATTATTGTTATGATTCTAAATAATTTAAAAAATATTATTTTTCTAAAATATCATTTTTCCAAATTTGAAACTTTTCACATTATTGAATTTTAATAAAATACAACAAAGTTATAAATTAAAAAAACATTTAACTGTCTTCTTATATGTCATATTTACTTGTAAAATTAATTTATTAAAACAATTTTGTCAAATAACATTTATTTTAATATTTATAATATTATTTATTTGATACATTCATTAATAATGCAATCATTGCATTATAATTGTGTCATAAATAGATTTAATTATATAATTTATAAAAATTATAAATAAAATACCATGATGTATACAATATTTTTATATTTCTAATAAATTTTTATAGTCAAAGATATCACTTATATAACCTCATATTAAAATTGTTTCAGTAAGAAGAGTAATGATTATGATATTTTTTCCTCTATATTAAATTATATGTTATATGTGACATTGTCACACCCATGTGGATCAAAAATGCCAAAATTTAGTCCTAAGGTTTATATGCTTTGGAAATAAATAATCCAATTATATTAGTATAAGTGTCAGGGTAGTTTTATTTTATTATAATTTTATTTTTACCCTTATTTACCGGATTTACATTTTAGTCGTGGTAAATAAAAAACTAATGTTGCTACCCAAAAAAATTATATGGATCATACTAAACCCAATTTTTCATACTAATTACAAACATTTATTTTAATATTTTAAAATTCAATTCACAAAAGTGGAAAAATTAAATTTAAAATTTATTCACATTGTAGGAATGTGAATGTGTGTTCTAAAGAAATAAAAAACCGTCAAATGATTGAAATTTGTTTATATCAAATTTCAATGTGAAATTACTTGCAATGACCAGAATTGGATTAAATGAAAAAAAACATAATCTAAATAGCCTTAAAACCCAATTTATATGATAATCTAAAAATAAAAATAAATTAGATGAAAAGGAAGTTTTGAATTTAAAGGTAACATTTTTCACTATTAATTAAAATATAAATTTTATCAAATTAATACCAAAATATCATCCAAAGAAATTTTTTATGTCTCTATTCTAAAAGAATAGTTTATTTAATCAAATATATCATATAAAATTATAAAAAATTGGATTTAAAAGTTGTTCTCCATTAAAAGGAAATAAAACTACTTTTTAAAAATATTAGAGTATTTTATACTTAAAATTGGATTTATTCTCATTTTACGACTACAAAATTAACTGATCTTTTTCTTCAATCAACTGAACTTTTTCTTCTGAATCAACTAAACGTTTTATTCAATATTAAAGTATTTTATGCTAAAAATTGGATATAAATCTACTATTTTAAATAATAATATTAATAATGTATTATTTTTCGTTATAAGTCATTCTAGTGTGCAATGTAATATTTCAGAGAAACCCATTGTTGTGTTTTGGGTACGCTATCGGAAGAATCGAACCATTTAATGTAAAATTAATATTTTATTCATAAATATTAATATATATGAAAATTTCTTATTCAATAATTACATGAGATGTTACATCCTTCCTCCTTTTAGAAATTGCATCCCCACAATTTTATTCACTTATCAAATAAGTTGGAGAATTTCTCCTCCATATCATTTTAATATTCTCATGTGTCCCCTTCAACCATATGATTTTTACAAAAAAAAAATATTAACCAGAAAAATAACCTTATTCCACAGCACTTTCTTTCTATGATCAAGAATCTGGATTATATGTTCCTCATAAGAAAGATTATCATCCAAATGAACCACATCTAGACACAAAACATGAGATAGATCCGGTATATACATTATTAATATTAAAACATGAAAAAAATGTTTACTTGGGATAAAATTAGAGGCAAATCTACTTGGTAGGAAATTTATCCAACCATCACTAGGATTTCATAGGTTCCAATGAATCTCGATCTAATCTTCTATTTTTACCAAAACGCATCACAACTTTCCAAGGTGAAACTTTTAGAAATACAAGACCACCCAAAAAAACAAAACATCCATTCTCCAGTTACCCACATAATGTTTTTTCCTTCTTTGAGCTATCCTTATATACTTCTGAATAAACTGAACATTTTCTTCAATCTCTTCTACCAATTTCAGTCCCATAAAATTACTTTTACTTATTTCGTCTAAAAAATATGGAGTTTGACAACACTTTCCATATAATACATTAAATAGTGAAAATTGTATACTAGAATGAAAACTATTTGTATAAGAAAACTCAACCAAATAATGACATTGATACCAACATCCCTAATATTTCGTTGAACAAGGACATAGAATATCCTCCAAGGTCTAAATTGTTCGTTCTGACATTCCATCTGGTGGGGGAAGAAAAACTGAATTGAAATTTAATTTATTACTCAGCGACATCCAAATTCCTTTGAAAAAGTTATAAGTGATCCCAGGATCATGATAAGAGAAAATGGAGTTGGTGAACCCATATAACCAGGATATGTCTTTAATATATAACAAGGAAAGATGATCTAGAGACCCAATATCTCAAATAGGAAGAAAATGAGAAGATTTGGTCAATCAATCAACAATAACCAAGATCACATTATTACCTCAAGAAGTATTTATTAATCACACTAAATACCCATTGAATATATTTTTAAATTTCCACTCTGGTACTCGAAAAGGATAAATCATTCTCTTTGGAAGCTATCGTTCTACTTTCACCTTCTGACAAGTTAAAAACTTCATAGAAAAATCCACAATATCTCTTTTCATTCCATCCCTCCACTAATACTCTCGAAGATCTTTTTATATATTAGTACATCTAAGATGAACTAAAAATAGAGAACTATGAGCTCCACATAGCCACTCGTTCTTCAAATGTGAATAATAAAGAAAATATAATCTCTTTACAAACCATAAAACACAATTTTTATCAATGTTAAATTTAGGTAGGTTACCCTTCTAAACCAATTATACCTTTTTCTTCAACTCACTATCATCCTTATACACTAGCTTAATATTGTATGATATCGATTATTTCAATGACACCTAATACAAAATAGTGTAATTTCATACAATAAAAACTTCCATGCCAAAATTTATCAAATCATCAACTAAAGGGTCTCATTCCAAATGTAGCATGGGTATTGTATAACAACACTTTCGACTCAAAACATAATCCAATTTATTAGATCCCCTTGTACAATAATGATTAATTTTATCATAATCCTTGGTTAATTAAATCCATGTACTATATCTAATATTCAATTATTTCTGAGTAAATACATACTTCAATCTTTTGTGATCAGTATATATTTCACACTTTATACAATACAAATGATACTTCCAAATATTTAATGAAAAAACAATGGTATCTAATTCCAAATCATATGTAGGGTAATTTATATCATGAGGTTTAAAATGACCTGAATCCTAAAAAATTATCTAATAATTTTTCATTAGGACACAACCAAGTAATATAAATAATGAATCACTATAGAATAAAAATTATCCATTCCGGGAAGGTAGAGCCAAAGCTATAGCATTTACCAATCTTCTTTTTAGTTCATGAAAAAAATCATCACATTCTTTTGTCCAGATGAACTTAACTCCCTTAAATATTAACATAGTTAGTGTTCTTTATAACTATGAAACTTTTTCAGAAATACGTCAGTATTAACCCACTAATCCATGAAAACTACTCATCTATGTGATATTGGTAGGCCTTGGCCAATTTTCTACAACATTTGTTTTAGAAGTCATTATAGTTATTCCATTATTAGAGACAATATTACCAAGGAAAGAAATTTTTTGCAACCAAAATTCACTATTAATATTTTTTAAAAAAATATTATTTTCTTTTGTGGTTCTTAAAACAATACTTAAGTGACTTTCATGTTCCTACTAAATTTGAGAATATACCAAAATATCATTTATAAACACAACCACAAACTGATCCAAAAACTGAGGAAAGAATCTAATAATGAGATTCAAAAATAAATCAAGGGAATTAGATAAAACATATTTCATACATAAAAAATCATAATACTCATATTTCATTCAAAACATTTTCTTTAGAATGTCATCCTCCTTCACCTTCATCTGATGGTACCCAGACCTCAAATCAATCTTTGAAAAATACTATGCTCCCTAGAGCTGATCAAATAGATCATAGATATGAGGTATATGATACTTTTTCTCAATAGTGAATTTGTTCAAGGTTCTCTAATCAATAGATATTCTCTTAGAACCTTATTTATTTTTCACAAATTAAACATGAGCACCCCATAGTGAAGTGCTATGTCGAATGAATCCTTTACCAAGATATTCCATAAATTATATATTAAATTACAATAGTTCTACTTGATCCATTCGGTAAGGGGGTTTGGAAATAGGCTTAGCATCAGGCACTAAAAAAAGGTAAATTCAACCTCCTAATCATGAACAATACAAGAAAATTCATCAGAAAAAACATCTTTAAATTCATTCATTACATGAATGTCACTAAAAAATTGGATCATTCAATTAATAAATATGTGATCGACAACATTCACTACCATCTTTAATCATTTTATCATCATTTTGGTATATTATAAAAGGTATCGATACATTGAATAAAAAATTATTATCTTTACAATCTATTTTATCATGATAAATAGAATGCTAATCCATACCCAAAATGATTTCAAATTACCCTATGGGAAGTCCAACAATATTTGAAGGAAAGACTATCACACTAATGATAATATGAAGATTCCTATAAACCATGGTTTCGTTAATATTTCCACCCAGAGTTTTTACTAGAATTTCTATATCGCATTCATGAGGTTCTATTTCTAATTCACATGAAAAGATCTTTGAAATAAATGAATGTGGTGATCTAGATTCAAATAGAGTATTTTAATATTTTGAAAAACCCTATAACATACCCATCACCACTACATTTGATGCTCCGACATCATCTATAGTAGTAGAAAATAATTTTTCCACACTACCCTTCTTTAGATACTGTTTGTTTCCACCCTGGGTAATCAAATTTGGACACATATTGGCATAATACCCTATCTCATTGCAACTAAATCATCTTAACTCTTGTTATTCAGTGGATGTCTAATCATATTCATTATATTTACATGTAATATGACCAGTCTTACCACACGGAAATAACTTCCTTGATTTTGAGAGAAATTCTCTAGGATTCTTTTTACTACACTTCTTGCAAGTTTAAAATTTAGTTTTCTTAACTCCAAACTACTTTTCATAATCATTTTTTATTTATTACCAATTGGATCATTTCTTTTTCTTTCTCTTGTGTAACACATGATCATTATAAAACTCTATTACAACCTTCTCAGCATATAGGACAAGTTTCACATAGATTTTGAACTCACTAGAAGCTAATTATAGTCGATATTTTAGCTTCATTCTTGAGTAAAACCTATTAATCTCACTCTCAATATCTCAAATAAAATTTGGTATGTACCTTAAAAAACAGGAAAAAATTTCTTCATATGCTACCACAAAATCTTACTCCTTTTTTCTCAAATCCAAGAGTTTATTTTTTCCATTCTAATTTGAACAACCTTAGGAATCTATTTCTCAAGAAATATGTTCTTAAATTTATCCCATTCCATGGCATCAATCTCTTTACATCCTATGATATTTTTAACCATTGACTACTACTGAACAACTTCACCTTTAAAATGATAAATATAAATACAAATATTTTGATTTTATGAACACCCTATTACTTCAAAAATCATTTTAGTGCTTCAATCCACCAGTTAGATCACATATGGTTAGATGATTCTTTGAAATATGTGGGATTTTGTCTCATTAAATGATCTACTACTAACATATTATTATGTGGTTGATCTCGTTGATCCCATGCATGAACAAAAAAACAATTTATTGCCTAATTAAACTAATCCATCACTACAAAAAAAACAATTCATTTCCGGTTTTGACCATCTTAGGATGCTGATTTGGAATCTTTTTTTCCTTTGTATTCCTTCCCAGCATAGTTTCCCTATTTCATCTATAGAAAACCAATCTAAAAAAACATATCTTAGATGAAGCATCATGTTAATATTTATGTGATATATCATTTCAATTAGACAATAAAGTAAAAAATCATTATAGATATTCTATTTATAATATCCTAACCCCTAAATTAATCTAAAATGACATCTGATATCAATTATATGGCCTTGACCTGAAACATTACATAATATTGATATAAGTCAATAATTTTACATTAATCCACATCGAGGATATTTGTAGGTTTAGACACTTAAATAATTAGATCAAAACTCGTACATAACAACTTAAATATCACAAAGTATACACTTCTACTTACTATCCATTTTTTAATAAAAGTGATAAATGTTTAACAATAAACATGGTTTTGTTTCTTGTTTAAACATCATAACTTTTCCTTGATTTATTCTTGACTCAATTATTCATTAAATATTATGAAAAACATTTTAAAACATGGGATAAGCATAAAAATATATTTATATGATACAAAAATATGGGAAACTATTATTCATGAGAAAACTTGTAAACTATGAATACTTTTTCATGAAGTAATACATTTCACCTTTAACAATAGTAAATACACTTCACCTAATATATTCTAATTGATTACCCTTTTTAATGAAAATATTACCTTAAAACTCATATAAATAACATATGAAATATAAAGGTAACTTGGGACATAATCATACTTAGATGGAAAAACCATACGTTTGTCTTCTACAAATATCCCTAAATGGAATCTCCATACGGCCGACTTCCATACCCAATGTTTTAGAGGTTATAACGTAACCACCCATATATGGTTTATCACAGAACCACCCATATTTATCTTATCACATAACCACCCATATTTGGTTTATCACTTAACCACCCATCTTTGGTTTACCATGTAACCACCTATTAAATGTCCAAGTACCATTGTATAATCATAACACATAAAACATTTAAATTATCAACATTTCACTTCTAATATTTACAATCACAAGTAATAATTACAATATATTGTTATAATAAAACAATTATTAAAACTATTTTCGATACCAAAATACCTATTAATTGAATATGGTATTTGTTTTTAATTTAAAAAAAAAAATTTTAGAGGAAGCCAAATATCAAAATGGTCATCATAGTGGAAAATTCGTTGTCACCACATATGTTAAAAAGATTAATCTGGTCATTTTGTAAATAAAGTAAAATGCTTCGTATAAAGGATTAATTTTGAAAAACATTTAAAAATTCAAAGGGTTTGATTATATACCTTAAAAATAAAGTGGTGTATAACATCATAATATGCATCAATGAAAGGATATTGAGACGAAGTCCCTTACATTATGTTCGATTCGCCACAAATGTTCTTTGTTCTTCCAAAATAATAAATTTAGGATAATTTATACTTTATTGATAAACATTTTTAATTTTATTATTTATTTTATATCATTTATTACCGTTTTATAAAAATTACATAATTATTTTTGTTCATATCAGAGGTTTTGTCGGTATTTAGTACTTGAGTAAAAAATGAACATGGTTTAATGTCACTAGTCCATGTGGTTATAATTCCATCATCTCAAGAATAATATTCATAAAATTATTATAATGTTTTTACAGAAATTAATCTTTTAAATCAATCCATGATGAAGGGTTATGAAAAATGAACAACATTATAATCCTAGAGATGGTAATGTGTACGCACGCATGGGTAACATTTTCCATTTTTCATTGATCGTTATGGAAAAAAGGTAAGTATTATTTTATTTTTATAGAATGATTATAAAATCATTGATATCATATTAATAATTTAATGGTACATATATATATAATACAATGGAAATAAAAAATAAAAACTGAGTCACAATAATTCATGGAGGTGATAATTCACACATACGCATGAAAGATGTTCTAATTTTTATGTCATTGGAAGTATGAATTTAATTTTTTTATTATATTTTATAATAATTAATTTGTAATGAATATAACATATGAAAATTAATTCCATTATTTTAAATAGTCTTGAGAGACGGTTATGGAAAATGAATTAGATCAGTTTGCAGTGGTGACTGTTCACACGAACCCACAAATGATTAATTCTGTTCCCAATTAATGGAAGTGAGTATGGATTTAGGTGATGAAATTAACATAATGAAATCTAAGTATATTGAGGATACTTTAGTTATTATATAATCTTGGTTAGAGGATATTTTAAATAAGTGGAAGAATAAATAAAATAGAAATACTTAAATAAAATGATACCCCTTCTTCGGTTGATCACCTCTGAAGAACACCTTAACACCTATAAGAAGGGGGTTAAATCTAAAATAAGTGCTCGATAAAGTATAGAGAAACTCTAGATACTGTTTTAGATATATTTTGGCTAAAAAATGGTTCTTGAATTGTGAGTATTATAGAAGAGTTGGTACATTTTATAGTATAGGGGACATGCACCCTTGGAATCTCATAAAATATTAAATTAACATAAAAATAAATTTCAATTAAAAAGAGTCAAAAACTCATTTATATAAAATATAATATGAATATAGTCCTAAATAATCTCATAAAATATTTTTTATACATGTATTTATTTTATTTTAGACATTATCCTTTCGGTTTACACTTAATTATTATTTTTTAATTTTAATTGTGGTAAGAAAATTTTAAATATTAAGAGGATATAAATTTTAAATTTATGTGGTAAATTGTTCATAAATTGTGGATTTATGAAAATTTAGACCTTATCATAGAAACTTTTGAAATTTTAAATTTTTTTATGATTTTTAATTAATTTAATAAAATATTATTTTTATAAATTAACTATCATGTCAATATTGACCCAATTCACATTATTGAATTTAAATAAAATTCAACAGATATATAAGATTAAAAAAACCATTTAATAGTATTATAAAATGATATATTTACCTATAAAATTCGTGTATTAAAAAAATTATTGTCAAATAATATTTATTTTAATATTTATAATACCATTTATTTGATTCATTTATAAATAAGGCAATCACAGGATCATCATTGTGTCATAACTAAATTTAATTATTTAATTTCTAAAAATTATAAATAAAATATCATGAGGTAGGTAATGTTTTTATATTTCTAATTTCTATTTATAGTCAAATATATCACTTATGTAACCCCATATTAAAATTTATTTGTTAAAAAGATTCGTGTTTTTTATATTTTTTCATTTACTTTAAATAAAATGTTATAAGTGTCATTATCACACCCACGTGGCTCCCAAAGGCCAAAAATTTTATCCAAAAGGTTTTATTTGTGGTTCGTAACTCATAAAATAATATTCTGAAAAGATTTAGGGCAGTTTTTATTATTATAATATTATATTTACCCATATCTAACATATTTACCCTTTAACTAGGGTAAATAAAATACTGATGTTACTATTTAGCAAAAATTATATTAATCCTATTAAACCGCATTTTTCACACCGAATAAAACCATGTGTGTTAGTTTATGAAAATTCAATTCCATGAAGTGGAAAAATTAAATTTAAATTTCATATCGTTGTCCGAATGAGAAAACATGTTCTTAAAAAGTAAAAAACATCAAAAGATTGACTTATGTTTATATCAAATTTAAATATAAAATTACTTCCTATAACTATAATTGGATTTAATGATAAAATAAATAAATATAAATAAAAACCAATTCAAATGATAATCTTAAGATACAAATAAATTAAATGAAAACCTATTTTGAATTAAAATATAGTGTTTTTAACTATTCATTAAAATATGAATTTTATCATAAAAATACCAAAATTTCAACCAAAGTAAATTCGGATGTCTCAATTCAAAAAAATAAGTTTCTTTTTTTAAGTATTACACATAAATTTGACAAAAAATATATTTAAAAATGGTGCTCCACTATAAGTTTTAAAACTAGCCTTTTAAAATATTAGAGTATTTTATGCATAAAATTGTATTTATTCTCATATTAAGACTCTAAAATTTCATTAATGAATGTAAAAAATATTGAAAAAACATTTGTAAAAATGTTATAGTATGTTCTGTTCATTCCCACAAATACAATGTCATGGCATTAACTACCATATAAAATAATAATATTAATAATGTATTATTTTTCAGTATAACTCAGACTTGTGTGCAACAGAAGTTTTCAAAGATTCCTTTTATTGTTTTTCGGGTATGAAAATAGACAAATAATCACATTTAATGCAAAATTAATATCTTATTCATAAATATTAATAGATCTCAAAATAACTTGTTCTATAATTTTTTAGGATTTTATATAAAATACTAATAAGTTTCTAGGTATCCACTCTACAGCCAATAACAAACTATAAGCCAATACTATACAGATCAGTCACAAAACTTAAACTAGAAAGATAAAAACTATTTATATATATATGTTTTATAATAACATATATACTCAATGGGAACATACTCAATACATATCATGAAAATTAATGGGTTTGAAGGGATCATCCAATGATCCATAGTGGTGGAAGAAAACCAAAATTTAACTCAATATAACTTCTAGAATGAAAAAATTAAATAATATTATAAAAAAATTACTTTTAATACAATTACAGTGACATACATCCTCTTACTTTGATGGAATATTGTGGATAATGATCAACAAAGTAGCAAACAAAATATTTTAACCACTAATTTGATTACACCGACTAGTTGATACTTATTATTAATGAGAGGAAATAAACAATACAAAGGGTTATAATTCCTTATATGTGGTGATAAACATAGGAAATTAAAGGAAGAGATTTTTTTCTATTTCACGTGAAACCAATGGTGTTTCCAATATGATGGATGGAATCCCTTTATATAATCCCCATCAACACTCCTTCATTATGGAGACCACATAAACCATATATAACACATTTTGTTCATTAATTAATGTTATAGGAATACATTTATCTCTGTAAATGTATTTAAAAGACATTAATTCATTCATAATATATTTGTAACCATTGGAGATAGAGTTGTCAAAATTAAAAGGTTACAAGTGCTTGTACAAGTTTCATTGCATGAAAACCAAGTTGGCATTAATCACATGGATTTATTCTATATATATCTCATGGATGTGTTTTATGTTACATAAAAAATATTTCTCACTTAAAAATTAAGTACATTATGATTTTTTTCCAAAAATATAAAATCTTTTTGCCTCCATCTAAAATAATTTTTTCAACATAGTTTCACCAATCACACTTCATTTTGGAAGAAATGCTTTGTCTAACACTAAATCTTTATCCAAATTACTTCTATATTAACATTATGGATTTAGTATAATTGAAAAAATATAAAATTCTTACTTTATATATGTGATCAAATAGAATCCTCTAGAAAAGCATCAATGTTACCCAATCTACTAAGGGATATAGGTAGATCTATATCAAACATACTAGTATATTTATACGAACATATTCACCATGATATATATTATATATATCATATATACAGCAATATATCCCAATTTTACATGAAATAAATTGTCCACTAGACATGGAACATTTATATCTAGTTTATCCCAAACCATATTTTCTCGATTCTATGAAAAATACTTCCCATGTTGATAAATAAAATACGTGTCATTCCAATAATATATGAGTGAATCACTTGTCCCACATATAAGTTATTGAACACATATTATTATAATCAACTAAACATGGAAATTAATTTCATCAATCTTACTCAATCTACATATAAATTTATCTAATCATTATATAGGTTTACAAATTCCAACTTTGTTTCACTCCAACAAATGAAATGATTAACAACAAACCTAATCAACCCCTAATTAGATAAGTCATTTTTGACATATGTAAGTAAGGTATAACATTAAAAAGATTATCACACTGGGTATCTCACCTACCTTAGGTAATAATGATTTTTAACAATTATACACCCAAAAGTATATCTAGTACTATATAACGTTCCATGAGATAAAATTGTGTTTTTCAATCAAAGTAATAAGTCTCTACAAATCACCTCAAGAACATATTCATTATATATCGTATTAAAAACGTTTTGATGATCCTTCTGGTTATTTTATATAAAGTTTTTTATATTTTTTATTATCTTATATTGTTGTTAATTTTCTTATATCTCAATTAAGAAAGAGATGTCGGAGTTGTGATGAATGTTTTTTATGAAATGCTAAAGGAGGATAAGAAAATTTTCATAACCTTATTGAGAAATATTCCTTGTCAGTTAGATAATTCAGTAACAATATTCAATCTACTAACTTCATGATGAAACTCATGGTCCAAGCTAAGGTTGTATGATTTTGTAAAAAGTGAATCAAGTACTATGTGGGAGCAGAACAATGTGAGATAAGTCAAAGCTCAAGTATTAGTACTAATATTTAGAAAAATTTTCCGGACATAATTTGTGAATAATTATTTTATATAAATAGGTATTAGAAAAATATGTTTTAAGGCCATCATATTGAGTCTACGGGACTGAGGAAGATGAATATTCTTAACTATTACTTTTTAAAAAGATTAATTTGAAATTAATATGTTAAAATTTGTACAAATTTTGATGATATGAAGCCTTGTAGGATATTGTCAAATGAGTTGCACCAATTAATAATTTGTTCAAAAAAATTAACCTCAAAATATTAATTAGTATCTAATAGAATTCAATGAGGTCATACCAAATTATGATTTTTGTAATTTCATTGGTCAGAGATATTGCAAGACTAATGAAGATACAAGGATGATTTTAGTATGTTTTTTACTAGGTAAAGCTTGTTCAGGTAGATGACAATAATTTTTTTATATTATAATATATATTATTCTTTGAAGATATATCAAAATATGTTTTTTCAAATAATCAAAAGGAGAATTTAAAATAGAAGTCACTGGTTTGAGGAGTCGTGCATCAGATTGGTAAGTCCTTTGAAATATAATCTGTCGAAGATGAGTTGAATTCATTGGACTGAGTATATTTATAGAAGAAAATATGGAGGTAAAAACATAGAGATTTGAGAATTCATCATATAGAATAATTATTAATGGATCCATGAGAAAAACATTTGTTGGAAAAAGTTTTTATAATATTTATAAATTCTTGTATAGTCCATTAAAACTATGATAATAATTTTATCATCCCATGTTATTTATAATGCTGAGTTAAGGAAGTTTCAAGAATGTTTTTAAAATTTTGTTCTAATGAATTTTCAAGAAGTCTCTAATATGTTTTGGGATCATACCAACAACATAGTTTTTAGAGGTAAGTGTTATTTTTCAGTTTGCATTTAGTGGGAAAACATATTTGAGTTCCCAAAGGTTACCACATAAGCTGGCCTGTATAAATTTGTGAAAGTATTGGATGGGTGTTAGACTCTATTAAAACCCATGTAATAGAGCCTTCATGTTATAGTTATGTAACCAAACAAATATAATGGATTTATTAATAATTGATAATATTTTATAACAACATGATTTTCCAAAAAAGGTAACATTTGGTTTAAGAAGAGGGACTAATAAGTGGTTTTAGTCATAGGTCTACTAAATAGAGTTTTCAAGTATATAGGTATACATGACATTGTTTATTGGATAGAGGAACCAGTTAGAGAGGAATTTTCTATATGTGTGTCGTCTAAAGGTTCTATGTTTTGAGATACACAAGATATAATCATACAGAATGAAGTCATACTGAACTAGAAAGAGCCTTATCAAATGAAAGGTACCATACAGAGATTTTTACATACCATGTTTCTTGAAAATCCTTATTGTTTTATCTTATATTAGATCTTAAAATTATTAAATCATTGTAACTTATAGGATTCAGTATAATTACCTACTAAGGATATAAATATCTAGACAATAGTTGTATTAAATTGTATTCATCTCATTTCATAATGAATTTCCTTGGTCTATCGAGTGTCTCCCTGGTAAAGATGTTGTCATCTAAACTAATAGTGGACCTTCTAAATCATGGAAGCATTTTTATACTTTCATGTTATTTTAAATGAAATGTGGTTATGTTTTTTATTATTTGTAAGGATATAAACTCTAAAAAGATAAAGTGCTTAATTTTGATAGGAAATAAATTATAAAATATAATCAATTATTCACCCCCTAAGTGGTTCTTATTATTCAAGGAACGTTAATTGGAATTAGATAATTTAGTTTACCATTATAATATGTTTAATTTTCATATCATCAACAAAATAAAATTAGTGAATATTATATGTATTCTTGTCTTTGATGGAAAATTTATCATTGAATGAAAAAATGATAAGTTCCCTTTTATATCTTCTTCTGGAGTTGATTGATGTAGTTTTAATTGATTTGACACCCATTATGAAATATGTTTCAATGAAATTTTCTAAAAAAATATTGAGGATGATAGAAAATCATAAAATTCAATTCTTATGTCCTTTTCCAAAGAAAATTATTTGGCTTTGATGGATCTCATGAAATCTTAGGAAACAAATCTCTAAGGGAAATATTAAAGTGAAATAAGAAAATATACAAATAAATAAAAGTCTATTTGGTGATGTTATATTGGAATGTAATGAATCTATTGATTTTTACTTCCCAATACTTAATGAAATTTTCAGTAAACATCATTGGTTTCAAAGAAGATAAGGAAGATTATAAAATTATTATTAAACACGTGATACAAATTATAGAAAAGTTTGATCCTAAAAATTATTTACTAGAAGGAAAATATTATTTATATATTTATAAATTTCAAAAATATTTAATTTCATAAGAGATAAGGAAATATCCATAATTTAAAAATAATATTAATGAATAAATGGAATTTGTATATATGAAGATGTTAAATATTTGTGAATTAGAACATCAGATATTGGGACTCTATGAATAAAAAAATAAGGAAGTTCATGTTCTAGAAAATTATAGAATAATGTCTCTTATCTCTAAAAATTAACAGAAAGGGATAGTAAATTAGAAAGTACAAATCCAACTAAAATAGTTCAAATATAGTGGCAGTAGAAATTTTTCTAATACTTTTAGAATAATAAAGTTTTAGAATATGATGATGATTCTAAAGAAAATACTTAGTGTAATAAGTGGTGAAAAACATCCATGGAAGAAGGTTAAAATACCTATATGTATTATTAATGGAGATTATATTTTCTGGAATGTCTTGATAAAAAAATAGTCAAGAAATCGATCATAATTTTAAAAAACCTAAGTGAGAAAAAGAAGTAATGAAAGAAATATATTCTTACAAAGGAAAATACATAAATTTTTTAGATAAATAAACCCAAGCTAAAAGTTTCATAAAAATCGTTGATTGTGTAAGATCCTTATAAGTAATTCACTATTAAAAATAATTATGCTTTTTAAACCCATTCAAGATTCCTTGCGGTTAAATGTATTTTGATGAAGATACGTTAAAATTTCAATAATTATTTAATTTTAAATGATAAAACATCTCATGTTGTTGAAAAAAATCCTTCTAAAAATCTTATGACATCTACACCAACCAACCATAAAAGATCATTTGATTATTCTTTCTTTGTATGTGTGGGAAATTACATCAGAAAATCGTGGGCTAGGAAAGAATGTGGGAAACATATCACATTAATAAAAGTTGAAATTAATATATGTATTAATTTTTCTCCACTCTTTTGGGATAAAAAAAAATATATATTATGGACCACAATAAACATTACATAGGGAAAACCCATTTTCTATATAATATTGAGCATCAGTAGATCTTGTTGGTTTTGGGGTACATATAGGCACAATGTGTATAATTTTTGAAAAAAAAATATATATCCCAATATAAATAGTCACGAACTAATGGGGAGAAGTAGTGTAAGAAAATAATTTTACAGTCCTAAGTTATCAGATGAAGGAAAGATAAAGTCCTTATATGTTATAAAATTCTGAAAGTAAAAATAATTTGATTTACTATAATTATTTTGGTAGATGATATGATAAATAATGTTACTATGCTATAGAATTTATGCAAAATCATCCATGATAAGTATATTATTAATTAAATTATAGGATTATAGGAAGCAAAAAATTGAGAAAATATATATTTTTGTAGAGACCACTTTAAAAGTTATAGATATAGAACACTTTGAATTTTTAATAGTGTTTGTTCCATACATATGATAGCTGATATAAAAATACTGAGAGCTACTAAAGAACATGATGGGGGATCAGTCACCTTAGAAAACTGTTGACCCAAAAAAATTAATGGATTGGTAACAGCTATTATTGAAGCTCGAAAACTAAAACCAAATGAAGGACTTTTTGTTGATGTGCTAAAACAAAACATACAAAGTGTCAGCCAACTTTGTGATGATGGTATGGAAGTAATCTTTAAACAATAATCTTTAATCATATAATGTTTTAATGTTGGAACAATTAATTGTTAGAGTTGGTGTCCTTAGAACCAACTATTTTGTTCTTTGATTACATGATTATAAAATTATTATATATTGTTCATTGTTCTTTATGACTATAATATAATAATGTCCCGAAATATTTGTTACAATAATAAGGTCATGGAAGATCCCCACTAGATGAGAACCTTGAAATGATATAAAAATATTGTTAAATAATGTTCTATGGTTAGATGACAGACTATTATAGGACACATAGTATAAAGAACGTCATGTGTGAGTACTCGTAAAGAAGACACGACTCTATCTCATGGAGTTTACACTTGTTAATCTCTAAGATGGGATATTATGAGGACAGACCTGCTAGTAATAATTCTGTATGTCTTGATATCATCAAACATTTCTATCTACGAGTGTGTGTAATGGTCCTTAGACTGGAAGATTATCCTTAACTCACGTAATGACTTGTGCACTTAGATTTACTGATGAAACCTGTCATGAAGACAGTTAGAAGGAATTATGGTACGTTGGGGGAGTAATGAATGAAATGTTGTTAATGGATAAGTCAAGGAATGATTTTTCCCTTTCATATTTATGGAATTAGATATCTTGGGCCCTTTGATTGAAATAAAATTTTCACCAAAATTCCATGGCCATGGTGTAACGATGAGTTTATATCTTGAAATCAACGAATGACAGATCTAACATATAGGTTTATGATACTTCCATGATACCTTCTAGATGAGATATTGAGACAAAGGGATTAAATTTCAAGGTAATCATTCATATGAGGAGACATGTCAATGTGGCGTCAACTTCTTTCTCTTGGGTTCCTTGACCCATTGCTAGATCGTAATCTTGGACTTTATGCAAACCCACCTAATGCCAACAAGAAAAAGGTCTAGAGGGTCACACACTATGTGTATCCAAGTATCTCAATTAGAATAATGTTTATTCTCGTACATGGTTTAATAATTATTCAAGGAAGCCTAAATCATTTTAATGATGGAGGAAGAATAAAATGAAAACAAGATATGCATGTCATGTATTAATGACTATATGCCGAGTAGTTTTAATTTTGGAAAGGAAATGAAAAACAAGTACACACCGTGTATTAATGATTACACATCATTTAGTTTTATGAAAAACAAGTACATGTTTTGTATTAATGACTACACACCATTTAGTTTTTCCAATCGGGATTTTGACGAAATAATATTGTTTTATTAAATGATATTTATTATAATCAGTGTGGGCGCATGTCAAAGAATTAATGATTCAACATGTGGGGGGTTTCAAGAAGAGTTAATGAAATAAATAAAACATGTAACGTTCTAATTTATTTAATTTTCATTGATAATTTACGCATTTATATTTAATTCAATTCAAGATAAATCGTTCTATAAATCTGAATGAATGAGACATGTTCTTCTTCCTTCATTTCTCAATTCACAACCAATAAACAACCGTTTAATTTTAATTTTGATTAAAATACAAATGAGGAACTAATTTGGAGGAGCTACACTTTCTGTCTATACAACACAAGAATACACAGCGTGTAGTGAAATCTACACTCCATGTACTTAGGTTCAATGAACCGGTACTGGTCCTCCAAACCACACCATGTGAATTGAGTATGAATAAGTATTTATTACACCGTGTTGACAAGAATTGAGTGGCATGTGGAAACCAGAATACACAGTGTGTATGTTGAATCAACACGCCGTGTAGTCTGATCTAGCCTAGGTGAAACCGTGTACAAGGAGAAGCCATGTACCACATACAACGGATTGTCAGACCGGTAACCATGTAACAAGGAATTACATGCTGTGTTATATTAGTATACACAACGTGTACTCCAAAATTTCAAAAGTATAAAAGACACGCCAAAGCCCATGGCATGTACTTTGGATTAAGGGTGAAAAATGCACGCCGTGTTATATATCCGATAGAAAATGCTTCTCTCCCAACCCCTATTATGGCTCTCCACTATAGGTGATGACGGAAGCCGTCACGCCAGCCCCTCCCCCTTTGACTGGGTCCCGAATCTCCCCTTATCTTCAAATAAGCTTTTGGAATCCTCTAACTTGTTAAACCTCACTCGTGTAGCTCGATTCAAGGACAAAATGCCTACTGTGGATGAGTTTGACCGATTCGTTTTTGGATCGTGGGATCTCCAAGAACCCGCGGTGGTAGGATTACTCGACAATAGGCAGATAATGATTCTCTTTGAGTCGGAGGCTGATCTCATTCAAGAGTGGTCGAGGGCCCCTCGCTTCTACATGGGATCTCATTTTCTGCCCCTTCGATGGTCCTTCGACCTTCACATGAAACATGACTCTCCTTCAATTGTGGTTTGGGTATGTTTCCCTAAACTCCCCCCACCGTTTCGAAACCCATCAATTATCAGGATGCTTGGAAATATGGTAGGCCGATATCTGTGCTCAGATAGTCGAACTGAGGCACTTTGTCATATAGTGGATCCCAGAGTGTGCGTTGAGATAGATGCGTCTCGTACTCCTTTTGATTTTGTTTTTCTCACTATTGGTGAAGAGTACTGCTGTAGACAGTGAGTTGTTTATGAGGATTGGATAGATTTTTGCAGTTCTTGCAGGAGGTTGGGGAATTTAGATGAGGTTTGCTGAAAGGGACTTCCTCCTAGGATGAGGGAGGGCAACTATAAAGGGAACTTTGTTCCTTTGCGTAGTGATATGGATTCTCGTTCCGAGGTAGAGTTGGGTTATGAACTGAGGCTGATGGACTCTACTGTTAGAGGAAGGTGCTATGAGGTGGCTAACTCGGCTTTGGATGGTAAATCAACTAAGGCTTGTAAGGTGACTTGTGAAAGTAATCTTGGTGCCGGAGCTTCGGTTGAGAAGAAGATTGAGACTATCCCGAACATGGATAGTGTTAAAGAGTCCAGGGGTTTGGATCCTATAGCTCCTCCTTTTCTATATTTGAGTAATAGATTTGGTAGCCTGAATGATGTTTTAATGAGTGAGTTCCTGGAAGAGGATGGTATTTCAGCTGATATGAATGGTGAGGAACTCTCAAAGGCTCAGCCGGTTGGATGTTTGGAGATCGAAGCTGTTTTGGTCAGAGAGGAGGCTATGGAGGCACTTTAGGAGGGAGATAGAGTACAGGGTCTTGCTAGCTTGTCCATGTCTGTTAACTGTCCTGAGGGAAGGAGCTCCACTAAGGTGGAAGCTTTTAAGAGATAGGAAGAGCAGGCTGATGGTGGCTTGATGAAGGTTCCTACGGTGACTGTGGACAATGTTGTCTCAGTGGGGGTGCTGCTACCATTGATGGAGAACTCAACTCCGATTTTGGTTTTGGGGGACTAGGCTGGAAAAATAAGGGAGATCCCCAGGGTGGAAAAGAGAATGTATGTGGACTAACTGGTCGTTCTTTCAGAGATGTAGTTCAGAGTGGGAAGCAGAATATGGTTGATGTTGAAGGGCCTTTTCCTGCAACTCCAAGATGTCGGTCAAGGAAAGACTACTCATGTCTTCTACGGCTGATGAAGACTCATTCTGCCTCTAAGAGGAAAGATAAGGTGACTTTGTCTTTTGCGAAGGATATCGTGACCGAGAGGGCATCATCGAACCTTCTGGAGCAGCTCAGGAATCGGGTTCAAAGTGCTAACTACTGGAGGCCTTCAGGTTGGGAAACACCCTCAGCCACTGGAGAAGATGAGTCTGGCTTGGGATGCGGAGTGGAGTTTGTATTTGAGGAAATGTAATCTGTGTTTTTGGGTTTTTATTTTCTGCATTTTGTTTGGTTTTTGTTGTTGTATGTTTGGGCACCAGAACCCATTGAATCAGCTTATTAAAATAAAAAAAACAGATTGTGAGAGTGCATAATATATCCTAAAAGCCGTGTAATTTCCAGAAATATAATTTCACCAGGTCTCCTCAAATGTAAAAACACATGTACAAGGAATATGGATGAGAAGAATCTAAATCAAATTCATAAAGTAATTTAAGATAAAAAATTGATTAATTATAAGATCATAATTAATAGAATTCAAGTGCGACATATCTTAAATGAAAGAATGATTAAAAAAATTTGAATTATAAATATGCTTAAATGTCGTTGCATGCTGTGGATGATCATGTGTTTGACCAAAGACCCTTTATGTATGTATGGTTTCATTTAAATTTATTTAAATTCATTGTCCTGTGAGCCTTCATCCAATAATATGTTGGGCATGCGTGCCCATGGTTTCTTTAATGTAAACCCCATGTAATGGAGGATCTCCCAAGTCAGAGGTGACATTTCAAAACCTGAAGTAGAGGAAAAACAATCCCAATAAGTTACAAAGGTGTACAGGTGGGAGATAAAAAACATGAATCATCAGGTTCAAGGTGATTTTCCCTAGGTCAGGGTTAGCTTATCAGAACTTCTAGATAAGCTAAACAATAGAAGCTCATGATCATGCCATCTTATTTTATTTCTGTCTGATTTCTGGGTTTATATATTATTTATGTGTTGTCGCAATAACATAATTATTGAAATTAAAAAGCATGCAAAGATGGAATAAAATAAAAATTGGACTATGCGTAAACATTATCAGAACATGGTTAATCACTTAAGCAAGCATCACTTAATATTATCAAGCATGTGATAATGGAAAACTACACATAAATAATAATATCCTTCAAATACAATATTATGTCAGACCAATCCTTTCATTACATTATTAAGGTAAAGACTCAATAAAACTATGTGTTTCACCAACCCTAGTTGGGACACTTACTTTTATAAAGGAAGCTCTTATGATTGTTTCGGGTTGACTTAAACATTTTACATCAAGAGGGATATCCCTTGGTAGACTTGTTGTAAAATGGAGGCATGTGTTGAGGAAATCCTTTTCAGGATTTCCGGATTGGGGAGTCCACTAAATAGATGAAATAATTATAATCTCACATTCGGAAATGACCTACCTACCTAAATACCTTCAAATAGATTGACCAACCCTTGTTGGGGGTATGCGAAGGGGAATATGGAATCCTTTCCACTAGAATGTCTTGGAAACTAGTCATTCCACGTTAAATGGTGACGGCCATTGGGAATTGATAAAATAGTGGGATAATTAATAAATTCATTAATTATTTTTCACAAAATGTAATCAAAAGGTACTGATAAATATTCTCTTTTATTTTGTAGAATCAATATAAAAAACTCTTCAGCCACATTTTCTCTATGATCAATTCTGGATAAAGACAATATCCTCACCAACAGTAACTTTCAGGAATGGTTTAGGTGCTTATAGGTTATCCTACTCCATGAATTAATGTTTTACATACTGGAGTCCTCACTTCTTGATTCTCGCACCCAAGGGGCGGGTGATAAATATTTCCTAGTCTATCATCAACATTTGAACGATGCACTCGAAATTCAATGTTTTATGATATACTTAATCTCTAGTGAGCTCATTAAGTCTCATGAATACATGGATTCCTATAGCATGCTCGAGCACCTTTGTGGTCTATACCAGGGGAGAGTAAGATAGTAAAGGTTTGAGATCTCCATGGATCTATTCTAGAGCAATCTTGGAGAGGGTGCCCCATCTGGGCCTCATGTAGTCAAGATCATTGGCTACAATGAGCGCTTGGAGGTTATATGGTTTAAAGTACCCAATGAACTGGGTACTGATCTCATTCATGAATCACTCCCCCAGAGGTTCTTTAACTATGATTTACGTTTCAACATGAACAACATTGATAATTCTCTATCTAGTCTCTTTATCCTCATTCACCATGTGGACAATGATATGTATCGTGAAAAGCCTTCTGTCCATAAGGTGAATAAAAGGAAAGGGAAGGTGATGAGATTTAAGCCTAAAGATTCTTCAGGGCCTTACATGAAAAAGGATGATCAAAGGTGAGGCAAGAGAATAAGAGGTTGTTTGTTACGCATGTGGCAAGAAGGGCCACTGGATGAAAAACAGCACCTAGCCAAGGAATCATGGGGATGCTTTAGGTGCATTTTTTATCGAATGAAATCTATCTGTTTCTACTAATTGGGTATTAGATACTACTTGTGGTTCTCACATCTGTATCCAAATATAGAAATCATGTATAATCAAAATGACTGACCGAGGTGAGGTGGATCTGCGAGCAGCCAATGAAGCCAAACTGGTTGTTGTAGCTGTCGGAGACAACCACCTCACATTTCCTATTGGTCTGGTCTTGGTATTTAAAGGATGTTATTATGTACCCTCTATAACCAAAAAAGTTATTTCATTATCAATATTAGACACTGATGTATTCAGCATCAATTTTGAAAATTAATTTGGCTACTTTTATAAAGATGGCATCTGTTTTGGTTGTGAACATTTATATAACGGCATTTATGTGTCAGACTACACAAACCATGGAATAGAAATCGATTAAAAAGTTAATTCACATGACTCATACCACACCCAACTTTGGTATCAATGACTAGGTCCTGTTAATAAAAATCATTTGAAAAAATTAAATCATAATGGATATTAAATTATTTCAATCTAAAACCACTTGGTTTATGTCATGCGTGTCTTGAAGGAAAAATAACCAAAGCCACATTTCGTCGAAAGGTGAAAGGTATAAAGAGCTTCTAGAATTAGTTCACATAGATGTGCATGGACCATTTCTAGTTGAAGCTGGGGCTGGGTTCTTGTACTTTATAACTTTTACTTATTATTTTAGTAGATATGGATATATTTACTTAATGAGGTATAAGTTAGATTCTTTTGATCAGTTCAAAGAATACAAGAATGAAGTTGAGAACCATCATGGTAAAAAGATTATGAAACTTCGCTCAGACAGAGGAGGATAATATCTTAATCAGGACTTCATTGATTTCTTATGGGAGTCTGGGATTCTATCTCAACTCACTCATCCATACACACCTTAGTGGAATGGTTTAAGTGAAAGGATGAACCGCACCCTCTTGGACATGGTGAGATCGATGATGAGTCGTGCGAGTCTTCCATTATCCTTTTGGGGATATGCATTACAATAGCAATACATGTACTAAACCGAATACCAACTAAATAGATTAATGGTATTTTATATGATTTATGGAGTGAACACAAAGCCATGTTATCGAATTTACATGTGTGGGGTAGTGAATAATTTGTTAAGGCCCCTCCAGGTAACAAACTTACACCATGAGGCACAATGTGAATCTTTATAGGATATCCCAGGGAAACAAGGGGAAATTACATATACAACCCCTCAGATAAAAAGGTTATAGTTTCAAGACATGCCATATTCCTTGGGAGGGGTAACAACTCCAAAAGAGACAGTGCGAGCGAGATAGACTTCAATGAAGTCAAGGCTCAAGATACACAAAAGTTGGTACAATAACAGATTCCACAAAGCCCCGTGGAAGAACAATCTATTCTAGAGACACAAGAATAGTGTATGAGCACGAGAGAGTTGAAAGAACCATAACGATATGGTTTTCTTGTCACTGAGGATGGTGACTCATTATTGGTTGACAATGATGATCCTCTTACTTACCAGGAAGCTATTAAAGGCACTAATGTTGCCAAGTGGAAAGAATACATGGATTCTGAAATTGATTCCATGTACCAAAACCAAGTCTGGATTTTGGGAGATCCTCTAGTTGATGTAAAGCCTATTGGTAATAAATGGTTATTCATAAAGAAACTATACATGGAGGGACAAGTAAGAACCTATAAGGCACAACTGGTTTCAAAAGGTTTTAGACAACGTCATGGAATTTACAATGATGAAATCTTTTCACTGGTTTCGATGATGAAATCCATTAGAAACCTATTGTCCATTTCTGCTTACCATGACAATGAAATTTGGAAAATGGATGTCAAAATAGCATTCCTTAACATGAAACTCTAGGAAGATGTCTACATGACATAACCTAAAGTGTTTGTGACTCCAAAGGATGCCAACAAGGTAAGAATGTTGCATAAATATATTTATGGATTAAATAAAACATCAAGGTCTTGGAACATTCATTTTGATGAATCCATAAAGGAATTTGGATTTGTTAAGAATGAATGTGAGACTTATTTCAACAAAAGGTTTAGTGGAAGTACATTCGTTTTCTTAATAGTATATGTCGATGACATATTACTAATTGGAAACAAAGTACCTATCTTACATTCAGTTAAGGCATGGTTGGATAAATTCTTCGCTATAAAATACTTGGGTGAAGCTACATATATTCTTGGGATCAAGATCCATTGTGATAGATCCAAGGGAATGTTGGGCCTGAGTCAAAGTACATACATTGAAATGATACTAAAGAGATTCAGTATGGAAGAGTATTAGAGGGGATTGTTTCCAGTGTCACATGGAGTTCATCATTCCAAGAAAATGTGTACTCAGACCCATGAGGAATAAAAGAAAATGGCAAGGATCCCTTACACATCTGCGATTGGGTCAGTCATGTATGCAATGCTATGTACAAGGATAGATGTTGAATACGAATTAAGTGTGGTAGGTAGATATCATGCTGATCCAGGAGACCTCTATTGGATGACAGTCAATACTATCCTTAAGTATCTGAGGCGTATAAAGGATATGTTCTCGGTTCATGGAGGAGATGAGGAACAAGTCCTCAGAGGACATGTAGAAGCTTGTTTCCATACTGCTCAAGATGACATGAAGTCACAGACTGGGTAAATATTCAGTTTGAATGGTGGTGCAGTGAGCTGGAACAGCTCAAAGAAAAGTGTGGTGGGAAATTCTACAGTGGAGTCTGAGTATATCGCAGCATCTGAGGTATCTAAATAAGAAGTATGGATGCGAAGCTTAGTCCATGATCTGGATGTAGTACCTAGCAATAAAGATGCTATGACACTATATTGTGATAATAATGTAGCGGTGGCACTTGAAAAAGAGCCAAGGTCACATCAGTAGACAAAGAACGTAGTTTGGAATTATTATCTCTTGAGGGATTTCTCCCATAGAGGTGAAGTTGTAGTGAGCAGTATTTCAACGGAAGACAACGTGGCAGACCCATTGACTAAAGACTTGACTCAGCAAAACCATGATCATCATGTGACGTCTAGCAGACTAACATTTGTAGAAAGTGGGCTCAAGACCATGTGGGTGTTTGTTAGAGTTGATGTCCTGAGAACCAACTGTTTTGTACTTTGATTACATGAATGTACACTTATTATATATTGTCCGTTATTCTGCATGACTTTAATATAATAATGTCCCAGAATATTTGTTGCATTAATAAGGTTATGGCATATCTACACTATGATGAGAACCTTGAAATGATATAACAATATTATTAAATAAAGTTCTATAGTTAGATGACATACTATGATAGGAAACATAGTATACAGACCTTCATGTGTGAGTACACGTAATAAGATGAGACTCTCTATCATGGAGTTCACACTTGGTAATCTCTGGGATGAGATATTATGAGAACAAACCCAAAAGTAGTAATTTCTCATGTCTTGCTGTTATTGGAAATTTCTATATGCGAGCGTGTGTAATGGTCTGTAGATTGTAACATTATCGTTAACTCATGTAATGACTCACACACTTAGATATACTGATGAAAACCGTCACAAAGACAGTTCGCAGGAAGTAGGGTACGTTGGGTGTGTCATGAATGACATGTTATTAATGGATAAGTCAAGGAAAAATTTTTCACATCCATATTATTGGAAGTAGATATCTTGGGACCTTTGATTGAAATAAAACTGTCGCCCAAATTCCATGGCCATGGTGTAACAACGAGTTTATTTCTAGAATTCAATGAATGAAAGATCAAGAATATAGGTTTATGTCACTACCATGAAACCTACTTGATGAGGTATTTAGAAAAAGAGATTATATTACACGATAATCATTCATATGAGGTGACACGTCAATGTAGAGTCAACTTCTCTCTCTTGGATGCCTCAACCCGTTTATAGACAGTAATCTTGGACTTTAGGCAAGCCCGCCTAATTGCAACAAGAAAGGGGCCTAGAGGGTCACACACTATGTATATCTAAGTATCTCAAGTAGAATAAATATTATTCCTGTATGTGGTTTAATAATTATTCAAGGATTCCTACATCGTTTTAATGATGGAGGAAGAATAAAATGTAAACAAGATATACATGTCGTGTATTAATGATTACACGTTGTGTAGTTTTTATTTTGGAAATGTAATGAAAAAAAGAACACGATGTGTATTAATGATTACACGCTGTGTAATTTTATGAAAAACAAGTACATGCTGTGTATTAATGATTACACTTAATGTAGTTTTTTCAAACGTGATTTTGAGGAAATAATATTATTTTATTAAATAATATTTATTATAATCATCGTGGGTGCGTGTCAAGGAATTAATGATTCAACATGTGGGGTTTTCAATAAGAGATAACGATATAAATATAATGCATAATGCCCTAATTTATAGTCATAATGCTATAACCTCAAAACTGATTATAAATATCCTCACAACCCCAAGAATTTTCCTTAATCGTTGTGCACAACAATTCGGGATAATTCTATCATGGCCGAAAGAACCCCTTCCTCCAAGAACACTCTCATGACCGAGAGAGATCCTCCTCCATCAGATCAAGATGATCTAAGCTGGACAACGCATGTAAAGGATTCTCCATGCTAGCACCCAAAGATTCCTTTGGAAATATCCAGAGATATGTGGAGCACGTGTGGATCACCACTAGAGGAATTCTACACTTGGATTCTGAGATGCAACAGTGAGTCACGCAGAACATGATCAGAAAAATCAATGAAGAAAGAATGTCATAAAAGGTACATTTTTCAATTAATTAATTTAATTATAATCAACCTGTGACAGTCCTTATTTGTGGTTCTGGGACCATCCTTTTTCATTGTCTATTTCTGTGATTCAATCCGTGGAGATTGGTGTTTATCGTCGTATTGATCTTGGATTGATCATTGCTAATGACAAAAATCTAGGTGGGCACATCCACCCATGAGCTTCCGCTGCACCCAAAACCTTAATTACTACTAAGGAACAAAGAACTATTGGAAATATATTCCATATTGGATATTATTATAAATTCTGTCCCTTATGTGATGAGTATGAAAATAAGCTATTACTTTGAAGAACCTGTTAACTTTGACAGAAATGTATAATTACACTTTTTAAGGACTATAATCTAAGAAACATACCACAAAAAAAATTAATATGATGTTGTTTGTAAAACATGCCAGAATGATATGATAATTAGTAAAAAACATAAGAAACTTGAAATTCAATCAATATGACCTATTAATCTCATACCCTCTGATATCTATGTATTGAGGTGTCATCAATCAATATAATATGATTTTTACTTTTTTACGTTCGTTTATAATTTCAATTTGATGACCAGATTAATGTTCATGAGACATAAATCAAAGGCCGCATAGATATTCGGAATTTTTAAAATGAATGTTGAGTAAAAACTGTGTGTGTATATATTTAAGGTAATAATTAATAATGGAAATAAGCACATATATTACTCTTTTGAGTCATATTTTAAGTAACACGGAATAAAAAATCAATATAGTTCCTCGTGCATTATGAAAAAATCGAGTGGCATAAAGTAAAAAATTTAAGTTTAGTATAATATGGATAAATAATACTCACTAAATATTAAATTTCTATCATTTTTAGGAGATAAAATATAATTATTGAAGTTCATATTCAAAAAAAAATGTTTTCCATAGATAGAATATAAAATTACTCCCTATGAGATGTGGTATAAGAAAAATTCTACAGTTAAATACTTCATTATTTTTGGATTCATTACTTAAAAAGATAAGAATTCTGCATCTAGTAAATTTTGATGAAAAATATGAAGAGTAAATTTTCAAGGGATATTGATCCAACATAAGAAGATAAAAGTGTTGGGATCAATGATTGAAAAATATGTTTGAATACTATTATGTGAATGTTATCAAAAATCATAATTCCTTAATAAAAATTATATAATGAGATAAGGATGATGTTATAAAAGATAGAACATTGACTACAAAAAAAGATAATGAGAAGGAAGATGAATATGAGCGTAAACATGTAAAAATTGATTGAGATCAGTCTAGTGATGAGGAAAGTATAATAGGAAAAAAAATAAATGGTGGTATGAACATTACAATAATAGATTGAATATTTCAATGTAATTGGATGTGGGAAAGCTAAATTTCAAACTATAAGGCAGTTGATAATAAAAAATCTTATGTCACTTATCTCACTGGTGGAACCGTATTTTGTTCCAAATGCATTCAAACATAACTAGTGGTTAAATGAAATGAATGAATAATTAGATCAAATTGAGACAATGACACCTAAAATCTTATTCCATGACCCACAAGAATGAAATTTATTAGAAATAAATAGGGTGATTATAAATAATTGCAATTAACATGGAGAAATTTCATGAAAAAAATGATAAACATGTTTTTAATGGTTAGTCACATGTGGAATGTGATAATTTAGAAGAAATATATTCCCCTTTTTTGAGAATTGAAACTTCAAGAATGTTCTTGGTAGTTATTGTTAATAATTTTACAATGTATATTATATGGATGTCAATTAAACTTTCTTTAATTGAGAAATTAATGAAGAAGTTCATATTGAGAAACCAAATGTGTTCATACAAGAAAATGATGGAACTTTAGTGTGTATTATGAAGAAATATTTGTATGGGTTGAAATAAGATCATTTGGTGTAGTACTCTAAACATAACTATATCCTAAAATATTTTATTTCTCTAAATGAAAATTTGATATAAACCTATATATTATGAATATATGAGCTAGTATCTAAATTTTCTTTATTTACATTGAAGATATAATTTTTTTAGGTGAGAGGGATGAAACTTGTGAAAAAATTTGTTGAAAAATGAATAAGGACATTAAAATATATATTCTTTGAGTGTTAAATTTATTTTTGGGCATACAATCTCAGTAAAAGGTGAAATACATCTACTTATCTTGATAAATTTTTCAAAGGATCTATTAAAAAAATTTACAATGGAAAATTGAAATAAATTTTTACTCTTATCTATATGGGTATGATGATGAGTAAAGATGAATCTAGGTAAAGTGTGAACTAATAGACTTTTGAAATTTGATACAAAACTTACTCTATATTTATTCTTAAAGACCAGACATTGTATATTATGTTACATTATGTGAAATATTTTATCTTAATATGATGGAATTAAACATGTTGGTGGATAGACTAAATATTATGTTTGTTATGGAAATATCAAATTATGGATTGATATATAAAAGAAGGTGTGATATGAACTTTCATGGGTTCAATAATGCTGATTGGACTATAGATTATAATAATAGAAAATCATCATCGGATGAAAGTTTCTTTTTTGGAGAGTATTGTTTGAGTATTAATAGTAAGAAACAAATTTTTTTAATTTTCTCACAATGTAAGTAGAATGTGTTTTCGTTGCCTCATTTTATATGTAAATGATGTTGATAAAGGTTTTGTTAGAATATTTTATGCTGAAGGTTAGTATACTATTTCTGATTATTTTTTCTAATCAATGTGTCATTAATCATTCAAAAAATCATTTACAATATATTAGATCAGAGTACATTGAGAGTAATTATTATTTAAAAAAGAAGATAATTATTGGTGGAGAAGTTAGGGTTGAATAAGTTTCAACAAAATATCAAATTTATGATGTTTTCACCAAATTTATACCAAGGAAAATATTTGAATAATTGAGGTAGAAACTCTATGTCTCGCCAATACTAATGACTTTATAATGGTCATAAAGAATCATCCACCACCATGATTTATATTAGGTTTTCAAATAGGGGGAGAAATAAAATGTCTTCAATAATAATTATATCTATTTATCTTAAGGATTTTAAGATGTGGTTATCATGAAAGTGGTAGTGGAAAATATTGAGGGTTTTTTATATTATCATCAATATAAAATTAATTTTCATCAAGGGATAATATTCCTTCAAAAACATGTTGTTATCTTGTAGTGTTGCGTTCAAAAATTCTCTAGGAGAACGTTTTACTTCTGATAAAATGATGAGAAAATATTTTATAAAAAATGAGTTGTTAAGAATGTCTCTAATAAATAAAAAGTTGGATATTTAAGATATGTTAGGATATTTTTTATAATTTTTTTATTTATGAAAATATCTTATTGTAAATGGTATTTTATCTTAGATAAGAATGAGTTGATAGAGTTTTTATGAAATATTATCTTATGAAATGATTATGTAGGATAAGAATGTTTCTCTAAAAATTTGATTAATTTTTTTTGTAGTTAAGATGATTCTATATCTATCTTCATGTTCCAAAAATCATGAAGAAACTCAATATCCAAGCTATGTCCATATGATTTTTTATAATTTGAATGAAGTAAAATGTGGAAGTAGTGTAATTCATGAAAATTCAATGTTTAAGTGATAGTACAATGATTAACATAAATTTTAATCATATAATTTTTTCTGAAGTTTTCAATTACAACAAGGATGAAATAGATATTTTTCAAGGCCAACAAATCAATTATATCAAAAATATGTATAATAAGTTGTTGAAAATATTGTTTTTATGATGTTTATGTTGAAAATATTATTTTATAATCTATAAAATTTTTGATGATATAAACCCTTTGAGGATTCTATTTTTTATAATTTCACCAGTTAATTTATTGTTACATAAAATTTGATCTTGCTATATGAAGTTTTATCTAGCAGTCTAATATGAGGTCCTGCCAATTAAAATATTAGAAAGATCATCAGTTGGAGACAAGAGGTGACCAATGAACCTATCAGTTGGAGTTTGTAAATTTATGTTGGTCATTATATGTTTTATTAGATGAATGAGCATCAAACTAAAAAAATGCAATGTCATCATATAGATGGTTCTATGACGATATAACAGACTACGTTTTTTATAATTATTAGAGGGGGAATTTCTTACTTAATTAACCAATCATAAGAACTGTACATCATATAAGTAAGTCCTTATATAGAGATTTTGTTTAAGATATTTTGAGTTCATTATATTGATTCAATTGGTTACAAAAATTGAGGCCATCATATATAGATGTGTAAATTCACTATATAGAGGAATTGATAATGGGGTCATCATATAAACAATTTTCTAATAATTTTATGAGAATATTAATAAATATATATATTTTTCATTACATTTATGATGCTAAGTTGTTACATAAATTTTTTTTCTATTTATGTTATGATTGTTTATAGAAATTTTTCAATTAATGGGTTTTAATAAGATTCAATAATGATCTTGAATCTTTGAGAATCATCCCACATAAGTTGGTTTGATTAAAAATTCTGATTTTTTATTTTGATTTTAGTGGTAAGACATTTTTGATTTCCCAACTTTTACACAATAATTGTGCCTATATAAAGTGGTGAAAGTACATTACGGGTGACTTAAATTGTTCACATTTTATGAAGAGGAAGTAATACAATATACTTCCCAAACAGAGATATTGGAAAATGGGATGATTTCTCTATATTTTATATAATTATGAGTTCCCAACCAATGAAACATCGTGTTAATGAAGTTAGAATAGAAAGTAGTTTTAGATACAAGTACACTAGATAGTGGTTTACAGTATATAGGAACATCACCTAGAGATTTATTATAATAAGGAACCTTCCATATAGGAATCTTATGGAGGTTCATCAATTGATGGTGTTTTGATTTGACGAACACTTGATATAATCATATCATACAAATTCATATAACACCAGATAGATTATTATTGGATGAAGGGTACCATGATATGTTTTTTTTCAGACCATGTTTCATGAGTATCTTTCTCATTTCACCATATATTGTATATGAATCATAATAAATAATTATAATGGATATGATTCAGTATATTTACCTATATATAAATAGAAGGAGTCTAATGGGGGTTGGATCAAATTTTATTCACTTTATTTCATAGTGTATTTCCATCGACTGATAGCAGTCTCCATGGAATGTGTGTAGTCATCCACACGGGTGGTGAAGCCTGTAAATCTTAGGTTCCTTATTTTAAATTTCTATAATTTATTACTGTGGGTGGTTTAGTTTCATCATTTTTTTAAGGACATAAACTATAAGAAGATTCATGGGTTAATTTTCATTGTAATGAAATTATAAAATATCACCACTTATTCAGGACAACCCCTTCACCAGTCCTTACATTTCTATATACTACACATTGTAACCTATAAAATATTTTATTCATGTTTATATTAAATTATCACCATAACCCATAATACTATATAATGATCATTGATTAGGTATGACTCAAAGATGTACTTTTCAAGGATATTATCAATCGACAATTTATGTAAAGTAAAATACATCATACATGAATGAATGATCAATGGAATTTTCTTTTATTATAAAATCATGATAAATTTAAAAAACATAAAACCAATATAACATTTTTTTTGAAATAATTTAGATTCGACATAACCTCAATTTATTTTTATGATCATGGTTTTTTTAATGGATATGCTATATTATAATTTATATCAACCCAACGGATCTTTACATCAACACTCTCAATGACCTCACATTTGAGATGGTGTTTTCGAAGAATGTTTTTAGTCCTTTAGTGAGATGAATGTTCTTTTTCCCGAAGAACACCTTCATTTTTTATATTAATTTGTAACCACCCCTTAAATGCATTGAACCACTCAATATATATAGATGAACTTCATTATCCAAATAGATTTCTTTATAGTATTATATATAGTGATATACTCTTCCTATGTTATCAAGTCTCCACTAGTGGCTTATTTAGAGGTCTTATAACTAATTATTAGACCATTTAGGAAAAATAAGGAATCAGATAGATATTTAATATCATATATGTCTAATTAGGAATTTACATCCATGTAACCTATTAGATAGATCTCATACTCTATCGTAATAATTAATAACATATCCTTATACCATATTATATACATAATAATCTCCATCACAGTAATCCAGTGAATCTCACCATGATTGAATTGGTACATAAAAGTTATGCTTAGAGTATAGGTGACATAAGGTTGGGTAAAAGAAATAAAATACATTATTGATAAAATGGTATATTAATAGGTAATTACTATCTATTATTTTTAACTACTTGTAAGGATCCAAAATCTTCCAAAGATCCATGCTATATAATAATGATAAATAGACCATCTTGGAGTTCTCCATGCTAAACTACTTTAGATATTTACTAATGTATGCGTCTTGATTAAGTGTATGATACCTCTTATATCTATCTCTATAGATATTCATATCTAGTATATAGGTTTCTTCACATATGTATTCCATCGGGAAGCATTTACCTAGCTACATCTTTATAGAATTAAGAGTAAGAATATCATTTTTGATAATTATTATTTCACCAACATACAATATCAAATCAATTGTGTCCCTCCCACTATTCTTCTAATTTACACAAGAATCCTTTACATTTTTTAGGAAAACAAACTATTTGATATCATAAAAAATTATATATTATAATTTTAACAATATTAAATCAAACTATAAATATTCCATTGAAACATTAATATCTTAAAAACACCATTTAAGACTTCAAATACTTGGGGTTGTATTATATACAAGACCTAAACTATATTTTTTTAATGAAAGTAGTTTTGACATCCATTTAATATATGTCATAATAAAATTGGATTTTTATTGAAATTAATATATTAAGGGACATTGTTATCCTTTTAGGGGAATCTAGCAAGTTCCAGACATAGTTATTGTAAATATATTCCACTTCCAATTACATTTATTTTAAACATTTCTCAAAATTAGAAATCTTACTAGCCTCCCAGTAGAAAATTGGTTTATCCATTATAAAAATTACTTCATCATCATTTTCCTTGATAAATACACATCTCTTGGGTTCCTAATGAATCCAAGAAAACCTTATAATTTCATATAGAACTCGATTAGTTACTTCATTCATAACAATATATGAAAACGAATCAACCTCTATATTATTAAAACTTCATATTTGTTCATCTTGAACATATATAAGTTCAACATTCCAATCATTCTTCCAATGGCCTGAAGGCATTCATTTTTTATTGATTTTTGATAATCCACCTTTAAAGGGGTGATGTGGAAACCATACAAGGCTTGTAGGCTTAAGTATTACATGGCTCATAGGCCTTAGAGGAATTCATTTCCCACAGGATTCAAACATTACATACAACCAAGGCTAACTACTTGGAATTGATCCTCCCCTACATCTTCATTGTGAAATCATCTCTCCACCTTCACAGGGATGTTTGGGTAGACTTTCCCGTGCATGCATAGGCTTGTCCCGATGGTAGTTGCCAAACCCTCCCATTCTTGCAATTTGTTTAGATTCTACTATGGTGAATGCTCCTTGCTCCTCCTTCTGAAACTTGTTCTTTGTAGGTTTTCTAGTCTGCATATGCAGTTAAGGTGGCCTAAATGGCCTTGAGGTGGCCTAAAGGCCTTACTGACCCGAAGGCCTGGGTGGCTCGTAGGTCTTAAAGGGCTCAGGAATAAAATCGGTGGCCTGAGGGCCCAAACGAGGGAATATTCCCGGCCACAATACTGCAAAATAGTTCCTGCTAAAATTACCTCTACAGTTTCTGCTAGAGTAAACATAAATTAGCCTCTGCCTAGATTTTATCCTCAGTCTCTTTGATGCACTTAAGAAGTCCTCAACAACTCGGGTGTGGCTCATGTTCTCAACATTCCAATGATTGACTACTCAATCTATGTGTTTTCTCTCAAGAAAAAACAACATCTCATGCCCCAAATAATTTGTTCCTAGTTTGGTTGTATAAAATATAACCCTTAGTTTCCATAGAATAAAAAAAAATTATGACATTCTAGATTTAAGGATGAGTTTATTTGAATCCCAATGTAATGAATATTATTTGAAACCCCAAATCTTAATGAAAGACATTGTAGAGAATCTGTCATTCTACAAATCTTATGCTTTCATTATGACTTCTTCATATTGAATAAAGTTTATTAATAATGATGTATTTTTTAGACAGTTACTCTAAAATAAACGATTAAGGTCACATAAAGTCATCATTGACCGAATTATGTCTTGAAATATTGTATTCCTCAACTCAGATACACCAATATGTTATGATGTTCCATTAGGAGTTAGTTGTAAAAAATTCAAAAATATATCAAATGACCTAAGAAATCCTTTCTCAAGTATTCAGTAACCAGATTTAATAATTAAATCTTAATATTCTTTCCTAGTTTATTTTTTACTTCATATTAAAAATATTTAAACTTTTCAAAATTACTATAATTGGGTATTATCATAATCACCTGACAATACCAACTAAATTAATTGTTAATGGTAATAAAATATAAATAACTACCACATACTTGTTTTCTCATTGGTTTACATACATAACTATATATTATATCCAATAGTTCACTACCCTTTCATATTTAACATAAACGGTTTCATTGAAATTTTTTTCAAAAAAAATTATTAAAAAATATCAAATAATTTATAATACATTGAGTCCTAGAATATATCTCTATGGATTAATCATTTTTGTTTCTCATTTATATGTACAAGACAACAATGCTAAAGGTATGTGGGAATCGTGTCATTTCAAAAATTCTTTTTCTAATTGGTATAAATAGGATTATCGATATTTATATAGCATAAATAATTTACCATATTATTGATTCTATGAAACATTGTATTATTATATATAGAATGACCCTTATTCTAAATATTAACTTAAAGACCCATATTATAGAATCAATATATATAATTAAATTTATTATAGTGGGAATATTATAATAATTTTGTAAGTATATAACTAATTCACTTGGTAATGTCAGATCACATGTATCTAATTACAATGCATCAAATATTACTCTATTACCAACATGAATTTATAATTAATCCTTTTTAAATAACCTTCTATCTTTGATAATTTTTTTATCAATAGAAATGTGTGATTTACACCCGGTATCTCATACCCATGAGTTACAGTTTTTGAAACCAAGTTATATAACATTAATAATCAAAAGCTCAAAATGTTTCTATTTTATGATCTTATCAACCCTAAATACTAATGAATAACTATTTTATATGTCATACCTATAATTAAACACAATATGATTATCATGAAGTAATACATAATCAACAAAAAAACATATCAATGGGTGAGTGTCAATTTTTTTATATTTTCATAAAAAAATTAATGAATTTTGATACAATAAAAATGATGACCTCATACATCATGTCTATTTTTTTAGATAAGATCAATATATCACTAAGAAATGACTCTATTTTTTTCTAAAACTCATCACATTGGTTAACTAGGAAGGTATTCATTCTATCCGTAGTAGTTGTGATTCATGGATATTTGAGTGGACAACTCTTATTTCATATGCATTATATAAATAATACTCAACTAGATTCCTTTGGTAGCTCAACACTTGGGGTTTACCATATAAGTCTAATTGAGAGTAAATTTCAAAGAAACAATTTGATATAATACAATGTCATTATGCTTTGGTGTGAAACTATACTACTAAGTAATACAAGGTCACTCAATACTTTCTGTACATACAGAATATAATCTATGGTTTCCCTCTTTTTTATGAAGTTATAACTATTGATGATCAATTTCTTAACAAGTGATACTTTAGAAGTACTATCACATTTAGTATTTGATGGGTTTTCTTTCTATGTTTCTCCAATTTAATATAAATCATACACATATTAAATTTAAAATAATTTCATCTTATGAAAATATCTTCTCATGTTTTATTCCATTTATTATAAAATATTATAACAATTTAGTTTTATAATATATATTATATCCACCCAATTATTGTGTTTAAAGCACATTAATGTGTAACTATTAACATAGCACAGAAATATTTTTTATTAACCCATATATAAAATACAAGTATATTTATACCTACCTTAATGCATCTCATGAAAGAGGTAAATAAAATTTATATTTTGAAAATAGAGTTATATGAAATTGATAATCTATACATTAATAATCTCAAAGCCATAGATAACTCACCGATACCATTCTAAAGTAAGGAATAAGAATCCAAACTTGTGGGAATTCCAACCTAATGTCTATCTGTCTAGGGATACTTTAATTGAGGGAGAATTCAATTCATTATATTTCTAAAACCTAATATAGACAAAAAGTATTCAATAATTATTCTCAAGATCCAAACTTTAAATATTAATTGAGGTCATGACAGGTGAAAAATAAATTATATAGAGTCATTCCTATCATGTACTTCTGGGATCTATCTCTTATAGGAAATTTATCTTATAAAAAACGTATATATTATTATAATTTTTAAAAAATATTACAAAATAGGAACAAAAAACGAAAAAATAAATAAATATTTTCATTATTTTAAAAACATGAGAATTTTTTTGAATGTTTCAGTTTAAATATAAGACTAAAAAGTCCCATTTTATAATTCAAAACAATTATAATTTATTAAACAATTATTAAACATAATAGAATTTAATAAAAAATATAATTTTAACATTCCTTTAACCTTATGTGGAATCCCATTCTTCATAAGGGTAGTCTAAGTTAATATTATGTTTCATAAGGGGGTCATGTATTACCCTTATGTTTTGAAAGTGTTATCTTCCACAACCCTTATACATATTCTTTGTATAAATTTAAATTTAAGTTTCCTTTTTGATGAACCCTCTATGTAAAGGTATATCATGATGACCTTTATGTGGAATTATCTATATAATGTTAAATAATAATTACCTTTATGAATAAATGTAAATTGTTATTACCTTTACATTGATACAACTACTTAAAGGTGATATGTCATGACCTTTCTGTATGCCCCTCTATGAGAAGGTAATTTGTGATGACCATTATGAAATACTATCTTCTATGTAAAGTTAAATGACATAGAACTTTATGTGAGCTGGCTAGGTGTCTACATAATGGTATCATATATGATATTTTATTATAATTTTCTAAAATGTTTTATAATATAATTATTATTTAAAACCCAGTAATTTAAACACATTCAAATATTTAATATTAAGGCTCTGATACCACTGATGGGTTTTGATGGATCATCCCACAATCCTTGGAAGTATAAGGAAACCCAAAAATATCATGATCTATCTTTAAGAAATATTTTTCCATATATTATCATAAAATAGATCATACAAGTAATTAAAGTATAATAGCATACATCCTCTTACATCAAAGGAAAATGGTCTATAACAATCACCATATTAGAAAAAAAAAGCTTCTCGTATCTGAGTGGATTTCACTAATAAGTGTGTAATCATTCATAATGAGAGGATCTCAATTCTATGAAAGGGTGATAGAACCTTCTCTAATGAATTGGGGATATATTGCCTACTTCCCACATTTAGACAATAGACTGGGGCTATATTTCCTACTACCCACATTTAATGAATGGCTCAAGACTATAATGCATTCCACCCGCAATTAAAGAGTGTAACAGGGTAAATATACCTACCACCCACATGTAAATAATGGAATGGGGTTAATATACCCACCACCCACATGTAAATAATGAAATGGGGTAAATATACCTTTCATGCACATGTAAATTACAATCATTTTCATAGTTGTAATGTAATGCATAAAAGAGTACCTATTTTGCATTTCAAATGGTCATACCATTTTACAATATTATAAATCACGTTCACATTGATTATTAAGGAAACCCACCTTAAGTATTTCATTATAAAATCGACATAAGATTAGTCACATTCAAAAAATCTCATCAGGGAAGGACTTATAATGTATGTACTTAACCATGCACAATTCCATTTTAAGGGAAATTTTTTTATTCAAACCCCTTTCTATGTAAGGAATGTAATTCATTGTGATCAAACCATTTAATCAACTCACATCATTTTTTACAAGTTCCCTATTCAAGGTCATCAGAATCAACTTTCTTAAACATCGAAAATTGGTTAATGGATCGAAAAGTAATAAGCGGTGCCAATGCTATAATTCATGTACCTACTTGGGAAAAAACATCAGAAAGGGGCCAGTAGCCTAACATGTCCTTTATCAATTCTAACCCAAGTATTAATAATTAAACAAGAAAAATAAGTTAGATATCAATAATGTCTATCACTACATTATTATATTGAAGGAAACACACCTTTATTGAAGGGGTTTATTATAAAAACATGATTTCCACATCAATCAATCAATTATCATATTTAACAATTTATCTTGGTATATCAAAGAAGAACTTTTATAATAAAATACCTCATATGGAAAGTGTGAAGTAAGGGTATGATAAAACTAACAATTAAATAATTAATGCTTTCTTAAATAAACAGTTCAAGGAAAGGGACCCTACCTCACAGTAGATCAAATCCCTCAACTTCATTTCTTGGAGCTTTCTGACTAAAATATTGTGGTCCCCCACTAGGCATATGCAACTTCACACACATGTAAGTACATATAGACCCTATGAACACTCGTTCATGGACATGAGCATATGAAAGGGGATCCTCACACATATGATTAAATGAATATCCCCATATACACTCACCTACGAATTCATTTATATATATATATATACATGGGAACACCTAGCCCCATACATGTATAATCACTTCCACAGATGATTATACATGTAATGGGGGAACCCACATACGTATATATTTTGGTACCTATGCACACCCAGGTGAGTCGCCTTAGACTTGGTGACTCAAAACCACATGAAGGAGTTCAACACAGTAGACATAAAATAGTATGAACCATAAAACACATAAATAAAACCATATAACATGGTAGAAAACAAATCATGGGTTTAAAACCTTACCTTGGGTTGTGGTGGAGAACCATAATCAACCCAAAACCACAAAAAAATAACCCAATTACCTACCAAATAAATATTATGGATTCAATAACACATAAATACCCTAATAAAATATGTGTGAAACATATAAGAAGTTAAAAATATTAGCCCTAAATAAGGTCAGAAGTCCGAAAAAACCCGAACCACCTCACCATCAGTGGTGGTTATTGGACCACAAATGAACAAGACCCAAGGAACCTATTGCATACCATAACAATAAAATAAGAATTAAAAATCCATCCAACCCTTGAACTAGGGTTTAGTCAAACCTAAATAGGGAAAACAGATAATAAAAAATCGCCTAGAAACTGAAGAATAGGCAGTATAGAGTCCTACCTTTAAGAATCATAGATTAAATCAAATGAAACAGTGGACAGAAATCGATCTGAGTGGAGGACATAGGAGGGGGTAGTTCACAACAAAGGGGAACCCTCCCATTGAGGTGTGTCACTGTCTGAGGGAGAGAGTTGATTTATGGTGTTTTATGTTTTAGTTTTTATTTAATTTAATTTCAAATAATTAAATTTTCTAGAAACAACGTGTCAGAAACGGTTAAGACACACGGTTTGGGAAAATGTATGCTAACTGTGTGTCCTCCACTTGACATCTAGAACACCTTTCATGGTCTAAGCGCTTTGTTTGGAAAATCGTGTGTAGCTCGTGTGAATTTTCTCTTCACCCCTTAAACAAGGTCATACATTTATTGTTATAGGCCTCACAGTTTTTCGAAAAACTATATGCCCTCTCCAATTTACAAAAAACGCTATTTTCCAAGTTCAACAGTCCTGAAACTCTTCAATAGACTCAGTAAACTTAACAAGGCTTCACCCAAATCCAAAAACATCACATTGAAGTGACCCAACTCTCAAAATTATCTTATGAATCACGGTTTAAATTCCAACATGTTTAGATTTCTAAATAGTTCAAAAAAATTCCATTTTAACCCAGTACAAAATGTGGATCGTTACAAAGGAGGATGTAGAAGGTGAATGTACATGAAACATCTCATGAAAACCTAGTATACAAGAATCACATGTATGTATTCTATATGCATCTCATGAATGAATTTCATGTGAATTTCCAATAAAAATATAGAATAATCGTATTAATGATCTAGTGAAAAAACATTTTCATTAACTGGAACTTATTAGTTAAAATACCACCTAGTATCACAAATTCTTACTCACAATATACTTCATCCATGAGTAATAACATAATATCAAGAATTTTTTAATAACAAGAAACCCAAAACCACTTCCCCACTGATCTTCCACTCTCCCACCTGAACATCATTTGTCTTGTATACAATACCTCTAACCCAACATTCCATAAGTTCCAGTATCTTGTGTCTCCATTAGTCCATCAATACTATAACCACAACCTTATCACAAGCCACATCCCCACAATCCCAATCATCCCATATCCACTTTCATACCAATTATCAACTTTTTCATTACCAAGCACATTCAACTACTACTGAGTGACAACAACAAAAACCCACACCAACTGAAAATGTCATCACTGCATAATATCTATGTTTTACCTCTTACCAACAATGAAATTAATACCACAACATTTCTTCATAACCCTCACTAATATCCAAACCAACATTGACCATACAAATTGAATCATTCCCATAATGCATCCCATGCTAACCCATGTAGCTCCACTACCTAACACATATCTACAAACACTGCCCAACTTCCCCACACTTGCCAACCAATGTAGCCTCATTCCTAACACATGACACTATGAAAAATTGAACATAGGCTTATAAATAACCACATAAAAACCTCAATATTAACCATATAATCATGCACACAACAATAAAAAATTCAACTGCAGGTAATAATAAATTTCAAATTCTAACATTAACTATTCATTCTTTAAAAAAAATCATTTTGATTCCCTTGTGTCCACACAATAGGATCATTGTCATAAATAAGTAGATAACCATTAATAAAGGATAGATTCAAAAATTCAATCCTAGAATGGATCTATTAATCCCAAATGAAAAAAAAATTAGTAATACCAGCACTATGGATTAATTCCAAATAAAATAATTGGAAATGGGTAAACATGTGAAGAACACGCCCTTATAATCAATTTATTTACATATAGTGCATTATCTTTATAAGTACAGTCCACACTCTTCACCCAAATAAAGAATTATCATGATAATCCAATAATTTATAATGAATAAATGAGTGTTTTAAGATCTCCTACCTCAACTAGTGCTTCAGAATCCACTATGTATGGGAACGTTTTAGGGATAAGACCACAACCTCATAAGGGAATCATTACTAACCTAAACCGAAGAAATTACCCATGAAAATATCCATTATAACATCCCAAAGAAATAATTGAAACTCTTTTTGAGAATCCATTAGTAGAGAATAGATGGAAACCAAGAAGTATATAGGGGATACTCACCTTAGATCACCAATAATGAACCTATCAAATTTGAGAATCGAATTCAATAAGAAGGGGATGAAAGTTCACTAAAATCACCTTTAGGTTTCCAAAAATTGAAGGGAAAATTTTTTTGACTAATGAGATATAGTTGAGTCCTCAAATTCATAACCAGACAAGAAAAAAACCATCATTCAACACCATGAACATGCGTCAATGTTATGGGTTTTTTACTAAAACTATTGTGGAACCTAGCTAGCTATGCTGAAATGGCCCATGTCAAAACTACCATGTGGAATTCATGTCATTTTCAAATTCATAATCCAATAAAATTGGTAAAAATACCATAAGGTATGTCTTTTATTCATGCTAAATAGTTTAGACTTTTGAACCTAATAACGACATTGCATAGTCAACTTGTCATAGGGAAACCCAGAACAACATAACCCCCAAACGTAACACCTCAATTCTTAATGTTGTAACCATGTAGACCATGGAACATACAAACCTCCAAGAAAACCTCCCACAACCTATAACATATATATACATAATATAAACAGTCCTTAGATAGAATTTTCATACAACCACTAATCTCTCTACCCCAATTCTCCTACTAAAATTTACAATAATGAAAACATGTAACGTAATAGGCTGTGATGGTTTTCACCATTACTCTTAACTATTTTTGTATGTATTGTATTGTGAAAAAACAAATTCATTTTCCCAAAATAAAAATAGTAGATATGATTATTATTATAATACAAGGATGAAATCCACTTCTTCTGATCTTCATCTTGAATATCGGAAGGTCTCCTTATCTTTCAGTTTATGCACAATTCATACAATACTTCCCACACATTTTGATTTTATGTCATTGATGTTATTAAATAACTATATAATAAAATTCTTTATGAACACCTAATTCCTACTTATTATTATTCTAAATTAATGAAACAGAATATTAACTATCTCTTCTAACTTTTTTTACTTTAACACACATATCTTATTTAATATATAAGAAGTGTTGGGTTTTCTCTACTATTTTTGATATTTGAAGGATATTTAGATCAGGTAAAATATGAGTTCCCTTTAAAACATACATGTTCATTCCTTAACATATAGAGAATATATATAAATAATTTTATAATTATTATAGTGTTAGTTTCTTTTTTTACCTTACTCTTTATTCTCTTAAATTATACTAATTATATTATGTGAACAAAGATTTTTCAATTACCATAATTCATGGTGATTAAAAATCCTTAAGATCTCAGAATTTATAAATTATTAAAATATCATTCTTTAAGAAAATATTCAATCTTCCTAAAACTATTATTTACCATGATATTTTTTAATATTTCAAGGCATTCACTCATATAATTTATTCCCCAAAATTCAGTTACTTCATTCTCATTACAAAAAATTAAAATACAAATATTCATAAATGATAGATAAATTTCATGTATATATTTTTTTAATATGAAATTCATTAATATTTTATTAATTTAATTACTATTTTCCATTAATTAAATGTATTATTTACTTGATTCTAAGAATCATTTGAATTTAATTTAGAGGGAAAACAAGAGAACTTTAATAGAGGGGGTGACAAAAACTTCCCACAAGGAAATGAAGTATCATGGAACATCACTAAAAGAATAAATATGTAAATAAACAAGAAATATAATATAATCATGATTTATGTCAAGAAATACAATTATTTTCATGTATAGTGTTTTGTAAAGGTCTTCAACCTAGCTGGCAGTTTCACATCCCTAATTCTATTTTGAGTTATTTGTTTTATTTATTTTGGTTTTGCATTTATACCATGTGTTCCCTAATATTTTTTGGTGAAAATGAACATTTTTGGTTAGATAACAGGTGGCATATGGTTGGTTCATGGTTAGGGGAATTTTTGAACACTCTCCTAGTTAATCATGTAGCCAAGTGCCATTTTAGATAGTGGTGACCACACAATTTGGCTCGTGGATTGTCAAACCATGAGATTAACTATTTGGTTTGTTCCTAATGGACATAAATGGGTTGACGTTTACTATATGGTTTGGAAAACATTATGGACTAACCATGAGACCTATCCAGATCATAAAAAAGTGGCAATTTACCCTTCTAACATCTTTATTTTTATCCCTAAATAACCTCTATTCATCTTCATTTGGTATTTGTAGTCATGGGAGCCTCCTCCAAACATCCTTAGACCACTATAACCTTAATAATTTGGTGTTTTATTCCATTATTATTCACGGAAACATCAAGTAAGAACTTTTTCTCAAGATTTGTCCATCTTTCTAGGGTTTATCATCCCTCTTTCTTGAGTTCCTATTTTTCTAGTGGGATATTTGACTAGAAGAGGGTTTGATATTGAATTGTTGATTGAGACCTTGATTTTTTTGTTCAATCATTCCTTATTCTGGTCTTAAAGTGGAGTGGTTGTAGATTCACTCTGATTAGCAGAAGTTTCAAAGTGAGTTGTAGGTGATTCCATTCTTTTACATTATTAGATGATTTTGATATGCATTCTTTAGTTCTTGAAAATGTTCTATATATTATTTTGGTGGCATGAAAGATGTTTTTGAAATCATTTTTTAGGAATATATGATGAAAATGGGTTTTTATACAGTAAATTTGTTATGATTTATGTTAATTTGATGAATTGTTTCATAAATATGTTTTATTTCTCATGTAAATGCTGAAAAATGTGTTTTAAAGGAGATTTAAAGGTGAAAATGTGATGAATGTGGATTTCCTAAGTAAAATAGTTTTGTTTCTTGTTGGCTTCTTTATTTTTCACCTTAAATGTGTCTTTGAATTTTGAAGCATGTTATAAACAATTTTGGTGTGAATATGAATCATAAAGTAGATTTACCCATGGAAATGATTAGTTTTCTAATTTTTTCCACTTATTGTGTTTAAAAAGAGATTTCATAAATTGTACAAGTGGTGTGAAATGTATTTCCATATGGTCTTAGTGTGTCTGTGAAATAGAAAGTTTTGATTTCATTTTGTACATATGATACATGGATTGAATGTGTGAAAGTGTGTATTTACATGATATGTGAAATATAATCTAGGAATGGAGGGAATTGTAGTTATCTATGTGGGCTAACTAGAAGAAGAATGATTTTTTTCTTCTAAAGTGGTTATGGCCTAAATACATCTCATATGATTGATGTTTTCTACAAAAACTAAACAAGTGATATAACCAATGTCCACTATAAATTTGGATGATATCCACTTTGGTTATTGTGTATGAGAACACTATTGGAAAACTAAAACATTGTATTAAATCTTCTCTATTGGATTATGTATGAGAATGTTGTGGCTAGTTGAGTTTGGGGATTTTGATCACCGATGTATGATGTTCTTAGGGTCCCAATTGTTCTAGATACCTTTATGGATTTTCCCATGGTTCTCTCTTTTAACATAATTCTTTTGTGATATGGTTCCATCTATCAGTATTCAGTAGACCTTATCTATATGTTTAGTTCAATAATTCTTATTTGTGAAAAAGGAATTTTATTGAAAACTGTTTCATGAGAATTTTTTCTTTACAATGTTATCTTTAAAATGTTTCAAATGTTCTTATGAGAATATGCATGTTAACTTTTCTTCTAATGTTTTATAATGGAATGTTTTCTTTTGGGTGGCATCTTTTGGGGATTTCCCTCACACCCTACATGCACCTTTGAGTGTCTGTAGAATCTTGTATATATGACCCATGTAAAAGAAGTATGTGTCATGGGGATGGTGGATCTCTTTTCAAAAGTTCCACTTTTTGAAGGTGTTTGTGGTGGTGGATTGAGGGTCATGAAACTCATATAAGATGGAGGTTTCTAGGATAGTTTTTTCCCATTTGGATGTAATATATTTGGTTTTCTTTAAATTTGTAAAACATTGAATCTAAAAATGTTATGCATTGTTTGGTTATGCTTCTCAATTATTATGATATTTATTTCTCTCTTTATTTTTTTTATACACAAGGGATATGTAATTCCAGAATCATATTGTGGATAACCATGTAGTGGTTTCCTTCTCATGGGGATAAGTTATACCCTTTAGTCCATGAAATGAATCAGTTCAGGTATCAGGTGGGATAGAATCATGGATCAGTTCATGAAAACATTGTATTAGATAAGGTCAGGCTATTTAGGTCATGTTATTTTGGGATAGTGTCTGTATATACTAAGGATTGGGTTGTCATGTTCTAAGATTCTATGTATGAGTAGAGTTCCAAGCTAGAACTGATCATGAAAAGACTCAATTCGACAAGGGTTGTTCAAAAAGTTTGATTGACTTCTCCCCTAAGTGAGATGTGTAGGCTGGGGTGGATTTGTTTGGTTTTACTTTTTATTATTATGGATTTGGTTTTTTTAACTCATGGAAGAGTTTCATATTTTTTGTTGTTGAGGAAAAATTCCAGAATGTGTGTTGATGGTTTTCTATATAGTTATTTATTGTTATAGTAAAATTCCTCCTGTGATAATTCTTATGAAACTATTGGAAGAGGTTGTAGGGATTTCTCCATCACCAATCAATCATATATTACTGGAATTATTGGTTCGGGTTGTCCATGATTTGGGAGAAGGAGTGTGATCTGGTCCTTCCTATGTTACAGAATCTAAACCAGATCCAAGAAATGATTAGGATCATGAGTTCCTCAAAAACATGCCTAATTCTTTCCAAGGTAGCATGGAACCTCAAGAGGTAGAAGAGTGTATTGAGAAGATAGAGAGTATGTTCGAGTTTATTGATACTCTTGAGGTAGTTAGAGTGAAGTGTGCTTCGTTCTTGATAGGAGGATCATGTTGGAAGTGGTGGGACTCAGTAGTGAAAGTAGGAAAGCATGAGCAGATTGGTTGGAGAGACTCTAGGTTAATCATCAACAAGAAGTATTGTCATGATATCATGGATTAATCTTATTCCTAGGAGTTTTTGGAGCTTATACAAGGAGATCGGTCCTTGATGGAGTATTCTAACAACATTCATGATTTAGTTTTATATGCACTCAATATTGTTTCCAATAAACATATGAATGCTTAGATGATTGATATGGATGTCATTCTTAGTGACATCCACTGATGGGTTAGTCATGTTCCATTAATATGGGAAGTAATGTAACATGTGACCTATATTTTCATCTCTACCTAGACCTTGTCACTGGTATAGAGTCATGGGAAACATGCAGCAATTTTTCAGAATGGTACTCCCCGATCAGAGTGGTGAAGGGTATAAAGATTCCAAAGGGATGATAGCTTGGTCAGAACTGTCCAAGATGGTAGGTTCTCTGTTTGGAGGTTGTGGCAGCAGGGCAGGATCATATTTCGGGAAGATTTAGTTTCGGGCAGAGCCACATGCCAGTTGTCATTCTCAATCTCATACTTAAATGAGGAAACTCCATATGGTGGATCAAGTGATAGTGGAATCGAATATAGGGCCTAAAATAGTTCAAGGTACCGTTCATATTTAATCATCATTAATTTTTGTTTTGTATGATACATATTCTTCGGTTTCTTTTATTTCTTTCCACCTTGTTGATTTTTTAATGTTTCCAATGGAGATTATTTCATAAGAGACAGTGTTTTTAATGCTGGTTGGTAAGAAGTGAGAGCAGGGTTTTAGGTGTTCATATTGTGCACTCATCATGTCAGGGGTTGAGTTAGAATGGGACTTAATTGTTTTAGAGACAGACATATTTGATATGATCTATGATATGGATTAGATGGTGTATTCTTAGGTGAACATCAATTGCTAATGTTGTAGAGTGTGTTTTGTTACACTTGATGGTAGTAGCCATGTTTTTCAGGGAGAATGATATCCTCAGTAGATTTATGTTATACCTCCACATCTAGAGTTTTGAAACCACATTTTTTAGATCACCTCACTCACATTGGAGGATGGTGATGGTGCTCCTTAGGGTGAATTGCCTCATATAGTGGATTAGTTACTAAAGATATTATAGGAAGATTTTTCAGGTTACCCTCCAGAGTGGGGTGTGGAGTTCTCCAATGAATTTCCACTGGGAATATAACCAATATATATTCCCTCATACCATATTTCCACCCACTTATTTAAGTGAATTAAAGGTACATTAGGATGATTGAGAATCCAATGTATTCATTCACTCAATCATATCACATTGGGCCTCCCCATTACAATTCTCAATATGTCCTATGGATCTCTCCATTTGTTTATTGATTAACTAAAGCTGAATAAGGTAACGATCAAGAAAGAATACCCTTTTCCTAGTATTGAATATATTTTCAATCAGATTTAGGTGAAATGTGGTTTTCCAATATTTATTTTCATTCTGGGTATCATCATATCTGTGTTATAGAGTAGGATGTTCCAAAAACAACCTTCAGAAGTAGGTACCGCCATTTTGAGTCATTACTCATGACTTTCAGGTGGATAAATTCTCTCGTGGTCTATATGGATCTTATGAAAAACATTTCCCACCAATATCATGATTCCTTCATTTTGATATTTATGTATGACTTCTAGGTCTATTTTGGGATGAAGGAGGAGCATGAGAATCATTTTATGATTGTGATAGGCGCCCTTCAGGACCGTCTTCTCTCGTGAAAATTTTTCTAAGTTCATTGTATTGAATAGAGAGGTCCATTTTCTATGTCATGTGATCTCAGAACAAGAAGTTTTGGTGGACTCTGAGTATATTAGTGTAGTGATATCCTGGGAATAGTCAAAAAAATGTTTTTAAAATCAAATGCATTTTAGCCCTGGAAGGGTACTACAGACAGTTTTTTTGGGATTTATCTCGACATTCTTCTTCTATAAAAGTGCTTACCCAGAAAGGGGTAAAGTTTAAATTGATCCCAGAGTGTCAAGTTTCCTTTGATTAGCTAAATAATTGGTGCACCACATAGCGTGTATTGATTTTATTGGAGTCTATAAAGTGATGTGTGGTCTATTTTGATTCTCCATGTATGGGTATTTGGTGTGTGTTGTCATAGGATGAGCATGCGGTGGATATTGGTTCATGGAAAATCTGACCACATGAAAATAATTACACTTCCCATGACATGGAGTTAGAATTAGTTATGAATTCCTTGAAGATGTGTTTTTGTTACCTTTTTGGTGAGAAGTGAGAAGTTTATTCTAATCATAATAGCTTTGCATACAATTTCAACAAGAAATATTTCAATTTGAGTAAATTTCATTGGGTTTAGTACCTTCAGGGGTTCAATTTTTATATTTTGTATACCCTAGAAAATGGAAATGTAGGGGAAGATGCTTTGACTTGAATAGTGGAAGTGAAATAATTAAGAAAGTCTAGTGATGAGTGGGAAATAATGAATTTTTCTTAGATGCACCTAGATGCCAAGGATCATAATGGACAGTGTGTAGCCGACAAGTTCTCTTATGAATGTGATCCGGTAGGAGAATCCTCGAAATTAGTTGTTACAATAGCCTATGAAATTCCAAAATATCATTAAGGTGCCTTATGAATGGTCCTTGTCTCATGGGGAAGTTTTTTTCATCAAGGTATGCTTTGTGGAACCATGTTTGTTAAGGAATATGGTGATGTGGTATATCCACCAATATTATTGGGTCACTCATTAGGGTGATACCAATACATACTATGATGTGAGTTGGTTGTTCCAATAGCCTCGTTTGTGGAGGAATTTACCTGACTTTCAATTTTGGTGTTATAAGTTTTAGTAGGTTAAAATAGATCACTTAAGGCCCTCTGGTTTTCTTCAACCGCTACATATTCCTACCTGGATATGGGATGAGATCACCAACGATTTTATTTTTCACATACCTCATAAACCATAGGGTAGAAATTCCATTTGGGTAGTGATCTATCATCTGACCAAATCAGCTCACTTAATCCCAATTAAGGATTCATTGAAATTGAATGAGTTGGTTCAGTTGTATGTTCAACAGGTTGTTATACTTCATAGTGTTCTACCCCTATAGTTTTTTTATAGGGAACCACATTTTACCTCTCAGTTTTGGGAAGGCCTTCAAAAGGATATGGGGTCATAATTCAAGTTGATCATCGAATATTATCCTCAAATTGATGGTAATATGTAGCATGCAAATTATATTTTGGAAGAAATGATCTGGAAATGTGTGTTGGATTTTCGAGGTTCATGCGATATTCATTTGTGATTGGTCAAGTTTTTATATAATAATAGTTTCCAATCCTTAATTTGAATGGTTCTTTTTTAGTCACTTTATTGTCAGTCATGTTAGTCCCCTTTGTGTTTTGATGACGTAGGTGAGACCTCATTATTTGGACTCAGCCATGTGTAAGACATGATTGAGAAAGTAAAGCTAATCAGGTAGTAGTTTTTTATAACATAGAGACTCTATAAGTCTTATTTAGATTTGAGGAACTGGTATTTGGAGTTTTCTGTTGGAGACACAATGTTTCTAAAAGTGTAACCTCACTTGGTTCATTGTCGTTTGGGTAACTAAGGGAAGATGAAATCGATGTATATTGGACCTTTTGGGGTTACCTAACTAGATTGGAAAGGTGGCATAAATGTTATATTTTCTCTCTTAATTGATGTCAATTCCTTATGTGTTCCATGTCTCCAAGTTGAAAAATTTTCAACTAGGTCTATCTCAAGTAATGGATTGTGAAGATTTGGAATTAGATCATTATTAATGTTTGTTTGAGCAACCAGTGAGGATTTTGGGTTCTCAAGAAAAAGTTCTTCGTGGGAAGTCAATTCCATTAGTCTAAATTATATCTATGTATGGAGGAAATAAACATGATACATGGGAGAATAAGTCCTATTTTGATATGGAGTATCTTTTTTTCTTCTATGATCAAGCTTTGGAGTGACTTTTGGGGTGGAAAGTCTTCATGGTGTGAAGAATTGTCGCATCGGTGATTCTATTTAAAATACTTTTTTCAATTTATTTTGGTCTTTCATTTATCCATTGGGTTCCCCAGGATTTGTTTAGTGAAAATGGAGATTTTAGGTTATATAGCAATGGAACATTATTGGTTCATCGTTAGGGTAAACCATGTTCCCCTACCAGGTAAGTTTGCAGCCATGTTTCATTTTGGATAGTGGTGACCACAAGGTTGGAACACGCTTTATAAATTGAGTGGCTAACTAGGTGTCTTATTTCTCTTGGATATTGAAGGGTTCATTACTACCAAATTGTTTGAAAAAATGTTTGGGATAATAGTGGGACATATCCAGGTCATTAAAAAGTTGTAATTTACCCTTCTATCCCCTTCTGTTTTAACCCTAAATCACTTCTATTCTTCTCTATTCAGGATTTTCAGCCATGGGATCCACCTTGAAGCATACTTAGACCTGTTAATCCTTAATCCTTTTGTGATTTTGATCCCAATTATTCTGGGAAACATCAAGTAAGCCCTTATTCAATTGATTTATCCCTATTTCTAGGGTTCTTCCTCCATATTTCTTGAGTTCCTATTTTTTTAACGGGATGTTTGATCTTAAGAGGGGTCCATCTTGAATTTTTGAGTGAGACATTGATATTTTTTGTTCAATATTTTTTTTAGGGTCTTGTGGTGGTCTGACATTGATTTTGATCTGATTTATGGTAGTTTTCAAGTGAGAGGCAGGTGGTTCTAGTCTTTTTCATTATTATATTATTTTGATAAGCTTGATTGAGTGATTAAACATGTTATATGGATTATTTGTGTGGTGAGAAAGATGTATTTTCACAGTTTTGTGATTCATATGTTATAAAAATGGGGTTTTCAAAAGGAAATTGGTAATATTTCATGTCATATTTGTTGTAGTGTTTCATAAATTAGTTTTTTTCTTGTTCAAAAGGCACGACATGTGTTTTAAAAAATATTTAAATGTGAAAATCTGTTGAAAGTGGAATTTCCAAGGGAAATGAGATTTTTTACTTGTTGGTCTCTTTTTTGTGCACCTTAAATGTGTATTTGAATTTTGAATCATGTAATTAAAATGTTTTTGTGGTAAATATAAATTTTAAATGGAATTTAACCCTGGAAATGGTTCTCTTGATCATGTGTTTCCACTTTTTGTGTTTAAAAATGGATTTTATAAATTGTGAAAGTGGTGTGAAATATACTTCCAAATGGTCTTACTATGAGAGGCAATTGAAAAGAAATTATTTCCTTATGTCATTATTATACTTGGAATATATATTTATATATATTTAAGTGTTGATTTATGTGACATGTGAAATAGGACCTAAGAACAAAATGAATCTTGTGTATCAAGGGGATAACTAGAACTAGTATGCATATTGATTCGGATGTGGTTGAGGCCTAGATACATATGTTAGAATTGATGATTAAAACACTAAATAAACATGTGATATGACTATATACAACTAGTAATTTGGATGAGATCAACTCTAGTGGATCATTCACAAGAACAATATTGGTAGTTGAGTTGGAGTATTTTGATCAAGAGGGTATGATGTTCTTAGGGTTCTACCTAATCTAGTTACATATAGGGATTTTCCAATGGTTCCATGTTAAAACATATATATTATCCTCATGTATACTTTTATATAAAAAATTCTTATTCGTGAAAAATTATTTTCATTGAAAAGTGTTTATAGAGAAATATTTCTTAGAAATGTTTTAATTGTTCTTATGAGAATGAGCATGTTAATTTATCATATAATGTTATAGAATGAGATATTTTCTTTTGGGTGTAATCCTACTCGGATTTTGAACACACCCAATATACAGCTTTTGGTGTAAATAGACTATGTTATGCGTGACCATGGTAAAATAAATATGTTTCATGGTGATGGTGGATATGGTTTCTAGAGTTCCACTTTTTTTAGTTATTGGGGGTGGTGGCTTAAGGGTGATGACTGTAACATCGTAGGTTTTTATAGAATAATTCATTTTAATATCTATTAATATTTTTGAATTTTATATTAATTTTAGTTTAAATGTGACACTTTGTATAATAGATTACCTGACAAGAAACAATGGATTTCTCTGAAATCTTACGTTCCACACAACATTGAGTTATATCAAGAAATAGTATAATATTATTATTATTTTAAATGGTAGTTAAATCCTAGAAGTTATTTTAGAAGGAATGAAAAGAATTATATATATTATTATTTTTCATATTTATTAAATGTTTTTACATTTATCCATTAAATTTCAGAGGCTTAAAAAGAGGATAAATCCAATTTTAAGCATAAAACACTCCATTATTTTTAAAAAGTAGTTTTACCACCTTTTGATGAATAACCCTTTTCAAATCAAGTTTTTCTCAAATTTATATGCTCTATTTAACAAAATAAACATATTCTATAGAATCAAGACATCAAAATTTACTTTGGATAAATTTTTGGTAATTCTTTGAAAACATTCATTTTTTAATTAATAGTGAAAAATACCACATTTTAAGTCAAAGTTACCTTTTAATATAATATATCTATATAGTTAGATTATAATTTTTATTGATTTTAAAGTGTAATTATATTATGTGTTTTAATCTAATTTTTTTCATTGTCAGTAATTTCACATTTAAATTGGATAGAAACACATGTTAATCTTTTGATAGTTTTTATTTCTTAAAAACCTGCTTTCTAGTTTTGACAACGAGAATTAATTTTAAATTAATTAATGAAACTTATATTTTTTAAATCTAAAACAATTTATTCCATATTCATAATTATAATTTTTAAATTATTTAAATATTTACCTTTCATTTTTTTGATATTATGAATAGTAGCTTTAGTAATTATTTTTATTTACCACAGTTAAAGGGTAAATTAGGTACTTAAGGGTAAAAAAATATTATAATAATATAAAACTACCCTAAAATGTGTCTTAATATTATTTAATGATTCATGGGTGGTCATGAAAATCCTTAGTTAGAAGCTTTGGAATTTTGTAGCCACTTGGTTGGGAAAATGACATGTTAAAATAATTAACTTTAATGTAAAGGGAAATATAACATAAACATGTATAATTTTAATAAAAAAATTCTAAGGTGGTGTTATGTAAGTTGTGTCATTGACTATAAATAGTAATTATAAATCTAAAAATATTACCTATATCATGGTATTTTATTTATAATTATTTGATATTAAATAAATAAATTTAATAATGACATAATGATGAAGAAATGGGTTCTTCATTAATAAAGTATTTAAATAAATAATATTAAAAAGATTAAAATAAATATTATTTTACATTATTTATGTCATACATGAATTTTATAGGTGAATATTACTGGTTATTAGACTATTTAATGGTCTGGATTGAAGTTATCTCTCTGTTTGGATTTTATTTAAATTCAATAAATTAAATAGTGTAAAAATTGACTTAATTGATGTTTTATAAAAATAATAATATATTAAATTATTTAAAAATCAAAAAATAATAATTAAATCACAGATTTATTATGATATTGTATAAAATTTTATTAATTTACAATTATGGTAAATATACCCTATATAAGTAAAAACTAATAGCTTCTTAACAAATTAAATGGTATTACCACTTTTAAAATTAAAAGATAATAATTAAGGTTAAACTAAAAATATAAGGTTTAAACTAAACTAAATACATATATAAAAACACTTTTATGATAGGATTTTGATTTATACACTTCTTAATATATCCATATCTCATGTTGGAGCCACATGGATTAAAAAAATAATTTATATTAATTTAATACATTAATACTTTCCAAGGGTGCCCCTCACCTCTACTATAAAAAACTCATTCCTCTCTATTCCTCACACTTCCAAAAACTTTTATATCATCCAATAACATTCCAAGACTCCTCCTATAATTCTTTTACACATTCTTGAAGCCTTAGTTAAGGTAGAACACACTTTATAGAGATTTTTAGGTGTTCTTTAATGGCCATCAACCGAAGAAGAGGTATCATTTTCTTTTAGTGTTTCTATTTTGTTTCTTCTTCCACTTCCTAAAATATCATAAAACTATGATGATATAATAACTCCATAATCCTCAATATACTGAGATTTATTAGGTTAATATCATTTCCTAAATACTTTTATACTTCCACCAACGGGAAATCAATGAATCGTTCATTTGTATATCTGAATTATCACCTCCACGATCCGATTTAGTTCATTTTCCATTAAAATAAATAACTATTGGTTATAGTGATGGAATTAATTTTTATATATGATATTGAGGAAATATTAATCATTATAAGATAATAATATATCAATTAAATTCTTACATTCATGTGCATAAAAATGATAACATCGTTCGTATGTATGTGTGAACTATCACCTTCACAAATTGGTGTGACACATTTTTATTCATTATATCACCTGTATGATATATATATATATATAAGTATATATAAATTATTATGATGATTTTAATAATTTCATGATCATTCTATAAAAAAAGTACCTTATTTTCACAATGAAAATGAAAAATGGAAACGATACTCATGCGTATGTAATGCCTACAGTCTCCAAGATTATAAGGTTGTTCATTTTTCGTTACCATATTTAATAATTCAAATTAGACAAATATTATTTATGTGTAAATTTTTAGAATATGACATGAATACTATTCTATAGATTATGGACATATGACCATGTGGACGAGTGAAATCATACCATGTTCGATTTTGACTCAAGAACCGATTATCGACAATATATCTTAAATAAAATCAAATAATTATCTAATTATTATAACATGGTAATAAGTGATGTAATGGGAATAATAAACACAAAAAGGGTTTTAAATCAAGAATAAATTAATCTAATATTATTCTTCAGTAATTTAAATATAGAAGAAGACAATTCAAACTCAGGGTAAGGGACTTTGTCTCAATCTCCTTTCATTATGGAATATTTTGATTTATATATGACTAAATTTTATACGGTGTATAATCAACTTATTTGAAATATAATTCCGTTCAATTTTTTTCAAATGTAATATTTTTTTATGAATTATTTTACTAAACTATAAAAGGAATGAATATTTTTAATGTATACGGCGACAATGACCATTAAACCACCGTGACCAATATTTAATATATGGAATCCTCTACTAGAAGTGATGTTTTTGAAAAGATAAGTAAATACCAAATTTATTTTTATGTATTTTTCTATTTAAAATGGTTTTTAGAATGGATTAATTATATCAATATCTTCATATGATGTCTTAGGATTGCAATGTGGAAATTTTATTTTTCCTTCATGCTTGTTCATATGTTATAATTATGTTATGGTTCTTGGGAAATACTTTTGTACACAGGTGGTTCCGTGAAAAACTAAGGGTGGGTGAGCCTGTGATAGCTCTTCAATGCATTGGGTAATGTGATAGAGGTAAATGTTAAGGTATATCCAATTAGATTTAGGGAATATATTTTGATGGGTTTTCTAAAATTAACCATAAATGTTACTCCCAATATAGATGTAAACGATACAATGTAAGTATGTTATGGATCCCACAAGTTACCTTTATGATTTAGGATTTCTATATGCTATTCATAAATCATATTATTTCATGAGGTTTGTTAAAGAGCTTATATTTTATCAGTGAAGATTATGATTTCATTGATTTGTATGAGTTCATATAGTAATGTTTTCTTTCCTTATTTTATAGCCCTTACTAATATTTTTACACATATAAGTTGTTTTTAAAATTTATTTACTAGGGTATAAGGAAGGGTTCTAGAATGGAATAATTAAATAAAATATTTATCAGGAAAAGAATTCTGGTTTTATTTATGGTGTTTTATTATTGTGAAACAAATTGGATATAGTAGACGTGTATACATTGTAAAATTTGAGATGTAATGTATTAATAATGGCATAATTATTTAAAAATTAAAACCTAAAAATATCCTTGAGGTGAATTATTGTCATATTATTGAATTATATCAACATCATGTAATATATTAAGGCCGGGTCCTTATAGATGGTATCATAGGTCGGTTTAGATAACATTATTGGTTAGGATATTGTAAATAGAATATCCATAAATTATATTTACTTTAGGATCAAATTGAAATGATATAGAATTTGAAGATTACCATGTTTCCTTGTCTAAGTTATATCTATGTTCAGAATGGTTTTACATAGAGGAAACACGGAAGCTATGATCAGACAACATCAAGAGGAAAACAACATACCAAACTAGCAACCAGATATGGTCTGAATCGAAATATAATAGATTATTATATTAAAGAGAAAATTAACTTACGCTATAAATGGTAGTGGTATCCATGTGTGAGACCATCCAGATCAACCATAGTGGAACATTTTTGTATTGGAGCATTATATAAGGCAAAATCCTCCATCATTCAGAGGATCATTTGACCTTGTGCTAGGTGAAGGGTGGATTAATGAACTTCAAAATATTTTTAATGCCAGGGGGTGTTCAGAACATAAAAAGGTTAGTCTTTTTTTATCAATTTGAAGGTGATATCGATCAGCGGTGGTCGATGGTTAAAAATATTATAGATAATGAGTATATTAATGGTCTTTATTGGGATGAATTCAAATGTATGTTTCATATGGAATATTATCCTAAGGTGGTTTGACTTAGAGTCGAAAAACTATTCTTTGAATTGAGGTTGGAGGATGACTCAGTGGCTACTTTTGAAGAAAAATTCACTTGACTATAAAGGATTTCTTAAAATTTTATACTTGATATTAATAGTAAAATCAATCAATTTTACTCAGTATTAACGTCAATGTATCGAAGGTCATTTGATTCTTGTGAGTTCAAAAGTTATGAAAAATGTGTTTGATTTTCGGAGAATGATGAAATAGAGTTTGTGGATGATCATGTGTTCCATGAAAAACATTAAAATAATAGGTTGAGGTGGCAGATGAAAGGGAAGAACTCTTCAAAAAAATTCTTAAGGTAAGAAAAATAAGTTTATAGTTTGTGAAAATTGGGGTAAAAAGAACACTAGTGAATGAATATTTAATTTTGTTAAGTACTTTAGATGTGGTAAACTGAGACATAAGTCTCATAATTGTACTAAAAAATATCAGGGTAGTGGTAAAAAATGATAATTTGTAATCATTAAAATGTTTTAGTTGTAATGATATGGGTCATTATAGAAATGGGTGATCGAAGAATAACTCAAATGATGAAAAGTAACAAAACTACAAGAATAAAGGGGTGGTGAAATCCTTTGCAACTAGTTCTGAAGATTTTGGTCCATAAAATGAAGTAGTATCAGGTATATTTTTTGTTTATTCAGATTCTCTAATTGTGTTGTCTGATTCTGGTTCTATATATTCTTTTATTTCTGATAATTGTTTTTTGTAAATTTAGAATTCCATCTCCAGAAATGAATCCCGAACCTGTGTTAAAAACACATGGGGGAAATGTTGAGACAAAAATAAATTATAAGAATCTTCTTATCCTTATCTGTCGAAATAATTTACCTTCCAACCTTGTTGTTTTTCCTCTAGTATAGTTTGATGATATTTTGGGTATGGATTAGATTTCTATTTATCATGTTAAGATTTACTACAAAGCTAAAGTGGTTTCTTTTCTAAAAAATCAGTTTTTGACTAGAGTGAACCCTTACTATTGATATCATATTAGGAAGATGAGAAACTAGTGATAGATGGAAATTAATGTTACCTTAAACATATTGTTAAAAACAAAGGACCTGTTTAGATTATTTATATGCTAGTGGTAAATGAATCTATTGATGTTTTCCTAATGAGTTTCCTAGTATAATACCTTATTGGGAAGTCGAATTTTCTGTTGACTTGGTTCCTGATGCTAATACTATTTCAAAACCCAATTATTAAAAGGATCAATTTGAACTATTGGTGTTAAATAATCAATTATAAAAGTTACTAGATAATGGTTTCATTCAATCTTTCACATCCTCATGGGGTCCTCTTATCGTATATGATAATAACATGATAGTTCAATAATACGTTGTATTGATTATAGATTCTTGAATTACATCACTTTTAAGAAAATGTATCCTTTGCCTCATATCATTGATTTGTTTGATCAGCTCCAGGGAGATCAGTATTTTTTGTAGATTGACTTGAGGTTGGGGTACCATCAGTTGAAACTAAAGGAATTAGACATTCATAAGACCACATTTCATTCCAGATATGACCATTATAAATTTTTAGTTTTTACTTTTGGGTTAACTAATGAACCTACTATATTCATGGTTGTTATGAATATAATTTTCTATGTGATCTTGGATAAGTTTTTGGTTGTATTTACTAATGAGATTTTGGTATATTTAAAATATAAAGAGGAGTATGAAAGTAAATTAAGGGTTATCTTACAAACCATAAATGAAAATAAAATGTATGGGAAATTTAGAAAGTGTGTGTTTGGGTTTCAATAATTTTCATTCCTTGGTCACATAGTTTTTAAAGACGGCATAACTACTGATCCTACTAAAATAAAATCTGTTGAAGAATTGACAAGACCCAAAAATATAATTGAGATTCATAGTTTTCTTGGTTTAGAAGGTTTTTACCAGAGGTTTGATGAAATTTTTACATGGTTATCTATCCTAATGACTAAGTTAAATAAAAAAGGTATTAAGTTTTTCTGGACAAAATAATCAGAAGAATGTTTTCTGGAATTGAAAAGAGAATTGTTGGATTTTCTAGTTTTGGAACTACCTTTCTGAAATGGTGAATTTTTAATCTATAGTGATTCTTTGTTGAAAGGACATGGTTTTGTAATAATGGATAATGATCGGGGAATTTATCATTATTTATGTTAGTTAAAGACTCATGAGTATAATTACCCTACACATGATTTGGAATTAGATGTTGTTTTTGCTTTAAAAATTTGGAGGCCTCATCTTTATAGAGTAAAATGTGAAAAATATACTGACCATAAAATTTTGAAGGATATATTTACTCATAAATAATTGAAAATGATACAGGGAAGATGGTTATAATTAATCAAATATTATTATTTCATGACTAATTACAATCCTAGAAAAGAAAAATAAAGATTATGATACTTTGAGTTGGAAAAGTAATGCGACATTAACCATGTTATGTTTGAAATGCGACCCTCTGATTAATGATTTGATGAACTTTTTCAAAGAATTTGTTGGTGATATAAATGCCTCTGTTTTGTTATAGTTTTTTGTGATATCATCTCTAGAAGACAGAATAATTCAAGCATAGAAGGAATATACTGAGTATCTGGAAAAGGTAGAGTTGTTTCAGAAGGGTATGTTTCCGGAATTTAAAATTGATAAAGATTGTGTTTTATGGTATGTAAAGAGATTATGTGTGACTTTTGAATCACATTTAAAGAAATAGTTGTTGTTTGAATCTCATAGTTCTCCATTTTCTATTCATCATGGTTGTACTAAGATGTAAAAAAACTCTTTGGGAGTATTATTGGTGGGATGGAATGAAAAGATATATTTCTAACTTTATTGTGAAGTGTTTGACTATCTAGTAGGTGAAATTAGAATTAAAATTTACAAAGGGTATGATTCATCCTTTTCCATTACGAAAGTGGAAATGGGAAAATATATCCATGGAATTTATTTTGGGATTACTAAAGACATCTTGAGGTAATAATGCATTGTGGGTTATTTTTTAAGCAATTGACTAAATCTAGTCATTTTCATACTATTCAAGATACGAAGTCTACAGATAAACTTTATCAATTCTACATTAAATAGGCATTCAGGTTAAATGGAGTTTTCCTCTCCATTTTATATGATCATGATCTCAGGTTCACTTCTAACTGTTGGAAATGCCTTTTGAATTCCTTTGGAACTGAATTAACTATCAGTATATATTTTCATCCTCAGTTAGATGGGTAGTAAAAATGAATAATTTAGACCATATATGCTATGTTATGTTCTTTTTCAATGGATTACCAAGGAATTTGGGATCAACATATTTTTTTGGTTGAGTTTTCTTATAATAACATTTTTCATTCTGTTATACATAACGCACTATTTGAATAATTATATGAAAATAGGTGTTGAACTCCAAATTTTTGGGATATAGTAGTTGAAAGGAAGTTGATGGGACTAGAATTGGTAGAAGAGATGATAGGAAATGTTCAATTGATACAGAAGCGCATGAGGACAAGTCAAAGCAGGCTGAAAAGTTATTTGGATAACTCGAGGAAGGATATTTCTTTCAAGTTAGGTGACCATGCCTTTCTCAAGTTTTCTCTATGGAAAAGGGTGATGTGTTTTAGTAAAAAGGTAAATTTGATTTTGCGGTTCATTGTACCCTATGAAATCCTGGATAAAGTTGTATTTGTTGCCTATAGGGTGTCTTTACCTCCAGATTTATCTCATGTATAAAAACTTTTTCATATTTCAATGTTGGGAAAGTATTTATCGAATCCATATCATGTTTTGTGTCCATAGGTAGTTCAGTTGGAAAGGAATCTTTCTTTATTAGGAAAAGTGAGTCCAGATTCTTAACCACAAAGAGAATGTGTTGTGGAATAACGTGATTCATTAGGTTAAGGTTTTGTGGAAATTCGATTTTTTTGAAGAGGGAATATGGGAATCAGAAAATTATATGAGGGATGAAACCCCCCACATATTTGATAAGTGAATAAAATTATGAGGATGCACATTCAAAAAGGGGGGATTAAGTAACAACCCAAGTATTTATTGAATAATACATTTTCATATCAATTAAAATTTTTATTTTTATGTTAATTTTAATTTAAAGGGAACACTATGTATAATGGTGTACATAAAATTCAACAACTGGTTTCTATGAAATCTTACACTACACACAACAATAGGTTATATCGAAATATAATAAAAATATTATTATTATTTTAAGTTGTAGTTAACAAATAGTTGTTGTATTGAGATGAATGATAATAATAAACTATTTTATTCTTTTACATATTTTTTAAATGTTTTTACATTCATCCAATAAAATTTAGAGGCTTAAATGGTTAATGAATCCAATTTTAAGTAGAAAATACTCTAATAATTTTTAAAGGTAGGTTTGCCACCTTTTGGTTAAAAACCCATTTAAAATATATTTTTTATCACTTTAATATGTTCTATTTTACCAAATTAACTTCTTATATAAAATCTGGACATCAAAATTTACTTTGGATAAATTTTTGATAATTTCCTGATAAAGTTTGTTTTTTAATGAATAGTTAAAATACCGCATTTTAAGTAAAAAATGTCTTTTCATCTAATTTATTTATAAAGTTAGAATAAATTTTTTATTAGTTTTAATGTATAATCTTATTAATTTTTTATCATTTAAACCAAGGCTTTTCACTGGCAGTAATTTCACATATAAATTACACACAAACACACATCAATCTTTTGATTGTTTTTATTTCTCAAAAATCTGCTTTCTGGTTTTGACAATGAAGAATTAATTTAATATTAATTAATGAAAATTATGTGTTTTGAATTTGAAAAAATTTATTCCATATGTGGAATCATAATTTACATATTATTTAAATAGGAACTCTTTAGTTTTTGAAAATTATGAATAGTAACTTTAGTAATTATTTTTATTTGTCACGGTTAAAGGGTAAATTAGGTAAAATACGGGTAGAAATATTATTATAATAATATTAAACTATTCTAACACTTGTAATAATCTTATTTTATGAGTCATGGATGACCAAAATAATATTTTTTTAAAATCTTTTACATTTATGAGCCACCTTGGAGAGAAAATGATAGGTTATAATGATTAATTTAAATTAAAGGGCAATATAACATAAACATGTATCTTTTTACTAAAACAATTTTAAGGTGTGGTTATACAAGTGATATATTTGACTGTAATTAGTAATTATAATTCTAAAAATATTTCCTAGATCATTTTATTTTATTTATAATTTTTATAGATTAAATAAATAAATTTAATAATGACACAATGATGATGCAGTGATTTCTTCTTTAATGAAATATTCAAATAAATGATATTATAAATATTAAAATAAATATTATCTCACATAATTTATGTCATACAATAATTTTATAGATGAATATAACGTGTTTTGAGACTATTAAATGGTTTGGTTTGAAGTTATCTCTTTTTTTAGATTTAATTTAAATTCAATAAAGCGAATAGTGTAAAACTAACATAATTGATGTTTTATAAAAAAAATTATTTATTAAATTATTTTAAAATAATAAAAATATTTTAAAATCACATAGGGATTATGATATGGTCTAAAATATCATTATGTTTCCAAATATGGGAAATTTACCACGTATATGTAAAATTAATAGCTTATTAACAATTAAAATGTAGTTACTACCTTTAAAATTAATAGACAATAATTAAGGGTAAACTGAAAAGATAAGGTTTAAAATAAACTCAATACTTGTCTAAAATCTATTTTATGAGATTATTTAAATCTATCCTTGTCTTATATTCTCCATATCTCATGTTGTAGAAACTATTATTAAAAAATATCTTATTTTAATTTAATATTTTAATACTTTCCAAGGGTGCCCCTCCATTATCCTATAAAAATGAACCCATTACTCTCTATAACTCATACTATAAAATCCTTTTAGTTCATAAAATATTTTCGAATACTATTTCTATAATTCCTCCCCATATTCTTGAAACAATATTTTAGTCAGAACGCCCTTCAATGAGGTGTTTAGGTGTTCTTCAAGGGCGATCACCTGAAGAAGAGGTGTCATTTTCATCAAGTGTTTCTATTTTGTTTCTTCTTCCACATCCCCTAATATCATATAAACAATATGATATAATATATCCAATATCTAGGATATAATGATCTTTCATTATGTTAAAATCATCCCCTAAATCCATTTATACTTTTATAAAATGGGAAAAGAACTAATCGTTCGTGCGTACGTGTGAATTATCACCTCCACCAACCGATTTAGTTTGTTTTCTATTACCATATATTAGGATTGGTTATAAATATATAGTTAATAATAATATGTGATATTAATGAAAAATTAATCAATATAAGTCAATAATATATTAATTATATTCTTACTTCTATGTTCATGAAAATGATAACGTTGTTTGTATGTAAGTGTAAACTATCACCTCCATGAAGCGGTGGGACTAAATTTTATTTGTTATATCACTTGTATGATATATATAAGTATATTAAAATGATTATTATGATATTAGTAATATTAGTAATATCATTATAATTTTGGAATGATAAAATGATAATTACCCTATTTCCATAATGATCAATGAAAAATTGAAACGTTACTTATGTGTACATATGGCCTACCGTCTCCAAGATTGTAATGATGTTCATTTTTAATAACAATATTTAATGATTTAAATTAAACGATCTGAGTTATGTTTAAAAGTGATTAATATTTCATGAATAAAATTCTAGATATGAAGGAAATACGATCACAAGGACTAGTTATATCATACCATGTTCATTTCAGACCCAAGAACCGATTATCAACAAAACGTCCAACATGAACTCAAATAATTAACTAATTATTATAACATTTTTATAAGTGATGTAGTGGGGTTAATAATCGTGAAAAATGATTTTAATCAAGTATAAATTATCCTAAGTTTATTATTCTGAAATATAATTAATGAACAAGACATATTGGACTCAAGGTAAGGGACTTTGTATCAATCTCTTTTCAATAGTCATATTTTGATTTATATACAACCATGTTTTTTACTATGTGTACTCAACCCATTTGACTTTTAATTTCATTCAATAGCTTTTAAAAGGAATATTTTTTTATTAAGTTTTTTACTAAATAAAAAAATGTATTTTTCTTTTTATCTTATGCAGTAAAAATTACCATTTTGTCGTCGTGAGCATTATTTAATATTTGGCTTCCTCTAGAAGCCATACTGATTCTGAAAATAAACGTAAATATGATGTTCAATTTTAGGTATTTTGGTATTGAAAATGGATATTATAATGGATTTAATATATCAATATCTTGATATGATGTCTTATTATTTCAAAGTGGAAATGTTATTTTTTCTTTATGATTGTTTATATGTTATTATTATGTTATCATTCTTGGGCATTTCTTATGTATATGAGTTGTTCTGTGTCAAACTGAGGGCAGGTGAGCCCGTGATAGCTCTCTAATGTATTGAGTAATGTGATGAAGGTAAACATTAACTTTTCTCCTAAACAAATTTTGGAATATACTATGATGGGTATTATAAAAGTAACCATGAAGGATACTCCCTTTGTAGCTGAGAAAGCTATATTGTAAGTATGTTATAGATACCAGAAGTTGCCTTTATGATTTATGATTTCAATGAGTTAATCATAAATCGTATTATTTAATGAGGTATGTTAATGGGATTTTGTTTTATGAGTGAAAAGTATGATTTCATTTATTTGTGCGTATTTACGGACAATTTTTTTTTCTTATTTTATACCTTTAATGATATTTTTATGCTCATCAGATGTTTTTTAAATGTTTTTCACAGGGTATAAGGAAGGTTAAGTGATAGGAATAATTCAAGAACATTTTTATCCAGAAAATAATTATTGTTTAATTTAAGAAGTTTTATTATTGTGAAAACAATGGATAGAGTATAACTGTCTACGTTGTAATATTTGAGATGTAATATATTAATAATGGCCTAATTCATTAAAATTATAAACCTCAATAGATCCCCAAAGTGAATTAAAATAAATTTTTTTAATTATCTCAAGTTTATGTAATGTTTTAAGGTTAGGGACTTATAATGACTATTATGTCACATGGAGGTTTTTGAATAGTTTTTTCTTCCCATTCTGTTGCATTACATTTGGTTTTTTTAATGTTTTAAAACTTGTAATCTGAAAATGATATACCTTGTTTGGTTGTTCGTATCAATTATTATGATATTTTTATCTATTGGTTGTTTATGCTTATAAAAATGGGTGAATTCATTCCCAACTCCCATTATTGATACATAGGAATATTTTTTCATCCCATGGGGATCAGTAATGCCCTTCGAGACATTCCATGAGTTGAGCTGAGTGTCGGGTTGGATGGCATCCCAGTTCGGTTCATTACAAGTAGGCTTCATGAGGATAGTTTGCGACCTAAATTCCCTATTTATGACATGAATAGTTTAAAGAAGACATTAACTTTAATAAAACCTAAATAATGAATTTTGATATAAATTAAGAATCTTGACTAATCAATATTCACCATGTAAAATACAATTCATGTCATATATAATGTTAGATAAAGGTCCTTCACCCATCTGGGAGGAAAAATAAGGGTAGTTTGTAGCCTCGGTTTTGTATTAAAAATGTGAATAGTTTGAGCAAATAAATAAATATACATATGAAAATTTGGTTCATGATATAAAACGATGTTCAGGATGTGAATAGTTTTATTTGTAAATATATAGGGGTAATATAATATAGATTTATAAACAATGCTTCCATTCACACCATGAACCCGTAATCAATATCAAACTTAATAATATAATTTTTTTTTATTATGATGGACTATTTTTTAGTTAGTTTATAAGTATATCATCAAGATTGACTCATTTAAATTGATTTCATGTTTTAAGAAGATGAAAAATGGAAATTTGGGATTCATTTTCCTATAAATACTAGGGGTTTTCTACTATTTGATGGGTCCCAAATATATACACTAGGAATTTGAATGAAATATTTTTTTCCTCGAGAGACAATTTTTTTTAAAATTTAGGATTGTTTTTGTATTATTCGCTCATGAATATCATCAGGGGGTAGTTATATCTTGTGCTATTTTATGTAAATTAAGGGGTGTATTCTCGCGGATTTATTTTTTAATTTTTTTTTCAAGTTTTCATTGTTTTATTAATATTTCATTATTTATATCATTGTATTTTTTTATTACATGAACACTATAATCATGAATATGAGAGTAAAATTTTAAAGATCAACTAATCATCTAGAACTATGTAATACCATTTGGTAATTTCGAATTATTATGTTCAAATAATGTATTAAGTCACTTAATTCATTTAATAACATGAAGTAATTGACCAAAAAAAGTTGAATGTTTTAGTCAAATAGTCAATAAAAAGACAAAGGATAGTCTTATTTTCACCTCCGACAATAAAAGTGGCTTATAAATTCAAGTTCCCTCTTCACTAGAAAACAATCCCAAAAATTATGAAACATTACATTTATTCTCACACTGATATTTTCAATAACCTGGTTTTTCTTTCATTATCAATCACACTCCATTCAATTAAATTTCTTATAGTTTTAAAAAATTGTATATGCTTTCAACCTCAAACATATTATTTACTATAAATATATTTTTATTAGTATTATGTTTTATTTTTTATAAATTTCTAAAATTTAATACCCTATTGGAATTAGAGACACCATTTACATAGTCAAATTTAAATAATCATTTTCGATTATGGTGGCCTAGTAAATTTAGGATAATTAAGTACCTTTATTTTAACTTTTCACTATTTTATTTTTCTTTTTACGCTTTCTATATTCAAGCTACGATTTTCATATTTATTCTTTGATTCTTGGTCATTCTTATAACACCCTGATATTTTGTGAATAGTTTTTTTTCGAATTAATTTAATCTTTTTTATATTTTTCATTTCATATAACATTAAAAATAGTTTATTTTATAATTTTTTATTATATAATACACAAAACCAAGTGAGTATTTCACTAAAAACAAAATAAATTTTTGTTTTCTCTATATAGAACACAGAGGTTAGCTTGTGTTACACACAATAATGACATTCCTCAATGTCTTTTATAACAGGCAAGACCGAGTTTTACCGAATAACGAAATATTATTTAATATAGCATATTTTTTTAATTAGTATTTATGAAAATATTTAACTAACTAATGAAAATATATTTTTTACATGAATATAAAATTAATTCAATGGTAAAAAATTAAATATAATTGAATATGAAAACTGATTGAATATAAAGAAAAATAATATTATATCCACCAAACTATTTTACCCTAATAAATTAAATTAATTAAAATTAGTGAGTGTTATTATTGTAATTTATATTTTATATATTCAATTGAATATTTTGGATCATAATCCCATAGATTTTATAAATATAAGATAAAAACAAACACAATTTTATGCTTAAAAACCTATAGTTTTATTAAGGCATTTATATCACCTTTTAATAGAGAATCCATGATAAATATAATTAGTGAAAATTTTATATTGTTCATATTTAAAAATAAACATTTAATTTAAAATAGTAACATAATAATTAGGTTAGGGTAAGTTTTCAGTATTTTTCTATGAAGTTTCATTTTTTAGTGAATAATGAAAATTACTGAATTTTATTTCAAAACTACTTTTTCATATAATTTATTTATATGGATAAATTACATTTTAAATTGTTTTAAATGTTTAATTAAATAATATTTTTATCAATTAATTTAATTTAAGTCAATATAAAAATTTCACATTGAATTTGTATATAACAACATAGCAAAATTTTGAACATTTTTACATTAAAAACCTACATTGTCGACCCTATCGCGAGATTAAATTTAAATTAATTTCTTCCAATCATGTGATTGGAATATCACAAAATGGATTCCATATTTTGAATAATAATAATTTATAATTTATAATATGTTCAACTTAATTTTTTCCAAAAATATTAGTGAATGTAATTAAAATTAATTACATTAATTAAGTTAAAATTATGTTGATCTAATGACTAAACCTTAAACTTAAGGGATTAAATGACCTTTAATCTTGATCAAAATCCATTTTTGCCCTCATTTAGACCGTATAATCATTTTTATTTAATTTTGACCACTATTGCATCCACATTCCATGTTAAAAACGTGGGTGGTATTCCCTTTCGCAAAATTTAGAAGAGTTTCACTCCTCTTCCACTATAAAAAGGACTCCTCTCCTCCCACTTCTGGAAACCTCTCAAGACACAGAGGTTTGTAGAATATCTGCTCAAATATCATACCAAAAACCATAACTTACTCATTTAATCCTCTATTTGGGAATAATTTCTTCCAAGGAATCCTTTTCGTGCAAACCAAAAGGAGTTTCCCGATTAAGAGGTAACACCCACCCTCAAACTCATTTCATTCATTTCCTTTATTCTCTCCCTCAACTATTATAATTGCCTAAATCTTTAAAAACACAAATATCCAAAATATACTAGATTTTTTTTAATCTATGGATTTAATCTACACTTACACGCACCTCCATCTAATTGGTAATGAACATAATGTTTATGTGTTTGGTGAACTACAACCTCACTAGACGATGATTGTTCATTTTTTTTACTTTACCGCCTCTCATGGTGGACATTATGATAGAAAATATATTTATATATGTTATTTATTAAATTTATTATTCATTTAATATTCTATAATCCTTTTTAAAAACAAATTTTTATACATACCATTTTTTGTAAATATGATAATTTTTTTGAGGAACAGTGGTCTACCACCCCCTCAAAGTGATGTGATTTGTTCACACACTACATGGAATGTTTTAAGGATGAGTTTATTGAACATATATGATATATGTTTTATCATTATTATACTTTAATAATTACATATAATCATATACATACATATATTTCATTTAACGTCTTTCATTAAATATTATAATTAAATGGAAATAGTGTCCAGGCGTACGTACGACCTATAGTCTCCATGAATGTAGTTCATACATCATTATTATATATATTATTATAATAAAAATATAATGAATATAAATGATATTTCTACAAATATTTAAATTATTTAAATCATTATATAATTTTAAGGTCCAAAGATATAATAAATTAATAAAAATGTACAAAAAGAAAATATTACTCGAAGCATACCCTTAACATGGAATTATTAAATAGAAGGTAATATAAAGTAATAAAGAGCCATATATGGTATTATATTTAATAATATGGTTCTGTGATATATTTATAATAAATTTATATTTATTATATAGGAGTTTATTATGAGTACAACGAGAGTTAAGATACGTGTTAAGGGACTTTCATCTCACTTTTTATATTAGTGAGATACAGTCCATGTTCACCACTATTTTCTTTTTTGTGGTGTATATACTACCCATGAATGTATTATATGATTCATATTCTTAAATTTATGTGTATTTACATATCCACTCTACCGAATTAGTAATATTGTTTGTTCTAATTTTTTCACTTCGAGATGTATGTTTTGTTTTTCACCAACATTGTTTACTGAGGTGTATTTCACATGTTATATCATGAATATAATTTTTTTCATGATATTTTTAGATTAATTTAATTCCATTTTCTTACATGGAGAGTATGATCTCATGTTACCAGGTGGTAATAGTATATTGAAAAAATCTCATCACTTTTTGATATTATTTATGTTTATGATTCCTTTGATGAAATATTATAATCCATCTCTCACTATCATTCATAAATGTTTTTATCCTATGGTTATTCATAATATATTCGTTATTGGTACCATTATTATACTCTTTGGTATATAATTTCATTAAGAAAATATTTTTATGAAATTCTGAATTTACCATCTCTTCTGTCATAAATCAATGTTTTTTCAAAACCATGTTTTCTAAAAAGGGTTTCCAAGAATATTCTATTATTATCCTGTAATATTTAAAGACATTCTTTACATTTTTTCTCTATTACCGTAATTTTAAAAGGAATCTTCTTAAAACTTTTATATTAAATAATTTTCTAACCCTTTTACCATGAAAAAGTAATGTTTCTCTTACCTAGTATAGAACGTATAGATTTACAAATCATAATTTTTCTAATGCTTAATTTTTATGTTTAAAAACATAATTTTTATGAAAATATTTCTAAAAATAATTTTCAATGAAATAGTTTTCAAAACATTTTCATGATTTATTTATATGTTTTAATGTATTTTCTCATGGAAATTGTTTTTTCAAAAGGTTTTTATGATTATTTTATATTTTTTGTAATGGGAAATGGTTTTTAAAATGTTTTCAATCATCCTCTAATTTTTTTTAAATAAAATGTTTTTAAAAAAATCATGATTTTTTATAAGTTTTCAAGGAAAATTTTCTTCTAAATTTTATCAAGATTATTTTATAATTTTTCAAGGAAAATGTTATTTAAAATTATTTCAAGACTTTTTTATAAGATTTAAAATTACTTTCCAATAAATTGTTCCCAAAATGTTTTCGTGTTAATTTTATATGTTTTCAAGGAAAATTAGTTTTAGATTGTTTTCAAGTACAATTTATATATTTTAAATGAAAAAGCTATCCACACGGTTTTGAGAATTTTTTTTATAAAATTTCAAGTTTATTTTTAGTAAAAAAATTTAAAAGGTTTTATTTGTTTTAATGAGATTTTTTAAAAGAAATGGTATTTTCCTCAAGATATATTTTCAAAATAAATTTCAAAGTTAGTTTCCATATAAGATGAAATCTTTTGTAATTACTCATTACATTATAGGAAATGATCCAAATATACCATTTGTATTCTTTCTTGAATGGTTTATGATTTATAGAATGATTCTTATGACACACATTTCTCGTTTTTGGGTTATATTCTTTTGAAAACAAATTATTTTCATTGGTTGTGATTTTTATGAAATGATTATGAAACATGTATCTTTTTCTACAGGTTATGATATGATTCCATATTATGATACCCATTTCATTTAATGGGTTATTGTATGATTATTTATGATCTTATATAATATGGATTTATGATTTCATTATGGGATGGGTTGGACCTATATATCTCTCCAATTAATTGGGTATGTAATTATATATCATAAGGTAGATATTGATAGAATAAAAAAACTATGTTCAATATTACAAGTCTAGAATAAGAAATGAACTCAATTCAGTATTATAGGGATGGAACGAGGAGTAAACATGTTTAAGTAATATCAGGCTAGAATAGGGTGTGAACCTGGTTCAGTTAAGGACTTTGTTCACTAATATGTCATTGGTAGTGATTCCTTGACTACTATAGAAATCAGTAAATGTTCTTATTTGTCCGCCAAAATTTCATATATTATTCATATATTATTCTTTCTTGGCTTATGATCATTATTTATTTATTATTCTTCTATTATGAACCACCAATATTTATTCAATGATTCCTGTTTATGTTATTTGATATGTAGGTTATTATCTTCTATTATCATGATCATGTTCTCATACCATTTTTCTCATGATTATGCCTACTTATCTCCCTGGATTACCATTACTGAGCATTTGATATCGTCCCTATTTATGTTTCCTTCCCCCAGGATATGATGATCTGTATTATTTTTCAATTTGCTAAGAATGTTTATAGTAAATAAATAAATATTGGGAGATAATATAGCACATTTATGTACCCGTGTTTATGTTTCTATGTTTCTAAATGCACTATACTAGTACAAACATTGGGTATCTTTTTGTATAATGATTTAAGTATGCATTAAAAGTTATGTAATTTCAATGTATAAAAATATAGTGTTATTATATTTGGTATTAGAAAATAGTATTGGTTATCCTTTGGAATGTATTACGAGAAAGCCTTAGAAACATCACTATGTATATTTCTAAGTATATGTCTAGGGTTGTATCTATGTATAATTATATGAATGAGACAATGATTAATAAAATCTCCTATAATTTTTCAAAAAGATATAATAATTGGTTTTCTATAAATACATCAGTTTTTATATACTACAAGTGGATGTAGCTCTAGAATTGATGTACCTATGGGTAACAACTCCAACAAGACGTCCCAGGCCTGAATCGGGGTAATCTGGTACATGACAACAAACCTTGCTACACACCCGAGTTGACACTCATGAGGGATATGATTTGGAAATTCATAAACTCTTTATGAGCCATCATTAATAATTTAAATAGAGTGAAACTATTAATAACATAGGATAAACCTAAGGTGTAACATCCCAAGTAAGTAATGAATAATAGATATTTTATCTATGTCTATTAATTATTAAGATAGTGTTATAGAGGCTTAAAATGAAAATAAATACAATCTTATGAATGGAATACACTAATATTCTTAAAAGATTGTTTTTCTGCCTTTTGATGGAAAACCATTTTTGAATATATATTTTGACAATTTTATAAACTATGATTGTCAAAATAAACTTATCCTTTATGATTGGGACATCAAAATTTACCTTGTGTGAATTTTTGATATTTTTCTGACAATGTTCATTTTTTAATGAATAGTGAAAAATACTGCATTTTACATCAAAACTGCTTTTTAATCAAATTTATTTATATGATTAGATTATGTTTTGAATTGGTTTTGAAGTGAAATTAGAATATATTTTTACCATTTTATCCAATGGTGGTCATTGGAATCAATCTCACTTTGAAATTAGACTTAAACTAGTGTCAATCTTTTGATACTTATTGTTTTGTAAAAACACGCTATTTACTCTGGCAGCAGGAATTAATTATTAAATTAATTAATGTGACTTATATGATTTGAATTTTGTAAAATAGACTTCATTTTTGAATTCGGAATATCAAATATAGCTTAGGGTGAATTTTTGGTAATTTTCTGAAAAACATCAATTTTTGATGAATAGTGAAACCACTAAGTGGTAATCAAGCAAAATGATTTTTCAGTTAAATGAAAGTTTACAACTAATGTGTATTTAATTTTTAAAATACTACATACATGGTTGTCATTAAGAAGTAAAATGTGGTTCAATGAGATTAAAATAATTTTTTGGTGAATAGTAACTTATTAAGTTTTTAATCGCGATTAATGGTAATTAGTGTAGTTTAAGGTATAAATAATGCATTAATAATATTAAATGACATAGACACATGTCCCAACCTTATTGGTTGTGTCATGGCCGACCAAGACAAGTCATGGGTCAACTTGGGGACCCCATGGATCCACTATGGTTGGGAAATGACATAAATAACTTTTTATGTAAAAGTAAAAGTGACACAAACATAATATGTTTTACGAAAACAATTTTTACATGGTTTTCTAAAGATCAGATATTTGATTATAATTAGTCATTGGAAAGGTAAAAATATTTACTAAATCATATTATTTTTTTATTGATTTTTAGACATTAAATAAATTAAATTATTTATGACATAATAATGATGCAGCGATGACATCATTATTGGACGATTTAAATAAAATGGAAAGACAATGTAAAATCTATGAACTACACATGGCCAAAACCAATTGGATGAGTGGATTTCGAACCCTTATCACCTTATACACGAATTATATCAATGTGGGACCTTTTAAAACCGAATCATATTTTCAAATAAAGTAATATTTCTTTACTTTCCAAAAGTGCCCCTCCTCTCCTCTTATAAAAGGCCCCCACCTCTACCTCATTTCACACACTCCTCAAGCCTTTGGCTCGGCCAAACCCTGCCCATTTACTCTCTCCACATCCCTCTCCTCATCCTCGAGGATTCCCTTTGGGAAGAATCCTTTTAAAGGAAGCCTTTAGGCTCAAACCAAAAGGAGTTACACTTTTAAAGGTAATTCATTCTCTTATGTTCATTTGTTTTATTTTTCTTCTCCAACCCCCTAAACTCTTTTTATTTACTTCTTTTGTAACAACACCAGTATCTTCAATGTACTAGGATGTTGTTAAAAGATTTATTTGAGCTACACTTTCACACAACTACATCAAATGGTTAAAGAACATACGGTTTCCGTGGGTGGCGAAATTCTGCCTCCCGAAACGATGATTGTTCAATACTCATTTAACACCTTCAAAAGTGGCCATTATGATGTCACTATTTTTATATATGATATATAATATGTTTATGTTTTCCTTAAGCTTCTGTTTTTTTCATTTTGGGCATACCTTTATGGTTTCCATTATAGGTAAACACGATATCTTCATTTTAGGAAGTGCGGACTACCGCCCCCTGAAAGTGATTTGATTCGTTAAATACCATATATGGGACATATAAAGGATGTAACTATGATATTATATATGATATTATACTGGAATTATAATATACCTTTATATCATTATGATTCCATTCTATAAAATACGAAATAGAAATGAAAGTAGCGTTCATGCGTACGTACGGCTTACCGTCTCCATTAACGGTGCATTTCATTTCTTACCTCTAAATGATTATGTAATATTATAAATGCATGTATGTACTGGATATATATGAAATATATGATATCTACATCATGAATACCATTCTGGATATAATAAATACATGTAACTATAAAGGGCCTATTTTTGACTCAAGTACTAATGATCGTTAAAATGACTGTTATTAACTTAAATAATTACATAGTGTTCATGACATGGTAATAAGTGATATAAAAGGAATAATGAACTTGAAAAAGGTTATTAAGCAAGTAGAATTAAACTAAGGTTTATTATTCAGGACATTAAAGAACGATCGAGTCAAGTCGGACCCGAGGTATGGGACTTCATCTCAATCTCCTTTCATTGAGGCATATTTTATTTTATACACAAATTTCGTTTATGCGTTGTATAAACCCCTTTGACTTTTACGTTTATTCAAAAGGAATATTTTTTATACGAAGCGTTTACTAAACGACAAAAGGGAATGTTTTTGTCATACATATGCGGCGACAACGACTTCTCCGCCGTCGTGACCGTTATTTGAGTTTTGGCGTCCTCTACAAGCCATACCTTTTTTTTAAAACAAAAAATAAATACCATGTTTTACTTTGGTATTGAAAATGGTTTTCATAATGTTTTTATTATATCAATGTGTTGTATTGATATCTCGTGATTGAAATGTGGAAATGTTATGTTTCCTTTATGCATGTTTTATGTGATAAGATTATGTTATGGTTCTTGGGCATTATTATGAAGAAGGGTGGTCCCGTGATAAACTAAGGGCGGGTGAGCCCGTTATAGCTCTCCAATGCATTGGGAAACGCGAAGGAGTGAAACGTTAAGGTTTCTCTGAAGAGATTTAGGTAATATACTGTGATGGGTATTCCAAACGTAACCAAGAGTTTACTCCCTACGTAAGAATGTTATGAATTCCTCAAGTTACCTTTATGTATTATGATTTCTATGATTTATTCCTGATTTTATGAGGTATGTTAAATTGCCTATGTTTTATGGGTAAAGTATGATTTCATTCTTATGTATATATGAATTCATGTTTCCTTTCCATGTTTTTTTATAACCCATACTGAGTTTTTATGCTCATCCCAAGTTTTTGAAAAGTTTTTCACAGGTCAAGGGAAAGGTACTTGACAAGATGATAGAGTCAAGGATGTGTCAAGAAAGAATCCATGTTTTATTTTAAATGTGTTTCCATTAATGGGAATGAAGAATAGTATCTTTATGTAACAACTTTGTTTATATGTGGAATGTAACGCAAGTTTTATGATCTAATTCTCTAAAACTCTAAACCCAAAAAGATCCTCAATATGTAATCTTGTAATAACTCAAGATTAAGTAAGGTTTAAGGCTGGGGCCTTATAGTTGGTATCAGAGGCCGGTTTAGATAACTTTAGGAGTTAGAATTCTATTAAATGATTATCCAAAAATATTTTTTTTTTCGAAATGATATAGCATTTAATGATTACCATGTTGCTTCATCTAAGACATGTTTGTTAAGAATGGTTTTCCGTAGAGGAAACAGGGAAGCAGTGCTAGGAAGGCATACAGAAGGAAATAACCTTCCGAATCAGCATCCAGAAATGGTCGGAATTGGAAATGAACAGTTTGTTGCAGTAATGGCGCAGTTGACTCAAGCGATAAATGGCGGTGGTATCCATGCACGAGATCAGCCAGATCAACCGCAGAGGAACATGTCAGTGGTGGAACATTTCATGAGGCAACATCCACCATCATTCAGAGGATCATCTGACCCTGTGCTAGCTGAAGGGTGGATTAAAGCACTGGATATGATTTTTGATGTCATGGGGTGTTCAGACAATCAAAAGGTTAGTCTTGCTATTTACCGTTTGGAGGGTGAAGCAGATCAGTGGTGGTCTATGGTTAAAAATATCAGGGACGCCGATGAGATTGATTCTCTTGACTGGGATGAATTCAAAGGTATGTTTCTTGAGAAGTATTTTCCTAAGGCTGTTCGACTTAGGATGGAAAAACAATTCTTGGAATTGAGGCAAGAGGAAGACTCAGTGGCTGCCTATGAAGAAAGGTTCACTCGATTGGCAAGGTATGCTCCAAATTTTATCCGGGACCTTGATAGTAAAATCAATCGTTTTTACTCAGGATTAAAGCCAAAATATCTAAGGGCATTAGCTTCTCGTGAGTTTAAAAGTTTTGAAAATCTTGTTCGATGTGCTGAGAAGGTGGAAATGGAGTTTTCCGATGACCAAGTTTTCTATAACAACCAGCAGAAGAAGAGACCGAGGTGGCAGGAGAAAGGTAAGAATTCTTCAAAAAAGTCTGATGGTAAGAGAACTAAGTTTCCAGTTTGTGATAAATGTGGCAAAAGGCATGCTAGGGAATGTCTTATGAATTCTGGGAAGTGCTACCGATGTGGTAAGATGGGACATAAGGCTCGTGATTGCACTGAAAAGGATCAAGGTGAAGGTAAGAACAAATTTGATTTACAGTTAGTGAAATGTTATAAGTGCAATGAGATGGGTCACTATGCAAACGAGTGTCCGACAAGGAGCTTGAGTGATGGGAAGCAGTTAGACTACAAGCAGAAAGGGGTGGTGAAATCCTTTGCAACTACTTCAGCAGATGTCGGGCCATCAAATGAAGTTGTATCAGGTACTTTGTTTGTTTTTTCAGACTTTGCCAGTGTGTTGTTTGATTCGGGGTCTACACATTCTTTCATCTCTGAATCATTTTCTAGTAAAATGGGAATACCATCTCAAGAAAGGACTCCTGAACTTTTGGTAAAAACACCTGGGAGAAATGTCGAGGCAAAAAGAATTTAGAAGAATCTTCCTATCCTTATCTGTGGAAAGAACCTACTTGCAAACCTTATTTTTCTACCTCTAGTAGAGTTTGATGTTATCCTGGGTATGGATTGTCTCTCTATTTACCATGCTAAGATTAACTGTAGAGCTAAAGAAGTTTCTTTTCAGAAAGACTTTCAGTTTGTTTACAAGAATGAACCCTTAATTTTGATAACATATCAAGAGGCCGAGAAACATGTAAAAGATGGAAATGAATGTTACCTTGCACACGTCGTTGAAAATAAAACAACTGTTCATATTAATGATGTGCCAGTGCTAAATGAGTATCCTGATGTTTTTCATGATGAGTTGCCTGGAATAATACCAGATCGGGAAGTTGAGTTTACTGTTGACTTAGTTCCTGATGCTAAGCCAATTTCAAAACCCCCTTATCGAATGGCACAAATTGAACTTTTAGAGTTAAAGGAGCAATTGAAAGATTTATTAGAGAACGATTTCATTAGACCTAGCACATCACCATGGGGTGCCCCTGTTTTATTTGTTAAAAATAAAGATGGTTCTATGAGACTGTGCATTGATTATAGAGCCTTGAATAATATCACTGTTAGGAACAAATATCCTTTGCCTTATATCGATGATTTGTTTGATCAGCTCCAGGGAGCTCAGTTTTTTACAAAGATTGACTTGAGATCGGGGTACCATCAGCTGAAGGTAAAGGAGGCAGATATTCCGAAGACCGCGTTCCATACGAGATATGGCCATTATGAATTTTTAGTAATGCCTTTTGGGCTAACCAATGCACCTGCTGTATTCATGGACTTAATGAATAGAATTTTCCATGAGTTCCTGGATAAGTTTGTGGTGGTTTTCATTGATGATATTTTGGTGTTTTCTAAAAGTAAAGAGGAGCATGAAAAACATTTAAGGGTTATCTTGCAAACCTTAAAAGAAAAGAAACTGTATGGGAAATTCAGCAAGTGTGAGTTTTGGTTGCAACAAATTTCTTTCCTTGGTCACATTGTTTCTAAAGATGGAATAACTGTTGATCCTGCAAAAACAAAAGTTGTGGAAGAATGGCCAAGACCCACAAATGTAACCAAGATTCGTAGCTTCCTTGGTTTGGCAGGCTATTACCGAAGGTTTATTAGAAATTTTTCACGGTTATCTAGTCCAATGACAAAGCTAACTCGAAAGGGTGTTATGTTTATCTGGACAAAAGAATGTGATGATTGTTTTTAGGAATTGAAAAGAAGATTGGTGAATGCTCCAGTTTTGGCACTACCTTCCAGGAATGGTGAGTTTGTTATATACAGTGATGCTTCATTTAAAGGACTTGGTTGCGTCCTAATGCAGAATGATCAGGTAATTTCTTATGCTTCACGACAGTTGAAAACTCATGAGGTAAATTACCCTACACATGATTTGGAATTAGCTGCTGTTGTTTTTGCATTAAAAATTTGGAGCCATCATTTGTATGGAGTAAATTGTGAAATATATACCGATCACAAAAGTTTAAAGTATATATTCACTCAGAAAGAGTTAAACATGAGACAAAGGATATGGCTAGAATTAATCAAGGATTATGATTGTACAATTCATTACCATCCGGGAAAATCAAATAAAGTGGTTGATGCTTTGAGTCGAAAAAGTAATGCTTCATTAACAATGTTGCGGTTGGAACGTGATCCTTTGGTTAACGATTTGATGAACTTTGGAATAGAAGTTATTGGTGTAGGAAGTCCTTCTGTTTTGTTTCAGGTATCACTGAGATCTTCTCTATCAGATAGAATCAAGCAAGCACAGAAGCAAGACAGTGAGTTGCAGAAAAAGGTAGAGCTGGTTCAGAAAGGTAAGTTGCCTGAATTCAACATTGATAATGATTACGTTTTGAGATTTGGGAAGAGACTGTGTGTGCCTTGTGATTCACAGTTGAAGAGAGAGTTGTTATGTAAAGCTCATAGTTCTCCGTTTTCAGTTCATCCGGGCAGTACTAAGATGTATAGAGATCTGCGGGAGTATTACCGGTGGGATGGAATGAAAAGAGATATTGCTGATTTTACTGTGAAGTGTTTGACTTGTCAGCAGGTTAAAGCAGAGCGGCAGTTACCGAAAGGGATGATTCAGCCTTTACCAGTGCCAGAGTGGACATGGGAGAATATATCCATGGACTTTGTTGTTGGATTACCGAAGACATCTCGAGGTAATAATGCAATCTGGGTTATTGTTGATCGCTTGACCAAATCTACTCATTTCCTTTCTATACGAGATACTTTATCTCTTGATCAACTTTCCCGTTTGTATCTTAAAGAGATAGTCAGGTTACATGGAGTTCCTCTCTCCATTGTATCGGATCGTGATCCCAGGTTTACTTCTAAATTTTGGAAAGGCCTTCTGAAGTCGTTGGGTACTGAATTTAATTTTAGTACAACTTTTCATCCTCAATCAGATGGGCAGTCAGAACGAACAATTCAGACATTGGAGGATATGCTACGAGCTTGTTCTGTGGATTATCATGGAAGTTGGGACCAACATCTTTCTTTGGTTGAGTTTTCATATAATAACAGTTTTCATTCCAGTATACAGATTGCACCATTTCAGGCATTATATGGGAAGCGGTGTCGAACTCCAGCTTTCTGGGATGAAGTGGGTGAAAGGAAGTTGATGGGACCAGAATTGGTAGAAGAGATGGCAGAAAAAGTTCATCTGATTCAGAAACACATGAGAATAGCTCAGATTAGGCAGAAGAGTTATGCGGATAACCGGAGGAAGGATCTATCTTTCGAGGTAGGTGATCATGTTTTTCTCAAGGTTTTCCTTGGAAAAGTGTGATGAGATTTGGTAAGAAAGGTAAGTTGAGTCCAAGGTTCATTGGACCCTACGAAATTCTTGAGAGAGTTGGATCAGTTGCATACCGAGTGGCTTTACCTCCGAGTTTATCTCAGGTACACAATGTTTTTCACATTTCGATGTTGAGAAAGTATATGCCAGATCCATCTCATGTTTTGAGTCCAGAGGTAGTTCAGCTAGAAGAGAACCTATCTTATGAGGAACAACAGGTCTAGATTCTTGACCACAGGGAGCAAGTGTTACGGAATAAGGTGATTCACCAGGTAAAGGTTTTGTGGAAAAACCACATGATTGAAGAGGCAACATGGGAATCTGAAAATGAAATGAGGGATAAGTACCCCCATTTATTCGATATGTAAATAAATTGCGGGGATGCAATTTTATAAAGGGGGGAAGGATGTAACATCCCAAGTAAGTAATAAATAATAGATATTATTATATATGTCTATTAATTATTAAGATAGTGTCATAGAGGCTTAAAATGAAAATAAATACAATCTTATGCATGGAATACACTAATATTCTTAAAAGATTGTTTTACTGCCTTTTGATGGCTAACCATTTTTGAATATATATTTTGACAATTTTATAAACTATTTTTGTCAAAATAAACTTATCCTTTATGATTGGGACATCAAAATTTACCTTGTGTGAATTTTTGGTATTTTTTTGACAATGTTCATTTTTTAATGAATAGTGAAAAATACTGCATTTTACATCAAAACTGCTTTTTAATCTAATTTATTTATATGATTAGATTATGTTTTTAATTGGTTTTGAAGTGAAATTAGAATATATTTTTACCATTTTATCCAATTGTGGTCATTGGAATCAATCTCACTTTGAAATTAGACTTAAACTAGTGTCAATCTTTTGATACTTATTGTTTTGTAAAAACACGCTATTTTCTCTGGCAGCGGGAATTAATTATTAAATTAATTAATGTGACTTATATGATTTGAATTTTGTAAAATATACTTCATTTTTGAATTCGGAATATCAAATATACCTTAGGGTAAATTTTTGGTAATTTTCTGAAAAACTGCAATTTTTTATGAATAGTGAAACCACTAAGTGGTAATCAAGAAAACTGATTTTTCAGTTAAATGAAAGTTTACCACTAATGTGTATTGAATTTTGAAAATCCGACATACATGGTTGTCATTAAGAAGTAAAATTTGGTTCAATGAGATTAAAATAATTTTTTTGGTGAATAGTAACTTATTAAGTTTTTAATCGCGATTAATGGTAATTAGTGTAGTTTAAGGTATAAATAATGCTTTAATAATATGAAATGACCTAGAAACATGTCCCAACTTTATTGGTTGTGTCATGGCCGTCCAAGACAAGCCATGGGTCAACTTGGGGACCCCATGGATCCACTTTGGTTTGGAAATGACATAAATAACTTTTTATGAAAAAGTAAAAGTGACACAAACATAATATGTTTTATGAAAACAACTTTTACATGGTTTTATAAAGATCATATATTTGATTATAAATAGTCATTGGAAATCTAAATTTTTTTCATACATCATAGTATTTTTTTTATGATTTTTAGACATTAAATAAATTAAATTATTTATGACATAATAATGATGCAGCGATGACATCATTATTTGACGATTTAAATAAAATGGAAAGACAATGTAAAATCTATGAACTACACATGGCAAAAACCAATTGGATGAGTGTATTTCGAACCCTTATCACCTTATCCACGAATTATATCAATGTGAGACCTTTTAAAACCGAAACATATTTTCAAATAAAGTAATATTTCATTACTTTCCAAAAGTTCCCCTCCTCTCCTCTTATAAAAGGCCCCCACCTCTACCTCATTTCACACACTCTTAAAGCCTTTGGCTCAGCCAAACCCTACCCATTTACTCTTTCCACATCCCTCTCCTCATCCTAGAGGATTCCCTTTGGGCAGAATCCTTTAAAAGGAAGCCTTTAGGCTCAAACCAAAAGGAGTTACACTTTTAAAGGTAATTCATTCTCTTATGTTCATTTGTTTTATTTTTCTTCTCCAACCCCCTAAACTCTTTTTATTTACTTCTTTTGTAACAACACCAGTATATTCAATGTACTAGGATGTTTTTATAAGATTTATTTGAGCTACACTCTCACACAACTACATCAAATGGTTAAAGAACATACGGTTTCCGTGGGTGGCGAAATTCTGTCTCTCGAAATGATGATTGTTCAATACTCATTTAACACCTTAAAAGGTGGCCATTATGATGTCACTATTTTTTTATATGATATATAATATGTTTATGTTTTCCTTAAGATTCTGTTTTTTTCATTTTGGGCATACCTTTATGGTTTCCATTATGGGTTAACACGATATCTTCATTTTAGGATGTGCGGACTACCGCCCCCTGAAAGTGATTTGATTCGTTAAATACCATATGTGGGACATATTGTTGAGCCCTCTGGAAGATTGCTGATTTCATGTTTATAACTGATGTTTTAATAATCACAAATCATCACAACTCATTGATGCTTAATCTAGTTTGATGTCTCATAAACATAATTCCAATCTATGAATGAATCAGTTATCATGCTTTTAACTATGCTTATTGACTTACAAAGTATGTTGGAAGTCTTCTGGATTCAACAACAATCAGACTCACCGATCCATCAGAGTCACCGATCCATCAGAGTCACCGATCAATCAGACTCACCGATCCATCAGAGTCACCGATCAATCAGACTCACCGATCCATCAGAGTCACCGATCCATCAGAGTCACCGATCAATCAGACTCACCGATCCAAGGACTCACCGATGCAAATGAGTCACCGATGAAAATGAGTCACTGATGCAAATGAGTCACCGATGCAAATGAGTCACCGATGCAAATGAGTCACCGATGCAAATGAGTCACCGATGCAAATGAGTCACCGATCCAAGGACTCACCGATGCAAATGACTCACCGATCAGATGACAGACCGATGCTGATCAAAATGACTCACCGATCAGATGACAGACCGATGCTGATCAAAATGACTCACCGATCAGATGACAGACCGATGCTGATCAAAATGATTCACCGATCAGATGACAGACCGATGATGATCTATCTGAGTCACCGATCATTACTCTAATGCTGATGACCTACCGATCTCTTGAACAGGCATAAACAACTGTTTGAATTTCTATATCTTTATCTTTATTTATTCTAACCAACGGTCATATTAGTTATATTTTAATACCCTGACAATTAATTAATAAAGGTTGTCGGATGTCAGGAAACTGTTCCTCGTACCTGCGGAAAGGAAACCTTTTTTGTCCTACGGAGCACGTGATATAAATACAAGAAGACTCTGCTGAAGAGTGGTGCGAAGTGAAGAAGAGAAAAACGAAGAAGAGAGAGACAACACACACAGAGACAAGGAAGCATACGACATACTGAAGAAGAGCTCTGTGCATACAAGAAGAACCAAGCAAGACAGAATCAAATATACAATCAAGCCTACTCAAGAAGAGTGGTGTGCATACAATAGAATATTGAAGAGCTTCATCGACTATATCCCAATGCCTGTGAACCTGAAGCATACGACACTCTGCTTCTCAAACAAAATCGAGAAGAGGACTCAGAATCACTTCTGATTAATTCCAAAACGAGTCCAGTGCTACACTGAAATCACTAGAGCCATTTCTAAACTCTACATCTCTGCTCTGTGATTTATTTATTCTACATTTTGAGCAGTGTGTGTTATCTGCTGTATTAAACACACACACTGACTCCTGTACTTTCACTGGAGGATCTGTAAATCCTCAGCAAACCTTTTACACTTCACTTCCCACTGTGGATAGTGGTAGAGGTCTTGTGACCTGGACAGCTGGCTGCTGTTGTTTGTTTTTCCCACGTAGAACTGTGGTAGAGGTCTTGTGACCTGGACAGTGTGTTCACTGTTGTTAACCCCGATCCAGTGTGTGGATCACTTTTATATAAACTTTTGAGAGGACTAAGTCTCGGATTGAGACTGAACCTCTTGGTTACTTCTCTGTGTTTATAGTTACTCTATATCCATACTACATATTTATTTCATATTCCGTTGCTATTACTTTGAAATATAATCTATCTTCAAAGCTACTTTGATAATTAAATTCGCAAGTGTTTATATTTATTATAAATCAGTAAATTAGTTTCAAAAGTTAATCTAATCATAAGATTAAGTTAACTGAGAACTAATCAATCTTTGAGAAGCTAATTGAACCTTTATAATCTATATAAATTCACTATAGTTTAATTTGTTTTTGAAATTGGGGGATTTTATTAGAAACTGTTTTAACAGAAAATTTTAATTGGAACTCAATTCACCCCCCTCTTGAGTGTCCACTCCGACCAACACTTGGTATCAGAGGGGTTAAATACTTTCTAAATGTGCTCTGCTTTTGACCTGTGATTTTAGTTGTATTTTAAAGTTCTTAAAATTTCTGTTATTTCTAAATTTTTATCTCTTTAAAATTCTTTTTTGTAATATCATGGATAATAGACTTGAGGGTGCTGCTACTAACCGGCCACCTTTTTTCAATGGAACTAATTATGCTCAGTGGAAACTGAAAATGAAAATTCATCTAGAAAGCATAGGTTTTGATATTTGGACTGCTATTGAATCTGAATACAAAATTCCCACTACTGCTAGAACTACTTGGGATGAACCTACCAAGACTGCTTACAATAACAATTGTAAAGTTATGAATGCTCTGTACTGTTCTCTAGGAGATGAAGAGTTTAATAGAATTTCTGCATGTAAAACTGCATATGAAATTTGGGATACCTTAGCTGTTTCTCATGAAGGAACAACTAATGTTAAGGAGATGAGATTGAATACCTATACTATTAAGTATGATAATTTTAAGATGAAGCCTGATGAACCCATTTCTGATATGTATCTCAGGTTCAATGAAATTTTCAACACAATGACCTCTCTGGGAAAGGATGTTCCAGCAAAGGAACAAATTATGAGAATTTTGAGATGTCTACCTGAAAGATGGAGAGGAACCTATGTCTCCATTAGAGAATCCTGTGACATTGCTGCTCTACCTGTCAAGGAATTAATTGGTAAACTGATGATGTATGAAGAAGAGCTTAAAGTAAATAAAGAAGAAGATGATGAACCTAAAAGGAAGTCTATTGCCTTCAAGACTACAACCTCAAAGAATAAGGATAAGGAAAAGCTTCAAGATATCAATGAAAGTTCAAGCAGTGAGGAAAGTGAGAATGATTCTGACAGTGATGATGAGATGGCTCAAATAGCCAGGAGATTCAAAAAGTTCTATAGGAAAAAGAAATTCTTTAAGAAACCAAATTACAAGGGAAATTATGACCAACAAGGCAAATGGAAAAAGGATTGGAAGAAGAACGACAAATCAGATGATGTTGTCTGCTATGAGTGTAAGAGGAAAGGACACATTAAAGCCGACTGTCCAAAGCTGAAGTATAAAAAGAAATATGAATACACGAATAACAAGTACAAGAAGGCCATGAAGGCTACTTGGAGTTCTTCAGAAGACAGCACAAGTGAAGCTGAATCTTCAGACTCTGAAAAGAATCGGGCCAACATGTGTTTCATGACAAACACTTCTGAGGTAACATCAGAGACTCCTGCTTTTAATTCATACTATTCTGGAGAAGATTCTGACTCAGAAAACATGTCAAAATCTGAATTGTTTGAATACTGTGACATGCTAGAAGAAACATGTAATGAGCTTAAAGATAAATATAAAGGTCTAAAGAAATAGTATGCTTTAAGTGTTAAGCATAAATCTGATCTGGATATAGAAGTAGAAAATAATGCTCAGCTGCTTAAAGAGAATACTGAACTAAAATTGTCTAATGAGAAACTCAAGAAAGACTTAGAGAAGTTCACCAATGGTAAAAATACTCTAACACAAATGCTAGGAAAGCAAGTTGCACCTAGATACACTACTGGTATAGGATACCAACCTGGACAAAGGAAAGTTGCCAAAACTAGATTCATTCCTAAATCTGGACATAAGATAGATAATTCTGGATCTTCTTATGCCTCAACCAGTTATATTCATAGTTATGAATCTAAGAAGGTTTATATTTCAAAGAATGTTATTTCTACAAATTATATGAGACCCATTAGACAAATATGGGTACCTAATGTGTTATTGGCTAACCTGTCTGGACCCAAGAAGATCTGGGTACCAAAATCATCTTCCATCTAAATCTGTTTTGTAGGAGACCTGCTTGAAGAGGTGTTACAAAAAGATATGGTATTTAGACAGTGGGTGCTCAAGACACATGACTGGAGATTATTCTTGCTTCAAGATCTTAATAAAAGTTGATGGAGGCTTTGTCACTTTTGGTGATAACTCTAAAGGAAAAATCATCGGCCTAGGCCAGATTGGTAACACGGATTCAATTTTGATTTCTAAAGTTTTATTTGTTGATGGACTTAAATATAACCTGTTAAGAATTTCTCAGTTGAGTGATGATGGTTTTCATGTTAGATTTGAAAATGATTCTTGCAATGTTTTTAACTCTAAAAATGTTTTAGTATTTTCTTCTTTAAGAAATGAAAATGTTTATGCTGTTGATTTAGATTCTTTAGCTAAACAGAACATTCCTTGTTTAAATGCTTTTCATAAAGAGTCTTGGCTTTGGCACAGAAGATTAGGACACTGCAATGTGCACTCACTTAGAAAACTTTCTAGGAAGAACTTGGTTAGAGACTTACCCAAACTTGAATTTCCAGCAGACAAAGTTTGTAATCCCTGTCAAAAGGGAAAACAACACAAAGTTTCTTTTAAATCAAAGAAAGAAGTTTCAACTTCTCAACCACTTGAATTGGTTAACATGGATTTGTTTGGACCATCAAGAGTTTCTAGTTTAAATGGGAAGCACTATGTCTATGTTCTTGTAGATGACTTTTCTAGATATACTTGGGTATATTTTCTAGCTCACAAAAGTGAAGCTTGTTCTTACTTTGTTAAATACTCCAAGTCTGTAGAAAATCTTAGTGGACTCAAGATTAAGACCCTAAGAAGTGATCATGGTCGTGAGTTTGAAAATCAAGATTTTGAATCTTACTGCTCACTCAATGGCTATTCTCATAACTTTTCTGCCCCTAGGACACCCCAATAGAATGGTGTAGTAGAAAGAAGAAACAGAACCCTGCAAGAAATTGCTAGAACCATGCTCAATGAATATGACCTGCCAATTTACTTTTGGGCTGAAGCTGTTAATACAGCTTGTTATTTCATTAATAGAGTCTTGATCAGAACTGTTCTTAAGAAAACCCCTTATGAGTTATGGAACCATAGGAAACCTAAGGTAAACTACTTCAAAGTTTTTGGCTGCAAAGTCTTTATTCTGAATACTAAAGATAATCTGGATAAATTTGCATCCAAGAGTGATGAAGGAATTTTCCTAGGTTACTCTATCTCTAGTAAAGCCTATAGAGTTTTCAATAAGAGAACCAAATGTGTGGAAGAATCTGTTCACATCAAGTTTGATGAGACTGATCCACATGAGTCTAAAACTTCTCTTGAAGATGTTGAAGAAGACTTATCTGTTCTGGACCTTAATGATAAATCTAAAGAACCTGTTATAAAAGCATCCAGTTCTGGACATTCTCCAGAATCTTCTTCTGTTGAACCTCAATCTCTAGATGAACCTGAAATTTCTAGCCCTATCTTTTCAAGACCATCTAGGACTCTAAAGAACCATCCCTTAGATGCTGTTGTAGGAAATCTAGATAGAGGAACACAAACTAGAGCTTCTCTAAGAAACCAGGTTGAACATCAAGCTTTTCTTTCATAGTCAGAACCTAAAAATATCAATGATGCTATCAATGATGAATTTTGGGTAATGGCTATGCAAGAAGAATTAAATCAGTTTGAAAGAAACAAAGTCTAGGAATTAGTTGACAGACCTAAGGACACTTTGACAATAGGAACAAAATGGGTGTTTAGAAATAAAGTAGATGAATCTGGAAATATAGTCAGAAACAAAGCTAGACTAGTTGCACAAGGATATAGTAAAGAAGAAGGTATAGACTATGAGGAAACTTTTGCACCTGTTGCTAGACTAGAAGCCATTAGGATCTTACTTGCATATGCTGCACATCTGGATTTCAAATTATATCAAATGGATGTTAAAAGTGCATTTCTAAATGGTTTTATAATTGAAGATGTTTTTGTAGAACAACCACCTGGATTTACTAATCCCCATTTTCCAAATCAAGTTTTTAAACTTTCTAAAGCTTTATATGGTTTGAAACAAGCTCCAAGAGCTTGGTATGATAGACTAAGCAATTTCCTTATTTCAAAAGGTTTTACTAAAGGGATTGCTGATCCAACTCTTTTCATTAAAAGAATTTCTAAAATGTTTTAGTTGTACAAATATATGTTGATGATATTATTTTTGGATCTTCTAAAAACTCCTTATGTACTGATTTTTCAAAGGTTATGAAAAATGAATTTGAAATGAGCTTAATGGGAGAGCTTAAGTATTTTCATGGATTTCAAATTCTTCAAACTAAAAATGGTATTATTTTAAATCAAAGTAAATATACAAAGGATCTTTTAAAACGTTTTGGATTGGATAGTATTAAGGAAAGTAATACACCTATGAGTACCACCTGTAAATTGGATGTTGATGAAACTGGGAAACCAGTTGATCAAACCAATTACAGAGGTATGATTGGAAGCTTAGTTTATCTTACTGCTAGTCGACCAGATATTATGTTTAGTGTGTGTATGTGTGCTAGATTTCAAGCTAATCCTAAAGAATCACACTTATTAGCTGTTAAACGGATTTTTAAGTATCTTAAGTATACTATAAATTTAGGTTTGTTTTACCCAAAAGGACAATCCTTTGAGTTAATGAGTTATTCAGATGCTGACTTTGCTGGTTGTAAGTTAGATAGAAAAATCACATCAGGAACTTTTCATTTGCTTGGAAAATCCCTAGTATCATGGTGTAGTAAGAAACAGAATTCAGTTGCATTGTCTACTGCCGAGGCAGAATACATAGCTGCTGGAAGTTGCTGTGCACAAATTTTGTGGATGAAACACACTCTATTGTATTATGGATTTGATCTTAAACATGTTTCAATTAACTGTGACAACACTAGTGAAATCAACTTATCCAAGAACCCTGTGTCTCACTCTAGAACTAAGCACATTGATGTCAGACATCACTTTCTAAGAGATCATTACCAGAAGGGTGATATTTCTATAGAATTTGTTAGTTCTGAAAATCAATTAGCTGACATCTTCACAAAGCCCTTATGCTCTGAAAGAATGAAATTTATTAAACACGAATTGTGTATGACTGATCTGTGAAACTGATCTGTGAAACGGATCTGTGAAACTGATCTGTGAAACTGATCTGTGAAACTGATCTGTGAAACCGATCTGTGGAACCGATCTGTCACACTGTTCTGTCAATCCGATTTTTTTTAATTACTTTTTATTAATAAGTAAATTACTTTTTATGGGAACCCTAAATGATAAAATAAATGATACGCGGCTATTTATCTTCCCTAAACCTTTGACCTTACATTTCCCGCTGAACCTCTCAACCTCTCTTCCCCTCTTCTTCGAACCTTCGAACCTTCGAACTCTTGCCTCTCCAAAATCCTCGAATGGCTAAGCAAAAGAGACCGAGCAAAGGACCAGATAGCCCTGTACCTTCAAAGCGTGCTCGAGGCGAGTCGAGCAGTACCTCTCAACGCTCAGTAAATCCGAACCTGGAAACTCGGATTGTTGCTGTAGAAAAAGAAGTAAACTCGGCGTGGCTTCTGTCAAGTAAGTCCCTGTTGCTACAAGTTCTTCAATCGCAAGGATGGATAGACTGGTTTTCATACAACGCCCGAATAGATTATCCAAAGCTAGTACATGAGTTTTACATGAACCTGAAAATCACGATTGATGGTGCGGAAGCTGCTAGGATTTCATCGGTTGTAAAAGGAAAGAAAATATCTTTCTCATCTAAGCAGTGGGCTGAATGTTTAAACGTACCTCATGAAGGTCGATATGAGGACTATGCTGGCAATATACCCCCAGTCACTGACTATTTTTCTTATGAGCTAGCGCTAGAGCTTCTAACTGGAAACAGAGAATCGAGGAGAATCACAGCTTCAGAATTAGATGGTGAAAGCAGACTCCTATTCAAGTTTATTCAGCACCAACTTTTCCCTCGAAGAGAAGATTTTGCTGCTGTTAAGTTTCAAGATGTTTTTCTATTGTTTCTGCTCAAAACCCATGAAAAGATAAACCTGTGTAGATATGTGATGGTCTACATAGCTAGTATGCTGAAACCTTCCAAGAAAGCCACAGCGTTGTTTTATTCAAAAATGATATCTACTATGCTCCAGAATCTGGAATGTGTTGATGAAGATGATGAAGTTGTTGAAACAGAGCGTACCTTCTGTCTCAACAAAGAGATCTACAAGAGGTGAAAATCAATTGGAATCCATGGAAGAAGTGCTGGGTTGCAGATGAAGATAAGTTGTATGAAACCTACAATCCCATAGATCATGGCAAGAGGCCAAAGGATTTGAGAGATCCTGGATTAAAACCAGATGAGGAACCAATTTATTCTGATAATGATGAGCAAGAAAAAGCTTCAACTGAAGAAGGAAGTGCGTCTTCTCCTGATGATAGGAGTGATCCAGACACTGCTAGCCCCAAGAAAAGAATAGAATTTGGACCTGCTAGTCCACCCTTAACCCTACCAGAGTCTGAACCTATTCTTGATGATGCAGAAGATTCTGATACTGAGGAATATCACAGTGAAGCCTCTGAGCAGAGTAATAATGAGCAAGGTGATGCTGATGACAATCATGGTGGTGATGATGATGATGCTGATGATGTTGAAGCTGCTGTTGATGGTGTTAACAGACCAGTGGATGGTCTTGCTGAAGATCAATTAGAACAACCTCAGTCAGTACCAGAAATCCATATCAGTGGCAAGGCTGACTCATCAAAAATTAGTGGAACATCAAGCTATGAAAAACCCAACTACACCCTGTGTGCTGCTGTTTGGGATGACTACCCTGGATATGCTGTTTTGGTCTTAGAATATTCTGATGAAGAAGACGAATTGCCAGAATCTGCTGCAGCTGTGAAAAGGAACCTTCCAAGAGAAGCAAGGTCTATTCCTACTGTTGATCCTGTAAATGTGAATTTACCTGGGTCTGAAATCTCTCGAGCTGATCTTGATAAGTTTAAGACTGAATTGCTAACCACTGTGAGAGATATAGTCAGAGAAGAACTTTCCAATGCCCTTCATCAAGTATCTCTCCAAGTTTCTGAAAATTCCTTGAAAGCTTTTTCAACTGCAGTCTCAGATGTTCTCAAGCCAGACTTGACTGCTGCTGGTGAATTTGTTGGTAGGCACATAGCCTCTTTGAATCAAACTTTGAAGGATCTCCAAGTTAGCTTACTTTCTCTATCAAATGAGTTCAGATCAACCATCTCTGGTATGATGGAAGTTTTGAGAAATCTGATTGAACATCTCAACAAGTCTGACCTGAGGAAGTTGAAAGCTGAACTAACTCATATAGTCGGCCAAGCCAGTACAGGCAAGGTAACCAAAATCACTACCCGTGAGATAGAAGCTCTCAGAGAAGTTGTGCATGCAGAGCTAGCTGCTGTAAGACAAATTCTTGACTTAGAATCTTTGAGCAGGATGAAAGAGCTCTGTGATAATAGTCATAAGATGGCCTTAGTATATTCAGCAGATGCTAAGAATGCCCTGCAAGAGATCAAGGAAAAAGTTGATACTTACTTTTCCAAGATTTATAAAAAACATGAGATGGCTGCAAACTTCAAAGTCTTGGCAGAGAATCTGAAATTACCTCCAGTCACTCAGGCCTTCAACACTCAAGTTCGCCAATTGCAAGATTTTGTCCCTTCCTTGGCACAGTTCATGGAAAACAAGGATGATTTTGAAAAAGCTATGAAGTATGGAGAAGAAGTCATTCAGGACTTCATTCATCTGTTGAAGCCTTACTTGGATGCACAGGCCACTGCAATTGTACTCCCTACTTCTGAACCTCTCAGTGCCTCTGATGTCGCTCCGAATCAGCTGTCTGTTGCCCAAGCTCTATCTCAGTTGCGGCCAGTCTCTCAGAAAGCTTCTCATCCAGCTCCTGCTCCTTCTCAACAACCCTCTGTGACACCTCCAACTGCACTTGCCAGAGTTGTCCTGCCGCCACTTCAGCTCCGTGAACCACAGCCTGCCTCCAAGCCTTCTACCTTACCTACCATTGATCCAAAGGATAAAGGGAAAGCCCCTTTGTATCCCAACAAATAGCCATGTATTGTTTTTGATGGGGTGATCTATGTATTGCTTATCTTTTTCTGTGACTTTATCAAATTTGTTTTTCCTTTGTGTTATGTTCTATCCTCTCTGCACCCTGCTTCTCTTTTCCCTTATCTGTTTTCCCTCCTTTTTGATTATCCCAAAGGGGGAGAACGAAGATATATATAATGGGAGAAAGAAGATATATATAATGGAAGAAAGAAGATATATATAATGGGAGAAAGAAGATCTATATAATGGGAGAAAGATATATAATGGGGGAAATATATATCTAAGGGGGAGTACTCTATATATGAAGAGGGAGATCAATATCTCAGGGGGAGAAATCTGAATACTATATATATGGGAATGTTATTTTAAGAGGGAGATTTTTTATTATCTTTTATTATTATTTTTTATTATATATATATATATGAAGATTTGTGATTATCAAAAAGGGGGAGATTGTTGAGCCCTCTGGAAGATTGCTGATTTCATGTTTATAACTGATGTTTTAATAATCACAAATCATCACAACTCATTGATGCTTAATCTGGTTTGATGTCTCATAAACATAATTCCAATCTATGAATGAATCAGTTATCATGCTTTTAACTATGATTATTGACTTACAAAGTATGTTGGAAGTCTTCTGGATTCAACAGCAATCAGACTCACCGATCCATCAGAGTCACCGATCCATCAGAGTCACCGATCAATCAGACTCACCGATCCATCAGAGTCACCGATCAATCAGACTCACCGATCCATCAGAGTCACCGATCCATCAGAGTCACCGATCAATCAGACTCACCTATCCAAGGACTCACCGATGCAAATGAGTCACCGATGCAAATGAGTCACCGATGCAAATGAGTCATCGATGCAAATGAGTCACCGATGCAAATGAGTCACCGATGCAAATGAGTCACCGATGCAAATGAGTCACCGATCCAAGGACTCACCGATGAAAATGACTCACCGATCAGATGACAGACCGATGCTGATCAAAATGACTCACCGATCAGATGACAGACCGATGCTGATCAAAATGACTCACCGATCAGATGACAGGCCGGTGCTGATCAAAATGATTCACCGATCAGATGACAAACCGATGCTGATCTATCTGAGTCACCGATCATTACTCTAATGTTGATGACCTACCGATATCTTGAACAGTCATAAACAACTATTTGAATTTCTTTATCTTTATCTTTATTTATTCTAAACAACGGTCATATTAGTTATATTTTAATACCCTGACAATTAATTAATAAAGGTTGTCGGATGTCAGGAAACCGTACCTCATACCTGCAGAAAGGAAACCTTTTTTGTCCTACGGAGCACGTGATATAAATACAAGAAGACTCTGCTGAAGAGTGGTGCGAAGTGAAGAAGAGAAAAACGAAGAAGAGAGAGACAACACACACAGAGACAAGGAATCATACGACATACTCAAGAAGAGCTCTGTGCATACAAGAAGAACCAAGAAAGACAGAATCAAATATACAATCAAGCCTACTCAAGAAGAGTGGTGTGCATACAATAGAATATTGAAGAGCTTCATCGACTACATCCCACTGCCTGTGAACCTGAAGCATACGACACTCTGCTTCTCAAACAAAATCGAGAAGAGGACTCAGAATCACTTCTGATTAATTCCAAAACGAGTCCAGTGCTACACTGAAATCACTAGAGCCATTTCTAAACTCTACATCTCTGCTCTGTGATTTATTTATTCTACATTTTGAGCAGTGTGTGTTATCTGCTGTATTAAACACACACACTGACTCCTGTACTTTCACTGGAGGATCTGTAAATCCTCAGCAAACCTTTTACACTTCACTTCCCACTGTGGATAGTGGTAGAGGTCTTGTGACCTAGACAGCTGGCTGCTGTTGTTTGTTTTTCCCACGTAGAACTGTGGTAGAGGTCTTGTGACCTGGACAGTGTGTTCACTGTTGTTAACCCCGATCCAGGGTGTGGATCACTTTTATATAAACTTTTGAGAGGACTAAGTCTCGGCTTGAGACTGAACCTATTGGTTACTTCTCTGTGTTTATAGTTACTCTATATCCATACTACATATTTATTTCATATTCCGCTGCTATTACTTTGAAATATAATCTATCTTCAAAGCTACTTTGATAATTAAATTCGCAAGTGTTTATATTTATTATAAATCAATAAATTACTTTCAAAATTTAATCTAATCATAAGATTAAGTTAACTGAGAACTAATCAATCTTTGAGAAGCTAATTGAACCTTTATAATCTATATAAATTCACTACAGTTTAATTTGTTTTTGAAATTGGGGGATTTTATTAGAAACTGTTTTAACAGAAAATTTTAATTGGAACTCAATTCACCCCCCCTCTTGAGTGTCCACTCCGACCAACACATATCATGGATGGAACTATGATATTATATATGATATTATACTGGAATTATAATATACCTTTATATCATTATGATTCCATTCTATAAAATATGAAATAGAAATGAAAGTAGCGTTCATGCGTACGTACGGCTTACCGTCTCCATGAACGGTGCATTTCATTTCTTACCTCTAAATGATTATGTAATATTATAAATTCATGTATGTACTGGATATATATGACATATATGATATCTACATCATGAATACCATTCTGGATATAATTAATACATGAACAACATGTAACTATAAAGGGCCTATTTTTGACTCAAGTACTAATGATCGTTAAAACGACTGTTATTAACTTAAATAATTACATAGTGTTCATGACATGGTAATAAGTGATATAAAAGGAATAATGAACTTGAAAAATGTTCTTAAGCAAGTAGAATTTAACTAAAGTTTATTATTCAGGACATTAAATAACGATCGAGTCAAGTCGGACCCGAGGTATGGGACTTCGTCTCAATCTCCTTTCATTGAGGCATATTTTATTTTATACACAAATTTCTTTTATGCGGTGTATAAACCCCTTTGACTTTTACGTTTATACAAAAGGAATATTTTTTATACGAAGCATTTACTAAACGACAAAAGGGAATGTTTTTGTCATACGTATGCGGCGACAACGACTTCTCCGCCGTCGTGACCGTTATTTGAGTTTCGGCTTCCTCTACAAGCCATACCTTTTTTTTAAAACGAAAAATAAATACCATGATTTACTTTGGTATTGAAAATGGTTTTCATAATGTTTTTATTATATCAATGTGTTGTATTGATATCTCGTGATTAAAATGTGGAAATTTTATGTTTCCATTATGCATGTTTTATGTGATATGATTATGTTATGGTTCCTGGGCATTATTATGAAGACGGGTGGTTCCGTGATAAACTAAGGGTGGGTGAGCCCGTTATAGCTCTCCAATGCATTGGGTAACGTGAAGGAGTGAAATGTTAAGGTTTCTCAGAAGAGATTTAGGGAATATACTGTGATGGGTATTCCAAACGTAACCAAGAGGGTTACTCCCTACGTAAGAATGTTATGAATGCCTCAAGTTACCTTTATGTCTTATGATTTCTATGATTTATTCATGATTTTATGAGGTATGTTAAAGTTCCTATGTTTTATGGGTAAAGTATGATTTCATTCTTATGTATATATGAACTCATGTTTCCCTTCCATGTTTTTTTATACCCCATACTGAGTTTTTATGCTCATCCCAAGTTTTTGAAATGTTTTTCACAGGTCAAGGGAAAGGTACTTGATAAGATGATAGAGTCAAGGATGTGTCAAGAAAGACTCCATGTTTTATTTTAAATGTGTTTCCATTGATGGGAATGAAGAATAGTATCTTTATGTAACAACTTTGTTTATATGTGGAATGTAACGCAAGTTTTATGAATTAATTCTCTAAAACTCTAAACCCGAAAAGATCCTCAATATGTAATCTTGTAATAACTCAAGATTAAGAAAGGTTTAAGGCTGGGGCCTTATGTAAGGTTTCATAGATTAAAGAAGTGGGAGTAATGATTTATGACCCTATAAGAAATTTTCATGATTATAAGGTATCCCAATATGATAAATATTTCTCACACTATGATTTCTAGTTTTAGTCAATGGAGATAATTATAAGTAACATGGTTAACATAGAATGTTTTAGATATATGGTCATTATGAAAATATATTTCCCAAGTGGAAATATCATAATGGGAATCAATAAGGATGAATGACTGTTGGTTATACTTCTAAAGATAGAGATACATCAAATGACATTTGGATGGTATGTTACGTTATTCCAATATTTTTTACATTATACATAATAATCATGATTATATTGAGGTTGAATAATGTTAATACATGATTCATATTTCATATTCTAGGAAAGAGGTATTATAGAATTAGTTGATGAATCTTGAGTAATGGTTTAAGAATAAGGTTGGATTAAGGAAGTATTTATGTTTTGTAATTCAAATATTATGTTATATGAATTATTTAATATATAAGTATTTTCAATATGTATTTTCATTAAGGATTTAAATGGAAATTTTAATTGGTTATGAATACATAAAAAAGTGATTTCATTGGAAGGGGATATTACAATTATGGTAAGGTAATGCTTAATTAGTGTATAATTTTGAAATAATGATGTTTGGATAAAGATTTATTGGATATGAATTAGTAAATTCATCGGTGGGGATTACCCAGTATCTTATTATTAAAAAAGTGGTCCATGACATCAAGGATGAAATTTAAAACATCATGGATTTAATGAATATATCTAGTAATAATTGTAATAGGGATGCATTAATTTTTTCCAAAGGATTTATGGTAATTTATGTTATTACCATGTTTCAAGAGGATTTAAAATGAGGGTATTAAAATATCTAGAATGTGACAACAAATTTATACTTTGTGATATATGGGGAATCAATGCTAATCTGATTTCATGACTTTATTTCTAAAGCATTGAATTTTCATATTTAAAAAGGGTTATAAGGTTGAAAATTTGTGGAAAGATTATGCTAAACTTAAGATGAAGTTAGTATGATTAAATTGTATTCTCTCTATATAGGGATTTATGCATATTGGATAGCATGTTTAAACTACTTTGTTTTGAAGATAACTGATGAAAAATGGGATGGAATATTATCAGTCTAATGATCTATTAGAACTTGAGGTATGAAAAGTTTCCTTCCTTTTTAGAGAAATAGGTGAAGTGGATAGATGATCAAAAAATGGTGTTGTTGTCCTGAAATTATGAATATATATCTATTCATGAAATTTTTTTAACATTCCAGAAAAGCATATTCGAGCCAAAGAATATATCCTAGTACCTCTGTTTTCGATGAATCAGAAGGTCCCTTAGATAATAACAGATTTATGGATTTTTTATTTTTAACTTTATCCTGACCAATTTCTCTATCACTCTCCATCAGAACATGACAGTTATATTTCTCATCCATATCCATGTTTTCCCTTCCCACCTATGATCTCTTATATGAAAACATATTATATGTTACTTTGGTAACTAATAGGGTTCCAACATTGTATTTTTAATGAAAGTTTTAGTATTCATTTTAACAATGTGGGTTTTTATGAATTAAATTTTCAAGAATTAATATAATTACAAAACAGATGAATTTTGAGAGCGGAATTAATTTTATGGGGTTGAATATAATACCCCAACATTATTTGAATTATTATTTTTGAATTAATTGAATCTATTTGATATTTTTCATTTCCTTCAACACTGAGAATAGTTTATTTCTTATGCTTGTCTTATGTTATATGAAACACCAAGTTAATCATACACTACATGCTACATAAATTTTCTTTTTCTCTACATAGAACCCTGAGGTTAGATTTAATTACAAGAAAAAATGACTTTCCCCGATGGCTTATGTAACATATACGTCTGAGTTTTATTGAATATTGATATATTAATTAAGATGAACTGATTTATAAATTAACAGTTACGAAAATTTTTAACTAAATTATGACAATATATGGTTTACAGAAATATAAAATTATTTCATTGGTTAAAAATTAATAATAAATGAATTTGAAAACTAATTGAATATAAAAGAAAATAATATTATATCCACAAAATTTTTTAGACTAATAAATCAAATTAATTAAAATTAAAGTTTGGGACAATTTATGGATTGAGAGTGACTCCACCACTATCATCCAAGCCATTTGGAATGTTGTGGTTCATCTTGCCTAGCCCCTCACTGCGCACTGGAAAATCGGCCTTAGTTCTCTACAGGAAATCAGCTACATTGCCACCCACACTTACAGGGAAGCCAACAAGGTGGAAGATGGGCTTGCTAACAAAGGGATCAAACAACAATTACGTAGAGTGATACTTTACCAGTAGATATCCTCCATTTCTATGAAAGGGATTGTAATAAAATTTCCTATTTTTGACATTTGTAATTCTCTTACTTTTTTAATAATATTTTGTGTATTGGTCTCTGACCAGGACATTGCCTTTAAAAAAATGGATAACCCATTTCAAAATAAAATTTTTGGAACTTTTATGGATTTAATATATAAAAATTAACAAAATATTTGAAATCAATACATAATAATTAATTTACGGTAAATTATTGGTATTTTTCTGTGAAGTTTTGTTTTTGTATAAATAGTGATAAATACATAATTTTATTTCAAAACTACTTTTTCATATAATTTATTTATAAGGTTAAATTAAATTATAAATTATATTAATTAGATAATATTTTTATCAATTAATACAATTTAGTTAATTTTAACCAATTTCACACTGAAAGTTGATATAAATTCATAGAAAACTTTTGAGTGTTTTTACATTAAAAACCCACATTGTTGATAGGATTGTAGGATTACATCTAAATTAATTTCTACCACATAAGTGATTAGAATTTCAACAAATGGATTGAATATTTGGAATAATAATTATTTATAATTTCTACTTAGTTCAACTTAATTTATGACCAGAAAGATTAGTAAATTAATTAAAATAAATTACATCAATTATGGAAAAATTATGCTTACCTAAGGACTAAACCTTAAACTTATTGGAATAATTAACCTATAAACCAGTTGAAAATAAATTTTTGGACATATTTATGCCATATAATCACTTTTATCGACATTGGACTATTATTGGATGAACTTTCCATAGGAATGAATTTTTTGGAATTTCCTTTTCCCAAAATTTTCAAAAGTGCCACTTTTCCTCCCCTATAAAAGGCCTCATCTCCTTCCACTTCTTCACACCTCTCAAACCACATAGGTTCATCCAAATTATTCTCATATATCCTTAAAAAACCTTACCTTAATTATTTATTCATCCAGTTTGAAAAAACCTCTTCCAAGGAATCCCTTGGGTGTATACCAAAGGGAGTTACCAGATTAAGAGGTAACACCATCACTCAATCTCATTTCTTTTATTTTCTTTCTACACTCACTCAACTCTTATTATCCTGTGATTTTATATAAAAATATATCATAAATATAATAGGACTTTTTATTTTAATATATTTATCTAAATTAACCCACACCCCTATCTAATGTGAATCGAACACACTGTTTATGTGAACAGCGAACTACCACCTCACTAAATGATGATTATTCATTTTTACTTTATCACCACTCATGGTGGAAATTATAATGGAAACCCTATTTATATATGTTATATATTATAATTATTATGTATTTAATGTTATTTAACCCTTTTTAAACACTTATATTTATACTATCCATTGCATTTAATACGTTAATTTGTTTATGTGTGGACTACTGTCACCTCAATGTGATGTGATTCGTTCACACACTACATAGAATGTATTAATGGTATATTTTGTGATATTATATGATATATATGATATAATAATGATACTAGAATAATTATATAAAAAATGTACATTTATATATTTCATTTACCTTCTTTATTTCAATACGATAATTAAAATGAAACAACATTCATGCATACATATAGCCTTCCATCTCCATTAACATTGTATTCCATATCATACATCTATGTTATATATATTACTATAATATAAATATACTGAATATAAATAATAATTTTATCATATTTTATATTTTTTAAATCGTTATATAAGTATAAGGACCATATATATAAAAAATTAAGACATATGTCAAAAACAAAGTGAATATTACCCGAAGCATTACCTTAACATGGAGTTATTAACAAGTGGGTAATATAAAGTCATAATCATACCATATATTGTATAATATGTAAAAATATGGTTCTATTATAAATTTATATTTATTTTATATTTATTTTACTAGATTTTTGTATATGTATGATCATATTCAAGACACAAGGTGGGTGAATTTCATCTCACATTTTATATTTGTGAGATACTTTCCATGTTCACCAATCTTCTCTTTTGTGTGGTGTATATACTGGACATGAATGTATTATATCATTTTTATTCGTAAATTTATGGTTATTTACATACCATCTCTATGATATTTCTTTCATGTGGTTTATATTTCAAGAGTTACCAAATTGGTAATATGGTTTTTTATTAATTTTCTTTCTTTGAGACACATGTTTTGTTTTGCACCTATATTCTTTATCGAGGTGAATTTGACATGTTCTATCATGAATATAATTAATTTTCGGATATTTTAATATTCATTTAAATATATTTTATTACCTTGATAGTATTATCTCATGTAACCTTGTGGTAAGAGTTTACTGAAACAATCTCATCTCCTTTCGAGATTGTTTATGTTTGTGCTTCATTTGATGAAATATTATGATACATATCTCATGAAAATCCATTAATTTTATTATCCTATTGTTATTAATAATATATTAATGTATTGGTACCATTTTTTAACTCTTTTATACTTAATATTGTTAAGAATGTAATATTATGGAAGCCTAACTTTACCCTCTCTTCGGTTGCAAATTTGTGTTCCTTCAAAGCCATTTTTTATAAAAATGGCTTAAAATAATATTCTACTATTATCCTATAATATTTAAAAGAATTTTTTACAATTTTTAATTTTACCAATGTTTTCAATGGAATATTCTTTTCTCATTCTGATTAAGAAATTGTTTTATCCTTTTACCATGAAAATTGAATGTTCCTCTTACCTTGTACGAATTTACTAGCCCTCATTTCTATGAAGTTTCTTTTGCATATTTAAATAAGATAATTTTCCATAAAATGTTTCTAAAAAATAATTTTCAATGAAATGGTTTTCAAAAAATTTTCATATTATCTGTATATGTTTTATAATTATTTTTCCAAGGATAGTGTTTTTCAAATGGTTTTAATATTATTTTTTAAGTCGTAAAGGAAAATGGTTTTCAATATTTTCTTAATATTCCTTTATAATTTTTCAATGAAAATTATTTTCCAAAGGATTTCAATATTTTTTTATATTTCATTAAATAAATTTGTTTTCAAAATGTTTTTAAACTTTTTTTATAATATTTCATGGAAAAAATTTCTAAATTATTTCAAACATATTTAAATGTATGAAAATTATTTTCAAATAAATAGTTTTCAAAATGTTTTCAATCTCCTTTTATAAGTTTTCAAGGAAAACAATTGCCAAACTTTTTTAAATCTCTATTTATATTTTTTCTATGAAAAATGTTTCAAAAATGATTACAACGATTTCTTTATAAAATTTCATGTTTATTTCCAAGAAAATTCTTTTTAATAGTTTTTTATGTTTTAAATATATTTTTTAAAAGAATAAAGGATATTTTTCTCAAGATATGTTTTCAAAATATCACTCCAAGTTATTTTCCATCTAAGATGACATCTATAGATGTTACTCATGACCTTATGGAAAATGCTCCAAAGGTTCCTTTCATATTATTTCATGAATGGTTTATGTTTTGATGGAATGATTCTTATGACACATGTTTCTCATCCACGTGTTGTGTACATTTGAAACCAGCTTCTCTTCATGGAATATTCTTTTTAAGAAATTAATATGAAACCTATATTTTCTGCATAGGTTATGATATGATTACATGTTTATGATTCCCATTTCATATCATGTGTTATGATATGATTATTTATGATCTTGTGGAATATGTATGTGTGATTTAATTATGATATGGGTGGGTCCTATATCTCCCTCCAATGCATTTGGTAATGATTTATATATGAAGAGATAGACATGGTTGGAATGAGATATGAACTTAGTTTAGTATTACAGTTCAAGAATGAGAAAGGAAATCAGTTCATTATTTCAGGGATAGAATGAGGAGTGAACTCGGTTTAGTAATATAGGGCTCAAATAGGGTGTGGACCGATTTTTTAAAGGACTTTTCCAACTAAGATGTTTTTGACAGTGATTCCATGACTACTATGGAAGTAATTATATATTCTTATGTGTCTGCACCAATTTAATATATTATTCCTATGTTATGATTTCATGGATTATGTTCATTTTTTTCCTTATGATTCATTTCTTATAAACATACAAGAATTATCCCATGATTCATGTTTATGAACTTTGATATGTAGGGTATGATTTTATATTTTCTGGGTTATGTTCTCTTACACATGTTCTTAGGATAATGCTTATGTATATCCCATGTTTACCCTTATTGAGCATATGAGATCCCTACTTTTTATGTTTCCTTCCCCCAGGTTATGAAGTTATTTATTATTTTTTTGACCAAGAAGGGTGATAGTCAAGACGAACCTAGTCGGAGATGATATAGATCATTTATGTACTATTGTTTATGTTTCAATGTTTCCAAAGGCACTAAACTAGTATAGTCTTTGGGTATCGATTTCTATAATGTTTTTAGTATTCAAAAATTGTTATGTAATGTTAATGTATGAAAATAAAGGGTCTCTATAATTATACTCAAGAAAAAGACAATGAAATTGTTGACTATAACCCTGAGTTAGAAAGAATTCTGCAAATGTAGAAAAAAGAAACAACAATATTTTGGATTGAGAAATGGGGGAAAGATAGTCATGGAATACCACAAAGAGATATATGGCTATAGATGGCTATATATTTTGTAAAATCATCACATATAGAGATATTATAAATCTATTGGTACCACTTGTAGTAAAACCCATTTAGAGATTAATTTATTTCTTATAAATTGATCTATAATTTGATATAGTTTTCTAGGATGCCACATGAAGATCCCATCATATATATATCAAGTTTTATCAAATTCCATGATATATTTTATTTTCAAAATATCTTATGTGTTTGAGTATATGTTTAGATTTTCATTAAGATATTTAAAAATAAAATGTATTTAATGCCTACCACCTCATTCCATTACCATGTGGGATTAGATGAAAAAAACATTCAAAACCAATTATTTCCTTCATAAAAATAAATGAATATACATGTTTTTGTTTATAATTTTATAAAATTTGATGATGAATCAATATATATTTTGTGGGATATTTTTTAAAAATTATTAATAAATTGCCTACATCATGGGATTGTGATGTTGATATTAATGTATACTTTTCCCATGGGTATCTCATAGAGAAACATATATATTATTAATGTTGTGGCTAATGGATCACTTATAAATACATCACCATAGGAGAGTTGTTAGAAGCTGAATTAGATACAATGTAATACATTCTAACAAACTCTTAAAGAATGAAAAATGAGGGGATCTCCCATAGTTAATAAAAATGGATATATGTAAGTTCAATTTGATGTATTGACTTAGAATATTTACACCATTATATCCCAAATCCAACCAGATGTAATGTGCATCGAATAAGTGAATTAAGATATTGTTAATCATTAAAACCAATTTCCAAGATGAAAAACACAAAAAATGTAAAAGATATCAATTAAGGGAGACAAGATTTCACGTACAAAATGTCCCATAACTTATATGTTAAATTATTAATTTAGAGGATACTTTATCCACATTCATGACTTAAACTGGGCCATCCATAAAAGATCATAAAGAAGTCTCAAGGGGTAAAAAGGTCGTACTATGAGATCTAAAATTCCAGGATAGGAAAACGACCAACTAATATGAATAAAGTCTTATAAGAGTATTATTGAGTGATATAATGGTTCATCCATGTTGATAATTAATGATCGTAACATTTATAATTTTATAAACACTAAACAAACCTATAAATAATTAAAAAATAAAAAATTTACAATTAAAAAAAGAATAAATGTTGGGAAATGACTATAAAAATAGAAAGGAAGCTAAATAACAACCAGGAGAAGAGCCACCACAACCCTAAAATCAATATTCATTATTTTTAAAGGCTAAATTTAGGAAATATTGAAGCATAAAAACCTATATTTCTTAGTAAATTTATAATTTTACATATTAATATTCCCATTATAGATTCTCTATCTAACATTTCAACATATAATAAAAATCATAGAATTGGTTTCAATTAAGAGTAAATTAGACAAAATTCGAACCATACAACTCATAAGGGAGTGATCATCCATGGTATCAAAATATTTAATAAATAATAAACAAGTCATAGGTAGTTTTTAAATTCAAATTAATATTAGATCTAATTATTTTTGGAATCATTTTTATGGCATGGGTGAAAGTGTCATAATTATTTCATGCACTGCATTCAAAAATACTAGTACTTGAGTACATAAAGACATTTATAGTTTCAATCTAACATACATATTATATATTTAATCACATTCACGGATTGATCAAGGAAGTCTTTGTAAAATCAGATAAGTTCATATTCTCAATGGATTTTTATCTAGATATGGAGGAATAAATTAAACCACTCTACTCGAGAAGACTATTCTTGGAAATCTAGAGAGATATAATAGATGAATAAAATGGTCATTTTTGTTTTTGATTTTATAATTAGTAGGTTAGTTTCAATATACACTATGATATGAAATTTTGTTTATGTAAAATAGGGTGATATGAAATAAAATAATAAGTTAAAAGCTGAACATGTTTCTATAATTGAGAAAAAAAAGAGGTGGTTGTTGTCTAAGAAAAAGAAAACAATTAAACTAACGAAAATATAGAGAGAAATTTATGGTACAAAATTGAACATACTGGAAATAATGTTATACCAAATGTGTTTGAAGAGGTATAATAACATTAGTGAGTAAATGATCTTACATTTTAGTTTTCTAGTATGAAAAAAAATTATCAAATCACCATGAAGGTGGTAAAAAAGTTTATGTCTATAGATATATTAAATCTAAATTAGGATAAATAAAAAGTGTTCATATATTTATATTATACCCAACTATTACCACTTTGTTATCCATACTAGGTAAATTCATTAGAATACTCTGTCAATTGAGCTAAGAAGTTGTAAGGTCGAAATTAAAAACCCTAAAAAACACTTATGGGTGGCATCATGAGTTTTTTGTATGTATTATTAAGATTTTTTATTTGTTTACGTTAAGAAGTAAGATCACTTCCATCTAAAATTTTTTATCATTAAAATAACAGAACATGTTCTTACACATGGTTGTTTACTCTTATAGATCCATGATAAAGAAGTAACTAGCAATAAATAAAAAATTAAGAGATTCATTGGATGGGGAGTATGAGTATTAATTTCTTCCTCATTATTACTTCCCTAAATATTAATAAACCAAATTTTTAAGTTTATTCAAAATATAAGAACCACATATTAGGTTTGTACATTAACTGACCTAGCAAAAAAAATCACTTATGATAACCGTCATTCAATGTTTAAAATATCATTTTTAATTAATTTTAATGAGTAAATTGGGGAATGAATAAGTAAATATAACAATTGGGAAAAATAATTTTAGAAAGACTGATTTTGGGGAATCATTTTATTTTTTTAAATAAAATTTTTCTGATAATTAATATAATTTAATTTATAAAATTTTTATTTTTTGATTTGTCATTGGTGTGTATTACCATGATTTATTTTCATAATAAAAATTTCTCATTAGTGAGAGGATTCTATGATAATTTCTATAATTTTTTCTTGATTATATTTCTTGACAAACTTTGGAATTCCTTCTTCTAGAATTTTTTTTCATCCTATTAAAGTTAAGATTGTATAAGAGTGAAATTAAAATGATTGAATCAATTTTATTAAAAATAAAATTGTCCTTACGAAACACCAAAAAAAAATTAACAAAATTTTAGCATAAATAATCCAATAATTAACTTTTTAGTAAAGGATACAAATCACATAACTATCATATGATTTCCTACACTACTCATATTATTTTTAATGATATTCAGTTGAAGAAGGGTGGCAGAGTGGTTTCCCTTGTAAATATGAAGTAATATCATTGGGGAGAGATGAGAAATTTTATTCTCATTAGATGGTGGACGGTTCATGATATTTTAAACATTTTACTTCATTGTTTCCAATATTTAAAAAAATATAAAAAAATGGGTTGTGTGTCTTTATGGAATTAGAAATTACCATTTCATGACCAATTATTTTGAGATCACTTGGTATTCGATGATGGGTACGGGAATTGACTAAATTAAAACATTCAAACAAAATGAATTTTTTTTTTGAAAAGTAAAAAAATTAAAAATTAGTAAAAATAAAAGAGGGTACTTATCAATTTTGCATTCATATATTCCATGATACTTACAATGATTATTGGGGAATGTGGGGGGATGTCACATTTGAGAAGGATAATTTTCATTGAATTTATTTTTTATATCATTCAATATTCATTAATATTTAATCCCTTTTGATATTTATAATTATTCACATCATTTACATTCCTACCATTTACCTCAGAGTCATTTTAATCATTGTGTGAAGAATACATTATTATTTGGGATCTTTTTATTTAGTGGATAAGGATTCGATATGCATTACAATCAAATGGTAAAATGAATGACTTGAGATATTGGAAATAATACATTTTAATTTTATACCATTATTGATGAAATAAAATAAAATAAAGTGAGTTATATTAGAATTTTCATGCACACTATTGAAAAATAGATAATTATGAATGGAATAAAGGAGAAGCATAACTATTTCAAAAGAGAGAAATTAAAATACTTTGTTAACTTCAATTAATTGAAAATTTAGATGTTAATGGAGTTTTTCTATTTTATACTTGATAATTTATTACACATTGAAAATCATTTAATTTTTCAAAATTTTTTGTTTTAATATTGGTAGGGAGATATTCCTTTTGGTGGGATGTATAGATTTGATAATCCATGATAAGAATGAGTTCAAGTGTGGGGGGATATTATAGCTATATTTAAAGTATATATTTTGTGGATATAAATTTAGTTAATATTGGAATTAAAAAATTATTATTTAACATTTATTTAGTGTTTTATTCATTAGAAATTAGGAAATAATTTGAAATTAATCTGGAGGGAAACAAATAACAATATAATGGAGAGAGCTGTAAAAACATCACATTCAAAAAATAAGTTTTATAGGGTATCACAAGAAGAATAAATATGTACAGAAATAAATAATATAATATAATCATGATTCATTCAATGACATACAATTCATTCCTTGAATTAATTTGTGTATTATTCTTTAACTCAAATGGTAGGCTATATAAGAGTAGTTTGCAGCCTGAATTCTCTATTCAGGACATGAATAGTTTGATGAAGTGAAGAAAAGTTGGTTGATGGGGTGAAACATAGTTCATGATGTGAATATTTTGAGATGTAAAAATAAAGTGGGGAAAGAATATAGATTCATGACAAAAACTTTTATTCATGTTGTGAACCTGTAGTTAACATCATATTTAAATTTTAATTTTTTATATTCTACTGGAGGAATTTTTTGGAACATTTACTAGACGATATTCAATATTAACTCAGTTGAATTAAATGTATTTTTTAATATGTAAGGCTCAAACTTATATATTTTTTCATATAAATTTTAGGGTTCATCCTCTATAGAAGAGGGCCTAAATTTTCACACATGAAGGGTGAAGGGTGCATTTTTCACTTCTTGAGGGACTATTTTTGTTCATCCATTTATGTTATTTTATTTCTAATATTCACTCAAGAATTGAATGAGAGGGTATTTCAATGTTCTAACAAGAAATTTAAATTTATTGGGTTCTAGTGGATAGATTTTATATTTATTTATAATGTTTGGGATTGTTATGTTAATGTTTCATTCTTCATATCATTATCATTTTTATGGAATGTGTATTTTCAACATGAAAAAGAAAGTACACATTAATGAATCAACTAATCATATGTAATTATGAATAAAACTTTGTAATTTGGGTTGATCATGATTAAATAAGGTATAAATATACTTAATTCATTAATAACATGAGGTAATTAACTATTTGAAAAGGGGGTATTTTTGACTTGAAGAGGGGATACAAATACAAAAAATCCTCTTAGTTTCAACTCTAATAATAAACATAACTAATCATTTCAATTTTCCCCTCAATTAGCATGAAAACCTAAAAACATAGAAATATGATCTATCTTCTCACATTGATATTTTCATAAACTAATTTTTTTATTTCATTATAAATGATACATAATTAAATTAAATTTTAAAAAGTTTACTAAAACCATCTCAAGGGTTCACCCTCAAACATTCTACATAATACACATCTTTTCTTAATAGTAGTTTAGTGTGAGTATTTTATAAATTTATAAATTTTAATACCCCATTGATTTTAATAATTCTTTTATTGTGGTAAATAAATAATATCTATGTATACATTAGAATAATATATAAATAGTCATGGTTCTTCTTCTTTCACGATGAAAAGTGAGTGTGGTAATTCTTTCATTACTACAAGAATGACAATCTAAAATAACATTATATTTTAATTTGAATGATAGAAATAAAATTTTCTAATGTGGAAACCCCATCATAGGAGAGAATCAGTCATATAGTGTCTCTGTAACACATAAGAAACCTTGGATCACTCATTTGTAGAAAACTCATATGTTTGAGCTGAGTGGCATATCTGTAGATGGATTTTAATCATATATAGAATCCAAATCAATCTTATAATATTAGAGATACTCTTAAAAAATACATGAAAACTATTCCAAATCCACTAAATTACTCTTATGTATTTCATTTTTACTCTACTGATCTTGGAGGAAAACTCTTTTGATGTTACTCTTCCAAGGATACTTTTCTGCAATTCTAAGTTAATCTCCAGATGATTTTTGTTACACTTCCAAATATAAAACAACTCTTCTAAAGTCATTTCATCACTCTATTGTACAATGGTTTTACTCTTTTGAAATAATCCCTTCATAATTTTTATTCACTCTATTGTACTAAGTTACGCTTATATAAATTCTACTACCCTTTTAAAAATGGGTTTATATTCTTTACCTAGTTGCATAAATTGATCCTTTATTCAAAGTATTAAACTCATACGGTGTGAGGAAGATGATGGTGTAAATGAAATTGTATCAAACATTGTGTAGGTTTTAAAATAATGAACAATCCCATGTTTCGAAATTCCCATGTTAAACATTTAAAAATGAGTGCACTTAAATATTAACTATATCCCTCCTAAGATAGCCTTGAAAATCCATTAGGGATGAAGCAGATGGTGAGTCTATCATATTGCTGCACATAGTATCTCTACTCATTCATCCTAATGAAGAATTATTCTATAAATTTATGTATCTTCCATGCTTCTCTTGTATAGTTCACTCTTGATATTGACTAGTTGAATCTAAGAGACAACTTAGTGGATCGAGTTCCCAGGTTACCTTAAGTTGGCCATATTATTTACACTAACTCTATAATTCCTTTATCAATATAAAATGCATGATTACAGCCTCAAGACCTAAACCACCATCCTTAAAACTTCTCTTATTATATTCTTTTTTTCTTATATCAGGTAAACAATATCCATTTTACTTTTATACTTCTCATAAATTGTCATGATATAATTTCATAAATACCTTCTTTATATATTGATAGAATTCACTGTGATAAATTCTCTTAGAAACTCAAATAATTTAATAATCTATTTTCTCCAATGTGATTTAATATCTATGAATGTAATTTCATGATCTTAAATTTTCATATGAAAAATAGATAAAAAGCATCAAAACAATATTCAATGATGTGTTTTTTAATATTTTTTCACTTTATACAAACAGAAACATTCTTATAAACATCGTTAACCATCTTACAAGCACTTTTTATTCACTGCATTTATTGTTCTTCAGTATATTAAAATAAAACTTTACTGGTATTACATGATAATTAATATTCCATTAAAATGAATATAACACACAAATAATCGACTAAAAATATCCAAATTTTTATTTGTTGTTAATACATTCTAAAATTACATGTCAATATGTAAAAATACATTCAAACATGTTCATCTGTCATATCTCCCTATTTCTCATAAATCTTTCATTTTTATCATTTTTATTCTATCTCATTTATTTAAAAAATAAATAGTGCATTATATAGGATGATATCAATTAATACCTAATAAATGTTCAATTATCCATTCCATTCTAATTCTATATAATCGATTCTCAATGTGGAAAACAACTGAGATTGATTTAGACAAAAAAACTATCCATTTAAAAATTATTATGATACCAATATTAAATAAAACAACTCATAACCTTCATCGAGAGTTTTTCAACTATTTTTACGATGATATAATTTATTGATACCAAATTCCAAAATGAGTATCAAGTAATATTATGACCAGAATTTACTAACATCAACACTGATTTCAAAAACATTCAAGTACAAGAATGTATTATTTAATCCCAAAAAAATTAAATTTAATCTCATTTAAACTATCACATTAATTTCATTGATTAAAAACTTGTCCCTTAATTTTAGAATTTTATTTTTTTAATTAATGATGATAGATTACAAAATCATCCCCTATTTAATGATACCATTAACAAAGAACCTTCCAGAATTTAGATATGCACATTATAGATACTTTTGGAAACTTATTTATAACATTCTTCACTTGTATCCCCTTCAAGGAGAAACATCACATAATTTTCATATATTATTATATTATATATATATATATATAATGATATCACATGTTATAAGTGCACTAAGATGGTTACTTCTTCCTTTGTGATATATAATTTTGATTGATTACACATCTTTCTTGGTTCTCCAATTGATAATATATTTTTCCTTAAATTACCATCATTTTAAAAAGTCAAATACAACACAAATAATTAGTAATAAGGCAAAGTATCTTATTCTTAAATGTGAATATAATGGTTGAGAATAATTTCTCAACCAAGTTGTTACATTATTTCTATCCACAATGATTCCACACGTTGTTTTTTAATCTGATTTTAATTTAAGCATTGGGGATCTCTTCAAAACATCCATTCCTTTATGTTTTAATTTTAGATTTCCTCTATGAATCCAATTAAATGCATCACCTAATTTCATATTTATTTATGTTGTATCTTCTACTTGTGTCGGCAGCATGGTTAAACTGATGGGAGTAAGCCCTAAAGAATATGTTTATATATATAATATTTATATATGTGGTATTTAATATTATATGATATTAATTAATTATAGAATATAATCTATATATGATGAAAGGATTTTTAATATATGTTTTAAATCATATTACATGATTATAGGACAGATTTATAGAAACCCATTCATCTAATCGTTATCTTTGATTGATTATATTATATTGACTTACTTGATATAATATAAATTCTATCGTATGAAAGGTTATGTAGTATGACTTAAAATATGACCTTGATTATGGTGGTCAGACACTCTCCAACAAAATATATCATTAAAATATTGTTTCATATTATTAATCATGTAGGGGTTTAAATGCATGTGATACAAGTATTAAAAAAGGTATTAACTTAGGTGATAAATCACATGCGCTAAAACACATTATGAACGAGGTTAATATATGGGTTTTAAAAAAACACTAATTTTTAATTATGTCATCATGGAATAGGTTTTTTTAGTTAATACTCTCTAATACACCATCTCTCGTCATATTCATCCTTTATGATAAGAGATAGTAGCACATCATGCTAGAACAAGTAATCCTATTTTGAGCATTGAAATGATTCGGTTAGAAAATGGATACCTACAACTATGGGAAGATTTTTTCGTGCACATAAGTGATCATCATCAATAGCATTTTAACGTATTGTAAAACCAATATGGTACATGGTATTCCATATTTTACAGTATTCATAATTTAGTTTTATTTTATGTGTTTTCTTTATACTTATATAGAGATCCTAGATTTATGGTTTTGATTTCCTTTTATTTCCTCGATTAATTATTATATATCTCTAAGAATGAAATCAATGGTATCAATTGCATCCATTCATTTAAGTATAGGATTTCATTCCTTGAAATATATAACTATTTTCTAATGCTAGATTAATCGTTAACACGATCTTGATAAAAAAAACATTATATTATGCTCATTTGAGAATGTAGTTTGTGTTGGGAACTCGATATTACATTAAACAATTAAAAAAATATGGATTGAAAGGCATAATGTGTATTATTGGGATTATGCTGACTGTATCCTTATTTTTGGAAATAGAGAAGCACTATTTAGATTATTAAAATTTCATTGAGTGTCAACACAATGTGGGGAATTGGTTTGACATTATGTTGTAAGACAACAAAATGTCAAGTGTAGAATGAAACATTCAAAATTAAATGATGAAAAGTTCTTACTCTTCTTTATCCCACATCGGAATTTTCTAAGTAGTGGGGATCATTTATTAGCATCAAAACATTGTTGGGATTTTGATTAATTCTTGTGTAGTTTCATGCCACATGAAATACTATCTCTTTTCGTCCTTTGTGGTGTATTGTTACTTTCATAACCTTGTAGTCTTATTTTGTTAACTCGTGCGGACCTCTGGATCTCTTGTGTCCCTCCTATCTTTCATGACTCCTTTAACAGTCAATGAAATGTTTGGGTGTTTATAAAAAATATATTTTTAAATAAATTGGTTATAAATGATAAATAATTATTTATAAATTGAAAAATCTATTATGATAATTCATTATTTATAAAATGTTTACAATTTAATAAAATAGTATCATATATTAAGAGTTAATATTATATAATTTTTCACTATTATATGTCATGTTTTATGTTTTCTAAAATAAATAATTTGTTTTTTATTCATAATGGATTATTATAATGTTTTTATAAATTGAAAAATAAGATATAATATAAAAGGTGTTTATATCTATTAAAATTATTAAATTTTTACAATGATTAGTTTAAAATGTTAAAATTAATGGGCCCTTATTTAGGATATTATATAAACATAATAAAAACGTTTTGATGGTTTATTTGAAAAAAATTTAAATAATGATTAAGTATTTGATGTTCAACTTATATAAAAATTTTACATCTTAACTAACGAATTATAATATTGTTCATAATTGATAAATTGTCGTACATTTAAAATAATGTTTCATATAATGTTGAATTTAGAGATTTAATATTATGATTTGAATATATATTGTTTACATTTATTATTATAGACTGTCTATATTAATTAAAAATTAATTAGAAAATATTTATGATTATATTTTATTTATGAATTTTTTATAAATGGTTGTCTTGTGTTTAAATAATTTAAATTTTCATTTATTTTTACAAAGACTTCCTTATATTATTAAGAGTTATGAAATGTTTATATTATAGAAGTATTTATGATTTAGTTTAAACTTTTAAACTTCTTATTATGAAATTTTAAAACCTTAGATTTAATTTTAGAAACATAAATATAAGAGGAGTTACCTTGCTCTTTCTCCCCAACCGAGCTAGGGTTCCTCTAGTGGCGATCTGGAGGGGGGAGGCATGCATGCTGTTTCTCCACCATCGTCTCCCCCTCCCCTCATTCCTCCTTCCTTACCTCCCCACTATCCCCTCTTTCTTATTCCTCCTCACTCCTACTTTCTTGGATTTCTATGGTTCCATTCTTTCCCTGATCATCTGCTCTACTGTATGTGGTCTCATACCCTATTGAAGCACAATCATTTCTTCTAATACTCGTTCCTTATGGTTACCACATTTCTAAAACCATTCTTGTATGGTGTGATATTTCTCTTTAAATGTTTTGGATGTGTTGGATTAATCTTATAGGTGCACCAAGATCTTAACTTGTTTTCAACAATTGAGTTTGGTTGTTCTGGGCATAGACATGAAACTTTGTTGAGACCCTTCAGCTTCAATCTCTACTCTGGATTCTTTTCCCTTTGTCATTCTCTATGTCGGTCTATTGTGATGGTATCAAGAGGAATTGGGAGATGTTTTATGGGTGATGATGGCATGGATGAAGGTGTCTCTGTTGATGTCATTTGAAGCTCCGGCGGAACGTTCTGGTTGGTTCGTGATGGCAGAAGCTGATGATGTTTTTTGATGATTTGTGGAGGTTTTGGTTTTAGTTTTTGATCTATGTGATGGTTCAACAGCATAGCTGGTGGTTGGGAATGACGGGGGTGTGCTTGGTCCTGGAATGGATTCGTGTGAGGCTCGTGATACATTTTCTAGTGACTTTGGTTTTTGATAAAGGTGATTAATGGTGGTTGGCTGTTACGGGGTGCGTGAAGCGGGCTGGCATGTGGCCCGTGTTTGAAATTTGAAATTTGAATTGTGAAAATCCATTTGGACAACGTTATTTGGTATTGAAATGGGAAGTCTTTGTTGGAGGTGGGTTTTTAAGTTCCCAATTACCGTCAAAGTGGTTTTTTAATAAAATAAAAAAAATTATTGTGATAATATAAGATTTAGCGGTCTACTACCATGACCTAAAATTTTTATTTTATTTATTAGTTTGGATTCATATGTGGATCATTGATTATTCATATTAGGTTTTATAATTATTATTAATTAATTTCTTTCTAAAAGATTCTATCATGGGGGAATGTGGCATGGGGTTGGACTTCCCACCAATCTGGAGTATTATTCTCTATTCTAGAAAGGATAGGGGTTGGATATTTACCACTCTAAGATTACTCATGTGAATATTATAAATATTATAAAATTATAAACCTTTATATGAATTTATCATGTACCTTGTACACAGGATGTATTTGGAAATGTATATATATGTTTGGCTCCTATATTTGGTTTATTAAAAAAAGCATGTGGGTCATGTGAAGAGTTAAACATCAATATGGATTTAACATATTGATTTGGTAGTGGGAATATGAATCTAAAAACTAATTTTTTATAATAATTCAATTAAAAGGGAATAAATATGTGACAAGATTGTGAGATTATATCACTTCATAATATTAAGTGTTAGAGTCCTTCTGAAGTGGAACTTTTCAATTCCAAAATTATTTAACCATATAAGTTTTGCCAAATTAGGAGAATGTAGATTATATTGTATAAGTAATGAAAGTAAGAGGCGATACTTGATCAATAATTGATGGGTTCTTCCAATATAAGGTTCCCTTGGATTTTCTTCGGATAGATTATTTTGTGTGTTCGCATTGGGTTCCACTTATCTAGGAAACCCTTATGAATAATACCATAGGAATGCAGTTGGGTTTATCCATATGATGGATGGGAAAATAAGTTGTATACGTAAATATCCAAGATGAATATACTATATTATAGAGAGGATTCCCAATCTAAATAGCTAATCACTGATAGTAACACCTAAATGGGTCTATTTCTTAGTGAAATATCGATTTTTTTCTTACTAATAGATGTGATGAATTTAAATAGTGTCATAATATTATTGAGATAAAGTTTAATATATACCATTATTAATTGTAATAAAACATGATACTCATATGATAAAATATTTTATTGTATATAATTGAATCATCATTATCTAGTGTAACCCTAAGATCTATTCTAAATATAAAATCATAATTGAAGTAGCTTTCTCAACTAGTACTAGTGATTAATAATTTTTTTCAAACAACGAGGAATTTTATATATTGGAATAACCACATCCAAAGTAACTAACTAGTGAATCTATACTAAAAAATGAGTTAGTCACCTATAAAAATTACTTAAAGTATTAAATGGAGACTTCTACCCTTATTATTATTACCATGGAGTCTATGTAACAAATTAAAACTAATGTTTTGGTTTCCAAAAACATGATATTAAACCTAAATAAGATCTACCCATAGTAAGATAGGCATGGGTGATATTAAGTGCCAAAGGAATTTTTTCAATGTAAAATGGTGAAAGGGACTTCTATTTCAATGCATGTGCCCAATATGATTAGGTACATGAGTGATTTTTAGAGGTTGGGTAAAACTATTAAACTTGAACATTTAATTGAATTCATTACATAATCACTACTGATAAGATTCTAACAGATTATTATTAATTACAATATGAATAAATTTTATATACCCTCACATGTAATTCTCAATAAGTTTATAATAGTTGAGAATGACATTGGTGTTCTAGGGTTAAGTTCTATACTCATGGTATGAAAATAAAAGTTTATGTGTTTTGGTAGGATAAGATGGAAAATAGGTCATTGAGATTCCACATATATTATATGGAGATAATAGTATATTTGTTATATATAATCAATCTAAAACAAAATTAGTGTTATATAAAACATAGAGAATGGTATGTTGTTTCCTAAAAAATATATACTAATAAGAGAATAATTTATAAGAAGATAATTGGGACATGTATAAACATAGAGAAGTCTAAAGATTAAAAAATAAGTTATTGTTCTAGTATAATGTTAAAGTAAGTTTTCACTACTAAAGAGTTTAGGATATTAGATGGTAAAAAACATAAAGAGTTGAATTTAGTTATCACCACTAACTTCAAAAAGGTTTATATTAGACTATTTAGAAATTTAATCTTACTTATCATCCTAAAATATTTTAGCATATTTTTATAATATAAAAATATTAATGGTTACATGTAGTTACAGAATCAACATTAGTATCACATTTTCCTGAATGGGTTTATGAAGTGCTTGTTAGTATCACTGTAAATATTTCAATTTATTTTAAGGGTTCCAAAGATGATAGTGGGGAACATAGATATTTCATTAGTAGAAATCTTAAGTCGATATCATTAAAATTGAAGTTGTAAAGTTAAAATGATTGAATATGTCCAAACAGTTGAACATTAAAAATAAGATTTCGATAAAATAAGAATTATTCCAATTTACTTTCTACATATATGTTACTAAATGTATAGTTAGTGCGTGGATTTTATCATATTTTCACATAGGTATGTGGATGGAATTACATGTAGATGTAATGATTTAACCAATCCTGGAAAGTGTATCAAAACATAAGACAGATTTGGCATTTTATCAAATATGATATTTTAGACATGTTCTTATATATGGTTTTTTTGTGTTCTGAAAATAGTTTTAAAATAAAAAATGTATCATGATAATATAAAATCTCCACATTATCATCCTTTCACGTTGACTACATAAATTCATATATAGATATATATTTCATGATGTGAAATGATAATTGACCTCTCAATGTATGACTTTGAGTAATACCATACAAATGTTTTTCAAGGTGTATTATAGGTTATGATAGAATTTAAAGTTTATAATGAGTGGAATTATTATATAAAGACAAAGAATATGATCATGAGGCATAAAAATGTATTTTTCCCATTGGATGACCAACTAAGTATAACTCATAGACTGTTATACACAACTTATTTGGTATAATTGGGGTACAAGGATCATATTTGGGTCCCCATTTCTGGTGTGTGGTGAGATACAAAGAATGAGATACTTCACAGTTTAGTACTATTATTATTAAAGTCAAACACACATAGCTAATCAGGGGTAGTTGGATGTGTTATTGATCATGTCTTCAGTTGGAGCTCAAATAAGATGATATTTTTCCACTTTTATGATGATTATGACATATTGTCCCTCAAGTGAGATAGACTAGGGAGTGTGCATCCACACATTGATAATATATATGATATTACAATATACATGGATATGGGACATATGATGTGATCATTTATGAAGATGAAAGACAAGTGATGTATTCACCATCTAGTTCATTCTATACTCCAAGAATCAAGAATTTATCAGTTGACTATATATGATTGGCATACTCAGTGTCTCATGGTCACTTAATGACTTGTAAAATGAGAAAATATATGAATTCACACTTGAATGTGATGAAAAACTGGTAGAAATGGATATAAATATACATGTGTTAGATGGAGATCACACCAGACCCATTTATAGCTTGAGTAGAATTAATTCATTACTAGATGATTATATTTGGTTAAATTTAACGATATAGTGATTTATATTTGTTGTTAATACTATAAAGGATAGTGGGTTCACACATTTTTCTACTAAATGAGAATTTTTTTACTCAAATTTATACACAATAATTATTTTAGATTTAATCCAAAATTATTTTGGATGGGTAATCACGAGGTACTATATACAATGTGATATGAGTTGAAGTTAATGATAAATTATTAAAAATATGTGTTCTAGGATATATAAAAATATTATGTGATATAGTTTCACATGTTATAATATATAATATGAAATAAGGTTAAATGGAACAAATCCTTCTACAATTAAGTGAAAATAGGATATTGAAGGGAATATACCTTAAATCCTGTGATTTTATATAAATATATATGATATATATATATGTCATATAAAATTACATGACATACATGAATCATAGAATATGATCCATATTATATGAAATGGGTTTTAATATATTTTTTTAATCGTATTTTAAAATTATAATTCAGTTGTATGGCAATCCATGCATGAAACGATATTTTGTGGAAGCATTAATCATCTTTGATTGATTAGATGGTATGAAATTTTTCAATATGATATTTTTCATAGAGAATAATTTTTTAATTTATGTGAAATAAAATAATCCATCGATTATTGCGGTTGAACACTCCCTATATAGGCTACCATTAAAAGAGAATTTTATTTGATAAGACACATAATGGATCAAATGCATATGATGTATACATTGTCCAATTTATTAACTCATGTAATAAATTATATGAGTTAATACAAATTAAGACTGAGGGGAATCCTTAGGTTCTAAGTAAACCATACTGCCATATGATGGTGACCTGGAAGAGGTGTTCCTTTTCAATAATCTTTGATCCCTTAACTCTCATTATCTTCTTACTTTGTGACAAGAGACATTAGTACATATTGATGGAAGAGGTAATCTTGTTTCAAGAGATTGAAATATTTTTTATCCCATTGATACCTACAAAAGTGGGAGTATTATATATTCAATTCTAGTTATATTAATCAAACACATTCAAAGGTATTGGATGATCCATCGTGGGGCGAGGTACTCTATAGTTTACAGTATTCTTCATTTATGTTTATTTCATGTTTTTTATTTATTCCTACATAGATAAAGTAGGTTTAATTTTTTTTATCCACTCCCATTTTTAATATCCTGAACAAAAATTTCATAAATAACGTTTGGTATAGTGTCTAAAATTATTTCATATAGAATAAATATCTTCATTAACCCCCTAATTTTAGTTTTTTATAACCTTTCATGACATTCGTGTTCTTCATGTGGAATTTATTTTAACATTTTTCACCATCCATTAATTTTTCCTCATCTATTATCTTAAAATTTTCTATTCCAGTTATCTAAATCACTGAGTATTATTTTTTAATTTTATTAGCTTTTATTTGAATTCACACATTGTTTCTTATTAATTATTCTTACTAAAGAAGTGTTTTTACCTATATCCTAGACTAGTCTCCAATTATTCATTCTCTTTCTTCCATTGAAACATACATATGTGGTTTTTTATATGAGTCTATAGAATGTACTATTTTCCCACAATTGAATCATTTGATCTTTTCTGATGTAGTATTCATTTTTGGACATATTGGGTTTGTTTCCTAAGGATGACTCACTCTTCATTTGAAAATTCTTTGGGATATTCTATTTTGAAACATTCTCCATCTCATTTTCTACTGTTAGATTATCCTTATTTTTTAAACTTTTGTGGTCTTTTGTTTCTCTTTTTTATAAATTCTTGGTTGTGAATGAACCGTTCCCATGACCACTTTGATTGTAATCACCATAGATATTTTTAAAAATTTTCAATTATTTTTATCATTTATTGAATTTTTTTAATGTGTGGTTAAGGGAGAATCTAAAAATTTATCTCCCTTCAAGTGGAATTCTTTTGTGTTTCAAAAATCGATATATTGCGAAAAAAATACAATTCCCTCAATCCAAATATTTTAAATCACCAAATATTCCCTTCAAACCTTATTCTTTTTCCATGAAATTCTTACTATATAAAAATTCCATATTTGTAATCGTGGTTCTATTAGCATTTTCACAAATTTTTCATTCCGTTTTTAGGGAAAAAATACTCATGTACTTTCTTCCATCTAATAATGATTTAATAATAGGATTCCATCTATTTTTTCATAAATTTTTATATATTTTTTATATTTATACCTGTATTCTTTGTGAAAATTGAATTATAAAAAATATTATATTTAGGTATGGATTTTATCTCTTCATTTGAAAATGATTGGGAATAATCATTGGATAATATAAAAAAATACACCATTTGTTAGTGTTTTAACCTAAGAGTCTCCCATGAAAATATGTGTGGTAACAAACACTACTCTAAAAACTATTTGTGAAGATATATCTTGGGTTGCTTCTAGATTATCTAATTTAATTTCAAGATCAAGATTCTTAATATTGAGAACATTATTATTATCCTCAATCACTATTACTATGCCTTAAATTTACTTTTTTATTCATTCAAATAATCCATCATGGATTTTGACCTTATCTTATAACAATTCGTCATGTTCATTGTTATAATTGGTTTCTACAACCAATTTATCATTCTAGACATAAATATTGTTTTTATGATTTACTTCAAATGAATGGATCTTCACATAATGTTCTGATTTGTACCCATCCCTTACATGGATTGTATTGAGCCAATATTTTTCATGTTTAGATCACTTTTCTTTAGTATCTATATTAATTTCATCAGTTGATCACTAATTCTTAGAGGACATTGTACTCATCTATACCTTATCCTACAAATATTCCTTTAAATTATCAAAATATCCTTAATCTGAGTGATCTATCCCTATATGCTTTCAAAAATCCCACAAATAAAAAAAAAATTTCTTTTGGAATATTATGAAACATGTTTTCTAATACATAAACAAATATTTAATGTGAATATATAGACATGCGATCACAAATTATCAGTTTTTCTTATGCATAGTCTTGATTGTAATTTTTAGATATGTCATAATCACCTAAATTTAATGAATCTTTTAATGTATAAGGACTTTGGAACATCTAAACCATAGATTGAAACACTTATTCTTCAATATCCAAGTCAAATATGATTTCTTCAAAATTATTACATTGATGGACAACAATTTCATCCTCTTAGCATAAGAGGGCCACCTTCTTTAATCTTCTATTCTCTTTAATTTTCATATCCATCAATGTCTTGGAAAAGATATAATTATAATCATAAATAGAATTATCCTCACCAAAACATCAATTTATTATAAATTTAAAAAGTTACTCGATTATTCAAATTGATAAAACTTTTAAATTTAGAATCCAATCAGAGGTGTGACCTACTTTGGTATCAATTGCAGGATTTCTTTAGGATAAACACAACCTTGAGAGGAGGGAGAATCAGTATTGGGGTATTTTATACAATCTATCATCTCACATATTTTTTACTTATTAATTGTTAAGTTAATGGAACTCTTGTTTTATCTTTTTACCTTCAGTTTTTAGCACATCCAAACATATAGCCACAAATGGGAAATAAGATTTACAAGCTTCAGCTTTCAATAGGAAATGAAAATCCTTGGTGATATCTAGAGAAACACATGATCACATGACCCAGTACTAATAAACTCTTAAGCTATAATGAGTAGGAATCATGCTGAACACATGTCATACATCTCCTAGCTGTGTATAGTGAATCTAACTCATTAAAATACTATGAAACGTAGTAAAATATAGAATATTATTTCACTATTTTAGAATATTATTATATCCATTTGATAATTATTTTTCACTTCATACCTTTAAAATATACAATCCCATTATTTTATTTTATTCACACAACTTATTATTATTATTCTTCACCACATCAAAACATGATTGTCACTTTTTATTCTCCTTTAATATTGACGAAATAATCTTATTCTCATATTCTTCTTGCACAGTGGAAATGCACTGTCATTTTTACTTGAATGCACAATGAATACAATTCTCTCCAGACTTTGTACTTTCCTATCAACGTGGTTTTTCAAAAACTATAATAGAAGTGACTTCATGAGTATCTTATTACCTTTTATTATTCTTCTTCAATTTAATAGAATATTAACTAGATATCAACCCTCTTCCTTTCTTTTACACACAAGGTTAATAAAAAATATACGTAGTTTTTTTTTCTAATTCCTATTTTTGATACTTTAATGGTATTGAAATCCAAAATAGTATTGGTTCTGTTAAAAAAACATGTTTCTTCCTCAACATGTAGATAATATATATGTAAAGAATACATGAAGCATCAGTTACTTCTTTAACACCTTTTTATTTCTTCTCTTCTATTATATTAATTATGTCATGTTAATAAAACATTTTAAATAACCATAATTCATGGAAATTCCAAGTCCCTAATATATATTCATTAATAACATCCTAAAAATCATGCTCTAAAATTTCATATTCTTTGATCTTTAGAAAGACTCAATTTCCCCATGATATTTAGAAAATTCATTTCTAACACTCATTTACATTATTCAACAAAATATATATCCTTCCTTCTTTTATAAAAGATTCAAAAAATACACATTATAAACAATACCCATGTATGAATGAGATTTTTTCATAACATAGTTGTGGGTATCCTTCCTTAGTGATGTAAAGTGATCACAAATATTCTTCCAATAATGCAAAAATCATGACTTCAACCATCATGATGTTTGAATTATAAGGCCCATCACAAAATCATATGAGAGAATCAATTATATGGTGTCATAGTGTCTTGTATTGAACCTTAGGTCACTTAAGCATAGAAAACTCATTTTGTCCATTGAAATAAATTATTTTTCGATGGTGTTTACTTGTACAAAAAATCCTAACCACTCTAATGCATTATTAGTTAATCTTATAAACTCACAAAAACTCTTCTAATGTCACAACATTACTCTTTAGAAGTTTTTGTAATATTTATAATTTCATGGGAAATTAATCTATATTTACTTTTCTTATCTTCTTAGTTACTCTTTTTTTGTTTTTTATTACACTTCTTAACTTGCGACGACTCTTCTGAAGTCATTGCATCACTCTTCCGTACACTGGTTTTACTCTTTAGAAATAATCAATTTTTTATTTTTCTTCACTACATGGTACTAATTTAATCTTCATGGAATTCCATTATGATTATGAAAATTGGATTATCTTATTTTCATATTGATGAAATGTTTTACTTTTTTCAGGACATGGAACTCATATAGTGTGACAAAAAAGGTGATGTAAATTACATCGAATCAAATGGCGCATAGGTTTTTAAATAATTAATATTGCTAGGTTTCATTACTAAATATTTGAATTTATCTAATGCTAACCTTTATTAGCACTATATAATAGTGCTGAAAAAGGACACCTTTATCAGCACTAGAAAAAATAACTGATAAAGGATACTTATTATCATCACTAAAAAAACATTGATAAAAGACCGCATTTATCAATGCTTTTTTCATTAACACTATTAAAGGATGCCCATTATTGGTACTAAAAAATAATGATAAAAGACACCTTTATCAGTTCTTTTTATATTACTGATAAAAGTGGCCTTCGTTAGTGCTAAAAAAGAGCTGCTAAAATTTTCACTTTATTAGTTTTTTTACTAGCATTGATAAAAGTTTTATTTCATAAAAAATTTATATATCACTAAAATTAATGTATTAATATATTAATATATTTATATTATTATAAATATAATATATTTTCTAAAATATGACTTATAGAAGACTAAATTTTCATCTATACTTAATATATAAAATATTTAGGAAAAATGGAATATAAAAATAATTAAAGAATAATATTATTTATAGTTTTCTTAATATTATTGATTAATAGTCATTTAATAATAATAGGATGACATAGATTATGAATAAATGAAGGAATGAACATAGATAAATTGAAAACATGACATGAAATTCAAATGGTCATAACTTTTGATATGGGTATTTGTTTTAGTTCTACAACACCTAAAATCGAATCATGCGAAGAGACATGTGTCATGTTAATTCGAGGGACTTTGATCATTTTTTTCCAAAAGAGGCTTATAAGACCTCCAAAACTGTTTTTTTTAGTTGTCATGCACTAATTGGTTCATATTTAATTGGATTTCAACATCATTTAAGAGGGTCTTTTAGTACTTTTCATTAGATAATGAATTTGTTCCAAATTCTTATATTTATATTGATATAAAGGTTTTGATAATTTATTGATTTTCATATTCCAGTTTTATTTGTATTTATACATATGAATATTTTATTATATTTACACATAGTAAATCAATTCTATAAATACATATTTTCACAAATTTTAAAATATTTTTTAAAAAATATATAAACCATAGAAAATGAAAAACTAACCATTATGTTTATTAAAAATAAAAAATTTCCATTTTATTTAAATTATAAAATGAATTAGTATGTATATATATGTGTGTGTGTATATACCTATAAAAGTGTTGTTTATTTATAAATATGTCCGAGTGAATAAAAAAAATATTTCCATGTATATTCTAACATAGGTAAATAAATAAATAAATGTAATTATTTTCATGTGTGTGTGAAAAGTATAATGGGTGTGTTTCAATATGTGTGTGTGTGAATATTGTGTAAATACATCATATATAAATGTATTTTTATAAAAAATAATTACAATTATCAATAAATATAGTATATAAACGTATTTATAGTAAATATTTATAAATATGTTAAAAAAATTAATATCTAAATATACAAATATATGTGAATATTGTTAAATATAAATATAAATATAAATAAATATATATATATATATATATATATATGTAATGTATAAAATTTATATATAAATATAAAATATAGACATATTTTAAAAAATATTTTAAAAATAATTATATTAATAATATGGTGTTAATTATTATCCATTTTATTTTAAACAACATGTAACCATTTTTTACATTAAAAAATATATGAATATTTATATACTTATAGAAATGTATATATAATGTTTACATATACATACATGTGTGTATTAAAAAACAGAGATGTTTGTGTGTGTGTTTATATTTTAATATTCGTAAATGAATATTAACATATAATATATTTAAATAATTATAATTAAATATATATATCACAAACACACACAAACACATATTTTATAAATGTACTAAAAATAATCTACGTTACCTACTAAACCTGGGTGTATCAATGCCTACGTGTCACCTCTACAATGCACAACGTCACCAACGTTACCTCTCCATTTACCAAATAACCCTCCACAATCTAGTTGAACCCCCGCAATACCCATCACAAATCGACACTGAGCGACGCATTCCTACGACCCATTAGTGTTCCTCTCTTCCAAATTCTTTCTCCAATGTCCTCTCACACTGCACCTACCCTCTCAGTATCCCTAGGGTTCCCACTATAGTTACCCATCCTGATCCTACTTCTACTCCTGCAATCCAGTGACTCCATCTACTTCGTGGTTTTAATCCTTCATTACAACATGATATTCCTCTACAATCGACTGGTAAACTTCATGAGGTTATCGCATTTGAATCCCACCATCGATCTCACACTATCTACTCGAAACGACTCACTTCATCACCCGCCCATTACAAATGAAAGCATTCCATTCCTCTGGAAAAGTGTCGGCTTGGCATTTGTGCCATCTGTATATAAGGTAACTTTTCTTCTACAATATCATAACCTTTACGCACTTCAAATCCAACTCCATATCATGATTAGTTTTCCATATATATATGGTAATAATTTTTTCTGCTGCTATTCCCACCTTCGGCTCGCGATTACTTCTCATTCTTTTTCATGTTTATCTTCTTTGCATCGATGTTCTTCTCACCAAGTTATAGTTTAGAGGAGGCCTTTTTTCCCCAGGTCAAGTTCACTTTGCTTCGCCATTATATATATCTATTCCTTCAACAATTTTTGATTATTGTATGATTTATATGTTGTTGTATTGAATCGTGTCTTTAGCTGTTTTTGTGAATCATGCCTTATACAAATATTTCTCTCAGTCGCTCCTCGGTTCCATCGCCTCCACCTCCTGTTACTTCGTCTCCACCTGCTCCACCTTCGTCTCCAAGAATTCATCGAACCGTTGCCTAAGCCTGAGCCAAAATCCCTGCATCAAGACTCTAATTCCCTCAAACCCAATCCCAAGTCCCTACTTCACGATATCCATGCTTGATTCTGTGAGAAACATCAGGTATGGCTAACTGTCTAATTTTTTAATTCATATTCACATACTTAGATTCATATTTCCATAGTTATGAAACCAATTTCGGTTGTAAGAATCTATTATTATAATCTATGTTGAGTTATTTTCTGGTACAGGTATGTTTCATTGCAATCTTCTTCATCAATAATTGGTTCTCCTAATTACTTATAACTCCATACACCCTTTTTAGGTATGTTTCATTTCAATAAATTGTTTACTAGAGAATATTATCATTTTTGTTTTTCCGGGTTTGAATAATTTATTTGAGTACTTGTGTGATCATATTAATGCAGGTACTTTTTTTCCCTATTGACTACACCGTGTTTTATTTATGCACTAAAAGCATAAGAAACAAATGAGTTATAAATTTCCCACATTTTTTTCATGTAGGTATAAGTTACTAGGACACTGACATAGATATTTTCTTAGATAAGATCGAGCTCAATTAAAAACAACACTGGAGAATGTTGCCTTCAGTTTTATTTGGAGATCAGAAAGGATAAATTCACTCATCAAATGATAAATATGTTATCTAAAAGTTATATGAAAATAGAGATTTCACTTACTGAGTTAGATGTTTCATATGTAGTATGTGGATTGCAGATTTATTTTTCCTAATTAATTAATTCTTCAATTCTGTAATGCTCTATCATCAAGATTATTTTTTTCATCTTCAATGCTATTCATGAACATATTCCTTAGATGGAAGATTGTCAACAGTAATGAATGATGGTCTCCTAAGAAACCATTAATTTATTTCTTGTATGGGAGAGTCAGAAAAAAACGCTTTCCATTCCAAGTTAATAATTGAAACAAATAAACCAGCTTCATATGTATTTATGTTTTGTATATTTTGGGTTGCAATCTGGGGAAAATCATAGGGTATACTTACATCTTCTAGGTGGGCAGTGTTTGGGAATTTTATATGTTTTTCCAAAACACTATTCAATATATAATTGGTATGTCATTCTGTGCATATTCTTCATTCTCTAAATTGATGTTAATTAATATGAATACTTTATTGCAGTATATGAAGTCTTAGCCACCAGGATATCTGTACCCTATTCCTTTCCTGACACAACCACATGCTGTTACCAAAATAATTAACACCACCAGAAAGGTAATTCCAAACATTATTAATTTTCTTTTGATTAAGTGTGAGTTTTTAATTTTGATGTTAACTTAATTATAATAGAATATTACTTTTATTTTTGGTTTTTGTTTTCCTTTTCTATTGAAAATATATTTCTAGTTTTTTATAAACAGTTGCAATGTTACATATTATCATATTAATGATGTTCTTATATATAGATAGAAGAACATGTGTTCTGTTGCAATATATTTAGTTCATATACCAATCGTGTTTTCTATTTTGATTAATTTGTTTCCAAATAATATTTCAATTGTAACTAATGAATAATAGTTCATGTTTTGAAATATGTTAATTACATGGAAACTTTATGGTCAACAGTGTATGGATGTGACTTAATTCAATATTCAAATCCAAGACAATCACTTTTATGTTTCACTAAATTTATGGCAATGATATGATAGTCATCTAAAATTTTTAACATTGGTCATCTGTTCATTGCAAATCAACATGTTTTTGACACATTCTTGGACTGTGGTTTTAGGTTTGTAGCAGGCAAAAAAGGGAATGGACCTATCTCTTGTAGTCCTACTGATCCATTTCAAACCTCTGGTTGGCTCTAATTCCCTATTTTTTAGGATTCAGTATCAGAGGTAGGTTATCCCTCTTCTTCAAATATGGGAATCTTTAGTTATTTTCCTGGGTATATAGTGTCTTCTAGGGATATGTCTATTAATCAGAACCATCCATGCTGTCTTTTGGTTGTGTTCAACATAGGTTTTTTGGTAGTTTAATCTATTTTTATCATACCTTGTCTTCGGAATCACTGATTAATTCTAGTTGTGGTAAGTTAGTCTACCTTTACTTTCCATCATCTAGTTATATTAAGAATAATGATCCAGAATACTCAAAACACTATATTTTACAGTTATTAATAGTCCCAATCATGATTTTTCTCTATTATTCAGTTCGTTTCTATATTCTTGTGGCAGTTTTTATGAGAATCAATGAATTTGAATTTTCAGGTACCTGTTTCCCATCCATTTGGAAGACATATTGACGAATGTGAGCAGAAATGAGTTTTCATTTTCAGGTATCAGTGGATCATTATGTTCTGTTTTATTATATTATTCTTTTTTAGAATTAGATCTTGATTTCCTTTATTATTTACTTCTACCAATAAGATTCCACACATTTCAATATATTATATTCAGTACATCCATTATCTATACCCATTATATAGGATATTTATCTCTTTCCTTTCATTTTCTGGGACTTCTGTAAAAAACTGTTTGTATTAGCTTGATCATTGTTATGGATTTTCCTTAAGCTTTTGACTGTTAAAGTCATCATCAATAGTTATTTTCTTTCTGTTCATATTTCTTGTGTGCGGCTATCAATGGACTGTTATGAGAATCCCTAGAGATATCGTGTTCTTTATCCTTTGAATTTTCAATATATAATATTTGATGAGATATTCTTTACACACAGAACATTTTATTAATTATTTCCACTAAGGATATTAAATTTTTTGATGTATTGATTCTAGGATACATATCCTGCCATGCGTATCATCATTATTACCAAGATGGTTTTGGTTTCACCATTTCTATGCAGTGAAATGTTTTCAACGGATTCTATGAGCATAATTTCTATGACTTGTGTTTAATGGTCGATGTATATACTCTCGTTGATAGTTATTTATGTAGTTGTAGGTGGAAAAGAAGACTATTTTTGTTTCATCTAAATTTTAGACACTGTTGAGAATACAATTGGGTATGAATAGATGTAATACAATATTAAGTTTTCTTAAAATATATTTAATTTCTGTAACTTTCTGCCAGTAATTGTAGCATTTAGATTTTATTTTTTCCCACTATCATTTTCATCATATATTATTTGATCATTCTTTATGATAGAATTAGTAGTATAAAATCCTATAAACTTATTGAGCCTTAAACTGTGTTCTCTAGAAAAAACAACTTTCCTCTTGAACTGTGAGGAAGTATCTTCGAATGCTTAATTTTAACATTCAATTGTGAATTACTTGGATATTTTTCTCCGTAAATCCCATGATCAAGGACAAACCTTTATTCATGAAGGTATAGGTTTCCAGGATGTTGACATAAGGATTTTCTCAGATAAGAACGAGCTGAATAATGAACAAGACTTGCTAAGGTTGCCTTTAGTATTATTTAGAGCTCAGAAATGGCAACTTTCCTCTTGAACTGTGAGCATGCATCACCGAATGCTTCATTTTTTGCATTCAATTATGAATTAATTGAATTATTCTTCTCATAAAACCATGAGTAAGGACCTATCTTTATTTTAACTTCCAATTATTGAAAAAGGATGAAGGAAAAAAAAACCATTTCGGATAGTTATAGATTTTGGGATTAATTAGCTCTAGTTTTATTGACTGATAATTTCTTATTTTAAAATATTTTATCCATATTTAACCATTGTTTTATATAGTGTTATATATTATGAAATTATAATATTATATAAAATATATGTTTAACATTTTGAAATATCTTGAATATGGATGAAATTATGAAATTTGTATTGTAATCAAACATGTTTCTTGTGAACTAATAATGTTCAAAGAGAGTTTATTTTTTAATTTGGTGTGGGGGTTATTATTCATTTGGTATCTTGACCATGTTTCGTATCAACATTAAGAATCTTGAAATACGGAGTTCAATAATCAGGGGATGTCCCCCTTCCAATGGTACCAAACACATGGAATTGTTTTAGTTGATTGTATGTGAAGTTTGGTCCATTTCGTGAACAATGAGGTTTTTCTTGGTTATGAACTGGGATTGTGATATCTCTTTTTCATGATTCTTATTTTTACATTTCTGAATGGGCAGTGTCTTCATGGTTGTTTCCATTTCCCTATGAATAATCAAATAATTTTCTCTTAATCCATAGAACTGCTCCTCGCTGATCACGGTTCACCCAGAGGTCCTTGATAGGAGGCCCAACAGAATAGTGATTCACTCATTCGTGGCAGACGTGTCGGCTGGGAACACCAAGGATGGGGTATGGTAATTCATGAAGAAACTTATGAAGTGGAACCTCAAGTCACTCGCATATGTGTTAGATGATTTGGATTCACATAACATCATCGAGCCCATTGATGGGATCCATTCTGGCTGCTGTAGTAGATGAACGGTTATTTTTATGGCATCATTGGAAAAGGCTGGCTAGTATAACAAGCATTTCAATGAATTTAGGTCATTTTTTTAATTTAGTTTTTTAGCTCTGGATGAAACTGGTCCACAATGTGGATATAATTTATTCGCAGTTCAGGGAATTCAAAGTAGTCTGGTATTGTTTGGATTTGACCTTCAGGATCTTTGCTTGTAAATTAATATGCATGTCCAGTTATTGCCATCCAGTTCCTAACACTATGAAATCATTCTATAATGATGTATGGATTTCAGAAATGCATATTAATGGAAACCCATTCATAGATGTTTAAAATATATAATGTATCTTATTCTTATAATGAATATTTCTGATCAAAACCAGGTAATATTTTGTTATAATGTGTCTCAAATCAGAAAAATATTTGACAAAATTCAAACAAATAACATAGTATAAAATCTGTAATATTTTAATAAAGGTATATTATCTAATGTAAAATCTATGTCTATAATGTGTCCAAAACATGAGTTATATCTAAAATATAGAATCTCTGCATGTTAATAGTGTGACTATTAATTTGGAATATTTTAATGAAATTTTCATGAAAAATATATTTCTTCTTGATGATTTTGGTATTTTCTTATACTTATTTATAACAACGTTAACTGTATAATAGATTCTATTTATTATTTGTTTTTAATTAATGGGTCAAACATATAATTTCTTATTGTAATTTTTTATTCCATATAACTATATTTTTTTATTCCAACTACATTCACATCAATTTATTTACACTTATTTCATGTGTTTTCCATATTGGGTGAGTTGGAAAATATATACACAATGATGAAAATAGTACTACAAGATGAAAATCCATGTTACTATTTTTCACAATCAATACACTGTATTTTGAAAATGGTCAGGGAGGAGGAATTATAAAACTTAAAATATAATATGCAACATGGATATGAAAGATTTCGGGAAGACTTGAACTTTCTTTCTTTTTTAATTTTTATGTTATACTATTTCTTGGAGTGATTTGTTATGAAATCGTTTCTGTCTTGATATACCTCTTATAACATTAATCATCATCTATCATGAATTTTTCTATGTCTTCATTTAATTATTTTATTCAATTGAATCTTTCATTTCATCTTTTTCTCTGACCTCTACATCCCTCATTCCATATTGTTCTGTATACATGATGAATAGTTTCTCTTAGTTTTATTTTTTCCTGAACATCCCACTAATTTAATTTATTATTATTTCATTTATTTTAAAATTTATCATTTTTTTAATAAAAAAATTTAATTATCATGGATTTAGCTTTTAGTTTTTATTTGGGTGCCTGCATTATAGTTATAGTGGTACAAATAGTAAATGAATTGAAATTTTTTTCTTCAAAATTTAAAAATTCATATACATTTACACTTTAATTTTTCTTTGTCAACAACTCAAATGGTGTATTCGTATTCTATGCACTCTTATTCCATAGTCATACACCATTAATTTATAATTAAAATTAATTCTAATTTACTGGTTCTTCTCAACTTTTATAAATATTAATCTCTTATTAAAAGAAAAATCAGTAATTGAATAAGTTGTGCAATATCACGAAAGAGTACTAGTTATATAAATATATGAATAAAATAGATTCTTGTAAATATATATAAATAAATAAAAATAATAGAACATATAAAACAAAAAAACCTGGTGTAGTGGAAAAGGCATTCAAATTGAAAAATAGAGGCTCAAGGATTGAATTCATGTGTGTGTGTGGGTGAACTGGAGGCCAGGAAATGGAAAAGCACTGATAAGGGGGCAGGACAAAGTGGGGTTGTGAGGAAGGTGGATAAAAAGTTATTATAATAGTGGTGGGAGCACTCAAAAATATATAATTTTTTATAAACTATTATCAGTGGTAAAAAAACTGATAAATGCCCTCATTTTCTGTGCCTTTTTTATCACAGATAAAGGGGGCCTTAATCAATGTTATTTTAGCACTAATAATGGGGGGTTTATGAGTGATTATTTTTAGCATTGATAGATGGTTACTATATTAGTGCTAAAAACATTGATAAAGGAGGCCTTTATTAATAGTAAAAACACTGATAATGGACCCATTTATCAGTATTATTTTTAGTACTGATCAAAGATGACTTTTAGCAACCCTTAAATTAACAGTTCTTTTTAAACACAGCTAAAGGCAATTTCTTGTGATTTTAAAAGAATTGTCTATGTTATTATTTAGAGAGTCCCATAATGAACTTTTAAAATGGATAACACTTCTTTTTTAACCATTGTGATCCTAATCCTACCATGAAATCCCTTTCAAGTTGAACCACGACATGGCGGTTGTGGTTCCTCAACGGTTTTTCTACTCCTTCATGCTAGTGGAGACCTATGTTTGGATTCTATTCATCACCCTTGCTAATATTTGTTGTCTCACCTTTCATCTCGATTGACTGTCAACATGAGATGATCTGGCTGCTCATGTGCATGACATACTTAGATCTAGCCATATTTTCGGCACTAACTCCATAAATAATTTATAAATAATATATACATGATAACAACCTCCAGACCAAAACTTCTATCCTTTTAACTTCACTTCTCCTCTTCCCCTTTTCATCTGACTTCAAAATGTCATTGGTTCTTCTTTTATAATTTTCATAATCCACAAGGATGAAATTTCCAAAATTATTTTTTAATAGTCATATAAAATTCACCATGATAAATTCTCTATGAATCTCAAATTCTTCAAAAATATTTTTCCTATAATGTAAATTGTTTTCTATAAATCTAAAGGAAAATTCTTCTCTTTTTTCATATAATAAATGAAAAAAACTTTAAACCACTCTTTTAATATCTGTTTATGATCATTCGTATAAATAAACACCTTATTGATAATTTTATCAAATTTCATCTAATCACTTATTCAATCAAGTCATTCTTCATCAACATATAAATATAAAGCGTCGTAGATATACCATGATCATTGAAATTCCTTGAGAACATGTACAATACACATAAAGATGGTTCAAAAAGACTAATCTTGAATATTAGGTGCTGAATAGAAGAATAATTATTCAAATTTGAAAGTATTCATCTGGTTATGCATACACATGATATAAAACTCCCAAATATGACATTATCTCATCCATTTAATTATCTTTGGTTAGTTTTATTTGTTTATTTTGATAAATAATTTTTTATTTATTGTTTTTTACATTAAATTTTATCTACATAAACATTATATAAAATGAATATTAGTGGTAACTACCCACATTATATAAGTGGTATAACTACAAAACAAATAACATTTATTATTGTATACTAGTCAGTTTTTTTATAAAAACAATAAAATATATATGATCTAATAGATTGGATGTTCTTTTTAAGACATTTAATGTTAAAACTAATATACCAGTGAAATTTTAATTCGAAACTCTAATATATTAGAAGTTTTCAAAAAACTAATAACAAATGTGTAATATTATTAAACACTAATTATAATGTCAAGTCACTTCTCTCTCTTAAGGGAATGGGAAACTCATCACTCACAAAGTCAAACTCCACATCCAAGTCCTCGATATCTTGTTCAGCCTTATTTAGATGGCCTTACTTCCTTGTCATTACCTCCTCAAACCACAATAATTCTAGATATTAAATCTTTCTCTTTTAGAAATCCTAAAGTTTTATCTTTATATTCACAAGATTCCATGCAATATTTCATTGGTTATTTTTTTCCTCTTCACTCCATTATTCAGGCACCATGGTCTCTCAACCATTGGTTTTGCAGGAAAAGAGTTCACATTTATTATTTTCAATTTATGCTTGTTGGTAAATCATCCTCTCAAAATAAAAGTATTTCCCAGAAAAAAAATCCGTTATAGTTATAGCCTCCCCCCATCTACACATCTACTAACATCCTAGGGTTTGTTTTTTTCCCCATACAACCAAAAAATACATTTTCCCAAAATACCTAAATCTGGAACTATTTCCCGATATAGGGTTGTTTTCGGGTAGTTAGATGTAGAAGGGTGGGTGATGTCCAAGGAAATGCCTTCTTATTATATTAGTTGAGAATGATGCATGTCTAGAAAGTATCTTCCTTAAACATGTTTCTAGGAAGGCACTTTCCTGGAATGCACACTCCCCTATTTGATTTTAAATTTTCTTGTTTTTTGTTTTGTTGATATATATATATACAAAAAATAAAAAATAAAACATTATTTAACTATTTTTATTTCAATATTGCTTTCAATTAAACTATTCCAGATATATTAAACAAAATCTCACTGATTCCTCCCTTTTATAAGAGTTTGCCTCTTCACATATTTTCCATATTTTTGACGTGGGATTAAAAACCTATTTTCTAGCAATAAATGAATAATAAATTTTTTATAATAACACATTATGGATAAAAAAATAATTCAACATGACACATTATTAAAAATTATTTATCAATTAATAATGTTATTAATTGTCATTTAAAAAATAATTATTTGTATATTTAAAAAAATTTGTTATAATTAATAATATATTTATAATAATAGATAACTTTATTGATTATTTTAATAATAAAGATGAAATTAATAAAAAAAATAATCAATAATAAAAATTAATATGGTTAATTAAATTATTATTAAATAATGTTTTGTGTCATGAAAATTCTTTTCTTATTATATTGATGAATACATTATAAAATTATTATTAATTAAAGACGATTACATATGCACTCAGATAAAAAAATGCATGAATCCCATGACTTGACAATGAATAACTTAGATCGGAAAATAAATTCATGATAAAAAGAATCATGATAATAAATTCATTATAATAAATTCATGAAAATAAATTCATGATTATAAATTCATAATAATAATTTTTTTAGTAATAATGTCACGATAATAATATTACTAATGATGTAAATAATAATATTGTTATTAAATATTACTAATTATTAATATAATATTAATAATTATGCATTTAAAAATATTATTAATATAATATAATTAGTTATTAATATTATCATCATTGAAAATTATAAAATATTAATGATATTTAATTGATTAATTTTATTACACAATGGTTATTATTATTAAGTAATGTATTTTTATTGATTTTTATTATTTTTTATTTTTTATTTTTTTTAAATTATTATTCTTTAAAAATATTTCACATGTCTTTATTGAATTTATTAAATTTGATTTATATTCTATTTATAATTCATATTTTATATTATTTTAATGATACATAATTCTATTTAAGTCTAAATGAAATTTTTTCAAACGACATTGTTTTGCATCATCCATATTATTCTTTGTCTATTATTTGGACAGGAATTTATTTTATTTTAATTTTTTTTACATTTTATCTATGTTTGTTATATTACTTTGATTGTACAAATATTTAATATACTGTATGCTTCCAAGACTACCAACTTTTATTGTAACAAAACTAAAAACATTCAAGTAACTTTGAAAGTTTATAAAATATCATATATAACTACAACATAAATAAAACATAAATAATGGATTATAAATAAAAAATAGTTGAAAATAATAAAATGTCACAAATACAGTAAAACTAAATTAATTTACATGAACAAAACACAATTTATTAAAAATATACTATATACACTTTAAAAAGTTACACGGATAAAATATAGAATAAAAAACTTCGAAAAATGAATTTAAAACATTCATTGTACAAATTAAAATTAGTTGAAACTAAAATTAATTCCAACAAATAATAAAAAATTATATAAAACTTTTATTTGTAAAAAAAATTACACGTAAAAATGTTTTGTTTTGAAAACAATTATATTGTGTTATTGAAATTATTTTTTTTCACTGTTTTTTAGAAATTATTTATATTTTAAATTATTTTTTATATAGTCAATAATTTTGAAAAATTTCGTTTAGATTTTATTTATACAATATCGTTTATAGTCTTTCAAAATAAACTACATGAAATATTATTATATTTATTTTTGAAGATATTTTGGCGTGTAAAATAAAAATTATAAATACAATTTTATTAAAATTTTGCACACTCACAAAACATAAAGAAAATTAATTTGAAATAAAAACAATTTCATAAATATTTTAAAAAAAATTACAAAAATAACTTTTATTTTTTAAAAACATAAAATTTACACATAAAAAATTTTATGCATAAATATATTATAAATAACACCAAAATAGATATTAAATTATTGATTGTACGTATAAAACATTATTGAAAATGAATGGAATACCAAAAAAATAATTGAAAAAATTAATAAGTTAAACAAAATTATAAATAAAATTTAAACATTGACTAAACATATGAAAAATAATTGAAAATAGAATGAATTTCTTTAATACAATTCAATGATAAATAATTTCAATGGCACAAAATATTGATGTTTTAATACATAACATTTAGAATAAAAATTTTTTTTCATCAAAACTTTTTCCTGTAGAAAATATCACTTCCAACTGTAGAAAATATCACCACCAACAGTAGAAAAAACATATCGGATGCTTCCTTTTTAAATAATTCAATTTTAATTTCCCCTTCCTGGTCTCTTAAAAAAGTGAAATTGATATTGTTCCTTCCTACACTAAGACATTCCTCATCTGAGACCTTACAAAAGTGTTCATAGGAATTATTCATGATATTAGTGATATTGGAAGGGTAATTCCAATCTAGATGATTACGATCAACCACAATAGGGGTAGTATCTTGAGCCCGCACCAATATAGAAGTTTTGGATTTTGGAGGGAGAACCATTTGGAATCCTGCTACATCCACTATAGCATTCTTGGATTTGTTACAGACAATGTTCTTAGAGTGACACAACCCTACATAACCAAATTTCATCTTCAGCTGTGGAAAGGAAACCACCAATGTCCCTTTTCCTATTATACTAGTAGTAAATAGAGATATTTCCATAGATAACTGGTTATCCACCGACCTTTGAATTCGAGTCTCAGAATCATTTAATTCATCATTATCGTTAGAACATCCAACCTGCCCTTATGTTGCAAATTCATCCCAAGACCGTTTGGGTGAAGAAGTTACACCATAAAAAGAATCATCCATTTTACCATTCTCAACATCAATAGAGCGCAACATGTAATCAGCAGTGTCTAGGGAATCACAAATAAATGGTTTCACAGAGTTATTAAAATAAATTAAAGGTTGTAAAACAAACCCACTGGCACTCATATATTGTTATGCATGATGAATTCCCCTAGTGTGCCAATATACAGGTCCATCTTCATGCACCAATGAAGCATCACCTTGCATATGCACATTCTAAGGATGTCTAACATGCATCAACTTCTCAAATCATTCCATCTTGAAGCATGTGGACTCCTCATGTACATGAACTCAGGAAAAAAATATACCAAAAAAACATTACAGGTTGAAATGTCATGTGCAATCAGTTGTAATTCCATGCATAATTTTTTCTCTCTCATATTCAATTTTCAATGAAAATTCATATGAATCAGTGGAAAGAAAGACCTCGTATACAAGAGTAGATTGAAGACCCACCTCCACTAGGAAGCAAGAAAAATGACCATACTAAGATAACTTCATTTCATTATTCAGTTTATTTTGTACACTAATTGAATGTGCAGTAACATATAAAATCCTTGGATGACACAAGATACAATTCAAACCATGGACATTAACCCATAATTTCCTTGACTATTTTCTAATATTCTAAGGATTTATTTACATGTGCTACTATCACATATGCATCACACCTAGTTTAATGGATATATATTCACACCCCCATGCTTCATTTTCATATCATCAGTGGGGAAAATAAGGTGATGAAAAACATGGCCAATCGAAACACATTTCCACTTGTCAAAACCCCAAATTTCAGAGATTCTCACAATCATATCATCTAATTTTTAGGGTTTGAAACAATTTAGTAAAATAATGATGAGGGGTTGTGATATTATTACTAAGTAGGAGTTATTCTGCAATCACATTTGAATCCTCATTGACTTTGGCTACACTTCCCTTGCATCGAATCACCCCGTGAGTTGCATCTTTGAAGAATGAGATGGAATTTTCACTGACACCACCATGGTTATTCACTAGAACAGAGCCACCCCGAAGTACATGCTCTGATTTGCAATCATGCCCTGGAATTCTACCTGTATATTCTGATACACAACAATAGTAAGGATCTACTGGTGATCAAACTCAATTATCATGTTCTTCGCCTCTAGTGTTTCGATTCACCATAGATCTACCATGATTCACCCATTCTTCACCATCAGGATTGAGACCCGCCACAGATCAACCCTTATTTTCTGTCTCTCCTTTAGGGTATCAATCATATTGAATTCCACCCAAAATACGTCAATGACTATCTCACGAATGGTCTTATTCACTAACAAGGTCGATCCAAGACGAAAAGTAGTTGTAGCTGATTCGAAAGTTTGATGATTCACACTATACAGATTAACATCAACCCGATCGCCATGGGGTCGTATCCACTCCAATTCCTCCATCTCCCAATTAAAATCTCTTCATAAACTCACAAAAATATAGATGATACAAAACAATATTGTTTTAAAACATAACATTTGGACTTTAACCAAAGTAGGTAACTCTAAAAGTTTATAAAATATAAATTATAATTAGATTCTATGTGAAATTTAAGTCATTCACATAAAACATATAAAATAACTAAATAATAATAATTTCTTAAAAAATAAAAAATAATAAATATTATGTATTAATTATAATGCAAGACATAATAACAAAAATAAATTTATATAATTAATTAAAATTAATTATTATCTTCTACTTATTAATTATAGAAAATATTATTAATAATTATATTATAATTAATATAATAATTGTTAATATTGTAATACTAATTAATAGTACTTAATAATAATATGATTATTTACATCATTTTTAATAGTTTTATTGTTATTATTATTATTCATAAATAATAACATTAATACAATTATCATGACTTTAATAAAATATATTTATCGTGACTTTATTAATAATATCATGACTTTATTATAATGTATTAATTATCATTTTTTCTTAATTATATTTATCTTACTCTCTACCCCTTATTATTTGTGTTCATGTCCCTGGATGCGTATATTTTCTTTCTATTTATCATTAATTATTATTATTATTCAAAAATATAATGAATGAAAATTATTTTACATAACACAACTTTATAGATTAAAAGCAAACCATTTACACTATCAAAAATTTATGTGAATAATTATTATCACATGTCTTATTATTAACTAAATCATTATTATAATTATTTATAATTTTGTTTTTTTAATTTTTTAATGTATAAATAATTTAATATAATAATTTTTAACTACGTTAACAATTATATTAGTAATTTAATAGTTTTTTATTCATATATACGACTATGCAACATATTAAATAATTATTATTAATTAATAATTCCATAATAAATGAAATTAAAAAATTCATATTTTATAAAGTAATGGGTAATAATTTAACATTAATTAATATAATTTTTAATGTATACATGGTAATTAATATATCATTTAATAATGTTATTATTTAATAAAAAAATTATTGTTTATATCATCATCCTCATTATTATTAATAATATTATAATCCATAAATATAATAATCATAAAATAATTGACATGAAATAAAAGATATTTATTTAATTATAATTAATCATGATAATATTATTGTTGTTGGTATTATTCACTAAAATAATAATAATATAATTACTGTTGATGAGATTATTAATGATTACTAATTTTTTATAAATATAATATTAAATATATAATTGATTGCATTATTTATATTAATTATTCGAAATTAATAAAAAGTAAATTATTATTAATAATTACAATAACAATGAAATCATTTAAAAACAATTCTTTTTATAATTAATTATAGTTTTAACAACATTAATGATATTATTTGTAATCATTGTTATGAATTTATTGGTTTTTATTTATTACATTATATATTAATAAAAATCTATTATGATTAAAAAAATATTATCAATAATTGGTTATTATAATCAACATATTATTCATTAAATTGTGCAAAATTGGTGTACGAATCCCACATCAAAAAACCTGGAAAAGATTTTTTGTACTAAAACCTTATAAAAGGGGAGGTTGGTTGAGATTTTATATAATATCTTCGAAATAAATTGCCAAAAGTAAAACAGAAAATAAATTAAATTAAATAATTTTTAACTTATTATATATATATATAAAAAATATATATAAAAATAAAAAAAATAGAATGGAGGGTTCTCTTTAAGAGAGTCAGTTGTTTAAAAAACTTCTGAAGTATGCGTTTTCCTGAACAATGCCTTTTTAGAAGGATGTTAAAGAAGAAATTATTCCATATAGTTACTTATATATAATATTTCTCAAGAATTCATTGTTATATACATCACCTTCTTATGAAATTTATTAAAGAAGTAATCATCTTGGACAACTCCCACCCTTCACCGAAAACCCCTCAGATCTAATGGTAGTTTATGGAATGGTTTCCCAATATTTTTAAATTCCGAATTTATTTTTTTTCTTTAAATAATAAATTTTCCCTAGGGTTCCAAGGTCTCACATTCCCTAGGGTTTGGTAGTGTGAGGTGTGTTCACTAGCCTTCTTTTAAAAATGGGTATCAAAATAGTATATGATTAATTTGTGGTGGCATAATTTATTCCAATAAGAATAAGGCTAATGATAGAACATAGTAAACCCTATGTTTGTATTTAAATGGATTATCTGCTAATTTGAAGCTCAAAAATTCCATCACAACAAATTTTAGGATAGATACATGTTATAACAATAGTATATAAGAATAAAACTTAAAACCAATCTCACAAGGAATCAAAACCTTGATTGGTTATCCAACGAATCATCCTAGTACCCATGATATTTATTTTTTATAATACTTCACACCCACTAGTGATTAACATGATTTGATGATGTTTTGGGATGAAAAATATTTATTCTATTGAATTTTTAGAGGAACATGGCACAAGAGGTCCCTAGTTTATGAAAAACCATTGAACCATTGAAGATGAGTAAGAAAATCCCGACCAACATGATAATTTTTTATAACAAACAATTTTCTTTTATATTATTAACCATTTAATGAAACATAAAAATGGAAGAAATGTGCATGAAGATAACACTCAAATGGTTTATTTAACTTAACAAAATCATCATTCTATTCAATATAAGGAGGTGTTGTCTTGATAGTTAAAAACTAGGACATCCAAGAGTCTATGGTTGAGGGCACCATCCCCATAAAAGAACTCCATTTTCAAACAAATTAAAATGTTTCCAACTTATAAATGTAAATTTATCTTTGGAAATCCACATGAGAATTATTTTATGATTGAGATTTAGGGAGTTGTATATGTGTATCATCTTTTGAATATGATGAATGTGATGTACCCACTCTCGATGATGGATTTGAACTTTCTGTCTGAATTAATGACAATAGGATACCCCCAATATTGGTTCACACACCAAACACAACCTAATGTTTATTATAATTTATCATCTGGTCAACTCACACAAACTCACAAGAATTCCTAAAACATAAAGGAAAAATACAAGAACATAAGAGTGGCTTTTTACAATAAAAATTTAACTTGTTTTATGGAAATTTTTCATTTTTTCCCATACAAAATGACTCTACAAAATTACAAGGTAATTAAAAATCAATATCCATGTGGTTCAGTAAAACCACATTATATTAATTAATGGACAATTAATAGAGTCATGATGTGTCAACCCTTGTTGGGAAAATAATGATAATAAATTAAAAAATAATGGGGGGATAAAATTAACTATGAAATTAATCAATTTATTTAAATTATTAAATTGAATCATTTCCATAATTTATGTCATGTTCATTAGAGATCAATGATTCCAATATTTGTGCACAAAATTTGGAACATACCATGCCTAAGTGACTTATGATAATGTCTATGAATGGATCCTCCCTTGGATCCTTCTAATTTCTCACCATCGGCATATATGCAATAAAAATGGTTTTTTTAAGAGAGTAGGATTTGATACCATGGATTTAAAAGGCTTATCCATGGAGAATCCATATTTTCGGGGCCCCAAAGGACCTCATTTTCCCACATGTGCCTTGAGATATGAGTGGTCTTTTGATGTTGAACCACACACTCAATGGATTCCTCACCCTCTCCCACACCACGGTATGTAACAATTTAATCATCTTCCCCTCAATTATTTCCTTTCAAAAAAAAGGTTTTGTTCTTCTTCATTAATGAAGGTTTGTATGTTGGTCATAGTAAATTGTATCTGGCTAGAGTTAGGCACACACAATGAGAACCCAAGTGGATCCATTGGCCTGATAATGTTGTCGTTATTGAAAAACTGAAGAGGAGGATCATCAATCCATGTCAAGTGCTTCTACAATGTTGGATGTAATGGAGTCAAACACTATTGTGACTGATGGAATGGGAATCACCTCATCCATGCCTGGTGTCATATTTTCTGCAGAGCGCACACTAGCGGGTGTGCGTGATGATCTCCAGTCTCCATTACTATTATTTATATCTTTCGTCCTTAGTATATATACAATATTTTACTCGATAATGAATGGATCCACACTACTCAACATACCTTGTACATAATGATCACTCCATTCCCACTACCCCAACTCATCAAAAATTATTTCATATGTTATGTGCACATGTTTTCCAATGGTTTCATACACATGGTATGCCTTGGACCTATACTCGTACCAGACAATTATCATTAACATACTCTAGTCATCCAGCTTCTTTAGGTGTGGCTTAACTTTCTTTTCATGTGAGATTTGGATAAAGGTGTAAATAAAGTGAAAAATTAGCCACATACCATGAAATTCCACATATAGTATCACCACATTGAGTCTTTTCATTAGTGTATAATTGAGGATAAAAATGACGATGGATATGGACTCCCCCCAAAACAAATTTGGGAGACCTTTTACCTTCACCGTGATTCAAGACATCACAACCATAGTATGGTAGTAGTGTTTAATGACCCCATTCTAATTTCTTGAATATAGAGTCATGATTCATCATTTTACATTAAACATCGAACTGTATTCAACAAATTGAACCAAAGTGAAATCACCACCATGGTTGGTGTAGAGGACCTTTATTTTTCACCCTCTCTTCACCTCCATTATGGCTTAAAAGTGATAGATTATTATCGGATCTTTCTACTTGTTTTTGAATAGACTAGGTTACATATAGTGGCTCATGTTATCCATGTGCAGCAAAAATTAGGAGTCTATATTTGGAATCATTGGTGTGTTTGACCCATAGGGATCGTTGTGAATAAGTTCAATGATGTGCTCTACATTATGATTCACTTTCTCAGGGAAGGACACTTATCATTGCTTCCCAGTAAGGAATATATCAATGGTTTGATCCACCTAATCAATCCATTATGACACTCAAACTAAATTCAATTAATAAATCTTTTATATAGCCATGAAATTAAAGTGACCATACCTCACATTCCAATGTAATGTCTACCCTGAGTATCATTCCAAAAAGAACACCATTTGATCAATATCAAGTATGGTCTTGTACGACTAGTCGACGGACTACTTCACCTAGGGAATCACGCATCACTTCTAGTCATAGTTCCTTAGGATTCTATCATTGATAGGTATATATAAGCCATTATCACCATGTTTTCTAACACTAATAAATTTGGGAGTGAGTCTCGAGATGAAATACAACATTGTGACCATGTGTTTCTCACTGATTTCACAAGAGAATATTATCATCATGCTCCCATAAATGTCAATGACATATCCATTACCAAACATAGTTTTCCTATAGATCCTAGATTATAGCTTGAAGAATATAGTACAAGACCTAATCATGTGGTTTTTAGCAATAGTGTTGAGGAAACAAGGATCATCATTATGATCCTTCCCCTAATCCAGTTTCCAAATACCTTCACCTCGACCGGTTGGAGAGGGTTTCATCATATCAATGGTAAATTGGGAGTAGCGATTTGCAATGGTTAGGAATTAGAAACCACAATGCATGATCTTTCCCTAAATACAATGGGATAATTGTTTTACCGTAGTTAAGATGGGACTTTGACCGTTTATTCTCACTATGAAAATCATTGGCCAAATGGTGAATTTTCTTATAGTTATGGATTTTTTCCCTTAAGAAATCAATACTAACACTAGATCATTAGACAACCCTTCCATTTTGATCATTGTCATTTTTATTCTCCCATCATGGTGGTTGGAAATGAGAGTTTCCATAATTATACTTTTTTTAGGATCACTTCCTCAACCACTTCATCTTCATCTTCACATCCCACTTCTCCTCAATGAGGAGATTCTTCCCTCTTGCATCGACAATGGGTGAAGACTCAAAATGGTTTATATCATCTTTGAGTATCCATGTTGCCTCATCAACAGAGAGTTTCATGATATTGATTAGTGTGTCAATTGAAGTATAAATTTGGGAGAAACTATATGTGATGATTTATATGTACTTCTCAATGAAAATGTATTGAGGCATAGGATCATTGGGGATGGAAATTTGGTTGAAAATATTGATAATAAACAACTCCGACTCACCCAATGATTCATAGTTTTGGAAATAAATTTCATTACACTCCTTACATATCATCTGTTCATTAGCCTTGTACACTTGATCAATGCTGATGTTCATGGTTTTTATATTATCCCATGCTTCCCTATAAATTTATTTGAAGGTGAGATTAAATATCATCTCTAGTGGGGTAGTTTATATGATGGAATGTAGTTCCATCTTTCCTTTCTAGAGTTATGTAGGACTAGTGTCGATGGAATCTCATCATTTATATTCCTAATTTATAACATTTATCATCTAGTCTTAGTAACAATAGAATGTATTTGTGATTATTTGATACAGTCATGATCCCTCAATCTTATTCACCACATAATGTATTTCCATAGGTCACTTATTTTAGTAAATGTAGGATCAAGGATGTAATGATGACGCTTGGGAATATAGAGGTGGTGATTGATCTCACTGTAAAAGAGAGAGATGGTTAATCTATTATTGAAGGGGTAAGAAAGTTATTTCTTTGAAGAATTAATTTATAGGTATATTTATTATAGTATAGGGTTTCTTTTATAAAGAGGGTATAGTAGGGAAAATTATAAATATGTTCATATGTAATTTTTAGAAAATTTTAATTTTTACAATCTACAAACCTGCCTCATTTTCCATGCATTATAATGAGTCTTTTTTGGATAAATTGTTTATATGTATGATTTGAAAATCTATATGTGAATATAGGACCATGTGTTAGAATTATGATCATGATTTGGGGAAAAAAAGTGATATAAATTTATTATAAATATATATTTTTAATGTTTTAATTCAATGGAAAAGGATAAGCATGTTTTCTGGTAACCTGTTGAGACTTGATATTATTTACATGATTGAACCTATTTATTCATGATTTAAAAAATTTATAGTGTTGAAATAATATTTCCTCATATGATAATCCATTGGTATTTTATTATTGGTTTCATGTATAAAGTTGAAAACATTTATGTGTCTGGTTATGAAATTTCTAGTATGTAAATATTGTGTAGGTGACATGTTTAGTTTGTTTTATTTAGTATATTAAATAATGTTATGTACATATCAGGTTGTATTTATTTATGGAAGAAAAACCATGTTACTTTTATTTTAGTGAATAATAATATTTTATTGAGCTATGAAATTTTTATGGACTGTTTAGTTCAACCATTTCAATCATGATACATAGTGATACAATATGTATAGTTTTGTTTTTTGCTCCAAAAGTGTGTATTATTTTGAAATATGAAATCATATTTATTTTGTATATAAATTTAAATATTTTTTTTGAATTAATGCCATGATTTAAGAGAATGTATCTTGTGTAGTTTTTTCCTTTAACTTATTGATAGGTTATAGTTATTTAAATGAAGACTATGACGATTCCCCTAAATATAAATTGAAATTTTTTGAGTTTTTTATTGAATATTTTATTTATTAATGAATTGGAGTGTCAATTAAATTACTAAAAAAATGTTTTTGAATTATAAAATTAATTTTTTAAAGAAATTTTATGAACAATATGTCCCATATTTAAGCCTAAACTATGAATATTTATGCTTCTTAACATGGGAACCATTCGATCGTTGAGATAATCTTTCCTAATGGTGTGAGAATGTATCCTTGTTGTGATTATGTATTTTGTGATGGTTTTATTGATGGAATAACCTACCTTCCATTAAATTTAAACATATAAAGTGAGTAATAATTAGTTTTTTTGGAAATCAAGAAATAAATGAAGATGAACATTTATGCCACCAAATTTTTTATAAAGAAGTTATTTGTAGCTATATTTAATTTATTAGGTGTATTTTGATTCAATTTGTGTTTGTGTCATGTGATCTGGATTCAAGAATATGACGAGGGGGAATCCACATCCCCATTAAGATGGGTTTTATTGAGGATATTTTTTAAAACTATGTAGAAATGTTAGGGCCACCCAAAGTAGACAATATATTGATGTGATTGATGGGTTCCATTGATTCGTGTTCTGGATGAAGTATTTTGTCATGTTTGCGGTATTTTTTGGCTTTGGCTATTTATAGGTTGGAGTGGTAGTGTCAGTGGTTATTTGTAAGAGAGGTGGATTGTGGCTTATATGATATTTTATGTTTTTCTTCATGATGGAGGATTGTGATGTGGTTGTTAGGGGAGTTTTACAGAATAGTTTTCTTAGATTGTTGTGCTTTTTATGATGCACTGATGTCACTTGTGTTTTTATTGTGTATATTTTTTGGTTTATGATAAATTCATAGTTTCCTATTTTAAAGCTATATCATCAAAATCCATCGATTTTTTTTTTGTTTGAGAAAAGGATAGAGAGTTCTTGGGATATATCCTTGTTAAAATTATCGAGTTATAAAGTGTCAAGGTTCATTAATGGTCTCTTATCCTTAACACGGATGGTTTATTTGAAGAAATTTGTTCATTTTTTGTGTTGGTGAAAACCCCATATGGATTACAAGTTTCATTATCCGTTGGATTATTTTAGAAAGAAGATCAAAGTTGTTGGGAGATGAAGTGAGGTGATCTAGGATGGATTCATTGGGAATCATTTTTTGATTTATTCTAGAAACATTTCCCTTACCAAGTGTAGATGTGTGATAATTTAATAGAGGATAAAGAGATTCTACAAGGTTGATAGTGTTCACATCATTAGGATCTAGTTTATATACCTTATTAGTCTATTTCCACATTTATTTTCAATAATAGATTGTAAGGGAATAAATTTATGATCCTCTTGGTAACCAAAAAATCAATTATTTTTCCTAAATTTTCAGTTTCCATTTTTTAAAGCAGTGTAATATCAAGAATAGATCATAGAGAAAAGGTTTTCTGTGTAGGAGGTTAGTATAGATCCCTCCATAATGGTTGTAATCCTATAGTTTAATTCTTTGGGTTTTATTTCTCGAACATCAAGGAGGAAGAAAGTGATGTGATTGGTTAAAGCTAGAGCATGTCTTAGCACTTTTAGGATGAGTAGCTTGATGTGTCATTTGTACGGGGAGTTAAACTATTTTTTATGTAATTTTATGGTGCACTATCACTATGATCCTATCAACATTCATCATATATCTCATTCATCAGAGAATATTTAGTAGAGGGAGAATGTCTCGGATGAGTTATACTTTTTCTAATGAAACTTTGTAATAAATTTGGTTTTTTTAACTATGTTGAATTATTTGGAAAATTAAATATAAATGTTTTGATTAAAATGTCGAGAAAAATCCTTTTAAAAAATTGAAATGTTTTAATCAAGGTGAGTAAATTTTTTATTAATTTGTATTCTTCTTAAAAACTATTTAAGGTGGAATTAGTAGTTGGGAAATGTTTTACATGAGTGAGGAGGATGGTTCCACATTGGCTTCATCTGGTGGCAGTGTTATATCTGATATGTGTCTCTAGGATCCATGGGGAATCATGGGAGTTTTTTTATAGGAGTATTGTGGTTTGGGTCTTTCTGAGTTTATTGGTAGTATGTGGGATCTTTTTTTGAGGTATCTTATGAGAGAGTGTCTTGGTGGAATTTTTATTCCTCCTAGGGTTTGGTTTTGATTTTATAGGATAAAAATAATTTTTTAGGTTTCTAATGTAATGTTCCAGGCCTTACAATCCTGTTATGTTTTCTATTTTAGGGGTTGGTGGTGCTCAGATAAGGCTCAAAGGAGGAACTATGGTAGTTAATCTGAAATTTCACTTATAGAGAAGTGTTTTGTAATGGATGTCTTGGTTTCACTGTAGATGGGGGGTTGTGTAATTTTGGATAGAGCTACACCATGTAAGTTTCTTATAGGTTGGTATGGTGGTGTAGGGTGATTAGCTATAGTATAGAGCCCTGTGATGTGAATTATTTGTGGTTTTCCCAATTTCTTCATAGATTTTGCATGACTTATTATCACGGGATGGAGTCTTTGAGGAGGAATTTTTTTGGTTCTACTGATTTTGGTGTCGATAAATTTTAGGGATGGGTTGTGGTGTGAAATTTTTATTTGGTATTATATTTCTATGAATGGTTGGTTCCTCTGTACCACGATCCTTCTCCTACTTCATATAAAATGCATCTTGAACCATGTCATGTTTAATAATCATTGTTTTTACCATCCCTATTTGATTTTAGTCCCTTCCTTTGCATCATAGTTTAATCTCATGCTAGCCCCTTCATATCGTGGTATAGGGAGTTGTGTCATGGTCTTCTGATTTTCAGATTGCCCATAAATTCTTAAACTCCCTCAAACCCCATATTTCATCCACCTTTTATCAAGGATCCTGGTTAATCCAAGTGTATCCTTTAAAGATCATTCAACCCCATTTTAGTTTATTTTTTACCTAAATTGATGATCTTTTTTTGAGTGATCATTAATGAGTTACAAACCTTCCCTCATAATATCTCTTCCTATTTTCACACTCATTCTTCATGCAGAGTGGGTTGTAGAAGTGGGAACAACTAGTTTGGGTGATGTTATGGCCAAACGTTGATGAATGGTGGCTCTATATTTTGTTTTGAACCCACTTTGGTATTGTTATTTCTTAGTGGGTGTCCTCTCATAATCTCATCTTCATGCAATGGTTTGTGAATCAACGGTTGAGTAGAGGACCTCAATAATTGTATTTTATACTTTCGGATTAATATGCTTGAATATGCTAGTTTGTTTTTACCAAAGTTTATTGATTTTTATTTCATTGGGTTTTTAATTTTATATGACTGTGGATAACACATGGAAAAAAAACCTCTATGAATATTTTAATTTGATAGAAATGATGAAATAGGTATGGAGAGTTGTTTCTGCCTTATGTTTCACAAACTATTGTGATTTGTTGATTTATATGATAGTTGATTATTATTGTGGATTCTCATTATTTCTATCATTAGAAACCACAAAACTAATTTAAATAGATTAATTAAATAATAATGGTAATAAGGAAAAATATTCTTCAAAATAGAAAAAATAATATGTGTTAATGAATTTTTTGATGTTTAATACTATTATTGAGACTGTTATAATGTGGGAGTACACCTCTGGACTTATTTTATTGAAAGCTGTTGTGTTATTGGGGTGTTTTGTTTTTTATTTTATTAATTTTTTAATGAACCCTTTTATTGGTTGATGAGATAATGGGGTCATGTATGAAAATATAATGATTATGGGCTATAATTGTAGATATAACATGTTATTTATTAAAATTTAAAAGGTTTTAAATGAATAATGGTGGGATATTAAAATTATAGTAATGATTATATGTGTGAATAAGGGTAATTAATGTGATTGAGGGGTTTTGATTGATTTAAATGGTTTATAAATTAATGAATCGGTGGAATTAATAGTTGATAAGATTATTTAAATTCACTAGTCATTTTTATTTATTTGAGGATGTTACAATTTTTTGAAATATGTTGTTGATGTGTTATTTCTATGATATGTTTTTGTAATTATGGACATAGTTTGGGGAAGAAATGTGGGCATGGTAAGATGATGTTTTGAAATTTATATAGGCTATTCATGACACCTTATAAATGAGAAATGAAAAATTCAAAAAGGAAGAAATACTTTAATTTGGTATTGTTTTACCCACAATGCAAATAGAATAGAAGCTAGACTTTATCTCACAGATTGAATGAAACCCCAACATACAAACGATCACATGACCAATAGAGTGTCCTTCATATGGGCATGTGAAATACATAGGCTATGGTGGATATTGTGAAGTACCATTTTACAAACCCTTCTACTCTTTCAAAGGGACCTAGGATAATCAGTGATCACCCAAATGATTCCATGAAAGCACTCCCTAAGACATGCAGATTTTCAATTTTTAGGCACTTGAAAACCAATCAAAAAATCCATCTAAAATAAAAGGAAAATATTCAAAAGGTGGAAGACTCTTAAGGTAGAAAATACACACAAGATGAATCACAGATGGGAAGAATGATTGTCCTAACAACATTCAACAAATCTTGAGAGATCCACAACCTTTGTAAAATAATAAAAATAAATAAAATTGGAGGAGGCATGATATTATTACGGTGATAAAAAATTATGCAATATTCCCCTCATGATCATCAAGACACCACAAGCCCTCAATGATGTGCCTGCCTCATCTCATGAAATCCCACAGGCAATTCATCATCATCATGAAAAGGTCCTCGGTTTTTTCAAGGAAACCTCATTCTTCCCCCGTTTTCTCCTCCATGATAGAAAAATGGAGTTTTCCCTCAAATGATCATACATCTCCATAAGGACATTTTTGGCCATGTGAACCATCACTAAGAGTTATAGTAATATTATTTAAAAAAAATGCATACATTATTTTGTGATCCCCAAGACTTGTAAAATAAATAAACATAAATAAATAATGGAAAGGAGGGACCCTCTTGAAGCAATAAAACTCTTAAAACACACAAAGTTTTTCCATAGCACAGTCCTGAAGTACCCCTAGGAAATTTAGTGTGATCGCAAAAAGTCTCTCTAGAATGTTATCCTCATCTCATGAAGATACCTTTAAAAGTCGTCGAATGTCACATTAAGTACTTTCGAAGGGCACCCAAATCGTGAGAAGGACCCTATATATGTAAATATGAAAATATGGAGGACTTTTGGAATACTATCATGATTCAAAAATTCCCCACTAATTAGAAATAATCCAATAAAGGATCTGTTGATGGGATGGGCTTACAATCACTGAAAAGCTGGGGACTTCCTAGGGTGATCCATGGTAAGTACTCATAAATATGGGTGACATAGAATTCCACATCCAACTCTAACCTATATTCACATGATATGCACCATGAAAAGAAGGGAACAACCAGGGTGGTGAGGCCTACAAATCCCCCCACCCTATTGTTGAATAAGGAGGCCACTTTTCCATCTAGATGAACCAGTGCACCCATGAATCAAAGAAGATTTCTCAGAGTGGCTGATCTTATGATAAGGATGTTTTCCATCAGTTAGGATACTGGGGAACAAAAAAAGTTATCATAAACCATGCGTAAATAACATCACTTTATCACTCATAGATCACATAAAGGACTTCTAGTATGAAACTATAAGAACATCATGTACAGTTGATAAATCACATGATAATTAAACAATTTAACATTGAACTAATTTAAGAAATACTTAATATAAAGGATAGAAAAAATAATAAAAAATGGAAAACATAAGTAAAGGAAATATATGATGATTCTAATGTGCTTTGTGTGAACCACCTAGGACATTGGACAACACTAGAACATGTATACCAGATCTCATGACACTCCTTCACTATATAACTTGGGTCATCAGAGGCCCTATAGGAATGTCAAATAAAGTCATAGGGTTCCCCTCGGGCATTCCACCCAATCTCACAAAACCCATAGGACTCACTATCCAAGCCTAGTGATTTTCTTCAAATGTGTTTCGGGACTCACATTGCGGCCCCAATTCATGGAAGCTAAGTCCCATCATAGCACCCAAGCATGTCAATTGGTTATCATGATTCACTCGGGTTATGTTATCCAGGTCTCACAACGCCCTCTAGATATGTCATCTAGGACTCACAACACCCCTGAGACATGTAACACTAACTCTCATGATTATCTTCACATGTTTCACCCATCTCTCGTGATGAAACCAGGGAATTTCAACTGAATCATGTGACACCCTCTAGACAAGCTATCTGAGATCATGAAATGGCTTCTAGTATCAATTGAAAGGTCTTATGATGTTCTCCAGAGAATTTAGCCATGATCATGGCAGAACCATAAAAAATTTCATCCAAATTATGTGATGTCCTCTAGACAAAGAAACTTGACCATATAATTTCATTTGGACATGTCAGGTATACATTCTCTTACATACCGAGTAAGAAATTATGGCATGTTGAGCAGATAATCAATGCATGTCTGATATGATATTGGGCTAGGTCAAAAGGGAATCCCAAGGCCCGATAACTTTGTACACCCTCAGTTTGTAATCCTTAACCAAAGGGTTGCATCAGTGTGTAATCCCCAAACAAACGGTAGTGTCAATGTACAAACCATGACCAATAGCATGAAATAATATTCTTTTTACATAAGGGTAACATCAATGTGTAATCCCCAATAAATAGAAAGAAATAAAATTCTCTTCACCTAAGGGACACATCAGTGTGTAATCCCCGATAAACTGAACTTCGATGACCCTAATTCCTTACATAACCTTGGTACATAGGATGTCTCTCTGAGGCCCAATATCTAAATTAACCTCCCCTAAAGGGACATCCCAATGCATAAGTCCTACTCCTATAAGAAATGATAATGATTATTTTTCATCCCATGATTCTAAAACAGATCATAGCTCTCATGGGATTAGGGAAGTGCATTAATCATATAATTTTCATCGTAATCCATTACAAAGTCTAGGAAAAAGTCATTAGTGTAAGCCATGATCAGATAAACAATGAGGATTCCTTCTAAAGTCCAAATACCAAGATCAAATAAAAGTCCACCTTTGTGTAATCCCACCATATATGTGACATTTAAACCATCAGGACACAATCATTCCCATGGGTTGATCTCCCTACCTTATCCCTCAACGGACTAAGAAATCAACTGAACTATGATGACTCTGATTCATTCCATAACTAGGATATGTAGGACATATCCCTAAGGACCAATATCCATATTAAACATCCTAATGGTAGTGATGAAACATAATCCCCACACCTATATACAATGAGGCTGAACACTTTATGTACCTTATTTCTCATAGCGAGCATACCTCGCATGGTCTTCGAGAGTCACAATGAACAAATCATTGGCTGCATGAATCTCCCCCAGCCAAAAATATCTAATCATGTAAGACATGATGAGTGTTATGTTATAAAACACCCACATATGATGGAATATTTCTTAGGACCAATACCAAGGTATTGATGGAACAATAGAAACTCTGATTCTTACTACAATCACGATGTGTAGGATGTCTCCTCGAGACTTGATCATGAATACTGGGTGCATAGGATACAACATATATATCCTTTAAATATGATGTGACACAAAACATGTTTAATGAACTATGTGGGTTTTTATTTCTCTAATGATCAATATACATTATACACCTCATAATGGATTAATCCCCTCATCAGAATATAAACTATATCCCTATGTGGCAGCAAATTATGAAGTATATGGTTATACCACTTCATCACATAACCAGCTACCCATTACTAGGGAAATAGATGAAGAACCCCAGAAACATAAATACATATTCAATAAAGACATTCAACATTATTTTACATATAATAGAGGCTTAACTTATAGTTATTTTGTTAGTGTGATATGTCTCGTATCGATATTAGGAAGATATTCTCAAACATATCACTACTAGAAACTAGACCTTTACAAGCAGACCTATACAAAATGTTTGGAAACCATTGGTATAGGTTCCATAATATGACCTTATACCAATAGTTTTGGAAAACCCATTCATATAGTTCATAGATATACCAACATTTTTAGGAAAACTATTAGTATAGATTCAATAAAATGAACCTATACTAATGGTTATTAGAAAATTGTTAGTATAAGTGATTTTTATACCAATATTTTTGGAAAATTAGTTGGTATAGGTCATAGCTATAACAATTTTTTAGACCAACCATTGGTATGGATTCAATAAAATGATCATATACCAATGGGTTTTCAAAAATCATTGGAATAAGTGATGGTTATACCAAGGGTTTGGATAAAACCATTGGTATAACCTCCATTTAAAGAAACTATACAAATATTGTTTTCAAAAAATTTAACTTAGGTCCCAAAAATAAAAATAAATTTACCAACGGTTTGTAAAACCACTGGTGTAGGTCTATATTAGCAGTTTGGGAAATCACTAGTATAAGTATTTTTATTTTTAATAAATTATTTTATCATATACAATGGAAAAATCAAAAAAAAAATTCAAATAAATATACATATACATATTAAACGTATTATGTTCCAAAAAAATTATAGATTAGTGTTTAGGTCATTGAGATATAAATTGAATGTCTGAGGATCGAAACTAGACAAGGTTTTTTTAATTACATATACCAATGATTTCGAAAACCTTTGTAATTGGTATTTCAGAATACTTATACCAATAGTTTGGAAACCATTGGTATATCCCACCAATACCAATGGTTTTCCTAAACCATTGGTATAGGTTTATACCAACTCCAGAAAATACAACAACCACCCAAACCATTCATATAGCCTATACCAATAGTTCTGAGAAGTATACCAAGTGTTTGAATCTGTTGGTATAGGATTTTTTTTATAGTGTCACTTAAATATATAATAGAGTCCTAGAGTCGGAAATAATTCCCCCTAAAACAGGGTTCAATGAGATTTCCCTTCCATTCTCTCAACCAATACACGACCCTAAGGTTCATTGGGTTTGTAACCCCAATTAACCACCTTCCCTTGGAAAGCATGTCCATACCCAGTTATAGATGGTGGAACCATTGCGAGTTTCCATAAATAATGACAATGGTGACCCGATGTTATTAGTTGTGCAAGATATACACCTCTCATAACCAACCATCAGGCTGAACTAAATCCACCTTGATGGGGTTCCAGGTAATCTATTCTCTAGAAAAACAATAATGGTTAACTCGATGTGAATATATCAATAACAAAATAATTGGGTTAATTATTCATTAGTAATTTTTTTTTACAATATACACAAAAAATGGTAAACCCAATGTGAATATCTCAAAAACAAAACGATTGGGTTAATTATCCATTGATCGATTTTGTTTGCACACTATACACAAAAAAATGTTTGATGTGATGTGAGTCTCTAAATAATGAAATGATTGGATTAATTATTTTTCAATCCATTTTGTTTTCAAACTATACACATGACATAATTACAATATTTAACCTATAAATAGTGAGATGGATGGCTTACCATGTGTTAGGCCACTTTGCATAAATTTTGATAAAAGTTGATAAGCTTGGAATAAATCTTAAAGTATCTTCTCTGTAACTGCGGTTCTCATGAGATAAGTTCATTCTCACACTTCCACGTGAGCATAATGACTTAATCTAGAATAAAACAATAATTGTGTAAACTCTGAATATCTTATTGAGCACATTATGAAAGAAATATTTCACTAATCTATTACCTTGTTCTCATTTGTCTTTATTATTGTAAAAACTGCTCTCATCAATAACATCCCGATCTGAGATAATGCCCTCATTATCCTTCAAATGTTATGGTAAATCACATAAAACTGTAACCCATGAGGGTTGTAACATGATCTCAAATTCCTAATTGCTTCAATGTCAGGGGACAAACACAATGGTACAAAAATACCATCGATGTGGTACAATCCCGACCCTAGAAGATTCCCACAAGGTTCTCCAAACACGAAACCAACATGTTTTCATTGCCTAGGGAAAGCTTCATCTAATCTAGTGGCCCCCATTTTCACATCCAACTCCTTCAACAGCTTATCCCTAGAGCATAATAACCACCACCTTCAATCTCTAATGAAGGTGGACCATGAAGTCAAATATAGCTCCCTTCTAGTTTAGGGGCCACTAAGTAGGTATCCTGTTAACCTTTGTTTCTAACACAATCTCATATATACCAATCAGTCGCCTACTGAGGGTACCACCAGACACACTGTCACCTATGATGCCTATGTAGGAACAGCAGTAAAGATACATCAGGAAAGGAAGATAGTGGATATCTATGAGAGGGATAATATACCCACTAATGTAGATTATGTTTTCTAAAATATTCTAACACTAAACAGTTATCAGTAATATATCTCTACCCCCATGGAATAAGTCGTTGGGTATATTACCACAGTATGAATGGGGGAGGGGCATATCCCTACCCCCAAGCATGAAACCCATTAGTATATTATTGTTGTACAAGGATGAAATAACAAGGATCATATCCCCTCTTCAAAATAATAAATCATCCTATATATAACAGGGATGGAAAGTGGTGAGGCTTACATCCTAGCACACACATTGTAAAAATGCCAATACATCTTAGAAAATTCTAATGAACTTCACCAGCATATTCATGAACTAGTTCAGATAAAGGGACAAGAACATATTCCCATACCTACATCCATGAAATCTCAACACTCTTATCATCATGAACAAGTGGATTCTTTGGAGGAAGTGCACATTCTTGCTTCTGTTTAGGGGGTTATTAGCATAATCTTATAATGGACGAGGTGTCGGACTAGGACCATATTCATATTCCTACTATGGATTGCCATGTGATATAGGGACATGCCTTAGGGCAGGGGAACATGCCTATCAATAAATTATTGAGGGATATTTCAAAGGCCCAATATCATGATCATTTCCCCTTATTTATAACACCCCGACCCTAGTTACCAAGAGTCGGTACATTATTACATAACATTGGCATGATCACAAAAGATCAATTCTCGAAAGACCGATTAGTTTAGTATCCTTGGAATCACTAAATACATTCATAATGATAAAATTACATCATAAAGTTAAAAACAACAAAAACATCTTGTCTCCATAGACCGCACTCTTATCCCCTCATATTATCCCTGTAGGTCATTCATAAATTACTTCTTCACATCTCAGGAAAAATAAAACATAGAAACGGATGATCTTAGATGCCCAGTTTGGATAACCATATAGCAGAAACTTTCATAAATAAGCATAAACATTTAAGGCATTGTAGAACTAAAACAAAATCCATTTCAACATGATCTTAAGCATAATATGGCAGAAATAAAATGATATATTATCATTTACTTATTCACATAAATATTATACTAGTCAAATAATCATATGCAATATCAATAACCACTTTCACAATGCTGGAATGCATAATACCATACTATCATAACTACATAGTCAAGGCCTTGTTCCAAGACTACAAATAAAATTTTGTCAAGGCCTTATGCCATGACACTAGTTTGTCTCATGATACCTACCAATGCATTGAGGAGTAATAGTGGGCTCCACCCATCACTTATTAAGTCCAATTAATTCCTCGTATGAACAGATTTAAACATAACATAACCATTAATACTAAAACTAAAATAGGAAATGTCAACACTTTATCCAAAAACCATGAATGATATAAAAATAACACATCCACATTCAATAATATCAAAAAACCTTCAATTCAATATCTATGTATTGGATCACAATAAATCAACTTCAAATAAGCTTAAACTCCATCAAAGGATGTTGACATAGATGAAATCAAAACTATTTGAGAGAAATATCTCTTTTTTTAAAATCATTTAAAAGTCACATACTTATAAAAGGAAACATTTACTTTGAAAATATTATTATCATCTTTAAAGGGAAGCTTTGAGGATTTTATAATGGCAGAAAATAGCCGCACCCTCCGTATAAGTTAAAAAAGACATTCTTACCGTAATTCTGTCGAAAAGGTTCAAAGGGGCCTTGTTTGGAAAACGACAGAAAGCTTCCTTTATAAACATCTTATTAAAAGTCAACTAGGGTATAAATGAATTTAACGCATAGTCTATAAAATATTAAGAATGATTTGAAATACATTTTTAAGAAACATGGATGTGGAAGATAAAGAGCTCCCAGTAGAAAATTACATATAAACAACCACGGATAATGAAGAGATTGTGAAATAAACCCTTACCATATACTTTTACTTGGTTGAGGGTAGTTTAACTTCATGTATAATGGTTAAATAGTTGTTATTAAATTATAAAAGAATAATATACATTAATGTGATATCATATATGATCTTTTAACATTGCTTTGTTAATAATATCTTAGTATTATCGTCGTTTCGGGTGTTTACTTACTTGTTTTCTTTTATATGTTTTGTTACATAAGCCGTGTTTGTTATAGATAAATTGTATCATATTCATATCCAGAATTATATAAAGTCCAAAAACATTATTTTTAACAATCAAATGAGAATTATACTTGAATGGATACGATGGGGAATAAATCTCATCATGTTCGTGAAGACGGTAGTCCGTACGTACGCACGAGCTACAATATCATTATTTTGATATTAAAATAATATATAATTGGATGGAAAATCATATTTGAAGAATCATTATAATTTTATATTTATTATTTACTTAAATTACACATCATTATCATACCCATCAAAATAATAATGTTTTCAATAACAATTTCACCACGACGTGGAGATGGTAAGCCGTATGTACGTACGTATGGTGACAATACATTCGAAGGATGGATAGAATATGGAATATGGTTGTACCATATTTATAATAACATAATAGTATATAGAAGACACTAGAGTTATTGTTTTAGAATGTAAATAACAAATAATAAAGAAGATGAAGAAGAAAGGATCATGATAGAGGGTGGTGAAAACATTACCTCTTCTTCGGGTTCATTCTTTTGATTTCATCAAAAGGGCTCCATAGGATGGATTTATATTCAAAATAAGGCCTCTAGGTTGAATTGAGGGAAGTTTAGAGAATATTTGGGTATGGGTTGGCCTGGCCAAAAGGCTTTTATGGTATGAATTTGAGAGAAGGGGAGTTCTCTTTTATAAGTGGGGTGGGGGCACCTTTGGAAAAACATAAAATATTATTTTATAATAAATTCATATTCAATTTAAAATGGATAAAAGTAAATTATTTCTAGGCTAAGGTGGGAATGGGGAGAAATCCTTTCAATGGATATATTTTAGATAGTTTTGGGTCACTATATTAAGCTTATCATTTATATTTAACTCTTAGTTAAATAGTTTGACATTTACAATGTCTCTTTGTATTTTTATATTATATGGTTAGTAAACTTACTATATACTTCCAATATAACCCCAAGCGGTTCATTAATGATACAAATATCATTATATAAGTCCTTTGGCCTATCCATAGATTTTTAGGAATAGGATATGAATTAATAATATAATATTTGTTTAAAAATTCTATTATGTCAATTTTGACACTATTTGATAATTGATTTTTGTTAAAGTCTTATCAACTTTATTAATTCAAACCAATTTAATTTAAGAAATAATAATTTTTCATATTAACCAATAATATTCATTTATGTCTTCAAAATTTGCAAATTGTCTTTATTTTATCATTTATAATACAAATTATTTGATTCTTTCATTAATAAAAAAATACTTCATGATTATTGTGTCATAAATAAATTTAATTATTCAATATCTAAAAATTATAAATAAAATCTCATTATGTAGGAAAATTTTTTATATTTATAATGAATATTTATAGTCGAAAATATAACATATATAGCCCTATTTAAAAATTGGTTTGCTAAAAGATATATTCTTATGTCATTTTTGTATTTACTTTAACTTTATTAATATAAAGTGTCATTATCACTTACAAGTGACTCCATGGGGTCCCAAAATCGACCCCCAGATGCCCATGGTTGGACATGTATCAAAAAACAGTGTTAGGACACGTTTTAGGGTAATTTAATATTATTATAATATCATCTTTTTCCCTTATTTACATGTTTTACCCTTAAACAATGGTAAATAAAATATTTTCCGAATTAGTTATTCAAAATGTCTAAAAATAAAAGTTACCAATTAACACAATTTGGAAATCCTGATTATAAATATGGTATCCATTTTTCTAAATTCAAAACATATAAGTGGCAGAAATTAATTTAAAATTAATTCCCGTTGTCAAAACAAAAAGCGTGTTTTTAAGAAAAAATAGCTACAAAAAGATTGACATTTGATTTTGTCAAATTTAAATGTGAAGTTACTTATAATGACCTAAATTGTATTAAATGATAAAAATATAATGTAATTATAATTCCAGACCATTCAAATGCACAAATTATCACTATTAATTATTTCTATTAAAAATGTTGTTTTTAATTAATATTTAGTAATTTTCACTATTCATCAAAATATGAATGTTTTCAGAATGGTACCAAAAATTCACCCTAAGCTAATTTTGATATTATGAATCCAAAAATGAAGTCCATTTTGAATGATGAAATTTATAAAATTTCAAAAAGTGGGTATTACTATTCTTAATGGCTATTTTGATTGGTTGTGGTGTGTTAGGACTCGAAGTTGCGTACAACACACGCTACTGTATTATTAAAAGAGAAGAGTATTGTGGAAGATTTTGGTGTTACATTATCCCCTCCTTTAAATAATTTCATCCTAGAAACTCATAGAATATTACTGCATAAAAAGACTCAGGTGTTTCTTCATTATATGTTCCTCAGGTTCCCACATTGCCTCTTCCATCTTATGGTTTCTCCATAGAACTTTTACCAGAAGAGTCATACGGTTTCTCAGAAGATGTTATCTGGTATCAAGAATCCTAATGGGATATTCACAATAAGACAGATCGGCTTCCAGTTCTACTTCCTCATAGGTGAGTACATGCATTAGGTCAGGCATGTATTTTCTCAACAGTGATACGTGAAACACATCGTGAACTTTGGAGAGACTTGGAAGCATTGCCAAACGGTAAGCTACAGCCCCAATTCGTTCTAGATTTTTGAAAGGTATGATGTACATAGGACTCAATTTACCTTTTTACCCAAACGCATAAAACCCTTACAAGGAGATACCTTCAACAAAACATGATCTCCTACCTAAAATTCCAAATCCTTCCTTCAGTTATCGACATAGCTCTTCTGCCTACTTTTAGCTTCTTTGATCTGGTTTTGGATTACCTTTACCTTTTCCATCATTTCCTCCACCAGTTCTGAGCCTACAAATTTTTTTCACCAATGTCATCCCAATAGGATGGTGTGCAACATCTCTTTCCGTATAACGCTTCATATGGTACCATCAGACTACTTGAATGGATGCTATTGTTATAGGAAAATTCCACCATAGGTAAATATGGATCACACATACCCTGAAAGTCAAGTGAGAATGATCTCAACATGTCTTCTAAGGTTTGAATAGTCTGTTCTGATTGTCCAACAGTTTGGGGATGGTAAGAAGTTCTCAAACAAAGTTCAGTATCCAGTGATTTCTGAATACTTTTCCATAATATTGAAGTAAAACTTGGATCATGATCAGAAACAATCAATAGTGGTACTCCATGAAGTCATAAAAATTCATTAATATAGAGTCTTTCTAATCGTTCAAGTGGTAAATCTTCTCTTATAGCATAATAATGTGCTGACTTGGTAAGACGGTCAACAATGACCCATATTGCATCGTTCTTTCTAGGAGTCTTTGGTAACCCCATGACCAAGTCCATCATGATATTGTCCCAATTCCACTCATGTATGGGAAGAGGCTGCATCACTCCTCTAGGCTATTTCCTTCCAACTTTCACTTGTTGAAAAACCATACATCTTGAAACAAAGTCCGCCATATCCCTATTCATGTTGCCCCACTAAAAATGTTCTTTCAAATATCTATACATTTTGGTGATCCCAGGGTGTATAGAGAAATTGGAACTATGAGCATCGTCCAAAAATTACCTTTTTAGATTAGGTATATTTGGAACACAATGTCTCTTCCCAAATTTCCAAATTCCATCTTCATACACAAAGTCATTCAATCTCCCATTATTCACAGCTTTAATATTATTTTTAAATTCTTCATAATCAGTCCAAGAACTCTTTATTCTTTCTAGTAAAGATGGTTTAGAAACCATTTGAAAATGTATCTATGTTTCACCTTCCATGGTTGTCCCCATATCCAATGTTACTAGATCCATGAAAATTGTATCCCATTCAACTCTCATTTTGTTCAAAACTCCATGGTCTTTTATGCTCAAAGCATCTACCATCTTAGTTGCCTTCATCGGGTGGTAGTGTATCGTGCAATCATAATCCTTGAGTAGTTCAAGCCATCTCCTTTGCCTCATGTTGAGTTCTTTCTGTGAGAAAATATACTTCAAACTCTTGTGATCGGTATATATCTCACATTTCTCACCATAGATATAGTGTCTCCAAATATTCAAAGAAAATATTACAACTGATAACTCAAGATCATGTGTAGGATATTTTTGCTCATGAATTTTCAGCTGTCGTGATGCATAGGCTAAAACCCTATCATTCTGCATAAGGAAACAACCAAGCCCTTTCTTTGATTCATCACTATAAATAAAAACCCATAATTCCTCGATGGTAGAGTAAATATAGGAACATTGACTAATATTTTCTTATGTTCTTTGAAAAATTCTTCACACTCTTTTGTCCAAAACAATTTAACCACTTTACGTGTTAGATTTGTTAATGGGTTAGCCAACCAGGAAAAATTTTAGACCAACCATTGATAGTAACCTGATAAATAAATAAAACTATGTACCTCAGTTATACTCATCGGTGCTGTCCATTCTTGGATTTCTCTTGTATTAGAAGGATCAATGAAAATTCCATCCTTAGAGACAATATGGCCATGAAAAGAAATATCTTGATGCCAGAATTCACACTTGCTAAACTTACCATATAATTCATGTCTTCTCAGAGTCTTCAATATAATGCACAAGTGATTTTCATGATCTTTGTATCTTTTTGAGTATACCAAGATATCATCAATAAATACCACTAAAAAGTCATCAAAATATTCCTTGAAAACTCTTTTCATTATATCCATGAAAAAATAGGGTTCATTAGTCAGCCCAAAAGGCATTACAATAAACTCGTAATGCTCGTACCTGGTTCAAAAAGATGGTTTTATAATGTCTTCCTTCTTCACACATAATTTATGGTATCCAGATCGAAGGTCAATCTTTGAAAAGTATTTAGTTCCATGCATTTGGTCAAATAAATCATCAATGTGAGGTAAGGGATACTTGTTCTTTATTGTTATAGGATTGATTTCCCTGTAGTCGTTACATGACCTCATAGATCCATCTTTCTTCTTAACAAAAAATATAGGGGATCCCCAAGGAGAAAAATGTGGGAGAATAAATACCTTATTTCTAAATTCCTCTAGTAGTTTATTTAGTTAAACTGATTCCATAGTGGCCATTCTATAAGGGGTCTTCGATATGGGCCTTAAAAACAGAATTAAATCAATGGAAAACTCAATTTCTCATTCTGGACGATGTCCAGGTAAATCTTCCAGAAACACAGCTACATATTCTTTCGCAATAGGTACATCCTCTATTTGAAAATTCCTTTCCTCACCTGTAGTTATTTCATTATCTTCCTCTCGGATAATTTAATTTAGTTGAGCTACATGGGGTGGATCAAGATAAAAATCAGGTGGTGATGATTCTGCTATAAAGATAAGGTGTTCTTTATCATCATCATCAAAAATTGTAACCTCCTTCTTCTTACAATAAATTTTCGCATCATGATCCAAAATCCAATCCATACTGAGGATTATATCAAATTCAATCATGGGTATGATGAAGATATCAGTAGATAAATAACATTTATATGCCCTAATGGGGACGGATCCACAGAACTTTGTAGCAATGATACATCCCAGAGGAGTTTTAACTAACAACTCCCTTATTAAATCAAATTGGAAATATCTAATTTTCCTAGAAAACTGGGAAGACATGAAATAATGAGATGATAAAAAAAATTAAAGCATTGGATATACTTGAGAAAACCATTAAATTACCTTCCACCACGTCTTTCGGAGCTTCAACCTCAGCAGTAGAGATATCATAAACATGGCCTTGATCCCTCGACCTTTTCTGAGGTAAGTTCCCCTGATGCTTAGGACATTCATTTGCATAATGTCCCATCTCCCTGCAGTTGTATCATTGAACATCAGTAGCTTCTTTCTTCCCCTTGCAATCACGAGCTTGGTGGCTATTTTACCCACACTTGTAACAGACTCCCATTCCTTTCAAGAAAGTACCATGGTGTTTCTTCCCACATTTACTGCAGGATGGATATTTAGCTTTTCCCTTCTTCCTCTTATTTCAATTCCCAGAGCGATCTACCATTCTCTTCTCAGGCTTTTCTTTAAATTCACAAGACTTAGAGAATTTCATTCTTGTCTTGATAGTGCATGAGACAATATCTTCTTACAATGAGAAGGTTTGTGAGACTAATGCTCAACAGAGAAACAGTTTTAACCCATCAAATAAACGATCAATATTACATCGTGGGTTACTTATATAATCTGTAGCATACCTCACTAACCTTGTAATGTTATCCTCATACTCTGCGACATTCACATCCTCCTTTTGCCTTAGACTCAGAAATTTCCTTTCCATATCTGCTCGATGGTCACAAGGAAAATATTTTTCTAATAAAATCTCTTTGAACTCCCACCATTCCATATTTGATACTTTATCATCTTCCTTCATGTTTGGAATCAATGACCACAATTGGTCAGCATATCCAGTGAACCCGTAAACTTCCATGATAAATTTTCCCTTTCGCTACACCCCAAGGCATGGAATATTTTCTCTAAAGAACTTATCCATTGCTGAGATACCAATAGATTTTTACTCCCATTTAATATTGGTGGTTGTTTCCTAATGAAGCGATCTAACATTGATCCTCCATGTTGTGGATTAGGGTGCTCCATAAGGGTATGGTTATTATTCATAACCTGAGTGAGTTGTCCCAATATGGTGATAAGCTGATCAGCACTAGTTGTATCACTAGCTCCACTATAATTATCTTGAGCGGGAGGGAAATCCCTACATTGAGTGAGTGCATTGGTACGGTTCTCATTCCTTCCACTAGGTGCCATTTCTAAACAATGGAATAATGTAGATCAGTTTATGAATTGAAATACATAATTCCAAACTTGTGAAACATAAAACATAAATTAAATAGTTTATGGATATAATCCATAATCATAAAAATGTTTTCAATGAGGATGTATATACTCATAACCCTTCATAATGTTTTGTTAAGAAAATGAGAATTATCCTAAGCATATCCCCCGGGAGTGTCGTAACCAAGAGTACAGCAAGGCTCGTTGTCATGCACCAATTCCCATTCGAGTCTAGCTCAAAGCGGTGTTTTTGGGTTTTACCCCTAGGTGCATCTATGCTAGAGCCCCCTCTACCAGCTCGTATCCAGAAAGAGATGTATTTCTCAGAAAAATCACAAAATATCTACAATACCAAAATTCTAGGATGTTCTTCTATACTAATACTCAAAGTCTATCTTTGGGCTATGTGCTCTAATCGGATTTTCTCTAAATCTAGTTTCCAAGGTTTGTAGTAAACATCCTCTAATACCAACTGTAATGCCCCGACCCAAGTTACTCAGAGTTGATGCATTATTACGTACATTGGAATGATCACAAAATATCATGTCTCAAAAGACCGATTAGTTTAGTACCCTTTTAATCACTAGATACATTCATAAAGTTTACATTACATCATAAAGTGAAAAACTACATCAACATATTATCTCCATAGACCACACTCATATTCCCTCATACTATCCCTACAGGTCATTCATAAAATACTTCTTCACATCCTGGAAAAAATAAAACATAGAAAGGGGTGAGATCATATGTTGAGTAAGGATAACAATATAGAGGAAACTTTCATAAATAAGCACAAACATTTAAGGCAATGTATAAGTAAAACAAAGGCCTTTTAAACATGAACTTCAGCTTAATATGGAAGAAATAAAATGAAACAGTTCCATTTACTTATTCAAATTGATATTCTACAATTCGAATAATCACATGAAATATCAATAACCAGTTTCATAATGCTTGAATGCATAATTCTAGACTATCATAACCACATATTCAAGGTCTTGTGCCAAGACTACAAAAAAGATTTTGTCAAGGCCTTGTACCAAGACACATGTTTGTCTCATGAGACTAACTGATGCATCGAGGAGCAATAGCGGGCTCCACCCATCACTTATTAAGTCCAATGCATTCCTTATATGAACAGGTTTAAACATAACATAAAAATTCTTATTAAAACTAGCATACAAAATGTCAACACTTTCTCCATAAACCATGAATGGTAAAAAAATAACACATCCACAGTCAAACATAAAACCAAACATTTAATTAAATAAGAAATCTTCGTATCATAATAAATCAGCTTCAAATAAGATTAAAATCCATCAAAGGATGTTGACATAGATGAAATCAAAACTATTTGAGAGAATTATCTATTTTTTTAAATCATTTAAAAGTCACATAATTATAAAAGAAAACATTTACATTGAAAATATACTTATAATCTTGAAAGGGAAGCTTCGACGATTTAATAATGGCTGAGAATAGCCTCATCCTCCGTATAAGTTAAAAAATACATTCTTAACTTAATTCTTTCAAAAAGGTTAAAAATAACCTTGTTTGAAAAATGATAGAAAGATTCCTGTATATACGTCTTATAAAAATTCAACAAGTTTACAAATGACATTAACCCATAGTCTATAAATAGTAATAATGATTTCAAATACATTTTTAAGAAACATGGATGTGGATGATAAAGAGGTTCTAATAGATAATTACATATAAACAACCTCAGATAATGAAGAGATTGTGAAATAAACCCGTACCTTGTACGTTTCCTTGGTTAAGGGTAGATTATCCTCACAAATAATGGTGAAATAGTTGATATGAAATTATACAAGAATCATATACATTAATATGAAATCATATATGATCTTTTAACATTGTTTTGTTGGTAATATCTTAGTATTATCGTCGTTTCAGGTGTTAACTTACTCATTTTCTTTTAAATGTTTTGTTACATAAGCCTTGTCTGTTATAGATATGTTGTATATTATTCATATTCAGAATGATATCAAGTAATTGAAAAAAATTATTCATAAAATGAGAATTATACTTGAATGGATAAGATGGGGAATGAATCTCATCGCGTTCGTGGAGACGGTAGTCCGTACGTACGCACGAGCGACAATATCATTCTTTTAATATTAAAATAATAAATAATTGGATGTTATATCATATATAAATAACCATTATGATGTTATATTTATTATTTAATTCAATTACATGTCATTATCATACCCATCCAAATAATAATGTTTTGAATAACAATTACACCACGACGTGGAGACGGTAAGCCGTACGTACGCACGTATGGTGACATGTCATCAAAGGATGGATAAAATACTGAATATGGTTGTACCAAATTTATAATAAAATTAATGTATATAGAATATATGTCATTTAATATTTAATAATGGAAATAACAATGAAATAAGAAGTTGAAGAAGAAAGGAATTTGAAAGAGGGTGGTGAAAACATTAGCTCTTCTTTGGGTTCTTCCTATTCATTTGATCAAAATGGCTCCATAGGTTGGATTTCTGATCAAACTAAGGCCTCTAGGTTGAAGTAAGGTAAGTTTAGAGAATATTTGGGTAGGTTTTTGCTGAGCCAAAAATCTTTGAAGGTATGAATTTGAGAGAAGGGGAGTTCCCTTTTATAAGAGGGGTGAGGGGAACCTTAGGGAAAACATAAAATATTATTTTATAATTAATTAATATTTGATTTTTAATGGATCAAAAGGGAATTATTTCGAGGATAAGGTGGGTATGGGTATATATTATTTAAACCAATAGATTTTAGATAGGTTTGGGTCACTATATTAACCTTATCCTTTATATTTAACTCTTATTTAAATAGTTTGACATTTACCATGTCTCTTTGTGTTTTTATATTATATGGTTAATAAATTTACTATATACATCCAAAAAAAGCCCAAGTAGTTCATTAATGATACACCTATCATTATATAAGTCTCTTGGCAGATAATTAGATTTTTAGAAATAGAATATGAATTAATAATATAATATTTGTTTTAAAACTCTTTTATGTCATTTTTGACACTATTTAATAATTGAATTTTTTAAAGTTTTACCAGCTTTATTAATTGAAACTAAATTAATTTAAGTAATCCTAATATGTCATATTAACTAAAAAAAATCTTTTATGTCATCAAAAATCTCAAATTATATTTATTTTAACATTTATAATAACAATTATTTGATTCATTCATTAATAAGGAAAATACTACATCATTATTGTGTCATAAATAAATTTAATTATTCAATGTATAAAAATTATAAACAAATCCCATTATGTAGGAAATGTTTTTATCTTTTTAATGAATATTTATAGTGTACAATATAACATATATACCCCTATGTAAACAAAATTTATAAAATATATATGCTTATGTCATTTTTGTATTTACTTAAACTTAATTAATATAAAGTGTATTTATCACTTACAAGTTGCTCCATGGGGTCCCAAAATCGACCCAAAGATGCCCATGGTCGGACATGTATCAACCAATAGTTTTCGGACACGTTTTAGGGTAATTTATTGTTATTATAATATTATTTTTTTACACTTATTTACCGGATTTACCCTTAACCATGGTAAATAAAATATTTACCGTAGTAATTATAGAAAATGTCTAAAAAAAGTTATCTATTTACATAATTTTGACCTCCTGATTCTAAATATGGAATCCATTTTTCTAAATTCAAAACAAAGAAGTGGAATAAATTAATTTAAAATTAATTCCCGTTATCAAAATAAAATTATTTCTTTTAAGAAATAATAACTACCAAAATATTGACATTTGATTTTGTCAAATTTAAATGTTAAATTACTTATAATGACCTAAATTGTATTAAATTATGAAAATATAATCTAATTATACTTCCAAACCATTAAAATTCATAATTTATCACTATTAATTATTTCGATTAAAAAAGTTTTTTTAATTAAAATTTAGTAATTTTCACTATTCATCAAAATAATAATGTTATCAGAAAATTACCAAAACTTCTCCCTAAGATAATTTCAATATTACTAATACAAAAATGAATTCCATTTTGAATGATAAAATTTATGAAATATTAAAAAGTGGGTATTACTATTAATAACAGCTAGTTTAATTGGTTGTGGTGTGTTAGAACTTGAAGTTGTGTACAACACACACTACTGTATTATTCAAATAGAAGCGTACCATGGAGGCTTGGGGTGTTACATTCTCGGTCAAGGCTCACAAAGTGATAGGGGTACATTCCTATGGATAGAATCATATTCATGTTGAAGAAGACCATCTTCATATTCCAAAGGCCCAGGATCAGGATTATAACTCCATTATGGTCGAGGCTAATCAACTGAGATGTTACATGCATCAAGAAATGATCATATTACATTCAGTGGATCTACTTGTAAAATTGTAGTGGATCACAAATTCCAGATTCATAGTGCTACTTCCATCGAAAATGACTGCACCATCACCATTATGAGGCAATACAGGAGGAGTTTTGTATCCCTTCTCCCATTATAGAGGTTCATTATCATATTCTGATAGGAAATGAATATTCGGACCTAGTCAATATTCTTCTTCAAAACAAAGTCTCACCAGGTAAGATTGAAACATTACTTGTGGAAGGCTCATACTCCAACCAAGAAAGACCAGTGTCATATTCAAATGCCTCGGAATTGGGCTCATATTCTCATTCGGACTGGGATCACTAAGTGAGAATAGAGCATGCCTTGGAAAAGGCTCACATTCTTTTCAATAATGAGATATCTCAATAGAATATTCTAGAAGTATCTCTATAGCATGAACATATTCCCATAGCACTAGATGATTATAGGAATGTAACAAAAATCATCGCACAATAGGCTTATATCCCTACACATTTCCAAAAGGCAGGTCTAAATATTCTTTCCAAAATGTAGATCGAGACCCTAATTCCTAATCAACTAAATTATAATGTCCTAGAGTTTGTTCAAGACACATTATTAACACCACAATGGTCTATAATATCTTTAACTAAATTAGAAGATGATCATTACTATGATAGTCCTCATCATGGTAGTGTGGATATGGGTCTAAAGAACTCTACTCCTACACCCACCATGGTCAACCTACCCATGGTGATATCTCCCATGGATAATGAAATACTCCTCTTTAAGAAACACCTTCATATATAAAGGTTTATAAAAATAATATTCCATCGTATAGAGATGTTATCGGAACATCATGGTAAAAAACATATAGTTCCCCATCAAATTCCAGCAGTACTCCACTCCTATCTGTAGGTGACCCTCAAAAGAATCTTCTATTGTCTAACTAGATCGAGGCATGTATGCCTGGTGAAGAGGAGGTCGCCATTAACATATAGATAGAGTTAGTAGGAAACAACCTCCCCCTCATGTTCTCGTCACTCATCGCTTCTCACAATGAGGTTCCATGTGAGGTAGAGAAGGAGTGTATGCATTATCTATGCGAAAATGTTTGGGATAATCATCAGAAACTGATGGTTATAAATCTACCCTATAAAGAATACAAGTATCACCATCAGATAATCAATAGACCATGTGGTCAGTTGGATATGGCCACCTATTCAGTGGCCCGGAACCTATGACTTGAAGAGAATGAAAAGCACATATGATGTGTTTGTCATGTCACCACAACAACCCTCCACCTACTGATTTCTCGACAATCACCAGATGTGAATATTTGATTATGGGATAAATATGTACAATTACACATCACTAAGTCCTCAGAATAGTAGAACCCTTTAGACATGTAATCCTACTAAGTGATATCCTTTAAAGAAATCAGGGGTCTTGGTAACAATTAGGCTAGTTGGTCACTAAAATAAAATACCCCTACTTCAATGATGCCGATACATCATGAATAGAGGGAGAGGATATACAATGAGACTTAAAAATTGTCTCCATAAAGTAATGAGAATTAATTTTAGAAAAGGTGGTAGAATTTTTGAATAACCAAGCATCTTTCTATAAAAATTATTCTCATTAGAGGATTCTATCACACCCAGCTCTTATGTGAGCATAGTTGTTCCACATAGAAGGAGTTGTAATAGAAGCAGCCATAACAGTCATCTTGTAGTGGACCAGAATCTCTGGACTTATGGAATATCTACCACCACCTGCATTGCGAGGATCATCAATTCCTAAGACGATTCAGGATATATTGACAAAAACTGAAAAACAAACACCATCCCACTTGGTTGGGGGAATTTATATCTCAATCACCACCTCTAGGTTCATCATCCCCTGAGAGGGACTTAAGGGAAATCAGTGGTGATTCCAGATCAAACCCATCATTCCAGTTAGTGCATATGTATATCTCAATGTCCATCATGAGATTCATAAACCCCATAACTAGAATCATTGGATCCTAAACAAAAGGATCAATAAATTCTAATTGTGGACCCAAATATTCATCATCGAACACGATCAGGGTATTTCTAATAATTATCACCATCATAGATAGAATCAACCTTCTCCATTAAGGGAGGTAAAAATCAATGATCAACATCACATCCATTCCTCCCATCATAAGACAAACCTCTCTTATTTGAGTCTCATTCGATGATCATGATTGAAAACTCCCTCAAGATCATTACTCACAGGCCAAAACTATTGGAATGTATGATGAAGGTGATATGGCCAAGTTGGCATTACAAGAAGAAACATCCCAATATGGCCAATGGTTTGAATAATGACCCTAGTGAAGGAAGATCAAAATCATCCTATTTTTTGAAAGTAATGGAACAACCATCATTTCCCAATATACCTTTGTGAATGTCACCACTATCAATATGAAAGACATTGTGGATAACGATGTAAATGTAGAGGGACACAAAACATAAAACCTACCCTAGAGGAGGGAGATATGGATACACCATCAAAGGCAGTACCACCCAGATCCAAATAAGGATAAAAAATATGGAACCTCTAAATATAAAATTTCCACCACCTCAGCAAAACACTCTAAATGAAATGGGAAATTGTGTGGCTACATCCCAATCACCACCCAAATGAGTTTAAATTCCTTCCATAGAGGAATAGTAGTAATAATATAAGTGTGAGAAAAAAACTATTAGATTACTTAATGGGGAGATTCTTAGGGAAAATATCCCCACTATGTGTCATCATTAGGAAGATATGGATATTATCCCTCCCATAGGAAATCCTCTAACAAGTGTAGTATCAGAGCATCAGACTGGCCCCAGATCTAGTATTGTGGTCTATATAAATGAGGTTGTTAAAAATGATTATGACTTCTCTCTGTTGAAGTATCCCTCTCTAGGGTGATCATTCAGGTTTAGTATGAATCAATAATTAGTGGGAGAAAAATGAAGGACTACTTCATCGACCCCACCTGCTCCCTTTAGATGGGAGGTGGCTTGATATTAGTACCCTAAAAGCTACATAATGAAATACAGTCTATGGATAATAGAGTGGATTCCATGGAAGGGTGATGGATACCTGTGTATCCTGAGAGGAATCCATGTCTTGGGTGGGTGGATGAAACTTTTCCTCTACCCCATTTCAAAAATCATATCTTCTCCACTTTTCACCTTGAAAACCCCCCAAAAATAATCTCATATGCTTCATATAAAACATTGTGGTGATGACAGTCCCTCTATATCAAACAGAGGTAGAAAAATTGAGGTGTTTTGTATATTATCTTATAAGGATAGCCTTTCAGGTACAACATTCTGTCAGCAAGATCTATTGCCAGATGGGAAGTCCTTGTTTTTCAATTCATTTATAAGTTTGGATCCATGATAAGAAAAAAGACAATCATCGATCAAAAAAACTACAAGTAATATGAAAATCAGAGGGTGTCTAAGTTCATAGACATTTGGAAAGGTATAAAATATGAATTTATCATCCCTCTCTCATAGGTGAATCTGCTATAACCCTGTACTGAAAATCTCCAAGATGAGTTGTAGAAACCTCTAATCCTAATGAATTATCCAGGTGGGTTCTATGAGTTCATAGAAATGGAAGAATGTCTAGAGTATTTAATTTAGTGATACCAATATGATCCTCAACTCATGACCTTAACATTGGGGGAAAATATAGGTAAATAATAATTTGTAGTTATTACTCTCAAGATAGTAGTGGTGCTCAACCAACCATCTAGGATGATCCTAAACTGCCTGTCTTCTTATGTTGAGTGGTGACAAACACAGAATCACCCTCCACCTGAAGCACTAGTAAATCATAGTAACCTAGTATTTGTGTTTTGGATTAAGAAATTATACTCCTTCTTAAATGAACAATTCACGAGTTATTTCTTGGAAGCCATATATAGAAACCTACTCAGGCTTCCACATCCCAAGAATCCCGATGAGGTCAACCTCATTTATTGTCCTGACAGATTCTCTTTCCATAGAATTATGGGTTATAATTCCCTATAATTATTCATCATCAAATATTTCCTTAAATTCATGGTCAATTTTGGATAAGTGGTGCTAGATAACTCCTCAAAGTAGGTGTCTTCCATAACCATATCCCAATATGAAGATATGGTGGTTGGAAGAAATTTTTGCCCAGGTGTGAGTAGAAATTAAATATCTTGTTGACCCAAAATATGGTTGATCAGGTTCATTCCATCATGAGGAAAATGTTACTCAAACCCACAATAGCTCTATCACCCTGGGAGGTAACATCTTATATGACTCTGAATGGTGGGCATGGCCACAGGATGTATGAAGAAACAAAAGTGGAAGTGTTGTATTTTTCTCCAATACAAGATCTAACTCTTGCATATTTCTTCTCTGTAATATCTGAAGAATGGGTGTTTCCCCACCAAATAGAACCCTCATCAGATGAAGAGCCCACATTTGGTTTTTTCAGTATCATACAATTGGATTACCCCTACTCTAATGATGAATATTCCTCAGGATATGAGTGTATTGAATATAACTAGCGAATGAGAGGTTTAATGTGTAGGAACCAAGGATACATGGGACAGTTCAGGTGTGGTTTAACCAATAATTAATTTACATCCCCAAAAAGAGAAATATACAGTGGATACTACTATTAGATTGATTCAAAAGTCTCAAAGGAGTCATGGACATGTCCAAGAACCCTCCAGTAGTCACATGTGCCCAGTTTCCTTATATAAATTCATAGTAGGGGTTTGATTATCTGATCATTCCAGAAATTGGGGAAGGACAAAATCACCCAAACAATAGGAATAAAATTTCCTGACAAACTGTGGACAAGGAACATGACTATTCATGTCAACTGTCTTGACTCGTGAGACACTTTTTATTGAAAACTGTCGACATATAGCACAAAAGTACGACATTATAAATAATTGTATGTTTCCCCCATTCAATATCTCAATCCTATATGCACTCTATATTTTTAAATAAATCAAGGAGGGACTCATTCAATCCCTCTAGAGCCTATAGGATTTTGAGACAAAAGTCACGGCAGCCAAGGTTTATCATGTGGAGAACATGTCAGTATAATTCCATGTTTTTATTTCATTCACAAATCATGACCAATAAGACGTCATCCAAGGGAACATCAGTCCCCAATATGATTAATGGGTACTAAATAATGTCTGCATCCAAAGGGATTAGATTGATAATGGTTTTAGGATCAACCTCATCTCGATTTGGACCCTTTGATGTCTGGGATAGAGAGAAGGGGACTTGTCTCTCACAAATCTGACCATTCGAGGGTATGTTAAGAATGAGAAAAGACCTCTCAAGAAGATAAAACTAAAATAATAGTTTGTTTATATAACAGATAATGTTGACTTTATGGTTATCCAATAATACACCACATACAATGTCCTACTTGGAATGCCTTGGATCTATAAGCATATGCAAGTACCTTTAACATTCCATAAATGTCTGAAATACCTCATCAATGAAAGGGTTAGCATACTACAAGGTGACACCACCCCCTACAGACTTACAGAGCCACATATGTCGAAGTATATTTCTACAAAAGGGGTAGAAAAAACTGATGGTGGATGATTATACACATGTTTCAGCACCAAATGGCTTGGGGAATACCCTTATGAATCTCTACGGTTTTCCTGACAGTGACTATATTCTACCCATAAACCTATTTAAGGTAATTAACCTAGTACTATAGACTCAATATTCTCTTATCCTCCACGATGGTGTAAGAAAATCAACTCTGGAATCTCTCTCCAATGACTCAGGAAGTAAGATATTGAAAAGCCCCATCCCATGGCCTCTCTCACCTCAATATTGGAAAGTAAGCCCCTAGATTTATAGCTTCATATGAAAGTGTCTCCATAGACTCATAAGTGGAATATGTTTAGGGTGACCTTAGGAACACCATTCATACCTTTGAGGATGGAATCTCCACTACCATTATGACTTCAGATAGATAAATCTAGAAAATATAAGAAGATCTGCAGCCAACACTGATTAGTGACTCCATGCCTCTCAAAGAGAAATAGATATACATCTCATTTATTATGAAAAATCTATATTTTATTTCTTTGAACTATACATAAATGCTAAAACTGAATCATTATGTGGCTATGCCTCATCTCGATAAACTCAATGATCCTATAGGCTTTATGTATGCGAATATGAGGATGCATCCCTCTCATGCAACCAATGTAGGTGTAGAAGTTGACAAATTAATAAAATCCAACTTTCTCTATGAAGTGAAATAACCAAGATGGATCACAAACATTATCCAAGAAAAATAATGGGTAGGTTACGGTTTTAATGGAATTTAGAGACCTTAATCAAAATTTCCTACAGAATGACATCCAATTGCTGATCACAAAACTCTTGATTGATGTAACTACTGGATTCCAATCCCTTTCCTCTCTGGATGGATATTTAGCGTACAATCAAATAAATAATTACCCTGAAGATGAGATTACACTTCATTTAGAGCACCAAAAGGTATTTTATACAATCAGTTTATTCCCTTAGTCTTAAATAATTTTTTCCCCACTTATCAATGTGCTATGCATTATATAGTTAAGACAGTCCAGGAAAGGAAATCGGAATGTTGCGTCGATGGCCAGGTTGTCAAATCTAGGAAGTGATGTGATCACTTCACAGATCATCAAATAATCTTTGATAAGATGTGACAGCATAGTCTAAATATTAATATGTAGAAAGTTGATTTCGAGGTAACATCAAGGATGTTCTTTAGATTTGTGGCATTCTACCACATCATTAAGGTCGAATCGAATAATACTAGTGCAATTCAAACAGTGTATCCTCCCAAAAAATCAAATAACTAAGGGGTTCTATAGGAACATTCATTAATTCAATGTTTTATAACCATATTGGATTAAAAAGTTCCCCCCTTCACCGGCTATTGAAGAATGGAATCACCTATTAATGTGATGATGACTATCAAGAAGACTTTGAAAGTCTCGTGTAGTACCTAGTTCACCCACTGGTTCTAATACCACTGTTGGAAGGGAGGCCACTCATCTTGTGTGTGGATATGATGGAACACTCATGTGGATCCCTCCTAACATAGAAAAATTATATGGGGAGAGATAATAGTCTCTACTACCTCATCTGAATGATGTTAGGTACTGAGACCCGATACAACGATATCGAGAAGCACTGACTTGCTTTCATCTGCACTATGAAAAATATGAGGCATTAATTACAGCACCACAAAGTCCGTATTGTCTCTCGTATTGATCCACTCAATTACATCTATGGTCTCCCAATATTTAATAGGCTCTTTCCCTCATGGGTGGCCATTCTACAATTGTATGACATCCAATTTTTTTTCATAAAATTAGTTGAAATGGAATGACTAAGATGATTTACTCATAGAACATCCTACCCCATATAATACACTAGTAGACACTGAGCTTCCAAATATAAGGTACTCTATACCCATCACACTCCCCAGACACGGGATATTTATTTTTAGGCACCTCCTAGAGTCTTATTTGAAAAATAATAGAAAAACTAAGCTCAATAGGGTTGGATTGGGATTGTATTTTTTATCGAGAAAATTTGTTTTTTTCTTCTCTTTCACACTACCTGGTGTCTGGATGAATAATGAGGCTCAATACCAAGCCCTCATTGCTGGATTAGATTTATCCCTACAACTATATATATCCTACCTGAATATCCGAGGGGATTTGGAACTAGGGATAATGTAGATCAATGGAAAATATTTCATCAAAAAGAAATAAATGGACCCTCTCGATAGATATGTTAGGGTAATGATGAAAGAGTTCCCCTTTCATCCCACATTGAATCATGTTCCCCAATCATATAATGCTTGGGTAAATTCATTATCTTATGTATCTATCTTCCTAGTTGTCCCTGATCAGGAGGAATCCATCTTCTGTATCACGCACCAATGAATGGTCTCATCCATCATTATATGCAATGTGGAAGAAATAAATGAGGCTAACACCACCCCATATCATGATGAACAGGTATCCACCCATGGATGTATGTATCCCAAAATTAGTAATCTCCAAAATAAGTTTCTCTCGGCAAACCATGTCGGAAGGCAACAAATTTTGGTTCCTTATAGTGAACATCACCCTACAGGATGGCCTGAATGGGAAAAACCCCTTAAAGTAAGGATTTTATATAATCATCCTTGGATTCATAGAAGAAATAGATATTCCCACTTTCATGGTAGAAGTCCATGTAGGCTCCTATAGTTCTAATTATTCTGAGACCAAGCTCTCCCACTAAATCATGAGGTTGTGTTGCTACTAGAAAACCATGATGCAGTGCTATGTCGAGTTTTCCAGGAAATTTCATGCATTCCATATCCATGAAAACTTCACCCATAAATGCCTATAATTTCTACATACAACTACATATTCTTAGCCATTTTCCATTTGAGAAATGGATTTTTTGGTTTCGTATCCCCCATCCACAGCTAAAGAGTTCAAGTATATCCTTACTACTACTAACTTCTTTTCCAAATGGGACAAGAAAATACCCCTAATGGAATTTGGGGAAAATAATATCATAAATCTTGTAAAGTCACATATCATCCTCAGATTTGGGGTCAATCAAACAATATTGACAGACAATGGCACCAACATCTATTCTAAATGGTTAAAGAAACTATACCAGAAGTACAATATTATGTCCAATCACTCATCTTTCAAGCATGCAGTGTGAAATGGACAGATAGAAGAATTTAATAAGACACTATTAATTATAATCTAGAAGATAGTGAAAAAGGATAAGAAGTCATATTTGAGAAAGACCCTCCATGTTTTATGGTCCTTCCAGACCACCATGCATACAACTACAAAAACAATTCCATACTCGTTGGTGTACATGACTGATGTAGTGCTACCCATAGAAGTCCATCACCATTCTCTCCAAATATCCATTTTCAGATAGTTCATAGATGATGATCAATCAGAAAAGTTGTTGGAAGAATTGGAGTGGGTGTATGAGAGAATGTTATGTACATTTTACAACCTTGAATTCCATCAAAATTGGATCACAAGAGCCCTTAACAAAAAGGATCACCTCTATTCATTCCTCTGAGGAGAATTGGTATTGGCCCCCAAAACCCCAATGATAATTGAAATGAAATCACTAAAGCTGGAACCCAAATGGGAAGGGCCTTACATCATAAAAAAATTCTTTTATAATAATTCCAATCCATTGGCCATAGTTGATGGGGAGCATGTCACACCCCCCCCCCCACCAATGAGATATTTCTTGAAAAATAATTTTCATAGATACCATCAAGTATAGATCATTCTGGTTACATAATGTTAATGTTTATGAGGCCATACTGGGCACATGATGTTATGATATATGAAAAATTGCTCACTACATGATGTGAAACAGTATAGAAGATCATCCTGACCACATGACAATAAACTAAATAAAGTCATCATTGAAACAAGATGTTAAACAGCACAATTTCTCATATACTAAACACATGAAATTATTCTATATGAGGATGTTCCAACCACATCATGTTAAACTAAACAACATATCATCTTGACCACATGATGATAAACTATATGGATTCATCCTGGTAGAAATATGTTAAACTACATAACATCTCATATCTTGAACACATGACATTAAAATATATGAATACATCCCCACCATAGGACATTAAATTGCATGATAGATTTTCTTAACCACATGCTGATAAACTGTACTCAATCACCCAAGCAATAAAATGTTAAAGTACACAACATCTGACATTCTGACCATAAGACATTAAACTGTACAGAGATATCCTTACCATGTGATGTTAAACTACACGGCTGAAATCCTCACCACATGATGTCATATTGAATGGAAAAAATAATCTCACTTACAACTCACCACACGTGAGCTGGATTTGTGCAAAGGAAGGATGAGATGCCCCCATACCCATGTGAGAGATATATTTAAAAAGTGAATATCACCATCAAAGAAACATATGTGGCTTGATTCATGCCATTGTAAGATACATAGTGATGCCTGAACCTCTATTAATTTCCCCATCCACAACCTTCCTTTTCCTTCAGTTCAGTTGACCCTCCTCCTTAACACATGACATTAAAATACACGACTAATGTCACCACTGTACGACATTAAACATCATGGGTTTCTAGAACATTGTATAGAATGATTCATTTTATCACATGATACACAGTGGCGCCCAAACCTCTAGTCATGGGATTGGCCACAACCATTCATTACCATCATATTGGGTGATCCATGTCCTTATTGTAAGATGTTAAACTGCACGGATAATATCCTTTTCACATTACGTTAAACTGAACGAGTTTTATTTAACTATAGAAGACTTAATTCTCATTTTATTTGAGATATATAGAGATACCTTGATCCTATATCATGGTCTATCCACCACATTATACAAAATGATGCTATCATATCATTAATTTTTTATGCATAGTGAGAGTAACCCTTGACATTCCTTGTTTCTCACATCGTGCATAGCTCATGTAAGCTTAGTAATTTTAGTAATGATTTCCCCTCACAAACATGTAATATAAGCTCGCCATAGGCTTATCTTGGTCATGGATATAAGACCATAAAAGGAATACCATGATTCCTCACTTCATGATGTTAAACTACATGTTTGATGTCCCTTGAATAACATAAAACTATAAATTCGTATAGAACTCGCCTGAGAATACTACCATTGTTGGTATTGGACTTTTACAACAAATGCATTCAAGAAATACACGTGACATGATTATTAACATTAGAGGATACAAAGTAACACCTGAATCTTCAATACTAGTCCCAGTCACAACAAATATAAAAATTCCCCCTCTCTTCATATAGGACATACTTGCATAGGAATGTCATTACTTAAGAATTATGTTTTTATAGATTTATATTAACACAACATACATAGTGATGCCTATATTTCATACATCTGTTCAGCCACAATTTCTCTTTTCATGTTGGTAAGCCCACATTATATCCACATGATGATAAACTGCATGGTTCCAAAAGAGCTACATGTGGCATGATTCTTGTCATCACAATATATGTAGTGATGCCTGGATCATCAATCCTTGGGGTAGCTACAGTAATAATTGGAATCAACTCCAACCTCTACATATGGGTCAGACCTATGTGAAGAGTTTCTCAATAACGAACTATGTGTGTATTAATTCGTGTCATCACAAGATATGTAGTGACACCGTGATCTCAATCTTGGCCCCATATACAATAATCAATAAAAAATACACCCCAATTTCATAGGTTTTGAATCACCTAGGATCATTTTGACTACGTACGAGCTAGCTCTACATACATCTTTTATCTATACACAATATGTCATGGAAATTTTTTTTACAAAGGTTCCAAATTTCTTACTACATAATGTTAAACCACATGGAAAACATCCAAGTCTCATTTAATTAAAAATGCACAAAAAAATGACCGTACTACATGATATTAAATTGAATGGAAAGTTTCCTAGTTTCAAGAAATTAAAATTGTACTATAGATACATCCTTACCACATTATAATAATTAGTAGGGAAAAAATTCTTTACCTCATGATGTTAAATTACATAAAGAACATCCCCACTACATGATAATAAAATGTGCAGGACATCACCCATTTCTCATTCCCTATTAATGAAGCACAATAGCCATACCCCAGTCATCTAGAGTACGAGGTTCTTCCTCCACCCATGAATTAACATATATCAATAAATCATACTTCAGGTCCTGATTTCCCCAGATTGGGAAAACCATTCATGGCCCTTTTAAAATATACCCATCTTCAAGGGACCCTTTTGTTACTATTAATGTAAGCTTATGTCTCCTTTATATGTGCCTATGGTTTTCAACCAAATGCTTCACACTACAAAATGGGCTTTCAAATCATTGTGATCCTTGACATCACCGTGGTAGAACTCAACTCCTCAGTGAGATCTAAACTACTCCTGGTATGATTTTACTATATCAATAATCATGACCTAAGAACCTTAATCCATGATTTACAAAATTTCCATCTCTCACTCAGAAGGATGTTGGAATATTAATGACCTCAGGTATCCTAATTGGGATCTTTTCTCTCATCCCACATATTAGGTCCATGTAATTCATGACCTTAAACTGCATGTACTCTTGTCATAGCTACACAAACATAAAATATAGCCTATAATGGTCAAAATCGCAAGACCTTAAATCGATAGCGAAAGAGATGAAAAACATATCAGGTTGAAAACCTCCAAAGGGTGGCTTGAGAAAAATTCTAGTATTCACACAAGAAACTCTTAATATCTAATGTTTATGAAAGAATTAGGGATTAAATAAATAATACATAAAACTCATATGGCCATCTTTGTAGCCCTAGTTAAATCCATTCTCTTCTCACTAGACCCCTTGGATAAGAAAAAAGTTATATAAATGATTTATCAAATCTCCTCACCGTGAGAATATGTTTTCTATGCATTGACACAAATTTTAGGGTACTGAAACCCTTATTGGATATTACACTTTCCAAAAAATAACACTTTATAATTTGGGTTCCTTGAACCACCATAATCCTTCCACAACCCATGGAAAAGATACCTCGACTCATGGGACCCTTTTATTGGCTATAAAATTATACCTATGGCTCCTGTATATGCATATAATGTTGTCAACCAAATCCTTCACTCTACAAAAAGGTCTTTATAATCCTTATAATACCTAACATCACTACAGTAGAACTCAACACCTCAGTGTGTTTTGGGTCATTCTTGGTATGATTTTCCAATATAATCCACCTCATTCATGAACTTTAGATCATGAATTATAAACTATGTACCAATCAATCTAAGTGGATTCGACATCCTTGATGTTGAGCCACCATATTTTCTAACCTTTATCAAAGAAAGAATAAAACAATTCATTCCCAAACCTTTGATGGACCACACCTTATGATTTGAAACCACATTAAGTAGGGATAAAGATTCCAAATTTAAGAGAAGATCTTCCATGGGGTTCTAGAACCCATCCTGGATAGATTTCCTCCAATATCCAAGTTCATAGTTTTGACATTCAAGTATTTGAAAACCATTCATGGCCCTTGTAAATGAGTGGAGATCTTCTTTTCTTGGCCACGATATCGATGTATAAGGTCTTTGACCTACCAAATAAATTCTTATATTCTTTTCAAGAAGGGATCTTCAATCACTGTATGACCAAGAAACACTATGTTGGATCATGGAACCTTACGGTGTTCTTGGTCATCCCTGACAAGTATACCCCATCTCATTCTCATGGAATCACACTTTTGGTTTATGATTTTTATTACCCATATTATAATTATCCATGAATACCTAGAATCCCTGGTATTTTTTCCTCAATCAATTTTATCCATATAAACCTTCCATGTTCCTTGAAAAAGACTGGAGGTACATCTGATTGGAAATGCTACTGATACAAAAGGGATTTGACATAAAAACCATAGGTATCACCTCTTTGCAAGAAATGATCTCTAATTATCATGAGCCTCAACAACACCATGGTAGATACCAACATCTTCGTATATTTTATTTAATTCCTGTAATTTATGCACCATACCCCTTGATCATTGATCCGGTCTAAGATAAAAGAGCCTAAACTATAGTGATAGAAGGTATGAGCTAAAAGACCCCAAACTGCAGAAATAGAAGGTCCGAGCTAAAATACAGTAAACTAGAGAAATAGAAGGTCTGAGTTAAAAGTAACTAAAATACAATAATATAAGGTTTGATATAAAATAACCTAAACTACAATGATAAAATCTTTGAGCTAAAATACCATAAACTATAGCGATAGAATGTTTTAGTTAAAAGACCGTAAAATATAGTGATATAAGATCTGAGCTAAAATACCATAAACTATATTGATCGAAGATCCTAACTAATAGAACCAAACCTACAGCTAAAAAAGGTCAAATATAATGTACCCTGAACTATATCAATAGAAGGTCTTAGCTAAAATAACCTAAACTATAGATATAGATGGTTAGATCTAAAGGACCCTAAACTACAATGATAAAAGTGATAAGATAAAATAACCTAAACTACAACACAAAAATGATTTATTCTTCAAGATATTGTAATCCTCATTCTATGGCCTTTACAAAAATCAAGATAATCTCACCAAGCCTATCAGATTTGGTAAAATATAGATAACTGTCAAACTAGGATATGTATTCTACCTAATTATCCTTTTACAAGTTAGGTGATCATAGGATAATTGGAATAGATATATCAATGAAGAATTTCATGTTGGTGGGTATAAATGATAATTTCAAAATAACAGTATGTCATAATTTCAACATTAAATTATAGGAATTCATGTTTACATGATATTGTTAATGGTATGGGTATCATTGAAAACCCATACAATATCGTAGTAGAAAAATATCATGCATATCCTGAATGGAATAAAAACTATACAACAACCTATAGAGTTTTGTATATCTATTCACTAATATCATATAGATATAGGAATAATATCCATATATTAGGGTCTTTCCTAAGAGAATATGAGCTAAAAAATATTGAAAAACAATGATTCCATCAAAATATATGTTCAGATAAGTCCTTGGGTTCTGTAAGTCTCTACTATAGGGAGATCTCATATTGAAGTAGTTGATTAGCATATTTAGTTTATGCACCTACAACCTACTACAACTCTTCCTCCCTGGTAACAGTTTCAATCCTAGCTTTCTCTTCTACATCAAGGATCACATTCTATATCAATATGGTCTTCCCCGATATTTGTAGTTCATGTTATAATTGGGAAACTTTTTTTAAAATATGGCATATTTCATACTAAATATGGTTGATTTCATACGGAATATGGTTAGTTTCATGCTTCATATCATTCACTAAATCCTGGTGAGCAGCCACCTCCACCACACATCGAGATGCTTCATTTACAACTCCTTCCCAATTATACTTCACATATGAGGAGGCCTTGTCAGCTTCCACCCTAAATTCAAGGGACCTCTTCTCATCCCTCTCATAAATCACATCCTATACCCATGAATGAATGGATGAATAGTGAAAACCCTCTTAACCAAGGGTTGGAAACATAAATAGAAGGTGAACCAATCAACACTTCATCTCCTTCAATAGGGTTTCCGACACCAATTTCCTTACCTACCTCTACATTTTTCATTCCATCGAATGATAAAGTGATATAGTCATGAGGCCTTGATCTAGGCACATCTTATAGAGAAGAATATATTACGGAACCGAGTGTCCAAGAGATATATTCATGCTCACAGTCTATGATAATGAAAGAAGAGATTTATCCTCTATATTGGTTAATATAGCCGGGGTAACCACCATATAAGGACGGACTATGGCATCAAAACTATGGGGTAAAGATGTTTTAGCAAGGGAAACTAGGGTTTATCTATCACAAGATACACTATAAACTATCAAATTTTTATTGATTGATATGACCAAATTTAAGAACATACCCTTCTCAGTCACATCACTAGTGATATACACTACCCTAACCCCATCCTCAGGTGAGGGGGAAATATATTTACTATGATGACTGGATCTGGGGATCTTCTGATGGTTTTTCATAAGTTGTTATTCTCTCGCCATCCATAAGGATTTCATAAACAATATAGAACATCTGCGTACAAGGGAACATAATAGAAGTAGGGTGAGAGATCTGGATGAATTAGTGGCAGGTGAGAGAATCAATATCCCCACTCCTATTTATAGTGCATCTCATGGGATAGAAAATGTCACTCGGTAGAACAAGAATCACCTATTACACCAATTAATGAAAAATAAAATAACTAAGGAGGGGATTTACTTTCCTCATAACTGAGTCATTGTCCTAAAAAATGTCCATCCTGAGGGGGGGGAATTTTTGACGTCTACCAAAAGAGCATCATAAAATTCATAAAGGAAGAGATACCTAAATATGGGTATTATTTTCCTCACAAAAAAAGGGAATAGAAGGGGAACATGATCTCATGAAACACATGAACCCTAGGAGACATGTGATCGTAGGATGAGAAAAGGTTCATGTATATGGGAATGTTCAGCGCATAACCTATGGTGCATCTACTGAATCAACTTTTGTTAAATCCTTCTTATCTCATTATGTTTCCCTAGAAAATTAGTGATCATGATGCACATTCTTGCAAAGCACCCCCAAGACACACATATTTCTAACCAACATGTGCTTAAAAACCAATCCAAAAATACCTAGAAAATGGAGGATAATTTCCAAAACATGGAGGCCCCTTATAGTAATGAAAATATAACATGATAGTTCAGTGATTGAGAGAATAACTGTTCTTAATAACATTCAATGAAACTCCCAATATACCCAACCATTTTAAAATAAAAAATGGAAACAAAATTGTAAGATTATTTATCATCATCATCTCTTAAAATATATTGTGATTATCCCCTATAAGTCCTCAAGAAACTGTCATCCCCCAGTGATCTGTCGGCCTCAACTTGTGAATGCCTGTTAACTTATCATCCTCATCATGGTAAGGGCCTTGGGTATGTCCAGGTGACATCATGCATCCCCGTTTGAAAATTCCGGTAAAAATAGATGTAGATTTCCATTAAATGATCATGAATCTCTATAGTACCTTGGTTTGTCATGCAATGCATCACTAAGCGGTAGATTAATTATCTTCAAAAATACTCAAAAAATATCACCTGATCCCCAATCTTACTAAAGTAAAAAATAAATAAATAAGGGATGTCTGGGAGCCTCTCATGGTCATAAAACCTATATAACATGATAAGGATTCCCACATCATTATCTTCTAATACCCCTTGACAAGATCACCTAACCCTACGAAGTCCCTCTAATAGACCATCCTTGTCTTGCAAAAAGACCCTGACAAGTTGACTGAGGTCACGTGAAGGCCTTTCATCTAGAACCCTAATATTTTTCAGGACCTTGGACATGTCAATATGACAATATGGAATTTCTTTGACAAGCCTCCATGATTCAACGTGTCCTCATTAAATATAAATAATCCAATAAAAGAGGCATTGATCAGATGGGCTCACAATTGATGAAAATAATGTGATTCCCGAATTGTCATACATGGTAGGGACTCACGAAGACATGTGACATTGAATCCCCCTGCCAACTCATTCTTAGATTTGTGCAATATGTTCCAAACAAAGTAGTGAAAAATGGGGTGGAAAGGCCTATAAATCCCCCACTGCATCATTAAATAAGGAAGCCAATTGTTTATCTAGATGCACTGGCACACCCAAGAACCAAAGGAGATTTATCAATGTGGATGATCTCACAACTAGAATGTGTTTCATCATGTAATATACAAGGTAACTTCCAAATAAACCACACATAATGCATAAATAACACTGAGTGATCACTCATAGATCACATGAAGGACTTTTGGCAGGACATGCGAAGAACATCTCGCACACCAACTAAGCTACGTGAGATTTGAAACAAGATAACATTGAAAAAATATAAGGAATTATCAAAATATGGTCTTGAAAAAAGACTAGGGGATAGAATACTTTAGAAAAGATAATATAAATTATTCCTCATGCACATTGTGTGAACCACCTAAGACCTACATCAACATCAGAAAATATATCCCAAATCTCATGATGCACCTTCATTGACTATTTGGGTCATGAGAGGTCCTCTCATCATGTCATAGTAAGTCACATGGTACCCCTTGGGTATTCTACCCAAGTCTAGAAAACCACTCAAGTATCACCATCCTAGACTCAAGATGTCCATCTGATGTGTTTTTGGTCTCATACAGTGGCAGAAATTCATGTCAGCTGAGTCCCACGATAAAAATTGGTCATGTCAAATAGTTCTTGTGAAGACCACTGAGTACGTTATATGGGTATCATGATGCCCTCTAGATATGTTATGAAGGACACATGACACCCTCTGAGACATTTCATATTGACTCTTGAGACACCCTTCAAGAATGTCATCCAGCTCCCATGATGACACCAAGGAAAGTTAGCTAGATCATATGAAACCCTCTAGACAATCCATCTAAGATAATGCGATGGCTTTCTTGATCAATTAGATAGGTATTTCAATGTAAACTAGACAATAATACCTGGTCATGTGACAAACTTAGAATATGGCATCCAGATTACACATATTCCTCTAGAAAAGTCAACCAGATAATACAATTGTCTTTTGACATGTCAGGAACACATCCTCCGACATGTCGAGAAGGAAATTTATGCATGTCAAGGAGACAATCAACACATGTCAGATAGGAAAACATGATTGGAAAAAAGTGAATCCTAGGTCCTAATACCATTTTTCACCATTGGTGTGTATGCCCCAACCAATGGGAAGTGTCAATGTGTAATCCCAAAGAACAAGGTTGTGTTAGTTTGTATGCCCTGATCAAAGGGATTGATAGTGTGTAAGACCTGATGAATGGGAAACATAATTGTGCAAGCCCTAGCCAACTACATGATATAATATTACATGTACATAAGGGAAATGATAATGTGTATGTCATGATCAATAGAATGACATAATATGATCTCCATATAAGGGAGACATTAGTTTGTAATACCTGATTAATTGGACTATGTTGAATCTGATTCATATTATAACTAGGGTATATAGGATACCTCTTTGAGGCCCGAGCAATAAATTAACCTCTACTGAAGATTCATCATATTTAATTAGTCCCACATCCATAAGAAATTATAATGATCATTTTCAATCCCTTGTTTCACAATGATCATTGATCACATGGGATTAGGGAAGTTCAATAATCATATTATTTTAATTTTAAGCCTATATAATGGAAAGATAAATGTCAGTGGTGTAATCCTATAAACTAAACTAAAAGAACTCTAATTCCTTCAATAACTAGGATTTATTGGAGGCCTTCTTGAGACTTGATACAATGTTCAAATTAGCATCCAAATATGTGTAAGTCTGGTGATGTCTATGAAATTTCAACCATTCAGAACCAGTCATTCCCTTAGGATGATCATTCTACCTCATCCCTTAATAGAATGAGAAATTAACTGAACTATGATGACTCAATTTCCTTCCATAAACAATATATGTAGGATGTCTCATAGAGTCTCGATCTCCATATTAAACATCCCATGTTCATTCATATAACATAATCAACACACCCATATTTAATGAGGATGATCACTTTCTATCCCTTTTTTCTTACATAGATCATAACTCACATGGGCATAGGGGGTCAAACATAACACGTCATTGGAATCATGAATCTCCCTCATCTAGGGAAATATCTATCTGTATTACCTGATGAGTGGGATGATATAAACAACCTTCATATGATAACATATACCTTAGGCCTACTCCCAAGGTCTTGACTGAACTATGATAACTCTAATTATTTCCATAATCAGGATACATATGATATCTCATTAAGACTTGAGCTTGAATACCAAATGCCTTAGATCCCACATATATGTCTTTTTGTATGATGTTAAACTGCATTGGTTTAACAAATTTTTTGGGAATTGATTCCTGCAATAACAAGAATATGTAGGATGCATCATAATGGCTTAATCCTATCCATAGAATATTAACCACCTCCCAACATGGTAGAAAATTCTGAAGTATTTTGTTATATGTCATCAACATATATGCAGTTACCCTTTACCTAGAAAATGGATGAATAACCATAGATACATATAGATAGATTCAATAAATATATTTCTATTTATGTTGATTATAAAAGAGACATAAACTATAATCATTTTGTTAGGGAAACTTGTCATGTATCATGATTAGGAATATATTCTCAAACATATTTGAAATCTATAAAAGACTATCTAAGTAGGAAATAATTCCCTTGAAAAGAGGTTGTGCTGATGCCATCCTCCCATCCTCTTGAACAGTGTGAGCCACAAAGTGTAATTGGGATTGAAACCCCAATTTACTGCTATCCTTTTGAAAGATGGTTTGTTCTTAGTTATGGATGGGTGAACTATTGGGAGTTTATGTTAAGAACAAAAATGGGGAAACGATGTTATTAGTTATGAAAGAAGAAAACCCCTTAGAGTCAACCATCAAGCCGAACCAAATCATCCTCGATGGGAGTTCCATGTCATATCTTCTTCTATGAATCAACAGTAATGGATTTGGTTGGTATATTAAAATGATTTTAATGGAATGAAGTTTTAATTGTACTAAATGTTGAAGGATTAAATTTCACAAAAATGATAGAGATACATGGCGAGGATCAAGCATTGCTGGAGAAGGGAATAAGTTTGATTATCTAAATGTTCACAATACCTTATCGTATTCAATGAAATAGTTTCGGTGAGGGTGTACAAAAAAAGGGGATGGAATGAGGTTTATGTACAATTTTTTTACATATTCCTATAAACATATGGATGGGAACTGGTTGAATTTTAGTTAATATAGAGATATGGTTGCAGATGTGGATATTTAGATACATGGTTATGTGGTTTTGGAAGTATATAATTATGGTTAATGAAATGTTACTAGTGCATAGATTCATACACACATCTGCGTGCTTAGCAAGGAGGTGATCCTATCGAATAACTACATGTCTGAGTGGGAGAACCCTTTAGTTGACATGTTGGAGCTGAGTTGAATATAATTATTTCCAAAGGATGTTGAAGGATGATTATATTTTTTATGGTGATTTTGGTAATTTTGGAACTTCAAGGATGTTGAACATAATATAGGGAGTTACTACTTTGATAATGGGTTGGCCAATTTGGTGGGTGTGGAAAATTGATTATGTTGTTTCTTATGTCTCTTATTTGTTAAATTATGGTCACACAAAATTATTATTCTTGTATGATTAGGTATATGTTTTTTATTAATATTTATTATTTTATTTCAATCCTACTTTTTATTTAATATTTATTACACATAGATTTTTATCTGATCATATCGGGTACTCCCAAGTGTTCACCCAACCACAATTTTCTAGTGTTTGTGGGATAGATCAATAGTGTTAGGAACTACTATTTGGGTAGATCGTGTAGAGATTATGTTTCCAACCATGAATCATTCTAGATGTATTTCATTTTTTCATATAGTTTCCTTTGGGATTCAGAAATTTTATACATTATGCTTATTGGAATGATATTTATCACATCACCTCTCTCTCTTGATGTAATGATAAACTCATCACCCTCAAACCTGACCACTATCTAGATCCTCTATATCTGGTTCATTGTTCTGTGGGTGTCCCTGCTTCGTTGTCTCTACTTCTTAACCCACAGTATTTCTAGACATTGAATCCTTCTTTTATCAAAATATTCAATAATCATAACTCACTTTGAAATATTTCATTCCATATTCCCCTAGTTATTTTATTCCTCTCTACTCCATCATTCAATAAACATTTTCTCAGAACTATTGTTTTCCAATGTATGGAGGTCACTTATCACGTTATTATTTTCATTTTATTATCATTGGAAAATCTCCCTCTAATAATCCATGTATTTCACTGATAAGAAAATCCATTAAACTTCTTCACTCCCCCCATCCATGAAACTATTGAATTACTAGGGTTTCATGGTCTCTCAGTCCCTGGGGTTGGAAATGTGAGGGATGATTAATATACTACTTTTACAAATGGGTATAAAAATAGGATATTCATAATTTGAATATGAATAATTGATTTTAGATTATATTGAGGGTAATATTAGAATATATTTAACCATGGTACTATATTCCAGTGGAACATATACTAATTTTAAGATCAATAATTCCATCACAACAACTTTCAGGATAGAAAAATGTGATAAAATCTATAGTTAAGATGAAAACATAAATAATAAAAATCTCATAGGGAATCAAAACTAGAATTGGTTAGCCAAACAATCACTTTAATTCCCATAATTTATATTATGATAATCCTTCATACCAATGGTGATCCAAATTCTTCCATTAGATTATTGGGCATGAGAAATATCAATTCCATTGAAGTTGAGGGGGAAAAGTACACAAGAGGGACATGGGTTGTAAATAACCATGGAATCATTGAAGTTGAGGAAGAAAATCCCAACAAACAAGATAATTTTAAAAGAATAATATTTTGTTTTATAGGCTTAACCTTTTAGATTATTAAAAGAAAAAACCGAGTTTTTTGTATGCTAGGAACTCTAAAATGGTTTCCTAAACGTAACAAAAACATGAAACAGTTCCATGCACATAGATTAGGTCTTAGCATCTAAAAATAAGGATGAGATTGAATCTGAGTTAGAAAATTAAATACCTATAAAGGAATTCCAACGTCATACTAATATAAATGTTTCCAACTTACAAATCAAATGTGATATTTAAAAATCCACTTGAGAATGATTTTAGGATTTAGATTTATGGAGTTTTACATACTAGTCAACCTTTGAATATGATGAATGTGATATACCCACTACTAGTGATAGATTTTAACTCTGTGAGATAATACATTACTTTAATATACCCCCAATCTAATTTCACACATCTCACACATCCTAATGTTTATTAGAAATATCCATCAACAAACTCACATGAATGCATGAAACTTAGAGGATAAAAAAAGAACATAAGATATATTTTTCGTAACAAAAAATGATCAAAATTTATGTAATTGTTTAATTTTTTATATACACAAAAAAAATAAAAAAATAACATGGTAATTAAAATTAGATATACTCAAGGTTCAATCAGTCCACACAAAAGTAATTAATGTAAAATTAATTACTTCACATAGTTTGAAACTTTATTAGGGAAATCATTATAATAAATGAGGGAAATATTGTGGGATAAAAGAAGCCATGAAATAAATTATCATGTTGACATTATTCAAAATTATCACCTCCTAATTCAATGTTGTGAATAAGTCATTTCCACTTGGTTTAATATCTAAAAATGGGGTTTTGGATGGTTTTTGCATGGATTTCACATGTTTGATGTTTCTTAGTAGGTTTTCTAGTCACCAGAGGAAGAAGTAGTAATTCTTGGAATTTTGGAGATTCAAAATATAATTAGAGGCCTCTGGACTCTTTTCCCTTGAGGATGCTGGATTGGAGTCACCTAGATCAACCCCCGAGACATGAAGGATGGGAAATTTCAGGAATTTCAAAGAGAAAGGAATCTCTCATGACCGTCGCACGGTTATCCAAACTGTGTTAAAACCATGAAGGTGAAGATTCCATTGACAGAGAGGTATACACGGTTAGAGAACGACTTACCAAATCTGTGTAGCCCTTCAGAGAAACCATGCAAGACACGCACATATGGATAGAGACATCTGCACGGTTGGCACACATCTTACCCAAACCGTGCGGCCCATCTAGAAAACCCATGTGTCCTTAAGGATTTGAGACAGCGACTTCTGCATAGTTGGTGGATAACCCACCAAACCGTGCGCCCAAAACCATGTGGACCACTAAAACCTTATCCTTTTATCTTTTTCACTTTTCACCTAATCCTTGACCCGGGGTTCCCCATTCATCCTACTTTTGGACAACTGAAAAAAGGTCCTTTCTGACTAAGAAGACCCTAGGGATGAAGCCTGGATAAAGAGAGTATTGGAGAGATGAGAAGAGAGTGAGGGGGATAGGAACTATGTTTTCTGTGAGTGGAAGGTTGTACATCACCTGTTCTCTATATTTTTGTTATGATTCTGATTTATATATGTTCTGTTGTAATAAAATATCTTATGAATTTTAGTAATTTTCTTATCCTTTTCATAATGAGTAGCTAAACCACCCTTGTGTTGGGGCTAGAAAAAATGTGGGTTCGTTTGAACCAATTTCTCTATTCTTCTGTTTGTTCATCGTCTCTCACATAACTCTCCCAAATTTCGTGCCTTATTTCACTAGATACCCCATATCGGGCCACGAATGGAGTTTCCAGGGATCTTTGGGAGAATTACGACAAGGACATCCATTCCTATAGGATATACTTGTCATTTATAGAGGGATGTTACTAAATTAGGAGTTAGTAGAAATGAATTTCAAGACCAATGTATGGATTTCTACCAACTTAATCAGATCTCATCGGACCAAGGGAGTTCTGACACAAATGAAACCTCAAAATGTGGGTTATGATGAACAACACAACACAATAGGGAATAGGGTTTAACATCCCACATAAATATCCAGCCCCAGAAAATTTTTATCATTATCCATTAAAATCTAGTTTTATGTCGTCATAGATTTTGAAGTTAATTCATAATGAGTTAGAGAAGTCCAAGAAATTAGTTCTCTTTTGAGATCCATCATTATGAAGCAACAAATATTATTTAAATTCAGCATCCCCTCTTGAGAAATTTCAAATCAAGAGACATAAACACCAACATGGTTTCCTTATGGACTGACCTCGTACTTGCACACTATTCTATTTACAAGTTAGGAAAATTAATTTTCTGCTAAAAACAAAACTTAAGACAAAAAACACTCTAAATTGTTTCATTGTTTCCAAGGAAGCAGTAGTTTTTTTAATTGAATTGGAGTCAATGAGTGAAAAAAAAATAAAAAAATTTCTAAAAATTCTTTCCTTCATCTCATTTTTGTTTTTCATTATTTTTTCCCTTTTATGCTGGGTGTGATGTTTGTGTTGTGTAGGTCCATAGGTATATGAGTGGTCGGGTCACTAGTTCTTAGATTTCCAAGTCATCATAGTAACACCTGATAGATCCAGAAATCTAAAGAACGTTTTCGAGGTGACGTCGTGCACTTATGGGTGATCACAACGCAAATGATCCTTTGACACATGAGAAGGATGTACTAGGGGTTATCCAACGACTTGGGAAGGCATTTCTAATTGAAGGAAATCCACCACCTGGTGTCGAGGAAGAGAAACATCTGAATCAACTGGGGGCTTACATGGAATTCCTAATGAGGAACCAAAAGAGGCCACCGGCTCAATTTGTGTTAGGGTTCGGGTAGCCACAATAGAGGTAATATATTTCACATGATCAGGCTCCCTATTTTCCTCAGATTCAGTAGGGTTATTATCCTCTGGATAAACAATAGTTAATTCCCCAAGAACCTCAGGAACTGATGCCGCCAGACCGTACTCTTATGGAATATGGATTACCCTCCATTCCGGGAGTGGACACTGTAATAGTAAGACCACCAGTGTAGGCCCAACATTTTGAGATCAAGATGGTGAAAATTTAGTAAATTAAAAAGACAATTTAGTTTCGTGTCTTTCCAATTTATGACCCAAATGCTCACATATCCAACCTTTTAGAGATATGTGACACTTCCAAGTACCACTGAGTGTCAATGGATGCAATCCTCCTTAGGTTTTTTTCCATCTCATTATGGGATAAGGTGAAGTACGAGATCAAGGGGTTACCTCAAAGATCTATTCTTTCCTGGGAGGCATTGCCCCAAGCCTTTTTATCGAAATACTTCCCTCCCTGGAAGATGGTCACCTTAAGGAATGAAATCCATAACATTGAAAACCATGACTTAGAATCTTTATACGAGTCATGGGAATGATTTAATGAGATACTGAGGAAATTCCCACACCACGGACTGCCATTGTGGATAAAATTACAAACTTTCTATAGAGGTCTAACAACTAATACAATGTCCATGGTTGATGCAGCTACTGGAGGGACAGTCATGAAGATGTCCCCTGAAGAGATTTTTGAATTGTTGGAAGACATGTCAGCCAATAATTTTTAGTGGCATTCAAAATGGGGGACTCAGAAAATGGGCATGCATAATATAGATTCCACCACCATTCTTGCAGCTCAAATTGATGTTGTCTCAATGAAGATCGATGCTCTGAATCTAAAACATCAATCTCAAGCTCATGTTGTCAGTCAACCAGCATTTAGTGATTGCAGTGACAACCATGCTATGGGTGAGTGCCCAGGGGAAAGTGCAGGAGCCTGTACTAGTGACGTAAATTATCTTGCACATAACCAAGGACCCAAAAACTACCCTCTGTACCAAAACCATGGGTCTAAAAAGACTCAAAATATAGGCTGGGGAAGTAACATAAAAAACCTCAACCCCAACCACAAACACCACCTGGTTATGGTCAACAATAGTTTCAGACTCTGTATCTGAGGAAACAACATGGTAACCAATTTTGGTAAGGATCGTATCAGCAACAAGGGTATCAAAAGCCTCATCCTGATCAACCATTACGACAGGTACCTCCACAACAAATAGACTAATAACCTTAGAAGAAACCTGCCTCAAGGCTGGAGTAAATGATATATAAATTTATAACTACAACTGAAACAAGATTTCAAAACCAGGAGCCATCAATTAGAATCCTCGAGAACCAGATTGGGCAGTTTTCCAATCATCTCCCTCACAGACATCCCAGTACACTGCCAAGAAATACTGAGAAAAATCCAAGGAAGGAATCTAATTAAGTTATTTTATACATCATGAAGGATTTGACACTGAAGGTAACTATGAGTCAGTGTGCTACACCATCAAAGCAGTCCATATTCTCCTTAGGTGGAGAAGTCGCAGCTGAGTAATCTTCCCCAAAACATGAGATGGATAAATATTTGGAAGTCCCACATGATAAGGGCAAATAAGTGATTAAATCATATGAACCTCCCTTTCCATTTCTAGAAAGGATGAAACAAAGGAAACTGGACCAGAATTTTTCCAATTTCATGGAAGTGTTCTTGAATCTTCATATCAACATTCTCTTTATAGATAATTGATTCAAATTCCTACATATACGAAGTTCATGAAATAGATACTTTCAAATAAAAGGATAATAAAAGACTTGGTCACCATTCCCCTGACCAAGGAATGCTTGGTGGTAGTCCAACACACTCTCCCTCACAATCTCCAGGATCCGGGAAGCTTTACTATCCCATTCACTATCAAAACTTGCACGTTTGGAAAATCCCTTTGTGATTTGGGGGGTGAGTGTTAATTTAATTCCCTTTGGGGTATTCAAGAAGTTAGGGCCGAATGATCTCAAGCCAACATGAGTGGCACTATAACTTGATGATCGTTCTATTATATACCCTAAGGTGTTCTTGGAAGATGTGTTGGTCAATGTGGGGATGTTAATTCTACCATCATATTTCATTATCATGGACATGGAAGAAGGCTAAGAGACATATTTGATTCTTCGGAGACCCTTTTTAGCTACCGGGAAGTTTTTAATTGATGTGCACTAAGGCGATTTGATCTTCTGTGTGGGTGATGAGAAGGTTTTCTACAACATCCTCAAGGTGGTGAAACATGTTTCATTGATGGAGCAAGAGGATTTTTGTTCCTTGACAGCAATGGATGACTGCTTAGGCCTAAAGGAAGGTGATACGAAATATTATAAATTCAGAAATAAAACTGTTCAGGAGGACAACCATCTTGTTGAAAACTAGGAGGAATTAAGCTTTATTGTATGCCTAAGCGGCCATTACTGGAAGAGGGAAGTTTTTCCAGATTTATTAGAACGAGCTAAGGTTGAGCCGATCGTACCTTCCCTTATAAATGCTCCCCAGCTCGAGTTTAAACCTCTCCCTTCCTCATTGAAATATGGCTATTTTGGGAGGGTAACATACACTACCGGTGATCCTAAATTCCTCACTATCAAAAGATCAAGAATAGTCTCTCTGAAAGTCCGTTGAAGGTACAAATAGGCCATTGGTTGGGTGGTCACTGACCTTAAGGGTATAATCCCCACAGTCTACACCCACAAGGTACTTATGGAGGAAGGGGTAAAAGCTTGTCGCCAACCACAATGAAGACTACCCCCCCAATTAATGAAGTGGTCATGAAGAAGGTAACCAAATTACTTGATGCTGGAATCATATACCCCATCTATGACAGCTCATGGGTGAGTCCTCTCTAAGTGGTGCCTAAAAATGGATGCATCACGGTGGTGACCCATGAAAAGAATGAGATCATCCCGACCCACAAAGTTACAGGATGGTGGGTTTGTGTCGATTATAGGAAGTTGAATGATACAACCAGGAAGGATCATTTCCCTCTTCCATTCATGGATCAAAAAGATGGAAAGATTTGAAGGGCATGAATTTTACTATTTCTTATATAGTTATTCGGGATATAACCAAATCTCTATCACCCCAAAGGATCAAGAAAGGAGTACCTTTACTTGTCCTTATAGAACCTTCACCTACCGCTAAATGTCATTCGAGATGTGCAACGCTCCATCCGTCTTTCAGAGCTGCATGTTATCCATATTCCAAGATTTTGCGTAGCAGATTCTAGAGGTTTTCAAAGATGACTTCTCAGTATATGGGAAGTAATTCAATACTTTCTTGATGAATATGGAGTTGGTTCTTGAACGATGTGAGCATACAAATATGGTTCTCAATTGGGAGAAGTTCCATTTTATGGTGCAACACGGAATCATATTATGCCATAAGATCTTGATGAAAGTAATTGAGGTGGATTTGGAAAAAATTGAAGTTATCTCGCCACTTCCCATTCCAACATCAGTCCGAGCAATTCTGGGATTTTTGGGGCCTATGGGTTTTTATCAAAGATTCATCCCCGAATTCTCCATTATCTCTCATCCCTTAACCAATATACTATCCATGGATTCCATTTTTGAGTTTGATGATAAATATATCTCGACCTTCCAAATTATGAAGGAAAAAATGGTCACTGCACCCCTATTGATCACTCCAAATTGGGAGGAGCAGTTTGAACTGATGTGTGATTCAAGATATTATGTCATGGTGGAAATGTTTGGATATTAGATGGACCATATTTTCAGACCGATCTATTATGCCAATCGAGCATTAAATAAAGTGAATCATAATTACACAACCACAGATAAATAAATGATATCTGTGATTTTTTCATTTGATATATTCCACTCCTACTTAGTGATTTCTAAAGTTGTAGTCTACATAGATCTTGTTTCACTAAGTGGTTTCTAAAAAATAAGGATTCCAAACCCCGACTCATCTGTTGGGTGCTCCTCTTCTAGGAGTTTGATTTGGAGATTAAGGATAAGAAGGGAAATGAGAATGTGGTGGCTTGTCGTCTCTCTCATCTAGAACTACCCTATTTAGAGAAAGAAGAATATCGGGAGATCATGTAAGACTTCCCTGATTAGTAGCTATTTTCCATTAGAGTACCACATCGGCCATGGTTCACTGACCTTGAAAATTACATATCCATAGGAGTTCTCCACTCGAACATGTCATTTTAGTAGAGGAAGCATTTTTTGATAGATATAAAGAGGTATTTCTGGGAAGACCCCCTGCTCTTCTACTAATGTGGAGATGGGGTAATCTGCTGTTGCATCCTAGATGAAGAGATTCAATGTATTTTAGAATTCCGTCACTCTTCTTCAGGTGGAGGAAATCATGGGCCAGATCAAACGGTAGCAAAGGTTATACAATCGGGATTTTTCTGGCCATACATTCATAAGGACACTCATTATTTTTTCTCCTGTTGTGATTGATGTCAATGGACAGAAAAAGTGGGCCATCATGTCGAGATTACTCAACACCCGATACTTGAGGTTGGAGTTTTTGACATGTGTGGAATCGACTTAATGGGTCCATTTCCCCCATCCTTTGGGCACACATACATTCCAATATGTGTCGATTATGTTTCCATGTGGGTACAAGTGGTGGAATGATTCATAATATGGCTAAGGTCATCGTCACTTTTATAAAGAAAAATATTTTCAGTCAGTTTGGGACCCCACAGGTGTTGATTAGCGACTGTGGTACACATTTTGACAACACTCTCATGAAAAATGTGCTATTAAAGTATGGGTTCAAGTACAACCAAGGGACACCATACCACCCTTAATCAAGTGGTCAGGTGGAGGTGTTAAAATGCGAGTTAAAGGAAATATTGGATAAAAAATTTGGGGCATCAAGAAAGATTGGTCCAAGAAATTAGATGATGCATTATGGAACTACTGGACTACCTTCAAAACACCGTTGGGTATGTCACCTTTCCGGTTGATCTATGGGAAACCATGCCACTTACCTATGGAGATGGAGCACAAGGCTTATTGTGCTATCAAGGCCCTAAATTATCATCTCAAGGATTTAGAATAAAAGAGGAAATTCTAGTTATCTAAGCTTGACGAGATAAGGTGGAAGGCCTTTGAGAATGCGAAACTTTATAAGGAGAAGATGAAGGTGTTCCATGACCACAAGATCTCCCAGAAATCCTTCCAGCCATGTGATAAAGTCTTACTTTTTAATTATTTTCTTAAGTTTTTTCCAGGTAAGATGAAGTCCCGGTGGTCATGACCCTTTAGAGTGATTATGGTTTTCTTCCATGGCATAGTGTAAGTGGATGATGCGGTTGATCAAACATTCAAGGTCAATGGGAAGTGCCTAAAGCCTTACTTTAGCATGTAAGACATTTTGGGAATAGTTTTCACTATGAAATTGGGGTAGCTCAAGGCCCAGGTAAGTTGAGCTCGAGAATTTTAACGTAGCATTGACTGGGAGGTAACCCGACATTCTGAAAAATATTCTGTTCAAATTATTTGTCTGTTTGAGTCTGCCTAGGACTGCATGATAGTTTGATTTTCTTTCCATATAGATTGTTTTTCTTTTTCTTGCTTCACTTGTCTGGATCTTGTGGCTCACCAGCAGGGGATTTCATCTATTTCACACCAGCCACTTTTCCACTCATTGGGCTCTCTCACACCACATGTTTTCCACACTTGACCAACATTCAGGAGAGCTTTTCACTTTTTCATTGTTTTCTATTCTTTACATTTTTCCTTCCCTTTTCATGATTCCTTGCCCACCCTTATCTACATTATTACCTTCATGGGGGACCATGCTCAATTTTAAGAGTGGGGGTGGGCGCCCTTAATTGGAACCCCATTTTGATTGATTTCTTTCCCAAGTACGTAGGGTAGTATGTTTTCTTAGGTGTGTCTAAAGGTCTGTTATATATTTAATGGGTTTATATCAATTAGATAAAAATGAATTTTGGAAATTATCTCTGAAAATGGATCATATGTCCAGATTTTCGAACCTAGTTTATGATGTGAATAAATCTTTTAATACTTGAAAAGGAACATTTAGCCATTCATTTAGAAAAATAGTTTGTTTAAAAATGATTTCTGTGATAGATTAATTCCAATTGAGGAACCCCTTAAAATGGATGTCAAATTTTTCATAAGGAGAGGTGAGGTTTAGGGAATTGTTGTTGTCGCAGTAGTGGATATTACGCAGTCTTAATTTCATGAACTCTTGAATTGCTAAAACATTCTCATCATGTGTTGACATGAGAAAATTGGGAAAACATTATGCTAGTATCTCACCCCACTATAAAAAAATTGAGATATGCAAAGGCATGCCCAATAATTTTGATGACCTTCCATCATGTTCCAAATAATGAAAGTCAACGAGGGTGTGTAACCTATAAAAGTGATAGCCTGCCAATTGGCGATGAAAAAACCTGGGCCTAACTAATCTGAGTGTATAAAGAGATGAAAATGGAGGTAGGTATTATTTGAATGACTAAGGTAAAATTCAGTTTTAAGAAAAAAATGATTTATGAATGAATGGATGACTAATTTGGATTAATCCTACTTTGTTAGGTAACCTCATAGACTTAGGGAACCATGATATACGAATGATGTAATTTTTAATGGTAATTAGTTAAAAGTTCATATTCATCTAATTGTTATAATATATAATGTTTATACCTATCTCTTTGGAAACTCCTTATAAATCAATGTCTATGGCTTTATTTGAGGACATACAACCAATCAAGTGTGGGGGAGTTTGATGCACTGCTGTGCATAAGGAATTTCTACTTGGTTTAATATCTATAAAATGGTTTTTTTGGATGGTTTTTTAATGGATTTTACAAGTTTGATGTTTCTTAATAGGTTTTTAGTCACCAGAGGATGAAGCAGGACGTCTAGGAATTTTGGAGATTTAGAAAGGAATTGGAGGCTTTTGGACCCTTTTCCCTTTACTATGTCGGATTGGAGTCACCCGTATCAAGCACTGAAACATGAAGTATGGGTGATTTAAAGAATTTCATAGAGAAAGGAAACCCACATGATCTCCACACAGTTATCCAAACCATGTTCAAACCATGCGGGAGAAGATGCTACTGACTTAGAGGCCAGCAGAGTTAGTGCACAACTTACCAATACCATGCGACCCTTTAGAGAAACCGTGCAAGACATGCACATATGGTGGATAAATATGCATGGTTGGTGCATGGCTGACCCCAACTATGCGTTCCATCCAGAAAAACCATGTTTCCTTAAGGATTTGAGATAGAGACTTTCGCATGGTTGGTGCATGGCCAACCAAATAGTGCACCTAAAACTGTGCTGACCACTATAGCCTTGTCTTTTTAGCATTTTCAATTTTCACCAAATCCTTGACCTGGGGTTCCCCTTTCTATATGCTTTTAGACAATTGTAAAAAGGTCCTTTCTGACTAAGAAGACCCTAGGGGTGAGCTTGGATAAGGAGTGAATTGGAGAGAGGAAGGAGAGGGGGCTTGGAACTAAGTTTCATTTGAGAGGAATGTTTTTGAGAACTTGTTCTCTATATTTTTATGGTGCTTCTAATTCTTCTATTTTATATTGTAATGAACTCTCTTATGAATTTTAGTATGTTTCTTATCCTTTTAATCATTAGTTTCTTACCCCCCCTTGTGTTGGGGCTGGAAAAAAGGTGGGTTCGTTAGATCCATCTTCTCTATTCGTGTGTTTGTTCATCGTCTCTCACATAATTCTCCCAACTTCCATGTCTTATTTCTATGGAAACCCCATATTGAACCAATAATAGAGTTTCCAGGAACCTTTTAGATAATTATAACAAGGATATCCATGACCATTGGAGATACTTGTCTTTTATAGAGGGTGGTTCTTTAATTAAGAGTCAATATAAATAAATTTCCAGACCAAGGGATTTATTTCTTCCAACTTAATCGGAACTCACTGGACCAAAGGAGTTAAGACACAAATGAAACCCAAAAATGTGGGTTATGATGAACAAAAAAACACAATAGGGAATAAGGTTTAACATCCAACATAAATGTCCAGCCCCAGATTATTTTTATCATTATCCATTAAAATCCATTTTTCAGTAATCTTCGATTTTGAAGTTAATTTCTAGTGAGTTAGAGAAGTCCAAGCAATTATTTCTCTTTCAAGATCCATAATTATGAACAAAAAAATTGTATTTAAATTCAGCATCTTCACTTGAGAAATTTCAAATCAAGAGACATAACCACCAACATGGTTTCCTAGTGGATCAACCCTGTACTTGTACACTATGATAGTTACAAATTAGGGAAATTAATTTGGTGTTAAAAACAACACTTCAAAGAAACAACACACCGCCTGCCTAATTTATCTTACGCTCATCAGATCTTGATGAAACCAATCATTGTACGCATCAACTATAACTTGGCATGCCCAAGTGACTTTGTGAGAATATCTTGTGAACTTCTCCTCCATTGAATCTTTCTTACCGCTCTCTACTGAATTCTCAGTAATGAATGTGGAATTTAGGAATGATGTATTGGTGGTTAAGTCGTAGAAATTTTTTTCCATAGAGAACACCAAATTTTGGGCCCCTAAAGAACCACCTTTCCCTTCCATCACCTATGTATTAATGTGGGATTCTGATGTTGAACCATGCACTCAATTACTTCCTCTCCTTCTCCCTAACCACATAAATGATAATTTACTCAACATTTACTCATGTATTTCCTTTCTCTAACATAGTTGTTGTTTTGAATCATTTATATAGGTTGGATTTTTGGATGTAGGGAATTGTAGCTTGCTGAAGCCAATCTCATGTAGTGAAAACCCAAGTGGCACTACACACTCTATGATTTTGTCGACGGTGAGAAACTGAAGAAGGGAATCAACATGATCCATGTCAAGTGCTTCATTCATGTTGGATGGTGGGTAGGAAAACTCCTCTGGATGATGGAATTGGAATCATCTCATCCATGTCTAGTGTTTTTGTGTCTTCAGAACACATGCTAGTGGGTGTACATGAGGATATCAATTCTATGGTACTATTATTGGTATCCATATTACCCATTATATATTCTATGGTTTACTCAACAATGAATGGATCCTCACTACTCAACATAACTTTTTTTCATGAGCACATCAATATAACTACACCATCTCATTAAAGATGATGTAACTATTTATGCACAAATTTTTTCTAATAGGGTCGTACACATAATATGCCTTAGATATAGACTTATACCCAATAATAATCATCAACATTATCATGTCATCTAAAATCTTTAGTTGAGGTTTCATGTTATTTAAATTTTTGATACTTTTAAATGTGTGATGAAAGTGAACCACCGAATGCATACCATGTTAGGCCTCATATGGTGTCACCCTATTGAAGTTTCTGATCAGTTCATAGTTGATGATGAAAATGATGGTGGAGATGACCTCCCCTAAAAACATCATGGGCAGAATTTTTTTCTTCAACATGCTTCAAACCATGTAAACCATGGTCTGGTTATAAGGGTCAATGATGACATTCTAATTTTGTGAATAAAGAGCTCGGTTTTTTTCATTGTTATTTTCACTTTGCATAGTATTCATTGAATTCCCCCAAAGTAAAATCATCACCATGGTTTGTGTGGAGGAACTTCAGCTTGCACCCTATCTTAATATCCACTGTATCCTAAACCACCTGACTATTGTTTGATTTTTGTTCTGTATCGTGAGTAGACTGAGGATTTTGTAGAGTCTTGTGTCCCCCATGAGCAATAGAAATTATGAGCTCCAACTTAGAATTATTGGTATGATCGATTTGTAGAGGTCACCTTAAACAAGGTCTAGGGTGTTCTCCACATGATTCTTCACTTTCTTAGGTAAAGACATGTTTCACTACTTTACAGTTAGTCAGTTTCCACATGCCTGATCCGAATAATCAATATAAGATATCCCTAACCCCATAATGATTTGAGTGAGCTTTTGCAAAGCCTATAAGCTCTTGTGATCATACCTCACTTTCCATAATCATTCTTATAATGATCCCCTCTTTGAAAAACACAACAGTTATTCAATGTCGAGTATAATATTGTACTATTGAACAGAGAATAACTTAAACCTATCTGGTATGTTTTGGTTATGGTCAGGGATCTTTAAGATGTTTTCATTAGTTTGTATCTAGCAAACAATCTCATCAAGTTTTCTGATGCTGATAATATTGGTTGTAAGGCTTGGGATGAATTACACTCCTATGTGAATAGGTCAAGAACTGATTTTCTAGGTGAATGTGATCATCCAATACCACTCAATGTCAATGATGGAGCCATAAGAAAACATCATGGCCTGGTAGATCCTAAATTTGAGCTCAAAAATATAGTGTGGGGCCTGGTCATCTGGTTTGTACAATCAAGGACATGGTACCAGGGCTCATCTTCATCAGCCTCCTCTTGATCCAATTGTTCGAAGACCTTTTCCTTGAACAGTCAAAAAGGGTTCATCATAGATATTTAGAATTAGTAACTATGTTTCAAACCCTTTCCATAATGATTGTAGGCCCATTTTCATCACCTCAGACTAGATTTTTATTAGACCATATCATCTAACTATGAAAATATTTGGGAAAATGGGAAATTTTTCTATAGTTGAAACATTTATTCCTCTGGGAATCACTACTGATGTCAGATCATGATACATCCCTTCCATTTTATTCATTTTAATCACCATCCATTCACCGTGGTGGTCAGTTATTCTATATTGTGGAGTTGTATTATTTTTTAGAATATCCCTTCATTGGACGACACTCCTTCATCTACAGAACCCACTTCTCCTTGATGAGGATAAGCTTCCCTATAACAATGATGGTGTTTTCTATCTCAAAATAGTACATATCCGATTTGAATATTCCTATTGCCTCTTATATTGATTTTTTCAAGATATTGAGTAGCATCTCAATTGAAATATAAATTTGGGAGAACCTATACGGGAAGATTTAAGAGTAACTCTCAATGAACAAGATTTGTGGATTTGGATCATTGTGTATAGTGACTTGGTTGACCATCCCAGTAATCCAAATTGCTATTTTCCCACAAATTCATCATTGTGGAAATCAATTCCTTCACACTCATTATGAATCTTATGTGCATATTCCATGAAAACTCGATCAGTGTTTATGTGCATGGATTTGATAGTGTCCCAAGATTCCTTGAAACAATCCTTGATAATGATTATGGAGATCATCTCTAGTGGGAAAATACACTCGATGGGCTCTAGTTTCATTCTACCTTTTTAGATATTAGCACCACTAGAGTCAATGTCATCTGACAGTCTGTGTTCCTGAATCATAAATTTCATCATTAATTCATAGTCACTATATTTCATCTTCATGAAGACTGTATATATTTTTGATCCATTGAAATTATTCCATACCTAAAGTACCACCATAGGGTTTTAGATACCATCAATGTGGGATATAGGATGTGATGAAAATTTCTATGAGTGTTGGGGTGATAATTGAGATCTCTATAAAAGAGGGAACTGGTTAGTCTATTCATTAATGGATAATAAATTCATTTCTACAGAGAATTAATTGGTTGGTATATGTGTTTTAGTAGTTGTTTTATATTTTAAAAGGGGTTAATAGTGTGGGAAAATTGGGGGATCTAATATTTTACACTTTATAGAGTCATCATGTTGGCTTGGGAAAGGGAGTACCTATACTCTCAAGTAATTTCATTTTCCTATTATAATATACTTGTAAGTACTATATTATACTTGATGAATACCTACTATATTGTCTCGTTGTTTTATTCATGAATGGGTTGATTATCATTTTGATTTAACATGATGGAAACCCATTTCACCCCACCATATTCCTTATGTAGTCTTGAAACAATGATTATGTAAACAAGAAACTAAGAATGACTTGATATTAGGTAGAAACTCATTATGTTGGTTGATATAGATATTTAGGACTTGGAATCAATGGTCAATATCCTCACACACAACCAACAATGATTAGGGAAGTGTAAAAAGGAGAATGAACAATTAGATAAATATGTCTCCATCCTAGTGTATCTGCTGTAGAAGATTCCCCTCTAAAGGTACGATCCACCAACTGTGAATCCAAAGGGATATGACACACGATTGTGCACCAGGGATGATGATGAAAAATAGGTTAACAATGCAATTCGATACTATATGCACCACAACAATCCAGAGAACCAGTAATCATCACTCGATGGGTAGAACTTCCAGTCTTCATTGAAATAAATACTAGGGGATATATCACTATCACATTTTTTTGAATTCATCAGACTCATTGGTCACTAAAGTTTTCACTCACTAAATTATGTATGAATGAGGTATCTATCTTTTAGTTTACCATACTTTTATATGTTTATCTGGATATATCCCAGTAGGTTTATAAGGAAGAAATAATATATCATTTTAGTGGGTTGTACATTCAAAACCATTATAATTCGTTATGGACCCTTCAAAAAAAGGGATAAGTGCGGGAATATGTGGGAAATTTTGAATATTTATCTTAGTTAAGTCTTTTCTAGCTTAAGAAACAATATACGGGTTCTTTTTTTCATTGGTTTCACATTTAAATAAATAATTATGTATGTATTCATAGTCCAGAGATATGTTTACATGAAATAAGACTTGCATGATATTTGGAACAAATATTTTCAAAGGCACTAGTGCTAAAATTCAAACATGGGGATTATGAGCTTACCAAATTGGTCATGAGAGTGATCTCAGGCCACGGACCATCTTCCTGGGGTTGTACATTCAAAACTCAGCACCACTCTAACCTTATATGAGTCGGTAAGGCTTTGTAGGAAGTTAATGACTAGAGAGTTTCAAACAAACTACTTTAGTTGAGGAAGAGTTTTTCATATTTCTACTCATTAATGGTAGGATTCCATAATAATAGGGTTATATTTTCAGTTTAGACTACCTTTCAACACAATGAATAAATTTGCTAATAAAACAATGATAGTAGTGATACTAGGGGAGGATAAGGGTTACACTTGAGAAGATATAGAATGTGATTGAGATAAATCAGAGCTTCTAGATGAGTTATAATATAAAATAATTGAGCATCGGTACTTGAGTCATTTTTTACAACACAATATCTAATGTTTGATGGATTTTCAATCATGAAAGTTGATCGTAATGTGGGATATATTTCAATTTTATATTTTATTCATAGAATAACTACACCTAACATTATTTCTCCCAAACATATGAAGATAGAGGGGTTGACTATTCATGATTATAGGATCATGAATGTCAACTTGGGTTATTTAAATTGAGTAAATTCTAACGGAGTGTACCAAAATATGAAGTTTATAGACGGTGACTGTTCCTACCACATGGACACTCACATTTTGGTGATCCAATGGAAATAACTCCATATAGGTATCCCATATCTTCAAATATTCAAATAAGTGAAAATCAATTATGATGACATGACAATGATTTGTTAGTATGTGGGTCACAAATTCTTTCTCTAAAAATGGTCACACCATCCATATAGTTTTAGCTCAGTGTGGTTTTACTCTATAACCTATGGGTGAGTTCTATAAAATTATGTACCTTCTAGACCTATTAAATAATATTATTTTGGTATTTGAGGTTTTGAGATAAATATCTGAAGAGGAATCAGGGGAGTTTTGTGGATTTTTTTTGCATAGTAGTGTTGTAGTGTGCAGGCTTATATTTCACTGTAGAGGGGGTTGTGCCATGGAGGATATAGCTACATCATTAAGTTATATTGGTGGTTGTTATGGTGACATATATAGCTCAAATATGGTGTGTAACCCTAGGAAGTGGAGTATTGGTGGTTCTTCCAAGTTCATCATAACTATGTTGTGTATTCTTACTTTCAGGGTGGATTCATAGAGGAGGAATTTTGTTGGTTCTTTTTATTTTTGGATCATTACACTGTATAATCGGTTTGAAGTGTGTCCTTCTACATTGGTATTATAAATCTACGATGTGTCACTTCTTTTGTATCATTGTCCTTTACCTATATTATAGGATATGCGTTTTGGACTATACTCGATTTCTTAGATACATTATTGACCAGAATCATTCTATCATGGTCCATTATCTATACCATGGATTTATCCTCCACCTAGACATTTTCATTATGGTATAGGATGTTGTTTCTTGGTATTCAAATTTATAGACTGCATATAAATTCCCAAACCCCCACAATCCCCTTATTTATTTCATCATTAATTTTATTTCTTTAGCGATTTGTGTTTTTCTTTTAGAGGAATTTCAAGAACATTTTCAGTGGATATGATCCATTAGTTAATGATATATATTTTAGTTATCATAGGTTACATCCCTCCAATGTCCCTTTAGTTTTCTTACAATTTCCTCTATATTTATTCATGTATAGAGGCTTTTAGTCATGGTAATAATTATTTTGGTTGGTATTATTATTAGATATTGATGATGGGTGGTGTGTTCTAGATTTTTATCCCACTTTGGTGTGGTTTGGGCCTTATCAGTTCCCTCTCTTGACATAGTATTCACGTAGTAATTTTTGAACCATTAGGTGAGGTGGGGGATCATGGGACTTATCTTTTATCTTATGTAATTAATATTCTTGAATATTATTATTGTGTTTTACCCTAATATAATACAATGATTTTATTGAGTGTTTTGGTTTATGGGAAAGGGGGGAACACATGGAAAACATTACCACTAGGAATATTTGAATTCAATAGATATGATGACCCATGTACAGTGAGTTGTGAGTGAATTATGTTTTATATACTATTTTTATGTATTGATTTCTATGATGGATGTTTTTTGTTGTGGATTCTTATATTTTTTTCATTTAAAACCATGTCGCCCTTGAAAAAAAATTAATTTCATTAATTAGGTTATAAGGAACAAAATTATATAAAATAGAACATAGAATCTATGTTGCTGAATTTATGTTGTTTAGTACATTGATTGCTGCTATATTAATTTTTCATAGATTTGTTGTAGAGGTCTATAATTATTTAATGAAAGGCTATTATATTGTTGGGGTTTTATTTGATATTTTTAGATTAGTGTTTGATGATCCAATTCATGGATCTAGGATACAATGGGATCGAGGATGAGATTATAATGTTTATGGGATAAAAATTGAATGATATTATATTATCAATTAATATGGTAAAGGTTGTAAATGAAAAATGGTGGGATATTAAAAATATTTTATTGATTGGATGTGTGAATATGCTTAATTAATGTGATGATGGAGTGTTTTATGTCATGAAATGGTACATGAAATGATAACTGGCTGGCTGGGATATTTGATTGGATTTTTGAACATAATGAGAAATGTTTGTTCTATTTGATTATCTTATTCTTTTGTGGAATATATTTTTGATTCATGATTGGAATAATATTTGGATGCTATTATGGGTGTGGTTGTGGGGAAGTGGCATGGAGAAGGGGTGATGATTCGGTGAAATTTCGATGGGCAGTAATGGATTGTGTTTGGAATATGCACACAAGTTGTAATAGTTTAAGCTTATAAGTGTTCCAAATTTAAGAGGATTCATTTTCAATATACAGGAGGAGTTATATGGTGCGATTTGTTTATGGTTGGGGGAGAAAACATGGTTTATGCACTAAATATTCACAATACCTTACTATAGAGAATGTGATAGTGTTGGTGGGGGTGTATTTAGTATGAGGATTTCATTGTAACAACCTGGACACGAACAGCCACCCGAACAGTGTTAAACGGTTCGGGTGTCACTACCTTAGGTGCACCTCCCCAAACACCGAAGGCTGCCGACTTGCAGTGAGGGTCTGATAGGCATATTGGAGAGGTTATACCATCTCGAAGGATAATAATAATGGTACTGGTCTGAGTATAATAGTAAAGATGTAGCAGAATAAAAGACTTAGCAGGCTCGAACAGAACCCACAGAGCAGAAGCATAATAAATCTAGATAAACAGAAGAAGCAGTAAATATAAACCACAACAGTGGAAATAAACACAACAGCATGTTGATAACATGTAACTACTACTGAATAGTAAAATATGCATCCAAAGCAGGTCATACATAACTAAATATAAAGAGGGTTCCAATGGCTAACAAATGGTAACTACAACAAGTATGCATGCTGATACAGAAAATAAATCAAAAAAAGTAATCCCCAGCTAGGTAAGACCTCATGGTCCATACCATCTCCATGAAAAAAATAATGCAGCCTAGATCCTGAATCTGGCCTCTTTCCTGCACGTAAATCCATAAAGTCTTCATTAGTCCCGGAGGGCCCGTGCAGGGTGTGAGACAAATCTCAGTAGGATACCACCCAATGGTGTGTACCTAATATCATTGTTTAAGGAGAAATTTATTTATAAGAAAATACATATATAAAAAAATCAGAAATAAACACTAACTCCACTGGTGCTCAGCAGCCACCATGGAGTGTCACCTGCTTCAGCCAATGCTGGAATCTTTGTCATGTAACCCAGCACCATGTTCCCCCTAACACCACGTGTCTCAAGTACCGACAACTTGAATGCATGCCAAATAAGAAACCTAGAGTAACATCGATTTCTGTCCTCAAATAATAATCAGAGGGACAACGATGTCTGCCCTCAAATAAATATCCATAGGGATTGTGATGTCTTCCCTCAAACAAGGTATTCAGAGGGACTGTGATGCCTGCCCTCAAATAATAGCGACCCTCGACCCCCAACTCGATAGCCTCAACGCTATCCCCTGAAGTCTCCTCACCTCCCAAGTGGCTTCCTATGGCAAGCACCCCCAAACCCAAGTACCTAAACAGCTTCTTCGGGGAACTCTACCCACATGAGTGATCAAAACCACCTCATCACAGAGTATTTCTTTGTGCACACTACTAAAAGATTTGGGTGAGTGGTAATCATCAAAATAGTGGCCAATCCACTAACACATCTGACACCTCGTGTCCCTGTGACCATGCTGCTCAAGTATGATGGCCTCGCTATCCATGTAACTCGGTCCATGCCCAACCTGACAGTCATACAACCTCAAGCCAACATCCATGATGCCCAATCCCGTGGTCAAAACCACCCAGCGTAACCCGTACCATGACGAACCTGTGATCAACATCACTCAAGAATATCCGGGCCATGACCAACACCACCCAAAGGGTCCAGTAGATGCAATTATGCAATTGCATAGATCACATATTTCAACAGAAAACATAAAAAGGCAAAACAAACTAAACAGTTGAATTACACTATGCATGGTGTTGTCCCATACCCGCATTGAGGTATTAAATGAATTTAACAATTTATATCATGCTTAAAAAATTAAACTCAATAGTTTATAACAATATAATTCTAATTTAACTATTTTGTTATCCCCCGGCCAAAATGCCCCAATGAGCTACGACCCCATGCCCGACCCCACTCAAGCAAACATGGTAATAGGGCAAACCCAAAGGCATCCTAGAGGTCCAATAAACAATTCAATATGAAACAGCAGATAAAACGAGTCCTGCTCAAAATACTCGAAAACGCGCCGAAGACAGCCTTACCCAAAAGACCACGAAAACACAAAAAGAGGTATGAACCACCTACCTGTGACTCGTACGATGATACTCCTATGATAACAACATCTATTTCAGTCTAAAACATGGTAGATATACAAAAGAATCCAAACCACTCAAACCCCTATAACTTATTCTAGAACAGAAATCAAACAAAACAGACCAAGAAGAATTGAGGCCTTACCGAGTGGGTTTCGATGGAACAATCCGTGATCAAAACAGAGATCGGATGACGATCCGGGAAGAGGATGAAGCTCCAGCCAGCTTGGTTCACGAAACTGGGTGACACAAGGTGTTCTTCCTAAAAAACGAGGCTACTGCCTGTTTTAGCGAAATAAAGAAAGTACATGGCATGTAGTTTATGACTACACAATATGTATATCATTGAACTGTTCATTTGGTGGCTGTCATTCCGCCGACTTACATTACGAACCTGCCGACATGAGTACATGGCATGTACCTATGGGTACATGGTGTGTACTTGTTTTCCCTTCTCTTTCTCACCGACTTACCCACATGCCATGTATATCTCTCATACACGACTAGACTACATGTGTGTCCTATGTGAACATGGTGTGTTCCTAGTTTAAACAATTCTACCCGGCCAACAGGCCTATACACCACGTGTGGCCTCCACACTTTCAAGGGTACATGGCGTGTCTAAAACTACACGTTGTGTAGTAAGAAATTTTCTACATGTTTATCAAATGACATGTACTCGGCGAGCACATGACCGGTTACTCACTTAACATATACACGGTGTGTACTTAAGGTACATGGCCTATAGTCTGGAAATTTCTAGAAACGGCCCATTTAATCCAGTTACCTTGGAAACAAGTCAAAAATTCAAACTGGGTCGGCATTTTGACCAGTTCTAAAAACCTGGGTTCTTACAATCTCCCCACCTTAATATACCTCATCCTCGAGATATCAAACGTATCCCAGAGATGGAACTAAACATACCACCCCGAACAAAGCAACCTAGACTCCCCAGTCTCAAAGGTCCCGACTAAATTCCTCAAGGGGGATCCCCACATTAGGAATCGCCTAACCCGATCTCAACCCAATAGAACTCAAAGAAAACACATCTTACTAACCTATTTCCTGGATGTATAGTCCTTACACGTGATTCATCGTCACCCATGCGCCTCATTGGTGCTCTTGTGTCGTCCCCGACACCCAACTTATCTCGCACCGCATCAGTGTGCGCCTCCACGAGGTCCTGCATCCCATGGTTTCTCAAAACGAACCTGGTGCATTGAACCTCAGGTAACCAGCATCACTGATGCGTTGATGCTCACAGCACCTCAAGTAACCCGCATCCTCGATGCCCCGATGCTCACAGCACCTCATGTTACTCGCATCCTCGATGCCCCGATGCCCACGACATCTCAAGTAACCTGCATCTTTGATACCCTGATGCTACCTATGTCATACATACATACATATATATATAACAATGTATATTCAAAGTAGATAAGGAAAGTAGTAAAAGGAAGAACATAACTACTACCCTTATTCTCCCCCACCGCAATTGTGCCCCATGGCATCCCGACCTCATGGCCTCCCTACCCACCCTTCAACAGGGCCATGTATCAAAAGTATCGCGGGCCATGCCTGTCCCGAAAACAAACGTTGTCTCAAACAGATGACTGAGTCACCCAATACTAGTTATCAAAATCACCTCAACCAATAGTAACAACCTGCTCTCCAAAAATCCAGACCCAAATATCCTGCCACATGCTATTGTACAAATATAAAGCATGGCATACACATTGAAACTACATGCAATTATATCAGGAGTTTCACCTTTAACATTTCAAAGCATATAAGCATGGAAATTGTTTTTTATTACGATGGTATTATCACTTCACAAATCATATGTGCAAATATGAAATTGAAATACCCTAAAAAACGTGTCTATCAAAATCCAAGAAAATAAGCCTTGCCATACCAAGCCAAGGTCCAAGTCTCCCTTACCATACTGGTCAAGGGTTAAATATTAAAATCAAAAACACCACACAATAAGTGATCCATCGAGGTGCAAATCAAATAAACTCTAATCTGATAAAAAGAAAACAACAATTTCCACCCATTGCAACTTGGTCCATCCCACGTACCTGGGGCTTCAGGCCCCCAAGCACAAGCTAGATACTCATTTCCAGTAAAACCAATATTTAGTCTACCATATCCCAAATAGTAAAACCAGATGAAATAAAAAATAAGTATCAATGTCATTAATATCTAGAGTAAAATGCTGCTACTAAATCCCTATGAAGAACTCCTTTGATAGAACTTTGTAACGACCTGGTCCTGAACATCCACCCGAACAGTGCTAAATGGGTCAGGTGTTAATACCTTAGGCGCACCTCCCCAAATTCCAAAGGCTTCCGACTAGCAGTGAGGGTCTGATAGGTATAATGGGGAGGCTATAGCCTCTCAGAGGATAATAATAATGGTACTGTTCCTAGTATAACAGAAAAGATGTAGTAGAATAAAAGACTTAGCACACTCAAACCAGACCCGAAAATCAGAAGCATAATCAATATAGAAAAACAGCAGAAGCAGAAAATATATATCACAGCAGCAGAAATAAACACAACATCACGCTGATAACATTTAACTACTACTGAATAGTAAAACATGCATCCAATGCATGTCATATATAACTAAATATAAAAAGGGCGCCAATGGCTAACCAACAGTAGCTACAACAAGTAAGCATACCGATACAGAAAAAAACAAAACAATGTAAACCCCAGCTAGGTAAGACCAAAAGGTTCATACCATCTCCATGCAGCAACTAATTCACCCCAACTCCTGAAGATGGCCCCTTTCCTGCACGTAAATCCATAAAGTATTCTCATGTCCCAGAGGGCCCATGCAGGGTGTGACACAAATCTCAGTAGGATACCACTAAATGGTGCATACTTAATTTAAGTGATTAAGTAGACATTTATTTATAAGGAAATAAATAAATAGAACAATGCAAAAATAAACACTAACTCCACTGGTGCTCATCAGCCACCATGGAGTGTCACCATCTTCGGCCAACGCCGGAATCACTGTCATGTAACTCGGCACCATGTTCCCCCTAACACCACGTGTCTCATGTACAGACGTCCCGAAGGAACACCTAAGAAGTAACCCAAAGGAACAATGATGTCTGCCCTCAAATAATAACCGGAGGGAAAGCGATGTCTTCCCTCAAATAAATAGCCTGAGATGCAATGATGTCTATCCTCAAAAAAGGTATTCGAAGGGACATCGTTATCTGCCCTCAAATAATGGTGAGACTAGACCCCCCAACATGATATCCTCCACACTATCCCTTGAAGGCTCCTCACCTCCCATGTGTCTTCCTATGGAAAGCACCCCCAAACCCAAGTACATAAACCACATCTACGAGGGCTTCTATCGACACGAGTGGTTAAAATCACCTCATCACGGAGTATCTCTGTGTGCACACTACTTAATGTTCTGGGTGAGCGGTAATCCCAAAAATATTACCCAATCCACCAACACATCTGACACCTCATATCCCGGTGACCATTCAACTCATGTTTGATGGCCTCACCATCCATGTAACCTGGGCCATGCCCAACTTGACAGTCGTACTGCCTCTAGCCAACGTCCATGATGCCCAATCCCATGGTCAAAACAACCCAATGTAACCCGGACCAAGCCCAACTTGTTATCATCATCACTCAAGAATATCCAGTCCATGCCCAACACCACCCAAAGGGTCTAGAAGATGCAATTCAACAATTGTGTATATCACATATTTCAACAGAAAACATAAACAGGAAAAAAAACTAAATAGTTGAATTGCACTATGCAAGGTATTGTCCCATACCAGCACTGTGGTCTTAAATGCCTCAAACAATTTATATCATGCTTAATAAATTTAACTGAACAGTTTATAAAAATATTATTCAAATTTAACCATTTGGAATCCCCCTGCCAAAATGCCCCGATGAGCTACGACCCCGTGCCTGGCCCCACTCAAGAAAAACTCGTAACAGGGCATACCCAAAGGCATCCCAGAGGTCGAATAAAAATTTCAATATGTAATAGCAGATAAAACATGTCTCGGTCAAAATACTCGAAAATGCTCTGAAGACCCTGTTACCCACAAGACCACGAAAACACAAAAATATGTCTTCACCACCTACCTATGAATTTTACCATGCTACTCCTCTGATAAAAGTCTCCAATTCAGTCTATAATGTGGTAGATCTACAAAAGAATCCCAACAGCCCAAACCCCTATAACTCACTCTAGAATAGAAATGAGTCAAAACAGCTCAAATGAAATCGAGGCCCTATCGAGGGGTTCCGATAGAACAATACATGATCAAAACGGAGTTCGGATGACGATAAAGGAGGAGGTTAAAGCTCCGGGTAGCATGGTTCGCAAAACCAGGCGACAGAAGGTGTTCTGCCTAAAAAATGTGGCTACTGCCCATTTTAGTGAAAAAAGAAAGTACACTTCATGTAGTTTAGGACTACATGCCGTGTATATCATTTAACTATTCATTTCGAGGTTGTAATTCCACTAACATACTTTTAGAACCTGCTGACATGAGTACACGGCGTGTACCTATGGGCAAACCGCGTGTACCTGGACTCCATTCTCTTCCTCACCAACTTACCCACATGCCATGTATATCTCTCATACACTGATAGACTACACAGCATGTCCAAAGTTAACACGACGTGTTGTTTGATTAATCAAATCTACCCGATGAACATGCCTACATGCCATGTGTGGGCTCCACATGGTCAACGGTATATGGCATGTCTAAAACTACATGTCGGGTAGTAAGAAATTTTATACACAGTCACCACACGTAATGTACTAGGTGAGCACACTGCTGGTCACTCACTTAACATATAAATGACATGTACTTAAAGTACACGGTGTGTAGTCTTGATATTTCCAGAAACTGCCCATTTAATCTAGTTTCCTCGGAAACAAGTCAAAAATTCAAATAGGGTCAGGATTTTTACCCCTCATAGAAACTCGGGTTCTAACATTCATGAAGTTGATGTAATGTGTTTTTTAATTACCCTATCTATGGATGGTTGGGATGTGGTGAAATTGTGGTGATTTTAGTGATTTGGATGCAGATGTCTGATGATGAATATGTTGATATGTGGAGATTTGGGGATGAGATTTAAGATGTAGGTATTAATGGTTGATGACATTTTTCTGATGTAGTTTCATAATTGTGTCCCTACACTTAATGAGGAGGTGATCCTACCAAATTTCTACTAGTTTGATTGGGATTAACCTTGAGTTGATAGGTTTGAGTGGTAGTTAATATATTATAAACTTGATGATATTGAATGATGTTAATTTTTTTGATGGTGATTCTCATAATGGAAATATTTTGAGGATAGTATTCATATTAATGGGTGTTGGAGCTTTGATGATGGGTTAGTTAGTTTGGTGAATGTGGATTATTGGTTATTGTGTTTCTTGTGCCTCTAATTTGATGGATTATAGTCATGATTTGATATAATTATTGTTGGATTATGTATTTGTATGTTCTTATTCTTTCTTGGTTGGTTTCAATATTTATTATTCATTAAAATTTATTGAACATGGATGATGATCTGTTTGGAGGGATGATCCTAATCTGTATTCCCAAGTGCTCACCCCACAACATTTTTCTATTTTTTGGAGGCTGAATTAACAAAATTAAGAAATAATATTCACATAGATACTGTGGATCTTAAGTTTTAGTTATTGCATTATTTTGGATTTATTTCATTTTTTCATATAGTTTTTTTGTTATTAGGAAGTTTTATACCTTTTTTATTGTATTGAAAAAGCTTGGTGGTTGGTTATATCTTTTTTTCAAGGAATTAAGAGGGTAATTCCTCCCATTTGAGTTTTTTTATACCCTTAGTGATATAATCCAACCCATGGCCTATTAGATGTGAGATTCAGGGTTAATTTCCCCACATACTCTATTTTCAGGCTAGGATGGGTACCTTTAGGGGAAGGTGGTCATAATAGAGTGGTATAAGTGGTTTCAGTTGAGACATATGTTGGAGGTTGAAGTTAGGTGTGGGTAAGGACCTCATAACAATGGTTTGTCATGAACCGCTATTCAATTAATGTTTTATTCTCCTAAGAGTGTACCATAGTGTCACAACCTAGGGTCGATCGCAAGGTGGCAGTTGCAATACACATTCTTTATATTGTCACTGTTATTGTTTAACTAATATAAAACTAGAATATATAATATATATGGGGGGATTTTAAATTATGAATGAAATATAAATATTATATATAATAACTCAATGTAATCACAAAATGATGTTATAAGAAAGAAATTATGCAATTGTTCTTGGGAGTTTATGGTGGTTGAAATCATTGTTTAAAAGAATTCCCGATATTCAATTCCATGTAGTGATCAAGACCTGTCACACTACACCTTCTGGTTTGAAATGACATTACCCCATACTGATACCTAAACATACATGGTAATTTTCTTCATTAGTAAAACTAAGATTCCTCTTTTTTGACCATCACAGTCAATGACATGCTCCACCGTATGCACAACAAAAATAAAGAAGGGAAGGAAAATAATAAACAAGAAAAAGAATTCATACGATGGTGAAAACAAGGAGACTGCTCACATAATAAATTTAACCATAACCAACATTCATAGAATTGAATAAGGAGATTTGAAATTAAAGAACAATAAAATTCAATCGATCCACCATTCCCTCTCATGATCAAGAGTCGATTTTCGTACTTTATTTTTAATAGAGGTGAGAAGGGAACAATGGTGGGAGAACACATAAAATAAATAAAATGGAAGAAGTGAGATATGAATAATTAGAATAAACTGATTTATATTAAAAATATGAATAAAAATTACATAAAAAAGCCCCACCTTAGCCCCCATGGAATGGCTATATCATAAACTGTGATAAGGGACACATATTTATAGGGAGAAGGGGTGACGAATTCACACATAAAACATTTAATCCGATTGTTTCCACGTGAATAGGCCCTTCAATAACCGAATCTATAATAGATATCTTCACAAATGATGTTTCATAATACCTCCTCCATTTGATCCCCAAATTTGAGCTTCATTGGTCTCTCTTAGAAGGAGTTATGAATTTAATATTAATGGTTTGTCTTTGGAGGCAGCTTCTAGGAAGCTTCCTTCAAAATGATGTCATTCAATGGCCATCATAATGGATTTCAAATGGTATGAAATTAAATGTGTGAATGTAAATTGGACTCTTAGTCTATATACAAGTATAATCTCATCATTTGGGGGTGTTTAGGACGATTTATGTTTCCGCTACCGAGGCGAGGTCCACGTAGTCCGCCTGGAAAAAATGTCAACTTCATTGATTTTTTGGGCCTCAAGATGCATGAATCTGACCCTGGTCTTGAAGAGAAAGATGATTTCAATAAAATAACGGTTCAAAGAAAATTTGAATTGAAGAATTTGGAACTATATTTTATGTGAAATGACCAAAATAACCCTATGATATAAATCTGTTAAAATTACTGAATTAAGCCATTTTTGCATTTAATCTCAAAATAACACAAAAACCTAAATATGTATCAATTTCCCCTTAAATAACACTATGGTGGGTTTATAAACCTTAAATTACTGTATAAAATATGTGAAAAAATCAGCTTCATCAATCCCTCACACTTAAGAATCACACACCTGAGCAATTATCGTAAATTCGAATAAACATTCACATAGCAATCAAAAATGAGAAAACACCCATGATCTTATCAAACACAGAATTTCATCATATCTCTTATATGAAAAAAAATTCCGTTCATTTTCATTCCAATAATTTAAATTTGTTCAAAATCATAAATCCATCCATGGATAAATCACAACCTACCTCACATTGAATTTTATGTCACTCTTCAATCAAGAGAAATTAATTTAGGAGTTATGGTAATATTTGAAAGTTTCATGTATCACTATAGGCTTGTGACTATTCTCATTTCTCCACAGCATGAAAAATTAAAAATAATTCAATCATGAGGGATTTCATCAAAGGATCAAATGGCTCTGTGGCTTTGGGTTGGTGGATAAATGATTTAAAATTTCAAGGATAGAAATAGAAGGTTTGACTCTTAGGTACAATGCATGAATAATCAATTGAAAACACAGAAAATTCCTCACTCAATCCTCCTTGAGAATGTGAAACAAAACACCAGCCACATTTCTTTGACATAGGACATGAGCCAATAAATTATTACAATGAATGACATCATCCATGTTATTTTCATTTTTTTTAAATCTCTAGAATGTCACAACTTTTAATTTCTTTTTTTTAAATCTCTAGAAAGGCACTGCTTTATTTTCCTTTTTGTAAGCTCCAGAAAGACACACCTTTTATTTTCTTTTTTTAAGGATATCATAATGAGACAAATGAAGAATTATGAACGTATGAGTCATGCCCAATGATTTTATTTCCCAAAATGTTGACGCACACCTCACAACAACCATCAATGAAACAAATCACAATAAATACACATGAAAGGCCCTTCCCCCACACTCAAACATGAAATATCTATGCAATAATACCAAGAGAATGGCTATGTAAGGATAAATTAGCTTGTACTGTGGCTTAAAACTATAAGGTAATTCATGGAATCTAAGCACTAATGAAGGATACATGTAAAGGTAGGTCTCATAATAATATGTGGCTAGAAAAAGTAGTGCCTCAATCATATTAAAAACATTAAATGAAATCCAATGCTTCAAAAGAGAAAAATCACAAATTCTAGTTCTCACAGAAAATCCATGATTCCCTCAAGAAAGTGTGGGTATTAGAAAGAATATGTCAAAGTGGTTTAGAATACCTCACCGGATGGGAACAGTATTTTGAGTCAGGGTTTCATGGATATTGATTTCAAAAATTAGTTATACTCAAAAATATGAATGAAAATATAATTCAAGGAAAATATTTTTCACATCAACAATCATTTAAAATAATTTTTTTTCAAAAATAATTTAAATTTTCTCAAAATTAATTAATGAGTGAAAAGTGATCAGAATATTCAATAAATCATAAAGTTCCTAAAAATGAAAAAAAAGAAAGAAAACAACTAAGATGGTTGAAACCCCCCCCCCCCCCCCCACACACTTAAATTTCAATACCCTAAATTTTTTCTTGAAAAGTTTTAAATAAGGGGATAAAAACTAAAGAGAAGGAATGACACAACCTGAAATTATTTTTGAGTGGTAGATTTGAGTTAGGCTCCAAATTTCTACGACTTCTTCCTAAAATGAAATAAATAAAGAAATGAATTTTAAAAATAAAGAAAAATAAATATAAATCAGAAAGTGTAGGGTAATTCTTGTTTTGACCCCCAAGAGGGTGATAGGTTTGTAGTGCCCCTAGTAAAGCAGTTGCAGCAGGATAACCCCAATCTAAAGGTGGATGGGGTTTCTTACTTAGATACCAGCACAAATTATTTCTCCTGACATCCGTTAGTGGATACCAGAAGTGAGAACCCCCGTTGAAAAGAAAAATATCCCCAGCCCCCAAAAGATATGAAAGATCGAATTTGAGTTGTAGAGGGGGAGGGAAAAGAATAAAGGGGTGCTCCCTATTTTGATCATTTGGAGGAGTGGTGTCCAATGGTAGATAATTTAGTATACTAGGAAGTGTATTCTATTCTAACTCAAGTTCACAAATTGGTTCTTCAATTATTTCTTCTTTTGTGGGATTATCATAAAATGCACTAATGCATAACTCGACATGAACCTCCATTCTCTCCTCAACATGGGGGCCTTCTTCTACTTTATTAAAAGCCTACAGTAGTAGTGATGAATCTAAAATTTCAGAATAATGGATATTATATTGAAATTCAGAATTAATGAAATTTGAATAAAATGAATGCTCAAAAATTAAAACTCTCTAAAAAAATTCAGCTTTAGAACCCTTTTCCTCAAGCAAGGCAGCTTGGAACTCATTCGTTGGAGAGAGAAGTGGGTCCTAAAGTTTTTCTTCAACCTCATCAACATCTTCATTAAATGTTGCTGGAACAAGCATTTCATTCTCCTCATATTGTATTTTTTTTTCATTCCATCGATAAGACTTTAACATCTTCAACTTGGGCGGCCAACGATGATATCATCTTTCATGCTTTTTCCAACATTATTCAATTCTCTTAAATTATCAAGGCATTTTCTTTCAATTTATGAGAATTTTATTCTAATTATTGGGAATTTTCAAGAATTTGAATATTTAATAAATCTTCCCTTCTTTTGATACCATAAAAGTTGTCCACATGCCAATAATTTCAAAAATTCCCATAAAAATCCATATGGGCTGATAAAATGAATGATATGGAACAACGATCTTTTTTTATTTTTTATTAAAAACAGTATGTGTAAGCGCTTGGCCTCCTAAGAAACAACATAAAATTGATAACAATGGTTTTTTGTGAACCACTATTCAATTAACGTTTTATTCATATAATAGTGTACCATAGTAGAACAACCTAGGGTCGATCGCAAGGAGGCCGCTTGCAACACACAGTCTTTCTATTGTCACTATTATTATTTAACTAATATAAAACTAACATATATAATATATATGGGGGATTTAAAATTATGAATGAAATATAAATATTATATATAATAATTCAATTCAAACACAAAATGATTTTTTATGAAAGAAAGAAGGAAATGTTTCTTCGGAGTTTACGGTGGTTGAAATCATTGTTTAAAAGAATTCTCAATATTCAATTAAATGTAGTGATCATGACCTGTCACACTGTACCTCCTTGTATGATATTTCATTACCCCATACCGAGACCTCAGCATATAGGGTAATTAACTTCCTTAAGACAACTAAGATTCTTCTTTTATGACCATCACAATCAATGACATGCTTCACCGTATGTAAGACAAAGATAATGAAGGGAAGGAAAATAATAAACAAGAAGAAGAATTCAGACGACAGTGAAAACATGGAGACTGCTCACATAATAAATTTAACCCTCAACAAAATTCATATAATTTAATAAGGAGATTAGAAATTAAAGAATAATAAAACTCAATTGATCCACCATTCCCTCCCTCAAACAAGAGCTTATTTTAGTCATCCTTTTTTAATGGAGGTGAGAAGGGAACAATGGTGGGAGAACATATTAAAAAATAAAATGGAAGAAGTGACATATGAAGAAGAAGAATAAATGAATGTATATTAAAAATATGAATAAAAAATAGAGAAACAAATCTCCACCTTATCCCCCTAGGAATGGCTATATCATGAACTGGGAGAAGGCACACATATTTATCGGGAGAAGGGGTGGCGAATTCACAAATAAAAAATTTAATCTGAAGGTTTCCACATGGATATGCCCTTCAGTGACCGAATATATAATAGGTTTCTTCAAAAAATTTGTTCCATAATGTCTCATCCATTTTCTCACAAACTTTTAGCTTCCTTGGACTTGAATAAAAGGAGTTATGAATCTAATATTGGTGGTTTCCTTTTTTGGAGGTAGCTTCCAAGAAGCATCCTTCAAAATGTTGTCATTCAATGGCCTCCATAATTGATTCCAAATGGTATGAAATTAAATATGTGAATGAGAATTGGATTCCTCATCCATATCCAAGTATAATTGCATCATTTGGAGGTGTTTAGGCCGATTTATGTTTCCGCTACTGAGGTGGGGTCCACGCAGTCTTCCCGGAAAAATTGGAAACTTCATTGGTTTTTTTGGGCTTCAAGATGCATGAATCTGACCCTGGTCCTGAAGATAGAGATTATGGAAATAATATTATGGTTCAAAAAAAATTATAATCACAGAATTTGGAAAAATATTTTATTAGAAATGACCAAAATACCCATATGATAAAAATATGATAAAATGCAGAATTAAGACATTTTTGCATTTAAGCTCAAAATAACACAAAAACCAAAATACATAACAATTTCCCATTAAATAATGCTATGTTGGATTCATAAACCTTAGATTATAGTATAAAATATGTTGGAATAATAGCTTCATCAGGACTGTATGGGAATGATAGGGAAATAGTTGAAATTAAGTCTCATATGTGATGTGGATCAGGGAGACCAGCTAGGACATGAATATTTTAGGGACCATTGTGATCTGATGAAAGGAATTTGAAAACATACTAAACATGTTTTAGAGGAAGTGAAACCATTTTAGGGATAAATTATAGGGGGGGGGGGGTACATGCATCATAGTCCTTAGATGCATTGGAATTTACATTTTTATATTTATGCATGTTTCTCTATGACCAAGATTTAGTTGATAATAATTTTTCATCATTTAGTAAATTGGATATATAAATTGAAAGGAAAAGAGTAAAATTGGGATTAAATTTCTTTATTTTTTTTAAATAATTTTTTATATTTGAAATGTGTAATTCCTCACTTGTTATAACAAACACCATCATGAATTGAATTTTTTTACACTTTTAAAGTTCATATCAAGTTAAACCATTTTCAAAATGCTTAGGATTGTTACCAAAGCATGCTGATGATATTTTATTGTGAATATCTACTGGATTTATAGAACCTCAAAAAAATTGTTACCTTTAGTTTATTTAATATTGGAATACTGAAATAAATTATTTTGAAACAATTTTTAAGAGTATCCAAGATCTTGTGTAAGTTTGTATTTCATTATTTTTTTTCATTCATGATGTATCATAATAATGTGTTATTGAATCACTGTAAAACTCAGTTTTGAATATTTAAAATATTATTTTTTTTAAAATACCATCATGATTATTTATAATTTATCTAATATATGAAAACTTTGTTATGAATAACTTGCTCATAAATTTTTAGCATGACTGTAGTTTAGTTGTATTAATCCATTTATATGTTGTATGTATGTGTTGAAAAGTTATCACAATGTTAAAATCTTTGTGTCTTTTTTTGGATGTTATAAAATGATAATTATTCCAATAAGTAAATGTTTGAAATTTTATTTTTACAAATTTAAAATCTATCTCATTTTCCATGAATTATTAAGAGTCTTCTTACGGAAGAATGTTTATATGTATACATTTAACATAGATATGTGAATGAAATACCATGTTTTATAGTTCTGATCATGATATATGGATTACATGTCAATAGAATTTATTATAAGGATAGATTTTGATTGTTTTAAATTCATAGAAAATGATAAACATGATTTCTGGTAACACAGTAATCATTGGTACTATTTACATGATTGAACCTGTTTTTTCATGACTAAAAAACATAACTTTATGGTGATGAAATAAGTTTTCATCACATTTTAAGCCATTAGTAGTTTATTAGTTGCAGCATGCTTATTGTTGAAAACATTTTTTCATATTATTATGAAATTTATAGTATTTAAATATTTTTCATGTATCATGTTCATTATGTTTTATTTATTTTTATAAGGAATGTTATGCACTCATCAGGTTAAATTAAAATATGAATTTAAAATCATGTTACCTTTATTTTGGTGTATAAGCATGTTTTATTGAGTGATGAAATGTTTAATTATTTTTTAGTTTGATCATTTAAATCATGACTCGTAGTGATACAATATGTGAAATTTAATTTTTTGATCCTTATCCATGTTTTATTCTGTAATGTAAAATCATATCCCCTTTGTGATAAAAAAAATGTCAGAATTTTTTTTAGAATAAACACCTTGATTTAAGAGAATTTATCTTGTGTAATTTTTTTTGTTTAACTTGGTCATAGGTTATAATTATTTAAATGAATGGAATTATTATTCCATTAAGCTGAATAAGAAAATGTTGACTGTTGTTTATGGATGATTTATTTTATTATTTTTTTCATTGAAGAGTTGATATGCCTTGATAAAAACATATTTTCAAATTAAAAATTGGTGTTTTAAAGATATTTTATGAATAATATTCCTCATACTAAATCATAAGCCATTAATATTTTTGTTTATTAACATTGGAACCGTGTGATCATTGAGATAATGTTTCTTAATATTGTGATAAGGTACCCATGATTTGAATATTTGTTGTGTTATGGTTTTATTTATGGGATCACCTACATCCCATAAACAGTTAACCACTTAATGTATTTAAAAAAGGAATTTTGGGATTTTTTTAAAATGATTCAAATGAACTTACTTACAACTTCGATTTTTTTTTAAAGAAGTGATTGGTAGATATATATTGTTTATTCGGTTTTTTGTGATTGATTTTATGTTGGTGGTGTGTGTTGTTTATTAAATAATATTAATTGATGGAAAAACCTTCATCTTTAAGAAGAATTGTATTTATGAAATGTTTTAAAACTATTTGGGTGAGTTAGGAACACCCAAAGAAGACAATATTTTGATGTGGTGGGTGGGTTCCCATGATTTGTGTTCTTGATGACATGTTTTGTTATTTTTTTGGAATTTTTTGGCTTCAGTTATATATAGGATTGAGTGGTGTTGTGAATGATTATGTTAAATAGAGGTCCAATGTATCTTATGTGAGATGGTGTGGTGTTGTTCCTAATAAAGGATAGTGATGTAGTTGAGTATGGTGTTTTGTAGAATAGTTAATATAGATTGATTCTCTTCTTATGATGCATTAATATTCCATGTGTGTTTATTGTATATCGTTTTTCATTTATTATAAAATTGTTTTCTATATGAATGAATTTTTTTTAAATTCCATTGAGGTTTTGGATGTGGGAAAGATAAATAAATATCTTGGTATAGATCCTTGTTGAAATTCCTTAGGTAAGAAGTGCCAAATTTCATCAATTGTCCTCTAACCTCATAACCTAGTATTGGTTGTAGAAGGTTGCGGGTTATTTTGGGGTAATGAATACCCAGGAATGAATATGAGTTTATTTGGTCATTATATTATTTTAGAAGTCAGATAAATTATGTTTGGACATGAAGTGTGATGATCTGGGAGAGTTGTCTTGGGGAATATTTCATGAATTATTCAGAAAAGTTTCATTTCTTTTGTGTATATGTGTGATCATTTGAAGAATGTTTTTTAGATATTTTAGGTGATGAGAGTGTGAATAGATTTCTAGTAATCATTATAGATTTGATTATTCAGTTTTCACATTTTTTTAAAAGTAGAGTAGATGGTCATAAATTTTTGAATCCGCTTAGAGACCAGAGGTTCAGTAATCCCTCAAGACATTTCAGTTTCTTTATTTAAAAACATTGAGAGATTATGTAGAGATCAGAGAAAAAGTATTTTCCATGAATAATGGTTCCAGTTTAGAATCATCCAAGATGGTTGTAATTGTAGAGTTTAATTCATTGGGTTTTGTATCTCAAAATTTTAGGGGGAAGAGAGTGAGACAATTAGATGAGAATATAGTGTGGATTAGAACGCTAATGGTGTGTAGATCATAGTTTTATTATGTATAGTGAGATGGTCTATTTTTTATGTAATATTATAGGGCACCATAACTACGACTGTCTCAAGATTTAGTATGTATCTCAGTCTTTTGTGGATAGTTATATGAGGGATAATGTCTTGGTTGAGTTCTAGTCCTTCTACATAAACACTGTAATGATTGTTTTTTCAAACTATGATGCATTATTTGGAAAATTTAACTATAAATGTTTCCATGAAATCTTCTGCAACATTATTTTTCAAATCAAATGATATTTTTTAAACAATATGAGGAATTGTTTTATTACTCTATGGATATATTGAAACATTTTTATGGTCGAAGGAGTATTTAAAAAACATTGGTCCTAAAATAGGAGGATGTTTCCAGTTTGGGTTCATCCGGTGGTGGTGATCTATTTGAGAGGTATTTCTAGAAGATGTGAGGGTGTTTTGTAGAAGTTTTGTTGGAGGATAATGGGATGGATCTTGATGATATTGTTTCTAGTTGGATTGATCTATTTGAGATGTATCTTTTGAGGGACTGTTTTGGTGGGGGTTTTATACCTCATAGGGTTTGGTTTTGATTCCTGAGTATGAGAATAATTTTATAGGTTGTTGATGTAATGGTCTATACATTTTGGGAATGATAGATTTTCTGTTTTAGGTGTTGGTTGTTCGTAGGGAAGTCTCAAAGGATCAAGTATGGGTGTCAATCTAAAGTATATACAGTGGAATAGTGTTGTGGAATAGAGGATTATGTTTCCCTATAGTGGGGGTTTATGGAATTGTGAATAGAGGTATACTATAGAGTCTTAATGTTGGTTGGTATGGCATTATATAGTGATTGGAAATAGTGTGAAGCTATTGGAAGGGGAGTATTGGTGGATCTTTATATTTCATTATAGTTGTGGTGTGGCTTCTTAGTTACAGCCTAGAGTCCAGGAGGATCAATTTTTTCTATATTACCAATTTTAGGCGCATTGCACCATAAGGATAGTTTTTGGTGTGACCTTCTTCTTTAGCATTATAATTATATAACATTGTGGTTATTTTAAATTCTATTTCTTATCCCACTTCCTAGAATATTTTTCATGTACCACGATATGATTCTAAAACATAGATTTGAACAAACCTATTGTGGTGTGGTTGCTTCATTTTCATCATGGTTTTATATCACACCATCTCCATTATGTTGTGGTATATGTTATTACATTGTGGTATTTTAATTTCTAGATTGACTAAAAATTTATAAACTCCCTTAAACCCTATATTTCATCCATTTTTTCTCTCAGTTCTTGGATGGTCTATGTGGATCAATTAGAGGTCATTCAACCCCATTTGAGAAAATTTTATCCTTGGTTTTAAGATATTTGTTTCATTAGATCATAAATGAGTTCCCTTCCTCCCGTATTTAAATTTTTTCCTAGTTCATCAATCATTCTTTATTTGGAGGGGTTTGAGTTTGTAGGAACAACTAGTTTGGGTAAATTTATTTATGGAGTATGATGGGTGGCTGGTGTGTTCTAGGTTGGTGACCCCTTATTTTGGTAGTTCTAGCTCTGTGGGTGTCCTATCATCATCTCATCATCTCATGGTGGTTTGAGATGTGTTGGCTTAGGTAGTGGATCTCAACACGTATCATTTATATTTTATGTGTAATATTCTTGAATATGATAGTTATGTTTTCTACCAAGTATACTGGTGTGATTTTGTTGGGTGTTTTGGTTAATGGGAACAGGGAGAACACATGGAAAACTAAACCTCTATGAATATTTGAACTTGGTAGGGATGATGAATCGTGTATGGAGAGTTAGGTGTGCCTTATGTTTTCCATACTATTATGATGCATTGATTTATATTATAGAATTTTTTTCTGGCTACTTGTTATTTATATAATTTAAAATCATCCCACCCTTGTATATAGATAAATTAATTAATGATGGTAATAAGGGACAGAATTTTTGAAAACAAAACATAGAATATGTGTTTATGAATTTTTTAATGTTAATACTATGATTTCTATGATGTTAAATTTTCATAAAGTCAGAGGAGAAATATTTAATTATTTAATTGAAGGTTTTTTTTTGTTGGGGTTGTTTACTTATGTGTTTGATGAATGGGTTTATGGGTTGAGAAGAAAATGGTATCTAGGTTGAGAATATAAAATTTATGTGCTATAATTAGAAAGATAACATGTTGTTAATTAAAATGGAAAATGTTGAATATGAATAATGATGGAATATAAGAAATAGAATAATGATATATTAGTGAATATGGATAACTAATGTGATGGGGGATTGTTTCATGGATTTAAATGGTACATGAACTGATGAACTGGTGGAATGGATAGTTGATTGAATTGTTGAACTTAATGAGGCATTTTTTTATTTGATTATGTTATTATTTTTTGTAATATTGTTTTAATACATTTTTGCCTTTATAATTTTATGATATTATGGATGTGGTTTTGGGGAAGAAAATTAGAGAAGTTGAGTTGACGTTGTGGAATTTCTATTGGATGTAACGGATTGAAGTTGGCATATAAATATAGGTTGTAATGTCTTGAGGTTATAAGTGTGATAAATGTTTGCATATTCAGTTTCAAAAAAATGATGAAGATATATGGTCGGGTTTATTCATTATTATGGGATAGTATAAGGTTGATTCTCTATATGATCACGATACCTTACTATATATAATGGGATAGTTTTGGTGGGATATGTACATAAAAAGAGGGGGATGAGGTTGAAGTCCTTTTTGTTTACATTTACCTATAAAAAATGTTCTATTAGTGGTTGTATTATAGTGATTGCAATGATGTATTTCTAGAAGTGGATATGTAGAGAGTTGTGATATGGTTGTTGTTTTATGCCATGATGGATGATGATATATTACTATTGTAGATTCACACATGCATCTCAGCGTATCATGACAAGGTGATCCTATAGGATCACAGCCAATCTGATTGGGAGAACCCCTTTCTCTATTTTCAACCCAAGAGGGGTGCCATTGGGGGGATTGGGGACATGATAAGGTAATTAAAAAGTAATGTACTATGGATAGAATAAGGTAATCATTCTTAAAACATTGATATAAGTAATCCTTATATACCATACTATGAGCACATCAAGGGTTTTTTATTAACCCTATGGAATAGCCCCTCATCACTAGAAAACAATAATAATTAGGTTGGATCTAGGGAAGGGGTCATTCCCTATCCGACCATATTAATATCCAAATTTTAATAAAAATTTATTTGAGTGACCTCTGACTGAAATGATACAAGTGGGGATTATTCGACCCTTCCCTAGTGAATTTTCCATCCCAATTATCAGGGTCAATAAAAATGATTAGGAATTTTAGTTATGTGTTCATTACCAGTCACTCAATAAGGTTTGTTCCTTTAAAAAAATTATCATTCTAGTTAAATATGAGTTATTGGATTATCTTGGTAATTAAATATACTTTTCAAAACTAAACCACATGTATGGTTGCCATCAGAATTTAATGTATATTAAGGATTTTGAGAAAACTAATTTCCAACCCCGCAATGAGCACTGTGAATATTTAGAAAAAACATTTTGGTTGAATAATACCCCTTCTACATTCTACACATCGATGAAATTATATTCCTTCTTTTTCTTAAAATGTATATGTTGTTTCTATTTGAAGATATTTTCTTTTATAGAAAAAATTGGGAATCCCATATAGGGATTATGAGGGTTATGTTATAGATACATAAGGGCAAAAAAATGTAACCTCAAAAAGTGTCACTTTTTCAACCTAATGTAGATTATTTAGGGAATATCAATTCTGATTCATCAGTCCTGACAGACCCCAAAAAATTAAGGTCATTCTTGATTAGTCATTCCGGGTTATAGTTAAAAGAGTATGAGGATTCTTAGTTTATACAGGCTACAACCATAAATGTATATAGGGATATGGAAAACTATATTATCCAATCACTACTCTGATAGGAAAGGCTGGGTTTGAATGGTAATTGAAAAACCAAAAAATATTTGTGAAAATGAATAAATTTCTCTCTACTACTTCTGCCCTTGATATTTTAGGTGAATTGAATGAATATGAGGTTGAATGTGCTACATGTTGAGGTATCAAGGTTGTGTTATTAAGAGATCATAATAACATTACCTATTTTATAAATTTACTCTACATAAATAAATTACTCAGGTCAGTATATGAAAAGGAATTTATGGACATAGTGTCGGCCACTCAACATTTACGGTCATATATTTTAGGAAGTCCTTTCTTAATATTTTTAGATCATCTCATTATTAAGAATCTGATATACCAAAGGAAAAAATTTATATGCCAGTAGTGTTGGATATCTAGACTCGTTTTTTTTCAATTTGGTTTCCAATTTATACTAGACATATAGAATGTGTACACTGATTCATTTTTAGGAAACATTTATGATTCAAAAATACAATTTCTTCCATCAAAACCAGTGAGGGGGGAGGGGAACAATTTTTTCAAGAATTCATGAAGAACAATACCTTCATCAGTAATAAAACAAATAAAAGTGGTACAACCTACTAACCCTATTTTATCATATTTCTATGTGATTATAATAAATAAATGGCACTGGTTCATCCCTAATTCATCCCAATGAGTGACAGTATTTTTGGAAGAATTCTATACCACACCCTTGGGTATTCACCCATGCTTATACCAAACCAATCAGATGTTGGAAGTGAATTTTTACTATGTTGGGGTAAAGAATATGTTTTATAATTATGTAAAAAAATGAACTATATATCAATAAAATGTATTTCATGATCTCCATCACATTTTTAGTACAACCCGTAGAGATTACAATATCATTGTGGGCCATATATCAAAGGATTTTACTAATGGACTTCAAAAATGTCATGAAAATGATGTGAATATTATGTTGATTTATCAATTCTCAAATTATTCCCTTTTTATAGTAACAAATCAGTATTAGTGGACTAAGTTAATTGTCGAGGCCTTCATGTGGGATTTGGTTTCCTTATATGGGATCCACCCATCAATTATCAATGACCTGAATCATGTCTTTTTGTTTACTTTTGGATATAATTGTTCAACCTCAGTGACATAAAGTTGAAATTAATTTCTACATACCATCTAAAACGTCATAGACAACCCAAACTGGTGAACCACTATTTAGAAACATACTTCCATTACATCATTGAAGACAAACATAAAGGGAGGTCCAATTATATTCCTCAGTATAAACAAAGCTATAATACCACTTATAATACGTCCATCTAAATCACCACATTTGAATTAGGGGAGATGCACATGGGATACATTATTTTCACCCTCTGTAGGGGGGACCGCGTTTTTTGTTGTTGTTATGTGTGGGGTGTTCTTTGAAATAAAAATCGTAATTTGGGTGGTGGTATATAGTTGAAATCCTCCTACAGTACCTAGATTCCTTCCCAATAAAATTCAAGTGGATTTACTGACCATTACCTTGAGAAAATATGTTGTGACGTTAAAACAAATAATCAAAAACTCTTATTATTCAATCATTATATAAAATAATAGGATGAAAAAATACATTATTAGTTTATTTTTAGTTTAGAGACTATCTATATTGGAATTTTCACCCCCATCACTAATAAGTTCTCACCAAATGAATTAACTAGAAGTTGTATCCTTAGTTATATGGTCCTTTCAATATCCCAAAATGATTCAAGACATTCTCCTGAAAATTAGACCTATTATCCTCTACATTCATCCACCTAGTGTTCCATATTTACCTACTCAGGAAAATAGATTGCATATATGTGGTTCACTAAACCATTCCCTCAGAACTGGTGGGAGATGATAAAAACTAGCTAGAAGCCAAAGGAGATCCTATGATGATGCATCAAATAACATAATGGAATTTATCTTCCCTAGTCCTCGATCAAGTTTCATTGGAAACTGGTAGATGATAAAATTGGATGAATGATATAACTATCTGCAAAAAATTACCTATATTCAATCTTGATGATGAGGATAGTTTTCAAGGGGTAGTGAGTATTTGAGACAAAGGTAGAAGAGGGGATTGGTTTGTCTATTATAGAAATGATTTGAAATTTGTATCTTTGGATAATTAATTATTTGGTGTATATTCTATAGTGGGGATTTTATTATAAGGGGGAGCATCAAGGAAAAAGAGTGAGGAAGAATATTCTTCTACATATTAGGTTATCCGGCTTTTTTGGGTAGAAGGGTGCCTATAATATAATGTAATTTATTATTACTCAATCGTTATACATTACATGTAAGTATTGTTTTATAATTTTTGAATATATATGTTACTTTTTAACTTTTTTTTAATAAAGAAATGAGAGTTTTTCTAGTGATGAGGGTTCAGATCAGGTATCATGGAAGAGGACAAACATTATCTGATACCAAATAATAGAAATACGTATTATAAAACTCACATAATGGTATGAAATTTAAAGGTCTTATGAAGAAAACAACAGTGACTTTTTGTAGAAAAAACTAGATACTTTTTTATGGGAGTTTTATTACCTTATATACCCATAACACTAAACATAATTACCATGTAACTAAAATATGGGATCCATGTGGCTCAATAAAACTGCATTACAAGAATAGAATGGAGATTAATGAGAGCATGCAGTGTCAACCAACTTTGGATAAATGATAATAATAAATGAGAGAAATAATGGGGGGAAGTAACTGCGAAATTATGTACCACATTGAAATTAGTCAAAAAAATTGACTGACTGGGGACACAAAATTTTATTTATGAAAATATTCAACATACATTTATATATTCTAATATCTAGCATCCCATCCTTGTTTAATAATATTCATGGTTCTTCAGTTATAATACTAAATAGTTTATCCCTTTTCATACCAATAAAGCGAGTCATAGTGTAGCATCAAATGAAAATAGTGATATTACTATATTAAAATTATGAAAGTATCCTCCATGTGAAATAGTGCTCACCTCAAAGAAAAAGGGAAAGTAGTTAGCTCCATAAGCTATCCCTTCATATAAAATATGATCTTGGGGAAAAAAATCAATATCTTTAAGGTAAAAGATGTATCATCCAAGAAAAGAATGACTAATGTTAGGCCACCATAATTCCTTATAATAAAACCTATTACCCATGCTAAGAAAGATTTTGGTGGCTCTTGATCTATCCATAACTTGTTATGGGTCTCCACTACTAATCTATGTTTGAATGTGATGATGATCTCTAGTGTGCCTTATATATTTCACACAAACTAGATTAGGATTTTAGGTTATTTTCACTTAAGACATATGACCCCAAACGAATTTTAACTACATATGAGTGAAGAAAATGGTAGTCCTATTTGAGACAGTGGCACCAGATGAAGATCTTTTCTATCCATCAATCTAACCACCTCTACTCAAAATCAATGCTCCACCATCAATTATGGACCATTTAGTTCATAATGTAGGGATCTTTGGAAGCAATGGTAGAACAGAATGGCCAAATAATATATCCATTGGTTAGATTATACCATTATTAATATATTTATTCTTTAATTTATACATTATTTCATTTTACCTTATCAATGATTTATGTACACTTTATACCTGCTTTACATTGTCAGGATTAAAGTGATGAAATATTTTTCTCTTAGCCATTGTGTTATCTACATGTCAGTCAACCATGAAATTATCTTTCCTCGCTTTTCTTAATACTTCACCATGTCGTAAATGAAAACTTTTTCCTAAAAATGAAGGGTACATAGAAATAAATAATTTCATTGATACTTTTGTGTATGATAGGTATTAAACCCAAATAAGTCCATTCAAGATTCTTTTTGGAAGGATCCCAATGACACTGAGGTTTCCTAATCTTTTTAAAAAACATAAAAATAAAAAATGTTTTACAAGAATAAACTAAATTTTATGGTCCTAGAAAATTGCATGCATATTAGAGTCCTAATTTATAAAAAAAATTGTATTCAATTTGAATAACCTATAGAAAACATTATTTGGAATCACTTCGTGAAAATGTATTATTAAAAAGTGGTATTCAACAACTTATTTATTTGTTTTCCTATAAATTGATGTTATATTTTTTGTGAAATAAGATAAACAACACATATTTCTTGAACTACTTATTATAAGTGTTATGTACTGTATATAGGTTTTAATTGTATTTATCAAAAAAATCCTTATTTTTTGTCCTAAAAATAAGTAAGATGTTCCTTAGAGATAGTTAATTTTTTATAGTACTTATGTTATGGATTATATAGTGATACTTAGTTTTTAAGCATCCAATTACATTTATTTATTTAATGTAATTTTCTCACTAGTTGGATAATTTGTATTGTATCCATGCTTTTCTTCTTCACGTAGTATTTTAACAGTAATCTAACTTATAGTGAGCTGTTTGGATTATGGTATGGTCTCATATACACTTTTCTTACTTTCTTCCATCTAATTATTTCTATTAATTATTAATACATGTTAGAAGTAGTTTATTTTATCATTTAAGGTGTTTGATGTTATAACATATTTTAATGGTTTAATTTACTGAGGTTACACTTGTTTTTTAGGAAATTGTCACTAAATTTTAGTGTTTAGAGAAGGATAATGATAGCCAGTCTTAGTTTAATGATCAAAATTTTAAGTATATGAGGGGAAGACCCAATTTACAAATGATTGTTTTTTAGTGTTAATACTAGAGCCCAATGTTTCCTTACATATTTCAGTTGATAGGATCCATGAAAATAAATGAAATTATTTGGTTAATGAAAATGAATCTTTGATGACCCCTATGATTTTCTTGATTTAGAAATTTGATGACTACATGTGACATAATTTATTAATTAACTCAAACTTGTTCAGTTATAGTGTTGGATATTGTTATGGTAGTTCTATGTTATATAGTATTTATAATATTTATAGTGGTGGCTAACTTTACTGGGTCAAGATTCTACAGATATACATGTTAGGCCATTAAGGATCATCATATGATCTATTGGAAAAAGAAAATTACCCAAACATAAATATTTTATCCTTAAATAGAACTAGTGTTTGTTATATATAAAAAGAAACTAAAAATATTTTATACTTTGGAATTACTTATAATGTATTTCTTCTTCCAAGATCTTGGGATATTGGTTGAGGAAGACCATGAGGAGTAGAAAATCAATGAATACTACCATTGAAGGGGATACACTGATTTCAGTATCATGATATCTAACTAAGAACACCTAAAACCCTAAAATGGGTGTCAATTATTTCTCAAGGGATATTAATAAGTCTTGAGAAGAAGGAACTTATAGATATTTTATAATAAAAATGATGATCACCAACATCTTTGAATGAATGCAATCAATTCACTTGTACAATGAGGAGAACAATTTCTCTTATAACTGGTGATATCTGATGCTTCATTATGAATGATGAATGAATTTTTTATGCTTATGTGTTATCATATAATACCCATGATATTCACCTTGCAAATTAATGTGTTCAAAAATATTGTTGAAATGATTTTAATCCAATATCAATGGATTGAAATAAAAAAACGCATGGGAGAAGGTAGTATTATTGTGCATGAATACATGATCTCCATCCTGTGCATACATGAATCATATGCATATATAATAAATTCAGTAGTATGTGATCATACATGTATATCATGCATGTATTATTCATATAGAAGATATCTGTGTATATATAAGAATCATATACATGTATTTAATGTGAATTTTTTTAGAGTTAGTACCCTAGAACAAACTAATTTGTTCATTATATTCCTTTTATTTTCCTAGACTTGAATATTAATATAAATCATATCACATTATGATTACTCTTATATTTAAATTTAATGTTATAATTTAGTAGAGTATATGTCGCATTGAAAATGTAATAATTTTTTCTCTTCTATGATGTGAACCATGATATGCAATGCAGATATTCATAAGCTTGGTCAGATAGACATATGATGTCATCTAACAGGAAACAGATGATATAGACTATCAAGTGCGAGTACTCATATGTGAATTAGACTTCATCTCATGAATTTTTCACTAGGTAATCTCAATGTTCATAGATTTTAAAGACAAACCCACTAGTAGGAATTCCCTATGATTATATATCATCAGATATTCTTTTCTATGAGCATGTGTAATTATTCAAAGAAAATAATATTATTATTTATGGATATAATGAGTCATTTATTTAGATATGTTTCTATAAACTATGATTCCAATTGTTTGCTAAGAATTTCGGTTTATTGGGTTCATCCCACGTGATATGTTAATAATTAATAATAAGAGGAATGATTTATACCTTCATTTTCATATAATTTGATATCTCATCCCTTTGATTGAAATAGACTCTTCGTAGTAAATTCCCGGTCTATAGGGTACTGATGAGTTCATTTTTAGAAGTCAAATAAACATGTATCAAGAACACATGTTTATGATATGTGTATGCAACTAGTTTGATGAGATATCAAGAATAATAGATTATATTACAAAATGAGTATTCATAGGTTATTCCCAACATTACAACATTGACTTCTTATTTGGTGCCTTTATGGGTTGTGAGACCCTAAATTTGGACTTTAGGTGTATATGCCTAATAACCATGAGGAATAAAGTTAGTCGTTTACACACTTAGTGTTTATGTTGATCTCAATTAAATTCTACTTTAATTTAATTTTTGGAATACAAATTATTCATTGGTCCTAGGAATAAAATTTATATACGTTGATATCATGAATATTAAATAAATATTTATTAAAAATTTAAAAATCTAATTAATAAAATAAATAATATTTATTTATCCTTTTCTATTCTCAAGTTACTTAATAATTGTTTATTAAATAAATAATTTATTTAGTTATGAGAATATTAAATTAAGATTTATTTATTCTCCAAACATTGAGTTGGATATTTATCAATCGATTATATGAATAATATTTTTAAAACAAATATATTTTTGAATTTAAAAAATATGGATGAGGAAGAGTGTTCCAAGATTTGTTTCTAGTAATTAATATTCAACTACCAGACTGTAAAAAAATATGTATCATTCCACAAGTTAGCACACACCAGGAGATTAAATATTATTATTATTATTTTTCATGGAATGGGGCTTATTTTGGTATTAATATATAATTATGGTCATTTTTTAAATTAATTAATATTAAATCCTAGACCTACATCTATAAATACTATATTATATAAAAATTAATAAGGTTGGTGTGAATACCGTTATTCTACCAATAGAATCCTCTCTCAATTTAGAACTTATCTAGGGTTTTCTTTCAAATGAGAGAGAATATCTCTATACTTCCTCCTCCATACTCTTATCATGTTGTCCAAAAAAGAGTTTATCCTTTACTATTGAGGGGGTTTTGAAAGAAATCAAAGTAAGAGAGACAATATAACTAGTTCCATTATACTAATACCGAGAGTGCCATCTGTGACGCTTTGAGATCAAAATGAACATGTGTGGATCACCGCTAGAGGGATTTTACCATCAGATCCTCATAATTCTATGGTGGTGCAATTTAATTATTATCATATTATTAACCTATTATTTATATAAATATTTTTCAATAATGAGGAAATTATTTTAATTAAATTAATTATAAATTTAATAGGAAAAGATCCTCTCTTAAGACTTCCAAAATTCATGTTAATTAATTTTTTAATTAATTTATTAGTCACAATGACACTTTTTCATGTATATATTAATGTTTTTCATTGATTAAGATTAAAAATTTGGATAATGCCCAATAGGTGTTTCCACAACACCCAGAAACTTCATGTGGTATCAATGCATTCATGTTTAAATTTATAATTATTTAATTTTTTTTATCATTTTAGGTGATCAAAAATTAGTTTTCATTTTTATAAATTCAGTATTTTAATCCAATTTTAGAATGATATTTTCCCTTTCTTTATTTTTCACTCACATAACCCAAATTTTTTAAGAATTTATAAAGAATATGTAAAGATTACATCAGGAGGAGCTATGAATTATGGTAACATATCATAGGAATACAAAGTGTGTATCCTATAGGTACTTATCATGAACATGTGTACACTAAACCAAGTTGAACTATGTGAAATTTGGGTCTTCATGTATTAAATAAAAGAGGAGTGCATTAAATACACACCATATGCTTCTTGGGATAGACTGGAACATGTTTTTTCAAGATACATGCCATCTAACTCACTTACATGTCATGTAGTCCAGACATTTTAGTGATGGAATACTTGTAGACACAGACACGTCATGTATTTTTTACATGAGGCATGTGACTGACAACCATACAACTCAGAGGTAAAATGGTGTGGAACATTTATATAAGCCATGTGTCTCATAAATGTTTGTGACTGACATAAATTTTTAATCCTTAGGCATGTTTCATAGATAGATGGTGAAGTGAGATACATGGAGTGTAGCTAGCATGTATAATATATGTATCCTACCTATTTATGAATACAAGATAAATTTAATAAATTACATAATTAATCCAAAAAAATATTTTTCCATCTATCATTTATTGACATTACATGCCATATGATTGGTTATATATATGAATATATTAAATTCATAATTAATTTTTTGTAAACATCAAAAATATAATTCATGTATGCACTACAAAAAAGCATTTAACAGTGCTGACCTTTATCAATACTATAAATAAACACTGATAAAGGTGACCATTATCAACGCTAAAATATGTACATATAAAAGGTACCTTTTTTATGTTCTTTTTAGTGCAGATAAAAGGTATCCTTTTTAGTATTTTTTTAGTTCTGATAAGGGTCACCTTTTTCAGTGCTTTATTTTAAGCACTAATAAAGGTTACCGTTTATTAGTGCTTTATTTTTCGCAATCATAAAAAATTCCCTTTATCAGCATTTTTTAGCACCCACAAAGGGATCCTTTTTATCCACTTTTTTAGCATTGATAAAATTTCATATATAAATAAAAAATAAAAATCAGTTTATTAAAAATATATTAAAGGTTTTTTTAATTAACTATTTATTTATAAAAATGAATAAATTGATTATATTGTACATAAATTATAAATACTAATAAATAGTATATATTAAATATATAGATATACATAAAATAAAAATTAAACTAATAAAAATTAAAAATCTTTAAATTGAGAAAATTATTATACCTTTTATTAATTAAATAATTATTTATAATGATAATCAATAGTATATATTAAATGTATATATGTATATAAATATGATTTATATAATAAAAAATATTTATGATTTATATTTAATAGTAATATATTTAGTGAATAATATTCTATAATTTAAAATTTAATATGAATTAAAAATACTGACTAATTGCATTGCGTAATACCCTTAATTTAATATACTTTGATTTTTCAATTTAACATTGATCAAACGTGTGTTATATTGATTTCACATGTACTTAATTAACGAATTATTATATACAATTCACACACACAAATATTTATCTAATTAATGAAATCTTATATAGAAACACATACACAAAATATTTATAAAATTTATTCATATTTTTGTATTAATTTTAGTTTTTCATTATAACATGATGCATTTAATATATCAAGTTTTTAATAGAGTTAAATTTTATTTATTTATTATAATTTTATTAGAGTTATGTATTAATTCAATTTAAATTTTTTTATCTTTTTAGGAATTTAAAAAAATGTCTGTTACTTATTTTATATATATGTATTTACTATGTATTAATATCTTTAATATGTATTCATCCATATTTCAATATATATCTATATTTTTTTAGAAATTTATATTTTATTAATAAAACTTATCCATTTTTTCAATATTGTTAATGTTCACTCATTTTAAATTATTCAATTTAACTCATTTTTAACATGCATGCACTTAAGATTAAATATTCATTAATAACATTAAAAATATTTTTAAAAAATATATTTAAAAATGTATATTTACTATATTTATGAATTTATATTTTTATAATTATAAATAAATAAATATTTTTTAAAAAGATTTCATATAATTATGAATAATTAATATATATATATATTTAAATAATTATAAATTAAATTTAAATTTAATTAAATAATGAATATAATTAATATTTTTATATTTATATTTATTTTATATATAATAATAAAAATATATATAATGATATAAATATTTTTTTAAGTATTTATATAATTATAAATTATAAATTCTGTATTTAACTAATTATAAAATTATAATAAATATATTAAAATAAATAATATATTTACTATATTTATTTTTATTAATATTTATTTAATATATATATATAATTATATAAATATAATTACAAAAAAAATTATAATGTTAATTATAAATCCTTTATTAGTGATTAAGTAATAAACACTAATAAAAAATATTTACTATTACTTTTTTAGTGCTGATAAAGATAGATCTTTTTCAGCACTAATAAAGCATTGAGAAAATGTATTTTTATGAGTAATTTTTTGAAGCCCTGATAAAAGTGTCCTGTTCTATTTAAATAACCCTAACTGGTTGTGAAATTGTCGTGATATTCAAAGCTTTCCATGAAAGCAACCCTCTACTGGCACTCCTCCTTGGTGAATCAAAGCTCGAATGAAGGCTTTAATTGGGATCGAACAATACAAAGGATCAAATCCAAGGTTTGAACGTTTTCTAGGTTTTTGATATCTTTACATTCTCTTGGACAATTCAAAGCATCTGTAGAGACCCGAAGCTTATCGTACGTGGACATTACATTACTTTTGCGGAATACTTAGTACATAACGAAAACACACACATAAGGATCGTAATAGTTTAGTGTCTTTGGAAACTCGGAACGTAATCTTCTAATCGTGGGGAAAGATCTTCAATATCTCCCATAAAGATCTTCCCTTTTTTTACCTAAAAACCTTTCTTTATATCCTGGGGAAAAGAAAACATAAAAGGGTGAGCTCAAATGCTCAGTAAGGGTAAACAAAAGAAATATCAATCCCATCATATACATAAGAACATAGCTTTTGGAAATCTTAACCTGCAAAAGAGCTCATAATATCATAACATGGGATAAATCATAGAAGTGAAAATGAGATCCCCATAATCATAACATAAAACTTGAAACTTTGTGGCATGCACACATAATCATTGAAAATCATTTCTTGTTAGTCATGACTCATTGCCAAGACTATCTTAGTGGACAAAGTCCCTTTCTGAACCGAGTTCATTCCTCGTTTCAGTCCTGTATCACTGAACCGAAATAACCTTCCGTTCCAGCCATGTCTATCTCATGAGATATAAAATCATTACCCAATGCATTGGAGGGAGATATAGGTCCCACCCATCTTATAATGAATCCTTTCTTATGTGTGCCACATAATCATAAAACATACATCAACGCATAACACATGTAACAAAAATGGGATTCTTGAAACATCATGACATCATAAATCAATTCATATAAGATAAAGGAATTCATAAACATAATTCCATCACAACACAGTCAAATCAATGTAAAAAATATGGATAGAAACAGAACCCTTTATTATCTTAGATGGAAAATAATTTTGATAAAACACTTGAAATGAATTCTTGAGGAAAATATCCTTTCTTCTTCAAAATCAATTTCTTTTCACAAAACATCATGCAATTTTAAAAGAAAGAGATTTTATTGAAAATAGTCATGAAATCTTTTAGATTAATCTTCATGAAAATAAGTCTTTATAAAACATTAGAAATCCGTTCGTGCCGTATAAGTTAAAAAAAACATTCTTCATACTTTTGTCGGAAAATTCAAAAAGCACCTCGTATGAAAAACGTCAAAAGATTCCTTTCATATTTTTTTACTAAAAACTCACTGAAGGGTAAAATTGGATTTAAACAATTTTAGTTGTATGGAAATAATTTTACATATTGAGGAAACATGGATGTGGATGACAAAATACACCCTAGTAAATACTTATGAATAAACAATCCCGGATAAAAATGAGATTGTGATATTTTCCTTACCTTAGGTCCGACTTGCTTTGTAAGTGTCCGAACCTCCTGTATAATGATTTAAATCATGTTATTGACTTATTACAGAATCATATTAATTGTTATGATATCATATATGGTTCACTTATGACATTATATTACCCGTTCTTTTGTAAATTCCATGTTAAAGAAGCGTTTTGGGTAAAATCGTTTCATTTATCGTAGGTGTTTTGACTTGTTGTTATTGACATCATTATTACTTATATCATGATTTACTCACTTCCAGAATATAAAATATGATTTATATATCATATATATTCAGTATATATATATATATATAATAGGTAGATAAATAAAATGAAAAACACCGTTCATGGAGACGGTAGTCCTTACGTACGCATGAACGCTGTTTTCCTTTCCTTATTGTCTTGAAATGGAAGTAAGTAGATGACATACATATGTATATATATACATAAATCCAGTAGCTTTATAATGTCGTATATTTCATTATTATTTCTTATATATACATTATAATCATTCTTAAATGGTTAACATGGAGAATGAATCTCATCGCGTCGTGGAGACGGTAGTCCGTACGTACGCACGAGCGATGATATCATTTCTATAAATATTGAATTGAATTGGAGTGGATTATACAATATATCAGAATCAATATGATGTTTTAATAACTATGTATAGTTATTATTTACACCATTATACCCATCCATGTAAGGTGGTGGTGGAAAATAGATTACACCACGGCGTGGAGACGGTATTCCGTACGTACGCACGCGTGGTGATTTCTTTTTCCATAGGATGGATAGATGGTGAAATAGGGTTGTTTCATACTTATAATAAAATATCAGTATATGAGTGATACTGATGTTATTACTTAATAATGAAACAACCTAAGAAGAAGAAGTGGAAGAAGAAATAAAGATGAAAGAATTGGTAACGGTAATTACCTCTTCTTTGAAGTGCCTCTTTGATACCTCCTCTTAGGGCACTAAAATTGGTCTTTGAGGAAGACCAGAACCTCTAGGATGTTTTTATGGAAGTGGAGAAGAGATTTTGGCAGGGTTTGGCCGAGCTTTAGTGCTCAAATTGGTGTGAGGAGGAGGGGGAGGAGGTGCCCTTTTATAAGGGAGGAGAGGGGCACCTTAGGAATATCTCAAAATATTATTTTATATTAAAGTCAAAATCGGTTTATAATGGTTCCAAAGGGTCTTATTTCGAAGCTAAAGTGGGGATGGTTCGAAATCCTATCAACCAATAGGATTTAGACAAGTTTAGGGTATTATTTTAACCTTATCAATTAGATTTAACTCTAAGTTAATTAATTTAACTTTTACCGTGTCTTTTTGTTTTCTTTCACTATATGGTTAATACACTTACTATAACATGCCAAACGAACCCCAAATTGTTTATTATTAATATATATATCCTTATCTAAGTCATTTGGCCGAACCTTAGATTTTTAGGAATAAAATAACAATTAATAATATAATATTTGATTTAAAAACTATTTTGTGTCAATTTTGACACTATTTGATATATGATTTTTGTGAAAGTCATAACAGAATTATATGTTCAAACCAAGTTGATTAAATCAACACTAATATATCATAGTAACCTAGAAAATTAGTGGAATTCATAAAAAGTCTCAAATTACATTTATTTTGGTATTTATATTATCAATTTTGTCAATATTTCATTAATAAGATAATTACTCCATCATCTTTGTGTCATAAATAAATTAAATTATTTGATGTCTAAAAATTACAAATAAAATACCATCATGTAGGAAATCGTTTTATCTTTCTAATGAAAATTTAAAATCAAATTTATCTTATGTATAACCCCATATTAAAAATGATTTACTTATTAAACATTGATTTTAACTATTTTAACCTTTCTTTAAATAAATTAATAATAAATGTCCTAATCTAATCCAAGTGGGCCTAAATGGTCATATTTTATTCCTAAGTTTGTTTTTGGTCGAATTACACTTTTCCAATAGAATTAAGACATGTGTTAGGGTAATATTAATATCATATTTACCCTTAGTTACCCTATTTACTATTAACCGCGGTAAAAAAAGTAAAGAGTTACTATTCACCAAAAAATTATTTTTATCTCATTGAACCACATTTTACTTACTGATATCAACCGTGTCTGTCGGATTTTTGAAATTCCATTCACATAAGCGGTAAAATTAAGTTTTATGAAAAATTCAGTTTTTTTAACTACCACTTAGTAGTTTCACTATTCATCAAAAATTGATGTTTTTCAAAACAATGCCAAAATTTCATCCTAAGATATATTTCATATTCCGAATTCAAAAATGAAATCTATTTTACCAAATTCATAACATAGAAGTTGCATTAATTAATTTTATAATTAAATCCCGCTGTTAAAATAAATAGCGTGTTTTTAGGAAACAATATATATCAAAAGATTGACACTTGATTATGTCTGGTTTAAATGTGAAATTACAACCAATGACCAACATAGTATTAAATTGTAAAAATATATTCTAAATATACTTTAAAACCACTCAAATTAATAATTTATCACTATTAATTATTTCGATTAAAAAAGTTGTTTTTATTTATAATTTAGTAATTTTCACTATTCATCAGAATATGAAAGTTATCCGAAAAGTACCAAAATTTCACCTTAGGCTAAATTCGATACTCCGAATCCAAAAATGAATTCCATTTTGAGAGCTAAATTTTCTAAAATTTAAAAAGTGGTTATTACTATTCATAACGGCTAGTTTTAATAATATTTTAATAGCATATCATTGTTTCGTAAAACTCAGTATTACGTACCACACACGCTATCGAAGAAGGTTGCGATTGCGTGTAATGCAAGGCAAGTCAAGGATGCGCGTTGTGCAAGCTCCTTTTGGTGTAGCGTACAACACAAGACATTAGTGAAATAAAAAAAAGAATATTTTTCATAAAATCTCGGGCTGTTACATTCTACCCCCCTTAAAATGAATTTCGCCCTCGAAATTCGTCGGGATTATAAATGGTTTACTATTCGAAAGTTTCTTTAATAGAAACCCACATCGTAAAAAGGAATACCAAAACTTGGCTTTAAAAACTAAAGTATGAAATGTAACGATTACCCAAATAAACTAATCACTGGGTTTCCACATAGGTGAAAATATGGATATGGAAGAGAAAACTAACCATCGCGTTCTGATGGAGAGTGGTAGAGAACATGGCTATGGAAAAGCCAGTAATCACAAATCCATAAATTTGTGACGATCTAAGGTACCATCTGATTCATCAGGTATAAGAGAACTTGGACAACATTTTTGGTTTTCAAGATCATTTCCCTAAAGTTAAAGAATTTGAATTAGAATAAATACTTACTTTATTTTGGTACAATCTCACTGTTGTTCATGCCTTTAACAATTTCCACTTCATCTCTTAAATAAATGAAGTTGAATTTGTTATTCGTGAAGTGTTAGCAAATCATGTGATAGAATGACGGGTCATTCCATCTGTCTCAAAAGGTTAGCAAAATTTATATACATAAGTCGATCTATAGTGGGATTAATCATATATGGTTCCTAAAATGGGCTTATACTACATATATCATACTGCTTAATATAATAACACTAGTTTCTACTAAACAGGGACTTCCTGTAGGTCAGTGGTAGGCGATAAAGGCCAGTCGCACTTCGGTTGTGGGTTCGATTCCTACAGCCTTGTCCGAAGCGATGGGATGTCGCCCATCCTGCAGGTTGTCCTTTTTCTAAAACTATATTACTATAACATCCCATTAATAATATCGAAAAAACTTCTATCCTTAAACAATACTTACTTATGTCCAACATAATCCATTTCAATCTTTAGGCTTATCCATAATACTGCAGTCCATTCTCATAACATAGTGAAAACGATTACCAGAGATTTAATACCATCGTTGATCCCCATATATCATAAGATATGTCTTGTTGGTCACATTCCAAACATTCAAAGGCCTTAATCAAGTATTTTCTTGAATACCCATTGAACCTTAGTGAAAACATGATTGCAGTTAAAATTTAACACCTTCCACATACCAAAATCCTCAAAATTCTATATACTCAAACCATGATATCACTTAGTCCTTATATCAATCATGAGCTCATGCATACAATCAAACATCTCATTATCGTCTTATCCCTTCATTATGCGCATATCATCTACTTTCTAAAAATACCGGTACCATTCATCACATACTTTAAAAACTTAAGGAAAGACAACAATGTAACAATCCTTAGATGTCTCTTTATCCCATAGTACCATGAGATTACTTATACAACATTACACTTGATAAACATGTAATCATTCCACTACATTCTTAAACCATTGACCGAGCTTCAACAATTATTTCATCTCACATATCATTTGTAGTCTCATCATCATCATCAACATAAATACTACCCATACGACCATACTGATTCTCTTCATGAGACTTTCCCTTAGGGCATTGGTTTGCATAATGCCCGTACATTCCACATTTAAAATATTTAACTATTGTTGATGTCATAGCAATACCATTATCCTCATCCCTGGTATTAACTGAACCTTTTCCTTTGCACTTACTGGCTTTGTGTCCTTCTTTTCCACACCCAAAGCATCTTCCAGTTCCTTTGAAACATTCTCCTTGATGCCTCTTCCCACATGATTTACATAGGGGAAATTGAACTTTCTTTCCTCTATGATCATTATGAAACTCCATCTTTATCTTATTAGCCGAGTCAGGAAACTTACCCAATTTTACTTTATTGATCATATTATGAGATTGCTGATTCGGCATAATAATGATGTTTGGACTTCCAAATCCCATTTCATTTTGTTGCTCATGAAGAATGTCATTCCATTTTCCATCATATCCTCCATTATCGTGAATCACCTTGTTTCCAGCCATTTTCTAAAACCCAAAAAGAATAGTGTGAGAGGCAAAAATCATAATAAACGGGGAGTAACTTAAATATCTAACATCTTTGGTTTAATCTAATATCGTTACCATGGTTCTAGGGCTATATCCTATACATATACTTATCCTTAGGGGCATCCCTAGACATACCTTAGAAATATCTCTAGGGATCTCACTAACATTTTCGCATCCTAGTTTCCAAAGGTTGACTAAACCTTTCCTCTGATACCAACTGTAGAGACCCGAAGCTTATCGTACATGGACATTACATTACTTTTGCAAAATACTTAGTACATAACGAAAACACACACACAAGGATCGTAATAGTTTAGTGTCTTTGGAAACTCGGAACGTAATCTTCTAATCGTGGGGAAAGATCTTCAATATCTCCCATAAAGATCTTCCCTTTTTTTTTACCTAAAAACCTTTCTTTATATCCTGGGGAAAAGAAAACATAAAAGGGTGAGCTCAAATGCTCAGTAAGGGTAAACAAAAGAAATATCAATCACATCATATACATAAGAACATAGCTTTTGTAAATCTTAACCTGCAAAAGAGCTCATAATATCATAACATGGGATAAATCATAGAAGTGAAAATGAGATCCCCATAATCATAACATAAAACTTGAAACTTTGTGGCATGCACACATAATCATGGAAAATCATTTCTTGTTAGTCATGACTCATTGCCAAGACTATCTTAGTGGACAAAGTCCCTTTCTGAACCGAGTTCATTCCTCGTTTCAGTCATGTATCACTGAACCGAAATAACCTTCCGTTCCAGCCATGTCTATCTCATGAGATATAAAATCATTACCCAATGCATTGGAGGGAGATATAGGTCCCACCCATCTTATAATGAATCCTTTCTTATGTGTGCCACATAATCATAAAACATACATCAATGCATAACACATTTAACAAAAATGGGATTCTTGAAACATCAGGACATCATAAATCAATTCATATAAGATAAAGGAATTCATAAACATAATTCCATCACAACATAGTCAAATCAATGTAAAAAATATGGATATAAACAGAACCCTTTATTATCTTAGATGGAAAATAATTTTGATAAATCACTTGAAATGAATTCTTGAGGAAAATATCCTTTCTTCTTCAAAATCAATTTCTTTTCACAAAACATCATGCAATTTTAAAAGAAAGAGATTTTATTGAAAATAGTCATGAAATCTTTTAGAGTAATCTTCATGAAAATAAGGCTTTATAAAACATTAGAAATCCATTAGTGCCGTATAAGTTAAAAAAACATTCTTCGTACTTTTGTCGGAAAAGTCAAAAAGCACCTCGTATGAAAAACGTCAAAAGATTCCTTTCATATTTTTTTTACTAAAAACTCACTGAAGGGTAAAATTGGATTTAAAAAATTTTAGTTTTATGGAAATAATTTTACATATTGAGGAAACATGGATGTGGATGATAAAACACACCCCAGTAAATACTTATGAATAAACAATCTCGGATAAAAATGAGATTGTGATATTTTCCTTACCTTAGGTCCGACTTGCTTTGTAAGTGTCCGAACCTCCTGTATAATGATTTAAATCATGTTATTGACTTATTACAGAATCATATTAATTGTTATGATATCATATATGGTTCACTTATGACATTATATTACCCGTTCTTTTGTAAATTCCATGTTAAAGAAGCGTTTTGGGTAAAATCGTTTCGTTTATCGTAGGTGTTTTGACTTGTTGTTCTTGACATCATTATTACTTATATCATGATTTACTCACTTCCAAAATATAAAATATTATTTATATATCATATATATTCAGTATATATATATATATATAATAGGTAGATAAATAAAATGAAAAACACCGTTCATGGAGACGGTAGTCCGTACGTACGCATGAACGCTGTTTTCCTTTCCCTATTGTCTTGAAATGGAAGTAAGTAGATGACATACATATGTATATATATACATAAATCCAGTAGCTTTATAATGTCATATATTTCATTATTATTTCTTATATATACATTATAATCATTCTTAAATGGTTAACATGGAGAATGAATCTCATCGCGTCGTGGAGACGGTAGTCCGTACGTACGCACGAGCGATGATATCATTTCTATAAATATTGAATTGAATTGGAGTGGATTATACAATATATCAGAATCAATATGATGTTTTAATAACTATGTATAGTTATTCTTTACACCATTATACCCATCCATGTAAGGTGGTGGTGGAAAATAGATTACACCACAGCGTGGAGACGGTATTCCGTACGTACGCACGCGCGGTGATTTCTTTTTCCATAGGATGGATAGATGGTGAAATAGGGTTGTTTCATACTTATAATAACATATCAGTATATGAGTGATACTTATGTTATTACATCATAATAAAACAACCTAAGAAGAAGAAGTGGAAGAAGAAATAAAGATGAAAGAATTGGTAACGGTAATTACCTCTTCTTTGAAGTGCCTCTTTGAGACATCCTCTTAGGGCACTAAAATTGGACTTTGAGGAAGACCAGAACCTCTAGGATGTTTCTAGGGAAGTGGAGAATTGATTTTGGCAGGGGTTGGCCGAGCTTGAGTGCTCAAATTGGTGTGAGGGGGAGGAGGAGGAGGTGCCCTTTTATAAGGGAGGAGAGGGGCACCTTAGGAATATCTCAAAATATTATTTTATATTAAAGTCAAAATCGGTTTATAATGGTTCCAAAGGGTCTTATTTCGAAGCTAAAGTGGGGATGGGTCGAAATCCTATCAACCAATAGGATTTAGACAAGTTTAGGGTATTATTTTAACCTTATCAATTAGATTTAACTCTAAGTTAATTAATTTAACTTTTACCGTGTCTTTTTGTTTTCTTTCACTATATGGTTAATACACTTACTATAACATGCCAAACGAACCCCAAATTGTTTATTATTAATATATATATCCTTATCTAAGTCATTTGTCCGAACCTTAGATTTTTAGGAATAAAATAACAATTAATAATATAATATTTGATTTAAAAACTATTTTGTGTCAATTTTGACACTATTTGATATATGATTTTTGTGAAAGTCATAAAAGAATTATATGTTCGAACCAAGTTTCTTAAATAAACACTAATATATCATAGTAACCTAGAAAATTAGTGGAATTCATAAAAAGTCTCAAATTACATTTATTTTGGTATTTATATTATCAATTTTGTCAATATTTCATTAATAAGATAATTACTCCATCATCTTTGTGTCATAAATAAATTAAATTATTTGATGTCTAAAAATTACAAATAAAATACCATCATGTAGGAAATCTTTTTATCTTTCTAATTAATATTTACAATCGAATTTATCTTATGTATAACCCCATATTAAAAAAGATTTACATATTAAACATTGATTTTAACTATTTTAACCTTTCTTTAAATAAATTAATAATAAATGTCCTAATCTAATCCAAGTGGGCCTAAATGGTCATATTTTATTCCTAAGTTTGTTTTTGGTCGAATTACACTTGTCCAATAGAATTAGGACATGTGTTAAAGTAATATTAATATCATATTTACCCTTAGTTACCCTATTTACTATTAACCGCGGTAAAAAAAGTAAAGAGTTACTATTCACCAAAAAATTATTTTTATCTCATTGAACCACATTTTACTTACTGATATCAACCGTGTCTGTCGTATTTTTGAAATTCCATTCACATAAGCTGTAAAATTATGTTTTATGAAAAATTCAGTTTTTTTAACTACCACTTAGTAGTTTCACTATTCATCAAAAATTGATGTTTTTCAAAACAATGCCAAAATTTTATCCTAAGATATATTTCATATTACGAATTCAAAAATGAAATCTATTTTACCAAATTCATAACATAGAAGTTGCATTAATTAATTTTATAATTAAATCCCGTTGTTAAAATAAATAGCGTGTTTTTAGGAAACAATATATATCAAAAGATTGACACTTGATTATGTCTGGTTTAAATGTGAAATTACAACCAATGACCAACATAGTATTAAATTGTAAAAATATATTCTAAATATACTTTAAAACCACTCAAATTAATAATTTATCACTATTAATTATTTCGATTAAAAAAGTTGTTTTTATTTATAATTTAGTAATTTTCACTATTCATCAGAATATGAAAGTTATCCGAAAAGTACCAAAATTTCATCTTAGGCTAAATTCGATACTCCGAATCCAAAAATGAAGTCCATTTTGAGAGCTAAATTTTCTAAAATTTAAAAAGTGGTTATTATTATTCATAACGGCTAGTTTTAATAATATTTTAATAGCATATCATTGTTTCGTAAAACTCAGTATTACGTACCACACACGCTATCGAGGAAGGTTGCGATTGCGTGTAATGCAAGGCAAGTCAAGGATGCGCGTTGTGCAAGCTCCTTTTGGTGTAGCGTACAACACAAGACATTAGTGAAATAAAAAAAAGAATATTTTTCATAAAATCTCGGGCTGTTACAGCATCCATCCAATGTATCTTCTTTTCTTAATCTCCTCCCCACTCGTTGATTTCTTATTTGGTGATATCTATTTTTGTTTTTTTCTCATCATTATTTTTTTACCACCGTCATATCCCTATGATCAAAAAATATTTATTGAGGATGTTTGGTTATAGTGAGATAGGGTTGTTGGATCTTGAGTAATAGTTTTGATGGAGTGTCTTTCCAAAACTCGTAACTGCCTCTCTTGAGTTTCCAAGTTATGTTTGGAATAATATTTTAATTACTTATTATTTTATCCTTCCCTACGATTTGGGCCATGGATTGTGCACTTTAACTATATTTATAGAGTGTAATGAATTTTAGTATCCATTTTGATTTCATTTGATTGATCATTTGATGGAGATAAGGGTCATGATCAAGAGTTTCTTCACCATAAGCCTCCATCTTTTCAAGGGAATTCAATCCAAAAGAGATAGACTATTGGGAGGATAAAATTTAGAGGATGTTTGAAACCCTCATGATTCCACCTTCCATTAAGGTAAAATGTGTTTCCTATATGATTAAATATATAAACCAAATATTATGTGAGCTTATAGTCCAAGATAAATGAAATAAAAATATATATTGGAAATACTACATTAGGGTAGGCCCATATTCCTTCAAACCATACAATAGATCATCCATATATTCCAATTAAAACATTCGAGTAAGTTGAGAGAGAAATTGAATTTGAACATTTCTAATTGCATCAAATGTCCATAGCCAACTAATGAAGCATATCCAAGAGGAATTTACACTAGGGGAATCTCGAGGGTCATTTCATTTAAATCTATAATTTATGTTTTAAATTATTAATAATATCTCCATTCTAATTAGTAAAATATATCTATCAATTTAATCTTTTAATTATAAAAAAATCTCAACAAACCTTTTTTAATTCAATATTTAAATATCTATTTATTGAATATGATTAATTTTTCACTATCATGAATCAATTTTCCTTTCAAAAAAATTACCATAAATTTTTACCAATCCCAAATTCCAATATGGTTCAACTAGTTTTCTATAACTTTTTAAAAATATATCCATACTTTAAATGACACCCCAATTAATAATTTGAAAAAATCACTTCATTTCCTTTATCACACATCTAATAAAATCTATGTATGTTTTACATTAATCCATATAAAAACCGATCATTATTTAATATTACCTTTTATTTACAGTATCATTTAAATGAAAAAAATTAACATAAGAGATTCACAATTTCAAAATTAATAATTACCCTTTGAACTTGTGAAAAATCATTAATTACATCAATTTACTTATAATGTTAGATAAATAACCAATATCTAATATGAAATGATGTGTCTTTTGTAAATCCTTTAGTGTGAAATCAATTAAAAATTCTTCTCACATTAAAATATTTTTCTTATAATAAATTTCTAATAGATTTTGGACTCTTCATAGTTAGAGGATTTATTGTATTAAAAGTAGTATTTATACTATAAATATAGAATTCATAAATGGACCAATGATTAATATATCATAACATATCTCTATTGAGACCCCTTGAGTCGCATACAATAATGTTTATTCCCCCTAAATATCACCTTTAATTGACCATGATGTAATAACCAGTTATAATGGTGTAATTCTATTAAATGGGTGGAATTTCCAATTTTAGAGAACATAAGGCAATACAACTTTCATCCTCATAATTCTCATATCCATAATAGTTATTATTTAGTTTTAGTTATTAAGACTCATCCTCCATCTATTTTATGTTTATTATACTACTCTAAGCATTAGTCATCCAAATGTAGGACTATTTCTAAGATTATGTCAAGTAATATAGGTACAAATCCACAAATGATGGAGGATGTGTGTCAAATAACCAAATACAATGATAAGTGTTCAGAGATGAGATGATGAGGATGAAATTTGTCTATAATTTTCACATTTGAATGAATTAATAGGTTAAAACATACCATAGTAGATTAATTTTTGTTTATAAATTCAATTACCCATTTTCTTCAAAGTATACTAAAATTATTTACAATAATCAAATGTTGGGTTTACCTTATTTGAATTATCTAAAACTTTCACTTTTGTTAATCAAAATCTTATGTGTATTTATTTATTTATTATAAAAAATTAATATTTTATGAACCCAATGGGATGGATATGAATCATAAATGGATGGACACTATTTTCTTAAAAAAAATAATATGAAGATAGAGTTAAAGAGTTCATCATGTTTATAATAGAGAATACATATAACCCTTCTAAAGTACATTATCGTTATTTACATTTTTTTATTTAAGAAAACTTATTCCAAAAGAGTTATAATAGAATTTAATTTTTCATGGAATTAATTAGAACTACAAATTTTGGACTAAACACAGGGAAAAACTAAGTGTGCACACTAATTAGGATGATACTGCATTTTATAGATCATTTTATTTGAATACCAGTGTAAATAATGATCATGATAACTACAAAAAAATTTAAATGGTAATTGAATATGGCCTTTGTGATTCTACAATGTTGTTTGAAAAGTTAAATATTTTTGATAAGAAACTATTATATACCAGATTTACTATATAAAAAACATTTTTAGTTATATTTAAGTTTCATAATTTGAAAGCTTGCAGCGGATGGAGTGACACAAGATTTATAGAACTACATGGTCCCATAAGTGATATTATACCAAAAGAAAATTAACTACCATGTCGAACATATGACACTAAACAAATGATATTTTCAATGAGAATAATCTCTAAAAAAATTCTTTTTTAAATTATTGCATATTATTTCGCAAGGAATATGAATCACTCATAAAATTTCTTATGTGTGGCTCAAATCGATAAAAGAAAAATGAATCGAGTCCTTTTAATTCTATATAGTACTTTCTTAGCGTTATATAGTTTAGAAGACTATATGGATTTCAGGAAACCGCTAGGCAATTGAAATAAAATAAAGATATGAGAATTAAATATAGGAAAATACATCATCCAAAAAATTATCCTCAGTGTATGAAAATTGATTACATGTACCCAGATTCAAAAATTAGTCATGAAACATTCATCTTGAATTATCTATATATAGAATAAATCCTTTTGTTATAAAGAGTATTACTCATAGTACATGACTCGTAATTTTGGTAAATTATAACATGTCATCATGGTTATGTATGAATCATAAATACATTATGTTGTATCTACTTATATCTAGACTAAAGTCACCTGGTAATGATATTGATATCTATTTCCCTATATTTATCGAAGATCTAAATTTGATGTGGGATATAGGTGTTATAATGTATGATGCTCATATATGGGAAGAATGCACATTGATTTCCATGTTATACAGGATGATAAATGAATTACCAGCTTATAGAAATTTATTAGGGTATATAATTAATTGAATTTTAGGTTGTCTCATTTTTGAAAAAGAAAAAAACTCAATTCGATTAAATGATTCTCCTAATATTGTTTTTAGGAAATCAAATACAAATTCCATGAAGACATAAATACCAATCTGGGATGATATCATTTGATAGGAATATCAAACAAGGTACAACACCATCTACAATAATGGGTGATCAATAATTCAAAAAAGTAAAAGATATAGACATTTTTTTCATTAAATCATTTTAAAAAACCATAAAAATTTAGGTCAGAAGAAGAGATAATTTTTTTTGAATTTCCGTATTTGAATTATTTGTATTCCAAAAAAATTATTCATGTCATGCATATAGAAAAATTGTATTTTATAGTGTTCTTGTCACGTTACTAAATTTTCCAAGAAAAATGATAAACGATGTCAAGTCTAGGTTGTACATAATTAACATGGGAATAAGGGGAGAGTTGGCATCATTGAAGTGTAAAGCATGTATTCTCTTCCTCCAACAACTTCCACTCTATCCAGATAGGAAAATTTCCATTTTTTCTTTTTCCTGATAGTATAAAATTTTTAGTGGGGTATTCATCGAATACCAAAAATGTCATGTGAATAACTAATTTGAATTTATAAGGACTAAAACCACACAACATTCATGTTTTCATGTAAGATATGATCCATGTTTCTTTTTGTTTCATTCTACCAAAAAATCGATCACATATATTAACCATAATATGCTTCTTTTTCAAAGCCATATATTGTAAATTTATATACTCGATGATGTTTCCAATCATGAATAAAGAGGTTGTTATATCAACCCTCTCTTTTCATAAATTAACATTACATCAATTTTATGGAATAATTAAAACATTATACCAAAATATACCCAAATACCATATTAGCTTAGTGCCTTTTAAAATATGTAAATGTAAGCACTGGTACATAAATGAGATACATCGTCTCCCACTAGGTTCTTGTAGATGATCACCCTTTTTAGACCTATGAAACATAATACATATATTCATAACCTGGGGGATGGAAACATAACAGAGGGGTGAGATCAGATGCTTAGTAAGGGTAAACAATGTAGACACGTAAGCATAATCATTAGCATAGGGGTATGAGAACATGATCATGAAAGTATAACTTCATTTTCTGCATATCAAATATCATAAACCTGAATCATGTAATAAAACATGGAAGTTAATAAGACAGGAATCATAATGAAATAAATAACATCATCCATGAAATCATAACATGGGAATAAAACATAGGATCATGGCATACACATAAGAATAAAAAAGGTTTTCCATATCAGTCAAGGAATCATTTCCAAGGCCATCTTAGCAAACAAAGTCCATTAATGAATTGAGTTCACACCCTAATCCATCCCTATATTACTAAACCAAGTTTACTCATTATTCAGCTTTGTATTATTGAACCATGTCCATTTCTCATTCCATCACTATATTGTTGAATTGAGTTCATTTCTCATTCCTACCATGTCTATCTCATGAGATAAAAATTTGTACACAATTCATTAGAGGAAGATATAGGTCGCACCATTATCATAATTAAAACAAACATTCATGTTCCATAAGTTCATAAACAATCATATCATAATCCATGAAATGAAATGGGTGTCACAAACATGTAATCATATCATAAACTATGGAAAATCACAGGTTTAATAATCATTTCATTAAAATCATAACCCGTGAAAAGAAGAGGGTTTGAAAAGAATGTAACCAATGGAAGAGAAATGGGTGTATTAAGTATCATTCCATTAAAACATAAATCATTAAAAAAAATTTGAATGGAACCATTGGATTATTTTCTATAATCACCTGAGTAACATCAAAATGTGTCCTCATAGATTTAAAATAACTTGGAAATATATTTTGAAAAAATTTCTTGTGGAAAATATACTTTGTATTTGAAAAAGTTTCTTTAAAACATAAAAGACTTTTAAAACCCATCGTCTTGAAAATTTACCTGAAACTTTATAATGAAATATTTGAAATCCTTTCTGAAACACTTTTATATGAAAAGACATAAAGAGAAAGTAAAAAATGTTTAGAATCCCATTTTCCATGAAAACTTATGAAAGGATCATGAAAATGTTTTGAAACCCATTTTTATTGAAAAAATATCAAAGGATCCTCAAAACATATTGAAAATTATTTCTTTAAAAATACTTTGAAAATTTCAAAATTGGCTTTAAAAATAATTTGAAAACCATTTTCCTAGAAAACATATAAAATAACCCTGAAAAACTTTTGAAAATATTTCTCCTTGGAAACATATAAAAAAAGCTTGAAAAAATTTGGAAAACAATTTTCCTTCAAAATTTATAAAAGAATCTTAAAAACCATATAAAAAACACTTCCCTTGTAAAATACTTTGAGAACATTTGAATAAAACATCCAAATAGTTTGAAAAAAATTTTCTTCTACAATTATTTTCAAACAAACATTTTCCTAAAAATTAATATTTTAAACATGAAAATGATGCTTCACATAAATGATTGTGTTGAAATCCATACTTGTCGTATTAGGTAATAAAAATATTCTGTTTTCATGGTAAAAGGTTGGAAAAGTTCATTGTTCAAAAAGAGACAAAGAGATTCCTTTGAAATATTTGTTATGAGACAAAATGAGAAAAAAATTATTTAATTATTATTCGATAATAGTATAATATTCTTGGAAACCCTTTTTATAAAATATGGTTTTGAAGGAACATAGACTTCTCACCGATGAGAGGGTAATGTCGAGCAATCTTAAAAACACTTTCTTAAATATCATATATACCAATGGGTAGATAAATGGTAAAAATACATGTATAAATCATTATTTAAAATATTATAATGAAATTCATGAATTTTATTGAGTGATGGATCATAATATTTCATCATAGGAAGCATAAAAATAAACAATCTCGAATAGAGATTAGATTGTTTCAATAAAATCTTTCCACTTGGTAACTTTAAACCATACTATCCCTATAAGAAAATTAAATTACATGAATATTAAAATATCATGGAAATATGGATATTCATGATATAATATTTCAAAGGCATTATATACACCTCATGGAAAAATATAGATGCATAACATGACATGTTCCTCAAAGAAGGAAAATTGAGACAAAATTAATTTTTTGATTTGGTTACTTTTGAAACATAAATCCCATGATAGAGATATCATAAAATTAATTTTTAAATACCCAAAATTTTAATTATAATACTCAAAGGATACATCCATGGGAAGTATACACACAACACAAAAGGAATGGGTGGTGAATAAAGCGTGTATCTCACAGAAATAAAAGGTCTCATGAAATTTTCTTACCTCGTGTCTTAACATTAATCGTACTCATAATAAATTCCTATATTATAAATATAAGTTTATTATAAATATATAAAATTACCATATTCTTATATTTAATACCATATATGGTTTTATTATGACTTTATATTACCCACTTGATAACAATTCTATGTTATGGTTTCACTTCGGTTAATATCCCCTTTGTTCCTTACATATGTCTTAATTTGTTATATCTATGGTCCTTATAATTATATTATGATATAAATAATTGTATAAATGATATAAATATCAATTATATTTATTATATGTGTATTACAATAATCCATATAATATATAAGTATAAAAATGGAATACACTATTCGTGGAGACCGTAGGTCATACATATGCATGAACATTGCTTCCTTTTTATAAACATATTTAAAGAATGAAAATTAATGAAATATATGTATAAATTAATATATTATAATTACATTATAAATATTATTTTATATATATATTATATAATTTCACTAATCTCATCCTTAATACATTTCATGTAAGGGGTGAACGAATCACATCGCTTTGAGGGGCGGTAGTCCACACTTCCTCAAATGAAATTATCATATTTACACTGAATGGAAAGTATAATGATATGTGATGAAAAAAATTATTGAAGAAATAATAAATAATAAATATAAAATATATAAATATCATGTCCATCATAATGACCCCCATGATAGGTGGTAAAGGAAAAATGAACGATCGTCATTTCATGAGGCAGTAGTTCGGCGTATATGTAAACAATGTATTCATTACCCATTAGATGAAAGTTTGTGTTAGGGTTGTTCAAAACCTTATCATAAAAAATCCTATTATATTATTATACTTTTTTTCATACAATAATTAAATTAGAAGAGTTGAGGTAGTAGATAATTAAAATAAAATAATGGAGATTGAGGTAGGTTGTTACCTCTTAATCGAGAAAATCCTTTTAGTTTTAACCAAAGGGACCCCATTTAAGTATTTATGCCCAAATGTAGGCTTAAAGTAGTAAGGTAGGGTTTTAGGGAGGATATTTTTGTATATATTGTCCAGACCTATGTGGTTTGAGAGGTGTGAATAAGGGGTAGAGTGCTTTCCTTTTTACAGTTGAGGGGGAGTGGCACTTTTGTAAAATCAAAAAGGTATTCAAAAATGGGAGGTATCCTTTACCTAATGTTCCTAAAAATGGAAAAAAATTGATTAATGTAGATTTATGTTCTAAAAAAATATTCACTACATAAAACTATGTTCATTTAAATCATTTGGTTCCTTAACATCTAAGATTTCACAATTTTATTATATTGATTTTTATTAAAACCTCATGTTTTCCAACCTAATTAATTTAATAATTAATATCAAAATAAAGTGATATTTATTATAACATTCAGATAAAATAAATTAAAAATACTATACATAATTTAAAAAATTAAAAATTCATATGTTTTGGAAATTAATTTATAAAATAAGCGCATGTGACGCAAAAAACACTACTTAAACTCGGATCGTGCTAACATTGTTTTTACAATCTATGGGTCAATATGTTAATTCAAAAATATAAATTGGTCCATTATTAAACCATATTTAATATTTTTTAACCCTTAAAAATCAATTTAAATAATATATTATTGTTATTAATTTTCAATAATTGAATGAAATATCATTTTTTGTAAAATAACAATAATGTAAATTTTAACTTAATTTTTTTATTTTAATTTTAAAATATAAAAATAATATTATAAATAAAATAAAATGTATTTAAATATGTGTAAAATAATATATAAATCTTAAAATTTTATTAAATATAATAATTCAATAAATTAAATTCACTTTTAACCTTTATATAAGCATTTATTTTAGTTAATTATTAAGTAAATAATCACAATGTTGCGGTTTTGTAAGAATTTTAAGAAACTAAATCATCTCTAAAAATTATTTATAAATTATTATGATAATAATAACTTATTAATCCTTCAAAATAATATGTATTACCCAAAATATTTTGTTTTTACATATCTCAATGCTTTATAAATGTTAAAGGTAAGCAAAATCCCCTTTTTGTCTTTTTTCCTTAACGTTTTATGTATGGAAAATAAATTTAAAAATATCCCAATAACCAATAAAATTAGTACCAATAGGTTATATGTTATAATAATGTCTATCCAATGGATTTTAACATGTTTCCAGGTCATTTTGGTCCATATTATAAAGGATTAGTCCTTAATTAATAAAAATCTTACCTTAATCATTGTGATTAATTTTAATCCCTGTTATTAATATTTTTGGTGTAAAACTATGTTGATATTATTAGACTAAAAATATCATACTTATTATAACCATTTATTTCCTTTTTTAAAAATTTAAATCATAAAAGTGGGGAAATTAGGTTTAATGTTAATCCTACATACATGGTGAGAAAGTGGATTTTTTAAAGTAAAAACATTCAAAAGTTCAATAAGTTTTTATATCTCATTTCGATATAAAAATGATTTCAATGACCTAAATTGGATTAATATATTAATATTTTATATATATTGACATTAAAAAAATTATAATATAATGGAACACTAATAATTATTTAAATGAAAAGGCTATTTATAACTAAATTGTAGTAATCTTTAATATTCACTGAAAATGAGTTTTATCAGAAAAATCCCAAACACTCCACCTAATATCATTTGAAAATTATGAATTTAAAAATGATGCTAATTTTATCATATCATTTTTCTATTATTTTTTAAAATTAATTTTATTATTGTGCGCATAAGGACATTAAAATCAATTTTTGTAAGAAAATATTATTTTACAACGTATAAAGGCTTTACCAAAAATTAATTATTTCATTATAAATATATTTTATTTATGTTAAACCATAATAAATAATATATGAAAATTAGTTATTAAAATTATTATTACTATGTTTAACATCTATTTCATATCTTATTATATTAAATAATAACATTTTAATATATTATTATTCGGAAAAACTCTATCTTGCGTGTTACACAAGGCATGAAGTAAATTAATTTTTCTATGTAACACAATCTAAGATTTGTGTTTTATATAGAGCATACTAGAATTTATTTTAGTTTAATTACACTATTCACATGGTGTTTTATATAAGGAAATCCAAACATAGTTCTTTAATATAAAATAAACTATTTTCAACGTTCCCGAAAATGAAAAATATCAAAAAGGATAAATTAATTTGAAAAAAATAACTCAAAAAATATCGTGGTGTTACATTCTACCCAAATTAAAATGAGTTTCATCCTTGAAATGTGTCTAGGTTATCAATGTGTTAATACATTAAAGATTCATTCATTGAAACCCATATAAAAAATGAATACTAAAGTTCCCCTAAAAAGGGGAAGTTTTAACCATAAAGGTTACCCATAGTAATATATTAATACATTTCCAAATAAAATAACATATTTTGGAAATGAAAACATGGATATTAAAGAGAAATATAAATATCATGTTCTAATAGAGAGTGATATCTAACATGGTTAGAAGAAAGATAACAATCACAAATCCATAAATATGTGATGATCTAAGGGACCTTCTGATTCATCCAAAATGAAGGTAACATGACATCCTTTTTGGTTTCATTATCCTTTTTTCTAAATTTGAATAATTTTCATGAAATGTAATACTTGTATGATTCTATAAAAATTATGCCCTTCATTTTTCCTTCATCTACATCACCTCTTTCTATAAAAAGGAAGATGAATTTTTTATTCCTAAAGCACTAATAGACCATGAGGTCCATGATATTACATCCCATTTTTCATCGTTTTTCATCAACATATAGTATTTTGAATAGGCGATCCAATAAGAAAAAAATCATTATATGAATAGATAAAACATTAATCTTACTAACTTCATCTGAAGTTTAACTTAAACTTTCCATTATTGTTTAACCTTATAACCCATACAAAATATGAAACTTCAATTATTAAAAAACAAATTCATGAAATTAGTATAATATTGATCCCCTATATATCACATTTTACCTTGTGGTTTTAACATTCCAAACATGTGAATACCGTCATAGTAAATCCTCTTGAAACATGTTAATAAACAGAATTATTATAAAATAATTTAGAAAACATGCATGCTTCCTTATTCCAAAGATTACTGGATATATTATTTAAATCTAATAAGTTGTAAACTTCATCCATGATAACTTAGAACACTTTCTCAAAAATCCTTTCCATGGTAACCTATACCAACCAGTTTACTTATTCATATCCAATATATCTTAATCCAAACATCGTTATCTCAACATCAGGTATTAATTAAGTGTTAAATTCCCTTAATAAAAATATCACATTTTTATGAAATCACTTTTCCATGTATTTGTAACCATTCAACATGTCCTTTTCAATCCTTAATGAATAATTATACTAAAAATAATTATATATTTCACTATTCATATAACATGATATTTTAATTCAAAAACATAAATACTTCATTCATCCAACTTTACTCTAAAACCATTAATTTTTCTCCATCAACTTATTACATAATACATATTTCCTAGAATATGAAATATATATCATACATTAATTTTCCTTAACCTCAATATAATTATTCTTCTTGGGTATAATGTAAATAATACTGAAAGGAAATGACATACCTTTCACATGTCATTCGAGGTTTCTTTATCTTCAAGAGTATAACCAATACTCATACCACCTTCTGGATTCTCTTTATGGGATATACACTGGGGAAATTGACTTTCATAATTCTTATACATTCCATATTTGAAACATTCAAATTAAACCATGTTCCTTATAATTATATCCAATAAATAAAATAAGAAAGCATAGTGTGAAAAACATTAATCATAATGGGATATCATATAGTCATGAAAATTTACTTCTAAGGTGCCTAAATCATGTCTAATACTTCTTTAATCTCGAAAACCATAGGTTAGTCATAGAATATTCATTGTGATCCTCTATTTAAATAATTCAGGATGGGTTATAAAGAGTTTTTGAATTCCCAAAGCATATCCCCCAGAAGTGTTAAACTAGGTGTTAGTAAGGCACATTATTGTATACTAGATCACCCCGAGTAAAGGTTGAAATGTCTTATTGAAGTTGTTACTCCTTGGTAAATTTGTTCTTTAGCCACATCCACTTGTATTATCTATATAGAGATGTATTTCTAGGAATCTTTTCACTCTATCCTTTACCAAAATTCCAATGCATTTTTTGATTCTTTTCATTATCCTTATACTTATCCTTATACATGTCCTTAGGATTACCGCTAAGTTTTTATCATCCTAGATTCTAAAGGTTAACTAAACCATTGATCTAATACCAAATATAGAGACCATAACTTTTCATACATTAACATTATATCACTTTTTCTAAATATATAAAACATCATACAAACGAATCCATAAGGACCATATTTGTTAAGTGCCTTTGGAAATATGGAAACGTAAACACGGGTACAGAAATGAGCTACATCATATACAAGTATGTACTTCTTGACTATGAACCTTCCTAGAAACAACAAAAATAATACTTAATTTCATAAACTAGGTAAAGGAAACATAGAAAGGGGTGAGATCATATGCTTATCAAGGGTAAACAAGGGTGATAAGTAAGCATAATCATGAGAATAAGGGTATGAGAATATTATCATTGATGTATAAGATTATACCTTTCATATCAGATATCAAAAACATGAATCATGTTATAAGGTTTTTTAGTTCATAATACATGAGTAATAAGGAAATAAATAACATAATACATGAAATCACAACATTGGAATAAAATATGGTATTTTAGAAGACACATAATAATATGTAATGATTTATACAGAAGTCAGTGACTCACTTCTAATGCCAAATTAGTCGACAAACAACTTTACTAAGTCAGTTCCACACCCCATTCTAGCCCTATTTTATTGAATGGAGTTCACTCCTCATTTCAGACCTGTAATACTGAACAAAGTTCATTTCTAATTCCATCCCTGTAATACTCAAGAAATTTCATTTCACATTCCATCCATGTCTATATCATGGGATATAAATCTTTACCTATTGCATTTGAGGTAGATATAGATCCCACTCATCTCATAATTAAATCATATATATATAAATATGTGCCAAAAATCCATAAAATATCATATTATAACCCACAAAATTAAATGGGTTTCATAAACATGAAATCATATCTTAACATATGAAAAAATATAGGTATCATAATCATTTCATAAAAATCATAACCTTTGAAAAGAAAAGTTCTTGAAAATCATATAAATCATGTAAGGGAAATTATTTTATTAAGCATCATTCCATTAAAACATAAACCATTCATGAAAAATATGAATGAAACCTTTGGATCATTTCCTATGAGGGAATGAGTAACATCAACAGTTTTCATCTTAGATGGAAAATAACATGGAAAGATATTTTAACAACATTTCTTGAGTAAAATATCCCTTCTTCTTTGAAGGGCTATTTAAAACATAAAAATCTTTGGAAAACCATTTTATTGTAAACAAAAATGAATTATTATAATGAACACCTTAAAAAAATTTGGAAACCTTTTCTCTGAAAATAAATTACAAAATTTTAAATAAGTCAAGAAAATCATTTGAAAACTATTTTACATGAAAAAATATAAAATAATATTTGAAATGTTATGAATACTTTTTTCCTTGAAAATGTATAAAAGAAGCTTGAAATTTATTTTGATATTTTTTTTGTGAATACATATAAAATAATCTTAAAACCTTTTTAAATAACACTTTACATGAAAATAATTCATATAATTTGAATAAATCATGAAAACCATTTAAAAAAAATTCAACGAGAAATATTTTAACAAAAATATTTTCATAAAAAATAACCATTTAAACATGTAAAGTAGGCTTCACTGAAATGAAGGCGGATAAATCCGTACATGTCATATGAGGTAAGAAGAACATTCATTTTTCATGGTAAAAGGTTGAAAAAAAGACATGTTATGAAACAAAAAATAATATTCCATTGAAAATATTTCTAAATTAAAAAAAGAAATAATATATTTTAATTATTATAGGATAATTTTATAATTTTCTCATAAACGCATTTTATAAAACATGTATTTTAAGTAACACATATTTCCAACTGAAGACAGGGTAAAGTTGTGTTTTCTTAAAAAACATTATTAACAATATTAGGTTACCAATTGTTGAAAATGGTACCAATAAATGAATAAATAATTAATATCCAGATGATAATATAATCTATTAATGTTCATGATATATTGATCGTAATATTTCATTAGAGGAAGCATAAACATATATAATATTGAAAAGTGATGATATTGTTTCAATAAACTCTTACCTCTTTGTAACTTTGAACCACACAATCCATGTAATAATATAAAATAAAATTAATCTTAAAATGTCATTAGATTAATGAGATTCATGATATAATATTTCAATGGTGTAATATAAACATCATGGAGAAATATGGGTGCAAAATATAGCATGTTTCTCAAAGAAGGAAAATTCAGACAAAATTACATTAACGATTTGGTAACTTTTAATTATAAATACCATGAAATAAAGACCATATAATTTATATTTAAATACACATAATTTAAGGTATAATAATCATAGGATACATCCTTGGGTAGTATACACACTACACAAAAGGAATGAGTGGTAAATAAAGCATGTATCTCACGGAAATAAAAATTGAGATGAAATTCTCAAACCATGTGTGTTGAATATCATTGTAATCATTAAAACATACTTCATAATAAATATAATTATATTATACATATATAATATTTCCAAATTCTTATATGAAATACCATATATGGGTTGATTATGTCTTTATATTACACACGTGTTATCAATTTTTTATTAAGGATTCACTTCAGGTAATATCTAGTTTGTTATTCACGTGTGTCTAAATTTGTGATATTTGTGGTCCTTATACTTATATCATGATTTTATGAATTTAATAAATTATATAAATATCATATATAATCATTATATTTTTATTATAATAATACATATAATATATAAGTATAAAAATGGAATACACCATTCATTAAGAAGGTAGGTTGTACGTATGCATGAACGCTGCTTTTATTTTTATTAACGTATTGAAATAAGAAAAGTAAATAAAATATATGTATATATGAATATATTATCACTACATTAGAATTATTATTTCATTTATATAATATACCTTCACTAAATACATCCTTAATACATTCCATGTAAGGTGTGAAGGAATCGCATCGCTTTGAGGGGGTGGTAGTCCACACTTCCTCAATGAAGTTATCGTATTTCCACCAAATTGAATGTAAAAAAGAAATGTTATAAAAAATATTAAAAGGCTTAAATACATAATAAATATCATATATAAATAATATGTCTGTTACCCAATAGATGGAACTATGTGAATGAGTAGGTCAAAAAATTAAGAAAAAATTTCTATTATGTTGGGGTACTATTTTTTATACAATCATGGAGTAATAATAGTTTATGCAGTGGAGAAATAAAATAAATGAAATGAGTTTGAGGGAGGATGTTCTTCTTAATCGGGTAAATCCTTTTGGTTTGCATAAAAGGGATTAAATGGAAAGATTAATGAAAAACATAAAGCATCAAGGAGGAAGGGATTGTTTTTGGGAGGATATTTCATTAGATATTTCCTGAACCAATATTTTTTGAGATGTGTGAATAAGGGTTAGAGTGATTTCCTTTTTATAGTGAAGGGGGAGTCTAACTCTTGAAAATACCAAAAGTTATTAAATAATGGGAGGTATCATTTACCTATTGTTACTAAAAATAAAAAAAATAATTTATTAATTTCAAATAATTGTCAAACTAAATCTAAACCACACAAAAATATGTTAATTTTAATAATTTTGATCTTTAGATTATATGATTTCCCAATTTTATTATGTTAGTTTTTATTAAATCATCTAGTTTTCTATCCTAAGTAATTTAACCATTAAGATTGAAGTAAATTGATATTTATTATAATATTTTGATAAAATAATTTATAAATATTATACCTAATTTAAAAAATAACATCTCATGTGGTTTGGAAATTAATTTTTTAAACAAGGGCGTGTGATGTGCAAAACACTCCTAAAACCCGGACGATACTTAAAATGTTTTTATAATCTGTGGGTCAATATAAAAATTATAAAAGATCAATTAATACATTTATAGAACATATTTAATATTTTATAACACTTAAAATCACTTGTAAAGTTTTATTACATTTATTAATTTTAAATCCTTTAATAAAATATCAATTTTTCTAAAATAACAATAATGACAATTTTGACATTATTTATTTAATTTTAATTTTAAATTACAAAAATAATATTTGAAATAAAATACATTATGTTCACATATAACTAAAATGATATATTAATCTTTAAAAATAATTAAATAAAAAATTAAATCATTTCACTACACCTTTAAGATTTATAGAATCATTTATTTTAGTTGATTATTAACTAAATAATCACTACATTGTCATTTAATAATAATATTATGTAACTAAATGATCTATAGAAATTAATGATAAATTATAATGACAAAAACCATATATATTTCAAAATTAAATGTAAAACCTAAAATATGATGTTTTTTACATATGTCAAATTTCTATAAATGATAAAGGTAAGGAAAGATCCTTTTTTCTTTTTCTTTAAACTTTTATATAGGTCACTTCTGTTTTATAATATCTCAATAATGCATACAATTACAACAAATAGGTTATATGGCCTAATTATTATCATCCAGTTTATTTTGGAAATATTTCTACGTCATTTTTCCCTTATGAGTAAGGTTTAGTCCTTAATTAAGTTTAATCTTACCTTAATCGTTGTGATTAATTTTAATCACTTTCACTAATCTTTTTGATAAAAAAAAATTAATTTGATATTATTAGACTAAAAATATTATATTGATTAAAACCTTGAACATCCAATTTTCAATATTAAAATCACATAAGTGGTAAAATTATGTTTAATGCTAATTCTGCAGATATGGTGAGAAAGCAGGGTTTTTTGATTTAAAAACATTCAAGAGTTCAATAGGTTTCTATATCAAATTTCAATATTCAAAAGATTAAAATGACCTAAATTGGATTAATATATTCATAATTGATCTATTTTTAATATTGAAAAATTATAAATATAAATTAATAGTATGAATTATTTAAAAAAGTTTTTTTAAACAAAATTGCAGTAATTTTTACTATTCACCCAAAAAAACGATTTTTCTTGGAAAATACAAAAGAAATTACCATAAGATAATTTCAACATTCTGAATTCAAAAATGAATTTAATTTTATCAAATTTAATTTATGTTATTGTCTAAGATTAATTTTATTATTATTCATATAATGACATAAAAATAAGATTCTTTAGGAAAATATTATTTTAAAACATATAAAGACTTTACCAGAAATATATATGTCATTATCAATGTGTTTTATTTATATAAAACCATTTTAAATAATATATGAAATGCAGTTATTACTATCCATATTTCTTTGTTTAACATATAGGTTATATCTTATTATATTAAATAATAACATTTTAATATATTATTTTTTGATAAAATGTAGTCTTGTGTGTCATGCAAGCAATCAGGGAAATTAATTGTTGTGTGTAACACAAGATAAACAAGGTGTTTCATATAGAGAAAGCTAAAATTTATTTTGTGTGTAGTGATTTATTAACTTAGTATTGCATATAATGCAAGAACAACATTGTTCTATTATATAAAATATATTATTTTCAGTGTTGCGTGAAATGAAAAATATCAAAAATGTTAAATTAATTTGAAAAAAATATTAATTCACAAAATATTGGGGTGTTATATTTGTAGTCATATTATGGGAAATAGTTATATTCTTCCCACCACCATTATTTGATATGATGGTCCATCTGATGGTTCACTTGGTTAGAGAGGTTTTACTATGTGGTTCTATCAATTATAGATAGATGTAACCCATTGAATGGTATTTGAAGATTTCGAAATGGTGTGTTAAGAATTGAAGTAATCCTGAAGGTTTTCTTATAAAATGATGTATTGTTGAAGAAGCTACTGATTTTTTTACTGATTACCTATCATATGTTGACAAAATTAGTTTCCCAAATTCTAGTCAAAGTGGACACCTAATGGTCTAAGGGATTTTTGGAAGTGATGTTGTTACAATTACCTTGATAGAGCATGATCAAGAATAGCTTTAAATTATATATATAGTGAAAATGATCGCCCATGAATTGAATCCCAAAAATAAATTATTAGAGATCTAAATCCCTGAAGATTTGAAGGATGGATATGAAATAAACATAATCAAATATATATATATATATGTATATGTATATATATATGATTGTTCTAAGATCAAGTTTATATGTAGTTATCTAAAAATCCAAACTCAAATTCTGAACGACCTCAATGGCTATCCAGGGAACCAAATTAAAATGTTCTATCTTTCACTAGTTTTTTATCACTAGTTATATGTTCATTACAAAAGATCATGATGACTATAATACGATGCAAAATAGTGGTGTTACACTTATGGACGAAGTGGCACACATATCTAGTTCCAATAAAAGAAAACTAAAATTTTAAAATCTTTCATATATTTGAATTATCAAATAGATACATGATTTAGATTAAAAAAATTAAAGTACCAATTTTTCGTTGAAAATCGATCAAAAATATGAGTGTAGAGAAAGTTGATGAAATGGGCTTTGTGAAGATTAATTTCAATATAGAATTGGAACAATATTAGTTGTTCATGATGGAATAAAAATAAATGAAAGTATTATATGTCTCAGATCAAGAAAACAATAATTGGTCAATTATCCTACTATTGACTAAAATAAATGTCAGGTCATATGAAAATTCAATTGATGATGACCCTTTCATTGGGATATCATAGTCAATTCATCATGGTACCAATATAGACAATGTTATGTACGTTAGAGAGCACTAAAAAGAGGGTATTTGGATTTTTGATAGAGGAACCAAATCAATAAAACCATTAAAAAGAGTGTTAAATGAGAAGGTAAAAGCATTTTTTAATTTATTATTTTTATTCCCCGTAATATTATATGTTCTCTACTATATTTACATAATCTAAATGAAATGTTTCAATACTCTTATAGTCAATGTATTCTACACAAGATGATGTTACCAATATTTTTTGAAGAACACACTATTATAAATAAAACCCTTTGGGAATATGTTAAGGTAATGTTATGATAGACTTTATATATTTTAATAAGAAATTATAAAATGAAACATTGATTTAATTTTAATTATTCCTTTTATAGTTATTTTATTTTAAAATATTCAGGTTCATATTTCATGCCTTTCTACAACAAAACTTCCACAGACTTCTTCTCCCTAAAAACCTTTTCACACATGTAGTATTGAAGTTATCAATTTCCTTCAAGTTTTATAAATATTCTTTGCAGGAAGAGCGATGACTCTTCCAATAATCAGTCAAAGAGGTAAAATTGATGTTTTTACAGTAAAATCATTCTCTATATAATTAATTTATTATTTCATATTTATGTTTAATTTATTTCAATTTAGTATTCCACACATAATAATTGTTTACTTATACAGGTGGATTCTTTTATTCATGTTTTGGGGGGTCTATCCATATCTCTTGCATTTCTACACCAAAATAGCACCAAAACATCCACATATTTATTCCCCCACAAAAACTTTTTACCCCTTTAGTGTTTCATTTATTGTTTCCTTCAAGTAACCTCCAATGCATTTGCGGGAAGAGAAACAATGTTGCTTTTTCTCAATAACTAATTTAATATTGATATTTGAAAAGTAATATAATTATCCATAAAAATTTAATATATGGTTTAATATTTATGTTTAATTTTTTTCTTTTTATTATTACTCAAGTAAGAATTTTTTCTTATACATGTAGATTCTTTTGTTCGAATTGTGGTGGTATGTCCATCGTTTATGTCTTTCGGCACCAAAACTTCCACATACATCCTCTCCCTAAAAACCATTTCACCACAGCTGTGTTTTCATTTATCACTTTTCATCATGTTAACACCACTGATCAATCACATATGTAATATTTTTTTTCAGTTAAATCATTGTCAATCTAATAAATGTATTGTTTCATATTTATGTTTAATTTATTTCGTTTTAGTAATAATAATATAATAATTGTTGTATTATAAATATCAATTATTTTATTTGAGTTGGAGTGGTTTGATTGAAGCTACTCATTCCCAGTAAAGATTAGAATTTAATCCTACAACTGAGATAATGAAAAAAAAATTCATTAAAAATTCATACAACCATAATAAAATAGTGAATTATTACTAATTATTTATTTAACTTTTTCATCATTTTATCTACAATTTGTAAGTTAATTTCCTAATCATTTTTTTATAAAACTTATTAATTTTTTTAAATATCTTTTAGGAAGTCTTATTTTTATTATGAATATCTACAACAAGCCACACAAGAGATAAAATGTTCCTTTCTACCAATGTTACAATGATTTCTATTTTCATTATTTGTTGAACTAAAAACATTTCATATTGAGTAAATATTCTTAATCAAAAAACCATTCTCATTATTGTAAGACTGAATAGTAGAGGAATATCATGTTCCCATTGTAGGGAATTCTCATGATATAATGGGCACATGATCTTCCTCTACTCTCCTAAATTGCAACAATGAGAAAGGTTTTTCTGCTAAGAACATCAATTCAATATGCAGTGTTGGATGTTTGATAAATAAACACTATATAAATCATAGAAACATTTGAAGATAGTATTTTTTGAAACTTTGGGATGTTTAGGAATCAATTGCACCTCAATATGACACATGATGGGACATGTATGACTCCAAGTTCTTCTTTTTATTAAAAATTGAAATTAATTTAAGTAAAAAATACAACTTACAGACTCAAAATTGATTAAACATATTCAAACTATTTTTATACTTTAAGAAAATTACTCCTATGTAATTTTTTATGTGTATGAATTATCTGCACCTCAATATGATACACAATGTGCCTATTATGACTGAAAGTTTATGTTATCACTATGAAATAGACATTTTAGTTGAAAAAGTGTCACAGATTGAAAATCAAGAAAATACTCTCATATTTTCTTAATAATTAAGGAAATTTATTAATAAATTATTTATGATATATAGGAATTGGTATCACATTAAATCGATACCTAATGTGTTCAGTATGAGTCAATGTGTGTGTTTCTACTTTAACATGACATTTTAGTAAAAAAGAAATGTGACGTACTCAAAACTAAGAAAATGAAATCGGATTGTTTTTCCACATTAGTAAAATGAACAATATTTCATTTTAGATATGTTGGAATTATATTTATCCAATACGACACATAATGTTTCCATTATGACTTCAGGTGAGTATTTTTAATTAAAATTTACATTAATTTTAGTAAAAATCACAATTGACCTACTCAAAAGCAAGAAAATTAATTTTGATTGTTTTGATACTTTATGAATTTAACCCTAAGTTATTTATGATGTTTATGAATCATCCTTACCTAAATATAATACATAATCTTTCCAATATGACTAAATGTGTCTGTTATTAATTTACAATTTACTTTAGTTCAAAAAGTATCACGTACTAATAACTAAGAAAACATGCTCATATTGTCTTGATAATTTAAGAAAATAATATATTATTAATTGTTGACATGTTTTAATTATTCTTATCTCATACCAACACATGATCTGATTGGTATGTTTAAAAGTGAATCTTTCTGATTTGAAATGAAATTTTATTAGAAAAATACAAATTACATACTTAAAATTGATAAAATGAATTCATATTGTTTTGGTACTTTAGGAAAACAATACATAACTCATTTTATACATTTTAGAATCATTTAAACCTCAGTATAACACATAGTGTGACCGGTATGACTCCAAGCACATCTTTTTATTTAAACATGATATTCATTTTCTTAAAAAGGAAAAATAGCCTACTCAAAACTTATCAAAAGCATTTAGATCGTTTTGATACGTTAGGATAATTGTCCATAAGTTGTTTTTGATTTGTAGGAAAAAAAGAGAACTCAATCTGATACACAATGTTCAAAATATGACTCAATGTGTCTTTTATCAGTTTAAATTTTATATTTTAGTTTAAAAAGTGTCACTCATCGAAAACTGAGAAAATGCGCTCGAATTGTCTTGATAATTTAGAAAAACAATTTATAAATCATTTTTGACATATAAAAAACAGTAACATATCAAACTGACACATGATGTGATCGATATTAGTCAATGTGTGTGTTGAAAATTTAAAAATATATTTGCGTAAAAAAAGAAAAGTGACATACTCAAAAATGAGAAAAATGTGTTCAAATTGAATTGATACTTTATAAAAATAATAAATATGTCATTTTAGATGATTTCAAATCAGTTTCGCCTCAAAATTATGGATAGTGTGACCTATATGACTCCAAGTGTGACTTTTTATTTAAGATTGACATCAATTTTTTTTAAAAAACAACTGACCTACTCAAAACTAAGAAAACACTTTCATATTGTTTTGATAATTTATGAAAATAATCCATAAGTCATTTTTGACATGTAGGAATCAACTTCACCTTAATATGATACATGATGTTCCTAGAATGTCTCAATGTGTTCTTTACCAGTTCAAAATATTTAATTTAGTTCAAAAACAGTCACTCCCTAAAAAATAAGAAAACTTGCTCAGATGTTATTGATAATTTAGAAATATGATTCCTTATTAATTTTGGATGTGTAGGAATTATAATCATGTCAAACTGACACACGATTATAGGTATGATTCAAAGTGTGTGTTTCTAGATAAAAATGACATTTTAGTAAACAAGACAAGTGACATACTCAAAATCAAGAAATGACATTCAAACTGTTTTGATACTTCTGGAAAATGACCGATAGGTCATTTTAGAGGTGATGGAATCATCCACACCTCAATGTAATGGATAGATTTATTGGTATGGCTCCAAATACATTTTCCAATATATAAGTTTCATTTTAATTTAAAACTCACATCACATCACCAATTTTTAGTTTAAAATTTACACTTTCTGTTAATTTATTCATTTATATTATTACTAATATAGTAACTTATTTCTTATAATGGTGCATTATTTTACAAGATCAGGGTTGGTTGGTTCGAAAATAACATGAGTCGGGGTCCAAATCAAAAGATAAAGGAACATTTTTGTTTTTTAATATATGTAATAATTTTCAAAACATTAATTGTATAAACAAATGTTTTAAATGTATATAATATTGTGTTTTCTTCGTGTTATTTTATTGAACATTTAATTTCATTTAATTTCATTATTGGTAATTTATTTTGTCGATATATGGTGGTGTTTCTTATGCTACGGTGTATTATTATAACACATCACATTGGTGTCGAAGTGTGTTGTTACAGTACACTAAAGTATTCCCCTTTATCAACACCTTCACAAACACTGATAAAGGACCCCTTTATAAGTTATAAATAAAAGACCTGATAAATGACCCCATTATCGGTGATTTTTTAGTGCTGATAAAATACTATGGATTTTTATCTTACTCCGATAGTCAGCACTTCTCTTGTGAAAATAAAGGCCATTTTTTTGTAGTGTTAAAGGCATATTTTATAGTAGTGGTGCTTGTAACTTATAGTATATACCAGGTACATTAAATCAGTACTAATAGTGTAAATTTCATGTTTCATGTTTGTCATAAATTTAATGCGCATGTGAAATTACATAACAATTCATGTTCATGACACGTCATGTGACTACACTATATTAAACAAGTATCATACTGATAGTTCAGACGTGTTTTCTACATGTTTTTTCCAAGTAAAAGTTGTGTACATATTTTTTTAATATTTAAATAAAATTAATTTATATAATTTATTTAAAAATAAAAATGATAATTTATATGACATATTAGATAGGTATTAAGACAAAAATGGTTTTCTTGATTAATTAGATATTTAATCGAATTAATTAGCATGAATTTTGTCATAAGGAATAATGAATTGCAATAAATTCTAGATAGTTATTTTAAATAAATATTTTTTTCATGTGTACATGATCTTGTGGTTAGACCAAACTATATATGTGTGTGACTTCTTTTAAATAAATTATTTCATTATTTTTTCAAATTGTTATTATTAAATTAAAATGAATGCTTTTGAGCAATATCTATCTCCTTATTATTTTTTGTTCTGCGTGCCCATGGATTCTTTTAGTAAAAACCCATTCAATTCCCCTTACCAAGTATCTGAAGTAAATACATTCTAAGGATAAAACTATAAATCATGTGGAGTTGGTTCAACATGGAATCTTGATGAAACCAACCAAAGTGATGCAGAAAACATATGTGTAATGTTGAAACATGAAAAACGATTGGCTCGAACGGTTTTCCCCAAGGTCCATAGTCTTTTTGTTGTCCTCTCAATAAAAAATTGATAGTAAAAGAACATGATCATGAAACAATTTTATTTATTTTATTTATATTTGATTCATGGTTTATTTTATGATTATAATACTATTATAATCAAAATAATTGTATAACATGAAATGATGAAATTAAAATAAATTGATTATATGTAAAAAAAATACAATACATGGATAGTTACATGAGTAAAATCCATATAATATTATCCGTACATGTAAAATATAAAATAAGAAAATTTATGCATAATAAAAATAATCTCTCAACAAAATATTAATTCTGATTAAGCCTTCCTTCACTTGATTAAGAATGAAACCATAAAACTATGTGTTCTCATGGCCAAAATATAGAACATTACATTTATCATGTTTTTTAATAATAGTTTTATGTTTAATTAACCAAATTTTTATTTGTTCTAATATCCAAATTATTTCCAATATATTTTGGATGCATTTATTAAAGAAATCCAAAGAAGAATTTCAGGATTGGGGAGTCCACTCAATGGATCGAGGAGTTTCAAACCTCTTGTTGGAAAAACCACATACCTAAAAACATTATTAAGATTTTTATGAATAGTTATTGAGTTATAAAAAGAAAAATATGGATTATAAACATAATAATGTTCTCATAATAGGATATTCCAATCCAATAGTGACAGATCTTTGAACTTGATAAAATATGGGAGACTAATAATAAAATTAAAATTCTTTCATCTCACATAGTTTTTAATAAAGTAATGTTATAATAAATGATGTTTATATTGTTGTATTAAATTAAAAAGTATATCAACCACATTATCCCTATGATCGGTTTTAGAGAAATACCTCACCTCTTTGGAAGTAACTTCCGGGTATGGTATGGGCATTTCCACATTAATATGATGAACGTAGGAGAAGCGTGTGATGAGTAGTTACTAACTTGACATTTGTTTTAATCTATGAATAATATGAGATGTACACGATAAGTAACATCATAACCAATTAAATTTAATTAAATATTAATCTAAAAAATGTTGTAACCAAGAAAAGATGATTTTCCACATATAATTTATAATTAATTTTTTTAATTAAAAAATACATTTCATTGAATTTGTTTATTTTTTTTTATGATTGGATGAATATAATGCATCACATGAATCAATGATATATTCTCTCAATTGGGAATCAACACATGTTCTGAAAGCCTATAATCATCATTGTAGAATCCTCTAGGTGCTAGTGCAAATGGTTCTAACGCTTATAATGATCGCTATTGATTGCATAACATTTATTCATGGTGAGGATGAATTGTTCTAGTAGTGGGGGATAATTTATTTGAATTCATAAGATAATTCTTGAGGAATATGTCTTTAGTTCTTGAAAGGATCATATCTAGTACTCATTGTGCACGATGATTATATAATGGATAGGGTTTTGAAAAAAATTCATCACCACGTTCAAATAGATCAAGGGTTAGAAAATAATAATTTCACAAGGACCCTCATTATTTTCGGAATCCTCAAAGCAACTCATGTATAAATGATATTATAATTTTTAGTATTTACTTGAAATGTGTTAAAATCATAGACATATTAAAAATTATTTTTCTTGAATACATAATTTATTTTTTATTTATATAATATTTTATAAGAATTTTTTTCTAGATCATTAAAATTTATCTACCAATACAAATCAATATTTATCTAACCTTGAGTAATGATTATTTATTTAGTTAAATAAATATTATTGAAATACTAACCCATAAATATAAAAATAATAAATTCATTAAATTAGAAAATAATTATTTATCAAATATTCATGTAAATAAATTAATATTTTTTTATCATGTGAATAAACAAAAATAAATATCTAATACATATTCATGTAATTAAATAAATAATTACCCAATGAATAAATATTTATTAAATATTCATCTCACAAATATTATTCTAAATAATAGGTGATTGGATATTTTTAATCAATACCAAATGAAAAATCATTAAACCACGTGTAGGAATAATATTTATCCAATGTAACACCCCAAGATTTCATAGTGTGTTATTTCTTCAAAATAATTCAATAACGTGCACTACATGCAACACCGATTTCAAGCGCACCATGACTTACCAAATAGGTCGTTCAAAAGATTTAATGAATAGTATTAACTAAATTTTAAACTTTATATAATCCTTATAATTTTAGAATCTATATTATGAGTTTCTTAGACGTAATATAAGAACAAATTCATTCTCAGTATTGCACATTTTCCAACTTTTAACAGTGAACCCTTTTTACAAACAATATTTTAAACTTTTTGACTAAATGGGACCTCAAAAATTTAAAATGAAACATCCCAAGCTTCCACGGTATGCTTCTCTTTGAATAATACAGTAGCATGTGTTGTACGCAACTTCGAGTTCTAACACACACCATAACCAAATCAAACTAGCCATTATGAATAGTAATACCTACTTTTTGAAATTTTATCAATTTTATATCTTAAAATGGACTTCATTTTTGGATTTGGAGTATCGAATTTAGCCTAAGGTGAAATTTTGGTACTTTTCGGATAACTTTAATATTTTGATGAATAGTGAAAATTACTAAATTTTAATTAAAAACAAATTTTTTAATCAAAATAATTAATAGTGATAAATTATGAATTTGAGTGTTTTTAAATTATATTTGGAATATATTTTTACCATTTAATACAATGTTGGTCATTGGACATAATTTCACAATTAAACCGGACATAAACAAGTAGCAATCGTTTGATAGTTATTATATAATAAAAACACGCTTTTTGTTTTGACAGCGGGAATTAATTTTAAATTAATTTTTACCACTTCTGTGTTTTGAATTTCGAAAAATGGATTCAATATTTGGAATCAGGATGTCAAAATTTTGTAAATAGGTAACTTTTATTTTTAGAAATTTTGAATAATTATTTCGGTAAATATTTTATTTACTATAGTTAAAGAGTAAATCTTGTAAATAAGGGTTAAACAAATAATATTATAATAATACTAAATTACCCTAAACGTGTCCTAACCTTATTGGTGGATACATGACCGGCCATGGGAATATTTGGGTCGATTTTGGGACCCCATGAAGTTGATAGGGACACTTTATTTTAATTAAGTTAAAATAAGTACAAAAATAACATAAGCATATATCTTTTATAAAAACAATTTTTAAATAAGGTAATATATGTTGGATGTTCGACTATAAATATTAATTATAAAGATAAAAATATTTCCTACATGTATATTTTATTTATAATTTTTAGACATTAAATATGTTGATTTATTTAGGACACAATGATGATGAAGTAATTACCATAATAGTGAAAAATTAAAATAATTGATATAATAAATACCCAAATAAATATAATTGGAGTCTTTTATTGAATTAAACTAATTATATAGGTTAATATGTCATATTAGGGTCTATTTAATTTACTTTTTTCGAAGTAATAATTCTGTTATGAGTTTCAAAAAAATCAATTATTGAATAGTGTCAAAATTGACATAAAAGAGTTTTTAAAAACAATATTATATTATTAATTGATATTAAATTTCTAAAAATATACGTTTTGTCCAAGAGACTTATATCATGATAATTTATCATTACTGGACCACTTTGGGGTCTATTTAATGTATATAGTATGTTTATTAACCATATTATATAAAAATACAAAGAGACATTGTAAAAGTGAAACTAATTAACATAGAGTTAATACTTAAAGATAAGGTTAATATATTAACCCAAACCTGTATAAATTCTATTTTTTGAATGGTTTTAGACCCATCCTCACCTTAACATTTAAATAATCAACTTTAGATCCATTAGAAACCGAATATGAATTTATTATAAATTAATATTTGTATATTTTCCAAAGGTTCCCCTCACCCCTCTTATATAAGGGATCTCCCCCTTCTCATTACTTAACACCTTCAAAGCCTTTTGGTTCGGCCAACCCCTTCCCCAATACTCTATAAATTTCACTCAATACAACCTAGAGGCCCTAGTTTGATAATAAATACAACCTAAGGATCCCTTTTGATCAAATCAAAAGGAAGAACCCGAAGAAGAGGTAATGTTTTCACCACCCTTTTTCAAATTCATTTCTTCTTCAACTTCTTCTTTCATTGTTATTACCATTATAAAATATGAAATCCAGTATCTCCTATATATTGTAATATTATTATAAATATTGTACAAACATATTCAGTATTCTATCCACCCTTTGAAAAACATGTCACCATACGTGCGTACGTACGGCTTACCGTCTCCACGTCATGGTGTAATTGTTATTCAATAAATTATTATTTTGTATGGGTATAATAATGATATGTAATTCATGTAAATAATAAATATAACATGATAATTATTCTGTATATATGATATACCAGCCATTTATATATTATTTTAATATCAAAAGAGTGATATTGTGGTTCGTGCGTACGTACGAACTACTGTCTCCACGAACACGATGAGATTCATTCTCTATCGTATCAATTCAAGTATAACTATCATTTGATGATTTAAAAATAATTTTTAGGGACTTGATATAAATCTGGATATGAATAAGACACAACCTATCCATGACAACCACTACTTACATAACGAAACATATAAAAGAAAACGAGTAAGTTAACACCCGAAACAACGATAATTCTAAGATATTATTAACAAAGCAATGTTAAAAGATCATATATGATATCATATGATTGTATATGATTCTTGTATAATTTAATAAAAATTATCTCACCATTATACAGGAGGTTAACCTACCCCTAACCAAGGAAAAGTACAAGGTAAGGGGTTTTCATCTCACTCCTTATTCTCGTGAGATTCATGCCATATTTCCACTATTACATTTTGCGTGGTGTATGTACTGCCCATAATTATATTCTTTGTGTAATACACTTTAATTTATGTGTATTTACATATTCAATGTATGGTACCACTTTCATGGGTTTTACGTTTTGTAAGTTACCAAAATGGTAAGGGTTTATTTCGCAATCTCTTCATTATCCGAGGTTGTTTATACGTCATAATCTACTGGGATTTCATTATCATCCACATCCATGTTTCTTCGAAATGTATTTCAAAACATTTTTACTATTTACAAATAATATGGGTTAAATTAATTTATACCCTTATGTGTTTTTAATGGAATAATTCTGTTATTTTCCAAACAAGGCTCTTTTAACCTTTCGACAAATTTAAGGTAAGAATATTTTTTTAACTTTTACAGCGAGTGCGGCTATTTACCGCCGTTATAAAATCGTCAAAGCTTCCCTTACAAGCTTATAAGAACATTTTCAAAGTAAATGTTTTATTTTATAATTATGTGACTTCTAAATTATTTCAAAATGAGTATTTTATGAATTTTTTAAAGTTACTCTTTATCAAGATCATAATTTTAAATGTTTTAAAGATTTATCTTTCTAAATATTTTAATTAATGTCCATGTTTTCAAAATGATTTTAAGGATTTATTTATATGGACATGAATGTTTTGAAATTGTATATCTTTTCAAAATTTTCAAAGTGGAATGGGACACTTTGATTCAAAAATCACTTTTAAATTACTTCCTTTATAAATGTGTGACTTTTCAATGATTTCGAGAAAAGAGATATTTCTCTCAAATTGTTTTGATTTCATCTATGTCAACATCCTTTGATGGATTTTAAGATTATTTAAAGTTGATTTATCATGATACAAAACTTTTTTATTGAATTTAAGGTTTTGTTATATGTTTTATTGTTGATGTGTTATTTTTATACCATTCATCATTTATGGAGAAAGTATTAACATTTCATATGCTAGTTTTAATACGAATGTTTATGTTATGTTTAAACCTTTTTATATGGGAATGCATTGGACTTAGTAAGTGATGGGTGGATCCCACTATAGCTCTTTGATGCATCAGTAGGTCTCATGAGACAAACTAGTGTCTTGGCACAAGGCCTTGGAAAAATCATATTTGTAGTCTTGGCACAAGGCCTTGGAAATGTGGTTATGATAGTTTGGAATTATTCATTCCATTATTATGAATGTGGTTATTGATATTGCATGTGATTATTCTATTAGTAGAATATCCATGTGAATAAGTAAATGGAATTATTTCATTTTATTTTTTCCATACTATGTTGAATTTCAAGTTTAAAGGGATTTTTTTAGTTATACATTGCCTAAAATGTTTATGCTTATTTATGAAAGTTTCCACTGTATTGCTTACCCTTACAGAGCATTTGAGCTCAGCCCTTTTCTATGTTTAATTTTTCCCAGGATTCCAATAAGTATATTGTGATTGATAAGAAGGGTTAAGAGAAGGGAATAATTTCATTCATAAAGGATTATTTATGTTGTTTGGTATATTATGAATTGTAATGTAACATTCATGTATGTAATCTATTTTCCAAGACTGCTAAACTAATCAGTCCTTTGGGACTTGATTCCTTGTAATCATGCCAATGTATTAAAATAATGCACCGACTATGGGTAACTGGGGTCGGGGTGTTACAGTTTGTATCAGAGGAAGTTTAGCAATAACAATTGAAACTAGATTTAGATAAACTCTGATTAGAGCACATAGCCCTAAGATAGACTTTGAGGATTAGTATAGAAGAAAATCCAAGAATTTTGGTATTGTAGAGATTTTGTGAGTTTTCCGAGCAATACATCCCTGTCTGGATACGAGCATGTAGAGGAAGCTCTGGCATAGATGTACCTAGTGGTAAAACGCGAAAACACCGCTTTTATCTAGACTCAAACGGGAACTGGTGCACGACAATGGGCCTTGCTGTACTCTTGGTTACGACACTCCTGAGGGATATGTTTAGGATAATTCTCATTTTTTTTACAAACCATTATGAAGGGTTTATGAGTATATAATTCCTAAAAGGAGAAATTTTTATGATTATGGATTATATCCATAAACTATTTAATTTATGTTATGTGTCTTACAAGTTTGGGATTAGGTATTGTTATTCATAAACTAATCTAGTGTATGCCATTATTTAGAAATGGCGCCCAGTAGAAGGAATGAGAACTCCAGTAATGCAAATGATCCAAAGAGAAGGAAGGATCATATCATTCATGATCTTAAGCCATAATTTATAAGAGAAATAGTCTCCCATGTATTATCGTCATATGAAGAGATAATATCATGTGTTGATAAGATAAGTAAAGAGTTTACTGAGTCCTATGGATTTGAAGGGAAGTAAGAGAAGAAAAGGATGGAAGAGAGAAAGATGGATAAAGGGAAGAGGGAAAAGAAGAATTTTCCCATATGTGATAATTGTGGGAAGAAAAACCATGGAAGTTTCCTGAAAGGAATGAGAGTTTGTTATAAGTGTGGAGGAAAAGGGAACAATGTACGTGACTGCAAGGGTAAGAAAATGGATTCAAATGTACAATACTTCATTTGCAAGGAGTTTGGACACTACGCGAACATATGTCCCAATCATCAAAAAATACCGCAAATGATGCTATTGGATAATAATCAAGTTATGATACTACCATGGATGAAGAGGAATGATTAGAGTCTTTATGTTGATTATCTCATTTGAGTGTTGTATCAACAATATACTTTTTATAATAATTATGGAGTATATATGGATTGTTCTGCAGTACTATTTCATTAAGGACTTGAGATTGTGTGGAACAAATAAAAGTGGCTCAATAGTAGGATAAATTTTTTGGAAAATATATAGTTGAGAGAATGATAAACCATAATATAGTTCTGATACCGAGGTAGTGATTTTGGAATAATACATGATAGATTTGGATAAATTAAATTGGATATTCTTGACTACCATGAAACTGATTAATGATTTGTATATTCCATCATTATTAGGGTTTAAAAAAAATTGGATTGAAGGAGTATATCTATTATTCATTAAGGAATAAGGGATCGTGAATGTAATCAATAAGGTTTTATGGTAATTCAGGATGTTACAGTGTTTTAAAAGAATAAATGATGATGGTGTTCACATGTTATTACGCGGAAAAAAGGATCTTTATTGTGTTTACCTTCCTTATAAATTTTGTACTGAAGTATTTTGGATAGTTCTAGTTTGGATTATTTTGGATTGCCATAAAAGGACAACCCAGAGGTCGGGCAGCAACCTGTCGAGTCTGGAAAGGCTGCGAGACTTGAACCCACAATCGAAGGGCGACAAGGGTGTATCACCTACCACTGACCCACATGATGTCCGGGATTAAATAATGTAGATTTTTTAAAAGATCTGGTAGATGAATTTTAAAATCATTTTTTTAGAACAATATATGAATAGGATAAATAGAATATATTTTTTTACGTTATATTATCTTTTTGAGTGAAAGATGAGTTTGTGGTAGAAATTAGTTAAAGGATGGAACTCTACATGTCAAGAATATATTTTTCTTCTTCTCTTATTCTATGAAGAAATTAATTCTTATACTTTATTTAAGGAATCCTAAAACCAAAAATGTGTTATCCTAATACCCCATGTTTTGTTGAACCGATGGTATTTCAAATCATCATAGATTAATGAATTTAAGGACCTCAATTTTACCCTTGTTTGTGATTGATGACCTCAATCACTACCTATAAATATTTACATTTTTCCTCCAATTATATGTCTCTAATTGCCACCAATGTTCTCTTAATCGAGATCATAATTTAGTGGGTACCCTTTCATTTCTCTTTTCCTTATATTAAGACTAAATTTTAGTAACCCAATATCCGATGTGGGTTTTCCCACAATGATATTTTATATTTTCAACCTTTTATTTTCGAAGAAAAATTTCAAATTGCGAGGACTCAATTTATTTAAGGAGGGGAGAATGTAACACCCCAAGATTTCATAGTGTGTTATTTCTTCAAAATAATTCAATAACTTGCATTACATGCAACACCGAGTTCAAGCGCACAATGACTTACCAAAAAAGCCATTCAAAAGATGTTATGAATAGTATTAACTAAATTTTAAACTTTATATAATCCTTATAATTTTACAATTCATATTATGAGTTTCTTAGACCTAATGTAAGAACAAATTCATTTTCAGTATTGCACTTTTACCAACTTTTAACAGTGAACACTTTTTAAATACAATATTTTGAACTTTTTGACTAAATGGGGACCTCAAAAATTTAAAATGAATCATCCCAAGCTTCCACGGTATTCTTCTCTTTGAATAATACAGTAGCGTGTGTTGTACGCAACTTCAAGTTCTAACACACACCATAACAAAATCAAACTAGCCATTATGAATAGTAATACATACTTTTTAAAATTTTATCAATTTTATCTGTCAAAATGGACTTCATTTTTGGATTTGGAGTATATTATTTTGCCTAAGGTGAAATTTTGGTAATTTTCGGATAACTTTAATATTTTGATGAATAGTGAAAATTACTAAATTTTAATTAAAAACAACTTTTTTAATCAAAATAATTAATAGTGATAAATTATGAATTTGAGTGGTTTAAAAGTATATTTAGAATATATTTTTACCATTTAATACAATGTTGGTCATTGGACATAATTTCACAATTAAACCGGACATAAACAAGTATCAATCTTTTGATTGTTATTATATCTTAAAAACAAGCTTTTTGTTTTGACAGCGTGAATTAATTTTAAATTAATTTATGCCACTTCTGTGTTTTGAATTTGAAATAATGGATTCCATATTTGGAATCAGGATGTCCAAATTGTGTAAATAGTTAAATTTTATTTTTAGACATTTTGAATAATTACTTTGGTAAATATTTTATTTACTATAGTTAAAGAGTAAATCTTGTAAATAAGGGTTAAACAAATAAAATTATAATAATACTAAATTACCCTAAAACGTGTCCTAACCTTATGGGTGGATACATGGCTGACCATGGGAATCTTTGGGTCGATTTTGGGACCCCGTGAAGGTGATAGGGACACTTTATTTTAATTAAGTTAAAATAAGTACAAAAAAAACATAAGCATATATCTTTTAGAAAAACAATTTTTAAATAGGGTAATATATGTTGGATGTTCGACTATAAATATTCATTAGAAATATAAAACTATTTCCTACATAATAATATTTTATTTATAATTTTTAGACATTAAATAAGTTAATTTATTTATGACGCAATGATGATGAAATAATTACCATAATAGTGAAAAGTTAAAATAATTGATATTATAAATACCCAAATAAATATAATTGGAGACTTTTATTTAATTAAAATAATTTTATAGGTTAATATGTCATATTAGGGATTATTTAATTTAATTTTTTCTAAGTAATAATTATGTTATGAATTTCAAAGAGACTTTGTAAAATACAAAGAGACTTTGTAGAAGTGAAACTAATTAACTTAGAGTTAATACTTAATGATAAGGTTAATATAGTAACCCAAACCTATATAAATTCTATTGGATGAATGGTTTACGACCGACACCCACCTTAAAATTTAAATAATCAACTTTTTAGCCATTAGAAACCGAATATGAATTTATTATAAATTAATATTTCTAGCTTTTCGAAAGGTGCCCCTCACCCCTCTTATAAAAGGGCACTCCCCCATTTAATTACATAACACCTTCAAAGACTTTTGGTTCGGCCAACCCCTTCCCAAATAATCTCTCAAATTCCCTCACTACAACCTAGAGGCCATAGTTTTATCAGAAAGGCAACCTAAGGATCCCTTTTGATCAAATCAAAAGGAAGAACCCGAAGAAGAGGTAATGTTTTCACCACCCTTTTTAAAATTCATTTCTTCTTCAACTTCTTATTTCATTGTTATTACCATTATAAAATAATGAATACAGTATCTCCTATATACTGTAATATTATTATAATATGGTATAACCATATTCAGTATTCTATCCACCCTTTGAATAACATGTCACCATACGTGCGTATGTATGGCTTACCGTCTCCATGTCGTAGTGTAATTGTTATTCAATAAATTATTTTTTTGGATGGGTATAATAATGATATTTAATTCATGTAAATAATAAATATAACATGATAATTATTCTGTATATATGATATACCACCCAATTATATATTATTTTAATATCAAAAAAGTGATATTGTCGCTCGTGCGTACGTACGAACTACCGTCTCCACGAACGCGATGAGATTCATTCTCTATCCTATCCATTCAAGTATAATTATCATTTTATTATTTAAAAATAATGTTTATGGACTTGATATCATTCTGGATATGAATAATATACAACATATCCATGACAACCATGTCTTATGTAACGAAACATATAAAAGAAAACGAGTAAGTTAACACCCGAAACAACGATAATTCTAAGATATTATTAACAAAGCAATGTTAAAAGATCATATATGATATCATATGATTGTATATGATTATTGTATAATTTAATAACAATTATTTCACCATTATAAAGGAGGTTAAACTACCCCCAACCAAGGAAAAGTACAAGGTAAGGGGTTTTCATCTCACTGCTTATTCTCATGAGATTCATGCCATATTGCCACTATTACATTTTGTATGGTGTATGTACTGCCAATAATTATATTCTTTGTGTAATACACTTTAATTTATGTGTATTTACATATTAATTGAATGATACCTATTTCATGGGTTGTACTTTTCGTAAGTTACCAAAATGGTAAGGGTTTATTTCGCAATCTCTTCATTATCCGAGGTTGTTTATACGTAATAATCTACTGGGATTTCTTTATCATCCACATCCATGTTTCTTAGAAATGTATTTAAAAACATTTTTATTATTTACAAAGAATATGGGTTAATGTAATTTATACTCTTATGTGTTTTTAAAGGAACCTTTCCGTCATTTTCCAAACAATGCACTTTTAACCTTTCGAAAAATTTAAGGAAAGAATATTTTTTAACTTATACGGTGGGTGCCGCTATTTACCGTCGTTATACAATCGTCAAAGCTTACCTTACAAGCTTATAACAATATTTTCAAAGTAAATGTTTTATATTATAATTATGTGACTTTTAAATGATTTCAAAATGAATATTTTAAGAATTTTGTAAGGTACTCTTTATCAAGATCATAATTTTAAATGTTATAAAGATTTATCTTTCTAAATCTATTAATTAATGTCCATGTTTTCAAAATGATTTTAAGGATTTATTTATATGGACATGAATGTTTTAAATGATATTTGTTTTTAAAATTTTCAAAATGTTATGGGACACTTTGATTCAAAAATCTCTTTTAAATTACTTCCTTTATTAATGTGTGAATTTTCAATGATTTCGAGAAAAGAGATATTTCTCTGAAATTTTTTTGATTTCATCTATGTCAACATCCTTTGATGGATTTTAAGCATATTTTAAGTTTATTTACTATGATACAAAACTTTTGTATTGAAGTTAAGGTTTTGTGATATGTTTTACTGTGGATGTGTTATTTTTATACCATTCATGGTTTATGGAGAAAGTATTGACATTTCGTATGCTAGTTTTAATACGAATGTTTATGTTATGATTAAACCTTTTCATATGGGAATGCATTGGACTTAGTAAGTGAATGGTGGAGCCCGCTATAGCTCCTTGATGTATCGGTAGGTCTCATGAGGCAAACTAGTGTCTTGGCACAAGGCCTTGGGAAAATCTTATATGTAGTCTTGGCACGAGGCCTTGGCTATGTGGTTATGATAGTCTGGCATTATGCATTCCATTATTATTAAAGTGGTTATTGATATTGAATGTGATTATTCGATTAGTAGAATAGCCATGTGAATAAGTAAATGGAATTATTTCATTTTATTTTTTCCATACTATGTTGAATTTCATGTTTAAAGGGCTTTGTTTTAGTTATACATTGTCTTAAATGTTTATGATTATTTACGAAAGTTTCCTCTTTATTGCTTACCCTTACGAAGCGTTTGTGATAACCCCTTTTCTATGTTTTATATTTCTCAGGATTCCAAGAAGTATATTTTGATTGATAAGAAGGGTTAAGACAAGGGAATAATGGCATTCATAAAGGATTATTTATGTTGTTTTGTATATTATAAAGTGTAATGTAACATTGATGTATGTAATCTATTTTCCAAGACTTCTAAACTAATCGGTCATTTAGGACTTGATTCCTTGTAATCATGCCAATGTTTTAAAATAATGCATAGACTCTGGGTAACTAGGGTCGAGGTGTTACATCCAACATGGTAAATTCATACAGAATTTAATTGATGTTCCAAATACACCAAGTGTTTGACCATTTAAGCCCCTTTCTCATTGGAATTAGGATACACTTCCTAAATCCTAAGATAAAAGATCTAGAAATTCACCAAGGCACCCATAGAGAATGAATTTAATATCATAGTCACATTAAACATCCTATGAACATAAACTATGTAATATAATCTTTTTATCATGATATCTAAAATCAAGAAGGTTTCATGATAGTGTCATCAAACTATGTGCTCAATGTATCCTTCTTTGACTTTATAGAAATGAATATATTGATAGAACACCATGTCTATGGACTTTATCAGATAGTTCAATTCCCATCAAAGATACTGAGATATCATCTTATGTTCTTGAACATAAGGGTAAAATAATTTAATACATTATTTATTAATATAAATCCATCATGGTGAACCAAATGTACCCTAATTTTCCAGGAACATATATCATCATGATTTATGAAATATACATCAAAGTAAAATACACATGATATTCATTAATAATAATTCTAAAGTCTAATGACCATTATACATGCATATAAATAGGAACATCCAATAAAACATTGAAATATTGATTTCCTACTTACATGTCAAGTTCTCATAATCCCCTTTCTTAGTTTACCAGGGATGAACTTCATGAAAAGAATTCTCAATTACATATAATCCCCCTACCCTTATCCCATGTATCATTTGTGACCTATCAAATAATATAATCCATGTAATCACCCAAAAATTTATATATAAAATTTACCTTCGATATATATGTGTGTGGGATATATTTAGCAATGTAATATAGTATAAAACAAATAGATAAACCTTTTTATAAGTAATTGAGAATATTACATTTATTTATCAACAAAACCAAGTAAAATGCACAATATATCAATGGGTAAATCAACATAAAAAATAAAATAAAAGAACTAGAATAGGAAAATTTGGTCAATCTCTATCTCCCAAGATTAATTCACTTTTAAACAACACTATAAAAATGAAATAAAACATTATTAATGTATTCTTTATTTTGTAGATGAAGAGTGTTGAACCTTGATCGAATTTGAAGAAACTAGTAAATTAATAAAATGAAAGGTATTTATAGGAAATATAAAAGAATTGTTTTCATTACGAATTATGACCATTGGGAATTATTGCCATTTGGTGTTATTCTTGTTGATATATTAGTTGTTATAATGTTAATATTATAACCAATGTATATTATGTGTAATTAAGAGGAAATATTGATGTGGAAGGGAGAAATAATGTCCTCAACCAGTAGAACCATGCCTTAAAAAGATCATTTTTATAATATCTGGAGGGATGTAGCATCATTGGGTTTCAAAGATTACAAATCCCAAAAAGAAATTTAATAATTGTGGTTCAAGAAGAACCACCTACTATAAATGTTTAAGTTAGTAGAGATAACTAGTAAATCATTGTTAGTAAAGACACCCTATAAAAGTAACATCATCATACACCATACCCTTAGAGAGTATTTCGATTCATTACAGGGTTATGTATCTATACCTTAGTACTTCGCCGGTGTAATTTTATTTTTTAGAAAGGTAATAGTGGTTTCTTGAATCCCATATTAATATTATTTTATTTAATAAAATAAAATTAAATATGATATGAATATGATAATTATATTTTTTTATACGAAATAACATAATGTTTTTTATAAAATAAAATATTATAAATGAAATATTTTTATAAATTAAATAATTTAACTAAATGTTATTTTCATAATATTGATTTATAAAACACAATTTATATAATTGATAATTTAATTTTCAATGTCCTGGATAAATTTTAAAATGGTTAGAAAGTTGATTATATCCAAAACGATAATATTTTCCAATAAATAAAGAATTTTATTAAAATTTCAAAGTTATCATATTTAGAAAATTAACTTGATAAAAAATATCATTTTGGAAATCAACATTTCAAAATTATAAAATAGTAAATTATTTAAAAAAAATTGGGATCATTGACTTTTTTGTATAAATTAAATTATGGATATACAATAATAATTATGAAATAATAATAACCTAGAGATTATATAAAAATTATATGAATAATCTTCATAACCAAAAATTGTGTTTTAGATTAAAATTGGTATTTTAATGTGATAATAATTTTTGAATCCTATAAAGAAAATTTCAAAACATAAGGTGTATTTTAAGATTTAAAAAAACTTATTTATAATCATGGCTCGGTTACACATCATAAATTATATTAATTTAATGAGTTCATTTAATAAGTAAAAAAATATTAAATACCACTCCTCAATTAAAAACCCCATGGGAAAACCCCATGTTAAGACTAATTGGTTTCTATTTTTATTATCTAGGTGTCCAAGGACTATATTTGGAAATCAAATAATAATACTCTCTCTTTTGCTATAAATACCCAACCATTATCCCATTAATCATAAATATAAATCCTTAAAGAATATATTTTCGCTATTTTTACTTCTCTAGAGACCTTACAAGGATTTATTGAGGTTTTATGGATCTCCTTCAAATATTTAAGAGAAACCCTCTCCAAGTAATGGTTTTATACATCCTTTTTCAATTCAAACACTTCCTTTGTTATAAGAATTTTTATTTCCAAGTTATTATGTTCTCATGTGTTCATAATCATTAAATTATATCCAAATTATTCCCTATTAATAATATATTAACCTTCTCTCATTATTTAATTCCATTAAGTTTTATGTATACCTGTTATGTTGTTGAAATTATCCATTCAATTTTCATGCCATACCTTTATGTTGTGAATACCTAACCTTTTTTCAAGATACAACTATCCTTGATTTAGTTTTTACATCCATATATAAAACCCACATTCCATAATCATATTGAAATGATGAAATATGTTCTTATGTTATATGATCAATATGAAAACATAAAGTTATCCATTTGATGGGTTCACTATAATAGTGCTAAGATGTATTGATTAAAGTTATCATCTCATGAGACACCATGTTTAGTGAATGTGAGGTTAACATAATAATACTCTATTATGGTGTATTAGTGGTTAGGTCTGACTTGTACTAAAGATATCATGTTTTATGTTGTTTCCAAAGTCTTTTGATACCATGATTTTATTATGTCATTTACTCATGTCATGCCTCTTTCTGAGTAAGTATTATTTTTACCTAATTATTTTATCATGATGTTCCTCTTGAATCACATGTATTGTTTATCTTCATATTATTCTCTTATTATTCCCTTTATAATATTTATAACTCAACCCTTTCTTTCTGGGTCTGTGGTTGATCCTGTTCAGTATCAAGTGTTCAAAGTAAACTTTCAGAACATTATAGAGTTTAAAATAATTATATTATATTTTAATTTAGGTTAAGGGTTTATGTGTCTAATTTCTTTATGAAATTAGGAATCTCAATTTTCTAGGATAGTATTATGTTTATATTTATGTTAGTAATTTGGAAATAAAATTAATTATAAATATGAGTTGCTATAATATAGCTATATAACATATCTTTAATAACATTGCCATGGAACTTATAGGTTCCCATCATAGTATGTAATTGTTATGACCTTTTAACACAACATGAACAATTAGTACATTATCACATACTATTTCACATAGAAGAGTAATCATGATGTGATACAAATTTATTAATATTAAAAATCCATGAATACAAGTATTCATAAAGTATATAGAAGTTGGTTTTAAGGAACCAAAACTAAAAAATACTCATTTCCACTAGATGAAACTACTAAAAACCATTAGTCTTATAACTCTCACATGATAATCATTCTTATTCTGAGTGAATTCATTATTTTAGGGGTCTTCCACATTTTCTTCCATAGAAACTCTACTCACTTTGACCTCACCCCTCTGAGAAAAATACCTAAGACGGTGATACATCTGAAGTATATTATTCATCCATGGATACGACAATGGTTCCTTTTAATTAGGCACCACTATAGTATTATCACAATACAATTTTATTTCACATTTATTTATAGGTACCACATCAATCTATTTGATGATGTTTCCTATCCACATCACTCTTTGGATACATTATAAACCATAATATGCTCAAATTCAACTTTAGGATAATTGAAAACAAACTTATTTTAATATTTCTGTCTCATAACTCTTTTATTGATAACAAACACATGTCATGATTATGACTTCGAATAATTATGATCTTTTTGAAAACTAGCATTAGTATATCCTCTAATGACAATCTCTTCATTACCTCCATATACTAGGAACATATCCTTTATGTGCCTGATGTACATAAAGAAAACCTAAAGAGTATACTAGTGTTGTTCTACTGGATCCGCTTGATATCCACCTACCATGTATAGAAAATATCAATCCTAGTACAAAACATGACATACATAATATATCTTATTGTAGAAGCGTATGGGATATGACTCATTATTTATCTCATTTAGTGTCTTAGAAAACATTTTCTTGGAGATATGTATAGCATATTACACTGTAACCAATCCCCTATTGGATTTTTCTGTACTAAATCACTATAGTATCTGGCCAATATATCTTCGTTGGTATAATCCAAGAATCCTTTTGGACCAATCATGGATGATTTTGATTATAAGTATATATGCTTTTTTATAAGTTTTTTATATTGAAACACTTGTTTAACTAGCCCTTAACTCACTATAAGATTGGTATTTCATTTCCAATAAGTAATATTTCATCAATTTATACTTATAGTAATACAACTGCACTCCAACTAGACCGATTGTAAAAAAATGACTTGCACTCATTCTTTATAAAACAAAATCTTTTATAGCTTCACCGAACCGAATTTTTCTTTGAACTAGATGTTTTATTCAATTAATAAATGAATCTATGAAAATTTCATATATTATTATAATTTTATCGAATCATAATCTCTTTATTTTGTGACATATAGACATATTGCTAATGGTTCCAGTTAATAAAATCTATTTTTATATCCATATTCCAAATATTATAGTCATAAAAAGATGATATGTAATATAGAATTTTTATGGATTTAAACAAGAAAAAGAGAGAAAATGTTTTTTTATAGTCAATACCATGAGACTATTTAAATACATTATACATTGGATTTTATTTATAGGGATTCAATTTACCTTCCATGTCCATTTTTCTCTTGAATACGCATTTGTACCCAATGGTATTTAGATCAACTGGAATATTTATTAGTATCCAAACATGGTCATGATACATAGAATCCATATTTGAATTTATAGATTTGTTCATGCTTTTAACTTTTTATCTCCCTATTTACCCCTCATAAGAAAGTGGATCATTATTATCACCCAATAATGAGTCACCATCCGTAGTGACTAGAAAAATATGCCTTTCTAATTCACTAACGTTTTAGGTGATCCTACACAATAATTGTGTTTTAGGAACAACATTATCTATGGGGACCTATGGAATATATACCTAGACCAACTCCTATTTATCTTGAGAATCAACTTCATAAAATTCAATCTCTCCCCTATTATCCTTCTTGATGATGTGTTCCCACTAAAGAAATTTTGGATGCTACTTGACCAATATTCTTTTGTCTGAAGGATTATATAGGTAATATACCCTCATTTACTAAGGTTATTTTGTAAAGATACGCTTGATTTATATAGACCCTATCTTTTCATACATTAACATTTAATTACTTTTCCAGAATTACTTAATACATTACACAAACAAATGTCCAAAGGCCACATTTTTCTAGTGACTTTGGAAACATTGAAACATAAATACTGGTACATAAGTGAGCTACATTATCTGCCACTAGGTTCTTATTTACTATCACCCTTATTATACACATTAATAATAATACATATCTTCATATCCTAGGTGAAAGGAAAACATAAAAATGGTGATCTCAGATGCCCAGTAAGGGTAAATAAGAGAGATATATAATTATAATCGTGAGCATAAGGGTATGAGAACATGATCATGAAATTAGAAGATCACACCCTTAATATCAAAGATCATAAATATGAATCATGGAATACATATTTTTAGATCATATGACATGAACTATAATAAAATAAATAACATGGGTGATGATATCGTAACATAGGAATAAAACATGGAACTGTAGAAGACACGTAAGCATATAATAATGATTCCCATGGTAGTCAAGGAATCACGACCATGGCCATATTGGTAGTATGGGTTCACTTCCCAAACCATCTTGATATTCATGGTTCAGTCTCATGGCCATCTTAGTGAAAAAATTCACTTATTTCTATCTCATGAGATATAAATCATCACTCAATTCATTGGAGTGAGATATAGGTCCTGCCCATCCTATAATGAAATCGTACATACATGTTTCACAAGATCATAAAAAAATCATATCATAACCCATGAAATGAAATAGGAATCATAAATATGTAATCATATCATAACATATAGAAAAGATAAAGGTTTCATAATAATTTCATTAAATCATAACCCTTGAAAAGAAGTGGGTTTCATAAGCATTTGACCCATGGAAGAGAAACGGTTTTCATAAACATCATTCCATAAAAAAATTAACCATCAAAAAAATAATATGATTGGAAAATTATATTATTTATAAATAGTTAATTAGTAACACTAAAAGATGTCATATTATATGGGAAATAATTTTTCAACATAACTTGAAAACTATTCTTTAGGAAAATATCATTTATTCTCTGAAATCGTTTTCTTTTCATGAAATGAGGAGAAATTCTAAAATAAAAAATTTTATTTGAAAATAATATTATAATAATATAAGGGATTATTCATGTAAATCAGGCTTCATGAAATCATATAAATATTTTCATTCCATATAATTTAAAAGAAAAAATTATCCTCATACATTTACCAAAAAGGTCACAAAGTACCTTGTTTGGAAAACGACAAAATGATTCCTTTAAAACCATGTTGTAAAAATAAAAATGTGTAAAAATGAATTTAAGCATCCATAGGAGTATAGTAAAACATTTTATGAAAATATTTTTAAACAATATGGACGTTCATGATAAATATCCCCAATAGATTCTTATATATAATCAAAATCAGATAATAATGAGATCGTGAGATTAACCCTTACATTATATCTTGACTCTCCTCACACTCATTCAAAATTAATGTATAATAAGTAAAAGTTTATTATAAATCTATCATATAACTATATTCATATATATAATACCATATTTAATTTTCTTAATATTTTATATTAACCGTTTATTATTAAATTCTTGTTAAAGTTACTCTTCGGGTGATAATAACCTTGTTAATCATTCATGATTTGACTTGGTATTCTTGATTATCATACATAGATAATGATTTAATTGTTTAGGGAATATAGAACATGATATAAATATATTATATATTTAGACTATAAGTATTTAAAATATTATTTAATGATAAAATAATTACACTGTTCTTTGAGATGGTAGGTCGTACGTATGCATGAACGTCATTTTCATTTTCTTATTGGGTTAAGAGAAAAGAAATTATATGGTGTACTGTTATTCTAGAATCATATTAATGTTATATATAACATATATATTCATAAAATTTATCCTTATAACAATCCATGTGAAATATAGGTGAATAATGAGTCACATCGCATCGTGGATATTGTAACCTATATGTATGCATGAGCAACATTATCATTTTACAAAAATATTATATAGTAAAAAAGGAAGACATGATATTATTATTAAATATTTATAATTATATTATAAATATCATATATAATCACTAAAATCATCATAATTATTAGTCAAAAAATATGGTGGTGAAAAAACAGATTACACCACGGTGTGGAGATGGTAAGTCGTATATACACATGAATAGTGATATTGTTTTTCATAGGATAGATAAAATGAGGTATATGGTTATACCATATTCATAATAACATATAATTATATATATGATACATGAGTTGTTACTTTATTATGGAAACAATATAAGAAGAGGAGGTAAAAGAAAAAGAGAAAATGGATTTCATTGGTAAAAAAATTACCTCAAATTTAGTGGACATTAGTGGAAATATCAGCTATACCATTGCATTTATCCCGATGGTTCAAAAAAAGTTTGGATAAGAAAATTATACCAATGGTTCCTTTAAACCAATTGTATGGTCTAATATATGGTGGTTTTTCCCAATGGTTTTCTCAAACTTTTTGGACAGGCATAGAAATTCCCAACAGTTTTATAAAACTGTTAGTAAAGACTTGATCAACGTATAGTTATCCCAATGTTTTTTACAAACCATTGGGATATAACATCAATCTCAATGGTGTTTTAAAACCATTGGGATAAAAAATCCTAAAAAATACTCGATACTACTTCCTCTATCTGGAACCAATCTTTTCCATAAAGAAGTTCCCCCTCTTATGAACCCTACTTCCCAAGCGCCAACCCAACTTCCCAAGTTCACTTTCTCCTTTTCTAGCATTTTTTCCTAAACAAGACCTCTCCAGGATAAAAACCCTACATCCCAACTGGTGAACTATCATGGATTCAATTATTATTTTTATTCCAATTCAAATTGGTACATTGTAACTAAGTTATGTCTTCCGCCTCCATTTATTTTATCTTTTTTCATTAGATTTTATTGTAATATTATTTGTTTTACCCACTGTGTATTATGATCCCCTTATGAACAAAATCCATATATCATTTTAGGTTGTGTTTTTTTTGTAGTTTTATGTGATTTATCCTTATATAATAATTTTGAATGATATTGAATACTATAATATGATCATGAGTTTTTTATCATTGGTTTATTTTAAATCTGAGGTTTATTGACATGATTTCATTGTTTAGACATAAATAAAACTATATAATTTTTTATCATAAGATAAATGACAAAATACTCATTCATTACTAATCTACCCTTAAATGTTTTCTTCAAAATATCAAACTCTAACTTTAATATGATGATACTATCATGATAATCCATTCATAAAGTAAAACTATAATACTCCCAATTGGTCAAACATGTCAAAAATCCACAAAACTGGGTATCAATTCATCATTGTCACGTGGTTTAGCATTATTTAGCATAAAAACAACCACTAACTAATAGGGTGATGTGTGCAGTTGAATAAATCCATCAACCTTGATTCCAAAAAGAAGAAACTTGATTTACCTCAGCTCAACTAGTGCCAACTGGTATGTTGAAATTAATATGGGTTACACTACAAGAATTAGTTTTATATAAAATTTAATTTCTCTTTATAGAAGGAGTCTTGAGAGTTTTTAAAGACATTATGATATTGGTAAGCCATTTTTTGAAATAGAAAAAGATAATGATGGTTGTTCTACCAAATACAAGTCTGGAAGAAGGGAAATAATATCTTCATTCTATCTCAAATCTAGTTTTAATCTATACACATCAACCTCCCACTCACATTTCATCATGGAATTCTATCATTTACTTGAAATTAATGACACTCTCCTATGATAAAAATCACCATCAGTGTGAATTATTTTCATTTATCCCACCATGATTGTAACACCCCGAGATTTAATGAAAAATATTTTTTAATTTCATTGATGTCTTTTATTATACAGAACACCAAGTATAGCTTTTACTATACGCAACACAGTATTAGCTTGCAGTATACGCAATGCTATTCTTGGATCGTGTTACACACAATTTCATGTTCGTTTTGTAATAGTCATTTTACACAACATTGAGTGTGTGTGTGTGTGTCTATATATATACATATATTCAATGTATAAATGAAATATGGTTGGATTATGTTATAAAAAACAACGAAGGATTCTTTCACAACACGCAACCCTAACTTGGCTTTCATTACACGCAATCGGGACCTTCCTCGATAGCTTGCGTCGTACGCAATGCCGAGTTTCACTAATAACGATATACTATTAAAATATTATTAAAACTAGACTTTATGAATATTATTAACTAAATTTTGAATTTTATAACATTATTATTCATCTTACACATTTTTTTAGAACATGGTGTAAGTACAAAATAAATGTTTCGGGTAAAATAAGTAGTTTTTAAAAAAAATGCAGTTTTGCCGCCTTTTGATGGAACACTAACATTAAATCTAGTTTTTGACATGTTTATAAGTTCAATTTGACAAAATATAATTGTTCTTTAGAATCAAGATATAAATTTTTACTTTGGATAAATTTTTCATATTATTCTGATAACTTTCATATTTTAACGAATAGTAAAAACACGCTATATTTTAATTAAAAACAACTTTTTTAATCGCAATAATTTATATGGTTAAATTATAATATTTAATGTTTTTAAAGTTTATATAGATTTTAGTTTTACCATTTAATCCAATGGTGGTCAATTTAATTAATATCACTTTGAGATTGGACATAAACGAGTGTCAATCTTTTGATAGATATTATTTCTTAAAAACGTGCTATTTGTTTTAACAGCAGGATTTAATTTTAAAATTAATTAATGCAACTTCTATGTTCTGAATTTTTTAAAATAGACTTCATTTTTGGGTTCGGAATTTCGAATTTAGCCTAAGGTAAAATTTTGGTACATTTCAGATAACTTTAATATTTTGATGAATAGTGAAAATTACTAAATATTAATTAAAAACAACTTTTTTAATCTATATAATTTATATTGATAACATATGAATTTGAGTGGTTTTAAAGTATATTTAGAAAATAGTTTTACCATTTAATTAAATGTCTTTCATTGGACATAATTTTACAATTAAACTAGACATAAACAAGTGCCAATCTTTTGATAGTTATTATCACTTAAGAATACGCGTTTTGTTTTAACAAAGGGAATTAATTTTAAATTAATTTCTGCCATTTCTGTGTTTTGAATTTGGAAAAATGGATTCCATATTTTGAATCAGGATGTTCAAATTGTGTAAATAGGTAACTTTTATTTTTAGACATTTTGAATAATTACTGCGGTAAATATTTTACTTACCATGGATAAGGGTAAATCTGGTAAATAATGGTTAAACAATAATATTATAATAATTAAAAATTACCTTAACACTTGTCCAAACATTATTTGATGAGTCATTAACGACCATGGGCATCTTTGGGTCGATTTTGGGACCCCATTAAGTGATAATGACAATTTAGACTAATTAATTTAATGTAAAGGCAAAATAGACATAAACAAAAATCTTTTAGTAATTAATTTTTATACGGTGTTATATAAGGAATATTTTTGATATAAATATTCATTGTAAAGATAAAAATATTTCCTACATGATAGTATTTTTTTATAATTTTTAGACATCTAATAAATTAAATTATTTATTACACAATAATGATGCAGCAATTACCTCAATAATAAATGATTAAAATAACTAAGATTATAATGATTAAACTATTACCCAAAACAAGTCCAATTCTGATTGGATGATTTTATTTCGACCATGACTCATCTTATCTTTTACTATAATGATTTAGTACCATTAGAAACCGAATATCACTATATAATAAAATAATAGTTTCACACTTTCCTAAAGAGCCCCTCCTCTCCCTTATAAAAGGAGACCACTTCCATGCAATTACACACATCTCTCAAGCCATTTGGATCGACTAAACTCTACCCAATTAGTCTCCATACATCCCTATCCTCCTCCTAAAATCCTTAATTTAGGCAGAAGGAACTTCAAGGAGTCATTTTGGTTCAAAACAAAGGAAGTTACCAAATTAAAGGTAACAGTTTCTCTTAAGTTGTTTTCTTTTATTCTACTTCTCCAACCTCTAAAATATTTTTATTTCCTTTATTTTGTAACAAAAAAAGTATACTCAATATACTAGGATGTTGATATGATAAGGATTAAAACTACACTTACACACACCTCTATCTAATGGATGAATAACATAATGTTTCTGTGATGGCAAACTAATGCCTCACGAAACAATGACTGTTTGAATTTCTCTTAACACCTCTAATGGTGGCCATTATGATGGCACTGTGTTTATATATAATATATATTAGGTTTATGATTTCCTTATGCTTCTTTACATAACAATTATATCAAGCCTTTATTGTTTCCATAGTCGGTAAATACGATAATCTCATTTGAGGAAGTGCCGACTACCGCCCCCTCAAAGTGATGTGATTCGTTAATACCTTATGTGGGATGCATAAAGGATATGGTTAATAATATTATTTGATATTATACTGTAATTATAATATAACTATGTATCATTATGTTTTAATTCCATTAAAATTAGAAATATAAATGAAAGTAGCGTTCATGCGTACGTACGGCTTACCGTCTCCATGAACGGTGCGTTTCATTTCTTACATCCATGTGTTATATACTGTTATAAATGATTGTATATGCTGGATATATAATGAATATATATGATATATATAAATCATGAATTACATTTAGGAAGTAATTAAATCATGATATAAGTGATAATAACATCAAGAACAACAAGTCCAAACACGTACGATAAATAAGATGATTTTACCCAAAATGCCACTTTAACATTAATTTACATAAGAATGGGTAATATAAAGTCATAATTGAACCATATATGATATAATAACAATGAATATGATACTATAATAAGTGAATGACATTATTTAAATCATTATACAGGAGGTTCGGACACTTACAAAGCAAGTCGGACCTAATGTAAGGGAAAATCTCACAATCTCATTTTTATCCGAGATTGTTTATACTTTAGTATTTACTGGGGTGTATTTTATCATCCACATAAATGTTTCCTCAATATTTAATATTATTTCCTTTCAAATACAATTTTTTAAATCCTATTTTACCCTTCGGTGTGTTTTTAGTAAAAGATATGAAAGGAATCTTTTGTCGTTTTTCGTATGAGGTACTTTTTGACTTTTCCGACAAAAGTACGAGAAGATTGTTTTTTTATATTATACAGCATGAATGGATTTTTAGAACATTATTTCCAAGAATCTTCCTTTACATGTTTTCAAGTATATTTTTAATAAACTTATATTATTTTAGAATTGTATGAAATGTTAAGAAAGGAAAAGTGTTTTTGAAGTAAAAACGATATTGTCCTCAAGAATAGAGTTCAAGTGTTTTATCAAAATTATTTTCCGTATAAGATAATATAGGGTTCTGTTTATATCCCTATTATTACATTGATATGATTATGTTGTGATGGAATTATTTTTATTAATTCCTTTATCTTATATGAATTGTTTTATGATGTCACGATGTTTAAGAATCTCATTTTTATTACATGGGTTATGCTATGATGTTTGGTTTATGATTTTGTGGCACACATAATAATGGAATCATTATCAGATGGGTGGGACCTATATATCCCTCCAATGCATTGGGTAAATATTTTATATCTCATGATATAGACATGGCTGGAACGGTAGGTTATACCGGTTTAGTGAAACAGGACTGAATCAAGGAGTGAACTCGGTTCAGAAATGGACTTTGTCCACTAAGATAGTCTTGGAAATGAGTCTTGACTAATAAGAAATGATTCTCCATGATTATGTGTGTATTCCACAATGTTTCATGATTTTTCTTTATGATTATTGGGATTACATTTCACTACTATGATTTACCCCATGTTATGAATTTATGATCTCTTTTGCAGGTTACGATTTCCAAAAGTTTTGTTCTTATGAATATGATGTGATTGATATTTCTTTTTTTTACCCTTACTGATCATTTGATCTCACCCTTTTATGTTATCGTTTCCCCAGGATATAAAGAAAGGTTTTAGGTAAGAAAAAAAAGGGAAGATCTTTATGGGACATGTTGAAGATCTTTCACCATGATTAGAAGATTACATTCCGAGTTTCCAAAGACACTAAACTGTTACGGTCCTTGTGTGTGTTTTTTTGTTATATACTAAGTATTCTGGAAAAGCAATGTAATGTCCATGTAAGTCAGGCTTTGGGTCTCTACAGTTGGTATGAGAGGAATGGTTTAGTCAACCATTGGAAACTAGGATGTGAAAACGTTAGTGAGATCCCTAGAGATATTTCTAAGATATATCTAGGGATGTCCCTAAGAATAAGTATACATATAGGATACAGTCCTAGAACTACGGTAACGATCATAGAATTTAACCTAAGATGTTAGATATTGAGGGTACTCCCCCTTTACTATGTTGCTTTCCCTATCATGATTTTTTCCTCTCACACTATTCTTTTTGGGTTTTAGAAAATGGCTGGAAATAGGAAGTTTCATGATAATGGAGGATATGACTGACAATGGAATGATATTCTTCAAAAAAAACCAAATGAAACGGGATTTGGAAGTCCAAATATCGTTATTATGCCTAATCAGCAATCTCATAAAATGATCAATAATCTCAACATTGGTAAGTTTCCTGACTCAGATAATAAGAGAAAGATGGAGTTGCATGATGATCATAGAGGAAAGAAAGTTCAATTTCCCTCATGTAAATAATGTGGGAAGAGGCATCGAGGAGATTATTTCAAGAGAACTGGATGATGCTTTGGGTGTATAAAAGGACACAAATCCAGTAAGTGCAAAGGAAAAGGTTCAGTTAACACCATGGACGAGGATAATGGTATTGCTACGACATAAAAAATGGGTAAATGTTTTAAATGTGGAATGTACCGGCATTATGCAAACCAATGCCCTAAGGTAAAGTCTCATGAAGAGAATCAGTATGGTTGTATGGGTAGTATTTATGTTGATGATGATGAAGAGACTACAAATGATATGTGAGATGAATGAATTGTTGAAGCTCAGTCAATGGTTTAAGAAGGTAGTGGAATGATTACATGTTTATCAAGTGTAATGTTGTATAAGTAATCTCATGGTACTATGGAATAAAGAGACATCTAAGGATTGTTACACTGTTGTCTTTACTTGAGTTTTGAAAGTGTATGATTAATGGTACCAGTATCCATTAATGGTTATTCAGATTTTTTTGGAATATAGATGATATGCGCATAATGAAGGGATAAGGACAAAATGAAATGTTTGACAGTATTCATGAGCTCATGATTGATATAAGGACTAAGTGATATCATGGTTTGAGTATATAGAATATTGAGGATTTTGGTATGTGGAAATGTTAACTTTTAACTGCATTCATGTTTTCACTATGGTTCAATTAATGGGTATTCATTCTTCAAGAGAATACATGATTAAGGTATTCACATGTTTGTAATTTGACCAACAAGATATATTGTATTATATATTGTGGATAAATGATGGCATTCATGTGATTGTTATGTGACATTTCAAGTAATCATTTTCTTTATTATATGAGATTGGACCGAAGTATTTTAGATAAGCCTAAAGATTGGAATGGATTATGTTAGACATAAGTTAGTATTGTTTAAGGATAGAACTTGTTTTGATATTATTGATGGGATGTTATAGTAATATAGTTTTAGAAAAAGGACAACCTGCAGGACTGGCGGCAGCCCATCGCGTCGGACAAAGTTGTGGGAATCGAACCCACAACTAAAGTGCAACTGTCCTTTATCACCTACCACTGGCCTACAGGAAGTCCCTGGTTAGTAGAAACTAGTTTTATTATGTGGTATGATATATGAAGTATAAGTTCATTTTTGGAACCATATACGATTAATCTAACCATAAGATGGACTTAAAACTTTTTCTAACCTTTTGTTTGAAAGAGATGGAATGACCCATCATTCTATCTCATGATCTGCAAACAATTCACGAATAGCAAATTCAACTTCATTTCTTTAAGAGATGAAGTGGAAATTGTTCAAAGCACGAACATCAGTGAGATTGTACCAAAATAAAGTAAGAATTTATTCTAATTCAAATTCTTCAACTTTAGGGAAATGCTCTTGGAAACCAAAAATGTTGTCCTAGTTCCTTTATATCTGATGAATCAGATGGTACCCTAGATCATCACAAATTTATGTCTTTGTGATTGTTGTCCTTTTCATAGCCATGTTCTCTACCACTCTCCATCAGAACATTATGGTTAGATTTATCTTCCATGTCCATATTTTCACATATGTGGAAACCCAGTGATTAGTTAATTTGGGTGACCATTAAGTTTCATACTTTAGTTTTTAAAGCCGTGTTTTGGAATTCCTTTTTATGATGTGGGTTTCTATTAAAGAAACTTTCGAGTAATAAGTGATTTGTAACCCTGATAAATTTCGAGGGTGAAATTCATTTTAAAGGGGGGTAGAATGTAACACCCTGAGATTTTATGAAAAATGTTCTTTTAATTTCATTGATGTCTTCTATTATACAGAACACCAAGTATAGCTTGTACTATACACAACAGCGTATTAGCTTGCAGTACACACAATTCTATTCTTGGATCGTGTTACACACAATTTCATGTTTGTTTTGTAATAGTCATTCTACAAAAAATTGAGTGTGTGTATATATATATATATATATTCAATGTATAAATGAAATATGGTTGGATTCTGTTATATGAAACAACGAATGATTCTTGCACAACACGCAACCCTGACTTGGCTTGCATTACACGCAATCACGACCTTCCTCGATAGCTTGCGTCGTACGCCATACCGAGTTTCACTAAACAACGATATACTCTTAAAGTATTATTAAAACTTTCCGTTATGAATAGTATTAACTAAATTTTGAATTTTATAACATTATTATTCATCTTACACATTTTTTTTGAACATGGTTTAAGTACAAAATAAATTTTTCGGGTAAAATAAGTATTTTTTTTAAATGAAGTTTTGCCGCCTTTTGATGGCACACTAACTTTAAATTTAGTTTTTGACATGTTTATAAGTTCAATTTGACATAATATAATTTTTCTTTAGAATCAAGATATAAAAATTTAATTTGGATAAATTTTTCATATTATTCTGATAACTTTCTTATTTTAACGAATAGTAAAAACACGCTATAATTTAATTAAAAACAACTTTTTTAATCGCAATAATTTATATGGTTAAATTATAATATTGAATGTTTTTAAGTGTAAATAGAATTTGTTTTTACCATTTGATCCAATGGTGGTCAATTTAATTAATATCACTTTGAGATTGGACATAAAGGAGTGTCAATCATTTGATAGATATTATTTCTTAAAAACACGCTATTTGTTTTAACAGTAGGATTTAATTATAAAATTAAATAATGAAACTACTTTGTTATGAATTTGGTAAAATAGACTACATTTTTTGGTTCGGAATATCGAATTTATCCCAAGGCGAAATTTTGGTACTTTTCAGATAACTTTAATATTTTGATGAATAGTGAAAATTACTAAATTTTAATTAAAAACAACTTTTTTAATAAAAATAATTTATATTGATAAATTTTGAATTTGAGTGGTTTTTAAGTGTATTTAGAAAATATTTTTACCATTTAATTCAATGTTTGTCATTGGACATAATTTCACAATTAAACTAGACATAAACAAGGGCCAATCTTTTGATAGTTATTATCTCTTAAAAACACGCTTTTTGTTTTAACGAGAATTAATTTTAAATTAATTTCTGCGACTTCTGTGTTTTGAATTTGGAAAAATTGATTCCATATTTGGAATCAGGTTGTTCAAATTGTGTAAATTGGTAACTTTTATTTTTAGACATTTTGAATGATTACTGCGGTAAATATTTTATTTACCATGGTTAAGGGTAAATCCGGTAGATAAAGGTTAAAAAATAATATTATTATAATTCAAAATTACCTTAACACTTGTCCAAACATTATTGGTTGAGTAATTAACGAACATGGGCATCTTTGGGTTGATTTTGGGACCCCATTAAGTGATAATGACAATTTAGACTAATTAATTTACTGTTAAGGCAAAATAGACATAAACAAAAATCTTTTAGTAATTAATTTTTATATGGTGTTATATAAGGAATATTTTTGACTATAAATATTCATTGGAAAGATAAAAATATTTCCTACATTATAGTAGTTTTTTAATAATTTTTACAAATCTAATAAATTAAATTATTTATGACACAATAATGATGCAGCATTTACCTCAATAATAAATGATTAAAATAACTAAGATTATAATGATTAAACTACTATCCAAAACATGTCCAATTCATATTGGATGGTTTTATTTCGACCATGAATCATCTTATATTTGACTATAATGATTTAGGACCATTAGAAACCGAATATCACTGTATAATAAAAATAATAGTTTCACACTTTCCTAAAGAGCCCCTCCTCTCCCTTATAAAAGGAGACCACTTCCATGCAATTCCACACATCTATCAAGCCATTTGGCTCGTCCAACATCTGCCCAATTAGGCTCCCTACATCCCTATACTCCTCCTAAAAGCCTTACTTTAGGAAGAATGAACTTCAAGGAGTCCTTTTGGTTCAAACCAAATGAAGTTACCAAATTAAAGGTTACAGTTTCTCTTAAGTTGTTTTCTTTTATTCTATTTCTCCAACCTCTAAAATCTTTTTATTTCCTTTATTTTGTAACAACACCAGTATACTCAATATACTAGGATGTTTGTATGAGAAGTATTTGAACTACACTTACACACACCTCAATATAATGGATGAAGAACATAATGTTTCTGTGATGGCAAACTAATGCCTCACGAAACGATGATTGTTCGAATTTCTCATACCACCTCTCATGGTGGCCATTATGATGGAACTGTGTTTATATATAATATATATTATGTTTATGATTTCCTTATGCTTCTTTACTTCCTAATTATATCAAGACTTTATGGTTTCCATAGTCGGTAAGTACGATAATCTCATTTGAGGAAGTGCGGACAACAGCCCCCTCAAAGTGATGTGATTCGTTAATACATTATGTTGGATGCATAGAGGATATTAATAATACTATTATATGATATTATACTGTAATTATAATATACCTATGTATCATTATGTTTTAATTCTATTAAAATAAGAAATAGAAATGAAATTAGCGTTCATGCATACGTACGGCTTACCGTCTCCATGAACGGTGCGTTTCATTTCTTACCTCCATGTGTTATGTACTATTATAAATGATTGTATATGATGGATATATAATGAATATATATGATATATATAAATCATGATTTACATTTTGGAAGTAAGTAAATCATGATATAAGTAATAATAACATCAAGAACAACAAGTCCAAACATGTACGATAAATAAGATGATTTTACCCAAAACGCCACTTTAACATTAATTTACATAAGAATGGGTAATATAAAGTCATAAGTGAACCATATATGATATAATAACATTTAATATTATTCTGTAATAAGTTATTTACATTATTTAAATCATTATACAGGAGGTTCGGACACTTACAAAGCAAGTCCGACCTAAGGTAAGGGAAAATCTCACAATCTCATTTTTATCCGAGATTGTTTATACTTTGGTATTTACTGGGGTGTATTTTATCATCCACATAAATGTTTCCTCAATATTTAATATTATTTCCATTCACCTACAATTTTTTAAATCCTATTTTACCCTTCGGTGAGTTTTTAGTAAAAGATATGAAAGGAATCTTTTGTCATTTTTCGTACGAGGTACTTTTTGACTTTTCCGACAAAAGTACGAGAAGATTGTTTGTTTTAAATTATACAGCATGAATGGATTTTTAGAACATTATTTCCATGAAGCTTCCTTTACAAGTTTTCAATTTTATTTTTAATCAACTTCTTTTATTTTAGAATTTTATGACATGTTAAGAAAGGAAAAGTGTTTTTGAAGTGAAAAAGGATATTTTCCTCAAGAATAGAGTTCAAGTGTTTTATCAAAATTATTTTCCATATAAGATAATATAGGGTACTGTTTATATCCCTATTATTACATTGATTTGATTATGTTGTGATGGAATTATTTTTATGAATTCTTTTATCTTATATTAATTGTTTTATGATGTCACGATGTTTAAGAATCCCATTTTTAATACATGGGTTATGCTATGATGTTTGGTTTATGATTTTGTGGCACACATAAGAATGGTATCATTATGAGATGGGTGGGACCTATATCTCCCTCCAATTAATTGGGTAAAGATTTTATATCTCATGAGATATACATGGCTGGAACGGTAGGTTATACCGGTTTAGTGAAACATGACTGAAACGAGGAGTGAACTTGGTTTAGAAATGGACTTTTTCCACTAAGATATTCTTGGAAATGAGTCTTGACTAATAAGAAATGATTCTATATGAGTATGTGTGTATCCCACAAAGTTTCATGATTTAAGTTATGATTATGGGGATTACATTTCTCTACTATGATTTACCTCATGTTATGAATTTATGATCTCTTTTGTAGGTTAATATTTCCAACAGATATGTTCTTATGAATATGATGTATTTGATATTTCTTTTGTTTACCCTTACTGAGCATTTGAGCTCACCCATTTATGTTATATTTTCCCCAGGATATAGAGAAAGATTTTAGGTATTAAAAAAGGGACGATCTTTATGGGAGATGTTGAAGAACTTTCACCATGATTAGAAGATTACGTTCCATGTTTCCAAAGACACTAAACTATTACGTTCCTTATGTGTGTGTGTTTTTGTTATGTACTATGTATTCCGCAAAAGTAATGTAATGTCCATGTACATCAGGATTCGGGTCTCTACGATGATGATCACATAAAACCTATTCATCATTTGGAACATCACATATCATGAATTCCCATAGATGATAGCTATAGTAAGTAACTCAAGAAAATAAAAAAATGGTTTAGATTTTTTCTAATGAGTGTTTTCAGAGAAAGAAACTATAAACTAACAGGAATGATAAATTAATTCTAAAAAAAATTCTCTATATTTACGGAAAAGTTTAACCATTTTCAGAATAAGTATTAGAAAGAGTAGTTTTGGTCATGACTATACCTCTAATGGATGATGTCCCTGTATACAAAAATATCAATACAAGATCTACTATATACACTTTTCCTTCCTAATCTCCCTCACTATACCCATAATATAAATAACTCCCATAAGTGATCTTTTTCCAATGGGTAAGAATCTTCATTGTGTAATAGTAATTTATAAAAATATGAATTGTTATACTATTTTGTTTTACTAAATGACTAATTAAATTTTTTTACAGAATGTAAAGATGTTGGATGTATGAAACTAATTGGATCCCAAGAAATTTTCAAAACAATTCAGAGATCCATTTAGATTTCACTGTTGACAATGCTTCAGATAGTGGTCACATACACCGCCCATGTTATAATTATGTTGTAAGACCTTGGTTGATCCATGAAAAAGTTAGCTACCTTATAACAAAATATGGTTTTAAAACAAACTACTATGAGTGGTATCACAATGGGGAGAAAACAGAATCTCAAAATATTGATGATCTAATTAAGAGGACTGAATTGAAGAATTTGATATATGACCAGTTTCTATTTATACTTCATCAAGAGAAGGAAATGATATATACCCATGAAGAATTCGATTTATGCACACATGAGGCATCCAATGAATTTGATGATGTTGATAGAGTGAAAATTTTGAATGATGTTATGATAACTCCAGTATGTTAGTAATTTGGTAAAATGAAGTAGCTAAGTATTTTAATCTAATTGTTTCATAGGAAAACCATGTATGGGATTTCTAATACTTATATTAATTACATTATTAATTTCTTGAAGGACTTACTTACAAGTGATGTAGATATTCCCTCATTCCACTATTTGGCATGTAAGTTAGTTGAAGAAATTGTAATTTCAAAAAAAACAAATCCATACTTTCCTGAAATATTGCAGCTTATTCATGGAGGAAACATAAAAAATTAACGATTGTATAAAATGTGTAACATCTCGATGGAATCCAAAAGATGGTGGAACACCATCCCATGTGCCACAAAAAATTAATGTGTCACTTTCCATTGATCCCCATACTCCATAATCATTTCATGTCTGATGAATTATCAATAAAAATGTGATGTCATGATACTGAGAGAAAGAAGAAAAATTAGTAGTTGGTTCACCCTACAGATGAATTTGAATGGAATAGATTTTATGCTCGATGTATTATTTTTTTAGCTGATGTTCGTAATGTGAGACTGGTTTTTTCATGTGATTTTTTAATCTGCTTGGGCATATGCTTACTTCGCACAGCACATGGCTGATTTTCATACACATTTATAACCTTCCCTCATAGTTGTGTATGAAAAAACCTTTCACATTAAAGAGTATACTTATATATATCCCTTATGACTTTAGAAATGATATAGATGTTTACATGAAACCTTTAATAAAAGAGTTGAAACTTCATTGGGATGTGGGTGTCCGTACATACGATGCATGTTTGAAAGACATATTTCAGATGTGTGTTTCACTTTTATGTATGCTCAATGATTTTATTTCTTATGAAATTATGTCTGGATAAATCACCAAGTTAATGTTTTCATTTCCTATTTTTATGAGGTATACTCGATCCATAAGACTGAAATATCGCCATATATTTAGTTTTATGGAACATCAACGATTCATTCTAGTGGACCATCCATATTAAAATAATCATCGAATATTTGACAATACCATTGAGACTGCTGATCCACCTTACCCTATGTCTGGAACTGATGTGCTTAATGAATTGAAAGATATTATTTTTTTCATTTAGGAAGTTTCAAATGAAATCAAGAAATAGGAAGAATTTTTCCAATGATACATGTTATAATTGGAAAATTGGGAGTATCATTTTTTAGATTCCTTATTGGACATCCAATTTGTTACATCATTGCTTAGATGTAATGCACATTGAGAATAATATATGTGAAATTATTCTTTGGATTCCTATAGATTTCAAAGGAAATGATAAAATATGATTTATGATCACAGTGTGACTTGGTGGATTGGGGGATCAGACCAAAATTGCATCCTGTGTGTATTAGTGAAAATAAATTGAAAGTTCCATGTAGTTCATATGTGATGAAACATGTATAAAAAAATAAATTTCTAGAAGTACTAGAGACTATTAAATTTCCTGATGTCAATTCATGCAATATATCAAAACAGTTCAACAGAAGAGAGTTCAATTTAAAATATTTAATGGATCTTGATTATCAAGTCATTCTACATGAGTTGATTCCTATATAAATCCTTCATTTTTTTCCAATAATGTAAGGGTGTCAGTTATTTGGTTGTTCCATTTTTTTTATAGATCCTTTTGATAAGATGTTGTCCATGTCTTTCTTTCAAAAAATATTTTTGAGGAAACCATTAATTTTCTCTGAGATAGAGAAAATATTTCCTCTATCATTTTCCATAACCATGCTACATCTGACTGTCCATCTGCTAACTGAAATACTTCTCCAAGGACCTGTAGATTTTTTTTGGATGTATCATATTCAAAGAAATATGTACACATTGAATGCCTTTTATCTGGAATATGAATCATCTCAAAGGTTCTATCGTGAATAGTTATTTGGATCAAGAATGTATGGATTTATGCTCAATGTATTTATCTGGACAAACTATGAGAATAAAAAGTCCAATAAGAAATTAAGAAAATAGTATGAGAAAATTGAAACCAGGTTTCCATCACTTCCTCAAAAAGGAGGAATTCCCAGATCATATACCTTGACGATAGTAATCCTTGAATATAAGAATATTGAACATTGCACAGTATTCTTCAAATGTAATTTGTTTGATGACTACATCAATTAATTAAATTGAACATGTATATCTTATCTCAACTCTTGTAATTGTACATATCTATTAAACTATTTATATTTTTAGAAATAGGGAACATAAAGAAATGATAAATTGAAAGCATCGTTCTTTTTCATTGAGAAAGATATAGGTTTTTCATATAAAAGAATTTTATGTTTGGTTTAAATTAAAGGTTGAAATATTAATATAATAAATACATAAAATCATTATTAAATTAAGTTTTATATTAATTTATATTTTAGGTATTTATGTTTTCCTGCTGACATTGTCTCTCAGGAAATGAGAGGGTTGGATTTTGGTCCTAATCCCATGTTTCGTGAATGTAAATCAATTATGATCAATGGGTATAAATTTATTATCACTGAAATATCAAATAACATGAGAACACAACATGATGGTGTCATGTTAAATTCCACAATAGACAGTTATGCCAATGCATCAGATAATAGACCCCATTTTGAAAATGTAGCTTATTGTTGAGTAATTGAAAAAAATATAGGATTATTAATAACATGGCTGAGTCACTATGATGAAATTCCAGTGGATTGATTCGATGATGAGGTAGGGAACCTTTATTGATGATTTTGGATTTTGAGTTATTGACATGACTTTCACTCTTTCTACTGATGAACCATATGTATTAGCATCAATTAAGAAACATGTTTTTTATATCAAATATATTATTTGACTTGAATTTGGATTCATTATTGAAGTCACCCCAATACATATTTTTTATGATTGTGATGATGGAATTAACACCATACATACTCCCATTGTCCCCAATCCATTTATTACTTTTTATGAATCTAATATTTCAATTGATAAAGTTGATTGTGAACTTGATGTTATAGTGGAAAATATATAGAAGCATTCGTCTGTCTTCTATGTTCTATTGGGTTAGCTCGGATAGAGTTTTTGGGTTTTTTATATAAAAGTTGATTTACTATTGATTATAAATATTTTTTATCCAATTATACCTTCATGTGCATTTTCAATATTTATTGGTTGTAGTTTTCTTTGAGTTGTATTTTATAATATTGAATTTAATTATATTCAGACCAAGGAAGACAAAAAAATCTAAATAGTTAAATTGTAACAGAAAACTAGATGAATTTAATTGGACATATTAAACTAATGGACATGAAAATCAAATCCAATGAAAATAATGACATAAACCAAAAAATATCTAAATTACCTAACCAAAAATATAAACCAACTGACCTAAGACAAATAATCCATGTCTAAATTTTTTATATTAGTTACACAGTAGATATCCTTTTATAATTACTTTCATATTTGTTTCAAATGAATGAAATGAAACCATATGAGGAGAAGTGAAGAAAAATGATGACAAAAAAATATCATCGAATGGATGAGATGGGAATTCCTCCATTAGTGTCTATTGTGAGTATTTTATTTCATATATATATATATATATCAATAACCTATATTTTCACGTGGTTAATTTTGTTTTAAAATTTTATGTAGGATCCACCACTTAGGTGCTAGTTATTGGAAGAGAAGAAAAGTAGTGGTCCCAGTACTTAGGATAGTGGTACGATGGGGTTTTCTGAGAGCTAGGTGCTCTAGTCAGCATTACCAATTGGACCCTTCCCATCCCACAGATGTACCATCTTCCACAAATTTGGATATTATTGTGTCATTAGGGATACACAGGATATTTAGGCCTCCTAGGTTTTCACCACCCTTTACATCTAATCCTCGTCACCCATTATTACCATATTCTATGATGATTCACACTCCTCATCCCTAATATGTAGTTGTTCAGTCATCCATGACATCTTCTTTACCATCTACTTCTTTTTATCTAGGCTTCTACATTCCTTCTTCGACTCCTGCTCTCACACATTTTGTGCCTATGGACTATACATTGGGACCCACTCCACCGGTACAGGGTTATGTTCCTTTAATGGAAGCAGATCCAAAGGTACCCATTGAGTATACTACCGTAGGTATATTTTATAACCCTAATAAAAAAATTTTACCACAATTTATTTTCATTATAAGCTATATTGATATAATATTTGTTCTTCTATCATAATAGATACATCTACTAATAGGAAGTGGGGTGGGGGAATACACATGTGAATTTAGTGTGGAACTACCACATGTAGTTGATGGTGGACTACAATAAAGACAACCAAACGATCAAGAAAATAGTGCAGCAATATCAGAGTTTTTTGGAGATGCTTTCCAAATACTCTGACGTCATTCTTGTTAGCCCAATATCATGGAGATAGATTTTAAACAAAGTCAAGGATAATTCTTATGCACATATATGGGTAAAAAATATGTTTTATTTAATGAAATATTTTTTTTATGAATTAATATTTTGGTGTTAGCTTCGTATTAATTTTCCTAATGGTGAGGGTGCATGACCAGTACGTCTAAAGAAGTTAGGTGAGCTTTATAGATCCTATAAGCATGAGTGGTTTATTGGATGGCATTCTATATTTGGCACAGAGTTAGAGGTGGTACCTTTCATGGATAATTTTTCAATATAACAGTATTGGAAAATGATTACTCAATATATGACTATTAATTTCAATGTATTAATTACATTTATGCCATTTAAATGAAAATTTTCATGTTTTTTGTTAATACTATATTTTGTATTATTGAATTTTATTTAGGAATCAATAAGAAAAAAACATTTATTCTAAAAAATAACTCCACACATTGGGGCATACTGTTATTTCACATCATGAGAGGATGTAGGTACACCAATTTTTTATGATTTTTCATTAGGAATAGCACTATCAATTGTTTCTTTCATAATTTATTTGATTTCTAAAGTTTTCATATAATTTTAGTTATGAAATTAATGATTGGTAAACTATTTTTAATTATGGTTTCCTAATTTCAATTTCATTGTTGAGGCAGGTATTGAATATTTAAGGATGAATGCCTCGAGGAAAATAGTTTTTCTTGAGTAGAAGGAAGAAAGATAGTACTGTTGTTAAGGAACTGACACAACAACATATTTTAAGTTTTAAATTGTTGATTTAAAATAATAGTATCTATTTTTAACATAATAATATATTTATATTTTTAATAGGATGATTTAGAGGCCCTTGAATCTCAGAAACCTAACAGTTTTGGGGAAAATGATCACTTACATCAGGTGTTGGGAGAGGAACACCCTAGTAGAGTATGTTGCCGACCTGGGAATAGTATAGCCCCAAAGAGGTATTGTCCCACTTTAGGTAAAAGTTTTAGTGCCAACGAGTCCATGAAGGTTAAGGAATGGGTATAACATGATGAAAAAGGGCCACACATGTAGAAGAACAATCTGCTAGGGAAAATACTAAATTTTTGAAACTGATGAACGTTTTATGTGCATCACTTCCACCAGATGTCAACACAAATTATGTTGAATATAATTCATTGATGAGTTGAATATATATTTCACAAGGTGGTATTAATAATGGTGGTAGATATGATGTCTTTCATGGATATGATGGTGGTGAGGAAGAGGTTGAGGCCTAGGGAGCGGTGGAGGTCAATGTGGAGGATAAGGGCGGGGATGAGACCGGGGATGAGGTCGAGGATGAGGATGAGGATGAGGATGGGGTGGGTATGAGGATGAGGATGAGACTAATGATAATGGTGGTGATATTGATGGTTGTTTTGATGAGGGAAATATTGATCTGTTACAATTTTGACTCATATTACTGACATTTGATGTTTGTTGATTTGTTGTGACTAAATATATGTGTGATTAGGTAGGTCACATTATGCTTGTATCTTTATTTGTTTATCTGTAATTGTAATATATTAATTCCCTTTTTACATGGTATAAAATATATTTCACAACCCTACCCATCCTTATCCCGAACACCCTCCACAACGCACCACCCTCCCGCCAAAACCAACCATGTCCATGGCCCCTCATAGTATCCCCTTCAATGTTATCTCATTGCCACCCTCTCATAGTGTCATGTTATTTTTTAGGGACATGGTGTTGTGAACTATTCCACTACTCATGGAATTTCATTTGGAAGTGGCCATAGTTTCCTTTTGAATTATTTATTCTACATTGTATTATTTTCAATGTAATTGTAATTGGAGGTCGTTTTGTTTTCAATTGGAGGTCATTTTTATTGTATTGTTTGTATAATTAAATTTTATTGTATAATTTATTTGTATATTATATATTTTATTATTATTATTTTTAATTCTTAATTTGTTTCATTTTTAATTTAGTATTTTCTTCATTAGTTTCATTTTGTTTTCAATTGCATGTAATTGGAGAGGGGAGGCAGATGTGAGCTGCTATATGGAATTGCATAACAGTATCCCAACAGTTTAGAAACCATTAGTATAGATTAGAAAACCATATCTATACCAAAATTTTAAATATAAGAATTAGAAAAACTCTACACCAATAGTTTTGAAAACTTTTGTGTATAGTTAACAATCAATATATACCAACAGCATTAAACCGTTGGTAAAGATCTATTCCAACAGTTTTCAGAAAATGTTGGAATAGAGTAATAAATAGTTACATATACCAATGGTTAGTAAATAACCATTAGTATAGATATATACCAATTACTCAATATCAAATAGTTTCGAAAACCTTTGTCATAGGGTATACCAATGGTTTTCCAGGTTATCCCAGTGGTTTGAAAGTGTTGGTATACCATAATTTCCAATTGGGGGACTTGCTTTGGATGTCCTCTTAGGGACACTATGGATAGTAATTTTGGAATACCAAGACCTATTGAATATTACTATTAATGTTTATAGGATAATTGGGATGTTTTTGGTTTATCTAGAAGGCTCAAGGTGGAGTGAGGAGGTGACAGAGGATGTTCTCTTTTATAAGAGAGGAGAGGGGCAATCTAGGAAAATCTTAAAATATTCCATTAATATAAATTTATTTTCGATTTAAAATGGATCAAAAGAGAGTTATATTGAATATAAGATGATTATAGGTCTAAATAAGCACAAATAGTTATTTTTATATAGGTTTAGGTAACATTATTTACATTATATTTTGGTAATAAACCTTAGTTAAACCCTTCAACTCTTACCATGATAGCATAAATGTTTACTATTTGGGGTTAATATAATTACTATAAAATGTGAAACAAACCCCAAGTCGATTATTGATGATATTTGTAATTTTATTATAGTTATTTTTTTGAATTATATATTTTAATAAACTTTATATCATTTAATAAAATATTATTTATTTTAAAGTGTCATTTACGTCAATTTTGATAATATTTATAATTTGACATTTAAAAAAATATCTTAACAACATGATAACATCTAAATAACACATCTAATATATCTATAATATGTATAATTTATCTATAAATATAGTGGTTATCATTAATTATGTGAAATTATAATTATTATAATACTTTTAATATCATTTACTTGATATTTCGAATAATTAAATAATCTCTGCATCATTATTACACAAGCCTTTAATTAAATTTTTTTTACTTTAATATTTAAAAATAAAATATCATGATGAATATAAATTTATTATATTTGAAATTAATATTTTCATTAGAATTTATTTTATGAATAAACCTATATTAAAAATTATTTAGTTACTGAAATTATGACTATGACATTTATAACTTATCTTTAAATAAAATATAATAAATATCTTATTCATACCCAAGCAGATTAAAAAGATCATAATTTCTACATAATATTTATTGTGGGTTAAAACACTCTTACAATGAAATTAGGACATGTTTTAGGGTAACTTTATAATATTGTAATATTATTTTTACCTTTATTTGCGTGATTTACCCTTAACTGCATTAAATAAAAATAAAAAATTACTAAAGTTATTATTCATCCAAAATATATTTTGATTCCATTAGAATCTGAATATCATAATTATTTCAACCATTTATATTCATTTTTTGAAAATTCAATTCACTTAGGTGGAGAAGTTTAGTTTAATGTTAATCCTGCAGACATGGCAAGCAAGCGGGTAAAATGAACGTTCCAATGATCAATATGTTTATATATATAATTTTCATATAAAAAATATTACAATGACCTAAATTGGATTTATATTTTTATAATTGATCAATTTATACTTTAAAATCATTTTAATGTAAAATAATATTTTAAATGAAAAACATAGTCTTTAACTATGATGCAGTATTTTTAATTATTCATCATAAAATAAAACATTACAGAAAGATACAAAAATTTCATCTTATGTTTCTTGATATTCCAAATTCAAAAATAAATTATATTTTATCAAATTAAATTTCAATGAGTGTTTAAAATTAATTTTACTATTGTTCATATAAGGACATAAAGAGTTGTTCTATAAGAAAATAGTATTTCTAAATATATAAAGGCATTACCAAAACTTGTGCACTTCATTTTCAATATGTTTTATTTTTATAGAAACAATAAAAATAATATTTAGAAATAATTCATTACTATTCGTATCAATATTTTTAAAGGATAGGTTATAATCAACTTGTTTTAATAATTATTAAAAAAATATTTTTCAAGGAAACATAGTGTTGCATGTAACGCAAGACATGTCGATGTTGCATATAGAGAATGCTAAGTCATTATCTTGTGGATGGAAAATTTTACTAGGTACACTACAAGACAATAAAAAATTAATTTATTCAAAAAAAATCACGAAAACATGGGATGTTACATTCTACCCCCCTTAAAATAAATTTCTCCCTCAAAATTCATCATTCTAGTAAATCCAAAAAAGGATACTTCTATTTCATCATATCGTCATATTCCTACATAGTTTCTTATAACTGGTGATTTATCTATAAAAATGAATAGGTGAGTGGTATTGTTTCATAGAAATTGCTCTATATGATCATGAATTTCAATTGGTTGTTCCTCATAAGAAATATCAGGTTCCAGATGTATGAACTCTGAGTTTAGTATATATGAAGTGTCATGTATGTACTTTGAGAGAGATATATATGGAATAGATCATGGGCTTGATAGAGATTTTGAATATGTTTCAAGTGATAGGATACTATCCTGATACAATCAAGAATTGAAAAGGAATTGATATATCTGAGGTTTAGTTTCTATTTCATCGCAAACCTCATAACCTTATTACATGGATAAATTCATAGAAACACCTTATCAAAAACATCAAATTATAGATCATGTTATCAGTTATCAGAATAACAATTCTTCCAACATTTTTCTACCTTAATATATTGTTGAATGGATCTAACCTTCCTTTCTATCTCTTTAGCGATGTTAGGTAAAAATAACTTTCTTTCTGCAAAATCATCCAAGAATTTTTTATCTATAAAATTCTTCCCATAAAGGGATTTGTATGGAACCATCTATATGATTGAGTGATATCTATTTTTTTAATAAAATTAAACCAGAGGAAGGTGATTATCCCAACCACCTTATAAATCTATATAACAAGATCTCAACATATCCTCTAGGATTTTAATTGTTCTTTCAGACTGAACATCCATCTGAGGATGAAAATAAGTGAAACAAATCACAATTTTGTGTCAAGTTCTTGCTGAAGAATCTACTAGAATTTTGAGGCAAAAATTAGTTATAGATCAGATACGATATAATGTGGTACTCCATAAAACCTCACCACTTCATTAATGTATATCCTAGCAATATTATCCATATATATTGCTTCTCTGATAAAAATGAAGTGTGATAACTTATTAAGGTGGTCAAGTACAACCCATATAGAATTAAACAATGTAGAGGTTTTCAGGATTCCAACGTGAAAATCCATTGGGGTTTTCTCCCATCTCTATTCTAGTATGGGTAATGGATGAAACATACCTTTAGATTTTTGTCTTTTGTCCTTAACTCACTGCCATACAAAGCACCAAGAGAAAAAATCCATAATATCTATCTTCTTTCCATCCCACTAGAATTATTCTTTTAAGTGCCTATACATATTTGTACATACAAGATGAATAGAGAATAAAGAGCTATGAGCTTCATCTAATAGATCCGTCTTCAATTTTAGTATGGAAGGAACACATTCCTGGTTCATGAACCTTATCATTCCATGCTAATCAAGGATAAATCTAGAACATTTTTTCCCTTATTTTTTAGTTCTACATATTAGGTAAGTTCTTATTTAATCTTCACAAGGATTGATGGATCAACATTCAATTGAGAAAGATAAGGTTTTACCATTCCATTGTGATTTCATGGTCCATCCATGGAAAATCCCAAAATATTGGATCTTTTATGATCTTAATCATGGAAAATCTTTCATTATCCATTTATCTCAAAGAATCAATGACCTTGTTTTGTTTCTCGGGGTGGTAATGTATTGAGCAGTCGTAATACTTTATTAGCTCTAACCATCTTCTCTAAAGCATATTCAACTCCATATCTATAAACATATATTTCATTATTTTATGATCATTATATATAGATATATATCACAGTTTACACAATAAATATAATACCTCTATATCTTTAATGAAACAATTACCAACGCCACCTCCAAATCAGGAGTTGCTTAATATTTCTCATCAATGTTCAACTTTCATAAGGCGTAAGCGATAAACTTGTTGTTCTTCACAAGAACACATCCAAATACCTTCTTAGTTGCATCATTATAGGTTAAAAACCATTCACCACTATATGTTGATGTGATCACATTTTTTCTAACTAACCTTCTCTTAAGATCTTTGTAATTCTCCTCTTATTCATCTGTCTAGAGCAAATTCGCACCTTCTATGTTATCGTGGTTATAGGTTTAGATATTTGTTATAAGTTATCCACACACCATAGATAATATCAAGCTAAACCAAGAAAACTATGGATCTCATTCACCCTGGTTGGTTTTGGCCATCATTCAATAGCTTTTATCTTTGATGGGTTTAATTCTATAACCTCTCTTGAGAATATGTGACCCAAAAATAAAATCTTTAGCATCCAAAATTCACAATTTTTTAAATTTTACATATAGTTTCTCCTTCATTGGGTTCTTTATCACAATTTCCAAGATATCTTCATGCTCTTCCTTACTCTTTAAATAGATAATAATATCATCAATAAATACTACCGCCGACATATTGAGGTAATATTTAAAGAATCTATTCACCAAATCCATGATTATATCAGGGGAATTAGTAAGACTAAAAGGAATTACTATATAATCATAGTGGCCCTACCTTGTATAGAATTTATTCTTTGTTATATCCTATTTATTGAACCTTAACTGATGACATCCAAAAAGGATGATCAATCTTGCAAAAGTATTGACCTCCATGCATTCGATCAAACAAATAATCAATATGTGGAATAAGATATATGTTCATTACTGTGATATCATTAATCTTCCAATAATCAATGCAGAGTCTCATTGATCCATCCATATTCTTGTAAAAAAGAACCAATTCATCCCATGATGACACACTTGGCCAGATGAATCCCTTATCAAATTTTTATTAGATTTTCTTTTTCAATTTCTACAAATCAATTGGGGCCACTCTATAGGGAGTCATTGTAATTGGTGTAGAACTAGGAATTAGATCTATAGAGAACACCACTTAATTGTATGGCTGAATACTATGAAATTCTTTCTTGAAAGACATCCAAAAAATCATGAAAAATAGTCATATCATTGATTTCTTTTTTCTCCCCAACCACTTGATATAAATAGCCCTTCTAAATGGGATGTAATACCTATACACTAGATGTAATCTCCATAGGAATTTAATATTAATCATAACATTGATTGACATTTATAGGATTGTTTGAAACATCAAAAATAACATTCCTTTCTTGACAATTGTTGTGGGATTTATAGATGGAAATCCAATCCATGCCTATGATTACATCAAATTCGACCATAGGAAGAATGAAAATATTTTTAGGAAACACATACCCACAATCTTCAACCAGAGAGGAATCATAGACTTAGGATGCAAGAATTGTACCATTAGGTGTTTTCACAATTAATTCCATGTCTAATTTTTTGTGTTGAATATTTACACCCTTAGAAAATTATTTATATTTGAAAGAGTGGGTAGATCAAGAATCAAATAAGACATTAGTACTTCTAGATTTGATAGTAAGTGTACCTTTGACCACATCTTCATCACACCCTTCATCATAAATAGTTATCACATTAGATTTTCCCTTTTCCATCTTCTTAAGTGGTTTTTAACATCGATCATCATCACTAGCCCTTGGGTTTGGGAATTGGATAACATAATGATGATTCTCCTTACACTTGTAGCACTGAATTGTGGGAGGTGCATTCTGTGTCACTTTCTCTCCATTCCCACCATTAGACAACTTTTTTCCATCACATATAAAATAAAAAGACCAATGACCCTTCCTTCCACCATTAGAACATTTATTAAACCCATTATGAAAATTTCCTCCATGATTCTTCCCACACGTAGATCATAACAAGAACTCCTATTTTTTCTCTTCATGCTTTTTATATTTACCTTTAATCACTATCTTCTCCTTCTTATGAAAACCATGAGATTGATACAAGACTATTATCTCCATTTAATACTTGATTCCACATCTCAAAATAACTTCATAGCGATTAATATCTCTTACGGCCAAGGAGCTTTTGAGACTTGGCTTTTACCCGCTGAAGAACTTATCAACTTTACTTTCAAGTTGGATGATAATTCCTAATGTGTACCTTGAATGTCCCATTAAATTAGCCTTATATGTTGCAAAAATTCATCATCCCATTGCTTCAAATCAAGAAAATCTTTCTCCATATTTTTATAAATAATATGAAAAAATTACCTAATAAAAAATTGTTTCTTGAACTCATCCTAATCTATGGATTCAATTTTATCATGATACCTCATATTCTTAATTATAATCTACCACTTGTCTGTTTATCCCTCTAATTAATAAAAATCCATATTAACATTCTCATGATCGGAACTCTAAAGAATAAATAATATCTATTTATTGGTACATATCTATTATTTAGTAATTAGTGGATCAGATGACCCACTAAAAAAGGTGGATGTTTCCTCATAAAGGACTCAATATAATGTTGTTCCCTCTATTGTTCATTTGGAAGTCCATAATGATTTATTTCTTGAGAAAACTGGGTGGGAATAGTAGCAAGATTTTTTATTCCAAATCCCATAGCATTCGGTTTATTAGGAGGACAATTGTTTAATTTTCCATCACAATTTCCATTAGTGTAGTTTCTTCAGGTTCCAACCATTGACTAAAACCAAAAATCATAGAGTAAGAAACATTTTCCTAGTGAGGAACCACATAACCATAAAAATTCAATTATATTAAGTCTAAATTATTAATCCTTCCTTAATTTATGACATCATAGGTTCATACTAGGTTATTCATAGAAAAATTATATCTAAATACTTAAAGTTGGTTAATGAAGAGCTTGTGAATTTCTAAAGCATACCCCCAAAGAGTGTAAAACTAGGTGTGTGAAAAGGCCCATTATCATATACCAGGTTTCACCGAGTACGGCTCAAGGCACCTTGTCGGAGTTGTTACCCCTAGGTATATATAAGGCCCTCGCCTTAAACCTCACTTAATATTGAATTAACTAAATAATTCACATTGAGGATCTTTTCATGGTTTATAGTTTTAGAGAATTAGGACATAACTATTACATCTCAAAAGATTACAAAGTAGACACTTCTACTATGTTTCCATAAAATAAAAACTATTAAAAAGAAACATGTCTAGTTCCATGTTTTAGATAGCATGACTTTCCCTTGATCCCTCCTTGACCCTATTCCACATTATGTCCTGTGAAAAACATTTCAAAAAAACATAGGGTGAGCATAAAAAATCTCAGTAAGGGATACACAAAGAATAAAAATGTTAGTTTTTCTAAACAACAAGTAAACCATGTATACTTTATCAAAGTAATACTTTTCACTTTTAAGTAGTAGTAAAAACTCTTCACTTAAAAAAAGATCATTACTTACCCTTTTGTAACCAAAATATTACCCTGAAACCCATATAAAGAACACATAACATATAAAGGCAACTTGGGATATAAAGATACTTAAATGGAATAACTATACGGTCGACTTCCACACATATCAATTAATGGAATAGCCATACGGTAAACTTCCATACCCAATTCATTGGAGGTTATAACATAACCACCTTTCCTGGTATTTATGGCACCACCCATCATATGGTTTATCATGTAACCACCCGTCAAATTTCTAAGTACCATTATAAAATAAATAATACATAAAACAAATATAATGGAAGGAGATAATTTCCACATTTCGATCACAATATATCACTTAAATATAATGACATAACAAATCAATTATAAAAACCATTTTCAATACCAAAATAAAAGAAAAGTAAAACATGGTATTTATTTTTCATTTAAAAAAACCTTATGGCTTGTAGAGGAATCCGAAACTCAAATAATTGTCACGGGGGCATAGAAGTCGTTGTCACCACACACGTATGACAAAAAGACATTCCCTTTGGTCGTTTAGTAAAAACGCTTCATATAAAAAGATAAAATTAAAATTCAACGGGGTTTATACACCGTATAAAACAAAATATGCATCAATGAAAGGTGATTGAGATGAAGTCCCTTACCTCGTGTCTGCGTGATTCGATTACTCTTTAATCTCCTGAATAATAAGTTGAAGTTAATTTCTACTTGCTTAAGAAAATTTTTCAAGCTTATTATTCATTTATATCACTTGTTGACATGTTATAAACATTATGTAATCATTTATGTTAATAATGTTTGTTTTGTCGATATTTGGTTCTTAAGTCAAAAGTGGACTTCTTAGAATTACATGTTGTTCATGTGGTCAAAGGTTCATTATATCCAAAATGATATTCATGATTTGAATATCATATATATCCAATATATCCACCATATACATGTATTTATAATAGTATTTAACATTTAGAGGTAAGAAATGAAATGCACTGTTCATGGAGACGGTAAGTCGTACGTACGCATGAACGCTACATTCATTTATATTCCATATTTAATGGATTGAAATCATAATGATATAAAGGTATATTATAATTCCAATATAATATCATATATAATATCATTAACTATATCCTTTAAATGTTCCACGTATGGTATTAACGATTCAAATCACTTTGAGGGGGCGGTAGTCCGCACTTCCTAAAATGAAGATATCGCATTTAACCATAATGGAAACCTTAAAGGTATCCCATAAATGAGAAATACCATAGATTAAGGAAAACATAAACATAATATATATCATATATAAATATAGTTACATCTTAATGGCCACCATTAATGGTGTCAAAATAATATTGAACAATCATTGTTTCATGTGGGAGAAATTCGCCAACCACAGAAACATTATGTTCTTTAACCACTGGATGGAGGTGTGTGTAAGTGTAGGTCGAATCCTTCTCATAAAAACATCCTATTATATTTAATATACTTCTGTTGTTACAAAATAAAGGAATAAAACGAGTTTAGAGGGTTGGAGAAGCAAAATAAAACAAAAGAACACAAGTGAAGACATTACCTTAAAATTGGGTAACTCTTCTTAGTTTGAACCAAAAGGGTTTCTTTAAGAGATTTCATCCCAAGGTAAGGCTTCAAGTATGAGGGGAGTTATGTGGATAGATAAAATGGGCAGATCGTGGCCTAACCAAAGGCTTGAGAGGTGTGGGTAAGGAGGTAGAGGTGGGGGCCTTTTATAAGAGGAGAGGAGGGGAACTCTTGGAAAGTTAAGAAAAGATACTTTATTATAAAATTATTTTCATATAAAAAATGTCCCAAAATTATAAATTTAGATGATAAGGTGATAAGGGCTCTAAATACACCAATAAAATCGGTTTTTGACAAGTGTAGGTCTTATATTTTATATTATTGTTTCATTTTATTTAAATCGTTAAATAATGAGGTAATTGTTGCATCATCATGGTGTCATAAATAATTTAATTTATTTAATTTATAAAAATTATAAAAAAAATATCAGGATGTAGGAAATATTTTTATCTTTCCAATTAATATTTATTGTCAAATTTATGACTTGTATAACCCCATGTAAAAATTGTTTTAGAAAAACAATACATTTCTGTGACATTTTTATTTTAACTTTAAATAAAAAGATATTAATGTCATTTTCCTAACAAAGTGGCTCCATGGGGTCTCCAAGTTGACCATTGGATTATTTTTGTAGGCCGTGACACATCTAATAAGGGTAGGACATGTTTCAAGGTAATTTCATATAATTATAACATTATTGTTTCCTCAAATTACACTAATTACCAGTAATCGCGACTAATAAACTTAAAAGTTACTATTCACCAAAAATTTATTTTAATCCCATTATACCAATTTTACATCCTATTGACAACCATGTATGTCGAAATTTTGAAAATCAAATCATATAAGTGGTAATGTTTCATTTAAATGTAAAACCATTTTTTTAACTGCCACTTAGTGGTTTCATTATTCATCAAAAATTGAAGTTCTTCAGAAAAATACCAAAAAATCACCCTAAGCTATATTTGATATTCCAAATTAAAAAATGAGGTCTATTTTAAAAAATTAACAACATATAATTTGAATTAATTAATTTAATAAATAATTCCCACTGTCAAAACAAATAGCATGTTTTTATGAAACAATGTGTATCAAAAGATTGACACTAGTTTATGTCCAATTTCAAAGTGAAATTAATTCCAATGACCAAAATTGGATTAAATGGTAAAAATATATTCTAATTGAACTTTAAAACCAATTCAAAATATAATCTAATCATATAAATAAATTAGATTAAAAAGTGGTTGTTAATTAAAATATAACATTTTCTACTATTAATTAAAAACGAACTTTATCAGAAAAATACCAAAAATTTTCACAAAGTAAATTTTGAGGTCCCGATTATAAAGAAGAGTTTTATTTCATCCAATAGAATGTATTATAGTGACCAAATCTATATTTAAAGAGGGTTCTCCATCAAAAGGCGATAGTTTGACCTTTTAGTGAATATTAGAGTATCTATGCCTAAAATTGAATTCTTTTCTAATATTAAGCCTTTATATTTTATTTGATAAATGTAAAAATATTTAAAATCATATATAATAATAATTTAGTTATTTCTATTCATTCCCACCAATACAACGACTACGTATTAACTAACTTTTAAAAAATATTATTATATTACTAGTGTGCAACGTATGATTTCAATGAAACTCTTTGTTGCATATCGGGTATGCTATCGAACATAGAAACCCCTTTAAAGTACAATTAATATTTTATTCGTAAACATTAATAAGTATGAAAATGTATTATTCTTTATTTACCTGGGATGTTACATCCTTCTCCCCTTTTGGGAATTGCGTCCTCGCAATTTTATTCACTTATCAAAATAAGTGGGGGTATTTATCACTCATAGCATTTTTAGATTCCCATGTTGCCTCTTTAACCATATGGTTTTTCCACAAAACCATTACCTGATGAATTACCTTATTCCAAAACACTTGCTCTCTATGGTCAAGAATCTGGACTGGTTGTTCTTCATAAGAGAGATTCTTTTCCAACTGAACTACCTCCGGCTCAAAACATGAGATAGATCTGGAATATACTTTCTCCACATCGAAACATGAAAAACATTGTGTACCTGAGATAAAATCGGAGGTAAAGCCACTCGATAAGCAACTGATCCAACTTTCTCTAAATTTTCATATGGTCCAATGAACCTTGGACTCAACTTTCCTTTCTTACCAAATCACATCACACTTTTCCATGGTGAAACTTTGAAAAAAAACATGATCACCAACCTCGAAAGATAGATCCTTCCTCCGGTTATCCGCATAACTTTTCGGTCTGCTCTGAGCTGTTTTCATGTGTTTCTGAATAAATTCAAATTTTTCTTCCATCTATTCTACCAATTCTGGTCCCATCTGCTTCCTTTCCCCTACTTCATCCCAAAAATCTAGAGTTCGACACCGTTTTCCATATAATGATTCAAACGGAGCCGTATGTATAATGGAACGAAAACTGTTATTATATGAAAACTCATCCAAAGAAAGATGTTGGTCCGAACTTCCCTAATAATCCATAGAGAAAGCACGTAGCATATCCTCTAAGGTCTGAATTGTTCATTCTGACTGCCTATCTGATTGTGGATGAAATGTTGTACTAAAATTTAATTCTGTACCCAATGACTATTGAAGGCCTTTCTAAAAGTTAGAAGTAAACCTGGGATCACCATCAGATAAAATATAGAGGGGAACTCCATGCAACCTGACTATCTCTTTAAGATATAACCGAGCAATTTGATCTAGAGACAAAGTATCTCTAATTGGATGGAAATGAGTAGAGTTAGTCAATCGATCAACAATAAGCTGGATTGCATTATTACCTCGAGATGTCCTCAGTAATCCCACAACAAAGTCCTTGGATACATTTTCCCATTTCCACTCTGGCACCGGTAATGACTGCAGCATCTCTTTTGGTAATTACCACTCTTATTTAACCTACTGACAAGTCAAACACTTCACTGTAAAATCGGCAATATCTCTTTTCATTCCATCCCATCAGTAATACTCACGCAGATCTCTGTACATATTTGTACATCCAGGATGAACTGAAAACAGGGAACTATGAGCCTCACATAACCACTCACCCTTCAACTGTGAATCACAAGGCACACATAATCTCTTCCCAAACCTCAAAACACAATCATTATCAATGTTAAATTCAGGCAACTTACCCTTCTGAACCAGCTCTACCTTTTTCTTCAATCCACTATCTTTTGTCTGTGCTTGCTTAATTTTGTCCAATAGAGATGATCTCACTGACACCTAAAACAAAACAGAAGAACTTCCTGCACAAACAACTTCCATTCCAAAGTTCATCAAATCAAAAACAAAAGGATGTCATTCCAAATGTATCATGGTTAATGAATAAATACTTTTTCGACGCAAAGCATCAGCCACTTTATTTTCTTTTCTCGGATGGAAATGAATTGTAAAATAATAATCCTTGATTAATTACATCCATATCCTCTGTCTCATTTTCTATTCTTTCTGAGTGAATATATACTCTAAAGATTTGTGATCGTTATATATTTCACACGTTAATCTATACAAATGATGCCTCCAAATTTTTAAAGCAAAAACAACAGTAGCTAATTCCAAATCATGTGTAGGGTAATTTACCTCATGAGTTTTCAACTGATGTGAAGAATATGTAATTACCTGATCATTCTTCTTAAGGACATATCCAAGTCCCTTCAACGAAGCATCACTGTATATAACAAAATTACCATTCCTCTAAGGAAGTTCCAAAACTGGTGAATTCACCAATCTTCTTTTCAACTCCTGAAAACAATAATTACATTCTTTTGTCCAGATAAACATAACACCCTTCCATGTTAGCTTAGTAATTGGACTAGCTAACCGTGAAATGTTTTCAACAAACCTTCGGTAGTAACCAGAAGAACCAAGAAAACAATGGATCTCGGTAAAATTTGTGGGTCCTGGCCATTCTTCAACAACTGTTGTTTTAGCAGGATCAACAGTTATGAAATTTTATTGAAACAATGTGACCAAGGATAGAAATTTTTTGTAACCAAAACTAATAGTTGTTGAATTTTCCATACAGTTTCTTTTCTTTTACGGTTTTCAAGATAACCCTTAAATGACTTTTATGCTTCTCTTTACATTTATAAAACACCTAAATATCATCAATAAAGACAAACAACATTTTTCAACTGAGTCTACTGAGCCATCACTGCAACAAACTGTTTAGTTCTGATTCTGACTATATCAGGATACTGATTTGAAAGGTCATTTCCATCTGTATGCCTTCCCAATAAAGTTTCTATGTTTCCTCTATTGAAAACCATTCTTATCACAAAAATACCTTAGGTGAAGCAACATGGTAATCTGTATATTCTATATCATTTCAATTTGACCATAAAAAATATTTTTTGAATAATTATTTAATAGAATTCTAACTCTTAAAGTTATCTAAACCGACCTCTAATACCAACAGTAAGGCATCGGCCTTAAACCACACTTAATATTGAATTATCTAAATAATTCACATTAAGGATCTTTTCATGGTTTAGAGTTTTAGAGAATTAGGACATAACTATTACATCTCAAAAGATTAAAGAGTAGACACTTATACTAAGTTTCCATTAAATAAAAACTCTTAAAAAGAAACATGTCTAGTTCCATGTTTTAGATATCATGACTTTCCCTTGATCCAATCATTGACTCTATTACACATTATGTCCTGTGAAAAAAATTTCAAAAAAACATTATGTGAGCATAAAAAAGATCAGTAAGGGATACACAAATAATGAAAACTGTTTGTTTTTCAAAACAAGTAAACCATGTATACTTTATCAATGTAATACTTTTCACCTTTAAGAAGTAGTAAAAACTCTTCACTGAATAAAATATCATTACTTGCCCTTTTGTAACCAAAATATTACCATGAAACCCATATAAAGAACACATAACATATAAAGGTAACTTGGGACATAAACATACTTAAATGGAATAACCATACAGTCGACTTCCACACATATCACTTAATGGAATAGCCATACGGCCAACTTCCATACCCAATGCATTGGAGGTTATAACGTAACCACCCGTCCAGGTATTCACAGCAACACCCGTCATATGGTTTATCACGTAACCACCCATCAAATGTCTAAGTACAATTATAAAATCATAAGACATAAAACAAATATAATGGAAGGAAAACATTTCCACATTTCGATCACAATATATCACTTAAATATATTGACATAAAAAATCCATTATAAAAACCATTTTCAATACCAAAATAAATGAAAAATAAAACTTGGTATTTATTTTTCATTTAATAAAACGTTATGGCTTGTAGAGGAATCTGAAACTCAAATAATGGTCACGACGTCTGAGAAGTTGTTTTTTCCGCATACATAATACAAAAAGACATTCCCTTTTATCCTTTAGTAAAAAAGCTTCATATAAAAATATAAAAGTAAAATTCAAAGGGGTTTATACACCATATAAAAAAATATGCCTCAATGAAAGGAGATTGAGATGAAGTCCCTTACCTCGTATCCGATGTGAATCGATTGTTATTTAATCTCCTGAATAATAAGCTGAAGTTAATTTCTGCTTTCTTAAGAACCTTTTTCAAGCTTATTATTCTTTTTATATCACTTATTGACTTGTTATAAACATTATGTAATCATTTAAGTTAATAATGTTTGTTTTGTCGATATTTGGTTCTTAAGTCGAAAGTAGACTTCTTACAATTACATGTTGTTCATGTGGTCAAAGGATAATTATATCCAGAATGATATTAATGATTTGGATATCATAAAATCATATATATCCAGAATATACATGTATTTATAATATTATATAGCATTTATAGGTAAGAAATTAAATGCACCGTTCATGGAGACGGTATGCCGTACGTACACATGAACACTACTTTCATTTCTATTTCATATTTAATGGAGTGAAATCATAATGATATAAAGGTATATTATAATTCCAGTATAATATCATATATAATATTATTAACTCTATCCTTTAAACATCCCACGTATGGCATTAATGAATAAAATCACATTGAGGAGGCGGTAGTCCGCACTTCCTAAAATGAAGATATCGCGTTTAACCATAATGGAAACCTTAAACGTATCCCATAAATGTGAAATAAAGAAGCTTAATGAAAACATAAAAATAATATATATAATATATAAATAGAGTTATATCTTAATGGCCACCATTAAAGGTGTTAAAAGAACATTGAACAATCATCATTTCGTGTGGCAGAAATTTGCCAACCACAAAAACAGTATGTTCTTTAACCATTAGACGGAGGTGTCTGTAAGTGTAGCTCGAATCCTTCTCATAACAACATCCTAGTATATTTAAGATAATTTTTTGGTTAAAAAATAAAGGAATAAAAATATTTTAGAGGGTTGGAGAAGCAAAATAAAACAAAAGAACACAAGTAAAGACATTACCTTAAAATTGGGTAACTCTTCTTAGTTTGAACGTAAAGGGTTACATGAAGAGCTTTCTACCCAAGGTAAGGCTTAGAGGATGAGTAGAGAGATGTGGATAGATAAAAGGCGCAGAGCTTGGATGATCAAAAGGCTTGAGAGGTGTGGGTAAAGAGGTAGAGGTGGGGGCCTTTTATAAGAGGAGAGGAGGGGCACTCTTGGAAAGTTAAGAAAAGATACTTTAGTATAAAATTATTTTCGGATACAAAAGGTCCAAAAATTATAAATTTATATGATAAGGTGATAAGGGTTCGAAATAAACCCATCCAATTGGTTTTTGACAAGTGTAGGTCTTAGATTTTACATTATCGTTTCATTTTATTTAAATCGTTAAATAATGAGGTAATTGCTATATCATCACGGTGTCATAAATAATTTAATTTAACTAATGTATAAAAATTATAAAAAAAATATCATGATGTAGGAAACTGTTTTATATTTCCAATGAATATTTATATTCAAAATTATGTCTTGTATAACCCCATTTAAAAAATTTTTTATCAAAAAAATACATGTTTGTGACATTTTTATTTTAACTTTAAATAAAAAGATATTAATGTCATTTTCCTACCAAAGTGGCTCTATGGGGTCCCCAAGTTGACCCATGTATTTTTTTGGTCGGTCAGGACACATCCAATAAGGGTAGTACATGTGTCAAAATAATTTAATAATATTATAACATTATTTTTGCCTTAAATTACACTAATTACCACTAATCGCTATTAATAATCTTAAAAGTTACTATTCAAAAAATATATATATTATTCCCATTGTACCACATTTTACATCCTAATGACAACCATGTATGTCAAGATTTTGAAAATAAAATCACAGAAGTGGTAATGTTTCATTTAAACGAAAAATCAGTTTTTTTTAACCACCACTTAGTGGTTTCACTATTCATAAAAAATTGAAGCTTTTCGGAAAAATACCAAAAATTCACCCTAAGATATATTTGATATTCCGAATTACAAAATGATGTCTATTTTAAAAAATTTAAAACATATAAGTTTATTAATTAATTTAATAATTAATTCGCACTGTCAAAACAAATAGCGTGTTTTTATGAAACAATGTGTATCAAAAGATTGACACCAGTTTAAGTCCAATTTCAAAGTGAAATTAATTCCAATGACCAAAATTGGATTAAATTATAAAAATATATTCTAATTGAACTTTAAAACCAATTCAAAATATAATCTAATGATATAAATAAATTAGATTAAAATGTGGTTTTGAATTAAAATATAACATTTTTCACTATTCATTAAAAAATGAACTTTATCGGAAAAATACCAAAAATGTACACAAAGTAAATTTTGATGTCCTGATTCTAAAGAAGAGTTTTATTTGGTCCAATAGAATTTATAAGAGTGACCAAAACTATATTTGAAGAGGGTTATCCATCATAAGGCGATAGTTTGACCTTTTAGTGAATATTAGAGTGTCTATGCCTAAAATTGAATTCTTTTCTTATTTTAAGCCTTTATCTTTTATTGGATAAATTAAAAAACATTTAAAAAAACATATATAATCATATTTTAGTTATTTCAATTCATTCCTGCCAATAAAACGGCTACGTGTTAACTACCATTTAAAAAAATATTATTATATTACTAGTGTGCAACGTAAGATTTCAAAGAAATTCTTTATTGCGTATCGGGTACGCTATCGAACATAGCAACCCATTTAAAGTAAAATTAATATTTAATTCCTAAATATTAATAAGTATGAAAATATATTATTCTTTATTTACCTGGGATGTCACAGTACATGTGTTCCAGAGACACATCCACTTATAGTGTCCATATATGGATGTATTTCATGGAAACCAATTGCTCTATCCTTTACGAAAATTCCATGATATTTCCCTATACTTTTCCTTATCTTTGGATTTGTCCTTAGACATGTCATTTGGGTTCTCAATAAGGTTTTCTCATCCTAGTTTCCAAAGGATAACTAAACATTTTCTCTGATACCAACTATAGATACCATCTCTTTTTTACATTTACAGTACATTAATTTATCACAATAACTTAATAAATTACACAAACAAACACCCAAAGACAATATTATTCTAGTGTATTTGGAAACATGGAAACATAAAAACTAGTACCTAAGTGAGATAAATATCTCTCACTAGGTTCGTTTTGACTATCACCCTTCTTAGAAACATCATAAATAATACCTATCTTCATAACCTAGGTGAATGTAATACATAAAAATGTGTTATCTTAGATGCTCAATTAGGGAAAATAAGAGATATTTTAAATATAATTATGAGAATAATAGTATGAGAACAGGATCAGAAAATTAGAGGACCATGAATTGAATGTCAAATATCATAAATTGTAATAATGGCAAAAATATCAGCATATCATAAGACATTTATCATAGGGAAATAAATAACGGGATCCGTGAAAGCATAACACAGGAATAAAACATAGAACTGTTGTAGAAACATTATAATTTATAATGATTTTTATGCTAGTCAATTAATTTCATCCAAGCCCATCTTAGTACTATGGGTTCAAGTCCCAAACCATCTTGTTATTCATGGTTCACTCCCATGACTATATTTGTAGACAATGTCCCTTATTTCTACCTCGTTATATATAAATAATTACCCAATTTATTAGAGAAAGATATATTTCCCTCCCATATCATTAAGAAATTATACGTACATGTTTCACAAGATCATAAACAATCATATCTGAACACATTAAATGAAATGGGTATCATAAAAATGTAATCATATCATTACCTATGAAAAAGAGATAGGTTTCATAATCATTTCACCACAACATAACTTTTTAAATGAATTGGGTTTCATAAGCATAAAACCCGTGGAAGAGAAACTAGTTTAATAAACATCATACCATCAAATCATAAACTATTCAGAGAAATAATATTAAATGAACCATAGATCATTTCTTAGAAATGAATAAGTAACAGCAATGGATTTCATCTTAGATGCAAAATAGAACTTGAAAATTATTCTTGAGGAAAATATATGTTCTTCTTTGAAAACATTTACTTTTCTTAAAATGATGATCAATTTTAAATGAAAACATTTTCCTTGAAAATATGATTCTAATATTTTAACTAAATATTCATGGAAATAAGGTGTCATGAAGAGTAAAAATATATTCATAATTTATAAGTTAAAATAAAACATTCTCCTCAAACATTTTCTTGAAACAAGACAAAAATTACCTTATTTGGAAAATCACAAAAAGGATCCTTTGAAACCTTGTAGTAAAAAGTCAAAATGGGTAAAAAATGACTTTAAACATCCATAGAAGAATATTTAAATGTTTTATGAAATTATTTTTAGAAAACATGGTCATGGATGATAAATATTACCTAATATATTCTTACATATAAACAACCTTAGGTAATAATGAGATCGCAAAATTGACCCTTACCATATATTTTGACTCTCATCATACTCATCAAAACATTCTAAAAAATATATACAATTTTATTATAAATATATAACATAACCATATTCATATATTTAATAACATATATTATTTTCTTAATAATTTTTATTACCCTTTTATTATTAATTTCTAATTAAAGTTACATTTCAAGTGATATCCAACATGTTAATCATACGTGATTTGACTTGGTATACTTGATTCTCATACTTAGATAGTGATTTAATTATTTCTATAATATAAAACATGATATAAATATCCTATATATTTATTATATAATTAATTATAATAATATTTAATGATAAAAATAAACTATTCATGGAGATGGTAGGTCGTACGTACGCATGAACACTATTTTCATTTTCTTTCAATGTCAAAAGAAAACAAAGAATATGATGTATTATTAATAAAGAATAATTTTAATGTATTATATAAAATATATATTAAAAAAAATCCATCCTTATTACCACTCATGTGAAATATAGGTGAATAACGAGTCACGTCACATTGTAGAGATGGTTAGTTATACGTACACACAAGTGACGTTATCATTTTCACCAAATATTAGAAGGTAAAAAATTTAGACATGATATTATAATTATAGAGGTATAATTATATTATGAATATAATATATAATTATTAAAATACTCATAATTATCGTTCATACAAGATTTTGATGAAAAAAATAGATTACCAATGGCGTGGAGACGGTAAGTCGGGCGTATGCATGCATGGTGATATTATTTTTCGTAAGATGGATAAAAATAGGGATGTGGTTTTACTATAATAATAATAAAATATAATTATATATATATTATACTAGATTTATTAATTTTTTATGGAAACAAAAGAATAAGTGGATGTAAAATAAGAAAATAAATTGAATTGGATTGGTAAAATGATTACCTCTTCTGCAGTGGACTTGCTTTGGATCTCCTCTTAGGGACACTGGGGATGGTCTTTTTTGAAGACCATGATCTCTATAACATAACTAATAATTTTAAAAGGAAATATAGGAATCATTTGGTTTTTCTAGAAAGCTTAGGGTGGTGTTAGGAAGTGAGGGATGAGGTTTACTTTTATAAGATAGGGGAGGGTCAATCAAGGAAACTCATAAAATATTAAATTACTATAATTTTATTTTCAATTTCAAATAGCTCTAAAGTGAGTTATTTAGAGTATAAAATGATTATGGGTCAAAATTCTATCAACCAATTAAATTTATACATGTCTAGGTAACATTATTAACCTTATTTTTGGTTTTAACCCTTAATAAAACACTTTAACTCTTATAATGGCAACTTATATTTTTACACTTTAGGGTTAATATAATTACTCTAAAATAACAAAATAACTACAAAAGGATTATTTATGACATATTTAACATTATTATAGCCATTTTTATAAATTATATATTTTTATTAATTTTATATCATTTAATATAATATTATTTATTTAAAAGTATCATTTATGTCAATTTTGATAATATTTATAATTTTCCTTTTAAAAAATATTATAACAACATGATAACTTATAAATTACACATCTAATTTATATATAACATGTAAAATTTATCTATGAAATTATTTTTTGTCTTTAGTTATGTAAAATTATATTAATTTTTATTATTTATAATATTATATACTTACTATTTCCATTAATTAAACAATTACCACATCATTATTATACAAGCCTTTAACTAAAAATTGTTTCTCAAAATTTTAAAAATAAAATATCATGATGAAGAAAAAAATTAGATTTTAAATTACTACTTATAGTCAAATTTATCTTATTTATAACATTATATTAAAAATTATTTACTTATTAAAATTAAGAGTAGGAAATCTTTAACTTATCTTTAAATAAAATTTAATAAATATCTTATTCTTACCCAAGTGGCATAAAAATCATAATTTAGAAATAATTTTTATTTTGGTTAAAACCCACTCATCCAATTAAATTAGGATAACTGATAGGGTAAGTTTATAATATTATTATATTGTTTTTTCCATTAATTACCCAATTTACCATTGACCACGGTAAATAAAAATAAAAATTTACTAAAGATACTATTAAAAAAATTAATTTTATCTCATTAGAATCTAAATATCATACTTATTTCAACTATGTATATTCATTTTTCTAAATTCAATTCACCTTAGTGGTAAAATTATGTTTAATGTTAATCCCACAGACGTGGCAAGAAGGCAGGAAAAATGAGCATTCAAATGTTCAATAACACTATATATGTAATTTTAATATAAAAAAGATTCCAACGAACTAAATTGGTTTAGTATACCATTAATTGATATATTTTTACTTGAAAATCAATTTAAATTATGATAATTTTTTATATGAAAAATTCATTTTTTAACTTTCATGCAGTATTTTACAATATTGTTCAAAAAATGAAACTTCAAAAAAAACTAAAAATTCACCCAATGTTAGTTTTGAAATTCAGAATTGAAAATTAATTTTTATTTTATCAAATTCAATTTCTATGAGTGTATAAAATTAATTTCATTATTGTTCATAGAATTATATAAATATAGTCCCTTTAAGAAAATATTGTTTTAAAAAAATAAAGGCATTGAAAAAATTATACACTGCATTTTCAATATTTTTTATTTATATAAAACCAATATAAATAATATTTAAAAATTATTTATTACTATTCATATCACCATGTTTAATGTTTGGGTCATAATCATCTCAATTTTATAATTATAAAAAAAAGATGTTTCATGGAAACTCAATGTTGCGTGTAATGCAATCCAAGTCATTGTTGCGTATAGTTCAAGTTATGTCATTGTCATTCACATGGAGCATTTGAATTGGTGCAATGAAAGACATTAAAAGTTAATATATTTGAAAAAAATTGTTCACAAAAACACAGGGTGTTACATTATTGTCAGGGGTGTTATTTTATTTCTTTAAGATCCCTTAACAAATTCCTCACATACTAATACACATAATTTAAACAATAGATATTTCCTTCCATAAATTAATTCATGGTATGGAACTTACAAACTTATTTGGAACCTATTTTAGATATTATGTTATAGTATGTAATTCATATCCCCAAAAAGAAAATATATCACTTTCATGACTCATAATTTATCTCAACATATCAAGAAAGGATATATTATTTCTTTCACTGAACCATTCCACTGTGATTTATAAAGATAATTAAGTTGGGATTTTATCCCACACTCTTATAGAAAGTAAATTAACTCTTGGTTATGATACTCAAAACTTTATTAGGTCGAATATTATTTATTTTTTCTAATTCTGTTATCTAATTTATTCTTGAAATATTTAAATATCAAAGAAGATATGAACTTATAACTAATCAATTATACTTGTCCCTATCTACTTAACTCATCAGTAAAATTTATCATGTAATAATACCCAACTCTAGATTAAATTACAAAAGGTTCAAACATATCCATGTGTACCAATTCGTGAAGCTATATATCCCTTTCACCTTGCCCAACAAATATTGGCATGGAAATGATTCATTGTAAATGAGTGTGAGATATGATAAGTGGACTTATCTCAAATTTTTTTAAGTAACCAACATGAAAAAGATTTTTCAGTTTCTCATTTTCATTACTAAGAAGGTGATTCTACAACTGGGTGTGAAAATTGTTATGAAAACATAAATTTTTATCAATTTCCAACACTTGGTTTCATAATTTAATACATATGGACCATTTGTTAATTATTCCATACCATAACAAATATCGATTTTATAAGTAGCATTCATTATTTTCAAACATGAAAAAAATACATCTAGTTCAATAAAAGAAACAAAGATTTTATTCTTGACAAAACTATGCATAATTAAATTTATTGAAATGAAGATTATTCTAGTTGGAAATGTGAGGTGGCGGTATCCAATGGCTAGACTAGCCTTGCATGCTCCATTAGAATCATTTAAATCCACCTATACTCATGTAATATTTCAAAATATTTTTGGTTATTGAATTTGAATAAATATTTGAGCATCAAAAGATGTATCTAATACCTAATGTATAGATATATAAATATTTCATTCGACAATGACCACACATAATGTTTATAGATAATTATTTTTCTGGGTGTTGTTCTTTTTATAGTGGCCCCACATTCCACTTAAAAAACATATTGTGTCCTTTTCCTTTTTTTTCTTAGGAACATCCTTTTATTGAAGGTTGATGCCTAGGATCCATAGATATTTAGTTATTATTGAATCTATTTTCCTAGTAATTTAGTTTATTTACTATAAGAACCATATATTTTTCACGCCCCATATCTTTATAAATATACTAAAATAAAGGAGTTCTAGGAGAGACTTATAACTATTTCTCATAATATAATTAAAAATGAAACCTATTAACATATTAGGTAGTAAGAATAAAATGAGATCACTGCACATATCATTAGGGATATTAAATCCCAATATTTCGTGTTATTTCTCATATCTCTCTTGACTCACCTTATCATGATAAAAATCATGAAGGTGAGACATGATGCTATACAGATCCATATCCCCATGATTCTTTAAAATATTACTAGACATAGATGGTGGCATGAAAAATTAGGCAGTTATAGAATCATCCAAATACTTAATATATAGAGAGAGTTTATCTGTACTAGAATCTTTTCTATGTTTATTAAGAATAAGGGTTTCTGGAACATATAATTTTTGTTCATGGTGCATTATAATGTGTATGGACATGTACCATTCCTAGAAATTTGAGCCAATGAGAAGGTTTTCCTTATCTAATATAGATCTTAGTGATATTTTCAAATTCATATAAGTTTCCATTTCAAAAATTTATAAGATATGTTTTTTTACTTTATCTGGATTTAAAAATAGATAATAAATTTATTTTAATAAATTAATATCCCATTATTTTATCTAAATCCAATATCCCTTTCCATTGGTTTTGGAATATCATGTCATGTGTATGTTCTAGTGGAAGGGATATATCTATTCAAACCCATAATCTAGAATTTGGCCATAAAAATTACTCAAAGAAATCTAGTTAGGCATAATGTTCCATCTTTATTAACTCATAGTTCCTAGATCTACTGATCGAAATACACATCCTAAAATCTTGGACATTGATTTCCTTAACCCTTTCCTATAAAATAATATTGGAAAAACTTTTTCCATTGCTCCCAATACCAATATGGTTAAATTAACCCAAAAACTATTATAATAATTCTCTAATAAAAATAAGTTCCTAGAATTTGTGTATGAAAATGATAAGTGTTATGGATTCATTATTATTTAAATAATGGAAGGCTTGTCTCACTTAATTTTTGAATTGATGTATTTTTTATCTTTCTGTATAAAATTTCCATTTTTACTTATTATATGTTTGCTACTATTAATTGGATTTTACATAAGTTATTACTATTTCAAGATAAGTTTACACATTTTAACATTAATTTTTATTCCATCATGAATGCTTATTAATTAATAAATTAATTTAGTGATTAAGAATCTATAAATAATTAAAAATTTAAATAACAAAAATAAAATAAATAATGTGGATTGACTATGAGAATTTTTAATGGTTGGTTTATCTAGTTGAAGATAAACTAACCCTTGGGTCTAGGGAATAAACTCATAGAACGATTCTTACCTGTTATGCAAAAATTACACATATGCTCCTGAGTACCTCCTAGTTTGATTTCACCTTATCTCGGAACTTAAACCACTTCTACTCACTTGGGAGTTCTATCCATTATGAAATATTTTACTCACACATGGGTGAGGTGAACTAAATGATTGGTTAAGGGGATTTAAAAAAATAAACCATAGGCACACAAGACATTAAATTAATGATAGGAGTAGAATGACATGTAGGCCATTATTTAATTTAATAAACCATTTCAAAACCATTCAATAATAATAAATTAAAAGAATCCAATAAAATATATTTTATTCTCTAAGTTCATCATAATCCATATAGATTAAATAAATACACAAAAGTACACTAAATTTAATTCACTTCAATTCATTATTTTTTATTAAGATAAACATGATTGAATTAATTAATTTTATTTATATATTAATTTATTTTATATTAATGATCATTTGAGGAAATTTGGAGATACCCATCATCTGATGCGTCATGGAAAATAATTTACTTGACCAAAATTTTCAAATAATTATATGGAATTAATCAAGATTTTATTAATATTAAAAAACATATTACATAGTCAACACACCAACTACATACAATGTAATTGGGTATTCGTGCTACAATTAATTATTATTTATATAATTCAATTCTATTTATTATAGGGTGACTACATGGTGTGTACTGACTTGCTACACACTATGTTTTTCAATTATAGTGTATCCAAGATATAATCCAAGGGACATTTCTTGTATCTTGGTAGATATACATGGGGTGTACTAATGAGTTACATGATATGTGTTCTGCATTCCATGTGTCCATGAAACCCACATAATGACTCGATGTGTTTCCTGGATACAGATATCAATGAGTCACAAATTTTTTAAAGTAATTATACATCATGTATCTCATTAATTTTATAGTATATCTATCTCACATGTTGTGTGAAATATATTTAACCAAACCGTTAGTGAAAATTTCACAGTAAAACCATGTGGCCGATATGACATGCACACCAGCAACATGTCGTCTGGTCTAATAGACTGTTTTCTAATATGGATCGTTCAACGTGTAGTGTGAATTAAAATTTTTTACATTCTATTTACTACATTGTGCATCATGTCTCATGTTACACATCAAGATGTATTGAACTTCAATAAATGGTGTGTACATTTAGTCACACATCACGTATCATTGTCTTCCAGCTAAAACATGTAGCACCTCCCAATGGAATCCTTGATCATTATTCTTATGTTATTATTATGTTTAGGACTATATGAAACATAACTTAATCATATTAACATGTCAAAACAAATTAATTAAGTTATGTACTAATTAACAAAAAACAAGAAGTTAAGGACTAACAATACTTGTGCATAATTGATCAATGAATAATAAATAATTATAAATTATTATTCCGCATGGTTCTTATACAACATGAAGTATATGGGTATAGTAGAAGTGCTTCATGGGAAGTTGAAAAGATATATTTACTCACTATCTATGAATAATATGATATATACCTGACACGGAATTTCGTTAATAATAGAATTAAAAAAAATTTAATTGCTGGAAACATGAAAACCAAGAAATATGATTCTTTCACATATAATTTATAATTAATTTATTCAAATAAATAAATACCTTATGTTGAATTTGTTTCTCTATTATCAATGATCTGATTAAGACCCATAATTTTAGCATCATTTCATGATGAGAATATAGGGAATATGCAATCTAATGATGATCCACATGTGTTTCATGAACCTCAAATCATCATAGTACAATCCTCCAGGTGTAAGAGTGAATGGTTAAAATGCTTATGAGGATCATTTTTTATCATAGAATAATAATTAAAGGAAAGAAAGAATCATTCTAGAAGAGGTTAAGAATATCCCTGCATTCTTTGAGAGCATTATATGGGAAGAACTATTTTTTGGGATTTAGAGAATCCTCTATATAATTTATTATACATAATGACTATAAAATGACTACAATTTACTAAAATTTCACACTCATGTTTAAATAGAGATCAGGTAAGAACATAATAATTGAAAAGGGACCTTATTATTTTATTAATATCCCAAGAACCCCATTTCTAAATAATAATAGATTTACTCTTATTTACTTATAATGAGCTAAACTGGTAGAAAAAATAAAAATTATTCAATGAATAAATAATTAAATATTTAGACAAATAATATTAAATATATTTTCTACCAAACCATTAAACATACTCCACCAATCCACATTAATATTTATCAAACATTTAATAATTACTATTTATTTAAATAAAATATATCACTTCATTATTCACTAAATATTTAGTAAATATTATATTTTATAAATTAGAGAAGAAGTATTTATTAAATACGCATGTAATAAAATAAGTATTTTTTTACCTTAAAAATAAAAAACAATAAATAAATATTATATTTGTGGCATCCTGCCTTTTTATAACATAAACTTTCATTACATTACACAAAACTGAGGATCTTTAAGGTTTAGTGTCTTGGAAACCAGGAACATAATACATGAAAACAACATAAAAAATTCTTCTTAAACACTTGAAATGCTTCTACTTAAGTTCATCCTAAGTTCATTACTACATCTCATAACCTGGGGACATACATCAAATGAAAGGGTGAGCAGAAGACCCAGTAAGGGAAACAAGTGAATCATTTTACATGTGAACTTGAGATAATTCAATAAGGTCATGAAAAGATCTTTAAGGCATGTGAAAGAAATCATGAGGCATATAAAAAATAACGTTTTTCATAACATGAAGATTTGTCTACAACATTTTACAAATAAAATAATTTCCATTTCACCAAGGTCCATACCCAAGGTGTCAATAAAAATTACCAAGGTTATTCACTTAGGTATCAGTCTAAAAGGTCATCTCTAGAGATTAAGTCTTTACCCAATACATTGGAGCGCTATCAGGGCGCACCCTTAAATTTGTCTTTATTATAATGTGATCTACATATATCATAATAAATAATTTCATAAAAAACCTATATATGATAAAAGAAATTGGTTTCATTTAATAATCATAACATTTTAAAAACCTCTTTAAAGACATGATCTTTATGTCACTTTAATCCCACAGAAAGGGAAAGCGGGTCTCATGTATGTAAATCCCAGAATTTAAAATAGAAAAACATGGTATATATGTGAATACCCCTATAGAAGATAGAGATTTGATTATTCACTTAATAAAATAAAATAACTTTAGAAAAAGCGAGAGACATTTTGAGACGGAAATTCTGCAGCATAACGACTATGTTTCAGGGTTTTAGAAAACATTGAAAAGAGAGGGTACATGGGTCAAAAATTCATAAATGACCCATAAAACAGTATAGGGACATAATATTAAGGATATATGAACATGGTAATTTAATTTAAAGGACATACCATTTGAAATGAAAAACATGGAAGGAAGACAAAAATTAGATTTCTCTTATAAAAATTCAGCAGCCTAACGGCGTCACTTAAACATCAAAAAAAATGAATTGACGAGATCAAAGAGGGTCTCTAATAATATGAACATATATGTTCAGTATAATTGATATAGAGATCATACCCCAACATAATAAAAAGGAACTTGAACAACTTGACATGAAAGTAGAACTTTGAAAATTGAGAAGGGTGAAAGAATCCCATAAAAAATCGGTAGCCTAACGGCGCCACATAAACATTCTTAAAATGAAATGATGAGAGCAAGAGGGGGTCTCTAATCATATGAACATTAAAAGGAAATTAATATGAATATAAAATAACATCCTACAACATAAGAACATGGAGCATAATGGAAATTACATAAAAGAGATTACTTGAAAAGAAAGAGAGAGGTCGGATCCCTTACCTTAAATGTAACTCTTAAAACTCAAATTTTGGGACCTTGAGAGGCTTGAGGGCACCTTGGGAGGACTCCTTTGGAGGAAAGGAGACTAGAACGTAGACTAGGATGATTTTGGAGTCGAAAGGACGAGAGAATGTCTTGGTATTTATAGGGAAAGTGATGGGACAAGGCATTAATGGCCAAGAGACATCTCATTGGTGGTTTTGGCAAAACCATGGGCTTGCCCATGCTATTTTCCCATGGTATTGGCCACTTGGGACACCTCATACAATAATTCATCCCCTTTAGTCGACCATCCCTTAAAATATCTCATGACATCATCATGACACAGTTATGATGTCATTTAACATACAGAAACTCTAAAACTGCATTTTTACTATTCACTAAAAATTCATCTTTCTTAGAAAAATCCCAATATTTAAGCTTAACCAAATATTGATGCTCTGATGAGAAATATGAACTCCATTTTATAAAAATATTTTTCTAAATATTTTTAATTTAATTTTTAAATAAAAACACTATTCACCGAGAATTTGTTTTTTTCAGAAAAATCCCCCAAAATTACCATAACATAATATCGATGCTCTGAGTTAAAAAATAAAGTCCATTTTTTAAAAATAATTTTCTAATTATTTTTAATTAAAAAACACTATTCACCCGAAAAAACTAATACTTGATTAATAATTTATGAAACCGTTATTTACCCATTTTATTGAATCACATTACTTAATCAAGGTGTCTATATTATATTAAAACTTTTTTAAGTGATATTACTAATCCATTTGGTCACATTAATAATCCGAAGTGTAAAATCACTATTCATAATTTACTATTCATCAAAATTTAAGTTGATCTTATTAGACTCCAAATTCCTTACTGAACACTTTTGCATAAGACCATTTTTTGAAAATCATTACACAACATTAATTATTTAAGTTTTACATAAATATTTTAAAATATCCCTTTTTCAAAATTCATCAATAAAATACATCCTAAAATTATCCTGACATTTAAAATTTCACAAACATAACTAAAGGATGAAATCTCAATTTATTCATCCCAAAGGATTACACAAAGAAGCTACGGTCTCGTCACATAGCCCCTTATAACACAAGTATATAACCTAAGTGCAAGGTGTGCTATGGTGAGAGAATCAGAGGGAGGCTCAGATAACATTGCCCTAGTAGTAATCTCTACAAACTTGAACTTCTCCTACTGGTGTTTCTGTTCAAGCTTGACACGCTGGAGTTTGGCTTGGGATTGGTCCAAAGCGAAGCCCAAAGGTTCCACTTCCTTCCCAAGCTCTGATAAGTGGGCTTCATAGGGTTCGAGTCTACTGGATGAAGCCATCGACTACTCTTTCTACATTAACCATTTTCATCTCTATTAAATCGTAATGAGTACGTTAATATACTATTCAAAAAGTTTTGGTTGTTACATTTTCCCACCTTAAGAAATTTTGTCCCCGAAATTTTATACTAGAGGCCTAGTCGAAAAGGTGAGGGTACTTTTGCTTCATTGTTTCCTCAGGCTCCCAAGTCGCCTCTTCATACTTATGATTCCTCCACAACACATTCACAAGGTGGGTAGTCTTGTTTCATAGAACCTTGTCTCTACGGCCTAAGATCTCCACTGGATACTCCTCATAAGAGAGGTCATGTTCCAGTTGTACCACCTATGGGTTCAGTACATGCGAAGGGTCGGGTATGTACTTCCTCAAGAGAGATACATGGAAGACATCGTGAAATTGCACTAGGTTCGGTGGAAGTTCTAGATGATAGGCCACTGCTCCTATGCGATCAAGGATTTCATAGGGGCCAATGTACCTAGGGCTGAGCTTCCCATTCTTCCCAAACCGCATGACTGTCTTCCATGGAGAAATTTGAAGGAAGCCTTTGTCACTAACACCAAACTCCAAGTTCCTTCTACAGTTGTCAGCATATCTCTTCTGCCAACTCTGTGCAGCCTTTATGTTTTATTAGATGGCATGAACCTGTTCTGTCATCTCTTGAACAAGATCAGGCCCAAGAAGCTTTCTCTCACCAATTTCATCCCAAAAAGTAGAAGTTCTACATCGCATTCCAGACAGAGCTTTGTAGGGTGCCATTTGAATACTCGAATGGAAGCTTTTGTTTTAGGAGAACTCAAAAAATGGGAGGTGTTGATCCCATCCACTTTTAAATTTCATTGAGCATAATCTCAGCATGTCTTCGATTGTCTGAATAGTCCTTTCAGATTGGCCATTAGTTTGAGGACGATAGGCCGTACTAAAATTCAATCCAGTATTCAGAGCATGTTGAAGACTTCTACATAATTTTGATGTGAATATTAGATCACGATAAGATATGATGGATAGTGGTACCCCATGTATCCTTACCACTTTCTTTATGTATATCTTGGCAAGTATATCCAGAGATAAATCTTCCCAAATAGAGATAAAATGGTTGGTCTTGGTGAGATGGTCCACAATAACCAATATCGAATTATTTCCTTTGGATGTTTTCAGGAGACCAGTTACAAAGTCCATAGTGATAGTATCCCACTTCCATACTGGTATGGGTAGTGGTTTTAATACCCCCTTCAGAAGTTTTCATTCTTCCTTTACTTGTTGACACACCAGCCACCTTATAGTGTAATCAGCAATATCCAACTTCATGTTATCCCACCAATAATGATCATGAAGGTCTCTATACATTTTAGTGATTCTCGGATGTATATAGAAAGTAGAGTTATGAGCTTCATCCCTCAGTTTTGTCTTTATCTTCAGAATAGATGGAAGACATAGTCTTGTACGAAATTTCAATACACCTTCTTGATCAATATTGAAATCAGGGAACTTCTCATCCTTTATAACCTCAAACTTCTCCTACAGCAAAGGATCTTCTTTTTGATCCTTCTTGATATTCTCTAGTAATGAAGGTTGAGAAATCATTTGGGATAAGGTTGATGATGTCCCTTCCCTTACAATTCCCATGTCCAGTTTTACTAGATCTTTAATAAATGGATCTCCTAGGATCTTCATTGTTGCCAGAACAACAGGGACTTTCCTGCTTAACGCATCCACGACTTTGTTTTCTCTTCCGGGGTGATAATGAATTGAACAATAGTAGTCTTTAATAAGCTCCAACCATCTCCTTTGTCTCATGTTCAATACTTTCTATGTGAAAATATAATTTAAACTGTAAAGACCCGTAAAATTCAAGGGAAATTTTTTCTTAATTTTCTTTAGAATTTTACAAGAGCGCGGTTTCAGACGGCACCTGATTCCGAGGCCCGGAGTGCCCGGAATTAAGTTCCGAAGTTTGGCTCGGGTACGTTCAGTGAACGAACGAGCGGGAATTCCTAACTTTTGATCCGGTGCTCGGAATTGAAATCCGAGGGCACCGATGAACTCGCAGCGCCGATATTCGCTTAAAGAGACCTTTTCGGGAGTTGCGTTTGTTGCGAGTTGAAAGTTAGTTTTGGGGTTTTTCAGTTAAGTTAAATAAAATTTGTGTAAGACAAATTTTATTTTAACTTATTAAAAAACCTACCAAAAGAGGTTGGAAGTGGGACCCACACCCACTTAACCTCCCTTGGGAGGATTAAGTGTGGTGGGGCCCACACGAACCCCTTTTTCTTTTCAAATTCCCTAACCCCTCTAAACCCCCTCTTAATTATGTAACTCTTCCTTATTTTAATAACTTGAGTTACTTAATTAATTTATGGGAGTTAAGTCTTTTTGAATTTCAAACATTTGAAATTCTTTTGAGTTATGTGTTAATAAAATAAGATATAATCTTATTTGTTTATGGGTTGTTGGTTTATTCCCTTGAGAGCTTTTTGAGAGCTCCTCTTCATCTTCTCCGGCGAAGAACGTCTTCATCCTCAACGAAGAACGACAACACTTCGTCAAGGATCATCGACTCGGCGACCCGGTATCTTCGGACCTCTTCTTCCTCCTCGGACCTTCTTCGTCGGCAAGCGAAGATCCGCCAACGTCGTGTCTCTTCGGGCATAACACTTCGTCAACGGATTTGACGAACGTCGACCGCGACGCCCGACCTCCGCGACGCCACCTTCCGCGGGACGTAGACGATTCTTCGAATCTTAAACCCGAGGTAGGGGTTGTCGTTTTCTTTTGGTTCCCTTATTTTATTCTTGATCGTGATTCTTTCAAGACTAACGTGTGACTTGATTTATTTTAAGTTGCGTTTTATTTAACGTGAGGGGGGCCGGACCGCACGAACACGGCCGAACCCCCCTCCAACGTTCATGTTTATTCATGCGGGTGGAAGCAAGTAGCGTGGTGTCGTCGCACCACGCGGATGATCGTTCAATTAATTTACGCGGCGCCGTCGCGTCACGCCGAGGAAAAATCTTCAAGAACGCGACGCCGTCGCGCCGCGTTGAAAAGAATCAAAGCACGGCAAAGGGGCGCGGTGCCGTCGCACCGCGCCTGATGACGAACGCCGCGACCGGTTCCGGGCCGCGGCAGGACGAGGAGACCGCGGCCGGTTCCGTGCCGCGGCGGGACGAGAAGACCGCGGCCGGTTCCGGGCCGCGACGGAAGGGGAGACCGGCGACCGGGCCGCCGGCGTCGGAAGCCGAAGAGGGGACCGGAAATTTCCGGTCCCGTTGGAGAAAACCGGCCGGCCAGCTGGCCGGCCGGAAGTCATTAAAACCGGGGAAATAAATTCCCCGGCCGTATTAATAAAACCCCCTCTTTAAGAGAGGGGGGGGTTCTTTGAAGGAGGGGGCAACCGGCCCCCTCGGATCCACTCAAGCAGGCCCCCTCATGTGAGGGGGCGGTTTACTTAAAAAAAACGGCGCGGCTAAGCCGCGCCGCCAGAAGTAACGCGGGGCTTAGCCCCGCGTGCGTGCGGCCTCCCCGATGGCGACAGCCGCCGCCACCGCGGCCCGCCGCCGCCGCCGCCCGCCGCCGCGGCCCGCCGCCGCCGCCGCCCGCCGCCGGCCACCGTGCCGCCCAGGGGGGTGGGGGTCGGGCCGGGTCGGCTCGGACCCGGACCCCCCCGTTTCGAACCTGTTTTGGTTTTTGGCCCATAACTTGAGCCTCGGACCTCCGATCGACGAACCGTCTGCGGCAACGCGATCCTTGGATCGAGGCGGTCGTTTCGGTATATCGCACTCAAGGTTTCGGATTACTTTGAGTTCGGCCAGGTTGGTTCGTTCACGAAACCAACCGGGCCTTCGGAGCGGAAACGCTCATATCTTGAGCTACGGACGTCCGATTGACGTGTCGTCAGTCGCGTTGTGTTCCTTTTTTTGAGACGGATCTTTTGGCATACTCCGCCCGAGGTTTGGACGCAGGTGGAGTACGGTCGGGATGGTTTTTCCATAAAAACCAACCGGGCCCCAGAGACGAAAATGCCAATAACTCACAGACCGGGCGTCTGATTGACGCGCCGTCTGTTTCGTTGACTTCCTTTTGATGAGACGGAACTTTTGACATACTCCGCCCGAGTTTTGGATGCAGTCGGAGTATGGCCGGGTTGGATTGTACCCGAAATCCAACCGGGCCCCTGGAACGGAAAAGCTGATATCTTACAGACAGGACGACCGCTTGACGAGCCGTCAGCGGCGTTGGTGGTTACGTTGAGTAACGGTCCCTTTGAGTTTACCCTATGGGAGTTCGGGGTACAGTTGAGATATGGCCGGGATTGGTTTCGCTCACGAAACCAACCGGGCCCCTGGGACGAAAAGGCTAATAACTCACAGACCGGGCGTCCGATCGACGCGCCGTCTGTTGCGTTGTGACCCCTGTGACGAGACGGTCCTTTGACATACTTCTTCGTGGGACTTTGTGATACTTGGAGTATCGACCAGTAGCTCGTGGAGCGGACCCTCCCGGAGACGAGCGTGCAGAGTACGGAGACCGTGTAGCCGGCTGAGACCTGACGACTGCTTGACCGACTCGACTTGGAGTGAGTCGACTAGCCCAGTGGACGGAGCGCCCGGTACTTGGCGGCAGACCCACGGCGGACGGAGCGCCTGGTAATTGGCAGCAGACCCGCGGTACTCGACAGGAGGAGTACCTCAGTAGGCTATCTGGGTAGCGCCCGGTATTTGGCGACAGACCCTCAGCGGACGGAGCGCCAGGTAGTTGGCCGCAAACCCGCAGTACTCAACAGGAGGAGTACTTCAGCAGTCCTAGGTTAGTGAGCGGCAGCCTCGGAGTCGTGACAGGACCACTGTACACTCTAGAGACGGAGCTCTTCAGCAGTTACGGTTTCGATAATGAAAATCCTGGTTTGAGCTGAGACTTTGACCTTTGTGTTTCCTCATGATTGAGATGGGTTACTTGATAACTTAGGTATATGTATGGGCATATACCTGGGTAGTGGTTATCCGTTGATCTCATGATCCTTGTGTTTCCTCATGATTGAGATGGGTTTCTTGATAACTTAGGTATATGTATGGGCATATACCTGGGTAGTGGTTATCCGTTGATCTCATGATCCTTGTGTTTCCTCATGACTGAGATGGGTTACTTGATAACTTAGGTATATGTATGGGCATATACCTAAGTAGAGTTTATCTGTTGTGATCTTCTTGTGGTTATCCTTGTTGGTTTTAGTGAGACCTTGAGGGTCTCGGGGTCCCTACTGAGTATCGTTATACTCACCCCTGCACGGGCTATGCCCGCACCTCGTTGTGTTGGTTGCAGACGACAGCCAGTACTGACAGAGGCCGAGTGTTCGAGGACTAGACGGTACCTGGAGGTGGACTATACGACGAGGCGGTACCCAGAGGCAGACCACTGGGCGGGACATACTCGGAGCAGACGACGGGACCCGAGGAGCAGAGGAGCTATCTGTACCCACCCTTCAGGTGGGATTTCCAGTGGTCAGCTCGGCGTAGCAGCTTTACTTTTCAGTTGTTGTTTTCCCTTTCGAGTTGTACTTTATAGTTGGGCTTGTATTTCCAGCCCCTTTTTACTTTCCGCACTTTTAGTTGTACTCTGTTTTTTCTTAGTGTTACTTTCCGCTTGCTTACTCTGTGGTGTTTGTTTACTTTACAAAGGCAATGCCTTCCCTTTTTACCGGGATTTACGCCTTGGTGCTAGTCGCCTGCCCCTGGCCTATGGAAGGCGGGCTTGGGGTAGTCACGGCACGGACCCCGAGGGCGGGTCGTGACAAATTGGTATCAATGGTGGTCGGTTCTACTTCAGACTCTGATCTTTCTTTCTGTGAAGCAATAGTGTTAAGGGTACCGAGTGTGGTTTTCAGTTCAGGGAGTCCAGTGTTGGTGCGGGCGGCCGACGTATCCATACACCAGGATCCTGACAACTGATTTCCGACTTTGTGCACGAAAACACTGATTGCGTGTGTGTTTTCAAAGGTTTTTCCCCTTAAAACAGCTCAAACCAGGTCAGCTCACCAGGTATAATCGTTTGATCGTGTTACGTTGTTTCTTTCAGGATGTCTTTTCTCAGACGACCAGCTAGAGCCCGGAGAGATGAGCGTGCTGACAGTCTGTCGAGCGACGAGGCTTCAGTACAGGGCCCTCTTGCAGTTGAGGCACCAGCGGAGGCACCAGCGGTACTACCATACGTTGGGCCACCGATGCCACCAGCCCCAGTAGTAGGCGATGCACGACGCATGAGCGCGCTGCACGAGTTCCAGCGCCAGAGGCCACCCAGGTTCCGGGGAGAGACGGACCCGCAGGCGGCTGAGGTTTGGCTGGAGGCTGTGGTGAGAGTCTTCAGACTAGTGGGGACGCCGGCAGACTTCATGGTGATCTTTGCTACCAGCCTCCTTCAGGCAGCAGCAGGTAGGTGGTGGAGCCACTTGTTTCAGTTTTGCGATGAGATGGACTTCGCATGGGAAGACTTCGAGACCTTCTTCAGGGTGGAGTTTGTGCCAGTATCTCTACACCCCGAGCGTGTACAGGAGATTCTGCCTTTGCCGCATGTTTTTCGATCAGAAGCCGAGTCATCTGTGGGCAGTAGACAGATGATGCAGAGGTCCAGGAGGACCAGACCAGCAGTTGGGCGATCTCGGGTTTTAGGACCAGTGGTGCAGGGCACCCGGAGTGGGAACAGAGCTAGTCGTGCAAGGAGCAGGTTGTGTTACTCATGCCGTGGAAAGGGTCACCTGGCACGTGACTGTCCGACTCCTCGATCCGCAGGCTTGGGGGGGAGCCACCGAGGTTGAGGCAGCGACAAATGCTTGAGAAACAGTAAAGCAGGTGGACAGGAGCGGAACTAGTGGATACGTCTTTTGTACTTCTAGTTCCATGTTGATGTTTCTTTTGTGTAGCGTCTTGTATTATGAGCTGCAATTATAAAAGACGCATCCTTTGTGATGTTTTCATTCCTGTCCTCTTTTGTGATGTTACTAAGAGGTTCCAGTTGACTGTTGACTTGACCCTCACTTGTGAGACATCTACTGGAGGAGACCAGTTACCACACACTGATGCCGACAGTGTGACTCAACCCTTGGAGGCGAGAGTAACGGTTGGATCTCTTAGTAGTAGCGTCGAGGCCTTACGACGTCATCCTTGGTATGGATTAGTATCATCCATGTTAGGATTGACTGTTTTAGGCAAAGAATGTGGTTCATCCAGGGGATGAGACCAGGTTTCACTTATCGGCAAAGAAGAAATCTTGCAGCTCATGTGGGACCAGAAATGGTCCGGGCCACGTCAGAGGAGGTCCATGTCATCCAGGAGCGGATGAGGACAGCACAGAGCCGGCATAAGTCATACGCTGACAGGAGGCGGAGGCCACTAGAGTTCGAGGATGGTGACCACGTCATCTTGCGGGTCTCACCTTGACGTGGTATTCGGAGATTTGGCCGAGGCGGAAAGTTGTCTCCACGCTTCATCGGGCCTTTCCATGTCCTCAGTAGGATAGGAGAGGTGGCTTATCACCTGGCTCTACCACCTCAGTTGCACCGGGTGCACGACGTCTTCCACGTGTCTCAACTGAGGAGATACGTGCACGACCCGACGCACATCTTTGACCGTGGGGAGCTTGACGTTGACGATGGGGCGACTTTTACGGAGGTCCCGGTGGTGTTAGAGGATCGACAGGAGCGGGTCCTACATGGGCGATCGATTCCTCTTGTGCGCAACAGATGGCGGCACGGGAATCTCCAGGAGAGCACATGGGAGCGAGAGGCTCAGATGCGTGCTCAGTACCCTCTTTGTTTCCCTAGTTTTTGATGTATCTTTACGGGGACGTAAAGTCCTGAGGTGGGAGTAATGTAAAGACCCGTAAAATTTAAGGGAAATTTTTTCTTAATTTTCTTTAGAATTTTACAAGAGCGCGGTTTCAGACGGCACCTGATTCCGAGGCCCGGAGTGCCCGGAATTAAGTTCCGAAGTTTGGCTCGGGTACGTTCAGTGAACGAACGAGCGGGAATTCCTAACTTTTGATCCGGTGCTCGGAATTGAAATCCGAGGGCACCGATGAACTCGCAGCGCCGATATTCGCTTAAAGAGACCTTTTCGGGAGTTGCGTTTGTTGCGAGTTGAAAGTTAGTTTTGGGGTTTTTCAGTTAAGTTAAATAAAATTTGTGTAAGACAAATTTTATTTTAACTTATTAAAAAACCTACCAAAAGAGGTTGGAAGTGGGACCCACACCCACTTAACCTCCCTTGGGAGGATTAAGTGTGGTGGGGCCCACACGAACCCCTTTTTCTTTTCAAATTCCCCAACCCCTCTAAACCCCCTCTTAATTATGTAACTCTTCCTTATTTTAATAACTTGAGTTACTTAATTAATTTATGGGAGTTAAGTCTTTTTGAATTTCAAACATTTGAAATTCTTTTGAGTTATGTGTTAATAAAATAAGATATAATCTTATTTGTTTATGGGTTGTTGGTTTATTCCCTTGAGAGCTTTTTGAGAGCTCCTCTTCATCTTCTCCGGCGAAGAACGTCTTCATCCTCAACGAAGAACGACAACACTTCGTCAAGGATCATCGACTCGGCGACCCGGTATCTTCGGACCTCTTCTTCCTCCTCGGACCTTCTTCGTCGGCAAGCGAAGATCCGCCAACGTCGTGTCTCTTCGGGCATAACACTTCGTCAACGGATTTGACGAACGTCGACCGCGACGCCCGACCTCCGCGACGCCACCTTCCGCGGGACGTAGACGATTCTTCGAATCTTAAACCCGAGGTAGGGGTTGTCGTTTTCTTTTGGTTCCCTTATTTTATTCTTGATCGTGATTCTTTCAAGACTAACGTGTGACTTGATTTATTTTAAGTTGCGTTTTATTTAACGTGAGGGGGGCCGGACCGCACGAACACGGCCGAACCCCCCTCCAACGTTCATGTTTATTCATGCGGGTGGAAGCAAGTAGCGTGGTGCCGTCGCACCACGCGGATGATCGTTCAATTAATTTACGCGGCGCCGTCGAGTCACGCCGAGGAAAAATCTTCAAGAACGCGACGCCGTCGCGCCGCGTTGAAAAGAATCAAAGCACGGCAAAGGGGCGCGGTGCCGTCGCACCGCGCCGGATGACGAACGCCGCGGCCGGTTCCGGGCCGCGGCAGGACGAGGAGACCGCGGCCGGTTCCGGGCCGCGGCGGGACGAGAAGACCGCGGCCGGTTCCGGGCCGCGACGGAAGGGGAGACCGGCGACCGGGCCGCCGGCGTCGGAAGCCGAAGAGGGGACCGGAAATTTCCGGTCCCGTTGGAGAAAACCGGCCGGCCAGCTGGCCGGCCGGAAGTCATTAAAACCGGGGAAATAAATTCCCCGGCCGTATTAATAAAACCCCCTCTTTAAGAGAGGGGGGGGGTTCTTTGAAGGAGGGGGCAACCGGCCCCCTCAGATCCGCTCAAGCAGGCCCCCTCATGTGAGGGGGCGGTTTACTTAAAAAAAAAACGGCGCGGCTAAGCCGCGCCGCCAGAAGAAACGCGGGGCTTAGCCCCGCGTGCGTGCGGCCTCCCTGCTGGCGACAGCCGCCGCCACCGCGGCCCGCCGCCGCCGCCGCCGCCCGCCGCCGCCGGCCACCGTGCCGCCCAGGGGGGGGGGGGGGGTCGGGCCGGGTCGGCTCGGACCCGGACCCCCCCGTTTCGAACCTGTTTTGGTTTTTGGCCCATAACTTGAGCCTCGGACCTCCGATCGACGAACCGTCTGCGGCAACGCGATCCTTGGATCGAGACGGTCGGTTCGGTATATCGCACTCAAGGTTTCGGATTACTTTGAGTTCGGCCAGGTTGGTTCGTTCACGAAACCAACCAGGCCTTCGAAGCGGAAACGCTCATATCTTGAGCTACGGACGTCCGATTGACGTGTCGTCAGTCGCGTTGTGTTCCTTTTATTGAGACGGATCTTTTGGCATACTCCGCCCGAGGTTTGGATGCAGGTGGAGTACGGTCGGGATGGTTTTTCCATAAAAACCAACCGGGCCCCAGAGACGAAAATGCCAATAACTCACAGACCGGGCGTCCGATTGACGCGCCGTCTGTTTCGTTGACTTCCTTTTGATGAGACGGAACTTTTGACATACTCCGCCCAAGTTTTGGATGCAGTCGGAGTATGGCCGGGTTGGATTGTACCCGAAATCCAACCGGGCCCCTGGAACGGAAAAGCTGATATCTTACAGACAGGACGACCGCTTGACGAGCCGTCAGCGGCGTTGGTGGTTACGTTGAGTAACGGTCCCTTTGAGTTTACCCTATGGGAGTTCGGGGTACAGTTGAGATACGGCCGGGATTGGTTTCGCTCTCGAAACCAACCGGGCCCCTGGGACGAAAAGGCTAATAACTCACAGACCGGGCGTCCGATCGACGCGCCGTCTGTTGCGTTGTGACCCGTGTGACGAGACGGTCCTTTGACATACTTCTTCGTGGGACTTTGTGATACTTGGAGTATCGACCAGTAGCTCGTGGAGCGGACCCTCCCGGAGACGAGCGTGCAGAGTACGGAGACCGTGTAGCCGGCTGAGACCTGACGACTGCTTGACCGACTCGACTTGGAGTGAGTCGACTAGCCCAGTGGACGGAGCGCCCGGTACTTGGCGGCAGACCCACGGCGGACGGAGCGCCTGGTAGTTGGCAGCAGACCCGCGGTACTCGACAGGAGGAGTACCTCAGTAGGCTATCTGGGTAGCGCCCGGTATTTGGCGACAGACCCTCAGCGGACGGAGCGCCAGGTAGTTGGCCGCAAACCCGCAGTACTCGACAGGAGGAGTACTTCAGCAGTCCTAGGTTAGTGAGCGGCAGCCTCGGAGTCGTGACAGGACCACTGTACACTCTAGAGACGGAGCTCTTCAGCAGTTACGGTTTCGATAATGAAAATCCTGGTTTGAGCTGAGACTTTGACCTTTGTGTTTCCTCGTGATTGAGATGGGTTACTTGATAACTTAGGTATATGTATGGGCATATACCTGGGTAGTGGTTATCCGTTGATCTCATGATCCTTGTGTTTCCTCATGATTGAGATGGGTTTCTTGATAACTTAGGTATATGTATGGGCATATACCTGGGTAGTGGTTATCCGTTGATCTCATGATCCTTGTGTTTCCTCATGACTGAGATGGGTTACTTGATAACTTAGGTATATGTATGGGCATATACCTAAGTAGAGTTTATCTGTTGTGATCTTCTTGTGGTTATCCTTGTTGGTTTTAGTGAGACCTTGAGGGTCTCGGGGTCCCTACTGAGTATCGTTATACTCACCCCTGCACGGGCTATGCCCGCACCTCGTTGTGTTGGTTGCAGACGACGGCCAGTACTGACAGAGGCCGAGTGTTCGAGGACTAGACGGTACCTGGAGGTGGACTATACGACGAGGCGGTACCCAGAGGCAGACCACTGGGCGGGACATACTCGGAGCAGACGACGGGACCCGAGGAGCAGAGGAGCTATCTGTACCCACCCTTCATGTGGGATTTCCAGTGGTCAGCTCGGCGTAGCAGCTTTACTTTTCAGTTGCTGTTTTCCCTTTCGAGTTGTACTTTACAGCTGGGCTTGTATTTCCGGCCCCTTTTTACTTTCCGCACTTTTAGTTGTACTCTGTTTTTGCTTAGTGTTACTTTCCGCTTGCTTACTCTGTGGTGTTTGTTTACTTTACAAAGGCAATGCCTTCCCTTTTTACCGGGATTTACGCCTTGGTGCTAGTCGCCAGCCCCTGGCCTATGGAAGGCGGGCTTGGGGTAGTCACGGCAGGGACCCCGAGGGCGGGTCGTGACATAAACATTGGTGGTTAGTGTATATATTACATTTCTCCCCATAAAGATAGTGCCTCCATAACTTTAGAGAAAAAACAACTACCGCTAGCTCTAGGTCATGCGTAGGATAATTCTGCTCATGAATCTTTAACTGTTGAGATGCATAAGCAATTACCTTGTCATTTTTCATGAGGACGCACCCAAGCCCTTTCAGAGATTCATTGATAAAAATAACGAATCCTTCTCTGATAGAGTGTAGTGTTTACACAGGTGCAGTAACCAATCTCTTCTTCAGCTCTTGGAATCTTTCCTCGCATTCCTTTGTCCAGACGAACTTAACCCCTTTTCGAGTCAACTTGGTTAGTGGATTAGATATCCGTTAAAATTCTTTCACAAACCACCTATAATATCCCGCTAAACCAAGAAAACTATGAATCTTAGTTACTGTTGTGGGTTGAGGCCACTCCTCCACAACTATTGTCTTTGTAGGGTCAACCGAGATTCCTTCATTGGTTAAGATGTGCCCAAATAAAGCCACTTATTGTAACCAAAACTCACACTTGTTGAGCATTCCAAAGATCCTCTCCTTTCGCAAGGTTTTCAAGATAAACCTCAGATGATCTTAGTGCTCCTCACAACTTTTTGAATATATAAAAATATCATCAATAAAAACTACCACAAAGTTATCAAGGTAGTCCTTAAAGACTCTATTCATCAAATCCATGAAAATAGCAGGAGAATTAGTCAAGACGAAGGGCATAACAGTAAAGTCATAATGCCCATATCTTGATCAGAAGGCAGTCTTTGGAATATCTTCCTTCTTCACCCTCAGTTTATGATAACCAGATCGAAGGTCAATCTTGGAGAAGAATTGAGCGCCACGAAGTTGGTCAAATAAATCATCAATTCTCTGAAGGGGGTATATGTTCTTTACTTTGATCCCATTCAGTTCTCTATAATCAATTCATATCCGCATTGATCCATCCTTCTTCTTTACAAAGAGAACTGGTGCTCCCCAAGGAGACACACTCGGTCGGATAAACCCATTATCCAACAAGTCTTGGAGTTGTTTCTTTAACTCTTCTAGCTCCACATTTTCTATTCTATACAGGGTCTTTGATATCGGTTAATATCCAAGTATGAGTTTAATGGATAACTCTACCTCTCTTTTTGGGGGAGGTCCATGTAACTCCTCATGAAATACATCCATGTATTCCTAAAAAATCGAAACTTCTTACATTTGTATACTCCCTTTTCCTTCTTCATCATCACAGATTAACTCCATAAAGAAAGCTATAGGAGGTGCTTCTAGATAGAGATCAGTTCAGGATATCTCTCCTTGGAAGATAATTGTAGGTCATTCATTCAAGACTACTAAGATTTCCTTACTTCGGCATTTGATCTTAGAATTATACTTTTAGAGCCAGTCCATCCCTATTATAACGTCGTTTCCAACATGGGAATGACTACTAGGTTTACGATAAGATTGTTCTCATTGAAGTAAACACTAGAGTCTCTAAACACTATCGATCCATGTATAATCCCACATAGAGTCTTGACTAAAAATTATACCTCAATCAGTTTGGGGATTGATTCTATATTCATTGCAAACATTGAGGAAATAAATGAGTGCGTAGAACCAGAATCAAACAATGTACTTGCTAGTTTTGAGAGGACAACAAGAGTACCTACTACCACGCCGTTCGGAACTTCAACTTCAGTTGTTGTGATAGAAAAAGCAAGACCTTTCTCCCTTGGCCTTTTCTAAGGTTGATGGTGATTACCCTCCACTACCCTCAGATTTTGACAGTGATTAGAAAAGTTCCCAAGCTATCCACACTTGAAGCATTTGACTTTGGGTAGGGTCAGAACCATCTTTCCTCTGTTGTTAGTGTTGGGAAGTTGAGGCTTCACCTCACTATAAAAATTCTGAGAAATATGGCCTTCACTTCCACACTTGTAGCACATGCCACTTCTGATCAAGCAGTTCCCTGGATGCTTCGTCCCACATTTATTTCATGTGGTAAGTTTCATTTTCTTTCCATTTCTTCCCTGATCAAAAGTCTTCCCTATACTGGGATCCAACGATCTCTTCTTGTCATTATATTTATGAGACCATTGTGTCTCACCAAACTCTATATCAACTTTCACTGCACTCTGCATGATCTCTTCATAGCTATCGTAGTACCGGTTGGCTAGATTCTTTTGCAGATGAGGTCTCAGTCCACCAAAAATTCTATCAACCTTCCCACATGGATCCATGGCAAAGCTAGAGGTATATCATGAAAGTCAGGTGAATTTCATCTCATAGATTCCGACAGATTCATTCTCCTTCAGCTTCAGCTTGAGAAACTCAATCTCCATTATCATTCTCCTGGAAAGAGGGAAATAATTATTAAAGAATATTCCCCAGAACTCTTCCCACTCCATAGCTTCCATCTGTCCTCGTGACTTCGTGTTTTTGATCAGTGACCACCACTGATCAGCTTCTCCCTCAAGGCGGTAAATAGCAAGGGTGAATTTTTCTTGTTCTGAACAATGAAGTACAAAAAATATCTTTTCAATGGAGCTTATCCATTGTTCCGCAACCAAATGGTCAGTAGATCCATTGAATGTTAGAGGTCGTTGACACATGAAGGACTCAACAGAATGTTGTTCCCTTCATGGTGAGATCGGCCTCTCAGCATGATTCAAGTTATTACTCATAACTTGAGTTAGTTGGTTCATCATTCGCATGAATGTTTCCATTCCGACTTCCACCGGAGGGCCATCAGCACATGGTGAATTGCGGTCACCATCTGCACGATTCCTCCTATTTCCCTCCATTTTCTAAAAGAATAAAACCTTACTGAGAAACTTATTTCATTTATGAATATTTTAACTAAGACTTCATGCTTAGACAATTACATTTCTCTATAATTCCTTCATAAATATTCATAAAAATCTTGCGATTAACCAATCATATCCCCCAGGAGTGTCATAACCAAGAGTGCAGCAAGGCCCGTTATTGTGCACCAGTTATCGTTCGAGTCTAGCTCAAAGCGGTGTTTTCAGGTTTTACCCCTATGTACATCTATGCCAGAGCTGCCTCTACCTACTCGTATCTAGACATGGATGTATTTGTTTGATAAACCACTTACTAAATACATTCCAAAATACTAGGAAGTTTTCCTATATTTAAGCTTTTATATAGGGTTCTTCCTAAAGATTTTATATCCTAATTTCCACAAATAACTAAACCATCCTTTGATACCAACTATGGCATCCCGCCTTTTTATAACATAAACTTTCATTACATTACACAAAACTGAGGATCTTTAAGGCTTAGTGTCTTGGAAACCAGGAACATAATACATGAAAAAAACATAAAACATTTTTCTTAAACACATTAAATTCTTGTCCATATGTTCATCCTAGGTTCATTACTGCATCTCATAACCTGGGGACATACATCAAAAGAAAGGGTGAGCAGAAGGCCCAGTAAGGGAAACAAGAGAAACATTTTACATGTGAACTTGAGATACTTTAATAAGGTCATGAAAAGAACTTTAAGGCATGAGAAATAAATCATGAGGCATATAAAAAATAACGTTTTTCATAACAAGAAGATGTGGCTACAGTATTTTACAAAGGAAATAATTTTCAATTCACCAAGGTCCATCCCCAAGGTGTCAATAAAAATTTCCAAGGTTATTCACCAAGGTATCAGTCTAAAAGGCCATCTCTAGAGATTATGTCTTTACCCAATTTATTAAAGCGCTATCAGGGTGAACCCTTAAATTTTTATTTATTATAATGTGAGCCACATATATCATCATAAATCATTTCACAAACAACCCATACAGCATAAAAGAAATGGGTTTCATTTCATAATCATAATGTCCTAAAAACTTCTTTAAAGACATGATCTTTCTGTCACTTTAAACCCATGGAAATAGAAAGTAGGTCTCATGTATGTAAATCCCAGAATTTAAACTAAATCAACCTGGTATATATGTGAATACCCCTATAGAAGAGAGAGCTTTGAGTATTCACTTAATAAAATAAAATAACTTTAGAAAAAGATAGAGACATTTTGAGACGGAAATTCTACAGCATAACGGCTATGTTTCGGGGTTTTAGAAAACATTGAAAAAAGAGAAGACATGGGTCAAAAATTCATAAATGACCCATAAAACAGTAGAAAGACATAATATGAAGGATATATGAACATGGTAATGAAATTTTAAGGACATACCATTTGAAATGAAAAACGTGGAAGGAAAACAAAAATTAGCTTTCTCTTATGAAAATTCGGCAGCATAACGGTGTCACTTAAACTTCAACAAAAATGAATTGACAAGATCAAATAGGGTCTCTCGTCATATGAAAATAAAAGTTCAGTATGATAGATATAGTGATCATACCTCAACATAATAAAAAGAAACTTGATTGACTTGACATGAAAGTAGAACTTTGAAAATTGAGAAGGGTGAAAGAATCCCTTAAAAATTCGGCAGCCTAACGGCGCCACTTAAACATTCTTAAAATGAAATTATGAGAGAAAAAGGGGGTATCTCATCACATTAACATTAAAATGGAATTATTATTAAAATAAAAGAACATCCTCCAACTTAAGAACATGGAGCATAAAAGAAATGACATAAAAGAGATTACTTGAAAAGAAAGAGAGAGGTCGGATCCCATACCTTAAACGTAACACTTAAAACTCAAAGGTTGGGACCTTGAGAGGCTTGAGGGAACCTTGGGGGGACTCCTTGGGAGGTAAGGAGACTATAAATCCATAGAGTATGATTTTGGAGTCGAAAGGATGAGATAATGGCTTGGTATTTAGAGGGAATGTGAGGGGACAAGGCATTAATGGCCAAGGGACACCTCATTGGTGGTTTTGGCAAAACCATGGGCTTGCCCATGGTATTTTCCCATCGTATTGGCCACTTGGGACACCTCATACAATAATTTATCCCCTGTAGTTTACCATACCTTAAAATATCTCATGACATCATCATGACATAGTTATGATGTCATATAACATACCGAAACCCTAAAACTGCATTTTTATTATTCACCGAAAATTCATCTTTCTTAGAAAAATCCCAAAATTCCACCTTAACCAAATATCGATGGTCTGATTAAAAATATGAACTCCATTTTATAAAAAAATTCTAAATATTTTAATTTATTTTTTAAATAAAAACACTATTCACTGAGAATTCATTTTTTTCAGAAAAATCCCCAAAAATTACCATAACATAATATCGATTTATTGAGTTCAAAAATAAAGTCCATTTTATAAAAATTATTTTTTAATTATTTTTTATTTAATTTTTAATTAAAAACACTATTCTCCCCAAAAAAACTAAAACTTGAATAATAATTTATGAAACCGTTATTTACCCATTTTATTGATTCACATTACATAATCAAGGTGTCTAAATTATATGAAAACTTTACTTAAGTGATATTACTATTCCATTTGGTCACATTACTAATCCTAAGTGTAAAATCACTATTCATAATTTACGATTCATCAAAAATTAAGTTGATCTTATTAGACTCCCAATTCCTTACTGAACACTTTTGCAGAAGACCATTTTTTGAAAATCATTACACGTCATTATTTATTTTAGGTTTACATAAATATTTTAAAATATGACATTTTTTAAAATTCATCAATAAAATATATCCTAAAATTATCCTGACATTTGAAATTTCACAAACATCACTAAAGGATGAAATCTCAATATATTCATCCCAAAGGATTACACAAAGACGGCATAATATCGTCACATAGCCCCTTATAACACCAGCATATGACCTAAGTGTAAGGTATGCTATGGTGAGAGAATCTGAGTGAAGCTTAGATAACATTGCCCTAGTAATAATCTCTACTAACTTGAACTTCTCCCGCATGCGTTTTCGTTCAACCTTGACACACTGGAGTTCGGCTTGGGCTTGGTCCAAAGCAAAGCCAAAAGATGCCACCTCCTTCCCAAGCTCTGATTAGTGGGCTTCATAGGGTTTGAGTCTACTGGATGACGCCATCGACTCCCCTTTCTGATTTAACCATTAACATCTCTATTAAATCATTAAGAGTAAGTTAATATACTATTCAAAAAATTTGGTTCGTTACAATTTTAACATAAATAATAAATAAATACATGGAGAATTAATATTTATTAAATATTCTTCTCACATATATTCTCTCAAATAATTTTTGACCGCATATTTTCATTCAACCCAATATGAATACTAATTAATCCATTTATAGGAATAATATTTCATCAACATGTTGATTTCATATAGAATTTAGCTAATATTCTTAATACACTTAGTTTTTGACCCTTTAGGCCCCGTTCCTAGTGGCATTAGGAAACACCACCTAAAGTCCAAGGTTATCCGCTAACAACATGCTAAGGTTCTTATAGAGAATTAAATTAATTTCAAAACAACATACAACATTTTATGAATATAAACTAAATAATATAATCTACTTATTTTAATATCTAAAATAAATTATGTTGCATGATGGTTTCATCAGCCTCTATATTAGATGCCTTGTTCTTTGACTTTACTAAAATTAACCTTCCAATAAAATGTCATCCCTACTAAAGAACTGGATTTTAATAGCGCCTAAATTTAACAACGCTAGAAGAATGCACTAATAAATTTCATATTTATCAGTGCTAAAATGAGCATTGATAAAAGGGGACCTTTATCAGTGCTAAATAAAAGCACTGATAAAGGTGACCCTTTATCATCACATTTTTTATCCCTAATAAAAGGTGTCCTTAATCAGTGCATTAATTTAGTGTTGATAAAGGATACCCATTATTAGTACTTTAGTTTTTTTCACTGATAAAGATCCTTTTTATCAGTGCTGATAAAGGCCTATCATTATCAGCAGTACAAAAATACTGATAAACTATTTATATATATGCACTAACCTTTTTAGCACTGATAAAATATACCTCTATCAGTTCTTTTTTTCTAGCACTGATAAAAGGTCCTCTTTTACAAATAATCACTAAGACTCTCTTCCCCTCACAATCTTCATGCTTTCATTGAAGCCTCTGATGCCTCCTCCTCCTCCTCTCACATGCCTCTACTACCTCCTCCTCGTCGTCCTCCTCCTCATCTACTGCCTCCTCCACCTCCTCCTCCTCTATCTTCATTGCCTCATCCTCCTCATCCTCCACTGACTCTTCCTCTAATATCGTGGCCTCCTCCACCCCCACCTCCCCCTTTGCAACCATCCCATCCTCCTCGTCCTCCTCCTCCTCCTCCGTCATTGTGACCACCTCCTCCTCTGCTGCCACCGCCATGGCCTCCTCCATATCCAAATCCTCCTTATCATCGTACTCCACTGTTGAGGCCTCATCCTCCTCATTCTACTCCTCTACAGCCACTATCGACTCCTCCTCTGCCTCCTCAACCGTCATCACCGACTCCTCCTAGGTAACCAGTTGTTTGAGATCCTTGGAAATATTTTGGTTGGTTTTGGATCTCATAATCAAGATATCAACACCATGTGATCTCATATGATTTCCATCCTTATTTATATAGTTTTTTATCCATATTTATGAATCATATCATTATGTATTCCCAATTGAGGGAGGAACTTTCTCGATATCTGGAGATCATTTTGGGAAAACATATTGATAATTAACTATATTCCATGAACCTGATGACCTAGTATTATGCATGTGGTGGTAATTTTTATATTTGATTAGTCATTAGGATTTTTGATCTTTTTTAATCATAGTAAACCAAGTGGCCTAGTATTATTGTATGTGTCCTTTGGTATTTCTAACTATGTATGTGTGAATTTAAACATTTATAGGATTTTATTAATGATGTATATTATAATCAATATAAAATTAAAATTTTCATGTAAACAGTGGAAACATATTTTCATTTCATGTTAAAATATATTCGGTTTGTCGTAAGTTATATGACATTAATTGACTAATTCAAGGAATAATTTTTTTCGTTATTGTTATGGAAGATGAAATCTCAACCCTTTCATTTAAAATTGAAATTGTTGATTAAATACATATCCCCCATGGTTTATTGATGAGTTTATATTAGATAGTGAAATAAAGATAAATCAATAATATAGGTCAATAAAAAAAAGTATGAAACATTTGTTGCGAGATATAATTGTTGGTCGGAGTAGAGTACTCAAGAGGGGGTAAATTGAGTATCTATTCACAATTTATATTTAAAAAGTATTCTTAAAAAGGTTCCCTAATAAATTTAAGTACAACCCAGTTAATCTATGTTATACATTTATGAAAGTTTGACAGTTTAAATAACTTCTTAGAAGATTGATTAATTATTAGTAATCTTAATATCATTTATTAACATTACTTTTGAAGCTATTATAATAAGGTAAAATAATTATAACATATTTCCAATATTAACTATAAATGTAAATTTATTGATTTCAAAATTAAACAGTAAAACAAAGACAACTAAAATAAAAAACACAGTAGATATAAAACAAGTGGTTCAGTCTCAAGCTGAGACCTAATCCACTCCACTTGGTGATCACCTACCACCATACAGTTTATATAAATAAACTTGATCCACACACTGGAACAGGGTTAACAATAGAACACAAGATTTTCTAGCTCACATGACCTCTTCCACAATTCTTCATGGGTATTAATAGACAGGTCCGACAAGGACCTCTTCCACACTTATTTTTTGGAATAAACAAGTGTAATAATAGGTAAGAGAAAGGATATCTTATAACATTTAGTTTAATGTAAGAGAAAGTTCATGTTTAATACAGACACACACATTGATCTAAAGATAAAAAATAATACACAACAAAGAAGATATGGTGAGATAAGGTTAGAAGTGCTCTGAGTGTTAGTATATGTTGTTCTGGAATTCTGGGATGAAGCAGATGCAGAAACTGAATCCTCTCACAAAAAACAGAGTATTATAAGTCAGGTAGATCTGGCTCATGTTCCTCATGGAATTGATGATGTGAAAATTTTCTCGACTCTATGATTTTAGTATGCTTCGTGTGTTCTTCAGCAGTTTCGGTTTGCATGAAAGTTCATATTTCTTTGTTATCGCGCACACACTTGTTTTCTGTTACACTATCATCACTACAGTCACCCCGATCACTCTATATTTCTTCTAGCCACATTGTTATTTTTATTCTTGGAATGCGTGTGTTGGAGCCAACATGATTCATGTATTCTACACATCATAAGTCATAATGTCAGGTGACATGTATAGAAAAAAAACATGACTTATGTTAGTGCATTTAAAATCCTCAATTATGACTGTTAAAAAACGAAATATCATATTAATAAACGGTGTCACAGTTTGTCTGTAAATGGTGTCTCCATGAAATAGTGTCTCCTTCTTTGTATTTGAGTAGTGATATAGCTATGATGGCATAGTTTTATAGAGATCAAGAACTGGTAGCACATATGCAGTGTTAGGATCACAGTGTCTGGTCACAGTGTATGGATGGTCACGGTGTTTGGATGGTCATGGTGTCTAGATGGTTATGGTGTCTGGACGGTGATGGTGTTTGGATAGTGACGGTGTCTAGATGGTCGTGGTGTCTGAATGGTCATGATGTCTGGATGGTTACGAGGTATAGATGGTCACGGTGACTGGATGGTCACAGTGTCTAGATGTTCACGGTGTCTGGATGGTTATAGTGTCTTGATTGTCACAGTGTCTGGGTCCTTTTCTAGAAAAACACAACCATTGGAAGACTCGTGGTTTCTCAAACATAGTAAAATCTCTATACACAGACTTAAATAGTGATATTCTTAGAATTAATTAAACTTAATCATTCATAAGAAAATTTCATTAGAAAAAAAATAGTTTACAATAAATATTCAAGGCATAAAGAAAATAATCTTCTGTACATTTTATTCTAGGTAGATTAAACAGGATTAATAGGCTTTATTGAATGTATATGATTTGTCATCATTAAAACTTGATTAATACATGAGGATTCCAACGACATTCCCTCTTTTTGATGATCAAAAATCATGTTCATGAGTGATTTATTCTTAGGTAATGTGTCTCCTGTTTAATGTGAATTTATTACATATAGAATAAATATCTCTCCCCCTTTTGGGATTATCAAAAAGAGTAAATAATAAGTAGACAATAAAAGTGAACAATGCATTAGAAGGATAAAAAGTGTAAGTACAAGCAGTAAATAATAAGAATAAATAAAAAATCCCCATCAAAAGATAGTAAACATTGTTCATCCACACTGTCTTGTCTTCTCTTTTCCCTTGGTAGCGGCATCAGAAGAAGAAGCCATAGGAACAGGGGTAGAAGTAGAATAAGGGAGTGAGCAAGTGGACAGAGACGGTAAAGGGATTCCTTCAAAAATAGAAGGGGCCAAGGTAGGTGCAGTAGAAGACCAAGGTAACTAATGATTAAGGATTACATGCCTAATCTAACTCAGAACTTGGGAGACAGACATAGATGTGGAGGCTAGGTAAGAGGATAAGAAGGTAGGAAAACCAGACCTCTGTGGTGCAGCTGTAGGAGCAACAATCGTAGTACTCTGAACATGAAGATAAGGCTGAATTTTTTTTTATGAAGTCAGCAATGATTTCACCACCATACCTCATAGCTTTCTCAGTGTCATCCTTTTTCTATGTAAACTTATCCAACAAAGGAGTAAAATCTTTGAGACTTTGGACTTGTGTTTTTAATGCTTTAATTGCAGGAGGGATCCTTAGATTCTCCAAAAGGTACTTGAAGTGGTTTTTCATGTCATTGAAAGAGAATATCCGATTGAAGTAGAAGTCCACATTCTTGGAAATTTCTTTCTATGAATCATTTTCAATCTTGTAATGAATTCTCACCAAATCTAGAACTCTGCCACTATTATTGATAGCATTATATAGATATTCCTTGGGAAATCCACTAAGCACAGATTGATGTTCTTATTTGACAACTGATCGAAGTAGATCAGTGTCTAATGGAGGTTGAGATGATTTTCCAGAAGTATGAGAAGTAGTGACAGTTGAGGTAAGTAATTTGAGTTGATTTAAAACTTTATGGATAAATCCCTTATACTCATTAGTTATCTTGAGAAGACTAATAACAAGCTCACACATGTCTTGAACAATCTACTAGTTTCATTCATCTAGCTTCTCATCTAAGGAAGTTATATGAGGTTGAATTAGTGAGGCTAGTTCATGTGGGGTCTGACTGACAATATCCTCAACATGATAAGAAACGGAATCTGGTCTTGAGGTTACCACTATCTGCATTTCTTCAACCATGACTCTTAGAGTTTTTACATCATCACTGAGTAGTTTATTATCAAATCTGACTTATTGAATCTCATGAAGCATCTTGGGTTGAATCTTCCACATAACCTTTTCCAACAATAGTGAAGAAAATCTTTCACTCAGATTGGTTACAGGATCTGGTTGGGTATTCATGAGTTTTTCAACTCCATCTAATAGGGTCGCTCTATATGATTTCAGATCATCCGGATTCACTATGATTGGAGGTTGTTGTGAGGGTTCAAGAATAAAAAGATATACATGCTCAGGTTCTTTGGTAGGGATAGCTTCTAGTCAAAATGCCAGTTTCAAATGAAACATAGTAGACATATCAATTCCTTTAACTGAGACTTCCTTCGAATCAGTCACATCAACATAACTGGGGAATTTCTACCATTTATCCATTAAGCATGGATCAATCGAATTAGGGACTTCAACAACATCTAGATTAGGGGGCTTATCTCCCTCAATAGGTGCATCTTTCTCAAGACAGGGAGATTTAGATCATGGATCTATTTCCACGAATTTATCCCTTATTTCCTCATCTATTTCCTTTCTATCCAATTGAAATGATTTCCCAATTCTCTCTTCAGCAGAAGGAATAACTTCAGGAACTGCTTGTTCCTCTGAGAGTTCCTCAATGGAAGATTCTTGCACAATAGAAATATATTCTTCTATATACTCTTCTACAACATCCTTTTGACTTACCATAGACACATATTCATCTTTTGAAGAAATTTGTTCTTCTATATCAACAACATTTCTAGGAAGAGTGACTACCTTTTCAAATAAGACTTGATGAGAAGATTTATTATCTTCCTCAACCAGAACAATTTCTCCCGGAGATACAACAACCTTTTCTTCTTCTTCCTTGTCAGAATATTCAACAAGTTCATTTGGATTCAAACTAGGATTAGAATTATCCTTAGGTCGTGAAGGGTGTTCCAATAGATTAAACTTTTCATAAACATTATCATTAACTTACACACATGCTTTCCTCTATGGATTCAAATTTATTTTCATTCTCTTTGTTCTAAATTTTGAAAGATATAACTCACAATACATTATGGATTATTCATCTGGTCCAACCGATCCATTTGCATAAAGAATAGCTGAGATAATCCTTGAATAAAACAGGGAGGTTGATTTTGATTTTGTTTTGATCAACTCACCCATATGGTGTATAATATACTTGCAAAGGTTGACATTATGTACATTTTTCATAAGATGAATCAAAAATACATCCTAATACATGAGTACAACAAAATCACATTTTCTAGGGCTAATCATGATCTGAACAAACTTAAACAAGAGTCTAGATTCACCATCTAGATTGGCAGTTATGGATCTCCTCTTGGTTTCATTTCCAGTTAAACTTCTCAAAGCTACTTCTAAAATAAATAACTCACGCACAGGTGGAGAAAATCTATGGTAGTCCTCACAAATACCCTCATGAGGTATCCTAAGGCATGAATCATATAAAATCTAAGAAAAGGTACAAATATGACCATTGATCCAACTTCTCACAACATCATCATCTTTTGAATCAAAAGAGAATTGAACATAATAGTAAAACCGGGATACTAGCTTCAGATAAATAGGTTTATCCTCCTTAGTAATCCAATCTTATCATCCTTTCTTTGTTATCAGTTTCAACACCAAAGACTTACTTGACATAATAAACTTAGAGAACATCTCATTTCCAGGTACTACTACTCTGTTCACTAGGTTCAGATTTATAGGGCCTTCGGGTGCTAACTTCAGCATGATTTTCAACTTCTTTGAACTGCGCTTCTCATCAGTTTTCGAGGAAGAGTGTTTTATCTTGGTCATTCACCGATTTTTTGAGAGAGATAATGTTTGAAAGAGGGGTTATGATTTGAGATAAGATAGGTCAAGTGAAGATCGATTGAAACTTATTTTATTTTATTATTTAGGGATATCAAGTGTTGTGAGATAAAAAGTGCAAGAAATTAAAAACAATTAATTAACACAATGTGTGTTATAATTTATAAATAAACCAATAAAGAATCTTTATAGTGAGACTGTAACAAATCATCACGATGAGACTGTAACAATCCTTCATAGTGAGATATTAATAAGCACTCATGGTGAGATCATAATAGCGTGATTTCTAAATTGTGTAACCATATTGTTTGAGACAGTAAGTGCCAAACAGTAACCACAAAATAGTAACTGTGAGACCATAAACATGAAACAGCAGGTCTTGAGATAGTAAAATTATAGAATTGTTAGAGTTAAACAGTAATCTTAAGACAATGACTTGCGGAACTGTAAACTATGAAACGGTAAACTTGATACTTAAGATTTATCATTCCCAATTCATGTATGATGTAATCTATTCATTCAGAATATAGTGGTTTGTTGAATATATCTTCAAGCTAATATTCAGTTCCAATGAATTCTAAAGTGATATAGGCTTTTTGATAATGATCTCTAAAAAATTGATATCTTACATCAATATGTTTTGTCCTAGAGTGTGAAATACGATTTTTTGAGATGTTAATAGCACTTGTGTTGTAATAATTTATAGGTACATGCCTGAATTGATATCTATAATATAGTAATTTATGTTTCATCCACTAAATTTGTGCAAAACAAATTCTAGCAGCTATGTATTCATCTTCTACAGCAGATAGTGCAAGAGAGTTTTGTTTCTTATTACACCATGATACTAGTGACTTGTCTAAAAAGTTACATGTTCCAAAGGTTCTTTTTCTATCTAACTTACAACCACTGAAGTCAGCATCATAATAAATCACTAAATCAAATGATTTTTTTTCTATGATAGAACAGTCTTAGATTGGGTGTATGTTTGAGGTATTTGAAAATTATCTTAACAACATTTAAATGATATTCCATAAGATTTTTTGGAAACTGAGCACACATACACACACTAAACATAATGTCAGGTCGGCTAGAAGTTAAGTAGAGTAAGCTTCCAGTCATTCCTCTATATGTGGTTTGATCAACAGATTTTTCATCCTCATAATTATCCAACTTATAAGTAATACTCATTGGATTCTTACTACTTTTAGTGTTATCCAATCCAAAATGTTTTAAAATATCATGTGAATTTTTTATTTGATTTAAAATAATACCATCATTATTTTGAAATATTTGAAACCTAATAAAGAATTGGTGTTCACCCATTAAACTCATTTCAAATTCATTTTACATTATTTTACAAATTTCAAAAAATAAATAATTTTTTGAAGATCCAATGATAATTTCATCTGCATAAATTTTAACTACTAAAACATCATTTGAAATTCATTTCATAAAAATATTAGGATCAACTATTCCTTTTTTAAAACCTTTGGAAATAAGAAATGTAATTAATCTATCATACCAAGCTCTTGGATCTTATTTTAAATCATATAAAGCTTTTGATTATTTAAGAATGTGGTTTAGAAATGAGGGTATAAAAACTCGGGGGTTTCTCAAAAAAGACATCCTCAGCTATATAACCATTTACAAATGATATTTTGAAATCCATTTGATATAGTTATAATTTCAGATGTGCAGTATAAGAAAGAAGATTTCTGATGGCTTCAAGTATAGCTACTTGAGTGAAGGTCTCTTCATAGTCAATTCCTTCTTCATGATTGTGGCCTTGTGCAACCAATCTGGCCCTATTTCTAACTATATTACTAGCTTCATCTACCTTATTTATAAACACCCATTTAGTGCCTATGATGAATGGATCTTTGGGATTTCAACAAGTTTCCAAGATTTGTTTCTTTTAAACTGATTAAGTTCTTCTTGCATAGCCATCACCCAAAATTTATCATTGATAGAATCATTAATGTTTTTATGTTCATGTTGTGACAAGAAGACTTGATGTTCAACCTGATTTTTAATAAAAGCTCTATTTTGAGTTCCTTTGTCTAAGTCTCCTACAACATCATCTAAAGGATGCTTCTTAAGAGTTCAAACAGCTCTAGAAAAATATGGACTGGTGATTTTAGGTTCTTCAACAAGATATAGTTCATTGTGACCAAAATCTAAAGAGTCTCTATAACTAGAAGCTTTCACATGTTCTGTTATCAGATGGTTAGGTGAATTTGAGTTAATATCTAGATTTGATACATCATCCTCTAAGTTGTCTAAATTGTTCATAGGCTTATGTGGATCTGTTTCGTCAAATTTTACATGGATAGATTCTTCCATACATTTATATCTTTGATTAAACACTCTATAGTATTTACTAGAAATTGAATATCTTAAGAAGATTTATTCATCACTCTTAGATGAAAATTTCTCAAAATTATCTTTAGTATTAAGGATATAAACTTTGCAACCAAATACTTTGAAGTAGATAACTTTGGTTTTTATGTTGTTCCAAAACTCATATGGAGTTCTTTTAAGGATAGGTCGAATCAATACTCTATTGATTATGTAGCATGTTGTATTTACAACTTCAGCCCAATAGTAACTAGATAAGTCATATTTACTAAGCATAGTTCTAGAAATCTCTTATAGGTTTCTATTTCTTCTTTCTACAACTCCATTCTGTTGAGGTGTTCTAGGGGTAGAGAAATTATGAATATAGCCATTTTGGGAGCAGAAGGATTCAAACTCTTGATTTTCAAACTCACATCCATGATCACTTCTTAAGGATTTAATTTTATTTCCACTAATATTTTCTATAGTTTTGGAATATTTTGTAAAATGAGAGCAGGATTCACTTTTGTGAGATAAAAAAAGTCCAAGTATATCTAGAAAAGTCATCTACAAAATCATAAACATAGTGATTCCCATTTAAACTAGAAATCCTAGATTGTCTAAACAAATCATTGTGAACCAATTCGAGAGGTTGATGAGTTGAAATTTATTTCTTTGGATTGAAGAAAATTTTGTGTTTCCATTCATTTATACAAGGATTACACACTTTATCATTTGGGAACTCAAGTTTGGGTAGGTCTTTGACTAAGCCATTTCTAGTTGACTTTCTAAGGGAGTAAGTGTTACAGTTTCCTAGTCTCCTATGCCACAGCTAAGACACTTTTTTAAACACACTTTAACATGATGCATTTTGACAATATAAAGAGTGTAAGTTTACATAATATACATTTTCATTTCAAAATGCAGAAAATACTAATTCATTTTTAGAATTAAAAACATTGCAGACATCATTTTTTAATTTGACATGAAATCCATCATCATATAATTGTAAAATACTAAAAAAAATATTTCAATCCATCAATACAAATTACATGGGAAATCCAAACTGAGTTATAGATACAGATTTGGACAAGGCCAATAATCATTCATTTAGCATTATCACTGAAGGTGACATGTCCTCCATCAATTCTTATTATGTTCTTTAAGCATGAATAGTCTCTATTCATGTGTCTTGAACACCCAATATCCAAGTGCCATAATCTTTTATAGGAACTCTTTAAGCGTATTTCCTACAAAATAGTCAAATAAAAATATATTTTGGTACCCACACTAGTTTGGGTCCAGTAAAATTAGTGATAAATGCTTTAGAAACTCATATCTGCCTCATAGGTTTACTATAAGCATTATGTAAAGTATTTGAAAAATAAAATCTTTTAGGTCCATAAAAGCTTGAAACAGTTGAGAATGTATTTTAACTTGAAAAAGCTGACTATTTTCCAAAACTGGGAGTAAATATGTATGTCCAAGATTTAGAAAAAACAAATTAGGTCTTCCAAAATTTATTTTACCATGTTGATAGCCAATTCCAGTAGTATATTTTGGAGCAATCTACTTACCAATAATTTGTACCAAGTTATCCTTACCATTAATAAACATTTCAAGATCCTTTTTCAATTTCTCATTAGATAGTTTTAGTTCATTGTTCTCTTTGAGTAATTGAGAATTTTTCTCTCTTTCTATAGTGAGTTCAGTTTTAATAAGTGAGATAAGATCATGATGTTTCTTAAAATACTTCTATTTATCTTTTATTTCATTGAATATCTCTTCAATAATATTAAAATACTAAAAAATTTATTCATTAGACATATTTTCAGAGTCAATATCATCTCCAGAATAAATGGAATTGTGTAAAAGAGATTCAAGTGTTACCTGAGATGTGTTTGTCATAAAACATATATTGGCTTTATTAGTCTGTTCATCATGTGAAAATTTTGAGTCACTTGAACTATCTTCAGAATCACTCCATTTTGATTTCGTTTCCTTTTTATACTTTTTATCTTTGTCCTCATATTTATTTTTTACATGATCTTGGGACAGTCATCCTTGATTTGTCCTTTTTTCTTACATTCATAGCAGACAATCTCATCAAACATTTCACTTATTTTCCAATATTTCCTCTAACTTTTTTTGATCATATCTTCCCTTGAAGTTAAGATTTCTGAAAAAGTTCTTCTTCTTGTAAAATCTCCTAAACCATATAGATAATTTAATAATCTTCTCATCACTATCAGGTGATGATTTTTCACTGCAAGATCATTCTACATAATCTTCCAATTTCCATTTATCTTTGTGTTTAGAGGTGGTGGTCTTAAATGCAACATATTTTCTTTTGGGTTCATCCTCTTCTTCCTTGTTGACTTTCAGCTCCACTTCATACATCATCAATTTTATAATGAGTTATTTTATAGGTATCTTAATGATGTTTCATGACTCTCTTATAGAGACAGAGGTTCCTCTCCATCTATCAAGTATACATCTGAGAATCCTCATGATTTGTTATTTGGTAATGACTTCTCTTATAATAGAAATCATGGTGTTGAAAATTTTGCTGAACCTGAGATACATGATAGAAATAGGCTCATTAGGTTTCATTTTAAAGTTATCATATTTAATAGTATAAGTATTAAGTATCATATCATTCACACTAGAAGTTCCTTCAGGTGATACAGACAAGGTATCTAAAATTTCATGGGCAGTTTTACATGCAGAGATTCTATTAAATTCTTCATCTACTAAAGAGAAATATAAATCATTTATAGATTTGAAATTGTTATTATAGGCAGTTTTGGAAGGTTCATCCCAAGTGATTCTATCAATAGCAGGAATCTTATATTCATCTATAATTGAATACCATATTTCAAAGCTCATACTTTCTAAATGCATTTTCATCTTAATTTTACATTGAGCATAATTGGTTTCATTAAAGAATGGTGTTCTGTTTATTGCAGCACCTTATAATCTATTACCCATAATATAGAAATACTTTAAAAGATATAGAAATTTAGAATTAATATAAATTTACAGATCGTTAAAGTACAACTACAATCACAGTTGAATAGGGTCAAAAACAAAGTTTTAATAACCAATCCTATGATACCAAATGTTGGTCAGAGTAGATTATTCAAGAGGGGGTGAATTTAGTATCTATTCAAAATTTCTGTTTAAAAAGTATTCTTAAAAAGGTTCCCCAATAAGTTTGTGTACATCACATTTAATAATGGTTATACAGTTATGAAAGTTTGACTGTTTAAAGAACTTCTTAGAAGATTGATTAATTATCAGTAACCTTAATATCAGTTATTAACATTACTTTTGAAGCTTTTCTAATAAGGAAAATCAATTATAACTTCTTTCGAAGATTATCTATCAAAGTAAATTTTGTGATTTTTGAATTAAACAGTAAAAAAGAGAAAACCAAAATAAACAACACAGTGGATATAAAACAAGTGGTTCAATATCAAGCTGAGACCTAATCCACTCCACATGGTGATCACCTGTAACCAAGAAACTTATATAAATAAACTTGATCCACACCCTTGATCGGGGTTAACAATAGTACATAAGATTGTCCAGGCCAAACAACCTCTTCCACAGTTCTTCATGGGTATGAACTGACAAGTCACACAGGGACCTCTTCCACACTTATCTGTGGGAATACACTAGTGTAAAAAGATTTATGAGAAGGTATATCTTGTATCCTTGAGTTTTATCCAGGAGATAGAGTGTGTTTAACATAGACACACACACTACTCGAATGATAGAAAATAGAACAAAACAGAGTAGAGATGATGAGATAAGGTTAGAAGTGATCTAAGTGTTAGTTTATGCAGTTTTGGACATCTGGGATGAAGTAGCTGCAGAAATCGTGTCCTCTCATGGAAAACAGAGTATCATAATTCAGCTAGATCTAACTCATGTTCTTTATGGAGTTAGTGATGTGGAAATATTAACTCTATGATTTTATTATGCTTCATGTTTTCATCTGTAGTTTTAGTTTTCATGAAATCTTGTGGTTCTTCGTTGTCCCTCACACACTTGTTTTTATGTTACATTATTGTCACTATAGTCACCAATATCACTCTATCATTATTCTCTCCATATTGTTCTTTTTATTCCTGGAATGCAGGTGTTGAAGCCGACATGATGCATGTATTCTGCACATCGTACCTCATTCTGTCTGGTGACATGTCTACAAAGAAACATTAATTTTATCAATTCATTTAAAAGCTTCAAATATGATCGTTAAAAAATGATAAAATAGATTGAGAATCAGGTCACAGTTTTTTGGTAAATAGTGTCTCTATGAAACAGTGTCTTCTTGAAACAGTGTCTCCTTCTTTTTCTTTGAGTGGTGAGACAACTATGATGGCATAGTTGTATAGATATCAAGAACAGGTAGCACATATGTGGTGTTAGGATCATGGTGTTTGGTCACAGTGTCTGGATGCTCATAGTGTCTAGATAGTCATGGTGTCTAGATGGTTACGATGTCTGGATGGTTACAGTGTCTGGATGGTTACAGTGTCTAGATGGTCACAGTATCTGAATGGTTACGGTGTCTGAATGTTTATGGTTTCTGTATGGTCACGATGTCTACAAGGTCATGGTGTCTCTATGGTCACGGTGTCTAGATGGTTATGGTGTCTCTATTGTAATGGTTTCTGGGTCCTTTTCCAGAAAAACACAACTGATGGCAGACTCACAGTTTCATAGACTTAGTCAAATCTCTGTACACAGACTTAAACAGTGATATCCATAGAATGAATTAAACATAATCATTCATAAGATAATTTCATTATAAACAAAATAGATTATAATATTTATTTAAGGCATAAAGAAACTAATAATTTGTATATATGATTCTAGGTATATTAAAGAGGATTAACAAGCTTTATAGAATTTATATGATTTGTGATCATTAAAACATTATTAATACATGAGGATACCAATAATAATTATAAATGTATTTCATTGAAAAGTAAGATTTATTTTGATCTGGTTATCATTGAAACATTATCTTATTTCTCTATTGGTTTCTTAATGTATTTCTTGAATAAGATCATAGACATGAGGCATGTTCTACTAATCGAACTGAGAAACTTTCCTATAAGGTCACACAATAACTCCATCGCCAATCTTAGAAACATTTATTTTATATTTAATATTAAGAATAAATATTATTCTTTATTTTGATAGAAAACCTATAAACCATAATTATAAATAAAGAACATAGATAAGAAGAAATAAAACCATAAATCTAGAGTTTAAAAACTAATTATTAGGGTATTCATAGAACTTGATGACATGGATGAATATTTTTTTATCCAGTTTACTCATATGTGATAAAAATCCCTAGTTTAATTTTTTTTGTATTCTAAGTGTGTTTTTTTGGCCCAAGATGTTCCTTTCGGTTGTGTTTTAGATTGATTATAAACATTATTTTATGATTTTTGAGTTATTCAGAATATACTGACCAGAAAGGTTCCTAATTTTTCTAGTGGGTCTTGACCTATCTCTATTTCTACTTAGTTGTTGCCCATCTTCAATGGAAATCGAGGTTCATTACAAGAACTTAAGTGGCTTGAGAATGTTGAGAATGTATTTAAATATTTTGAAACTCCCAGTTTTGTTATATTTCTTATTGTTCTGGGTCTTCTTGAGGGTCATGCTTTGCAAGAACTGTATTTGTTTTCTTCACCAATGATGCATGTTGGGATGACATGGGAAGATTTTAATTCCCTATCTGTCTAACAGTTTATACCTAAGGAGGTGAATTTGAAGAAAATGGAATAGCTCATGAGTGTACAGAAACTTCAAAAGATGGTTAAGTCTTATTTTTAACACTTCAAAGAGATGGTTTCCTTTTGTCTGGATGTGGTGTCATATAATCAGTTCAAAGCTTCTCTTTCCATTGGGGGTCTTTATCTATAGATCAAGGAGAGAGTAATCTTCTCCAAGGATCTCTATTTTGAGAAGTTGTTGGAGGAAGCGTTTTTTGATGAGTTTTAGTGAAATAAGCATAAACACATTGGCTTAGTTGTTTTCTCCCATGTTGGGGTGAAGACGTTCAGACTATCAACATTTTTTAATTTTGGTTGTTATAACATGAAATTTCATTATACTAGTCTGATTAAATTATCCATTCATAGTACAAATAGTTTAGTTTTTTTTGAATTTGAACTTTTAAATGGTTATCCATTCATGAATTAGTTCCCCTCTTTCAATTGTTTTTGTTTGTAGATGTTAATATTGTTTGAAAATATCTCTTTGGGACTTCTGTGCGGGTTTATTTATATTATGTACTTTTTTAATTTCTGTTTTTATTTCTACTGATGTAGTGTGTTTGAATAATATCGATGTATGTTTTCCACCATTGATAAATGAATCCAAAACATGGATTGGATGTGAATCACTCACAATTTTAATAAAAAAATTAAGGATTCTATGTGTGCTTCACTACTGTTGGTTAACTCCCTCTTAGCATAGTATATAACCTGAACATCCTACCCAACATCCCCATTATGATTTCATCTGACATGGATGTAGGAAGTGAAGGAAAATTTAATGTTGAATGGAAATAGTGGTGTTCAAGTGTGTGATGAGAGTATCACGGGGATGTTGTGCAGGAAATTCAAGAGAGATAATATGCTAAGAAGTTGTTAAACAGTAGTAGAGAAGTGTATAGAGAATCCTTATTTTTTTATTAGCTTATATCTAGACTAAAGAAACCATTTGTAATGATGTAAATGTAATGTTACAATATACTTTCTTAATTTTACCAAAAAACTATATCATGAAACACTAATTTAATTTTCATTATTCCTTACAGAGTTAATTTATTTTAGAATATTTATTTCAATGTGTCATGCTTTTGGTGGAAGATCAATGATGTTATATCTACTAAATCATAGAGGTAATCATGATGTTTTCATAGTAAAATCATTTTCCATAAAATTAATGCATTGTTTAATATTGATGTTTACTTTATATATTTTTAGTATTAATCACGTAATAATCATTTTCATATACATGAGGATTTTTTTGTTTGAGTTTGACTTCTTTGTCCCACATTCATGCTTCTTCTCCCTCATACATTTTCAGCACTACATTGTTTCATTTTTCACTTTCTTTTATGTTCTCTTCACAGCCTTTATAGGAAGAGAAATGCCAATACATCTATTTAGTTACAAATGTAATCTTGATATTATCATAGTAAAATACTTTTCCATAAAATTAATGTATTATTTCATATTTATGTTTAATATATTTTTTTAGTATTACTAATAACAATTTTTTCCTTATATAGGTGGATTCCTTTTTCAGGTTGGTGTTGTTTTTTTGAAACTACTCATACAGTGTTGATAGTTCGACAAATAACATCAATGGAAATCATGGTAACTTTGACACTTTGGATTGTTTTTTACTGTATGTAACAATACGTATTTATGTAATTGTATAAACCAATATTTTAAATGTTTATAATCTAATTTCTTTTGGTACTTTTGTTGTAAATTTCATTTCAGTTAAATTATATATTGGGACTTTCTTTTATTGATATATGGTGTGTTTTGGTGTGTTTTTGGATTGTTTCCAGAGTTATTGTGTGCTGTAATAGCACACTACAATGGTACTGCAGTGTGCTATTACAGCACAATGTTGTATTTCCCTTTATCAGACCTTTTAAAAGTGCTAATAAATGCTCTAGGACTTTAATTCCACTCAAGTAGTCAGTGCTTTTCTAGCACTGATAATGGTCATTTTGAGCGTTGCTAAAGGCCAATTTTTTAGTAGTGAATATACTTGGACTTAATCAAGTAGTTCCATTCCCATTAAAGATCCTAGGTGTTACACCCCGGCCCTATTTACCTAGATTCTATGTATTATTACATAATATTGGCATGATCCTGAGTTATCATGTCTCAAAAGACCAATTAGTTTAGTTTCCTTTTAAGTACTAGATACATACATAAGTTTTACATTAAATCATGAAATAAAAAAATAACAACATTTTGTTCCATTTGAATATACTCATATCTCTAAGCCTATCCTTGCAGTTCAATCATAATATACCTCTTCCCATCCAAGGAAAAAGAAAACATAATGAAGTTGTGAGCTCAAATGCTCAGTAAAGATAATAATATAGTGGAAACTGTCATACATAAGTGTTAGGTCCACTAGGCTGAATACCCTGAGAGGGGGGGGGTGAATCAGGGTATGACTAATTAAAAATTAATGCCCATTCTGATCTTGTTTCGCTATTAAGAAAAACACTCTTCTCTCTCTTTCCTGCTACACAATATAAACAGAAAGTAAAGCAAGCGCACGACACAACAATTTTACTTGGTTCACCGCTAAGGGCTACGTCCAAGGAGAATACGCCGACAGGTTGCCGGTCGTACCAAATTCCACTAATCTTCATTAGCTGTGAATTACAAGGTTCGGGCTAGATCACTTCTATGCCCAGGCTCACTGCCTTTACAATGTTTAGGGTCATCTCACTGCTTTCCCAAGGGTCACTCCCTATTTCTCTCTCTCTGGCTCACTGCCAGTGGAGAGGATCACCTTCTTCCTCTTCCTAAGATCACTACTCTTGGACGGAATCCACTCACAGTTTATAGACCTATAGGTCTCTTCATTTGCATGAATGAATGCATCTTCCTCTGTGTGTAGATGCTCTGTTGAAGTACAACTTTCACCTGTAGATGAATATCTCTTTGCACCGAAGGTATCGGGAAAACTTCCAGCTTCCACGCAGCCCGAAAACACTGCTGGAACAAACCTTACTTGGCGCGCAAGTCAACCTCGACGCGCAAGTATCGGCGCGTAAGTCACAACGGGCGCGCAAGTAATCCTCTGACACTTGCGCGACACAAGCTTCCTCAACTCCAACCTTGCGCGACTCTCTTCCTTTTACGCCCAAACCAATATTGGTGCGCAACTGCCAACTGGCGCGCAACTTCTAACACTGGTGAACAACTTCAACCACTGGCGCGCAAGTCCCACCTACGCGACCACACACACCACTTGCGCGACAACCACACCTGTGCGACGGGAGCTCTGAGTTGAACTCCGGTAGAAAATGAGGAGGGGTGGTCCAGTATTTATAGGCAATCTGACCACCCTACGCGACGGCGTGCAAGTCACCTGCGCGACCCAATCTCGGCGCGCACGTCTTCTCTCCTTTTAGACACTTGCGCGACCAACTCCCAAACTTGCGCGAACCTATTTCCTTAGCCATATTTTGATCTTCTGATCTTGAAAAACATATGGCGCGCAAGTTTCCTATACACCATGTTCGCGGCGCGCAAGTCCCTTTGCCAAAAACACTATTCTTCATTTGCTGATTTTCAGGCCCAAAAATTTGGCAAACACTGCAAAACGGCGCCACCCTGTATCTGTTCTTTTGTACCGCCTCCAAATCATCCATTCCTTTTATCTAAGTTCTTGAAACAAACATGGATGGTTGAACTCAGCTCTTGAACTCGACATTCCATCATGAAATCTTCTTTGTCATCAAATTTGTATGTTATGCTTTTGCTTTGTCAACAATCACAACTCAGATGTCCACTTTGTCAACAAACACAATCACCTCAAAAATGCTTCAATGATACCTTGAGGGATTTTTGCCCAACAATAAGCATAAAAATTTAAAGTAATATATAAGACTAAAACACAATACTTTTAAACATAAACTTTAGCATAATTTGGGAAATATAAATCAAATAATTTCATTTACTTATTTACATGGATATTCTACTAGTCGAATAATCACATGTAATATCAATAGCTAATTTCATAATGATGGAATGCATAATGCCGGACATCATAACCACATAGTCAAGGCCTCGTTCCAAGACTACAAATAAGATTTTGTCAAGGCCTTATTCCAAGACACTAGTATGTCTCATGTTACCTACCGATGCATCGAGGAGCTATATCAGGCTCCACCCGTCACTTATTAAGTTCAATGCATTCCTTTTATGAAAAATTTGAAAAATAACATAAACATTCATATTAAAACTAGCATAAAAAATGTTAATACTTTAACCATAAACCATGAATAGTATAAAAATAAAACATACATATTCAAACATATGATAAAAACTTCATTACAATATAGAATATTGTATCATAATAAATCAACTTCAAAAAATTGTAAAATCTATCAAAGGATATTGATAAAGATTAAATCAAAACTATTTGAGAGAAATATCTCTTTTTTACTTTGAAATCATTTAAAAGTCACGTAATTATAAAATAAAACATTTATTTTTATATTATTATTATAATATTGTAAGGTAATATTTTATGGTGTTATAATGGGAGAAAATAGTTTCACCCGTTGTATAAGATAAAAAACATTCTTTCCTTAATTTTTCGATAGGGTCATAAATTACATTGTTTGGAAAACAATGGAATGATTCCTTTCAAAACATTTTATAAAAATTTAAAAATGTTATTTATTAATTTAACCCATATTCTAGGAAATTTTAAAAATGTTTTGAAATATATTTTTAAGAATCATGGATGTGGATGATAAAGAAGTCCCAGTAGATACTTACGTATAAACAACCTTGGATAAATAAAGAGATAGAAAAATTAACTCTTACCTTGTATATTTCCATAGTCGATAATACTTCCAAATCTTGTATAGTAGTTAAATAATTGTTATTAAATTATAAAATAACCAAATACATAAATACGATATCATATATGATCTTATAATATTTCTTTGTTAATAATATTTCTGTAGTAACATTGTTTCAGGTGTTACCTGATTCATTTTAATTTATATGTTTTGTTATATAAGTAATGTTTTTTATGGATAGGATGTATTTTATTCATATAAAGAATAATATTATGTTCTTTAAACAATATTTCTAACTATAAAATGAAAATTATTCTTTAATTGTTAATATGGGGAATGAATCTCATCACGTTTGTGGAGACTATAATATGTATGTACGCAAGAGTGAAAATAACATTCTATTAATGGTGAAATAATATGTAATTTGATGGTATATTATAAGGCCCCAGCCTTAAACCTTACTTAATCTTGAGTTATTACATAATTACACATTAAGGAACTTTTTCAGGTTTAGAGTATTAGAGAATTAGGACATAACTGTTACATCTCAAAAGATTACAAAGTAGAGACTTTTACTGAGTTTCCATAGAATAAGAAAATCCTTTAAAAAGAATCATGTCTAGTTCCATGTTTTATATAGCATGACTGTCCCTTGATCCCATCCTTGACCCTATTCCACATTAAGTCTTGTGAAAAACATTTCAAAAAAACATGGGGTGAGCATGAAAAGCTCAGTAAGGGAAACACAAAGAATGAAAACTGTTAGTTTTTCAAACATCAAGTAAACCATGTATACTTTATCAAAGTAATACCTTCACCTTCATGAAGTAGTAAAAACTCTTCACTGAATAAAATATCATTACGTACCCTTTTGTAACCAAAGGATTACCATAAAACCCATATAAAGAACACATAACATATAAAGGTAACTTGGGACATAAAGATACTTAAGTGGAATAACCATGCGGTCGACTTCCACACATATCACTTAATGGAATAGCCATACGGACAACATCCATACATACTTAATGGAATAGCCATACGGCCGACTTCCATACCCAATTCATTGGAGGTTATAACGTAACCACCCGTTCTGGTATTCACGGCACCACCCGTCATGTGGTTTATCACGTAACCACCTGTAAAATGTCCAAGTAACATCATTACACATAAAATATTGAAAATATAATCATTTCAATAACAACATTTTATTTTCAATCACAATTAGTAATTCCCAGATATTGGATTAATCAATCCATTTTCAAAAAACATTTTAAAGAGATTTTTGAATCAAAGTGTCCCATACCACTTTGAAGCTTTTAATGGAATTATAATTTTAAAACATTAATGTCCATATAAATAAATACTGAAAACCATTTTTAAAACATGGACATTAAAAAAGATTTAGAATAATAAATCTTTAAAACATTTAAAACAATATTTTTGTTAAATAGTTTTTAACAAAATGAGAGACTCTTGAATACAAATAATAGCGGAATAACATTTAATATGAACTTTATAATATCATGATAATAAAGGGATTCATTATATAATATGTCAAAGGACATAATAAACACCATATAAGAGTGAATTGGTGTATAACCACAATGAAGTCTCAAAAGAAATGTAAAATGACATGAAATCCATTATTAAAAATGTATCCTTAAATTAAGGATAAATCAATCTCATAATTATGTGTCACAAATATAAATACACCAAATATAAGTGGATATTAAGTGTAAAACAATCAAAGGTTATTCGCACATATTCAAAGGATGACATATTCAATAACTACTTGTTGAACCCAAATAAATCGAAATTAGGTTAAGAAGTTCCCTTGGTAAAATTCGACAGCCTAACAGCGTCACATAAAATTTTAAAAAAAGGGTTGATGAGAGAGATAAAGGGGATCTCATCATTTGGAAATATAATTTTCATAAATAAGGATATAGAAGAACATATGCCTACATAATAGTATGTGAATTAAAAGAAATAACAAAAGAAGTATTTTAAAAAAAAAGGAGGGTGAAAGGTCCCCTTACCGAGTTGGGTAACTTTTGAAAAGTACACCCCATGGAATAAGGGTCATACAATGAAGATGTAAATACCCATAAATGAAATTATACTAATCAAAGTGTATAATAATGGTAAGTAAATACACCACTCAAAGGAAATAGTGGCAAACGTAGCATAATTGTCACAGAAATAAAAGTGAGATGAAAAATCCCTTACGAAAACTCGGCAACCTAACGGCGCCACTTAAAACTTCGAAAAATGGATTTATGAGATCAAATAGGGTCTCCCATAATATGAACATAAAAATTAAAGTATGATTAATATAAAATAACATCCCAAAACATAAGAAAGATGGGCTTAAAAGAAATGACATAAATGAGAGTACTTAAAAAGAAATAGAGAGGTTGGATCCCTTACCTCAAGTCCAACTTGTCTTGTTTGTTTCTTTATATTCCTGAATAATAAACATTGGTCAATTTATAATTTCTTAATGACCTCATATAAATATTATTATTCAGTTCATATCACATATTTTAATATTATAATAATTGGTTAATAATATGAGTTCATATCAGACGTTTTTGTCGATGTTTGTTACATGAGTCAAAAATTGAACTTGTTGGAAAATAATTTTCCATGTAGTTATAGGTACATCATATCCAGAATAGTATTGATGCTTTCAATATAATATATATCCAGTATATATTCATTTTATTCTATTACATAGCATTTTGAGATAAAAATTAAAAGCACCGTTCAAGGAGACGGTAGGTCATACGTACGCATGAACGCTACTTTCATTTTTTTGTCATATTAATGGAATTAAAACAAAATGAGAGATATATATATATATGTTATAATTCCAAAATGATATCCATCATTTAGATGTAATATATTACATACATATCCATTATATATATTAACTTATAATAGTACATAACATTTTGAGATAAGAAATGAAATGTACCGTTCATGGAGACGGTAAGCCGTACGTACGCATGAACGCTACTTCCATTTTTATTTCATATTTAAAGGTATTAAAACATAATGATACATAATAGTATTTTAATTCAAGTAACTTATCATATATAATATCATTAAATATATCCTTTATACGTACCACATATGGTATTAACGAATCAAATCACTTTGAGGGGGCGGTAGTCCGTACTTCCTTAAATGAAGATATCGCGTTTACCCATAATAGAAACCAGAAAGGTATTCCATAAATGAAAAATACAGATGCTTAAGTAAAACATAAACATATTATATATCATATATAAATATTGTGTCATCTTAATGTCCACCTTTGAAGGTGTTAGAAGAATGTTGAACAATCATCGTTTCGTGAGGCAGAAAATCACCAACCTCAGAAATAGTATGTTCTTTAACCATTAGATGAAGTTGTGTGTAAGTTTAGCTCGAATAATTCTTATAAAAACATCCTAGTATATTAATTATACTTTATTATTTACAAAATAAATGAATAAAATGGTTTTATGGGGTTAGAGAATCAAAATAAAAGAAAAGGACTCAAGTGAAGTCATTACCTTAAAATCAGGTAACTCCCTTTGGATTGAGCTAAAAGGCTTACTTGGGAAGACTTCTGCCCAATGTGAGGATTAAAGGAGTTAGGGAGGGATGTGGAGAGAAAAAATGGGCAGGGGTTGGCCGATACAAAGACTTTGGAAGTGTGGGTAACGAGGTAGGGGCGGGGGCCTTTTATAAGAGCAGAGGAGGGGCACTCTTGGAATGGTATAAAATGTAACTTTATTTTCAAATGAGTTTCGGATTTTAATGGTCCCACATTGATGTGTTTCGAGGATAAGGTGATAAGGGTTAGAACTCCAACCATCCAATAGGTTTTGGACATGTTTGGGTCTTAGATTATACATTATCTTTCCATTTTATTTAAATCGTTAAATAATGAGGTCATCGCTGCATCATCATGATGTCAAAAATAATTTAATTTATTTAATGTCAAAAAATTATAAAACAAATACTATGATGTATGAAATATTTTTATCTTTCTATTTAATATTTATAGTCCAAAATATTATTTATGTAGACAAAATTAAAAATATTTTACTTAGGTGATACTTTCTTTGTTATATTTAACATTCATTAAAAATAAAACGATAAAAATTAATTTTCTAACAAAAGTGATTCCATGGGGCCCCCAAGTTTGGCACAAGGCATCCCATGGTCTGCCATGAGACAACCAGTATCCTTAGGACACATTTTGTCATCATTTTTTATTATTATCTTATTATCTTATTATCTTTAACTACCCGATTACTCATTAATCAAGATAATTAAATATAATTACCGTCGTTACTATTCATAATGTCCAAAAACAAAAGAGTCTTAATTAAATAATTTGGGCCTTCTGATTCCAAATATGTAATTCATTTTACCAAATTCTAAACACATAAATTGCAATAATTAATTTAAAAAAACTTCCCATTGTCTAAACAAATAGCGGGTTTTTTATAAACAATATTTATGAAAAGTTTGGCACTTGTTTATTCCTAATTCCAAAGTGAAATTAATCCCAATTACCATAATTGAATTACATGGTAAAAATATATTCTAATTAAAATTTAAAAAAAATTAAAAAGATAATATAACCATATAATTAAATTATATGAAAAATCAGTTTTCATGTAAAATGCAGTATTTTTTACTATTCATTGAAAAATGAACATTGTCAGAAAAATACCAAAAATTAACCCAAGGTAAATTTCAATGTCCCAATAATAAATAATATGTTTATTTTGAAAAATATATCTTATAAAACTGTAAAAAAGTGGATTTAAAAGGGGTTCGCCATCAAAAGGTGGTTAATCGACCTTTTAATGATTATTAGAATGTTTACGCTTAAAAACTGGATTCATTTGCATTTTTAATCCTCTAACATTTATTGTAAACAGTAAAAATATTTGACAAACATATATAATCATTTTGTTGTTAGTTCTGTTCATTCCCACCATTACAATGGCTAGGCATTAACTACCATTTAAAATAATATTATTTTATTATTAGAGTTCAACGTAAGATTCCCAAGAAACTCGTTGTTGCGTGTTGGATACGCCATTGAGCATATCATCCCCTTTAAAGTAATATTAATATTTTATTCACAAATATGGATAAATATAAAGATGTCATATTCTTTATTTACCTGGGGTGTTACATCCTTCCCCCCTTTTGGGAATTGCATCCTCGCAATTTTAAAATTGGTCTTGGAAACATCCTTGAAAGTCCCACATCAGAACAAGAGTCGGTAAAAAAATCACTTTAAAATAATGAAAGATAAGTACAAAGGTCACCCGAGTTAACCCATACTAGGATTCCAAGTATGAAAATATGGACATGGAGGAAAAAAACAAAGGGTCATGTTCTGATGGAGAGTGATAGAAAACATGTTTAGGAGAAAGTTAACCACAAGAAAATCACAAACCTGTGATGGGTTAAACGGTATTCGATTCCCCAGTAGGAAAAGATAATAGACAACATTTTTGTTTTAAGTTACTTTTTATTGTGGAATTTATTCATAAGGAAACATAATCACTTATCATTTTGACTTTCAAATTTTATTAGTTTCCTTACACAAACTCATATTTTTTCCAAAAGACAAGTATTTAGGAAGACTTGTTCACATTAAGAGTACTATAATAAACTTCTAGAGAATCACCTAATACACAAAAAAGAACTATATAATTCCCATGTCGTTAGACATTAACCAAAACCAAAACGAAAAAGGTTAGTACAAGACCAGATAATCCAGAAAAGGATAACCCTTTATAAAAAAATCTATTCTTAATCTCCAAAATTTGTCCAACAAAACCCAAAGTTCAACGAGGACCATTCGATAATCAATTTGTCCATAAAATTATTCAATGTAAAACAAACTAAGATCGAAACCCAAATATTTGAAGGATTTAGTCACATAGTCTTCTAAGTTAAATCATAACATTTACCTCCAAAAAACATCAGTTGCTCTTAATGTCTCATATTGAAAATTAATTAACCTAATTACATATCCTCCATGATAGGTTAATAATTATCCATAGATAACCCAAAATCAACGTACTCTTAATTCATAAAATCATCTAACTAAAATGAATCGGTCAAACTAACCAGGGGCTTCACGTAGTCCAGTGGTAGGCGATAAATACCAGTTGCACTTTGGTTGTGGGTTCGATTCTTGCAGCTTTGTCCGATCAGACGGGTTGTCACATGGTCTGTGTGTTGTCCTTTTTCCAAAACTATATAATTCATACAACATTCCCCAAAACGATATAAAATCTTCAAAAATAATCATAACATATTTTAACCTCAAGTTTATCTCATGCCTTTCATTTTCCATCATATCATATAATAACCCATAATTACTTAAAAAGTAAGGATCATATAAACTCTAATGGTTACCTTTATTATTATTACCTGAACTTTCACATCGATTGGTCATCTCATACATGATGCATTACAGAACATACCAAGGTTCAAGTGGTTGATAATGACTCCTTGATAGTTGGTTTAGAACAACCACATGTTTCCTCATTGAATCCCCCATTTTATCTAGTATCTTAATCAGAGAACCACCATAGTTTCCTTCAAACATGTTGTTTCTTTGGGGCCTGTTAGATCCATCCATTCACTAAAAAACAAAAATGTCAGTGTGAGTATATCAACAAAATAATCATGTACTAATGTGGAAGATAAACACTAATATATACTTACTCATTAACTTTATCTAAAACTAGGACTCTTTTTGAAATCCTAACCATTATGGTAATGTCACTTATGCTTAGAGAATACCCTAACCTTAAAGTTATCTAAACCGACCTTTGATACCAACTATATGGCCCTGGCCTTAAAACTTACTTAATCTTGAGTTATTACAAGATTACACATTGAGGATCTTTTCATGTTTAGAGTTTTAGAGAATTAGGACATAACTATTACATCTCAAAAGATTACAATGTAGACACTTCTAATGAGTTTCCATAGAATAAAAAAACTCTTAAAAAGAAACATGTCTAGTTCCATCTTTTTTATAGCATGACTTTCCCTTGATCCCATCCTTGACCCTATTCCACATTAATTCCTGTGAAAACATTTCAAAAAAACTTGGGGTGAGCATAAAAAGCTCAGTAAGGGATACACAATGAATGAAAACTATTAATTTTTCAAACATCAAGTAAACCATGTATACTTTATCAAAGTAATAAATTCACCTTCATGAAGTAGTAAAAACTCTTCACTGAATAAAATATCATTACTTACCCTTTTGTAACCAAAGGATTACCATAAAACCCATATAAAGAACACATAACATATAAAGGTAACTTGGGACAGAAACATACTTAAGTGGAATAACCATGCGGTCGAATTCCACACATATCACTTCATGGAATACCCATATGGCCAACGTCCATACATACTTAATGGAATATCCATACGGCCGACTTCCATACCCAATGCATTGGAGGTCATAACGTAACCACTCGTCCGGGTATTCACGGCACCACCCGTCATATGGTTTATCACGTAACCACCCGTAAAATGTCCAAGTACCATCATTACACATAAAATATTGAAAATATAAACATTTCAATAACAACATTTTATTTTCAATCATAATAAGTAATTCCCAGATATTGAATTAATCAATCCATTTTCCAAAACCATTTAAAAGGGATTTTTGAATCAAAGTGTCCCATACCACTTTGAAGATTTTAATGGAATTATAATTTTAAAACATTAATGTCCATATAAATAAATACTGAAAACCATTTTGAAAACATGGACATTAAAGAAGATTTAGAATAATAAATCTTTAAAACATTTAAAACGATATTTTTGTTAGAATGTTTTTAACAAAATGAGAGACTCTTGAATACAAATAATAGCGGAATAACATTTAATCCGAACTTTATAATATCATGAGAATAAAGGGATTCATGATATAATATGTCAAAATATAGTATACACACCATATAAGAGTGAATTGGTGCATAAAAACAATGAAATCTCAAAAGAAATGTAAAATGAGATGAAATCCATTATAAAGAAGGTATCCTTAAATTAAGGATAAATCAATCTCATAATTATGTGTGAAAAATATAAATACACCCAATATAAGTGGATATTAAGTGTAAAACAATCAATGGTTATTTACACATCTTAAAATGATGACATATTAAATAACTACATGTTGAACCCAAAGAAATCGAAATTGGGTTAAGAAGTTCCCTTGGTAAAATTCGACAGCCTAACGACGTCACATAAAATTTTACAAAGAGGGTTGATGAGAGAGATAAAGGGGATATCATCACTTGGACATAAAATTTAAATAAATTAGGATATAAAAGAACATATCCCAACATAATAGTATGTGAATGAAAAGACATAACAAAAGAAGTCTTTTAAAAAAAAGAGGGTGAAAGGTCCCTTTACCGAGTTGGGTAACTTTTGAAAAGTACACCCCATGGAAGAAGGGTCATACAATGAAGATGTAAATACCCATAAATGAAATTATACTACAAAAAGTGTATAATAATGGTAAGTACATACACTACTCAAATGAAATAGTGGAATATGTAGCATAAATGTCACGGGAATAAAAGTGTGATGAAAAATCCCTTACGAAAACTCGGCAGACTAACGGCGCCCCTTAAAACTTCCAAAAATGGATTTATGAGATCAAATAGGGTCTAAAATAATATGAACATAAAAATTAAAGTATGAGGAATATAAAATAACAACCCCAAACATAATAAATATGGCCTTAAAAGAAATGACATAAATGAGAGTACTTCAAAAGAAATAGAGAGGTTGGATCCCTTACCTCAAGTCCAACTTGTCTTGTTCGTTTCTTTATATTCTTGAATAATAAACTTTGGTCAATTTATAATTTCTTAAGGAACTCTTATAAATATTATTATTCAGTTCATATCACATATTTTAATTTTATAATAATTGGTTAATAATATGGGTTAATATCAGACGTTTTTGTCGATGTTTGGTACATGAGTCAAAAATTGAAATTGTTGGAAAATAATTTTCCATGTAGTTATAGGTACATCATATACAGAATAGTATTGATGTTTTAAATATAATATATATCAAGTATATATTCATTTTATACTATTCCATAGCATTTGGAGATAAAAATTAAAAGCACTGTTCATGGAGACGGTAGACCGTATGTACGCATGAACGCTACTTTCATTTTTTTGTCATATTAATGGAATTAGAACCAAATTAGTGATATATATATGTTATAATTCCAGAATGATATCCATCATTTATATGTAATATATTACATATATATCCATTATATATATGTACTTATAATAGTACACAACATTTTTAGATAAGAAATGAAATGTACCGTTCATGGAGACGGTAAGCTGTACGTACGCATGAACGCTACTTCCATTTCTATTTCATATTTAATGGAATTAAAACATAATGATACATAATAGTATTTTAATTCCAGTATGGTATCATATATAATATCATTAAATATATCCTTTATACATACCACATATGGTATTAACGAATCAAATAACTTTGAGGGGGTGGTAGTCCGCACTTCCTTAAATGAAGATATCGCGTTTACCCATAATGGAAACCATAAAATTATGACATAAATGAAAAATAAAGAAGTTTAAGTAAAACATAAACATATAATATATCATATATAAATATTGTGTCATATTAATGTACACCTTTGAAGGTGTTATAAGAATGTTGAACAATCATCGTTTCGTGAGGCAGAAAATCGCCAACCACAGAAGCAATATGTTCTTTAACCATTAGACGAAGGTGTGTGTAATTGTAGCTCGAATACTTATAATAACAACATCCTAGTATATTGATGATACTTGAGTTGTTACAAAATAAATGAATAAAAAGAGTTTAGGGGGTTGGAGAAGCAAAATAATACAAAAGGACTCAAGTGAACACATTACCTTAAAATCGGGTAACTCCCTTTAGTTTGAGCTAAAAAGCTTCCGTGGGAAGACTTCTGCCCAAAGTGAGGTTTCAAGGAGTTAGGGAGGGATTTTGAGAGACAAAATCGGCAGGGTTTGGCTGAGCCAAAGGCTTTGGAAGTGTGGTAATGATGTAGTGGTGGGGGCCTTTTATAAGAGGAGTGGAGCGGCACTCTTGGAAAGGTATAAAATGTAACTTTATTTTCAAATGAGTTTCGGATTGTAATGGCCCCACATTTATTTTTTTCAAGGATAAGGTGATAATGGATCGCAATCCACCCATCCAATAGGTTTTGGACATGTGTAGATCTTAGATTTTACATTATCATTCCATTTTATTTAAATAGTTAAATAATGAGGTCATTGCTGCATCATCATGATGTCATAAATAATTTAATTTATTTAATGTCTAAAAATTATATAAAAACTACTATGATGTAGTAAATCGTTTTATCTTTCCAATGAATATTTATAATCCAAAAGATCATTTATGTTTACATGATTACAAATATTTTACTTAGGTGATACATTTTTTGTTACATTTAACATTCTTTAAAAATAAAAAGATAAAAAGTCATTTTCTCACAAAAGTGATTCCATGGGGCCCCCATGTATGGCACAAGGCATCCCATGGTCGGCCATGAGACAAACAGTAGCCTTAGGACACATTTTGTGGTCATTTTTTATTATTATGATATTATCTTATTATCTTTAACTACCTGATTACTCATTAATCAAGATAATTAAAGATAATTAACGTCGTTACTATTCATAATGTCCAAAAACAAAAGAGTCTTAATTACATAATTTGGACCTTTTGAATCCAAACATGTAATTCATTTTACCAAATTCCAAAAACATAAATTTCAATAATTAATTTAAAAAAACTTCCCGTTGTCAAAACAAATAACGGGTTTTTTAGAAACAATATTTATGAAAAGTTTGGCACTTGTTTATTCCTAATTCCAAATTGAAATTAATCCCAATGACCATCATTGAATTACATGGTAAAAATATATTCTAATTACACTTGAAAACAAATTAAAAAGATAATATAACCATATAATTAAATTATATCAAAAAGCAGTTTTGATGTAAAATGCAGTACTTTTCACTATTCATTGAAAAATGGACATTGTCAGAAAAATACCAAAAATTAAACCAAGGTAAATTTCAATGTCTCAGTCATAAATAATATGTTTATTTTGAGAAATAGAGCTTATAAAATTTTCAAAAAGTGGATTTAAAAGGGGTTCGCCATCAAAAGGCGGTTAATCGACCTTTTAAAGAATATTAGAATGTTTACGCTTAAAAACTGGATTCATTTGCATTTTTAATCCTCTAACATTTATTGTAAAGAGTAAAAAAAATTTACAAACATATATAATCATTTTGTAGTTAGTTCTGTTCATTCCCTCCATTACAACGGCTAGGCGTTAACTACCATTTAAAATAATATTATTTTATTATTATAGTGCAACGTAAGATTCCCAAAAAACTCGTTGTTGCGTGTTGGGTACGCCATCGAGCATAGAATCCCCTTTAATGTAATATTAATATTTTATTCAAAAATATGGATAAATATAAAGATGTCATATTCTTTATTTACCTGGGGTGTTACATCCTTCCCCCCTTTTGGGAATTGTGTTCTCACAATTTAAAAATTGGGCTTGGAAACATCCTTGAATGTCCCACATCGGAACAAGAGTCAGTAAAAAAATCACATTAAAATAAAGAAAGATAAGTACAAAGGTCCCCAAAGTTAACCCATACTAGGATTCCAATTATAAAAATATGGACTTGGAGGAAAAAAACAAAGGGTCATGTTCTGATGGAGTGTGATAGAAAACATGTTTATGAGAAAGTTAACCACAAGAAAATCAGAAACTTGTGATGGGTTAAACGGTATTTGATTCCCTAGTAGGAAAAGTTAATATACAACATTTTTGTTTTCAGTTACTTTTTATTGAGTAATTTATTCATATGGAAACATAATCACTTATCATGTCGACTTTCAACTTTTATTAGATTCCTTACACAAACTCATATTTTCTCCAAAAGATGAGTATTTAGGAAAACTTGTTCACATTAAGAGTACTATAATCAACTTCTAGAGAATCACCTAATCCACAAAGGAGAACTATTTAATTATCATGTCTTTAGACATTAACCAAAACCAAAACCAAAAAGGTTAGTACAAGATCAGATAATCCAGAAAAGGATAACCCTTTATAAAAAGAAAATCAATTCTTAATCTCCAAAATTTGTCCAACAAAACCCAGAGTTCAACGAGGACCATTCGATAATCAATTTGTCTATAAAATTCTTCAAAATAAAACAAACTAATATTGAGACCCAAATATGTGAAGGATTTAGTCACATAGTCTTCCAAGTTAAATCGAAACATGTATCTCTAAACAACATCAGTTGCTCTTAATGTCTCATATTGAAAAGTAATTAACCTAGTCACATATCCTCCATGATAGGTTAATAAATATCCATAGATAACCCAAAATCAACTTACTCTTAATTCATAAAATCATCTAACTAAAAAAAATCAGTCAAACTAACCAGGGGCTTCACGTAGTCCAGTGGTAGGCGATAAATACCAGTTGCACTTTGGTTATGGGTTTGATTCCCGTAGCTTTGTCCGATGCGATGGGTTGTCACACGGTCTGTGTGTTGTCCTTTTTCCAAAACTATATAATTCATAAAACATTCCCCAAAATGAGATAAAATCTTCAAAAATAATCATAACATATTTTAACCTCATGTTTATCTCATGCCTTTCATTTTCCATCATATCATATAATAACCCATAATTACCTAAAAAGTAAGGATCATATAAACTCTAATGGTTACCTTTATAATTATTACATGAACTTCCACATCGATTGGTAATCTCATACATGATGCATTACAGAACAAACCAAGGTTCAAGTGGTTGATCATGACTCCTTGATAGTTGGTTTAGAACAACCACAAGTTTCCTCATTGAATCCCCCATTTTATCTAGTATCTTAATCAGAGAACCACCATAGTTTCCTTCAAACTTGTTGTCTCTTTGGTGCCTGCTAGATCCATCCATTCACTAAAAAACAGAAATGTCAGTTTGAGTATATCAACAAAACCATCATGTACTAATGAGGAAGATAAACACTAATATATACTTACTCATTAACTTTATCTAAAACTAGGACTCTTTCTGAAATCCTAACCATTATGGTAACGTCACTTATGCTTAGAGAATACCCTAACCTCTAATGTTATATAAACCGACCATTGATACCAACTATAAGGCCCCGGCCTTAAACCTTACTGAATCTTGAGTTATTACAAGATTACACATTGAGGATCTTTTCAGGTTTAGAGTTTTAGAGAATTAGGACATAACAATTACATCTCAAAAGATTACAAAGTAGACACTTCTACTGAGTTTCCATAGAATAAAAAAACTCTTAAAAAGAAGCATGTCTAGTTCCATGTTTTATATAGCATGACATTCGCTTAATCCCATCGTTGACCCTATTCCACATTATGTCCTGTGAAAAATATTTCAAAAAAACTTGGGGTGAGAATAAAAAGCTCAGTAAGTGATACACAAAGAATGAAAACTATTAGTTTTTCAAACATCAAGTAAACCATGTATACTTTATCAAAGTAATACCTTCACCTTCATGAAGTAGTAAAAACTCTTCACTGAATAAAATATCATCACATACCCTTTTGTAACCAAAGGATTACAATAAAACCCATATAAAGAACACATAACATATAAAGGTAACTTGGGACATAAACATACTTAAGTGGAATAACCATGCGGTCAACTTCCAAACATATCACATAATAGAATATCCATATGTCCAACTTCCATACATACTTAATGGAATAGCCATACGGCCAACTTCCATACCCAATGCATTGGAGGTTATAAAGTAACCACCCATCCTGGTATTCACGGCACCACCCGTCATATGTTTTATCACGTAACCACCCGTAAAATGTCCAAGTACCATCATTACACATAAAATACTGAAAATATAAACATTTAAATAACAACATTTCATTTGAAATCACAATAAGTAATTCCCAGATATTGAATTAATCAATCCATTTTCAAAAACCATTTAAAAGATATTTTTGAATCAAAGTGTCCCATACCACTTTGAAGCTTTTAATGGAATTATAATTTTAAAACATTAATGTCCATATAAATAAACACTGAAACCCATTTTGAATACAAGGACATTAAAGAAGATTTAGAATAATTAATCTTTAAAACATTTAAAATGATATTTTTGTTAAATAGTTTTTAACAAAATGAGCGACTCTTGAATACAAATAATAGCGGAATAACATTTAATATGAACTTTATAATATCATGAAAATAAAGGGATTCATGATATAATATGTAAAAGGACAGTATACACACCATATAAGAGTGAATTGGTGCATAAAAACAATGAAGTCTCAAAAGAAATGTAAAATGAGATGAAATCCATTATGAAGAAGGCATCCTTAAATTAAGGATAAGTCAATCTCATAATTATGTGTGAAAAATACAAATACACCCAATATAAGTGGATATAAAGTGCAAAACAACCAAAGTTTATTCACACATATTCAAAGGATGACATATTCAATAACTACATGTTGAACCCAATGAAATCGAAATTGGGTTAAGAAGTTCCCTTGGTAAAATTCGACAGCCTAACGGCGTCACATAAAATTTTACAAAAAGGGTTTATGAGAGAGATAAAAGGGATCTCATAACTTGGAAATAAAATTTACATAAATAAGGATATATAAGAACATATCCCAACATATTAGTATGTGAATTAAAAGACATAACAAAAGAAGTCTTTTAAAAAAAAGGAGGGTGAAAGGTCCCCTTACCGAGTTGGGTAACTTTCGAAAAGTACACCCCACAGAAGAAGGGTCATAAAATGAAGATGTAAATACCCATAAATGAAATTATACTACACAAAGTGTATAATAATGGTCATTACATACACCACTCAAAGGAAATAGTGGAAAATGTAGCATAAATGTCATGAGAATAAAGGTGAGATGAAAAATCCCTTACGAAAACTCGGCAGCCTAACGGCGCCACTTAAAACTTCCAAAAATGGATTTATGAGATCAAATAGGGTCTCCAAAAATATGAACATAAAAAGTAAAGTATGAGGAATATAAAAGAACATACCTACACATAAGAAAGATGGGCTTAAAAGAAATGACATAAATGAGAGTACTTAAAAAGAAATAGAGAGGTTGGATCCCTTACCTCAAGTCCAACTAGTCTTGTTCGTTTCTTTATATTCATGAATAATAAACTTTGGTCAATTTATAATTTAATAAGGACCTCATATAAATATTATTATTCAGTTCATATCACATATTTTAATTTTATAATAATTGGTTAATAATATGAGTTCATATTAGACGTTTTTGCCGATGTTTGGTACATGAGTCAAAAATTAAACTTGTTGGAAAATAATTTTCCATGTAGTTATAGGTACATCATATCCATAATAGTATTGATGTTTTAAATATAATATATATTCAGTATATATCCATTTTATACTATTCCATATCATTTGGAGATAAAAATTAAAAGCACCGTTCATGGAGATGGTAGGCCGTACGTACGCATGAACGCTACTATCATTTTCTTGTCATATTAATGGAATTAAAACAAAATGAGAGATATATATATATGTTATAATTCCAGAATGATATCCATCATTTAGATGTAATATATTACATATATATCCATTATAAATATGTACTTATAATAGTACATAACATTTTGAGATAAGAAATGAAATGTACCGTTCATGGAGACGGTAAGCCGTACGTACGTATGAACGCTACTTCCATTTATATTTCATATTTAATGGAATTAAAACATAATGATACATTATAGTATTTTAATTCTAGTATGTTACAATATATAATATCATTAAATATATCCTTTATACGTACCACATATGGTATTGATGAATCAAATCACTTTGAGGGGGCGGTAGTCCGCACTTCCTCAAATGAAGATATCGCTTTTACCCATAATGGAAACCATAAAGGTATGCCATAAATGAAAAATACAGAAGCATAAGTAAAACATAAACATATTATATATCATATATAAATATTGTGTCATTGACGCACGCCTGTCGTAGGGCATGGAAAAACAATTATTTCCTAAGTTAAAATGTAGTAATGTGGTTGACCTAGGATGTCTCCCGAAGAGGAGTGCACACAAAACGGTTTGTCACTTTAAAACGGGTGTAAAAATGTTTTGAAGGGAAATTTGAAATTCAAATGATTGAAAAACTATGAAATTAAAAGGGTGATTAGGTCAGGGTTGGTTTCCTAATTATAATTCAATCCTTGTTCAATTTAATTTAAACCTCTTCTTCTTAGTTGATTAAAGTGAGTTTCCACAATCGTTTCCTCTCACTTCCTTGGTGAAATTGTTATTGTGAGTGAAAACCTTACCAAGATCTTAGTTTGGTCAACTCTCTTTCCATGTGTAAAATAGTTTTATTGAATATCCTTAATTGTAATGGGAAATACTCGATCGGGTTTTGTTTATCCCAAACAATCAATAACATTCACTACACCTTTTACACGTACTGACGATCGTCGAGTACTTCACCACTAATTCCTGGTTTATTCCATCGTATATAAACCAGAAATTGGTGGAGGGAGATTATGATTATTTTAACAAGGAAAAAATCAATAACGGAATTAATATTCAAGAATGATCACACTTGATTATAAAATCTGCTATAATAAATTGAAAACAACTTTGAAGAAGAAAAAAATTTATTCAATTGCGTCCAAGAACTCAAGCACTATAATGTAGAAAACCAACCCTTCCCCAATCACTCCAAAAGTTTACCACACCATGGTAAGGGTAATCAAGTTGAATGGGGAAGAATAAGGAATTACAAAACTATGAAAAAGGAAATAAATAAAAAATAATACCGAAAGGATCTTCTTCTTGGTGTCCCGGAAGGAATGGGATGGAGAATGGATGCTTTGAGAGGGTGGAGCTCTCCTCCTTTTATAGCCAGAATGATTCCCCCGAATGTTGACATGTTGTAGCCCTATTAAATTACATCTTCACGCGTTGAGACCTTCTTTAATGTTGTTCATAATTCCCTTGTACGTGTCCCCTCAAAACCTCAGCGGATTTGGACATGTATTCTGAGAGTTATGTCTGTTTTACTATGAGCATTTATTCTGTCCAGTCAGACTCTCCAAAACCAAATCCTCCGGATTAGGGTGATTTAATGACCCCATAAACATCCAATGCACTCGGTGCTTACTTAATAAAAGATTCTCCAAACCTCTTGCGTGTCCACCCACCGAATATCACAATCTTTGGGCCCACAGTTGATGAGTTATGGATCCCACATCAAAACTAGGCAGAATTGAAAACAGTTTTCTTGAGCCACCTTGTGAGCTTCTTTTGAGCTTCCATATTGCCGATTCAGATTTTAGTCCAAATATATTAAATGAAGCCCTGGATGTTTAGAATCTGTAAAAGAAATAATTTTTCAATTTGTATCAGTGTGGATAATGTTATGGCCAAACTACCGAAATAATTTAAAATTGTTAAAAATCCAAAATGGCCAATTTTTACTATTCAGCTCAAAATAACACCATTATCAAAAAAATGAAACAATTCATCTTAGAAGAACAATTTTTTGGGTTTAAAACAATGATATTCAATATAAATTAATTGAAAATATTTGCTCTATCAATTCCCCCACACTTAGCACTTGGACTCCTGGATAAGTAAAAATCAAATCAAATCAAATCCAAAACACATATCAATGAGATCAATCAAATCAATTTCAAGAAAAAAAAAGCTATCATGCCTCATCAAAAACTATTATTTCAAGTTCTCCATTTAATATTTTAATATATTTCCACTTCATTTCGTATCCCATGCACACAAAACACCTACCTCACATGAATTGTCTCTCATCTCACAAATGTAAAGGCTGAACAAGGCTTTTCTCATCCAAACTCACACAAGAGTCACCATAGGTTTGATAAATTCTTACTTCTCCTCCCGATGTGAGTCAAGGACATGTGTTTCTCATGAGGACTTTTTAGGGTTGTTCTGTGGCTTCCGGTTGATAGGATTTATATGTTAAAATTTCTAAGGCCAAAAAAGGAAGGCTTGGCTCTTATTAAAGCAAAATTGCAAGATACTAATTTTCACTCAAATATGGTCTCCTTCACTTCCCCTTTGTTGAAAATAGGCTCCATAATCATTCAATCAGCTCAGCAGCATACATTTAAATCTTTTCAAACATGATTTTTTTTAAAGATCCAGATAGGCACAACTTTCTTTTTACATTGGAAGCTCCAGAAAGGCATAACTTCTCTTGTCATAAAATCTCCATAAAAAGCACAGCTTTCAATAGAATAATTTTTCAGCATCACACACATCTCTTCTACAATTTATTTTCCTCCCAAAGTCTAACCAAATTAGGTAGTACACCACAAGTCATCCTCCCCCTCCCTTAAGTTCAACTAGATCATGCAATTTTACTTCAAGAGGAGGTATGATAGGGAAAATTGGCTTATAATGTGGCAAACCTAACAGGAAATTCATGGATACTAGGGGATAAAATGAAGGATAAATGTAAAGGTGGTCCATAATGAAAAGGATTATTTTGAAAAGGGGGATTCAAACAAATTAAATGCCTCAATCATTTAAAACACATGTACCCCAACCCTCAAGTTTTGAAAGGAATAAATCAAATTTTGGTTAAAGAAAGCATGGTCTGGTTCTCTCAACAAATGATGTGAATGGATAGAATATGACAAAAATGGTTCAGAAGCCTCACGAGAATGTTATTTCAATGATATAGACAGTGAAATATGGCATGAGATTCAAAAATTAGTGTACTTTTCATGAATTTCCAAAGGATTTTAACTTGAAACAAAGTTATTTCAGCATTCATTTAGGTTCAGTTTCATGAAATAGACTGGTTCACTCGTTGACATGGGTTTCAAAAATGGTATTGATAATCATTTCAGCTCAAAAGTTTTAGAAACACACAAAAAATTGAAAAATAAACACCCACAAATTTGAAAACACACAATTTTTTTATTTTTTTTATTTTTGAAAACAAACATCAAATAAAAATCCTATACTACAAAGGTTACCTCCCCCACACTTAAATGATGCAGTGTCCTCGATGCATTTAGGTGGATTTAACATGTAGGACAATTTTCAAATTAATCACAATGTCAAGAAAGTGTGAAAGAGAGGTACAACCTGATTGATCTTATTAATAAATAAGTTGGAGGAGCATGATCTCCTCCACTGGATCTGATGGTAGGGTCCCAAGGAATTTCTTCAACTTATGTCCATTCACAGTGAATTGATCCTTCTCTACATCCTTCATAATCTGCACAGCACCAAAAGGATATACATGAGTAACTATAAATGGAACTTCCCATCTGGAACGAAGTTTACCTTGCATCAGCTTGAGTCTTGAGTTGAATAATAACAATTTGTCTCCAGGAGAGAAGTCTTTTGGTTGGATCAGCTTGTCATGGGCCACTCTTGTTATTTCATTGTAAATGCTTGAATTTTCAAATGCTTCCCTTCTTATTTCATCCAGATCTTGCAACTTCAATCTTCTCTCCTTCCAATCACTTTCAAGGTCCAAAATCATTTTCCTCACAGCCCAATAGGCCTTATGCTCCAATTCCATAGGTAGGTGGCAGCATTTCAAATAAATTAGCCTATATAGACTCATTCCAATCAGGGTATTGTAGGCTGTCCTATAAGCCCATAAGGTATCATCCAACCTTTGGCTCCAATCCTTTCTTTTTGGATTAACGGTCTTTTCCAAAATTCCCTTGATTTCCCTCTTTGAAACTTCAGCTTGCCCGTTAGTCTGTGGATGATAGGGAGTTGATGTTTTATGATGCACCCCATACTTATTCAGCAATGTCTCCATTCTCAAATTGCAGAAGTGAGTCCCCTGATCATTGATGATTTCTCTAGGCACTCTAAACCTACAAAATATGTTTGACCTGAAAAAATCACAAACATCTTTAGCATCGTCAGTTATGGTTTCTTTTGCTTCCGCCCATTTCGAAACATAATCAACTGCAAGCAAGATATAAGAATATCCAAATGACATCGTGAAAGGTCCCATAAAATATATCCCCCAAACTTCAAAAATGTCACAAAAATTCAATGGCATTTGGGGCATTTCTTGTCTCTTTGAAATATTTCCTGAAAACTGACATTTTTCACATATTTTGAAAAATTCATGAGAATCTTTAAAAATGGTGGGCCAAGAAATTCCACATTCTAAAACCTTCCTTGCTTTCCTCTGAGGTCCAAAGTGGCCTCCACAAGCTAAAGTGTGACAAAATCCAAAGACAGATTTATCTTCACATTTAGGTAAACATCTTCTTATAACATGATCGTTGCAAATCTTCCAATTTAATGGATCATCCCAAATGTAATATACAGATTCAGATTTTAGTTTTTGAATTTGGTGAGAATTGAAATGAGACGGGACCTGAGATGTTACCAGAAAATTGACTATGTCAGCATACCAAGGCACTTCTACTTCAATCAAGTACAACTGCTCTCCTGGAATTTGATCATTCAGTGGGTCTCTTTCTGGAACTTCAATTTCAGCAGTGTTTGGCAGTCTACTTAAGTGATCAGCCACTTGGTTTCAAATCCCTTCTTATCCATTATTTCTATATCGAATTATTTCAGCAGTATCATCCATCTCACTAACCTTGGTTTAGCATCAGCTTTCTTCATCATGTACCTCAAAGCTGCATGATCAGAAAACACAGTGATTTTAGTTCCAAGAAGATATGATCTAAATCTTTCTAAAGCAAAAACAACTGCAATGAACTCTTTTTCCGTGGTTGTAGAATTGAATTGGGCTACATCTAAAATTTTCGAGGAATATGAAATGACTTGTGGTCTGCCCTCAATTTGTTGAGAATGGACTGATCCAACTTCTTGGTTAGAGGAATCACAAAGTAGTTCAAATGGTTCTTTCCAATTTGGAGGCTGCATCATGGGTGGTGAAATCAATCTCTTCTTCAACTCATCAAAGGATTCACTACAAGCCCCATTGAAATCAAAATCATCATCTTTAAAAATTAATCTAGAGAGAGGGAGAGAAATCTTACTGAAATCATTTATAAACCTCCTGAAGAATCATGCATTTCCTAAAAATGATCTAACATGTTTCACACAAGTAGGGTAAGGTAATGAATTTATCACTTCAATTTTTGATTTATCCACTTAAATTCCATTTTGGGAAATGACATGACCAAGAACAATTCCTCTTTGAACCATGAAATGAAATTTTTCAAAATTTAAAACAAGATTTTTTTCAATGCTGGTTTTCAAAACTTATTCCAGATTTTTCAAACAATGATCAAAAGAATCTCCAAAAATTGTGAAATCATCTAAGAAAACATCCATGAAATTTTCAATGTGATCAGAAAATATTCTCACCATGAACCTCTAAAATGTACCTGGAGCATTACATAATCCAAATGACATTCTTTTATATGAAAAATTACCAAAAGGGCATGTAAATGTCGTCTTCTCTTGATCCTCAGGAGCAATGGGTACCTGGAAGTAACCTGAAAATCCATCCAAAAAGAAATAATGAGTTCTCCCTGCCAAACTTTCTAACATCTGGTCAATGAAAGGGATGGGGAAATGATCTATTCGTGTGACCTGGTTCAATTTCCTAAAATCAATTCACACTCTCCAGCTGTTTTGAATTCTCATAGGGATTAACTCATTCTTTTCATTCCTCATAGTGGTCATGCCAGTTTTTTTGGAACGACATGAATAGGGCTGACCCACTGCGAATCCAAAATGGGATAGATGATCCCATCTTCCCAGAGATTCTCGATCTCCTTCTTCACAACCACCATCAAGGTGGGATTCAGTCTCCTTTGGGGCTGTCTAACAGGTTTTGAATCTCCGTCAACAAAAAATCTATATGAGAATATTTTTGGGTTAATTCCTGGGATATCACCGAAGCTGCATCCTATTTCCTAGACATTCTCTCTCAATAGCTCAATCAATGATTTTTCTTGGGTTTTAGAAATATTATTTGCAATTATCACTGGTAGTTTCTTTCCCTCCCTAAGGTATACATATTAAAAATCAGTGAGGAGTGGTTTGAGTTCTAGATTAGGGGGATGCTCGAGGGATGAGACTAAATTGACATTTTCCACACCCAAATTTTGGACCTCCTGCACACAAGAAACCATATCATATTTCTCATTATTTAAAAAATCATCAAAGAAATCAGATTTTACCTCTTCCTCCCACATGAAGTTAGAATCTCCAATATCTTCAGCGTCCACGTGTTCAATGATATTTTCAAGGGAAGAAGTCTCTCTTAAGTCTAAGAATACATAGAGCATACATGATTCTTCAATTAGTTCTGCACCAAATTCATGGGAAAGATAAAATAGGGAGTGATCATCTGATGGTTGCCTCATGGATTGAAAAATATCAAAGTGGATCGTGCTCTCCCCAAACTCCATGGTGAGTGTCCCCTAGTGGACATTGATGATGGTTTTGGATGTCTTCAAGAAAGGTCTCCCAAAAATGATGGGTGAATTTGATGGGCTCTTATCTTCTTCCATATTGAGCATGTAGAAGTAATCTGGGAATAAGAGATCTTTGACTTTCACTAGGACATCCTCAAAAACTCCTGTAGGAAAAACTGTGGATCTGTTTGCAAGCTGGACCACCACTCTTGTGGGCTTTGATTCTCCCATCTGCAATGAAGTGTATACCGAGTGAGGCAATACATTAATTGAAGCACCTAAATCACACAATGAATTAGTGAAATTTAATGAACCAATGGTGCGTGGAAGGGAAAACGTCCCTGGATCTTGACATTTGTTTGGAATCTGTGGTGTGATAAGGGATGAGACACTTCTTCCCAAGTTGATTCTTTCATTCCCATGAAGCCTTCTCTTTTTGGTGTAAAGATATTTCAAAAAAATTTCATACCTTGGAATTTGTTTAACAGCTTCAATTAGGGGGATATTGATTTTCACTTTCTGGAAGGTGTCCAGAATTTCTTTTTGAAGTGCTTCTTCATGCAATTTCTTTGATTCGATCATCCTTGTTGGAAATGGCGGAGGTAATTATTTCTTCTCCATTTGTTTTCATTACATTGGTGTTTCTTGTTTCTTATTCTATGGCCTATATTCCTCATCTTTCTCTTCCTTTTCATCTTCTTGATGGATTATCACAAGACTTTTTGAATCATTATCCCTCAGAATAGGTGGTATTATTTCAGGTTCAGGGTTGGATGGAGGTGGGATTTCCTTTCCACTTCTTGTTATGATTTCACTAACATTCTCTTTAGGATTTGGCACTGTTTGGGATGGAAGCTTCCCTGGATTCTTGGACATTATTTCAACAAGACTTCCCATTGTGTCTGCTAGCTTGTCAACCTTATCTGCTAGGCCCTCATACTTGGATTGTAGTTGTTCCATAGAAGGTTGTGTGCTGGTGGATGGTTGTTCATATGTCTTTCTTTGTAATGGTGGAGGCTAAAAAGATTGTTGGTCTTGGAAGGGCTGTTTATAAGATTTTTGGAAGGGAGGGGGTTCTGGTATTGCTGCTGGTGGTAAGGAGGTTGAATGGGGTGCTGGTTAAATTGTCTCATCTAGTTTTGTTGGTTCCCATATCTTTGTTTGGACTGCAGTTGATTTTGTTGGAATTGTCTTGGATGAAAGGCCGCAACACAGTATTCTGTCCCCTATATATCAGGGCACTGGTCAGTATAATGAGTGGAAGAATAACATAAACCACATACCTGAGATAAATCATGTTGTCCATTTGCTTGTGTTACAGCCATTTGATGGACTAATCTTGCAAGGTCATCAACTTTGGTTTCAATCAATGTAGATGAATCAGATGTTTTTACCTCATGTATCCCCCTGGTTCTCATTCCTCTTAGTCCAAATTGTTGTGAGTTGAGAAATCTTCTCAATTAGTATTCTGATATCTGCAGGAGACTTGTCAATCAGGGACCCCCCTAATGCGGCATCTAGATGATTTCGATCATTATCCATAAGTCCTTGGTAGAAGAACACAAGGAATTGGTGTTCCTCCATTTCTTAATGTGGGCAGTTATAACATAGCTTCTTGAAGCGCTCCCAGTACTCGTATAGGGTTTCTCCAGTTGATTGTCGTATGATGTAAATATCCTTCTTGATGGAAGTTCTCCTCGATGTGGGAAATATTCTTTGCATGAAACATCTTTTTAGGTCTTCCCAATCACTGATCTCCCCTGGTTGCAGGTTGTACAACTATTCTTTAGTTGTTCCTTCAAGTGAGAAGGGGAATGCCCCCCACTGAAATTGGTCTTCGGGTGCTCCTCTTGGCCTCAAGATTGAGCAAGTGTATCTGAATTCTTGCATGTGCCGATCTGGATCTTCTCCTGCAAGACCATAATACTTTGGAAGCACAGGAATCATATTTACACATAATTCAAAATCATTTGGTTCAGTGGGTGCAATTAGTTGGTTATTTTGAATGGCAAATTGTGGTGCACAAAGATCACGCAGGGTTTGGTTGGGATTTCTAGCCATGATTTCAGGTTGAGAGTGAACACTAAGACTTTCACTTGAATTGGAGAGATCTATTTCATCAAATATTTCTGGTATATTTCTTTTTCTTAGTAGGTTTAATGTTCTTTCAATTTCTGGATCAAATTCAATTAATGGTTCTTTTGAGGTGCGGGTCATTCAATTTTGTTTTTTTTGTTGCACTGCCTCCCCGGCAACGACACCAAGTTTAAAGCACGCCTGTCGTAGGGTGTGGAAAAAAAATTATTTCCTAAGTTAAAATGTAGTAATGTGGTTGAAGAAGGATGTATCCCGAAGAGGAGTGCACACAAAATGGTTTGTCACTTTTAAACGGGGGTAAAAATGTTGTGAATGGAAATTTGAAATTCAAATGATTAAAAAACTATGAAATTAAAAGGGTGATTAGGTTGGGGACAGTTTCCTAATTATAATGCTATCCTTGTTCAATATAATTCTATCCTCTTCTTCTTAGTTGATTAAAGTGAGTTTCCACAATCATTTCCTCTCACTTCCTTGGTGAAATTGTTATTATGAGAGAAAACCATACCAAGATCTCGATTTGGTCAACTCTCCTTCCATGTGTAAAATAGTTTTATTGAATATCCTTAATTGAATTGGGCAATAACCGATCTGGTGTTGTTTATCCCAAAAAATCAAGAACATTCACTACACCTTTTACACGTACTGACGATCGTCGAGTACTTCACCACAAATTCCTGGTTTATTCCATCGTATATAAACCTGAAATTATTGGAGGGAGATTATGATTATTTTACCAAGGAAAAAATCAATAACGGAATTAATATTCAATAACGATTGCCCTTGATTATAAAATACACTATAATAAATTGAAATCAACTTTGAAGAAGAAATAAATTTATTCAATTGCATCCAAGAACTCAAGAATTATAATGTAGAAAACCAACCCTTCCCCAATCACTCTGAAAGTTTACCCCACCATGGTAAGGGTAATAGAGTTGAATGGGGAAGAAAAAGTAAATAAAAAACTATTTAAATTAAAATAAATAAAAAATAAAACCGAAAAGATATTCTTCTTGGTGTCCCGGAAGGAATGGGATGGAGAATGGATGCTTTGAGAGGGTGGAGCTCTCCTCCTTTTATAGCCAGAATGTTTCCCCCGATTGTCGACGCATTGTATCCCCATTAAATTACATCTTCACACATTGAGCCCTTCTTTAATGTTGTTCATAATTCCATTGTTCGTGTCCCCTCAAAATCTCATCAGATTTGGAAATGTATTCCGAGAGTTATGGTCATTGTACAATGAGCATTTATTCTATCCAGTCAGACTCTCCAAAACGAAATCCTCCAGATTAGGGTGATTTAATGACCCCATAAACGGCCCATTAACTCGGTGATTTCTTCATAATAGATTCTCCAAAACTCCTTGGGCGTCCACCCACCGAATTGCATAAGCTTTGGACCTACAGTGGATGCGTTATGGATCCCACAACAAAACTAGGAAGAACTGAAAACAGTTTTCTTGAGCCAACATGTGAGCATCTTTTGAGCTTCTATATCGCCGATTCAGATTTTAGTCCAAATATAGTAAATGAATCCCTGGATGTTTAGAATATAAAAAAGAATGAATTTTTCAATTTGGATCAGTTTAGATAATTGTATGTCCAAACTACCGAAATAATTTAGAACTATTAAAAAACCAAAATGGCCAATTTTTACTATTCAGCTCAAAATAACACCATTATCAAAAAATGAAACAATTCATCTTAGAGGAAAAATTTTGTGGGTTCTGAACAATTATATTCAATATAAATTAATTCAAAATATTTTCTCTATCACTCATCTTAATGGACACCTTTGAAGGTGTTCGAAGAATGTTGAACAATCATCGTTTCGTGAGCCAGAAAATCGCCAACCACAGAAACAGTATGTTCTTTAACCATTAGACAAAGGTGTGTGTAAGTGTAGATCTAATACTTCTTATAACAACATCCTAGTATATTTAATATACTGTAGTTGTTACAAAATAAATGAATAAAAAGAGTTTAGGTGGTTGGAGAAGCAAAATAAAACAAAAGGACGCAGGTGAAGACATTACCTCAAAATCGGGTAACTCCCTTTGGTTTGAGCTAAAAGGAATCCTTGGGAAGACTTATGCCCAAATTGAGGGTTCAAGGAGTTAGGGAGGGATGTTTAGAGACAAAATGGGCAGGGTTTTTCCAAACCAAAGGCTTTGTAAGTGTGGGTAAGAAGGTACGGGTGGGGGCCTTTTATAAGAGGAGAGGAGGGGCACTCTTGGAAAGGTATAAAATGTAACTTTATTTTCAAATGAGTTTCAGATTTTAGTGGTCCCACATTGATTTTTTTCGAGGATATGGTAATAAGGGTTATAAATCCACCCATCCAATAGGTTTTGGACATGTGTAGTTCTTAGATTTTACATTATCCTTCCATTTTATTTAAATCATTAAATAATGAGGTCATCGCTGCATCATCATGATGTCATAAATAATTTAATTTATTTAATTTCAAAAAATTATAAAAAAACTACTATGATGTAGTAAATAATTTTAGATTTCCAATGAATATTTATAGTACAAAATATCATTTATGTAGACAAAATTAAAAATATTTTACTTAGGTGATACATTCTTTGTTATATTTAACATTTTTTAAAAATAAAAAGATAAAAAGTCATTTTCTCACAAAAGTGTTTCCATGGGGCCCCCAAGATTGGCACAAGGCATCCCATGGTCGACCATAAGACAACCAGTAGGCTTAGGACACATTTTGTGGTCATTTTTTATTATTATGATATTATCTTATTATCTTTAACTACCCGATTACTCATTAATCAAGATAATTAAAGATAATTACCGTCATTACTATTCATAATGTCAAAAAACAAAAGAGTCTTAATTACATAATTTAGACCTTATGATTACAAATATGTAACTAATTTTACTAAATTCCAAACACATAAATTGCAATAATTAATTTAAGAAAAACTTCTTGTTGTCAAAACAAATAGCGGGTTTTTTAGAAACAATATTTATGAAAAGTTTGGCACTTGTTTATGCCTAATTCCAAAGTGAAATTAATCCCAATGACCATAATTGAATTATATGGTAAAAATATATTCTAATTACACTTTAAAACAAATTAAAATGATAATATAACCATATAATTAAATTATATGAAAAAGATGTTTTGATGTAAAATGTAGTATTTTTCACTATTCATTGAAAAATGAACATTGTCAGAAAAATAGCGAAAATTAACCCAAGGTAAATTTCAATGACCTAGTCATAAATAATATCCTTATTTTGAAAAATAGAGCTTATAAAATTGTCAAAAAGTGGATTTAAAAGTGGTTCTCCATCAAAAGGCGGTTAATCGACCTTTTAAAGAATATTAGAATGTTTATGCTTAAAAACTGGATTCATTTGCATTTTTAATCATCTAACATTTATTGTAAAGAGTAAATAATTTGACAAACATATATAATCATTTTGTAGTTAGTTCTGTTCATTCCTGCCATTACAACATCTAGGCGTTAACTACCATTTAAAATAATATTATTTTATTATTAGAGTGCGACGTAAGATTCCGAAGAAACTCGTTGTTGCATGTTGGGTACGCCATTGAGCATAGCATCCCCTTTAAAGTAATATTAATATTTTATTCACAAATATGGATAAATATAAAGATTTCATATTCTTTATTTACCTGGGGTGTTACATCTATCATATATACATGATAATTAACATGTTATATTTATTATTTAAATCAATTATACTCGTTATTATACCCATCCAAATAATGAAATGTTGAATAACAAACTACACCATCATGTGGAGATGGTAAGTCGTACGTACGCCCGTATGGTGACTTTTTCATTCATAAGATGTATATAATAATGAATATGGTTGTACCATATTTATAAAAAATTAATAGTATATAAAATTTATAGGAGTTATGATTTTGGTATGGAAAAAACAAATAAAGAGAAGTGGAAGAAGAAAATAACTTTGAAAGAGGTGATGAAATTATTACATCTTCTTAGAGTGATTCCTTTTGATTTGATAAAAATGGATCCTTATGTTTTCTTTATGATCAATGTAAGGCCTATATATTGAATTGAGGTTAGTTGGGAGGATATTGGAGAATGGTGTTTCTAAGCCAAATGGATTTGGAGGTGTGAAATTAAGAGAAGGGGAAGTACCCTTTTATAAGAGAGGTGAGGGTCACTTTAGGAAAAGATTGAAATATTATTTTATTATAAAATACATTTCGGTTTCTGATGGCATCAAATAGATTTATATCGAGTATAATGTGGGGATGGGTCGAAATATTCTCAAACAATAGGTTTTAGAAAAGGTTAGGTCACCATATTAACCTTATCTTTTAGTTTTAATTCTTAGTTAAATAGTTTAAATTTTTCCATGTTTTCTTATATTTTTAAATTACATGGATAATAAACATACTATAAAATTAAAAGAGAACCTCTAGTGGTTTATTAATGACATATCTATAATTATATAAGTATTTTTTCAGAACATTATATTTTTAGGAATATTATATCATTTAATAATATAGTATTTGATTTAAAAACTCATTTATGTCAATTTTGACACTATTAAATATTTAGTTTTTTTGAAAGTAAAAAAAAACTTGATTACCTAGAAAAAAATACATTAAATCAACTCTAACATGTCATATTGACCTAAAAAAATTCTTTTAATGCATTAAAATTCACAATTTAAGTTTTTTTGATATTTATAATATCAATTATTTTAATCTTTCGTTAATAATGTAATTACTGCACGATCATTGTGTCATAAATAAATTTAAATATTTAATGTCTAAAAATTATAAATAAAATACCATGATTTAGGAAATATTTCTATATTTATAATGAATATTTATAGTCAAAATTATCTTATATGTAACCCTATATTAAAAATGGTTTAGTTACTAAACATTGAATTTAACACTTTTAACTCTTCGTTAAATAAAATAATAATAAATGTCCTAATCTAATCCAAGTGGATAAAAAGGATCATATTTTATTCCTAAGGTTGATTTTCGTCAATATAAATATATCCAATAGAATTCTTACATGTGTTAGGGTAATTATAATAACATTTTTACCATTAATTACCCTATTTACTTTTAACCGTGGTATATATAATTCAGAAGTTACTATTCACCAAAAATTATTTTCATCCTATTGATCAACATTTTACTTAATAATTTTATCAGTGTCTCTCATGTTTTTTAAATTCAATTCATAGAAGTGGTAAAATTACATTTTATGAAAATTTACAAATGTGCCTAGAAGGTGGGTAAAAGACGTTAAAACGTTCAATAAAATTTTATATATCTATTCTTTTTAAAAAAATTCTCCAATGAATTATATTGATATTATATAGGTTTTATATTTCAATTTTTACAAAAAATAAATTTATATAAAATAAATAATTATCAAAATAAAAATGTATATTTTAAACAATAACGCAGTGTTTTCCATTATTCATAAAAAATGAATGTTTTCAGAAAAATACCAAAAATTCACCCTTAGATACTTTTGATATTCTAAATCCAAAAATGATGTCCATTTTGAGAAATAAAGTTTATAAAATTTTAAAAGTGGGTATTACTATTCATAACTACTAGTTTGATTGGTCGTGGTGTGCTAGAACTCGAAGTTGCGTACAATGCAAGCTATTGCATTATTCAAAGAGAATCGTTCTGTGGAATCTTGAGGTATTACATTATTTCCTCCATCAAGTAATTGTTTCTTCAAAATTTATAGAATATTACTTCATAAAAATATTTGGGTGGTTCTTCATCATAAGTTACTCTATTTCCTACATTTCCACTTCCATTTTATGGTTTCTCCAAACAACTTTTACCAGACTATTCATCTGGTTTCTCAACACTTATTCTCTAGTATCAAGAATATTAATAGGCTCTTCACAAAAAGACATATTGGGTTTCTGTTCTATTTCTTCATAGGTGAGTTCATGCATTGGTTCGGGAATGTATTTTATCAACAGTGATTTGTGGAACGCATCATGAACTTTGGAGAAATTTGGTGTCATTTCCAAATGATAAGCAAAAACTCCAATTCATTCTATAATTTTGAAAGGTATGATGTACCTAGGACTTAATATACCCTTATTACTGAAACATATAACACCCTTACTTAGAGATACCTTCAATAAAACATGATCACCTACCTGAAATTCCAAATCCTTCTTTTATTTATCCACATATCTCTTTTGCCTACATTGAGTTGCTTTCATGTGGGTTTGGATAATAATCACCTTTTTCATTATTTCCTCAACAAGTTTGGGGTCTATGAGTTTTCATTCACTAACATCATCCCAACAAGTTAGCATGCGACATCTCTTTCCATATAACACTTCCTATGGTACCATTTGAATACTTTAATGGAGGTTATATCTATAGGAAAATTCTGCTAGAGGTATCGAAATTCAAGTGAGAAAGATCTCAACATGTATTCTAAGGTTTTCATAGTCCATTCTAATTGTCTATCAGTTTGAGGGTGGTAGGAAGTGCTCAAATTATGTTCAATGTCTAAGGATTTTTTAATAATTTTCTAGAATCTTGATGTGAAATGGGTATCATGATCCAAAACAATTGATAGGGGTACACCGTGAAGTCTTATAACACCATTAATATATAGTATTTCTAAATTTTCAAGTCATAAATCTTCTCTTATAAAAAGAAAATTTGTTGACTTGGTAAGACGATCAATAATGACCCATATTGCATCATTCCTTCTAGGAGTCTTTGGTATCCCCAGGAAAAAATCAATCTTAATATCATCCTATTTTCACTCTGGTATGGAAAGAGGTTTCCTGAATCATCTAGGATGTTCTATTCCAGCCTTCACCTATTTACAAAATATACATATTGATACATAATCAGAAAATATCTCTCTTCAAGTTGTCCAACAAAAAATGTTCCATCAAATATCTATACATCTTAGTGCTACTAGGGTGCATAGAGAAGTTGGAGCTATGAGCATTATCCAACAATTTCCTTTTTAGAATAGGTTTGTCAAGAACACAAATTCTCTTCCCAAATTTAAAAATTCCATCTTCATATACGAAGTCGATCAATATCTCAATATTCACAGCTTTAATATTCTTTTGAAACTCGTCATCATCTGTCTAAGATATTTTAATCCTTTCTAGTAAAGATGGTTTGAAAACTATTTGAAAATTTATTGAAGTTTCACCTTCCATGACTATTCTCATATTCATATTTACTAGATCCATGAATATAGGATCCCTTTTAACTCTTATCCTGTTCATAACTCCCTTATCCTCTCACCTCAAAGCATCAACCACCTTATTTTCCTTCCTCATGTGGTAGTGTATAGTGAAATCATAATCCTTTAGTAGTTCAAGTCATCTCCTTTTCCTCATGTTGAGTTATTTTTGTGAGAAAATATACTTCAAACTCTTGTGATCAGTATAAATCTCACATTTCATACCATAGAGATAGATTTTCCTTATCTTCAGAGAAAACATTATATATTTTAACTCAATATCATGAGTGGGATAGTTTTGTTCATGGATTTTTAGGTATCGTGATGCATATGAAAAAACCCTATCATTCATCATAAGCACACAACCCAGTACTTTCTTTGAAGAATCACTATAAATAACATGCCCAAAATTCATTGATGGTAGAGTCAAGATAGGAGCATTGACTAATTTTCTCTTTAGTTATTCAAAACATTCTTCACACTCTTTTGTACAAACAATGTTAACCCTTTTCCATGTTATCTTGGTTAATGGTTTAGCCAATCGGGAAAATTTATAGACAAAGCGCCGATAATAACATGATACACCAATAAAATTGTGTACCTCATTTATACTCATCAGTATTGGTCATTCTTGGATTTATCTTGTCTTAGAAGGATCAATATAGATTACATCCTTAGAGACAATATGGCCAAGAAAAGAAATCCCCTGAAGCCATAATTCACACTTGATAAACATACCATATAATTTATTTCTTCTAAGATTCTTAAAATAGTGCGCAAGTGATTTTCATTATCTCCGTTGCTTTTGGATTATACTATGATATCATCAATAAATACCTCTACAAAGTCATAAAGATATTCATTGAAAACACTACTCATTATATCCATGAAAATATTGGGTTCATTAGTTAGTCGAAAAGGCATTACTGTAAACTCATAAATGCACATACCTGTATTAAAATGTTGCCTTTGGAATGTGTTCCTTTTCACACACAACTGATGATATCGAGATCAATGATCAATATTTGAAAAATATTGAGCTCCATGAATTTGATCAACTAAATCATCAATGCGAGGTAAGGGATACATGTTCTTTATTGTTATATCATTGATCTCCCAGTAGTCAATGCACAACCTTATAGATCCATCTTTCTACATAACAAAAAGAACATGGGATCTCCATGAAGAAACCCTTGGGTGAATAAATCCTTTATTACTCAATTTCTATAGTTGTTTCTTAAGTTCCACTAATTCCACAGTGTCCATTCTATAAGGGGTCTTTGATATGGGCCTTGAACCAAGTATTAAATCAATGGAAAACTTAATTTCTCATTACGGATGATGTCTAGGTAAATCCTCTGGAAACACATCAACATATTCTTGAACAATAGGTACATCATCTATTTGAACATTCCTTTACTCGCCCATAGTTGTTTTACTCTGTTCCTTCCCAATAATTGAATTTAGTATAGCTACAGGGGGTGGATATAGATGATAATCAGATGGTGATGTTTCTACTCTAAAGACGAATTATTCCTTATCATCATCAAAAATTGTAACCTCATTATTCTTACAATAAATTATCACATCATGGTATGAAATCCAATCCATACCAAGGATTATATCAAATTCAATCATGGGTATGATGATGAGATCAGTTGATAAAGCAGGTTTATATACAATAATGGTAACTGATTAAAAAAACATTGTTACAATGATATTTCCTTTAATAGTTTTGATAGACAACTCCATTGTTAAATCAAATTGGAAATATCTAATTTTCATGGAAAACTAAGAAGATATGAAAGAATTTGATGATCCAGAATCAAATAAATCAATGGATAAATTTAAGGAAATGATTAAAGTACCTGCCACCATGTCATTAGGAGCTTCAACCTCAGTAGTAGTGATCTCATAAGCTTAGCCTTTCTCCCTTGTCCTTGTTTGACGTAATTTTCCGTGGTACTTAAGAAATTAATTTATATAATTCCTCATTTCTCTACAACTGTATCATTCAACATTGACATCCTCTTTCTTCCCCTTGTAATCATGATCTTTGTGGAATTTTCTCCACACTTTTAACAAAACCCCATCCTCTTCAGGAATGTACTTGGGTGGTGCTTCCCACATTTACTACAGGGTGGAAATTCAACTTTTCCCTTACTCCCCTTTTATCATTTCTAGAGTTTTCATCTGATCGATTCTTATCCTTCTTTTCTTTAAAGTCATAAGATTTAGAGAGTTATTTTTCTGTCTCGATAGCGCATGAGACTATATCTTCGTATGATGTGAAGGAGTGTAAGACTAATGCTCAATAGAGAAATGGTTGTAAGCCATCAAATAATCTACCAGTATTACTCCTTGGGTTATGTATATAATCTTCTGCAAGCCTTGCTTGCCTTGTAAAGTTAGCCTCATACTTTGTGACTTTCTCAACCTCCTTTTACCTCAAACTCAAAAATTATCTTTCCATATCTATTTGATGGTCACTAAAAAATTATTTTTCTTATAAAATCTATTTAAAATCCTTCCATTAAATATTTGATACTTCTTCATCCCCCTTTTTGATTTGAATTAATGACCACCATTGATTTGCATCTCCTGTGAGGACATAAACTGCCATGAGAACTATTTTCCTTTCCATACTCCACAAACCATGAAATGTTTTCTCTATGGAACATATCTATTTATCATATAAAAATGGATTTTAGTACCATTTATTATTAGTGGTTTTTTCCTCATGAATCAGTCTAACATTGATCCTCTGTGTTGTGGATCATTGTGCTCCATACGAGTAAGGTTATTATTCATAAACAGAGTGAGTTGTCCCAGTATGGTTATAAGCTATTCAACACTAGTTGAATCCCCAACTCCAATATAATTATCTTGAGTAGGAGGGAAATACATACATTTATTACATGAATTGATATGGTTTCCATTCCTTTCACTAGGTTACATTTTTAAATATTGTCATACACTAGATTTTTTCATAAATCGCGATACATAATTCCAAAATAGTAAAATACATAGCATAAATTGAACAGTTTATGTATATAATTCATAATCATAAAAATTTATTATTTGAGGAATTAATTAATCATAAATCCTTCATAATGGATTTTAAATAAAATGTGAATTATCCTAAGCATATCCCCTAGGAGTGTCATAACCAAGAGTGAAGCAAGGCCCATTGTTGTGTACCAGTTCCTATTCGAGTCTATCTCAAAGCGGTGTTCTTTGGTTTTTCTTCTAGATACATCTGTGCCAGAGCTGCCACTACCTTTATGTATCTAGATAGGGATGTATTTCTTGGAAAATTTAAAAAAACTCTACATTAACAAAATCCTAGAAAGTTATTCTATACTAATCCTCAAAGTCAATCTTTAGGTAATGTACTCTAATCATATTTTTTCTAAATATAGTTCCCAATGATTGCACTAAAATTTAATATGGTACCAACTATAACGCCCTAACCCTAGTTACCTAGAGTTAGTTCATTATTACATAAAATTGTCTTGATCATAAGAGATCAAGTCTCGAAAGACCGATTAGTTTAGTATCCCTGTAAGTACTATATACATACATATGTTTTACATTACATCATGAAATAAAAAACTACAAGATTGTGTCCCCTTTGAACACACTCATACCCCTTAGCCAATCCTTGCAGGTCAATCATAATATACTTCTTCACATCCTGGGAAAAGGAAAACATAATAAAGGGGTGAGATCATATTCTCAGTAAGGATAACAATATAGTAGAAACTATTATAAATAAGCATAAACATTTAAGGAAATGTATAAGACTAAAACACAAGCCTTTTGAACAGAAAATTCAGCATAATATGTCAAAAATAAATTAATTAATTCCATTTACTTATTCACATGGATATTATACTAGTCGAATAATCACATGTAATATCAATATCCATTTTCATAATGATGGAATGCATAATGTTGGACATCATTAACACATAGTTAAGGCCTCATGCCAAGACTAAAAATAATATTTTTTTCAAGGCCTTATTCCAAGACACTAGTTTGTCTCATTAGACCTACTGATGTATTGAGGATCTATATCAGGTTCAACCCATCACATACTAAGTCCAATACATTCCTTGTATAAAAATCGTGAAACATAACATAAACATTCATATTAAAACTAGCATACAAAATGTTAATACTTTAACCATAAACCATTAATGGTATAAAAATTACACATCCACATTAAAACATATCACAAAAACTTCAATACAATATAGAGGATTTTATAATAATAAATCAACTTCAAACAAGTGTAAAATCCATCATAGGATGTTGACATAGATGAAATCAAAACTATTTGGGAGAAATATCTCTTTCTATTTTGAAATCTTTTAAAGGTAACAGAATTATAAAATAAAACATTTATTTTGAAAATATTATTATAATCATGTAATGGATAATTTGAATGTGTTATAAGGGTGGAAAATAGCCTCACCTGCTGTATAGGATAAAAAATATTCTTACCTTAATTTTTCGAAATGGTCATAAAGTAAATTGTTTGGAAAATGATGGAAATATTACTTTAAAAAAAATTTATAAAAAGTCAAAAAAATGGTATAAATAAATTTAACCCATATTCTAGGAAATAGTAAAAATGTTTTGAAATACATTTTTATGAAATGTGGATGTGGATGATAAAGAAGTCTCAATAGATACTTACGTATAAAAACCTTAGAAAAATAAAGAGAATGTAAAATTAAACCTTACCTTGTAATTTTCCTTATTCAATGGTAATTTTACCTCCTGTATAATTGTTAAATAATTTTTATTAAATTATAAAATAACCAAATACATAAATATGATATCATATATGATCTTCTAATATTTCTTTGTTAATAATATTTCAGTAGTACCATTGTTTCAGTTGTTAACTGATTTGTTTTCCTTTGTTGGTTTTCTTACATAAGTCATGATTTTTATGGATATGATGTATGTGATTCATATAAATAATGATATTAAGTTCTTTAAATATTATTTTTAATCATAAAAAAAATTATTCTTGAATGGTTATGATGGGGATTGAATCTCATCGCGTTCGTGGAGACAGTAATCCGTACGTACGCACGAGCAACAATATAATTATATTGATGGGGAAATTTTATATAATTGGATGATATATCATATATATAAAATCATTAACATGTTATATTTATTATTTACATCAATTATACTCATTATTATTCCCATCCAAATAATGAAGTGTTGAATAACAAACTACACGACGACGTGGAGACGGTAAGTTGTACGCACGCACGTATAGTGGATTTGTCATTCATATGATGGATAGAATAATGAATATGGTTGTGCCATATTTATAATAACATCAAAATATCTAGAAGTTACTGGATTTTTTATTATATTATGGAAACAACAATGAAATAAGAAGTGGAAGAAGAAAATAACTTTGAAAGAGGTGATGAAATTATTACCTCTTCTCCAGGTCCTTACTTTTGATTTTATCAAAAGGGCTCCTTAGTTTGGATTTATGTTCAAATTAAGGCATATAGGTTGCATTGAGGGTATTTTTGAGGATATTTTATCAGTTTTTGGCTGATCCAAATGGATTTGGACATATGAAATTAAGAGAAGGGGAAGTACCCTTTTATAAGAGAGGCGAGGGTCACTTTAGGAAAAGCTTGAAATATTCTTTTATTATAAAATAATTTACAGTTTCTAATGGCTCCAGATGGATTTATTTCGATTATAAGGAGAGTATGGGTATTAATATTCTCAACCAATAGGTTTTAGACAAGTTTATGTCACCATATTAACCTTATCTTTTAGATTTAATTCTTAGTTCAAAAGTTTAACTTTTACCATGTCTTCTTGTATTTTTATATATTACATGGTTAATAAACATACTATAAAATTACAAGCATACCTAAAGTGGTTAATTCAGGAAATATCTATCATTATATAAGTATTTTGGACAAGCATTATATTTTTATGAATATTATATCATTTAATAATATAGTGTTAGTTCTAAAAACTTATTTATGTCAATTTTGACACTATTAAGTATTTGGTTTTGTGAATGTCAAAAAAAAACATTATTACTTCACAAAAAATTCATTACATCAACTCTAACATGTCATATTAACCAATAAAATTCGTGGAATGCATCAAAAGTATCAATTTAAATTTATTTTTGTATTTATAATATCAATTATTTTAATCTTTCATTAATAAGGTAATTACTACATCATCATTGTATCATAAATAAACTTAATTATTTAATATATAAAAAACATAAAAAAAATTCAATGTTGTAGGAAATATTATTATATTTCTAAATAATATTTATAGTCTAATTTATAATATGTATAACCCTATATTAAAAATGTTTTAGTTTTTAAACACTGAATTTAACACTTTATACTCTTCTTTTAATAAAATAATAATAAATGTACTAATCTAATACAAGAGAATTAAAGGATTATTTTTTATTCCTATGGTTTATTTTGGTGGAAATAAACTTATCCAACATAATTAGGACATGTTTTTGTGTAATTATAATATCATTTTTACCTTTAATTACACTATTTTCGTTTAATTGTGGTAAATAAAATTCAAAAGTCACTATTAAGTAAAAATTATTTTCATCCTATTGAACCAAATTTTAGTTACTAATATCAACCATGTCACTAATATATTTTAAATTCCATTCACAAAAGTAGTAAAATTATTTTTTATGTAAATTTGCAAATGTGCCTAGAAGGTGGGTAAAAGACGTTAAAAACTTCAACAAAAATTTTCATATCTAATCATTTTTATAAAATGACTCCAATGAATTACATTGAACTTATATAAGTATTATGTATATATTTTTACTTAAAATAAATTCAAATAAAATAAATAATTATTCAATTAAAACGTCGGTTTTAAACAATAACGCAGTGTTCTTCACTATTCATCAAATATTTAATGTTTTCAAAAAATACCATAAATTCACCCTAATATAATTATGATAGTCTGAATCAAAAAATTAATTCCATTTTGAAAAATAAAATTTATAAAATTTTAATAAGTGGGTATTACTATTCATAACGGCTAGTTTGATTGGTCTTGGTGTGTTAGAACTCGAACTTGCCTACAACGCAAGCTATTTCATTATTCAAAGAGAAGAATACAATGGATGTTTGGTGTATTACACTAGGATATAAACTTATATTATTGAATATATGGGAAAAATTTATTATCACATTGGTCATTAAAAAATATCAATTGTGACGCACCCAATATACCCAACTTCTCTATTAAGATAGGTTGTCATGGTTTATGACAATATATCCAAGTAAAGGACTCATGATATGCATTAATAATAATATGAAATTATAAGTACCATTACAGTTATCCATAAATACGAAAATCCAATGACACATATTAATGTTCATTTCCTATTGGATGGTCACATTATCATGATCTACTTTTTTGAGAATACAATAGAAGAAATTAGTGAGAATAATTCTCATTAAATTATGATCCCCCTACACCTGATGGCCTGTAATATTTGTTTCCCATAAAATTATATTATCTAAACATATAAATTATATTTAATAATACATTCATTGAACTATTAGGTTCCCATAATAGCAAGGAAGGATTTGGCTTATTAGTGTGGAAACTATAGTTAGGGAATTATCACATACAATGTCACATGGAATAATAATCATAATGTGATAAAAAATTATTAATATTTCAAATACTTTAATATAGGTAACAATAAATTATGTATAATATTTCTCTAGGGAACCAACTCCAACAATGCATTGTATAATGCTATGAACGGACGTATTATGTGCTTCATTCCTCAATCCTTAATCTATCTTCTAAGGAGGAGAGTGATGGAGCTCTATGTCTATAAAAAATTGTAGCATGATGTTCTAGATATACTAGGATTGATGTTATATTCCATTTCAAGTGAATATAAAAAAGTAACATGGTATATTCACTGATATACTATGCTCATCCATATCCATGATCATTATCAGAAGAGATAATGAGAGAGGCGGTGTTCGATTTCCATGTTGATCTTTATGAGATGAAATAGAGAGGGTGTATAGACTAGTCCTCACATAGTAAAAATTATTGGATACATTGAGTGACTCAAGATTTTTATTTTTAATCTTCCCAAAAAATTACACACAAATCTCATCCTTTAATCATTCCCTTTGATATTCTCAAAAATTGTAGTAAATTTTAATATAAATATATTAATAAGTCTCTCTTTGATATCCTTACTATGATTCCCCATGGTAGCAACGACATGAAGTGTAAAATGAATTATGTTCATATAGTGTATGAGTGGAAGGGGAAATTAAAATACCCTCAATACTAATATTATGTCTTAGGATAATGAAAAGTTCCCTTTCAAGAGTGGGAAGATCAATTGAAATTAAAAGGATCAATTTTTTTATTCTCATGTGGTAAGAAAATTTATTGGAAGAGAAATAGAAATAATATTATATTTAACTTACTAATTCAAGTATATTCATAAAATGTAATTATTTTTTATTAATTTTTTTGGTATTAAATTATACGTGTTTTTTCATATGCATTTTGAAACATAAAAACTATGTAAGTATAGATATATTACTATATATAAAATGTGTTCTCAAAAATATAAATATGGTTGATTCTTAGATTAGTGTAGAGTAGTACATGAAATCATGATTTTTTGAGGGATTCAAACTGAATTTATATTTTTTATTATTAGTAAAACATGTATATTAGTTCCCATTTAGACACAATGATGCATTATTTAATTATGAAATAAACGTTGTTATGCTATTTTAATACTCAATTAATAGTTTTGTAATTCTTGAATTACATATATTTTAATTGTAAATCAATGATGAATATAAATAAAAAGACCAATTATACCTCATTATGGGAGGATAATTATTTTTAAAATAAAACTAATAGTGGTAAATAAGATTATATCTAAAAGGGTGTTATGGACTCTCTTGATCCAAAACACTACATATACTGAAAATCTCACAATAAATTTCTGATAAAAAACATTTAGATATAAATGTACACCTTACATCTACTAGAGTTTGTTCATAAAAAATGAATAAACTATTCTAAATTGGTTTATGAGATGTATATTCATATACTTCATTGGATTAATTTAATAGATTTGAGGAATGATCAATAATGAAATGATCAATCTTGGTTACTGATATAGGAACATTTAAGCTAGTATGTTTAAGTATATCACAAACTAGTATTAGTTGATCAATAATATGTGGAATGAAGGTAATCAAAAACTCACATTAACTTTTGCAAAAAAAAATTGGTGGTAGTAAAAGAAGATTGGTAAAATTTATTATATGTTGAAATTATTATTTAATTGTTTACAAGACATGTTTTAAAATATTTTGCACAATCACTAACCCCATTCTAAAAAACTAATGGATATCATATTAAATTAAATATGATAAATAATCCATCACATATAATTACTATTGTTTAATGTGAGTCATTTTTTCAAAGTTGGTCTTACCTATAAATGAATATCAATGAAACACTAAGTGAATCTCTATTAATAATCTCATATCCACTATGTATATTAACCCCCCTTGTTAGTGCAGACCAAATACCTCTCTATAAAAGGGATGGACATATTTTAAGAGATTGTGAGAGAAAAATATATTCAAATTAAGTATAGGATCTATATTCACATGATTATTCATAGGAATGAGGACTCCACTAAGCTCAATGGGAGGAGTTATTTCATGATACGCATACTCTATAGGAAATTAAAAACAAATAAGTTATTTTTTCACCATGGTAGATGATATATATACATTATTATTTATGAATAATGAATCCTATAATCAAACTGTAAATGAAAACCTATTAATATAGACAAATATTTATGAATTAAGTAATTGATTCCATATACTAATATTCTGGGGAATCATAATTCTTATGTTTCTAAACTAGATACTACTGGTGTGTATTTAAGAGAAATTGTATATGTATGGTACAAATCAGTACTAATAAAAAATAATATATTACTAAAAATGTGTTTAAGACATATTCTATTATAAAACATTTACTCTAATAATCATTCTAAAATCCATATGTATTCTACTTGTAATAACAAAATTTTATGATCATTTATTGTAAATTGGATGTCAAAGAAAATTTCATTAATGAATACCCTATAAAATATATCTATATGACTTGAACAAAAGGGTTTTTTACACCAATGAATTATAATAAAGTATGAAGGTTTCATTTATCAATTAGTGTATATAAGTAATCATAGTAATCATAGAATATTCATTCAGAAAGATGGATTACTAGGTTTTTACAAAGGGTTAATATCAGTACTATAGTTTTCTATAATGGAAATGTTAGTATCATATGAAAAAATATAGTCATTCTTACTAGATTTCAAAGACTAAAATTCCTTATCATTTTATGATATAAAAAACCCCATTTTAAGGGAAATGAGGTCTCTTAATCTATTCATGATACAAACCTTCATATAATGGAGTAATTAGACCAGATTATTTTAATGACACATTGAATAAAATCATTCCACAGAAATTTTCATGGGAAAGTAAGGATATTATGAAGAAACTTTCACTGGATTAAGTGCTAGTAATTTCTCTAATATTTCATGAAATGTACTGATGTTTTATACACTTATTTCAATGAGTGAACATATTAAACAAAACCAGATGAACTATATAGATTTGTAGTTAAAACCATCTAACAATACTTGAAAAAATAGAACTGGATAAGTATCTGGTAAAAGGATAAATGAGAATTCTAGTGTTTAAGGGGATATAACTCTAGTTTTTTCCATCAGATAATTTAAGATCTTGGGTCACATTAAGTTTAAATAAATATTTCAGGAAAACATATTACAACATGTGGTTTATATATATACAATAACCAAGTATGTATCAGCTTCTCATGCGGCATAATAAGCAGTTAATCAGTCACCTTTTCAATTCCAGTTTATACCGAAATAGTAATTATTATCATTATTTTAGTAATATCAAACTAAATTAATATCTAAGATATCATATTTATGAAAATGTAATAATAATTGGAAACATAGTTATATTAGTAATTAAGGGATTTTCTCAATGTATTAACGTCATAGTAATTATATTTTCTGCACGTGCATGTGGTTATTAGAACCCTATCATTAATGATGTGGTGGGACCATTAGTTATAGACATACTTATCAAAATCATGTTTAACAAGTAGGAACTAACTAATTTTTAGGGTCTTGATCTAATTAAAGTGGGATTTTTTGGGATTTGGTTCCATATAATCAAATACATTGTATGTTAGATTAAATTTATATTCATAGACATGAATATTAAAAATTATCTTATCATATAATGAATATACTTCTACAAAATATTAATGTGATAATTTACAAGATTATTTACCACGATGAAAAGTTCATAAGTAGATTTCCACTATGATGAGAACCTTGATATGAAATGGTTATATTATAAATCTTAGTCATATGGTCATTTGACATCATCAAATAATATACAGATGATATATACTAGCATATGTGAGGATTTTTCAGTAGATGAGACTTCATATCATTTAGTTCGACCATGATAACCTATAAGGCTTAATATTATAAAGATAGAACCACCTGTTGGAATTCCACATGTTTACATCACTACATGAAATATTTTCCATTATCATAGTTGGAGACCATGGACTTGTGCTACATCCATTGTCAATGAGGCTATAGAGGAGGGTATCATAGCAGTCAGGGAATGGGCTATGACCAAGGATGTACACCAAAGTCATAGTCCACATTTCACTCTGGTCATCTTATGATCACAGTCAACTTTGACCATAGCTATAGAATAAGAAAATTGATATGTATGTGTTTCAATCCCATTACCAATAACAAATATAATAAATCCTTTTCCACTAACCAATTTTTACAAAAATGCACACATATACACACACACACATATATATATATAACTTATTATAAATATTATTATTATACATACCTATGTCCATGATCACAATGGATATAGACATCTTACGACCACAGTGTTTTGGTGGCCATTGTTGTATCTGTGACATGGGGAACTTATAGCCATGGTCTATTGATTACCATGTTCATAAGAATTATTGTTTGGGGTATGGTTATAACCACTAAATGATTATGGTTGCAGCCTTCCTTACAACCATGGTCAACATGTAACCATATCCACTGGTTATTCCATCCCTTATCCCATGTAAAATATTTTCCCATTAAAGAGTGTGGGAAGTATTGCTTCTATAGTCATATGTTGACTGGTGTGGTATTTATTCTATGACCATGTTCTTGGTCTGACTATGACTGAATTCTTTTCTACAATCACAATTTTTGGCCAACTGAGGCTATAACCATTGCAATGTCATGATTTCATAGTAGTGGGTATCCTTTGATATTCTTATATATGAGTGTGTGTAATGATTGTTATACTATAATATTTTTATTAATGTATATCATGAGTTTCGTACTTAGATTTATTTCCATAAACTATGATTCCATATGTTCATAGAAAATTCGGATACCTTGGGTGAATGATGAGGGATATTCAATTAATGGATAAGAAATGGAAGAATTTATCCCTTATGTTTTCATGGAATTTGATCACACAAACCTTCCACTGAAATAGAACCATCACAATAAATTTTATGTTTGTGGATTATTGATGAGTTGAATTCATGAATTTAAATAAATGTGTATCAAAAACATAGGTTGATAGCATAGAAATTCATCCTTCTTTATGAGACATCTAGAAAAGGGGATTATGTTATACAATGAGTGTTTGTATGTGGTTTTAGATGTTTTTTTATTAACATATTCCTATTGGGTACCTTTACATGTTTCTGGATACTAATATTGTACTTTAGGCATATACACATAATGCCACTAAGGAATAATCCTAGAGGGTCACATGTTTAATGATTATATTGATCTCAATTAAATTCTAATTGAATTTAATTTTTGTAATAAATATAAATATCCAATCTAATGAATAAAATTTATTAAGGAATTATTGATAAAAAATATTAAATAATAATTTATTCATAAGGTAATTATTTAATTACATGGAATATAATATTTATTTACCTTTTTTGATTCACAAGGAAACAAATAATTATTTGTTAAACAAATAATTTATTTAGTTATGTGTATATTAAATAAATATTTATTTAGTCATTGTACTGTGAATAAAAAATTTAATTATTTTGTGAGTGAATAATATTTATTTAAAACTTTTATTCAATAATTAAATAAAGTTTGAAGAGGATGAGAAAACGATGTTTTGGGTTTGGTTATAAATATTTAATTACCAGACTATAAAATAATATTTACTATTGTGTAGTTTAACACACACCATGATATAAGGGATAATTATTATTATTGTGCATAGAATGAGGTTTATTTTTGGATGAATATATATTTAAGGGTATTTGTTTAATTGATTAATATTAAAACCTAGTACAAGGTCTATAAATACTATAATAAAAATAATTCTGAGAAGGTTCATCTATACATAATTCTTCTCCCTATATAATTCTCTCTCAATAAAGAATTTCTATAGGGTTCACTCTCATGCTCAAGTGAATCTCTTCCTCCTTCCTCCTCCCAATATAGAGAGACCAAGAGACGGTCCTACAAGACTGAAGGGACTATGGTAGCAATCAATAGAAGTAACATAAGTTACCAATTTCCATAATTCTACCACCCAAATTACTATCAGTGACACTTAGATATCAAAATGAGCATGACTGGATCGCCACTACATAGATTATAACCATTTATCCTCATAAAACAATTACGATGAAACTTAATTACATTCAAAAAATCAACCTCATCTTTGATAAAACAATTTCAAATAATATATTAATTATTTTAATTAAATTAATTATAAATTTAACATGAATGGTTCTTGTCATATTGGTTATAGTTTTTATGATAATTAAACATAAAATTTTTTATAGCCTCACTCATTGATTTCCACTCAACTATGCCCCGAGACGGTGGGCCACATGACCTCAAGAGCATCTCCCTGAATTTAAAAGGATTCTGATTAGAAGTGAGGGCCTAAGCTCTATCTTAGGGAGACTCTGTCTTCATAGATATTAGTATGATCAATGATAGTCAATAAATATTAAAATTGAATAATCATAATAATATGTTGAAAACATATTAATTAAGGAAATAATCTAATTAGAATAAATAACTAAAAATAATCTGAATAAATTATTATGTATAAAAGATGATGTTCATGTCATTATGTTATACAAAAAATATAGCACAAGGGAAGAAGGGGTAAAATGAATATACATCATGATATAGAAAAACTGAAAAAATCCAAAATCCTTGACACAGCATCTCGAGCATAGGCTTAGTACTATACCCCAAACTCCATTATAAATATTACATCAATCAAGAATATTAAGTAGCACAATTTTCTTTATCCATACCTAAGATTATAAATTCTAATCTGGTACAAAATATTACCCATGGAGGGTGTGAGATATAAATATCAATAGTTCAGCACCCAGTGAATCTAGGATAATCTATTTCATGAAATAAATAGATGAAATTGTTCCATTATAATTAACAAATAATATAATTAAATAAATTAAACATTTACACCTTGGTCCCTGTTCCTAGATGGTCACCCATCTCATACCACCTTCTTTATCTTATGCTGAAAGTCTAAATGAGATACTTATTCAAGTGATGATATGCATATAAGGTCCAAAGCAAACAAGGAAACCCAAGAATTCATACTCATGTGCTTGTGATTCATCTTGGGGTCTAATTGGAATTTCATCATAAATGTTATTATAATAATGATAATAACAAAGATGCATCACATATGAAATGATCAAATCAAACAATCCATCAATTCCTATTGGGGTTTTGAACCTATTAAAGAAGACTTAAATAGAGTCCCAAGGGTTGTTATGGAACATCCAATATGAAAAATTTCATTGAACCTATCCATGGAAACCCATATTACATCTATTGTATCACTCAAGATGCGGTGACTTTGAGTCCATACCAATTATCTCACATAGGGGACTCAGCATAACCAATGGCATGGTGTATCCATCCTACTAAAGGACCCATCCTTGGTTACTCCCTTGGGGAACTAGTTTCACTCATGAGTATAATTAAAACCTCCCAGTGGTCCAGTACCTGTAAATCCAAAGTATCACTCATGGTACGTCAAGAGTATCCAATAAAGAATGGAAAGTCCATCCATGGAATCCTTGACTTAGGACCCATGTTCACTCTCATCCCATATAAAATTATCCATATCAATCAATGCACATCATGAGAAAAGTCTTATATTTATAATCACAATCCATCAAATAGACATCTCAAAACCGCATGTTGAGCAAGATAACCAACTATGCAATTTAGTCCTACAATAATTGTATGGTAAGGAATAAAGCATTAAATAAGTGCAAGGCATGGCATGAGTTACAAACCACAATTCATATCATGTCTATAAACAAATTTCAATTATGGAATTTCAGTATTACATGCTAACAATCTTGGCTAAACATAATATTGAATTCAATCCAATCACTTTTGGTATACTAGAAATAATAAGGGACCAAGTAGCATGCTCAAATAATAAAACATGTGGAATGTAATATGCATAAAATAAGGGAAATAGGTTATAATAATTAAACCAAGGAATTAAGAACAACAATGAAATAAGGCACAAGGAATTTAATATGGTATAATAATAAGCATTGGCTATGGTATAAGCACAAGTATCAAAATCATGAAGAATTTAATTGAGAATTACCCATTTTTTTCCAAAAAAAATAAGAATTATGATTAGGAATTTCGAATAGGATCAAACTCATGGCTCTTTATTCTTCTCAATTAATTTCAATAAATTTATGGTATTAAAATATGGTGAAACACACACACCCAATATGGTTACATTAATCAAGCATGGGCATATAGGCCATTTAGGATATGCACACCCAAAGGGGTGGCCAAGGTCAATGAGAAAACTCCCAGATTGTTTTCCTTATAATATGGGGTATCTATGGACATTTGGAAACCAATAAATTAATTAACTAAAAAATGAATAAGTGACACCAGAAGAATCGAGCATATGGAACAATGGAGCACTATTTAGAATGTGGTGAAGTGATGGAAAGGAGTATAAAACCCCTACCTAAATGTAGCAATGCTCCACTCATCCATTATTAGGACTTGATTCAAACTAAAATGGAATAAATCAAAGTAATTTTCAAATTCCTCAAAAATAAGGAAAATCCATTGCACCAAAATATCACAATGGATGGAAGAGAGACCTTCAAAAAGATCATTATTGAAGGAAAAGTCTTTCGAGGGCTTTCTAAAGCTTCCTATGGTGAATGAAATGGTCCATGAAGGGGGGAGATACAAAAAACCTATGATGTGGAGAGGAGGATCTCCACACATGGGAAGAAGAAAAAATCCCGCTGAAATTGGTAGAGGAAAAAAATTTCGGTGAAATAAGTCATTATAGATGGGTAAGCATGTAATTTGACCCATTTTTTTCTTGCAACTGGTTAGGCCACACTGTGGGAAAACTATGCGCTAACTATTTTCCCATTTCTAATCTAAAATTCACCCCACATGGCTAGGTGAATAGTTTGATTAACCGTGTGAAAACTGTGTGTTTTAGATATGGCCCAAAACCTATAGCACTCACACAGTCATTCATCCTAGGTTTCATTATTGTAGAAAAATTGTTCATCTCAGTCTGCCTCATCCCTTTTTAGGATTTGAGCTTTGAGTGAGCCCTGAACGCCCTGGAGAACTCCATTAACCTATTAAGAATAATTAATAGTGATTTTTAAATGAATTTGAACAAAATATTTAACGGTCTGTACCTTTTATAAAATTTAGGACATTACAAACTCCCCTCCTTAAAACAACATGTCTCTGAGTTCCCTTCTGAGGGTGGTATGATATCATCTGAAAAAGAGTTTTGGACACTATGCAAGTACATCTGCCTCCCACTGCTAGGTCTCGTCCTATATGCATATATGCTTCCATAACATCCAAACCAGATTAAATGACCTACCCCATAGAACCTGCATACTATGATCAATTATATGAATTGGATTCTCCTCAAAGGACACATCTTCTTCTAGCTTGAGATCATTAGGATCAAACAAATGATACTGGTTTGGATGATATTGTCAAAGATGAGATATGTTGAATATGTCAGGCATGGAATGGTACCTTAGAGTTAATAAGAACTGATATTCAATTGGCCAGACTCTTTCTACTCTCTCGAAAGGCCCAACATACATAAGAGATAAGTTTCCCTATCTCCTGATTCATTCATTCCCCAATATAAGAAATACACATAGGAAGACCTGATGTCCCACCTCAAACTGTAGTGGTCTATAGTGCCGATTAGTATAGGACTTCGTCCTTGAATAGACTATATCCATACACTTCTGAATCATCTAGACCTTCTCTGACGTCTTCAGAATGAGATGAGGATATAGTATAGCTAACTCACCATCCTCTAACCAGCACACAGGTGCATGGTACGGTCTACCATAGAGTGCCTCATATGGTGCCATCATAATTATTTCCTGAAAGTTGTTATTGTAAGAAAACTCAACTAGAGGAATATTATTTTCCTAAGTACCTCCAAAATCAGGGATACAAGCCTGTAGTATATCCTTTAACACCCGTATGGTCTGATCAGATTGCCTGTTGACCTGATGGAGATATGCAGCACTCAAGAGCACCTATGAACCCAGCTCCTTCGACAACCCTTTCCAGAACTATGATGTGAATTGAGTATCTCCATCAAAAATGATAGAATTGAGGACAACATGAAGTCTCACTATATCTTGGATATAGAGCCTTCCTAACTCCTCAACAGAAAATATTTCTCAGATCGGTAGTAATTTCTTGCCTTTGGTCAACCTGTTGATGATCACGCACACTATATCACTACCTTGAATAGATCCCATAAATCCTATCAAAAAATCCATAGTGACATCATACCGTTTCCAATAAGGAATAGAGAGAGGTTTTATAAGTCTATTATTCCCTTGGTGCTCTTCCTTCTCCTATTGATAGGTGGAGAACCATGTAATAAAACCTATTATCTTCCACTTCATACATGGCCACTAATACTGAAAATGCATATCTCTGTACATCTTGGTAAGCCTTGGATGAACCTCCCAAATAGATGCATGTGATTCTCTCATCAAAACCACCTATATATCATAAGGAAAAAAAATCCCATGGTATATTAGGGTATCTCTCCCATTAAAATGCCAAAATAGAGGCGGTTCTCTCCTATGACACTCTCCCTCAGAATGAGGACTATGGAACATAACAAATGACACATATAAATCCATTCTAGAAGAGAGTATATCACTTCAAGAGTTTTTAAGACTTGTTTCATGTGATGTTTCTAAACCTCTAGGTGAAACTCAAAAAACATATCCATTATCTTCCACTCACTTCTAGACACTTTGAAAACGTGCATCTGTGTTTTTTGGCTCAAGGAATCAGCCATGTCATTTCCCTTATTTGGTCTGTATGTAATATAAAAGGTTAATTATTTTAGGTATTACACCCACCCACACTGCCGTATATTAAATTCTAACTGAGTGGAGATATATTTGAGGCTATTATGATCTGTTTAAAAAACAACTTTCTCTCTCAATAGATAGTGCCTCCAACAACATCGACCAAGAACTACATATACAATATTGAGTTCATGTATAAAATAGTTCCTCTCTTGAGGCCTTATCTAGGGAGATCCATATGAAATGACTCAATCACCAGACATCATAACTACACCTATTCTGATTCCTAAATCATCACAGCAAACTGTATAACCTCTGTTTGGATTAGGTAGAATAAAAACTGGAAATTGAGCCTTCCATTTAACTCCTGAAAATTTGTCTCGCAAGCTTAACACTATAGGAATTTCACACCCTTCTTATTAAAGTGCATAAGAGGCACCGCTAAGTGGGATAATTACTTGATAAACTACATATAATAAACATCCATCCCTGAGAAGTTTCATATGTTGAACATATTCTTGGGATGATCCCATCATACCATGATGCTCAAATTCTCTAGGGCAATAGATACACCTATCACATATATGATATGACCTAATAAGTGAACATTACTGATCCAAAAGTTCAATTTACTATGATTTTCATATAACTGGTTCTCTCTCAATGTATGCAGCATGATCTCTTGATTATTAGTATGGTTATGTCTGGTGCACGAGTAACCAAGATGACATCTATAAAGACTACCATGAAGGAATCAAGAAAACCCATATTCAGATAACACAAAAATACTTTCATCATGTTTTTCAAAAGAAAATCTTAAAAACTCTTATATGTCATACCTACTCTAAATCATAGTACATGGTATATCTGATGGCCTCATATGAACCTAATGATAGCCTAAACTCAAATCAATCTTCGTGAAAATAGTTTCTCATCAGATCTGGTCGAAGATTTCATCCATATGAGGCAATGGATAACAGTTCTTAACTATAAACCGGTCCAACTGCATGTAATCTATGTTTAATCTTAGGGTACCATCCGCCTTCTTGGAAAAAAGGATAGGTGAACCCCATGGTGATGTTTTTGGTCTAATAAATCCCTTTTCCTCTAGATCTCTAATCTACTTCTTATGTTCATATAGCTCTATAGGTTGCATCCTATACTGATGAATGGACACTAGTGCTACAATTGGCACTAGAAATATGGTTAACTTGACCTCCCTATTTGGATGTATGTTTGAGAAATAATTGGGGAATATATCCCCAAATTTATCCCCAATATAAGGGAACTCTACTAACAGCATTCAATGGTCGCTCATAAAGTGACTTGCTAACTGAGATGTCGACTTTCCTAGCCAGGTTCTCTTAGTTCCAGCATGATCTACATGGGTATCAAATTATCACTTTTGTGTATACATAATTCCCTTAGGAGATAGTAAGGACACTCAATGGTGATAATAGTCCACTTGGGAACATTAAGGCATAAGCTAGATTATACCATGAATGAGATCAAAACTGGTCATCTCAAGGAAAAGAAACTATAGAAGAAACAATACCCACCTATCTCAATGGGCACTCCTGACATTGTTTTATTCCCTATTTTTTGTCCCTAATAGTGTTTCTAGGTACATAAATCCACATAAGTACTCTATTATAAGACCAAGACTTTCCGTAATTGCAGCAAATATGAAAGAGTGTGATGAACCTATATCGAAAGGTGTAGAAACTAAAGTATATGATATTAGAATTGTGCGTCTAACTATATATTCCCTAAGAATCTTATCCTATGGTTCTAGATACACTACATACATATATCCTTAACTGCAACTCTAATATGTTTCATGGCAATCATGAGAAGATATAATCTGTTATCATTAAATATCTAGGACCTGACTACCTCATCCGCGACCACTACTACCTTGTCCTAATCAGTAGGTAAATGAAAAGATCATATCCAGATGTGGAGATATAGATTTCGTACCTAATAAAGTTTTTTTTGTAAATCCCCTTCCACTGGATTCTGTAGAAAAAGAATTGAAGAATCATTGAAGGTAACTATTCCTATCAGAAGATCGGCACTTGATCCAGTTCCACGTGTACTGGGACTTCTTATATCCTAGCCTTCCACACTGGTGGAATGCCATATAATTTTCAATGCATGTCACCGGGCTAGAATCACTCCCACATTTATCCTTGAAACGTTTCATTTTACTTCCAGAAGAATCATTTCCCTACCTTGGAACCAAACTGCCCTGGATCACATTTCGGACTTCTATGAGAATATATTCAAAAATTATGTATTTGTTCACTATCTCTATAATGGTCATCAATAGAAATATGTTCACCTATGAGTGGAAAAAATTCCCAATATCATCCTCAAAGTTACTTTGAATCTGCAATTCACCAAAAATTAGAGACGGAGCAAAATGTTGGAGCTCAGTGAAATGAGAGGATTAATCAAGCAATATCATAGTACCCTGTTGAAGATGAATAATCCCTAATTCATGATTCTCTCTCAGAGTATTAGGAAAGAAGTGATTATATAAATCCATCTTGATTTCTTCCCAAACTATACCTTGGTAATGATTAGACCGAGATACAAAATCCCACCAATGTTTGGTAGAGTCTTGTAACATATAAGTAGTGAGGGTGACCCTCTACTTTGGAGGCATATCAAGGTGGTCGTAGATAGAAACCATATCCTCTAACCATGATTCTATAGCACGAGTTCTTCCATCCCCTATGAATGGGGGAGGATTCTAATATTGAATGTCTCATTTCATCTCCACCATAGTCATGGTAGGCCGAGGAGCACCTTGTATAGACGGCATAAACCAATGAAACCTCTCATAGAACTGAGTATCAACACGTTATAGAAGATTAGAAGGAGGTACCTAAGGTGGAACTAAAAAATGTATCATGGGTGGTTCACGTCACACCACCTCTAGAGTCTTCAATCACCACTTTCTTGGTGTACAACATAAGGACATCATGGTGGTACATCTCAACAATTTCCAAACACATGTCTCATATGGGATTTATAACAAGAAAAGAAATTAGATAAATAAAATTATAATAAGTAATGTACAATTTCTTCCTCTAAACATATAATAACTGAGGGACCACTCCTTGATCCAGACTTAGATTAGAATGAAAATACCTCAGAAGGACCATAAGATACAAAAACTAATACCATTATCAAGGTAAGGTCAAGTTTAAAGTCTCACGTTTCTCATATAAGGTGGACTTTTATTTTATAGGGTTCCTTTTGTTTTAACTCCTTTAGGTATTTAAGCCTATTTTAAAAAGATTGAGTTAGGTGGATCACCATCCCAATTTTTAAGGGTCCATACACCTTATAAATTGAAATTGGGATTCAACCTAACCAAATTCTATAAAAATCTCTAACTAGGTAAATTTGAGCATTTTATATATGTATAAAATCACAACTACTAGATATAACTACATGGTGAACAAAAATCACATGTGAAATAGCAAAATTCAATCTAAAGATAGATATGGCATGGAAATATGCATAACAAATTATTCCATATAGTTCATAATATGATGCATGCCTTGATATTCCATCATATTATTGGGCTAAAGAAATAGAAATCATAATTTCAATGATACCAATACAATAACACCATAAAAATTGAATCACCCAAATAGTGAAATCATATCAACCATAAATGGAATAAATAATAACTGAAATTTCCTGATCTAGGTAGATTGAGTGTTCCATAACCATGGTATAGCTACTCCGAAGCACAGGCTCGGAACTAAACTCTTATATCTTAGTCTCCTCACTAAACTCAAAGAGTAAGAAAAAAAGGGAAAAGGATTATGATAACCCATTATAGTGAATGGTACCAAGTTCCACTCAGTAGTTCCTTGAGATAATGCACTACATGACCTCAAGAGCATCTCTACAAATGGAAAAGGCTGCCAACTAGCAGTGAGGGACTAGGGTGTGTCGATGAGGAGAGTTTTCCCTCATTGATACAATTATGCACAGTGGTGATCGATAAATAATAAGTATACAGTGGAATAAGTAAGGAAATAATCCAAGAAGAATAAATAAACAAAAGGGATAGGAACAAATAAATGGGTACAAAATATGATTTCCATGTCATGATGATATAAAAAAATGGGAGTGTAGGGGAATGAGGGATGTAAAGCAAATACAGCATGCTATACAAAAACTGAAAAAAGAAAAAAACTGTGATGTATCATCTCAATAATAAGCTGGTCCTCTATCCCAAAACTCCATCCTAAATAGAATTTCAATCATGCATCGAATAAAATAAGCTTCCCTTTATCCATAAAAGTGATCGTAAAGTCTACTCAGGTACCAAACGACACTCGAACAGGATGTGAGATATAAATATAAGTATACTTGGACCCATGGTATCTAGGACGATTTATTTCATGTAATAAATAAATGATAGTGTTCCATTATAATAATAAAATCAATGAATTAAATAAATAAAACATGTAAACCTTGGTCTGGGATCCTATATGGACACACATCCCATGCCGCTTGCTTCAGCCAAAACCAGAAGTATGAACATGATACTTATGCAAGTCATGATATATATACAAGGGCCAAATTAAACAAGGAAACCCAAGAACACATACCCTCATGATTTTACTTAGGTTTGGGGTATAATTTTTATTTCATCATACAAGTGTTTACAATGATGATAATTACAAAGATACATCACACATCAAATGCGAATAACAAATAATCCATCTATTTCTATTATGGAGTCAGAGTCCATAAAAGGTGATATAAATAGGATCCCAAGGGTCTCTACAGAACATCTAATCTAACCAATGTTATTGAGTCCATCGAAGGAAACCCGTACGGCATCCCTCATATCACTCAAGACATGGTGACTCTGAGTTCATACCAAGTATCTCATGTAGGGGACCAGGCATCACTGATGGCATGACATACCCATAATACCAATGGACCTGCCCTCGATTTCTCCCCTAGGGAACTTGTGTCACTCTTGTGTATAATTAAAATCTCTTGGATATCCTATACCTTGAAATCCATAGTATATCTCCCCGCATGTCAAGTCTATCCAACAAATCATAGCGAGTTCATCCATGGAATCGTTAACTCATGACCCATGTTCACTCTCAGCTCATAGTAAGTGAGCCATATCAATAAAGTCACATCATGAGACAAGGTATATATTTATAATAAAACACCATAAAATAAATATCTCAAAAACACATTCTCAATAAGCTAACCTACTATACAATTTTGTCCAACAACAATTGTATAGTAAGGCATAAAGAATTAAATAAAATCCGGGAACTTAATGAGGTATAAACCACATGGTGTAGCATGTATCTGAACACATGCCCAAAATGGAATTCCATTAGTCTAACCTAATAATATTTTCCAAACATAACATTTAATTCAATCCAATTAGTTTTTTCATAATGGAATGTATAAGGGGACAAGTAGAATGATCCAAGTATAAGACACATGGCATGAAATATGCATAAAACATTGGAAGTAGGAAATAAGAATTCACCCAGGGAATTATTAAAAAATATTTAATAAGGAACAAGGCATGAAATATAGTATAATCACAATATTTTTATAAAGGTAAAGCACAAGTATCAAAATCATGAATAATGTTATACAGTGTTACCAATGGAGCCAAACAATAACAATTATGACTAGGAGTTACCTATAGGATATAACTCATGGTTCCTTATTCTTCTCAATTCTTTTTAATAAATTTATGGTATTAAATAGTAGTGCAACACACACACACCCAATATGGTTCTATTTATAAATCATTGGAATATAATACATTTTGGAAAGGCACACCCAAAGGGTGTCCATGGTCAAGGAAAACACCTCTGGCTGGGTCTCACCATAAGCTAGTGTCACTAAGGACATAAAGAAACCATTTAATTAATTAATTAAACAAAGAAGAAGTGTCATTGAAACAATTAATCATGTGACATAATGTAATGCTATTTATAATGCTTCAAAATTACGAAAAAGGGCATAGACCCCATACCTTGATGTATCAGCACTCAACTCATTTGTTATCAAGGCATAACCCAACCTAAAACAGAAGAAATCAAGGGATTTTTCAAATGAAACAAAAATAAGAAAACAGTCTCACCAAAATAAAAAAATATATGGAAGAAGAACCTAGAAATATATGGGTGTGGAAGGTATATCATACTACGTGCTTTCTGTAGCTTCTGATAGTGAAGGAATCGGTCCACGGAGGAGGGAGATATCACAATAAAATTAGAAGGGGGAGAAGAGGATCTACACATGTGGGAGGAAGGTAAAACCCTCTTGAATGGGAGAGGAATGAATATTTGGTGAAATGAATCATTATAGAGGTGAAAACTTATAATTTCACCCATTTTTTCCTACATACTGTTTAGTCGCACGGTTGGAAAACTGTGCGCCCAATTTTTCTCCAGGGGGAACCCCACATGGCTAGGCACACAGTTTGAAAACCCATGTGAAAACCATGAATTTGGGCTATGTTCCAAAACCTACAACACTCTCATAGTGATGTACCATCAGTCTCATGGTTGAAGATAAATCATGTGGCCCAGTCCGTGTCCTCCCTTTTCATGCTTTGGGCTTAGAATGAGCTCTGGACGCACCCAATACCTCCCTTAACCTCTTAGGAATCATAAATAGAGAATTTTAAAGTAATTAGAACCAAAAGTTGACATTTTGTACCAATGAGAAAATCCAATATGTTACATAAATCATTTATCATGGAAACAAAATCATGTGCATATCTATTTTTTTATTACAACAAATATTATGATTTGGATATTTACCAATGGGTGCTTCTGCTACACCCATAAGAATTATATTTCATGCCTTATTTATAAAATATCACATACTATATATTATCATTAAATATACACACACACACATAGTATATAAATATTATGTGTTCTATTCACTATATGAATGTATGTTATAGTTCACATCTAATAATATCCCACTTGTACTAAAATATCATTAAGACCTTGTTCAAAACATCACAACTCTTTTTGAATCAATAAAAAACACTTTTTGATATTTTTTTATCAAATTAACTATATTTTAAAGGAAAAATATTGTCTAAAATTTTACCCTTATCCAAATACCTTACTGTGTGACCCTATGGACCTTGGAAACATTGAAAAAAATATAATCTATATTTCATAAATGTATGAAAAGAGTTACATCTATCAAATCAATAGTTCTACTCTAGATACTAATGGGTTCGGTGTGATCTCCATCAAGCATATATATATATATATTTATATGAATATGTCCACCCCAATATGTAATGTATACATCATATATATATATACATAATCCCTTTGTCCATGACATTTAGTTACCATAAGACATGGAACTTCTAAATCTTGTATTGGCCAACTCATTTTTTTTATTCTCTTAAATAGTCTAAAAAAGTTTAATATTACATCACATGTTATTCATATAACATATGAGAAATTCACAATTCCTTCATTTATGTATCTAAGAACATCACATGTGACTTTAATTAAGAATGACCATGCATATTTATACTCTAAACAATGAAATGATCAACATACCCAACCACCATTTTATTACATAAGTTTATTTTGAGTTTCATAATTAAGGTATCATGTATGGAGGTTCTCATGATAGAAATCTCACCAAGATTGGTAAAGAGTGATTGAAAATAATAATACACCACAAAGTATATCAATGAATGTATGAAATTATATAGTATATACTTTGGTGGGTCAATCCAAATAATAAGTTTCAACTTATTACCTCATGAATTTATTATTCATATCTCATGTACAACCCTTTATAATGAGTACATAAATCAATTTTTTCTAATAATAACATATCATCACATCCCATAATACTATTTGATGATCATTTATTAGGGATAACTCAAAGTTATACTTTGAGGGGATATTAATCATTTGTCTGTTCATGTTAACTAAATTCAAGCACGTGTAAATGAATAATAAATGGATAATGCATTTTATTATAAAACCATGATACATTATACAATTATTACATCAATCTCACATAGACTATACATGACCCTTATGCTTATTATAGGATAATGGTTTTATTAATTCATTGCATCTATATGTAATTCTTATCACATCCCTATATATGAACATTTGATAAAAATCTCCCACTAAAATCATTAATGAGTGACATCTATTATATAATATTTTTTGAACAATAGTTAGACTTAGGAATCATATTATTAAAATTTTACTATGTAAACATATTCAAACTATGTAACTTCATAACATCAAATATTATAATATTAACTTATTTATTATACTTAGATATTTTTCCAAGTTTAACATCATCAACTTTGGAACCATAATTCATTAAACTTGTTCCTTGAAATCAAATGTACATATTTACATTTCTAACATTGAAGTAACATAAAATATTATTTAAATAGTAATATCTACATTCCTTTTGTATCTAAGTGTAACTATTTACATTTATATTATTGTTAAACATCATAACATTCATGATATTAGGTGACTAATCACTTAAAATTAGACAGGTATAATATTTTATTTATTAACATTGAAATTATGTTAAGTTCAAACATACTCCCACCAGTCTCTTAGACATTAAATTCATTTTCATAAAATTTTATAAGATTCAAATAAAACATATTTTTGTTAGGAAAGAACACTTATTATTAAGAATTTTGGAAGGGGTTGTTTTTGTATGTAGGTTTACACCTAAGATTATGGGGTATGTAGTAGTGTGTAACTACCCAGGGGTATATTTTTTATTTCTTTTGATAGTTTTTGGGGGGTTGGTTATAGCAGGTGGGGATATTAATTAGGGGTTTTTCTAAAAGGTGGGGGTTATACATAATTTTCGGCAGTTCATCTTAGAGGTAGTTAGGAGGCGGTCCTTCAGAGGATTTATCCTTTTATCTTAGAGGAGTGTTCTTATTACATGATTCTCTTATATCTCATTCTACATCTTCATTCTCTTATTCCTCTTTTACCTCTACTATCATTTACCAACTACTATAATTTATAATTTTATTGTTCAATAAGAAATAACATTTTGTTTCATCTATCAAAGCATCCTAAGTACTGTTCTATGATCTCGGTTAGGCTAGATACCTTAAATTTGGTGATTTCATTAAGATAGGTGAATAGTTTTGGTCATTAATTCAGCCAATAATTTTCAAAATTAGGGTGAAGAATAGATATCAGCTAGACACGTGATATTTTTTGGAAGAGTAGATTTAGATGATGGATAAAAACAATGATACATACAAAATGACATCCCAAAATTATCTATAATAGTACAAAGAGTGGGAGAGGGATCATGATCCAATGTATAAAGATTGGGAGTAGTTTTAGAATGTGTTAGAAAATTTCAAACTCCCTTATTTCTAAGGTGAGGATCCATTCAGCTGGATTTCAAAATAGAGACCTATTTTTAGATTCACCAGATGTTGAAGGAAAATAAATTACCACTTAATCATCTCTATATGAATAACAAGACTCTAATATAGTTTCTCATGTGTATGAGAGGTAATCAAGGTTTGAAATTGGAGTAGTTGGAGATGTTTGTATTATAAAAGTTTTAGAATGAAAAGGATCACATAAGGTTTTATCATCATTGGATTTAGAATTAACAGTCCACATAGATTTTATAAGACGTAATGATTTAAATTAGTTAGACTATTCTAATATTTTGTAAAGTTATATTTGAGTTTGGTGTGGTACTAAAAGAAAGTGTTAAAATAAATAGGGAATTGGTGATCTTATTTCATGAATGGATAATCAATAAAGGTGTGTCAAGCAAGAAAAACATGTTTTTGGCCTATATTTTGGACCTTTGGTTTCTAAGTAGAGGGTACGAGTGTACTAGCATTTTTTAGGAATAACACTTGTCTAAGATGATTATTTCCCTCAATTATTTCATCACTAAGAAATATTATGATCATTGCTTGAGATAATGAAAATAGAGTGGGTCAAGTACATAGATCCTTTCCCAAAGAGCATGTAGAGTATGTTTTAATATGAATAAACCATTACCATATGAAGTGTTACATAGTTTGTTCATGATAAATCATGTTTCCAAGAGAACATTTTAGAGACTAGTTCATTTGAAGATGTATTGAAATGTTTGGGACCTTGTATGTAAGGGAGAAAAACTAAAATTGAGTTTGGGTAATCATACCTAAACATCTAAAGAAACCCTTACATCTCATTAATGGAATTAGCAGTTGTGAACTTAAGGATTTTTCCTCTTAGAATAGAAATGGGAGACAATGACTATCAGTCTGGTTCCAATCCTTTATCGACTAAATATGTAAATCTTGATCTTTTTTCTAGTGAAGATATGTAGGAAAATAAATTTAAGTATGTGTTTCTTGATACTAGGATCCAATATAAAACTCTTTCTAGATAAGTGGAGAGTCATATTGTGCTACTATAAACTCTATATTTTTATTAGGTGGAGAAAATATTTTTGTATTCTAATCTCAATGAGTATGTTAAAAAGGTGGAATAACATGCACATGGATGGGACTCAATACCTATAGCTGAGAAAATGATGAGTATGAGATTAAGTCCAGTTGTACAAAAAATTCAGGACATGGGTGTGTAGTCCCCTAAGGCGGTTTAATAAGAGCTTACTTGAGTAATGTAAGTGGGAATTAAATGGGCTCATGATCACTGAAAACAAAGATTATGAATTTTTATACTGAGGGGAACATATGTGGAAATGTAGTGAATTAACTAAGATACCATTGATTTTGATTTTACCTATATTATAATTGTATCATATGTGAGTAAATTTCATGAATTTTTTGTTCTTAGAAGAAATTATAGGGGCTTATTCGGTAGAATAGGTCAAGGAGGCACTAGTGTAAATTGTGTAATTTCTTAATAATCTTAACAAATATGTGAGTATGGGTTTATATCCTCCTCGAGTGGCATGATTGATTAATACACTATTATTTGAAATATTGGGAACTAAATTTTTATATAATGTATCACAATTAGAGATACTGATATTGATAGAGGGTGGTTTGAAGAGACTAAAAAAGAATAAAGATAAATTTATCATGTTAAAGGAGAAAAATGGAAATCATTTTCACTTATATGGTGAAATTATTATTTCTAGGAAGGTTATGTTTGACTTTTACAAGGGATATTTTTTTTTGGAAATCATAAAATAGGATTTTATTGATATATTTGGTGTTTTTCTCATTGAATACATGTATCTTGGCCATATCTAGTGGGTTATCCTACTTTTACTGTACAGAATTGGCATAATGGACTTTGTAACTGAGCTATTATGTGGAAATAGTGATGTAGACTCAGTGTCTAGACTAAAATTTTCACAATTTCATTATCGAGAATAAAACATGGTTTTTTGGATGAAAAGAAAATACCACTATTGTGGTATCCACAATTCCATATTGGGGGATTCATCAAAAAGAATTTTCTAGAAAAGGCAGTATCCAGAAAGTGGGAAGGAAAGGATAAAGTACATAATAGTCTTATATAAGGATAATTTGACACCATAACACAATTAATTAGCTATAAAAATTATTTTGTTGATCATGATATAATGGATGTTTCAATCTAGATACAAATTATTCAGTGAGATGGCGATTGATGCTCTTGTTCGGATGTACACCACTTGGGAAGAGATGAAAGAATCGGTGGTTAAAAAGGGCCTAGAATTATTTGTTATTTATTTTAATTTTAGGCATGTTGATTTGATATAAATTAACAACAAAATCCCATACTAAACATAACCATTGAATTTGGGAAGATTGATAAGGTTTTGACAATCAATATTCACTTTGATTTATTTAGAGTCATTTCTTGGCCTAATGAATGATGTGGGATATGTCCTGATAATATTATCGATGGGGTAAATATTGGTGGAACTAAAGGGTGAAGTAGGTATTAGACAACCTATTATATCTCAAATATCCTACCAAAAGGACATTCCAAATAGATCCTGGAAGGATAGATTCTTGGTGATAGTAAATAATAAGAGGTTTATCTTTTAGGAATGATGTCGATGCTGAAACAAGTGTACCACCAATGACATTGGAGGTCCTATAATTTTGGTTCTAAAGAAAGTAAGCCTTACATAGAGGTCAACCATGAGGAAAAGAATATTTTTCTAGAAGGTGGTAATGTTAGGAATGTGGGGTGGTATTGTATGTGTATGAATTTTTATGCCTTTTAGTATGGGGATAATAGTATTGTGTAACTACCCTTGGGTATCTTTGTCATATTCTTTTTTATGGTTTGTTTTAGAAAGCATGGGATATTAATTACTTTTTATAGAAGTGGTTGGGGGAAAATCATTTTAGGAAGTTCTTCTTTATAAAATCTAGAAGGTAGTTATTAGGAGGATTTGTCCTTAGCTCTCAGAGGAGCGATCTTCTTCCTTGAGTTTCTTCTATCTAATTTTTCTTATTCAATCCCTTATTCTTATTAATCCTATTATATATTATATAACATACTCTAATCTAACAATTTCTCTTTTCCAAACATATTAAATAATTAAAAGGAATCAAATTTGGATAAAAAACATAATCTTAATTACTAAAACAAACAATATTTTTATAAATTCATATGAGATAACCTCATAAAAATAAATGTATTCCACTATACATTAAGTCCTTATATTCCAAATGGAACTACCTCTTACTCCATAACATCAATTTTTACCCTTAATTTATTATTATACATCAGATATATTGTATATTTACAACATTATTATGATATATAGGTGGTATCATATACCTTTCATTATCTAAGAATTGAATTCTATATAGTTTATACCTTAATTAGACTCTCCACATAGATTCTTGTGAAATTTTAGGTATTTAGGGCAATTCATCCTCTAATGACCATTTAGGACACAATGGTTGCACTATCCCTATTTCTTCTTCTTCTTAGATTTAATTAGTAGTGTGAACTCTTCGTGACATATTTTCATTCCATTCTTTCAAATACCATTAACCATCTTTTTCTACTATATCATAATGGAACATGATCACAAACCACCCATTTCTTACCAATATATCATCAACATATTTTGTATATTATATAAAACTTTATATAGTTAATTCATGTAGTAATTTATAAAAAATTTATAAAATAAATTTGGTAGATATTGGAAAATGAAATATGTAGTAATATCATATTTAAGAGTTGAACATGAACACTCCATATCATTAGTGTATCCAATCATATAGAGCCCATTATTGGAGACTGATCCACCTTTTATTATTTTACTTTGAATAAGATCTTTGAAACATAATATATTTCATGCTTAAATTTTTACTAAAATATCCTCATTACATTTCTATTTGTTTAGGAACCTATAGACAGTTTTTTTTTACAAATTAGAGTTCATGGGAACAATCATAAGTGTTGAAAACTCCAATGATTACTTTATATTCTTATTGTAGGCATCTAACTACTTATGTGGAATAGATTACACAGTTAGTTTCATTATTAGCGTCTATTCTAATACATAATTTTTCATGTTACTTGAAAAAAATTATAATGTTTTGAAACAACCTTGAAAGTGTATTCCATTAAAATTTTCTTTATAATTAATGGATCACAAATTCAACTTGGTTGATGATGCCATTATCTACAAAAATAAAAATATATCAAATGAATATCATTTCTTGTTTATTTTCATTAGGGATATTTTATTAAAATTTCTCCTACTAAAATTTATGACCCCAAAGATCATACCTATTTAGTGATCCAAGATCCATATTTCACAAAGTAATTAGTCATATTTAGAGTTCATCTCACCAAATAATTATTTAGTTAGAGAATAATCTCAATAATAATAGTTATGATTCCTAGATAGTTTAATGTATAATTCTATATCTAAATCCATCATATTGATATAATCATCTCCATTCATATAGTATACTAACCGTTAGGGTTTCCCAAATAAGTGTATCCCAATGAAAATTCAAAGAAATATGATAACAAAAGACAATATAGGGAAACCTAACATTGGAAAGAAAATAACCAAATATGTCCCATTATCACCCATTATAATGACCCCTACATTACACACATTTTTGTTACTTCAAACTTGAAGCACCCTTATTACAACATATAACAAAACCATGAAAGGAGCGTATAGGTATAGTGTCTTTAGAAACTGGGAAACATTAACAACTAGTTCATAAATCATCTACACTATCTCCCTTTTATTTAATCATATCTAGAGTCTCTTTTGGAATATCGTACTTAAAACCCTTCTTCCTGGCCTGGGGAAAAGAAAACATACAAAAGGGTGAGCTCAAATTATCAGTAAGGGTAAAAAAAGAAATATCAATCCAATCATATTCATAAGAACATCACATTTATGAAATCTTAACCTGCAAAAGAGATCATAATTTCATAACATGGGATAAATGCTAGTAGTGAAATTTAATCCCAATAATCATAACATGAAACTTTGTGTCATACACACATAATCGTAGAGAATAATTTCTTAGTAGTCAAGACTCATTTCCATGACTATCGTAGTGGACAATGTCCATTTCTGAACCGAGTTCACTCCTCATTTCAGTCTTGTTTCACTAAACCGGATTAACCTTCCATTCCAGCCATGTCTATCTCATGAGATATAAATCATTAACCAATGCATTTGAGGGAGATATAGGTCCCACCCACATCATAATGAAACCATTCTTATGTGTGCCACAAAATCATAAATCATATAGCATAGCATAACCCATGTAATAAAAATGGGATTCTTAAACATCATGCCATAATAACATAATCCATATAAGATAAATGTACATTATAAAAATTATACCATCATAACATAATAAAATCAAAGTAAAAATATGGATAGAAACAGAACCTTATATTATCTTAGATAGAAAATAATTTTGATAATACACTTGTACTTCATTCTTGAGGAAAATATCCTTTCTACTTAAAAAACATTTTTCCATTCTTAATATGTCATATAATTTTACAATAAAAGAAGTTGATTAAAAATAAACTTGAAAAAATGTAAAGGAATCTTCATGTAAATAATTTTTTAAAATTCCATTCAGGCCGTATAAGTTAAAAAAACATTCTTCTCGTACATTGGCCGGAAAAGTCAAAGAGTACCTCATACTAAAAATGACAAAATATTTCGTTCATATCTTTTACTAAAAACTCACCAATGGATAAAATTGGATTTAAAAAATTTTAGGTGTATGGAAATAAAATTACCTATTGAGGAAACTTGTATGTGGATGATAAATATGCCCTAGTAAATTCTGAAGTATAATCAATCTCGGATAAAACTGAGATTGTAAGATTTTCCCTTACCTTAGGTCTGATTTTCTTTGTACGTGTCCGAACCTCCTGTATAATTATTTAAATAATGTTATTGTCTTATTCCAGAATCGTAATAATCGTTTTGATATCATATATGGTCATATTATTAGCTTTCTATTAGTATTATTTCATTGTTACTTGTCATTCAGATGTTTATTTCTTTTTGTTCTTATGCATGTTTCGTCGAATAAATTCTTATTCATATTTTTAGGTTATAGATACCTAATTTACAGAATGGTATTAGTGTAATATATGTCATCTCTATTCATTAAATTCATTTATATAATTATTAAGCATTAAAGATCATGTATAACGAGTCGCATCACATCGTGGAGACGGTATGTCGTACATATGCACGAGCGATGATATCATTCCCATGATCGTGGAATTTTATTTAAGTGTATGTATGCTATTTCAGAATAAATATCACTTTAATATAATCATATATAATTATTCTTTACACCATAATACCCATCCATGTATGGTGGTGGTGGAAAACAGATTACACCACAGCGTGGAGACGGTATTTCGTACGTACGCACGCACGGTGATTTCGTTTTCCGTAGGATGGATAGAAGGTGAAATAGTATTGTTTCATATTTATAATAGAATATCAGTATATGAGTGAAACTGATATTATTACTTCATAATGAAACAACAAAAGAAGAATAAGTAGAAGAAGAAATAATGTTGAAAGAATCGGTAACTGACAATACCTTTTCTTTGAAGTGGCTCTTCTTAACCGCCTCTTAGGGCACTAAAGATGGTATTTGAAGAATACCAAGACCTCTAGTATATTTATAGGTAATATGATAAGAAAAATGGGCAGGTTTTTGCCGATCATGACGGCTCAAAGTGGTGTAAGGAGCAGAGGGAAGAGGTGCCTTTTTATAAGGGAGGAGAGGGGCACCTTAGGAAAAACATAAAATATTATTTTCTAATAAAGTCATATTCGGTTTTTAATAGCTCCAAATTGATTTATTTAGAAAATAAGGTGGGTATTGGTAGAAATAATCTCAACCAGTAGATATTAGACAAGTTTAGGTTACTATTTTGACCTTATCATTTAGATTTAACTCTAAGTTAAATAATTTACCATTTACCGTGTCTTCTTGTTTTCTTACACAATATGTTTAATAAACTTACTATAACAAGACAAACAAACCCCAAGTGGTGAATTATTAATATATATTAAATTATATATGTTATTTGTCCAATTCTTATATTTTTGGAATAAAATAACAATTAAATATATAATATTTGTTTTAAAAACTATTTTATATCAATTTTGACACTATTTGGTAATTGATTTTTGTGAAAATCATAACAGCATTATTAGTTCGAAAAATGTTAATTAAATCAATACTAATATGTCATATTAACCAATAAAATTATTTTAATTCTTAAAAAGTCTCAAATTACATTTATTATAGTATTTATAATATCAATTATGTTAATATTTCCTTAACAAGGTAATTACTGCATCATCATTATGTCATATATAAATTAAATTATATAATGTATAAAAATTATAATTAAAATAATATTATGTTAGAAATAATTTTATCTTTCTAATGAATATTTATATTCTAATTTATCTTATTTATAACCCAATATTAAAATTGTTTTAGTTATTAAACATTGATTTTAACTATTTTAACTCTTCTTCAAATAAAATAATATTAAATCACTTACTCTAATCCAAGTATACCTAAATGGTAATATTTTATTCCTAAGGTTTTTTTGGTCTAATTAAACTTATCCAATAGAATTAGACATGTGTTAGGGTAATAATAATACCATTTTTACCCTTAATTACCCTATTTACTTTTAACTGTGGTAAATAAAAGTAAAATGTTAATATTCACGAAAAATTATTTTTATCTTATTGAACCACATTTTACTCCTTGATATTTATAGTGTCTCTCTGATTTTTTAAATTCTACTCATAGAATCAGTAAAATTATGTTTTATGTAAATTTTCAAACTTACCTAAGAGGTGGGTAAAAGATGATGAAAAGTTCAGTAAAATTTTATACATCAAAAATTATTATAAAATGACCCCAATGAATTAATTTGAACTTATATAGGTATTATGTATCAATTTTTACGTAAAATTAATTTAAATAAAAATAATAATTATTTAAATAAAAATTTTGTTTTTAAATAGTCACCTAGTGTTTTGACTATTCATAAAAAATTGAATGTTTTTAGAAAAATACCAAAAATTCTCCCTAGGCTAATTTCGATATTCCGAATCCAAAAATGAAGTCCATTTTGAAAGATACTATTTATAAAATTTCAGAAAGTGGGTATTACTATTCATAACTGCTAGTTTTAATAATATTTCAATTGCATATCGTTGTTTAGTGAATCTCTGTATTGTGTACAATGCAAGCTATCAAGGAAGGTCGCAATTGCGTGTAAAGAAAGCCGAGCTAGTGTTGTGTGTAGTGAAAGATTCCTTTGATTATGTATATAACATAAAAACAAAATATTTCTTATAAAAATCTCAGGTGTTACATTAAGTGAACTAGAAACATAGATGAGTTTAACATTACATTTGAATATAAAAATTGCAAAATTATTTTATTCAAGAGTAAATTTATTCCATCTAGAATAACCCTTTATATTAGTAGTATATAACTTCAAAGATTTATAATAATGTAAACAAAAATAAGGGTGATCTAAAATTATCTGTAAGAGTTACGTATAGAAGAAGAAATAATAAATCAATAGTCATAATCATTATAGAAAGGTTCATAAATGAACAATCATGCCACATAAAAATCTAGATCATGCATAATCATTATGGAATGTTAAATAACTAATACACATTCAATTTAAATAAATAAATTTAAAATTAAATGCATCTGTAGATAATGTCAAATAAAAACTCTCATGGATAATAATAATAACTGAATTCTCAATGAAGTCAATTCTTAATTATTGTATATCATGTTTGAGGAAAATGAAAACCTATACCAGCAAGACCTTTCACAGGATTGATTAATATTACTGATAGGAACCTAATTAATTTTTCCAACTTATTTTTCTCATGATAACATGTCGATGTATTGATGGGATATATAAATTATGGGGCCCACCTATCATTTTGAACCCAAATAATTCCTTATATATCGAATTATTTATTTAATTCATAGACAATGTGCCTTATCAAATGTTCGTATTATGAAAAGAATAAAGATTTATCATTATTTCCATGGATAATAAAATAACTATCAATGTAAAAAAACCTTATGTAAAAATGTTATATGGTTTAGTAAATAATCATATCCTTGATAAATAATCTTAATATTAAAGATAAATTTAATTGTTAATTGTCACATGAAAGTGAATAACTCAAATAGAGGTTAATAACTACAAAAACCATTCAAGGAAATGAATTATAATACTATACTTTCTAAAAATAATCATAATACATCAAGAGGAATAATAAGGATGGTATCATTATGATTTATACCCCTTACAGTAAGAATGAGGGTTGTTGTCTTTGATGAAATGAAAAAATATATCTTTAGAAAAAAATCTTATAATAAAATATCCTTTTCATTTTGAAAAACATTTTGAAAATTATTTTCAATGAATTTCAATTTTAAAAATAATTCTTTAATATTAACTTTATAAATTTTCAAATTAAACATCAAATAATTTTTGGTGGATAGTTCCATACATGTTAAAAAGAACATTACTTCTGTATTGTAAAATACTTAGAAAAGTTCCTTATTGAGACATCGATAAGAAGATTACTTTTAAAAAAATTTAAAAAATAGGAGTAAAATTTTATTTTAATAAATCATTTTAAAATAGATAAATAAAAAAATACAATTTTTTTATTAAACATGGTTTTATAAGAAAATATATTTATGACCTTAGAGAGAAATTATGTAAGATTTTACTGAAACATTTTATCAATATTTAAAGTACCAACGAGTTCAAAAATGGTACTATCACTTGAAAAATAACCTCAATTACCAGAGGATATGAAAAATAAGGTTTTTATTTAACAACGATCACATAATTTACATCAATATAAATCTAAGTGTAAACAATCCCAAATAAGATGAGATTCTGAAGTAAAGCCCTATAGAGGTCATAATGTTGAAGTGAGAATTAATCCAATAAATCAATTTTTTGTGTCAAAACCAAAGAAAAATTAAATAAGTATAAATAAAAAATTGTAGATTCAAAATTAATTACAGATTTAATATTATAATATTAACAACAAGGGGGAACTAATATAACCCAATAAAAGGAATTGAGTTATTAAATTAGTTACCACTTGGTATCTTTTAACTCTAATCACAATAGATGAAATAATTAATATTGAAACCTAAAATACCATTAATAATTAATTATTCATGATATTACATGTTAAGGGATAGTATATACATCATATAAAATAAATTAGTTTCATAACATTACAATATGCCTCAATGAAATGAAACTGATATAAAATCCATTACCTTACGCTCCCTTTTGGTTTAACACCATTTAACCTATGTTATAATGGTTTTAAACAAGTTATTATCTTATACCAAAACCATATTAATATTTTTTATCACATATGATCCTTTAATGACATATTATTACTCATTCATTAATAATCTGTCATTATTTTTGTCGTTTCGGGTAATAACCACTTTGTTTTTTGAGTATGTTTTGACTTTTATTTTTTTGTTCCGCTTACATAGATCATGATTCAATCATCTAAATAATGTAAAACATTACTAAAATATCATATACATTCAATATATTTTTATTTATTTTTATCTATAGTATTTTGTGATAGTAAATAAAATACATTGTTCATGGAGACGGTAGGTTGTACGTATGCATGAATGTTGCTTCCATTTTCTTGTCATATTAAAATAAAGAAACATAGATGATATATATTCATATCATCATTAAATTTATTTATATATTTCAAAAATATCACATATTTTTATTAATGTCTTCATTAATAAATTTCTTGTAATGGTTGGAATGAAACTCATCACTTCACGAGGCGGTAGTCCGCCGTACACACGAATGATGTTATCGTATTGCAAAAAAATGGAAAGCATAAAGGTAATTATTATAAAATAATTCTATAAGTATAAATAAATTATAAATATCTGATATATAATACATAAAATATAAATCTATAATTATTCAAAGTCTTGAAAGGTGGTAATGGAAGAACGAACGACATCGGTTCCCGAGGCGGTAGTCCGTCATACACACAAATGATGATTATATATCAAATTTGATGGAAGTTTGTGTAGTTAGTGGTCATAACATTAACATAACAACATCTAATTATAATTAAGATACTTAATTTATTATATAATCATGATATAATAATAATTTAAGGATATTGATATGGAAATAAAATCAAAATTCTTTTAAAAACCCATTACCTTTTCTTTGGGTATCCTTCTTAGGTTTTCACCAATTCCTTCCAATGATAGATTTATAGAAACAAATAATTCCTCCAGAATTTGGTTTGGGAAGTTAGGGAGATATTTGTTTAGGTATTTTCTGAAACAAATTGGTTAGTGCGGTGTGACGAATAAGTAGAGTGGGTGGTAAGTGAGAGAGAGGACGCACTTGGAATTTTTGAAAAGAAGTTAGTTTTACACAAGTTTTTACCAAAAAAGAGGCTTCCATAACACAAAAAAAATAGATCCAAGAGTTTTAATGGTCCAATTATGTCTTTAAAATTTGTATTGGACAAGTATAGGTTCATTTTTACAATTTAAATTCTAAGATTAACCACAATGTAAACTCGTTTTTTCCTTAATCGCTCTAATTAATTTTAAATAAATTAACTAATAATTATGGTAAAAAATTAAGATGACCTTATAAGACATTATAATTATTATTAGTACAAATATTGAATCTATTTTTTCAAATTTAAATATAATAAGGGGAAAATTAATTTAAAATTAATCTCATAGGCAATACAAGAAAGCATGTTATTAAAGTGAAAATGTTCAAATGTTTAAAAAGATATCTAAATTCAGTAAAAAATGATTTAAATCAACTAAATTGTATTAATAGATGTATTATTGATATAATGTGACTTTAAAACCAATTAAAGATATAATTTACCATTATAAATTATTTAGATTAAATGTCAGTTTTCAATTAAAACTCACTATTTTTCACTATTCATAAAAAAATGAAATTTCCTAGAAGAATACCCAAAATTCACCCTAAAATAATTTGTACATTATGATTTAAAAAATGAAGTTTATTTTTTCAAATAAAATGTATAATAGTTTCAAAAAAATTAAAATAAGTTGGCTATTAAAAAGGTGTGGAAACTACCTTTATAAAAATACAACTTTTTATGGGTAAAACTATAATTTTTCTTATCTTATTAATATAAAATATATTGGATAAATGTAAACATATTGTATTGAATATATATAATATAAATTTAATTTTTATCTCTCACTAATAGCTATTAATTTTATTTATTAAGACAAAATTACTTGGTGATTATAAAAATAGTTTTTCATAAAAACACATCCTTTATATTCAATGAGTTTTTATTTCCATTTATAATTAATTGTATACCAATGTATTCCTTATATAAAAATATGTGACCAATATTTTCCTAATTTATTTTATATTGTTATTTCCCACAATTCCGACTAATTGTTGATAACTATAATAATATTTTAAAAATAATAGTTATACTATTTGTTAAAACTCAATATTTCGTGTAACGTAAGCTATATAAGAAAGTCATTGTTGTGTTTAATTCAATCTTACTTAGTGTTGTGTGAATTTCGTTCTATATAATAGATTTAATTTATTTAAATAATTAAATATATTTTAAGGTCTTGAGATGTTATATTCCATTTTATTCTTGGTTTTTAAAGTCATATATAATATTAAATAAAAATTTATTATTTTATAATTTTTAGGGTGTTAAATTCTCCCCACCCTAAATAAATTACATCCTCAAAATTTTAAATGGATCTCAATAATATAGAGTTTGATATTTTCAAATTATTGTTTAAAAAACCCACATCATAAAAGGGTTAATAAAATACCCTCTTAATAAGAGAGAAAGGTAAGTTCAAAGTTAATTTGGAATAAAACATAACTAGGTTCCAAAGTATGAGAACATCAGTTGAAATTGATGATATAGACATGGAGGAAAAGCATAAATATTTATAAGTAATTATTGTGTTCATTTATGAAAATCAAGCTAATGATCAATGTAAAGTTGAGGGACCCAAAAATTTAAATCAAATAAGAGTGAAAAGGTTATTGATGTATTTAGAAATGATGGTTATATGATAGCATTTAATTTCCATATCATTCACCTAATGTTGATGAATTATTTTACTATCTAAAAATATGCTGAAAATTTACTTACTTGATATATTTATATAAACACAATTTTATCTCTTGATTTTGATTTGATAAATTTAAGTTTTATTCCCTTTATTAAAAAAATAAAAATCCATAAATGGTTTTTTATGCCTAAATCACTAAAATTAACTTTTAATGGATAGTATAATCCATAAAAGAGGATTTTATAACTTCCTCTAACTATTTTCTAAAACCAATATTGTAACAGCCCGAGATTTTATGAAAAATATTATTTTTAATTTTATTAATGTCTTGTGTTGTACGCTACACCAAAAGGATCTTTCACAACACGCATCCTTGACTTGCCTTGTATTACACGCAATCGCGACCTTCCTCGATAGCAATAACGAGTTTCACTAAACAGCAATATGCTATCAAAATATTATTAAAACTAGCCGTTATGAATAGTAATAACCACTTTTTGAAATTTTTTAAATTTTATTTTTCAAAATGGACTTTATTTTTGGATTCGTTGTATCGAATTTAGCCTAAGGTGAAATTTTGGTAATTTTCGGATAACTTTCATTTTCTGATGAATAGTGAAAATTACTAAATTTTAATTAAATACATCTTTTTTAATCGAAATAATTAATAGTGATAAATTATTAATTTGAGTGGTTTTAAAGTATATTGAGAATATATTTTTACAATTCAATACAATGTTGGTCATTTGATGTAATATCACATTTACACCAGACATAAACAAGTGTTAATCTTTTGATAATTATTATCTCTTAAAAACACGTTATTTGTTGTGACATCAGAAATTAATTATAAAAATAATTAATGAAACTTATATGTTGAGAATTTTGTAAAATAGAAATCATTTTTGAATTCGGAATATCAATTATAGCTTAGGGTGAAATTTTGTCATTTTTCTGAAAAACTTCAATTTTTGATGAATAGTGAAACTACTAAGTTGTAGTTAAAAAATTAATTTCTCCATAAATCATAATTTTACCACTTCTGTGAATGTAATTTCAAAAATACGAGAGACATGATTGATGTTAGTAAGTAAAATGTGGTTCAATGAGATGAAAATAATTTTTGGTGAATAGTAACTTTTTACATTTATTTACCACGGTTAAAAGTAAATAGGGTAATAAAGGGTAAAAATGATATTAATATTACCCTAAAAAATGTCCTAATCCTATTGGGAAAGTGTATCTCGACCAAAAACAACCTTAAGTGTAATATATTATCATTTAGGCCCACTTGGATTAGATTAGGACATTTATTATTATTTAATTCAAAGAAGAGTTAAAAGAGTTAAAATCAAAGTTTATTTACTACAACATTTTTAATATAGGGTTATACATAATATAATTTCGACTATAAATATTCATTAGAAAGCTAAAAAAATTTAATAAATAATGGTATTTTATTTGTAATTTTTATACTTTAAATAATTTAATTTATTTATGACACAACGATGATGCAGTAATTACCTTTTTAAGAAAATATTAACATAATTGATGTTATAAATGCCCAAATAAATGTAATTTGAGACTTTTTATGACTTACACTAATTTTATAGGTTAATATGACATGTTATTTTCGATTTAAGAAACTTGGTTCGAACTTATCATTCTGTTAGAAATTTCATAAAAATCATGTACCAAATAGTGTCAAAATTTACATAAATTAGTTTTTAAAACAAATATTATATTATTAATTGTTATTTAATTCCTAAAAATCTATTGTTCGGACAAATGGCATAGATAACGATTTATATATTAATAATAAAAAACTTGGGGTTCGTTTGGCTTGTTATGGTATGTTTATTAACCATATAGTGTAAGAAAACAAAAACACACGGTAAAAGTTAAATTATTTAACTTAGAGTTAAATCTAATTGATATGGTTAAAATAATACCATAAACTTGTATAAATCCTATGGAATGAGATGATTTCGACCCAGCCCCACCTTAGCCTCTAAATAAATCATTTTGGAGCTATTTAAAACCTAATTTGGCTTTATAATAAAATAATATTTTTAGTTATTCCAAAGGTGCCCCTCTCCTCCCTTATAAAAGGGCACCTCCTCCCTCTCTTCCTCACACAACTTTGAGACTTCATGCTCGGCAAACCCCTTCCAAAATCATTTCTCCACTTCCCTAGTATCATCCTAGAGGTCCTGTTCTTCTTCAAAGACCATCCTTTGTTATTTAAGTGGAGGTTAAGAAAAGGCGCGTCAAAAACAGGTAATATCCATTACCGATCTTTTTCAATTTCTTTCTTCTTCGACTTCTTCTTCTATAGTTGTTTCATGATAAAGTAATAACATCAGTATTTCTTATATACTGATATGTTATTATAAATATGCAACAACTCTAATTAACCTTCTATCCATCCTACGAAAAAAGGAAATCACCGCGCGTGCGTACGTACGGAATACCGTCTCCACGTCGTGCTGTAATCTATTTTCCGCCACCACCTTAATTGGATGGGTATAATGGTGTAATGAGTAACTATATATGATTATTATAAAATGATATTGATACTGAAATAGTATACATACACTTAAACACAATTCCACGACCATGGGAACGATATCATCGCTCGTGCGTACGTACGGACTACCGTCTCCACGACGCGATGAGATTCATTCTCAATGATTAACCATTCATGAATGATTATAAAGTATATATAATAATTACTAATGAAATATATTACATAATAATGATACTGGATTTATGTATATTTATATGTATGTCATCTACTTAATTCCATTCAATTCAATAAGGAAACGAAAACAGCGTTCATGGGTACGTACGGACTACCGTCTACATGAAAGGTGTATTTCTTTCCATTTAATGATTTATTATATATATGTATATTCTGAATATATATATATATATATTATGTTTTATATTCTTGAATTAAGTAATCATGATCTAAGTAATCATATGAATAATTACAATTCAAAACACGGACGACAAATGAAACAATTTTACCCAAAACGCTCTTTAACATGGAATTTACAAAAGAATGGGTAATAAAAAGTCATAAGTGAACCATATATGATATCATAACAAAGAATATGATTCTGTAATAAGTCAATGACATTATTTAAATAATTATACAGGAGGTTCAGACACTTACGAAGCAAATTGGACCTAAGGTAAGGGAAAATATCACAATCTCATTTTTATCCGAGATTGTTTTTACTTTGGCATTTACTGGGGTGTATTTTATCATCCACATCCATGTTTCCTCAATATGTAATATTATTTCCATCCACCTACAATTTTTTAAATCCCATTTTACCCTTCGGTGAATTTTAGTAGAAGATAAGAAAGGAATCTTTTGTCGTTTTTCGTACGAGGTACTTTTTGACTTTTCCGACAAAAGTACAAAGAATGTTTTTTTAACTTATACGGCATGAATGGATTTTTAAAACATTATTTCCAATAAGCATACTTTACAAGTTTTCAAGTTTATTTTTAATCAACTTCTTTTATTTTAAATTCGTATGACATGTTATGAAAGGAAAAATGTTTTTGAAGTAGAAAGGATATTTTCCTCAAGAATGGAGTTCAAGTGTTTTATAAAAATTATTTTCCATCTAAGATAATAAATGGTTCTGTTTTTTTCACTATTATTACATTGATTGGATCATGTTTTGATGGAATTATTTTTATGAATTCCTTTATCTTATATGAATTGTTTTATGATGTCATGATGTTTAAGATTCCCATTTGTTTTACATGGGTTATGCAATGATGTATGATTTATGATTTTGTGGCACACATAATAATGGTATCATTATGAGATGGGTGGGACCTATATCTCCCTCCAATGCATTGGGTAAAGATTTTATATCTCATGAGATAGACATGGCTGAAACGGTAGGTTATACCAGTTCAGTGAAGCAGGACTGGAACGAGGGTGACTCGGTTCAGAAAGGGACTTTGTCCACTAAGATAGTCTTGGCAATGAGTCTTGACTAACAAGAAATGATTCTCTATGATTAAGTGAGTATGCCACAAAGTTTCATGTTTTAAGTTATGATTATTGTGATTACATTTCACTGCCATGATTTATCCCATGTTATGAAATTATGATCTCTTTTACAGGTTAAGATTTCCAAAAGTTATGTTCTTATGTATATGATGTGATTGATATTTCTTTTGTTTACCCTTACTGAGCATTTGAGCTCACCCTTTTATGTTTTCTTTTCCCCAGGATATAAAAGAAGGTTTTAGGTATAAAAACAAGGAAGATCTTTATGGGAGATGTTGAAGATCTTTCACCAGGATTAGAAGATCATATTCCGAGTTTCCAAAGACACTAAACTATTACGATCCTTGTGTGTGTGTTTTTGTTATGCACTATGTATTCCGCAAAAGTAATGTAATGTCCATGTACGTCAGGCTTCGGGTCTCTACAGTTGGTATCAGAGGAAAAGTTTAGCCAACCCTGGGAAACTAGGATGCGAAAACGTTAGTGAGATCGCTAGAGATATTTCTAAGGTATGGCTAGGGATGTCCCTAAGGTTAAGTATACATATAGGTTATAGTACTAGAACTACGCTAACGATCATAGAATTAAACCTAAGATGTTAGATATTGAAGGTACTTCCCCTTTATTATGTTGTTTTCCCTAGAATGATTTTTGCCTCTCACACTATTCTTTTTGGGTTTTAGACGATGGCTGGAACACGAAGGAACCGTGTTGATCAATGCAATGGACAATGCAATGATTGTCCTCCTGAACAAACAAATGTTATGGGAGATGGAGTGCAAAATATTATTGCTATATTTACACAAGCTATGAATCATTCTGGACATACAAATGATCAGAGAAGGGAACAATATTCTATTGAGTCCTTCATGAGGCAACGTCCACCTTCTTTCAGTGGGTCTTCTGATCCACTTGTTTCTGAATAATGGATCAGTACTACTGAAAAGATATTTTCAATTCTTCAATGTTCTGAACATGTTAATGTCATCTTAGCAGTATATCGTTTGGAAGGTGAAACTGATCAATGGTGGAATCTTATCAAGAATATGAGGCCAAGAGATGAAATTGAGTCCATGGAATGGGGCGAGTTCAAGAACTTGTTTTTCAGTATGTACTTCCCTCGTATTCTTCGAACAAAGATGGAAAAGGAGTTTCTTGAGCTGAAGCAGAAGGATGATGAATCTGTTGGTATATACGAAGAACATTTTACAAGACTTGCAAGGTATGCATCTGGCATTATCATCCAACATGAAAGTAAAGTTGATAGATTTTTCAGTGGCTTAAAAACATGTCTTCTAAGGGCATTAGCTATAAGAGACTTCAGTAGCTATGAAGAAATTGTGCGTTGTGCTATCAAGGTAGAAATGGAAGTTGGTGTTATATATTCATCTCATGGTTTTAACAAGAAATGAAAGATGGAGTTCAAGGAGAAATCTCAGAATAATGGTGAAAAGAAGATGAATGTTTCCTTATGCACAAAGTGTGGAAAGAAGCATGGTGGAGATTGTCTTAAAGGCACTAGAAAATGTTTTAAGTGTGGAAAAGAACGTCATCGAGTAGCTGATTGTCGATGTAATGGAAAAAGGGTTTCTAATGATGTGAATAAAGCAAACACTGCAAAGAACGCACAACCAACACTTCAATGCTTCAAGTGCAAGGAAATGGGGCATTATGCTAATAAATGCCCTAATCCAAGGGTTAGTGATGATCGACATGAGCAACCGCTTAAGGAAAAGGACAAAGGGAAGTCACATGCGATCACTATTGGCGATGTTGACTATGACAACGATGTGGTCGAATGATTAAGTGTTTATGTAATGGGATTCCAAAATAATATTGTATCATGGAGTATTGGAATATTTATGTATTGGTCAAATGTGGTATTCAAAGTAATTGAGATATTTTTGGAAATAAGATGATATGCGCCTAATGAAGGGAAAACGAGAAAATGAAATGTTTAACAGTATTCATGAGCTGATGATTGATATAAGGACTAAGTGATATCATGGTTTGAGTATATAGAATTTTGAGGATTTTGGTATGTGGAAAGTGTTAACTTCTAACTGCATTCATGTTTTCACTAAGGTATTCAAGAGAATACATGATTAAGGACTTTGAATGTTTGGAATGTGACCAACAAAACATATCTTATGATATATGGGTATCGATGATGGTGTTAAATCTCTGGTAATCGTTTTCACTATGTTATGAGAGTGGACCTCAGTATTATGGATAAGCCTAAAGATTGGAATGGATTATGTTGGACATAAGTTAGTATTGTTTAAGGATAGAAGTTTTTTCCGATATTATTGATGGGATGTTATAGTAATATAGTTTTAGAAAAAGGAAAACCTGCAGGACGGGCGACAGCCCATCGCGTCGGACAAGGCTGTGGGAATCAAACCCACAACCGAAGTGCGACTGGCCTTTATCGCCTACCACTGGCCTACAGGAAGTCCTGTTTAGTAGAAACTAGTTTTATTATATTAAGCAGTATGATATATGAAGTATAAGTCCATTTTAGGAACCATATATGATTAATCTCACTATAGATCGACTTATGTATATTATTTTTGCTAACCTTTTGTTTGAGACAGATGGAATAACCTGTCATTCTATCACATGATCTGCTAACACTTCACGAATATCAAATTCAACTTCATTTATTTAAGAGATGAAGTGGAAATTGTTCAAGGCACGAACAACAGTGAAATTGTACGAAAATAAAGTAAGTATTTATTCTAATTAAAATTTTCAACTTTAGGGAAATGATATTGAAAACCAGAAAAATGTTGTCCTAGTGCTCTTATATATGATTAATCAGATGGTACCTTAGATCGTCGCAAATTTATGGTTTTGTGATTGCTGGCTTTTACATAGCCATGTTCTCTACCACTCTCCATCAGAACTTGATGGTTAGATTTCTCTTCCATATCCATATTTTCACCTATGTGGAAACCCAGTGATTAGTTTATTTGGGTAACCGTTACATTTCATACTTTTGTTTTTAAATATTTGTGTTGATATTCTTTTTTACGATGTGGGTTTCTATTAAAGAAACTTTCAAATAGTAAACCATTTATAACCCCCGACGAATTTCAAGGGGGAAATTCATTTTAAAGGGGGTAGAATTTAACAGCCCGAGATTTTATGAAAAATATTCTTTTTAATTTTATTAATGTCTTGTGTTGTATGCTACACCAAAAGGAGCTTGCACAACATACATCCTTGACTTTCCTTGTATTACACGCAATCGCGACCTTCCTTGATAGCAATAACGAGTTTCACTAAACAGCAATATGCTATTAAAATATTATTAAAACTAGCCGTTATGAATATTAATAACCACTTTTTGAAATTTTGTAAATTTTATTTTTCAAAATGGACTTTATTTTTGGATTTGTAGTATCGAATTTAGCCTAAGGTGAAATTTTGGTAATTTTCGGATAAATTTCATTTTCTGATGAATATTGAAAATTACTAAATTTTAATTAAAAACAACTTTTTTAATCAAAATAATTAATAGTGATAAATTATTAATTTGAGTGGTTTTAAAGTATATTTAGAATATATTTTTACAATTCAGTACAATGTGGGTCATTTGATGTAATTTCACATTTACAGCAGACATAAACAAGTGTTAATCTTTTGATAGTTATTATCTCTTAAAAACACGCTATTTGTTGTGACAGTGGAAATTAATTATAAAATTAATTAATGCAACTTATATGTTGGGAATTTAGTAAAATAGAAATCATTTTTGAATTCAGAATATCAATTATATCTTAGGGTGAAATTTTGGCATTTTTCTAAAAAACTTTAATTTTTGATGAATAGTGAAACTACTAAGTGGTAGTTAAAAAAATTAATTTCTTCATAAATCATAATTTTACCGCTTCTGTGAATATAATTTCAAAAATCCGAGAGACACGGTTGATGTCATTAAGTAAAATGTGGTTCAATGAGATGAAAATAATTTTTGGTGAATAGTAACTTTTTTACTTTTATTTACCACGGTTAAAAGTAAATAGGGTAATAAAGGGTAAAAATGATATTAATATTACCCTAACACATGTACTAATCCTATTGTACAAGTGTATCTCGACCCAAAACAACATTAAGTGTAATATATTATCATTTAGGCCAACTTGGATTAGATTAGGACATTTATTATTATTTAATTCAAAGAAGAGTTAAAATCAAAGTTTATTTACTAAAACATTTTTAATATAGGGTTATACATAATATAATTTCGATTATAAATATACAATATAAAGATAAAAAGCTTTCCTACATAATGGTATTTTATTTGTAATTTTTTATACTTTAAATAATTTAATTTATTTATGACACAACGATGATGCAGTAATTACCTTTTTAAGAAAATATTAACATAATTGATGTTATAAATGCAAAAATAAATGTAATTTCAGAATTTTTTTGACTTACAATAATTTTCTAGGTTAATATGACATGTTATTGTTGATTTAAGAAACTTGGTTCGAACTTATCATTCTGTTGGAAATTTCATAAAAATCATGTACCAAATAGTGTCAAAATTGACATAAATTAGTTTTTAAAACAAATATTATATTATTAATTGTTATTTAATTCCTAAAAATATAAGGATCGTCCAAATGACTTAGATAAGGATATATATATTAATAATAAACAACTTGTAGTTCGTTTGGCTTGTTATGGTAAGTTTATTAACCATATAGTGTAAGAAAACAAAAAGACTCGGTAAAAGATAAATTATTTAAATTAGAGTTAAATCTAATTGATAAGGTTAAAATAATAACCTAAACTTGTCTAAATCCTATTGGATGACAGTATTTCGACCCATCCCCACCTTATCCTCGAAATAAATCAATTTGGATCTATTTAAAACCGAATTTGGCTTTATAATAAAATAATATATTTTGTTATTCCAAAGGTGCCCCTCTCCTCCCTTATAAAAGGGAACCTCCTCCCTCTCTTCCTCACACAACATTGAGCCTTCAAGCTCGGCCAACCCCTGCCAAAAACTCTTCTCCACTTCCCTAGTATCATCCTAGAGGTCCTGGTATTCTTCAAATACCATCTTTAGTTCTTTAAGTGGAGGTTAAGAAAAGGCGCGTCAAAAAGAGGTAATATCCATTACCGATCTTTTTCAATTTCTTTCTTCATCAACTTCTTCTTCTTTAGTTGTTTCATGATAAAGTAATAACATAAGTATTTCTTATATACTGATATGTTATTATAAATATGAAACAACTCTAATTAACCTTCTATCCATCCTACGGAAAAAGGAAATCACCGCGTGTGCGTACGTACGGAATACCGTCTCCACGCCGTGGTGTAATCTATTTTCCACCACCACCGTAATTGGATGGGTATAATGATGTAATGAGTAACTATATATGATTATTATAAAATGATATTGATACTGAAATAGTATACATACACTTCAACACAATTCCATGACCATGGGAACGATATCATCGCTCGTGCGTACGTACGGACTACCGTCTCCACGACGCGATGAGATTCATTCTCAATGATTAACCATTAATGAGTGATTATAAAGTATATATAATAAGTACTAATGAAATATATGACATAATAATCATACTGGATTTATGTATATTTATATGTATGTCATCTACTTAATTCCATTCAATTCAATAAGGAAACGAAAACAGCGTTCATACGTACGTACGGACTACCGTCTCCACGAACGGTGTATTTCTTTCCATTTACTGATTTATTTTATATATGTATATTATTAATATATATATATATAAATCATGTTTTATATTCTGAAATTAAGTAATAATGATCTAAGTAATCATATGAATAATTACAAGTCAAAACATGGACGACAAATGAAACAATTTTACCCAAAACGCTCTTTAACATCGAATTTACAAAACAATGGGTAATAAAAAGTCATAAGTGAACCATATATGATATCATAACAATGAATATGATTCTGTAATAAGTCAATGAAATTATTTAAATCATTATACAAGAGGTTCGGACACGTACTAAGCAAATGGGACCTAAGGTAAGGGAAAATATCACAAGCTCATTTTTATCCGAGATTGTTTTTACTTTGGCATTTACTGGGGTGTATTTTATCATCCACATCCATGTTTCCTCAATATGTAATATTATTTCCATCCACCTACAATTGTTTAAATCCAATTTTACCCTTCAGTGAATTTTAGTAGAAGATAAGAAAGGAATCTTTTTTCGTTTTTCGTACGAGGTACTTTTTGACTTTTCTGACAAAAGTACAAAGAATGTTTTTTTAACTTATACGGCATGAATGGATTTTTAAAACATTATTTCCAAGAGGCTTACTTTACAAGTTTTCAAGTTTATTTTTAATCAACTTCTTTTATTTTAAAGTCGTATGAAATGTTATGAATGGAGAAATGTTTTTGAAGTAGAAAGGATATTTTCCTCAAGATTGGAGTTCAAGTGTTTTATCAAAATTATTTTCCATCTAAGATAATAAAGGGTTCTGTTTTTATCCCTATTATTACATTGATTTGATCATGTTGTGATGGAATTATTTTTATGAATTCCTTTATATTATATGAATTGTTTTATGATGTCATGATGTTTAAGAATCCCATTTGTATTACATGGGTTATGCAATGATGTATGATTTATGATTTTGTGGCACACATAAGAATGGTATCATTATGAGATGGGTGGGACCTATATCTCTCTCCAATGCATTGGGTAAAGATTTTATATCTCATGAGATAGACATGGCTGGAACAGAAGGTTATACTGGTTCAGTGAAACAGGACTGGAACGAGGGTGACTCGGTTAAGAAAGGGACTTTGTCCACTAAGAGAGTCTTGGAAATGAGTCTTGACTAACAAGAAATGATTCTATATTATTATGTATGTGTGATAAAAAGTTTCATGTTTTAAGTTATGATTATTGTGATTACATTTCACTGCCATGATTTATCCCATGTTATGAAATTATGATCTCTTTTACAGGTTAAGATTTCCAAAAGTTATGTTCTTATGTATATGATGTGATTGATATTTCTTTTGTTTACCCTTACTGAGCATTTGAGCTCAGCCTTTTATGTTTTCTTTTCCCCAGGATATAAAGAAAGGTTTTAGGTTTAAAAAAATAAGATCTTTATGGGAGATGTTGAAGATCTTTCACCAGGATTAGAAGATCATATTCCGAGTTTCCAAAGACACTAAACTATTACGATCCTTGTGTGTGTGTTTTTGTTATGTACTAAGTATTCTGCAAAATTAATGTAATGTCCATGTACGTTAGGCTTCGGGTCTCTATAGTTGGTATTAGAGGAAAAGTTTAGTCAACCTTTGGAAACTAGGATGCGAAAACGTTAGTGAGATCCCTAGAGAAATTTCTAAGGTATGCCTAGGGATGTCCCTAAGGTTAAGTATAAATATAGGTTATAGTACTAGAACTATGCTAACGATCATAGAATTAAACCTAAGATGTTATATATTGAAGGTACTTCCCCTTTATTATGTTGTTTTCCATAGAATGATTTTTTCCTCTCACGCTATTCTTTTTGGGTTTTAGACGATGGCTAGAACTCGAAGGAACCGTGTTGGTCAATGCAATGGACAATGCAATGATTGTCCTCCTGAACAAACAAATGTTATGGGAGATGGGGTGCAAAACCTTATTTCTATACTAACACAAGCTATGAATCATTCTGGACTTCCAAATGAGAAGAGAAGGGAACAATATTCTATTGAGTCCTTCATGAGGCAACGTCCACCTTCTTTCAGTGGGTCTTCTGATCCACTTGTTTCTGAACAATGGATCAGTACTAATGAAAAGATATTTTCAGTTCTTCAATGTTCTGAACATGTTAAAGTCATCTTAGCAGTATATTGTTTCGAAGGTGAAGCTGATCAATGGTGGAATCTTATCAAGAATACGAGGCCAAGAGATGAAATTGAGTCCATGGAATGGGACGAGTTCAAGAACTTGTTTTTCAGTAAGTACTTCCTTATTATTCTTCAAACAATGATGGAAAAGGAGTTTCTTGAGCTGAAGCAGAAGGATGATGAATCTGTTGGTATATACGAAGAAAATTTTACAAGACTTGCAAGGTATGCATCTGCCATTATCATCCAACCTGAAAGTAAAGTTGATCTATTTTTCAGTGGCTTAAAACCAAGTCTTCGAAGGGCATTAGCTATAAGAGACTTCAGTAGCTATGAAGAAATTGTGCGTTGTGCTATCAAGGTAGAAATGGAAGTTGGTGTCACATATCCATCGCATGGTTTTGACAAGAAACGAAAGATGGAGTTCAAGGAGAAATCTCAGAATAATGGTGAAAAGAAGATGAATGTTTCCATATGCACAAAGTGTGGAAAGAAGCATGGTGGAGATTGTCTTAAAGAGACTAGAAAATGTTTTAAGTGTGGAAAATAAGGTCATCGAGCAGCTGACTGTCGATGTAATGGAAAAAGTGTTTCTAATGATTTGAATAAAGCAAACACTGCAGAGAACACACAACCAACACTTCAATGCTTCAAGTGCAAGGAAATGGGGCATTATTCTAATGAATGCCCTAATCCATGGGTTAGTGATGATCGACATGAGCAACTGCTTAAGGCAAAGGACAAAGAGAAGTCACATGCGATCACTATTGGTGATGTTGAATATGACAACGATGTGGTGGAATGAATAAGTGTTTTTGTAATGGGATTCCAAAATAATATTGTATCATGGAGTATTGGAATATTTATGTATTGGTCTAATTTGGTATTCAAAGTAATTGAGATATTTTGGGAAATAAGATGATATGCGCATAATGAAGGGAAAACGAGAAAATGAAATGTTTAACAGTATTCATGAGCTCATGATTGATATAATGACTAAGTGATATCATGGTTTGAGTATATAGAATTTTGAGGATTTTGGTATGTGGAATGTGTTAACTTTTAACTGAATTCATGTTTTCACTAAGGTATTAAATAGAATACATTATTAAGGACTTTGAATGTTTGGAATGTGACCAACAAAACATATCTTATGATATATGGGGATCGACGATGGTGTTAAATCTCTGGTAATCATTTTCACTATGTTATGAGAGTGGACTGCAGTATTATGGATAAGCCTAATGATTGGAATGGATTATGTTGGACATAAGTTAGTATTTTTTAAGGATAGAAGTTTTTTTCGATATTATTGATGGGATGTTATAGTAATATAGTTTTAGAAAAAGGAAAACCTGCAGGACGGGCGACAGCCCATCGCGTCGGACAAGGCTGTGGGAATCGAACCCACAACCGAAGTGCGACTAGCCTTTATCGCCTACCACTGGCCTACAGGAAGTCCCTGTTTAGTAGAAACTAGTTTTATTATATTAAGCAGTATGATATATGAAGTATAAGTCCATTTTAGGAACCATATATGATTAATCTCACTATAGATCGACTTATGTATATAATTTTTGCTACACTTTTGTTTGAGACAGATGGAATAACCCGTCATTCAATAACATGATCTGCTAACACTTCACGAATAACAAATTCAACTTCATTTATTTAATAGATGAAGTGTAAATTGGTCAAGGCACGAACAACAGTGAGATTGTACCAAAATAAAGTAAGTATTTATTCTAATTCAAATTTTCAACTTTAGGGAAATGATCTTGAAAACCAAAAAAATGTTGTCCTAGTGCTCTTATATCTGATTAATCAGATAGTACCTTAGATCATCACAAATTTATGGATTTGTGATTGCTAGATTTTCCATATCCATGTTCTCTACCACTCTCCATCAGAACATGATGGTTAAATTTCTCTTCTATATCCATATTTTCACCTATGTGGAAACCCGGTGATTAGTTTATTTGGGTAACCATTACGTTTCATACTTTTGTTTTTAAATATTGGTGTTGATATTCCTTTTTACGATGTGGGTTTCTATTAAAGAAACTTTCAAATAGTAAACCATTTATAACCCCGACGAATTTCGAGGGCGAAATTCATTTTAAGGGGGGTAGAATGTAACAACCTGAGATTTTATGAAAAATATTCTTTTTAATTTTATTAATGTATTGTGTTGTACGCTACACCAAAAGGATCTTTCACAACACGCATCCTTGACTTGCCTTGTATTACACGTACTCGCGACCTTCCTCGATAGCAATAACGAGTTTCACTAAACAGCAATATGCTATTAAAATATTATTAAAACTAGCCGTTATGAATAGTAATAACCACTTTTTGAAATCTTGTAAATTTTATTTTTCAAAATGGGCTTTATTTTTGGATTCGTAGTATCGAATTTAGCCTAAGGTGAAATTTTGGTAATTTTCAGATAACTTTCATGTTCTGATGAATAATGAAAATTACTAAATTTTAATTAAAAACAACTTTTTTAATCAAAATAATTAATAGTGATAAATTATTAATTTGAGTTTTTTTAAAATATATTTATAATATATTTTTACAATTCAATACAATGTTGGTCATTTGATGTAATTTCACATTTACACCAGACATAAACAAGTGTTAATCTTTTGATAGTTATTATCTCTTAAAAACACGCTATTTGTTGTGACAGTGGAAATTAATTATAAAATTAATTAATGCAACTTATATGTTTGGAATTTTGTAAAATAGAAATCATTTTTGAATTCGGAATATCAATTATAGCTTAGGGTGAAATTTTGGCATTTTTCTGAAAAACTTCAATTTTTGATGAATAGTGAAACTACTAAGTGGTAGTTAAAAAAATTAATTTCTTCATAAATCTTAATTTTACCGCTTCTGTGAATAGAATTTCAAAAATCCTAGAGAAACAGTTGATGTCAGTAAGTAAAATGTGGTTCAATGAGATGAAAATAATTTTTGGTGAATAGTAACTGTTTACTTGTATTTACCACAGTTAAAAGTAAAAAGGGTAATAAAGGGTAAAAATGATATTAATATTACCCTAATACATGTCCTAATCCTATTGGACAAGATTATCTCTACCAAAAACAACCTTAAGTGTAATATATTATCATTTAGGCCCACTTGGATTAGATTAGGACATTTATTATTATTTAATTCAAAGAAGAGTTAAAAGAGTTAAAATCAATGTTTTTTTACTAAAACATTTTTAATATAGGGTTATACATAATATAATTTCGAATATAAATATTCATTATAAAGCTAAAAATAATTCCTACATAATTGTATTTTATTTGTAATTTTTATACTTTAAATAATTTAATTTATTTATGACACAATGATGATGCAGTAATTACCTTTTTAAGAAAATATTAACATAATTGATGTTATAAATGCCCAAATAAATTCAATTTGAGACTTTTTATGACTTAAACTAATTTTATAGGTTAATATGACATGTTATTGTTGATTTAAGAAACTTGTTTAGAACTTATCATTCTGTTAGAAATTTCATAAAAATCATGTACCAAATAGTGTCAAAATTGACATAAATTAGTTTTTAAAACAAATATTATATTATTAATTGTTATTTAATTCCTAAAAATATAACGTTCGGCCAAATGACTTAGATAAGGATATATATATTAATAATAAACAACTTGGGGTTCATTTTAATTTTTATGGTAAGTTTATTAACCATATAGTGTAAGAAAACAAAAAGACACGGTAAAAGTTAAATTATTTAACTTGGAGTTAAATCTAAATGATATGGTTAAATTAATAACCTAAACTTGTCTAAATGATATTGGATGGGAGGATTTCGACCCATCCCCACCTTATCCTCGAAATAAATCAATTTGGAGCTATTTAAAACCGAATTTGGCTTTATAATAAAATAATATTTTTAGTTATTCCAAAGGTTCCCCTCTCCTTCCTTATAAAAGGGCACCTCCTACCTCTCTTCCTCAAACAACATTGAGCCTTCAAGCTCGGAAAACCACTGTCAAAATCTCTTCTCCACTTCCCTAGTATCATCCTAGAGGTCCTGGTCTTCTTCAAAGACCATCCTTAGTTCTTTAAGTGGAGGTTAAGAAAAGGTGCGTCAAAAAGAGGTAATATCCATTACCGTTCTTTTTCAATTTCTTTATTCTTCAACTTATTCTTCTTCAGTTGTTTCATGATAATGTAATAACATCAGTATTTCTTATATACTGATATGTTATTATAAATATGAAAGAACTCTAATTAACCTTCTATCCATCCTACGGAAAAAGGAAATCACCCCGCGTGCGTACGTACGGAATACCGTCTCCACGCCGTGGTGTAATCTATTTTCCGCCACCACCTTAATTGGATGGGTATAATGGTGTAATGAGTAACTATATATGATTATTATAAAATGATATTGATACTTAAATAGTATACATACACTTCAACACAATTCCACGACCATGGGAATGATATCATCGCTCGTGCGTACGTACGGACTACTGTCTCCACAACATGATGAGATTCATTATCAATGATTAACCATTCATGAATGATTATAAAGTATATATAATAAGTACTAATTAAATATATAACATAATAATGAAACTGGATTTATGTATATTTATATGTATGTCATCTACTTAATTCCATTCAATTCAATAAATAAACGAAAACAGCGTTCATGTGTACGTACGGACTACCATCTCCATGAACGGTGTATTTCTTTCCATTTACTAATTTATTATATATATGTATATTCTGAATATATATATATATATATATAAATCATGTTTTATATTCTGGAATTAAGTATTCATGATCTAAGTAATCATATGAATAATTACAAGTCAAAACACGGACGACAAATGAAACAATTTTACCCAAAACGCTCTTTAACATGGAATTTACAAAAGAACGGGTAATACAAAGTCATAAGTGAACCATATATGATATCATAACAATTAATATGATTCTTTAATAAGTCAATGACATTATTTAAATCATTATACAGGAGGTTTGGACAATTACGAAGCAAATTGGACCTAAGGTAAGGGAAAATATCACAATCTCATTTTTATCCAAGATTGTTTTTACTTTGGCATTTACTGGGGTGTATTTTATCATCCACATCCATGTTTCCTCAATATATAATATTATTTCCATCCACCTACAATTGTTTAAATCCAATTTTACCCTTCGGTTAATTTTAGTAAAAGATAAGAACGGAATCTTTTGTCGTTTTCCTTATGAGGTACTTTTTGAATTTTCGGACAAAAATACAAAGAATGTTTTCTTAACTTATACGGCATGAATGGATTTTTAAAACATTATTTCAAAGAAGCTTCCTTTACAAGTTTTCAAGTTTGTTTTTAATCAACTTCTTTTATTTTAAAGTCGTATGACATGTTATTAAAGGAAAAATGTTTTTGAAGTAGAAAGGATATTTTCCTCAAGAATGGAGTTCAAGTGTTTTATCAAAATTATTTTCCATCTAAGATAATAAAGGGTTCTGTTTTTATCCCTATTATTACATTGATTTGATCATGTTGTGATGGAAATATTTTTATGAATTCCTTTATCTTATATGAATTGTTTTATGATGTCATGATGTTTAAGATTCCCATTTGTATTACATGGGTTATGCAATGATGTATGATTTATGATTTTCTGGCACACATAAGAATGGTATCATTATGAGATGGGTGGGACCTATATCTCCCTCCAATGCATTCGGTAAAGATTTTATATCTCATGAGATAGACATGGCTGGAACGGTAGGTTTTACAGGTTCAGTGAAATAGGACTGGAACGAGGGTGACTCGGTTCAGAAAGGGACTTTGTCCACTAAGATAGTCTTGGCAATGAGTCTTGACTAAAAATAAATGATTCTCTATGATTATGTGTGTATGCCACAAAGTTTCATGTTTTAAGTTATGATTATTGTGATTTCATTTCACTACCATGATTTATCCCATGTTGTGAAATTATGATCTCTTTTACAGGTTAATATTTCCAAAAGTTATGTTCTTATGTATATGATGTGATTAATATTTCTTTTGTTTACCCTTACTGAGCATTTGAGCTCACCCTTTTATGTTTTCTTTTCCCCAGGATATAATGAAAGTTTTTAGGTATTAAAAAAAGGAAGATCTTTATGGTAGATGTTGAAGATCTTTCACCAGGATTAGAAGATCATATTCCGAGTTTCCAAAGACACTAAACTATTACGATCCTTGTGTGTGTGTGTTTTTTATGTACAAAGTATTCCGCAAAAGTAATGTAATGTCCATTTACGTCAGGATTCGGGTCTCTACAAATATGGTTAATAAATTAATCTCTAAACCTAAAAGTAAAACTATTGTATGATAATTAATTTTTATTCCTAAAATTTTTTAGCTAAAAATAATGACATATTAACTAGGACATCACATTGACCAGTGGAAGGCACAAAACCCTTATCTTTCTTCAAGCATGGGTTTGAGCCGCACTACCTCTTCGGATGTGACGGGTTATCCCCCAACATGTGGGTTGTACGTTTTTTAAACTACATTAATATAATTCCTACAACATTCCCAAAATTTATGATGGGTATCCTTTAAATATGGTTAATCATTAAATAACCTTTTTTTACTATGGTTTTAAATTCAACTTATTCTGTTACAAATTATAATAATATTTTTTGACTATAATGTCATTAATGATCATATCGACCCTAATTTTATTATTACAATGTATAATAATATTTTTTGATTATAATAATATTTTTTTTATTATATGATTTTAAACTTATGTCTATAAATTGTAAATGCATTATTCCTAAAATAAATTTTCCACTAAAATATATATACTTACAATAAATTTCTCCCAAAATATCCTTAATATTGTTGAATTACTACTATATAAAACCTAAAAAAGTTGTGTTTAATAATTCGAACATATAATGAATATTATACTCATTACCCCCTGATGGTATCCATAACTCTTATATTAATGAAAACTCAAATTCATCTAAAATTTAACACAATACTTAGATGTTTTGTGATTCTTCTTTCCAAAATATTATTAGTAAAACACATCAATAATTTATTCCTTGAATTATAATACATAAATACTGCAACCATTTTATTTCAACATAGTTCATTCCTTGGTCTAGGGTCTAACTATGTTCTTTCATTTCTATTATCTATTAAAATTATTCAAAATGGTTGGTAAAGAAAACGTGAATTATCTTAGGCATGTCTCCATAGAGTGTCATACTATGAGCATAGTAAGGCCTATTATCATGCACCAGGTTATGCTCAATTCAAGACTGACAAATTCTTTTCATAGTTATTTCCCCTAGGTGCATCTTTCCTCGAACCATGTCCACTTGTATTATCCAGCCATAGACTTTTTGTAAGAAAAAACCACATAGTCCCTATATTACCAAAACTTTAGGGTGTTTCAATATAATTATCTTCAAATTTTTTCCTTTGGGTTATGTCCCCTAATATATATTTTCTTATATCTAGTTCCCATGGATTCTACTAAATATTCTTTGATACCATATGTAATGACTCTGACCCCAGAATCCTAGAGTTGGTCCCTACTACCATTAAATTTTCATAGATACAAAAAAATAACGTCCCAAAGGCCTGAATAGTTTACTAGTATTGGTCAACTAGATACATACATGAGTTTCACATAACATTTGAATACACAAATTACAATATAAATTTTTTTGAGAATAAATTTATTCCATCTACAATAAACCTACATATCAGTCTTAGTAAACTTCATTGATTCCTGAAAAAGAAAAAAATAAGGGTGATCTCAAATTCCTTTTATGTTTTAAGTACAGAAGAAGAAATAATAAATCAATAATCATAATCCACATGGAAAGGTAGATAAATGAACACACGTGCAATATAAATATTTGGATAACGCATAATCAATATAGAAAGGTAAATAACTGAAACATATTTTATTTAAATAAATAAAATGCAATTGAAATGAATCTATGGATAATTTCAACAAAAAAAATATCATAATTAATAATAATAACTGAATTCTCAATGAACTCAATTCTTAATTAATGGAATGAGTGTCTGAGGAACATGAAAATCAATACCACCAATACATTTCACAAGATAGTTTAAAACTATTGGTAGAAAATTATTTAATTTTTCTAACTGATTTGTCTCATGAGAATCTGTTGATACATTGAGGAGATATATAATTTTCGGTACCCACCCATCACTACTAGTCCAAAGAATTCCTTATATATCGAATAATCGATTTAATTAATAGACTATATGTCTTATCAAATGTCTATATTGATTAAAGAATACAGAATTATCAATATTTCCCCATATAATTAAATAACTGTAAAAGTAAATAATTTATGTTCAAATGGTATATAGTTAAGGAAATAATTTTATTCATGATAAAAAATGTGTATATTTAGCAGAACATTAATGTTTAATGGTCACTAGAAAGTGAATAACTCAACTGGAGTTTAATTACTATAAAAAATATTCAAGAAAGAGAATTTAAATACATTCCTTGGTAAAAACAACCATAACATATACATATTAATAATAATGATGGTATCAATATAATGTATACCCATTTGAGGAAGAATAATGGTTATTTTCATTGATGAAATTAAAAAATATCTTTAAAACATTCTTGAGGAAAATACCATTTTCATTTTGAAAAAAAAATAAAAATATTTTTCATTGAGATTCAGTTTTAAAAAAATTAATTAAAAATATTTTCATAAAATTTCAAATGAAGACTCAAATAATTTATAGTGGGTAATTCTGTGCAAGGTAAAAATAACATTCCTTTTGTTTTCTAAAAAGGACAAAAAAATGACTTGTTCAGAAAGTGAAAAGAAGATTCCTTTGAAAAAAATGTAAAAGATAAAATGGGTATGTTTTTTCAAAAATATTTTTGAATATTTTAATGAAAACATTTTGGAAAACATTTTTGAAAACATTTTTTATAAAATATGGTTTTGTAAGAAAAAATATTTCTAATCGAAGTGAGAAAGGAAGTTTGATTTTGCTAAAACATGTTATCAATAATTTTAAGTACCAAAGAGTGAGTAAATGGTACAATAACTTTTAAAAGTTAATGAATAACAATAGGACAATAAAAATAAATGGTTTATTAATCAAGGATTGAATAATTTCTTTCAATGTAAATACAAGTATAAACTATCCCTAATAAGATGATATTTTGAAGTAAACCCTTTCAAATATCATAAAGTTAAAGTGATAATTAATCCAATGAATAAATTATGTTAGTAAACTATAAATACAAATAAAATAATTGGATATACAATAATATATAGTCAAAATTAATTACACACATAATCATATAATATTAATAAAAATCAGGAAATTATATAACCCAATGAAAGGTATTAAGTTAGTAAATTATTTATCATTAGTAACATTTAATTAAAATCCCCTTATATAAAATATTTTATATTGAAACTAAAAATACCATTAATAATTAATTATTCATGATTTTAAATTTCAAGTTTTGTATATATACCATATAAAAAACTATGTGTATAACATTATAATATACCTCATTGAAATGAAATTGAGAGGAAATCCCTTAGCTTATTCTCTATTTCAGTTAAAACCCCTATAACATCACATATAATGGATTTAAAAATTTTATTTACATATAAATTAATGATATTAATATTTATGATATCATATATGATCATTTAATATCAAAATGTTACTCGTTCATTAATAATATTTCCTTTTTTCTATCGTTTTGGATAATAACTGCTTTATTTGTTGTCTATGTTTTGACATGCTATTTTTTTATTCCTCTTAATTACATCATGATTTAATAATCTCCATAATTTAAACCATGATGGAAATATCATATATTTTTATATATTAATTATATATAAATTTATAGTTATCCATAAAATTCTGTGATAGGAAATAAAATACATCGTTTATGGGCACAGTAGGTCGTATGTACACATCAACGCTACTTTCATTTTCTTGTATTATTAAAAAATGGAAATTAAATGATATATATGTAAATTATCATTACATTATATTATTTATTTCATATATATCACATATTTCCTATTAAAACAATCTTTAATGCATTCCATGTAGAGTTAGAATTAATCATATCGCTTCACGATGTGGTAGTTCGTCGTACACATGCATGACATTATCATATTCCTGCAAAAAGGAAAGCCTGGTGCTATGTGTTATAAAATAATTTTAGAATCAAAAATAAAATATAAATAAAAAATAATTCTCAACCTTTAAAAGTGGTAATGGAAGAATGAACGGCATCACTTCATGAGCCAACAGTCCTTCGTACACATAATCGATGATTTTGTCTCCCATTTGATAGACGTGTGTGTGGTTTTAGGTCCTAGCCTTAACATAAAATAATATTAGTATATTTAATATACTTATTTAATTATATAATCATTATATAAGAAAATTTGACTGATATGGAGAAGGAAATATAATAAAAACTCTTTTAGAACATCTTTACCACTTTCTCAGGTATCCTTATTAGGTTTGCACTAATGCCTTACAAAGTTGGATTTATTCCCAATATAATGCATATAAGATGAGGTTAGGGGATTTTGGGAGTGATTTGGGTAGGTATTTTCCAGACACAAGTGGTTTTGGGGTTGTGAATACTGGGGGAGGGGTGGCCTTTTATAAGTGAGGTAGGGGAAACTTTTGGAATTTTTTTAAAGGATTTTGGTATACCCACGTTTTTACCCAAAAATAGGGTGACATAACATAAATAATTTGATCCTATTGGTAGGATAATCTAAATATGTCCATAAATGGGTATTTGATAAGTGTATCATCATTTTTACATATTATACTCTATGTCGAACCACTACATAAACTCATTTTTACCTTAATCATTTTAATTAATTTTAACTACATTATGGTCAAAAATTAAGATGAACTTATCATAAATTATGAATTATTATGATTCCAAATATATAATAATTTTTTTAAAATTTAAATCACATAAGCGACATAAATTAATTTAAAATTAATCCTTTAGTAGGGACGAGAAAGAGGGGTTTTAAAGTGAAATGTTCAATAGAATACTAATTTTTTATATATAAATTCAATATAAAAATGATTACAATGGCCTAAATTGGATTAATAGATGTATTATTTCTCTAATTTTACTTTAAAACCAATTCAAAATATAATTTAACAATAGAAATTATTTTGATTAAATTCAGGTATTGTTTGGCACTCTAGCAGTCGGGACTATTTCCCCGTTTAGGCCTTCAGGCCAATGATTTGGTCCCTGGGTCCTATAAGGCCTTCGGGCCACCCAGGACATCAGGCCAGTATGGCCTTCTGGCAACCTAAAGGCATTTGTTCTACCTTAAGTGAATATAAAAACCAAATAACCTACATGTAACAATCTCCAAAAGGAGGATGATCAAGGAGATTTCACCATATCATAAGCTAAACAAATTTCAAGAATGAAAGGGTATGGAACCTTCCATCAGGACAAGCCTGTGCATGCATTGGAAAGCCTATTCGAACAGCCATGTGAAGGTGAAGAGAATATTTCATGATGATGATGCTAGAGAGGAGCAGTTCCAAGTAGTTAGTCTGGGTTTCATATAATGTTTGAAGCCTATGAGAAATGAATTCCACTAAGTCCTATAAGCTAGGTAATACTTCCTCCAACTGGCCTTTTAAGGGTTCCACCTCACCCCTTAAAAGGTGGATTATCAAAAAAATCAATAAAAAATGAATGTCTTCGACCCATTGGAAGAGGAATTAAAATTCAGTATTTTAACCATTCATCAAAAAATGAAACATCTTATAAGAATACTAAAAAATACCCCTAAGATATTTTTAAATTACAATATAAAAATGATGGTTTTTTCAAATAAAATTTATAAAATTTTAACAAAATTAAAATAATTGAGCTATTAAAAGGAAGGAAACTTCCCTTTAGAAAAATAAAACTTTTTATAAATAAAATTATACTTGTTCTTATATTATGCCAATAAAATCTATTGGATTAATGTAAAACAATTATTAATTATATAATATGTATTTTTAATTATTATCATTCAATAATAGTAATTAATTTAATTAATTATGATAAAACTCCTTGGTTGGCATAAAAATAGTTTTTCATAAAAACATATCATTTATATTCAATTGGTTTTTATTTTCATTTCTAATTAATTCATCACTAAAGGATTCATTATATAAACATGTGTAACCTATATTTTCACAATTTAGTTAATTATATTCTATTTATCCATTCTAATTTTAGGTTATAACTATGATAATATTTTAATAATATTATTAATATTATTTGATAAAACTTAGTCTTGCATGTAGAAGAAGTTATCGAAAAAGTTTTTTTTTGTGTAACAAAAGATAACTTTGTATTGTGTTCTCTTCTATCTATATCATATATTTAATTCATTAAAATATTAAATATATTTTATATTTTTGGGATGTTATATTCGTTTCTACGCTTGGTGTTCCGTGTCATACACATTATTGAATAAAATGTTATTCTTTTAGAATTTTTGTGGTGTTACATTTGAGGTATACATTACCTAAATAATTCATTTGGTGAAAAATTATTAACCAATTTATGTCACAAAAATCAATTAAATTAATATCACATTTCAAAGGTGATGCCCAAAAGATCTGGTGCGTGACACAATGGTGCATAATATAAAAAACAATACATTTAAGGAAAAAGTATATACCACCTTCCTTAGATGGGTATAAGAATTCTCATCTAGTATAAGCCATTAATTATAACTAAAATGAGATAAATATAAGAAATGCTTAAACACCCAGAAAATATGTCTTATTAGCTCACATGGAAATAGAATTTGATATGGTGAGATAAAATGAGAAAATAAAGAAGGGGAATTATGGACATACCGTTAACTATATAACATGATGAGTGAAGGTTTATTCTATGCCTAGATAAAGTATATTTCTCAAAGACTAGATTTAGAGGAAAAAAAGGGAGAGCACCCATAGTTGGAGGAGATTTTATTCATGAATGGGAGAAGAAAGGAGGGTCATGTGTTACAAGTTTTAGAGGGGAAAACATTTATTTCAAACTTTTTAAAAGGGCACATGGTCTGGCTGCATGGTAGAAAAAACCATGTTCTAGAACTCTCCAATGCAACACACCCCACAAAAGCTTAGTTAATGGTTAGAAAAACTATGTACAACCCATGCATGCTCACTATCTAAGGAGATACCACCTCGCATGGCTAGGTGCATAGTTTGAAAAACTATAAGCAACCTGTGAAAAACAAACATATAATTTCTTATAGGTTTTACATGATCATGAGGCATAACATTAATAATTAAACTAATCATCAAACTCCTCTTATTGGGAAGTATGTTTGAGTATATATCTACCTCTAACCTAGTGCCAACCATGATCCTCATATTGTTTATCCAAAAAATAGAGCTCTAGGATCTTAATTAGCCATGGATGCTCATAAATCCTTCGTTAATCATTTATAAACTATTAAGTGGATTAAAAAAATATTTTTACTAAAAATAAAATGATATTTACCTCATATAAATATTTATATCATAAAATGTCTTCTCCTTAAAATAGCTCATCCTCGAGTTTCTCTAAGGGTGGTTGATCATCATATGAGAATAACTCTAGCCACTGAGCATGTACATCAGCCTCTTTCTCCCTTATCTCATCTAGTACATAGTTATACTAACATGTAACCTAAACTATTGGATCTAAACTAACCCATAGAGCATTCATGCTACAATAACTGATATTAGTATGATGCTTATAAAAATAAGCATCAACCTCCAACTCAACCTCACCAAAATGAAGGACTTGATATGGGACAGAGTAATAATGTCATACTGAGAAATATAGAGTATGTACTACATAACTCTATATCTATGAGAGAGTGTTATCTGAAAATATAGTTTCAAAACCCTCTCTATAATCTCAAATTTTCTTATTAATCTTCAATATATCTTTCTATATATTTTAATTCATATATTCCTTGACCTAGGTGAAGCACGTATGAATAACTGATCCCCAACCTTGAACTCTAGAGGTCATTGATGGCGATTGACATAAGAGTTCTTCCTAGACTGATCAATATCCATATATTTCATAATTATTTGTGCATACTCTAATGTCTCTTAAATGATAAATGGTCCTAGTATCATTACCTCTCCTACCCTAATGTTTATAGGGGTTACTGGCACGATGTATTTTATAAGGCCTCATAAATATTAATTTTTATTTTTTCTTGGAAACTTTTATTTTATGTGAACTTAGTAAATGGTACATATCATTCACAATAATTTCTAAAATCAAGGACATACAATCATATAATGTCCTATAATACTTTTATAGTACACTACCACTGATCATCAGTCTATGAGTGATAGGATATACTCAAGAAGTACCTATGAACCTAGATAATTCCGCAACCCCTGCCAAAATTAAGACATAATTCTAGAATCCATATCTTATATGATGGTACGTGGAACTCCATGATGTCATATGATCCCCCTAACATATATCCTTTCTTTATCATCCAGTGAAAATGCCTCCTGAATAGGCATGAGGTGGGTGACCTTTGTCAACCTATCAATGATCACCAAATACTACATCATTGATTTGTGGTGACCTCAGAAAACCCATCATGAAATTCATGTTGACAACATCCCATTACAAGTTTGTAATGGAAAATGGTTGTAAAATCCTACTAGTTCATCGGTGTTATACCTTCACTTTCTAATATGTGTAACACCTAGTAAAGAAAATTATTATTTTCTTTTTAATCCCTGACCACCAATACTGGTGGTGTAAATCCAGGTACATCATGGTATGTATGAAATGTAGTGCCGATTTAAAAGCATCAAATTCTCACAAAAATTACTCTCAAATTTTTTCAAGAACCTAGATGTGTCCATAGGTGTGCAAGATCTCATCCTCTTTAGTGACCCAACTAGGTTGTGGGTCCCCACCAGAAACACTATCCCTTAAGACTAAGACTTAGGGATCAAAGAGATATCTCATCGTTACTCAAACTAGATGTGGTGAGGTCACTGCTAAGGCCATAAAAACAAGATACCAATGACACTCTAGAATCATGAGATGCATCTCATAAAATAAAACCATTAATAGACATTCCCTACTATAATCATGAACTTATTTTTTCCGAGTCTTTTGACTCAAAGTATCGTCCACTATATTTCATTTTCCAAGAGCATAAGAAAGATAAAAAAGTAAAGGCCTAAATTCATTCAACCCACCTCCACTGTCTGTGATTCAGGTTATTCTGATTGAATATATTTTCTAGACTTTTAGTTATTTGTATTCAATTAATCGTTCTCCCAATAGATAATTCCTTCAACAACACAACACATAAACAACTGTAGATAACTCAAGATCATGCATCGGATAATTGAACTCATGTGGCCTAAACTTATAGGACTCATATGCCATGACTAAATCCACTTGCATTAAAACTATACCAATCATGATACCTAATGTATCACAATAAAATGTATAGCCTCTACCATGATTAATAAAAATCAGAATCAGTGTTGAGGAACATCTTCCTTTAAACTTATAAAAGGATTATTCACAAACATCAACAATTATAATTTAATACCCTTATTTTTTAATAACATAAGTGGTATTGTATGTAATGATAAATCCAAAATAAAATGCCTACAATATCTAGTTATCCACAATAAACACTAAATACCAAAAATGTTCTTAGGATGCTCCCAAAAAACTATAGTTCTAACATTCTTTGGACCCACAAATACCCTATCCTCTAATATGATGTGACCCAAGAAGTGGAATTTTTCAATCTATAAGTGTCATTTCATAAGCATAGCATATATCTGGTGATCTATCAATGTAATAAAAAATATACCAGGTTTATTTTCATGATCATATTTATTTTTTGAGTACATCAAGATATATTCTATAAAAACAACCAAAAAGAATACAAGTATGAATAGAAAAACCAATTCATCAAGGCCATTAAAAGTAAATGTGTGCTCGTGAGATTGAACAACATCACCAAATACTCATAAAAATAATATCTATTATGGAATGTTTTTCATGGTATATCTAAGGTTATATATCATACCTAATGGTATCCTGATCTAAATTCTATATTCAAGAAGAATCGAGCACCTCAGAGTTGGTTGAAGAGATCACCTATATTAGGTAATTGATCCCACTTCTTTACCATAATCTGATTTAACCTCTAGTAACCCACACATAACATAAGGGTCTCATCCACCTTCTCGGTGGAAATCATGGGTGAACCCCAAGGAGAAGTATTAGGTCATATAAACTATTTCCTTTCATGTCTTATGACTATCTTTTGAGTTTCTGATGATCCTTACTTTACATCCTATAAGTACGAATAGATACTAGTTCCACTACTTGCACAAAATGAATAATAAACTCTATATATCTCATGGGAGGTAACCCAATAAATTCATCAGGGAAAAGATACATAAGAGGTCCACTGTAGGGTTAATTTTGTTTGATGTTTTCCATGGTAATTGAGAAATAGGATAGAAATATAAGATAGAACTCTGATTTTCCCCCAATTCTCATGTTTTTCTTGACTTACCTATACATCTCATTAACCATTATAAATATACCTACATCCCTGTATGAATGAAAATGACACTCTATAGAGATAAAAATAATCATAGGTTCAATAAGGAACTAACCATTCAGTCTTGAGAATGATATCAAATCCCTTCATCTTGGGGATGAAAATTCTCTAGAAGAAATGATAGTCACCATTCTCAAAGGGGGTCTCCCTAAATTGGTGTGCAATTTATAATAACAGTCTTATAGGATTATCCAGAGTCACCACACCACAAAATTATTCACTCTTAAGGCCAATACATTCCTTGATAGTTGTATATATAAATGAATGTGTAGAGCCTATATTAAATAAAACAAATACTAAATTCAATGATACTAGAATTGTACCTCAAACTATAGATAAAATGAAACTCTAATCCACAGGTTTAGGTCGTACTACATATATCTGGTTTGATAAGTGGCCCTGAGTTATAAACTGACTACCCTGAGTAAGCCCACCCTACTGGAACTACATATCATAAGTCTAGATTTCTTGACTACAACTACCTCCTCATCATGAAAAACATTTAGTACTTCATCACCCTATAATACATTGAGCTATTAATACCCTTCTAATACCTGGAGATGGTGAAAACCATATCTTACTAACCATAAGACGAATGTTCCAAAAAAACCACTAAATATGACCCATAATTTCGCAAGATCGGCACTCCACTAGGTCCTTGATACACTAGAGATTTGTGTGTCCCGAATTTCTACTCTGATGGCATGTCACCTAGTTACCTGGGCGAACACACTGGATATATAATTACCCATGAGAAAACTCAAAATGTCCCTTTTACCACTGGAAGAACTATTTATATACCTTTCCATTGAACTACCATTCACCACACATTCACTTTCCCTTAGGTTACACTAATATTTGAGTGCCTAGATCACTATTTTAGATATGGTTTTCAAAATAAAAACATTTATATGAGAATATATGACGTACCTTAGCCTAACCACAATCCCCATTACCCTATTTAATTCATTACTGGAAATAGTAGGAACAAAATATTTGAGCTCAGTGAAATGAGTTGAGTAGTCCAGAATGGATAGAGTACCCTATTCCAAATTCATAAATTCCCTAATTTTCTTAGATATCAACATTTTTAGGTAGATGTAATCAATGAAATTGTAATGTAACTCCCTCCAAGTAAACTCATAATGCTAACCATCCTGATTTAGGACATCCCACCAATGCTAGGTGGATCCCTAAAGCATATAAATTGTAACATTAACCCTCCTATATTAAAGAATCACTAGATACTCAAATATTTATAAAGTTTCTTCTAGCCATAATTAAACAATCATGGGGCCACTATCCCTAAAGAAAGTAGGTTGATGTTGCTACTGAAATTCTCTCATAAACTATGCCATGGTTGGGTTAGGTCATAGGGATCCCATCATGACTTGCATGAACCATATGAAACCCCCTAAAAACTAAGCATCAGTACCCAGATTAGGTATAATAGTAGGTGATGTAATTGTTTCTGCAGGAGGTAATATTGGTGGTGTAGGTACCTCCACCTCCAGAGCATGGTTATTTCCACCCTCATGGAATTCTTCCTGATACCGTCATGGAGGCATATATCTATAATATTAAACACTATTCTCAAAATGAGTTTCAATAATTTAATGATCCAAGATAAAATAATTGGATATGTATAAATAATTCTTATATAACATTCAATACCCCTCTACGTTCTCCTAAATCTAGGTCAAGGTATCTTAGAAAATTGTGATGGAATACAAGAGATACTCACAACACCCACTACTAAGGTTAGGCCTGGGTCCAAGACACATATATTATTGCATAGGTTCAGATATATGGGGTTTCAATTGAATGTTATAGAGGAAAACACTCTTTATGTTTAAATTGACATCCTCTTTTAATAGCAACCATTTCATTTATGAATTACAAATCTACAATCCTAGATATATATATATATCATGGTTCAATACGATATGTTACTATTACCAAGCTATATAGTCGAACGATTTATAAGTTTCAATTGGAATTTTGTGTAACTACAAACATCCTTTTATAACGGTTTAATTATATAGACCACTATTGTCAATTTATAGTGTACCTTATACCTCATAAATTTAAATTGGAATCCCTTTAATTTAAACCACTAATATTTCATGTCATACAACCAATAGTCAATGGATCAAAATTATATAATATGTTAGTTAAGGTGAGACCATTAAACTATATAGTAAAATACCATTTAGGTTGATGATGAAACATAATCTAACCAATTATTTATCTCATTCATTTGAAATTTTTTTTTCAAATAACAGAAATTATAGTCAAGGCAATGAAACATGCTACAGGAAATGCAGTCAATAAGTAAACATAGAAATACATATGACTGACATGTGGATCTCTATATACCCTTAATGATTCATGAAACAATACCTCATTTCCATATTGGTATAAGGATAAAAGAAAATCCATAATGATAATAAACACCACAAGTCATGTGTGTCACGCAATTGTGAAATCAATACAATTTTAATAAGGAAAAACTAGAACAAAAAGTCCCATCCCTATCAAGTTGGATATTCCCTATATGTGGGTAAGATACTCCTATGGATAGGAAAATTATCAAAGTTTGACACTCCATAATCTTTTTCCTAGCATCCAATAGTATTCAGTCAAGAAAAGAAATCCCCCATTGATACCAGTTTGTGGTGTATTGGACCTGGTTGACTCATATGTAACTAATCTAGTTAGCCACATAGACTCAAGCATGTCTCTATGTATACCAGAGGTTTGTAAATAGTAGAAAGGGTGTATGATAGTATAGTGGGGAGACTGCAACATCATTGTCAGAGTGGATCACAGTGATGAATAATATATAAATTAACAGAAGTGGTATAATAATAGATAAGGGAAAGAAATCATACAGAAAAAATATAACCCAACAAAATCAATATTCGGTGTCATATACAAAATGATGATTCCATTTTTCAATAAAAAAATATGTAATGGGAATAAGAAAACATACTTAAACAGTTCATGTTATACTAAATAAAAAAAGACAAAAAGCTATATTTAATAGCATCACTAGCAATAGTTCTATCCTCTTCTCCCTTACTTCATCCTAGTACATAATATCAATCATCCATAGTAGTACACTTTACCTTGTCCCAACCTGTATCGATGACGCATATTCGTGTACCAATCATCAGCCAAAATAGATTGTGAGTAAAACATATTATAAAATCATGAACCATTCCTATAACTAATATAATATTTGAGAATATAATGAATCAGGGTGAAAATAATAATAATAATAGAGGAAATGACTTAACTAAAAAAATTCACATTGGATCGGGTCCCTTATAGGATACCCATACAATACAACCTGCTTTGGAAAATTCTGGAAATATCTAAACATTTATTGTATTATAAACAATAAGGATATTCATGTACATAAATTCCAAATAATAAATATTGAATTTCAGGTCTATAGAATATGTATATAACATTAAGGGCCATCATGTCCTTTAATTACAAATAAATAATATGGAATGTCATGTCCATTGAATCTAGATAAAATAATATAGAATTTCATTTCTATTAATTATATATAAACAATAGGGACCATCATGTCCAACAGTTCCACATAAACAATAAATAGAATTATTTCTGGTAAATTATTTAAGAATGGTTAAAACATGTCCATGACATATTACAAAAAATTCTAAGGAATTTAACACTTTCCATTTATCAATTCAATTCATAAATTTAAGATATGTAATTGATAAGTACTCAAAAGGGGGCCATGTGTAATCAACATTCCACTATATCATTTAAAAATATTCATGTGACATGGTCTTACCATTCAAACTTTTAATTAATTAATTTATTTGTGGTCAATTGTGTTATTGTTATATCTATTCCATATATGTCTCATTAATGTCCTTTAATAAAATCTTTCGCAAGTGATAGTTCAACACACCTCAAAGGTGGTTTAATTTTAATCTATAGATTAATATGGCTCATGAGCCTATAAAAAAACCCAAAATGCTAGTTAATATTAAGGTATAAATCTTAAAAATAAGTAATTTAGTGCCCATGGACTAACCAATTTAAGGAATAATAATCAACTTAATTAATTTCACATTTTAGAGGTTATCCACAGAAGGTCTAGCACATAGTAAAACGATATATAATATAAAAAACTATAATTTTTGGTAAAAAGTATATACCACTTACCATATATTGGTATATGAGTCTTTATCTGATACCAGCCTTTAATTCGGACTCGAATGATAGAAATTGTGGAAATTAACAAAAAACATACAAATAGGGCATATTAGCTTGAATGGAAATAACATCAGATACAGTGAGATAAACTAAGAAAATAAGGAAATTCAATCATAGATTTATTTTCAGTTCTCTAACTTTATGAACAATGATTAATTTTGAGCTCGGATAGATAATATCTCTCGAATCATAACCTGATAAGAAAAGGCAGGTCTCCCATGTCTAGAGGATTAGTTGTGTGTTAGTGGGATATGAAAAGATGGTTAAGGGTTTGAAGTCTAAAATGGAAATATATAAATTTTAAACTTTGTAAATGGGTTCGTGGTTTGTCTAAATGGTTGTAAAAATTGGGCAACAATTATGCTCTAGAAATTTACCATGGTACACACACCACACAGTTTCAGCACATGGTTAGACAAACCTTGAATAGGCATTACATTATCCATGTCCAAGGAGACACCCCCCTCACATGGCTAGGATTATGGATTGAAAAACTGTTTACATCCCATTCTCGATATAAAAACAATTTACTGCATGTTTTTCATGGTCATGTGGACTCCCTTACATAGTTAAATTAATAGTTCACCTTTTCTTACTTGAACACATTGTTGGAACACACTGCTACTATAAACCATGTGCCAACTATGTGCCTCATATTGTTTCTATAAATACCAGAGATCCAGGCTTTAAAAAATCTCGATATGCTCCCAAAACCATCTATAATCCTATATACACTATTAAAGGGATAAAACAAGATATTTATAATCAAATATAAAGGATCCATACCTCATAAAAAATCATGATCTAATATCTATAACCCCTAATTGTGTAAGGGTATCCTTCTATAATCATCATGTGTATTACTACACCTGTATATTCTTACTGCATCCTGCAAAACTAGGTATGGTATTCCAAGATTCTTCTTGATACAATATCTCCAACATAAAAATAACTACTATTGATACAAGTTTTAATAGTGTCAACATGTCATTCCCATGCACCTCAACATTCACATACATCTCCAAATGAACTTTAGAAAGCATAAGAAAAAAGATTATTAACATTCACCTCATTACCCTCTTCCACTTACACAGTTTTCTTGAATTATATAGATGTGACTTCTTATTCTATTACTATTAACTCTGTATTGTCTGGTAGGAGACATAGGGTGGGTAACACACCTTGTTTGTTTCCAAGAATATTTCCTACTAGAACTGCAACATTCTTACACAACATTATTTCTATATACACTCACATAATCTCTTCAATCATTACTATCATGAGTGAAATTGTCTCCTCTTATTACAACACCCACTCTATGTTGTGTTCCATGTCGATAGTGTGTTTTTAGAATTCATTCTACTCCCTTAGTTCATGTTCCTGCCTCTACTGCGCTTGATCCCACCACTATTGGTCTAGCTTGAGATCATGCATTTCAAACATCAGAGTAGGAAAAGTTGTTTCGATATATCCCATGAATTATACCATTCCTTCAAGTATCTCCTATAGGATGTATCCATCTAGTTTGGTTGCATCCCTAGAGTTATACCTCAGCATCAACGAGATAACTGAGGTAGAACCCACATAATTTGGTATGGGAGATGTTTGAACCACATCACGATGTTTCATATCCAAAAAAACTCTCACCAGAAGTGTGATAGGTTATTATAATTCATATTTATACTATTATTGATCCCCCTCTGATTCAAAATACTAAATATGAGTGGTCATCATGTTGATATATCGATCGCATTGTCACACTTCTTTAAGAAGTGTTGCATTATCCATTTTCTAACTCCCCTCCTTCGGATTAGCATTCGACATCACTATACTCCCTTGGAAGATTTATGAAAAGTCAGACCAGGTGATAAACTCCTCAGCCTTAGAAATTATTGAACAATAGCATAGCACTATATTTTTTATAGAAACTATATAAAACTATCCTTTCAAATAGAAGAAGAATAAGGATATGAATAAATGGAGAATAGTGGTGGAGGAGAGTAATTCAAGAGAGGAACTATTGAACCCTTTACAAGTGAGGACATTTTCAACCATATATTATCCCCCTTATCATATTTCATGATTTTTATTATTTTTCATTAATTTAAAAAAAATATTATTTTTAGAAAATATTATTAATGAAAATTTTTATATTACTTATTTAATTTGATTTAAAATACATAAATAAAAAGATTCAATTCTAATATAATCCTCTTACATATTTGGAATATGTTATATTTATCTATGAAATTCATTTAACACTATAAATGACCCAAATTATATCTTCTTTAATATTTTTAATATAATTTTTTTGTTTTGTTTATTAGTTGAGTAAATATTGTATTAGCATTGTGCATGAATTTAAGATAATTATACGATCAAAAAAATTATAAAAAATTAAAATTATGAAGATAATTTTGTTATTCACAATATATAAATTTGTATCCATTCATAAATTGCTTTTCTCTCTATGTAAACACATAAGATATATTTAAAACTAAGAGTGTGACATTTTGTAACTTTATTTTCTTTAAATATTATATAGGCCATTTTCATCAAAAAGTTCCCATTAAAAAATAAATTTCAAGATTGAGGTAATAAGGGTTTAATTAAATTCAACCAATATGAATTATAATGAACAGTTATCGACTTATCACTAGGTTTAACCCATATGAACACGGTTTACCGTTTACTGAAATAAAAAACTTTACCAGGATTATTATTCATAAAGACCAAAAATAAAAGGATCCTAATTAAAAAAATTTATCCTCTTAATTTAAAATATGGAATGCACTTTATCAAATTCCAAACTTATAAGTGGCATAAATTCTTTCAAAATGAGTGTGCAAAACATGATTAAAACCATTTTTTATAAAAATTATTTTTTAAAGTACAAAAATATATTTATACTAAACTAAAGTATACAATTTATTCTTGATACTATATTTGGATTATTTCTAATCAAAAGGAACTAATAAAAGTTTAAAAATAATTCAAAATATAATTTTACTTTATAAATACATTAAAGGAAAATATATTTTTCAATAAAATCTATTTTCTCACTATTCATTGAAAATAAGAATTTTCATAAAAATCTCAAAATTTCACCATACGATAATTTTTATTGTCAATTTAAAATATGATATGAATTTTTTAAAATAAAATTTCATAATTGTTTTATAAATTAATTATAATATTCTCTCAGAAAAATCAATAAATATCATTTTTGTAGAATAAAGTGTCTTTTTCATAAAAATTGAGTGCTTATGTTATACGAATAAATAAATTAATTTTATTTATTAGGACATAAATATATATTTTATAATTTTGTTATTCCTATTCAATCCCACTAATTCAATGACTAGGTTATAGTGGTCATATTTAAAAAATAATATTTCATGTTTCGTTTAAGTTCACTATTGTGAGTCGTATATACTATCAAACATAATTTCCTTCTCTAAAAATATATAGGTGTTATATTTATTCCTTAAATTCGTATTTTATTACTTAAATGGTTTTTTAAACTTCTAGGATAAGCTTACAGAATGATAAAATCATAAAAATTATAATTTTCACAAAATTGTATTTTTGGAGTAAAAATCAATCTTTTTGGAAAAAAAGACACAATTTATTCTTAACCTAATATTATTAATATGAAACCAAAAACTATTTTCATGATATAAAATTAAAATTCTAAAATTTATAAGTTCAATTTATCTATAAATTAAGAAAATATAATGAAAAAATGTTTTTATTGGAAAATGACATTTTTGAAATATTTACTATTACTATTCTTTTTTGATATCATTTATCAACTAAATTTTTTAACCAATTATTAACATCAAACATAATTTAACATTATCAATCATATTTTTCATGAAATAAAAACTCATATCTCATTAAAAGGAAATTATGTACAAAAATATTTTCCGAAACAATAAATGATCTTATTAGTCATTTTAGGTAAACTAATTGAATTTATATAATATTAAACGTAGTATTTATTTTCATTATGATTATATTTCATAAAGGGTTTGATACTATTAATTCCCTCTAATTAAACTGATCGGTTTTAATTTTCATACTTAAATATTTATATTTTAACTGAATATATCGTAGTTTTGTGTCTGTTTAATGTTGTGTGCGGAGTAGGCTATTAAACACATTGAATTATTAAAAGGTAATAATGTATTAAAATATTATGGTGTTATATTTTACTCCATTATAAAAATTACATCCACATAATTTTAATTATTATTCACTCATTAATGTATGTTAGGGTATTCTTGAAATATTCAATATTTGGGACATAACCTCTAATATGACATCTACCTTACTCTCTTAAACAATATCAGGTTATTTATCCTTCATAAAAACATTAATAAATAATATAATCATATGAACATGTATTTTTATACACTAATAGTATATTCTCAATAACTTAACTTCCCCAAAAACATTTGAATTTCCGATAATTTAAACTATATAAAAATCAAATATTCATATCTCCAAAAACAAGTTTATAAAGCTACACACTATTCTACATATATCATTGTCCCATAAATGATAAAAACTTCACCAAAAATATCATGTATTTCTTTTTCATGAAATAAATAATCAATTACAAGACTATTTACACTATCTAACTCACTTTTTTTAAAAACTGATCAACCCTTTATTACCTTAACATCAAGCATATTTTAAACCTAAGAGTTATTCATCCCTTAATCATGTGTTCTTCAATAGTCCAAAAATATAAATATTTCATACATTAAATTTTCAATGTTATTAAAATAATTTAATATATTTTTCCAAAACATTAAATAAAAACCAATGAAGAATATTCCTTAGATGTTTCACATGATACTCATAACTTTTAGAATATACCAGAATCTCATCAACAAATATCAATAACTAATGAAAATAACTAAGAGTATCAATATTTAATTTCTGCTATGATATCAACCTCACTAACATAGTTAAAACATGTAAACTCACATTTTATATCTTAATAGGTATATACTAAAATTATTAACCATTTATAAATACTCCCTTATTCAATTATAAGACATAGTGATTTATGAATACATACCTTTCTCAACTTCATCATCGTGATCATATTTCAACCAAATACTAAAACCAAAATTCTATGATAATATCTAAAATATTAATATGAAAATATCTATTTGAATATTTTTTCACTTATGATACTTTTTTCAACATTTGATACTTTCATATTAACCTATTACTCTATTTGTTCAATATTTGGTTATCCATGATCATTTTCAATTAGTTTCTCTAACCAAATTAATTGACATTATTTCTAATCCTTCATAATGTTTTATAAATAGATTATAATTAAACAAATAATATCCATAGTGAGTGTCTATTCAAGTGTGTAGTCTATTTCCCACTCATTATAGATCTAGGTTATGATTAATTCAATTCTCAACCAACACTTTTCAAGGAGATTGCACCAAGGTGCATTTTTCCCATAGCCACATCCAATTTCTATTATCCATTAAAAGATATAACTTTTAGGAAAACCACATCCACATGAATCTAACAAAAAAAATTGGATTTTATCCTATATATAGACGTATTCATAGGTTTCCACTAAATTTATCTTATCATATTCACCAAATAAAATTTCATGCTTACAATATAATTAAATCATATACTATACAAAAGGGTAATCTATTCCTTTTAAGTTATGATCAAACTTCAATTATCAACCCTTAAATTATCCTTAAAAATATATTAATCTCTAAATTTCTCTAAAACATTCCATTGATACCAATTGTGGCACCCTAAACACTCACCCCTGAATATGGCTCCATAAACACTTTTTTACATACTCACATTAATTATAGCTATAAAATTCTAGATATATCCTTTCTTAATTATGAAATATGAAAAATATTATTGAATCTATTACATCCTATGGAACTTTTCAGGTTTAAATATTTAGAGAATTAGGATAAAACATAAACTAACAAAGTCAATTTTCTTTGTATCATATAGACATTGTTTTCTTATATAATAAACTACTCAAACCATAATGAGTCTACAACATCTACCATGAATTATTTCAGATGTTTTGTCTCTCTAGACATGTCACGGGTACTAATTTACAAAACAACCTAAGGAATTTAAACATAATAACAGTGAGATTTAAAATGATTGGAAAGTAAAAAATGTAATTAAAGTTGTGAAAAACATAATATTAATATAGAAGGAATAAATAATATGAATAATTTCAGAATAAATTGAAAATGTGAGAATTCTAAATCAATGAAAAAAATGAAAACATGGATACCAATAATACTGATCTCATACTTATGTAATTCATAATTTCACCCATCATAAATTTGTTATCAGGGCCTTGTCCCATTGTAGTATCTAGTTTTGGGAAGATGCATAAAATAAAACTCAACTAGTTTTGTCTCATGAGACCTGTTTATGCATCTAGGGGAAATATAATGTCAGGACCCACCCGCCAATTGTTTAATTCCAATACATTCACCATAATATTAAATAATCCATTTCATACAATTCACTAAGGAAACTCTGACTTAATAAAAATATGGAATTTCAAAATATAATCAACCTATAACTCAATGATCATCAAGAATGTCAACATTGTTCCCATTTTCAATAAAAGGGATAAAAATATCATAACCAATCCCACGAAAAAAGGTGCATTGTCAAAAAAACATAGTTAACATTCCAATAATCATATATATTATAATATTAATAATATACAAAATGATAATGCTTTAACCCCATGATAATAGAATAACATTATTTCTAGGTGAACATCATCCAATTTTAATTATGTGAAAGGTGATATTCAAACCGTATAGATAAATGAGTATACAGATAATTTAATACTAGAATAACATTATCATAATCCATCAAAAAAAATTAGCTGTATGGTTTTAAAATGAAATATACCCATTGAAACAAAGGAATATTATAAGGATGTTGATGTGGATGAAAAAAATTCTCACAAAAGAATTCTTAAACAATACAACCTAAGAAGGGATTAGGAATTAGATCATTTGGTACTATGAGTTCATTCATCCAAATGATAAATATATATTATAGTATAAATATAAAATCATAAACTAAATTAGGGTAAATCCTTCTAAAAATGAAAAGGTAAATGGAAGTAAAAAACTTAAAATAGATTTTAGAAAGCATTCTAAGAATTAACATAAATGAAGAAGTTTCGAGTCACTTCCAAATTTCTTTTCCAAAATGTTAAATTAAAACTCATTTAAGACCCTTAAATTTAAAAATAATTTTAAATAATAGGTCCATTAAAATAGATAATTTTTATCTTATAGAAATATGGAGATAAAGAGAAAACAAATGAAAGTTAAAATAAAATCCCTTTTTAGTATTTCTAAAATTTTAATTGTTCAAAACACACATTTTAAAAAGATTAATAAAAAATTATTTGTGAAAAAAATATTATTTTCCTAAATAGGATTAAAATTTTCAATATAGTAAAATATGGTTGTGGGAGATCAAAATCATTTAAGAACAATGTTCAAGATAAAACATTATAACTCAGAGAAAGAGATTTGAGTTTACAATATCCCTTACAAGTAACATATCCAAATAAGTGAGAAATGTTTTTCAATGGTTTTATGTGGAAGTAATGTATATCACCAAAAAATAGTGAGATAATACAAAATAAAGTAATCAAATGGTATAATGTACCCAAATTATATGAAATAATTTCAATATAGTGATCATAACTCAGTGAATGGGAATTGAGTCCTAAAACTCTTATGACTGGGGTATTAGGGGATTCAAAATACATTAGAAGAAAAGAAATTTATTTGTCTTAATATATCCCATAGAATAAAAGGAAATAAATTATATAAAATTCAAGGGATATTAAATAAATATAACACTATACAAAGAAAATATGGTGAATAACATGTTACATATCATAATGAATCATAATCAAGAGTAATAAAATCTATATGACTTTAAAAACATTTGAATCAAAACCCATTAAAAAAGAGTTATAAAAATTAAGATTAAAATAACATGATTAAAATATAATTCATGATATGATATCTCATATTTTTATTATATACACCACATAAATTGAATTAGTTTGATTATAAAAAACATGTCTCAAATAGAAGTATTTGAAATGAAAACCCCTTACCTTGTATGAAAATTTACTTGATCATTCCCTAACCTCATATGTAGTGAAAATAAATATTTTATTCAATTATATCATAACCTTGATATATATATTTTACCCTTTATATAATTATTTTATAACCATGTATTACAAATATATTAAATAATTAAAGTTTATATTTATTATCAGGTGTTAGAACATTTGGTTCATTGATTCATATAAACTTAATGAAGATAGGATAAATTCTCACTAATTAATAAGTTTAAATTTAATCATTCATATATAATTAAATATAGAATAATAATTTTTTTAGAAATATTACTTAGGTTTTCATTAGGTGAAATACATGAATATAGATTTTGAAATAAAAAACATGATAAACTAGTTTCGACGTGTTTAAAAATTGAAAGGTGATATATTAATAAATATTTAAAATATTAATAAAAAAATTATATACTAATTAATAAATATTAAATTCATTATTATTAAATGATAATATCCTCAAATAATAACCCTTAATCATTCAAGATATAATTATTATAACATCACACATGTAGGCTGTAAAACTAACTGAAATGACAATGTTTTATAATGTTTTCATGAGTAAAGGGATGTATTTAGATAAAGAAACTATAACTTATTAAAGAAATTCAAAACTATAATATATCCTTAGTGAATCCATTCTTATAACCATTCATGATGGGTTGTGATGAGATACGAAATTGATCATTCGTGGAGGTGGTATTCTGTCATACGCATGATTAATGATCTCATTTCTCAATGAATGGATGGAATGAATGTATATTTAAATAATCAATTAATAATTGTATATGTGATAAATAAATAATATTTATTCACTAAATATATCCTTCATACCATCCTTGATAGGTGGTGTTGGAAAATAAACAACACTGCTTTGTGGTGGTGGTAGTCTGCACTTACGTAAGATCGATGTTTCAATCTTTATTAAAGAATGGAATATAATTAATAACATTTTTATATAATATAATTAAATTTCAGTATAATAATTATACTGAGTTCAATATATTCATTATTTTAAATTGTATTATTATGCTAAAAATTTAATAAGGAAGAAGAAGAAAATGTGGATACTCGTGTCTGGGGTGTAAATTTTATCTTGGAATTATCCTTAATAATGAAGGACATATATTAAAAAATAGTGACCTAAATATTTTGAAAGTTGGATAGGGTTTTAGGGTGGGAAATCCAGTGCATTTGTTATGATAAATTTGAAGGAAACATTATTCTTGAAGTGGAGTAGGTGTTATCATTTATAGGTGAATAGAAGAGCACTTTTGGAAGTACACTTAATATTTTCCTTAATCTGATGTTACAATTCCAAGATCAATGGATCCAAAATGTAAATAAGATGATAGTGAAGTGATTTTGGATCCAAAATCACCCCAACACTCAGTTTGGATTCATCTTCAGTGTTTTAAGTATTTTTATTTTATCTTTTTTTACTTTCACCCCATTAACTTTTAACTTGGTAATTAATTTTTAACATTATTAATTAATATAAATTAAAAAATAAAAATTTAATCTTGTAAAAAATTGGAAACCAATGACTTTAAAATTTGGGATCTTATTTTTAAACAATATTTATAATGTTTTCAAAAGTAAATTTTATTATTTTCAAACAAAATCTGTAGAAACAGTTTTTAGGGAAAAAATCTTTTTCAGAATGAAATTTATATATAAGACATAGTTATTAAATTATAAATTATAATTAAATATATTTTTTATTATAAATAAAATAAAATATATTATTATCTAATGAAAATACAAAATTGAATCTCAAACTAAAAATACCTTTTTCAAAGAAAAGACATAAAACAATTTTTATTAAACTAAAATTTTAATTTAGTTCTGTAAAAGTCGGACATAGGATTTATAAGCTAAAATAATATATTAAAATACATAATATTATTACTTAAATATATATTTTATCACTTAAAAGGATTTTTAAACTTCTAGGATATTCTTAAATAATGATAAAATCCTAAAGAAATTATTTTTTGCAAAAAACAATTCGATTAAAATTCAATTTTTTTGGAAACCCCTTAAAAAATTTAGATAATATTGTTATTATAAATCCTAAAATTATATCCATATTTTCTAATTCAATATTTAAAATTTATAAATTCCATTTTTGAATAAAATAAAAAAATATAATGGAAATTTATTTACATTGGAAATGACATTTTAAAATGTCAACTACTATTATTTTTATTTGGTATCATTTACCAACTAAATTGGTGTTCAAAAAATATTAATATCATAAATAATTTATCATTATTTATAATATATTTATATAAATATAAATTCATATCATATAAAAATAAAATTCTTTAGAAAAATTCTTTTCTAAATAGTAAATTATCTTATTAGTCATTTTAGGTAAACAAATTGAATTTTGATCATATTAAAAGTATATTGTACTTTATTTATACATATATTTCATAAATACACTACTATTATTCATTCCCACTAAATCAAGGGCTATTTTTTAACATTAATACTTAATTATTCATATTTTATCTTAATATATCATGATTTAATTAAATTTAAGTGTTTTCTGTGGAGAAAGCTATTAAAAGTATTGAATTATTTAAAGGAAATAATATATAAAAATATTGGGGGTGTTATATATATAATGCTAGGGTAACCTCAATTGGTATCAGAGGATGGTTTAGCAATTTTTTGAGATTATGTTATTAGAAATATGATGATAGGGGCCAATAAACCCTATGGTGAACCACTAACGATATGGGATAAATATATATTGTCATAGTCTGATAAAAATATGTTATAAATTATGACATATTAGGAATATTATTTATTACTCTGTTTATTATTTCTCAATACATATGTTTCCTTTTTTAGTTTCATTTAATGGATGGAATTATAATTAATCATGCTAACAGTGAATATGAATGGAAATGTAGAGATTGTACACATGAGTAACCTAATGGATTTGGAACTAGGTTGAAATATATTTTTGTTATTCTCACTCAAATCTATAAATCAATGAGAAATAATTTAAATCATGATGATATGATAAATACACCAAAGAGAGAGGATCATGATATTAAGTCCTTTATATGACAACATCCACCTTCATTTTATGGGTATTTTAGCCACATGTTTCTGAGAAAAAGATCAATGTGATGGAATTTTTTTTAAAAATTATTTAGTGCACAAACAATGAAAAATTTGTCTCATTAGTCTATCAATTCAAAGGAAAATATAGTCAATAGTAGACTCTTATCAAGAACACAATATAAGAGGAAGAAATAAACTTCATGGAATGGGAGCAGTTTAAGAAGGTGGTTATCATTAAATACTTTCCTTGAGCTCTTAATTCCATAATGGAAACGGACTTTCTAGATATTAAATAGAAGGATGATGAATCCATTGGTAACTATAAAGTAAATATCAAAAGACTTTAAAAATATTCTTTATTTGCATTATAATTTACTCTGTGAGAAAACATGATCAATTACTTGGGGGCCACAATCCAAGTATATGAAAGGAATTATCAATAAGATACTTTATTAATGATAAATAAATCATTAAATTTTATTTGAAGGTAGAAATTATGAGTGTAAACTCCAGTTCTTATTCTCGTTTTAGTGACAAGAAGGAAAAAATAAAGCTTCATGCAAACTTGAATGGTAAATCTCATGGAGGAAAGAAATTAAAACCACCTGCATGCCAAAAATATGGGGGAATCACTTATGAAATTTTCTTGAAGGAACTAGGAAATTATTCAATTGTGAAAATAATTTTCATCAACCTTGTGATTATCGATTGGGGATGAAAATTTCATAAAGTTAATGAGAGTACAATAAGGATTCAAGCAGTAAAGTTAAATGTTTTAAATGTAGGGAGATTGGGAATTTTGTGAATAAATTCTCTAATATAAGAGATAATGAAGATGGTAGGATTCAACAACCCCCTAATAAAAAGAATAAATGGAAGGACTTTTCTAACACAATAAAAGTGGGTCAGCAGTATGATGTAGTGAAAGGTTAACATACCATCCACTCTAGAAATTAAAATGAAATATTTGATTACATATCTACCCAATATATTTTAATTGATGAATTTTGTAACATTATCAAATCATCACATCAATGATTTGATTTTGATTTGGTAGTAAAAACTCTTAATGGCATGATGATCACATCTTAAGTTTATAGATCCTTTCTAATAGAATTTTTTTGGAATGTTCTTCTTTAAATATTTTTATTCTACCTATAATTGGACTTGATGATATATTGAGGATGGATTGTATTTATTAATATAAATCCAATATCAACTGGATATTATAGGAAGTCACATTTTATATTATAAATCAACCTATGATTTTCTATCAATGGGGGGGTCAACATGAACTCTCAATAGACATTACTTACATCATATGAGTATTAATGCCTATTCATGAGGGATATTTATCTAAAATGGTTGGGTAAAATATCTACATTGAATATATTCCTATTATTCAGGAATATGATAATGTATATCCTAAAGACTTTCCAAGACTTCACCCAAATCATGACGTTGTGTTTTAAATATAAATCATACATGGTGCTATGAAAATTTAAAATAATTCTTATTTAATAACACTAATTGATTTGTGTGAATTGAATAATCAATTAATGGAGAATCTATAAAATGGATTAATATGCCTGAGTGTGTCTTTATGGGGTGAACTTGTTCTTTTGTTAAGAAAAAACTATGGTTCAATGCATATTTTCATTGACTACAGAGAACTTAACAATATCAATATCAATAAAAAGTATCATTTATCCTATATTGATGATTTATTTGATCAACTGTATAGAGCTCAATGCATTTATAGGATTGAAATATATTCTGGATATCATCAATTGAAGATAAAAAAGAAGGATATATAATCCATTAAGAATTTGTAAATCAATGGGAACCAAGTTCCAATGGATAGAATAATGTGATGAAAATTTCAATGAGATTAAAAGGATGTTGGTCATCGAACCTATGATAACACTACCCTAATGTGGAAAAGGGTTTTTGACCTATATTAATGCATCTAATAAGGTAAAATTATTAAACCTCATATTAAATTACATGGTGATAGATTATGTCTCACGCCAATTTAAAATTAATGAAAAATTTACCTAACACATGATTCGGTGCTGGTAACGGTGAATTTTTCATTAAAAATATAGAGGCATATCTTTATGGTGAACTATGTAGTATATATACTGATAATAAAATTTTTAAGTATATATTTACATATATAGAGTCAAATATGTTCTAAAGTAGATAGTCTTCATTTATTAAATATTATGACTTCTCAATACACAACCACCCTAGGAAGGAGAATAAGGTGTCTGATACTCTGAGTAATAATGACCATCCTAGTTTTTTGATGATTAGTATTTAAATATATCCAAATATTATGGATTTTTATAATATAAAACTTCAAATCATGATTAAATAAGAAAATTCATATCTTTCTCAGATGAATGTTCAACCATTCATCCATGTTAGGATTAAAGAGGCATCTAAGGAGGATGTGAAGCTTCATAAGGAGGTGAAAAATGTTCCTGAGTTCAACCAATATTATGATGGAATGATAATTTTCAGAAACAAATTATATTTCCCATAAATAAGATACATAAATAAGGAGTTTTTTGATGAAGTTCATTGTTTATCATTTTCTACACATCCTGGAAGCATGTATAAGGACTCATCCTTAAAAAGATATGTAATCTTGAGTTTTTAGTCAATAATTAACATTATAATATTTTGAGGATATCTTATGTTTAGATTTTTAAAAAATTATGCCATAAATCATACATAAAAAACCCATGTATTTCAAATTGTACACTTCTACTAAATATCCTTTTTTCAAAAAAATTGAACTTTGATAATGACACATTTTTTTATTTCATGAAAAATATTTATTACTTTCAACTTGTATTCTTATTTTTTTTCATAACAATAATGTATCCTTATGAAAACATTTAAAATGTGGTATGAGGAAAAAAACATTAATTAAGGGAAATATATTAATAAATAAAGAAATTCTTTAGTCTATTTTAAAACCATGAGATTATAAAAGAAAGTTTTCCCTTGACATTATATACTTTGATCTCAAATAATCATTTACTTACTCATGAAAATAGCTTTACAACCCAATTTTTTTAATAAAACACTTTAAAAAAAAGCATAAATGAAAAAATTATAATCATGAGGGTTTTTTGGAAAACATTATAACCCATGAAAAACATTTTCTTGAAAACATAGCTTTTTACCATATAACGGAAAATAATTCCTTTAAAAAAATTACTATTAGCTTTAATTTTTAAATAAAAAAATTTCCATAAAAACTTATAAAAAATAATAGAAAAATCATGTAGGTTACATTGTAAATCATCTTCATAAAACCATTCAATTTTAATAAATAATATTGACAACTTTCAACACAATTCTTTGAAGAACATAATCATTACCCAAGGCATTGGAGATCTATATTGGGTTCACCCAACATCATGAGCTATATCGGGATAGCTCATCATAAAAAACAATATATAAGTACCATAACATGCATTACACTCATAAAATCATGCATTTCAATTATCAAATTCATAAAAATATACTTTTTTACCCACAAGCAAAACATTTTTATATATTTATATATCTCATTCCTTTAAAACCTAATTTTCAACTCTAAAATTCCTAGAACAAAGGGAAGGAGAGTTTTTATTTTTGGATAACATGGATGATTATAATGTAATCAAAATATAAAATAATGGTTATATTAGTAGTAAAATACATTGATTCCATAAACATAAATATAAAACATTACATTTGCCTTTTGTAAAGAAGGTCATACAATTTTGTCTAAAATAGGTAATGATATTCCTTTTAACCACCATTGAAATAAAGTAAAATGAGACATAAAATATCATTTGTAATTTATATATGTCTATATAAATACATATAAAATTTAATTTTAAGAATATATATTTTGAATTAAAATATATAGAAAATAAATCTTTAAAACATATAAAACAAGGTTTTAAAGGTAAAGTGTTTCTTACCTTGAGTCTGAATCATCATGTACTTTTGTATCCTCCTGCATAATATAATTATATTAATTATTTACTTTCTTAATAACCTTTTTAATTATTATTATACCTTTTATTTTATTTATTACCATGTTGTATACAATTATTTAATCAATTAAGTTCTTATCGGAAAGTTTTTATGATATTCAGCTCATATGGAGAAAATGACATTGGTAAGAGAAATATGGACAAAGAGGTAATTAATAAATCATATATTGAATAATAATCAATAAATAGTTATCCTTTTTATAAATTAATTATAATATAAAAACTAACCATAAAAATTAACTGTGTTACAATCATGGAGGTGGTAGGTCGTACTTATGTATTAGTAACACTTTCATTTGTCAAATAAAATTGTGGAAAGAAGGTAAGTATTATTTTATTTTATATATTAATTAATATATCATAAATATAAAATTATTTATTGAAATACACTTATACATATCATCCATTTGATTTTTTCATGGAAAAAAAATCGCATCACTTTGTGGAGGTGGAAATCCACACATACGCATGAAAGATGTTAACATTTTGTGATGGATGGAAAGGTATGAAAATATATTATACATAAATCATCGCAATATTTTCTTTAAGTTACATTTTTTGTTTCATGATGTTTTATTTTTCATGATGTTTTACTTATGTATTTCATGTGTTGGGGACCTTCTATGCTATTTAAAAATTCTTTTGGTTTTATTTAATAGTCTTTTTAATGAAAATTAAATAATTTTTAGTTTTTTTTACCCTTGCATAGTGTATGGGGACAATGTAATTGTAATGAATGCCCGCCTTTATGAAGGTGAATTTTGGGGTGTTACATAAAAGTAACTCATATTTAGAATTGGTTTTGTAAGGGTAAGTTTCCTCCTACATAAGGGTTGGGTGAAAAAAATATGTTTTGTGTAAGGGTAGTTTATGAATTCTGTATGGGTAAAGCACCTTTTATAGGAGATGTGTAAGGGTAGTGTACATTTTACATGATTTTAAGGGTATATAATATGATATTTAAGGGTAATTCACCATGTTTAGGGGAATCCTATTATTTTCAAAGGATGTATAAGGGTACCTCGTGCACTTTGTAAGGGTAATTTGTGTTTCATAAAGGTAGGCCAATGTTTTCAAAGGATGTATAAGGGTACTCATACACTGTGTAAAGGTAAGCCTAGGAAAGGGACCTATGTAAGGGTAAAAACCCTTGCCTTTATATGGAAGTTATGATCTTTATAATGGTAAACCATGTTACCCATAGTGGATTTCTTTTAAAAATATGTTTACAATAAAATTTTTATTTTTCCTCTTCCAAAACATCTTGTAACACCATTTTTAAGAATTTAAGAGATATAAATTATGTCTATTGAATTATTTTGACCCATTTGAGGTTTTAAATCCTAATTTAAATGATTTTAAACCATATCTATTCAATAATTATTTGGAAATGGAAAATTAAATAGAGTTTTAATTTAGGATTTTCATATATGATCCAGAACACGTAGTGTGTTTTTAGAAATACCTAAACCAATGTTTCTTCAATTTATGTTTTCCAATTGTGTGTATTTTAGGGTTCCTAGATTTTGGGTGATCGATATAAGAGTGTTTTTTTAATTTCCCTTTGATCATAGGGCATAGAACTTCTCTTGTTTCATCTTGGGTATTCCTCATTTGGGTTTTGCAATATTGTTATTAATATTACTGATTCCCTAAGGAAATTTATATCCCTTTAAATCCATACTTCCTGTAAAATTTTAAATGGGTTTTTATTTATTTTTCAAGGATTTGTTTGAATCATTTATGTGTAATTTTTAAATGTCTTGGTGTGTGTGGTGATATCCCTTTTAAAATGGATTCAAAAATTAAGTATGATCTCCAAAAAATGATTTCAATTTGGAATGGATTTTTTAATGGAATGAATATTTTATATAAAACCATTTCATACTGATTTTTAAAATAAAAGGAATGATTTTTTGATAAAAACCATTTGATGTAATTTTTTTTGAAGGAATGGAATGACTTTTCAATAAAAACTATTTTCTATTTGTGTTTGAAATCAAAGAAATGTTTTGAAACATGAAATTGAGTCTGAATGAAATGTTGATTGAAATTGTTTAAGGATTTTTTTAAAAAATAATATCCCCTTGAAAATTTATTCTTTACCTTGAAGAACATGGGATCTTGGTAGTTGGGAAGGAAGAACACACTCTAGGAATGTATTAGCTAAATTATTTAATGGATAAATGATGACAATGCAACCTAAACTACTAGAAGTTAGGGAGATTGATCCATATGGATCTTCATCTATTTCCCTAGTATTAGTACTATTTCCCAAGACTTATACCTAGAACGGTGTGTACACCAAGAGTCATACTTCACTAATATATACGATAATCCCTACATACAACCTATTCTATGGTTTCCTAACCATACTGTTATAATTGATTTATAAATTATTAATAATAATTTTAACATGCCAAGTTAAAAAATAATTTACTCAATTATTTATATTACAAATAAATATTCATAAATATTTATATAAATTCTTATATTCATGCTCAATTAGATGGAAATACACTTTTGAAACTTGTTTTATTATTATTTGTTGAAATGTTTCCTCAACCATTTCTTATATGAACAATGAAAACTTTATCATGCCATGCTTTATTTAAATTAAGCATTAATGGTTTATTTAATATGTATTTTCTTATGAAATGTCTGGTGAAATCCTATTGTGATTTATTTCTCCCACCAAACCTTTACCTTTGATCATTTGTAGACTTTCTTATAAAATTTTCAGAAAAGGTAAAATCTCCACAAAGAGGTAGTGTGTGTTCATGATAGAGATATTTTTAGAGTTGGTGAATATAGGTGGAGTATGTGTTTAAACTATTCCGAGAATATACTATGGTTATGTTGTTTTTGTCTCAATATTTTTGGTTTGATGATTTTAATACCATGTGGAGTTCAAATCTTGATATTTTTATTATCGTACAGACTATTTTTTGTTTCTTTTTATTGTTTCCATTATCTTTGTTATCCTTGGGGTGAAATTGTTTGCTCTTGATGTTACTTGATTAATAGGAACTTGTTTCTATCCCATGGGGATTGAGAATGCTCTTGATCTTTTTCAGGATTGATTCGGGTACCTTTTAGAAGAGTTATCTTGGTCTATCTGTGAAAATTCTGTTTCAAAGGTAGTTGAGCCTCTTATTTTATATTATTGTAAAGTTTAGGGTGTCTTGGTAGATAAGAGATGGGATTTTAAGGATATAAGGGTTATGTTAGAGTGAGTGTCTAGCCATATCTCATCATAAAAATCCATAATTTCCCATTTTTTGTTGGGGAATGTGATTTTAAGGAAATTTTTATATATGTTTTTAGTCCTTTATTAGGATTTGATTTGAGTTTTGTATATCCCCATTGAATTATTCTAGAAATAATTATTAATATTGTGTCTCTTAACTAAGGTTTTATTTTTTATCTATTGATATTTTTTAGAATCATGCCCCAAAGAAGATGTTTGAATAGACCAAAGGAGGGAGCATTCGATGAACCACAGTAAGATAACCCTCCAATTGACTAAAAACCTATTGAATTTGTCATGAATGTGGTCCATTATTTGGGAAAAGTTGTTGTACTTACTCTTAAATTGGTTGTAGAGGTGGTACCCTAGAGATATGACAACCGAGATATTTTCTATGTATTTCTCTATCTAATTTCACTATCATTTCAAGGTACCAATTATCCTTAGGAGTCTAAATATTGTTTGAATAAATTTTATTATCTCTTTAGAGAAACTTGACTCTTTTTAGTTGAAATGTAATGTGTTCAGGCTTGAATACCCTAGCAGGAGGTGGTTGGACTTGATAGTTAATATGGGAAATAATGTGGAATTGGTTTGGAAATTGTCTGTGTCTCTCTTCACAGATAAGTTCAATCTCGAATTGATGGTGATGGATAAATTTATAAATTTACTAAAACTTGATGAAGGAAATAAAACTATGAGTTTGTATGCCAAATTTTTTTTGAGATTGTTCACTTCTCACCTGAGGTGGTATCAAATCAGAATAAAAAATCTTAGAGATTTGAAATGGGACTTCAACCAAATATTTGATCTTGGATATTCCTCCTGAATCTCACCTCATATACCAACATTCTAGATATGGATTTTATGGTGTAACTTGAGTTGGCCATGAATTCAAGGATAACGGGAATTCCTCCTACTCTTGGTGGGTGTTTCATTAGTCCCTTTAATGGGAAGAAGAATCTTAATGGTTTTCATTGTATAAACCATAGTGGTAGATCTCATTATCAAACCTCTACTAAATCAAATGCAGTTTATAGAAAATACCATTTACCTATATCTAGTGTAGAAAGGATGGACATGCGAAGAATACATGCACGAAGGAACCAATGGTATATTGTTTTTACAGACAGTCATGTCACTTGATAAGGTTTTTTATATGTTCATTGATCCATGTAGTGGTATGGGCTCAATGGTACTTCGATGATCTGAAGCTCAGTTAGATTATTCAAGAACAAATGGGTTCTAACCATAGGCATTAGGAATGATTCATCTTTACATAATGGATGAGTCTCAATTTGAAGCTGATGTGGGTATTATGATCTTTAGAGGAACTATTATCATTGCTTCATCTTTTGTGACTACTTTATCCGATATTGGTACCTCTCATTCCATTGTATCTATCTGTATTGTGTCATTGTTGAATCTTCCTACAGAGTGCATGATATATTTTATGATGATTTATATCCCTATAGAGATAAAGACAGAGAAGGGTATCATATTCCCTTCTTATGATTTCTCTTTTTCGGAATTCAAAATTTCTTAGGACTTTTTGGTTCTGGATATGAAACATATGAATATAATTCTCTTGATGGATTATTTGATCACTCATAAATCTCATATCGACTGTTATATTTGATAGGTTTCCTTTACTAGGCCCAATTGTATGTTTTAATTCCTTCAGGGAGAATGGGAATCAAGTTAGAAATCTATAATGACCCGGACCCGAACAGCAACCCGAACAGTTCTAAACAGGTCGGGTGCTACTACCTTAGGCGCACCTCCCCAAACAGAAAAGGATGCTAACTAGATGTGAGGGTCTGATAGGTAGAGTGGGGAGGATATACCCTTTTGGAGGATAATAATAACGGTATTGGTCTAAGTATAACAGTAAAGATGCAGCGGAATAAAAGACTCAGCAGACTCGAACTAGACCTGCAGAGCGGAAGCACATTCAATCTCAATAAACAGAGAAAGCAATAAATATAATCAACAGAAGTAGAAATAAGCACAACAGCATGTTTATCACATGTAACTACCACTGAGCAACAAAACATGCATCCAAAGAAGGTCATACATATACGAATATAAAAAGGCTCCAATTTCTAACCAACTATAGCTACAACAAATAAATATGTTGATACAAAAAATAAAACAAAACAGAGTAACTCCAGCTAGGTAAGACCTCAAGGTCCATAACATCTCCATGCAACAACTAATGAAACCCAACTTCTGAAGCTCGCCTCTTTCCTGCACGCAAATCCATAAAGTCTACATGCATCCCGAAGGGCCGGTGCAGGGTGTGAGACAAATCTTAGTGGGATACCACCCAACGGTACATATCTAATATAAGTATTTAAGAAGGCATGTATTTATAAGAAAAACAGTAACTAGAATGATGCACAAATAAACACAAACTCCATTGGTGCTCAGCAGCCACCATGGAGTGTCAACTACTTCGGCCAATGTCAGAATCACTGTCGTGTAACCCGGCACCATGTGCCACCTGACACCACATGTCTCAAGTACCGATATCTCGAAGGCATGCCCAAGAATAATAACCCGGCACCTTATGCCTTCTAACACCTTGTGCCTCATGTACTGACGTCCCAAAGGCATGCCCAAGAAGTAACTTGAAAGAACAACGATGTCTGGCCTCAAATAATGTTTCCGGATGGACAATGATATCTACCCTCAAATAACAGTGAGCCTCATTTCCCAACCCTATACCCTCAATGTTATCCTCTGAAGGCTCCTCACCTCATACGTGGATTTCTATAGAAAGCACCCCTAAATAAAGTACCTAAGCTGCATCTACGGAGACCTATACCCACACGAGTGGTCAAAACTACCTCATCATGGAGTATCTATGTGTGCACACTACTCAAAGTTTTTAGTCACCGGTATTCACCAAAATAGTACCTAAGGCACCATACATCTGATACCTCGTGTCCCTGTGACCGTGTCGCTCAAGTCCAATGGCCTCTCCATCCAAGTAACCCAGGTCATGCCCAACCTGACAGTCATACTACCCCAAGCCAACATCCATGATGCCCAATCTCGTGGTCAAAAACCACCCAAAGTAACTTAGTCCTAGCCCAAACTATGATCAGCATCACTCAAGAATATCTAAGCTATCCCCAACACCACCCAAAAGGGTACAACATATGAAATTCATCAATTGCATATATAACGCATTTAAATAGAAAACATAAATTGGAAAAACAATATAAACATTTGATTTGCACTACACAAGGTGTTGCCCCATACTAGCACTATGGTCTTGAATGCCTCTAACAATTTATATCAGGATTAAGAAGTTAAACTCAACAGTTTATAACAATATAATTCAAATATAACCATTTTGGCATCCCCCGGCCAAAATTCCCCAATGAGCTATGGCCCCTCGCCCGGCCCCGCTCAATAAAAACTCGTAACAGGGCATACCCAAAGGCATCCCATGGGTCCAACAATCAATTCAATATGAAATAGTAGAGAAAATGGGTCCCGCTCAAAATACTCAAAAATGCACTGAAGGCCGCATCACCCAAATGAATACGAAAACACAAAAAGAGGTATGTATCACCTACCTGAGACTCGTATGATGCTAATTCTCCGGTAACAGACTCCAATTAGGTCTAAAATGCGGTAGATCGATAAAAACATCAAAACCGCTCAAACCTCTATAACTCGTTCTAGAACAGAAATCATACAAAACTGGTTGAGAGGAATCGAGACCTTACCGAGGGGCTTCCAACGCATCCAATCGTTATCGAATACGACTTTGAACGAATATCTAGGAGGGAAATTAAGGTCTGGTCGTCTTGGTTCACAAAACCCGGCCAAAACTTGTGTTCTGCCTAAAAAATGAGGAACTGCCCATTTTAGTGAGAAAAAAAAGGAAAGTACACAGTGTGTACTTTAGTACTACCCATCATGTATATCATTTAACTATTCATATGGCGGTTGGAATTCCACTAACTTACATTCCAGAACCTTTCGACACGAGTACAGGGTGTGTACCTAAGGATACATGGTGTGTACTTGGTTTCCCTTCTCTTCCTCGCCTGACTTACCCACACGCCATGTATTTATCTCATACATAGCCAGAATACATGGTGTGTACAGGAGGGACACTGCCTGTACTTGGTTAAACAAATCTACCTGGCCAACAGGCCTACATGCCATGTGTGGCCTCCACACGGTCAAGTGTACACGGGGTGACTCAAACTACACGTCGTGTAGTAAGAAATTTTCTATACGGTCATCACATGGCATGTCCTCGGTGAGCACAGGGTTGGTCACTCTCTTAACATGTACACAACGTGTACTTAATGTACACGGTGTGTAGTCTGGAAATTTCTAGAAACTGCCCATTTTCTCCAGCTTCCTCAGAAACAAGTCAAAAATTTAAATAGGGTTGGGATTTTGACCCGTTCTAAAAACCCACGTTTTTACAATCTTCCCACCTTAACATAGCTTATCCCCAAGCTATCAAATGAAACACAGAGATGGCACCAAATGCAACACCCTGATCAAAGTAACCTGGACTTCCCCAGTTTCAAAGGTCCCTATTAAATTCCTCAAGGGGCTCCCCACCTTACGAATCACCTAACTCGGTCTCAACCCGACAAAACTCAAAATTAGAAAAATTTTACTAACCTATTTCCTAGATGCAAGTCCATCTGTGATGCATCATCACTCTTGTGCCTCATTGGCACCGCCTGTGCCGCTTCCGACACCCAATGTATCCCGCACCATATCGGTGTCCACCCCCATGAGGTCCTGCATCCCTTGGCTGCTCAAAATGAACCTAGTGCCTAACACATCAAGTAACCTGCATCATCGATTCCCTGATGCCCAAGGCACCTCAAGTAACATGCATCCTTAATGCCTCGATTCCCAAGGTACCTCAGGTAACATGCATCCTCGATTCCCATGATTCTACGCATCTCATACATACATATATATATATATTAATATATCATGCACCTGATATGGAGACAATCCCACTAACTGACATCTAGTCAGTCCACATAGATCATGTGCATCACATTCACTCAAAACGGACATGCCTCTACAGGCCATGCTAAAAATGGAAACATGGTAATCACAGCCACACCACGGTGTACCTCTAACCATCGTCGGCTCACCAACCTGCTCCGCCTCTGGCAGCTCCACGACATGCACCTGTCCTGAAGCACATCTGCTTAATGCCTGACCTCCCTAAGGTGCTTCTCCAGTCACCAGCCACTGACCCCTCAATTGGATCCCACTGTCTTTGTCACGTCCTCCGTGTGCAGCTAAACCTCGGCTACCCACTCCTGGTGCTAAACCCGAACCAACTCCAGATGCCACTGTCTGTCCTTGTCCCTATCTGTTGTCTTTCTGAGAAAGATACCTGTAAAACCTCTCCAGATTCCCTACCTATCAACATGCTCGACACACCTTTAGAGGCCTATCTCCCGGAGTCTAAAAATGACCTGGTTGTCCACACTAGAAGAAAACAAATGCAGAACATTTATGAGGTGGTCTAGCTGAGTCCTTGGCCTGACTGCCCTACTGAAACTCATCTTTTCTTCGCTTCCTACTATCTGAACCATCACCTGAAGTTGTCTTTCGGCCAATCTGCGGCCTATCCCTCTGGTTTCCCTCTGATATGAGTGCATGGTACCCCGCCTCTGAAAAAGAACAAGGCTTAAAGATATTCATCTGGACTCTAATGGTGTGTCGTAAGCCTTCCCCAAAGCACCTCACCCAAGTTGTGTCATCTCTTACCATACCAGGTGCAAAGTGAGAAAAATCAGTGAAAGTAGATGCATAGTCCATGATAGATATGTCTCCCTACTGAAGACTCAAAAACTCCTGAGCTCTCTCTTCCCTCAGTGTCTCTGGGTAAAAGTGCTCAAAGAACCTGTCCTCAATGTCCTTCTATGCATGTCCCTCATGACTATGAGCATAAACCTACACATCCCACCAACGCTTCACCGGTCCTCTCAGAATGTACATCGCCAGCTTGACCCTCCACCTTGGAGGCATCTCGAGATCCTCGAAGATCATATTCATGCTCTAAATCTAGTTCTCAGCCACCTGCGGACCACCCTCACCCTGAAAAACCAGCAGGTGCTGTGACTGGAACTCCAAAGTCAGATATTCCATAGAAGGCTCTGTACCCTGTGCACCTCTGTCGATCCCAGGTAAGACACATACCCGGCTAGCTCGATGCTACTCGTCGAGCCATGGTCCAAACTCTGTCAAACCCTAATGTTTTCCTATCTACACTGGATCCTAGATCTGATCCTATCCCTGAGCTTGTAACTGTGGCTCATGCTCTGCCTGCACCGAATCCTAAACCTGATCTGGCACCTACGACATAGTATCCTCACTCGCCTGACGCTCCATCTGAGTCGGCTAAAAGGAACCCGCTGAATACCATAAATGGTTAGACAACCCATATATATATATAACAATATATATTCACACAAATAGGAAAATCAATAAAAGTCACCATAAAACAACTACCCTTACACTCCCCTATCGCAAACCATGCCCACGGAATCCCGTCCTCATGGCCTCCTTACCCGCCCTCAATAGAGAAAAGTATCAAAAAGTACCTTGGGCCATGCCCGTCCTGACAACCAACGTTGCCTCAAACCGATGACCGAGTCACCCAATCCTAGTGATCCAAATCAGCTCAACTAATAGTGCATGTCTGCTCATACAAGAGACAGACCCAAATATCATGCCACATCTAATTATACAAAATATAAAGCATGGATTACACAATGCACAACTAGAAATTCTATTAGGAATTACACCGATTCACATTTCAAAAATAAAAAGCATGGAAATTGACATTTTCTTCACTTGGTATTATCACTTCACAAAGCATATGTGCGATTATGAAATTGAAATACCCTAAAAATGTGCCTATTAAAAGCCATGAAACAAGCCTTGCCATACTGGGTCAAGGTCCAATTCTCCCTTACCTCACTGGGTCAAGGGTCACATATCACAATCAATAACATCACACACCAAGTGAGCCACCAAAGTGGAAATCATATAAATTGTAATATGAGCAAAAGAAAATTGCATTTCCCACCCATGGAAACTTGGTCCATCCCTCCTACCTGGGGCTGCAGGCACTAAAGAACATGCTAGAAACCTAGTTCCAGTAACAACCTATCTCCAGTCTACCATATTCCAAATAGTAAAACCTGCAGAAATAAAAGAGAATCCTAAATATCATTAGTATCCAGCAAAACCCTACTACTAAATCCCTATCATGAACTCCTATGATACCACTTTGTAACGACCTAGACCCAAATAGTGCTAAACGGTTCGGGTGCTACTACATTAGGAGAACCTCCCCGAACACCAAAGGTTGCTGACTAGTTGTGACGGTCTGATAGGTATAGTGGGGAGGCTATACCCACTCGGAGGATAATAATAATGGTACTGGTTGATGTATAATAGTAAAGATGCAGTAGAATAAAAGACTCAGTAGACTCCAACCAATCTCGCAGAACGGAAGCACATTCAATCTCAATAAACAACAGAAGAAATAAATATAATCAACAGTTGCGGAAATAACCACAACAACATACTCATCACATGTAACAAATACTGAGCAACAAAATAGGCATACAAAGTAGGTCATACGTATAAAAATTTAAAAAGGCTCCAATATCAAACCAAATGTAGCTACAACAAATAATCATGCTGATACAGAAAAGAAAAAAAAACAGAGTAACTCCAACTAGGTAAGACCTGAAGGTCCATACCATCTCCATGAAACAACTAATGCAGCCCAGCACCTGAATCTGGCCTCTTTCCTACACGCAAATCCATAAAGTCTAGATGCATCCTGAAGGGCCTGTGTAGGATGTGAGACAAATCTCAGAAGGATACCACCCAATGGTTCATACCTAATATAATTATTTAAGCATACATACATTTATAAGAAAAACATTAACCAAAATGATGCACAAATAAACACAAAAATCACTGGTGCTCAGCACCCACTATGGAGTGTCACCCACTTCGACCAACACCGGAATCTTTGTCATGTAACCCGGCACCATGTGCCACCTAACACCACCTGTCTCATGTACCGATGCCCCGAAGGCATGCCCATGAATATTAACCCGACACCTTGTGCCTCCTAACACCCCGTGCCTCAAGCACTGATGTCCCGAAGGCACGCCCAAGATGTAACCCCTAGGAACAGCGATGTCTGTCCTCAAATAACGTATCTAAAGGGACAGCGATATATGCCCTCATATAACGGCGAACCTTATCCCCCCAACCCGATGGCCTCACTGCTATCCTCTGAAGGCTCGTCACCTTCCAAATGGATTTCTATGGTAAGCACCCCCAACCAAAGTACCTAAACCATGTCTATGGGGACCTCTACCCATAGGAGTGGTGAAAATAACCTCATCACGAAGTATCTCTGTGTTCCCACTACTCAAAGATTCCGGGTGAGCGGTATTCACCAAAATAGTAGCTAAGCCACAACACATCTGACACCTCAGGTCCCTGCCACCATGCCGAGCTCAAGTCCGATGGCCTCTCTATCTAAGTAACCCGGGACGTGCCCAACCTGACAGTCATACTGCCTCAAGACGACATCCATGACGCCCAATCCTATTGTCAAAAACCACCCAAAGTAACCCAGGCCTAGCCCAACCTGTGATCAGAATCACTCAATAATATTCAGATATGCCCAACACCACCCAAAAGGGTACAACATATGCAATTCATCAATTGCATATATAACGCATTTAAACAGAAAATGAAAACAGGAAAAACATTTTAAACAGTTGATTTTCCCTATGCAAGGTGCTACCCCATACCATCACTAAGGTCCTGAATTCCTCTAAAAATTTATATCAGGCTTAAGATGTAAAAATCAATAGTTTATAACAATATAATTCAAATATAACCATTTTGGCATCCCCCGGCCAAAATGCCCCTATAATCTACGGCCCCTCGCCTGGCCCCACTGAAGCAAAACTGGTTACATGGCATACCCAAAGGCATTCCATGGGTCCAACAATCAATTCATTATGAAACATAAGATAAAACGGGTCCCGATCAAAATACCTGAAAATGCATTGAAGGTCGTGTCACCCAAATGACTACGAAAACACAAAAATTGGTGTGCACCACATACCTGAGACTCGTACAATGCTACTCCTCCAGTAATAGCCTCTAATTAGGACTAAAACGTGGTAGATCTACAAAAGAATCAAAACCGCTCAAAACCCATATAACTCATTCTACAACAGAAATCAAACAAAACGGCTCAAGAGGAATTGAGGCCTTACAGAGGGGGTTCCAACACATCAAACCGTGATCAAATTAGAATTCGAACAAAGATCTAGGAGAGAAATTAAGGTCTGACTAGCTTGGTTCACGAAACACAGACAAAAACTTGTGTTCTACCTAAAAAATGAGGCTACTGACTGTTTTAGTGGGAAAAAAAAGAAAGTACACAGCATGTACTTTAGGACTACATTCTGTGTATATCACTTAACTATTCATATGGCGGCTGGAATTCTGTCGACTTACTTTCTAGAACCTTCCGACATGAGTACACAATGTGTACCTAGGGATACACAGCATGTACTTAGTTTCCCTTCTCTTCCTCGCCCGACTTACCCACACGCCATGTATTTATCTCATACACAGCCAGACTACCTGGCATGTCTAGGAGGGACATGGCGTGTACTTGGTTAAACAAATCTACCCAGCCAACAGGCCTACACGCCATGTGTGGCCTCAACACGGTCAAGTGTACACAGCGTGCCTCAAACTACACACCGTTTACTAAGAAATTCCTTATATGGTCATCACACGGCATGTACTCGGCGAGCACACAGCAGGTCACTCGCTTATCATGTACACGACGTGTAGTCTGGAAATTTCTAAAAACTGCACATTCTCTCCAGTTTCCTCAGAAACAAGTAAAAAATTTAAATAGGGTTGGGATTCTGACCCGTTCTAAAACCCTAGGTTCTTACTAGATCAAATGGACCTCCTCTTATGGAGTTAAGTAAGATGATAACCTTGTTTTCCATTGAATAAGAATATGAATCTTTGAGTGGTGATCTTCCTCTAGTATTTTTTGAGTTTCCTAATGTATTTATGTTGTATAATTCTATTTTACCACCGATATGAAAGCTAGAGTATTCTATTGACTTGGTACGAGGTACACCTCTTATTTCTATTCCCTCTTACAATATGGAACCATATGAACTAAATAAATTTAAATCTAGGATGGACGATATGTTTTCAAAATGCTTCATTAACCCTAGTGCATCACCCTAGGAAATGCCAGTTTTTCTTTCCAAGAAAGTCGATGAAACCCTTCACCTTTTTGTTGAGTATAAAAATATCATCATTTTTATAGGTAAGAACAATTATCTTTTGCCTCAAATTGATGATTTGTGGAGACCTACTTTTTACCTAATAAGGCTTCGATATATTTCTAAATATTATTCCAGAGATGGGCATTGAGAATGCGTGCAACTCTGAGGCCTGATTTTACCAGAATTAATTTTATTAAAATATTAAATATGTTTCATATTAAGCACATATACTTAACTAAATAAACCTATATAAATCTTCAACGATTAATCATATTGGAAAAATGATAGCACAATTGGGTCCGTAATGCGGTGTTTCCCCTAAGCGTGACATAAAATAAGTCAGCATGAGACGTTCAGACCCCTTGCTCATTGGTGGTGTGTAAAATAAATGAATTAAATTATTAATTTATTTATTTAATGGATCAAACCCAAATAACTCACAAATGGGGACTCGGATGATAAATATGATACCATCAATGAGTTCATAAAATAGGTTTCATCCTAAGTTCTGTATAACTTTTATTAGCATTGAGAGTGATACTTATGTGAAATTATGGACAGATAATTAAATAATTATTTATGTAATTATTATTTAATATCCTAAACCTAATTTATGAGTATAAATTCATTTTTTAGAGAGTTTTGGTAATTATTATGTTTTTTACACAATGAGACACTTTATCTTTATCGAGTCTCCTGCCAATTGATGAATAACGAAGAACAACGATGATAGCCCTGAATCTAGGAAGATCAAAGTGTTCCTCATCACGAAATACCCATAAATCCTAGTTCTATAGTTTTTGGGAAACCCAAGCCTACACGTATTTATGGAGAATTGATGAAACATGAAAGGTTTTTTGATATGAGAATAGATCTAGAAAGATTGTGAATAGAGGACGACTGATCCAGTGTTAAATCTTTGAGTTTGAGACGGAAATAGGTGTAGTGGCTCGCTAAATATTCAGTGGTGTGTGTGTGGATTTTTGGGGTGCCATAGGCTTGTGGTTCATGCAGGGAAGGCCAACGCATCTTCGGACGAGCAGGGAGATGGTCAGGGGCGGTCCGATGAGAGCATCTGGTGGCTCCTGAGTGGCGACGGCGTTTGGTGAGGCAGTCTAGTGAGGAGAAGTTGGCGTCCTCCAGTGTGATGTCCGATTGATGTGCCTTCATCAGAGATGTAACTCTGTCATTATGATGGTAAATTAAAGTCAAATATTAGACTTTAAATATGGGTTTGTGACTCGGGTCCACGAAATGTCCAAAAATACTAATATTGTTGTTGTTGCTGAATCTTGAATCTGTCATAACTCTTCCATAAGTCATTAGATAGGTGATTCATTAGTGGCCTTGTGACCCTGAAATTAAGGTGTAATTTTCAATACCATTTTCAGGTGTTTAAATTGATATAGATGTGTCGGCCCTATGTGGCTAGGTTCGTTTGTGTTATGGTGAAATGAAACATTTTCTCTGGGTAACCATTTTAGATGAATTAGTTGTCCATTTCGTGTGTCTTTCTGTGAGGATCTCAATGGTGTGATCTGTATAATTTTTTTGGGATTGAGGAATGGGCTCAATAGGATTCCATGAGAGAACAATGTGGCAAATGATGACCTTTTTCATCTGGTGGTCGTTTAGAGTGATTGGATTGTCTACCTTACATGATTTTCTACAAGGATCGCAATGGTGACATCTATTTAGATGTACAGAGCCTTTTTTGTGATCATATTATATGTGGAAACAGGAAAGGAACATCACTGAAATATCCTTTTGATGTGTTTGAATATAATCCATGGCTTACTCCAGCATCAACTCTTCAAAGAGTAGAGAAGATGTATGATGAAATTTGATATGATATGTTCCGAGTGTGATGCCTTTCCTGGGGGACACTCGATGACTACATTGAAGTTCATCATGCTTCTCAAGAGGTACCATCCCACATGCATGACTAGTGGAGTTCCTTGTCAACTTTCGAGTGGAACCATCTAGTCAGGTTGGGCATGGGTCCTTGACGACACTATAGTGGAACCCTACAGCTGATCTGAACATGGGTCCTCGACGACACTAGAGTGGAACCCTCAAACTGGGTTGTACATGGGTCCTCAACCCTTTTTCGAGTGGAACCCTCCAACTGGGTTGGGTATGGGTCCTTGATGACACTAGATTATAACCCAAAAATCTAGGTTGGAAATGTGTCCTCGACATTGAGACCACCTCCTTACTACGGATCAGTGATGAGATGTACATTGACTTGCCTAAGGACCCACAATAAAGAGGGAATCTTTCCACACTGAATCGTTCTCTTGTATCATGACCTAAAACTATGCAGGTGAGTCAGTGCTTCCTGAAGGGAATAGTATCAAGTTGCGGTGATTTAATCCCCTATTACATGTGACTCTTGGGTAGCTGATGAGGTGTTGGGCATTACAGATGGATTTACCTTGGAACTGTTGGCTACACACTTTCTTGGGTTGGGCTATGAGATGGAGATCCCCTTACTCACTCTTTTGGGTTTCATTGAATTAGAATATATATATATATATATATATATCTTTTGATAGTACACAATCCATGGGTCCTGGTTACTCTCCTTCTAGGAGGGGAAAAGACGTGTGGGTTATGCCACATACTTTCTGTGTCTAGCATCTCCTGGTTGGATGAGTCCACTCTCTAACTATAGGTAACAAAGACTCAATGAGGAGTTCACCTCCTCAACATTTCTAGATTCTTATGGTTGGATGAGTCTACATTCACTCTCTAGTTGGGTTGAGCTGTACTCTTTCCATTCACTTTTATCGTACATTGTTATCTCTAATAAATTTCTTCATTGTATCTCTTATTAATCCCATTCACCTTTTTAGGGCGTTCTATTAGGTATGTATATACTCACCCCTACATGGGATTTTAGAAACACATTTCGTGTATTTTATAGATGAGAGATAAGTCAATCATGATCTCAATGGAGCTTAGGGATACGGGCTATGTGGACTGTATAATGTGGTCAGATTTGGGGTACATGAGTGAGGCTCTCTCGGCTCTTACTCTTTTTTAGTTTCCTTTAGGTTGGGACAGGTTTTTGGTTTTGGCATATGTTTTTCCAATTTATTTTCTAGTTGACACTACCGTACTATTATTTTTTCTAGAGGTTCATGCATGTTTAATTTACTTTACAGCAGTTGCGTTTTTTTCTACTTTCCCTCCACACTTTTGCATTGAGTTGGCTCCATTTGTGTGTACAGGTTGGGATAGGTTTCTGGTTTTGGCATATGTTTTTCCTTTTTATTTTCAAGTTGACACTACCGTACTCTTATTTTTTCTAGAGGTTCATGTATGTATAATTTAATTTACAGGAGTTGAATTTTTTTCTACTTTCCCTCTACACTTTTGCATTTAGTTGGCTACATTTGTGTGTACAGGTAATTAAGAAAAGGCATCCCGAGTTTTTTGTACCTTTGGCGCTTGTCACCAGCCCCTGGACTATGGAGGTGGGCACGGGGTAATTGTGGATTGAGTCTCGACATGGTTCGGGTCATGAAAAAGTGGTATCATAGGTGGTTTGGCCCTTGAGATGTTGTTCAGACATTTCGCTGAAAAGTTCTTGGTTGGTTCTAGGGAAAGAGTTTTGAAGTTTCTTGAGAGTGACTCTCATGATAGGGAGTCCAGTAATGGTACGAGCGGTCGATGTATCCATTCACTAGGGCCCTGATTACCTGCTTGTCGACTCGGAACCTTGAGACACTTGTTGCAGGGAACAATGACACATGCATCATATAGGATTGAGTATTTTGTGTTACTTCTTCAGTCAACTCCACATCATCATTGATATATATATATATATATATATATATATATTCTCCTCTGACGATGGAACTCCTTGATAACAATCAAGTTGTCTCCATGACAAAAACCGTCCAGGATACCAACTCTAGTTCATGACAACGACCCTATGAGTGGAGAGACCTCAGTTCAGGAACAATCATGCTATCCCCTTTCTCTAGGTGGACAGGTATCCGCACCTCCACCTGTTGAGCAGTAGACAACCCCATTAGAGTTGGATAAGGATGTGTGTAGGTTGAGCACACTTTGGGGTTCCGGTGAAAGATACCTTTGAGGTTCCGCGGTGAGCAAGACCCTCAGGCGGTAGAGGTTTGGCTGGAGTGTGTGATTCAACTCTTCATGCTTGTACAGACACTAGTGGATCAAATGGTGGCTTTGGCAGCTAGTGTTTTTGACGGAGCAGCTGGACATTGGTGGATCTTGGTTACTTAGATACTTGATGAGTCGACACTCTCATGGGAAAACTTATAGATGTTGTTTCATGAGGTGTAATACCACTCCTTCTTGCACTCCATTTTTATTTAAGAGATCCTCCATTTTCAGTAGGGAGAGTTTATGGTGACTGAGTATGAAGTTAGGTTCACAGACCTTGCATCCTACTCTTTAGACATGCTCTGCAATGACTACTTCCGAGCAATGAGGCTTGATAGGGGACTTCATAAGGAGATCCATGCTATCATAGTATCCTTGTGCATCCCAACCTATACAGGGGTACTGGAGTAGGCACTAGTGACAGAGCGCTTCCTATCATGCCATGCAGCTGGTTATGGCAGAGGGTGCAATGGAGGTGAGACATCAGCCGCAACTAGTTGATGTCACTCGAAAAGATCTCAGCGTAGGGTATATTCTCATGATTAGTCTTAAACACATAGTCATATGGGTTTAGACATCATAGAGAACAAAGAAAACCTGGAGAGTTTCGGTGATAGCTTGTGACGAGCGAGGTCACATGACACGAGATTAACCGAAAAAATTTACTGAGAATATCCGGTAGGAAACATGTAGATCATCATGAAATAGATAGCATCGTGACCATGGTCACCCACAAGGAGGTGGTTCTAGAAGAGGATGAGGAGAATCTGGAGGTGGGGGATGACATTATGTGTTCCTTATACCACCACCAGGTGGATCACGGTAGACTCAGGGATCTGGCAGCTGGGTCCATAGACAACGGGAGACTTTGGTTATCTACATTCCTATAGAGCATGAAATGATAAGAGGTACTCCTTGAATCTTTTCTAATTTTTGCAGAAGAACTTGTTGGGCACTATGTGAAGTTATCTTTTATCCATACTCCTTGATTGAGGTTTTATTGAGGTGACACAGGGCGATGATGTAACAGTGTTACGGTGTAGTTCTATGCAGGTACTAATTCACGAGGAGTGGTTGATGAGTTCCTCTGACTTGTGCATTCAGGGCAGGATTGTGCCATGGAGTGTCGGAGCAGGTCTTGCATTTTCCAGTGGAGTTTTCTACTTGGCCTTCCTTTCATGGAATGTCACTAGTTGGTGTGACAGAGTGTCTAGGTTGGGGATACTCTCCTTCAAAGTGGGGAAAATACATGAAGGGTATACCACGATCGTTTCATGTTTATAATCTTACAGTTGGATGAGTTTACTCACCTACCCTATTTGATGGTACCTTGCATGTTCAACATCAATCTTGATACTACAGTTATCAATTACAGATAGAGGTGATGGAGACCACATAAACATAACTACATGACTCAATATATGGTGCTAAAATGGTAGTCTTCTCCATGATAATGTGGAGACACTATCTTCTGAAAGAGAACTTTGTGATTGGTTCAGAGCACCAGAGTTTTAGGTACGTCTTCACCCAGAGAGACTTGAACCTAAAGTGAAAACGCTGGTAAGAAATCCCTACTGGACTATGACTTCAAGATAGTCTATACTTCAGAAAGAGGTAATGTTGTAGTAGATACCCTTAGTAGGATGTCCTAGGCTTGCCTATTGTGGGAAGATTCAAAGCAGTTAACTTTCCTGCAGCTGACTTTGGTGGAGTAGGAGGGTACATCTTTCTTTAGTCAATGGTGTTGAATCCTTTTCTTCTCGAGCATGTAAGAGAGTATCAGCTGTTAGACATCAATTTTGAAATCATGAGTGACCACATAACCTTAGGTGTTCAACCAGATGGATATTCTGAAGGAGGGAATCATAATACCCTATTCTAGGTACAAACAGTGATTCCAGTCGTGACAAGGGATGATAAGGTTTCCTACCACCTTTCCCCACCCCCCGATATCTTGAGAGGGTGCACGACGCCTCTCATGTGTCGCAGCTGAGAATATACGTGTATTTTCTGATGAAAGTTGTCGATAGAAGTAGACCATATAAGGATGGACCATCCAGATTGGTTCATGTGTTGTAGCATCATGGAAACGTGAAGGTTTTTCTGGGAATGGGAGAGCCAGATATGGGCCCAATATCTCGACTTATTGTTTAATTATGATTTATGGGGATGAAAAGCTTTAATGATGGAACGATATAGAGACCTAATTTTTTTCTATTAAGACTTTAAGATATTTCTAAACATTATTCTAGATATGGGTGTTGAGACATCGTATAATTTCAAGGTTGGATGTTCCTGGATTTAATTTTATAAAAATATTAAATATGTTTGATATTAAACACACACAGTTAACTAATGAAACCTGGATAACTATTAAATGGATGATCATATCTGAAATATGAGATCATGGTTGGGTCCAAAATATGGTGTTTCCATTAGGTACGAAATAAAATAAGTTGGTGTGGTACGTTCAGACCCCTCGCTCGTTCGGGGTGTGTTAAATGGATGAATTATATTATTAATTTTTTCATTTAATAGCTCAAACCTAAATAACATACGAACAAGGAATCAGATGAGAAATATGAGTCCACTATTGAGATAGAATATAGTTTTTACCATAGGAAGTGTATAACCTTTGTCATCATTGGGTGTTAGACTTATCTACCATTGTGGACGGATAATTAAACAAGTAAATATTTATTTATATAATTATTTGATTAATAGTCTAAACCTAATTTATGAGTATAAAGTCATAGTTTTGAGATTTTGGCTCATAATTCTGTTTTATCAATGATGAAAACCCCTCTCTTACTCTCCTATCCTTCCTATTGATGAATGAAAAGGAACAACAAAAAGATCCTTGGATCCAAGAAGATCAAAGTGTGACAAACATAGCACCTTCTTCCAATTTTTGAACGGGCATGATCTTCATCAACAGAAACCGATCAGACCTAGGTAGGAATCATTCTTGGTGTTCTTACACCCTGAATTAAAATATGATCATGTTTTCAATATTTTCTTCAACCTGTATTCCTTGATTTCAAACCCTGCTTGAGCCTATGAATCAGATTTATATTGTCTAAGCTATGCTCTAACCCCAATACCCCAACTTTGATTTCCAAACAAGAACACAAGGCCAGTGACGTTAAAGACATTGGTTTTTGTACCTTTATCCCATATTTCTTCTTGTTTCTCATCGTTGAATCCCCATGGGTCCCGGTTCAATAGTTTTTGGGGAATATGAGCCCTCTCAGATGCCTAGATTTGCGATGAACTAATAAAACATTAATAGTTTATTGATCTGAGCATAGATCTGGAAATCTTACGAGGAGAGGAAGACTGATCCGATGTTAAATCTTTGAGTTTGGGATGGAAGGAGGTGTGGTGGCTCGCCTAATGTGTGGTAGTTCATGCGTGGATGTCCAGTGCATAGAAGGTGTGTGGTCCAGGCGAGGCAGGATGGTGCAGATCCTGGTGAGCAAGGAGGTGGTCGAGGGCGGTTTGGGGAGAGAAACATGTGGATCTCGAGAGGTGGAAGCGTCTGGTCAAGGAAGTCCAGCGCAGTGGAGGAGGAGGCTTCAAGTGAGGTAGCACACCAGATAGCTGGTTCAGAACAGATGAATGGTGACAAGGGCTTACAGATGGTGGAGGACATCGAGGCCGGAGTGGAGCTGGTGGGAGGCTGGAGGCGGCGATGGTGGACGACTGATGTGCGGTGGCTGGGAGCGCAAGGCAGTGGTGTCATTTGAAGGAAGAACAGATAGAGAGGGGGTTAAGGAAACCCTAGGGGTACGAGAAAAAAAATAACAATAAAAAGAAATAATTATTATAATAGTTATTTTTATTATTATCATCATCATTAATCTTTATAACCACATAACTCCCCCTTGGGGAGCCCGATTAATGTGTCATCAGCGGTAACATGACCCTATCAATGATATAGTCTCATTAAGACCCATTTAGATAATTTTTTCTAAATAGCAACCTCAGACTGTGAAATGACTATGAAATAATAGATTTAATAATATTATTAAATCTTCTGTCTGTGATAACACCTGTGTGCGTTGCCCGATTAATGCACCTTCAGTGGCAATGCAACCCTGTCATTGAAACAGTAAATTCAAGACCAATCGTGCACATTAAATATGGGTTTGTGACTTGGGTCCCTGAAATGCCCAACAATAATATTATTATTATTGTTGTGGAATCTTGAATATGTTGTAATTCTTCCATATGACATCAGATTAGCATGTTTTCAGAGGCATTGTGGCCCAGAAATTTAGGCTGAATTTTCAAGACTAATTTTAGGTGTTTAAAATGAGATCAATGTGTGGGACCCACGAGGCCCGGTTCACGTGGGTTATGGTGAAATGCATCTTTTTCTCCAGGAATCCATTTTGGATGAATGAGTAGTCCATATTGTGCTTCTTTCTATGAGGATCGTAATGGTGTACTCTATATAATTAGCTTTGGGATTGAGGAATGGACCCCACAAGATGCCATGCGAGCATAATGCGGTGACCTACTACCTTTTTCCTCTGATGACCGTTTGGAGAGAGTGGATAGTCTACCATGTGTTTTTTTCCATAAGATTGTAATGGTGTGATCTTCTTGGATGTGTGGAGCCTTTTTCATGATCTTTTTATATGTGGAAACATGAAAGGAATATTGGTGGAAGATCATTTCGATGTGTTTGAAGAGAATCCATGGCTTATGCCAGCATTGACTATTGTCAGAGTAGAGAATATGTATGAAGAGATGTGATACAAGATTTTTTGGGTGTGACGGATTTCCAGGGTGACACCCATTGACTATAGTGGGGTTCCTCATACTTCCCGAGAGGTACCATATAGTAGGGATAAACAGTGGTGTTCCTTTTTGACTTCTGAGTGGAACCCTCTAGTCGAACTATAAGGACCCAAAATTTTGAATAGTATTTGTTTCCTAAATTTATGTGTTATTTCATTTTATACCCCACAAAACTATATCTTTTAATTAATGAAGTGATACTATTGGGTTTTGATTGTTATATGATCATTGGTCAATATGAATGTTGGAAACTAAACTCTTAACGTTATAATTATTTTTTATAAATACAACTGATCTTGGTTAATTAATATAGAAAGAAGATTTGATGACCTCATCCAGTAGACTCGGGTCGTACTAATCCCATCTGTCAGAGCATGGGAAGGAGGTAGCATCTCCCGACTTTGCTCTAGACCATACCCAAGATGAGCTTCAACATGTGAATCTTGAACGAAATTGTAACGCCCCGACCCCAGCTACCCAGAGTCGGTGCATTACTTCGTAATATTGGCATGATCACAAGAAAGATCAAATCTCGAAAGACTGATTGGTTTAGTAGCCTTGGAAACACTAGATATATTCATAAAGTTTTACATTACATTTCAAAGTGAAAAACTACTACAACAACAAAGTCTTCATATCCACACTATTAACCCCTCATAATATCCCTGCAAGTCAATCATAATTTACTTCTTCACTACCTGGGAAAAATAAAACATAGAAAAGGGGTGAGCTCAAATGCCCAGTAAGGATAACAATATAGCGGAACATTCAAAATAAGCATAAACATTTAAGGCAATGAATTACTAAAACAAAAGTCTTTTAAACATGAACTTCAACATAGTATGGCAAAAGTAAAATGAAATAATGCCATTTACTTATTCACATGGATATTCTACTAATCGAATAATCACATGCAAAATCAATAACCACTTTCATAATGTTGGAATGCATAATGCCAGACTATCATAACCACATAGCCAAGGCCTCGTGCCAAGACTACAAATAAGATTTTGTCAAGGCCTTGTGCCAAGACACTAGTTTGTCTCATGAGACCTACCAATGCATCGAGGAGCTATAGCGGGCTCCACCCGTCACTTATTAAGTCCAATGCATTCCCATATGAAAAGGTTTAAACATAACATAAACATTCGTATTAAAACTAGCATACGAAATGTCAATACATTCACCATAAACTATGAATGGTATAAAAATAGCACATCCACAGTCAAACATATCACAAAACCTTCAATACAATATAGAAGTTTTGTATCATAATAAATCAACTTCAAATAATCTTAAAATCCATCAAAGGATGTTGACATAGATGAAATCAAAATTCTTTTAAAAGAAATATCTCCTTTTATTTTGAAATCATTTAAGATCCATATAAAATAAAACATTTTCTTTGAAAATATTCTTATAAGCTTGTAAGGGAAGCTTTGAAGATTTTATAACGGCGTAAAATAACCGCACCCTCCGTATAAGTTAAAAAAACATTCTTACCTCAATTCTGTCGAAAAGGTTAAAAAGGACCATGTTTTGAAAACAACGGAAAGATTCCTTTATAAACCTATTATAAAAAGTCAAACAAGGGTATAAATGACTTTAACCCGTATTCTTGTAAATAGTAAAAATGTTTTGAAATACATTTTTAAGAAACATGGATGTGGATGATAAAGATATCCCAGTAGATTATTACGTATAAACAACCTCGGATAATGAAGAGATTGGGAAATAAACCCTTACCTTGTACTTTTCCTTGGTTGGGGTAGGTTAACCTCCTGTATAATGGTGAAATAATTGTTATTAAATTATAAAAGAATCATATACATTAATATGATATCATATATGATCTTTTAATATCGATTTGATAATATCTTAGTATTATCGTCGTTTCGTGTGTTAACTTACTCATTTTCTTTTATATGTTTTGTTACATAAGTCATGTTTGTTGTATCTTATTCATATCCAGAATGATATCAAGTCCTTAAACATCATTTTTAAATCATTAAATGATAATTATACTTGAATGGATACGATGGAGAATGAATCTCATCGCGTTCGTGGAGACGGTAGTCCGTACGTACGCACGAACGCTACTTCCATTTAATTTTTATTTTAAAAGAATCGAATCGAAATGATACATAGGTATATTACTATTCCAGTATAATATAATATTTTATATATGTTACTTATGTTCATTAACACCATCCTTTATACGTTCCATGTGTGGTATGAACGAGTCATATCATTTTAAGGGGGCGGTAGTCCGCACTTCCTCAAATGAAATTATCGTATGTATATACAACATGAAACGAATAATGGTATGAAATAAAATGGAATTACAGAAGCTTATATATAAAATATATATCATTAATATCATATTTAATTACAGTTCCATCATAATGGCCACCATGAGAGGCGGTAAGATGTATTTGAACAATCATCGTTTCGTGAGGCGTTAGTTTTCCATCCACAGAAACATTATGTTCATCATCCATTAGATGGAGTTGTGTGTATGTGTAGTTTGAATCCTTCTTATAACAACATACTAGTATATTGAGGATACTGGTGTTGTTACAAAATAAAGGAAATAAAAAGAATTTGGGGGTTGGAGAAGCAAAATAAATGAAAATAATTTAAGAGAAATCGTTACCTTTAATTTAGGTAACTCACTTTGGTTGGAACCAAAGGACTTCTTGAAAATGCTTTCTGCCTAAGGGTAAGCTTCAAGGAGGATGAGAGGGATGTGGGGAGCTTAGTTGGGCAGAGTTTGGACGAGCCAAGTGGCTTGAGAGGTTTGAGGAATGAGTAGAAGTGGTCTCCTTTTATAAGGGAGAGGAGGGGCTCTTTAGGAAAGAGTGAAAGTATTACTTTATAATATAATTATATTCGGTTTATAATGGTCCAAAAATCATTGAGGTCGAAGATAAGATGAATCATATTCTAAATAACATCAACCAATAAGAATTGGACAGGTTTTAGATAATATTTTAATCATTATAATCTTATTTATTTAAATGATTTATTAATGAGGTAAACATTGCATCATTATTGTGTCATTAATAATTTAACTTATTTGATGTCTAAAAATTATAAATAAAATATCATCATGTAGGAAATCTTTTTAGCTTTCTAATGAATATTTATAATCGAAAATACAAAATGTATAACCCTATGTAAAAATTTTACTTCTAAAAGATGTAAGCTTATGCCATTTTTATTTTTATTTTAACTTTATTAATATAATGTGTCCCTACCACATACAAGTGGCTCCAAGGGGTCCCCAAATTGACCCAAGGATGATCATGGTCGGGTATGTGTCTACCAATAAGGTTAGGACACGTTTTAGGGTAACTTTGTATTATTATAATATTATTTTTTAACCCTTATTTACCGGATTTACCCTTTAACCATGGTAAATAAAATATTTACCGCAGTAATTATTCAAAATGTGTAAAAATAAAAGTTACCTATTTACATAATTTGGACATCCTGATTCCAAATATGGAATCCATTTTCCTAAATTCAAAACACAGAAGTGGCAGAAATTAATTTAAAATTAATTCCCGCTGTCAAAACAAAAAGCGTGTTTTTAAGAGGTAATAACTATCAAAAGATTGACACTTGTTTATGTTCGGTTTAATTGTAAAATTATGTCCAATGACCAACATTATATTAAATGGTAAAAATATATTCTAAATATACTTTAAAACCACTCAAAATCACAATTTATCACTATTAATTATTTTGATTAAAAAAGTTGTTTTTAATTAAAATTTAGAAATTTTCACTATTCATCAAAATATGAAAGTTATCCGAAATGTACCAAAATTTCACCCTAGGCTAATTTTGATATTCCGAATCTAAAAATGAAGTCCATTTTAAAATATTGAATATATATGATTTCAAAAAGTAGGTATTACTATTCACAATGGCTAGTTTAATTAGTTGTGGTGTGTGTTAGAACTCGAGGTTGCATACAACACACGCTATCGCATTATTCGAAGGGAAATGTACCATAGAAGCTTGGGGTGTTACATTCTCCCCTCATTAAAATAATTCCGTCCTCGCAATTTCTAGGGTATTACTGCATAAAAAGACTCGGGTGGTTCTTCATCATAAGTTCCTCGGGTTCCCACGTTGCCTATTCTATCTTATGGTTTCTCCACAAAACTTTTACCAGACGCGTCGTCCGGTTTCTCAGTACTTGTTCTCTTGTATCAAGAATCCTGACGGGCTCTTCGCAATAAGACAGATCGGGTTCCAGTTCTAATTCCTCATAGGTGAGTACATGCGTTGGGTCAGGCATGTATTTTCTCAACAGAGATACGTGGAACACATCGTGAACTTTGGAGAGACTTGGCGGCATTGCCAATCGGTAAGCTACAGCCCCAATTCGTTCTAGAATTTCGAAAGGTCCGATGTACCTGGGACTCAATTTACCTTTCTTACCAAAACGTATGACTCCCTTCCACGGAGATACCTTCAGGAAAACATGATCACCGACTTGAAATTCCAAATCCTTCCTTCGATTATCGGCATAGCTCTTCTGCCTACTTTGAGCTGCTTTGATGTGATTTTGGATTACTTTCACCTTTTCCACCGTTTCGTCCACCAGTTCTGGGCCTACATGTTTTCTTTCACCAACGTCATCCCAACAGGTTGGTGTACGAAATCTCTTTCCATATAACGCTTCATATGGTGCCATCTGAATACTTGAATGGAAGCTATTGTTATAGGAAAATTCTACTAGTGGTAAATATTGATCCCACGTACCCTGAAAATCAAGTGAGCAAGATCTCAACATGTCTTCTAAGGTCTGAATAGTCCGTTATGATTGTCCGTCTGTCTGAGGGTGGTAAGCAGTGCTCAAATGGAGTTCAGTATCCAGGGATTTCTGAGGACTTTTCCAAAATCTTGAAGTAAAACGGGGATCACGATCAGAAACAATCGATAGGGGAACTCCATGAAGTCTCACAACTTCATTAATGTATAGTCTTGCTAGACGTTCCAGGGGTAGATCTTCTCTTATAGCAAGAAAATGTGCTGACTTGGTAAGACGATCAACAATAACCCATATTGCTTCGTTCCTTCTAGGAGTATTTGGTAGCCCCATGACAAAGTCCATCGTAATATTGTCCCATTTCTACTCTGGTATGGGAAGAGGTTGCATGACTCCTCCAGGCTATTGCCTTCCAGCTTTCACTTGTTGAAAAACCATACGTCTTGACACAAAATCAGCAATCTCCCTCTTCATGTTGTCCCACCAAAAATGTTCCTTCAAATCTCTATACATTTTGGTGCTCCCAGGGTGTATAGAGAAATTGGAACTATGAGCGTCATCCAGCAATTCCCTTTTTAGATCAGGTATATTGGGAACACAAAGTCTCTTCCCGAATTTCAAAATTCCATCTTCATACACAAAGTCTCTCAATCTCCCATCATTCACAGCTTTAATCTTCTTCTGAAATTCTTCATCATCGGTCTGGGAACTCTTAATCCTTTCTAGTAAAGATGGTTTGGAAACCATTTGAAAAAGCATTGATGTTTCACCTTCCCGGGTTATTCCCATGTCCATCTTCTCTAGATCCATGAAAATTGGATCCCTTTCAATTCTCATCATGTTCAGAACTCCATGGTCTTTTCTGCTAAAAGCATCTACTACTTTGTTTGCTTTCCCCAGGTGGTAGTGTATCGTGCAATCATAATCCTTGAGTAATTCAAGCCATCTCCTTTGCCTCATTTGAGTTCTTTTTGTGAGAAAATATACTTCAGACTCTTGTGATCAGTATAAATCTCACATTTTTCACCATAGAGGTAGTGCCTCCATATCATCAAAGCAAAGATCACAGCTGCTAACTCAAGATCATGAGTAGGATAGTTTTGTTCATGAATTTTCAACTGTCGTGATGCATAGGCAATAACTCTATCATTCTGCATAAGGACACAACCAAGTCCTTTCTTTGATGCATCACTATAAATAACGAACCCATCATTCCCCGATGGTAGAGTAAATATAGGAGCATTGACTAATCTTCTCTTCAGTTCTTCGAAACATTCTTCACACTCTTTTGTCCAAACAAATTTAACCCCTTTACGTGTGAGCTTCGTTAATGGGTTAGCCAATCGGGCAAAATTCTGGACGAAACGTCGATAATAACCTGCCAAGCCAATAAAACTACGTACCTCAGTTATACTCGTAGGTGCTGGCCATTCTTGGATTGCTTTGGTCTTAGAAGGATCAACAGAGATTCCATCTTTAGAGACAATATGGCCAAGAAAAGAAATCTCCTGATGCCAGAATTCACACTTGCTAAACATTCCATATAATTCATGCCTCCTCAGAGTCTTCAAGATAATGTGCAAGTGATTTTCATGATCTTCGTAGGTTTTGGAGTATACCAAGATATCATCAATAAATACCACCACAAATTCATCGAGATACTCCTTGAAAACTCTATTCATCAGATCCATGAACACAGAGGGTGCATTAGTCAATCCAAACGGCATTACAGTAAACTCGTAATGCCCGTACCTGGTTCGAAATGCTGTCTTCGGAATGTCTTCCTTTTTTACACACAACTGATGGTATCCAGATCGAAGGTCAATCTTTGAAAAGTATTGAGCTCCATGCAGTTGGCCAAATAAATCATCAATACGAGGTAGGGGATACTTGTTCTTTATCGTTATAGCATTGATCTCCCTGTAGTCGATACATAACCTCATAGATCCATCTTTCTTTTTAACAAAAAGAACAGGGGCTCCCCATGGAGAAACACTAGGGCGAATAAATCCCTTATTATTCAATTCCTCTAGTTGTTTCTTTAGTTCGACTAACTCTACAGTGGCCATTCTATAAGGGGTCTTCGATATAGGCCTTGATCCAGGAATCAAATCAATGGAAAACTCAACTTCTCGTTCTGGAGGATGTCCAGGTAAATCTTCCGGAAATACATCTACAAATTCTTTCACAACAGGTACATCCTCTATTTGAACATTACTTTCCTCACCGACAGTTATTTCATTCTCTTCCTCCCCAATAATTGAATTAATTTGAGCTACTGGGGGTGGATCTAAATAATAATTAGGTGGTGACGATTCTGCTCTAAAAATAAGGTGTTCCTTATCATTATCATCAAGAATCGTAACCTCTTTCTTCTTAAAATAAATCTTCGCATCATAGTCCGAAAGCCAGTCCATACCGAGGATTATATCAAACTCAATCATAGGTATGACGATGAGATCAGCAGATAAAGAAAATTTATGTGCTCTAATGGGGACTGATTCACAAAACTTTGTTGCAACGATACTTCCCTTAGGAGTTTTGACTGACAACTCCCTTATTAAATCAAATTGGAAATATCTATTTTTCTTAGCAAACTGTGAAGATATGAAACAATGCGATGATCCAGAATAAAATAATGCATTTTCTAAACTTGAGGAAACCATTAAATTACCTGCCACCACATCTTTCGGAGCTTCTACCTCAGTAGTAGTGATAGCATAAGCCTGGCCTTGATCCCTTGGCCTTTTCTGAGGTAAGTTCTCCTGACGCTTAGGACATGCATTTGCATAATGCCCCATCTCCTTGCAATTGTAGCACTGAACGTTGGTAGCTTCCTTCTTCCCCTTGCAATCATGAGCTTGGTGGCCTTTTTCACCACACTTGTAACAGACTCCCATTCCCTTCAGGCAAGCACCGGGGTGTTTCTTCCCGCATTTACCACAAGATGGATATTCAACCTTTCCCTTCTTCCCCTTATTTCCATTCCCAGATTGATCAGAAGGTCTCTTCTTCTCTTGCTTCGCTTTAAAGTCATAAGACTTAGATAATTCCTTTTCGGTCTTGATAGCACATGAGACAATGTCTTCGTACGATGAAAAGGATTGTGAGACTAATGCTCGACGGAGAAATGGTTTTAACCCATCAAAGAAACGATCAATCTTACTTCTTGGGTTGCGTATATAATCTTCAGCATACCTCGCTAACCTTGTAAAGTTAGACTCATACTTTGTGACATTATCATCCTCCTTTTGTCTCAGACTTAGAAATTGCCTTTCCATATCCGCTCGATGGTCGCGAGGGAAGTATTTTTCTAAAAACAGATCTTTGAACTCCCTCCATTCCATATTTGATACTTCATCATCTTCCTTCATGTTTTGAATCAATGACCACCATTGATCAGCATCTCCAGTGAGGCGGTAAACTGCCATGATAACTTTTTCCCTTTCACTGCTCCCCAAAGCCTGAAATATTTTCTCTAGGGAAAATATCCATTGCTCAACTACTAATGGATTTGTATTCCCGTTGAACGTTTGTGGTTGTTGCCTCATGAATCGATCTAACATTGATCCTCCACGCTGCGGATCAGGGTGCTCCATACGGGTAAGGTTATTATTCATAACCTGAGTAAGTTGTCCCAGTATGGTGATTAGCTGATCGGCACCAGTTGCATCACCAGCCCCACTATAATCATCTTGAGCAGGAGGGAAATCCCTACATGGAGTGCGTGCATTGATACGGTTTCCATTTCTTCCACTAGGCGCCATTTCTAAATAATGGCATAAACTAGATCAGTCTATGAATAAAAATACATAATCCCATACTTATAAAACACTTAACAAAAATTGAACTATTTATGGATATAATCCATAATCATAAAAATGTTTTCTTTGAGGAATTATATACTCATAAACCCTTCATAATGATTTGTAAAGAAAATGAGAGTTATCCTAAGCATATCCCCCAGGAGTGTCGTAACCAAGAGTGCAGCAAGGCCCGTTGTCGTGCACCAGTTCCCGTTCGAGTCTAGCTCAAAGCGGTGTTTTCGGGTTTTACCCCTAGGTACATCTGTGCCAGAGCCGCCTCTACCTGCTCGTATCCAGACAGGGATGTATTGCTTGGAAAACTCAAAAAATCTCTACAATACCAAAATTCTAGGAAGTTCTTCTATACTAATCCTCAAAGTTCATCTTAGGTCTACGTGCTCTAATCAGAGTTTATCTAAATCTAGCTTCCAAGGTTTGTACTAAACTTCCTCTGATACCAACTGTAACGCCCTGACCCCAGCTACCCAGAGTCGGTGCATTACTTCGTAATATTGGCATGATCACAAGAAAGATCAAATCTCGAAAGACCGATTGGTTTAGTAGCCTTGGAAACACTAGATATATTCATAAAGTTTTACATTACATTTCAAAGTGAAAAACTACTACAACAACAAAGTCTTCATATCCACACTATTAACCCCTCATAATATCCCTGCAAGTCAATCATAATTTACTTCTTCACTACCTGGGAAAAATAAAACATAGAAAAGGGGTGAGCTCAAATGCCCAGTAAGGATAACAATATAGCGGAACATTCAAAATAAGCATAAACATTTAAGGCAATGAATTACTAAAACAAATGCCTTTTAAACATGAACTTCAACATAGTATGGCAAAAGTAAAATGAAATAATGCCATTTACTTATTCACATGGATATTCTACTAATCGAATAATCACATGCAAAATCAATAACCACTTTCATAATGTTGGAATGCATAATGCCAGACTATCATAACCACATAGCCAAGGCCTCGTGCCAAGACTACAAATAAGATTTTGTCAAGGCCTTGTGCCAAGACACTAGTTTGTCTCATGAGACCTACCGATGCATCGAGGAGCTATAGCGGGCTCCACCCGTCACTTATTAAGTCCAATGCATTCCCATATGAAAAGGTTTAAACATAACATAAACATTCGTATTAAAACTAGCATACGAAATGTCAATACATTCACCATAAACTATGAATGGTATAAAAATAGCACATCCACAGTCAAACATATCACAAAACCTTCAATACAATATAGAAGTTTTGTATCATAATAAATCAACTTCAAATAATCTTAAAATCCATCAAAGGATGTTGACATAGATGAAATCAAAATTCTTTTAAAAGAAATATCTCCTTTTATTTTGAAATCATTTAAGATCCATATAAAATAAAACATTTTCTTTGAAAATATTCTTATAAGCTTGTAAGGGAAGCTTTGAAGATTTTATAACGGCGTAAAATAACCGCACCCGCCGTATAAGTTAAAAAAAAACATTCTTACCTCAATTCTGTCGAAAAGGTTAAAAAGGACCTTGTTTTGAAAACGACGGAAAGATTCCTTTATAAACCTCTTATAAAAAGTCAAACAAGGGTATAAATGACTTTAACCCATATTCTTGTAAATAGTAAAAATGTTTTGAAATACATTTTTAAGAAACATGGATGTGGATGATAAAGATATCCCAGTAGATTATTACGTATAAACAACCTCGGATAATGAAGAGATTGGGAAATAAACCCTTACCTTGTACTTTTCCTTGGTTGGGGTAGGTTGACCTCCTGTATAATGGTGAAATAATTTTTATTAAATTATAAAAGAATCATATACATTAATATGATATCATATATGATCTTTTAATATTGATTTGATAATATCTTAGTATTATCGTCGTTTCGTGTGTTAACTTACTCCTTTTCTTTTATATGTTTTGTTACATAAGTCATGTTTGTTGTATCTTATTCATATCCAGAATGATATCAAGTCCTTAAACATCATTTTTAAATCATTAAATGATAATTATACTTGAATGGATACGATGGAGAATGAATCTCATCGCGTTCGTGGAGACGGTAGTCCGTACGTACGCACGAACGCTACTTCTATTTAATTTTTATTTTAAAAGAATCGAATCCAAATGATACATAGGTATATTACTATTCCAGTATAATATAATATTTTACATATGTTACTTAAGTTCATTAACAGCATCCTTTATACGTTCCATGTGTGGTATGAACGAGTCATATCATTTTAAGGGGGCGGTAGTCCGCACTTCCTCAAATGAAATTATCGTATGTATATAAAACATGAAACGAATAATGGTATGAAATAAAATGGAATTACAGAAGCTTATATATAAAATATATATCATTAATATCATATTTAATTACAGTTCCATCATAATGGCCACCATGAGAGGCGGTAAGATGTATTTGAACAATCATCGTTTCGTGAGGCGTTAGTTTGCCATCCACAGAAACATTATGTTCATCATCCATTAGATGGAGTTGTGTGTATGTGTAGTTTGAATCCTTCTTATAACAACATCCTAGTATATTGAGGATACTGGTGTTGTTACAAAAGAAGGAAATAAAAAGAGTTTGGGGGTTGGAGAAGCAAAATAAATGAAAATAATTTAAGAGAAATCGTTACCTTTAATTTAGGTAACTCACTTTGGTTGGAACCAAAGGACTTCTTGAAATGCTTTCTGCCTAAGGGTAAGCTTCAAGGAGGAGGAGAGGGATGTGGGGAGCTTAGTTGGGCAGAGTTTGGACGAGCCAAGTGGCTTGAGAGGTGTGAGGAATGAGTAGAAGTGGTCTCCTTTTATAAGGGGGAGGAGGGGCTCTTTAGGAAAGAGTGAAAGTATTACTTAATAATATAATTATATTCGGTTTATAATGGTCCAAAAATCATTGAGGTCGAAGATAAGATGAATCATATTCTAAATAACATCAACCAATAAGAATTGGACAGGTTTTAGATAATATTTTAATCATTATAATCTTATTTATTTAAATGATTTATTAATGAGTTAAACATTGCATCATTAGTGTGTCATTAATAAGTTAACTTATTTGATGTCTAAAAATTATAAATAAAATATCATCATGTAGGAAATTTTTTTAGCTTTCTAATGAATATTTATAATCGAAAATCCAACATGTTTAACCCTATGTAAAAATTGTTCTTCTAAACGATGTAAGCTTATGCCATTTTTATTTTTATTTTAACTTTATTAATATAATGTGTCCCTACCACATACAAGTGGCTCCAAGGGGTCCCCAAATTGACCCAAGGATGCTCATGGTCGGGTATGTGTCCACCAAAAAGGTTAGGACACGTTTTAGGGTAACTTTTTATTATTATAATATTATTTTTTAACCCTTATTTACCGGATTTACCCTTTAACCATGGTAAATAAAATATTTACCGCAGTAATTATTCAAAATGTGTAAAAATAAAAGTTACCTATTTACATAATTTGGACATCCTGATTCCAAATATGGAATCCATTTTCCTAAATTCAAAACACAGAAGTGGCAGAAATTAATTTAAAATTAATTCCCGCTGTCAAAACAAAAAGCGTGTTTTTAAGAGGTAATAACTATCAAAAGATTGACACTTGTTTATGTTCGGTTTAATTGTAAAATTATGTCCAATGACCAACATTATATTAAATGGTAAAAATATATTCTAAATATACTTTAAAACCACTCAAAATCACAATTTATCACTATTAATTATTTTGATTAAAAAAGTTGTTTTTAATTAAAATTTAGAAATTTTCACTATTCATCAAAATATGAAAGTTATCCGAAATGTACCAAAATTTCACCCTAGGCTAATTTTGATATTCCGAATCTAAAAATGAAGTCCATTTTGAAATATTGAATATATATTATTTCAAAAAGTAGGTATTACTATTCACAACGGCTAGTTTAATTAGTTGTGGTGTGTGTTAGAACTCGAGGTTGCGTACAACACACGCTATCGCATTATTCGAAGGGAAACGTACCATAGAAGCTTGGGGTGTTACAGAAATCTCCTAAGGGAGAAGTTCAAGCTGATAGAAATCACCACTCGGGCAAAGTTGTCTGAGCCACCTAAAGATTCTATCACCATAGCACATCTTACACTTAGGTCCTATATAGGTGTTATAAGGGGCCATGTAACGAGGTCATAGATACTTTTTGTAATCTCTTGGTATAAATAAATTTTTTATTTCTTCTTATGGTAAAATTAGTTATTTTCAATTATTCAGATAAATATAGGATGAATATTATTGATGAATTTTGGAAAAAGGGAATTTTAAAATAATCATATAAACATTAAATAATTAATAATGTGAAATGATTTTCAAAAAATGTTCTTCTATAGTTGTGATCATTAAGAAATTTAGAGTCTAATAAGATCAACTTATCTTTTAGTGAATAGTAAAGTATGAATAGTAACATACCCTTATGAATAGTAATGAATAGTAATGACTTTAAAATCCCCCAAAAAAATAGAAACTTCTCCCATGAATGTATAAATACAATTTAGATATCATAAAAGTGAAAAAACGATCATATTATAAGTTTTATTATTTTTGTAGGTCATAAATATTTTTTTTACAATTTTATAATTAATTTAAAAATTTAAAATGAAAATGTATTTTCATAAAATTTATTCATAAATTGTTACATTATTTTCTTATGGTTATACAATAATTTTATGGGACCTTGATTACTTTTTCAAGGTGTTACAAAATGAGTTAATGATTTAAAGTTGTTTATTTGGAATAAATAATGATTTTATTTAAAAATGAAATTAAAAATATTTAAAAAATTATTTTCATAAAATGGAGTTAATTTTTGAATTCATAGCATCAATTTTAGTTTAAGATAAATTTTGGAGATTTTTCTGAAACATTGGAGCTTTTGGTGAATAGTAAAAATACAGTTTTGAGTTTTGTGTGTTTAATGACATTATTGATGATGTAATTGTGATGTAATAAATCTGGTCAGCTTGTGAATAGTAATATATTCTATTAGGTGTCCTAATTATCCAATACCATGGGAAATACCATGGTTCTACAAATGCCACAGATGAGGTGTCCCTTGAAAATTAATTAAATATTCCCTCACTTTTCCTATAAATACGAATCCATTCCCTAATTAATTTCATTCTAAAATAATCCTCAATGAAGTTATAGTCTTTTTACCTCCTAAATATTCCTCCCAAGGTGACCTCAAGACCCTAAGGTCCCAACCTTCAAGTTTTCGACGTTACTCTTCAAGGGAGGGGAACCTTTCACCCTCCTCTTTTAAGTCATGACTTCCTTTATGTAATGTCTTATAGTTGCCATTTCCTTATGTGAGGTTATGTTTTTATATATATTTATTAATTTCCATTTCATTACCAATTTATTAGAGTCCTTTTCCACTCTCATTATCTTATTTTTCTGAATTATAACCGACGTCGTTAGGCTGCCGAATTTTTGTAAAAGAAATCACATTTTCTCTTTTCTTTAAAGATTCCATTTAGTGTGTTGTGTCATTCCACACCATGATATTATTTATTTTTATTATGTAACTCTTATATATTATTCATTTAATTATGGGAGACCCTTTTCCCCTATCTTTTTATTATTTTCTAAAACCATGTTATATAGCTGTTATGCTGCAGAAACTTTGTCTCAAACAATCTCTTTTTTTCTCAAGAAATTCTATTATTTTATTTATCTGAATACCCAAATATATCATCATTTTCAGCGGTATTCATCATGAAATAAAATTTATCTATTTTTTTCTAGAATCGATATACATGAAACCCTCTTTTCTTTTCCAAGGGTTATAAAAGAGATAACCATCATGTTCCTAAGAACTTTTAAAAGCATCACGATTTTGAAATGAAACCTATTACTTTTACTATATGGGGGTTATTTATGAAATTATTTATCATGATCTATGTGTCTCACATGAATATAAAGATATATTAAGGGTGTTCCCTAATAGCTCTCCAATGCATTGTGTAAAGAATTTAATCTCTATAGATGAAAAGTTTCACGATACCTTGGTGGATAACCTTGATAATTTTTATAACACCTTGGGGATAAACCTTGTTGATATGTTCATGAATGTATAAATTAAATATTTTAGACACATATTCATGTTATGGTTCACGTTATTTTTATTATTAAATTACTCTAATTCCATTTCCCATTTCATTATTTTATTCATCAAGTTCTTTTTGATATAACAAGTAAACTGATTCCCATACATTTTTTTACAATGATTTCTGCTCAACCTTTCCTTTTATGTATGTCTAGAGGTTATGAGATGCAATAATTTTACTTAGGGAGAACTTTTGATGAAGCCCTACAATTGGATTAGAAGAATGTTTTATGTTTTCATGCTTTATGTTCCTGATTTCCAAGACAGTAGACTTTAAAAATCCTCTTTTTTAAAATGTAATGAAAAGTTATGTAATAAAAAGGAGGGATACTATAGTTGGCATCAAAAGATAGTTTAGTTATTTATGGAAATTAGGCTGTGAAAACATTAGAAATAACCCTATATAAAAGTTTAAATATAGGAATAATTCCTGGTATTTAGGTGTGTATTAAGTAAGTGGTTTATCAAGAAAATATATCCCTATCTGGATACGAGTAGATAGAGGCGGCTCTGGCACAGATGTACCTAGGAATGAAAACTATGACAAAGAGTTTTGGGCATGACCCAAGGTATCCTGGTACACCACAATGTGACTTTCTTCACTCTTGGTTATGAAACTCCCAGGGAATATGTTTGGTTAATCATAATATTTTTATGAATCGTTATGAAGGATTTATAGAGAAATTTAATTGTTTAAAGCATGATGTTTTAATAAAAAAATCTGTATAGTTAAAAGATTCATAAATAAAATAAACTTCTCACTAAGGTTTCATTCATATAGAAAATGGTGGGAAATAGGAGGAACCATGAAAATGGTGACCACATTGGACCATGCACTAATGACCCTCTAATGGAAGATGGAATGGAATCTTTCATGCAAATGATGAACCAACTGACACAAGATATAGTAAATAACTTGTATCAAGGTGAGAGACCGACTGCACCATGAATGGAACAACTTTCTGTTGAATCCTTTATGTGCCAACAACCACCAACCTTCAGTGGATCTACGGACCCATTGATTGATAAATAGTGGATAAACTCTATCGAGTAGATATTTTCTGTACTTTGTTATTCTGAATAAGAGAAGGTTACCTTGGAAGTTTATCATTTAGAGGGAGAAGATGATCAGTGGTGGGAACTAATTAAAAACACAAGACCAATAGTGTAATTTAAAGCTATTGATTGGTAAGATTTTAGAGGGATATTTTTCAACAAGTATTTCCCTTGACCGAGGAGAACAATAATGGAGAAAGAGTTTCTTGAGTTGAATCAGAAGGAGAATGAATTTGTGGGAAGCTAAGAGTTGAAAATCACAAGGCTTCCACATTACACATCTAGATTTTTCATTGATCTAAATGGTAAGGTTGATAGATTATTTAGTGGACTAAGACCTCATATGAAAAAGAATCTACCCAAATGAGACTATGATAGATATGTGGAGATCGTGCGAAGAGAAATGATAGTCGAACAGGAGTTTGGTGAGATGCAGTGGTATCATAATTCCAATGAAAAAAAGTTATCGATAGAGCCGTGATTTGGGAGGAGATACGATCAAGGAAAAGGAGGCATGAAAGTACAACGTCCCACTTGTAATAAATGTGAGAAAAAGAATTCGTGGAACTGCCTGCTCGGGAGCGGGAAGTGCTACAAGTGTGGTAGATATGGCCACATTGTGCAGAATTGTCGTAGTGAGGTAAATCCACTACTTTCAAACACTAACGAAAAAGGGAAGATAGTGAAGTACCTAACTAATGTCCAATTCTATAAGTGTCGACAACTTGTGCACTTTTCCAATCACTGTCCAAATCCGAGGGTAGTGGAGGGGAATCACCATCAGCCTTAACAATGGTCAAGGAAGCAATGTCGTACCTTTTCTATCACTACGGCTGAAGTTAAAGCCCCAAATTATGTAGTGGAAAGTACTCTTTTTGTCCTCTCAAAGATAGAAAGAACGTTTTTTATTATGGTTCTATGAATTCTTTTATTTCTTCCTTGCTTGAAAAGAATTTAGAATAAACCCCCTATTTTCTAAAAGTACAGTTATCAGTCAAGACTCATGGTGGGATTATCCAAGCATCATTAGTGTTTATAAACCCTATTATTTACTTTAGTGAGAACAAACTTATTTCAAATCTAGTAGTCATTCCCATGTTGGAATTCACCATTATACTAGGGATACACTAGATCTCAAAGTATAATTCTAAGATCAAATGCATAAGTAAGGAAATCTCAGTAGTCTTGAATGGAAAAAACTACAGTTATCTTCCAAGGAGACATATCTAAGCCTGATATTTTTCTAGAAGAAACTCCATTAACATTCATTATGGAGTTTATTGGTGAAAAATAAGGAGGAAATGAGAGTTTGAGGATAAGAAATGTCCCCATCATCAAAGAATACATTGACGTATTTCCTTAGGAGTTACCCAGACTACCCCTAGAATGAGAGGTAGATTTACCCATTGAACTCGAACCTGGATCCCGTATGATATCAAAGACCCCATATTAGATGGAGAATGTGGAGCTAGAGGAGTTAAGGAAACAACTCCAATATATTTTGGAGAAGGGTTTTATCTAACTGAGTGTATCTCCTTGGGGAGCACAAGTTAACTTTGTGATGAAGAAGGATGGATAGATGAGGCTTTTCATTGTTCTAGAGAACTGAATGGGGTCACAGTGAAGAAAAAATACCCTCTTCCAAGAATTGATGACTTATTTGACCAACTTCATGGGGATTAATTCTTCTCTAATATTAATCTTTGATCTGGTTATCATCAACTGAGGGTGAAGGAAGAAGATATTCCAAAAAATGCCTTCTGATCAAGATATGGGCATTATGATTTTGTTGGTATGCCCTTCATACTGAGTAGTGCACCTGTTATTTTTATGGATTTGCTGAATAGAGTCATTAAGGACTACCGTGATAACTTTGTGGTAGTTTTTATTGATGATATTATAATATATTCCAAAGGATGTGAGGAGAATGAGGATCATCTAAGGGTTATTTTGAAAACTCTACGGAAGGAGAGGCTTTTGGGAAGTTAAGAAAATGTGAATTCTAGTTACAACAAGTCTCTTTCTTGGGGAACATTGTTACCAATGATGGAATCACAGTTGACCATGCAAAGACAAAAGTTATAAAGGAGTGGCCTCAACCTAAAACAATAACTGAGATTGGTAGTTTCCTTGGATTAGTGGGATATTATAAAAGGTTTGTGAAAAACTTTTCATGAATTTCTAATCCATTAAACAAGTTAACTCGGAAAGGGTCAAGTTTATTTGGAAAAATGAGTGTGAGGAAAGTTTCCAAGAGCTGAAGAAGAGATTGGTTACTGCACCTATGTTAAATTTTCCCTCATGGGGAGAAGGATTCGTTATTTTTAGCCATGCATATCTAGAAGGAATTGGGTGAGCCCTCAAGAAAAATGACAAAGTCATTGCCTATGCATATCGATAGTTGAAGACTCATGATAAGAATTATCCTATGCATGATCTGGAGATGGTTGCAGTCGTTTTTTCTCTGAAGATGAGGAGGCACTATATTTATAGGGATAAATGTGATATATACATAGAACATCAAAGTTTTAAGTATATTTTCACATAAAAGGAATTTAACATGAGGTAAAGGATATGGTTGGAAATTCCCAAAGACTATGATTATTCAATTCATTGCCATCTCGGAAGAGAAAACAAATTCATTGATGCATTAAGTAGGAAATACCCAATTTTTCTTTCCATGATGAGGATTCAACGAGATCCTTTGATCAATGACCTAGTAAAGCTAGAAATGGTAATAATAAGTGAAGGGACATCATCAAACCTAACCCAAATGATTTCTCAACCGTCATTACTAGAGAAGATCAAGAAATATCTGAAAGAAGATCCTTTATTACAAAGTAATTTTGAGGTTGTGAAGGATGAGAAGTTTCCTGAGTTCAATATCGATCAAGAAGGAGTAATAATATTTTTTAAAAGACTATGTGTTCCATCTATTCTGGAAATAAAGAAGGAGCTGATGGATGAAGCTCATAGCTCAACTTTCTCTATAAATCTTGCAGCACAAAAATGTATAGGGACTTTCTTAATCATTATTGGTGGGATAATATGAAAAGGGAGATCGCTGACTAAACTTAAAGGTTCCTGGTATGTCAGAAAGTGATGTTAGAGTGAAAAATTCCTAAAGTGGTATTGAAACCAGTACTCATACCAGCATAGAAGTGGGAAAATATCACTATGGTCTTCGTAACTAGTCTCCTGAGGAATTTTAAGGAAACAATGCAATATGGGTTATTATAGATCATCTCACCAAGACTACCCATTTTATCTCCATTTGGGAATATTTTTTTCTTGATGAACTTGCTAGGATTTACATAAAAGAAGTGGTAAGGCTGCATGGAGTTCCACTTTCTATTGTATCTGATCATGATCCAAGGTTCACATCAAAATTCTCGAGAAGTCTTCAACATGATCTGAGCACTGAATTGAATTTCAGTACGACTTCTCACCCTCAAACTGATGGCCAATATGAAATAACTATTAATACACTTGATGATATTCTACGAACATTCTCAATGTAATTTAAAGGCGGATGGGATCAACATCTCCCTTTAGTTGAGTTCTTTTACAACAATAGTTTCCACTCGATCATTCAAATGGCACCCTATGAATCTCTATATGGTAAGGGATGTAGAACTCCTACTTGTTGTATTGAAGATGGTGAGAGAAATATTCTTACGCTTGATCTTGTGCAAGAGATGGCAGAAAAGGTCCATGCCATCCAGTAACACATTAAGGCTTCTTAGAGTCGGTAAAAGAGCTATGCTGGCAACCATCAAATGGACTTGGAGTTTGATGTTGGTGACAAGGTCATTCTTCAAATTTCACCATCGAAGAGAGTCATGAGATTTGGGAATAATGGGAAGCTCATCCCTAGGTACATTGGCCCCTATGAAATCCATAATCTCATAGGAGCAGTGGCCTATCATCTCACACTTCCTTCAAATCTAGCACAAGTTCATGATGTCTTCCATGTATCCCTCTTGAGGAAGTACATACCTGACTCTTCACATGTACTAAATCTATAGGTGGTACAACTAAAACATGAACTCTCTTATGAGGAGCAAACGGTGGAGATCTTGGATCATATGGACATGGTTTTACGCAACATGACTACCAACATTGTTAAGGTGTTGTTGAGGAACCACAAATGTAAAGAAGCCATGTGATAACCACAGGAGTCAATAAAACAGAAGTACCCACACCTTTTCTCTTCTTAGGGTACAAGTTATAATTTCAGGGACCAAATTTCTTAAGGGGGGAAGAATGTAACGACCCAAACTTTTGAATAATATATGTTTCCTAAATTTGTGTGTTATTACATTTTATACCCCACAAAACTATATCCTTTAATTAATGAAGTGATACTGTTGGTTTTTGAATGTTATATGACCATTGGTCAATATATTCATTGGAAACTAAACTCTTAACGTTAGAATTATTTTTTATAATTATAAGTGATCTTGGTTAATTAATAGAGAAAGAAGAGTCCATTGCCTCATCTAGTAGACTTGGGCTATACGAAGACTATCTGTCAGAGCTTGGGAAGGATGTAGCATCTCTAGACCTTGATCTGGAACAATCCCAAGCCGAGCATTAACATGATAAGCTTGAACGGAATTTCCTAAGGGATAAGTTCAAGCTGATAGAAATCACCACTCGGAAAATGTTGTCCGAGCCGCCCCAAGATTCTATCACCATACCACATCTTACACTTAGGTCCTTATGTAGGTGTTATAAGGAGCTATGTAACGAGGCCTTAGATACTTTTTGTAATCTCTTGGTATAAATAAAATTTCTATTTTTTATTATGGTAAAATTAGTGATTTTCAAATTTTAGGATAAATATAAGATGAATATAATTGATGAATTTTGGAAAAAGGTTATTTTAAAATATTCATGTAATCTTTAAATAATTAATAATGTAAAATGATTTCCAAAAAATGGTCTTCTAGAGTTGCGATTAGTAAGAAATTTATATTCTAATAAGAACAAATTGATTTTTGTGAATAGTAAAGTATGAATAGTATCATACCCTTATGAATAGTAATGAATAGTTATGAATAGTAAATTGGCCAAAAAAATAGAAACTTCACCCATGAATGTATAAATACAATTTAGACATCTTAAAAGTGAAAAATGATCATATTATAAGTTTTGTTATTTTTTTAGGTCATAAATATTTTATTTAAAATTTTATAATTAATTTTATAATTTAAAATGAAAATGTATTTTCATAAAATTTAATCATAAATTGTTACTTTAGTGTCTTATGGTTATACGATATTTTTATGGGACCTTGATTACTTTTTCAAGGTGTTACAAAACGAGTTATAGATTTAAAGTTGTTTATTTGGAATAAATAATAATTTTATTTAAAAATTAAATTAAAAATATTGAAAAATTTACTTCTATAAAATAGAGTTAATTTTTTAATTTAAAGCATCAATATTAGGTTAGGGTAAATTTTTATGATTTTTCTGAAACAGTTGAGTTTTCAGAGAATAGTAAAAATACACTTTTGAGTTTTGGGTGTTTAATGACATCATTCATGATGTAATAATAATGTAATAAATCTAGTCGACTTTTGAATAGTAATATATGCTATTAGGTGTCCAAAGTGTCTAATAACATGGGAAAATACCATTGTCAAGCCCACGGTTTTGCAAATACCACCGATGAGGTGTCCCTTGGAAATTAATTAAATATTCCCTCACTTTTCCTATAAATACCAAGCCTTACCTTCATTATTTTCATTAAAAAATACTCATCAACAAAGTTATAGTCTTTTTACCTCCCAAAGAGTCCTCCCAAGTTTCCCTCAAGCCCTCTAATGTCACAACCATCATGATTTCAAAGATGATCTTCATGGTAAGGGAAACTTTCTCCCTTCTCTTTTAGGTCATGAATTCCTTTATGTTATGTATTCTAGTTTCAATTTAATTATATGGGGTTATGTTATTCTATATATTTATTAATTCCCATTTAATTTCCAATTTATGATAGTCTCTTTCCAATCTCATCAAATTATTTTTCTGAATTATAAGTGACGTCGTTGGGCTGCCGAATTTTCGTAAAAGAAATCACATTTTCTCTTTTCTTTCAAGATTTATTTTCATGTGGTGTGTCATTCCACACAATGAAATTATATATTTTTATTATATACCTTTATTTTATATGATTAATTTATTTATGGTATACCCTTGTCCCCTATCTTTTTATTTTTTTCTAAAATCATGTTATATAGCCGTTATGCTGCAGAAACATTATCTCAAAATATATCTCTCTTTTTCTCAAGAAATTATCTTGTTTTATTTATCTGAATACCCGTATATTTTTTTATTTCTAGAGGTATTAATTAAGACATAAAATTTATCTATTTTATTATGGAATCCACATACATGAAACCCTATTTTCTTTTCCATGGGTTATAAAAGACATAACGATCATGTTTCTGAGCACTTTTAAAAACACCACAATTTTGAAGTGAAACCCATTAATTTTACTCTCTATGGGTTATTTATGAAATTTTTGATTATAATGAATTTGGATCACATGAATATAAATACACATTAAGGGTGTGACCTAATATCACTCCAATGCATTGGGTAAAGAATTTAATCTCTAGAGATGACAAGTTTCACGATACCTTGGTGAATAACGTTGGTAATTTTTACGAAACCATGGGGATGAACCTTGGTGATATTTTAATGAATGTATAAATTAAATTTTGTATCCACATATTCATTTTTTGGTTCATGTTATTTTCATTATGAAATTTCTCTACTTCTATTTCCCGTGTCTTTAGGTTTTTCATCATGTTCTTATTGATATCACAAGTAAACTGATTCCCTTTCTTTCCATACTGGGATTTCTACTCACCATTTCCTTTGATGTATGTCTCAAGGTTTTGAGATGAAATAATTTTACTTAGTATGAACTTATGATGATGCCCTAAAAATTTATTATAATAATGTTTTATGTTTTCATGTTTTATGTTCCTGATTTCCAAGACACGAGACTTTAAATATCCTCAGTTTGTAAAATGTAATGAAAAGTTATGTAATAAAATGGAGGGATGCTATACGAACTAGGCATGGGTCCTCGACAATGCTAGAGTGTAACCCTCTAGCCGGTATGGGCATAGGTCCTTGATGAATTTAGAGTGGAACCCTCCAGCGGGGCTGGGCATGGTTCCACAACCCTTTTTCTTGTGTAACCCTCCAGCCAGGCTGGGTATGGGTCCTAAATAAACCTAGAGTGGAACTCTATAGCTGGGTTGGGAATGGGTCCTCAACTTTGAGATCACCTCCTTACTATGTATTAGTGACGAGATGTACTTTGAATTACCTAAGGACCCACAATAAAGAGGGCCACGTTTCTCACTGAGACATGTTCCTATAACGTGATCTAAACCCATGTGAGCGAGTCAGTGCTGCCCAAAGAATATAGTATCAAGGTGCAGTTATTTGAGCCCCTATGACTTGTGACTCTTGGGTAGATGATGATGTCTTGGGAATTAAAGATGTCTTTACTTTGGAATTATTGTCTACTCACTTTCTTGGGTTGGGCTATGTGATGGAGATCCCCTTACTCCCTTGTTTGTTTTTCTTTGACTGAGCACACACACGTACAAACATATCCTATTACAATACCCACTCTTTGGGTCTTGGTTACTCTACTTCCACGTGATGCAAAGACATGCGGTGTATTCCTTGTTCTTTCTTTGTCTAGATTCTCATGGTTGGACGAGTTTACTCTCTGACTATAGGTAACAAGGACTTGATGAGGTGTTCACCTTTTCACCATTTCTAGCTCCTTGTTCTTGGATGAATCTACATTAACTCTCTTATTGGGTTGGTCTGTACACTTTCCATTCAAGTTTATCATAATTTTTTCTCTCTAATAGTACTCTTCAGTGTTTATCTTAATTCTCCCCCTTCACCTTTTCGGGGAATTCTACTAGGTATTTATATACTCACCCCTACATGGGATTTTTCCAACATGTGTCATGTATTTTGCAGAAGGTGGACATGTCGGCCATGATTTCGGAGGATCTTAGAGATACGAGCTGTGTGGACCATGTACAGTGGTCCGAGTTGGGGTACAAGAGCGGGGTTATCTCGGCTGTTACTCTTTTTTGTTTTCCTTTAGGTTGGTACAGGTTTCTAGTTTGGGAATGTTTTTTCCCATTTACTTTCAAGTTGACACTACCATACTCTTGTGCAGTCTAGAGGTTCATGCATGTTTACTTAACTTTATAGTAGTTTCACTTTTTTCTACTTTCTCTTTGAACTTTTTAATTGAGTTGGTTGTGTGTGTGTGTACTGGTTCTAAGGAAAATACCTCGCTGATTTTTTTGTGCCTTCGGTGCTATTCACTATCCCAGCCTATAGAGGTGGGCTTGGGGTAGTTTCAGATTGAGCCCCGACATGGGTCAAGTTGTGAAAAAATTTTGATCAATTGAAATTGTTGAATTAGTTCTCAAATAATAATATTCATTCAGTTTATCAGCAACATAGGATCAAAGAGTAATAATTCCCTAATAGTTCTTTTAGGATTAGGTATGGCTGTTATTGTTGTTCCAGATTTAAGATGAAAAAATAGCCAAGATGGGGGTGAATTTGGCATTTTAAAAATTAATTTATATTTAATGTTACGTTATAATATCATATTTATTAGGGTTAGTAAATCATTCATAAAATATATTGAATACATGAGAATTTTATAGTAGTTCAAATCTAAATGATTCTACTATACTCTTCAACACTCTAATGAACAAAGATATATAACATCCACTATAACCACTATAGTGGAATCTTTTAATGAATTTTTCCCACTATGATTCATAACCAAATTGATAATCCTTTTTCCCCTAGAGGCTTAAACCCAAACATAACTTCATTTTTTCTTCTTGGAATCACAAACTTAATAGCCTGAATTTTTACCACCTATAGTTAAGTCCTAGTACTTCAATTTTGCTTTAGAGTCACAACCCAGTTACCTACCTTTTAATGGGTAGTATGACTCATAAAAATTAAGCACATAGAAATAAACTAATTAAAGTAAATCCCCATAACCAAATGAAATATTCATGGTATGATATTTGAGGCAACAAGGATCTCTTTTGTATTAAAGGATAAAATGATTGTATCTTCACTAAGAGTCATAGTTTATCACCAAGGTATGTATCACTTTTAATAGTTAAAGAATATCATCAACTTCATTCATGATCTAGATCTATTTAAATCCATGTATATAGAGTTAACTTTTTCACATTATCTTACAAATTCTAAATCCATTTTAGATTTAGTTTCAAATTATTTATGGGATTTATTCCTTGAATGTGCATGAAGAATACACTTGCATTGGTCACTTCGATAATATGTAACATTAAAATCAATCAACATATTGATAACTCATTATAATAATTAATACATTAATAAAATAATTATAATCAAAATTAAAGTCCCTTGGAAAATTTTCATAAATAATGCAAGATAAATTGTTCAAATATCAACCACATTTAACTCGGAACTCACATTTTCCCAGGAAACCAGCATGAAACTTCAACCTACATGATGATAATTTAATCCAACATAAAATTATTTCAAATAAAATTCATTAGTATATAATTAATTAATAATTATTTAATGAATAATTAAATCAAGAAAATCATGTGAAACAAAAATGCAGTTATTAGAAATATAAAATTATAAATAAAGTAGAACATGTTTTGTGATAAAATATGACAACAAAAATAAGTGATTATAGATAGGTCATTAGGTTCACTCAACACTTTGAAAATTTAAAATTGCGTTCACTATATTTTTTCATGTGGTAGTTATATTTTTGTTTATGTGGTAGGTATATTTTGGTTCATGTGTAAGGTATAGTTTTATTCATATTATAGCTACATTTTTGTTCATGTGGTAGGTACATTTTTTCATGCGGTTGGTACATTTTTTCCCATGTGGTTTTTACATCTTGTTCTTGTGGTCAATATATTTTTTTCATGCGGTCGGTACATTTTTCATAAGTTAGGTATATTTTTTTCATGCGGTAGGTATTTTTTTGTTCATATGGGGGGAATTTTTTTTCCATGCAGTAGTTACAGACTTAACCAAATTTCACCTCAAGTATAGTTCCAAAATTAGCCAAATTTTTAATAATGGTCAGTTCCATATTTAGTCCAATTTACAGTCATGATCTCTTCCAGACTTAGAAAATAATTCACTCATGGTCAGTTTTAAACTTAGCTAAATTTGCAATCATGACCACTTCCAGACTCTGTTCAACTTTTCACTGACGATCACTTCTCTTAGATACTTCTATACTTTCTAAAATTTAAACCGAATATGTGAAGACTCAAATTAGATTAATATTAAATTGTATGAGAAATTAGAATTATTGAAATTATAAAAAATAAAATTAAATTGTATAATGGATCCAATTCAATATTCTCCCCATTCTTGATAATTTCAAAACAAATGTAAATTTAAGAAAATTCTCCCCCTCTTTGAAATTGATAAAAAAAAAAGATTTACTATTTAATGATTCTTCCCCTAAGATAAATAGTTAATATTGTAAAACATATCAACCTTTATAATTAAAAATTGAACATGGAAATATCCTGTGAATGATTATAGGGAAAGAAACTAACCCTTATAAATTTAACATCGAGAAAATATCACCCTTAATTATTACTAGGATAGAAACTAACCCTAAAAGATACATTAAACAGATAAATAATAACCCTAAGGTATATTAACCCAAGCTTATCATACATAGATATTACATCATTTTTATGAATATTAATTACATTACACAAACACACTATTGAGGAACATAATATTCTAGTGTGTTTGGTAACTTGGGAAAACAAATAACTCGTCTATAGATAAACAATATAAACATACACTATGATCTTCATAACTAGAAAACTTATTATAGAAATCATACATAAGACATTTATTCATATCATGGTGAAATAAAACATAATAAAGGGTGATCTTAAATGTTCAATAAGAGAAAATAAATATATGTAAGAATAACATGATCATAAGGGTTGGAGAACATGAGCATAACATTTGAAAACCATAACCTTCATATCAAATATTATATTCATCAGTCATGGAATAATCATTAAAAGATCATAATATAAAAATCATAATGGAATCAAAGAACGTGATCCATAATAGCATAACATTGTCATAAGATTTAGATTTTTTGCATACACATATGCATAGAAAATCATATTCATATCAGTGAAGGATCCTTTTCTAGGATATCATAGTGGAATGATTTCACTCCCCAAACCCTCGTGGTAGTCAAGGTTCACTCCCATGACCGTCACAATGAAAAAATTACTTTACTAAACTACATTAAATCCCTATTACATTCATGTCTATCTAATGAGATATAAATATTTACTCAATGAATTGGAGGGAGATATAGGCTTCACTCATCTCATAATGAAAACCATATATAAGTGTGCCACACTATCATAAAAACACTCATCATATAATAACCCATGAAATGAAATGGGTTTCATAAACATTTTACCATATCATAACATATAGAAAAGAGACAAGTTTCAAAATCATTTCACCATTTCATCATACCATAACCCATGGAAAAAAGGAGCAGGTTTTATAAGGATTTTATTATGGTATAACCCATGGAAGAGAAATAGGTTTCATAAAAATCATTTTATCTGGCACATAAACCATTAAAATAAATAATAATAATGTTATCCATGGATTATATCCCTGTTAAGGAATATGTAACATCAACAGGTGTCATCTTAGATGGAAAATTATTTTTATCGATCATTTAAAACATTTCTTAAGGAAAATATATTTTTTAATTTTAAAAACACTTCTTAAACCATAAAAAAAATTGAATTTCTTTCTTCTTCAAAAAGAACATTGAAAACATATAGAGGAATATTCAAGGAAAAATTGTTATGAATATAGGAATTTTTGATCATGTCATACATGTTAAAAAAATTCCTTTCACATTTTTACTAAAATTCAAATGGCCATTATTTGGAAAATGAGAGGAAGACTCATTTAAAAAAAATTGTAAAATGTAAAACATGGGTAAAAATATATTTTAAAACAAAATAGGATAATATTTAAAAAAAGTAAAAACATTTTTAGAAAACATGGTTTTTGAGGAAAATGGATTTTTGACAGAAGAGTTACATAAAGTTAGATATTATTAAAATATTTTCTCAATTATTTTAAGAAACACATAGGGGAAATTTTTTACTATTACTTGAAAATATCATGAATAAAAATTGGATAACAAAATTCATGAGTTTCTTGATAATTGTATAATATTATTTTATCCTTTAAAACAAAATCATAAATAATCCTTATAAATGATAAGATTATACCATTAAATATTTACAAATTTTCTAACCTTAAATCGTAATCCCTATGAAGGATTAACATAAAATGAAACATAGAATATAATGATAATGAATAAATTCAGGATATTATATGTAAAATGGGATTTATATACACCTCATGAAATAATTTAGGTTCATGACATAACATATGACTCAATGAATAAATATTGAGACAAAAATCTCTTATATTAAGTCTTGAATTCTATCATAATCATTCAAAATTCATGTATAATAAATATAATTTTCTTATATATATATATTAAAGAACTATATTTATTTATATCATACCTTATCTTATTTTCTTTTATCTTTTTATTACTTGTTTATTAACAACTCTATGTTAAAGTCATATTTTGTAAGATAACTGCTCTGTTTTTTATGTATGTTTTTACTTTTTATTTTTATTCCTCTTAATAAGATCATAGTTTAATCATATAAATAATGTAAAAAAATTATATAAATATAATATATATTCATTATATATATATTTATAGTAATACAAAAAGTTTAATGATAGAAAATGAAGTACATTGATCATTGAGATGGTATGTCGTATGTACGCATAAATATTGATTCCGTTTTATTGATGGATTGAAAGAAAGAAAGGTAAATAATATATATTCATTACCTAATAATTTTTATGAAATATATATTAAATATTTACATTAAAACCATCATTATTATCTTTCATGTAAATCATTAACTTATCACATTGCTTTGTGAGGTTGTAGTCCACCGTACACATGAGAAACATAATCGTATTCCTAAAAAATGGAAGAGTATGAAGGTATGTGTGATAAAATAATTAAATAAGCATAATAGTAACATAAATATAATATATAAACATTTAATCCATCATTATAACCAACCTTGATAGGTGGTAATGGAAAAATTAAGGACGTCGGTTCGTGAGGTGGTAATATTCTTTACACACGAACGATGATTTCGTAACCAATTTCGTAACCCATTTTATGTTAGTTCATGACCTTAACATAAAATAATATAATTATATGTAAGGTAATAATATTATAATATCATTATGGTATAATAATAACTTAATTATGTATAATAATAAATAAAAAAATGCTAGTTGGTGAATGTTACCTCTTCTTTGGGTATCCTCCTTAGGTTTGCACAAAATGGGTTCTTATATTGTATTTATGTAAACAATAAGGATTATATGATGAGAGGATGGAATTTTGGATGTTATTTAAGAATTTATTTTCCAGACCAAATTTTTTTATGTTTTAAAGAATAGAGGTGATGGTGGCCTTTTATAAGTGAAGTGAGTGACACACATGTAATTTTTGAAAATAAAGAATTTTATCCACATTTTTTCATATCACAAGGATCCCATAATATAAAAATATCTATAATAAAATTTATAAGGTCTAAATATGGACATAAAATAGTTTTTATACATGTTTATTGGTTTTTTTAACCCTTATCTTTTTAATTTAACCCCCAATAAACTCATCTTTACCTTAAATGTTGTAATTACTTTTTACTATTTTCACTATTTTTTTGTCAAAAAATAAGTTGAAATTGTTAGATAATATAAATTATTCTTATTATAAATATGAAATCAAATCTTCCAAATTCCATTCATATTAGTGTAAATTAATCATTTAATATTAATCCTGGCGACGCAACAAGAAAGCAGGTTTTTAGAGTAAAAATTCAGAAGTTTAAAAAGTTTTTATATCAAAATTCAATATTAAATTAACTACAATAAATTAAAATGGATTAATGGATATATAATGGAATGTATTTTTATTTATAACCAATTTAAAATATAATTTAACTATATAAATATAATAAATGAAAATGCATTTTTCAAATAAAATTCAATATTTTCACTATTCATCAAAAAATGAAACTTCTTAGAAAAAAACCAAAGAATTCACCCAAATATAATTTTGAAATGATGATTTCAAAAATTAATTTTATTTAAAAATATTAATTTTTTAAGATTTCAATTAATAAATTTTATTAATGTTCACAGATAGAAACAGAAAACATTTTTTGAGAAAATAGTGTTTTTGAAACATATAAAGTCATTAAAAGAAAATAAGTACTTTTTTATCAACATATTGTATTTATATTAAAATATTATACATAATTTTTTAATGTATTTATTACTATTAATATCACTAATTTTATTGGATAGGTTACAACGGTCATATTTGAATAACTTTATTAATAATATATCACAGTTTTGTTAAAACCTAGTGACCTCTATGATGCAAGCTAACCCAATGTTGTGTGTTGTATAAGCTTAAATTGGTGTTGTGTGTAATGAAAGATTAATTTGGTGTTTTATTTATTTAAATATATCAATGAAATTTAATTTATTCAATAAATAATAATTCATAAAAACTCAGGGTGATACATTCTACATCCCTTAAAATTAATTTCACCCTTAAAATTAATCACTCTAATACAAACAAATGAGGATAATTTGTCCTCATTATATCCTAAAGATCCCTTGTAGCTCCCTCAAACTAGTGGTTTATCTAAAAAAATTACCAGGTGAGTGGTCTTATTTCATTGAACATTCTCTATATGATCCAGAATCTCTATTGCTTGTTCAATTTATGAAAGATCCTTATCCAGTGGTATGACCTCTGAGTTTACTACATATTAAGGGTCAGGTATGTACTTCCTCAAGAGATAAACATATAACATATCATGGAATTGATAGGGGTTTAGTGGAAGCTCTATTTGATATGATACCATCCTAATGCAATTAATAATTTTAAAGGGAATGATATACCTAGGGATCGGTTTCCCATTCATCCCATATCTCACAACCATATTCCATAGAGAAAATATTAGAAACAACTTGTCACTAACTTTAAATTATAGATAACATCGATGATTATCATCATAATTTTTTTCCAACTCTAAGATACCTTGTTGTATTTTTGAATGTCTTTATATTATTTTCTTTTCTTAATCTATCTCAGGACCCAATAACATTCATTATCCAACTTCATTATAGCACATTGTAGATCTACATTTATTCCCAAAAGAGGATCCATAAGTATTCATCTGTATACTTGAGTGAATGCTATTTTTTTAACAAAACTAAACTGGAGGAAGTGTTTGATCATCTAAATAATAAGATCTCAATATATCCTCAAGGGTTTTAATTTTTCTCTCAGAATAACCATATATCTAAGGATGATACATAATGTTGAAAATCAACTCTATAAATAGATATTACTAAAGACTTCACCAGAATGATGTGGTAGTCCTTCGATCCAAATCAGACAAAATGGAATGTGTTACTCAATGCAACCTTACCACATTTGTAATGTATATCCTAGAAAGGTGATCCATATCGAATTATTTAATAATGTATATGAAGTGTTCTTATTTTTAAAGCGATCAAATATAACCCATATAACATTATTCCCTTTAGATGTTTTGGGAACTCCAACAATGAAATCCTTAGTGATGTTTTCTCATTCCCATTCTGGTATGGGTAATGGTTGTAACATCCCCTTATAATTTTTTCTCTCATCCTTAACATTATTACATACCATGAACCAAGATACAAACTCTAAAATATCTCTCTGCATACCCTCCCACCAAAATTAATCATTAAAATATCTATACAACATTGTAATTTCCAGGTGAATGGAGAATGATGAATTATGAACTTCCTCTGAGAACTCTCTCTTCAAATATAGTATGGATGGAACACATAAATGGTTCCTAAACCCTATCATTCCATTATTATCAAGTTTATACTCAGGAACATTTCAATCCTAATTTTTCAACTCTATATCTTTCTTAAATGTCTCTTGAATCTTCACTTGGATGGATGGTTTAACACTCAATTGAGAAAAATAATATTTTTCCCCTTCCTTCAAGATCTCTAGAAACATCCTTTTCAAATCTGGATATATTTGATCTTTTTAATCCTCATCATGGCTAATAATTCATGATTTTTTCATCTCAAGTCATCTTTTATCATGTATGATTTTCTAGGATGTTAACGTATTGATCAACCATAAGATTTAATCAGCTTTAACCATCTTCTATGGTGCATATTCAACTCCTACTGTGTAAATATAAATTTTCAACTTTTATAATTGGTATATATATCACACTTTTATCCATAAATATAATTTCTCCATATCTTTAATTAAAAAATTAAATTAACTAACACTAAATAATGAGTTGTGTAATTTTTCTAATGAATCTTCAATAATTATGAGGCATAATCTATAAGCATTTAATTATATATAAGAACATATCCTAATACCTTCATGGATGAATTAATATAGTTTACAAAACCTTATTAACTATAGAGTAATGTAATTATATGTGCACTGACTAATCGTCCCTTTAGTCTCTTGATATTTTCCTCACATTCATCAATCCATAGGGACATGGCTCCCTTCTGAGTTAACATTGTTAAGGGATTAGATAGTTAGAAATTATCCACCAATCGTTGATAATATCCAGTTGGACCAAGAAAACTATGGATATCAGTCACTAAGGTTATTATGGGCCAACATACAATAGCTTTTGGCTTTGATGGATCTACTGATATACCCTCTCTCGATATTACATCACCCAAAAATGAAACCTTTTGCATCCAAATTCAGACTTTCTAAATTTTGAATATATTTTCTCTTTCCATAGGGTATTTAGTATAAGTATAAATTTGTCTTAATGCTCTTACTTTATCTCTAAATAGATAGGAATATCATATATAAAAACTACCATAAACTGATCAAGGTAATCTCTAAAGTCTATATTCCTTAAATCTATAAATATAGAAAAGAAATAAGTAAGATTGAATGTCATAGCTATATATTTATAGTTTACATACCTTGTATGAAATTTTTTCTTAGGTATAGCATCTTTCTTTACCCTAAATGTACGATAAACATAATGAAAGACAATCTTGGAAAAGTATTGATCTCTATGAAATTTATTTAATAGGTCATCAATATTGGGTAGGGGATACATGTTCTTGTTCATGATCTTGTTAAACTCTCAATAATCAATGTTTAATAGAATTGATCAATATTTATAGTTTTTTAAAAAGAACAGTTTCTCCCTAAGGGGACTCCCTTGGATGAACGGATCCATTTCAACGGTTGTCTTAGAGTTTATTCTTTAATTCATTCAACTCAATTAGGTCCATTATATAGGGAACCTTTGAAATTGGTGTGTCACCAAGTATGAGTTCTCGTAAAATACTAATATCATAAATTTCATGTTTCTCCACAACAATTTTAGATAAACACCCCTATTGAATTGCTATTTAGACACATTCAATGGATATAATGTCCACCAGATGTTTGTAACTATCATCACATTGACAGACGACCATAAGTTGGTTTGGAATATCAAATGTGACTTCACTTCCTTGAAAAAGTTATGTGGGGTTTCTATAGGGGAATACAATACATTCCTAAGATAACATTAAATTCAACTAGAGGACTAATGATGAGATTTTCATGAATCGTGTTCCCAAAAATTTCTACCAGAGAAGAATCATATACTTGAGATTCAATCATCATACCATTAGGGGTCTTCATAGATAATTCTGCATCTAATTGTTTGGGTGGAATCTTAATACCCTTATAAAGTCCTTTATCTATATAGAATGGATATATATAGATTCAAATAAGGAATTAGAAGTTTTAGAATGGATTGTAAGTGTACATTTTATAACATCATTATCGCATCCCTCGTTAGAAATAGTGATCACATACTATTTCCATTTGTCTCTTAGATTAAGAGGTTGCTGACATCAATCATCATCATTGACCTTTATATTTGGGCATTGGTTAGAATAGTGCATATACTCCTTACATATGAAACACTAGAGTGTGTGTGGTTTATTCTATGTTTCTTTCACTCTATTTTCATATTAGCTAATGTATTACCATCACATCAGAAATTAATTCCTCGATGACCTTCCCTTACACACTAAACTTTTTTACTAGTCCCCTGAAGACAATTTCCTCCATTATTCTTCCCACACGTTGAAAATAAATGAAAGCTCATCTTCTTATCTCTAATGTTATTATATTTTCCATTGAATTATAATATTATTATCAAAACCATGAGATTGATAAGTAAATCAAACCTACATTTCCTCTTTGATAGCACATCGAGAAATCACATAATAGATATTGATGTCTCTTATGGATAACACCCTTTGGAGCCATGGTTTTAATTCTCTAAAGAATCGACCAACCATACATTCAAGTTGGATGATAATACCAAAACCAAACCTCACAAATCTTGTAAAATTTTCCTCATAAGTTCCAAAAGATCCATCATCCTTTTGATTTATCTCAAGGAACTATTTCTCCATCTATATACAAATAATATGAGGAATTTAGTAATTGAAAATAATTTTTGGAAGACATACCAATAAATGGAGTCAATTTCATCATGTTTCCTTATATTATTGATAATTTTTCACTATTCATCACCTTCAACATATAAATAATATATATCCAAAATGAATTTTTATCTTCCAAACACTAGATAAAGGAAAATATATTTTTCATCGTACTGATCCATTTTTTCGTAACTATTGGATTATCAGTTCTATAAAAGTATAGTTGATGTTTTCTCATAAAGGACTAAATATAATGTTTTCTTTCCTTTGTTTGTTTGGAATTCTAGCATGATTCATATCTTGAGAAAGTTGTGTGATCATAGAAATGATATTTTTCATTCTAATTCTCATAACGTATGCCTTCTTAGGAGTAAAATCATTACATTTACCATCACACTCATCATTAGCATGATTCCTTTATGTTAAAAAAATAAATAAACCTAAAAGGAATAGTTTGAGAAAAATAATCATTATGGGGATCCACATAATCATGAAAAACCACTTGTATGATTCATAAATTCCTATAACTTATTATTTAATATATGAAAAATTATGTTTATCCCATGTAATTAATAGTAATATTCTATTTAAATCATTACTAATAGTTCATAATGAGTTTTTAAATTTCCAAATCATATCCCTCGGTAGTGTCAAACTAGGTGTGAAATAAGGCATGATTTCGTGCACTAGAAGATAATCTAGTCCGGCTTAATTTTCCCTTTCAGATTTATTACCCATATTTACCTCTATTCCAGATCCACATATACTTTTAGTATCTATACATGGTTGTAATTTCATGGAAACCACTCACTCTATCATTTACCAAAATTATAAGACATTTTACTATACATTGACTCATCCTTATACTTATCCTAGAATACATCTTAAGGGATATCACTAAGGTTTTCTCATCCTATTTTCCATTTGTTAACTAAACCTATCCTATAATACAAACTATATAAACCTATTATTATCATACATATATATTACATCATTCTTTATGAATATTCATTACATTACACAAACACACACTTGAGGTCCATAATTATTTAGTGTCTTTAGAAACATTGAAATGAAAAACACAGTTCATATGTAAACTACATAATACCAACTATGATATTCATAGAAAATACCCTTATTAGAAATGGAATACATAATACACTTCTTCATAACAAAGGTGAAGGATACATAATAAAGGGTGAGATCAAATACTCAGAAGGGGTAAACACGGAAGATATGTCATATTAACATGATCATAAGGGTATGAGAACATGAGAATAATATTTTAAAACCATACCCTACATATTAAAATCATAATATTGATTCATGTAATAATGTTCGGAAGTTGATAAGACATGAATCATAAGTTATTAAATGAAAATAAGCCATGAGATCACAACATTAGTATAAGATATATATTTCTATCATAAAATTAAGTATATAAAATCATTTCCATATTATTAAAATATAATTGAAAAGGCTATCGTAGTGGAATTAGTTCACTCCTGAAACCATCATAGTATTCAAGGTTCACTCACAAAACCATCATAGTCAAAATATTAACTTGTTGTACTAGGTTCACTCACTATTGAAATCTTGTTTATCTCATGAGATATAAATCTTTACCCAATTTATTGTAGGGAGAAATAGGTCCCACCCATATCATATTGAAAATAATATTTTGTATGCCACAAGATTATAGAACGTTAATCATATCATAACCCATGAAATTAAATTAGTTTCATAAAAATTTCATCATATCTTAATCAATAGAAAATAGATAGGTTTCCTAATCATTTCATCAATCCATCATAGAATAACACATGGAAAAAAGGAGTGGGTTTCATAATAATTTTATAATGGTATAACCCATGAAGGAGAAATGGGTAACATAAACATCACGTCATTATAATCATAAACAATTAAAAAAAGTATAATAACGGTATATTTGGTTTATATCCTTATTAATTCCTAAGTAATATAAATGGGTTTCATATTAGATGGAAAATTATTTTGATCGATCATTTAAAACATTTATTGAGAAAAATATCCTTTCCACATTGAAGAAGACTTCATAAAACATAAAACATTTTTAAAATATTTTTATTTGAAAATAAACTTTAAAATTATAATGTAATAATAAAATTAAATAATTTTCATGAATATGGGAAGTTTCATTTATACCGCAGACATTAATATAGTTATTCCTTTCACATTTTTGATAAAATCCAAACGAGCGTTGTTTGGAAAATGATAGGAATATTACTTTCAAAACATTTTTATAAAAAATAAAACATGGGTAAAAATTTATTTTCTAAAATAATAGAATAATAATAAAAAAATTTTGAAATTTTTTTTAGAAAATATGGTTTTGGAAGAAAACTGATTTCTGACCAAAGAGAGAAATAAAATCGGATTTTCTTAAAAATATTTTTCAACTATTTTAAGTAAAAAAGAGTAAAAATTTGTAATATTACTTGATAATATCATTAATAACTAGAGTATGAGAATAATAATGAGTTTATTGAGATATTTATTGTCATATTTTATCATCAAAAACCTAATTCTAAACAATTTAGATAAACGATGAGATTGTAACAAAAAATCTTTACCACTTTGGTAACCTTCTATCGTTAACCTTGTGAAGGATTAATAAAAAATGAAACGTATAATATCATTAATATAAATAAATTCATAATATTTCATGTCAAATGGTATGTATATATTCCTCATTAAATCATATAGGTTTATAACATAATTTATGTCTCAAAGAAGGAATATTGAGACAAAAATATCTTACCTTAAGTATTGACTTTCGTCGTACCCGTTTAAAATTAATAAATAATAAATAAAATTTTATTATGTATCCATTAAATAATTTTGTTTATATATAAAATTTCATATATTATTTTATTATGATCATTTATTACTAATTTATTAACAATTCCATGTAAAAGTCATGTTTCGGGCAATAACTGCATTGTTTTTCATGAATGCCTTGACATTTTATTTTTGGTCTTGTTAATTATACCAGGGTTTAATAAAATAAATAATGTAATCAATGATATATATATCATATATATTTACTATTTATTTATTTATTTATTTATATTAATCCATAAATGTTAATGATAGATATTGAAATACATCATTCATGGAGATGTTAGGTCGTATGACATGAACGTGTTTTCCATTTTATTTTTGGATTGAAATAAAGAAAATAAATTGATATATTATAATTAAATAAAAACATTTATTTCATGTATATCACATATTTTCATTAAAACCATCCTTATTATATTCATTGTAAAGAATGAACAAAACACATCTTATTTGGTGATGGTTGTCTGCCGTACACATGAGCGACATTATCATATTTGCAAAAATTGAAGAGTATGAAGGTATGTGTGATATAATAATTTTATAAGTATAATAATATCATAAATATAATATATAAACATTTAATCCATCATTATAACCAACTATTGGAGGTGGTAATGGAAAAATGAATGGCATCAGTTCGTAAGGTGGTAGTCACTGTATACACGAATGAGGATTTAATAACCAATTTGATGGAAGTGGATATTATTTTAGATAATAAACTTAACTTAAAACATATAATAATATTTAATATATTTATTTTATTTTATAATAACGGTATAATAATAATTTACTTAGGTGGAGGAAGAAATAAAATAAAAATGCTCGTTGATGAATGTTACCTCTTCTTCGGGTATCCTCCTTATGATTGCACTAAAAGCCTTCCTAGTATGGATTTATGTCCAAAATAAGGCTTTCAGGATGATAGGATGAAGTTTTTAATAGATTTGGGTAGGTATTTTATGAACCAAAAGTTATTTTATGGTGTGAGGAAGAGAGAAGAGTGGGAGGTCTTTTTTAAGTGAAGTGAGTGGCAAAATTGAAATTTTTATAAAGAGAATTTTCAACCCATGTTTTTTTCAAATAAAAAGGCTCCAATAATATAAAATTTTGAATTATATAAGTGATAAGGTCTAAATATGGATATAAAATAGTTTTTATATAATATTTTAGATCATTTTAACCATTATAGTTTTATTTTAACTCCCTCGTAAATCCATTTTTACCTTAACAGCGATGACAAATTTTTACTGTTTTTAGAATTCATATTTTACAAGAATTAAGATACTTTTTTATAAATTATTTTGTTTAAAAATATATAATCCATATTTAAATATATAATTCACATAGTTTTAAAATTTTAATTTAAAATTAATACCACATATGAGATGATAAAGCTTGTTTTTTAAGTGAAAATGTTCAAAATTCTACATTGTTTTTATATCAAAATTTAATATGAAATTGATTACAATGACCTAAAATAAAAAATTTTATTCTCTTGATTTTTCAAAACTTTTAAATCTCCGAACTTTTTTTCCAAATACAAAACTATCCCAAATTACTTTTTCTTGAAATCAATTTCAACATTACTTTTATCCTTTGAAGGTAATATTTTATCCTTATTAGGTTAATCCTTTCTAGAGATTTCACCAAATTCAGAATATAATTATTGAAAATTGTGACCCTCTATTCATATTTAGAATTTTTATATTGTAAAAGTTCCAAATATTCTTCTTTTTTCCTTTAAATTTACTTTCATATGTTCATTACAATTCTTTTCATTATCAAGTTATTTCTTCAATTAATCAATATCTTTTAATATCTTGGCTTTATCATCAGAAAAAACTTATTGATTAATTATTGAAGAGTATTCACTTTTAAAATTTCTGATTTCTTTATTATGACTCCCAATATTTCTCTTTCATACTTTCAAATCTTCTTTTCGATGAAATTATAATGGGGTTTATTCTTCTTTAGAGCTGCTCTTTCTGTACTCTTCATTGCTAACTATTGTAATAAAATTATTTTCAACATTCTTAATATAATGTCGAATTTAGATTCAATATTTTCTAATTCATCATCATTAGATAAGAAAATTATTTTTTTGGATTTGGATAATTTTCTATCCTTTCCTTTGGAGTAATGTTTAGCCTTATCACTCTGTTTCTTCTATGATCTGTTATTCCTTATAGCATTTTCATCACTATCTTATTCTTTAATTATTTGAGGGAAATTGGACATAATGTGACCAATGGAACCACATTCAATATATTTTAATTTAATTTTCCCTTTGTATTTACATATACCTATTTTCACTTTTTTAGAAAACAAGGATAAAAGTTCATGAAGATTTTTCATTCTTCATTTTCAGAATCAGACTCGCCAAATGCTTATTAGATAAGAATATTCTACAAATTTTCCTTATTTAAAGCATTGAATGATATTTCTCTATAAAATTTTGTTTTTAATTTCATATTTTTTTCATTATTCATTTCATAAGTAATTATATTTCTATGAAAATCATATAGAGATAATGTTTCAAGATATTTATCTTCCAATGAATAAACTTTAGCACCAAACTTTTTAGGAAGAATACTCAATAACATTTCAACAATAGTAGATTATTATAAATTTTCACCATGACATATGATAGTGTAGAAAATGACATTCATCCTATTAAATAAGTCACTAATATATTTTTATTCATCCATATTGAGATCTTCATAGTTCAGCCTCCATATTTTTAACTTTTCCTTCTTTAAATTTTTATTATCTTCATAAATATTTTTAAGCTAATCCCAGATACCTTTGGTTTTAGCAACACAATTCACTCTTAAAACTCACTTTTATAAAGTGAGTATCATAAATAATTATTATCCCCTCCATGATTCTCAAGATTATTCTTATCAACATATTTAAGAGGATCTTTATTATCAACATGAGAATATCTATCTGTTTATGTTTCTAGAACATTATACCCAATAGACGTAAGATAATGCAATATTCTATATTTACAAATATAATATTTATTACCATAAAAGACTAGAATATAGTTACTATTCACAAAATTGAAATTTTATATCACAAATTCCTCTTCAAAACATAATAAAAGGATAAACAAAGGGAAACTTTACCTCTGATTCTAATTTAGGACACCCAGTAGGATCATTGTATCACTAAGGGATGGAGGGTTGAATAAATGATAACATTTTATTTTAAGTTTCCTTTCCTTAAAAAAAAATTCACCTCCTACTAAAGAGTTGATACCTTGGTGCAAACAAAACAAAACACACATACATAGTAGTACAAGTATTTACAAATATCCATACTCAAAAAGAGTAGCTAAGTCCTTGGTATGGAATGGAAACAATATGATACCACACAATCCACTAGAAAACAATCCTTTTGTGTTGAATATAATTAGTAGGATATTCCATTAAAATCATGTAGATCCATGTTTAAGAAAACCATTCATGTTATTCAAATGGAATAAAATGGTGTAATAAAATTTTTGTAATAAACATATTATGGTGCTTCTTGATCAAATTTCACAAATATGTTCTTAGAAAAAATTCTTCAATTTCTTACCCTATAGTAGGAAATAACTTCCTATGGACCTTTTAATGAAACTCAGTCTGATTTTCCAGTATGATTTACCAATCTGATTTCTCAATATGATAAAATACACTGCCAAAAAATGAAAAAAACATCTAAACATCTTCTTGAATAGTTCAAAAACCCCAATCTGATGGATCAGTATGATTCCAAAAACCCTAATTATGATCTTGTCTCTTATCCTTTATTATTCTATTTGGAAAACTTTCTTAGGTGTTCTCAATCTAGAAACATATTCTCACTACAATATTGGATAATCTCTCTCTTCTTTTTTAACAATACAAATTTTGGAAAATACAAAGTACTTCCTCCTTTTATAGGTGTTCCAAAAGAGTTTTTGGAGGGATTCTGAAAAACATTCCCACCATGTATGTTTCCTGAAATCTTGATTTCCCTTGAATTTTGGATACATTTTTAACTTATACAATTCTACTACACTCTTCTAACTTCTTATCAAAACTTCTTCAAACATTATCTCACTTAAGACATTCCTACATTCTTCAATCAAATTTTGATTTACCATTCCAATTTTCTTATTATAATGAAGACATATGTTCTACTGTAGTTTCTTCATTATGTTTCTCAACAACAAAAACTCCAAACCTAAAGTGACCCAGCCTTTTCATACATTACTGTTAAATAATATCAAATATAAACAAAATAATAGTATTACACATAGAGGATCCAAAGGTTTAGTGTCTTAAGAAAACTAGGACCAGACATAACAAATACAACATCTAGCATTAACATTTATTTAATTTCTTCTTCTCTATATTCTTATTCGAACTTGTCCTCTCCTTAGTAAATGTAGCCACCTGAGGATATACATAAAAATGGGTTATATAGATGACCATTAATAGGATATATAAGAACAATATATCATGGGGTGAGCATAATCATAACATAGGAAAAATATCATGAACATGAGAGGAGCATAAATAAAAGACTTCAAATGTGGCAATGCATAAAAATGAAACATCTTGTCTTAGTGGTTAACTACCAAACATACTTTTGAACCAAAGTAGAATCCTGTTCACAAATCATTTCACATTTACTCATGAGATTCATCACTTTACGAAATGCATTGGAGAGATGTATAATTCTAGGTGCACCCATCACATATAAAGATTCATATCGCGCTATATAATTCTGGGCGCTCCCATCATATCATAACGTTATCATGATCATTATTTCCACATAGAACACATATAAAAAATTTATATAACTAACCCATGGAATGGAATAGTTTTCATCTCATAATAACACATTCATAATCTTTGGTTTCCCAAAAGAAAGAGGTAATAACAAACATGTTATTAGAACCATCCACATTGAGTGAGAAGTAAAAGGGTGTTCTTAAAAGATGAGTTCTATTTGAAAACATTTTGTTTGACATAAAAACCAGTGATAAACATGTAAATCCCATAAAATAAAGACAATTATGAAAAAATGATCTTTAATAAGTAACCATATCAAAAATGGAGTGAAAGAGGGAGAAACCAAAGGAAGAAAATTGGGTTTGAGATTTCCCCTTACCTTGTACCCGAATGCTTCCTTCACTTTAATGTCCTGTATAATGAAATTATATTCATTAATTATAAATACATAACCATGTGTAAACTAATATCGTTCATTGTGGTTTGATTATGTCATATTTGTTTCTTTGGATGACTTATAGATTTTAAAAACATTGTTCGGGGATGTTCGTTTTTATGGTTTTTCTTGGGTAGTTCACTTGTATTCTTAAATTGAAGTTTGGGTAGAACATGAGTAATCATCCAGAAATGATATTCATTGTCTTTAATGATATTACAGGAGCATTAATGACCTTATAATGAACTATATTAGATCCATGTGGATGAATCATTAGATAAGAATTAAATTATGGTTATTTGGGTCAATTTGGGCGGTTTTTGGATCACAACAAAATTGTTTTAACTTATCACTTAGTAATATGGACATAGGTTATTTCCAAAACATTAAATACAACATAATACATATATCATATTCTGGTTCAACCATAAAAATGGTTTCATGACCAGATCTGAAGGTAGAAATGGAAGAAGAAATCATGTCGTTCTTGAAGGTGGTAAATTAACACCTCACGAACAACATTCTCTTTAATAAAATTAAAGGAAAGGGGAAAGGGTGTTCGATGATATAATATCCCACTATAATCATAAAATTAAAATATATGTATAATACTGGAGTTACAATAAAATTTGGATGAATATAGGTGGGGAGAGATCAAGAAATGAATTTGAACTTCAAAATAAATTAAAGGAGAAGAGGGTGGGAAATTACCTCTGGAATCCTTCTCTTGAGAACCTCCTTAAGGGCCTAATCTTGGTATTTTTATGAGACCATCAGATCTTGGACGTGGGGGAGGGGCTAGGGAAGGTGTTTGGCCATATTTTAGATAAGTCTTAGAGCTTGAGAGGTGTGAGGAAATGAGGGTGTGAAGGGTGGCTTTTAAAGTGGAGGGGAGAGGGGTTTCCTTAAAATAAAATTCATTAGTTTATGAATTTCCATTAAAACAAGTAATAGTGAGTTTGGAATGACTAATAATAGTAATTTTATAATTTTATACCGAACCAAGTGGGATTACATCAGCAGAGCATCATCGATGACTCAATTAATCAATCATTTAGCATTTATTGAAAATTATCAAATTCTATTATTCATCAAAAAATTAAAGTATCTCAGAAAAATCTCAAAAAATTACCCCAACCATTTCTCAATGTTTAAAATCCAATAATGAAGTCCATTTTTCAAAAATAATTTTCTAAATACTGTTAAGTTAATATTTAATTAAAATCATAATTTACTTAAAAAATAGTTTTTAAGATTAAAACTGATTTTACAGTACTTTCAAAAATTACGTACGGTCTTATAAAATTATCTAAAAACTATAATAAATTGATTCAAAAATTAATGAATAGATAAATATTATTTTAAATTAATTATTTATTTGTGACTTACAAAATACCAAAACGTTTACTAAGGTCAAATTGTCACTTTCTAAGATATCTAAATTTTATTTAGTTATTCATAGGTAATGTTACTCTTATGTTGGATTATTTACTATTCATAAGGGTCATATTACTATTCATAAGGGTATGTTACTATTCCTAAGGGTAGGTCACTATTCACCAAAAAATTATTTTTGTTTCATTAGACTCCAAAAAAATCATCTTGAACACAACCGTGTATGTCAGATTTTCAAAATTCCAAACACAGAAGTGACAAACTTATGTTTAAAGGTCACTTATCACTTAGTAGTTCAATATGTTGTGATTTTATGTTATTTTATGACATAAATATATTATGTTATTTTCCATTGAAAAACATTGGGTCATTACATTCTTCCCCCCTTAAAAAATTTCGCCCCTGAAATTTCACTTTACACTAACAGGTGAGGGTGTTTCTCCTTCATTGCCTCTTCTGGTTCCCAAGTTGCTTCCTCAAACTTATGGTTCCTCAACAATACTTTGACAAGATGGGTTGTCTTGTTGCGTAGAACCATATCTCTCCAATCTAGAATCTTTACTTGATACTCATCATAGGAGAGATCATCTTCCAGCTGCACCACCTCTGAGTTTAGTACATGTTAGGGGTCTGGTATGTACTTCCTTAGTTGTGATACATGAAACACATCATGAACTTGAGCCATATTTAGTAGAATTGCAAGACGATAGGCCACAGCTCCTTTACGATCAAGGATCTCAAAAGGGACAATATACCTTGGGCTTAGCTTCACTTTCTTCTTGAATCGCATGACTCTATTCCAGGGAGATATTCAAAGGAAAACTTTATCTCCAACATCGAACTCCTTGTCCCTTCGACGGTTTTCAGCATAGCTCTTTTTATGACTTTGAGCATCTTTGATGTTTTTCTGGATGACTTGAACCTTATCTATTATCTATTGAACAAGATTAGGACCCGGTGTCTTTCTTTCTCCAAATTCATCCAAACAGGTTGGAGTTCTACATCGCTTCCCATAAAGAGATTCATACGGAGCCATTTGAATACTTGAGTTGAAGCTGTTGTTGAATGAGAACTCAACCAATGGGAGATACTGATCCCGACCACCTTTTAAATCAAGATAGCATGCTCTTAGCATATCTTAAAGTGTCTGAATAGTCCTTTCACACTATCCATCATTTTGGGGGTGATAGGTCGTGCTGAAATTTAATTCAGTACTCAAAGCATGGGGAAGGCTCCTCCAGAACTTAGATTTGAACTTTGGATCACGGTTAGAGAAAATTGATAGTGGAACACCGTGAATTCTCACCACTTCCTTCACATATATCATTACAAGTTTATCAAATAATATATTTTCTCATGGAGCGATAAAATGGATAGTGTTGGTGAGCTGGTAAACCATAATCCATATCGCATTAGTTCCCTTTGACGTCTTCGGGAGACCCGTGACAATTTCAATAGTATTGTTTTCCCATTTCCAAATGGGTATAGGCAATGGCTGCATCATACCCTTGGACTTTTGTCACTTATCTTTAACTTGCTGACATACCAAGCACCTTGATATATATTCTGCAATATCCTTCTTCATGTTATCTCACCAGAAGTGTTCTCAGAGATCACAGTACATCTTGGTACTCCCAGGATGGATAGAGAAAGTTGAGCTATGTGAATTTTCCAATAGCTCTTTCTTTATCCCTAGTGATGAAGGCACAAAAATCCGCATTCCAAACCAAATCACACCGTCATCGTCGATATGGAACTCTTACAGCTTCCCTTTCTTTACTGCATTCACCCTCTTTTGTATCTCTACATCATCCCTTTATGCATCCTTAATCTTCTATTGGATGGATGGTTGTGCAATCATTTGGTAAAGGTAGAATGTATCCCTTTCCCTTATGATTTCCAAATCCATTAATTACATATCCATGAAGATATGGTCTTTCTCAATCTGCAACATGGATAGAGTAGCATGTTTTTTTTCAGCTTAGAGCATCTTCTACCTTGTTTTCCTTTCCAGGATGATAGTAAATAGAGAAATCATAATCCTTGATTAGCTATAACCATCTCCTTTGACACATGTTGAGATCATTTTCTGTGAATATATACTTTAGGCTCTTGTGGTCGGTGTATATGTCACACTTCTCGCCATAAAGGTAGTGCCTCCAGATTTTTAAGGGAAAAATCATGGCAGCCGGCTCTAGATCATGCGTCGGGTAGTTCTGCTCATGGATCATCAACTGTCGTGAGGCGTAGTCTATCACATTATCATTTTTCATGAGTACACAACCCAAGACTTTCTTTGAAGCATCACTATATATCACAAAACTTTCTCCACATTTTGGTAGTGTGATTACAGGTGCAGTGATTAGCCTTCTCTTTAGCTCCTTGAAGATTCCCTCACATTCTTCCATCCAGACATACTTTACCCCTTTTCTTGTTAACATAGTTAGCGGGCTTGACAATTGTGAGAAGTTTCTCACAAAATGTCGGTAGTACCCAGCTAATCCAAGAAAGATACGAATTTCTATGACACTAGAGGGTCTGGGTCATTCCTCAGTCACCTTTTTTTGAAGGATCCACAGAAATTCCCTCACTTGTGATCACATCTCCCAAGAATGTGACTTGCTTCATCCAAAAGTCACACTTTCTGAACTTGGCATAGAACTTATCCTTTCTTAATGTCACCAACACAAGTCTTAGATATTATTCATTCTCCTCCTTGATCATGGATTATATGAGAATATCATCGATAAACACAACCACAAATTAGTCGAGGTAATGTCTAAACACTCTATTCATCAAATCCATGAAGATTTCAGGGGCATTAGTAAGTCCGAAGGGCATCACCAAAAACTAATAGTGCCCATACCTTGTACTGAAGGAGGTCTTCTGAATATATTCCTTCTTCATCTTTACCTGATGATATCCAGAATGAAGATCCACCTTTGAGAAGTATTGAGCTCCTCTTAATTGATCGAACAAGTCATCAATCCATGGGAGAGGATACTTGCTCTTTATGGTGATCATGTTGAGTTCCCGATAATCGATACACAGCTTCATTGTTCCATCCTTCTTCTTCACAAAGAGCACTGGTGCACCCCAAGGCGATCCACTAGGGCATATGAACCCTTTCTTTAGATGATCTTGAAGCTGCTTCCTTAACTCCTCCAATTCGATAGGAGCCATCCTATTTGGCCACTTCGAGATACGAGTAACTCAGGGTATGAGTTCAATTGAGAACTCTAGCTCATGATCTGGGGGAATTCTGGGTAACTCTTCGAGAAATACATCACTGTATTCCCTCACGATAGACATTTCCTCATGTTTGGAACTTTCCTTCAACTCAACCATTTGGGTGAGGTATGCTTCTTCATAGGGAATCAACACCCACACCATTGAAGGATTTTTCAAAGGAGATTCATGATCTTCCTAGAATTTTTATAGTCGAATGGGATGGTTTAGAATATGAAAAGATATATCATTTTCTCAAAAGATGATATGCGCTCTATATAACGAGAGATATTACATTCCCATTATAGTGTCGAATTCCACCAAGGGAAGTATTACAAGATTTTTCAGAAGAATATCCCAACATATGCCAATAGGAGAAGAGCCAAACACTTGGGTTGCAATGATTGAACCACATGGTGTTTTTACAGATAACTCTACTTCATTTTTTCGGGGATTCGATTCTATAGTTCTAGAAAACATGCAAGATATAAAGGAATGTGTAGAACCATAATCAAATAGGACTTTATCCATTATTGAGTGAATAGGAAGTGTACCTTGTACAACTTCATTATCATGCTCCACCATCGCAGTAGTTATGGCATAAGCCATCCCTTGTTCCTTTGGCTTTGGTGGCTGCTGATGCTGATTACGCTCAAGAACTTGAGGTTTAGTGCACTGGTTTGCATAGTGCCCAGATCCCTATAGTTGTAGCATTGAACCATGAGTGGTTCTCTCCATTCATAGGCTACATTATCCTTCATTTTCATGTCTTTTTGACACTCTTTTGCATGGTGTCCTTCTTTCCCACACTTGAAGCATTTCGCCATCCCTTTGAGGTAGTTCCCATTGTGCAACTTCCCACATTTTTGGCATGTGGGTCGTTGATTTTTCTTCCCACCTTTATCATTAGATCCACCAGCTTGAAACTCTATATTTTTTTTCATATCACCATATCCATGGGACCATTCTCTAAACTCCATCTCCACTTTGAGAGCACATCGAACAACTTCTTCATAACTACCAAAGTCTCTAATTGCAAGAGCCTTTCGAAGGTGTTTTTTAATCCACTAAAGTATCTATCAATTTCTCTATCATTGTTGATAACAAAACCTGAAGCATACATTGAGAACCTTGTGAAATTCGCTTCATAGTTTGTGACAGATTATCCTTATTTTTTCTTGAGCTCTATAAATTCTCTCTCCATCTTCGTGCAAAGAGTTCATGGGAAGTACTTATTAAGAAACATTATCTTAATGTCTTCCCATTCCATCTATTAAATTTCCTCCCTTGTCATGGTGTTCTTAATCAAATCCCACCATTGATCAGCTTCTCCATCTAGATGTTAAATGGCTAGAGTCACCTTCTCCATCTCAAAACAATTAATCACAGAAAAGATCTTCTCCATGGAGTTGACCCATTGTTCTGCAACTAGTAGATCAGAAGATCCAGAAAACGTCAGTGGTCGTTGCCGCATAAAACATTCAATATCCAGTTGCTCCCTATTTGGTAAATAAGGATTTTCCCCATTATTATGTTTATTATTCATAACCTGAGATAATTGGGTAAGCATCGCCATGAAGTTTTGAACTCCACCTCCCAAATCATTGGGGATGTCATTCGGGCAATCGTTGCATTGGCCCTCGCATGAGTTTTTGGCTTGATTTCTCCTGGTTCCCACCAATTTTAAAAATAGAAAAGGTTAGAACAAAACATTAGTAAACAAATCATGAATAAATTATTCATATCAATAATTTATATAAAAAACAAGACATATGGTATCCCTAGGTAAATATTCTTGTGTGCATATTTGTACTTAGTCTCACACTGTAGGTTTTCCCTAGGGTTTACTAATCCTAACTACCAAATTAACTAAACCTTGCCTCTGATACCAACTATAGAGACCCAGCATTTTCATTCATTACTATTACATTATTTCAATGATAAACAACATAATAGTATTACACATAGAGGATCAAAAGGATTAGTGTCCTTGGAAAACTAAGACTACACATAACAAATACAACAACTAGCATAAACATTTATTTAATTTCTTCTTCTATAGATTCTTATTGGCACTTGTCCTATCATTAGTACATATAGCCACCTGAGGATATACATCAAAAGGGGTGAGCTAGAAGCCCAGTAAGAGGATAGATAAGAACAATATATCATGGGGTGAGCATAATCGTAACATAGGCAAAAGATCATGAACATTAGAGGAGCATAAATAAAAGACTTGAAATGAGGAAATGCATAAAAATAAAACATCATGTCTTAGTGGTTATCTACCACACATACTTCTGAACTAAGCTCGAATCTTATTCACAAATCATTTCACATTTACTCATGAGAGTCATCACTTTACTCAATTAATTGGAGCACTGTATAATTCTGGGCGCACCCGTCACATCATAACATTATCATCATCGTGCTTGCCACATAGAACAAATATAAAAAATATAAATAACTAACCCATTTAATGTAATGGGTTTCATCTTATAATAACACATTCATAATATTTTGGATCCCAAAATAAAGAGGGAATAACATACATGTTACAAGAACCATCCACATTGAGTGAGAAGTAAAAGAGGTGTTCTTAAAAGAGGAGTTCTTTTGGAAAACATTTGGTTTGACATAAAAATCAGTGAAAAATATGTATATCCCATATAATTAAAGTCAATTATGAAAAAATTATCTTTATGGAGTAACCATATCAAAAATGGAGTGACATAGGGAGAACCCGAAGGAAGAAAATTGGGTTCGAGATTTCCCCTTACCTTGTACTCGAATGCTTCCTTCTCTTTAATGTCCTGTATAATGACATTATATTAATTAATTAGAAATACAGAACCATGTGTACATTAATAGGTTTTATTTTGGTTTCATTAAGTCATATTATGTTCCTTTTGATGACTTATAGTGTTTAAAAACATTGTTTGGGGATGTTCGTTTTTATGGTTTTCTTGGGTGGTTCACTTGTATTCTTAAATTAAAGTTTGGGTAGAACATGAGTAAACACCCTGAAATTAAATTACATGTACTTAATGAGATTACAGGATCTTGAATGACCATATAATTAATTATATTAGATCCATGTGGATGAATCATAAGATAAGAATTAAATGATGGTTATTTTGGTCAATCTAGGTTGTTTGGGGATTACAACGAACTTATTTTAACTTATCAATTAGTAATATGGCCATTGGTTATTTAAAGAACATTAAATATAACATAATACATATAAAATATTATTTTTCAACCATAAAAATGTTTTCATGACCAGATATGAAGTTAGAAATGGAAGAAGAAAGCATGTTGTTCTTGAATGTGATAAATTAACACCTCACGAACAACAGACTCTTTACTAAATAAAAGAAAGAGGGAAAGGGGTTGGATGATATAATATTCCATTAGAATCATAAAATTAAAATATATGTATAATACTGGAGTTACGATACATTTTTAATGAATATAGGTGGGGAGAGATCAAGAAATGAACTTGAACATGAAAGGAAATTAAAGGAGAAGAGGGAGGGAAATTACCTCTTGAATCCTTCTCTTGAGAACCTCCTTAAGGGCCTAGGCTTGGTCTTTTGATGATACCATCAGCTCTTTGACGTGGGGGAGGGGCTATGGAAGGTGTTTGGGAAGATTTTAGAGAAGTCTTGGAGCTTGAGAGGTGTGAGGAAATGAGGGTGTGAAGTGTGGCTTTTATAGTGGAGGGGAGATGGGTTTCCTTAATATAAAATTCATTAGTTTATTAATTTTCATTAAGACAAAGAATAGTGAGTCTTGAATGACCATGAATAGTAATTTTATCATGTTATCCCGAACCAAGTGGTATTACATCAGCAGAGCGTCATCGATGAGTCAATTAATCTATTATGAATCATTTATTGTAAATTATGGGATTCTACAATTCATCAAAAAATTCTTGTATCTTAAAAAAATCCCAAAAATTTACCCCAAAATTTTTTCGATGTGTAGAGTCAAAAAATTAATTACATTTTTCAAAAATAATTCTCTTAATATTAATATTTTAATATTTAATTAAAATCATAATTTACATAAAAATACAGTTTTTAAGATTGAAACTGATTTTATAGTGCTTTCAAAAATTTCGTAGGGTCTTATAAAATTATCTAAAAAATATAATACATTGATTAAATAATTAATGAATACATAAATAATATTTTAAATTAATTAATTAATTATAATTAATTATTTATAACATACAAAGTACCAAAACTTTTACTAAGGTCAAATTGTCACTTTCTAAGATGTATAAATTTTATTTAATTATTCATAGGTAATGTTACTCTTATGTTGGATGATTTACTATTAATAAGGTTCATATTACTATTCATAAGAGTATGTTTCTATTCATAATGGTATATCACTATTCACCAAAAATTATTTTTGTTTCATTAGACTCCAAAAAATCATCTTGAACACAACCGTGTATGTCAAAATTTCAATATTCCAAACACAGAAGTGAAAGACTTATGTTTAAAGGTCACTTATCATTTAGTAGTTCATTATGTTATGATTTCATGTTATTTTATTACATAAATATAAGAAGGCAATTTCCATTGAAAAACTTTGGGTTGTTACAATGCCGATTAGAAAACACGACATCCATCATATGATAATAAGATTTATTCTCATTAAGATCCTCAAAATAAAATGCTCATTTTTATTTCATCATTACAATGGAAATAAAAAATTATCCATTATTATCCACTATATCATATGAAAAATATGAGAACCATTCATTGTACTTATTCAATCACTTCAAGAAATTAACCTTCTCCTCATTACTTTAGACCTATGATCTTGTGTCTGATAAAGTTATCGGTGCCAGCTCTAGTTTGATAGTCTTTACCCAATTGATAAACATATATCATAGTTTTTTTTTCTTCTTGACATAATTGTAAAAAGACAAGAATTCATATTAAAGGAAATTACTGACAACATTGATGATTGATATCTAATTTTCTTTTTCATATTGATCACCATAAACTTTTATTATTCTTTGTATTCATTGGTTCCAACAAATCCCAATTTCATTTCTTTTGATTGGTCCCAAAAAATTATCGCAGAACAATTTTTCCTCCAATAAATCTCTATATATGATATTCTAAAGATACCAATAATATAAATCTATGTTGTACTCCATTACAAAGGATCAGTGGAACCCCATATCTTATGGACCAGTTCTGATGATTTAAACTATATAAACTTATTTCCTTCTCTAAATATGATACCAATGAACATTAAATACTCATATTCTTACTCTGACTATTTTTAACTAATGGATTATTGGTCCAACATAAAAACAAAACCATTGGTTTCTCACCTTACAATCAACTTTCTTAGCCATAAAACAAATCTACATCTATTTATCTCATTCTAATAAACTTCAGAACAAAAAGATTCAACTTTAGAAACTGTCTTCTTTCATAGACTTATTCAAATATCATGACTTCCTCATGATTTTAAATAAATTGAATATCAGTATAACATCATATAAATTTCCTTGGGAATCATTTTTGACTTCCCATCCTTTTTAGCAAACATATTTCTTTCATCAAGCTTGCATCAAAAGTTTTTTAGACACTTATGATTTATGAGAATGCTATGATAAGAAAAGTATCATCTGATTTCTATCATATCCATGAATAATATAATTCTCTTCGTCATTAATATTATCACTTCATTCTATACCTAAGGTTATTCTAATGATACATTTCTTCCAAAAAATATTTTCCCAATCTGATAGACTTTCTTAAGCATTATGAGTTTGAAAACCAGAATATGATGGTTAGTACGATCACCAAAATATAAAAATAGAGGTGATTTCTTCTCTTCTTATACTTCCTTGACAACAAAATAAATCACAAAATTCATTCATCTTCCAAGAACAACTTCTTTCCAACTTGTTCCAAAAATATGAATGCATTTTTATTTGATAATGTAACTCATGTAAGGCATAGAAAGTATTTAGTAAAAGAACTATGACCATAGAATAGTCAATTCACATAAATGTTTTTGAGAATTTTCTTAAACCTCATCCTTAAATTGATTATGTTTAGATTGAACTATAAAATTTAAACTTAAATAATCAACTTAATTATATAGAAATTAAGGTTCTAGAAGAACCAAAATCTATCCCTTCACCCAATCCATGGATGAAATCTAAAGACCATCCCTTAAAAATGTTATTGGTGACTTCAATATGGCTCTCATACAAGAATTGAAATTTTAAATGTTTTGGAACATTGTTATTTTTTTCACACCTAGAACCCTTCAATATTTATGATGTCATTGATGATTAAAATTGGTTACTTTTTTGTACAAGAAGAATTAAACTGATTCATATGGAATAATGCTTGGAATCTTGTTGAAAGACTTCATGATCATTGATAGTACTAAATGATTTTTTAGAAATAAATAATATGGGTGATATATCATCAATAATAACAAATATAGACTCATATACAAAATATATAATCAATTAAAAGTCATTAATTAGGGTGAAATTTTTTACCCCATCACTAGGTTAGAATACATAAGAATATTGCTGGTATTCTCCACCCATTTAAATTTTAATCATTTTAAAATGGTTGTTACAAGTTATTTTTTGAATGGTTTTATTTATGAAAAGTTTTATGTCGAACAACCACCCAATTTTTAATATTCAAAATGTCAAAATCATGTGTTTTCGTAAACTGAATATCTATATGGTATAAAAAATATCCCTATACTAGGTATGAATTGTTTACTAAATTTCTCTAATAAAATTATTTTAAATGTGAAAATACAATTTGAATTTGTTATTAAAATATATTTCATATGATTTAACAGTTGTGAAAATTTATATTGATGAGGTTATTTTTCCCCTACTAAATAATACCTTTGTAATGGGTTTTTGGAAGAAATGAGAAAAAAAATTTAAATGAGTTTTATATGTGAGTAAACAAAATCATGGTTTTCAAATTTATTAAGATAAAGTGTATATTTTTTCTAACTCAAATCATATACACTAATGAAATTGTAAATAATTTTGTTATGGATCAATTAAATGAAATATTTTCAAATATGAGTACTTCAATTAAGCTAAATATGTATGAATTTTGTAAACCTGTTGACATATAACTTTATAGATGTATGATTGGGATCCTTTTTTACCTTACCATGACCCGATTATACTTGATTTTTAGTTTATTTATTTGTGTTATTTTTCAATCCAATCCAAAGATCCACATTTAAAATATCATAAAAAAAATTTAGATATTTAAAAGTTTCTAAAAATGTTAGTTTATTTTATCTAGAAGTTACTTCTTATGAACGTACATGTTTTTCTGATGATGATTTTGGTGGATGTCAAATAGATAAGTAAATTATAAGTGGAATTTATCACATACTTTAAAAATTCCTTGTCTCTTGAAGTATTAAGAATAAAAAAATTTCTCTTTTTATGGATAAAGTAGAATATATTGTCATAGGGAGTTGTTTCACCAAAATAATTTTGATGAAACACACTCTCTTAGATTATGGGATAAATTACAACCACATTCCTATTAATTGTGATAACACTAGTGCCTTTATTATTTCTAAAAATCCAATTCAACGCTATCTCACTAAGATCATTGAACTTAAACACAAATTTTGAAAATATCAGTTCAGAAAATAAGATATCCTACTTGATTTCATTAGAAAAAATATTTAATTGCATGATATTTTTACCAACCCTCTTTATTTAGATAATTTTGATTCTATTAAGGCATATTTGTGGTATGGTGCACTTGTGAAACTTATTCATTAACTAAGGAAAGTTTGATATTTTTTTAATTAGTTATTTTTAAAAGTTATTCTTATATTTAAGGTTTTTTTTCAAAACTAAAAAACATTTTCAAGAATTTTATTAAACTTATTAAAGTAAATTTAGTGTAATATTTGTAAAAAAATTATTCATGTCTTGATAAAAACAAGTGGATGTGGTTTCTGAAAAGATGAATCCAGAAGTTATAACCCGGAAAAGGGTTAGTTGGATTTTTAATATGATCATTACACTATGACAAAGCAATGAGACATTACTGCACACCTGGTTTGAAACTCCCAAGGAATATACTCTAAAATATACACATAATCTTTCTTATCCTTAATAGGTGATTTGAATTTATAAGGAAAAATTAAATTCAAAAATTTCCATTTCACTTCCTTATAATACAAATTTTTTCTTGTCTTAACCTGTCATATTTTGTTATTTTAAACCATTAAGGTATTTTTATTTATCTCTTGGATTTAATTATTTTATCACCCCTAGTATTTTTAATGCATAAATTAATGTGGATCATAGATTTTTTATTCTATGATTTTTTTATATGTGACAACCTTTTTATAAAAATAATTATCCTATTTAAAATATATTATTATCATTAATGTTTCCTTTTATGATTAAAAAAACATGAAAAAATAATTTTTTAATACTTTAAGCACTTCGAATATTCCATTTTTAGTTTTTAAATTATATTTTGAAAAATCAAAATCTTTTAGACATTCGAAATCCATTTTTAGTTTTTAAAATTTTCCAAAATATGATTTTTCCTCTCCTAAAAGATAACTAATGATGAGTAATTTAATTTATATTTTAGTTTCATTTTTTATCTATTTAACATTGTTTATGATTTTTTTTGTATACTCACAAAGGGGGAGAAATTTTTTAAAAAGGTACTTAATGATTTTTAAAGTTTTATTTTTAATGATTTCTTTGAAATTTTTCTAGAGGCATGTTTTAAATATCTTTTGAAAAGAAACATTTTTTATCATTCATTGTGTTCGATCATCTTAAATCCAATTTCATTAATCTATTGAGTGTTTAAAATCATTTTTTCTTCATATTTTAATTTCATTAAATAATATTTAAATTCCTTTTGTAATTTTATTTGTCTTATTTCAAGTGTTTGTGATCATCAATAAGGAGTGATTATTATACCTCCCTCTCTTATATTGTTTTAAAATAAAAAACCTTATTATGTTTCTAACCTTTTAAATTAATTGTATTTCATTAATGTAGGTTGGATATTGATCTATGAAGTTAATAGATAAAAAATGATTTAAATTGAATGAAAAAAGGCCAATAGAAATTGGTTCATATCTTATTACCACTAGCCCCTAGGTGGAATGTCACTGACTAGTAAGTGAAACTGGATAGATTCTCCAAACCTACTAGAAGTCCATTGAAAACTTGACATAGCTCACTAGACACCAGGTGAGGTATGGAAAATACTGGTTTTATCTAGGTAGAACACAAGCTAATTGGTGAATTCTAACAGCTACATTGTGGAGTGTATAGTATCCTAGAATAATACATAAATACAATTAGCTAACATATATCATCAGGTATCTAGTTGGTGGAATCGAGTCAGAAAGTTAAAGGGAGAATTTATTATGGTTTTCAATGGATTCATTGACCCATTAACACCTCATAATTGACATACAGTCCCATGGAACCTATAAATAAATCTTTTTGTAAGTTTATAAAGTAACCTCATCCAACTTAAATGATCATCATTGATCTATAGCCATTGCAAATTTTCATCAGTGAAAAAATTGTTTACATTGTTCTTATTATTGAGATCCCTTTGTAATCATTTTCTTTAACACTTTTATCTCCCAAAATTTCTCTCTCATTCTCTCAATTACATATTTTCTATCTTTATATAGAGTTTTGATCATTTATTTAATTGTTTTATTCCAAATAAAACCTCTTTTATCATTATTTTCAGGTTCTTAGCTACCGCTAAAACCAAGGTATTTCTTTTCAGGTTCTTGGTAACTATTAAAATCATGGTCATTTTATGGGTTTCTTTGAAACCATTAAAGCTAAGGGTTTGTGTAATTTTTTGGATTCTTGGATACCACAAAATTCAAGGACTATTAATTTATAAACCCTCAATAAATTTGGTTGGGGTGTAAGGGGTAATAATTGAGCTATTATCGAACTCTCTAATCAAATTGGGCACCTTTTATTTTATTTACTTTTTTTACCATTTACTTTTTAATATATTTCATCCAGTTAACCAATTAATCATTCATCATATAATTTAATTAATGTCTTAACCTATATAAACTAAAATATCACTTAATAAATATTTACATTCTGATATGATTATACTTTTTTATTCCACAATGAATATAAATTATATAATGTTTTCTCTACTTCCACTTACATTTTTTTATTTAATATTTAAAATGGTAATTTGTAATTTTTCTAATATAAATTCACACTCATCCATCTATCTTACTCTGACCAAACATTTAACCTTATTTCATATATAAAAACATGTGTAACTATATATGAAAAGTTATTATGGATATCCTCTCAAATTAACTTTGAAGAATATAACATTCATTTTCACCATATGTTACATCATATGTAATTTTTTTTAGAATCTATCCAAAACACATTTTAGATATCCTTTTAAATATTTTTTTATTAGGACTCAATGTTTTATACAAACACTATGAAAAAAAAAATAATAGACATCCACACAACCGTAAAATGTGACCTAATAGTCCCTTGTAAAATTGGAAACAATTTTGAATTATTTAATCTATAATTATTAGAAAATATCATCATCTACAAAACATCATTTTTATTCAATATTTAATGAGATCTGAAATGATCTTAATCACAAACATGTATATTCAAATATGTGTCTACTGGTTTTATAATATAAACTATATATAATCATATAATCCATTTTTCTAATTCTTAGATAGACTATGACATGCAAAGAATATATATTTTATATATCCTACTCATACATTCTCGATTCTATTAGTATATAATAACGAGGTGAATAAGAATCATGTATTCCATTCACTCAAATAAATGAGCACATGACATTCCCCTTATCAAAATATATAATTACATCACATGTATCTTATATATTTATAGTCATAAAATTCTTCAGTTTATCTCAAAAAAATCCCATGTGTGATACTCTTTAAATGAGAGGGAAAATCATATCTTGGATAAAACCCAACTGATGACACAATTAGAAACATACCCAATCACTTATTTATTAGCTATAACTAAAGGATATCATAAGAAGTGTATCAAAGTAAAAAAGTTTCTTATCGTGGGTATACTATTAACTCCAGTTAATTGGGATTAAATATAATATATACACCGCAAACATACCAAAGATAGTGTGCATAAAACTCAATGTTGTATACCAGTCAGCCATATAGTATATAAAACTCTTTTTTTGTGTCTATATATAAAAAACACATTCTAATCATCACGTTTCATAAAACATATAGTACACTATGACGACAATCGATTATGGATAAATCATTGTCATACTTTGAAACATTGATTATAATTTCACTGCATATAAAATATGAAAACAATACAAAATAATGTTATAGTATAAACTAGATTTTATTATACAGTATACATTTTATACATTCATAAACACCTTTAATAATACTAGAAAACCATACACAAGTTTTAGTCTAATCATATCCCATAAGATATACCACAAGAGAGGCCATATGTTTTATAAACATTCATGTTTTATCTAAAGTCATTAAATCACTATGAAATTCCTACCACATATCTATATGGCCATCTGATTAATCCTCACACTAAACTCCTTTAATGGTCTAATATATAGTGAGAAGTTTTTATTGAATAGTGGTAATATTGTGATTCATAATTGTCATGTTCAACTATTTGAACATGATATTCAAACTTCTTTACTTCATGACATCAAATGTTATAATGTTAAAAAATTAATTAATATACACATAACCATATCTATGTTAATCATTATTATCTTTGGAACAATTATATACTTAAATTATTTTTGAGATTTTTTGGTAACAAATTTAAATGTAAATTTTTATATTAAGATTATTCTTTATCAATATTTCATATAATATTATAGTATATAAACTGAATTTTAATTTGAATTGGGAAATTATAATTATTTATTTGTTACACTCTGAACTTATCTATGTCTAAACAGACTCCTACTAGAATCTGTAATTTTATTTTCTCCAAAATATTCTTCTAATACACAAATGAATTTATGCTATGAAATAACAGCTACTTACTTTTTGGGAATATTACATAAATAAAATTTATAACCGTATCATATATGGTATTATATGTGTTAAGAGAAATATTATTAAAATGAGATTTCATTTTTTTAAATATATCATTATTGGGTGGTGGGGACCTTTCACTCATATTTTAATAAATATCATGGATAAAAGACTTTTATACTGGATAAAATACCTTTTATCCTTTAATTTTATCCAATGTTTTAGAACTAGATAAATCATAAACCATGCATAAAAAAATAAACCATAAAATTTTATTTTAAACAAATCTTTGTTTATAAATAATCTCTTATCATATAAGATAAATTAAATGATATACAATATACATCCTTTATTAAAATCCATGTGAGATTTTAAATAATCTTTTATATCCATCAACTTGATATAATAACAGTCTTCTTCATCATTTCAATATATATTTCAGGATCCATCTATCAAATTTTACTCACTTTTATACTTATGTATATATTTTCATAATTTCTAAAATTTATAATTGGTAACATATAGAATTAAAAACATAATAGTTGATTTTTATAAAATTAATACCTAATGTGAAATATCTACAAGGTTTCCTGAAATCTTTACGTTATTATGGGAAATCAATCCTCTAGTGATGTGTTTCCCCATAATGGAAACACTTCCCCTATTTCCTAAAACCTCCTTTAAGTATGAATCACATGGGCTCACAATTAGACCCCTAAATATTATTATTTTAGATCAAAAATTTTCCCTTTTATATTTTCAACATGTCACTAGATCCTAGAACTTCCATGTCCTACTTATTAATTCTAAATATATTGAGGATATCATGTAAACTTTTTGATAGCTAAATTTTATATATAAATTTGTGTATCTGAAAATCTATTTATCCAAGAATTAAAGTAATTTTTCCTACCCATTTATTTATTATCTTATTTATTTGATGTAAGGGAAGCATTGGAATTAAATATGGAGGAAAAACAAGAAAATTGGAATGGAAGTAGTTAATAACACTTCATACTATGAAATGAAATGGCATATTGAGATACTAGAAAGATAATGCTAGAAAAAAGTGAACAATTCAGGAAATGATTTATTCAAAACATAAAGTTCAAATTCACATAGTAACTAGATTTATTTCTATGTCTATATAAGTGTAAGGTTGGAATCCACACCACTCCATGAATACACTTCTCAAATCATGTAAATTTATGAGAGGAATATTCTATATAGCAGTATGCACATTCACACTATGACACATCAGGTCGTGCCGTGAACCCAAAGTCATGGGTGTTTTAAAAATATGATAATTCACAATCATTGACAAAAATTAAATTCCTTTGGATATGATATTTTAATATTTACTTAGATGAATTTAAATAGAATTTTTGGGAATATGATGATTGACCCTTGTGTGTATCTAAATTTATAAATATTGAGGTTTCAATGGATCTTGAGGAAGGATATTAAGAGAGGATCCAAACATGGGTGTGAAGTGCAACTAATAAAGAGAATTTTTAAATTCAAAATGATGATTTACTTATATGATAGATTTTTCTATTCTCATAATCTCTAATAACTATCATGAATGGTTAATTCATCATGTGTCGAGTGATATAATCAAAGTGGATGTGTTAGTGGAATTTTTTCTCTATTTTATTCCATTTCTGGGTTACGAATTCATTTTTATTTTCTAAATCACTTTTAACATTCTTGTCTCATGATCATTGAGCTTTAATTTGGGAGGTTCATTCAAATTCATGGTTAATTGTTTTTAATTGTGCATATCCATTAGATGATTTTGAATGATTTTTTTTAAATAAGGATTCAACAAATATAACTTAATAATGGAACCCTGTAATTGAAAATAAAAATAAATAAATTATGATGTTAGAGAGGTATCACCAAGAACAAAAACATTCTTGGTCATAATTCTGATAACAATATGGATAAAAAAATTATTAATACACTCCACTGTTATAAAAAACTAAAAATTAATAATCATGGAATGTCTTGTCCCATTGATTCCAAAAACATTACTTTTACTTTCAGTCATTAAATATTTCTAAAATGTACTAAAATTATCTCATTGGTATGACCTCAAACTCACCACATACTACATTCATTAAGTTAGTATTATTTTTCATCAAGTTTTTTATAAATTTATAAATTTAAAGTACAAAACCATAATTAAAAACACCCTATAGGAAATCAATTTTATTGAAATAATTTATATTTTAATTTATAATTAATTATTAAAACCTTTACAAAAATGATTATAAAAAAAATTTCACATCCAAATGTAACCTTAAAAAACCACAACCACTCAAAGCTATTGAAGTTCCCAGTCTTGTTAAATACATGAGTGAAGAATAAAGATTTTTTGGATATAATTTATCAAAAAATTAACATTAAAATGATATACCTATAATGAAAATATCATTACTAATAGATTATTTTTAGGTTATATATCATCTTTAATGAATTAATGATCACATGTTTCTTATGAAAGTTAGACTTTATGGACTTGAGAATGTGATTAGAAACATCAAGAAAATTTTTCTTATACTTATCATAAACATTTAGATCTATTTCTTCTACAAATTCACCAGTCAACTACTCATAAAGGTGAAGCTCTAACACATAAAACATTTCCTAAATAGAGTCTTATCCCTTAATTTGGTGACAAGTCTTACCCTAAGTCTCATTATCCATATATTAATACTCAAGAGTTAGCTTAATTATATTTAAATATTAACAATTAATATGTATAAATTATAACTATCATTGAATTTTATATTAATAACCTATAATTAATTCATGTAATTAATTGAATATAATTAAATTTTATGTTTTACCTAGAATGTGACTCTTTATATGCATCGTATAAAATTTCTAAGAAGTAGTTTAACACTTTAAATTAAATCTGACATTCATTCATGATATAACTATTAGATTTGGTGACCTACAATGTAGAGACCCAAAGCTTAAAGTACATGGACATTACATTACTTTTGCGTAATACTTAGTACATAACAAAAACACACACACAAGGACCATAATAGTTTAGTGTCTTTGGAAACTCGGAATATAATCTTCTAATCGTGGTGAAAGATCTTCAAAATCTCCCATAAAGATCTTCCTTTTTTTCTACCTAAAACCTTTCTTTATATCCTGGGGAAAAGAAAACATAAAAGGGTGAGCTCAAATGCTCAGTAAGGGTAAACAAAAGAAATATCAATCACATCATATTCATAAGAACATAACATTTTGAAAATCTTAACCTGCAAAACAGATCACAATATCATAACATGGGATAAATCATAGTAGTGAAATGTAATCCCAAAAATCATAACATAAAACATGAAACTTTGTAGAATACATACATAATCATAGAGAATCATTTCTTATTAGTCAAGACTCATTTCCAAGACTATCTTAGTGGACAAAGTCCATTTCTAAACCGAGTTCACTCCTCGTTTCAGCCCTGTTTCACTGAACCGGTTTAACCTGCCATTCCAGCCATGTAAATATCATGAGATATAAAATCTTTACCCAATGCATTGTAGGGAGATATAGGTCCCACCCATCTCATTTGATACCATTCTTATGTCTGCCACAAAATCATAAACCATACATCATAGCATAACCCATGTAATAAAAATGGGAATCTTAAACATTGTGGCATCATAAAACAATTCATTTAAGATAAAGGAATTCATAAAAATAATTCCATCAAAACATAATCAAATCAATGTAATAATAGTGATAGAAACAAAACCCTATATTATCTTAGATGGAAAATAATTTTGATAAAACACTTGAACTCCATTCTTTAAGAAAATATCCTTTCTACTTCAAAAACACTTTTCCTTTCTTAACATGTCATAAAATTATAAAAAAAAGGAATTTGATTAAAAATATACTTGAAAACTTTTAAAGGAAGCTTCTTGGAAATAATTTTTTAAAAATCCATTCATGCCATATAAGTTAAAAAAAACATTCTTCGTACTTTTGTCGGAAAAGTCAAAAAGTACCTCGTACGAAAAACGACAAAAGATTCTTTTCATATCCTTTAATAAAAACTCACCAAAGGGTAAAATTGGATTTAAAAAATTGTAGGTGGATGGAATAAATATTACATATTGAGGAAACATGGATGTGGATGATAAAATACACCCCAGTAAATGCCAAAGTATAAACAATCTCGGATAAAAATGAAATTGTGATATTTCCTTTACCTTAGGTCTGATTTTCTTCGTATGTGTCTGAAACTCCTGTATAATGATTTAAATAATGTCATTGACTTATTCCAGAATCATACTCATCGTTATGATATCATATATGCTTTACTTATGACTTTATATTACCCGTTCTTTTTTAAATTCCATGTAAAAGAGCATTTTGGGTAAAATCATTTCATTTTTCGTCTGTGTTTTGACTTGTAATTATTCATATGATTACTTAGATCATGATTACTTAATTCCAGAATATAAAACATGATTTATATATAATATATATTCAGAATATACATATATATAATAGATTAGTAAATGGAAAGAAATACGCTGTTCATGGAGACGGTAGGTCGTACGTACGCATGAACGCTGTTTTCGTTTCCTTATTGAGTTGAATGGAATTAATTAGATGACATACATATATATAAACATAAATCCAGTATCATTATTATGACATATATTTCATTATTACATATTATATATACTTTATAATCATTCATGAATGGTTAACGTTGAGAATGTATCTCATCGCGTCGTGGAGACGGTATTCCGTACGTATGCACAAGCGATGATATCGTTCTCATGATCGTGGAATTTTATTGGAGTGTATGTATACTATATAAAAATTAATATCACTTTACAATAATAATATATAGTTATTAAGTACACCATTATACCCATCCAAGTAAGGTGGTGGTGGAAAATAGATTACACCACGGCGTGGAGACGGTATTCCGTACGTACGCACGTGCGGTGATTTCATTTTCCGTAGGATGGATAGATGGTGAAATAGGGTTGTTTAATACATATAATAACACATCAGTATATGAGTTATATTTATGTTATTACTTAATAATGAAACAACCTAAGAAGAAGAAGTGGAAGAAGAAATAAAGTTGAAAGAATCGGTAACGGACATTACCTCTTCTTTGAAGCGCCTCTTTGAGATCTCCTTTTAGGGCACTAAAATTGGTCTTTGAGGAAGACCAGAACCTCTAGGATGTTTCTATGGAAGTGGAGAATGGAATTTTTCAGGGTTTGGCTGAGCTTGAAGGCTCAAAGTGGTGTCAGGAAGAGAGGGAGGAGGTGCCCTTTTATAACGGAGGAGAGGGGATCCTTTGGAAAAACTAAAAATATTATTATGTTATAAAGACAAATTCGGTTTTAAATAGCTCCAAATTGATTTATTTCGACGCTAAGGTAGGGAAGGGTCAATATCCTCTCATCCAATAGAATTTAGAAAAGTTTAGGTTTCTATTTAAACCTTATCATTTAGATTTAACATTAAGTAAAATAATTTTACTTTTACCGTGTCTTCTTTTGTTCTTATACTATAAGGTTAATAAACTTTCTATAAGCAGCCAAACGAACCCCAAGTTGTTTATTATTAATATATATAACCTTATCTAAGTCATTTGGCCGAACCTTAGATTTTTATTAATAAAATAACAATTACTAATATAATATTTGTTTTAAAAAACTATTTTATGTCAATTTTGACACTATTTAGTAATTTATTTTTGTGAAAATCATAAAAGAATGATTAGTTAGAAAAAAATTAATTAAATAAATACTAACATGTCATATTAACCTAGAAAATTTGTGTAATTCATAAAAAGTCTCAAATTATATTTATTTGGGTATTTATAATATCAATTATTCTAATTTTTCACTATTACGGTAATTATTGCATCATCATTGTGTGATAAATAAATTAATTTATTTAATGTCTAAAAATTATAAATAAAATATCATTATGTAGTAAATCCTATTATATTTCTAATGAATATTTACAATCTAATTTATCTTATGTATAACCCTATAATAAAAAAGTTGTAGTAAATAAACATTGATTTAAACTCTTTTAACTCTTCTTTGAATTAAATAATAATAAATGTACTAATCTAATCCAAGTGGGCCTAAATGGTCATATTTTAATCCTAAGGTTGTTTTTTGTAAAATTACAATTATCCAATAGAATTAGGACGTGTGTTAGGGTAATAATAATATCATTTTTACCCTTAATTACCCTATTTACTTTTAACCGTGGTAAAAAAAGTAAAAAGTTATTATTCACCAAAAATTATTTTCATCTCATTGAACCACATTTTACTTACTGAAATCAACTGTGTCTCTCGGATTTTTGAAATTCCACTCACATAAGCGGTAAAATTAAGTTTTAGGAAAAATTCATTTTTTTAACTACCACTTAGTGGTTTCACTATTCATCAAAAAATGAAAGTTTCCAGAAAAATACCAAAAATTAGGCCTAAGATATATTTGATATTATGAATTCAAAAATGATGTCTATTTTACCAAATTCAAAACATATCAGTTGAATTAATTAATTTAATAATTAATTCCTGTCGTCAAAACAAATAGCGTGTTCTTAAGAGATAATAACTATCAAAAGATTGACATTTGTTTTTGTCTGGTTTAAATGTGAAATTATATCCAATGACCAACATTGTATTAAATTGTAAAAATATATTCTAAATATACTTTAAAACCACTCAAATTAATAATTTATCACGGTTAATTATTTCGATTAAAAAGTTTGTTTTTAATTAAAATTTAGTAATTTTCACTATGCATCAGAAAATGAATGTTATCCGAAAAGTACCAAAATTTTACCCTAAGCTAATTTCGATATTCCGAATCCAAAAATGAAGTCCATTTTGAAAAATAAAATTTACAAAATTTCAAAAAGTGGTTATTACTATTCATAATGGCTAGTTTTAATAATATTTTAATAGCATATCATTGATTAGAGAAACTCGGTATTGCGTACAACACATGCTATTGCGGAAGGTCGCGCTTGCGTGTAATGCAAGGCAAGTAAAGGATGCGTGTTTTGAAAGCTTATTTTGGTGTAGCATACAACACAAGATATTAAAGAGAATATTTTTCATAAAATCTCGGGGTGTTACATTCTACCCCCCTTAAAATTAATTTCACCCTCGAAATTGGTCAGGGTTATAAATGGTTTACTACTCGAAAGTTTGTTTAATAGAAAACCACGTCGTAAAAAGGAATACCCAAACTTGGATTTAAAAACTAATGTATGAAATGTAACGGTTACCCAAATTATCTCATCACTGGGTTTCCACGTAGGAGAACATAGGTGAAAATATGGATATAGAAGAAAAATCTAACCATCAAGTTCTAATGGAGAGTGGTAGAGAACATGGCTATGAAATAGCCAAAAATCACAAAGTCGTAGATTTGCGATGATCTAAGGTACCATCTGATTCATCAGATATAAGGGCACTAGGACAACATTTTTGTTTTTCAAGATCATTTCCCTAAAGTTGGTGAATTAAAAGAAATACTTACATGATTTTGGTACAATTTCACTATTGTTCATGCTTTGACCAATTTCCACTTCATCTCTTAAAGAAATGAATTTGAATTTGTAATTCATGAAGTGTTAATAGATCATGTGATAGAATGATTCGTCATTCCATCTGTTTCAAATATAAGGTTAGGAAAAGTTATCAATCATACATAAGTCCATCTATGGTGAGGTTAATCGTATACGATTCCAAAAATGAACTTATACATCATATATCATACCGCATAATAAAATAAAACTAGTTTCTACTAACCAAGGACATACTGTAGGCCAGTGGTAGGCGATAAAGTCCAGTCGCCCTTCGGTTGTGGGTTTGATTCCCACAACCATGTCCAACGCGATGGGCTGTCACCCGTCCTGCAGGTTGTCCTTTTTATAAAGATATATTACTATAACATCCCATCAATAATATCGAAAAAAGTTCTATCCTAACTTATTTCCAACATAATTCATTCCAATCTTTTGGATTATCCAAAATACTTCGGTCCAATCTCATAGTATAAAGAAAATGATTATTTGAAATGTCACATAACAATCATGTGAATGCCATCATTTATCCCCCATATGTCATAAGATATATCTTGTTGGTCAAATTACAAACATGTGAATACCTTAATCATGTATTATCTTGAAGAATGAATACCCATTAATTGAACCATAATGAAAACATGAATGCAGTCAAAAGTTAACTCTTTCCACATACCAAAATCCAAAAATTCTATATACTCAAACCATGATATAACCTTCTCCTTATATCAGTCATGAGCTCATGAATACAGTCAAACATTTCATTTTCTTGTTTTCCTTTCATTATGCGCATATCATCTTTTTTTTCAAAAATATCTCAATCACATTCTATGGTTACCAGTACCATTGAAATCCACAATAGACCAATACATAAATATTCCAATATTCCACGATACTATATACAACATTATTTTGGAATCCCATTACATAAAAATTTAATCATTCCACCACATTGTTGTCATATTCATCATCGCCAATAGTGATCGCATGTGACCTCCCTTTGTCCTTTGCCTTAAGTGGTTGCTCATGTCGATAATCACTAACCCTTAGATTAGGACATTTATTAGCATAATGCCCCATTTCCTTGCACTTGAAGCATTGAAGTGTTATTGGTGCGTTCTCTGTAGTCTTTTCTTTATTCACATCATTAGAAACCCTTTTTCCATTACTTCGACACTCAGCTACTCGATGACCTTCTTTTCCACACTTAAAACATTTTCTAGTCCCTTTAAGACAATCTCCACCATGCTTCTTTCCACGCTTTGAGCATAAAAAAACATTCATATTCTTTTCACCATTATTCTAAGATTTCTCCTTGAACTCCATCTTTCGTTTCTTGTCAAAACTATGAGATGGATAAGTAACACCAACTTCCATTTCTACCATGATAGCACAACGCACAATTTCTTCATATCTACTAAAGTCTCTTATAGCTAATGCCCTTCAAAGATTTGGTTTTAAGCCACTAAAGAATCGATCAACATTACTTTCAGGTTGGATGATAAATCTAGATTCATACCTTGTAAGCCTTGTAAAATTTGCTTTGTATATACAAACAGATTCATCGTCCTTTTGCTTTAGTTCAAAAAAAACTTTCTCTATATTTTGTTTTAAGAATACGAGGGAAGTACTTATTGAAAAATATGTTCTTGAACTCATCCCATTCCATGGACTCAATTTCATCTCTTGGCCTCATATTCTTGATAAGATTCCACCATTGATCAGCATCACCTTCCAAACGATACACTGCAAAGATGAGTTTATCATTTTCAGAACATTGAAGAACTGAAAATATCTTTTCAGTAGTCATGATCCATTGTTCAGCAACAAGTGGATCAGAAGACCCACTGAAAGAAGGTGGACATTGCCTCATGAAGGACTCAATAGAATATTATTCCCTTCTCTGCTCATTTGGATGTTCAGAATGATTCATAGCTTGTGTAAGTATAACAATAATATTTTGCACTCCATCTCCCATAACATTTGTTTGTTCAGGAGGACAATCATTGCATTGTCCATTACATTGATGAACACGGTTCCTTTGGGTTCCAGCCATCGTCTAAAACCCAAAAATAATAGTGTGAGAGGTAATAATCATAATAAAGGTGGATTAACTTCAATATATAACGTCATTGGTTTAATCTAATATTGTTACCATAGTTCTAGGACTATATCCTATATGTACACTTATCCTTAGGGATATCCCTAGACATATCTTAGAAATATCTCTAGGGATCTCACTAAAGTTCTCGCATCCTAGTTTCTAAAGGTTGACTAAGCCTTTCCTTTGATACCAACTGTAGAGACCCGAAGCTTAATGTACATGGACATTAAATTACTTTTGCGGAATACTTAGTACATAACAAAAACACACACACAAGGACCGTAATAGTTTAGTGTCTTTAGAAACTCGGAATATAATCTTCTAATCATGGTGAAAGATCTTCAACATCTCCCATAAAGATCTTCCTTTTTTTCTACCTAAAACCTTTCTTTATATCCCGGGGAAAAGAAAACATAAAAGGGTGAGCTCAAATGATAATTAAGGGTAAACAAAAGAAATATCAATCACATTATATTCATAAGAACATAACATTTTGGAAATCTTAACCTGCAAAACAGATCATAATATCATAACATGGGATAAATCATAGTAGTGAAATTTAATCCCAATAATCATAACATATAACATGAGACTTTGTGGAATACATACATAATTATAGAGAATCATTTCTTATTAGTCAAGACTCACTACCAAGACTATCTTAGTGGATAAAGTCCATTTCTGAACCGAGTTCACTCATCATTTCAGTCCTATTTCACTAAACCCGTTTAACCTGCCGTTCCATCCATGTCTATCTCATGAAATATAAAATCTTTACCCATTTCATTGGAGGGAGATATAGGTCCCACCCATCTCATAATGATACCATTCTTATGTGTGCCACAAAATCATAAACCAAACATCATAGCATAACCCATGTAATAAAAATGGGAATCTTAAAAATTGTGGCATCATAAAACAATTCTTATAAGATAAATGAATTCATAAAAATAATTCCATCACAACATAATATAATCAATTTAATAATAGGGATAGAAATAGAACCCTATATTATCTTAGATGGAAAATAATTTTGATAAAACACTTGAACTCCATTCTTGAGGAAAATATCCTTTCTACTTCAAAAAAACTTTTCCTTTCTTAACATGTCATAAAATTCTAAAAGAAATGATGTTGATTAAAAATATACTTTAAAACATGTAAATGAAGCTTCTTGGAAATAATGTTTTAAAAATCCATTCATTCCGTATAAGTTAAAAAACATTCTTCGTACTTTTGTCGGAAAAGTCAAAAAGTACCTCGTACGAAAAATGACAAAAGATTCCTTTCATATCCTTTACTAAAGACTCGCCAAAGGGTAAAATTGGATTTAAACAATTATAGGTGGATTGAAATAATATTACATATTGAGGAAACATGGATGTGGATGATAAAATACACCCCAGTAAATGCCAAAGTATAAACAATCTCGGATAAAAATGAGATTGTGATATTTCCCTTACCTTAGGTCCGATTTGCTTCGTAAGTGTCCAAACCTTATGTATAATGATTTAAATAATGTCATTGTCTTATTCCAGAATCATACTCATTGTTATGATATCATATATGGTTCATTTATGACTTTATATTACCCGTTCTTTTGTAAATTCCATGGTAAAGAGCGTTTTGAGTAAAATCGTTTCATTTTTCGTCTGTGTTTTGACTTGTAATTATTCATATTATTACATAGATCATGATTACTTAATTCCAGAATATAAAACATGATTTATATATAATATATATTCAGAATATACATATATATATAATATATTAGTAAATGGAAATAAATACACTGTTCATGGAGACGGTAGGTCGTACGTACGCATGAACGCTATTTTCGTTTCCTTATTGAGTTGAATGGAATTAAGTAGATGACATATATATATACACATAAATACAGTATCATTATTATGTCATATATTTCCTGATTACTTATTATATATACTTAATAATCATTCATGAATGGTTAACGTGGAGAATGTATCTTATCGCGTCATGGAGACGGTAGTCCGTATGTACGCACGAGCGATGATATCGTTATCAAGATCATGGAATTGTATTGAAGTGTATGTATACTATATCATAATAAATATCACTTTACAATAATCATATATTGTTATTATGTACACCATTATACCCATCCAAGTAAGGTGTTGGTGGAAAATATATTACACCACGGCGTGGAGACGGTATTCCGTACGTACGCACGCTCGGTGATTTTGTTCTCCGTAGGATGGATATATGGTGAAATAGAGTTGTTTCATACTTATAATAACATATCAGTATATGAGTGATACTGATGTTATTACTTCATAATGAAACAACCTAATAAGAATAAGTGGAAGAAGAAATAAAGTTGAAAGAATCGGTAACAGACATTACCTCTTCTTTGAAGCGCCTCTTTGAGATCTCCTTTTAGGGCACTAAAATTGGTCTTTGTGGAAGACCATAACCTCTAGGATGTTTCTATGGATGTGGAGAATGGAATTTGGCAGGGGTTGGCCGAGCCTGAAGGCTCAATGTGGTGTGAGGAAGAGAGGGAGGAGGTGCCCTTTTATAAGGGAGGAGAGGGGATCCTTTGGAAAAACTAAAAATATTATTTTATTATAAAGACAAATTCGGTTTTAAATAGCTCCAAATTGATTTATTTCAACGATAAGGTGGGTATGGGTCGCAATCCTCTCATCCAATATAATTTAGACAAATTTAGGTTCTTATTTTAACCTTATAATTTAGATTTAACATTAAGTAAAAAAAATTTACTTTTACCGTGTCTTCTTGTGTTCTTATACTATAAGGTTAATAAACATACATTAAGCATCCAAACGAACCCCAAGTTTTTTATTATTAATATATATAACCTTATATAAGTCATTTGGCCGATCCTTAGATTTTTAGTAATAAAATAACAAATACTAATATAATATTTGTATTAAAAACTATTTTATGTCAATTTTGACACTATTTATTAATTGATTTTTTTGAAAATCATAAAAGAATGATTAGTTCGAAAAACGTTAATTAAATCAATACTAACATGTCATATTATCCTATAAAATTAGTGGAATTCATAAAAACTCTCAAATTATATTTATTTGGGTATTTATAATATCAATTATTCTAATTTTTCACTTTTACGGTAATTACTGCATCATCATTGTGTCATAAATAAATAAATTTATTTAATTTATAAAAATTATAAATAAACTACCATTATGTAGGAAATTGTATTAGCTTTCAAATGAATATTTAAAATCGAATTTATCTTATCTGTAACCCTATATTAAAAATGTTGTAGTAAATAAACATTGATTTTAACTCTTTTAACTCTTGTTTGAATTAAATAATAATGAATGTCCTAATCTAATCCAAGTGGGCCTAAATGGTCATATTTTATTCCTAATGTTGTTTTTGGTCGAAATACACTTATCCAATAGAATTAGTACATGTGTAATGGTAATAATAATATCATTTTTACCCTTAATTACCCTATTTACTATTAACCGTGGTGAAAAAAAGGAAAAAGTTACTATTCACCAAAAATTATTTTCATCTCATTGAACCCCATTTTACTTACTGACAACAACCGTGTCTCTATGATATTTGAAATTCCACTCACACAAGCAGTAAAATTAAGTTTTATGAAAAATTCATTTTTTTAACTACCACTTAGTGGTTTCACTATTCATCAAAAAATGAAAGTTTCCAGAAAAATACCAAAAATTAGGCCTAAGCTATGTTTGATATTATGAATTCAAAAAATGATGTCTATTTTAAAAAATTCAAAACATATCAGTTGCATTAATTAATTTAAAAATTAATTCCCATCGTCAAAACAAATAGTGTGTTCTTAAGAGATAATCACTATCAAAAGATTGACATTTGTTTATGTCTGGTTTAAATGTGAAATTACATATAATGACCAACATTGTATTAAATTGTAAAAATATATTCTAAATATACTTTAAAACCACTCAAATTAAGAATTTATCACTATGAATTATTTCGATTAAAAAAGTTGGTTTTAATTAAAATTTAGTAATTTTCACTATTCATCAGAAAATGAAAGTTATCCGAAAAGTACCAAAATTTCACCCTAAGTTAATTTGGATATTCCGAATCCAAAAATGATGTCCATTTTGAAAAATAAAATTTCCAAAATTTCAAAAAGTTGTTATTACTATTCTTAACGGCTATTTTTAACAATATTTTAATAGCATATCATTGTTTAGAAAAACTCGGTATTGCGTACAACACACGCTATCGCGGAAGGTCGTGCTTGCGTGTAATGCCAGGCAAGTCAAGGATGCGTGTTGTGCAAGGTTCTTTTGGGGTAGCATACAACACAAGACATTAAAAAGAATATTTTTCATAAAATCTCAGGGTGTTACATATAACTAACTAATTTGTACTTCCAATTAGATATATATTCAAAGAAATTATTATTAATAAATATTTTTTCACATAATGTGTATTATTCTTCATAACATAGGTTATATAATGTCTTTAGAGTATTTTCCTCATTAAAAGTTCCTCACAGTTCACCACTTTGATGAGAACATTGAAATTATATGATAGTACTATTAAACATATGTTCTATGGATGAGTGGTATTCATATTATATAACATTGATGAAATTTTTCTATTAGGTGTTGGAGGCTCATAATATATTCATACTTCTTCTCATGATGTTTTCACTTGGTAATCCACAAGACAGTAGGTTATAAGAAAAGACCCAATAATAAGAATTACTCATGTTTATTTTTCACCAGATATTCTTATCTACATATGTGTGTATGATTACATAATATTGGTATTATTATAAATGTATATAAAAAATCATGTACTTTTATTTATTGATTAAAATAGTGATGAAATATACTCACAGGAGGTAATGTAGTTTGGGTGCGTCATAAGTGATATGGAATTAAGGAATAAGTCAAGAGAGGATTTGTCTCTATTATTTTAATGGAAGTTTAAATGTTAATCTCTGATTGATTCCATAGAAATTGTTGTTTATCAACTAGATCATTTCAGGTAGTCAGAGAAAGATATATCAACAGATTTATGACCTTATTAATGAAACCTAGTTAATGAGATATCAAGGAAAATTAATTATATTACATATTTAGAATTCATTAGAGGTTGTTTTCATTATAACATTATTTACATTATTTACGGGTTTCATGATGTGTTTGCATATACCCATATTGTACTTTATTCAAGTTCACCTAATCCCCTGACAAAGAGGCAAAAGTGTCCTACACTAAGTGTATCTAGAACCTCAATTAAAAACTATTTATATTTAAGATTATAATACATATTATTCTCCATATCAAGTAATAATATTTATTTGTGTTATTTTGATAACATAAATTCAATCACCGGTTATTTGAAAAAATATATATGAGTAGAATATTAAACAAATATTTATTTTCTAGTTAGTGAATATAATATATATATATTTATTGAACAAATAATATAGTGATATTTATTTATTTATTTAAATATTTATTATTTGATGTTTGATAAATGTTGGGGAGGTTTGATGGACCGAGTTGAGGTTCTATTTGAAATGATATATTTTATTTAATATCATTAAAATAAATATAGAGTTATTTATTTAAGATATGATATTTAAATATCCATGTGTTAGTTTATGTCATGGGATATGATAATAATATTTATACTTATATTTTGATGTGGTAGGTATTTATAATTAAAATTTATATCAGGGCCTCTATAGAGTTATTAATTATTTAACCCTAGATATATAAACCCAATTGTATCATTTTTCAGATATATACACAATTAATTATCTTAAAAATTTTCTCAAACCCTAGTGATAAATTTCTCAATAACTCCCTTACTAACAATGACCAATCATCATCCACCTATAATGGGTAAATTATTATTACAATTAATTATTATGGAAACAAGTAATTTGGATCACTTATGAAAGCACCCATGGTTACAACAACATTGTTCAATGGTCCATAGAGAACATCTGGATACAACTAGAGTGATTTGACCACTACATCCTTCATTCAATGATAGTATGATAAGAAATGTCATATTAATCATTAATGAAGAAACAAAAACAAGAAAGTGACATTTTCATCTATATAAATTAACTATAAATTATATGTAAAAGGACCCTATTTATGAATATTCTACGGTTTTCCTCCTATTTTAGAGATTTAATATAAAGAATGTGATGCAAAAAAATTATTAGGCATGGGACCAACCAGTTTCACTACACCCTGGAACATTCAAGTGGTATTAGAAAAGTCACATATAAATTTATAATTATTTATTATTATTTCTATCAAATTAGTCATTTGGTTTTTTTTGTTTTTTCATTTCTAGTTTTTAATTACTAATCCATATGTTGAGATAATATGAACATATACATCCATATTACCAAGAAAAGGCCAAAAATATATGAATAATACTTGAAAATACCATCTGAATTTGTCAAAGATTTTTGTTGGATGAAACAGATACATAAATTGTGACAAAAAATTATATTTCATGTTTCTAGGATCAACAACAAATAGATGATCCATAAAAATCAAAGCATATCATATGAGAGAATTGTACACAATGTCATTAAACACTATGTATTGACCACTACTTGGTGTGTAACTAGATAGGGTTATACAAAATGTTTGTGGTTTACATCTTATATAATCCCACATGGTTAGGCCCCACAATAATCATAGAATTTTTGTGGTCAAAGTATGTATCATGTAATTTATACATGTTGGGTATTGACTAATAGCTGAGAAACATGGGATAATGTGATAACATGACATATATTTGGTATATGCGTCAGGAAACACATTAAATCGTGCATAGAATGTATACTGAGTCAATAGGATTGTAATTTGGGAAAGAAGGTAAATGTGTACATGATGTGTAGCAAGTTGTACATGTCATATAACTCATTCCCTCTCACACATAGTACACATCGATATAGGTTATATATTGTGTGTCATATCCCAACAATTATAATTAGGTATAGATACTCTATTATATTTTTCATTTCAGTATCAGGGGATTTGGAGGTTCACAGTGTCTTAAATTAATGTTTTTAATAATTCTAGTGAAAAAATATAGGACCACAACCATGGTTTTGTAAATGGTGTGCTGGTGTGTTTCCTATGTGAATCATCACACGTTACTATGCCCAATTTTGGGTGTGGTGGTAGAAATTCCCAGTTGGTTTTCACCATATATTCCATGTTGATAAATCTTCACCATGGGTTTGGTGGAGCCTGTGTCTTGGCCAAAATGCCTTTTTTACCATGTCGAACCATGGTCGATGCTCGTGATATGTCTCTTAGGTAAGGCCACTACGACATTCTGGGTAGTACCAAAGTGTGGTGGAATCAGTTTAAAATTTTTAAAATGCCTAATTGAATTCTAATATTTCTAGAGTTGTTTAATCAACCATGTGTGATATTAATAGGGGTTTTAATGCATATTTGGCTTAATTTCACTATATTAAACTAATTATTCTCACTTATTTTTCTTAAATTATAGATATAAAATTTTAGGAAGGGTATTTGGAAACTATTTTCCCATTGAGTAGTATTATTGGTTGAATCCCTTCATCTTTTTTTAGTAATTGGTATATTAGGCTTCATGAAGATCATATATCTTCCAATTATATCTCTCGTTTTGAAGGATATATTATTTTTATTGTGATTGATGTAGGTTTCTCTATAAAAATTTTTTATCCCTTGATTTACCTTTAATTCTTTTAAATTACATTGGTTTGATTTTTTAAATTCAATTATTTTAATTATGTGAGGTTTTTTTAAAATAATTTATCTTGGGTGGCTTATTAAATTGTTTTTAAAGGGGTTTTTTTAAAAAAAATTATTTACTCACATGATGTTTTTGTTAGAAATTACAAAAATATTTTTTTAAATGAAAATGGTTTTAAAGGGTTTTTTCCTTGAAAACATTATCTTCCCTTTTTTTGATAAACATGGTAATATTTCATAGGGTTTTTATTTTTAGTCATGGAATTCCAAGATAGGGTTTCATGAAAATTCCACTCTCAGATCTTGTATTATGGATTTTGGACATGAATCTTCTTGGTTGGGTTATATTATATTGGTTTCATTTTTGTATCATGTTTTATAATATCACCTGGTTGTATTATATGAGATGAATGTTTAATTATTTCCACATATATTTTTCTCCATTATTATACTCATCTTATTATGGTTTTGAATATAAATGGTTTTAAATTAAAACAAAAGCTAGCTTTATGAAATGTTTTTGCCAAGGATATTTCTCTCTTAAATTGAATTGTTTTTTACATAGAAAAAATGATTGAATGTGGATAGAAATTATGCATATTCTTAGTGATATATGGTTTATCCTTAGTTCTCACACCATAATTTTTCCTTTGGGAATTTATAAATTTTGTTTTGAAATAAGAAACTATTTGGAATAGAGTCACATAACTTACAAGATTCCCTTAGTTCTCATTTATTTTATAGTGGGTTGGATTTTTGGTTAATTAAGATCACATAATGATGTGGTTTTAACTTTGATCATGATTTTTTTCTATTTCTCGAGTATTTTCATTTGTCTTAGTTTATATGTATCATCCTTATGTACCCCATTTTCTTCCACAATATACATTGAAGGTTTTTATCTTTTTTGGTTTATATGAGGCAAGTTTCATTTCTTCTATTATTTTCTATCTTGTGGTGAACTATCTTGGGTGAAGTGTCATTTTGACCTATGTTGGTTTGATAAAAAATATTATCTATGTAAATACATAAATGAAAATATGATTACATGTCCTTGGTTTGGTTTGTTATTTATGGTAGACATGATTCAGGGCCATCATAACTTAGTTAGTAGTGTGGATGGGTGTCTGGACTGCCTAAATCTATATTTGACATTGATTTACCTTGGGTGGTCACGTTTTTTACTCAATATATAAGTTTTTTTATTTATATGAAATTTTTTTAGTGTATATTAAGATCAAACTTTTCTTGGTTTCTTTTTCACTCATGAACCTCTTTGTGCTTTAAATTCTTAACATTTAAGGTATCTAATTTAGATTCTTTATTTTTTTCATTAATTTATTGTTTTTTATTATTCTTCATAGATAATTCCTCATAGAATAGATCTTTCAAATGTAGGAGGAGAAGTTGTGAGACATGTTCTATGGACGGATATTCTAATAGACTCCTTGCTAGTGGAATCTGTTCTCCACACAATCAAATATCTAGGTTAGAAATCTATTTTAAACTATGGAAAAATAATGTATCATGGATCATATTTTAAAAATAAGAATCCACTTATCTTTCATAATGAGAAGGTACCTCAAGAATATAAAGAGTGTATAGAATGGATTGAGTGGAACTTCTATTTATTGAAAAATCGAGTGGAATCAAAGGTGGATTTCACCACTTATATTCTTTAAGGATTAAGAAGAAAATAGAAGGGCTCTATCATTAAAGCTATGTTACATGAGGATCTTTCCTATTTCACTTTCAAGAATATCTTAAATCAAAAAAATAAATAACATGAAATATTCTGAGTGGTTAATACTTAGGAATATTAGACTTCATGGAAAGAAGATCATTAATTTATGAAGTGTGCTACTTATTTTTCTGAGTTGGTTCACCTATCACAAAATATTATTTATAAGCACTACATTAAGTCTCAAAGGTTTGATATGGGTTTTAGTAATGATATTAAATCAATTCTAATCCTTTTTTTACTACTATGTTTATCTGGTGTGGATTATAAATAAATTATGGTAGAGGTGGACTTAGTTTTGAATATTGTTTTATATGTACATTCATTTATAGTAGGAGGTAACAAGAATGTTTCATCTAGATTGAAAAGGAAGAATGGTAAGGGTAATAAATTTATGTTAGGGGTATTTTCAAGGGCTTCCTTAGGACAGAACTAGTTGATTTTATATCAGTGTATGAAACCTAGACATATAAATCATGACTATATAGTGGTAATGAGGAATTTCCCTATTTGTAGACAATCTGGTCATCATTGGATCTTTTTTATAACAGTGCCCCCAGGAAGTATAGTTAGATCCACTCTTACTAAATTATCTTGGGATCATTTTGAAATAAAAAGGTGTGGTGGATAACATTCTCATGAAAAGGGGGATACCCATGTAGTGAGGAAATATTAGTGAGGAGATGAGACTAAATGTATTTATCTAACAGATGATTCACCATTAGAATCTAAAGAAAGGAATGTTATCGTGAGAGGTAAGGTTTTTATTCCTTCCTCTATAGCCTTGGATTTTTTCAATACATGTGAATATAATTATTTTATATCATCAATGTTGATTGATGTATTGAGATTGTTTTTGGAGTTTATTACATCCATGATGGATCATTATACTCTCTTGGGAAGAAGGGATGCACAAGGTTTCAAATGTTTTAAGTGACATATCTTAATCACTAACCTTGAAGTCATGTGGGATTTTATAGTTCTTTATCTTGATATGTTGAACCTTATCATTTACATGGAATGGATGGTTATATTTAAATCCTAGATCAGTTTTTATCATCATCATGTTCAGTTTCTATCTTCTAATTGGGTTATTCAAATCTGTCAGGGTGAGTGGGAACCTAGATTTAGAAGATTAGTGACTATTGTTTCTAAGGATATAATAATCTCATACTAGTTATTAGATATGTTTATTGAAACCATTGAAAAACATTCAAGTAGTTCACTTCCTACTGTTATTTATGAGTACCCTATATTTTTTTTATTGATTTTCTATGAAACATCCTAAAAGTGATGTTCAATTTCCCCTCAAATTGATTTCAGTTATAAACCCCATATCTATGAAATCTTATGATATAGAACCCGTACAGTTTAAGGAGCTTAAGGTTCATTAATAATATCTTTAGGATAAAGGATTTATTCATCCTAGCATGCGACCATGGTACTCTCTAGTTCTCTTTGTAAATATAGAAAATAGAATCCATTGAGGTTTTGTTTATTACCAAAATCATAATCAGGTTAATGTTAAGAAAAAGTATCATTTTCCTTGGATTGAAGACCTGTTTGATGAAATGGATTCTTATGAAGCCCTATAAGGAAAAAAGTGTAGGACATTAGTTTTCAAGGATTAAGTTTTTAGAAAAATCTATTAAAATTTGATCTAGTTGAGTAAATGGAAGATAAGGTTAGATCTATTCATCAAAACACCAGTGAAACTCATATTTGATAGAAAATTTATGCAAACAATCATTGATGAGATCTAGAATTTGATTTTGGTGAAAAGATATTCCTATTAATATCTCCATGGAATAGGTTTATCGAATTTGGAAATAAGGTAATGTTGAGCCCTTGATTTACTATTCCCTTTGAAATTCTATATCATATTGGGACAGTTTCTTATCGCTTGTCACTTCCACTAAATATATCTAAAATACACAATGTGATCTATGTATATCTCTTAAAGAATTAAATATATTATCCTTCACATATAATTAACTCATAGGTTATAAAATTAGATAATTATCAATCTTGTGAGAAATAATATATGGATATTCTGGAACAAAGAGAGAAAGTGTTGTAGAACAAGACCCCCCACCTGGTAAATTTTTTTTATCGAAACTATAAATATAAGGAATATATGTGAGAAACCACGGATGTGATGAGGTTGAAGTTTCCTCTATTGTTTGAATTAGAGTGAAGAAATTTTGGGGGACAAAATCTTATAAAGGTTGTATAATATCACACCCTGAAATGTATGATATATTTATTTTTAAATAGTTTAATATCTTTGATAGCTTTTTTTACATGAAACATCAAGATTAAATGAACCTCAATATAATTTTGAAAGATTTTCAATGGTTCCCTATTCCCCAGGTCCGCTCTCAGATTCTCCTCTCGACTCGGCATCTTCCTTCTTCTAGGGTTCCTCCCCGACGGCGTTGGTCTGCTTCTCTCTCCATGGCCCTCTCTTCTTCGCTATTTCTGCCTGGATTTGCTTTCTTCTAGTCCTCTCCTCTTTCTCTTTTGATGGTTCTTGGTATCCTCTTCCTGTTTCTTCCCCCCCTCCTCATCTTTGCAAAGGCCTTTCTCAGGCGCCTTACTATGCTTTGGGCTCATGTTTAACTTCTCATATCCAGGTCGGACTTGGAGTGGAAGGCACATTGAGGTTTTGGGATTGTGGTTTAGAGATTGAGGATCCTCTCGGCGTCTATGGTCTTCTCCATTCAGGGTTTCAGCCCCCAGTATCTTTCAAGTGTTTCCCCCCTTTCATCTCTCTTTTTAAGGCCTTTTCCCTATTTCTTCCTAGGGTTTCATCCCTGTTCTTTCTTCCTCTCCCTCAATATTATTCTGTAGGGGTTTTTCGATCTTCTATTGCTGGTTCGACTATGGAGTGTTGTTTTTGTGGTGATGGCTTATAATGGATTGTGATGTGATGAGGATGGATATGATGAAGGTGTGCATTGTCAGGATGGTGTCTGGACAGGTCCTTATTCTGGTTATCACATTCCTTGTTCGACGTCTCCCGGCTAAAGATGGTCTTACTGATGCTTTGCCCTGCAAAAGCCTATTTTTCCTCTATCCTGGATCCAAGCTTCCCCTGTTATCTCCGAGGTGGAGCTGGGATGTGGTCTCTAAGGTTTTTTGGGAAATGAGTTTGATCGGGCATCTTCGGGAGATTGATGGTGAAGACGATTGATTGGCACTAGGAAGGTATGGTTTGGTTTTGGAGATGATTATGGTGGTTGTTGGATGCGACGAGACTGAGTATGTGTGACGTGGGCGAGCTCTTTATCCGAGTTATATTTTGAATTTTTTATTTTGATGAAGTGGTGAGTTCTGGTTATGGTGTTTCTTGTTCGATTTATTTTTCGGTGTTTCTTCCTCATAGTGGTGTTATGGTTGATGATTGTGTGATGATGTTGACGATGGTCTTCGAATGGGGGTGACGACAATATGGTTCATGATGATGGAAAAGGTGATGGTTTTGATGTTTTTTAAAGCTTCAGTGGTGATGGTTTTGATGTTGATTAAAGCTACGGCGACGATGGATGGTGGGTTCTCGCCGGCGATGTGTGACGAAGGTGATGAAGATGTAGACAAGGTGGGTCGATGTTAGTGGTGTGGCTCGATGAGGCTTGTTGACCAAGGATCTGTATCCTGAGGTGTCCTGTATGATTTTTAATTTTTTATGAAATTTTATCTCATCTATACTGTGCATTGATTTTGGTGATCTAGTAATATATTGTATGACCCGGTTCCTGCTCAACCAAAAAGCGGTTTTCAAAAATCAAATAAAAATATAATTTTCAGTCAATATACTTTTGAAACAATACTATTAAATATATAAGTATTTGTATAGTATTTGTATTGGAGGGTATGAATATGACTAAATAAATAATGAAAAATTATTTTTTTACTTATGTTTTATATTTATTAATTTTGTATCGATTGGTTAAAAATGAAAATAAAATCATTGTAAAGTAAAACAGGGATATTTTTCTAAAAAAATATTTTTATGAAGAAGATTTTTTTTCATCATAATAAATTAAATTAATAAATATTTATGGATTATTTTAATGAAATGTGTAGATACTATATTTAATAAAATAGTCTAAAATTTATTTAATGGTTATTGATTTTAAAGAAATGACAATAAATTTAGTTTTATTCTTAAAAATGAATTTTTACAAAAACATTTTTCCTAGAATTTTTTGCGCTTATTTTAAAATTAATTTTTGACACTTATTGGAATTTAATTTGATAAAAATGTTTCATATATTGAATCACCATGACTGAATATTTTAATAATTCCACTATAATTTTTTTATGATGAATAATAACAAATGTAAATATTAATTACTACGGTAAAGGTTAAAAGGGTTAATGAGGGGTTAAACTAAAACAAGATTGATTAAGATGATCTAAAAACTTTTCTAAATTCTATTTCATGAGTTTATTTTGATCTTATATCACCCTATCTTTAAAATTTATCTAATTTATATCAACATTACAATGAAAGTGACTTTATTATATTTTAATATTCTTAATAATTATATGTGTGTAACTACCCTCGCTTATAAAAGGGAACCTCCTATCCTCTCTTATCCACAAAAATTTTGACCTTTATCTCAAATAAAATATTTCAAAATAAAATACAAAAATACTTATCCATGATATTTATTGATTTATATTCCCATAATACTCTTCCAAGAATCATTAAGGCGCATCTCAACGAAATAAACCCAATGAAGAGGTATATGTTCTTACCGATATTTTTCATGTATTTCTCTTCTTAAACAACCTAAAAATGTTCTATAACCATATTAACATGCTGGAATAATCATTACTAAAATTATATGTTTTTATATCAATATTATATCCATTTATATCTCCTTCCTATCCATTTTAAAATGATAGTATCGCTCGTGTGTATGTGTGGACTACCACATCCACAAAGCAATGTGATTCTTTTTTCATTTATATTTTACATGTTTAGAAATAAGGTTATATAAAATGAATAAATATGAAAATTATAATAAAAATATTATCCTCTATATATGAATTAATATTTACCTTTCTTTTATTTCATCCATCAAAAAGTGGAGATATAACTCATGTGTATGTATGGACTTCCATCTTCACAAAGTGATGTAATTTATTTTTCATCACCACCATATATGAATGGTTATAAAAATGTATATGATGAATAAATATGATACTTATAATATTATAAATATTTTTTTATTATGAAACCATGACCAAGGTGTAAGTATTAGAACCATAAAACTAAAACAAGTACGAAAAGTAGACCCAGTTTTCACCCGAATGTTAATTTTAATGAAACTTTATTAATAAATGGGTAATTGGATATTATAGTGGAATTTTATATTGAATGAAAATTTTGAATATGGTTTTATTATATATTTATAATAAATTTAAATTTATTATATATGATATTAAGAATGTGTATAAAGGAATATAGGACCTAGGTTAATGGTTTATATTACAATCTCATTTTTTCAAGATTTTTTGGGTTAAATTTGCACTGAGGGAAATTATATGATCCCTACACTACTATAATTCTAGGTATTTGTGATGGAGTCCCATCGCAAATATCCTATTGTTGAAAATGGCGTCGAAAAAAATATTAATTGCGACGGGTCTGTCGTAAATAATATTTTTTGCGACGGGAAACTTCACCATTACAAATAAGTCTCTGATTATATACTTTATATATATAAATATATATATACTTTTTGTGATGGGACCATCACCAAAAGTATTTATGACGAGCCCGTAATCCGGTCACAAATAATTTTTTAAAATACTTATTTTCACTATTTGCGACAGGCCCATCGCAAATACTTTTTGCGACATACCCCTAATCCTATCGCAAATACCTTTTTAAAAAAAATTAGGCTATTTGTGACAGGAACACGTCGAAATAGATCCTATCGCAAATAATAAATAAATTTTAAAAAAATAAATTTAATGACATTATGATTATTGAAAAAATTAATTTTAATATTATTAAAATAATAAAAAATATATATTAATATTCTCAATATTCACAAAAAAATAAAAAAAATCATAAAATATTATTATTATTATTAGTAAAATAAACAAACATTAAAAAATATATTACTGAAAAAATATATTTCATATCATTTTGATTAATTAAACAATAATATTAATATTATTAAAATAATAATAAAAATAAAAATTATGAAAATTCTCAATATTCACAAAAAAATTATACAATATTAAAAATTAAATTATGTGATATTCACATCAATATAAAAGACAGAAACTGTAAATAGTTCATATTATAACAAGGTTAAATTCAAATGTTTTTAATATAAAAAAAATCCCTGGGGGTCATCTTATGGAGGAGGTGGATGATATGAAGGAGATGGTGGAGAAAACTCCATACCTAAACTACGAGTCAGATGGCGCATGTAATCCATCGGCTCAAGATGCTGCTGCTGCCATCAACGCATCTCCTCCTCATGATGCTGCTTCTGCTGCTGCTGCTAGTTACTCATATCTTCTTGCTGCTTCTGCAAACTCACTATAAGGTCATTCTGAGCACGTAACTGCTCCTGATACTATGAGGCAGAAGATGATGTCTCTCCACGATCTCCTCTCAAGCTGGACGCTGACATCACATCAGTATAATAATAAGTACTAGGAGTCACATGAGAGCCGATACCAACTACTCGGCCCTTCTCAAAGCCATACTGACTCTCATGCATCCATGACACCTCGTCAAAATGGTGGGAACTAGTCTGATCAGTCGCCTTCTCCTGACCCTCAGCATGTTTCTGAGAAATCGCAGCCTTATATTACACCTTCAATTCCAATTTAAAATTAAAATTTTGAAAATATTTTATGCAGTTAATTTATCAAACAGAAAAAAAAATACTAACCACGATCCAACATTGGCGATCACCTCTAATCTCTCTGATGGCTGGATCACTATACCTCATCTGATAAACATCGTACTCTATAATATCAGGATGCTTGACTGCCTATATGAATATAAAATAAACTGTTTATATTTAAATTTATATAAAATATTTTAAAAAATACTTAACATATTATCTCTATACGTACTGAATGTACGACTACCATCTCGATGTTTCACCTCCTGTCTCCCCCGGTTCTGCCGACCCACTGAAGACCTCCTCTAAAATCCACCACCCAAACAGTGTGCACATAATCCATCCCAAACCTGAGATGAAATTTACTCTGGTCGGTGGGCTCTACAGGACTCATCAAATATTATCGCTCCTACTTTCTTAGTGGTCGTCTTTCTCAAATTTTGCAAAAACTGACACAAACACTCACGCATAGCCACCTCCATTGCATCATGGATAGCTTCACGCATGCTATCATCGATGGGATACCATAAACCCTACAAATAATTTATAATATCAAGTTATTAATAAAATAAATTTCAAAATAAAAATTATTTATTTACATACCAGCCAATGATTGTACATGATGAGCTGCATATAAACGGTGATCTATTCCCATGTGATCTATGGCTGAGAAAAATAATTGCGCAATACAGTGCTCCCCTATATGACAACTACATGCGAAAAACATTGAAAAAAGAATAAATAATCAAACAATTAGTATATATATAAATAAATTAAGGAAAAAAGCATACTAAAATATACAAGTTACCATACCTCTATGTGTGTGGATCGAAGCCAAGATGTGGATGTCGCTTGGGGATAGGGTCAGGAATCATTAATCATGCAAGACCCTGCCCTCTCTGCATACCTCCTAAACCACCAGTATGCTGAGGGTTAGATGATCCCACATCCCCCTTATCCAAAGGTAGATTAGCCTCCTGTAACTCACAAAATAGATCAAAGTCCATCTAAAACACAAAATGATTGATGTTAGCAGATAGTTGAAAATAACTATTATATATAGATATATATTAGTTATGGCCATAACCAGCATTTAACTATGTCAATGTTCACCTTCATCATAATGTTCATATCTGATGATGTCAATGTCTACATATTCCTCCTCGACATCATCAATATCCATATGAGTTTCACTTTCATCATCCCGTGTCATTTCAAATTCATTTGTAACAACATTAACATCTTCATCACCATCGACCCTTAATTCTGGGGTGTCATCATTGATATTCACTTTTCTTTGTGAAAAAGATGGATTTTGAGTAGTCTCTTACAAAATTTCAATTCCTTTCACTTCAGTGGAACCACATTCAGTTTGAGTAAATTGATTTTCCTGAGATTTTAGTTTTATTATGCTCCACCAGTCACTCAGGTCTCTTGAAGTAGCATTTTACTTTGCGTAATAAATATTATGTGCCTATTAAGCCAATAAAAATGGTTTATTTACTGCAAGAATACTTTTATATTTAATATCAATGATTCCATTAATCAGATGTACACGCAAACCTCTATCAGTATCTAACCACCGACATTTAAACATCGTTATGTAATTCTGACCAAGATAACTTAGCACTATAATTTCATATAGAATGTCATAAAAGTCAACTTCAGTTTCTCTATGATGCCATCCTCTAAAAAAACTCCACTGTTCATTGCCTTTTTTAATTCCCCATATGCACGTGTATAAAATCTAAAGTCATTCACCACATATGCATTATAAGATTTAACCATTTTGGATGGTGGGTTACTCAATACACATAGTTGTTTATCAATTTTATTAGCATGTTAAGACACCTGAAAATTTGTAAAACAATTATCAATACAATAAATAGTAAACTAAATTGATATTAAACCATCAATAATTTATGTTAACAGTTTTTGAAACCATAGAGAAAAGTTTTTGGTCTGCGTTCTTCAAGAGTAGCTGCTGTAATTTGTCAAAGTTGTTTCTTGATATGATTATCATATAACCTAAAAATAAGGGAAGTGTACATACTTTAACAGAAATTATAGAATAATTTATAGAAGAACTCACAGTACAAATGCTGTCATTTCTTCACAGTTGAGCAGAACATATGTATGAGCTCTGTGATGTTCATCATCTGAAATCCATCGTTCTCGAAATCCACCGAAGCCAAGATTTGTCTGATTAAAAACTAATAAATGATTATCTATTTCATTATAAACATTTCCCTCATTCTGTCCCATGTGGTTTTCTTTTGAGGGATATTCATATTCAAAATAGTGAGAGCAGAAAAAAGTAATTTCCTCTTGTAAATAAGCTTCAGCAATTGAGCCTTCAACTGATTCGTTGTTACGTACTTTTCTCTTCAATTTCTACATGCATCTCTTGAATGGGTACATCCATCAAAACTGTAATGGACCTCCACATTTAGTTTCATGTGGAAAATGTAATACCAGATGTTCCATTGAGTCAAATAAAGTAGGAGGAAAGATTTTTTCCAGTTTATATATAATTACAGCTACATCCTCTTTCAGTTTTCTTAGCGCATCATAGTCTATTGTCGCTACACAAATGTCTTGAAACAAATATGATATGTCTTTTATCAAATCGCAAATCATAGAATTCAACAAACCTCTGAATCCAATCGGGATAAGTATTTTCATTATAGCATGAAAATCATGACTTTTTAATCCAGTAATATGACCATTCTTAACACATCTGCCCAAATTGGAAGTATAGCCTTCTGGAAGTCTCAAATATGCAATACACTGACAAAATAATAAGCAACTCACTTTGGACAGTGTATAAGTTGCTTTTGGCTTCATTAACCTCTTTGATCTGACATTTTAAAATAGATCAAGTTTCGGTTGCCTACAAATTTGGGCAAGATCTAATCGTGATTTTACATTATCGTTGGTCTTACCTAGTGTATACAAAACTTTATGAAATAAATTATTAAAATAGTTATTCTCAATATTAATGAAATCCAACATGCGGCGGACCAACAAATTAGACCAATATAAGAGATCCCAAAAAATGCTTCATTTTATCCAATTATGTTCTTTCCTATAGCCATGAATTTTATGTTTGTTTGCTGTTGTCCCCAATGTTATGGGAGGTAATGAAAATACAACTTATTTTAACTCTGTACTTGAGATCTTTTTTGGAGGTTCATCCCTTTTAATTGTGCCTTTTCTGAAATGAGATTTGTTCCTTCGAAAAGGACGATTAGTTGGATGAAATATGTGATGACAGTCAAAATAACAAGGTTTTCTTACATTGACGAGCATAAAGCTTTGTTGTCTTTCATACAGTAAAGACATGATTTCGGACCATGTGTACTCCAGCCAGATAACATGCCATATGCCAGAAAGTCACTAATCATCCATATCAATGCAGCTATTAATGTGAAATTTTGTTTAGAAGAAACATCATATATACTAACACCATTACTCCACAATGAATTTAACTCATCAATCAATGGTTTTAAATAAACATCAATATTCTTTTTCGGGTGTCCTAGGATTAATTAAATCAAAAAGATATAGGGATCCTTCATCAACATCTATAGAGGTAGATTGTATGGAGTTATAAAGACAGGACAACATGAATACTGACTACCATAAGAACCAAACGGACAGAAACCATCAGTAGAAATACCCAATCATACATTTTGGGCTTCTAAAGAAAAAGACAGATGTAGACGATCAAAATGTTCCATAAATCACCATCGGATGGATGATTCAATATTTTACCGGTTGAAATATTGGTTTTGTGCCATGACATCATTGATGATGTGTTATGAGACATAAATAAACATTGTATCCTCGATGTAAGGGAAAAATATCTCAGCTGTTTTACAGTAATCAATCCAGACATCCCTTGTTGAGCTTCATTATACCTTGATTGTCCAGATGTGGGACAACTATCCAATGACTCATTTTTTCCATAATTTAAGATGAAATCATTTTCACATGCATGAATCTTCCGATAACTAAGGTCTAGATTACGAATGAACCTATTACTCTCATAGTAATTTGTAGGAAACACATTTCCTTCAGGTAGTAGTGTTTTAACCAAATAAAATACCTGATCAAAACAATTGTTTAACATTGCATTATCTGATTTAATAGCCATAAATTTTGAAACTACTTTTAATTTCCTTATCTTGCAACCAGGTTATAATGCATCCTCATAAGACCTCAACAACTCATAAAATTCAGATGGTGCCAACTCAAAAGTTAAATCAATATCATCATGAGTTTCAGTTTGTTGATGAGATTGAACTAAAACATCATGTACTAAATTTTGTAACCGTGATGGATCTAGAATCAAGTTATTATTATCTTTTCTGGAATTTTGTTCACCATGTTGATACTAAAAAACTTAATCTGGTTGAAAACCAAACCGCAAGAGATGTCCCCTAACATTTTAAAATGTGTCAAACATTCTCAGAGAACATTTTTTACAAGGACACTTAATGGTGACTTCTGAAACATATTCTGGGTTTGATGATGCAAATGCTAATAAACATTCAAAACCCTCCATATATACAAGATTTAAACACAAACCATTTGGATTTTTGTGCTAATTTATCCGAGCTCGATCATCAAATAATGACTGATGTCGACATCTTTGTTCCATATTTTTCAACAAAACATAAAATCATCACTATTTTTGAATAATTTGAAATTATGAAAACACTATCTAAATAAAAGATAACTAATTACTACTACTACATAATAATTACCATTAATTAAGGGCAACACAATTTCTAGTGGATTGACGGCTACTCTTTTGTCTGACGACTGATTTACTTGCATCTTTCTCACATTGAAATCATAAGGAAGTATCTGGTCGGAGGTACCCATATTCATTCTTGTATGCACGAGAATGGATATGTGTATCTCTGACCAGATCCTTGATTGTGATTTGAGTGTGAGAAAGATGAATTAAAGGAGTCATCAGACAAAAGAGCCCCCTTTTTGTCGTTGAATCATTTTCTTCCAACTATCACCACCTGAAAACATTATAAAAAATATGATACTACGAGTTCATATCAAATATCATGCATACGAGATTGAATATGCCTATGTAGTATCACATTTTTCATAATGTTTTGAGTCGGTGAGAGTTGAAAGGAGAAAAGTCATTGAGAAAAAAGAGTGCCCTCAATCCATTGTAAATTGTGCCAAGTTCTTAAACATTATTATAATTTCTTTCTAACTATTCTTAACTGTTCCTAACTAATTATTACTATTTATTACTAATTATTCCTATTTATTACTAATTATTTCTATTTATTACTAAGTATTCCTATTTATTACTAATTGTTCCTATTTATTACTAACTATTCCTATTTATGACTAATTATTACTATTTATTACTACTTATTAATATTTATTACTAATTAATACTATTTAGTACTAATTATTCCTATTTATTACTAATTATTCATATTTATTACAAACTATTCATATTTATTACTAATTGTTCATATTTATTACTAACTATTACTATTTATTCCTAACTATTCCTATTTATTACTAACTGTTCTTATTTATTACTAACAATTACTATTTATTATTATTTATTACAATTTATTCCTATTTATTCCTATTTATTCCTATTTAATCTTATTTATTCCTATTTATTACTATTTATTACTATTTATTACTAATTATTACTCATTATTACTAATTATTACTAATTATTACTAATTATTACTAATTATTAATAATTATTACTAATTATTACTAAATATTACTAATTATTACTAATTATTCGAAATTATAACTAATTATAACTAATTATTCGTAATCATTACTAATTATTCCAAATTATTTCGAATTATTACTAATTATTCCTATTAATTACTATTTATTTGTATTTATTACTAATTATTTATATTTATTGCAAATTATTGCTATTTACTGATAATTAATGCAAATTGTTGGTAATTATTGCTATTTATTCCTAAATATTGCTAATCATTACTAATTATTCCTATTTATTACTAATTATTACTAATAATTCCAAAATGTTATTAATTATTCTTAATTATTCTTAATTATTACTAATTATTCCTATTTTTTACTATTTATTTCTATTTATTACTAATTATTGCTATTTATGACTAAGTATTTCTAAGTATTGCTAATTATTGCTAATTATTGCTAATTATTGCTAATTATTGCTAATTATTGCTAATTATTGCTAATTATTACTAAATATTACTAATTACTCCTAATTATTTCTAATTATTGGTAATTATTGCTATTTATTTCTAATTATTGCTAATTATTCGTAATTATTGCTAATTATTGCTAATTATAACTATTTATTCGTAATTATTCGTAATTATTAGTTTTTATTACTAATTATTACAATTTATTACTAAATATTATCAATTATTACTAATTATTCTGAATTATTCATATTTATTACTAATTATACCTAATTATTTATAATTATTACTAATTATTACTAATTCTTCCTGTTTATTACTAATTATTGGTCTTTATTACTAATTATTGCAATTTATTTCCAATTATTGAGATTTATTACTAATTATTTCTAATTATTGCAAAATACTCCTAATTATTAGTAATTATTGGTAATTATTTGTAATAATTGCTAATTATTTGTATTTATTACTAATTGTTAGTATTTTTCGTAATTATTACTAATTATTCCTATTTATTACTATTTATTGTTATTTATTACTAATTATTTCTATTTATTACTAATTATTGCTATTTATTCCTAATTATCACTAAATATAGCTATTTATTCCTAATTATTGCTAACTATTACAAATTATTCCTATTTATTGCTAATTATTCTTATTTATTTCTAATTATTATTATTTATGGCTAATTATTACTAATTATTCCTAATTATTACTAATTATTCCCATTTATTACAATATATTACTAATTATTACAACTTATAAGAAAATATTACTATTTATTACTAATTATTACTAATTATTACAAATTATTACTAGTTATTATTAATTGTTACTAATTGTTACTAATTATTACTAATTATTACTAATTATTACTAATTATCTGTATTTATTACTAATTATCTGTATTTATTAATAATTATCTGTATTTATTACTAATTATCTGTATTTATTACTAATTATTACTAATTATTACTAATTATTAGTATTTATTAATAAATATTACTAATTATTACTAATTATTACAATTTATTAGTAATTATTAATGTTTATTACTAATGATTACAATTTATTACCTATTATTACCAATTATTATTAATTATTACAATTTATTACTAATTATTACAATTTTTTACTAATTATTAGTAATAATTACAATTTATTAGAAATTATTACAATTTATTACAAATTATTACAATTTATTACTTGATATTACAATTTATTACAATTTATTACAATTTATTAGTAATTATTACAATTTGTAGCTAATTTTTTAAAATTATTACTAATTATTATAATTTATTACTAATTATTACAATTTATTACTAATTAATACAATTTATTACTATTTACTACTCATTATTACTATTTACTACACATTATTACAATTTATTTCTAATTATTACAATTTATTAGTAATTATTACAATTTATTACTAATTATTACAATTTATTACTAATTAATACAATTTATTACTAATTATTACAATTTTTTACTAATTATTACAATTTATTACTAATTATTACAATTTATTACCATTCATTAAAATTTATTACTATTTATTACTAATTAATACAATTTATTACAATTTATTACTATTTATTACCATTTATTAATATTTATTAGTATTTATTCCAAATTATTAGTATTTTTTATTATTTATTACCAATTATTATTAATTACTATAAATTAATTATATACATTACTGATTATCGTTAATAATTATTAATTACTACTAATTATTAAAAATTAGTACTAAAAATTTCAATTTATTAGTTCAAATAAATATTCATGACAAAAAAATTTAAATTTAATTTAATTACAACTAATCAACGATAATAAAATTTAACATAAAAATTGAACTAAATAATAAATTAAATAAAACATAAATACCTTTAAACTTGATTTGCTATTGAAGTAGACGGCTTCACAACTTCTTCATGAACAAAAAAATTAACTTAGAAAAAATTTCTCTCTAAAATCAGAGTTCAGAGAGAAACAAGATCTAAGAATTGAGAGGAATGAGAGGAAAAACAGATGGGGGTATATATATGTTAGATTATTTGCAACGGGACTATTTGCGACAGGTATTCCGTAGCAAATAGTATCTTTTGCGACGGGTCCCGTTGCAAATACATACGCCCGTATTAATTACTGTCAGCGGTTAAAAAGTTATTTGTGACGGGTCCCGTCGCAAATAGTCCCTACCGATACACCTTTTGCGACGGGACGACATCCCGTCACAAAAAGCTATTAACCACCGCTGGGTATTTGCAACGGGCCCCGTCGCAAATACTTCAATATTTGCAATGGTGGGATCCCACCGTCGTAATTAACTTTCACGCGGTTTGGCACGCTACCCGCACCAAACCTTTTGCGATGGGACACGAAATCATGTCGCAAATAATCAGTTATTTGCGACAGGTCGTTACCCCCATCGCAAATAACACTTCATACTATGAAATAAAAGTAGTTAATAACACTTCATACTATGAAAATGAAATGGCACAGCGAGATACCAGAAAGATGATGCTAGAAAAAAGTAATGAACTCAGGAAAAGATTAATTCAAAATATAATGTTCAAATTCACATAGTAACTAGATCAATTTCTATGTCTATATAAGTGTAAGGTTGGAATCCAAACCACTCCATGAACACACTTCCCACATCATGTAAATTTAAGAGAGGAAAGTTCTATAGCGCGGTATTCACATTCACACTATGAATCATCTGGTCACGCCGTGAACCCAGAGTCATGTTTGTTTTAAAAATATGATAATTCATAATCCTTGAGAAAAAATTAAATTCTTTTGGAGATGGGATATCAAGATTGACTTAGATGAATTTAAAGTGATTTTTTGCGAATATGATGATCGGCCCTTGTGTGTATCTACGTTTATAAATATTGAGGTTTTAATGGCTCTTGAGGATGGATATTAAGAGAGGATCCAAACATGGGTGTGAAATGCTACTACTAAAGAGGCTTTTCCAATTCAAAATGATGCTTTACTTCTATGCTAAATTATTCTATTCTCATACTCTCTAATAACTATCATGAGTGGTTAATTCATCATGTGTCGAGTGATATAATCAAAGTGGATGTGTTAGTGGAATTTCTTCTCTATTTTATTCAATTTTTGGGTTACGAATTCATTTTTATTTTCTAAATCAGTTTTCACTTTCTTGTCTCAGAATCATTGATATTTAATTTGGGAAGTTCTTTCAAATTCCTGGTTAATTGTTTTTAATTGTGCATATCCATTAGATGATTTTGAATGATTATGTTTAAATAAGGATTCAAGAAACCTAACTTAATAATAGACCCCTGTAATTGAAAATAAAAATAAAGAAATTATGAAGTTAGAGAGGTACCACCAAGACCAAGGACTTTCATGGTCTTAATTCTGATAACAACATGGATAACAAATTATTACTAAACTCCACTATAATACAAAAATAAAAATTAATAATCATGGAATGTCTTGTCCCATTGATTCCAAAAACATTACTTTTACATTCAGTCATTAAATTTTTCAAAAATGTACTAAAATTATATCATTGTTTTTACCTCAAACTCTCCACATACTACATTCATTAAGTTTGTATTATGTTTCTTTAAGTTTTTTATAAATTTATAAATTTAATGTACCCAACCATAATTAACAATACCCTATAGGAAATCAATTTTATTGGAATAATTTCTATTTTAATTTATAATTAATTATTGAAACCTTTACAAAAATGATTATAAAATAATGTTCAGATCCAAATGTAACCTTACAATCCCACAAAAACTCAAACCTATTAAAATGCCCAGTCATGTTAAATACATGACTGAAGAATAAAGTTTCTTTGGATATCTATTATATAAAAATAACATTAAAATGTTAAACCTATCCTAAAAATATCATTACTAATAGATACTTTTTAGGTTATATATCATCTTGAATGAATTAATGATCACATGTTTCTTAGGAAATTTAGTCTTTAGGAACATAAGAATGTTATTAGAAACATTAAGAAAATTTTGCTTATACATCTCATGAACATTTAAATTTATTTATTAAACAAATTCACCAGTCAACTACTCATAAAGGTGAAGCTCTAACACATAAAATATTTCCTAAATAGAGTTTTATCCCTTAAGTTGGTGACAAGTCTGACCCTAAGTCTCATTATCCATAGATTAATACTCAAGGGATGTCTTAATTCTATTTCAATATTAACACTTAATATGTATAAATCATAACTGTAATTTAATTTTAAGTTTATAACCTATAAATAATTCACGGTATTTATTGAATATCATTAAATTTTATGTTTTACCTATCATGTGACTCTTTATATGCTTGGCATAAAATTTGTAAGAAGCAGTTTAACACTTAAAATTAAATCCGACATTCATTCATGATATAACTATTAGATTTGGTGACCTATAACTAACTACTTTGTACTTACAATTAGATATATATTCAAAGAAATGAATATTAATAAATATATTGTCACATAATGTGTATTATTCTTAATAACATTGATTATATAATGTCTTTAGGGTATTTTCCTCATTAAAAGTTCATCGTAGTTCACCGCTTTAATGAGAAAATTGAAATTATATGATAGTACTATTAAACATATGTTCTATGGATGAATGGTATTATTATTAAATAACATAGATGAAATTTTTCTATGAGGTGTTAGAGGCTCATAATATATTCATACTTCTTCTCATGATGCTTTCACATGGTAATCTGTAAGAGAGTAGGTTATAAGAACAGACCCAATAATAGGAATTCCTCATGTTTATGTTGCACGGGATATTCTTATCTACATATGTGTGTATGATTACATAAGATAGGTATTATTAAAAATGTATATAAAAAATCATGTACTTTGATTTATTGATTAAAATAATGATGAAATATATTAACAGGGAGGTAATGTAGTTCGGGTGCATCAAAAGTGATATGGAATTAATGAATAAGTCAAGAGAGGATTTGTCTCCATTATTTTAATGGAAGTTGTAATGTAATTTTCTAATTGATTCCACAGAAATTGTGGTTTATCAAAGAGATCATTTCAGGTAGTCAGAGAAAGATATATCAATAGATTTATGACCTTAGTAATGAAACCTGGTCAATGAGATATCAAGGAAAATTAATTATATTACATAGTGAGAATTCATTAGAGGTTGTTTTCATGATAACATTAATTACTTTATCTTTGGGTTTCATGATGTGTTTTTTTTATACCCATCTTGTACTTTATTCTAGTTCACCTAATTCCCTCAAAAAGAGGCATAAAGGGTCACTCGCTATGTGTATCTAGAAACTCAATTAAAAACTATTTATATTTAACATGAGAATACATATTTTTCTCCATATCAAGTAATAATATTTATTTGTGTTATTTTAATCACATAAATTCAATCATTGGTTATTTGAAAGAATATATATGAGTAGAATATTAAACAAATATTTATTTTCTAGTTAGTGAATATAATATTTATATATTTATTGAACAAATAATATAGTTTTATTTATTTACTTAAATAAATATTTATTATTTGATGTTTGATAAATGCTAGGGAGGTTTGATGGACAGATTTGAGGTTCTATTTGAAATGATATATTTTATTTAATATCATTAAAATAAATTTAGATTTATTTATTTAAGATATGATACTTAAATATCCATGTGTTAGTTTATGTCATGGGATATGATAATAATATTTCTATTTTTATTTTGACGTGGGATGTATTTAGAATTAAAAATTATATCATGGCCTCTATATAGCTATTAATTATTTAACCCTGGATATATAAACCCAATTATATCATTTTTCAGATATATACACAATGAATTATCTAGAAACTTTTCTCAAACACTAGTGATAAATTTATCCAAAACTCTCTTAATAACGAATACCAATTATCATCCACCAATAATGGGTAAAATTTTATTACAATTAATTATTAATGAAACAAGTAATTTGGATCATATATGAAAGCACCTGTGGTTACAATAACATTGTTCAATGGTCCATAGATCACATGTGGATACCACTAGAGTGATTTAACCACCACATCCTTCATTCAATGATAGTTTGCCAAGAAATTTCATATTAATCATTACTGAAGAAAATATTCAAAGAAATTGACATTTTCATCTATATAAATTAAATATAAATTATATGTAAAACGACCCTATTTATGAATATTCTAGGGTTTTCCTCCAATTTTAGAGATTTAATATAAATAAATTGATGAAAAAAATTTTAGACATGGGACCAAACAATTTCACTACACCCTGGAACTTTCAAGTGGTATCAGAATAGTCACATATTAATTTATTATTATTTATTATTATTTTTTTCAAATCACGCATTTGTTTTTTTGTTTTTTCATTTATATTTTTTCATTATTAATCCATATGTTGAGATAATATGATCATCTATATCCATATTACCAAGAAAAGGCCAAGAATATAGGAATAATACTTGAAAATCCCATCTGAATTTGTAAAATATTTTTGGTTGGATGAAACAAATACATAAATTGTGACTAAAAATTATATTTCATGTTCCTAGGATCAACAACAAAAAGATGACCCACAAAAATCACAGCATGTCATATGAGAGAATTGTACACAATTTCATTACACACTATGTATTGACCAATAGTTGGTGTTTAACTAGATAGGGTTATACAAAATGTTGGTGGTTTACATGCCATATAATCCCACATGGTTAGGTCCCACAATAATCATAGAAGTTTTGTGGTCAAAGTATGTATCACGTAATTTATACATGTTGTGTATTGACTAATAGCTGGGAGAAATTGGATGATGTGATAGCATTACATGTATTTGGTATACACGTCATGAAACACATTAAATCGTACATAGAATGTTTTCTGATTCAATAGGAATGTAATTTGGAAAAGAAGGTAAACGAGTACATTATGTGTCACTAGTTGTACATGTCATATAACTCACACCCACTCACACATAGTACACATTGATATAGGATTTATATTGTGTTTCATATACCAGCATTTATAATTAGGTATGGAGACTCTATTATATTTTTCATTTCAGTATCAGGTGATTGGTAGGTTCACAGTGCCTTAAAATGGAGTTTTTAGTAATTCTAGTGAAAAAATATAGGACCACGAACATGGTTTTGTCCTTGGTGTGCTGGTGTGTTTCTTATTCGAATCATCATGAGCTATTATGCCTAATCTAGGGCATGGCCCTAGGAATTCTCTGTTGGTTTTCACCATATATTCCATGGCTATAACGATTCACCATGGGTTTAGAGGAGCCCGTGTCTTGGCCAAAATGAATTTTTTTCAAGGCCAAACCATGGTTGATGCTTGTCATCTGTCTCTTAGGTAAGGCAACCATGACATTCTGGGTAGTACCAATGAGTGGTGGAATTAGTTTAAAATTTTTAAAATGCCTACTTGAATTCTAATCTTTCTAGAGTTGTTTATTCAACCACGTGTGATATTATTAGGGTATTTTAATGCTTCTATGGCTTAATTTCACTCTATTAAACCAATTATTCTCTCCTATTTGTCTTAAATTATAGATCTAAAATTTTTGTATGGGGATTTAGAAATTATTTTCTCATTGATTAGTATTATTGGTTGAATCCCTACATCATTGGTTAGTAATTTGTATATTTGGGTTCATAAAGATCATATATCTTCCTCTTATATCTCTGGTTTTGAAGGAAATATTATTTTTATTGTGATTGATGTAGGTTTCTCTATACAATTATTTTATCCCTTGATTTACCTTGAATTATTGTAAATTACATTAGTTTGACTTTTTAAATTCATTTATTTGAATTGTGTGCGGTTTTTTTAAAAATAATTTATCGTGGTGGCTTATTAAATTGTTTTTAAGGGTGTTTTTCTTTAAAACATCATTTACTCACATGATGTTTTTGTTAGAAATTACTCAAAGATATTTTTTAAATGAAAATGGTTTTAGAGGGTTTTTTCCTTGAAAACATTATTTTTCCTCTTTTTTGATAAACAAGGTAATATTTCTTAGGGTTTTTAATTATAGTCATGGAAATCCAAAATAGGGTTTAATGAAAATTCTACTCTCGGATCTTGGATTAATGATTTTGGACATGAAGCTTCTTGGTTGGGTTATATTATTTTGGTTTCATTTTTGTATAATGTTTTATAATATCACCTTGTTGTATTACGAGATATGAATGTCTAATTATTTCCCTATATATTTTAATCCATTGTTATACTCATCTTATTATGGATTTGAATATGAATTGTTTTAAAATAAAACAAAAGGATGTGTTATGAAAAGTTTATTCCAAAGAAGTTTCTCTCTTAAATTGTCTTGTTTTTTTACATAAAAAAATGATATAATGTCGATTGAAATTATGCATATTCTTAGTGATATATAATTTATCCTTAGTTCTCACACCCTACTTTTTTCTTTGGGAATTTATAAATTTTTTTTGCAAGAAGAAACTATAGGGAACAGAGTCACGTAACTTACTATATTCCCTTGGTTCTCATTTCTTTTATAGTGGGTTTGATTATTGGTGAATTAGGATCACATAATGATGTGGTTTTAACTTTGATCTTTATTTTGTTCTATTTTTCTACTTTTTTCTTTTGGCTTAGTTTATATGTATCATCCTTATATACCCCATTTTCATCCACAATATACATTGATGGTTTTTATCTTTTTTGTTTTATATGAGGAAAGTTTCATTTCTTCTATTGTTTTCTACCTTATGGTAAACTATGATGGGTGATGTGTCGGTTCGACCTATGTTGGTTTGTTAAAAAAATATTATCAAAGGAAATACCTAGATGGAAATATGATTACATGTCCTTGGTTTGGTTTGGTATTTATGGTAGACACGAGTCAGGTCCATCAGAACATAGTTAGTAGTGTGGATGGGTGTTTGGACTGCCTTAATCTATATTTGACACTGAGTTACCCTGGGTGTTTATGTTTTTACTCAATATATAAGTTCTTTTATTTATATGAAATTTTTTAGGGTTTATTTAGATCAAAATTTTCTTGTTACTTTTTCAATCTTGAATATTATTGTGCTTTAAATTCTTATCTTTTAAGGGATTTAATTTAGATTCTTTATTTTTTATTTAATCTGGTGTTTTTTATTATTCTTAATTGATAATGCCTTGCAGAATATATATTTCAAATCTAGGAGGAGACGTTTTGAGATATGTTCAATGAGAGGATATTCCAATAGAATCTTTACTAGTGGAATCAGTTCTCCACACAATCTAATATCTAGGTTAGAAATTTATTTAAAACTATGGAAAAATAATGGATCTTGGATCATATTTTATAAATAAGAATCCACTTACCTTACATAATGAGAAGGGACCTCAAGAATCTGAAAAGTGTCTTGAATGGATTGAGTGGAACTTCTATTTCTTGAAAAATCTAGAGGAATCAAAGGTGGATTTCACCACTTATATTCTTTAAGGATTAAGAATAAAATAGCAGGGCTCCATCATGAAAGCTAAGTTGCATGAGGATATTTCCTTTTTCACTTTAACGAATGTCTTAAATCAAAAAGTAATTATCATGATATTTTGTGAGTATTGAATACTCAGGAATCTTTGACCTTAGGGAAATGGGGTCATTAATTTATAAAGTATTCTACTTATTTGTTTTGAATTAGTTCACCTATCACCAAATATTATTTATGATGACTATATTAAGGCTCAGAGGTTTGATATGGGTTTGAGGACTGATATTAAATCAATTCTAATCCTATTTTTGCTACCAAGTTTATCTAGTGTGGTTTATAAAAAAATTATAGTTTAGGTGGACTTAGTTTTGAATATTTTTTATATGTACATTCGTTTATAGTGGTAGGTAACAAGAATGTTTCATCTAGATAGAAAATGAATAATGGTAAGGGTACTCAACTTATGTTAGGGGTAGTTTCAAGGAATTCCTTAGGAAATAACCATTTGATTTTATATCATTGTATGAAACCTAGACATATAAATCATGACTATATAGTGGTAATGAGGACTTTCCATTATAGTAGACAATCTGGTCATCTTTGGATCTTTTTTATAACAGTACCCTGAGGAAGTACAGTTAGATCCACTCTTACTAAATTCCATTGGGATCATTTTGAAATAGAATAGTTTGATGGATATAATTCTCAAGAAAAGTGGGATACCCATGTAGTGAGGAAATATTAGTGAGGAGATGAGACTAAATTTATTTATCTAACATATGATTCACCATAAGAATCTAAAGTGAGGAATGTTATTGTGAGAGGTAAGGTTTTTATTCCTTCCTCTATAGCTTTGGATTTTTTTGATACATGTGAATCTATTTATTTTATATCATCAATGTTGATTGATGTGTTGGGATTGTTTTTGGATATTATTCCATCCATGATGGATCATTATACTCCCTTTTCAATAAGAGAGGAACAAGTTTTCAAATCTTTTATGTGACATATCATAATCACTAACCTTGAAGTCATGTGGGATTTTATTGTTCTTTATCTTGATATGTCGAACCTTATCATTCACATGGACTGGATGGTTATATTTAAATCCTAGATCATTTTTTATCATCATCAGGTTCATTTCCTATCTTCTTATGGGGTTATTCAAATCTTTCAGGGTGAGTGGGATCCTAGATTTGGAAGAGTATTGAACATTATTTCTATGGAAAAAATAATCTCATACCAGTTATTAGAGATGTTTCTTGAAACCATTAAACAAAATTATAGTAGTTCACTTCCTACTGTTATTTATGAGTACCCTAGACTTTTATCTATTTATTTTCTATGTAACTTCATAAATGGGATGTTCAATTATTCATTGAATTGATTTCAGTAACGAACCCCCTATCTATGAAATCTTATCATATAGAACCATTAGAGTTTAAAGAGCTTAAGGTTTATCAAGAATATCTTGAGGATAAATGATTTATTCATCCTAGCATGTCACGTTGGTATTATCTAGTTCTCTTTGTAAATAATGAAAATGGAATCCATTGAGGTTTTATTTATTAATAAAAGCATAATCAGATTAATGTTAAGTAAAATTATCATTTTCCTTGGATTGAAAACCAGCTTGATAAAATGGATTCTTATGAAGTCCTATATAGAAAAAATTGTAGGACATTAGTGTTATAGGATTAATTTTTATTTAAAATCTATTAGAACATGATCTAGTTGAGAAAATGGAAGATAAGGTTAGATCTATTCATCAAAACATCAGGGAAACTCATATTTGATAGAAAAATTATGCAAACAATCATTGATGAGATCTAGAAATTGATGTTAGTGAAAAGATATTCTTATTAATATCTCCATGTAATAAGATTATGAAATTTTTAAATAAGTTAATGTTGAGCCCTTGTTTTATTATTCCATTTGAAATTCTATATCATATTGGGATGGTTGCTTATCGCTTGTCACTTCCACTAAATATATCTAAAATACACATTTTGATCTATGCATATCTTTTAAGGAACTAAATATATTATCCTTCACATATAATTAACTCATTGGTTATAAAATTAGATAATTATCACTATTATTAGAAATATTATATGGAGATTCTGGATCAAAGAGAGAAAGTGTTATAGAACAAGACCCCCACCTGGTCATATTTTTTAGCAAAACTATAAATATAAGGAATCTATGTGAGAACCCAAAGATGTGATGAGGTTGATGTTTCCCCTATCGATTGAATTAGAGTGAAGAAATTTTGAGGGAGAAAATCTTATAAAGGTTGTATAATACCACACCCGGAAATTTGTGATATATTTCTTCATAAATAGTTTAATATCTTTGATAGCTTTATATACATGAAACACCATGTTTAAATGAACCTCAATATACTTTTGAAACAATATTATTAAATATAATAGTTATTGTATAGTATTTGGATTGGAGGGTATGAATATGACTAAATAAATTATGAAAAAATATTTTTTTACACATGTTTTATATTTATTAATTTTTTATCAATTGGATAAAAATGAAAAAAAAAATCTTTGCAGAGTAAAAAAAGTGATATTTTTCTAAAAAACTATTTTTATTAAGAAGATTTGTTTTAATCTCAATAAATTAAATTAATAAATATTTATGGATTATTTTAATGAAATTTGTAGATACTATATTTAATAAAATATTCTAAAATTTATTTAATTTTTAATGATTTGAAAGGAATGAGAATAAATTTAGTTTTATTCTTAATAATTCATTTTTACAAAAACATTTTTCCTAGAATTTTGTGCACTTATTTTAAAATTAATTTTTGACACTTATAATAATTTAATTTATAAAAATGTTTCATATATGGAATCACCATGAATGGATATTTTAATTATTCCACTATAATGTTTTTATGATGAGTAATAAAAAATGTAAAATTTAATTACTACAGTAAAGATTAAAAGGGTTAATAAGGGGTTAAACTAAAACGATATGGGTTAAAATGACCTAAAAAAATTTCTAAATTATATTTCATGAGTTTATTTCGATCCTATATCATCGTATCTTTAAACGTGATCCAATTTAGATCCACATTACAATGAAAGTGACTTTATTATATTTTAATATTCTTAATAATTTCAAGTGTGTCACTACCCTATCTTATAAAAGTGAACCTCCTATCCTCTATTCTCCGCACAAATTTTTACCTTTATCTAAAAATATATTTTAAAAAAATATAGAAAAATACTTATCAATGATATTTATTTATTTATATTCCTATAATACTCATCCAAGAATCATTAAGGCGCTTCTCAACAAAATAAACCCGATGAAGAGGTATATGTTCTTACCGATCTTTTTCATGTATTTCTCTTCTTAAACAACCTAAAAATGTTCTATAACCATATTAAAATGATGGAATAAGAATAATTACTATAATTATATGTTTTTATATTAATATTATATCCATTTATATCTCATTCCTATCCATTTTAAAATGCTAGTATCGCTCTTGTGTTTGTGTGGACTACCACATCCACAATGCAATGTGATTTTTTTTTCATTTACATTTTACATGGTTGGTAATAAGGATATATAAAATGAATAAATATGAAATATATAAAAAAAATATTATCCTTTAAATATGAATTAATATTTACATTTCTTTCAATTCATTCATCAAAAAGTGGAAATATAACTCATGTGTATGTATGGACTTCTATCTTCACAAAGTGATGTAATTCATTTTTCATCACCACCATATATGAATGGTTATAAAAATGAATATGATGAATAAATATGATACTTATAATATTATAATGTTTTTCTAGATTATGAAACCATGACCATGGTGTAAGTATTATAACCATCCAACTAAAACACGTATGGAAAGTAGACCTAATTTTCACCCAAATGTTTATTTTATTGAAAATTTATTAATAAATGGGTAATTGGAAATTATAATGGAATTTTATATATTATGAAAATTTTAAATATGGTTCTATTATATATTTATAATAAATTTAAATTTATTATATATGTTATTAAGAATGCGTATAAAGGAATATAGGACCTGAGTTAAGGGTTGATATTACAATTTCATTTTTTCAAGAATTTTTGTGTTAAATTTCCACTAAGGGAAATTATATGATCCTTATCATTAAAAAAAATTCTTATATTTTTTTATATTTATTGGATTTTTTAATTTCATTATCCTGTCTTTGTTATATAAAATGATTAATAATTTTTTTAAATAAAATTCTACTTTATTTCCGCTTTTTTCAATGAACTTTTTCATCAAAGTTCATGTTCTTTTAAAAAAAGAATGTTATCTTCTATGGAAAAATAATTATTTGCAGTCATTTGAACTCATATTTTAATTTATTTAAAAAAATTTAAATTTATTCTTCTTTTTATTTTCCGAATGAGGTTCTTTGATAATTTTTAGCAAAAGTTTGAAATGAATCATTGTTTTGATTTTTACAATATAAACAGATTTTCCTACCATTATATCCATTATTTGATTTAAATATTTCATTGTTTACATTGTTGTTTTCAAAAAATTATTTTTCTAAATATTCTAAATTTTTTAGTTTTAATGATGCTAAAGTAAAAGGATATTTCACCCATTTCCAAATAAATGTTCAAATACACTTTTAATGGTATTTTTCATCTATAAATATTCTATGGTGTTTGTTATTCTTAATTGGTATATGATATAATGATACATTTAATTTTATTTATTCATATGGATTATGATTATGGGGTGATTAAAATTTTATGAAAATCATTTCTTTTCCATAGGTTATGCAATGATGAAGTGATTGATGTTTTTATGAACTTGGGGAACACATATATATGGTTTTCATTAATTATAGTTGGTTCCATTAAATATATATAAATCATTGGGTAGTGATTAATATATCATGAGATAATGTTGAATATAATGGGGAGTGAACCCAATTCAATAAGGGGCTTTGTCTAGAATGATAGTCTTGGGAGTGAACCATGACTAAGAAAAAGATAGAATTGGGAGTGAACCCAATATAATATGGGAATCTATCCACTATGACAATCTAGCTAGTGGTCCTTTATTAATGATATGTTTTACCAAAATTATCATAATTCCAAAAAATTCTTAAAACATTTTCTTATGCTTATTATATGCTTTCATGGATTATGATTGATTATTTTGGATTCTTTACTCTTATGACTCATGTATTTTCATGTGTTAATTCTTTATTCTATAAATCATGATTTATTACCATAAAATTATTGGCTATAAACTTTTTAATCTATAATCATAATCTCATATAGTTATGCGTATACTATACTTATATATGATCATAAATTTATATTCCTCATGTTTACCCTTACTGGGAATCTGGGATCACTCTTTCTTATGTTTCTATATCCCTGGGTTATGAAAAAATGTTTTAAGTAATAAATATATAAGAAGGGTACTATGTGAGAAGAAATTTATGGGAGATATTGAAGATATTTTATGAAATAAGATTCTTATTTATCTTGTTTCCAAATATACTAGACCTTTATTATCCTCATATGTATATATTTTCTAGAAATGTACTGAATGTTCATCTAAAATGGTAAAATATTTTTATATGTTATACATTGGTCTCCACCATTGGTATCTGAGGAAGTTTTATTTGTTTCTGGAGATTAGGTTATAATTAATATGATGATAGAACATAATACACACTCTGATGAAATGAATGTTATATAACATAAACCTAAGTTTTTCATAGGTTAATAAGAAGGTTTCATAATTTAGGAGTTCTCAGGAATTAATTTAATGATTATATAATTACCCATGCTAACTATTATAGATTTATTATTACAATATTTTTTTTTTAGTCAACAGATATAATGAGGAGGAATTGTGTTAATAATGAATGTTGGGGACATTAGAGTGAATTCACTCTTGAGAAACCAAATAACAAGGGAGATGGAATGAAAAATATTCTTATCACTCTAATGAAAATTCCTCAAGCCATGAATCACACTGAACATACAAATATTAAAATTAGGCACCAAAACAATGTTGATCCTTTAATGAGGAAATACAAACCATATTTCAGATGGTCCCATAATCTAAAAGTTTTTGAGAAAAAGATTAATACCCCTAAAATGATACTTCCAATTATTTTGTTCTTAGAGAACGAGATATTTTTCCTGATAGTGTATAGTTTATAAGGTGAGGTAGAACAATGGTGGAATATTATTAATAATGTGAGAAAATAGGATGAAATTGACTCCATCAAATGGGTTGATTTTATGATATTATTTTTCAAAAAATAATTTCTATGAAATCTTCACATTAAAATATATAGGGAATTCCTTGAGATTAAATAAAAGGATGGTGAATCTATTAGTTCCTATGAGGAAATGTTTACAAGACTTTTGAGTTTTTCATCTAGTTTTTTCATCGACCATGAAAGAAAAATTGATCTGTTCTTTAGTGTCCAAAAACCATGACTCTAAAAGGTGTTAGAAAAATGGGACTTTCTTAGATATTAATAAATAATTTTATGTGCTATCATGGTAGAAATGGAGAGTGGATATTCCTATTATTCTCGTAGTTTTGATAAAAATAGAAAGATTGTGATTCAAGGAAAATATAATAATAAAACCCATAGTGGAAAGAAAACAAATCTTTCTTTATGCCAGAAGGGTGGAAAGAAACATGAAGGAATTGCCTCTAAGGGACTAGTAAATGTTAGTGTGGAAAGGAATTCCACCAAGAAATAGAATGTTTAATAGATGTAAATAGGAATGTTAAAAAATAGAATGGGGAGAAATATTATTTTACACACCACTAACACTCCAGTGATATAACTTAAAGGAGTATGTGAATTATTCAAACCAATTCCAGAATACAAGGGTTAATGATAGAAATCATCATTAATAAAATTTTAATCCAATATATAAATGAAAACCAAAAGCGATAATAACCATTAATGTGGTTTATAAGAATTAATTGGTGATTGGTACACTTTCCATCCACTCTATAAATGTAAATTTCTTATTTGATTTTGGTTTTACCGATTCCTTTATATCTGAGGAATTCACTACAGGTATCATATTACCACCTCAATGATTATATATTAAATTATTGGTTAAAATAGTAATGGTATGATGATAAAATCCTATATCTATATATCCCATCAAATATTTGTTTTTGAAATATAATTCCTAAAATTGTATTGGATGTCTCTTTACTGTAATGTGATGTTATTTTTCGTATATTCATGGCCCATCCGACGGGGCCCATGCTGTGACTACTGCAAGATATCTTTCCATAGGTCAGGGGTTGGAGATGAGTGTCGAGTAGAAATATCCTAAAAAATGGGAGGAATTTTCATATGTATTTGTATACACACACAAAACACCAAACCATATATTCTAGAAAGAAAAAACACTATGTAAACAAACACAAGGTACGATGGTAGAAAAATGAAGGTAAACGAGGCTAGAATAGAAGACCAACTGAAACAGAAAATTAAAGGTACAAGTATCTAGAACTCCTTAGTATAAAACCCTACCTGAAGGGTAGCTATAGAAATAGCTGTGTGAGGCTACATAAACAAACATTATATATCAATCACTCTAAGCACTACCTGGCCCTGGTCCACCAAGGACTCCGTAAAAGTTTTGAACATCAACACAAGACACAACACGTACGGGTGAAGCCTGTGGAGGGGTGAGTAAAGTAATACTCAGTAGGGACCCCAAAACATAAAGATATTATATAAAGTATACCACAAGGAATCAGATGAAGTATACCACAATTAAAATCACTAAGAAATACACCAAGTAGACTACCAAAGAGGCCCACGACGTATAGCCTCTATGAGGTACAATCAAGAGAGTAAATAGTGTCACCTCACACCATGTAAAGGTCTATAGTACGTAAACATGATTATTATAAGAATCCACAGTACCCACAAGTAGTTACACATGAAGAATTGGTAACATAAGGAGTGTAGATAGAACATGGAGTTTCAATAACACATGGAATATAGGTAACACATAGAGTGTAGATAACACAAGAAGTTTTGGTAACACATGGATTGTTGGTAACTCACAGAGTGTAGGTAACACACTTAGTGTTGTTAAAGACTAGAGGAACCTCACCCTGGTGGGATAGGGGAGTACTAACTTAGTCTTGGTAAAAACAATATCTAGATAAGAAACATATTCTAGGTAAGACACACATTCTAGGTAATAACATACCATCTAGGTCATATCTAGCCATAAGATTTTGTCCTTAGCACACTTTTTTAGAGAGAACCTCTTCATTGAGCCAATTGGCCATATGCCAAATTCCACTGAAACCCACATAGCATATCTCAAAAAGAATCGTCTCATCGTAGGGGTACCAACATTTCAAACAACATGACAAATTGGCACACAGTTTGAGAGTTATAGGCTTTAATGTAAAAAAGGGTTAGTGGGGTTTGGGTCTAGTCTGAACCGACCTGGGTCCCGCCTGACCCGACCCATCGGGTCCGCCCCTACTTGTTGGGTCCGCCCGACCTGGCATACCTACTGGAGCTTGGCCTGCTCAATTGGACTAGTTCGTCTGCCCAGAAGTAGTGGCTGCAGTTTCCACCCCACGTCAAGGTGGGGAGGCCACAACGTTTTACATTGTGGTCTTCCGTGTTACCACCTCGTAGTCGTTGTTGTGGGGTCCCGCTGCCACTTTCCAACTGGACAGCAACCCCTCGACCATGTGACACGACTTCCTACCGCATCCTCTGTTAGCTTCTTACCGACAACCCCTGTTCTCCACCCTGTTACAGCCATGTTGTGGGTTCCGCCCGTCGAGTGGTTGCATCGGTAGCGTCATCCTTTCTTGTACGTGTCTCTGATAGCACTATGGTGCTCCGTTTTTCAAAATGGAACCACACCTACAACCCTTATGCTGAATTCTTCACTACCCTATACTCCAAATCCTCTCACCATCAATATAGGTGTCCGATCACATTCAGAACCTCCCAGAAAATCCCGACGCGGCCACATGAGTCTGTTAGCGAAGAACAGAAGAACACAAGATAGAGATAATCACAACAACACCCTTAGAACAAACCTTGTCTTTGTTCATGTTTTACTTGGACTGATTATGTCAATGAAAATATGTATGAGGAACAAGAGAATATATAATAAGATTAATCCCCTTTAATCTTGAAATTTTAACCATCCAATAAGAATGATCGAACTTCGGATCAAACTATTCATGGGGTGGTCCGCCTTTGTCATTGGAAACAATAACGATGAAAGGAATCATGAATAAAAATAAAAACCCTACCTAGAGTTTGGATCAGTTGAACAAGAGGATTCATTATTCATAGTGATTCATCCATGACTGATCTCGATCCATTATTTTTCGTCATTCTCCAATGAGAGGGTTCCTCCTCCTTGCCTAAGGAAAGCTCCAGGGTTATGACAATAACCCTAGTTTTTTTTAACAAGGATCAATTAAAAATAAAACCAATTTTTTGTTTCTACATTATGTCAATTAAAATATTTTTATTAAATATTTTAATGATTTTCACATCTAAAAACTAAATTTCACCCTCAACCCACATTGATCAATGTTAGGCCCCACCTAGAGAAAAAACACCATCAGGAGCTTAATGGTGGTCTTGGATTTTTAATTTGAGTTACCATTCATGAATAATAAGGTTTTGAAAATATACAATAATTTTATTTAATTATTTTATTTATAGTTACGTCCTTTTCCATTTTTTCAATGGCAGCCTCACGCTGAATAAAATTAAGCCACCCCTAGGGTAAACCCACTACTCTAAATGTAATGGTGACCTTGTATTTTTTATTCAAGAAACTATTTACTATTTATTCTAATTATTTAGGAAAACCTCTCAAGCATGCTATTTAAAAACATAACAGCATTCAACGGATCATTTTGGGCACACCAGGCCTCAGAATCACACACCATCTTAGCGCCTGGTCTGGAAATTTTCCCAGTTATTTTCTAAAAATAAAACCAGGAAAATATGAGTCATTAAACTCTACCCACCATCAGGCTTTACATCCCATAAATCCAAACCAAGGGATACCCAAATAGATGAGGTTACAAGCATGAACCTGAGTCTCCCTCTCCCTTGTATTCTTCTAGAGATTCTCGTGTTGCCACCGGGCATGCACTAAAGGAATTGACTACCCATAGATTATATCTCTCATACCTATCATTGATCTCCACAACTGGTATGAAGAGTGAGCATCCCAACCAGAATCTATCTTCTAAGGGATTACATGGAGTCATGATATCTCCTACATGTAGAGGCATCCTAGGCTCTCTACTAAACTTTTCTCCAAAAAATCTATGAAGTGACTGACTTTGTGAGTTGATCAATGATCACCTAGAGGGTATCATGTCCCATGGACGTACGTGACCAACCTATCATGAATTCCATCAATATCCTTTCTCACTCCATTCCTGTCACCCCAAGGAAGAAAAGAGAAACCCCTTCCAAGCACTGGGGCTCGACACAATGTGTTGACAAACCATGAAACTAATTCAAATAAGCGGTCAGATTTTATATCAACAGGTAATCTTAGCTTCAACCTGTTATTTCATCCCCAGTGTCCACCTTGACACCCACATGTATATCCTAATACATCTCGATGCTCTAGGCATCGACTTATACTACTGTGCATCAATGAATAGCTCCCCACCATTTGAATATCCATCATGGGCATTCCCTGTGGACAACTAAATATGTAAACTCTCATTGTTGGTTTAACCAAGTCATGCATCCCTAACTCACTATAATAGTGGAGGGGTAACAACCAACGATTTGAGGTAAGATGCATGATATCTATCCATCAAGGACAACGGTAATGAGGACAAATTATCTTTTAACTTATTCAACAACTATGAAATCGATATTTGGATGAGATTATCTTCCACTATGTTCCCCTTCCTAGGAGTATAGACTCTCTCAAAGTCATAGTCCAAGAGGAACTCTAGAAAATTCCATCGTATCAGGTTCAAAGCCTTCTGAGAGAAGATGTACATGATACTCTTGTTGTATGAGTAGATGATAAACTCCACTCCCATCAGGTAGTGTTTCAACATCTTCAATGCGAAGGCAACCACTAACAACTCAAGATTGAGGGTCACGTAGTTCTACACATGTGTCCATAACTGATGTGAACCACATGAAAACACCAATTTCTTCTGAATCATGACATAACCAAGTCCGGTACCTGATATATCACAAAACACTATGTACTTGACTCCATCCTCTAGAAAACTCAAGATCAGGGCACTCATCAAACTCTCTCTTAACTTCTAAAAAGTCAACAGGAAGCTTTCTATCCATGAAAAAGGATGCACATTTCAACTGATCAAAGTGTTTTTCAACCCTTTGGTAGTGAACACTTGTTCTCTATGGTCACCTGGTTAAAGTTATGGTAATCCACACATAACCTCAAACACGAGGTCTTACTAAGCCCTTTCTTTTCAAGTCCCCCACCTACACCCTCAGCTACTGAAACTCTACGAATGACCGCCATTATACTAATGCTGATAGTGGTTCCATCTTGGGGTGTCAAACAATGTAGAAGTATATCTCTCTACGGGGAGTTAAAACTAGAAAATTATTAGGGATAACGTCATCATACTCTACCACTACTTCTCAGAACTAAAAACTCATAACATATACTACACCAAGGGTACGACTAGCTGACTCGAGAGTGATAAAATTCTCCCATCTATGCATGAGTCTATCTCATGCTACCGAGGTTTCTTTTTTTTCTGACCAAGTAAAACGCCATTCCATATCTGAGGACATACCACACCCTTTTTCCCTAAAACAATCAATCTGAACATGGACTATTGATAACCAATCCATAACAATAATGACGTTATAAGGAATCAACGCTTCCACCAAAAGATTCAAACTAATACTCTCACCTCAAGGGTCATACCATACTTTTGGTATCAGTTCGATTATCATGTCTCCCTCATTATGTATCTCCAGACACAAGGGTCAAGATAACATTTAACTAGAAACTCTAGGTCTCGAACAAGATTTGTGGTAAGAAAATAATGATTAGAACCTGTGACTATCAATACGACATCTAATATTAGACACAAACATTAGCTTATATAATTCTTGGATACCCAGGTTCATATGCCTTGCCCGCATAAAGTTTTCCTATCTCTTGTCCTCCAGCTCCCTAAGCCCGGTGTGGACCACTTGGGGGTGGTGGTGGTAACATGTTGAAATATACATCACCTCATACTGCTCTCCCTACTCTTTTTATATGTCTTCCACCCTACAGAACCATTTTTTCTTATCATTGTCTCTGTCGTGGTAGCCCATTTACCATTTCACTATCAACATCACAACTATCTAGACAATCTCTAGCAAGATGTCCCCTCCATCTTAAGAAAAAGAATTCCCCCTCTCTGGGATGACTAGACTCACCCTATGAGAACATAGATATAGATTCCCTATCATAGGATCTCTTCTTAGAATTTCTCACACATCCATGTATTTGAGACTGACGTCGAATAACTTCTCCCAGGGTCTTTAATCCTTCTTTCCAGCCTGCTGACATCCCCTAGATGTACCTGCTCATCCAAAGGAAATTAAACCAAAAAAGTCCTCTCTAGAACCCTAACATAAGTATGAATACTCATAGAAATAACACTATCTTTGATTTCCCCAACACACTTCACTCGGAGGTATGATCCCTAATGGAAATATTGTATCTAATTCATCGAGTACCTGGAATGGTCGATATGCCTCTATGAATACTCAGATACCAACATGTCATTGATCCAAAGCTGTCGATGATCTTATGCATGCATAACCCTTAGATTTTATAGTGAGAGTCCATTATCTGAGGAAGATTCTCAAACACTATCCATGGGAGAGTCACCTCGTCATAGGATCGGGTAATCTAAACCCCTCCATCGCCATGTCGATTCATATAGAAGACTCGCCTCTAGGAACACCATCTAATCTAATGGAGTCCTAACTGGATATAAAACTCGATCACCACATTAAGAAAGTCCTTAGACACCTATGAGTTAAGATCACCTCAGAACCTGAGGGGTCTCTATCACTAAAACTCTTGAAGTGAGCTCATCCTACACATCTCATCGACTGGTAATACATGTACCATGTGCTAGTCTATAGGTGGTGGTATAGCTAGTACACCTCCCTGATGTGATTTCTCTTGTACAAACCCCCATACATATTTCATCACCCCTTTGATAATTTTCATGATCATTCAATGGAATCCTAGATGGTTGTCTATGTGGAAGCATCTCGAAACAAAACAATATGTACCACGATCAATTGAGTATATATTGTGAGGGACTCAATAAGGACATGGAAAATACAAACCATTACTATACGATGCATGTAATATCATTTTTACCTAAAACTAGTCTTTTCATTTACCATGTTGAAAAATAGAATTCAGGGTCCTTGTGTGTGGATATGTCAGACGCCGCACAAACACTGTATTCTTAGCCTGAAAGCCAAACTCGAAACACTCAACACTGTTTCCCCAAACAAAACTCACAGACATTGGGTTCATAAGGTAGAACCAACCTCCTCTAATACCACTCTTTCATGACTCTTCCCCTAGGTCCCATGTCGTGACTACCCCAAGCCCGCCTCCCATAGGCTTGGGGCTGGAAACTAGCACTGAGTAGGCATATTCCAAAAAAAATAGGAGGAATTTCACTAAGTATATGTACACACACAAAACTCCATGACACATATGATGGAAGGTGAAACACTATGTAAAAAAGAATAAGGTATTATAGTAGAAAACTAAAGGTAAACAGGTCCAGAATACAAGCCCATCTGAAATAGAAAAGTATAAGTACAAGTCTCTAGAACTCCTCCATAAAAACCCCTACTTGAAGGGTAAGTAAAAAAATAGATGTCTAAATCCCTATAATCATACATAGTATGTAGGTAAATCTAAGAACCACCTAGACCCAGTCCACCAAGGACTCTGTCAAAGTGTTGATCATCTACACAAGACACAACACGTGTTTGTGAAGCTTGTACAGGGATGAGTAAAACAATACTCAGTAGGGACCCCAAACCACAAAGGTATTTCATAAAGTAAACCACAAAGAATCACATGAATTATACCACAAATAATATCACTATGAAATACACCATGTAGACTACCAAATAATCCCACAAAGTGTAGCCTCTAAGAGGTATAGTCAATAGAGTAACTAGAGTCATCTCACACCAAGAACAGGTCTATGGTACGTAAATAGGATTTTCCTAATAATCTACATTACCCTCAAGTAGCAACACACTAATAATTGTTAACACATGAAGTGTAGATAACACAATGAGTGTCAGTACAAAATGGGGTGTAGGTAACAAATGGAGTGTAGGTGACACAAAAAGTGTAGATAACACACAAAGTGTTGGTAACACACAAATTGTAGGTAACACATAGAGTGTTGTTAAAGACTAGAGGACCCACACCCTAGTGGGATAGGGGAGTACCGACTCAATATTGGTAAGTCACAAAGTATTTATAAGACACATAGTCTAGGAATGACACGCTGTCTAGGTAATCACATATCTTCCAGGTCACAACCAGCCACATGATTCCATCCTTAGAAAACTCATTCGGGGAGCACCACCTCCTCGAGCCAATAGACTATACACCAAATTTCAAGAAAACCCACATAGAATATCTCAAAAGGACCACCTCATCGCATGGGTACCAATTTTACAAATGTCTCATCAAAGAGACACATGGTTTGAGAGTTATTTTATTTTAAGCAAAAAGGTGCTAGTGGGTTATAGGTCCGGTCTGACTTATTCAAACTGACCTGACTGGACCCGGGTCCTGCCTAACGTTGCATGTCCCACTCGAGCAAGCCAATTCATACACTTAGACATGGGTATTACTACATAATCTACTCATCAATGCGGGGTGGAAATCGCATTTGACGCAGTGGTCTGCCGCGTGTCCACCCCATGGTGATTTCTACGGGGTCCCACTACTAAGATCCAACTAGACCGCAGCCCCTTCATTACATCCATCGAGGCCCACTACCAGCTGCTTGCTGGTAGCCCCTGTCCATCACCCCACAGTTTTCATGCCATAGGTTCCGCCTATTGGGTGGTCGCGCTGTCTCACACTTCCATTAACAACTCTCCTTCTAGGGTTTATCGGTCACACTCCAGTACTTTGTTTTTCAAAACAGAAGCATTCCTGCAACCCTCGAGTCATGTTATTCACTTATATGGACTTCGAATCCTCTCACCATCACTCTGGAGGTCCATTCATGTTTGGAACCTCCCGAAAGATCCTGACATGACCACGAGGGCCCATCGACAAAGAATATAAGAACGTGGGAAAAAGATAAGCACAAGAATACACTTAGAATGGACCTTGGCCTTATTCATGTCTACCATGGTCATTTCATGTCCGCAAAAATAGGAAATAGGAAGAAAAAAATATTTAATAAGATTCATACAGATTAATCCCACATTTTTCACCATACCTCAATAATGATCAAACCATAGATCAACCTGTTCATGGGTTAGCCCACATTAATCATTGGAAACTAGAATGGGGAAATTAATCATAAATAAAAATAAAACCTATACCTAGATTTTGGATTAGTTCAATAAGAGTATTCCTCATTGATGGGGATCCATCCATGAGCGATCTCGATCTGTCGTTTGTCATCATTCACCAACGAGAGGGTTCCTCCCCCTTTCCTTAAGAAAACTCTAGGATTATAATAATAACCCTTGACTTCTTAAAAATACTCAATTAAAAAGAAAAAAACTTTGCATTTCCATATTACGTCAATTAAAATATTTTTATTAAATATTTTAATGACATTCAAGTCCAAAAACTGACTTTCACTCTTGACCCGCACCAATTAAGGTTAGACCCCTCTTAGGGATAACAAACCCTCATGAGATCAACTATGGTCTTGGATTTTTTATTTAAGTTACCATTCATGGGTTTTAAGGATTTTAAAAAATAATAATTTTATCTGATTATTTTATTTACAGTTACATCCTTTGTGGGTTTTACCGTAGAAGCCCCACACCAACAAAAATTAAGTCATGCATAGGGTAAACTCACTACTCTGAATTCAATAGTGCCCTTATATTTATAATATTTTTACCCATTTAATATTTTTTCTAGTTTTTCATAAAAACTATTCATACACACTATTTAAAAACATAACAACTTTTGGCGAATCCCTGACCAACTCTTGATCCAATAAATCTATTAGGGGTTATTAGCTATGGAGAGAACCCTCATTGATTCGCCAAGTGGTGGTGTTCTTGTTGATCAAACTTCTACAGGTGTAAGAGATCTCATATGTAACATGGTTGGAAACATACAACAATTCCATTCTTGAGAACATTCTCAAGTCAACCACACCCAGTATAATCAATCCGTAGAGCCCAAAAAGATGAATTTTCCCACTCATGATTTTGAATGGGGAGAACATGTGGCATGCTACGCCACCCGTTTCAAATTTTTTGGTCACTGTGGCTTCCTCCTCGTGGTCTTCAGGGCCCCATCAATTCTGGAAGAGATCGGATCTGGCCTGAACCATGTTCCCCTCTTGCTGGACCCTCCTACAGTCGCTTCTAAGGCCCTGGATCAAAATCTTCCGGTGGTGCTCCCGCAGGTCTGCTTGTATCCACCTTCTAGCAGGTGTCGGCAGGTTCTCTCTTTCAGTGAGGCGGTTAGCGGCTCGATATCCCAGAAGGCTTTCTTCCCAGACGCCTGCCCGGTTTCCTGACAGTGACAAGGGAGGGTTCCAGTATCTCTCTTGAGGTGTCCATGGAAGCGTTTAAGGAAGCGGTGGCTGGTCTAAAGTGGACTTTGGTGGCCCGTTTCGGGGAAGCGAAACCACCTCTACCGGTTTTCAAAATATTTGTGCCCTCCTGGGGGATGATTGCTACGCCGAAGATCTCCCCGCTGTACTGGAACTCCTTCTGCTTAGTCTTGGAGTCAGAGTTGGATTTCATTCATGATTGGTGCAAATCACCGTGCTCGTTTGAGTGGTGGAAGTTTAATTTGGCTCGCTGGTTGATGGATGCGCGCAGGGGGAAAGAGAGATCCAATGAAGTGGTGTGGGTCTATCTCCCTAGTCTCCCACTACCTTTCTAGAATGGTGCCATGCTGAAGGCCATTAGTGACTCTCTCGGTGGATTCCTATGCGCGGACGATCGAACATATTGTGGTCACGACTTGTGAAATGCTCGGATCTGCGTGGAGCTCGACATCTCCAGCCCTCCCCAGGAAAGGATTTCCCTGATGGTGCAGAACTCGGTGGTGTGGCTTCAAGAAGTGTCCTTCCCAGTTTTTCCTAGGTATTTCTCATCTTGTACCCTACAAGGTCACTCTCTCCAAGAATGTAGAGAAAAAGAAAAGGTGAGCGGGGACATGCTCAATAGATGGCCCCTAGTGGTTCCCCTATTCTGTCTGCGGCGGGTGGTGTGGAGCATGTTTCTCTCAGGGAAGCCCCCATGTCAGAGGTGATCGTGCCAAATGCCTTAGCCTTTTCTGCATCTGGAAAGGCCCCAGATAGAGTGGATGCTCAATGCTGGGACTTAGTGGATCTCTCCTCAGAAAATATCCCCATTAGCTTCCCTAGACCTATGGTTGATCTTCTGAATCCCCAACACCTCTCCTCAAAAGAAATTCTGATGGTATGAGTGCTAAGGTCCCTCTCTCTCCACTTGATGTCCATGGAGCTATTTCCCCCTCTTTCAGTTCTCCCCTCTAGGTAGACAAAAGAGGTGGTTACTGCTGAGACTAGTCTCTTCTCTTCTAAGGAGAGGGTTTCAAGATCAGTTTCCTTTCTAGCTAAGTGTGATGAACCCATGCATTCAGAAGTTCCTCAAGAGGATCAAGGTATGGTAGTTCTACCTCCTCATATCCTGGTTAGTGGCCAATCCCATAATCCATCTCCTCACCTGTCTTCACTTGGTTTTAATCCCCCTAGCTGGAGTCTGATCATTTGTACACATCACAGATTAAGGAAACTTCGGGAGATCTCTATATCCTATGGAAAAGAGGTCATGGAGTCCGGGGCCAAATCCGAACCAATTCAAATATAGAAGTTACCCAAAATAATCTGGAACTCCTGAGGCCTTGGGGCTCACATGAAAACATATTTCCTTGCTTCAAAGGTAAAAAAGAACAAGGTTCTTATTGGGGATGTCCTCGAACACATGCAGGACCCAGTTAAGATTAATGAGTTTTGTCGTACGATTCGTATGAATGGTTCCATGCACGCGGACCCAGTTAGCAGGCACATCCGAGTATTCTAGAAGAAGGAGATCGTGGTGGAATTAATTTAGGTGGGAGATCAGTTTATCACCACAAAATTTACCAAAGACGGGGAAAGCTTAATTTTGTCCTTTGTGTACGGTAGCTATGAGGCCAACAACAGAATACGGTTATGGCAGGATCTCAATACATTTTACCCGGGCATCTTTTCGTGGATGGTGGGAGGGGACTTCAACATTATTTTAGATCCTAAAGAGAATAAAGGAAGAGGATATTTTCTGTGGCATGACATCTTGTAATTCTTCCAATTCATGGTAGATGCGGGTCTTATCAATACGGGATACTCTAGTGATTGCTACAATTTGTGGAATAACCAGAAGGGAAGTAGGCATAGTTTGAGTCGGATCGACCGGTTCCTAGAGAACATCAATGCAATTTCAATATTTCCGGATGTCAAGATAGAGCATATCGCTCATGGTATTTTGGATCATTCTCCCCTACTAGTCAGGTTCTCCGCAAGAAAAGTCTCTAAGGAGAAGTTCAGCTTCTACCTGTATTGGACCAGATATCTTGACTACCATCAGATTGTTAGTGAATCGTGGGGGGGAACCGAGCCATGGACATGCCTGGTTATCCATCCATAATAAGCTTCAGAGGCTGAAACTCATGCTACAGGAGTGGTCCAAGTGTCTTCCTATAGGAGAAAAAAAATTGGAGTCCCTAAAACAAAACATTGAGAGCATGGAGACTAAACTAGAGGAAGAGTGGAGTGAGTCGACATTCAAAGACCTTGTGGAGGAAAAGGACATCTGGGCCCAAATGATCCTCAAATAGGAAAGAATGGATCTTGAGAGGTCCAGGATATAATGGCTGCATGAGGGTGATAAGAATTCAGCCTTTTTTCATGCTTTCATCAGAGAAAAATGCTGCCCCATGAAGCCCAAAATCATGTTGTAAAATGGGACTTTTATAGATGACAGATATATAATTGGGGGTATGGCTTTGACGTTTATTCAGGATTTCCGTTCTGGCCCCAATCCGATAATGCTGAATGGATTCACCACTGGATATGCAGAGCTTTGGTGAGCAGTGCCTTCCTTGGTCTCACACAGGGAAAATGAAATGATGGAAAAGATACCGGAAGAGGAATAAATCCAGGAGGCCATGAGGAGTCTCAACCCAGACAGTGCAGCATCTCCTGATAGTTTTCCAGGTGTGTTCTTTCGGGATGCTTGGGACATTGTTAAGGGTGATGTTACTTCTTTGATCTAGGATTTGTTTCCGAGGAGGGAGCCTCCCACGGGTGGCCTCCGCTACCACCATGGTGATCATTCCCAAAATTAAGAACCCTTACTCCCATGTGGATTTTATACCAATAATCATGTGTAACTTCCCTTTTATGATATTTCCTAGCATCATCAATACAAGGATATGAGCAAAGAATGCGACATGATTGAGTGGAGCTTCATTAACAGAGTGCTCACGACTATGGGTTTCTCCTATAAAGCCATTGATCTTACCATAAAATGTTTTAGCTCATTGTGGATGGCGGTTTCCTTCTCAGGAAAGACCTATGGATTCTTTAAGGCAACCTGAGGGCTACAGCAGGGAGATACCATCTCTCTTGGTCTTTTTATACTCGCACAGGATACCCTCAGTCGCCTCATCAACAAGGGTATGTCCTGTGGCGATATCCTCCCTTATAAGAGGAAAACTAATATTCCAATCATTTCTCATTTGATGTTCGTGGGTGACACCATTTTCTTTATCAACGGTGGAAGGAGATCAGTGAATGGTGTAAATAGGATTCTGCAAAAATATTGTGATTGGAGTGGCCAGCTTATCAAGAATGTTAAGAGCAACCTCCTTATTTCTAGTAAGTACACTGCTCAATGGGTCTCTTGGATTTGCAGTACTATGGACATGCATTAAGTTTCATTCCTTCTGGAATATCTTGGAGTCCCCATATCATCATGGAGACTTCGTGTCCGAGAATTTGATCCGATTCTGAGAAGAATAGTGGACAGGGTGATTAATTGGAAGAACCGTTTTCTGTCCTTCGAAGGAAGGATTGCTTCAGTCAACAGTGTTTTGGCAGCCATCCCCATCAATGCTATGGCTTCCACCAATGTTCCAAAGGGATTCATCAATGGCATTGACAAGATTATGGCCAATTTTGTTTGGGATTCTAGATCAGAAGGTAAGAGGCATTGGGTGGCATGGGAGAAGATGGAAAGGCCAATTAACGATGGAGGAATCAATGTGAGGAGTCTCAAATGCACAATTCAATGCAAGCATGAAAAACTATCTTGGGAAATACTTGAGGCATTCATGCTTTGGGGGAAGTCAATGGCACACATGCGGTTGGAAAATCTGGAAGCCCTTTGTGAACAGACCTCTCCCTTATCTACCAATATTCATATGCTCATCCAAACTCTTCACCAGTATTCATGATGGCTCATGGGGGAAGGTAACATACTGTTCTTGTCTTACAACTGGGCAGGTTCTATTATAGGTTTTCCAAGCTGGCATGCACCTCTGATTACCTTTAGGGAAGCGAGTATGTACCCTTCATTCTATCAGGCAATTCTGAATGAGGAGCAATGGGCCATTTTTTATTCAATTGTCATCTTCTCAGAGCCAGATAAACTTATTTTCACTCCCTCTTCTTCAAGGGCCTTTACCATTAAGGATTTTTGGAGGCTTCATTATGGATAGGATCGACACAGGAACATGAATGATATTGTGTGGTGCTCCAGAATCCCTTCCAAGTTCAATTTCCTAACTTGGAGATTAAGGGGTCAGGCGGTGGCAACAGACAACAACATTAAAAAGGTGGGTATCAACATGGCCTCTCGCTGCAACTGCTGCAGATTTCCAAAGGAGGAAGGCACGTCTCACTTGTTTTTTCAAGGCGAGTGGGCTCGGGTAATCTGGTCATCCTTTGGTGGCTTAGATATGTCCATGGTCCATGCCTACGAAGCGGAGTCCTTCCTGGATAACTGGTTTCTGGGGACTGCGGAGGAGATCCCAGGTCGGGCGGTGAGGTCTATCCTTCTCAGTGCCACCTGTTGGTGCTTGTGTCAGGATAGAAATCAAGCCAGATATGAGAGCACCCATCCAAATTCAAGAATCATCATGGTTAGGATCAAGAATCTAATAATCGACATGTCCACTTTAATCAACAACAACGACCATGGTCATATGCGTAGCTTTCTCAAAATTCCAGCCCCGACTTCCCAGGTCTCCAGGAACAATCCAGCTGGTCAATGGGTATTCTGGTACCCCCCGAGAGTCGGTTATAAACTTAACACAGATGGCTCCTGCATCACGGTTAGAATGAAAGGTGGGGGAGTGGTGCGGGACACTCAAGGGGATGTTATTCTCGCCTTCGCTGCGACGAATGGCAATGGAGACCCTCTCCAGGAAGAGGCGAAAGCTATGCTCACAGGTCTGTCCCTTTGCAATCAGAAGAAAATTGAGCTATCCCATGTGGATACTGACTCTTTGACCATCTATGATGCTCTTCTTGGAGGAAGCGACCCCCCTTGGTCAATATTATATATGGTCAAAAAGTGAAAAACTATTTTCAAAAGCAATATTCAGGTGGCAGACTATTTTGCCTCCTTGGCAGATTCGGGGTTAAATATTTTCCCCAACACACCTCCTTTGAAGCCTGAGGGTACGAATTTGATTAAAGGAGATGCTCTGGGCCTCCATTACTTTAGACCCCCATAGGCTTTCTTTCGTTTTCTCTCCCTTTTCTCTCTTCCTCTTTTGTATTGTTGAATTATCTTTAATAAAAATTTGATGTTGGATGGATGAGATCCCAACAAGATAACTGATTGGATGAGTGAACCTACAAGTCTTGTGAGACAACTAGTTGTGGCTTCTAAATCCCCAACCTCATCTTCTCCATAATCAATGTTTTTAGACCTGTTAAAAACTGTGGAATTTGCAACTCTCTCGCTCATCCAACAAACACCTTCCCACAACCTCAAGATGATCCATCTAATTCATTTTGACTAATGGAGCTCAATACAGCCTATACTCAGTAGAACACCAAACCTCAACTATTAGGTCATTTCATTAGAACCTCTAACCAAACTCATGTTAAGCCCTTCACTTGTTCTTATAATCAAGGTTTAAGGTATGGAAACCCCATCTCTTATCCCCCTCAATTCCCTAATCAAAACCTGAACCAGTTCCAATATGGTCAAGGTGTCAGTAACATCCAACAACCACACCCTTTTGTTCCTCAAAAAAAAGAAGAAATCCCCATCTTTCTCCTCCAGTATTCCACTATCCTAGTGAGTCTTCTCAATTCCAAAACTAATACAATCACTTTCCCAAGAAAAAAAATCAAGGTAATCCCAATCCGAGACAAGACCCTTCTTCCATGAAACCATGGGAAAGTGCAATGGAAGATCATTCCTCCTTCACCTGTTCCAGCCTCAAAAACATTGAAACACAAATTGGTCAACTTGCATCCCACTTGATCCAGCAACACCAATCAAATTCTTCCCAACTACCAGGTCAACCATTACCCAACCCTAAGGGTAATGTAAGTACAATTGCACATAGATCAGGGGATAAAATTATTATGCCTCAAGATAAGCACTCCAACCCCCATTTAAATGATGACCAAGAAAATTAAAAGAAAAAGAAACTCGAGAAGGAATCTGAATTCATTACCTCACCTCCTTCCAATCCACTTAGGAACCCAATTCCTTTTCCTTAAGCTATTTCTAATCCAAAAAAATCCTTTGAACCCGATCCTAAAATGATCGACATGTTTAGATGTGTGGAATTAAACATTCCCCTCTTAGATTCCATAAAACAAATCCCTATGTATGCCAAGTTTCATAAGGAATTATGCACCCACAAGAGGCAACTTAGGACCTAAAAAAATGTTTCAACCCAATAAAATATTCCCATAAAGTGCAAAGATCTAGGGACCAATACAGTTCCATGCCAAATTGGGTGTTCCAACTTTGATGATGCACTCATAAACCCAGGAGCCTCAATTAATGTCATGCACAAATCCATATTCTCCAACCATGGTCTTGGTCCCTAATATCCAATGGGTGTTGCCATTGAATTGGCTAATTTAAGAACTGCTAGTGCTGAGGGTATAATCGAGGATGTCATTGTTCGTGTGAATTATCTTATATTCCATGCTGATTTATATTTCCTTAACATAGAAGGTGAGATGAACTCTTCTTGATCTCCCCAAATTCTTGGAAGTCCATTCCCAATGACATAAAGAACCAAGATTGATGTCTATTCATGCATCTTATCCATATAATTTGGTGACTAACTATTCAAGTTCAACATTTTCCAATCCATGTGATACCCATCTGAGGATCACTCTATATTCTCAATCCATTCTTGTGAGGACGCTTTTAAGAATCAATTGAACCACAATCCATCATGTTCTTCATGTTCTAATGATAAAGGATCTTTTGAAGTTGATGTGGACCTCTCATTTATAGACTCTATCAATCTAGAGGATCTTGGAAACTCTCTTGAATCCCACATCATCTCTAATCTCTACTGATTCACCATGGATAGTATTAAGGAAAATAAATCTGAAGCAACTGAAGTCCCTTCCTCCATTATTGAGATATCTAACCCACAAATGAAAGATGATACTTGTCTAAAACCTCTTTTGTAACACCTGAAATATGCATTTCGTTTCCATGATCACTCATATCTTATCATTATCTGAGTATCACTTATTAAAACTGCGGAGTCCAAACTTGTTCAAGTGTTAGAGGAAAACAAAAAGGCTTTAGTTTGGACCCTAGATGACATACCAGGAATCAACCCTACCCTTTGCATTCATCACATCCATCTTGAGGAATCATCCAATCCAATTAGACACCCAAAAAAAGATTCAATTCACTCATACTTGAGGTAGTTAGGGAAGAGATCACCATGTTTCTTCAATATAGTATTATATACCCAAGTTATAATAGTAAATGGGTTTGTCCAATTCAAGTTGTACCTAAGAAGGGTGGGATAACCATTGTTATAAATGAACATGGAGAGGTAGTCATAACTTGAGTGAATAAAAATGGTGTGTGTGCATTGATTAACAAAAATTGAATGTCAAAACACGAAAATATCACTACCCTCTTCCATTCCTTGATCAGATTCTAGAATGATTAGCCAGAATGTCAAACTATTGCTTTCTTGATGGATACACCGACAACTTCCAAATCCCAATCACACCTCAGGACCAAGAAAAGTATATTTCACAGGACACTTTGGAACATAAGAAAATAAGAGAAGGAATTTTGGCATTTTTAATGCTCTTGAAACATTCCATAGGTGTATGATGAGTATGTTTTCTGAATTCTTTGAACACTACATTGAAGTCTTCATGGATGACTTCACCATTTATGGTGATTCATTTTAATCTTTCTTTAATTCACTCACTCTAGTCCTCCAAAAGTATGTTAAGTGTAACATTGTGTTAAATTTCAAAAAATGTCACTTCATGGTTGCAAATGGAATTTTTCTAGGGGGCATAGTTTCAATTGAGGGTATTGAAGTTGATCCTACCAAAATTTAGGTGATCCAGTCACTTCTTGAACCGACTTCTATTCGAGACATCCATTAATTCCTCATTCATCCTGGTTTCTATTCTCAATTCATCCATAACATCAGTAGTATTTCCCTCCCACTCACTCTGTTTCCCCAAAATGATTTCACTTTCCATTTCAATGAGGTTTGAAGGAGTGCCTTCATTGAACTCAAAATTGGTCTTATATTTTCCTTGATAATCCAACCCCTAAATTGGTCTTTACCGTTTGAGTTGATGTGTGAGTCTTCTGATAGAGCCATTGGGGCAGTTCATGGTCAATAAAGAGAAACAATTCCTCATTTCATCTATTATGCCTGAAAAACATTGGATAAAACTCAATATCACTACACTATGACTGAAAAAGGAACTTTTAGCAGTGGTTTTTTCCTTTTATAAATTCCAGCCCTATCTCTTAGGTGCTAAAATCATCATTTTCAAATACTGTTCTGCTATTAAGTTCTTAATCAAAAAAATTTATTCCAAACCAAGGGTAATAAGATGTATTCTAATGCTCTAAGAGTTGGACCTTGAAATCAATGATAGACTAGAAAAATAAAACCATGTGTCTGATCACTTGAGTATAATTTATAATTCTTCTCATTATGAAATAGTTGTTCTAGAATTTCCAACTGAGCACCTTTCATCTCTCACTCTAAAAATACCATGGTATGTGCTAAATGTAAATTACTTGGTTTTTGATGTTTTTCCTGAAACTTTTTCAAAAGAAAAGAATGAAGTTCAAAAGTGATTCAAAATACTATTTTTTGGAAGAAAATAAACTTTTGAAAACTAGGGTAGACATGGTAATTAGAAGATGTGTTGATAAAAATGAACATTATTCCATCTTAGAATTCTGTCTCTCAATGCCTGGTGGTGGCCACTTTGGACCACAAAGGTCCTCGTGAAAGGTCCATGACTCTGGATTCTTCTGGACTTCACTCTTTAAGGACTCAAATGAATTTTGTCAATCATGTGCCACTTTCCAAAATTTTGGCACAATTTCAAAGAGAAATGAAATGCACCAAAAGCCTTTAATTTTTTATGAGATCTTCAATGATTGGGGAATCGATTTCATGGGACCATTTCCCCATTCCAATGGATTCTCATACATCCTTATTATGGTAAATTATGATTCTAAGTGGGTCTAGGAAAAAACACTAGCAAGGATGATTCAAATTCTATTTGTGAGTTCATAAAGACACATATCTTCCACTGATTTGGCACCCCAAATGCCTTGATAAGTGACTTAGGGACCCATTTTTGTAATAAAACCATAGAATCTATTTTGAAAAAGAATGGTGTTGTACATAGAACTTCAACTGAATATCACACCCAAACAAATGGCATGGCTGAACTTTCTAATACAGAAGTCAAAAGAGTGCTTGAGAGAATTGTTAAGCCCACTAGAAAAGACTGGCTTGAGAGACTTAGTGAAGCAATTTGGGCTTATCGAGCTGCCTATAAAACACCCATTGGGATGTCTCCTTTTAGGCCAGTTTTTGGTAAAGAATGTCATTTACTAGTTTAAATGTAACATAATTCTTTATTGGGATATGAAACCCTGTAATTTTGATTGTGAAAAATCTGGTGAAGAAATATTGTTGCAATTCGCTGAACTGGAGGAGCTTTGACTTGATTCTTATGAGCATTCTAATATCTATAAATAATAATCCATGACACCCCATGAAAAACACATCCTTCGAAAAGGTATTTCATGATGGTGACAAGGTATTTCTTTTAAACTCTCAATTTCATCTTAACCCTAGAATCTTAATTCTCATCAGGAAGGTCCTTTTATTGTTTCTCATGTTTACCCATTTGGTTCATTGCAAGTCCAAGAACCCTCTTCAAAAACGATATTCATAGTTAATGGACATCGGTTAAATCATCACTATGAGAGGACACACAATCCAGGAACAACATCAACTTCCATCAGATCCATAGTAGACCCACCACCGGATGGAGATGGAGACCCACCAAATCCAAACCAAGGGGCAACTCTTTCCCTTTAACTCTCTATATCTCCCTCTCTCTCCCTCTTTCTTATTCTTCACCTCTCTTTATTTTTTACCACTTTCTTAATTAAACCCTTTTCTTTTTCTAGTTCTCCTTTTTTGGGTGTTTCTTTATAAAAAACAAAAAAACTAAAAAAACTAAAAAAAATTGAAAAATCAAGATTCATACTTACTCACCTTCCAATTTTCAATTTTTTTACAAGCATTTTGGAGAGTCAAAAGAAATGGTTTCATATCAAAATTTATGTGGTTTCTTTATAAATTTGGTTAAAGAATATTGTGTCAAAACCCAAAAAAAAATTGAATGCTCAATTTTTTTATTTGGAAAATGATTTTTTCCACTCGTGAGGAACAAAATTTACTTTCATTTCAAGGCTACAGATGGTCATATTTTTAAAATGTGTTTTTTCACCCCCTTTTTTGAATCTTGATTTTTTGGACCATTGAGATGAATTTCCAACTTTGGAGTGCATTAATATGATAGAGGCATTTTCTAAACCTGGTTATAATCATAATAGCCAAATACCCTCCCATTTCCCTTTGATTAATCCTCCTTTTGAAATACCCTTTGAGCTTATGAAATCCTTTTCCTTGATAGACACATTACAATCTCAAAACCTTATTTCACCCAATATCAACATGGATTTTAATTTCATAATTTTCTGAAATTTATATTTGTGGGGGAATTGATTTAATTTTGGGTACCCTTTTGTTGATTTTTACCATGTTATAATATGATTGAGGGTAAGCATAAATTTAAGTGTGGGGGAAAAGTTGTCCTTTAGTGGGGTTTGAGAATTTATATATGTTTATCTTGTTCAAATGATATTTAAATGTGATGAAAAAAATATCAAAAAATACCAAAAAAATAAAAAAATCAAAAAAAAATGAAAATAATAATGGGTTGTGTCTTGGGTGGGTTAAAAATCACTCTTCCTAAACCTTTTATCTTGTTATAACTATTAAAATTAGTGTCATGAGAAGATAAATCATGGGTTGGGAGATGAGTGTGATATCTATTTCAAGTTTAACTTTTGAAAAATGCAAAAAAATAACACTTATATCATTGGGAGAAGATTCGTGGTTTGTAAATATTTTATCTTCTCATCTAATTCAAATTTTCTTCCTCTTTTATGTCTTATTTCAAATTTGCATTCCCTCTTAAATATTTGTTTCCATTTCCTTTCATGTCTCATTTTAAAAAAATGTTCATTTCTTTTTCCATGTTAGTGTTTTACCCCTTTTTCCTATCTTTTGGATATCATCTTCCTATCGCCCCATAGCCACAGAAAAACCCCTAAAAAGACCTCTTGATTTTTGATCACTTTAGGATAAAGATTTTGAGATGATAGATATTATAAACTCTAATATCTTCAATTTTGGTTGGTGAAGGAGTGAAACTCTATAAATTATTTTTATCTTCTTGAGAGGAGTAAGTTTTGTGTTCCACCATTTTCTATTTCTAAATATGAGCATTAAAAAAGAGTAATTTTTGAAACATTATTTCAATAAAAACAATTTGGAAATAAATATGGATGAGTTAAATGGTCTAAACCATCCCTGATTGGTGAAAACAAAATTTTAATTTTTGTTGGTGAGTGAAAGTGATATTTTCATGTTTTTATATTTATTACACACGATTACATGACCAAGACTAAGTTTAAGGGAGTTGCTGTTATTTTTATTTTCTTAACATTTTATACTCTCCATTTTCTAATTTTATATGAAATTTTCATAATTTTTGTGAAATATGAATGTTTAAATATTAAATATAATTTTTGAGAACTATTTGAATTCATCCAGATTCAGTTTAGTTTAGTATTTTAATTATAAGTCTCACCCTAATTATCTAAATTGCGTGTTTTTTATTTTTTAAGATTCCTAATTCAATATATAACATTTCATTATAAGGGATCTTGGAACAATTCTACCATTTGGAGGATCATATGTTCCACATAAAAAGGCCCAAATAATCTGTGATGAAACTAGAACATCTATGAGGATAGAATTATTGGGATCAATCTAATAGTCCAGATAAATTAATTCTCCTTAAAAGGTATTGGGATAATTAAATTCATCTTCGGTAAAAAGTTTAAGGCCAAAATATAAAGACAATGGGTCCAACTGATGATTTTAAACCCAGCCCACCATTCTATCTGGGAAATAAAGTTATCACACCATTATTGATTTTTCTCTTGAAAGAGACATACATTCAAGATGATATTTTTCAGTGTGAAATAAGATATATAGGAATCCACCTTTGGTTAAGAAAGTGTTTGGATTTGAGAGAATCTTTCTATTCAAAAACCCATTCACATTTCAACCTTCTAAAAACTCTGGATTGAAATTGACATATTACAATTGTTTACTACAACCGCGATAACTTTGGTTCCATAAGTCCAAATTCCTCCAAATTTTGAGACTAGTCATCTAAAATTATTATATACAACTGTTAATAATAATATATCTCGAGATTCAACTGTCTGAATGGGAAAACCAGCGAGACAAGTGGAGGGAAAATTTTGGAATGGAAAAAGTCCAACTCCTTGGGATATAAATACATCCCCCATTCTTTCCTTCAAAAAAGTTGTCATTTCATAAGATAGGATCATATATTGGAACATACAAATCCTTTAAAAAGTCTTTGGAGGACATTACATACTCAATTTTCTTACTTTAGATACCTTTCCTCTTCTCTTTGTTTTCATTTACTTTTGTGTTCTTCATTGTCATAATCTTATAAGTTTTTTTATAATTCTATTTTAATAAAAGTTTCTTCTTAAATATCTATTATACTCAGAAAATTTATTTAGTTTAATATTAATGTTCTTAAAATGGTTTAAATGAAGTTAAAACCCCTTCCATTATTTTTCTTCCTCATTCAATCTAAAGTCATTTTTTAACTCTCATCAGTGATCGTGTGTGTGTTCGACACACTACTCTTTTATTATCCTGTTCTTTTCACTTTCTTTATAATTCATCACATTAAACATATTTAATGAGATTAATAATAATTTCAATGCATGATTAAATATACCATTGGGTGAGTTATAACTTGGGGATATTAACTGATTGAGAGGTTTTTCTTGATGAGTATTCTTTGAGTTAAAATTGTGTATATTGAACTTTATATGTCATGGATTAATTAAATGTTTTGTTTAATATGTGGATTCCATGGATTATTGGAACCAAAAGTACACTACCAGAAACAAGTAATGGTAATGATTATAACCCTATGTTATGTTACAGCTTGGATTAAAGCTTTAACACTTGGGAATTCCGATCAAATTCATCTTGTGAAGTGGGTATTATTTTAATGCAATATAAAGCAAAGCTCAAGGACATCATAAGCTTAAATCCCCAATAATAAACATACCCCAATATTTACAAATTTGTTAAATCAAACTTCATCCATTAATTATTTCATAATATCTGCAAACAAACCCCTGCAATCAAAATACAATCAACTAAAAATAGCTGACTATTAAAAAGTATCATCACTGAGGATTCGACCCGAGTGCTACTATACACATTAGTAGAGCACCGGAACCTTGAACGGTGGATAGGTGACAATCATATGTGATTTCAGATACATTCCCAACGAATATATAGCATTCTAGACAACTAATTTAAAAAAATAAATAAAATTAGAAGAATCCCATGTAAGTGTTTGATCTAAAGTGAAAGAAGTTACTCTGTATGAAGAAGTCAAATTTAATGAGTGGTTTTCAATAAATATTTGGGAAGATTTATCATTGTAAAGATGGAATAGAGGGGCAGAATATTCCTTTTAAAATTTTAAATCATAATTATAAAATGTTCATAGTTATATTTATGAAATCATAATAATAGATGATTGTCAGTGTCGTTTTCAAACAAATAAGTTGTGGAATAAAAATAAGGGAAAAGAAAACCAATATTTTTATATTAGTTTGGTTCATAGTGAACCTTGTCTACTCTATATTCCCATATAACTTAGTAAGAGGATTGGTACTCAGAAAAACAAAGATATGTAGAGTATTTTAGAAGTTCACACTCAAACTTGTCAATTACCAGGATGACCATACCTTTCCTATATTTTCTGGGAACTAGAAAAACCCAATCTATTATAAAGATATACCAAAAATTTCCTACCCTTTTTAGAGATCAAAAAAACCTAGTCTATTATATTGGACAGACCTCACCTATGTGATTATGTTTTGATTGTGTGAGGATTACAAGACATTGCCTTTTGAATATAGGTATAACAGTGTGTGACAAAATAAATTATAAAACCTTACATGGAAAAATAAAACTAATTAGAAAATTGGAAGATGTTTATAAAGAAGTATGGTGTGGAGTAGAAATATTTTTACCTTAAATAATTGTTGAAAAAATGGTAAATATAGTCAATCATCAATGCCTCAACAAATTAGTAATAATGAATCATTGTAGTTCTTAATGTCTTGTTCGTTATTGGTCTACTACTTGCCTTTGCCTTTATTTATAGACAGAACACTAAATATTAATCTTCTTCAATAGAAATCTCACGAGTCTTCTTAGTAATAGTGTTTCTTAATTCATTATAATATAATTAAATTAAATGGTTAGATTATAAAAAATGAAACATGTTTCTATTTATTGTTATTGAAGTATCATGATCAATTTCCACAATTGATCATCACACTTCATTCCTTGTATCATTTCATCTAAGACCTTATATATCTAGAATATGGGAAAATCTATTACCATCAAGGTAATAAGGAAATTCTAAACCATTAATAATAGTAGTTCATATTTTATAAATCATTCATAATGGTAATCTAAAAAATATGTGTAAGGATATAAATGATTTTACTTGGGTTTCATAAGTGTAAGAAAAAATTTCAATAGGATTTATAAATGTAAAGTATATTTTATTCATGAGGAATAAAGTTGAACTTTCATAAGGGTAAGAAGAAACCATGTGTAAATTTAACTTCATATTTCCAAAGGTTATCTGTGGATAACAATGGATTTAAAGCATTGCGTAAAGGTATCTTGTATAAGGGTAATTCGTAAGGGTAACGACTCATGTAAGGGTAAATACTGAGTCATGTAAGGGTCATCCCATGTTTTTCCTTCTTGAGTAAGTGTAATGATAAAGCTACATATGGGTGCAACATAATTTTTATAAAGATAATTTTTATTTTCTATATATTTTGTAAAGGTATTTTGGTGATGCGTAAAAGTAAATAGAAAAAACCATCTGTTGTGTAAAGATAAAAACAAAATTACATAGGCTATTTCAAGGTACTTCCAAGATTATTTAAGGGTAAGGAACAAAACATAAATTTTGTGTAAGGGTAGGAAAATAGTTTCAAAAGGGTAACATGAAATTAACATCAGTTACATAAAGCAAAATCAAAAGTTATATAAGGCTGAATAAGAATTTATAAGGCTTACATAAAGGTATTAAAAAGTTTATGAAACACCCATAAGGATAATTCCAAGATCATGTAAGGGTACATAAAATGTTTCATAAGGGTAAATAAAATATTATAAGGCTTATATAAAGGTAAATACTGATTTTTAAAACAATTTGAAGGGTAACAAAAAATTAACACAAGATACGTAAGGGTAAAGAAAAACTTTATAAAATTATTTTTTCAAAATATTTAAACAAAAATCATTATAAAGTGCAATAAAAATAATAAAAATAAATGATTAAAAATTAAATTAAAATTCAATTCAATAAAACTATTTTTATAAAAAAACCAATAACTAACACATATAATAATATTTCACTATAAAATAATAAATGTGATAAAAACATTACATCAAATGATTATATAAGAGATCAATACCATTGATATTAAACACTAAATATAATTATTCTAAAAAATATTAAAACATGTATTACAATTTAAATACCAAATTAATAAAACCAATAAAGAGATTTGTTTTAAAATTAGGATTCTTCAACTAATGTTAGACATAAATTCAAAAAATAAAATTAATAATTTTCCAATTGATATTGAATGATGAAAATGAGAAGAGGTTTCTAATTTATCAAAATAATAAAACTCAATTTACCAAAAACGTCCAAAGTCTCAAAACTAACATAAATGATAACAAAAAATATCATGAGGTGATGTGAGGAAGGTATTATGATATTGGACACACTTCATGGTAATATTTAGTCATATTAACATCTCAAGAATAAATTCTAAAGAATATGAATCATTCACCAAGAGATATATGTGCCTTATTGTCTAATGACCAAATGAAGAATATGAGGCACACACCAGAAGATCTATGTGCCTTGTAATCAAATTTCATGTAGAAGAATATTCGACATAAAGAATTTGTTAATAAAGGAATAAATTCAATGATTTCCAGGGAGAACACTACCAAGAAAATCATAAAGCTAACCATGTAGATTTTTTCTAATTATGGTACTAGAAATAAAAAATGTATATTATTTGAGATGAAATTATCGTCCTTTATAATATCATTAAGGAGAAAAGGAGATCAACCTCATTTCATTATCTTTTATGTTTTATTTTTATTCTTTCTATGAATGGATTCAAAGGTGATGCAAGTTCTTAGTTTGGAAAATATGAAAAATATGCATGTTTTCATAACTATATAGTAGATTAAATAAGTATCCATCTTGATGTGATCTATCATTTGGTATCTAAAATATTTTCCTTCGAATGAAATATCACTCTTAATGAAGTGAAGATAGATTATATCCCTCTCGAGGGGGAGTACTGTAGTAGTTATAAGAATATCATATTTATTACAAATATGGAATTTCATGAAAGTTTATGAGAATTTAGTTAAAATTTTATTTTTGAATATTCTCTAATCCCTATCTTGAAAAAATAAATTCTACTATCTAAGGGGAGAAATTTCTTTATTTAATGATATGAAAATCGAATATATTTGGAGAAGTATTGGAGTTTATTTCTAAAATAGAACCTACTAAATGTTTTTGAATTTTTTTTATCTATGTATTGAGATGAGTGAAGTAAATTTCAAGTTAAAAAGATCAAATGAGAATTATATAAAAAACTGATATCATGTGAATTAATTTAATAGTTTTTTATCCACCTTAAAATGGTAAAAAAACCTATGAGGAAGGTAATAAGTTTTTTCAAGTGGTATCATATTCCTATTTTTCAATGGACTAATTTTTTGTATAATTTAAACCCTCATGTTTTCTACACTGATCATGGATCACATAGAATTATAGTGAAATAATTAACAGCACATTAATTAATAATGAATTTTTTTCACCCCCTTTCTCAATATCATTGTATTTATTATCAATAAGGGGTTGAGAAAATAAAATATGTTAATGTGAAATTGTAGAGAGATAAAATACATGAGAATTAGAGATTAAAACTAAATATTATATTGACATATAATTTCAATAATTGATATTAAAAACATATAAAAAGGGACGGTAGTTGAACCCACTTTTTGTTTTGTTTTAGTTTTTGAAAATAAATACTAATTAGCCAAGAGATATTATAGATGATATCAATATGTGTTGGTTTTGAACAACTTAGAAGTTGATTAGAGTGCCCAAACATATTTAAGAAAATAAGGTTACAATTTCAAAGCAAAAGTGTCATTATTTTATGAGGTATGAAAATTTCATATGGATTAAAGAATCCCCTTATATATTGTAGGTCAATTATCTCCATCATTGTTTTGGTAAAGGGGTGTGAGAATATACCATTAGATTTTTAGAGATCCATTTAAATAGTAAATAATGAAAAAGTTACTTGGTGTTTCATGTATAAATTTTGTTGGGGAAGACTTGAAGAAGATAAAGAGGAGTTAGTTCCATGGAGTGAGAAGAATGGTAAATTCTATATCTCTATGTTGGTGTTGCGAATATTAGTTGTAATGTTCCATCCTTCTACATATTCAAATTGAAGAAATATTTATGGAAGTTTTTTGATTTATTTTAAAGTTCATGTCAATTCCTTAAAATAATTTTAGCTGATCAAAGTAATTTTTGTCACTTATAAAAGACTTATTGAATTCTATGTTTGAATTTGAAATATGGTAAAGTCCTTGATCAGAAAGGTTTGGGGTCATGCCCCTTTATTAAAAGAAAAGAAAAAGGACAGTAAAACCTTTTGAAATGGGTAAGGTAAAACCCATTACAAGCCCGTAGGCCCAGTGGGACAAAGCACAATCAGAGACACCACCCAAAACATAAGAGCCCAATGGGAAAACCCACGACAAGTGACCAGAAGCACCATAATAGGATAACACAACCCGAAGGTAAAACCAGAAGGCCCACCAGACCAATTCCAAGCAATCACTCCGGAGACACGCCCACCAGAAAAGAACAGGCTGCCCAAGTAGGGAAAACCAACCACGCAGCCCAAGAAAGCCTGAACCACCGTGGCGCCACCAATCAGATCTGAACCCCCACCGTGGCCTCGACACATCGCGACCATGCAATCCCGCCACCATCAAAAACTGAGGGCCCCACAACCCTGTCACGGCGCCGCCTTCGAAGACCGCACGGGTGCTGGAGCCAAGCCATCAACCCGAGGTCGACACTCACCGTAACACCACAGAGAATCCACCGGCATGACCGACCGCCGAGACGTGCCTCCGGACCCGCATGAATGACCGCCAGAAGAGCCCACCGCCCGCCAGGGATCCCATCGACAACGAGGCACACGAAACCATCCATATCTTTAGATCATGACCAGAATGGGGCTATCAACCACCGCTGATAACCATCACGCCTCTAACACTGTGTCGCCGCGAGACCGAAGTCCACCATCCGAACCGCCGATGTCCGACCAGATCTGGTTTGAAACCAGGTCTGTAACAGATCTGTAATCACCTCCTTCCAACCAGCCTCTGCCGCCAATGTCCGACCAGATCTGGATTGAAACCAGATCTGGAACAGATCACTTGCTAGAACGTGGCCACAACCGTCACTGATGAACTTGGAACTTCATAATATTTTCATTCATTTGTTAAGACTTTTCAGTTAGGAAAATTTCTCAGAAAAATAAAACGGAATAATCTTCATAAGGATCATTCTCAAGTTTGTATGTATGGTCTAATTACTTCATCAGATTAACCCAAATATATAAAAATTACTAAGTAAACATTAAATGTTGTTTCACTAGACTCAATAAGGATTTCCAATTCTTTGTAAGATATATCAGAAAGTTTGTGAGGTTCCATTGAGACCTTTTATAGTTCCTTCCTTTGTGACAAACTGAATATTCTAAGGTTAAAAAACATTAATATAAATAAGTTGAGTGTAAAATTGAAAAATTAGAATACTATTATGGGAATTTTGTAAGGTTTACACTAAGGATCATTGGGTTCAGTTAACATTACAAAATTAAATCTACGTGAAAATTGGAAATGAAACTTCATAAGGTTCCCTCATCTTTGTAAGGTTCATATACTCTGGTAAATTGCTAAATACAAGGAGTTGTAGAATAAGACAATCTGAAGGGATAATTAATTTATACAGTTCAATGTCATTATTTCAATATTTAAATATCATGATACTAATAAGTCATGATTCAAGATGATATGATTATAATAATTAAGAAGATATAACCTATTTCATGTAGAGAAAGAATATGATGTTGGGACTAGTGGAATGAGAATCACAGAAGACTTAGAGGTACTGATATGGTATGGAAACTATTTAAATGATCATGGTCAAGATTGTTGTTATGGTAAAATGGTAATATAATGATTGCAACATCATATGACTAGGTGTTTTATATTGTATATTTTACTGTGAACAAGGACAAGCCACATTCATGCCATAGTTAAAGATATTTTGTCTTTTTCACGGACTCAACATATGAAGATGATAAAAATATTATATATGAAAGCTAAAAATAATAGTTTCATAAAACAAATGTTCTAGAAAAATATTATTAGAAACAATATTGTGTTGAACCACAACAAAAAATGACACGATTGTGCTAGTTACACTATACGTCTTCATATAGTTATGATGTTTTTCTTGATTGAGAATTTTGTAGAAGGACATAGAAAGAGAAAAAAAATGTTGATATAATTCAAGAAGACTACGTAAAGGATAAAATTCTCAGTCTTTAGGAGTATTAAAAAGTTATTATCCATGGAAAATTTAATGATACTTTAAGACTTAAGATATTGGATTTTTTATGGATGAGATTTTAGGAAAATGAAAGCACTAAATATTATAGAAAAAATATTCACACAATTCTTGTATATATATTTTTTTAAGAATAAGAAGAAATATAGTAGAACTAATTCTATATTTATAATCATTATTTGAGATTCAAAGTAAGAGACTATCCTTACTTGTACCAAGAAAGTATTTTGCATGAATGACTTACAGAGATCCAATTACACTATAAAGATAATCACTCATTTTTGTTGAAGAAGGAAAAGAAGAATAAAAATACATAATGTAATACTAAAGGTAAATATTTAGGGAAAATAAATGAATGAATCCAATTTAAAATATTATTATACTATAATATTTTAGGAATATTGGGAAACCCACAATATTTTCTAATATTTGAGAAAGAATATTATATTCATACTACCTAGGAGGGTTATGATCCTTTGTTGTTAATTTAATGTAAAGTAGCTAAAAGTATTTTCTTGTATCCAAAGAATATTACATCAGTGATTTAAATTATACCTGGTTGGTTCTAGGAATTTCGGTCCAAAGATATTCCATTACCTAATCTCTTTTTGATAATAAGAGAGGATATTTGTGCGAGTAGGATAACAATCACCAAACACTGTGGATATAATCATCCTTAAAGTAGGATAACCACTTTATCAAATTTTGGTGTCCTTATTTATTTACATTCCTTCTTTAAATAAATGTAACCTAAGTTGATGATTGAGTGAGAGAGATTCATACACTAAAGAGGTGCATATGTAAATAAATAATGGATGGATAAAAGCATTAATATGTTTAGTTTCACAAATAATGACTCACCCCCTCCCATAACCCTACCCTCCTCCATCGATGTTGGTGATATCCCAAAGTGATTAGACAAATTTGTATCATAGCAAGGTTACACATGTAATTGAATGCTCAAAAGTATCTAGATTTGAATTTTTTGATTATTCAGATTATCTTTTAGAATATATAATAGAGTCCACACTTGGATAAGAAGTTTCTATTAATGATCCAAATTCCATCACAATCATGAATCTGTTGAATATAATGAAGAAATAGATGAAATTAATAAAGGAAATAACCCTCTTATTCAAGGAGGAAGTAAAATCAATTTTCTCATGCTTTAAACCTTATGAAGAAAAATCAAGCGTAGGGAAGGTTAGATAGTTACATAAACTATAAATTTTATGTAAATTCATTATACCTTATAAGGATTAATACATATTTGGGATGAAAATGTGGTAATTGATATTTCTTAGAAATAATATCATATAGAACATCCAATAACAAGTGGTAAATAACACATTTCTGATGATTCACAATATGAATAAATATATTATTTAAAATAAATTCCACATAGTTATTTAAAATATATAGTCAAGTTTGTTAGTGGATATTTTAAAATCTTACAAAATTAGACCACCCTCCATGAAGAAGAATATAGGAAAATTTTAAAATCACTACAATAAAATGTGATTATGAGTATGGGTCTCACAAATAAATGTGGGGATCAAAGTGATAAAAATTATATAGAATGAAGAAAGATGATCCAATGTTAGAAAATATTGTTTTTAAGAAATAATAATTAAATATGAATCAGTTTAGAGAATTTATGATAAGTTTCATGAATTGTAAGAAAACCAAAATAATATCATTATTATAAAGAATTATCAACTAGAGATCAAAATAAATATGATTAAGTAACTTGAAAATTTATTAGAAGAGATTAATGAGGTGTATTAATATCATGATAATTGTGTTGAGAATATACAAATAGAATGTGAATATAATATACAATCAACATAGGTTGAAAAAACATCATAAATATAAAATCTATTGAATTAGAGGTTGGAATGGAAAATCTAAAAAATGTTCAATTGTATTATCCATAATATGTTAAGAGGACAGAAACTGCCATGCACACATCAAATAAGGATATTAGTTCTAAGATACATTTATCTTAGGGAAATAAAATCCTAAATTCATCCTCTTATAAATATTCAATAAGCCCAAAATAAAAGGTACTATTCAGAAGATAAAATTATTTTCATGTACATCCTAGTTGCATGTATAATATAGGATTAAATCAAAATATATTCAAAAGTGGATAAGAAAAAATTATGAGGAACTCTCCACTAAATTTTTTTAATATGAGAAACTGTTACTGGATCTATGTCCCTAAAGAATATCATCTGGAAAATAAAAAGTAACAAAAATAGAAATCATTTAAATTTTCTCAGATTGGCGTTCAAATTAAAAGATCAAGGTTTGTGGGATATTTTTTGTGTTGTGATAGATTTTATTATTATAAATTTTATTTTTAGAATAATGTGTCATCCTATGGATTTCAAAGAAATCATATGTCAAGGGTGTTAAAACTGAGATAATACAAATTCCATAAATGAACTGGAAGAATATTTCTGCTGCAAGCATATTTGAATGTTTTAATAATATCTGTGTTTTTTGAAATCAATGTGATCATAGGAGTGGTGCCTGATATTTCAACTAAACTAATTTTGTGTCAAAAGAAATGAGAATAAAAGGCCAAATTATTTTACAAAATGTGATAAAATTATTTGGGAAATAATTAAGAGAGAAATATTGAAAATAACATTCCTAAGAATTTAGAAAAGAAGGATGGTGATTCATCCTTAGGTAATAAAAAATAGAAGATTTTTCGTCTAAAAAACTCAATAAGAACAAAAATAATTTCATACCAAAATGAAGGAAATGATTTTATTATAGAAAAAGAGGAAATACTATGGAATCATGCAAAAAATCCAAGGATATTTGTATCGATGGAATCAAGATAGAGTATAAGGGAAAATACATCTCAAAAAAGAAATAAAAAAACCAATCTTTTAGAAGGAATTTCTAAGAAATCATGTGTGGAGACCTATTTTTTTCGTATAAGACTTTGGAATATAATTACTTATGTTTCTAAATCTAGGAACTAAGACGGTGTTCAATCATGAGGCCAGGTGTGCCAAGAATATATTATACAAAAATATTAAGTGTTTATGTACTATGCGTGTGTCAAAAATAGGATATCTCTCAAATGGTAGCTAAGATTAGAAATCCAAGCCCACGATTGAGTCTGAAATGTGTCGTTTACCCTAGGTGGGGGATAACTTTTTTCAACGTGGGACGTATGATAAAAACACCACACAGGGGAAGAATGATAATTAAAATAATTACACATAATTATTTTATGTCGAATGCCAAACCCAATAACTTTTGAACAGGGACTCATATTGGAAAACTAAGACTGTCATTGAGTTTGGAATGTGGAGTTTTTTCATGGCATGATATAAAAAGAGGGGTTGTGGGAATTTTGGATTTTGTTCCAAGTGGGGATTCTATAAATAGAAGTTTAGGGAAATAAAATTAGGGTTAGAGCTAGTTCTCTATCTCTCTCTCCACAAATCCTCTATCCCTTTCTCTCTATACATTTCTTCATCATTCTTCACTAGATCGAGGATAGAAATCTATCAAAAATTTGATGGATTAAAGTAGAATCACAGTAGAGACATCGTCAATGATGAATAGATCCAATGAGGTAGGTATTTTTCTTCATTCGAGTTTCTGATTGAAGTTTTAATTCAAAAATCCATTTTTGCGACTTTTTTTCATCTTTTAAAATTATCCTCGTTGATGGCTGCACTAACATGGCCATCTATCCATCCTGATAAACCATTTTTTTATCAATTCTTCATTCATTCATCGGGTTCTTCGGAATTTATATTTATGTGCGTCAAATCTATAATAGATCATCAAGAGAAGCCCATGGCTGTGAAGATATCCTCCCAAGCATCCCAAAACTAGGTCCGAAATAATTTTCGAACCTTCGATGTGATCATGGTAGCCCTTGGAAGGGACCACCGGAACAGGGCCATTAGCGGTGGCTGACGGTGGTCCAAGTCATCATGGGCCATGGGAAGACAATCGGAGTGGAGGCTGGTGCGAATCGGCGAGCTCGACTAGGCCCGGTGGTTGGATGGGGCTTCGATGAGGCGGAAGGCTGGAGTGACTGGGTTGGATGATGAATCAGAAGTGATGAGGATGGCTGGGTTCTACACTATGCGGTGAGGCCAGGGGCACTGGGGCGAGGCTGGTGAACTGGTGAGCAGGGTCAGCTGGGTACCCTGAGGCGTCGACTAAGACCTACGCTTCACGAGTCTACCACATGGGCATGAGGAGAGCAGGAGGACCGGCCAAAAGGACCTGTTGGTGATGACAGGTCACACTAGCCAGGTGCGGGCTAGCAGACCGGGTCCCAGCATGCAAGCCGGGCCGCGGAAGGTGGCCTAGGCCAGTGGTGGATGGGCCGAACCCATGGCTGGGCCGCGAGCCAGCCCAATTTTGTCCAAAACATCTTGAAATTCTTGTAACTTATGCTACAGGCATCCAATTAATGAGCTATATATGGAAGCATGATCATTGAGTCGAGCTGAACCTTTTGACAAGGATTTGGGAATTTGAAATGTTTGATTTGTTTCCTAGTGGCACAAAATGGCCCAATTTAATAATATTAAATTATTTATTATTATTTTTGGGGATTTTGTATCGGACCTAACTCATAAACTAGACGTATCGTTGATACACTGTCAGTGGCAACATAACCCCGAACATTGGGCATAGTTTTCAAGATACTTTTTGAGTGTTTATTCTAAAGACAAGGAGCAGGCTCCATAAGTCCCTGTTCGCATGTTTTGCCGTGAAATGATGTTTTTTCACCTGGAATCTATTTTTGGTATTTTAATACTCGATTACATGTGCTTTTTCGAGGTATTAAAATTGATCAATCCACTCTCTTAAATTTATAGCTGAGGTGTGGGCCCCATGGGATTCCTTTCAAGCGTAATGTAGTGTTTTAAAAAATCTACATCAGATATTCGTGTAGGAAAATTTAATAGTCTACCTTGCATGTTTTTTCATAAGGATCCTAATGGTACAATCCATTTGGATTTGTAGATCCATTTCTTGATCAGTAGTTACCAAGCACCGATTGAGCGTTTGTGGTGAAAAACTCATTTTTCATCAATTTTCTATTTTGTACGAATGAATATCTAATCCAATGTGTTTTTTCATAAGGATCGTAATGGTGTGATCTATGTGGTATGTTTTGGGATCGAGGAATGGGCCCCACGAAGCACCGTTCGTGTATGACAATGAGGTATAAAACTTTTTCATTGAAAGCCTAGTTCATGGAAAGGAATAGTCGATTTTGTGTGTTTCTCTATAAGGATCACAACAACATGATCTGTTTGGATGTGTAGAGCCTTCTTTTTAGTCTCTTTAAATGTTAAAAAATGGACATAATACCAGAAGGAGACCTCTCTACCATGTTTGAAGAGAACCCATGACTTAGGTCAGCTTAGTCTCTTATCAGAGTAGGGAAGATATATGAAGTGATGTGGTCAATGTTCTGAGGCCATTTGAGGAGGCGCGTCAACAAAGCTACGTTGTTGACCCTCCGGTCTAATGACGAGTGTTGTGCGCTCGTCGGCCTTTCAACGTGATGTGTCACTTAATTTGGGAGTAACATGACATGCCTAAGGGTACATATTCACTTTTTGGTACCTAACGATGGTTGGGTACATGCTCAGATGATGAGGCAGGGTCACATGGCATGTGGGCTCTACATACACCGTGTACCGCTATGTTTTATTCTATACTCATAACTCTTTCTTTTGAACTCGAATATTGGCATGTGTGTAGCCCATCCGGATTATTTTCTATGTGGAATGTGGCAGTGACATTTATTATGAATTGTGAGACTCCCGACACCGTGGGCATAGTTCCTTTACCTTTTGGTAGTTTATTCCAGGGTTGTTACTCCCCTGATAGTTTAGGGTGTGGGTTTTCTTGTGACATTCATGCAGTCAAAATGTTCCCCTACTATTACAGGGTGTGAGATTTCTGATCTTTATATAAGGTAGGGTCGTTATCCCTCTACCATTGAATGGAATGGGTCCTCTATCCTCCCAGTGGTTCTCCCATATTGAGGGTTCAGGATCACATTACATTTAGTGGTGGTCCCCTGTCAAGGGTGTTATCTCGTGTTTCTTCCAGTGGTGCTCCCCTATCAAGGGTGCGGGCTCACGTTACTTCCAGGGATAGTCCCCTATCAATGGTGCGGGCTCATGATACTTCTAGAGGTGCTCCCCTATTGAGGTAATATGATCACGTTACCTCCAAGTGAACCCCCTAACACACTAGGTTGTGGTTCCTCTACGATGCCTATTAGAGCGGAACCCCCCTAATGTACTAGGGCATGGGTCCTTTTCCATGATTTTATGATTTTTTAGCTATGCAACATAGTGGTGATGTGTGGTTTGATGTAACTTTGGGATCATGAGAAACAGGGGTGCTTTCCCCTTTGAGATTCATCCTAGTGATGTGATCTAAAACCATGTGGGCGAGTTAGTGTTGCCCAGAGTAGATAGTTTCAAGTGTGGTGATTTGATCCCCTTTTAGTCGTAGTTCAAGGAAGACATGTGGGATTCTAGGCATCATTGGTTACTTTTGGAACTATTAGAGACTCTTTTTCTGGGCTGAGCTATGATATAGAGTATCCTTTACTCCTTTTTGAGTTTATTTGACTATGCATATATTTTTTATCATGTTACATTAACCTCTCCATGGGTATTTTTACTCTCCTTTCAAGAGAGGTGAAGAAGCATGGGGTATGAACATGATTTTCATGTCTAGATTCTCATGTTTGGATGAGTATACTCTCCTACTATAGGTAGTTAAGACTCAATAATAATTTCATATTCTCACTATTTCTAGGTACTTGTGTTTGGATGAGCTAACTTAGTCTTTTTTCAGGTTGAGCCACACTCCTTTCTATTGTGCCTTATACTATCTACTACATCCTTCTTCTATTTTATGTCTTACTTCTCCCATATTTAGTACATCTCTTTCTTCTCCCTCAACCCTTCGGGAAATTCTACTGAGTATTTTTATACTCACCCATACTTGGGCTTATCCCACACTTGGTGTTTCTTTGCATACAATAGAAAAGTTGATCGTGATATCAGATGATCTTAGGGATATGGGGTGCTTGGACCACGTGCAGTGGTCATAGCTTGGGATTCAAGAGAGGTAATCTCCCAACGGTTTTTATTTTTCACCTACTGCTGTGTTGTGTCACTTTTCTTGTTGGGTGTATATTTTTCTTCTTTCCCTTTTAGTTTTAATTTTCTTGTACTTGTACTCTTTATAGTTTGATGCATATATGTTTGGTTTCCTTTTTATAGCAGTGTTGTATTCTTATTTATTTTCCACTGCACTTTTCCATTGAGTTGGCTGTGTGTGTTAGTACAGTTTATTAAGTAAATTCCTCCGCTAGTTTGTTGTCACTTCAACACTAGTCGCCATCCCCTAGCCTATAGAGGTGGGCTCTGGGTAGTTTTGTCTTAATCCCTGATACGGGTTGGTTCATGACACCATGTGGAATAAATAAGAAGTATGTGAACATTCCAAAAAAATTCATGATCATTTGGATAGATAATTTAGAAAATAAAATAAAATTAGAATAATAACATGTAAGTGTTGTAAATAAAGGAAAATAAGCTATTTCACATGAATAAGTCAAATTTCATTAGATCCTAGCAAAAACTATTAACCCAAAATCTCATAAGGTAAAATGTGTGGATGGTGCAAGGATGTTAGACATGCTTTAAGGAAAATTTTAGTAATACTATAATATCATGTAGAAATTCTAAAGAAGTTAAAAAAAGTACCAAGAGATCCATGTTCCTTATTGGATAATTCTAGGGAGATGAAGATTCCACATAAATAAATTATTAAGAAACTAATTAAGTCCATGATTCCCATAGATAACTCTGCTAAGAAAATCAGAAAAGAATGCATGAATATTTATCTCATTCATATAGATATAAAGAAATAATTTTCTTGGTTGAGAAGAAATTTTCAACCTTGTTTCTCTCAATAATGGGAAAATAATATCCACCTTATTACCTTATTTATTTTATTGTATTTTTTTCATTTCTATATAGGGAATTAATGGTGATACATGTTATCAAGGGGGGAACTAAAGAAAATAAACATGTTGTTGGTAGTGGACAATGGATTTAAGAAGTCACCATATTCAAATTATCTATCATTTTGAATTTTAAATATTTTCCTTAACAAAAAAGACCACTCTTTAAGAAGTGAAGCTTGAGTATATCACCTGAGTGAGAGTTGTTGAGTAGCTTTCAAAATATTAAATTTCATTCAAATATGGAATTTCAACAAGTTTCATAAAAATTCATGGAAAATTTATGTTTGAATATTATCTCATCCTTATTCTAAAAAATTATATTATACTATTAAGGGATAGAAATTCATCTTTTTAATGACATGAAAAACAATTAAATTTGATGAAATGATAGGTTTGATTTCTTATTCTATACTAACTTAATGTTTTTAATACATGTGTTGAGATGAGTGTAGGAAATTTTATTTTAGAAATATCACATTAGAATACTTTTGAAAATTGGTATCATGTGAATTCATTAAATGATTTTATATTGGCCTAAAATAGTAGAAAAACCTCCAAGGAAGGTAATAAATAGTTTCTAGTGGTATCATATTATTATTTTTTGTGGAAAAAATAATTTTCTAAATTAAATCCTATTGTTTTCTATACTAAGAATAGATCACAAATACATAGAGTGTGATAATTGATGGAACATTACAAAATAATGAATTGATACCATCCTATCTCTCAAAATCTTTGTATTTATTTCCAATAATGGGGAGGTATAAAATTTAAATAAGTTAATGGCAAAGGGGGAGAGAAAATATATAACTAAGAAATATAGATTAAAATGGAAGAAAATTTTGACATATATTTTTAATCATTAATATTATCAACAAATAAAAAAGCGGTAGATTATTGAACCCACTTTGTGTTGTGTTTTATTTTTGTCAATAAGTGATAATGAGTATGGAGGTATTATGGATTTTGTAAATTTATGTTCGATTTTAGTATCTTTGAAGTCAGTTGAAGTGCATAAGAATGTGTATGAGAATAAGGTTAGAGTTTCCAAACAAAGGTGTCATTATATGATGAAGTATGCATATTGGATGATAATATAATAATCACCTTATTTTTTGGAAGTTGGTTGCTATTATAGTTAATGTGGAAAAGGGATATGAGATGATTTCATTGGATTGATAGAGATCTATTCACATGAAAAATAATGAGAAAAATATTTGGTGTTTCATGTATAACTTTTTTATTGAAGAATAGATGAAATTGAAGAAAATTTACTTCCATGGAGTAATTATATTGATAAATTATATCTCTCTATAAAGGATATATGAGTAAAAGCTTTGAAATTTCATCCTTGTAATTATTTAACTTAAAGAAATATTTATATATTATTTCGTGAGTTATTTTTAAATTCATGTTGATTTCCTAAATTGATTTAAATGTAATTAAAAGATGTTTTTTGATTTATTGAAGAAGTGGTCAATTTTATGTTCAAAGTTGAAATTTGGAAAAGTCCCTGAGATTTCATTGGACTATTTTCGGTAATTCATAAGAATTATCATTAACATTGTATGAATTTAGAAGTCATTCATAAGGTTTTTTTAAAGTTCATAAGACTTTATTTAGAAAATTTTAGGACTTTCAGGCATTTTATATCACTCTTATGTTGTAAATAATTTCGTGAAAATGATAAATGTGTGAACTTCATGAGGAACATTCTCAAGTTTGTAAGGATAATCTCACAACCACCTAATGTTCACCTAAATATAGAAAAATGATAAAGGAAACTTTATAAGCTTTTTTCACTAGACATCTTAGGGTTTTCTAGGGATTCATAAGGTTAATTGGAATGTTTATAAGGTTCCTCTGAGAATCTATAATTTCATAACTTTTTGAAACATTAAGGATCATAAGGTTAAACTATCCTAATTAAAAATAATTACATGGGAAATTTGATAATGGAAAATACCTGTCTGGGAAGTTTTTATGGATCACATTTAGGATCACAAGGTTTACTTATGCTTACAAAATGGAAGTTGATTGAAAATTGACAAAGAAAATTCATAAGGTTCCCTAAACATTATAATGTTCACTCAACTTTATAAGGTTCATGTATACAAATAAATTAATGAAGAAAAGGAGTTATAGAATGAAATATTATAAAGGAGGAATTAATTCATATAATGTTATTTTGTTATTTAATGATTAAAATATCATAATACTAATAATCCATGATTCATTCTAAGAAGATTTTAGAAATCAGGAAGATGTGATCAATGAAATAGAGAGAAAAACCACATTGTAGAGAGTATTGGAATGAGAATAATGAACAAATTAGAGGTGATGAAATGGAATGTTATCTATTTCACTAAGCATGGTGAAGATCATGGTTATAGTAATATGAGAAGACAATTATTTCTATGTTGTGGCAGTAGACATTTCATGTGTTATTTTCCATATGAGTAATGATGAGTCACATTCATTCCATTATTAAAGTATTTGTGTCTCATGCATAAATTCATCGCAACAAGATGATCAGATAATGAAATATTAAATATATCATCATGTGTTTAATGGAACAAAAGTTCCAAAAAAGGATCATCAGAACCAAGAGTGTATTACAGTGTAATAGAAGGCACAATGACCACATTAGTTACACTTCATGTTTTCATGTAGTTAAAATGTTTTTATTACATATAGATTTTATAGAAGGAATTACAAAGTTAATAAAGGATGTTTTGATAATATAGTAAGACCATGTTTAGGATAAAATTATGAGTATTTAGTATAATTAAAAATATATTATCACTGGAAAATTAAATGTGACTTGATGATTGAAGTTATTGAAAATTTGAAGGTTGAGGTTTCAGGAAAATGAATGTACTAAATATTATAGAAACAATATTCACATATTTTGTGTATATATATTCTATGAAGAAGAATATGAAATATGGGGAAACTTATGTTGTTTTTATAACCATTATATTAATGTCAATGAAGGAGACCCGACTGTCCTGGTACCTGTATAATATTTTTTGTTTAATACTTTAATAGATCCCTTGTTGTTAAAAAGGAAATCATTCATGTGAATTGTTGATGTTAAATAAGTAGATAAATACTAACCTTAATAATTTAGATCATTACTTAAGCTCAAAAAGTGAGGAATCCCAGTTGACAATATTCTTATATTTTATGATTTGAATAATATCATGTTATCCCTCAAGATTGTTATTGTTGAGGAAGATGATCAGATGCACACTGTTGGGGATGGACACAAGCCTTTATTATTTATCTTAATTCAATGTGGTGTAATTATTTTCTTATGTATAATGAATATAAAGTCAGTTATTGATATTTTTCATGGTTGGTTCAAAGAATATGGGTCCAAGGATATTCACATGGCCTAGTTTTTCTTGATAATAAGAGATTTTATATTTGTGAGTGCGCTAATAATCATCATCCAATAGGAACGTAATCATCCTTTAAGGAGGAAAACCACATTAACAAATATGGGAATCCTTGTTGTTTTATAGTCACACTATAAGTGCACAAAAACTAAGAGAGGATTGATTGAGATAGTTATATACTCTGAAGAAGTGTAGAGTTAAAATAAGGGATAAAATGTTTAATAGATCAAGACTCACTAACATTGATTCACGCCCACAATTTTTGGTAATAACCAAAAGTGATTCTATCAAAGACAAAACCTAATAATAAAAGTAAATTAATGGTATTTTTTTGAATTTTTTAGGGTTTTCAAACTCTACCACTGTAATTACCCTTAAAAACAATTTTTAAAATCATCAACCCCTACTGATTGGAATCTATAAACTAATGTCTCACTTGGTCGCCTTCAAAGTTTTGAATTTAAAGGATCTAGGATGTGTAAAATTATACTTGGAGGTGCTATATTTTATTTTTTCATTTATTTTTTTTTCACAATTTCTACAAGGGTAAATAAGCCTTTGGTTTGAAATTTGATGTTTAAAATCTCAAGTAAAGTGTCCTTGGTTTATCACTATGGATTTTAGTGTTATTGTAGATGTGCATGACCAGATGTGTATGCTAGATTTAAATATTTTTAGTAGGTAATTTATAGAGTGCATTTCCATGAATGATTTAGTTAAGGTTTATTATCATGGGGATAAGTACACCAAGTATATAAAATCGATTAATAAGGAGGTGGATAATAGTAACCTTTACAAATTCTTTATAAATTTTCATACGCTGGAGGAATAGGGATATATTTAATCCAGACCACTACTTGAGATCAATCTGAATCATCATCCCATTAACTGAACCCTTTATAAGGAGAGGGAAATAACCCTTATCATTCATGTTTAATAATTATTAGGGCAATCATCCATAATAAAAGAGAATAACATAAGAAGGTTAGATTTAATATGACTATACTAATGATTTATATACTTGTGTTATTAAAATGGTAAATATAAATCCCAAAAGATGAGCAGAGAGTAAGGAGAATTTAAGTAACATTAATGAATATTTAGTTTATTGGGAAAATTATCTTGAAGAGATATAGAAAAATCATGATTATTATTTTGACATTTCTATCATTAGTATGGAATTTGAATTTTCTTCCATGATTAATTTTAAGAGTGATATGAGGGAGGAAATTTCTAGATAGAACTTCAGGGATAATTTGATTAACGAGGGGATAAAAATACCTCATTATTTAATAATCCTTATAAATCTAGGAAAATTAATAATCCCATTACATATTTAAGGAATATAATTGAATTCATTTCTAAGAGTGATGATATTTTTAAATACATTGTTAGTTTTTATAGACATTTTCATTATACACTCAATGGTCCATATTAGGATTATAATGGATGTCAACCCCAATATCCTTACTGATTCTAATAATAGTTTTCCTTATAAAATACCTAACTTGGATAAGTTAAATTATATTATTTTCTCTTCCAATCCCAATAGTTTCCCTGCCCCTGATGGGTTCACTATCTTTTTATTTCAATAATGTTGGGACATTGTGCATAAAGATATCTTGAATATGGCATCCATTTTCCTAAGGAATTGAATTCTTACCATAGGTATCAATTCATATTTGTTAGTTATATTTCATAAAGTTGTATCTTTTTATGATCCATATATGTTTGATATTATTGATCGAAATAATAGTGTTTATAAAATTATGAGTAAAATATTGGCTAATAGGCTCCCATTGGTCATTGGAAAGATTATCTCTACTAATCAATTTGTTTTTTTGTGGAAGGAATATATAATATTTCTTGGTAACTACCTTTAAATGTATTAATATTATTATAAAACCTTATAATATTTTTATCATTAATCTTAAGTTGGATGTCTCAACAGAATTTGATACTATTAACTAGGATTTCATGTTTGAGGACCTTAAAAAATAAACTTTTAATAAGCTCTTAATTGGATGGATAAAGGTGTGTATCAATTATATAAAAATATTTATACTTTTGAATGGTTCTCTAGAGGGGTAATTCTCTCGAAATTTTGATGTCAAAAAAGGGACCCATTATCTATTATCTTCAATATTGTTGAGGAGTATCTTAGTAAATCCATCCTAAATTTACTGGGAAAAAACTTATTATCCCTATTAATGTTGAGATGGGTATGAAATAACCTTCCCACTTAATTTATATAGATTATCTAATATTTTTATATCAAGGATCCCTGGGAAACATGAAATCCTTAAAGTATATTCTAGATCACTATGGGAAGGTCTTAGGGTAGTTTATCAATTGGTCTAAATCATTCATATTCTTTAAAAAATATTTTAATAGGAAAAGGAAGATTCATATCATTATATGCCTAAAAATCAAAGTGAAAACTCTTCCATTAAATTATTTATATTACCATTTGTTTTGAGGTAGACAATAAGTTTCATACTCTATTGGTACTGCTTACAAAATTAGACAGCATTTGAGTGTCTGGAAAGAAAATCCTTATTTCTTAAATGTAGGATTTTTCTTATTAAATCGATTTGAATTATCCAATTTGTATACTCTTTTATGGTATAAAAATTTCCACCAACTTAATCATGAAAATGAATCATTTTTTGGGGAACTACATATGGAGTGGGATGATTTTTGAATGTAAAACAACCATTATTCCCCTATGTACCTGTTTTAAGCCTATTAAGAATGTTGGAATGGGTTTAAAGAATGATGGAATGTTCAATGAATCCCTTTAAGCCTGGTTTATCTAGAGACTATTATCTAATAAGGTCATGGATAATTTTTTTAAAAATTTAAATTATTTAGAAGACTTGCATCTGGTAATATCCATTACACGAACTCTTTTATTTATTTGTTTAAAGAATGTTTACTCCTAAATTACGAATCATTCAAGATGTATTTCTTGACTGGATTATGTATTTATTTTATGTCATGATAATTGTATTGGTACCCATCCATTCAATTACATTTAAAGTTATATCCTATACACACATATTCAAATTAGGGAAAATAAAATATCTCTTCTAGGTGATATTCCAATTGTATACAAGGAGGTGATCGATTAGTATGATTTTTTCCCAATAGGGATATGATGTTTTTGGAGACCATGAAACATTGAAATATCACATAAAAACTATATTATCAATTATGTATGGGAGGTCATTTGAACATTCCAAATGGTTGTGTTAATTTAATAAACCCTAGATTTCTCCCTCCAAGTATGTCTTACTCTAGAGAGCTAGCTATAAAATTTTTCCTAGTGATCAATTTCTGATGAAGTTAACTTATCCTCTTTGTTTCATTTGAAATTTATATGAGCAATGTGAAGATAACCCTAAGCATGTTTTTATCCATTTCTATTTTACAAATCTCTTTTACCCATTGTGTTCAATGTTTTTTAATTCTGAGACTTTGGATCAGGTTATGTTTAAGGTGTTTTTACAAATTATTTCAATTTTAGAATCCCTAAGAAACTCAAAACAATTTTTTGGTTTCATTCTAGAATTATTTCATCATACATTTTGGAATATGGATTTGGAAAGGTTTTATAATTTTGAAATTCACATGTAGAAGGGAATGTTATGAATCATTTCATCTAGAAAGCCTTTAAAGAATATCATGGTCAGTTTGGCCAAGTACTCAATTTTGGATTTGTCTATTCATGATAGACCTGGAAATCTTGGAAACATTAGAACATACCTTTTTTATATCACTATTATATAGAAACCTCCATGTGAAGGTTGGATTAAAATAAACACAGATGAAGAATCTAAAGGAATCCCATGAGTAGCTGGATGAGGGAGAATCTTCATAGACTTCAAAGGGAGAGTTAAATCCCACTTATGTAAGGAATGTGGTCAAGAAGTTACTTATGTGGCTAGAATGGGAGGGTTCATAAAAGAAATAAAAATTTCAAGTTTCAAAGGGTGGAATAGGTAATTACTTGAAGTGTGATTCACCTACATTGTTTATTCCATCATGCTCAAATCTATTTCCTTGCCTTGGAGGTTGTATACTTCATGAGAGGTTTGCTTTGATTTTTGTAACCACATCAGCTTTATGGGTTCACACATTTATAAGGAAGGAAATAGGGTTGTTGACATCGAGGCCAATCTGGTTATGGGTGTGAGATGTACATTTTAGTCTAACACTATGTGCACATAGATTGAATATGCTTCATACTTTGACATTTGTAAAACTCCATCTTTTAATTTTTTATAATGTTTTATGAATCTTATATCTTTTACTAAATGCAGAGCCTTACTTTATTTTTATATATAATATAAATATTTATAATTATATATATTGTTCTCTTATTTTTTATAATTATACGTAACATTATTTGTATTATTATTATATCCAATTATATTAGTATTCATTATAATGTATTTTATATAAATATTATTACATATAATCTTCTTACTAAGTATTGTTATTAGAAGTCCCCTTGCTCGGCTGAGGTGGTAAGAGTGGGGAGAGGTTTGGGGCGTGGTCATACGGTCAAGTCCTCGGGTTAACAGGTTTATTAATTTTCTTCTTTTCTTTTGTGTCACCTTGAGGGTTATATAAAATTATTATTATTGTTATTATTATTATTAGTATGAAAATAAAAAAACAATGACCTAGTTAGAAGATTGCATCGATGACCTAGTCGGACAATGTCAGACAAGATGACACCTACCTTCTTCTCATCTTATTCATCCTTCTCAGGCTCGTTCATCTGAGTTTTTTTTCATAGAGCTAGGTCTAAGGGTTCTCAGATTCTCGGATAGTCTCCCATTGGTGGAGATCCCCCCTCTAAATTTCTCTCTCAATTCATAATATCTTGTCTTGGCACTAGTTTCCCGCATTTTCCCCATATGTCCTTTGTTCTGAGACTTAGAGCTCCATGTCAAGTCTGATTGGGGTTTTCATAATCATATTTCAATATTCATTCTCTATTTGAGGAGATTCTTTCTTCTTTTTCAATAGGAGGATGATTTCTTAGAGGCAAGGTTGATAATGTCTTGATTCTTTGGTTCTTTCAGTTTATTCTTTTTTAATGGTCGGTCAACCTCCACATGGGTTAAGATCCAACAATGACTGTATCATGGGTGTACTAGCTAGGTTTACTATTATCCGTTTTCAATTCATTAATTCAGAATATTATTCGAAATGATTGTCGTAGATTTTTGTGCTTGGATCTGCATTCAACCTCGTTACAACATCTTATCTTTTCTCGTATTTTCTAGGAAATTTATTAAACCAAAAATCTCCTAGAGTATATTTGGATCTATATATAAAAGGAATACTGCTTCAAGAAATAGGTGGTTAAACATATTATGTAAATAAAACGACAATGACCTAATCAGATGATGACATCGATGACCTGATCAGACAATGTCAGGCACAAAGGCCCCTCACTTATCCTCAGCTTATTCTTCATTATTAGGCTCATTAATTTGAGTTTTATTCCCTTGAGCTCGGCCTGAGGGTTCCTAGATTCTTGGATAGTCTGCCATTGGTGGAGATCTCCCCTCTCGAATTCTATCTCACTTCAGAATATCTTATCCCGGCCCTAGTTGGATGCTTTGGCCCTAGATGTCCTTTTTCCAATACATAGACCTCTATGTTAGGTCCAATTGGGGTGTTCATAGTCACATTTCAATAGAGCATCTCGATCTGAGGAGCTTATTTATTCTTTTTCAAGAGGAGGATGATTTCTTGCTGGCATGGTTGATAAGCTCTCGATTCTATAGTTCATTTTAGTTTCTTATTTTTTAACGTTCAATAAACCTCCACATGGGTTAAGATCCACCAATTACTACATTCTGGTTGTGCCTACTAGGTTTACCATTTTCCCTTTTCAATATGGTGATTCTAAAGATTATTGAAAATTATTGTGGTAGATTTTTTTGCTCAGATCTATGTTCAACCTCGTTATAGCATCCTATCTTTTATCATTTTTTCCAAGAAATTTATTTAACCAAAACTCTCCCTAAGTATATTTGGATCTGAATATTAGGGGAATACCGCTTTAAGGTTTTTTTAGCATGAACCCCTTTTTATGGAATATGATTTTGCAAAAGACATTATTCAGCCCATTATCACAGGCTTTCCTTCATGGAATCCTTGGTTTATGTAATGAAGGAGTTGTAAAAGGCTTAGATTTTCCCCTATGCTTTTGGGTCAACTGAAGGGTCGGCACCCTTAAGTTTAAATTCCATCCGAGATGTGTGGTAATGAGCTTGAGGGAATTAATTTTAGTTCTTTGGATTTTATCCCAGAGAAGAATTGTAGTGATCCCTAGGATGGTAACCATAGTTGAGTTGATTCTATTCCTTCCAGTGATATAGGGTCCATTATTATTGAGATGAGGGACTCTATTAGTGAAAAAGGAGATGTTACTCAGGGAGACCATAGGTATCCCAATGTTTTTAATGTCTTTTCAAGATATGTAGTAGATTCAGAAATCACCCAAGAACATTTTAAGGATAATAATGTCTAGGGGTGGCATATGGTTTCAGATAGGGTTCTTAAAGACAAGTAACAGACCGAACTAACTAATATGCAGGTAGTAGTTCCAAGATACTCCAACAAGCAGGGAAAAATGGACATCAAAAACTTATTCCCTAATATTCTGCCTGGCTTGGGTGGTCTCACAAGGGTTTAGTTATTGGATTGGTTTGGGCCCCTGGGGGAGATCACTATGGACTCAAATGAGAAGGTTGGTTGGAACACATTAGGTTCTATGAATAAAAAGAAAAAAATCCATGTGGATGAGGTAGGGCAGGTGTTGGTAAACCTAAAGGAGATCTTGCGCATAGAAGCTGATCTTACTGATGGTAGAGGAGAAGCCTTATTATCTCCATCTACATCAAATTTTAAATAGGGTGGGAAAGTGGAAGATGTATTTTGATCAGCAAGGAGAAAAGGGGGAAAATATGTCAGGTTTCTAGGGACTTTTCATTATATTCTAAGAAGAAGACTAAGCAACGAAAAGATTACTCCTATTTTCCCAAACCGGTGATGACTAGATTAGTGTGGAAAAGTGGTGCACATAATGATGCTTTGGAAAAGAGATTAGAAGTTACCTCAAATATAGAAAATGTTTCCTCCATAAAATTCAAAGACTCTACTAAAAACTCTAGTCCTTTGAAGGTGGGAGATTTCTTAGAAGGTCGGGAGAATGGGAGTTTTTCAAGTACTCTCGTTCTTAACGACAAGACGATAGCTAATTTTTGAAGGTTGGTAAATTTTAGAGAGGAAGAAATCAACAAGGCAAGAATCTGGGATGGTGATATGATTTCATAGGAGTGAGTTGAACTAGGATAAGGGACACATCCTGAGAATCTCATTGAAGAGCATTTGATGAGGCACATTTTGCAACATGATGTCAAATTCTTGGACTTTGGTCCTCTATTCTACATGGAAGCTTATTTGGAGTTGGTTAATTTTATTGTTGTTAAGTTTGAAGGATTCTTTTGATGAAACTTGGAAAATGATATCAGGGGTTTATTCTGGAAGTACTGTGCTGACCAAGCTGAGCAACCTATTTAGTGATAGTCTCTAAGAGGGTGATCTACAGTATTTTTCTTGCCATTTGGTTGTTGTCTTGTTCTCAAGCTCCTAGTGCAATTTTCACTAAACCCTTTCCACCCTCTACTTTCATCGGTGATGGCCCTCACCTAACTAGCTACCATTTAACCTCCTATCACTTGGATCCTAAAACCTCAACCTTCAAGAGGAACCAAACCTTGCTATATTATTCTTATACATATTAGAAAAATTGATGCCACCGACCTACCTCACTTCCATTTTTTAGGCACCCACCACTCTATTCTTGTGCACTATAGTCGCTAACCTCCTTGAATCAATGTAGTCCCAGGTTATTTTCACAACCCACCATCCATGCTCAGTATCAAAAAATAGTCCCCTACTCACACTAATAACTTTTCCAACCTACAAGGATCCCAAAAACTAGCCAATCTCCCATCCTTCCAGATCCCAACCCACCTATCTGCAAGCCAACATATATGTCATTTCCCATCTACTTAAAACAAAGATAAAAACCTGTTCCCAACTTGTATTTTCTCACCATCAAAAACCAAAAAAAATCGTACCCCAAATATGAAGTAGTAGTGTATATGTGTAGTGTTTTTCATCAATCATGCTTCATACATTTTGTGTTGGGTGGGTTTCCCAACTTAGGTGATGGTTCTTAGTAGGGTATGGAGTGCAAAGTGGTTCAATCCTTGATAAAATGAAAATTTTGGTATATTTTATATTTAATTAGTTAGTGTTATTTTTCTCAAAATATGTGACTACCCTGAGTTTAAATCATATTTTAATGTTCATCTATTGTAAGATAATAAAATGAATTTCTGCTGATTGTTTTAATTTAATGATAAAAACAACATTTTGATTTTAAAATTCAATCCAGAATATTTATGTGTTATTATATATTTAAATATTTTGAATTAAATTGATGAATTATATTTGATTGTGAATTTTTGGATGATTTTAAATATTCACTTAAATTCTTTACTTCCTAAAAGTATATTTTGTTTGATAATTATATATTTATAGGTTGGGTTGGATAATGATCTTATATGGTTGGATATGTAAAGTTGTTGATGATCCAAAAATGTTAATAATAAATAAATTTCATGTCTTAGTAATATTCAGGGTTATATTTATTGTCATGTTCACTATAATAATTTTAAGTAAATTTTCACTTGAAAAAGTAGTTTTATTTCAACTAAAATGTTTTCTATTTATTTTATGATTTTATTTAAAACATTGATTTATAAATTTTTGAAATTGAATTCGATAAAATTGAAGAAATTTTTTATATCATCATATCAAATATATATGAAGGTTAATTTTTTATATTTTTCTGAAAAGATTGATTTTTGGGTGAATAATGAAAATTTTCAATTTTTATAAAGATTGTCATTTATTTTCATGTTTTTAATCGATCTATTCTATTTTGGATTGGTTATAAAGTAAACTAATTCCACATTGATTAAAAATAATACAATTACTTCCATGATAATAAACATTATACTTTATTTTGACATAAATTCATTTTTAGTTTTAAAAACACATTTTTTTAAAAAAAAACTGTCTCTCATTACGTTTTGCGCACTTATATTAAAATTAATTTCTTCTATTTCTCTAAATAGAATATTTAAAAATGGATTTCATTTTCTTAATGATGAATCTAAAGTTTATAAATGAGTTTAATTTCAGTTTTTGGTCATAATGAAGAGTAATCATGGTAAAAAGCTGTCACTACAGTAAATGATAAAACATGGTAATTAAGGTTAAAACTAAGTGATAAGGTCACTCCCCTCACTTATAAAATGGAACACCATATTTTATATTATTCACATACTTTGAGATATTTAGATAAACCAAAACCTCCCATAATATCTTCCCAATATCCCTCCCCTATGTCCTAGAGGTCATAATTTCACTAAAAACCATCTTAAGAAGGCTTAAGACATGGGAGGTTTTCCAAAGAAGATGTATAATTATTTATTTAATGTTCCATGATTATTTATTCTTCTACATCATTAAAATATTTTTTATCATGATAAAATAATAACATCAGTATCTTTAATATAATTAAATATTATTATGAATATGGTATATTCTTTTTCATATCCTTTTCCATCATATGGGAAATGAAAACATTGATCGTGCAGACATATGGACTAGCACCTCTATGAAGCGATGAGTTTCATTTTTCATCACCACTTTAAAATAATATTTATTGTGACAAATTTAATGAATATATATGATATTAATAACATAATTATGATTCTGAAAAGATAATATATTACTTACCTTCTTACTCTTCTATTCGTTGGAAAATGGTGATGACACTTGTACATACGTGTGGACTTCTAGCTCCATGAAAAGACACAATTTTTTTATGTTCTTCATTCATATATTGTATTTAATGTATAAAAATTATAATTTTTTCATGATGAATTTATATATATAATGGGACAATGACCCTTTTAACCATGGTCAACCTACCAAAGTTATTTTATGATTATGAACAAAACGTCCTCAATACATCTGATGTGAACTTAACTAATTTAATAACTATATAAGGCATGGTAATAAATGAAATAAATAGGATAATAATAAGAAAATAAACTAGTAAGAGGTTCTTAAGAAAATATAAATTTAATATAAGTTTATTAAACATGAGTTAAATTACGTACATGGTGAGCCTGATTCGAGATAAAATATTTTTCTTTAAACCTAATTTTAATAGTTTAATGTTTTTTCTTTTCTTTTTCCTCTATATCAATGTTATTTAAAATATTTTAGGTATGTTAGTAATATATTGAAATACATGTTCAAATTCATTATAAACCATGTTTTACATTCTTTATAAAGATTTTTAAATATTATTTATAACGTTTTCTAAATGGGTTATTTTTTATATTTTTACAAAAGTGTAAAAGGAATATTTTTTTAAATGTAGAGAACATGAGTGGAATTTCTCATTATCACAACTGATATTATTTAAGAAGCTTAATATATATGTTTTGATTATTTTTCAAAAGAATATCTTATTTCTCATTCTTTTAGGAATTTCTGTTTAATGATTTTTCAATGAAACAAGATTTTTATCCTTATTTGTTGTGAAGGCTAAACGTAATTCTGTATATGTGTTAAAAATAATAATTTATGAAAATTTAGGATGTAAATAAAATATATTCTGTGTATTATGTATTTTATGATCCTTAGACATGGTTCATGATAATGGGTGAGCCCGTTATATCTCTTAAGTGCATTGGGTATTGATTTTGTTCTTCATGAAATATATATTGTAGTTAATTGAGTAGGTTATTCCATTTGTAAGAGTGATATAAATATGATGTCCCAAGGTACCTTCATGATTATTCTATCCTTGGAAATTATTTTTCATGGAATAATTTTTATTTTATAAGGCAATATAATATACTTCTGAATAAAGTAAAGTTAATGCCTAATTGAAGGGTGAAAAGTATGTTTTTCAAGAAAATGTTTTCACGAGTACCCATGTTTTACAGGAAACCCTCAGGATTTTCATATTTCCATTAATATTAATTATTAGATGTTTTATAAAATTACTTTTTCAATGAAGCTTATTTCATGTGTAAAAAAATTAATATTTTAGTTTAAAGTGTATTATATAAAATAAGGAAAATTTCTTATGGGATTTCATAATTTTCAAAATGGACTAATGGATTTATTTCTTTTTATATCCCTTTATGAGTTTTTTGTTATAATCCCAAGTTTTAAAATGATTTTACCAGGGCCTAATAATGAGTATTAACAATATCAAGGTCTAACATACCACTATAGAAAACCATATTTAAAGAAACAAACACATTTTTAATGAAATAAGAGTTTAAATTTATGAATCATGGTTTTTTTTGAAAAAATAGAAATTGGGTGGAATTTTCCAATTTGTATTATAAGAGTTTGATATGTATGATTTTTCTTAATTCTCTAAATCTCTAAAATAAAAAGATACTTGAAATGTAAGAAAGTGAAACCCATATTATAAACCTTGTAATTATGGGTTTTGTTAAGATGAAGTTGGGGTTATAGCATAGTGGAAAAATTAACCATGTAATCCTATATAAAAAATCATGGGTTTGAGCCTTAGAAGAAACTAATTTTGTTTGGAATGGAACTTTTTGTGGGATGGCCTATGCAGTGACCTAGGCATACAACATGAAGGACTTGGGGGGGTCGACGTAGGTAGGAGATGATGCAGATGTTCTCTTTGATGGATTCGATGGAGGGTTTCTGGTGTAGCGGTGTTTCCAAATGGTGGCCGAAGGCGTTGGTGGTGAATCATGGAAAGTCATCCATGATGACTCAGTAGAGTAATGGTATTATAGGAAGTAATGGTTTTGTAGCTCTAGCAGTGTCTTTGTGGCTTCGAGTAGGGTTTTCGGGCTCTTGGTGTTGGTGATGAATCGGTCTCGTGACGGCTCTGACAGGACACGGGGGCGGGTCGATGGACGAAGAAGAAAAGTAGGGGAAAATTTGAGTGGGAAACCCAAATGCATACCCAAATGTGGTTAGAGTAGGAAAAAGATACTAAAAACAGTTTAATTAGATTTGTATGAATGAAAGGGAATGGTTTTACCATTGTTTCTAGGCCTCATGTAGTCTTTTGTGTGGATTACTTATAGAGAAACATTTTAGGTTAGACACTTTAGAGCATTTAATTTAGAATTAGTTGGGTGGGAATTTCTATTGGGTATCTAGTCTTTGGGCCTTCAATGGATATGTATTGGGCCTAGTGACTTTGGGCCTATAGGACGTGTAAAATCTTACCCCTAAACCCATATAAAAATGGGACTATCTAAAATAATAATAATAATAAATGCCTTCGGGCATTCAGGTAGACATTATAGTTGGTATCAAAGACAGAGTTTTGATAACTTTAGTGGTTATGATATTATTAAGAAAAGGAATTTAGGGGTTTTTAAAATATGAATTATATTATCATGATATAGATTTAAGGGTTTCCATTTTTCTTCATCTAATATGTATCTGTTTTAGAATGGTTTTCCATAGAGTAAATGGGGTGAATTAAGTGGAAAGACATCAAGAGGATAATGTACTTCCTAATATGTAACCTAAATGGTTGGAATTGGAGTTTAATAGTTTGTGGTTATGATAACCCAGTTTATGTAGGCTATTAATGGTGGTACCCATTCCAAAGAGTGACTAAACTCTTCAAAGAGAAATATGTCTATAGTGAAGCATTTCATGAAACTACACCCTCCAACATTTGGTGGAACTCAGATCTAGTTATAGACGGAAGATGAATCAAATCTCTGGAAAAGATATTTTATGTTTGAGCTTATTCTAAACATCAAAAGGTAATTTATTCCATTTATCATTTTGAAGGTGATGTCCATAAATTATAGTCTTTGATTTAGAATACCAATGAAAAGGATGAGATTTATGTGATAAAGTGGATATTATTTAAAGATTTTTTCCTAGAGAAGTATTTTCTTAAGTGTTGGAACCTCCTTGTTTTAATTCTCAAAAATCATGTTTCCTATGTTTTTAATAAATTTTATTTGATATTATATCATTTTATAAATAAACTTGGATAAGTGTTGAAAAGTGTCATTATTAGATCAAATATTCCACCGCTAACTCGTGCCACCATCAGGCATGCCACCACAAGGATTAGCTACCTTCATATTAGCCATCTCTAGAGTGGGATACCACCGGAGCACGCTACCACCAAAGTATACTATTTCCAAGTTGAGATACATCTATATGTTCCACTATTAGGCGTGTCATGGCTAGGATTAGCAACTGCCAGATTTTTCTATTTCCAAAGATCTCTACTGCCATAGCGTGATACCTCCAGAGTTTACTACTTCCAGGGATAGCTACCACAAGATGTGCCACTGCTAGGCTTGTTCTACTACCAAATTACCTACCACCATGGGAGCCACTGATAAATTTCTACCATTTATCTTTGCTCCCATCAGAGTTGATCCAACGTTAGTTTTCTACCATCACTATTAAGATGGGTTTGAATTTAATGCTCCCAACAACAATATTATGGGAGTAAATGCAGAAGGATTATTTTATGATTATTCCTAACCTATTACACAAACACATTAAAGACAAAGTCAGAGTCAGTATGAGGATCCAAAATATTGTGATTATTATCCTTCAATGGGTGAATGAAATACTATTTAATGCAGAGGATGTCTCCCTTATGTTAGTTTAGTTAGAAGGTTTCCAATTATTTAATACTAAAATTGATCATCATGTGAGATATTACACACTAAAACATTCAATTGTGAAAGAGTTTAGTACAATAAAGATCAATATCTATTCCCACATATAAAAAATAGAACTTCATGACACTCTGTTTTACTACAATTTTTAGAGAAATAGTTCTTGCTCGTCACCAAGCCTACTTTGAGGAATCTTGAGCACCCAGAGCACTTCATACTGAGTAACACTACTTTATCAAGATGTTCTTAGCTCTATGTTATTTGATTTTACTTTCAAGTAGTGTGTTGTTTTTCTTTTTTTATTAACACATACTGACTCATGTGCTAGAAATTGACAATACTAGTTATTTTCATTTATTTACTTTTATCTGTATACCCACAATATTTGTGGGATAGGTCCTAATTTGGACTATATTTTTTTACTTTTCAAGTATTACTATGGAAGAGGCTTTGAGCTTGGATAATTGAGATTTTATTTGAATTATTAATTTCATTTTTGGAATGATAATTGGAACAATACTCCTCCTTTCAATTACATTCAGGTGGATATCATATAAACACATATTAAAATTAGGGAAAAGAATATATCTCATCTAGATGATATTCCTATTGTATATAAGGAGATGATCTATTAGTGTAATTTTTCCCAATAGGGATATGATGGTTTTGGATAACATAATGCATTGAACTCAAACTTGATAAATATATTATCAATTCCTTATGGGAGGCCCTCTGAACTTTCTAAATTGTTGTGTTAATTTAATAAACCCAATATTTCTCCCTCTAAGCATATATTACTCTAGAGAGATAGCTATAGAAAATTTCATATTGATCAATTTCTAATGAATTTAAATTATCATCTCTGTTCCATGTACAATTACTATTAGCTATGTGAAAATAACCCTAAGAAATTTTTTATCCATTTCTCTTTTACAAAGCTCTTTGGCCTATGTGTTCAATATTTTTTAATTCTGAGATTTTGGATGAGGTCTGTTTAAGGTGTTTTATCGCATTTTTGAAATTTCAGTATCCCTATGGAACTAAAAAACCTTTTTAAGATTTCTTTTGTAATATTATTTTATCTTACTTGATGGAATATGAATTTTAAAAGGTTTGATAATTAGGAAATTAACATGTAAAAGGAAATGTTACGAATCATTTCATATGTCAAGCCTTTAAATACTATCCAGGTTAGTTTGGACAAGAACTCAATTTGGGATTTGTCTATTCTTGATAGACCTGGAACTCTTGGAAACATTAGAACTTACCTTTTTTATATCTCTATTATATAGAAACATCCATGTGATGGTTGGATCAAAATAATCACAAATGAAGCATCTAAAGGAAGCCCAAGACCAGCAGGATGTGGGAGAATCTTCATGAACATCAAAGGGGGAGTTCAATCCTACTTCTATAAGGACAATGGTTGGGTAGTTACTTATGCAGCTAATATGGGAGGGGTTATACCAGAAATTATAATTTCAATGTCCGAAGGTAGGAACAAGCTATGAGTTAAAGTGGGCTTAACCAACATTGTTCATGCCATCAAGCTCAAATCTTCTCCCTTTCCTTGGATGTTGGCTAATGCTTCATATTTTTGAATGGATTTTTAAAACCATAGTATCTTTATGGGTTCTCACATTTATAGGGAAGGAAATAGCGTTGCTAAACCCTTGGCCAATCTGGTTATGGGTGTGAGATGCACTTTTTAGTCTAACACTATGTGCACTCAGATTGAAGATGATTCGTACTTTGAAATTTGTTAAACTCCCTATTTTCATTTTTTATAAAATTTTATGCATATTATATCTTTTACTAAAAGGAGATCCTTTCTTGATTATTATAAATAATGTAAATATTTATAATTATATCTAATTTTTTCTTATTATTAATAAATATATGTAACTTTATTATTATTATTATAATATCCAATTATTTTATAATTCATTAAAATGTATCATATATAAACATTATTACATATAATCTTTTTACTAAGTATTATTATTAGAAATTTAACAACCCAAAAAAATGAACTTCTTTTATTTATGGATTTATTTCCTCCTAATAACTTTTTATTATGTTTTATAATAGAAGCACAACGAATTACTTCAAACCCAAATTATAGTTTTGAAAAATGAAATAATTATTTTAACAAACTAAGGTATATAGAATAATTATTATTTTAATTAAATAGTATGATTAAAACTCCCCATTTTAAATTTAAATAATAAAATAATTTTACTTTTTTTTGTCAGAAATTTCACTAAACAATTCCACTATTCATTATCTATCCGCTATTATTTTTAATAACTAAGGATTTTTATATTTAGAAAAGTTAAATTTCTCATACTAAGAAAATTATTATGGTTAAATAAGCATCATTTTTGAATTCCAAATGTCAAAATTATCCTAGGCTAAATTTTTAGAATTTTTATAAGAAGTTTCAATTTGAAAAATAGTATTTTATGAATAGTGTTTTTTTAATGAATAGTTTTATTTTGTTGAATAGTAAGAAAATATTTTATTATTAAATAACTTTTTCTGTGAAATGATTTTCAAAAATCTGTCATTCATGGTTGTAATCAGCATGAAAAATGTAGTTTAATAAGATCAAAATAATTATTTGGTGAATTGTAACATACCCTTATGAATAGTAATGAATAGTAAATCGACCAAAAAAATATAAACTTCACCCATGAATGTATAACTTCATTTTAGACATCTTAAAAGTGAAAAGACGATCATAGTTTAAGTTTTGGTATTTTTATATTTCATAAATATTTTATTTAAAATTTTATAATTAATTTAACAATTTAATATGGAAATGTATTTTAATAAAATTTGACCATAAATTGTTACTTTATTTTCTTATGGTTATACAATAATTTTATGGGATCTTGATTACTTTATTATGGTGTTACAAAATGAGCTATAGTTTTAAAGTTGTATTTTTGGAATAAATAATGATTTTTTTAAAAAATTAAATTAAAAATATTTATAATATTATTTTCATAAAATGGAGGTCATTTTATAATTCAGAGCATCTATATAGGTTAGAGTGAATTTTTGGTATTTTTCTGAAATAGTTGATTTTTCAGTGAATAGTAAAAATACAGTTTTGAGTTTCGGGTGTTTAATGACATCATTGATGATGTAATTATGATGTAAATAATATAGTAGACTTAAAAATAGTAATATATATGATATAAGGTGTCCCAAGTGTCCAATACCATTGGAAAATACCATGTGAAAGCCCATGGTTTTGCAAATACCACCAATGAGGTGTCCCTTGGAAATTAATAATTTATTCCCTCACTTTTCCTATAAATACCAAGTCATTTCCTCATTATTTTCATTCCAAAATCCTTCTAATTGAATATATGATCTTTCTACCTCCCATGGAGTCCACCTAAGGTTCCCTCAAGCCTCCCAAGGTCCTGACCTTCAAGCTTTTGAAGTTACTTTTCATGGTAGGGGAACCTTTCACCCTCTTCTTTTGAGTCATTACTTCATTTATGTTATGTCTTCTAGTTTCCATTTTATTTTTTTGGGGGTTGATCTTCTATATACCTAATACATTCCATTTTATTTCCAAATTAAGGGAGACCCTTTCCACTCTCATCAATTTATTTTCTGAATTTTTAAGTGATGACGTTAGGGTGTAGAATTTTTTGTAAAAAAATCACATATTCTCTTTCCTCTCAAGTTTCCTTTTCATGTGGTATGCCATTAAAATATCCATACCATGTTCTTATATTCATGTTTTTCTGTATTTATACTATATTATAAGTTATTTATGAGTGTGTTACCCATGTAACCTCTATTTTTAATTTATTCTAAAACCATGTTATATAGCTGTTATGCTCCAGAATTTTCATCTCAAATCTCTCCCTTTTTCTCAAGAAACTCTCATGTATTATTTCTGAGAATACCCAAATATAATTTAATTTTCATGTTTATTCATCAATACATAAAATTGATCTATTTTATTCTGCAATTTACATACATATAACCCTCACTCCCTTTCCATGGGTTATAAATGACGTAACAATCATGTTTTTAAGAACTTTTAAAACGTCACGATTTTGAAATGAAACACATTTCTTTTATTCTCTATGGGTTATTTATGAAATGTTTTATTATGATATATGTGGCTCATATGAAATTAAATAAATATTAATGGTGCGACCTAATAGCACTCTAATGCATTGGGTAAAGAATTTAATCTCTAGAGGTGACAAGTTTCACGGTACCTTAGTGAATAACCTTGGTAATTTTTATGACACCTTGGGGATGAACCATGTTGATATGTTCATGAATGTCTAAATTAAATTTGGTAGCCACGTATTCAGGTTATGTTTCACGTTCTTTTCATTATGAAATACCTATACTTCCATTGATCATGTCTTTATGTTTTTATCAAGTTATTATTGATTTTAAAAGTAAACTGATTCCCTTGTTTTTCTTACTGGGCCTTCTGCTCACCCTTTCCATTGATGTATATCTCCAGGTTTTGAGATGCAGTGATTGTAATTAGGATGAACCTATGATGAATCCTTACAAGTGTATTAGAAGAATGTTTTATGTTGTTTTCATGTATTATATTCGTGATTTCCAAGACACTAGACTTCAATGATCCTCTGTATGTAAAATGTAATGAAAAGTTATGTAATAAAAAGGGAGGGATGCTATAGTTGGTATTAAAGGGTAGTTTAGTTATTTATGGAAATTAGGCTACGAAAAATTTACAATGAAACCTATAGAAAAGTTTAAATATAGGAAAACCTCGTGGTATTTATGTGCGTATTGAGTAAGTGGTTTATCAAGGAAATACATCCCTATCTGGATACGAGCAGGTAGAGGCAACTATGGCCCAGAGGTACCTAGGAGTGATAACTCTGACAAGGAGTTGCAGGCTTGACTCTGGGTATCCTGGTACATTATAACAGGCCTTGCTGCACTCTTGGTTATGATACTCCTGGGGGTTATGTTTGGTTAATCATTAGATTTTTATGAATCATTATTTAGGATTTATAGATAATGTAATTGTTGTTATAGAATAATATTTAATTAAAACATGAAATTACATTATAATGATAATTTCAATATAATTAATAATTTTCAAATAAGATAAAATTGTGAGGAAGTAATTTATTTAATGGGGGAAGAATATAACGACAAAAAAAATAAACTTCTTTTATTTATGGATCTCTATCGTCCTAATAACGTTTTATTACATTATATAATAGAAGCACAATGAATTACTTTATACCCAAATTGTAGTTTTCAAAAATGATATAATTATAAAAATTAAGGTATATGGAATAAAGATTATTTTAATTAAATAATATCATTAAAACACCCATTTTTTAAATTTAAATGATAAAATAATTTTATTTTTTTATGTCAGAAATTTCACTAAACAATTTCACTATTCATATTATATCAGCTATTATTTTTAATAACTAAGGATTTTTATATTTTGAAAAGTTAAATTTCACATATTGAGTCAATTATTGTGGTTAAATAAACAACAATTTTGAATTCCAAATTTCAAATTTAACCTAGGCTGATTTTTTAGAATTTTTCTAAGAAGTTTCAATTTGAGGAAGAGTATTTGATGAATAGTGTTTTTTTATGATTATTTTTATTTTGATTAATAGTGAGAAAATAATTTATTATTAAATAACTTTTTCTATGAAATGATTTTCAAAAATCTATCATACATGGTTGTAATCAGCATGAAAAATGTGGTTCAATAAGATCAAAATAATTTTTCTGTGAATAGTAACATACCCTTATGAATAGTAACGAATAGTAAATCGACCAAAAAAATAGACACTTCACTTGTGAACATATAAGTGCGTTTTAGACATATTAAAAGTGAAAAAATGATCATAGTTTAAGTTTTCGTATTTTTTGTATGTCATAAATATTTTATTTACAATTTTATAATTATTTTAATAATTTAAAATGGAAAATTATTTACATAAAATTCAACCATAAATTGTTACTTTATTTTATTATGGTTATACGATAATTTTATGGGACCTTGATTTCTTTCTTAAGGTTTTACAAAATGAGTTATAATTTTAAAGTTGTATTTTTGGAATAAATAATGATTTTATTTAAAATTTAAATTAAAAATATTTAGAAAATTATTTTCATAAAATGGATTTCATTTTTTATTTCAGAGCATTGATATTAGGTTAGAGTGAATTTTTGGGATTTTTCTGAAATAGTTTATTTTTTGGTGAATAGTAAAAATACAGTTTTTGAGTTTCAGGGGTTTAATGACATCATTGATGATGTAATCAAGATGTAAATAATCTGGACAACTTATGAATAGTAAGATATTTTATGAGGTGTTCCAAGTGGCCAATACCATGGGAAAGCCCATGGTTTTACAAATACCACCGATGAGGTGTCCCTTAGAAATTAATAATTTATTTCCTCACTTTTCCTATAAATACCAAGCCATTATATAATTCTTTTCATTAAAAATCCTACTTAAAAAAGATATGGTCTCTATACCTCCCAATAATTTCTCCCAAGTTTCCCTCAAGCCTCCCATGGTCACGACCTTCAATCTTTCGAAGTTACTGTTCAAGGTAAGGGAACCTTTCACCCTCTTCTTTTAAGTCATGACTTCCTTTATGTTATGTCTTCTAGTTTCCATTTTATTATGTGGGGGTTTGGTCTTATATATCCCTAATACTTTAAATTTGATTTCCAAATTAATGGAGACCCTTTCCACTCTCATCTATTTATTTTCTGAATTTTTAAGTGACGTCGTTAGACTGCAGAAATATTTGTAAAAGAAATCACATCTTCTATTTCCTCTCAATTTTCCATTTCATGTGGTATGTTATTAAAATATCCATTCCATGTTATTATCTCCATTTTATTTTTTCTTTATACCATATTATAAGTTATTTATGAGTGGGTTACCCTTGTACCATCTCTTTTTAATTTTTTCTAAAACCATGTTATATGGCCATTATACTGCAGAATTTGCGTCTCAAATCTCTCTATTTTTTCTCAAGAAATTATCATATATTATTTATTAGAATACCCAAATCTGTTTTAATTTCCATGGGTATTAATCAATACATAAAATTGATCTATTTTATTATGTAATTTACATACATATTACCCTCACTCCCTTTCCATGGGTTATAAATGACGTAGTGATCATGTTTTTAAGAACTTTTAAAACGTCATGATTTTGAAATGAAACTCATTTCTTTTATTCTCTATGGGTTATTTATGAAATGTTTGATTATGATCTATGTGGATCACATTAAAGGAATTTCATATTAAGATTGCGCCCTGATAGCGGTCTAATGCATTGGGTAAATAATTTAATCACTAGAGATGACAAGTTTCACGATACCTTGGTGAATAACCTTGGTAATTTTTATGACACCTTGGGGATGAACCTTGGTGATATGTTCATGAATGTATAAATTAAATGTTGTAGCCACATATTCATGTTATGGTTCATGTTATTTTCATTATGAAATTCCTCTACTTTAATTGCTCACGTCTTTATGTTTTTATCAAGTTCTTGTTGGTTTCACAAGTAAATTGATTCCCTTATTTTCCATACTGGGCCTTCTGCTCGCCATTTCCTTTGATGTATGTCTCTAGGTTATGAGATGCAGTAATTGTACTTAGGATGAACCTATGATGAATACTTACATGTGTATTAGAAGGATGTTTTATGTTTTTTTCATGTATTATGTTCCCGATTTCCAACACACTAGACTTTAAAGATCCTCTGTATGTAAAATGTTACAAAAGGTTGTGTAATAAAAAGGTCAGATGACATAAGAAACCCCCATGATCGACTGAGGTGGTAAGGGTAGGGAGGGGTTTGGGGAGTGGTCATGGGGTGAGGTCCTAGTGCAAATGGTTTTATCTGTTTTCTTCTTTCCATGTGTTTCCCTTGTTGTATATAATTTTTTTTATTATTATGGGAACATAGTATGAAAATAAAATGACAATGACCAAATTAGATGATGACATCGATGACCTTATCGAACAATGTCAGGCACAATGACCCGTCCCTTCTCCTCAGCTTCTTCTTCCTTTTCAGGTTCATTCATCTATGTTTTCTTCCATAGATCTCGTCCTGAGGGTTCCCCGATTCTTAGATAGTCTTTCATTAGTGGAGATCTCCCCTATCGAATTCCCCCTCACTTCAGTATAGCTTGGTTTGGTGATGTTTGCCCGCTTTTCCCTCATATGTCCTTTGTTATGAGACTTAGAGCTCTATGTTAGATCGAATTTCGGTTTACATAGTCACATTTCAAGTCCCCATACCAATAGGATTATCTATTTTATTCTTTGTGTGTGTGTTACCTTCATGGTTGTACCCATATTTTATTATTATTATGAGAACATAGTATGAAAATAAATTGAAAATGACCTAATCAGATGATGAAATCAATGACCTAATCAGACAATGTCGAGTGCGACGACCCCTCCCTTATCCTTAGCTTCTTCTTCCTTCTCAGGCTCATTCATCTGATTTTGTTTCCATAGATCTCAGCCCGAGGGTTCCCAGATTCTCAGACACTCTTCTATTGGTGGAGATCCCCCCTCTCTAATTATTTATCACTTCATAATATCTTGTCTTGGTGCTGGTTTTCCACATTGGCCCTATATGTCCTCTGTTCCAAGACTTAGAGCTCCATGTCAGGTCTCAATGGGGTTTTCATAGTCACATTTCAATCGTCCTTCTCGATTTGAGGAGCTTGTTTCTAATTTTCCAAGAGGAGGATGATTCCTTTTAGGCATTGTTGATAAGATCTCAATTCTTTAGTTCATTTTAGTTTCTTCTTTTCGGATGGTTGATTGACATCTACATGGGTCAAGATTAGAAGGAACCTCAAAGCTAGAAAAGGTTTTCTCCAGATAAGTAAAATTCTATACTAAAAACTCTATTCATTCGAAGGTGGGAGATTTCTTGGAAGGTGAGAAGGGGAGTTTTTCAAGTACTTTGGTACTTAACAACAAGATGATATCAACATATATAATGTTGTGAAATTCTAGAGAGGAGGAATTAAACAAGGAATGAATTTTGGATGGTGATATGACTATAGAGGAGTGAGACATACTAGGATAAGGGATACATCCTGATAATCTCATTGAAGAGCATATGATGCGGCACATTTGGCAACTTGATGTCATGTTCCGGGACTTTGTTCCTCTATTTGACATGGAATCTTATTTGGAGTTGGTTAATTTTATTGTTGTCATGTTTGAAATACTCCTTTGACGGCACTGGGAATATGATATCAGGGGTTTATTATGGAAGTGTTAGGATGACCTAGCTGAGTAGCCTATATAGTGATATTCTCGAAGAGTGGGTTCCATGGTATTTTTCTAGTCTTTTGTTGTTATCTTGTTCTCAATCTCAAGGGGGGGGGGGGGGGGGTTCTCACTAATCCCATAACAGTGGTATTGCCACCCTCTACTTTAATCGGTTGTGGCCCTCACCTAACCAGCTACCATTTCCCCCCTTATGACATGGATTCCAATACCTTAACCTTTAAGAGTAACCAACCCTTTCTATATCCTTCTTACACACATTAGAACACTTGAATCCATCGACCTACCTCACTTCCATTTTCCAGGAACCCACCACTCTAGTCTCATGCCCTATAATCTCTAACCTACCTGCATAAATGTAGTTGTAGGTCGTCGTCGCAAACCAACTTCCATGCACAATATCAAAAACTAGTACCCTCCTCAAACTGATCACTTTTCTAACCTATGAGGAGCCCAAAACTAGCCAATATCATGTCCTTCTACTTCCCAACCCACCTATCTACAGGCCATCATCTATGTAATTTCCCATCTACTTAAAACCAATATAAAAACTTCTTCCCTACTTGTATTTTCTCACTGTCAATAACCACAACATGACATACCACAAATAGGAGGTAGTAGTACATATTTGTAGTGTCATTCATCAATCATGGTTCATGCATTTTGTGCAGGGTGGGTTGTTCAACTTCAGTGATGGTTGTTCGTGGGGTATAGAGTGCATTGTGGTTAAATCCTTGATAAAATTAGAATTTCTTGTATATTTTATCGTTAAATTTTTATTGTAATTTTTCTCAAAATATGCGAGTACCCTGAGTTTAAATCATATTTTAATGTTCATTTATATTTAGATAATAAAATGAATTTATGCAAATTATTTCATTTAATGATTAAAATAACCTTTTGATTTTAATATTCAATCAAAAATATATATGTGTTATTATATATTTAAATATTTTTATTTATATTTTATTGGGAATTTTTGGATGATTTTAAATATTCACTTGAATTCCATTTTTTCTTAAAGTTTATTTTTTTTTTGATAATTATATATTTATAGGTTGGGTTGGATAATGGTCATGTTGGTTTAGATATGTGATGTTTTTGATGATCCAAAAATGTTAATAATAAATTAATTTCATGTCTTAGTAATATTCATGATTTGATTTTATAGTCATCTTCACTATAGTAATTTTAAGTAATTGTTTAATTGAAAAATGAGTATTTTTATTTCAACTAAAGTTTTTTCCATTTATTTTATTATTTTATTTAAAATTTTGATTTTTAAATTTTAGAAATTATTTTCAAAAGGATGAAAAGGATTAAGAGGATGATGCATAAGTCATGTGCGGTAATTTTTACTTGAGTAAAGTTATTTGTAAAAGGTTGAAAATTAATTGGAATCCATGGTTGAGAAAGTGTGTTGGAGAAACTAAAAAACTCTATGAAGATTTTAATCCTATATACCATCCTTATAGACCCAAGAACATAGTGGATCCTAGGTTAGAGCCAAAATAGATTGTTAAATATTCATATGAGGAGGAAGTTTTTGAAAAGGAATTGGATGTTGAAGTATATGAGATGAACACCTCAGTTGAAGAGGGTAGTGATCTAAATATTCTATATATCCCTTCCATGTCTTTTGGACCTCATATTACTCCCATGTCTCTCCCTTCCAGATATAAGTTGTTGAGTGAAAGAGAGGATGATGATGAAGAGACATAGGTTTTTGGAGATGATCAAATATGGAGTTCTTATTATAAATACTCTAAGAAACATTTTGAGTTTTTGTATGGTGATAATGGTAGTGGATATAATGGATATTATGACGACGATGATAGTGGTGACTGACCTGATCATGATGATGTTGATGAAGTTGAGAGGACTTAGTTACATCATTCATCCCCTACTAGTTAAGTTTCCTCAATTAGTCCTCTTGAGAGACCTAGTTTAGCTCGATCTTCAGGTGAGGAGAGACCTAATTTAGTTCATCCAGATAGAGATGCTACCTATGCTAGATGTGAGTCTAGAGTAGCTGCTGAGGGGGAGGAATCTCCAAGTTCTTTTAGTCATGTTGTTGAACATATAGATCCTATTTTGATAATTATTATTAGAGTGGAAATAGCTTCATTTATGAGGGGTAATGGTTCCTTGTTTTTTTCCATCTCATTTTAGAGTATTAAGATTCTAATGATGTTGAAGAAGATGTTGGAGAGAATAGATATGCTCATGGTGGTTCTGATTTATCTGAGGATAAGGTATCATCTAAGGGGTAGCCTTAATTTGGTTCCAAATTTCATGGACTATCATACCCATAATAAGATGGTGATAGTGTTTGTGATGACCAAAATAGTACACTAGATCATGGTGGACCTTTAATCTTAGTTGGAGTTAGGATATATCCTAAGGGGTCCTTATGTGAGCAGATAAATCAAGAAGATGAGCTTCAAGATATTCCCTTAGATGTACCTTCCAAATCAGAGCCTGTAGAGGTTATCCTACCTTGTTATGAGAGATTTTCTACTGGTGTTACATAAAATAATATTTCTAGAGATTATTTAGAGAATTTTAGAAATATAATCCTTGATAAATTTAGTGGAATTTTGAGGTCTTATGCACCTCCCATCACATAACTTTGTGAAGCTGATGCTAGACATCTGTTTGAGATGGTTATTTTCTACATTCAACCTAAGATGAATTTCCATATTCATGAATTATGGATTGAAAATATGATATTGGATAGTGAGATGGAGTCTATGATATATATGATGGAGAAGATGAGAACTTCATTTACAGCTAGTTAGGATTCCTTTTTGAGGAGACTGAAGAGTTTTTCTATTATTGTTTCCACATAAAGTGATCCACTTTCCTCATCTTTAGTTTATGACCACTTGACTAGATCTATAGTTTGAGAGGAGATCCATTCTATTTTGGGTGGTGTTCATTATTCTCATTAAAAGGATTTATGGAAAATTTGTCAGCATGGTGATCATATATACAAACTGGTAAGAGAATTTTTAAATAAAGACTGAAGTGATCAGGAATCTATGACTAAGTCCATTAAATATTGTCTTTCTTGGGTGTATACCAAACATGAGTTGAATTATAACGTCAATTTTTTGGCTGAAAACCTAAGTATTCCACATGTTATAAATGATTTTACGGATCAGGTTGACCGGTTAAAAGTGATGACTCATCTTCTCAATCTTTTCATGGGAGAAAAGAATGGTTTCTTTAGTGCTATAGAGAGAGGGGGAAACACTATTTTATATTTTTTAAACCTTATGAATCCCTTAAAATATGTATTTTTCACTTTCATGGTAGCTCCTTAGGTGATTCCAATGATATACCTAATCTATTCTCCTTTCTTAGGCCCTTTACCTCTTCATTTCTATCATTTTGGTATGTCTCTGGTTGAAGCTATCAAGAATCTCATACCTATTGTCCTTAATAAAATTTCTCTCTTATAATTCATATCTTTTCCTCTATTGGTTCTTGTCTTAGATTTTTTATAATCCCAAAAGGGGGATATCCATTATGAAATTTAATTTTGATGCCAACAGTTTTTGGATGGATTTTTTTTTGTTTTCCTTTGATACCCAACCTTATCCTTTGTTTTGTTACCTTTGAACCTAACTTTATCTTTGATTACAATATTATTTGTTTCAATTTTAGTCTTTATACTACACTTCTATTTTGATGCCATAATTTTTTGGATGTTATCTTTTTATACAATACTTATTTTTATGCAATTTAAAGAATTTTTGTTTTATGATTTGATACCATAACTTGATACCGAATCTCACATTTGTAACTTCAAATGTTTATGGTCATCAAAAAGGGGAAGATTATTTGAACCTTCTTGTTTTAATACTCAAATATAATGCTTCTTATGTTTCTTATAAATTTTATATTTTATGATAGTATATAATTTTATAAATAACTTTGGATAAGTGTTGAAAAGTTCCACCTTAGTTCAAATATGCCACTACCAACTCATGCCATCATTAGGTGTGATACCGCAAGGATTAGTGACCATCAAATTAGCTACCATTAGATTCTTATACAGAGCATGATACTACTAGAGTTTTCTACCAGTAGGGTTATCTACCCCCAATCATACCACCTCTAGGATTGTGCTACCTCCAGATTACCTACCATATGGGGTGCCACTTTCAACTTGCTACTGTTTATCTTTGTTGTTGTAAATGTTGATGCACTATCTATTTTTCCAACATCAATGTTCAGATGAGTCTGAATTAAATTCTCTTAATGGATATAATATGGGAGTCAATAAAGAATGATTATTTTATTATTATTCCTAACCTATTTCACATACGCATTAAAAAAAGTTAGAGTCAATATGCGGATCTAAATGATTTGATGATTGTCCATCAATGGGTGCATGCAGTGATATTTAATTCATAGGTTGTCTCCCTCATAGGAGTGTAGTTAGAAGGTTTTCAATTGTTGAATACTAAAAGTGATCATCACATGAGATCTTACATGTTGATACATTATATTGTGAAAGAGTGGAGTACACTAAAGATCCAGATCCTTTCCCACATATAGAAAATAGAACTTCATGATAGTCTGTTTTACTGAAACATCATTGAAATTGTTCGAACTCCTCAGCAAGACAACTTTGAGGACTATTGATCACTTGGAGCACTTCAAACCAATCAACACTAATTTATAAATATCTTCTTATGTCTCTTTGTTTTTTTCTTCTAATTTTGATTAGTGTGTTATTTTATCTTTTTATTAACATACATTGACTCATGTACTATAACTAGATAATATTGGATATTTTATTTTATTTCCTTTTATCTGTATACCCATAGTATTTTTGGAAGAGATCTGTATGTGGCTTGTGTTGTTTTACTTCCCACATATAATTGTGGAAGAGGCTATGAGCCTGTACATCTCATTTGTTGTGTGTATACTCGATCCAAGTTGTGGATCAGATTATTGTTATATAATCTAATTGGAAATGGTTGATTCCCAAGTGGAGGGGATTAGGTATTTTCATGATAATGAACCCTTTGTTTATTATGCTACATGATTTAGTTTTGTTTTTTTTATTTCAAATCATTAAATTATCTTTAGTTATTATCTATAAAAAAACTAGTACTTTGATAGTTAGTCTCAACTAGTGTTTTTATAAGTATTTTTTTGAGTAAATTGATTTCAACAGTTAAAGTTATTTTTCATGTATTATTTTAAATGAGCCTTAATCACGATTTAAGAAATATTTTAAAAGATCAAACTTATATTAAACTAATATTTTAATCAACTGGGTGTTTTTAATTAAAGTGGGGAATTTTAATTTATCGTGTTTTTAACAAAATTTTATTGGGAAATCAATTCATCCCACTCTTGAGTTACGCACTCTGACCAACATGAATGTTATTTGAATTAGAATGGAAAGGAAATTTTTTGAAGTAATGAAAAAGGAGGAGGACCCAGTTTCCACCTATGAAGATAATTTTACTATATTTTCTAGGTATACACCTAATTTCATTTTGGATCATGATAGTAAAATTGATAGGTTTTGCGCCAGATTGAAACAAAGCTTTCTTTGAGATTTGTCCTCTCATGAATTTAAAATCAATGAGAAATTTAAATTGAGTGATGAGAAGTTCTAGATAGAGTTTTTGTTACTTTTACAACATAAAAGATAAGAATAGGTCTCAGTGGAACGTAATTGGAAAGTATCCATTTAAGAATTATGAAAGTAAGAGGTCTAAATTTATCTCTTGTTATAAGTGTGGCAAGAAGAATCTTGGGCAGTGTCTTATGAAATATAGAAATTTTTATTGATGTGGTGTGTTGGGACATTTGTATCAGGATTACATAAAAAATAAGCATGGTAATGTTCTGAAAAAATATGATTAGAAGGTAGTGATATTTTTAAATTCAATGAGATAGGCCATTATGATAATGTGTGTCCAAAGAAAAGCATGAATGATGGGAATCATCAAGACCATAATCACAAGGTCCTTAGAAATTCATTCATTAATACCTCATAAAATTCCTGACCATTAAATGAAGTGTTGATATGCTCATTACATGTTTACTCTAATTGTACCAAAGTCTTGTTTGATTTGGGTTCAACACATTATTTTATTTCAAGGGAATTTTCTGGTAAAATGGAAATATTACCGCAATAAATAGATAAGAAAATTTAAGTAAAAACTTCTAGTGGAAGTATTAAGGAAAAAATGATTTATAGTAATCTTCCTATGATTATATTTGGAATGATTTTTATTGAAAATCTTATTGTATTTCCCATAGTTCTGTTTTATGTTATTCTAGGTACGGACTGACTTTCAATCTATCACGCATTGATAGATTGAAATGTTAAGGAAGTTATACTCAATTTTTAAACTGATTTTGAATTTATATAAAAGAATGAGTTTATACCTATGATAATATATCAAGAAGTTGAGAAATGTATTAAATAAGGCAGAAAAAGTTATCTTCCTCATATTATCAAAAGAGGAATGTTATTCAAATTAGTGATGTGCCAACAATTTCAATACAAGAATATATTTCATGATGATTTTCATAATATTATTCTTGAATTTGATCTTGGATTTAATGTTGACTTTGTAATTAATGCTAAGACAATTTAAAAACCACCTTATAAAATGGATCTATTATATTCATTGCAATTGAAAAATAAGTTATAAGAGTTTATTGAAAATAATTTTATTCATCTTAGATCTTCACCTTGAGGTGCTCTTATTTTTTTAAAATAATAATGGTAAAATGATTCTTTGAATATATTATAGACCACTCAATAACATTATTGTCAAGAACAAGTATATATTAACTCATATAAATGACTTGTTTGATCATCTTCCGGGAGCATAATATTTTTTAAATATTGATCTTAGGATCAGGTATCATCAGCTAAAAGTGAATGCGGAAGACATTCTGAAGATGTTTTTTCATAAAATGTATGGGATTTACAAGTTTTTTGTTATTCACTTTAGGTTTACAAGTGAAATTACCATATTCATGGATTTTATAAATTAAGTTTTCTGTGAGTATTTTGATAAATTTATGGTATTGTTTATTTATGATATTATGGTTTATTATAAAAGTTTTGTGGATCATGAAAGACATTTAATTACTATTATAAAAACTTTAAAAGAAATTAATTAGTATATAAAATTTAGAAAATATGAATTTTTATTAAAACAAATTTATTTCCTTGGTCATGTTATTTCTAAAAATGGAATAATTGTTGATATTACTAAAACTAAGGTGGTGGAAGAGTGTCTAGAACCTAAAAATGTCACTAAGATTTGATGTTTTCTTTGATTAGTGGGTTAATACTAATGGTCAATTAAAACAATAGCTAGATTATCGATCCCACTATGTAATTTAACTTTAAAAGGAGTTAAATTCATTTGGATAAAGGAATTTGATGAAGATTTTAAATAATTAGAAAGAATGTTGGTTAATTCTCGAGTGTTATCCTTTCCTTCTAGAAATGGTGAGTTTGTTATTTATAGTGATTCTTCTTTTAAGGGAGTTAGTTGTGTATTGATACAAGAAAATTGATTAATTGAATATGCATTACACTAATTGAAAATACATGAATATAATTACCCTACACATGATCTTGAACTAGATGTAGTAATTTTTTCTTTAAAAATATAGTGACATATTTTACAAGGGTTAAAATGTGAAATATTTATTGACTATAAAATCTTAAAGTATATATTCACTCAAAAAGTGTTAAACCTAAGGAATTGAAGATGGTTGGAACTAATAAAGGATTATTATTTCACAATTCACTATCATCTAGGTAAAGAAAACGAGGTAGGTGATACCTTGAGCTGAAAATATAATGTATCATTAGATATTCTTTGTTTAAAATAAAATCATTTGGTTAATTATTAAATGAGAGTTTTCCAAGAAATTATACATGGATGAACTTTTGGGATTTTGGTTTATGTATCAGTGTAGTCGTCCTTGGCATACAAAATTCAGCATGCTCAGAAGGAAGATTAAATTTTACAAGGATAAGTAGAGTTGGTTAAGAAGGGTAAGTTTCTTGAATCTAACATTGAAAGAAGGTGTTATGAGTTTTGGGAAGAGGTTTTGTATTCCATGTGATCCCCAATTGAATAAGTAATTGTTGAGTGAAGCTCATAGATCTTTGTCTTTAGTCCATCCTGAAATAATATTAGGTCATATGAAAGTAGACAGAACATTTATTCATATAATAAGAGGAAATGACTTTTATTTGAGTTAGATGATCGTGTCTTTCTTAAAATATTTCCCTAGAATTGTTTTATACAATTTAGTAAAAAGGGAATGTAAATCCCATGATTTATTAGTTTTTATGAAATTATAGAAATGGTGGGTTTATTTGATTACCAGTATCTTTTCCTCCATTTTTATCTCAGGTACATGATGTGTTACATATTTTGTTTTTAAGGAAATATGTGCCTAATGCATCTCATTTTTCAGCCCTGAGGTAGTACAGTTGGAATATAATATTTATCATAAGTAAAATATAGTTCATATTCTATATTACAAATATTATGTGTTATAAAATATATTAACTCACCTGGTTAATGTTTTTTTGAATAACCATATTATTTAAGAAGCAACATGGGAACCTAAGAAGGCTACAAGGGAAACTAATACCTACTGGTTTAAATAATGAATAAAATTGTGAGGATAAAATTTATTTAAGAGGGGAAGAATATGAAAACAAAATAAATATTAATAATAAATCAATTTCATGTATTATAAATATTCATTATTAGATTTTATGTAGTCATATTTACTATAATAAATTTAATTGACTTTTTAATCAAAAAATAAATTATTTTATTTTATTTAAAGTGTTTTCTATGTACTATAAGTATTTATTTAAAAGATAAATTTATAAATTTAATAAATTTAATTGGATAGAATGGAATTAATTTTTTTATATTATCATATCAAATATATATTAGGGAGATTTTTTGATAAATTTTTGAAGTGATTGATTTTTTTTTGAATAGTGAAAAATAACAATATTTCTAAGAGCTATCATTTATTTTAAAGTATTTAAACAGAAAACTTATTTTTTGGATTAGTTTTAAATTAATATTAGTAACCTTATTATTTAAAATAATCTAATTAATTCTATAATAATCGACATTATTATTGAATCAGGTATAACATCATTTTAAGCTTAAAGATTCATTTAAAAACTATTTTCCATTGCGTTTTTCAAGCTTATATTAAAATTAATTTATGATAATTATGAAAATTAATTATTGAAAAACTGATTAAATATTTTTAATCGGTTGGGTAACATTTATTAATTATCTCAATTTCATTTGTGGTAAATAATGAATAACCATGGTAAAAAGTTGACATCATAGTAAAGGGTAAAATGGGTTAATTACAGTTAAAACTAAGTGATAAGGTCATAAGATATCATATTAAATCTTACTAGGTGATATTATTTCAAACAATATAATCTTATATTTGAAATTTTATACTTTTAGGCACAATTTCCCATTAATAAGACTTTATATTATTTAAAACTTTAAAAATTACAAGAGTACCACTCCCCTCACTTATAATACTGCACCCCTCTCCTATCTTTTATATACATTGAGCCATTTATATTAACAAATACCTACCCAAATACCTCTCAAACACCCTTATACATATCTTATAGGTCTTGGCTTTACCAAAAGTTCAACCTAATAAGTCTTAAGGTGTAATCCAAGGGAGGTTTTCTAAAGAGGCATGATTCTTTTCCGAGAGCTTCATGTTTATTTATTCTTCCACATCTTTGAAATATTATATAACCATGATGAAATAATAACATCAATATATTATATATACTAAAATGTTATTATTATTTTGTTTCAACCCCTTTTCATCTCCTTTTCTATCCCACGGGAAATGAAAACATCGCTCATGTGTACGTGTGGACTACCACCTCAATGAAGTGATGTGTTTCATTTTTCATCACCACTTCATAAGGATTATTATTATAATATATTTAATAAATATATATGATATTAATTAATTAATTAATTATTATTACTTAAAGATAATGCATTACTTACCCTCTTACCATTCCAATCATTAGAAAATGATAGCATTACTCATGTGTATGTGTGTGCTACCACCTCCAAGAAGCTATATGATTCGTTTTCTATCTATGCATTTCAAGTTTGGTTATAAAATTTTAATTTATATATAAAAATTATAATTATTTCATTATTAATATACTATATATGACGAAACAATGGATTTTTTTACCTTGGTAAACCTATCGAAGTTGTTATGAGATTATGAACAGAATGTCTGCAAAATGACCAACATGAACTTAACTGATTTAATTGATATATTAAGAATGTTAATAAATGAAATATAATGGATAATAATAAGAGACTAAAAATATAAAATTTTATGATGTAAGTAAATAATTAATATAATTTTATTTTATATGAGTTAAATCACGTACGTGGCAAGTCAGACTCGAGGTAAGGGAATTTTATTTTAAACCTTATTTTATATTTTTTATTGTTTTTTCTTCTCCCATTATTCTATATCTATGTTATTTAAAATATTTTCAGTATTTTATTAATATATTTAAATTTATTTTAAAATTAATTTTAAACCATGATTTAATTTATTTATAATTTTTTAAAAATAATACTTTTAAATGTTTTCCAAATATGTTATTTTTTACATTTTTACAAAAGTGTGAAATAAATATTTTTAACATAAATTGAATGAGAATAATTTACCATCATAATATATGTTATTATTTAAAAAGATAAATCTAAATAGTTTCATTTTTTCCAAAATAATATTATATTTTCTATTCTTCTTTGATTTTTTAGAGAATTTTCAAATAAAAAGTAATTTTATCCTTATTTTTACTTGATGCACAAAAGTTCCACATACATTGAAAATATGATATTATTTTTTAAAAAATTAAAAATTATAGAGGAATTTTTTAAATAATAATATTCATTATGGTGGGAAATTCCACTCATGTAGTATAAGTTAAAAAAGGATTCCTTTCACACTTTTGTAAAAATGACAAAAATAACACATTTGGAAAACGATTAGAAGTCATCTTTTAAAACCTTCATAAAGAACTTCAATCATGGGATAAATTGGATTTGAATATATTTTTAAATATATTAATTACATACCTAAAATATTTTAATGAACAAGTATATAGAGGGGAAAAAATAATGAAAAAAACATTAGAACTTTCAAAATAAGGTTTTAAAGAAAATATCTTACCTTGAGCCTGGCTCGCAAATAACACACTTTAAATCATGTATAATAAAATTATATTAATTTTTGACTTACTTAAGAACCTTTTTCAAGTACGTTAACTTAATATTATCACTTTTATTTTACTTCATACAATGACTTATATAGTTATTAAATCAATTAAGTTCATGTCGGACGTTTTGATAAAGTTCAACTCATAATCTCAAAACAAATTTGGAAGGTTAACTATGGTCAAAGGGGACATTATCTCATCATTTAAAGAATAATAATTAGGAAATAATTATAATTTTTAAATATTAAATACAAATTTATAACTATATATAAAAGGTGGATATAAAAACAAATCACGCCACTTTGTGGAAGTGGTATCCCATTCTATAATGGAGGGGGGAATACTTTATCATATTATTCATTAACATAATGTAAGTCGTGACACCCCAAGAATATCCTATTTCACTAAGAGAATACTACATCATATTTTTCATTAACACATCATTGTACACGACTCATGAAATGAATTAATAATAATTTGAATTCATGGGATCATTACACACATACACATATTGTAATATCCAATGACATATATAAATGTTTATTTACTATTATTGGGTCATGTTATTATATCTTCTACACTAAAGATTACCAAGGGAGAACACCATGAGAAAGTGTCTCAAAATCTTACAAGTCTCCACCCCTAATAGACTTTATCATTTCTGTCCCATCTAATGATATCATCCAGCTATAGAATTTATATTAAATAACACTATCATGGAACTTCTATGTCCTCATCAAAGAAAGGAACTACTGCAACCTTTCAGTGAGACATGTACACTTATGACATTATAATATACTATTTCATGTATAAGATCAATCATATTATGATAAAAAAAATTATATTCATATTTATAAAAATGAATACAGGTAATCATAAAGTATGTAGAAGTTTCTCCTAGGTTACAAACTCCGACCGAATCTGACTTTCACTAGAGGAAAAAGGTATTTGATTTTAGTCTTCTCATTCTCACATGATATTCATGTTTTTATAAGATAAATACTTAGTTAATATGTCTTAAAAATTTCCATTTATAGAAACTTTTCTCATAATAACATAACCACTTTGAGAAAAATTCTTCAAAAGGTGATATTTGCAGAGCATGTTATTCATCTGTTGATGCAACCATGGATCCTTTTTGAGAGCCGCCACTATAGTATTATCACAATAAAATGTGATAGGATCTAAACTTATAAGAACCACATCAAGTTCTTTTATAATATTTTTAATCAAAAATTATTTATTAGAATGCATTAGAAGCCACATTACACTTGGAATCTATAGTAGAATCAGTGATATCTTTTTTATTTGAACTCTTCCAACTCACAGATCCTCCATTGAGACCAAATAAATATCATAACTCTGACTTTAGATCTTTTTAATCAATTTGGAAACTAGTATCAGTGTATCCTTTAAGGAATTTTTCATCATCTCTTCCATATAATCTGAAGCCCAAAGGCCATATTTGTTTTTATTTATTAAGATAATACTTTTTTTAACTGGGTTAAGGGGGAACCTTATAAGGCCTATAGGACCAGAGGTACTAGGCCTAATACATGACCTTAAAGACCCAAATATCAGACACACAACACAAAAATCCCTCCAAATATGACACTTCAATGATCATAATCTCCCTACCAATAAGTCTTGATAAGTAATTAGTGACCCATTCATAATTTCAGGTTTCTTGGTAACAATTTCCAAATACATACCCTCTCATTATTCTAATCTGAATAGCTATACTAGTGGTTTTTTACCACTCTAAACCTCTTATGGGGCTTACAACTTGGGATTGAACTAAATTATTAACATTCATTTTGTTTAATTTTCTTCATGTGGAGAGAACTGGTGCATTTATGTTCACTATGAACCTGCATGCTATCGAGCCCTTACCTTTACTCCACTGATGCCAAATACTCACCACCACTGATCCTAACTTCCACCCCTCCACTGAACCTACACCGACACCAACACTACACTTATCATCGATGACATCAATCACTGCAATCAAGGGATCCTATATCATGGACCATAATCTCCTCCATTATTCCTGACACTAATGACCCTCATGTCGCTACTCCTGATGCTATCTTCTGACCCCGCAAAGACCACCCACATCTCTCGCCTCCACCAAATTCTAATTTTTTCTAACACCGAAAATATTAGGGGTTTTCTAGGATTTTATTACGAGATTTGATGCAGGATTACAAGGTTCCTTTTCCACATGGACAAACCCCAATTTAGTCTCTTCCATATACTAGGAACATATCCTTTGTATGCCTTTGATACTTAAGTATAACCTTGAAAATAAATCAATATTTTTCACTTAGAACATCTTGATATCTATATACCATTTTTAATGCATAGTCAACATCAGGCATATTACATAACATGTAATACATGATAGATCTTGTCGTAGATGTGTATGGGTTATTACTCATTCTCCCTCTCCCTCTCTCCCTCCTATCGTGTCTAAGGGAACATTTTTTTGGAGATATGTATACCATGTTACACTATAATCAATAAACTCTTAGATTTCCACATACTGAATATATTTGGTATCTAGTCAATGTATGTAATTTGAATTAGTCTAAGAATCCCTTTGGATATATCATTAATGATCTTGATTCCAAGGATATATGCTGTTTGAACAAAGTCCTTCATAGAGAATCAACTGCTTAACTAGTCCTTAATTAAATGTAATAATGGTATGTAATTTCTTATAAGTAATATTTCATCAATATATACTACTTATAATATGACAAAAATCCCACTAAACCGCTTATAAACACATGGATCACATTTTTTTATGAAACCAAAGTATTTTATGTCTTTATAGAACTGGAAGTTACATGACCTAGATAACTGTTTTGACACATCAACTGATCTCTGCAACTTTTATATCTTATTGGAATCTCCTAGATTCAGAATCTATTTATTTTTGTATCATGATGACATTTTCTGGAGGGTTTCCATTAAGGAAATCTATTTTACATCCATCTGACAAATCTAATAGTCATGGAAAGCTACTATCACAAGTAGAATTCAAATGGGTTTAAGCATAGAAACTAGAAAAAAGTTTTCTTCATAGTAAAAATCATGATGTTATTTAAACCCTTTAGCCACTATTAATGCTTTATAGGTACTTACATTTCCATCCATGTCCTGTTTTATCTCGAATACCTATTTATACCCAATGAGATTTACATAAAATTAAGGATTAACTAAAACCCAAACATGGTTATGATATATGAAATATATCTTATAATTTATGGATTCTTTCTATATTCTAGATTATAAGATCTCTACTTCCTCCTTATAGGAAATATGATCAATATTTTCAACCAATAACTTATCACTATCTTTGGTAACTAGAAAAATATATCTTTATGGTTCTCTAACCACTATTGTGATCCCACACAATACTTTTGTTTTAGGAGCACCATCTTCTAGGGGGACCTATGGAATATATTCATTTATAAACTTCTATGTATCTTGAGAATCAACATTATCAACGTCAATATTTCTCCCACTATACTTCTTGAAGATGTTCTCCCTCTCAAGGATATGGGATTGTCTTGTAGCAGTAACTTTCTTGTCTAAGGTGTTGTATAGATATTATCCTCTTATTTCCTTTGGATACCTTAAAAACCTTCATGCCTAGGGGTTATAGTTTTTTTCCAGAGTTGTATTTAATATGTCACAACCACATTCAAGAATATGTGACAAAATAGGATTCTTTAAAATCCATAACTCAAAAGTAATATTGTTGGTTTCTTTTGTTAGTAGAAAATTTGGTGTGTATGATACAATGTGTAATGAATATCCCCAAAAAGGATAATAGTATACTTTCAAGGTTCATCATCAACCTTACCATGTGAAACAGGGTATAGTTCCTCCTTTAACTAACAACATTACACTATAGTTTATAAAGAAGAGTGAGTTAGGATAGAATCTCATAGTCCTGTAGAGAGTCGATGAATTCTTTGTTATGATAATCATCACCTTGATCAGATCAAAGCTTATTTATCTTGTTAAAAAGTTTATTTTCTACTCTATTATTTAATTATTATAATTTATCAAAAAAAGGATTATACCTCATTAAGTAAACCTGCCTATATCTACTTAAATAATTAATATAAGTAATTAAGTAAGAATACCTAACTCTACTTTCTATTAGAAAAGGTCCACACACATTAATGTGTACTAATTCTAAAAGATCTATAGCCCTTTCACCTTTTCCACTAAATAGTGACTTTTTTATTCTCTCTTGTAAACAAGCAGGACACCTGATAAGTGGTTTTAGATCCAATGATTATAAGTAACCATATTAATGTTTTTTCAAATGCTTCTCATTTAAATGAATATGATAATTCTCCCACAACTAAATATGAAATTAAGTCATGAAAACTGGATTCGTTATCAATTTCCGATACTTGGTTTTCATAATTTAATACAGAAATACCATTATTTAAAATTTTCACATCATAACATATATTGTCTTTAAAAAATAAACATCTTTTATTTTTGAACATGAAAATAAAACCATCAATATCTAGGTAGGATACATAAATTATGTTATTGGTAATAATTGGTATGTAAAACCAATCTAATAGAAATCATCACAGTTGTGTATAAAAGGTTATAGTCCCCAATTGTTAGAGAAAACTTATTCACAGAATTTATATCCTCTAAATCCACCTCTCATTTGGTAATAATTAAAAATATATTATTTCTTATATTTAAATATAGAAGTGAGAAATAAAATCTGTATTTAATACGCAATATATAAATATATATAGATTATACTCAATAATCAACGCACTCAAAGCTTCCCCTTTCTTCTTTAACTAGGTATATTTCTTCTTTTAGTGGCCCATATTGCCACATGAAAAACATACTAAATCCTTTTAATTTTCCTAAATTTGGATTTTAAATTTTTTGGAAGGATGATTCTTAGGAGCCTTAGACTAGGAATGAAACTTGGGACCCTTTTCCTTATTCTTCTTTTTCTTATTTACCCTAAGGACCAATGGATTTTCATTCCCCATCTCATTATCTACTTGGTGAATCAATACAAGGAGTTCTGAGAAAGACTTCTCACTATTTCTCACATTATAATTAAGATTAAACTAGAGAATATCTTAGGAAATGAGGATATAATGAGATATATGTGTAGATCATCAGGGATCTTAAATCCCAAGATTTCTAAGAGCTCAATATTTCCAATCATTTTAACTACATGAGGCCTATATAGCACTAACTCTCTATGTTTTCACATGAAAAGTGCATTGAAGATCTCATATCTCTCTTGTATTGCCTTATCCAGATAAAGATCACAAAGTTGAGATGTGATTCTATACACATCAATATCCTCATATTGCATTAAAATATCACTAGACATGGATGATAACATGGAACATTGGACATATGTATAATTATCCGAAGGTTTCATATATAGGAATAGTTCTTCCTCTCTTGACACTTTTCTAGGCTCCTCAAGAATAGGATTTTTCCCACATATATTAATTTAATTCATGGCATAGTATAATGCATAAAGGCCTATACTATTCCTATAAATTCAAATCAATGAGATGGTTATACTTATCTATAATGGATCAAAGTGATATAGTTGAAGTCATGGGGGTTTCCATTTCTATAATAAATATGATTAGTATTTTAATACATTATCAAGATTAATAAATTAAATAATAAAATTTTAATTATATTAGTCTCCCACTATTTTATAAAAACCTAATATCCATCACCATTAGTTTTGGAATATCCTATCACATGGATATTCTAGCGGAAAGGATCAATATTACCCTTCTCAAAACCCATATTTTGGCATAAAAAGTTATGTTAAGGGTTTTAGGTAGGTGTAACTTTTCATCTATAGTAAATCACAACTCCTTGATCTATTGAATGAACCTCCCAATCCTAAAATCATGGATAAGAATTTCCCTAATTCATTTTATCTTAGTTACACCAATTCCTACTTAGGAAGTCAACCCTTGATGTGAACTATGTTAATTCAACCCAAAAAACTCAAGATAAAATTTCACAATAATAAAAATCACCCTAACTTGGGATGGTCAAGAACATTTAATTGTAGTACATTTTTAACTCAATTAGTGAAATGTTATACTTATTTAATATTTAATTTGAGGGAGTTTTATCTTTTTGTGTAAACTATCCATTTTATCTTGTTATATGATAGTTAATATTAATTGGATTTTACATAATAGATTAAACATTTCTATATAGAGTTTTAAAATATTATAATATTTATATTAATTCTATTTTTCATGATTGATAATTAATTAATTTAATTATTTAATCATTCATAAATAATTAACCATGCAACAGAAAAAACAATATGAACATGATCTTTTCTAATAGTTGGTTTTTCTAGAGGATGATGAACCAACCCTTGACCCTAGGAAATAAACTCCTTGAACCATGCCTAGTTTGAGTTTTAGTGTTCCACCTATGCTCCTATGTACCTCCTAGGTTGGTTTCACCTTGGATCTAAACTTGAATGTAGAGGCCCGAAGCTTGACGTACATGGACATAACATTACTTTTGTGTAATACTTAATACATAACAAACACATACACCAAAGGACCGTAATAGTTTAGTGCCTTTGGAAACTCGGAACGTAATCTTCTAATCATGTTGAATGATCTTCAACATCTCCAATAAAGATCTTCCAATTTTGTTTCCTTACCTAAAACCTTTCTTTTAATCCTGGGGGAAAATAAAACATGAAAAGTTTGAGCTCAAATGCTCAGTAAGGGTAAGCATGGATAAAATAAAACATACCATATAAATTTGAACTTAAAAACATGAACATAATGTTTAAACATAAGAATCTTGAGCAACGACATAAAACATGGAAGTACATAAGGCATAGATCATAATGGAGCATAAATCATGATAAAATAGCATGGGAATAAAACATGTAATTATGGAAACCATTAAAAACTTGTTATGATTTCAATTTTAGCCAAGGCATTACTACCAAGACCATCTTAGTGGATAAAGTCCCTTTTTGAATCGAGTTCACTCCTCGTTTCAGTCCGGTAACACTGAACCGGATTAACTTACCGTTCCAGCCATGTCTATCTCATGAGATATAAATATTTACCCAATTCATTGGAAGGAGATATAGGTCATACCCATCCCATAATGAAATCATTCTTACTTGTGCCACAAAATAAACTTAAAACATTCATCATAACCCAAAGAATAAAATGGGTTTCATAAAAATCATCCCATCATCTCATAATCCATATAAAACAAATGGAAATTTCATCTTAAGAAAAGTGAATCCATGTAAACCATAGAGACATTAAACATGAAACATACACATATGAAATAATGTCATCTTAGATGGAAAATGGTTTTGATAAAACTTTTGAAATGAATTCTTGAGGAAAATATCCTTTCTTCTTCAAAATCAATTTATTTTCACAAAATGTCATGAAATTTTAAATTAAAAGGATTTTGTTGAAAATAGTCATGAAATATTTTTTAGTAATCTTCATGAAAATCAGCCTTTATAAAACTGTAAAAAATCATTTAATGTTGTTTACGTAAAAAAACATTCTTCTCGTACTTTTGTCGGAAAAGTCAAAAAGTACCTTGTATGGTAAATAAAAGAAAGATTCCTTCCATACCATGGGGTAAAAGTCAAATGGGTAAAAATTACTTTAAACATACATGAATACACTTTTATAAAACATGGACATGGATGATAGCAATAACCCCTGTAAATACTTACGAATAAGCAATCTCGGATAAAAATGAGATTTTCACAATTATCCCTTACTTTAGGTCCGATATGCTTCGTATGGATCTGAACCTCCTGTATAATGATTTAAAAAATGTCATTAACTTATTACATAATCATATTCATTGTTATGATATCATATATGTTTCACTTATGACTTTATATTACCCGTTATTTTGTAAATTCCATGTTAAAGTAGCGTTTTGGGTAAAATCCTTTCATTTATCGTATGTGTTTCGACTTGTCATTCTTCATATTATTACTTATATCCTGATTTAAAAAATTCCAGAGTGTAAAATATTATTTATATTTAATATATATTCATCACATACATATATATTATAGATCTATAAAAAGAAATGAAATACACCGTTCATGGAGACGGTAGATCGTACGTACGCATGAACGATGTTTTTGTTTCCTTATTGAATTGAATGAAATTAAATAGATGAAATAAATATATATACATAAATCCAGTAGCATTATTATTTCATATATTTCATTTTTATTCATTATATATACTTTATAATCGTTTTTGAATGGTTAATCATGGAAAATGAATCTCATCGCGTTCGTGGAGACGGTAGTCTGTACATACGCATGAGCGATGATATCATTCCCATGATCGTGGAGTTGTATTAAAGTGTATTTATAATATTACATAATCAATATCACTTTACAATAATCATATATATTCATTTCTTTCACCATTATACACATCCCAGTAAGGTGGTGGTGGAAAATAAATTACACCACGGCGTGGAGACGGTATTCTGTACGTAGGCACACGTGGTGATTTTGTTTTTCGTAGGATGGATAGATGGTGAAATATGGTTGTTTCATATTTATAATAACATATCAGTATATTACTGATACTGATGTTATTACTTCATAATGAAACAACTAAAGAAGAAGAAGTGGAAGAAGAAATAATGTTGAAAGAATCGGTAACGGACATTACCTCTTCTTTGAAGCGCCTCTTTGAGACCTCCTCTTAGGGGAATAAAATTTCTCTTTGAAGAAGACCATGACCTCTAGGATGTTTCTAGAGAATTGGATAAGATAATAATGTTGGTTTTGGCCGAGCTTGAAGGCTCAAAGTGGTGTGAGGAAGAGAGGGGGGAGGTTCTCTTTTATAAGGGAGGAGAGGGGCACCTTTGGAAAAACTAAAAATATTATTTTATTATAAAGCCATATTCGGTTTTAAATAGCTCCAAATTTATTTATTTAGAGTCTAAGGTGGGTATGGGTAAAAATACTATCATCCAATAGAATTTTTACAAGTTTATTTTACTATTTTAATCTTATCATTTAGATTTAACTTTAAGTTAGATAATTTTACTTTTACCGTGTCTTTTTGTGTTCTTAGACTATAAGGTTAATAAACTTACTATAACAAGACAAACGAACCCCAAGTTGTTTATTATTAATATATATAACCTTATATATGTCATTTTGACGAGCCTTAGATTTTTAGGAATAAAATAACAATTAATAATATAATATTTGTTTTAAAAACTATTTTACGTCAATTTTGACACTATTTGGTAATTTATTTTTGTGAAAATAATAACAGAATTATTAGTTCTAAAAAAGATATCTAAATCAATACTAACATGTCATATTAACTTATAAAATTAGTGGAATTCATAAAAAGTCTCATGTTACATTTATTTGTGTATTTATAACATCAATTCTGTCAATATTTCATTAATAAGATAATTACTACATCATCATTGTGTCAAAAATAAATTAAACAATTTAATGTATAAAAATTACAAATAAAATACCATTATGTAGGAAATATTTTTTTCTTTCTAATGAATATTTATAGTCTAATTGATATTATTTATAACCCTATATTAAAAATTATTTACTTATTAAACTTTGATTTTAACTATTTTGATCCTTCTTTAAATAAATTAATATTAAATGTCCTAATCTAATCCAAGTGGACCTAAATGGTCATAATTTATTCGTAAGGTTGTTTTTGGTCGAATTAAACTTATAAAATAGAATTAGGACATGTTTTAGGGTAATAATAATATCATTATTACCCTTAATTACACTATTTACTTTTAACCGTGGTAAATAAAAGTAAAAAGATTATTATTCACCAAAAATTATTTTCATCTCATTGAACCACATTTTACTTAATGACGTCAACCGTGTCTCTTGGATTTTGTAAATTCCAATCACAAAAGTTGTAAAATTATGTTTTATGTAAATTTGCAAATTCTCCTAGGAGGTGGGTAAAAGACGGCCAAAAGTTCAATAAAATTTTTATATATCTAAAATTATTATAAAAGGAATCCAATGAATTACATTGAACTTATATAGATATTATGTGTCAATTTTGACCTAAAATAAATTTAAATAAAATAAATAATTATTTAAGTAAAATGTCGGTTTCTAAATAGTAACCCAGTGTTTTCACTATTCATCAAAAATTGAATGTTTTCAGAAACATACCAAAATTTCACCCTAGGCTAATATCGATATTCCGATTCCAAAAATGAAGTCCATTTTGAAATATAAAATTTACAAAATTTCAAAAAGTGGTTATTACTATTCATAATGGCTAGTTTTAATAATATTTTAATAGCATATCGTTGTTTAGTGAAACTCGGTATTACGTACAACACACCCTATCGAGGAAGGTCGCAATTGCGTGTAATGAAGCCAAGTTAGGGTTGCGTGTTTTGCAAGACTCCTTTGTTGTAATGTACAACACAAGACATCAATATAATTAAAAAGAATATTTTTCATAAAATCTCGGGGTGTTACATTCTACCCCCCTTAAAATGAATTTTGCCCTCGAAATTCATCAGGGTTATAAATGGTTTACTACTTGAAAGTTTATTTAATAGAAACCCACATCGTAAAAAGGAATACCAAAACCAATATTTAAAAAATAAAGTATGAAACATAACCGTTACCCAAATTAACTAATCACTAGGTTTCCACATAGAAGAACATAGGTGAAAATATGGATATGGAAGAGAAACCTAACCATCATGTTTTTATGGAGAGTGATAGAGAAAATGGATATGAAAAAGCCAACAATCACAAATCTATATATTTGTGATGATCTAAGATACCATCTGATTCATCAGATATAAGGGAACTAGGACAACATTTTTTGGTTTTCAAGATTATTTCCCTTAAGTTGATGAATTAAAATAAATACTTACATGATTTTGGTACAATATCATTGTTGTTCGTGAATTGAACAATTTCAACTTCATCACTTAAAGAAATGAAGTTGAATTTGTTATTCGTGATGTGTTAGCAGATCATGTGATAGAATGATGGGTCATTCCATCTGTTTCAAACAAAAGGATAACAAAAGTTATCAGTCCATCTTATGGTTAGATTAATCGTATATAGTTCCAAAAATGAACTTATACTTCATATATCATACCACTTAAAAAATAAAACTAGTTTCTACTAACCAGGGACTTCTTGTAGGCCAGTGGTAGGTGATAAAGGCCAGTCGCACTTCGGTTGTGGGTTTGATTCCCCCAGCCTTGTCTGACACGATGGGCTATCTCCTGTCCTACAGGTTGTCCTTTTTCTAAAACTACATTACTGTTACATCCCATAAATTACATCGAACTAACTTATGTCCAACATAATACATTCCAATCTTTAGGCTTATCTAAAATACTTCGGTCCAAGCTCATAGTATAAATAAAATGATTACTTGAAATGTCAGATAACAATCACATGAATGCCATCATTTATCCCCCATATATCATAAGATATATCTTTTTGGTCAAATTAAAAACATGTGAATACCTTAATCATGTATTCTCTTGAAGAATGATTTCTCATTGAATTTTAGTGAAAACATGAGTGATGTCAAAAGTTAACTCTTTCCACATACCAAAACCCCAATATTCATTATACTCAAACCATCTTATAAATATTTCCTTATATTAGTCACGAGCTCATGAATACTGTCAAACATTTCATTTTCTCATTATCCCTTCATTATGCGCATATCATCTTTTTTAAAAAATATCTCAATCACTTTCCATGGTTACCGATACCATAAAATTATTGAAAACCACAATTTACCAATACATAAATATTCCAATATTTCACGATACTATATACAACATTATTTTGGAATCCCATTACATAAATACTTAATCATTCCACCACATCATTTTCATATTCAACATTTCCAATACTGATCGCATGTGACTTCCCTTTGTACTTTTCCTTAAGTGGTTGCTCATGTCGATCATCATTAACCCTTGGATTAGGGCATTTATTAGTATAATGCCCTATTTCATTGCACTTGAAGCATTGAAGTGTTGGTGGTGGGTTCTCTGCAGTCATTTCTTTATTCACACCATTAGCAACCCTTTTTCCATTACTTCGACACTCAACTGCTCAATGACCTTCTTTTCCACACATAAAACATTTTCTAGTCCCTTTAAGACAATCTCCACCATTCTTTTTTCCACACTTTGAGCATAAGGAAACATTCATCTTCTTTTCACCATTATTCTGAGATTTCTCCTTGAACTCCATCTTTTGTTTCTTTTCAAAACAATGAGATGGATAGTTAACACCAACATCCATTTCTACCATGATATCACAACGCACAATTTCTTTATAGCTACTGAATTCTCTTATAGCTAATGCCATTCAAAGATTTTGTTTTAAGCCACTGAAGAATCGATCAACTTTACTTTCAGGTTGGATGATAAATCCAGATGCATACCTTGCAAGCCTTGTAAAATTCACTTCATATATACCAATAGATTTATCATCCTTTTGCTTTAGTTCATGAAACTCCTTCTCCATCTTTGTTCGAAGAATACAGGGGAAGTACTTATTGAAAAATATGTTCTTTAACTCTCCCAATTCCATGGACTCAATTTTATCTCTTGAACTCATATTCTTGATAAGATTCCTCCATTGATCAGCTTCACCTTCCAAACGATATATTGATAAGATGACTTTATCTTGTTCAGACCATTGAAGAACTGAAAATAACTTTTCAGTGGTACTGATCCATTGTTCTGCAAAAAGTGGATCAGAATACCCACGGAAAGAAGGTGGACGTTGCCTTATGAAGGACTCAACAGAATATTATTCCCTTCTCTACTCATTTGGAAGTCCAGAATGATTCATAGATTGTGTAATTATAGCAATAAGATTTTTCACTCCATCTCCCATAACATTTGTTTGTTCAATAGGACAATCATTGCATTGTTCATTACATTGATCAACATGGTTCCTTCGGGTTCCAGCCATCGTCTAAAACCCAATAAGAATAGTGTGAGAGGCAAAAATCATGCTAGGGAAAACAACATAATAAAGGGGGAGTACCTTCAATATCTAACATCTTAGGTTAAATTCTAAGATCGTCATCGTAGTTCTAGGACTATACCCTATACGTATAATTATCCTTAGGGACATCCCTAGACATAACTTAGAAATATCTCTAGGGATCTCACTAACGTTTTCGCATCCTAGTTTCCAAAGGTTGACTAAAAATTTCCTCTGATACCAATTGTAGAGACCTGAATCTTGACGTACATGGACATTACATTACTTTTGTGTAATACTAAATACATAACAAACACAGACACCAATGGACCGTAATAGTTTAGTGCCTTTGGAAACTCGGAACGTAATCTTCTAATCATGTTGAAAGATCTTCAACATCTCCCATAAAGATCTTCCACTTTTGTTTCCTTACCCAAAACCTTTCTTTTAATCCTGGGGGAAAATAAAACATGAAAAGGGTGAGCTCAAATGCTCAGTAAGGGTAAGCATGGATAAAATAATACATACCATAAACATTTGAACTTAAAAACATGAACATAATGTTTAAACATCAAAATCTTGATCAACGACATAAAACATGGAAGTACATAAGGCATAGATCATAATGGAACATAAAACATGATAAAATAGCATGGGAATAAAACATGTAATTGTGGAAACCATTCAGCACTTGTTACGATTTCCATAGTAGCCAAGGCATTGCTGCCAAAACCATCTTAGTGGACAAATCCCCTTTCTGAATCGAGTTCACTCCTCGTTTCAGTCCCGTAACACTGAACCGGAATAACTTACCGTTCCAGCCATGTCTATCTCATGAGATATAAATCTATACCCAATTCATTGGAGGGAGATATAGGTCCCACCCATCTCATAATGAAATCATTCTTACATGTGCCATAAAATAAACATAAAACATTCATCATAACCCAAAGAATAAAATGGGTTTCATAAACATCATCCCATCATCTCATAATCCATATAAAACAAATGGACATTTCATCATAAGAAAAGTGAAACCATTTAAATCATAGAGACATTAAACTTGAAACATACACATATACAATAATGTCATCTTAGATGGAAAATGGTTTTGATAAAACTTTTGAAATGAATTATTGAGGAAAATATCCTTTCTTCTTCAAAATCAATTTCTTTTCACAAAACGTCATGCAATTTTAAAAGAAACGGATTTTTTTGAAAATATTCAAGAAATCATTTGAAGGAAGCTTCATGAAAATAAGTCTTTATAAAACCGTAAAAAATCGTTTCATACTGTATACGTTAAAAAAACATTCTTCTCATACTTTTGTCGGAAAAGTCAAAAAGTACCTTATAGGGTAAATAAAAGAAATATTCCTTCCATACCACGGGGTAAAAGTAAAATGGGTAAAAAGGACATTAAACATAAATGAATAAAGTTTTATAAAACGTGGACATGGATTATAGAAATAACCCCCGTAAATACTTATGAATAAGCAATCTCGGATAAAAATGAGATTTGCACAATTATCCATTACCTTAGGTCTGATATGCTTCATATGGATCCGAACCTCCTGTATAATGATTTAAATAATGTCATTGACTTATTACATAATCATATTCATAGTAATTATATCATATATGTTTCACTTATTACTTTATATTACCCGTTCTATTGTAAATTCCAAGTTAAATTAGCGGCTTGGGTAAAATCATATCATTTATCGTATGTGTTTCGACTTTTCATTCTTGATATTATTACATATATCCTGATTTTCATAATTCAAAAGTGTAAAACATGATTTATTTATTTTATATATTCATCATATACATATATATTATAGATCTATAAAAATAAAGGAAATGCGTTGTTCATGGAGACGGTGGACCGTACGTAGGCATGAACAATATTTTTGTTTCCTTATTGAATTGAATGAAATTAAATAGATGACATACATATATAAACATAAATCCAGTAGCATTATTATGTCATATATTTCATTATTATTCATTATATATACTTTATAATCGTTTTTGAATGGTTAATCATGAAAAATGAATCTCGTCGCGTTCGTGGAGACGGTAGTCCGTATGTACGCACGAGCGATGATATCATTCTCATGATCATGGAATCGTATTAAAGTGTATGTATAATATTACAGAATCAATATCACTTTACAATAATCATATATATTCATTACTTTCACCATTATACTCATCCAAGTAAAGTGGTGGTGGGAAATAGATTACACCACGACGTGGAGACGGTATAACGTACGTACGCACGCGTGGTGATTTCATTTTCCATAGGATGGATAGATGGTGAAATATGGTTGTTTCATACTAATAATAACATATCATTTTATGAGTGATACTGATGTTATTACTTCATAATGAAACAACTAATGAATAAGAAGTGGAATAAGAAATAAAGTTGAACGAATCGGTAACGGACATTACCTCTTCTTTGAAGCGCCTCTTTGAGACCTCCTCTTAGGGAACTAAAATTTATCTTTCAAGAAGAACAAGACCTCTAGGATGTTTATAGGGAAGTGGAGAAGAGAATTTTTCATGGGTTGGCCGAGCTTAAAGGCTCAAAGTGGTGTGAGGAAGAGAGGGAGGAGGTGCCCATTTATAAGGGAGGAGAGGGGCACCTTTGGAAAAACAAAAAATATTAATTTATTATAAATCCATATTCGGTTTTAAATAGCTCAAAATTTATTAATTTAGAATATAATGTGGGGATGGGTCGAAATAAACTCATCCAATAGAATTTGGACAAGTTTAGTATACTATTTTAATCTTATCATTTAGATTTAACTTTAAGTTAGATAATTTTACTTTTACCGTGCCTTTTTTTGTTCTTACACTATAAGGTTAATTGTAAAGACCCGTAAAATTCAAGGGAATTTTTTTCTTAATTTTCTTTAGAATTTTACAAGAGCGCGGTTTCAGACGGCACCTGATTCCGAGGCCCGGAGTGCCCGGAATTAATTTCTGAAGTTTGGCTCGGGTACGTTCAGTGAACGAACGAGCGGGAATTCCTAACTTTTGATCCGGTGCTCGGAATTGAAATCCGAGGGCACCGATGAACTCGCAGCGCCGATATTCGCTTGAAGAGACCTTTTCGGGAGTTGCGTTTGTTGCGGGTTGAAAGTTAAGTTTGGGGTTTTTAGTTTGAGTTAAATAAAATTGTGAAGAACAATTTTATTATAACTAGTTAAAACCTATCAAAGGTGGTTGGAAGTGGGACCCACACCCACTTAACCTCCCTTGGGTGGATTAAGTGTGGTGGGGCCCACACGAACCCCTAAACCTTTCAAATCCTCCCAACTCCTTTAACGCCTCTTTTAATGGCTTAAGTTTACTTAATTAATTAAGGGAGTTAAACCCTTTTTGAATTTCAAACCTTTGAAATTCTTGTGGTTAAGTTATGTAATAATATAAGTTAAAGCTTATATTATTCTAGGGGATTCTTTTAACACCTTGGGAGGATTTCTTGAGAGCTTTGGAAGCTTTTCTTCTTCTTCTTCAACTTGACGAAAAACCTTCGAAGAACGAAGAACGCTCAAACTCCGACGAAGAACGACGCCTCTCTTCTTCGTCCTCGGTGTCAACAAGAGGGAACGCCGCTTCCTCTTCGGACCTTCTTCGTCGGCATACGAAGATTCGACAACGACTCTTCCTCCGCGACACCGATATTTCACGACTCCGTCAACGTGCGACTATCGAGGTAGGGGTTCTTGAGTTCGTTGTTTCCTTTTTATTTGACTTTCCTCAAGACTTGACGTAGAACGCTCAAGTTCCGACGAAGAACGCCGCTCCGCTCTTCTTCGTCTTCGGTGTCAACGAGGGAGAACACTGCACCTTCCTCGGACAACCTTCGTCGGCGTACAAGGATTCGCCAACGACGTGTCTCTTCGGACGTGCCTCTTCGTCGTTGAATTTGACGAACGACGACCGCGTCGCCCGACCTCCGCGACGTCGTCTTCCGCGGAACGTAGAACAATCTTCGAACCTTATACCCGAGGTAGGGGTTGTTGTTTCATTATTTATTTATTCCTTTTCTTGCTCGTGGATCGCATGTCCACGTGAGGCATTTAAATATTTTATATAAGTGTTATTGTTAACGCGAGGGGGGCCGGACCGCACGAACACGGCCGAACCCCCCTCCATCGTTCTTGTTTAATTATTTTGCGGAGGAAAGTAAGTGGTGTGGTGCCGTCGCACCACGCGGTTGATCGTGCATATATTTTACGTGGCGCCGTCGCGCCACGACGAGGAAAAATCTTCAAGAACGCGACGCCGTCGCGCCGCGTTGAAAGAAATCATGGCACGGCGAAAGGGGCGTGGTGTCGTCGCACCGCGCCGGACGACGAACACCGCGGCCGGTTCCAGGCCGCGGCAGAACGAGGAGACCGCGGCCGGTTCCGGGCCGCGGCGGAAGAGCAGACCGGCGGCCGGGCCGCCGGCGTCGGAAGCCGAAGGGGGGGACCGGAAATTCCGGTCCGTTGGAGAAAACCGGCCGGCCAGCGGGCCGGCCGGAAGGCATTAAACCGGGGGAATTAATTCCCCCGGCCACCACCCAAAACCCCCTCTTTATGAGGGGGGCGTTTTATTTTTTTTAAAGGGAAGGGGGCAGCCGGCCTCCCCTCCCCGTTCCGTTCAAATCAGGCCCCCCCCCCCCACGTGTGGGGGGGCGTTTAAAAAATTCTGGGCGCGGCACAAAGGCCGCGCCGCCCCTCAAACAAACCGCGGGGGTTTGTTTTCCCCGCGTGCCGCCACCTCGCGGCGCCAGGCCCCCGCCGCCGCCGCCGCCGCCGCGGCCCGCCGCCGCCGCCCGGGGGGGGGGGGGGGGGTCGGGCCGGGTCGGCCCGGACCCGGACCCCCCCGTTTCGAACCAGATTTGGTTTTTGGCCCATAACTTGAGCCTCGGACCTCCGAATGACGAACCGTCAGCGGCAACGCGATCCTTGGATCGAGACGGTCGTTTCGGTATATCGCACTCAAGGTTTCGGATTACTTTGAGTTCGGCCGGGTTGGTTCGTTCACGAAACCAACCGGGCCTTCGGAGCGGAAACGCTCATATCTTGAGCCACGAACGTCCGATTGACGCGCCGTCAGTCGCGTTGCGTTCCTCTTAATGAGACGGATCTTTTGGCATACTCCGCCCGAGGTTTGGACGCAGGTGGAGTACGGTCGGGTTGGTTTTGCCTTAAAAACCAACCGGGCCCCGGAGACGAAAAAGCCAATATCTCAAAGACCGGGCGTCCGATTGACGCGCCGTCTGTTTCGTTGACTTCCTCTTGATGAGACGGAACTTTTGACATACTCCGCCCGAGTTTTGGATGCAGTCGGAGTATGGCCGGGTTGGATTGTACCCGAAATCCAACCGGGCCCCTGGAACGGGAAAGCTGATATCTTTCAGACAGGACGTCCGTTTGACGAACCGTCAGCGGCGTTGGTGTTTACGTTTAGTAACGGTCCCTATGAGTATACCCTATGGGAGTTCGGGGTACAGTTGAAATACGGCCGGGATTGGTTCGCACTCGAAACCAACCGGGCCCCTGGGACGAAAAGGCTAATAACTCACAGACCGGGCGTCCGATCGACGCGCCGTCTGTTGCGTTGAGACCCCTGTGACGAGACGGACTTTTGAGATACTTCTTTGCGGGACTTTGTGATACTTGGAGTATCGACCATTAGCTCGTGGAGCGGACCCTCTCGGAGACGAGCGTGCAGAGTACGGAGACCGTGTAGCCGGCTGAGACCTGACGACTGCTTGACCGACTCGACTTGGAGTGAGTCGACTAGCCCAGTGGACGGAGCGCCCGGTATTTGGCGGCAGACCCACGGCGGACGGAGCGCCTGGTAGTTGGCAGCAGACCCGCGGTACTCGACAGGAGGAGTACCTCAGTAGGCTATCTGGGTAGCGCCCGGTATTTGGCACCAGACCCTCAGCGGACGGAGCGCCTGGTAGTTGGCAGCAGACCCGCAGTACTCGACAGGAGGAGTACTTCAGCAGTCTTAGGTTAGTGAGCGGCAGCCTCGGAGTCGTGACAGGACCACTGTACACTCTAGAGACGGAGCTCTTCAGCAGTTACGGTTTCGATAATGAAAATCCTGGTTTGAGCTGAGACTTTTGGCCTTGTGTTTACTTCATGATTGAGATGGGTCACTTGATAACTTTGGTATATGTATGGGCATATACCCGGGTAGTGGTTATCCGACGTTATCACAATCCTTGTGTTTCCTCATGATTGAGATGGGTTACTTGATAACTTAGGTATATGTATGGGCATATACCTAAGTAGGGTTTATCTGTTGAGATCTTCTTGTGTTTATCCTTGTTCGTTTTAGTGAGACCTTGAGGGTCTCGGGGTCCCTACTGAGTATCGTTATACTCACCCCTGCACGGGCTATGCCCGCACCTCGTTGTGTTGGTTGCAGACGACGGACAGTGCTGACAGAAGCCGAAGGTTCGAGGACTGGACGGTACCTGGAGGTGGACTATACGACGAGGCGGTACCCGGAGGTCGACCACTGGGCGGGACATACTCGGAGCGGATGGCGGGACCCGAGGAGCAGAGGAGCTATCTGTACCAACCCTTCAGGTGGGATTTCCAGTGGACATCTCAGCGTAGCAGCTTTACTTTTCAGTCGCTGTTTTCCCTTTTTGAGTTGTACTTTACAGTTGGGCTTGTATTTCCGGCCCCTTTTTACTTTTCAGCTCTTCTTTTTGTACTTAGTGTTTTACTTCCGCTTTCTTACTCTGTGGTGTTTGTTTACCTTACAAAGGCAATGCCTTCCCTTTTTCTGGGATTTACGCCTTGGTGCTAGTCGCCAGCCCCTGGCCTATGGAAGGCGGGCTTGGAGTAGTCACGGCACGGACCCCGAGGGCGTGTCGTGACAAATTGGTATCAGAGGAGTTTGGTTCTACCGCAGAACTTATAACTCTGATATTTCTTTCTGTGAAGCAATAGTGTTAAGGGTACCGAGTGTGGTTTTCAGTTCAGGGAGTCCAGTGTTGGTGCGGGCGGCTGACGTATCCATACACCAGGACCCTGACAACTGATTTCCGACTTTGTGCACGAAAACACTGATTGCGTGTGTGTTTTCAAAAGTTTTTCCCCTTAAAACAGCTCAAACCAGGTCAGCTCACCAGGTATAATCGTTTGATCGTGTTACGTTGTTTCTTTCAGGATGGCCCCACGACGGCAGCCAGCTAGGGTTCCGAGAATCGAACGTGACGACAGCCCACCGAGCGACGAGGCCTCGGTTCAGGGCCCTTTGTCAGCAGTGGCACCGGCGGTAGCTCTACCCGCCGAGCCCCCGATGCTTCCAGCAGCAGCCGCTGACGATGCACGTCGCCTCAGCGCACTGCATGAGTTTCAGCGCCAGCGACCGCCCAGGTTTCGCGGGGAGACGGATCCCCAGGCTGCAGAGGACTGGCTGGAGGCAGTGGTACGAGTGTTTAGGCTAGTGAGGACACCAGCTGACCTCATGGTGATCCTCGCTGCGAGCCTACTACACGCAGCAGCAGGACGATGGTGGAGCTTGATGCTCCAGGTGCACGATGAGGCATCTCTACTTTGGACGGACTTTGAGAGCCTCTTCCGCTCGGAGTTCGTCCCAGCCACCCTTCGTGCGGTGCGTATCCAGGAGCTTCTGCAGCTGCGGCAGGGCAGCATGACGGTCGCTCAATACTCGGCGAGATTTACCGATCTCTCGCGCTACTCGACCGACATGGTACGGGACCCATTCTTCCGGGCCCGGACCTTCGAGCAGGGTTTGAGACACGAGATCAGGGCATCGCTGATCTCCCTCAGCTTACCGACTCAGACAGGAGTACTGGAGCGGGCCCTTCTGATTGAGAGCTTCCTTGCTGAGTCTTCACCAGCGCAACGACCCACCGCAGGGCGGCACGTAGCGGAGTCTTCGGTAGCAGGTAGCCGACAGATGACTCAGGGGTCCAAACAGACCAGACCTTCAGGCAGACGACCTCAGGGCACTGGCTCAGCAGTGCAGGGCACACAGCGCGGAGTCAGTCTTTTGAGTGGAAGACAGTGCTTTGCATGCGGCGGGCAAGGCCACATGGCTCGTGACTGCCCGACCCGCCATGCGGAGGAGCAGCAGACGGTTGAGGAACCACCTAGGCAGAGGCAGAGGTTCGACCGTGGCGGTCCGCAGGGTGGAGGCGGACGAGGCAGAGGAGCTGGGCGAGCAGCAGGTGGTGGACGACGCTTTGAGGCTCTGCCACCACCACCACCAGGAGGTCCACCCCGACCACAGGGAGTAGGAGATCATGCGAGAGCACAGCTTCAGGCAGCTGAAGCTTACGATCATGGAGCTCTGGGAGCAGGTGGACAGGGGAGGAACTAGTGGATACGTCTTTTGTACTTCTAGTTCCATGTTGATGTTGCTTTTGTGTAGCGTCTTGTATTATGAGCTGCAATAATAAAAGACGCATCATTTGTGATGTTTTCATTCCTGTCCTCTTTTGTGATGTTACTAAGAGGTTCCAGTTGACTGTTGACTTGACCCTCACTTGTGAGACATCTACTGGAGGAGACCAGTTACCACACACTGATGCCAACAGTGTGACTCAACCCTTGGAGGCGAGAGTAACGGTTGGATCTCTTAGTAGTAGCGTCGAGGCCTTACGACGTCATCCTTGGTATGGATTAGTATCATCCATGTTAGGATTGACTGTTTTAGGCAAAGAATGTGGTTCATCCAGGGGATGAGACCAGGTTTCTCTTATCGGCAAAGAAGAAATCTCGCAGCTCTTGTGGGACCAGAGATGGTCTGGGCCACGTCAGAGGAGGTCCAGGTCATCCAGGAGCGGATGAGGACAGCACAGAGCCGGCAGAAGTCATTCGCTGACAGGAGGCGGAGGCCACTAGAGTTCGAGGATGGTGACCACGTCTTCTTGCGGGTCTCACCTCGACGTGGTATTCGGAGATTTGGCCGAGGCGACAAGTTGTCTCCACGCTTCATCGGGCCTTTCCAGGTCCTCAGTAGGATAGGAGAGGTGGCTTATCGCCTGGCTCTACCACCTCCGTTGCACCGGGTGCACGACGTCTTCCACGTGTCTCAGCTGAGGAGATATGTGCACGACCCGACGCACATCTTTGACCATGGGGAGCTTGACGTTGACGATGGGGCGACTTTTACGGAGGTCCCGGTGGAGATAGAGGATCGACAGGAGCGGGTCCTACATGGACGATCGATTCCTCTTGTGCGCAACAGATGGTGGCACGGGAATCTCCAGGAGAGCACATGGGAGCGGGAGGCTCAGATGCGTGCTCAGTACCCTCTTTTGTTTCCCTAGTTTTTGTTGTATCTTTACGGGGACGTAAAGCCCTGAGGTGGGAGTAATGTAAAGACCCGTAAAATTCAAGGGAATTTTTTTCTTAATTTTCTTTAGAATTTTACAAGAGCGCGGTTTCAGACGGCACCTGATTCCGAGGCCCGGAGTGCCCGGAATTAATTTCTGAAGTTTGGATCGGGTACGTTCAGTGAACGAACGAGCGGGAATTCCTAACTTTTGATCCGGTGCTCGGAATTGAAATCCGAGGGCACCGATGAACTCGCAGCGCCGATATTCGCTTGAAGACACCTTTTCGGGAGTTGCGTTTGTTGCGGGTTGAAAGTTAAGTTTGGGGTTTTTAGTTTGAGTTAAATAAAATTGTGAAGAACAATTTTATTATAACTAGTTAAAACCTATCAAAGGTGGTTGGAAGTGGGACCCACACCCACTTAACCTCCCTTGGGTGGATTAAGTGTGGTGGGGCCCACACGAACCCCTAAACCTTTCAAATCCTCTCAACTCCTTTAACGCCTCTTTTAATGGCTTAAGTTTACTTAATTAATTAAGGGAGTTAAACCCTTTTTGAATTTCAAACCTTTGAAATTCTTGTGGTTAAGTTATGTAATAATATAAGTTAAAGCTTATATTATTCTAGGGGATTCTTTTAACACCTTGGGAGGATTTCTTGAGAGCTTTGGAAGCTTTTCTTCTTCTTCTTCAACTTGACGAAGAACCTTCGAAGAACGAAGAACGCTCAAACTCCGACGAAGAACGACGCCTCTCTTCTTCGTCCTCGGTGTCAACAAGAGGGAACGCCGCTTCCTCTTCGGACCTTCTTCGTCGGCATACAAAGATTCGACAACGACTCTTCCTCCGCGACACCGATATTTCACGACTCCGTCAACGTGCGACTATCGAGGTAGGGGTTCTTGAGTTCGTTGTTTCCTTTTTATTTGACTTTCCTCAAGACTTGACGTAGAACGCTCAAGTTCCGACGAAGAACGCCGCTCCGCTCTTCTTCGTCTTCGGTGTCAACGAGGGAGAACACCGCACCTTCCTCGGACAACCTTCGTCGGCGTACAAGGATTCGCCAACGACGTGTCTCTTCGGACGTGCCTCTTCGTCGTTGAATTTGATGAACGACGACCGCGTCGCCCGACCTCCGCGACGTCGTCTTCCGCGGAACGTAGAACAATCTTCGAACCTTATACCCGAGGTAGGGGTTGTTGTTTCATTATTTATTTATTCCTTTTCTTGATCGTGGATCGCATGTCCACGTGAGGCATTTAAATATTTTATATAAGTGTTATTGTTAACGCGAGGGGGGCCGGACCGCACGAACACGGCCGAACCCCCCTCCATCGTTCTTGTTTAATTATTTTGCGGAGGAAAGTAAGTGGCGTGGTGCCGTCACACCACGCGGTTGATCGTGCATATATTTTACGTGGCGCCGTCGCGCCACGATGAGGAAAAATCTTCAAGAACGCGACGCCGTCGCGCCGCGTTGAAAGAAATCATGGCACGGCGAAAGGGGCGCGGTGCCGTCGCACCGCGCCGGACGACGAACACCGCGGCCGGTTCCGGGCCGCGGCAGAACGAGGAGACCGCGGCCGGTTCCGGGCCGCGGCGGAAGAGCAGACCGGCGGCCGGGCCGCCAGCGTCGGAAGCCAAAGGGGGGGACCGGAAATTCCGGTCCGTTGGAGAAAACCGGCCGGCCAGCGGGCCGGCCGGAAGGCATTAAACCGGGGGAATTAGTTCCCCCGGCCACCACCCAAAACCCCCTCTTTATGAGGGGGGCGTTTTATTTTTTTTAAAGGGAAGGGGGCAGCCGGCCTCCCCTCCCCGTTCCGTTCAAATCAGGCCCCCCCACGTGTGGGGGGGCGTTTAAAAAATTCTGGGCGCGGCACAAAGGCCGCGCCGCCCCTCAAACAAACCGCGGGGGTTTGTTTTCCCCGCGTGCCGCCACCTCGCGGCGCCAGGCGCCCGCCGCCGCGGCCCGCCGCCGCCACCGCCGCCCGGGGGGGGGGGGGGGTCGGGCCGGGTCGGCCCGGACCCGGACCCCCCCGTTTCGAACCAGATTTGGTTTTTGACCCATAACTTGAGCTTCGGACCTCCGAATGACGAACCGTCAGCGGCAACGCGATCCTTGGATCGAGACGGTCGTTTCGGTGTATCGCACTCAAGGTTTCGGATTACTTTGAGTTCGGCCGGGTTGGTTCGTTCACGAAACCAACCGGGCCTTCGGAGCGGAAACGCTCATATCTTGAGCCACGAACGTCCGATTGACGCGCCGTCAGTCGCATTGCGTTCCTCTTAATGAGACGGATCTTTTGGCATACTCCGCCCGAGGTTTGGACGCAGGTGGAGTACGGTCGGGTTGGTTTTGCCTTAAAAACCAACCGGGCCCCGGAGACGAAAAAGCCAATATCTCACAGACCGGGCGTCCGATTGACGCGCCGTCTGTTTCGTTGACTTCCTCTTGATGAGACGGAACTTTTGACATACTCCGCCCGAGTTTTGGATGCAGTCGGAGTATGGCCGGGTTGGATTGTACCCGAAATCCAACCGGGCCCCTGGAACGGGAAAGCTGATATCTTTCAGACAGGACGTCCGTTTGACGAACCGTCAGCGGCGTTGGTGTTTACGTTTAGTAACGGTCCCTATGAGTATACCCTATGGGAGTTCGGGGTACAGTTGAAATACGGCCGGGATTGGTTCGCACTCGAAACCAACCGGGCCCCTGGGACGAAAAGGCTAATAACTCACAGACCGGGCGTCCGATCGACGCGCCGTCTGTTGCGTTGAGACCCCTGTGACGAGACGGATTTTTGAGATACTTCTTTGCGGGACTTTGTGATACATGGAGTATCGACCAGTAGCTCGTGGAGCGGACCCTCCCGGAGACGAGCGTGCAGAGTACGGAGACCGTGTAGCTGGCTGAGACCTGACGACTGCTTGACCGACTCGACTTGGAGTGAGTCGACTAGCCCAGTGGACGGAGCGCCCGGTATTTGGCGGCAGACCCGCGGCGGACGGAGCGCCTGGTAGTTGGCAGCAGACCCGCGGTACTCGACAGGAGGAGTACCTCAGTAGGCTATCTGGGTAGCGCCCGGTATTTGGCAGCAGACCCTCAGCGGACGGAGCGCCTGGTAGTTGGCAGCAGACCCGCAGTACTCGACAGGAGGAGTACTTCAGCAGTCTTAGGTTAGTGAGCGGCGGCCTCGGAGTCGTGACAGGACCACTGTACACTCTAGAGACGGAGCTCTTCAGCAGTTACGGTTTCGATAATGAAAATCCTGGTTTGAGCTGAGACTTTTGGCCTTGTGTTTACTTCATGATTGAGATGGGTCACTTGCTAACTTTGGTATATGTATGGGCATATACCCGGGTAGTGGTTATCCGACGTTATCACAATCCTTGTGTTTCCTCATGATTGAGATGGGTTACTTGATAACTTAGGTATATGTATGGCATATACCTAAGTAGGGTTTATCTGTTGAGATCTTCTTGTGTTTATCCTTGTTGGTTTTAGTGAGACCTTGAGGGTCTCGGGGTCCCTACTGAGTATCCTTATACTCACCCCTGCACGGGCTATGCCCGCACCTCGTTGTGTTGGTTGCAGACGACGGACAGTGCTGACAGAAGCCGAAGGTTCGAGGACTGGACGGTACCTGGAGGTGGACTATACGACGAGGCGGTACCCGGAGGTGGACCACTGGGCGGGACATACTCGGAGCGGATGGCGGGACCCGAGGAGCAGAGGAGCTATCTGTACCCACCCTTCAGGTGGGATTTCCAGTGGACATCTCAGCGTAGCAGCTTTACTTTTCAGTCGCTGTTTTCCCTTTTTGAGTTGTACTTTACAGTTGGGCTTGTATTTCCGGCCCCTTTTTAATTTTCAGCTCTTCTTTTTGTACTTAGTGTTTTACTTCCGCTTGCTTACTCTGTGGTGTTTGTTTACCTTACAAAGGCAATGCCTTCCCTTTTTCTGGGATTTACGCCTTGGTGCTAGTCGCCAGCCCCTGGCCTATGGAAGGCGGGCTTGGGGTAGTCACGGCACGGACCCCGAGGGCGGGTCGTGACATTAATAAACATACTATAACAAGCCAAACGAACCCCAAGTTGTTTATTATTAATATATATAACCGTATATAAGTCATTTGGTTGAATCTTAGATTTTTATGAATAAAATAACAATTAATAATATAATATTTGTTTTAAAAACTATTTTATGACGATTTTGACACTATTTGGTAATTGATTTTTGTAAAACTCATAACAGAATTATTAGTTCTAAAAAGGTTATCTAAATCAATAATAACATGTCATATTAACCTATAAAATTAGTATAATTCATAAAAAGTCTCAAATTACATTTATTTGGGTATTTATAACATCAATTATGTCAATATTTCCTTAATAAGATAATTACTACATCATCATTGTGTCAAAACTAATTACATTATATAATGTCTAAAAATTATAAATAAAATACGATTATGTAGGAAATATTTTTATATTTCTAATGAATATTTATAGTCGAATTTATCTTATGTATAACCCTATATTAAAAATTATTTACTTATTAAACTTTGATTTTAACTATTTTAACCCTTCTTTAAATAAATTAATATTAAATTTCCTAATCTAATCCATGTGGGCCTAAATGTTCATATTTTATTCCTAAGGTTGTTTTTTGTCGAATTACACTTATCCAATAGAATTATGACATGTGTTAGGGTAATAATAATATCATTTTTACCCTTAATTACACTATTTACTTTTAACCGTGGTAAATAAAAGTAAAAAGTTACTATTCACCAAATATTATTTTCATCTCATTGAACAACATTTTACTTACTGACATCAACCGTGTTTCTCAGATTTTTGAAATTCCATTCACAAAAGCAGTAAAATTAAGTTTTATGTAAATTTGTAAATTCTCCTAAGAGGTTGGTTAAAGACAGTCAAAAGTTCAATAAAATTTTTATATATCTAAAATTATTATAAAATGACTCCAATGAATTACATTGAACTTATATAGGTATTATGTGTCAATTTTGACCGAAAATAAATTTAAATAAAATAAATAATTATTTAAATAAAAATTCAGTTTTTAAATAGTAACCCAGTGTTTTCACTATTAATAAAAAATTTGAATGTTTTCAGAAAAATATCAGAATTTCACCATAGGCTAATTTCGATATTCCGATTCCAAAAATGAAGTCCATTTTGAAAGTTGAAATTTAAAAAATTTCAAAAAGTGGTTATTACTATTCATAATGGCTAGTTTTAATAATATTTTAATAGCATATCGTTGTTTAGTGAAACTCGGTATTGCATACAACACACGCTATCGAGGAAGGTCGTTATTGCGTGTAATGAATCCAAGTTTGGGTTGAGTGTTGTGCAAGACTCCTTTTTTGTAACGTACAACACAATACATCAATATAATTAAAAAGAATATTTTTCATAAAATCTCGGGGTGTTACATTCTACCCCCCTTAAAATGAATTTCTCCCTCGAAATTCGTCGGGGTTATAAATGGTTTACTACTTGAAAGTTTCTTTAATAGAAACCCACATCGTAAAAAGGAATACCAAAACCAATCTATAAAAACTAAAGTATGAAAGATAACGGTTACCCAAATTATCTAATCACTAGGTTTCCACAAAGGAGAACATAGGTGAAAATATGGATATGGAAGAGAAACCTAACCATCATGTTCTGATGGAGAGTGGTAGAGAACATGGCTATAAAAAATCCAACAATCACAAAGCTATAGATTTGTGATGATCTAAGTTACCATCAGATTCATCGGATATAAGGGAACTAGGACAACATTTTTTGGTTTTCAAGATTATTTCCCTTAAGTTGATGAATTAACATAAATACTTACATGATTTTGGTACAATCTCACTGTTGTTCGTGAATTGAACAATTTCCACTTCATCCCTTAAAGAAATGAAGTTGAATTTGTTATTCGTGATGTGTTAACATATCATGTGATAGAATGATGAGTCATTCCATCTGTTTCAAACAAAAGGTTAGAAAAAGTTATAAGTCCATCTTATGGTTAGATTAATCGTATATGGTTCCAAAAATGAACTTATACTTCATATATCATACCGCTTAATAAAATAAAACTAGTTTCTACTAACCAGGGACTTCCTGTAGGCCAGTGGTAGGCGATAAAGGCCAGTCGCACTTCGGTTGTGGGTTCTATTCCCACAGCCTTGTCTGACGTGATGGGCTGTCACCTGTCCTGTAGGTTGTCCTTTTTCTAAAACTACATTACTATAACATGCCATAAATAATATCGAACTAACTTATGTCCAACATAATACATTTCAATCTTTAGGCTTATCTAAAATACTTCGGTCCAAGCTCATAGTATAAAGAAAATTATTACTTGAAATGTCAGATAACAATCACGTGAATGCCCTCATTTATCCCCCATATATCATAAGATATATCTTTTTGGTCAAATTACAAACATGTGAATACCTTAATCATGTGTTCTATTGAAGAATGAATACCCATTGAATCCTAGTGAAAACATGAGTGCTGTCAAAAGTTAACTCTGTCCACATACCAAAACCCAAAAATTCTATATACTCAACCCATCTTATAACTATTGCCTTATATCAGTCATGAGCTCATGAATACTGTCAAACATTTTATTTTCTCCTTATCCCTTCATTATGCGCATATCATATTTTTTAAAAAAATATCTCAATCACTTTCCAGGGTTATCGGTACCATAAAATTATTGAAAACCACAATATGCCAATACATAAATATTCTAATATTTCACGATACTATATACAACATTATTTTGGAATCCCATTACATAAATACATAATCATTCAACCACATCGTTTTCATATTCAACATTGCCGATAGTGATCGCATGTGACTTCCCTTTGTCCTTTCCATTAAGTGGTGCTCATGTCGATCATCATTAACCCTTGGATTAGGGCATTGATTGGCATAATGCCCCATTTCATTGCACTTGAAGCATTGAAGTGTTGGTGGTGCGTTCTCTGTAGTCTTTTCTTTATTCACACCATTAGCAACCCTTTTTCCATTACTTCGACACTCAGTTGCTTGATGACCTTCTTTTCCACAATTAAAACATTTTCTAGTCCCTTTAAGACAATCTCCACCATGCTTCTTTCCACACTTTGAGCATAAGGAAACATTCATCTTCTTTTCACCATTATTCTGACATTTCTCCTTGAACTCCATCTTTCATTTATTTTCAAAACCATGAGATGGATGTTTAACACCAACTTCCATTTCTACCTTGATAGCACAACGCACAATTTCTTCATAGCTACGAAAGTCTCTTATAGCTAATGCCATTTGAAGATTTGGTTTTAAGCCACTAAAGAATCGATCAACTTTACCTTTAGGTTGGATGATAAAGCCAGATGCATACCTTGCAAGCCTTGTAAAATACGCTTCGTATATACCAACAAACTCATCATCCTTTTGCTTTAGTTCAAGAAACTCATTCTCCATCTTTGTTTGAAGAATACGAGGGAAGTACTTATTGAAAAATAAGTTCTTGAACTCGCCCCATTCCATGGACTCAATTTCATCTCCTGGCCTCGTATTATTGATAAGATTCCACCATTGATCAGCTTCACCTTCCAAACGATATATTGATAAGATGACTATATCATGTTCAGAACATTGAAGAACTGAAAATATCTTTTCAGTGGTACTGATCCATTGTTTTGAAAAAAGTGGATCAGAAGACCCACTGAAAGAAGGTGGATGTTTCCTCATGAAGTACTCAATAGAATATTTTTCCCTCCTCTGCTCATTTGGAAGTCCAGAATGATTCATAGCTTGTGTAATTATAGCAATAAGATTTTTCACTCCATCTCCCATAACATTTGTTTGTTCAGGAGGACAATCATCGCATTTTCCATTACATTTATCAACATGGTTCCTTCGGGTTCCAACCATCGTCTAAAACCAAAAAACAATAGTGTGAGAGGAAAAAATAATGCTAGGGAAAACAACATAATAAAGGAGGAGTACCTTCAGTATCTAACATCTTAGGTTAAATTATAAGATCGTTACCGCAGTTCTAGGACTATATCCTATACGTATTATTATCCTTAGGGACATCCCTAGACATACCTTAGAAATATTTCTAGGGATCTCACTAACGTTTTCGCATCCTAGTTTCCAAAGGTTGACTAAACCATTCCTCTGATACCAATTGTAGAGACCCGAAGCTTGATGTACATGGACATTACATTACTTTTGTGTAATACTTAATACATAACAAACACAGACACCAAATTACCGTAATAGTTTAGTGCCTTTGAAAACACGGAACGTAATCTTCTAATCATGTTGAAAGATCTTAAACATCTCCCATAAAGATCTTCCACTTTTGTTTCCTTAACTAAATCCTTTCTTTTAATCCTGGGGGAAAATAAAACATGAAAAGGGTGAGATCAAATGCTCAGTAAGGGTAAGCATTGATAAACATACCATATATATTTGAACTTAAAAACATGAACATAATGTTTAAACATCAAAATCTTGAGCAACGACATAAAACATGGAAGTACATAAGGCATAGATCATAATGGAACATAAATCATGATAAAATAGCATGGGAATAAAACATGTAATTGTGGAAACCATTCAGCACTTGTTATGATTTCTATAGTAGACAAAGAATTGCTGCCAAGACCATCTTAGTGGACAAAGTCCCTTTCTGAATCGACTTCACTCCTCATTTCAGTCCCGTAACACTGAACTAGATTAACTTATCGTTCCTACCATGTCTATCTCATGAGATATAAATCTTTAACAAATGCATTGGAGTGAGATATAGGTCCCATCCATCTCATAATGAAATCATTCTTACTTGTGCCAAAAAATAAACTTAAAAAATTCATCATAGCCCAAAGAATAAAATGGGTTTCATAAACATCATCCCATCATCTCATAATCCGTATAAAAAAAATGGACATTTCATCATAATAAAAGTGAAACAATGTAAATAATAGAGACATTAAACTTGAAATATACACATATGAAATAATGTCATCTTAGATGGAAAATGGTTTTGATAAAACTTTTGAAATGAATTCTTAAGGAAAATATCTTTTCTTCTTCAAAATCAATTTCTTTTCACAAAACGTCATGCAATTTTAAAATAAAAGTATTTTTTTGAAAATATTCATGAAATATTTTGGAGGAAGCTTCATGAAAATAAGGCTTTATAAACCCGTAAAAAATCGTTTCATGCTGTATACGTTAAAAAAACATTCCTCTCGTACATTTGTCGGAAAAGTCAAAAAGTACCTAGTGGGGTAAATAAAAGAAAGATTCATTCCATGACATGGGGTAAAATTAAAATGGGTAAAAAGGAATTTAAACATACATGAATTCACTTTTATAAAACATTGACATGGATTATAGAAATGACCCCAGTAAATACTTACGAATAAGCAATCTCGGATAAAAATGAGATTTGCACAATTATCCTTTACCTTAGGTCTGATATGCTCGTATGGATCTAAACCTCCTGTAAAATGATTTAAATAATGTCATTGACTTATTACATAATCATATTAATTGTTATGATAACATATATGTTTCACTTATGACTTTATATTACCCTTTCTTTTGTAAATTCCATGTTAAAGTAGCGTTTTGGGTGAAATCATATTATTTATTGTATGTGTTTCGACTTGTCATTCTTGATATTATTACTTATATCCTGATTTAAATAATTCTAGAGTTTAAAAAATTATTTACATATAATATATATTTATCATATACATATATATTATAGATCTATAAAAAGAAAGGAAATACATTGTTCATAGAGACGGTAGGTCGTACGTACGAATGAACGATGTTTTTGTTTCCTTATTGAATTGAATGAAATTAAATAGATGAAATGCATATATAGACATAAATACAGTAGAATTATTATGTCATATATTTCATTATTATTCATTATATATACTTTATAATCGTGTTTGAATGGTTAATCATGGAAAATGAATCTCATCGCGTTCGTGGAGACGGTAGTCCGTACGTACGCACGAGCGATGATATCATTCCCATTATCGTGGAATTGTATTAATGTGTATGTATAATATTACATAATCAATATCACTTTACAATAATCGTATATATTAATTACTTTCACCATTATACTCATCCACGTAAGGTGGTGGTGGGAAATAGATTACACCACGGCGTGGAGACGGTATTCCGTACGTACGCACGCGTGGTGATTTCATTTTCCGTAGTATGGATAGATGGTGAAATATGGTTGTTTCATACCTATAATAACATATCAGTATATTAATGATACTAATGTTGTTAATTCATAATGAAACAACTGAAGAAGAAGAAGGGGAAGAAGAAATAATGTTGAAAGAATCGGTAACGGACATTACCTCTTCTTTGAAGCGCCTCTTTGAGACCTCCTCTTAGGGAACTAAAATTGCTCTTTGAAGAAGACCAGGACCTCTATTATGTTTATAGTGAAGTGGAGAAGATAATTTTTCAGGGGTTGGACGAGCTTGAAGGCTCAATGTGGTGTGAGCAAGAGAGGGAGGAGGTGCCCTTTTATAAAGGAGGAGAGGGGTACCTTTGGAAAAACAAAAAATATTATTTTATTATAAAGCCATATTTGGTTTTAAATAGCTCCAAATTTATTTATTTCGAACATAATATGGGGATGGGTCTAAATAATCTCATATAATAGAATTTGGACAAGTTTAGTTTACTATTATAATCTAATCATTGAGATTTAACTTTAATTTGGATAATTTTACTTTTACTGTGTCTTTTTGTGTTCTTACACTATAAGGTTAATAAACTTACTATAACAAGACAAACGAACCCCAAGTTGTTTATTATTAATATATATAACCTTATCTAAGTCATTTTTATGAACCTTATATTATTATTAATCAAATAAAAAATAATAATATAATATTTGTTTTAAAAACTATTTTATGTCAATTTTGACACTATTTGGTAGTTGATTTTTGTGAAAATCATAACAGAATGATTAGTTCAAAAACGGTTATCTAAATCAATAATAACATGTCATATTAACCTATAAAATATGTGGAATTCATAAAAAGTCTCAAATTACATTTATTTGGGTATTTATAACATCAATTATGTTAATCTTTCATTAATAAGATAATTACTACATCATCATTGTGTCAAAAATAAATTAAATTATTTAATGTCTAAAAATTATAAATAAAATACCATTATTTTGGAAATATTTTTATATTTCTAATTAATATTTATAGTCAAATTTATCTTATGTATAACACTATATTAAAAATTATTTACTTATTAAACTTTGATTTTAACTATTTTAACCCTTCTTTAAATAAATTAATATTAAATGTCCTAATCTAATCCATGTGAGCCTAAATGGTCATATTTTATTCCTAAGGTTTTTTTTGGTCTAATTACACTTATCTAATAGATTTAGGATATGTGTTAGGGTAATAATAATATCATTTTTACCTTTAATTACCCTATTTACTTTTAACCGTGGTAAATGAAAGTAAAAAAAGTTACTATTCACCAAAAATTATTTTCATCTCATTGAACCACATTATAATTACTGACATCAACCGTGTCTCTCAGATTTTTGAAATTCCATTAACAAAAGTAGTAAAGTTAAGTTTTATGTAAATTTGCAAATTCTCCTAGGAGGTGGGTAAAAGACGGTCAAAAGTTCAATAAAAATTATATATATATATAATTAATATAAAATGACTCCAATGAATTACATTGAACATATATAGGTATTATGTTTCAATTTTGACCTAAAATAAATTTAAATAAAATAAATAATTATTTAAATAAAAAGTCGGTTTTTAAATAGTAACCTAGTGTTTTCACTATTCATCAAAAATTGAAAGTTTTCAGAAAAATACCAAAATTTCACCCTAGGATAATTTCGATATTCTGATTCCAAAAATGATGTCCATTTTGAAAGATGAAATTTAAAAAATTTCAAAAAGTGGTTATTACTATTCATAATGGCTAGTTTTAATAATATTTTAATAGCATATCGTTGCTTAGTGAAACTCAGTATTGCGTACAACACACGCTATCGAGGAAGGTCGTGATTGCGTTTAATGAAGCCAAGTTAGGGTTGCGTGTAGTGCAAGACTCCTTTGTTGTAATGTACAACACAAGACATCAATATAATTAAAAAGAATATTTTTCATAAAATCTCTGGGTGTTACATTCTACCCCCCTTAAAATGAATTTCACCCTCGAAATTCGTCGGGTTTATAAATGGTTTACTACTGGAAAGTTTCTTTAATAGAAAACCACATCGTAAAAAGGAATATCAGAACCAATCATTAAAAACTTAAGTATGAAACATAACGGTTACCCAAATTAACTAATCACTACGTTTCCACATAGGAGAACAGAGGTGAAAATATGGATATGGAAGAGAAACCTAACCATCATGTTCTGATGGAGAGTGGTAGAGAACATGGCTATGAAAAATCCAACAATCAAAAAGCTATAGATTTGTGATGATCTAAGGTACCATCTGATTCATCGGATATAAGGGAACTAGGACAACATTTTTTGGTTTTCAAGATTATTTCCCTTAAGTTGAAGAATTAAAATAAATACTTACATGATTTTGGTACAATCTCACTATTTTTCATGAATTGAACAATTTCCACTTCAACCCTTAAAGAAATGAAGTTGAATTTGTTATTCGTGATGTCTTAGCAGATCATGTGATAGAATGATGGGTCATTCCATCTGTTTCAAACAAAAGGATACCAAAAGTTATAACTCCATATTATGGTTAGATTATTCATATATGGTTCCAAAAATGAACTTATACTTTTATATATCATACCGCTTAATAAAATAAAACTAGTTTCTACTAACCGGGGACTTCCTGTAGGCCAGTGGTAGGCGATAAAGGCCAGTCGCACTTCGGTTGTGGGTTCGATTCCCACAGCCTTGTCTGACGCGATAGGCTGTCGCATGTCCTGTGGGTTGTCCTTTTTCTAAAACTATATTACTATAACATCCCATCAATAATATCGAACTATCTTTTGTCCAACATAATCCATTCCAATCTTTAGGCTTATCTAAAATACTTCGGTATAAGTTCATAGTATATAGAAAATGATTACTAGAAATGTCATATAACAATCACGTGAATGCCATCATTTATCCCCCATATATCATAAGATATATCTTTTTGGTCAAGTTACAAACATGTGAATACCTTAACCAAGTATTCTCTTGAAGAATTAATTCCCATTGAATCTTAGTGAAAACATGAGTGTTGTCAAAATTTAACTCTTTCCACATACCAAAACCCCCAAATTATATATACTCAAACCATCTTATAACTATTTCCTTATATCAGTCATGAGCTCATGAATACTGTCAAACAATTCATTTTCTCCTTATCCCTTCATTATGCGCATATCATCTTTTTTAAAAAAAACATCTGAATCAATTTCCATGGTTACCGGTACCATAAAATTATTGAAAACCACAATAGACCAATACATAAATATTCCAATATTTCACGATACTATATACAACATTATTTTTGAATCCCATTACATAAATACTCATTCATTCCACCACATCGTTGTCATATTCAACATTTCCAATAGTGATCTCATGTAACTTCCCTTTGTCCTTTTCCTTAAGTGGTTTCTCATGTTGATCATCATTAACCCTTGGATTAGGGCATTGATTAGCATAACGCCCCATTTCATTGCACTTGAAGCATTGAAGTGTTGGTGGTGCGTTCTCTGCAGTCTTGTCTTTATTCACACCATTAGAAACCCTTTTTCCATTACTTCGACACTCAGCTGCTCGATTACCTTCTTTTCCACACTTAAAACATATTCTAGTCCCTTTAATACAATCTCCACCATTATTTTTTCCACACTTTGAGCATAAGGAAACATTCATCTTCTTTTCACCATTATTCTAAGATTTCTCCTTGAACCCCATCTTTCGTTTCTTATCAAAACCATGAGATGGATATTTGACACCAACTTCCATTTCTACCTTGATAGCACAACACACAATTTCTTCATAGATACTGAAGTCTCTTATAGCTAATTCTATTCGAAGATTTGGTTTTAAGCCACTGAAGAATCGATCAACTTTACTTTCCGGTTGGATGATAAAGCCAGATGCATACCTTGAAAGCCTTGTAAAATTCGCTTCGTATATACCAACAGATTCATCCTCATTTTGCTTTATTTCAAGAAACTCCTTCTCCATCTTTGTTCAAAGAATACGAGGGATGTACTTATTGAAAAATAAGTTCTTTAACTCGCCCCCTTTCATGGACTCAATTTCATATCTTGGCCTCGTATTCTTGATAAGATTCCACCATTGATCAGCTTCACCTTCCAAATGATATATTGATAAGATGACTTTATCATGTTCAGAACATTGAAGAACTGAAAAGAACTTTTCAGTGGTACTGATCCATTGTTCTGAAAAAAGTAGATCAGAAGACCCACTGAAAGAAGGTGGATGTTTCCTCATGAAGGACTCGATAGAATATTGTTCCGTTCTCTGATCAATTGGAAGTCTCAAATGATTCATAGCTTGTGTAATTATAACAATAATATTTTTCACTCCATCTCACGTAACATTTTTTTGTTCAGGAGGACAATCATTGCATTGTCCATTACATTGATCAATATGGTTCCTTCGGGTTCCAGCCATCGTCTAAAACCCAAAAAGAATACTGTGAGAGGCAAAAATCATGTTAGGGAAAACAACATAATAAAGGGGTAGTACCTTCAATATCTAACATCTTAGGATAAATTCTAAGATCGTTACCTTAGTTCTAGGACTATATCCTATACATATAATTATCCTTAGGGACATCCCTATACATACCATAGAAATATCTCTAGGGATCTCACTAATGTTTTCGCATCCTAGTTTCCCAAGGTTGACTAAACCTTTACTCTGATACCAATTGTCGAGACCCGAAGCTTGACGTACATGGACATTACATTACTTTTGCGTAATACTTAATACATAACAAACACAGACACCAAAGAACAATAATAGTTTAGTGCCTTTGGAAACTCAGAACGTAATCTTCTAATCATGTTGAAAGATCTTCAACATATCCCATAAAGATCTTACAATTTTTTTTCCTTACCTAAAACCTTTCTTTTAATCCTAGAGGAAAATAAAACATGAAAAGGGTGAGCTCAAATTCTCAGTAAGGGAAAGCATGGATAAAATAAAACATACCATATACATTTGAACTTAACAACATGAACATAATGTTTAAACATCAAAATCTTGAGCAACGACATAAAACATGGAAGTACATAAGGCATAGATCATAATGGAACATAAATCATGATAAAATAGCATGAGAATAAAACATGTAATTGTTGAAACCATTTAGAACTTGTTATGATTTCCATAGTAGCCAAGGCATTGCTGCCAAGACCATCTTAGGACAAAATACCTTTCTGAATCGAGTTCACTCCTCGTTTCAGTCCCGTAACACTGAACCGGATTAATGTACCATTCCAGCCATTTCTATCTCATGAGATATAAATCTTTACCCAATGAATTGGAGGGAGATATAGGTCCCACCCATCTCATAATGAAATCATTCTTACTTTTTTCACAAAATAAACTTAAAACATTCATCATAACCCAAAGAATAAAATGGGTTTCATAAACATCATCCCATCATCTCATAATCCATATAAAACAAATGGACATTTTATCATAAGAAAATTGAAACCATGTAAATCATAGAGACATTAAACTTGAAACATACACATATGAAATAATGTCATCTTAGATGGAAAATGGTTTTGATAAAACTTTTGAAATGAATTCTTGAGGAAAATATCATTTCTTCTTCAAAATCAATTTCTTTTCACAAAACGTCATGCAATTTTAAGAGAAAAGGATTTTTTTCAAAATAGTCATGAAATATTTTGGAGGAATATTCATGAAAATAAGGCTTTATAAAACCGTAAAAAATCGTTTCATGATGTATATGTTAAAAAAACATTCTTCTCGTTCTTTTGTCGGAAAAGTCAAAAAGTACCTTGTAGGGTAAATAAAAGAAAGATTCCTTCCATACCGTGAGGTAAAATTAAAATGGGTTAAAAAGGACATTAAACATACATGAATACACTTTTATAAATCATGTACATGGATTATAGCAATAACCCCAGTAAATACTTAAGAATAAGCAATCTCGGATAAAAATGAGATTTGCACAATTATCCCTTACCTTAGGTCTGATATGCTTCGTATGGATCCGAACCTCCTATATAATGATTTAAATAATGTCATTGACCTATTACATAATCATATTCATTGTTATGATATCATATATGTTTCACTTATGACTTTATATTACCCATTCTTTTGTAAATTCCATGTCAAATTAACATTTTGGATAAAATCATATCATTTATCGTATGTGTTTCGACTTTTCGTTCTTGATATTATTACTTATATCCAGATTTACATAATTCCAGAGTGTAAAACATGATATATATTTATAATATATATTCATCATATACATATATATTATAGATCTATTAAAAGAAAGGAAATACACTGTTCATTGAGACGGTAGGCCGTACGTACGCATGAATGATATTTTCATTTCCTTATTGAATTGAATGAAATTAAACAGATGACATACATGTATATACATAAATCCAGAAGAATTATTATGTCATATATTTCATTATTATTCATTATATATACTTTATAATCATTTTTGAATGGTTAATCATGGAAAATGAATCTCATCACGTTCGTCGAGACGGTAGTCCGTACGTATGCACGAGCGATGATATCATTCCCATGATCGTGAAATTTTATTAAAGTATATGTATAATATTACAGAATCAATATCACTTTACAATAATCATATATATTCATTACTTTCACCATTATACTCATCCAAGTATGGTGGTGGTGGGAAATAGATTACACCATGGCGTGGAGACGGTATTCCGTACGTACGCACGCGTGGTGATTTCATTTTCCGTATGATGGATAGATGGTTAAATATGGTTGTTTCATACTTATAATAACATATCAGTATATTAGTGATACCGATGTTATTACTTCATAATGAAACAACTAAAGAAGAATAATTGGAAGAAGAAATAAAGTTGAAAGAATCGGTAACGGAAATTACCTCCTCTTTGAAGCGCCTCTTTGAGACCTCCTCTTAGGGAACTAAAATTGCTCTTTGAAGAAGCCCAGGACCTCTAGTATGTTTATAAGGAAGTGGAGAAGATAATTTGGCAAGGTTTTTTCCGAGATTGAAGGCTCAAAGTGGTGTGAGTAAGAGAGGGAGGAGGTTCCCTTTTATAAGTGAGGAGAGGGGCACCTTTGGAAAAAATAAATATATTATTTTATTATAAAGCCATATTCGGTTTTAAATAGCTCCAAATTGATTTCTTTCGAAGCTAAGGTGGGTATAGGTCGAAATAATCTCATCTAATAGAATTTGGACAAGTTTAGTTTAATATTTTAATCTTATCATTTAGATTTAACTTTAAGTTAGATAATTTTACCTTTTCCACGCCTTTTTGTGTTCTTACACTATAAGGTTATTAAACTTACTATAACAAGAAAAAAGAACCCAAAGTTGTTTATTATTAATATATATAATCTTATCTAAGTCATTTGGCCGAACCTTAGATTTTTATGAATAAAATAACAATTAATAATATAATATTTGTTTTAAAAACTATTTTATCTCAATTTTGACACTATTTGGTAATTGATTTTTTTGAAAATCATGACAGAATGATTAGTTCAAAAAAGTTATCTAAATCAATAATAGAATGTCATATTAACCTATAAAATTATTTTAATTCATAAAAAGTTTAAAATTACATTTATTTGGGTATTTATATCAACAATTATGTCAATCATTCATTAATAAGATAATTACTACATCATCATTGTGTAAAAAATAAATTAAATTATTTAATGTCTAAAAATTATAAATAAACTAAAATTATGTAGGAAATATTTTTATCTTTCTAATGAATATTTAATGTCGAATTTATCTTATGTATAACCCTATATTAAAAATTATTTACTTATTAAACTTTGATTTTAACTATTTTAACCCTTCTTTAAATAAATTAATATTAAATGTCCTAATCTAATCCATGTGGGCCTAAATGGTCATATTTTATTTCTAGGGTTGTTTTTGGTCGAATTACACTTATCCAATAGAATTATGACATGTGTTAGGGTAATAATAATATCATTTTTACCCTTAATTACCCTATTTACTTTTAACCGTGGTAAATAAAAGTAAAAAGTTACCATTCACCAAAAATTATTTTCATCTCATTGAACCACATTTTACTTACTGACATCAACCATGTCTCTCAGATTTTTGAAATTCCATTCACAAAAGCAGGAAAATTATGTTTTATGTAAATTTGAAAATTCTCCCAGGAGGTGGGTAAAAGACGGTCAAAAGTTCAATAAAATTTTTATATATCTAAAATTATTATAAAATGACTCCAATGAATTACATTGAACATATATAGGTATTATATGTCAATTTGGACCTAAAATAAATTTAAATATAATAAATAATTATTTAAATAAAAAGTCGGTTTTTAAATAGTAAACCAGTGTTTTCACTATTCATCAAAAATTGAATGTTTTTAGAAAAATCCCAAAATTTCACCCTAGGATAATTTCGATATTCTGATTCCAAAAATGAAGTCCATTTTGAAAGTTTAAATTTAATAAAATTTAAAAAGTGGTTATTACTATTCATAACGGCTAGTTTTAATAATATTTTAATAACATATCGTTGTTTAGCGAAACTCGGTATTGCATACAACACACCCTATCGAGGAAGATTGTGATTGCGTATAATGCAAACATGTTAGGGTTGCGTGTTGTGCAAGACTTATTTGTTGTAACGTACAACACAAGACATCAATATAATTGAAAAGAATATTTTTCATAAAATCTCGGGGTGTTACATTGAACTATCTCCACTCACTTGGGAGATCTATCCATTACATAACTAAATAACACATTGGTGAGGAAAAACAATGTTTTGGTTAATTGAGTTTATATAAAAGAAACTATTTGAATGCAGACCCTTACATAATTAGAGTATAGGAATAACTGAAATTCCATTATTTAATTTAATAAATTATTACAAAAACCATGTAATGATAATAAATTGAATAAACCAGTCACGTACATAGGATATTCTAAGATCACGGTAATCCATATATATGCAACTAATACAAAAAAGTACACTAGCTAGAATCCACATCAATTTTTTCTTTATTATTATAATTTACATGCTTGAATTAATTCAATTAATTAATTAATTAATTGGTTTTATCTTAATGATCATGCAATGTCTCTTGTAGATACCCATAATTAATTACAACATGAAAAATAATTGACTTTACCAACATTTTACATATAATTACTTGGAATTAAATGAGGATCTATTAATTCCGAAAACCTTGTTACCTAGTTGATACATTAGATATCAACAATGTAAGTTGGGTTTTAATGATGCAATAAATTATTCTTTGTGTAATTTAATTCTGTTATTTACTGAGCGACTACATGGTGTGTACTAATGAGCTACATTATGTGTTTTTTACTTTCCATATAACTCGATAAACACCTAGGGATACAACATTTATCTCATTCAGGATACATGATGTATATTAACAAGTCACGCACCATGTGTTTCACTTATCGTGTGTCCACATAACCCACCAGTTTACTCAATATATTCTTTATATATAGAGATTAATGATTCCCATGGTGTGTATACTAGTTTCATATCATGTATCTCATTAATTATGTAGATTGTTAGTCTCACAAAACACGTGCCACATATTTGATCACATGATTATCATGAATTTCACCACTAAATTGTGTAGACTACACGTTGTGTATGTCATCTCCCCACTATGTGGTCTAAACTACGGTGTACCCAAATGTCTAGGTCAACACATGGTGTTTATGAAATACATCATATTTTATTACTACTTTGGGTTTCGTGTATCCCATGACATTTCCAAGCGTAGTGAACTTGTATACATGACATATACTTTTTGTCACATGTTGTGTATATGTTAGTACCAAACAAAACCCTCAAAACCACCTGATAGACTTTTTATTCATTCTTTATCAGTTCATAATCCATTTAAGATTATTTTAGTTAATCTATGGAATCCATTGGTTAGGTATCTGGGGTACAATCCCTACCAAAACAACATTTTCTCCCTAAATTTATAGGGTGTGCATTCATCATCCCATCTAATCAGGCTATGGGTGGGATCACTTGGGTTTTGAGATGTCCCAAAAAACTAGGTGGGTGAGCTTGCTCAAGATCTACAATAACCATAGTAGGTCAATGAAGGTAGAGATGATGGTATGTGATGTTGGGGCCCATAGAAAACAAGCAATGGTTGTCCAAGAAGTCCAGAAATAGGTGGCATGGACCATGCATAGTAGCTACATGGAATAGGACAGCGTAGGTGGTGTAGGTCCTTTAGGCCAGTTATCAGGCCTATAGGTCCTGGGTCCTTTGGAACATGTAGGGAATTTTGTCTATTCATTATAAACTTATGATTATGGGCCTATAGACCATGTATTGAGTTTCACTCTACCATGAAAGAAAAAATTGTTCTTTTAATAAAAAGTGGATTTAATGCCAACTTAAAAAAAATGATATGGAACTTGAACATAGAAAATTAATATATCAAAAACATGTTAACTAAACATTGGATTAAATAATGAATAAAGTAGAAGAAAAAAATTAATGAAAATTGTCTATAATCGATCAGCAAATAATAAATAATTATAAATTATTATGTGAATGATTTGATACCACTTATAGGTTATGATTGCAACAAAAGTGCGTGTTGGGAAATTACCAACTAGTCTTTTTTTTCATAGTCCATTAATAATCCATGATTCCCATGGTGAATAATCATCTTGACAAACATAATTAATATGAATGTTAATTGACAAGAACGCAGAACCAAGAAGATGTTGGGTACCGGGACTGCAAGGCGGAAGTCGGTGGGCCGGGATTTTAAATTTTTCTTCTTCACCGGTGTGACATAACCCTATCAACTACGGTGATCTTGTCCAGGCTTAGTCTGAGGATCTCACAAGGTTATTTAGGAGAAAAAAAAATAAAAATTCACATTTACTTTGTTCAGAATTGACATACAGGGCGCCGACGATCATTGCTCGAAGACTCCAACGTCGAAGCCCTCTAGATCATCCACACACGCCTCACAAATCTGCTCGCACGCCGTTCGTCAAGATCTGGGTGCCAGTGTGGATCTTCAACGCAAACTTCGACGCAGAGATGATCACAAAAAACTAGCGTCTTCAATCTGTGAAGGCTGAACTTGATGAACTTTCTAGTTTGAGAGAGTCTTTCTCTAGAACTCAGGAGGAGAGAGAGGCTCTCAATTCCAACAGATGAATCGTTTCGAGGGGAGAGCCTCTATTTTAATATATAAAGGGAATATCTAAAATACGCAGTAATGGTTCTAGGCCCCCGTGTATTAAACATTAACTATATATATATTATAAATAATAATTTATTACAAATTAAATTATGCCATAAATAATATTTATTATTTATCACTGTACTGAAATATATATAATTATATATATTACGTGATAAACATGAGTCTAAATATACCCGCATTTCCTGATAATTTTAATCAAAACCAAGATATAAATATATGTTCGATTAATATTTATCTATGTATTTACTTAATCACTCGTAAATACATGTTACAAATAAATTCAGCGAATTATTCCAAACTTGAATAATAAAAGAATTTATTTATTACTTGGTGATCCATAGGACTTGGATAATACCCGGACCCCATGGTGGGGCCCACCAAGTCCTATAATCCTATTCATCAGAATATGGAAGATTCGCAAAGCGATGATGTGTGTGACCCTCTAGGCCCTTATCTCAACATCAGTGAATAATATCACTGACCAAGAGCGGGGGCTAGAAACCCATCGAGGCCCCTATAGAGATAAGGAAAAGTCAAAGCAACAGCTATCTTCCTACGAACACAGTCCGTGTAATCTAATCTCTTCGTCATCGATATCTCAATAAAGTAGAATGCATACTCAGTGTCATCATTCTTCATTTTCATTATTTTGTTTGTTGATTTGTCCAGACGGTCTTACATTATACTACCATGGCCATGGATTTAATGAAGGTGCAACCATCCTAATCAACCAGGCCCGAGATATTTCTTCATAAACTCAGAAGTGACCAATCCTTTCTCGATCATTCAATCAATGACATGACATTAATGACGTATCCGATATAAACTACCTCACCATGACTTGTTGCCATGGTTTTTGACTTATATCAAATGTACGTAATTAAATTACATTCATTGATAATGATCTCAAGTCAGTAGACCATTACACATGTCCGTAGATAGGAACGACCAATGACACCAGAAACATGTGGTGTTCTTATTAAGTGGGTCTGTCCTCATGATCTCAATAGCTAGAGATCATCAAGTGAGAACATCATGAGATGAAGTCTCAATGCTTATGATCCCACTACACCTAATGGTTACACATCATCTGTGTCCTTTCAGAATGATGTAACTGAACCATAGGAGGTTACTTTAAGATTTCGGTCATGGCATCTCAAGGTTCTCATTATAGCATGGGACCTGCTATAACCATTTGATGCAACAGGTAATCTAAGGACATTGACATTAATAAAGTGCATGTAGAAGTATCTATACTATCATGTAAAGATAAAAACATGTATAATAACAAACTGTATACAGGTAACAGTAATCAAAGTACAAAACATGTTGGGTCTAGGGAACCAACTTTCAACACTCCCACTTACACTAGAGCCAACTGCTAACAGGTTTCAATCCGCTAGCTCTCACATGTGAATCATGCTTCTGCTGAGAAATAGCTTTAGTCAAGGGGTCTGCAACGTTGTCCTCTGGGGATACTCTGCTAACTGTCACTTCACCTCTTTGAGTAAAATCCCTCAAGAGATGAAACTTCTGAAGAATATTTTTTTTCCTTTGGTGAGAACTGTGCTCCTTGGAAAGCACCACTACAATAGTATTATCACAATATACAGGAACAGGTTCTGTACTGCTACGTACAACACCAATGTCTGAGATAAAGCTACGTATCCAGACCGATTCCTTTGCTGCATCGGAAGCTACAATATATTAGGACTCTGCTGTAGAATCAGCAACCACAGCTTTCTATGAACTTCTCCTGCTCACTGCACCACCATTCCAGAAAAATATATAGCCTGACTATGATTTCATATCATCATGATTTGTCTAAAAAATAGCATCAGTGTGTCCCCTCACAACTACTTCCTCATCTCCTTCATACACCTGGAATATATCCTTAGTACACCTCATATACTTAAGGATAATTTTCACAGTTTTACAGTGCAGCTCTCCTGGAATGGATTGATATCTACCCACCATGATTAAAGCATAGGCAACATCAAACCTAGTTCATATCATGGAATACATGATAGAACCCACTGTCGAAGCATAAGGCACTCTACGCATTCTTTCAATCTCTTCATGTTTTTGTGGACACATTTTCTTATAGATATTTACACCATGTGACATAGGTAACAATCCTCTCTTGGATTGTTTCATATTTTACCTTTTGAGTACCTTGTCAATATATGTACTTTGACTTAGGCCAAGCATCCTATGAGATCTATCTCGATAGATCTTGATCCCTAGTATGTAGTCTGCTTCACCTAAGTCTTTCATGGAGAAGCATTCATTTAACCAAGTCTTAACTGACTGTAAGACTTCCACCTCGTTTCCTATAATTAGTATGCCGTCAACATATAAAACTAGGAAAACGATAGCATTCCCTTCAACCTTTTTATAGACACAAGGCTCGCTTTAATTTTTGACAAAACCACAATCTCTTATGGCCTCGTCAAAGCGTACATTCCATGATCTTGAGGCCTGCTTCAATCTATAAATGGATCTCTGCAACATTCATACTTTATTGGCATTCTTTGACATAACAAATCCTTCAGGTTGAGTCATATAGACGTCTTTAACCAACTTCCCATTTAGAAAATCAGTTTTTCCATCCATTTTCCAAATTTCATAATCATGAAAGGCTGCTATTGCAAGCAATATTCAGATGTATTTAAGCATTGCCACTGGTGAGAAGGTTTCATCATAGTCAATTCCTTGACATTGTCTGAAACCCTTTGCAACCATTCTCTCTTTAAAGGTATTAACCTTACCATCCATGTCCAGCTTTTTCTTGAATACCCATTTGCAGCCAATGGGATTTACATCAGCTGGAGGGTCTACCAAAATCCAAACTTGATTTTGGTACATGGGCTCCATCTCATAATTCATGGCTTCTTGCCATGCTGCAGCTTCTTTGCCTTCTACTGCTTCCTTGTAGGTTAAAGTTTCATCATCCTCAAGGATTATTGTGTCACCTGACTTCGTGATAAGAAAACCATAATGCTCTAGTTCTCTAACCTCTCGCGTAGACCTATACAGTATCTATGTCTCAGAAACAATTTCTTCTTCCACTTTCTCTTGTGAAGATTGTTCCTCTACCAACTCTTGTCCATCTAGAGCACTAAATTCATCAAAGTCAATCTTGCTCCCACTATTTCCAGTAGAAATGTGATCCCTTTCTAGAAATGTGGCGTATCTTTCCATAATGAATTTTCCATCTAATGGGTTATATAGGTAGTATCCTCTAGTTTCCTTAGGATAAGATATAAAGATGCACTTAGTGCATCTGGATGCTAATTTGTCACTTGGTAAAGTCGTGACAAATTACTCGCACCCCCACACACGCTTGTGTGTCAGATTGGGTTTCTTTCCATACCATAACTAATATGGAATCCCATCTGTAGCATTATTTGGTACTCGGTTAATGGTATATGCTACTGTCTGTAAGGTGTATCCCCAAAAGGATAATGGAAGAGTTGTATGACTCATCATTGATCTGACCATGTCATGCAAGGTCATATTCCTCCTTTCACTAACACTATTCTATTGTGGTGTATAAGGAGGGGTGATTTGAGATACTATCCCACACTCCTTCAAGTGATCAATGAAAGCTTGGTTAAGATATTCTCCACCTCGATCTGAGCGAAGTTCTTTTATCTTCTTACCAAGTTGGTTTTCTACTTCATTTTGGTATTCCTTAAAGAAATGAAAGGAATATGACTTATACCGCATTAAGTAGATATAGCCATACCTACTATAATAATAGGTAAAAGTGATGAAGTATAGAAAACCACCCCTTGCCTCTACTAGAAATGGACCACATACATCAGAATGTATTAATTCAAGCATTGCATTGGCTCTTTCACCATTTCCTGAGAAAGGTGCTTTGGTCATTTTTCCTTGTAAACAAGCTTGACATACATCTAAGGGTTCTAACTGTACCGAGTTTAGATACACTTCTTGATGTAATCTTTGTAATTGCTTCTCGTTTAAGTGACCAAGCCTGAAGTTCCATAGGCGGGTGTTATTTGAGTCATGTTGGTTGTTTCTGTCATTGATAGCCATTACTGAGTTTTATAGTTCTAGTATATATAAACCATTGTTAAGATGTGCCATACCATAACATATGTTATCCCTATAAAAGAGACAACTTTTATTTTCAAATTTGAAATAAAAACCCACAGTGTCTAAACATGAAATAGAGATAATGTTTCTGGTAACATATGGTACATAATAGCAATTGTTTAAAAAAAGAACCAAACCAGTTGGTAAAGTCAAGTTATAGTCACCCACTACCAAGGCCTCCAGACTTGCACCATTTGCAGCTCGGAGATCCACTTGACCTTTTCAATCTTCTTAAACCTACTTGGTTCCTGTATATGAATAAAAATGTGTGAACCACATGCCATATCCAATACCAAACATGTAGATAAGGATATATTTAATTCAATGAAAAAAATACCTGAAGCAGAAGCATCAGCTTGATTTTTCTTCCCAGCTCTGAAATTCTTTTTCCAGTGGAATTTCTTGCCACATCCAAAGCAGACAGCATCCTGCTCATTACTTTGCCTCTGAATCATTGGATTCTTGGAAGGACGATGCACCGGTGACTTTGGACTTGACCTGTCCTTAGACCCCTTTGCCTTGCCCTTGTTTTTCTCGTTCACCGTAAGGACAGATGTATTAGTGTGTTTCATGTCCTTATCAGCTTGACGAACTAAATCCAAAAGATCTGAGAGCGACAGTGTCATATCATTCATATTATAATTGACAATGAAAGTCGAGAAGCTTGACGTTAAAGAGGCAAGAATGAGATCCACTTCTAGTTCTTGATTCAGTTTGAACCCAAGGGCTTCAAGCCTCTCAATATACCCAATCATCTTGAGTATGTGAGGACCAGCTTGGTGCCCTTCTTCCAGCCTGCAATTATAAGGCGTACTTGAGATATCATACCTTCCTTGCCTAGCCCTCTCCTCATATAGTTATTGGAGATCTGAAAGCATATTGTAGGCTTCCTCTTCCTCATGCATTTTTTGAAATTGGCTGGACATGGATGACAACATGATGCATTGTACATCAAGCGCATCATCTACATAATTTTTCCACTTATCCTTTCCCCTCTTGCTTGCTCCCTAAGGAGGCTTGGTGGAAATTGGAGATTCTAGCACATATAACTTCCTTTCTGGCATAGTACTATGCGCAAGCTCCTGTACCACTCCTAGAAGTTATTTCCGGTCAGGATATTTTCTTTATCCAATATCAATTGCAGTGATAAATTACTAGTGGTGTTGGTGATTTCCATTTTGAATCTACATCAGATAAACATTTAGCAATTAGTACTTTGTCTTGATTACCTTTTTAAAATTTAATGATTAATATATTATTATATCAATTAATGTCTCCAACTATTTTAATGAACCTTAATATCCCTCACCATTAGATTTGGAATACTCTATAGCTTGATAATTCTAGTGGCAAGGATCCTAGAAACCCCCTTAGTAGACTACAAACTAGGGCTACGACACTACTTGGAGCTTTTCAGGGTAGGCTCTATGCTGGCCAACCACTTGTTCTTGTGGTTCCTTGTGTAGTTGAGTAAAGTCCCAGCTTTTGGAATCTGAACTTGATTCCCTCAACCTCTTGCCTCTAAAGTGATAGCAAGTTAGCTTAGGCTAATCCTTGACTACTCACTTTAGTTAAGTTGACCCATTTCTCACATGGAAATACCCCGGTAGTAAGAGGCACTCTCAACTGAGGCTGATGAGAACCCAAACAGCCGGTTTTGTTTAGATGTGATAAATGGAAGGCATTTTGACTTTATATATCTTTGAGGAGTTTTTAATATTAATTGAAAAATATAATCCTTTTCTATTTATTATGTTCAAACTGGGTTGTCGTGCTCACAACTGAACATTCTATAGAATATTTATTTGTTACAACTTTATGCATTTTCTCTTGTTTACTATCCTATGTGATCATGCAATAATCATGCAGTCACATAAAATAATAAACTGTGCATAAAGTAAATCAAGAATTCCGACTGGTCTTGAGAATTCTATAATGATTGATCGATAACTGATCAATCATCACCTAGGGGCATCCATACCTAAGTCGATACTTGACTCGTGTCGTTGCTGGCCCCAGTGAAAAGCGTCCAACTCCTGTCTGGACTACCGCCTCATCTTGGCGGGGTCTGCCTCTCGGATCGTCATCGAATAAATACAAATATACTCGCACCCAGGTGAGGGGGTCTGGGGTACCAAATAAAAGTGGTGAAATGGACACGCAGGCCCTTATACATATTTGAATTAAAAGACGATTCGAAGACCGCCATTTATCTAATTTAATATTACAATCATCTCACGCATTGAATAAATAATTAAATAAATAAATACATGCCAGACATACACAGGTTGGTCAAAAGCTCAAGACCAATTAGGGTAAAAGCGCAATAAAATTAAATTGAATTAAATTTAAATTATGCAAGGGTGTTCCTATAAATTAAATGAATTTGATTAAATTCAAATAATTTATTTTTATGGGTTCCATTTGTTTCATTTAAATTTAATTCCAAAAATTAAATTTAATTAAACCATTAATTTAATTCTTAAACATAAATTAAATTAATATTTCAGATTAAAATAATTAAACCCCTAAGTTAATTCCAATTATTTTAATTTAAAAAACTAAATTAATTAAAATTAATTCAGTGCAGGTTACCTCTAACCGGAGAGGAGTCCAGCGGGACTGCGTACCACCGCGAGATGTCGTCCTGGAACTGCGGCGTGGCCGCGGTGTGGCTGTGGCATGACCGCGGCGTGATCGCGGTGTGACCGTGACATCAAACGCTTTCCGCGACGGCTGCATCTCCCGGCAGCCCGCTGCTTCGGCCTAGCGTGGGCTAGAGTAAGCCGGACAGAACCGGTCCGGCATGGAGGAGGAGCCTGGCAAGGGCTCGGGGTGGCCGAAGGGTGCCGGTCCAGTGAGGCCCAGAAGAGGAGGCCGGCGAGGGTCCGGGGCGGCCAAATGGAGCCGGTCCGGCGTCGCCCGGAGGAGGAGGCCAGCGAAGGTCCGGAAGCCGGCACGTGGCTCGGAGGCCGCCGGACAGAGAAGTCCGGTTAAGGGGAGGCCGGTGCGGTGGGCGGTGGCCGACCGGAGGCGGTCCAGTGAAGCAGGTCTGGCGGAGGGGGTTCCGGCGGAGGGGGTTCAGCGCGGGCCACAGCCGACGCGGGTGTCGGGCGGCCGGTCAGAGGGAACTCAGGGCGGAGAGGAGGAGGCCGGCGCGAGGGCGGTCCGGCGACGGCCAGCCAGCGGCGGCACGCCGTGGAGCTGGACTGGCGGAGGGGGAAGAGGGAGGCCTAGGGTTTCAGCCTCCCTTCGTGCGCCGAGGGAGAGAAGACCCGTAAGGGTCTTCCTCCCCTTTTTTTATTTTTTTCTTTTTGACAAAAATGTCCAGCCACTATTTTTTTTAGAAAAGGAGAAGACCCCATTTTGGGGTCTTTGCCACCCCCTTTTTTTTAATTAAAAGGATGAAGACCCCATTTTGGGGTCTTGGTCTTCTTACTTATATATATTTTATTATTGTAAAATTATAATAAAATATTTATTATAAACATAATAAAATATTTATTATAAAATTTTGTAATTAATATAATTTTTTATGTTAATTCTCATTTTGAGATAAACATAAAATGAACCTAAAACATGCGACGTTGATCCGATAAAAATTTTCAAATGATCGTATCTTGATCATTCGAAATCGAAACGACGCGCGGTCAAATCCGAATGAACCGTTTTAACAGCCCACAATTAAATTTAATGCATTTTAATGTTTTTGACTTAGAAAAACATTGCATCCCTCTGATACCATTGTTGGGTACCATGACTGTGCGGCAGAAGCCGGTGGGCCAGGATTTTAGATTTTTTCTGCTTCACCGGAGTGACATAACCCTGTCAACTATGGTGATCTTGTCCCGGCTTGGTCTGAGGATCTCACAAGGTTCTTTAAGAGCACAAAAATAAACTTGAACATTTACCTTGTTCAGAATTGACGTACAGGGTGCCGACGATTGTTGCTCAAAGACTCCGACGTCGAAGCCATCTAGATCGTCCACACACGCCTCACAAATTTTCTCGCGCGCCATTCTTCAAGATCCTGGTGCTAGCGCGAATCTTAGACGCACACTTCGATGTAGCGATGATCACCACAAACTAGCGTCTTTGATCCGTGAAGGCGGAACTTGAAGAACTTGCTAGTTTAAGAGAGTCTCTCTCTAGAACTCAGGAGGAGAGAGAGGCTCTCATTTCCAACGGATGAATCGTTTCCAGGGGAGATCCTCTCTCTTAATATATATAGGGAATATCTGAAATATGCGGTAAGGGTTCCCGGCCCCCGTGTATTAAACATTCACTATATATATATTATAAATAATTATTTATGACAAATTAAATTATGCCATAAATAATATTTATTATTTATCACTGTAATGAAATATATATAATTATATATATTACGTGATAAACATGAGTCTAACTCGACCTACAACTCCTGATAATATTAATCGAACCCAAGATATAAATATCTGTCCGATTAATATTTATCTATGTATTTACTTAATCACTCATAAATACATGTTATAAACAAATTCAGAAAATTATTCCAAACTTTAATAATAAAATAATTTATTTATTACATGGTGATCCATAGGACTTGGATAATACCTAGACCCCGTAGTGGGTCCCACCAAGTCCTATAATCCTATTCATCAGAATAGGGAGGATTCTCAAAGTGCTGTTGTGTGTGACCCTATAGGCCCTTATCTCAATAGCAGTGAATAATATCACCGACCTAGAGGAGGGTCTAGCAACCCATCGAGGCCCCTATAGAGATAAGGCAAAGTCAAAGCAACGACTGCCTTCCTACGAACACGGTCCATGTAATCTAATCTCTTCGTCATCGATATCTCAATAAAGTTGAATGCATACTTAGTGTCATCATTCTTCATTTGCTTTATTTTGTTTGTTAATTTGTCTGGATGGTCTTACCTTCTACTACCATGGCCATGGATTTAATGAATGTGCAACCATCCTAATCATCCAGGCCCAGGATATCTCTTTCTAAACTCAGAAGTGACAAATCCTTTCTCGATCATTCAATCAATGACATGCCATTAATGACGTACCAGATATTAACTACCTCACCACGACTTGTCTCCATGGTTTTTGCCTTATATAAAATGTACATAATTAAATGACATTCATTGATAATGATCTCAACTCAGGATACCATTACACATGTTCGTAGATAGGAACGACCAATGACACCAGAAACATGTGGTGTTCTTATTAAGCAGGTATGTCCTCATGATCTCAATAGCTGGAGATCATCAAGTGAGAACTTCCTAAGATGAATTCTCAATGCTTATGATCCCCCAACACCTGATGGTCACACATCATCTGTGTCCTTTCAGAAATATGTTACTGGACCATAGGACGTTACTTTAAGATTACTGTCATGGCATCTCAAGGTTCTCATTATAGCCTGGGACCTGCTATAACCATTTTATGCGACAGGTAATCTAAGGACATTGCCATTAATAAAGTGGACGCAGATGTATCTACACTATCATGGAAAGATAAACACATGTATAATAACAAACTGAATACATTTAATAGTAATCAATGTAAACAACATGTTAGGTTTAGGGCACCCACTTTCAACAGAAGAGGTGATATTTTCACATATAATTTATAATTAATTAATTTTTTTATTTCACTGAATTCTTTCTTTATTTTTAATGATAAAAAGGTATCCTTTTCTATTTCCATTTATTTTGAGGAATCAAGGGTGGGTTCCCTCTAGTGACGATCCACACGTGCTTCATGAAGCTTTTATCTTCATCATAGAATCTTTCAGGTGCTAGCGCAGATGGTTCTAACACTTATGGTGATTGATATTGATCACAATCAAATCCTTCAAGAGAGAAAGATTTTCTCTGGTAGAGGAGGGGAGTTTTCTCTATGTTCTTATAAGTGTTATAAGGGAGATTTTCTATAAGTATTGAGAAAATTCTCTCTATAATCCATTATGAACAATGAAATAATTTGTCTCTAATCAAAAAATGTCATAACTGGGTTTAAATAGTGCTAGGGTTAGAAAATAATAATTACACCAGAAACATTATTATTTTATTATTATCTAGTGAACCCCATGTCTAAATAATAATAGAATTATTATTATTCACTTGACATGTGCTATAACATGAATAAAATAAATAATATTTTTCGTAAATAAATAAATTAATATTTATTTAAATAATATTTAATATGAAATTTTTCTCTGGACTATTAAATTTTTCCTTTATATCCTCAACAATATTCATTGGTCATTGAACAATGACTATTTATGTAATAAAATAAATAGTACTATATTATTCACTTATAAATATATACATATTATATTCATGAAATTAGTGAATAAATATTTATTAAATATTCATTTAACTAAATAAATAAAAAAAATTACCTTATGAATGAACTAGAATAAAAAATATTGTGCATTCGCGTGATTAAATAAATACTTACATAGTTAATAAAATATTTATTAAATATTCAAATCATATATATATATATATTTTTTCAAATAACTGGTCATTGAATATTTGTGATGAAACTAGTATGAATAATTATTAAACCTTGGGAATGAATAATATTTACCCAACATGTTAAATTCATATGGAATTTTACCGAGGTTCCAAAAAACACTTAGTGTGTGGCCCTCTAGACCCCTTTCTCGGTGGCATTTGGATACACTGCATAAATTCCAAGGTTAGCATCTAGAAACCCACCAAGGATACCATAGAGAAATAAGTAAATGTTGCAATAAAATGTTACCTTATATGAATTTACATTGTGTAATATAATCCCTTTATCTTAGTATCTCTAATCAAGCATATTGTATGCTAATGTCATCAACCTGTGTCACCAATGTATCCTTCTTTGACATTCCATAAATTTAATCCCGAATAGTATTTAATGTCCATGTACTTAATTATTCTGTTTCATTCTCATCAAAGGGAATAAGATATCAACTTCCATTATATAATTAATTGGAAAAATATTTTCTTGCATTATTAATTATCATAAAGTCAGTTGTGAAGCTCCCAATGTATCCTACATCACCACAATCATATGTCATCATGATTTTCAATAATACATAAAAGTATATGATTCATGAAATACATTAAAAAAATCATAAAGACTAAGGATACTTTTAAAAATCCACAGATATGAATATCCATTGATATATATAAATATGGATTTCTTACTAGTGGTTCATGTTCTCATATTCTCACACACTAAAGATTACCATGGGAATACACCATCAAAAGATGTCTCAAAGTCCTATGAGTCTCCACCTGTGATACTCTATATCATTTGTGTCCCATAAAATGATATAATTCGACTATAAAACTTATATTTAGGAATATTTTCCTAAAAATTATAGGTTATAATCATAGCAGGGAACTGCTATAACCTTTTAGTGGGACATGTACATTTATGACACTATCACATACTATGTCATGTATAGTAACAATCATAATGTGATAAGAACTTTATATTAATATTAAAAATAAAAAATATAGGTAATCATTAAGTACATAGAAGTTTTTTTAGTAAAAAAACATTAATAACTTCATTCAAATATACTAAAGGTTTGAACCACTTTGAACCCAATAAATCTCATAAAAAAGAAATTGTGGTTGAGGATGTTTCAATTAATTTCAATTAATTTGAATAATTTTTATCTAAATGAATGAAATAAGTAAAATGAAAATATAAAGGAAAAATATATTTTATGTATTTAAATTGTGTAAATATTGGACACTTTTAAGCAACTGTCCTGAGAAGGAAGAAGGTGACAAAGATGATGATTTTCCAAAAATACCATCAAGGAGAGACAAGTTGGAAAGTGGTCATAATAATGGAAAGTTATTTAAAGGAAATTTAAAGTAAAATACATAAAATAAAAGTTATATTATATAAAAATATGATGTTATATATTGTAATGAGGAAAGTTGAAGAAGAGGACAACTATTTAGAGGATTAAGGACTTCAAGTATTTATTTGAAAATAAAAATAGATCAATAATACCTCTAATGAAGAAGAATGTATTAGTGAAAAAAGAGTGGTGATGAGTAAAAATGAAAGGATTCTCAATTAATAATGGAGATCTTACCATTGTTTAATGAAAACAAGAATATTTCAAGATAAAATAAAGAATTTAAGGTAGGTAATAATTCATTAAATAAATTTATTGATAAATAAAATGATAAATAAATTTCGAAGATAGAAATGGAGATGGCAAAAAATATGGGAGGTCTTAATAAAATCATTTAAGTGAGAGAAAATAAAAATCATATTATAATATTATACATGATTTTTAAGAATAAGGAGTTGAATACTTTTTAGGTGAAGTTGATTGAAGATGAAAATTCCATGACATAATTATACTGAGTGGATATTTCAAAAATCATATCAAAGAGATTAAAGAATATATAAAATCAATTTTGAAATTTTTTTATGACACTAAGATACTTTGATATTATCCCATGGTTCTATGAATTATTATGTTGGACACTGATGATTTTAACCAAGAAAGATATAGCCATGATAATATGGGTAAAAAAGATTTTACTTCACTAAAGAAATGATGAAAACTGATTTTTATCTTAGGTTGAGTTATGAAAAATCATAAATGTAATGAATTATTAAAGAAGAAGGATATTGAGGATAATATTAAGGTATAGGTAAATATAAATAAAGATAATTATATACATAAGGAAGTTATAAGGAAGTATCAGAGTTCAAATCAGAAGGAATACCACTGGGTAGTTTTTGATGAACAATAGTTATAACCACAAAGATTCCATTTTAAAGCTAGATGTATGTTTTGTAATGTTTATGTAAAAAATATTATATGAACTAGTGAAATATTTCACTACCTAAATCAAAGAGATTATATGAATAATGGAGGAGTCTTGAATACGTTAATATAATCCAGATAATAAAACAACTAAAAGAGATGGTGAAATTATACAACAATTTTGATTTTATTGAGGAAACATGTGGGAGGTGTGATAAACCTTGATAGAACATAAATAATTATATCATAATACTACCATATCATCTGAAACAAATTTATGACACCTAATTTATCAATATGATGAATAATTAAGATCAAAAAATGGTAGTTAAGGTATCTTACAAAGAAAGAACATCTATAGATACTTGGGTACTTGATTGTGGTTATTTGTTACACATGAATAGAATAAATCATCACTTTAGAGAAAAAAATGTATGATGGAGGAGAAGTTTCCTTTTGAAATGATAGATCACTAAATGTGAAAGTAGGTATATGCACTAAAATTGGTGAAAATAAATTTCAATCTAATGATGTTCACTTAGTCGATGGTTTGAGGCACAATATCACGAGTATATCACACCTTTGTGATAATGATAATGATGTGTTATTTTAGAATAATGTATGTATCATTAAAATTATAGTGGATTAAAAAATAATTATGAAGGTATAACAGATAATTAAAAACCTGTTTCATATTTATAATGAATAAAATAGTTGTTTCATGATTTTGAAAGATGATAAGAAGATTCCTTATAAAAGGATTGGTTATTTAGCTCAAAAGAAAATGGATAAGCTTATAAAATATAAAACTATGAGGAATATAAATATGTTGAATCATGAAAGACCCAATAAGTTGGGATTCTTAATCAGTGCCTAATTTTATTTTTTTAATAAACCATATGAGATGTTTTTTAATAAGAATCCCAACATTAAGAGTTTTTATTTAGTATCTTGTGTTATATCAAAAATCAAAAGAAGGAATCTGGGCAAGTTTGATAAGAGAGAAGATGAGGGGATTTTTCATCGATATACACATGGTGGAAGGATTTACCAGTGTTATAACAATAATTTAAATAGGATATTTGAAAAAATTTATGATATTTACTTTGAAAATTAAAAAAAAATAACCATAATTACTCATTGATGATGATATGTAAGAATATATAGGGTAAATTTGTTGATAACATGGGATTGATTTAGTTATAATATAATATTTTCAAAATCTCCACAATGATTTCGTAATTTAAAATGATGAGGAAGTTCTATAATAAGAAGAAAATATTTTTACATGGGTTATAATAACTTTTGAGCCTAAAACATAATTGGAGATAGAAACAAGGTAGTTCAAAATTGAATAATATTGAGAAATTCCAATCCTACCAGCTTTCTTTTATAAGTTTAACCAAATAGGGTTGTAAAAACATTGAAAAATGAGGATTATATAATAGGGAAGTAAAAATATATGAACCAGCTTATAGAAATAAAATTTGGTAATTGGTTTCACATCTAAATAATGTGAATTTAATTGGGATGAAGTGATCGATTCCCGAACTAACGACATGTGTTCTCAGCTCCCGAACTGATGGCGGTGGCCTCTGATCAGGTTCCACCCCTCTAGGGGAGGGACATCTGCTGCGGCGCACAAGAGTGGAATCTCCCTTTCTCCCGTTCTCCAACCTAGAATTTGTTCCTCTGTTTCCCCGAATTTTCCTAAGTCTTAAGGTTTCAGATCTTCACGATGGATGGCCTAATCTTTCGATTTCGGTTGTAGAGTTCAACGAAGCCTTGGATATTCATAGTCTGACGTTTGTTGCTCTATTTTCGATGAGAAGACCCTCAGTTGATTTGTTTGATAGATTTTTTTTCGGTTCTTGGGATCTTCAAGAGAAGGCAGCCGTAGGATTGTTGGACAATAGGAATATCTTGATCCATTTTCCTTCGGAGGAAGATTTGATAAGGGCATGGTCGAGAGCCCCTCGCAACTGCAACGAAGCGCGATTTTACCTATATCTATGGTCGTATGATTACCATATGAGGCTTGATTCACCCTCTGTGGTGGTTTGGGTTAGTTTTCCGAATCTCCCTTTACCATTTCAAAATCCATCGATTGTTAAAATGCTTGGAAACCTACTAGGGTGATATCTTTATTTTGATAGCCAGACCATTGATGTTTGTCATCCAGTAAACCCTCGAGTTTCTATGGAGGTGGATGCCTCGAGAGATCCTTTGGACTTCATTTGTATCACCGTAGGTGAAGAGTTCCGGTGTAAACATTCGGTTGTCTATGAATCATGGGTCTATTACTATTTTCCTTGCAAATGGCTCTATAATTCTCTAGAGAAATGTAGGCATGAGAAAGGGATGCTGGATTTCATAGTGATGTGAGCAACTGCAATCGTATCATCTCTGGGAATAACATGGTCGTGAATTCGTTGGTGGAAGAACTTGGTGGAGAACCCGGCAATCGATCCCCGGAAGGCAAGGGTTTATCCGGAATTACTCGGTTTGTCCATAATGATGGTGTGGTCTAGGAAAAACATGATGCATGTGTTTTTTCTGTTGGCTTAGGTCCACTGATTGCAGGTGCTGGAAATCAGGTGAGGACGGTGAAACCACTTGCTCGGTCTCCTGGGCTGAAAGTCCATGATGTATTTGATAGATTGTTAAGTGAACTCAATGGAGTAAGAAGGACATACATTGTTTCGATGGGTAAGGACAATGGCAGGTCTGGCCAGGAAAACATTACAGGTGTTTCTCAATCAGATCTCAATGAGGAAGGTCCTATGGTGCAAGCAGATTGTGCAAACCATGGGGTAACTTTGGAGGAAACTTATAGACATCCTCAGTTAATGGGTCATGGATTCTTGTAGGCAAGACATGATGAGGCAGTTTTTTGTATGTCACATGCTGAGCATACGGTCTTGGGTACACCGAATAACCTTTTGGATGAGAGTGGTTCCACACCTAGAAGGGAGATACAAATGGTGGGTGAGGGAAAGAGTCTGGGCTTGATTCAGACCTTAGTTCCCCTAGTTAATAGATTTGAAGGTATATCAAAGGATAATGCGAATTTGGAACACATTACACCAGGTGAGGGAGATGGGGTTGGCATGAAGTAATCTTATAAGAGTGAATTGGACCATTCAGATGGAGAAGTCTCAATTCCAAAGAATTTCATCAGTTCAAAAAAGAAAAAATGGAAGAAGGACTACTCCTCACTACCCCCACATTTGGAGACCCTCTCAGCAAAGAAGATGAATGTCATGAAGATGTACATAGATTCTATGCACCATAATGGGCCAGGAGAAATGGAGAATGACTTTATTCTCCTATTTAGCTCCGAAGATGAAGTGATTGAGCAGGTCTTGGCACTCAACGTATCGGAGAAGGAGGTATCCAAAATGATGGGGAGGACGCTAAGGGTGTATCCCAATGAGAAACAACTTTCATGGATTGACAGTAAAGAGTCAATTCAAGTTGGATGTTTTAATAGAGGAGAAATCAGTTTGGAGGATTACATTCAGACCTGAGATCAACTTGCTTCTGAGTTAGAGAAGAGAATAATGGAGGTTTCTGATCTCCATGTTTCATCCAAATCTTGGAATCTTTTTAGGGAGAGGAATTCAGGTAATCTTAAGTTTATATTTAATGATTTGGTTTAAGATGGATTACCTGGTCAGGCGGTTTGGGAGGTTTTCTTGTGCATGTTGTGTTTTCTTTTGGTTTTTCCTGTTGTCTTCCTTTTTTTTGGAGTCTAGGTGATTTTTTCTAGCTCTCTACTTGGACTTGCTCCAGAAGGGGATCGGATCGCAAGTCTTCACTGATGCTGACCTTTTGAATTAGGAGGCTTTAGAGGGTATGGCTTGGCCATCGGTATCGTGCCCATGCATTCTACAGGGACTGCTTGTCGGAGGGTCCTGTGTTGGTGAAGGCTTCTTGTCATGGAATATTTTCTAGGGTGGGGCAGGTCTGATAGTTGGTTCATGTTATTTTCTTCTTGTGTTTCTTTCTTTTGTTTAGACTGTTATTGTGGTTTCTCACTTTTTCCATAAAAGTGATTTTATAAAATAAAAAAGTAATTTTCATTCAATTGGTTTGAAGTGGGGTTTTTTAAACAAGAATAATGAAAAGAAAAGAGTATCATGAAACAAAGTTCATCTTTTGTGCAATGGATACACTCAAATCTAGGGTATAAATTTTGATGAAAATAATTATCAATCCCCAAGTCTTTAAAAACTATAACTATTTCATGGTCTATGTTATTATAATAACTAAAATGTGTTCTACATGGATGTGAAGTTGGCATTCAAAAATGGTGAACATGGGGAATAAGTTTACATTGAAAAAATGTAGGGATTTATACATGAAAATGATTATTCATGAGTCTATAAGCTAGAGAAGGAATAATATGGGACTGAAAAATTTCCCCGAACATGGTATTCAAAGCTATATAATATCATAAAGAGTATGAATTTTATAAAATTCAAGGTGGAAAAAATCTTGATGTAAAGAGAGATGACACAAACTCACTCATTGTGATGGTGTATGTAAATAACATTATTTTTATGAAAATTAACAAATAAATTATGAGGAATTTTCTACATAAATTATAAAAGACATCGAAATGTATAAAATTGGTGATATATATTTTTTGGTTTTAATGTCACAAGCATGGGAAGATATACCTTTATCTCAAGGGAAAATTATGCTCAAGAGTTGTTAAAAATGTTTTGAATGGAAGAATAGAGAGAAGTATCTACTCTTGTAGCACATAAAACCATGTTATCCTTGGATGAAAAGGAAGGAGTGTTGATAAAAAGGATTTCTGAAGGCTTGTAAGATTCTTAATCTACATGAAAGTCTCTAGATTAAATATTATATTTTTACTTACGTTTTTTACATGATTCCAAATAAATTATAAGAAGTTTTAAATTATGGTAGTGAAATGGAGCTTATACATCATCAGAGTGGATATTTACTATGATTTAATTTATGAAAAAGACTTATATTTATATATTTATAGAAATTATGATATAGATTTTGAAGGTGATGCTGGATTCTGAAAGTTAACTTCAAGATGTGAATTCCTTATTAGAGTAAGATGTGTTACTTATCACTTGAAGAAGAGTAATTAAATAACTATAAGCACAATGAAATATGTTTATATTTCGTAATTATAATCCATAATACAATTGATATGGATAAATTTAAAAATTGAAGATATGAGGGTTAATTTAACATAACCATTGATTATTGGGTGGGATAATCAAAGTAAAATAAAAAATTTCAAAGAAATTGATACCACATTAATGATTAAATAATATTGAAATAAAATACAATTTTATTGGGGGGAATGTGGAAAATTGAGTGATTTAATTAGAACACATCTCAATGAAGGAAAAAGTTGTAGATATGTGGAAAAATACCTTGATAGAGGATGCCTTTTGTTACTTAAGAGAATTATTAGGAGAGAACTATTTTCCAAAATCCATATAAATAACTAGATTTTTTCCCTTCTTTTATACCTTTTCATTTCTTTACAGTTAGAGGAGTTCTTCTTGAAAAGTAGGAGTGACTCGTTTTTTCATAGATAGTGAAAAGGGGGAGAAGATAATAAGAAGTTTTTCTTTATAGGGGGGGTGAATGAGGTGTTAGTAGTTATATATTGGAGAAACAAAAAAATTGTTAGTATGTTTCATATAAATAATAAAGGGTGATATTTATGATCCCTTGGAGATCAAAGAGTCCTCATAAAGTGAATTAACATAGTGGGAGTTAAAAGATGATGGTTTTATCATATATTTATTGACAAAATTATCATAGATGAGTGATAGGGTTATTAAAGTTGAGATAGTAAAAAAGGAATAAAGAAATTCCAAGGTTACAATAATTATTTCACAATGCACTCCAAAACACAACATGATGGATGTGAAAAAATGGCGTGTGAATAAATTTAGGAGAAACAACCATTTACAACGTTTTGGTTTAATAAAATATGGGAGGATGAATTTATTGAGTCTAAAAATAGGCATGGTTAATCCCCATAATTACATAGTCATTGAATAGAAACATCTATAAATTAGATGCTTATGGTTTTGGAAAATTAAGGGATGCTCTAAAATGTCTCCATAGGGAGATGTTGTGAAAATGAGTTTGGTGCATGTCATAGTGTAAAGAAAAATCCACGCATTCCATGATCAAGGAGAAAAAAACCTTAGAGATTAATATTATAATTTTTGAGATGAGAATCACGATGGAGTTTCCAGAATAACTATGTCATGGTTATTGTTTGATACATATTCAAGAGATAGAGAGAGAAATGGAGAATAGAAAATAGTGATCTAAGGGAGATATTGATCCATGATTTTTGTATCTAGCTGTTGTTAACAAGACTTATCCATGGTCACCACCAACATGTCATGGTGAACTTTTGAGTGTGTGAGCACACTATATTTCATTTGGTTGAGTGTGATGAAACATTGAGATATCCAACCATAAATTCTATAGATAATTCTAGATAACAATTAACTGGATTTGAGGAGAAGAACAAAGGTCCACACTTGATCTAACCATGAATCCACTTGACTTGGGAATCAAAATATTGATCTAATTATTAATTTTTGTTTTGATATTTCTTATAATTTATGTTTATTACTATATTTATAATCCATTAATGGATTTTATAAAATAATATGAGAACATGGATAGCGAGGTCACAACCATCAAACACTAAGGATTATAAATTTGATAAAAAGAGTGTTAGGACCTTGTAAAAACTTTTAAGTCGTGTACATTCTATCTCTATTTATTTCTAACCATCACTTAGTTTCAATAATTGATCCTATATTTAACTGATATGGGAATAATATCTTTTAGAGTTAGTGTTTTGGTAACCACTGATTCACCCCCTCCTCTTAGTGGTTGTGTGTCTCTCTCTTAGGCATCACATTTTCTTTTTTATATCTATAAAGATATGTTTGTCACTAGTTAAATTTATGTTCAATATATTCTTATATTATTGGTTGAAAAAAATATGATACATACATGGAATTAAAATTTAAGGTCAAGATAAATTTTCTATTTTTTTAAATGAAGATAAAATTTATGGGACTACCCCTTCTTATTCAATCATGTTTTTGGTTGTTTGATTTAAAATATAAATTTATAATTTGAATATATTGGTGTTTATTGTAGACTTAGAGATTTTTATCAATGATTCATGGGATATGGTGATCTATATTGAAGATAAAGAATCTATTTTTATTTTAATATATGGACCAGATCTATTTGAGTCAAACTGAAGTCTGATTGTTGTACTACTTAACCTGAAGATGAAAGGTAGATATTGAGGCTCAATGACTTCATCACGAGATTAACAAACCTTTAATAATCACAAATTTCACTCAAAACATGTTTAATTAAGGTTATTTTATAACTATTTTATGTTTATCTAACATAGAGATGACTTTAGAGCACATGGGAGAGTATTCATGGTATTTCTTTGGTTAGGAGATAATGCTCAAGTCACTGAGATCATTTGAAGTCGAGTTGAAGATAAAGTAGAGGCCTTACAAAAGGATAAAAAAATATTATAAGAGAGGTAATATGTTTGTTTTATTCCTTCATATTAATTCAGTACAAGTTCTCTTTTCAAATAGTTAATTTTTTAGAGGAAAATTTTTATTCTTTGGGACTATTGTCCTCTGTTTTTCATTTGTCTTGCTTGTGTGTGTATATTTTTCTCTAATTAAAGTATAATGTGTTGTATTATTTATCAATATATTTTTGTCTTCTAATATCCATCCACATGGATAAATAATCTAAAATACTTTTCCAAAGGATAAGGCTAAAAAATTTACTTTGAGTTCCCATTATATTTCCCTTGTTATTATTATTTTTATTATGAGAAAATAATGGTAGTCAAACTAATTTGGTTATATAGTTTTATTTATTTTTGTTATCATCTAATTTTTTTCTTTTATCAATTAATTATACCTCTCTTAATCACTATAATCCTTCAAATGATGGAGTTAAACTTCAATGAGTAAGTATACTAATGTGATTACTTAATTGTATTCAAGATGAGATAACTTATGTATCTAAGGTCTTGGATACTTAATTGTGTTGAAGAAGAGATAAATCATATATCCAAGGTCTTGGTTATCATAAATAGAACAAGAAGATAGATGATGAATGACTTTGATACATTCATTGAGTGAAAATATTATGATCAATTATATTGTTATAGAACTATTATAAGAATCCACTAGAATGATTTTAAAGAAATCTGAATTATCTCAAACTTTATTTTTTATTTTTCATTTTATTCATTGTGTTTTTTTTCATTCTCTTTACCATGTATGAAGTTTTATTCATTCAAACTCAACCATTTTTTCATCTAATTAAATAAATAATGTGAAAAGAAGAAATATTGAATGAAATTAGGCTTATAAATAGATTAACCCTAAGTTGTGCCACCATCGTACATTATTTACTAACATAAAAACTTAATTAATTATGATTTTCCAACATGATCCTTTAGTTTGGAAGTTTTTTGTGGATATGTGACATTTTTAACTCATTTTTCTTCATTTTTATATAAAAATAAAATAAAAATATCATTAATTTTTTTAAATGATGATATTTTCAAATTCATTTCTTGGATATATATCTACATATTACTCTTAGGTGAATGGCTATAATGTTTTGAATGAGAATACAAATAACTATCAAGTTTTTGAGTTTAATGATGAAGTATAGTGATTCAATTTATCTACTATATTCAATATGATATTACTTGTATATTTTAGGACTTGGTACAATATTATCATAAGTATAACTGGAATATCCATGGAGAATGATTTTATTCCATTCAGTGAGTGAAAATATTGAGATTAATTATATTATTATTAAATTTTGATAAGAACCCACTTGAAAACTTCTATATTCAAATGTATTATAACTAAATTAGTTATATATTTTTCTTTTCATTCAATGTGATTTTCAATTTTCATTAATTCATATTCATGTTCTTCCATTTAAACTCTACTATTTTATTCTTTTTAATTAAATAAATTTATTTACAATAGGGAAAAATGAATAAAAATGAACTCCTCGAGAGATCAACCCTAAGTTTTTAGACTATGGTACATTATTTAGGAAATTAAGAAATTAATTGATTATTATTACATTAAAAGGATATGTCATCACTCCTCATCTTTATTGATAAAAATTTGTGATGTGCATATGGAGTATCAAAAAAAAATCTCTATTAAGAGAAAAGATCTGTTGGCTTCGTCAACAAAAAAATTGTGTTTTCCATTCAATGAGAATAAATGGGATTTAGTTATCATTACCAACACAAAGATATCTATTATTTATTTTATTTGTTGAAAAATCCCTATCATCTTCATTGTTTCTTGATTCTATAGTGTGGTAATTTTGATGAACATGATAGTGTCGTATGGATATGTATTTATGAACTAGATTTGATTTTGAATTGAATTATTTTTAATTATATTTTTATTCATCTAATTATATCGATGTTTTATTTTATTTTTATCTAATATTTCTACACAACCAACGATACCCACATTCTTGATACCTAATAAGTAATCATGGGTGCGATAACATGGAAGAATTTTGTATTCTATTATTTGTATGAGAGAATAGTAAGTCTCATGTGATATAATTATGAATAAATAAATATATTCATTGATGAATTAATATTTTGGGTTATTTATTTTTACATTTGAATAAGTTATATTTGATAAGTAATATTATGTGATGGAGGCTGACATAGATAAATAACTTGTTTTTTAGAAAAAGGTCTTGCTATTTCACCAATAGATTTGCTTCTAAATTCCTTACACTTTATTCATGAAACCAAAGAATGGGACTTTTGAAAAATTATAAAGTATTTTAATTTTCCTAATAAGAACTTATCCTTTGGAATTAATAGAGATTATGTGAATAATTATTTAAATATTAATAGTTTTTATTCAGTTATTCATACACCTGAGCATGATTCAAAACTCTGATGCTAAATTCTTTATTTGTTTCTATTTTTAGTTTTAGTTATTTAATTTATATTATTTTTTTTATATCACAATAAACATCATCTATATAACCATTCTGGAGAGATCATACTACTAATGACTATATTAATTATCCTGGTGTGATCAACCCTATTGCCACTACTATAGTAGTAGATAGGTTTATAAATTTTATAATTTTATATGTTGTGACATCATGTACCAAATTTTTTGAACCGCTTATAGAGATAATTATAGAATTATGAAATCCTATATAGGTTGTGATTTAGAAAAATGTAAAAAAACAACAAAAAACTAGATTACTACTCATAGTGTTTTTTACAAGACAATTTCAAGGATTTTAGCTGTCTATCATGGAAATTTAATAACCACGCATTTACAATTAACACTCACCCTTCACACCAATATTACATGGTATGAATTATTTATTTTATCATCCCATTGAGTTTTCAACGTAATTATTTTTATTTTAATGATTATCATTCAAATAAATTTTATGAAACATGGTGGAAAGCCTTGTCATTATTTTATATTAATTTTTTCCATGGAAATGAATATTCTTAGAGTCAAGATATTGAAACTAATTAAATAAATAATGATTTATAGACCCTATCTAGCCAGAAATACCTTTTAGATAAATTTAAAAATATCGATGAAATTTATTCAAACTCTATAGAATATGAAACACCTTTAACACATAAGGATGATAGTCAATTCTATCCACCACTCCATGAATCTAATATTTTAACTATCTAGAAAACAATGTTTACCATGTTGATATCTATGGATAATAGGTTAAAGCTCTAATAAAATCATAATGATATTTTCTATTCTATAATTAATAATATACAGACACAAATAAGTCAAATTGTATAATACGTAAAAGATTTAGAATCAACCTCACCACATTTTGATGTCTAATATCTAATAAATTCTTATAAAAATGTTTTGTAGAGGTTTTACATGAACAAAATTACATTCCTTAGAGTGGAGATGAGTCAAATTTGAATAAAAAATATTCTTATCACACTATTGATGAATCCTCTCCACTACACCTTGATTTTATAATTTTGATCATATTTCATGGATATAAGTTCCCAATAATTTATTTTATAGATATAATATCCCATTATAGAATTTTTTCACATGTACCTTAACTATGAGTCCAAATCATGTATCCCCTATTGTGAAATCGATTCATTTGATTCATATAATCATAAACCTTTAGAGGAAGACAATATATTTAATGTTAAGGAGTATATTGATTTATGACCCTTTTCACTATGATAGAGTCATAATTGAACCAATATCTCATGAATTCCAATAGGCCAATGAACAAAACTTGAAATTACCTTAACCCACCCAGTTACAAGGATTATTTCGAGTTAGAAACATTTTCCAAAAATGAAAAAATCAAAAATAGATCAAGGGTTAAAAAATAATTCAGTAATGGTGGTAAAAGATATCCATGACATTTTAAAATCACTATAAGAATGGAAATCCATGAAGAATTATGAGCTCATAGTGATGCATATACTAACAGTGATTCATGATGATAGAAATATTAAAGAAGCAATTGGGGTGATATAATTCATGATATAATGGAGTCTAATACCCCACTAGATATCATCAAACTTTCTTCATGGATCAAGTTATTTTACATGTCACTTAAAATATCCACATTATCTAAATATTATCTAGAGTTAAGATTATTAAATAAATCCATATATCTTGAATTATGTTGGAAACTAGTGAATTTTCTTGAATTAGTGGTCACAAAATGGGAGGAATCAGGTTACATAATCATCCCTAATAAAAATTCATAAATACTATGGACATAATTTGATTATTATAGGAGTTTGGTAAGGAAATTATTTCTCTTCTAATTATTTAGTGAGGTAATATTTGAAATTTTTATGCTAATATTATCCACTCAAATTTTCATGACTTGGTGGGTATTTTTTTAAATGAGTTTTATTCACCTCCTTTTTAATGGAGTAATTTTAATTTTATTCCACTAATTATATTTTATTATAGGTAATCATTGGTACATAATTTTTATGGAAGTGTTATTAAATTCTCAAGGGATACATTCGACACTCTAACAAATGATAAAACACATGAATGTTAAACATTTTTATTCAATAATGATAGAGTTTTATTAATGTTTGGATGAAAAAGATGTTACTTATAAATCAATGGGTGGAAAACATATTTAGTTAATATTTATTACATTTAAATTTATTTAATTTTTAATTAATAAAATGGTTATTCATTTATCTATGATCATTTCTTCTAAAATGACCATGGATTTGAAGTCATCATACATATTTCTATCGTCCACATGATTAACTAATTTTGGTGTTATCTTTCTGATATGATGTAGGTATTTTTTTTATATGTGCATATTTTTTAGGTTACAATAACTTTTATGTTTTTCATAGTAAGAAAAATATCTCTACGTAAATAAAAAATTAATAAAGAAGTGTTACATTTATTTATACTTCTAAAACACTATTAGGATATTTTATATCATATCTTTAATGTTTAAACCCATATGAAAAAATTTATTTGTTCATGGTCTAAGAAAAAGATTACTTATTTGAAATTATTTTATTCCGTATATTCATATTTTAGATGATTAGTTATATTATGTCATGCTTCTTAAAATATTTTTCTAAAACTTATTGATTTTTTAAACTCCTATTTTCACACATGTTTATCCATGTTTTCAAAAAAAATATTTTCATACCCAGGAGGAATCTAGACCATTTTTCATCACATTCCATCATTATTTTTCATGATAGAATCTTGGTACATGATATGAATTCTAGAAATTTTCATGCCCATCTATCATAATTATTGGAATTTTTAAGATTGATTTAAAATGATTGTGGAATTTGTTTGTTTTATTTATCACCCTTGAACCAAAAAAATACCCTCATATGGTTACAATCACATATCTATAACAAAAATTCATATTTCTGGGTCATGTTCATTTATAATCATCTACTAACACAAACTAGAATATATTAAACACAAATATGATATGTTTAATTAATAAATAAAAAACACTCAAACCTGAACACAACATGGTTATTATATGGGTTAGGGGACATTATCTATTTGACATGATTAGTTGAAAATTTTGTTTTAAAAAAATTACATGACATGATTACACATGACATGACATAATCTGGTTTTTCAAGAAATAAAATTCATCATGGCGTAATTCAACTTAAATAAACACGAACTTACTCAAAATGACTCAATATGATTAATATATTGACATTATTAAGAAGAATAAGGAAAAATTATTTAACTTCTATATATTTAATATAATCATTATGTTAGTTTTTTACAAAACATAATATTTTTATTCAACATTAACATTGTTGACGGTCCTTTCCATCACAGAGTCCAACAAATAGAAAAGGGTACTACATTAAGCACAGAGAGGTTAAACCATTGAAAAAAATAAAAAAAATTGATGAACTCATGGACTAGAAGCCCATTTTGAGTGAGGCGTGCAAGTTATTTTCATGCCACGCATGTCACTTGCGTGCCTCCTATGGGTCGCCCAGCTCACTTGCACACCCTCTTTATTTTTTCACCCAAGGAGAAAGGTGGCCTATAAATAGCCCCTATGGACCCCATTTCAGTGACAGATTTTTTCAAAAGTAAAATTCAAGTTCTGGTCACCCAAGTCTTCAACTCAACTCTTCTGAAAGCTTCTAAGGTAACTTTTTTACATAGAATGGAAGACTTGAAGAAGTAGAATAATGCCTAAGTGTTTAGAATTCATCAACACTTGCGCACCTAAGTGTCCAAACCTCTTTAAAAATGGAACCACTTGCATGTCGCCCTACGCTTTATATGAAACTTGCACACTGCCCTTTTAGAAACATCTTAGGATAATACTAAAGGCTTGAGTTAAGTCTCTCTCAAGTATTACCCTACAGATTCTTCGTCGCTCAGGTGAACCCATACCGCACAAGTACATTTTCATAGACAAGACATGTGCACCAACTTCATTTGTGTGACTCTATACTATTCACCTCTCCTCTTTAAGATATTATCCCTTAAACCCCTTTTCAAAGCCATTTATGGAATAGTTCCTTTTTTTTCTTCCTTATCTGAAAATAATTCTATGAGAACCTCTCCCAAAAAATCATGACTTACAAGATTTATGTCACTATAGTTAGAGGTTTCCTCTATATAACATCATCCTTTAAGATGAGAAGATCTTTTGATATAGGTCTCCTCAGGAGTAAGAGCCAAGTACTCTTAGTTAGGGCCTCCTTCTAAGGAATAATCCCTATTCATAATTTCCATTAACATTGGGAATCCTCTTCGAGAGTAATCCCCAATATTAATTTCTTATGATTTGGGTCTCCTTCTATGGAATAAGCCCCAATCATAAGTCCCTTTTTATTTGGACCTCCTTCTCAAGAGTAAGCCCAAGTTATAAGTCCCCTTTAATTTGGGCATCCTCTCTAGGAGTAAGCCTCGGGTTTAAACTCCAAATCTCCATAAAAGTACAAATAACTTTATGGACCCTGCTTCTGGGCTTCTTTACTGAAGTATGTCCGGGTCTTCATCTACTTGGGTAGTCATACATACGTAAGCCCCACATCATTTCTTGTGACTGCATATTTCATGGCACAATTGTTAGGTTTACGGATACCTCTTATTTCTCACATCGTTCATGACTCAAGTGAGCTTAGATTGTAAAAGTAATCATGACATCTCTTCTTAGGCCATTAATCATACATAAGCCCCGTACTGCTTCACCCGAACTATGTGGACATTGATCTCTGCCTTAAAGTAGAGTACATAGAAATCCTTTCTACGGTTCAAGCCCATCATTCATTAATTCATTTCTATCGCATATGATGTTAAACTATATCCTTCTTATTGAACTATGTGGGTTATGAATCCTTTTTAATGAGGATATGAAGGTAGCACATCTGCGGGTATGATCCAAACTCTAAAATAATACTTGTCTTTCTGAATGACAATAAACTTCATGTGCCCCACTAAGTGGATTTAAAACCATTATGGTCATCAAAATGACCAAGAGATTTTTATATAATGTATTGAAGCATACCATTGACAAAGAATATTTAATACATATGAATGATTCTCCATCAATGAAGAACCTCAAATACATATAAAAGATTCTCTAAATCCCATTCATATCAATCATAGATTAACAAATCTAAAAGAAAACTCAATTTAATTCTTGTTGAATTAATAAGGATTCGTGGACATAACTTAAATATATAAGAGAGTCCTAGATTAGGCAATAATTCCCCCCAAAAAGGTGTGATGAGCCTGACCTCCCATCCTATCGACCAATGCAAATTCTTAAGCATCATCGGTCCACAACTAATGAGAACCTACCTTTGGAAAGTAGGTCCAAATGGATATAGAATCATTGGGTGTTTCTGATTCTACTAATAAACTCATTATAAACCGATTGGAAAGTTTAAACCTTAAACAAACAAGGTCATCCCCATTTCCAGATGAAACAAAAAAATGGTGAACCTGACGTGAATCCTTAACCACGTTAAATGATGTTTTACTTATTTTTAGGCCCCTATTAAACTCAATATGAGGGAAAACAAAGCAATCAATAACATATATGTTTATCCAAAAGATGTAGTCTGTTCAGACTTATCTTGATTATGTCTGCTATATCAAACATGCACTCTTTCTCAAGATCTCTCTGCAACACAAAATGGATTCTTTAAGGTTCACACATGTGAATGCCTCATCCCCTAATCCTACTAGATCTTCATCCGCTCTGAGGACAAAATCACCTACTCAGCCTATTCAAAGCTGGGTCTCAAATGAATTGGTGAGGGAATACCATCAACATGGTACCATCCCGACTCTGGAGGCTACTCGACAAGCCCACCAAGTTAACAACGTATCCTGGTTGTCCAGACAGCGACGACCAGCGGTCAAGAAGTAGGTGGTTCCAACCATTATCTCCAACCATTTCGGGTCTTTATCCCTATAATACAATAACCAGTATCTCCTATATTATAGGTAGGTGGATCAATAGTTTACTCAAGTCCTCTGTTTAAGAAGACAAGATTCCTTCCTGAGGAATCCCACCAACAATATCTGCCAGACTTGTGCGGTAGTGCACCCTCAACGTGTTGGGGGTATCGCCTCTAGGTTTTTATATTAGGTTCCTCAGACCCAAGAATTCAAGACGAACCTTCAAAGGCAAAAATAGGCCAACAAAGAGTAGGTTCTTACCTCTACCCTCTCCGGAGAAGTCCATCAACCTAACTTGATGGCAACAAACAGGAGGGAATATACACTCATCCGTCCTAATTTCACTGCCCAGCAGACTCATCTGGAAGTAACACAACAATCCCACCTGGAAATTCCAGTGGAGTACTATAGGCAGGTACATACACCTATTTATAAATCATCATCCAGTTAGCAGGCTCATCTGACTACATCCAAAGAAGCCCGCCATCCAAATGTGGTGACCACCTATAAACAGGCACATACACCTGCTTACACTCATCAATTCTCCCAGCAGTCTCTTCTGCCAGTATTGAAGGAAGTTCATCAATCATATTTGGTAGTGAACAATCAGTAGGCACATACACCTGCAATTCATCAAGATAACCAATTGTTTTTTTGGTAGCACCTAGATATGTTAATTGGAAAGCTCCAATGACAAACATGAGGTAGAAACAACATTATGGCCCCCACAAAAGAGTACTGTCAGAATTCACTGATAGGAAAAGGAGGAAAAGAGTAGGAACACACACCTACTCCAAACATGGAATGGATTTATATTCCTTTTATGGTATCTGAAGTCACCAAGCACATTCTGATAATGATGAAAGAGAATAAAAAAATCCCTACCCTTATTATGGATATCAGTCAGAATATTATAACAACATTAGTGACATCACAGAGAATGACACATAAATATATCCATATCAGTGGAATGACTCATCAACATGTCACCCCAGAGCAGATACAGACCTTTGTTCTAGTCCAAAAGGGTCGTGGGGAATACTCCCCCATATCATACGGACAATCAAGTCAGGCACATACACCCGATTTAAATGGAGATAGCCATCCTAACCTAACCATTTCTCTTCAGCAGGCATATACACCTTCCCATAATAACCAATTTCATCAACATGTGGTTTCTAAAGTGAGTAAGAATGCATCCAAGAAAAATACCCATCCAACACAATTAAAAAATCAAGATCCAACCTACAATAAGGCCTTGATCAATGCTAGAGTTCTTGAAGCCCTCAGACAATTATCTGTTGCAACTCAAGATTTTACTCTCTCATTTCCAAATTCTGGAAATAACAACAATAATTCCAAAGGTCTTCATCAGACACTTCCTCATGAAGGCTTGCTTCATGACAATTCTGTCAATATCGAAAGATCATCTTCGGATGAGAGCCATGATAACCCTCTTCATGGCCAGAAGACCACGGTGCAAAAGGTTTCATCTTTTCTGTAACCCACCATGGTGGTCCTCTCCGTGATAATGAATTTAGCTAAAAAAGTCCTCTCCATAGTAGTAATTCATATTTCCTGGAAAATTCTTTAAAGGAAAATGCAGTAATGAGAAAGCCCTATTATCTTGAGGCACTTGCAAATGTGCAGCCAATCATGTTTGATGCCTTACAGCTAGCAGGTGAAAAAATTTATCAATCAGAAGATTGTCTGAGGTGTTGGTCATTCTCCAAACCACCCCTAGGTCATTCTTCTTCTAATTTGACAAAATAAATCTCTACCAATCTTGTTGAATCGGATGACGAAACAAAGAAGAACCAACTTTGGTCCAATCAGGTAGAAGAATCTTCATCAAATGATAAAGAGGAAGTGTTGAATATGAGAAAAGAATTGGAGAAAGTAGAAATATCAGTCATGTTGTGGACTTTGGCTGAATCTCAGTATGATATTCTAGAAACGTTGACAGAAGATTGTATTAATGATATTCATATCAACATATGGAAAATTTTTTGTCACATAAAATAGAAAATATTACCTTATGAAGAATATCAAAATCATTATAAGGTAATAGAAGGGTTGCAACGCCAAATTGACTTGGCATATCTCTTAGTTTCCCAACATCCAAAGGTTGAAAAGTAGTAGAGAGCCCTTCAGTGTACATGCCTTGGCGCATTAAAATGGTTGTTCCAATTAATTATCAATGCCCCATCTGGTATTCATATTAGGGGATGGGGTGTTCATGGAACTTTTCATTTCACTATGCTCTCCAATCAGCAAAGCCTGCCAAAAGTGGACTAATGCAATGTTATTGCCCATGGGTGGCCAAAAATAACTGGTTTTGTGTGTAATCAAAAGATTACTCAAGAACAGGCCTCAACTAGTTCTTCCCAAAATTAAGGATATAAAGAACAATTTGTCAAATTATTCTTGCATAAAGAAAATGAGAATATCGAATAGGATTATTGTTTAGAGCATATGCATCATCAGGAGATAGAGGTGTCAGAAATAATCAAATGGTCATCTGATCCAGGTGATTTGAGTGGATTTTGGATGATGCATCCGACCAATTTCTTGAAAAAAATCTGCAAAATCAGGAGAGCTTTTAAGAAAGTTCCATATGTAGAAGATCAAGAGACACCTCATCCTTCCAGGTTGGATACTCTTTTAATCTAACCATCGGGATCAACAGACAAGATTCAAAGAGTTGAGCAGGAAAAATAGGAACAGCCCCAATCCACTAGACTGGGGAATTTTCCAAATTCTCAATCTCTTCATCAGTGAAAGTCAGTCTTCTCTCGATTAGGGAAGAAGCCACAAGAAGAACATAGAGCCAAATTATCAGTAAATTCCCTCAAAATTACGGTTCATCAATAATTTCCAAAGGGATCAACCAATCAAAAGGAAATGTATCATAAAGGACATGGAAGAAGACAATATTTCAGAAACGCTAACAGAAGGGCTACAATGCGTTATGCATCGATAAATGTCATCAATGTTGTTTTAACTGATCCCCCAGAACATAAGGCTCACTCAGAGGAATCAGATAAAGATGTTCATGTTCAAGAGGTTGTATACACAGCAACAAACGAAGAAGGTGTGCGTACCCGAAATCAAAGGCTTACCCAGAATCTAGGTATGCCTTAAAATAACCAACTCCCCCCTCTTCGAAAGGTGTACAATAAGCGGGAAAGGAAAAATTCAGGTTACATTCCACCCTACCTCTAGAGAAGGATAATCACTCTCATTAGAGGAAAGGTTCGCACAACAAGAAGAAGAAAAGAAGGAGTTAAGGAGGTTAAATGCAGAACTACTTCAAGGTAGTCTTCCTCCTAAGCATGATAAAGTTAATCAGTCAAGGGAATTTTTTTCCGCTATTGGGATGGATCAAGAATATCCCCCTTTACAAGTACACCCTCACAGGTCTAATACTATGGTTCATACATGATAAAAACTGGCAGTACTACCATCAGTGGCAGTACCGATTTCCACACTCGTACAAACTTCAGTTATTGCACCTACTCAAGTCCAAGCTCAACCAAATGTTTCTCAAACATTAATGACTACCATTTAGACATTAACAGCTCGATTGGAAGCTATCTAAGGATGATTTGCACTAGTTAAATTGGAAAATAGAGGTTACCCTAAAAGGGTGGATGCAATTCCTCCCCAATAAAATTTTTCAAATACCACATTCCCAGTTTTTAATGGTTTGGGATATCCATAACAACAATTTTTTCTTATTCTGATCCTATGATGGGAACTCTTAAACAACAAGAATCAGTTAAGCTAAGGTTTTTTGTGTTGTCATTACAAGGACCTAATTTTGTCTGGTATACAAGTTTGCAATCTTGGTCAATTACTAGGTGGGAAGATCTCCATCAAAAATTTCATCTTCAATTAACCTCAACATTACCAGAGACGACCGTTTTTTATCTTACCAATTGTAAATGAAGGGAAAATGAAAGAGTTTTAGATTTCATTGCTCACTGAAAGAGATTAATATTCCTTAAGTTTAGCACTCCCTCAAGAAGAGTTCCTGTCAATATGTGTGGAAAATATGTGTGATGAATTACGCACACCATTGATCCCTGTGAAATACACAAGAGGGTTTTGAGACCTTACTTCAATCACTCAGCAGATAGAAGACTCTCTTATACAGACTAGGGCTAAAACTCATGTAATTACATTAGTTCTAGGAAGGAGAATAGGAAAGGAATAAGATGTTATAGTTATAGTTAAACAAGCACCTGTACCTGCTTCTACTTCAAAACCTTCATCATATCGAAGGGCTCCACCTCCTAATCGTCAACAACAATGGACACCTCGTCAAGATGATTAAAGAGATCAAAGGAGAAAACAATTTGAGAATTTCATGAACAAAGTTTATTATTTCCGGAATGAACAAGTTCCTGGTTACTTCATCTCAGCTCTGAAAAACTATCTGGTTCAGTCTCCAAGTCCCAAAAGGCCTAACAAGGAAGGAGATAAAGACCTCCCCAACTATTTCATGTTTCATCAGATGTTGGGGAATCCCATTCAAGAGTGTTTTGTCTTCAAAGACCTCCAGTAAAAGATGGTGGACTCTGGAAAAATAAAACAGAAAGGTTATTCAGCCCAGGTAGCATGTTTTACTACTACTGATCAAGAGGAATAAGGGGAGTGGCACAAAGTAAAAAGTAAAAATGTGCAGAAATATGATGATAGGATGGTCAGGAAAATGATCAACTAAACTCATGACATTTTATGAACACAATTGAATCAACCAATTGTGTCTTATGGTATTTATGCCACAGAAAAACCCCCTTCATCAGAAGGAAAATCCTCAAAGATGTGGCGTAATTTGAAGAAAAAAGAGAATTCAGAAGAAGACGAAATCATGTCAAAGCCTAAGTTGTCTCTGACTTTGGAAGATTTTATGCCATCTACATCAAAAGCACGGGCACCACCCCACCAAACAACATAGCCTGAACCGGTTCATCAGGTAGAACATTCATCAGATGAAGAATTGATCTTTGGTTTTGTTAACATGATTCATTTAACGGATCACTATACCAATGACATTTTTGATCATGATGAGACTAAGTTCCCAGTATCTAACAGAGGAACTAGAGGAAGGGGAAGAGTTCTAGGATACAAGGGAAAACATGGATATTCCAGAAGCCACTATTTGAATCCTACCCCTGTTAGAACTATATATATGGAAGAAACTCATGGAAAAGCCCTTCAGCGGGCTCAACAGGAACAAGAAAGTTCTTCCACACAAGATATATTGACACAGTTATTTTGGAGGATTGGTTAGAGTTTACACCTTCTTCCTCTCAGCAAATAGATATCCCTAGTCGGTCTAATGTACCGAAGCCAGGAGTGTTTCCAATTCCTACCCTAAAACGGGATGCATCTACTGCCAAAGCATCAACTTCCAAGGCACCTGCAAAACCACATTTTCATGCTGGTAAACGCAAACCTTTGGACCAAAATTATGATTTCTTGAAACATTTGGCCCATATACTGGCCAAGTTTTCAATTCTCGATGCCTGTAATCTACCAAAATATCTTCAGGAGACACTTATTGATGCTTTTTCAAGTCCTCAAGAATTCAAAATTGAAATTGTTGCTGCTGAGGTCTACCGTATAGAGAATGATCCTACAAAATTCCATGCGGTGATATATTTTACATATGAAGATGAAGATGATGTTGTACATGGACATATCATATCTTTGTATCTATCTGGAAAAGTCAATGACATATACATCCGATGAGCTTTCATTGATAATGGCTCAGGAGTCAACCTCATTCCTGTTTGTACACATCATTGATTGGGCCTCACCAAATACAATTTATCTCTATCAACTTTGATGTTTCAAGGACATGATAATAATGAACAAGAACCTACGGGTGAGATAACACTCAAAATTTAGTTTGGAGACCTTTTGTCTAATTTAGATTTCATGGTTGTTCGTTAGGACACTTCCTTCAACATTTTGATTGGAAGACCTTGACTACATCAACATGCGGTCGTACATTCGTCATACCATCAATGTCTCAAATATTGTTTCAATGGTCATATTGGGACATTGTATGGTGACAATTCCCAATTAAAAATGTGTGAATCTCAATACATTGAGGCATAATTTTATCACATGGAGGGAAAGGAAAAATCCACGACAAAGAATGTCACCAAAATTAATGCTCCAAATCGTTTGGAAAAGATTCTAGAAAACATATTCATACATGTGAGTACATATTAGGTGTTTCATATCAGTCAAATTGATAGGATAGACCTAAATCCAAACACTCTTATGGAAACTTCGATAATGTCAATTAGGAAAATCAAGCCAGACAGTATGGGAAAAATTGTTGATTCGCCAAGTAGTAATTGTAACTACCCGAGATTTTATAAGATATATTATTTTTAATATCTTTCATATCATTTTTTGTACGCTACACCAAGATTATCTTGTGCTATACGCAACACCGTATTAGCTTTCAGTATATGCAACACTAATCTTGGATCGTGTTACACACAATTTCAAGTTTGTTTGATAGTAGTTATTCTAAGAAACATTGAGTGTATATATATATATATTCAATTTATAAATGAAATATGGTTGTATTTTGTTATACGAAACAACAAAGGAGTCTTTCACTACACGCAACCCTGACTTGGCTTGCATTACACACAATCGCAACCTTCCCTGATAGCGTTTGATGTACACAATACCGGGTTTCACTAAACAATGATATATGGTTATAATGTTATTATAAACTAGCCATTATGAATAGTAATAAATACATTTTGAATTTTATGACATTATAATTCCTCTTACACATTTTATAGAACATAGTATGAGAACAAAATAAATTTTTCGGGTAAAATAAGTATTATTCAAAAAAATCAGTTTTGCAGCCTTTTGATGAAGCACCCACATTAAATCTAGATTGTGACATGCTTATAAGTTCAATTTTACAAAATAAAATTATTCTTTGGAATTAGGATATAAAATTTTACCTTGGATAAAATTTTCATATTATTCTGATAACTTTCATATTTTAATGAATAGTAAAAACACGCGATATTTTAATTAAAAATAACTTTTTTCATCGTAATAATTTATGTGGTTAAATTTTAATATTTAAAGGTTTTAAAGTATAAATAGAATATATTTTTATCAGTTAATATAATTTATGTCATTATCATTGATTTTACATTGAATTCATAGGTTAAATCAATTCAATCTTTTGTAATGTTTTAAACAAAAACCCATTTTCTTTCGACAACGGGGTTAATTTTAACTCAATTTCTGCAACTTCTTTGTATTGAATTTGGAAAAATGGATTCCATATTTTGAATCAGTGGGTCCAAATTATATTAATAAACTACTTTTTATTTTTGGGCATTATGAATAGTAACTACGGTAAATTTTATTTACCATAGTAAAAGGTAAATCGGGTAATTAAGGGTAAATATAATATTATAAAATTACCCTAACACTTGTCTTAATACAACTGGATAATTATATTTCGTCCTAATTCATATTTGGGTCGAAATGGAATCCATTATAACCCACTTGGAGGTGATTAAGACCTTTAGTTTATTTTATTTAAAGGAAAGTGAAATATGTCTCACTCAAACATCAATAATTAATGTATTTTTAATATAAGGTTATACAGAATATAAATTACTTTATAAATACTCATTTGAAAGACAAAATATTTTTCTTTATCATGGTTATTTATTCATAATTTTTACGAATTCTTTAATTACCTTATTAGCTTATACATTAATGATGCAGAAATTATTTATTTATTAAAAAAATCAATAATATTGTTTTTATTGAAATAGTAATACAAATTAAATGACTCAAAAACCTAACCAAAACTTTTTGGTAGTGTATATATACACCAAAATCATCCAATAACCTAATATATGGCCGTTTAGAGTCTTATAAAATTGATTATGACACTTATATTATTTTATTTTATATGATGTCAAAGTTTTAACCTTCATAATGTAATAAATATAACATTTTAAAATTTGGGTGTTTTAGAAGCTAAATCTTACTAAATGTATTATTCTAAAATATATAAGATTCATCTTCATCCTAGTATTTTATTTTTAATTTTTATGCAACAAATATGTATATTTAATAATTATTCAATGATGTTGTAATAATTCTTTTATTAAGAAAAATATCAAATAAATGGTTTTACAAATAGTAAAATAAATATTATATGAACTATTTAATGTTATCCACTAATTTTCCTGACTTCTATGACATGTTAGGAACCTATCAAAAATTTTAGTTTGAATATATCCTCTGTGTGTATTTAATTAAAATTCAAATAAATGAATAGTGTCAAAATTGACACTATAGTTATTTTATAAAAATAACATATTATTAAATTGTTTTAAAATAAAAAAAAATATTTTAAAATTTTATATTAAAATTTATATAGTCTAAAATTTCATATATAATCTAATTATGTATAATTCACAGCACATAAGTAGTTATTTATAACAATTTAAAATTTAGAATCCGATTATCACAAATAAAATTTAATAGATTAAATAAGGATAAATCTAGTTGATAATGTTTAAAATAAATTCCCTACATGTCTAAATTTTATTGGTTGATGAGATTACAACCCTATCCCATCTAATATTCAAATATTAGTCATTTTTAGAGGTTTTTATATGGGGTTATATTTATTATAAATTAATATTTTTAAGATTTCCAAAGATGCCCCTCTCCCACTTATAAAAAGGGAACCCCTTCCCACTTCTCTTCACACACTTTTGATCCTTTAAGCATGACCAAACCCTGAAAATTCATCTTCTAAACATTTTTAGTCATATCATATAGGTTCTGGCATTCTCAAAAGACAAACCCTAGTTCCCTAAGAAGAAGTTTGAAGGAGGTGCGTCGAAGAAGAGGTAATCTCTTAACCGATTTTTTCAAGATTATTTCTTCTTCAACTTATTCTTCTTTAGATGTTTCATTATTAAGTAATAACATAAATATCACAAATATACTGATATGTTATTATAAATATAAAACAACCCCATTTCACCTTCTATCCATCCTATGGAAAACAAAATCACCACGCGTGCATATGTAAGGAATACCGTCTCCACGCCATGGTGTAATCTGTTTTTCCAACACCACCATACTTGGATGGGTATAATGGTGAAGGAATAACTATAAATTGTTATTATAACATCATAATTATTCTTATATATTTTATCATCCACTCAAATTCAATTCAATAATTATTGGAACGATATCATCGCTCGTGCGTACGTATGGACTACCGTCTCCACAACGCGATGAGATTCATTCTCTATGTTAACCATTCAAGAATGATTATAAAGTATATATAAGCAATAATAAAGAAATATATGAAATTATAAAGCTACTTTATTTATGTATATATATATATATATTTCATCTACATACTTCCATTCAAGTCAATAAGGAAATGAAAATAGTGTTCATGCATAAGTACGACCTACCGTCTCCATGAATGGTGTATTTCTTTCCATTTATCGATCTATTATATATTTGTATATACTGAATATATATTATATAAAAATCATGATTTACATTCTTGAAGTAATAATTTATGTTATAAGTAATAATAATATCAAGAACAACAAGTCCAAACACGTACGATAAATAAAACAATTTTACCCAAAACACTGCTTTAACATGGAATTTACAATAGAATGCGTAATATAAAGTCATAAGTGAACCATATATGATATCATAAAAATGAATATGATTGTATAATAAGTAAATGAATTTATTTAATTCCTTATATAGGAGGTTCAGATACGTATGAAGCATATCGGACATAAGGTAAGGGATAATTGTGCAAATCTCATTTTTATCCGAGATTGCTTATACGTAAGTATTTACTGGGGTTATATTTTTCATCCATGCCCATAAAATGTTTTTCATAAAGTGTTTAATATTATTCCATGTATATTTATTGTCTTTTATACCCCTATTTGACTTTTACATTGTGTTATGGATGGAATATTTCTTTTGGTTACCATACAAGGAACTTTTTGACTTTTCCGACAAAAGTACGAGAAGAATGTTTTTTTAACTTATACGGCATGAATGGATTTTTACGGTTTCATAAAGACTTATTTCAATCATGATTCCTCTACAAAATTTCATGGTTATTTTCAATAAAAGCCTTTTATTTTCAAATTGTGTGTAATTTTGTGAAAAGAAAATGATTTTGAAGAAGAAAGTATATTTTCCTCAAAATTCATTTCAAGTGTTTTATCAACACTATTTTCCATCTAAGATGAAATTATTTCATATATGTATGTTTAAAGTATAATGTCTCTATTATTTACATGGTTTCATGTTTCTTATGATGAAATGATATCCATTTGTTTTATATGGATTATGTGATGATGGGATGAAGTTTATTAAACCCATTTTATTCTTTGGGTTGTGATGAATGATTTATGTTTATTTTGTGGCACAAGTAAGAATGATTTCATTATGAGATGGGTGGGACCTATATCTCCCTCTAACTCATTGGGTAAAGATTTATATCTCATGAGATAGACATGGCTGGAATGGTAAGTTAATCTGGTTCAGTGTTACAGGTCTGAAACGAGGAGTGAACTCGATTCAGAAAGGGACTTTGTCCACTAAGATGGTCTTATCAGTAATGCCTTGGATACTATGGAAATAATATCATGTGCTTAATGGTTTTCCACAATTAAATTTTTTATTCCCATGCTATTTTATCATGATTAATGTTCTTTTATGACCTATTCCTTACGTACTTCTATGTTTTATGTCGCTTCTCAAGATTTCGATGTTTAAATATAATGTTTAGTTTTTATTCAAATTTATATGGGTTGTTTTATTTTCTCTATGCTTACCCTTACTGAGCATTTGAGCTCACCCTTTATATGTTTTATTTTCCCAAGGATTTAAATAAAGGTTTTAGGTAAGAAAAGAAATGGGGAAGATCTTTATGGGAGATGTTGAAGATCATTCACCGCGATTAGAAGATTATGTTCCGAGTTTCCAAAGACACTAAACTATTATGGTCCTTGTGTGTATGCTTTCGTTATGTGTTAAGTATTTCACAAAAGTAAGGTAATTCCCATGTACGTCAAGCATTGGTTATCTACATTTGGTATCAGAGAAAAGGTTTAGTTAACCTTTGGAAACTAGGATGCGAAAACATTAGTGAGATCCCTAGAGATATTTCTATGGTATTTCTCGGGATGTCCCAAAGGAAAAGTATACGTATAGGTTATAGTCCTAGAATTATAGTACAGATATTAGAATTAATCCTAAGATGTTAGATATTGAAGGTAATCCCCCTTGATTATGATTTTTTCCTCTCACACTATTCTTTTTTGGTTTTATAAAATAGCTGGAAATCAGAAGATTCACAATAATGGAGGATATGATGGACAATGGAATGATATTCTTCATGAGCAACCAAATGAAATTGGATTTGGAAGTCCACATATCATTATTATGCCAAATCAGCAATCTCATAATATGATCAATAATCTCAACTTTGGTAAGTATCCTGACTCAGCTAATAAGAGAAAGATTGCTTTTCATGATGATAATAGAGGAATTGAAGTTCAATTCCCCTCATGTAAATCATGTGGGAAGAGGCATCAGGGAGAATGTTTCAAAATAACTAGAAGATGCTTTGGGTGTGGAAAAGAAGGAAACAAAGCCGGTAAGTGCAAAGGAAAAGGGTCGGTTAACACCATGGACATGTATAATGGTATTTCTACGACATAAACAATGGTTAAATATTTTAAATGTGGAATGTACGGGCATTATGCAAATCAATTACCTAAGGGAAAGTCTCATGAAAAGAATCATCATGGCAGTATGGGTAGTATTTATATTGATGACGATGAAGAGACTACAAATGATATGTGAGATAAAAGAATTATTGAAGCTCGTTCAATGGTTTAAGAAGGTAGTGTGATGATTATATGTTTATCAAGAATAATGTATGGTACTATGGAATAAATAATAGATCTAAGGATTGTTACACTATTGCATTTGCTTGAGTTCTGAAATTATATGATAAATGGTACCGGTAACCAAGAAAGGTTATTAAAATATTTTTGGAAAGTAGATGATATGCATATAATGAAGGGATAAGTAGATAATGAGATTTTTTATGGTATTAATGAGCTCATCACTGATAAAAGTACAAAGTGATATCATGGTTTGAGTATATCGAAATTTTGGGATTTTGGTATGTGGAAAGAGTTAACTTTTGACATCATTCATGTTTTCACTAAGGTTCAATGGGTATTCATTTTTTAAGAAAATATATAATTAAGGTATTCATATGCTTCTAATGTGACCAAAAAGTTTTATCTTATGATATATGGGGGATAAATGATGGTATTCACATGCTCGGCAGATGACATTTCTAGTAATTGTTTTCTTTATACTATGAGCTTGGACATATGTATTTTGGATAAGCCTAAAGATTGGAATGAATTATGTTGGACATAAGTTATTATTGTTTATTTCTAGAACATTTTTTCAATATTATTGATGGGATGTTATAATAATGTAGTTTTATAAAATGGAAAACCTGTAGGACGAGCGAAAACCCGTCGCATCATACAAGGTTACGGGAATCGAACCCACAACTGAAGTGCGACAGGCCTTTATCTCCTACCACTAGCCTACAGGAAGTCCCTGGTTAGTAGAAGCTAGTTTTTATTATATTAAGCGGTATGATATTTGAAGTATACGTCCATTTTAGGAACCATATACGATTAATCTCACTATAGATGGACTTATGTATATTTAATAACTTTTACTATCCTTTTGTTTGAGACAGATGGAATGACCTATCATTCTATCGTATGATCTGCTAACACATCACGGAAGACAAATTCAACTTCGTTTCTTTAAGAGATGATGTGGAAATTGTTCAAGGAACAAAAAATAGTAAGATTATACCAAAATAAAGTAATTATTTCTTTTAATTCAACAATTCTTCAACTTTAGGGAAATTATCTTAATACAAAAAAAAATGTTGTCCTAGTGTCCTTATATCTAATGAATCATATGGTAACTTAAATCATCACAAATTTATGGCTTTGTGATTGTTGGATTTTTCATAGCCATGTTCTCTACCACTCTACATCAAAACTTGATTGTTAAATTTCTCTTCCATATCCATATTTTTCACCTATGTTCTCCTATGTGGAAACCCTGTGATTACTTAATTTGGGTAACCGTTAAATTTCATACTTTAGTTTTTAAAGATAACTTTTTTTATTCCTTTTTATGATGTGGGTTTCTATGAATAGTAAATGATTTATAACCCCGATGAATTTCAAGGGAGAAATTCATTTTAAGGGGGGTAGAATGTAACAACTCGAGATTTTATAAGATATATTCTTTTTAATATCTTTCATATCTTCTGTTGTATGCTACACCAAGATTATCTTGTGCTATACGCATCACTGTATTAGCTTGCAGTATACACCACACTAATCTTGGATTGTGTTACACACAGTTTCAAGTTTGTTTGATAGTAGTTATTGTACGCAACATTGAGTGTATATATATATATATATTCAATGTATAAATGAAATATGGTTGGATTTTTTTTATACGCAAAAACATAAGAGTCTTTCACTACACACAACCCTGACTTGGCTTGCATTACACGTAATCACAACCTTCCTCGATAGCGTGTGTTGTACGCAATACCGGGTTTCACTAAACAATGATAAATGGTTATAATATTATTATAAACTAGACGTTACGAATAGTAGTAAATACATTTTGAATTTTATGACATTATAATTCATCTTACACATTTTATAGAATATGGTATGAGAATAGAATAAATTTTTTGGGTAAAATAATAATTTTTCAAAAAAATGCAGTTTTGCCGCCTTTTGATGGCACACCAACATTAAATCTATATTTTTACATGTTTATAAGTTAAATTTTACAAATAAAAATTATTCTTTGAAATCAGGATATAAAATTTTACGTTGGATTAAATTTTCATATTATTTTGATAACTTTCATATTTTAATGAATAGTAAAAACACGATATATTTTAATTAAAAATAACTTTTTTCATCGTAATACATTATGTGGTTAAATTATAATATTGAATGGTTTTAAAGTATAAATCAAATATATTTTTACCATTTAATATAATGTATGTCATTAGCATTTATTTTACATTGAATTCCTAGGTTACATCAATTCAATCTTTTGCAACATTTTAAACAAAAACCCATTTTCTTTCGATAACGGGATTAATTTTAATTTACTTTCTTTAACTTCTGTGTATTTAATTTGGAAAAATAAATTCCATATTTGGAATTAGTGGGTCCAAATTATATTAATAGACTACTTTTTTATTTTTGGGCATTATGAATAGTAACTACTGTAAATTTTATATACCTTAGTAAAAGGTAAATCGGGTAATTAAGGGTAAATATAATATTATAAAATTACCCTAACACTTGTCTTAATACAATTGGATAATTATATTTCGTCCTAAGTCATATTTGGGTCGATATGGATTCCATTAGAACCCACTTGGTGGTGATTAAGACCTTTAGTTTCTTTTATTTAAAGGAAAGTGAAATATGTCTCACTCAAACTTTAATAATTAAAGTATTTTTAATATAAGGATATGCAGAATATAAATTAGGTTATAAAAACTAATTTGAATGCTAAAATGTTTTTCTTTATCATGGTTATTTATTTGTAATTTTTGAGAGTTATTTAATTACATTATTAGATTATACATTAATGATGCATAAATTATTGTTTAGTAAAAAAATCATTAATATTGTTTTTATTGAAATAGTAATACATATTAAATGACTCCAAAACCTGACCAAAACTCATTTTTAGTGTATATATATACCATAATCATCCAATTACCGAATATATGACCGTTTTGAGTCTTATAAGAGGGATTATGACACTTATATTATTTTATTTTATATGATGTCAAAGTTGTCACCTTCATAATTTAATAAATATAACATTTTAAAATTTGGGTGTTTTCGAAGATAAATCTAACTAAATGTATTCTTTTGAAATATATAAGATTTATCTTCATCCTAGTATTTTAGTTTTAATTTTTTTGCAACAAATAAGTATATTTCATAATTATACAAAGATGTTGTAATAAATCTTCTATTAAGAGAAATATCAAATAAATGGTTTTACAAATAGTAAAATAAATACTATATGAACTATTTAATGTTCTCTACTAGTTTTCTAGATTTATATGACATTTTAGGAACCTATTAAATATTTTAGTTTTAATATATCCCCTTTTTGGATTTTATTTACATTCAAAAAATTGAATTGTGTCAAAATTGACACTATTGTTATTTTATAAAAAAAACATATTATTAAATTGTTTAAAATCACAAAAATATTTGAAAATTATAAATTAAAATTTATATAGACTAAAATGTCATTAATTATCTAATTATGGATAATTCACAAAACATAAGTAATCATTTATAACAATTTATAATTTAGAATCTTATTACCAAAAATAAAATTTAATAGATTAAATAAAGATAAATCTAGTTGATATTGTTTATAATAAATTCCCTACATGTATAAATTTTATTGTTTGATGAGATTACAATCCTTTCTCATATAATATTCAAATAAGAGTCATTTTTATAGGTTTTTATATGGGGTTAGATTTATTATAAATTAATATTTAAAATTTTCCATAGGTGCCCCTCTCCCCCCTTATAAAAAGGGAACACCTTCCCACTTCTCTTCACACCCTTTTGAACCTTGAAGCATGTCCAAACCCTGAATATTCCAATTCGAAACCTCTCTAGTTTTATAATATAGGTTCTGGTCTTCTCAAAAGACCAACCCTAGTGCCCTAAGAAGAAATTTAAAGGAGGTGCGTCGAAGAAGAGGTAATCTCTTGTACCGATTTTTTCAAACTTCTTTCTTATTCAAATTCTTCTTCTTTAGATGTTTAATTATAAAGTAATAACATTCGTATCACTAATATACTTATATGTTATTATCAATATGAAACAAACCCATTTCACCTTCTATCCGTCCCATGGAAAACAAAATCACCACGCGTGCATAGGTACGGAATACTGTCTCCATGCCATGGTGTAATCTATTTTTCCAACACCACCTTACTTGGATGGGTATAATGGTGAATGAATAACTATAAATAGTTATTATAGAGTCATACTGATTCTTATATATTGTATCATCCACTCCAATTCAATTAAATAATTATGGCAATGATATCATCACTCGTGCGTACGTACGGACTACCGTCTCCACGACCCGATGAGATTCATTCTCCATGTTAACCATTCAAGAATGATTATAAAGTATATATAAGCAATAATTATGAAATATATAAAATTATAAAGCTACTTGATTTATGTATATATATATATATGTCATCTACTTACTTCCATTCAAGTAAATAAGGAATGGAAAGCAGCGCTCATGCGTACGTACGACCTACCGTCTCCATGAACGGTGTATTTCTTTCCATTTATCGATCTATTATATATATGTATATACTAAATATATATGATATATAAATCATGATTTACATTATAGAAGTAATAATTCATGATATATGTAATAATAATATCAAGAACAACAAGTCCAAACATGTACGATAAATAAAACAATTTTACCCAAAACGCTGCTTTAACATGGAATTTACAAAAGAATTTGAAATATAAAGTCATAAGTGAACCATATATGATATCATAACAATGAATATGATTATTTAATAAGTAAATCTCTTTATTTAAATCATTAAACAGGAGGTTCAGATACGTACGAATCATATCGGACATAAGGTAATGGATAATTTTTCAAATCTCATTTTTATCTGAGATTGCTTATACGTAAGTATTTACTAGGGTTATATTTTTCATCCATGCCCATAAACTATTTTTAATAAAGTGTTTAATATTATTCCATGTATATTTAATGTCTTGTATACCCCTCTTTGAGTTTTACATTGTGTTATGGAAGGAATATTTCTTTTGTTTACCATACAAGGAAATTTTTGACTTTTCCGACAAAAGTACGAGAAGAATGTTTTTTTAACTTATACGGCGTGAATGGATTTTTATGGTTTCATAACGACATATTTTAATAAATATTACTCTACAAAATTTCGTGGTTATTTTCAATAAAATCATTTTATTTTGAAATTGTGTGGTATTTTTGTGAAAATAAAATGATTATGAAGGAAAAAGGATATTTTCCTCAAGAATTCATTTCAAGTGTTTTATCAACACTATTTTCCATCTAAGATGACATTATCTCATATGTGTATGTTTCAAGTATAATGTCTCTATGATTTACATGGTTTCACTTTTCTTATGATAATATGATATCCATTTGTTTTATATGGATTATGTGATGATGTGATGAAGTTTATGAAACCCATTTTATTCTTTGGGTTATGATGAATGATTTATGTTTATTTTGTGGCTCAAGTAAGAATTATTTCATTATGAGATTGGTGGGACCTATATATCCCTCTAATTAATTGGGTAAAAATTTATATCTCATGAGATAGACATGGTTGGAATGGTAATTTAATCTAGTTCAGTGTTACAGGACTGAAACGAGGAGTGAACTTGATTCAAAAAGGGACTTTGTCCACTAAGATGGTCTTGGCAGTAATACCTTGGCTAGTATGGAAATAATATCATGTGCTTAATGGTTTTCCACAATTAAATTTTTTATTACCATGCTATTTTATCATGATTAAAGTTCTTTTATGCCCTACTCCTTACGTACTTCCATGATTTATGTCGCTGCTCAAGATTTCGATGTTTAAACATTATGTTCATGTTTTTATTCAAATGTATATGGTTTGTTTTATTTTCTGCATGCTTACCCTTACTGATCATTTGAGCTCATCCTTTATATGTTTTCTTTTCCCTAGGATTTAAAGAAAGGTTTTAGGTAAGAAAACAAAAGGGGAAGATCTTTATGGGAGATGTTGAAGATCTTTCACCACGATTAGAAGATTGTTTTCTGAGTTTCCATAGACACTAAACTATTATGGTCATTGTGTGTCTATTTTCTTTATGTGTTAAGTATTCCGCAAAATTAATGCAATGTCCATGTACGTAATGATTTGGGTCTGTACATTTGGTATCAGAGGAAATGTTTAGTTAACCTTTGGAAACTAGGATGTGAAAACTTTAGTGAGATCCCTATATATATTTCTATGGTATGTCTAGGGATGTCCCAAAGGATAAGTATGTGTATAGGTTATAGTCCTATAATTATAGTAACGATATTAGAATTAATCATATTATGTTATATATTTAAGGTACTCCCCCTTGATTATGATTTTTGCTTCTCACACTATTCTTTTTGGGTTTTATAAAATTGATGGAAATCAGAAGATTCATGATAATGGAGGATATGATGGACAATGGAATGATATTATTCATGATAAACCCAATGAAATTGGATCTGGAAGTCCACATATCATTATTATGCCAAATCATCAATCTCATAATATGATTAATAATATAAACTTTGGTAAGTATCCTGACTCATCTAATAAGATAAATATTTATTTTTATGATGATCATAGAGGAAAGAAAGTTCAATTCCCCTCATGTAAATCATGTGGGAAGAGGTATTAGGGAGAATGTTTCAAAGGAACTGGAAGATGCTTTGGGTGTAGAAAAGAAGGACACAAAGTTGGCAAGTGCAAAGGAAAAGGGTTGGTCAACACCATGGACAAGGATAATGGTATTGCTATGACGTTAACAATGCTTAAATATTTTAAATGTGGAATGTACGGGCATTATGAAAACCAATTCCCTAAGGGAAAGTCTCATGAAAAGAATCATCATGGCCGTATGGGTAGTATTTATATTGATGATAATGAAGAGACTACAAATGATATGTGAGATAAAAGCATTGTTGAAGCTCGGTCAATGGTTTAAGAAGGTAGTGTAATGATTGTATGTTTATCAAGAATAATGTATGGTACTATGGAATAAAGAAAAAATCTAAGGATTGTTACACTACTGCCTTTGCTTGAGTTTTGAAATTATATGATAAATGGTATCGGTAACCAAGAAAGGTTATTAAAATATTTTTGGAATGTAGATGATATGCGCCTAATGAAGGGATAAGGAGATAATGAGATGTTTGATGGTATTAATGAGCTCATGACTGATAAAAGGACAAAGTGATATCATGGTTTGAGTATATCAAAATTTTGGGATTTTGTTATGTGGAAGGAGTTAAATTTTGAAATCATTCATGTTTTCACTAAGGTTCAATGGGTATTCATTTTTTAAGAAAATACATAATTAAGGTATTCACATGTTTGGAATATGACCAAAAAGTTTTATCTTATGATATATGGGGGGTAAATGATGGTATTCACATACTCGGTAGTTGACATTTCTAGTAATTGTTTTCTTTATACTATGATCTTGGACATAAGTATTTTGAATAAGCCTAAAGATTGGAATGAATTATGTTGGACATAAGTTAGTATTGTTTAAGGCTAGAACTTTTTTTCAATATTATTGATGGGATGTTATAATAATGTAGTTTTAGAAAATGGACAACCTTTAGGATGTGCGACAACCCGTCGCGTCGTACAAGGTTGCGGGAATTGAACCCACAATTGAAGTGCGACATGCCTTTATCTTCTACCACTGGCCTATAAGAAGTCCCTGGTTAGTATAAGCTAGTTTTATTATATTAAGAGGTATGATATTTGAAGTATAAGTCCATTTTAGGAACCATATACGATTAATCTCACTATAGATGGACTTATGTATATTTAATAACTTTTACTATCATTTTGTTTGAGACAGATGGAATGACCTATCATTCTATCGCATGATCTACTAACACATCACGGAAGACAAATTCAACTTCATTTCTTGAAAACATGATGTGGAAATTGTTCAAGGCACAAAAAATAGTAAGATTATACCAAAATCAAGTAATTATTTCTTTTAATTCAAGTATTCTTCAACTTTAGGGAAATGATATTAATACCAAAAAAATGTTATCCTACTGTCCTTATATCCGATGAATCAGATGGTACCTTAAATCATCACAAATTTAGGGCTTTGTGATTGTTGGCTTTTTCATAGCCATTTTCTCTACCACTCTCCATCAGAACGTCATTGTTAGATTTCTCTTCCATATCCATATTTATCGGCTATGTTATCCTATGTGGAAACCGTGTGATTAGTTAATTTGGGTAACCTTTAAATTCCATACTTTAGTTTTTAACGATAAGTTTTGTTTTTTCCTTTTTATGATGTGGGTTTCTATGAATAGTAAATGATTTATAACCCCGATGTATTTTGAGGGCGAAATTCATTTTAAGGGGGGTAAGATGTAACAACCCGATATTTTATAAGATATATTCTTTTTAATATCTTTCATATCTTGTGTTGTACGCTACACCAAGATTATCTTTTGCTATACGCAACACTGTATTAGCTTGCAGTATACCCCACACTAATCTTGGATCGTGTTACACACAATTTCAAGTTTGTTTGATAGTAGTTATTCTACGCAACATTGAGTGTGTGTGTGTGTATATATATATATATTAAATGCATAAATGAAATGTGGTTGGATTTTTTTATACGTAAAAACAAAGGAGTCTTTCACTACACACAACCCTAACTTGGCTTGTATTACACGTAATCACAACCTTCCTCGATAGCGTGTGTTGTACGCAATACCAGGTTTCACTAAACAATGATATATGGTTATAATGTTATTATAAACTAGACGTTATGAATATTAGTAAATACATTTTGAATTTTATGACATTATAATTCATCTTACACATTTTATAGAATATGGTATGAGAACAAAATAAAATTTTTAGGTAAAATAAGTATTTTTCAAAATAATGTAGTTTTGTCGCCTTTTGATAGCACACCCACATTAAATCTCGTTTTTTAAATGTTTATAAGTTCAATTTTACAAAATAAAATTATTCTTTGGAATCAAGATATAAAATTTTACCTTGGATAAAATTTTCATATTATTCTGATAACTTTCATATTTTAATGAATAGTAAAAACACGCTATATTTTAATTAAAAACAACTTTTTTAATCGTAATAATTTATGTGGTTAAATTATAATATTTAATTGTTTTAAAGTATAAATATAATATATTTTTACCATTTAATATAATATATGTAATTAGCATTGATTTTACATTGAATTCGTAGGTCGCATCAGTTCAATCTTTTGCAATGTTTTAAACAAACACCCATTTTCTTTCGATAATGGGATTAATTTTAATTGAATTTCTGAAAAATATATATCTTTAATTTGGAAAAATGAATTTCATATTTTAAATCAGTGGGTCCAAATTATATTAATATACTACTTTTTATTTTGGCATTATGAATAGTAACTATGGTAAATTTTATTTACCCTAGTAAAAGGTAAATCAGGTAATTAAGGGTAAATAAAATATTATAGAATTACCCTAACACTTGTCTTAATACAACTGGATAATTATATTTCGTCCTAAGTCATATTCAGGTTGAAATGGAATCCATTAGAACCTACTTGGAGGTGATTAAGACCTTTAGTTTATTTTATTTAAAGGAAAGTGAAATATGTCTCACTCAAACTTTAATAATTAAAGTATTTTTAATATAAGGTTATACAGGATATAAATTCGGTTATAAATACTCATTTGAAATCTAAAATGTTTTTCTTTATCATGGTAATTTATTCGTAATTTTTAAGAGTTATTTAATTACCTTATTATCTTATACATTAATGATGCAGAAATTATTTTTTTAGTAAAAAAATCAATAATATTGTTTTTATTGAAATAGTAATACATATTAAAGGACACCCAAACCTGGCCAAAACTTATTGTTAGTATATATATACAGCATAATCATCCAATTACCGAATATATGACCGTTCGAAGTCTTATAAATGTGATTATGACACTTATATTATTTTATTTTATATGATGTCAAAGTTGTCACCTTCATAATTTAATAAATATAACATTTTAAAATTTGGGTGTTTTCGAAGATAAATACAACTAAATGTATTCTTATGAAATATATAAGTTTTATCTTCACCCTAGTATTTTAGTTTTAATATTTATGCAACAGATAAGTATATTTAATACTTATACAAAGATGTTGTAATAATTCTTCTATTAAGAGAAATATCAAATAAATGGTTTTACAAATAGTAAAATAAAATTTATATGAACTATTTAATGTGCTCCACTAATTTTATAGATTACTATGACATGTTAGGAACCTATTAAATATTTTATTTCGAATATATACTGTGTGGGGATTTTATTTAAATTCTAATAAATAAATAGTGTCAAAATTGACATTATTGTTATTTTATACAAATAACATATTGTTAAATTGTTTAAAAATCACAAATTTTTTGAAAAATATAAATTAAAATCTACATAGTCTAAAATGTAATTAATTATCTAATTATGGATAATTAACATCACATAGATAATTATTTATAACAATTTAAAATTTAGAATCTTATTACCACAAAAATATTTAATAGATTAAATAAGGATAAATCTAGTTTATAAGGTTTAAAATAAATTCCCTACATGTATAAATTTTATTGGTTGATGATATTACAACCCTATATAATCTAATATTCAAATAATAGTCATTTGTGGTGGTTTTTATGTGGGGTATGATTTATTATAAATTAATATTTTTAAGATTTCCAAAGGTGCCCCTCTCCCCCCTTATAAAAAGGGAACCCCTTCCCACTTCTCTTCTCATCCTTTTGAGCCTTGAAGAATGGCCAAAACCTTCCAATTATTCTTCTAAACCACTCTAGTTATATCATATAGGATCTAGGGTTCTCAAAAGACCAACCCTAGTTCCCTAAGAAGAAGTTTAAAGGAGGTGCGTCGAAGAAGAGGTAATCTCTTCTACCGATTCTTTCAAACTTCTTTCTTCTTCAACTTCTTATTCATTATATGTTTCATTATAAAGTAATAACATAAGTATCACTAATATACTGATATGTTATTATAAATATGAAAAAACCCCATTTCACCTTCTATCCATCCAACGGAAACAAAATCACCGCGCGTGTGTATGTACGGAATACTGTCTCCACGCCATGGTGTAATCTGTTTTTCAACACCACCTTACTTGGATGGGTATAATGGTGAAATAATAACTATACATAGTTATTATAAAATCATACTTATTCTGATATATTGTATCATTAACTCCAATTCAATTCAATAATTATTGTAATGATATCATCGCTCGTGCGTACGTATGGACTACTGCCTCCACGACGCGATGAGATTTATTCTCCATGTTAACCATTCAAGAATAATTATGAAGTATATATATGAAATAATAAAGAAATATATGAAATTATAAAGCTACTTTATATATATATATATATGTCATCTAATTACTTCCATTCAAGTCAATAAGGAATGGAAAATAGCGTCCATGCGTACATACGACCTACCGTCTCTATGAACGGTGTATTTATTTCCATTTATCTATCTGTAATATATATGTATATACAGAATATATATGATATATAAATCATCATTTATATTCTAGAAGTAATTAAATCATGATATAAGTAATTATAATATCAAGAACAACAAGTCCAAACACGTACGATAAATAAAACGATTTTACCCAAAACGCTGCTTTAACATGGAATGTACAAAAGAATGGGTAATATAAAGTCATAAGTGAACCATATATGATATCATAACAATTAATATGATTATTTAATAAGTAAATTACTTTATTTAAATCATTATACATGAGTTTTGGATACGTATGAAGCATATCAGACATAAGGTGAGGGATAATTTTTCAAATATCATTTTTATCAGAGATTGCTTATACGTAAGTATTTGCTGGGGTTATATTTTTCATCCATGCCCATAAAATGTTTTTCATAAAGTGTTTAATATTATTCCATGTATATTTAATTTCTTGTATACCCCTCTTTGACTTTTACTTTGTGTTATGGAAGGAATATTTCTTTTGTTTACCATATGAGGAACTTTCTGACTTTTCAGACAAAAGTATGAGAAGAATGTTTTTCTAATTTATACGGTGTGAATGAATTTTTACAGTTTCATAATGACTTATTTCAATGAATATTCCTCGGAAAAATTTCATGTTTATGTCCAATAAATCCTTTTATTTTGAAATTGTGTGGCATTTTGTGAAAGAAAATGATTCTGAATAAGAAAGGATATTTTCCTCAAGAAATCATTTCAAGTGTTTTATCAACACTATTTTCCATCTAAGATGACATTATTTCATATGTGTATGTTTCAAGTATAATGTCTCTATGATTTACATGGTTTCACTTTTCTTATGATGAAATGATATCCATTTGTTTTATATAGATTATGTGATGATGTGATGAAGTTTATGAAACCCATTTTATTCTTTGGGTTATAATGAATGATTTATGTTTATTTTGTGGAACAAGTAAGAATTATTTAATTTTGAGATGGTTGGGACCTATATATCCCTCTAATTCATTGGGTAATGATTTATATCTCATGAGATAGAAATGGATGGAATGGTATGTTAATCCGGTTCAGTGTTACAGGACTGAAATGAGGAGTGAACTCGATTCAGAAAGTGACTTTGTCCACTAAGATGGTATTGGCAGTAATTCCTTTGCTACTATGGAAATCATATCATGTGCTTAATGGTTTTAAAAAATTAATTTTTTTATTCCCATGCTATTTTATCATGATTAATGTTCTTTTATGACATATTCCTTACATACTGCCATTTTTTATGTCACTGCTCATGATTTTGATGTTTAAACATTATGTTCATGTTTTTATTCAAATGTATATGGTTTATTTTATTTTCTCCATGCTTACCCTTACTGAGAATTTGAGCTCACCCTTTATATTTTTTCTTTTCCCTAGGATTTAAATAAATTTTTTTGGTAAGAAAACAAGAGGGGAAGATCTTTATGGGATATGTTGAAGATCTTTCACCACGATTAGAAGATTATTTTCAGAGTTTCCAAAGACACTGAAATATTACGGTCCTTGAGTATCTGTTTTCATTATGTATTAAGTATTCCATAAAACTAATTTAATGTCCATGTATGTAATGTTTTGGGTCTCAATAGTAATGAAAGCATAAATGGAGATGTCTTTATTTCATCCGTTGAAATCCAGAAATTATATACTTCATGAACCAGGATAGAAGAAGTTTTAGCAATACCATATGAAAAAAATGATGTTGATTCTCAATACATCATCTCCTCTTTATCACCCCAGGAAGACCCTTCGTCATCAATAGGGTTAGAAATCATATCCTATTCTTCAAGATGTTCAAATTTTAACTTCTCCCCTGACCATGCAAATTCTGCTTCGTCATCTACTATTCAAGTAGAAACAGAAGAAGTAATACATATTGAAGAATAAGAGGAAGATCTCAATGATGCTTCTACAACATTTGAAGTGGGTATCTCTACCACTATGGATGAACTTGGAGAAATTGATTTGGGTTCAAAATAAGATCTACACCCCACTTTAATTAGTGCATCCATGAATCTTGAAGAGAAAGAAATGTATAATTCATTTGTAAAGAAAAATCGAGATGTATTTGTTTTTAATTATACAGAAATTCCATGTATTAATCTCGATGTTGCCACTCGTCATTTGGGTTTTCAAGAAGAACATCGAGGCTTCAAGAAAGCAGTAAGAAGAACACACCCAACTTTTGCCTCCAAAATGGAAGCTGAAGTTGATATGCTTATCAAGGATAACCTCATAAAAGAAGATCAATATCCCAAATGAATGGATAATATTGTCCCTGTGAAAAATAAGAATGGAGAAATTAGAGTTTTCATTGACTTCAGAGATCTTAATCCGCACTGTCCCAAGGATAATTTTCCAGTTTAAATCACAGAACTCTTAATTGATGCAATAGCTGGCTACGAAGCTCTTTCCTTCATGGATGGTTACTCTGAGTACAATAAAATACAAATGGCCCCAGAATATTAGGATTCTACAGCCTTCATATCTCCTTAATGTGTGTTTTTCTATCAGGTAATGCTCTTTGTCCTGAAGAAGGGAGGTGCAACGTATCAATGTTCCATTCACCATATTATCAAACCCTTTTTAGGGAAAATTTCTTAATGTTATGTGGATTATTTGGTGGATAAATCCATACAATGTTATGATCACTTGGCCAATCTATCAATCCTATTCAACAAAATTTTACAACACAATTTATATATGAACCCCTTGAAATGTGATTTCGGGGTAACCTTAGGAAAATTTCATGGATTTGTTGTATGCCATCGTGGAATCAAAGTTGATCCTCAAAAGAAAAAATCAATCCTTGACATGTAACCTCCTAGAAATTTGAAGGAATTAAGTGGACTTCAAGGACACTTGTCCTATATTCGGTGTTTCATTGCCAATTTGGCGGGAAACTTTTTAGCCTTCACTAGATTAATGAAGAAGGGAGTCACCTACCAGTGGACTGAAGAATGTCAAGAAGCATTTGATATACTCAAGAAATATCTCTTGATTCCACCGGTATTAATGCCACCAGTTAAAGGAATACCAAGTATTCTCTATATGGAAGCTTTAGAGTTATCATTAGGTGCCTTCATTGCCCAAAAGAATGATGTTGGGAATGAAAATAACCTTCACTCTCTCATTTGTACTATGCTTGAGGCAGAAACTTAATATTCAAGTATTGAAAACTGCTGCCTTGAATTAATATTTGTAGTTCAGAAATTGAGACACTAACTACAACCTCATGAGGTCCAATTGGTATCTCAAAATAACCCACTAAAATTTATCCTTAGTCTTCCAATGCTTATAGGAAATTTGGAAAGGTGGGAATTTATTTTGCAGTAGTTCGATATCCAGTATGAGTCTCAAAAGGCTATAAAAGGCCATGATCAGGCCGATTTCCTTGCTGAACATCGATCTATAGAAGATACATCTTTAAATATTGAACTTCCTAATGAGAAAGTCTTCTCTATTCAAGATAATCCTCAAACATGGGAAATGTACTTTGATAGTGCCTCCAGAAGTCCATCAGGGAAGAAAATTGAAGATTCTAATTTCATCAAAGTTGGGTTAGGAATCATGCTTATTTCCTTAGAGAAGATAGATTTACCATTTTTCTTCTTATTATTGGAAGGCGGTACAAACAGTGAAGCAGAATATCAATCTCTCATCACAGGCTTGGAATTGGTGCTTCAGGCATAGGCAAATCACTTAAAGGTAAAAGGTGATTCAGATTTGGTAGTCAAAAAAATCAATGGGGATCATGCCATCAAAAAGGAAGAGTTAATACCTTTGTGTGATTATGTCAGGGAGATAATGGTGGAATTTCTCTCTGAACTGATATTTTCTTATGTCCTGAAATCACTAAATTCCTAAGATGATGCATTGGATAATGTAGCCACAGCATTGGTAGATCCAAATCGGGACGAAAAAATCATCAGTGTATCCCACCGTTATATAGTTTCACCTTTTTTCAAATCAGAACAAAGGAAATCAATGAAATCAGTCCCACTTATGAACCATAAGGTCATACTACATGATGGATGAAACCTATCAGTGAATACCTTAAAAATGGAACACTCCCGCCTAATAGAGCCAGGAAAGAATAAGTCTGGTGACGTGTGGTCAATTTTACTTGTTATGATAGCCCATATCACCAAAAACTTATCTACAAGTGAAATTTTGATGGAATTATCTTCATATGTATTGATGGTGAAGAGACAATGACTATCATCAATGAAGTACATGTAAGAGTTTCTGGTGCCCACCAGTCTGGACATAGACTTTCTGGTCAAATTTCAAGGCTTGGATACATCTGGCCTTCAATGATGCAAGATTGTGTGGATTTCACTAAGAAGTGTCATTCTTTCCAAGTATGTTCCAACTACATTTATCAACCCCTGGAGCTGCTTCATACATCTAAATACTCTTGGCCATTTTCTACATAGGGAATGGATGTAATAAGACCTTATCCTCCTACTACAACTATGTAGTTTAAGTATATTCTTACTGCTACTGACTTCTTTTCCAAATGGGCAGAGACAATACCTCTCAAAGAAGTTGGTGCTAAAAGCATTGTTAGATTTGTTATGTCCAAAATCATTACCAGATTTAGTGTTCCTCAAACCATATTAATGGATAATGGCACAAACTTTTGTTCATTCGAGGTAATAAAATTGTATCAAGAATACAATATCAGATCCAACCATTCATCTCGGTATCATCCAGAGGCCAATGGTCAAGTAGAGGCTTTAAAAAAGTCTATTCCAAACATTCTTCAAAATATGGTGGATAAAGATGAGAATTCATGGACTGATAAAATTTTTCATGATTCATGGGCTTATCAAACTACCACCCGCACTGCTACACGATCAACTCCATATTCATTGTTATATGGAATGGAAGCAGTCTTGCCTATTTAAGTCGAATTACCTTCTCTTAGAGTCTCCATTTGTGATCAGTTATCTATAGATGAACAATCTCAAAAGATATTGGATGAATTGGAATGGCTAGATGAAAAAATATTGTGCGCACTGCACCATTTAGAAGTTTATCAGAATCGAATAACAAGAGCTTTTAGTAAAAAAGTTCGTCATCATTAATTCATTAAAGGTGAATTGGTATTGGTTCTTAGAACCCCAATGATGCCGAGAATGAATCCTCCAAATCTTGATCCAATTTGGGAAGGACCTTACTCAATACATAAGGTCTACTCTAATGGAGCTTATTGTTTAATCTCAATGGATGGAGAACTCATTACAACTCCAACCAATGCAAGATTCATGAAGAAGTATTTTGTGTAACACAAATACACCAATTGTCCTTGTTGAAAGATGTTAAACTGCATATCCCACTTTATCGTCCAACATGATGTTAAACTGTGACCCTCTATCATCAAACATGATGTTAAGATGTGCATCGTCTGAGCTATTGGATGTTAAACTGCCAAGCATCGCATGTCTGTAACACATGACATTAAACTATGATCGTTGTATACACAATTCTCTTTTAAAATTTGTTTTCATGCATGCCCTGGGCAGCTAACCATGCATAAGCCCCACAATATCCTTTGTGGTTTCCAATTTCATGATATGATCGTTAGGTCTGTTGCTATCTCTAGTTTCTCACACTGAGCATGAATCACGTGAGCTTAGAGTAAGCTTCGACCATGAAATCTTCTCTGGGCCTATAACCATGATTAAGACCCAACATTATCTTTGGGACATTTTCCTCATGTACACCCTGATCTCAGAATCTCTCTTAATTGAGCTACGCAGACTTTGATCCTTGTCTCTTAGGCCGGGTACGTAGGCAACCTAACGAGGTTCAAGCCCAAAACCACTTTCTTCACATCTATTCACCTTCATCCCGTACAATGTTGATCCATGAAGCCCCCATCAACCGTCTTATTCATACCTGTTCACTTTCGTCCTACATGACGTTAAAATATGTACGTCCCATCATCCTAACTATGTGACATTAAACTATACAGTCCCCTATTGTCCTTGCTACAATACATTAAACTACATAGAACTGGTTCATGCATATGACCTTAAACTATTTGTACCTTTGTCCTGTATGAAAATTAACTACAATAATCCCTGATACCCTCACTCAGGAGGAATCACCATTGACATGGTCTCCAACCATGTCATATTTCAAGAACTACGTATGTCTTGATTCTCATCCTTATGAGATACATAGTGACACCCAAGTCTTTAATCTTGTGTCAATCCATAATTGTAATAAATTCCTCTTTACCCATCAAATGTACCAACCAAATATGTACAAAGGGTATTTCAAGAACTACGTGTGTCTTGATTCTTATAATAATGAGATACGTAGTGACATCGAGAATATCAATTCAAGACCCATCCACAAAATTATACAAATAATATCCCTGGTCTCCACATCCCTTTTCTTGACTTCTGGTCACAAAATGTCTGATACCTAAGAAGTTTTTTTGTCTAAATATGCAGCATGTGCCCTTAGGTGACATTGCATAATTTGTCTACATAACAGACCTGTCAGTCAAAAGATGCTTCTATTTGACTATACAGATTATGCCCCACTTGGCCCTGCATAATTCATCCTCCATAATGGGTTTGTCAAGTAATTGTAACTTCATTCTTAGGAGAAGCCTCTTTTGTACCTATTGGTCTAAACAATGATATGTAGGGATCTGCAAAAAACTGCCATCCTTAACATATTTTTTCCATACTCTTTTTCATGATCTAATTTCATTCAAGTCTATGGTTTAAATTTTCCTCCTTCTCCATATGTTCAAAGAAATGTGAAATAACCTTGGACCACTTGGCCATATGTCGTATAATGTTTCTATCTCCAGTTTTAGTCATATGATTTAAAACCACATATACCTGTTTTCCTAAATTTGGGTCAGACCTTCGTATAAGCCACATTTATCCAATTCTTTGACAATTCTGATTGGAAATATCCTCTCCATATTCAAGTACCTTTCTCTATAAAGTAGACTCTATGATTTGGAAAATTTGAATCTCCACAAAACTTTCTTTGGATTTTAGCAATAGAAAGTAAAATTTCTGAGAGTTCTTTTGCCTAACTATGCAGCATGTGCCCTTAGGTGGTCTTGCATAAGTTTTCTACATAACAGACCTGTCAACCAAAAGATACTACTATTTGACTATGCAGCTTATGCCCCAGTTGGGCCTACATAATTCAGCCCCCATAACGGGTTTGTCAAGTAGTTGTAACTTTATTCATAGAAAATACGTCCTCTAATTCCTTTTAGCTCCTTTCCCATGTCATTCCTCAGATTCAAAATTTCTCAAGTCACAGTTTAAAATTTTCCCCCTCCATACTTGAATATGGTAATATGTTTCCAAACAAATTATCATGAATTGAGTCAATATCATCCATTCAGTCAAAGCTATTCGACCTTAAATATTATCCTTTTTATAGTCCAACATGCATGAATTTAAACTACCAATAACAAAAGACATGGTAAACATTAAATTGAGAACTTATAAAGAGTACTCTAAACAAAATTTGTGTCCCATCTCGCTAAACGTACATTTCTTATGCTTTAGGAAATATTGAGAAATAAAAGATACAAAGTTTGTGGGGTGGTTTATATAACCCTTGTAAAAATAAATCTATGTTTACTAAGCCCATTGGCTTAGGTAAAAATAAGAGTAATTATCAAGAAGATGAAGGTATAGATGATTTAAGATGAACTATTTTTCATTGATGAACAAGATTAGAAGAATATCCACAGACTGGAGTCTCTTCTCTTTTTTTAATAAATTACAAAAAACGTTCAACATGATTTCTCATCTGTTTCACAGCATCTTGATCTTCATCAACAGCCACATGATGTTCGTTTAATCGACCAACATCACTCTCTTCAGCTCGACAAAGTGCCTCTTTGGCATCAGTGATGGATTTTATACCATCCTCTTGGACTTCTTCCAACGAATTATGAAGCTGGTCAAGCTGCCTAGTAACAACATCTTGCTCTTGCTGAAGGTGAAACTGTTGTAGAATCTTCTCTTTGATCTTTTGCTTCATCTCCTTTAGCTTTACAGCATGATTAATCTCATCCCAGTACATTGCATCCTGAAATTCAATGATATTGGTTAGAAATATAGCTCTGATTGGGTCTTGATGACACCTTTTCTCTTTCTCCCTCCTTTGAATGACTTGTTTCACTACGACATAGATTTCTTGATATCCAAAACCGCCAAGTCCTAGCATGATGAGCAGGGATGTATCTCTTCAAGGGGAACATCATATATTATCTTCCATGTGTTTTTCCATGCCATAAGACATTAGAATTGGATCACCTTTTGCACCTCTGGGTCTGATTCGGCATCGCTATCATAGGAATGAACATAGTCTGGGATTAATGCAATTAAGGAAGAGCCCTGTTCTACTCCTTCCTTGACCCTAGTTGTTTCAACTTTTTCTACTGTTTAGGTTGAGGCTGAGGTTTCACCTCCAGATCTATCCATTGAAGTTGACAACACTGTTTGGTCAATTGAAAGTATGGTTAGTTTCAAAGGACAGTAAAAGTTGATTGATTGTCTTGCAGGTTAAGTAAAATACAAATATCATCATCTTTTACCTAAAAGTAGATCAAAAACATGTGAAGACTCCTCCCCATCTTTCCTAGCTTCAATAAGATTTTCAGGATGGGTTTTAGGAGGGTCTGTCGTGCTATGTTCCACCCGAGCCAGTGTTTCTGCAATAATAGGGTTGACATCAATGTCTACACCCCTCCCATGTGTTGTTGGTTTAGTAGTTTCTTTAGATGGAACTGTACATTTTTTAACCAAACATTGTTAGAAGTGTAATCATGAGAAGATTAACAGGAAAAATGATGAAACTCATGTCTAGTTGATTCTATAAATAGATCTAAAAAATATTCTAAATCAGGTGGTAAATTAACATGTTCTAAAATTTCATCAAAGGACATGCCAAGATTCATCATTTTATCCAATGATGTCCCAGATCCCAGGTTAGTCTCACCAGTGGGAGCACTCGGCATGTGTTCTTTGTGACTTTCATCTAGCAATCTATGACCCCATATAGATTCTTCAAAGACAGTTGTGGGGTCTATTCCGGTGGTTTCCAAATGTTTTGTTGCATGTGTTGAACCTAAAAAATCACAGAATGGAAGTTAGTTTTTGTCTCATTTCATGTTCTATGAAGTATTGTTAGTTTACCAAATGTCTTTTCTCTCTTGGCATCAGAAATAGGAGCGGTGCTGGGAACAAACGCCGGCTCATCTTCTCTCAGTATTCCTTCAGGAACATCTTTTTTAGCCAGAACTTGTGGCCGTTATATAGTGCCCTCCGTTGTACTCTGAGGATAGTCAGTCCTTTCCCTTAAAGGGGAAACTGAAGAAGCCCCTACAACCCTGAGAATTTTAAGCACTTTTTCATAAGTTAAGATTTATGAATACCAGAAAGACAAACCACTACTAATAAAGCATTTGACTGTGTTCTTATTTCTTCAATGCCTTTGCTTCTTGGCATTTTTGGGTGGACTGTCGTCATCATCTCCAAAAAAAGGTATCAAAGGCAATAATGCCCTTTCTAACTCCTCATTCATGACTTTTTGTCCTGGAGATACTTTTCTCGGCTCACGATGAGATTCAGTGGCTCCAAGAGGAGTGCCACGAGGGTTATACCGTGGCAAAGGGATATCCGTGTTTATTTCCTTTACAAGCTGTAGGATGAAGAAGATTATTTCCTTGAATAACAAAGATTTGACTAAATTCAAATTGAAAAGAAATTAGAAATATGAGAAAAAGGAAACCTGCATCTTCAGGAGCCATGTAATCATGCCACTCTTAATCTAATTAAGGACCAATACCATCCATCATATCCTTCACTCTCTTAGTGATAGGAATTGAATCATCGGTGGAATATATTAGCATTTCCAGCTCTTTGATGTAAGCCCTCACTTCATTGGGGTTGTCCTCAAAATGGATATTAGAGGAAGCCTGGAGATTCCCCACTTCAGGGATATATAGCCCTTCGCATAAGTCCACCCAGGTGGTTTCAGCATCATAATATAAATTCAGCCATGTCTGGATAGCCTCTGGTTGTAAATATTCAGAATGTGAACCAGAAGGCCGTGAGGAGGGTCCTACAATCTGGGACTTCAGCTTCTTCCCAGCTCCTGCAATCATAGATAAAGGATATGAAAATGAAACTTGTTTCTCTTTAAAATAATGGAGAATAAATTTCCTCAATTATGTAACCCACCAAGTGTCGATGAAGTAGGTCTCTTGATTACGGAAGGCAGATTATATTTGGAATGCTACCACTTTGATGCATTTTGAGCCTCATAATACTCATCCTGGGAATCTGGTGAATCAGCTCTGGGTGAGGAATCCGGTGAATCAGCTCTGGGTGAGGAAGAGTCACCTTCCAAATGAAAATCTTCCTTCCTAATGGTTCTATTCTTTATCCCCACCCAAGGGACTGGCTGATTCTGTACCCCTTCAGGGTATGATGCTACCCATCTCTCGACATACCATATAGTCAATCGATATGCCGCTTCAACAGGTGGTAGATCAAATACCACCCGAGTCTTCTCCATAGATTTCTTCAACCATAGTTGACGAGCTACAATTGGATGCTGCTCTAACCTGACATGCACTAGAGGGGATATAGTAATTTTCTGCAGACATTTGAATTGACATGAAAATATATATAGAGCATAGGCCTTGTATATAATCTCTATATCAATCCTCATGGCCAATGTACCATATCTACATTCTAGCATATATGCCCTTAACTCCTTTCTGGTTGTTCTATCATCAAAAAATTGATCTATTGGTGGATTTCTATAAGGAAATAAGTAAAAAATCCTTGATCATGATCAGCCTTATTTTGATATCATAAGCGTCGAGGGATAAGGGAGAAATTCCAAAAAAAGGACTGAACAGACGGCCAGAAAGAACTTCTAGGAACCTGTACCCCACTTTGTACAACATATGTCCTGAATTGGGTGGTGATCCATCCCCATAAAACATATAATGGTCCCACTATTCTTAGGGGAGACTTACCCATATAAACATTAAGTAAGATCCTATGAATCCTTTCCAAAACGGTGGTGGCCAACCCAACCATCTTCCTTTCAGCTAGCTTGGATAAAATGACAAAGGTCCCCGGCCTCACACCTCCTTTCGAATCCCGAACTGGTAAAAGGTAAACACTAAGCCACAAGGCTAAAAATCCTTCTAGAAGGGTCTTCACTAAATTTTCTGGTTCACTTCATACCCCCACCTATCAAACTCTCCTACTTCTAGAGTTATCCAAAATGTTCCTGGAGCACCCCTATTTTCTACTCTAGGGAAACTAGTAGGATGAGTGTAAGAAGGTAGCTCCTCTCTCTTCTTAATCAGAAACATATCCATCCACTCCTCTAGATGAATATCTTTTATGGAGTGGGTTTTTGTGCTGGTGGTATTCTTAATCTTGTAGAAAATTTTCATTAACTCTCAAGGCATGGCTGAGGAGGAAGGCACCCCAACTTGTCCAATAATGAACCATGGAAATCGTTACCCTGTTGGTGTGAGTTTCTCAGAACCCAAATAACTCGCACGTGGCCCCGACAATGCGTTGAGAAAAGCACTCCCACCAATCATTTCCCAAGGCAGCTTGCTATGGTTCGCATGGAATATCACTGAATGGGAAATTTAGGAGCACGGTCTCGCATCCTGGTGATACCGACTGTTTCGCGCTTGAACCACTACCAAAATTCCACAACTCTCTAGAGAAGGTGAGGAAAAGGCAGGTACAACAAGGGATGACAAAGGAACCCAATACCACCATACCCCCCACATCCCAACATCTGCAAGAACTCAACCACACTCAGTGGCTTTTAAGCAAAGCCCGACCCGCAACGCTCCATGAAAGGTGAGGAAAAAGGTGGGTACGACAGGACGGGGAAACAACCCAATCCCGCCCATACCCCCCACATCCCACCAGTGAGGGAAAAGGTAGGAACGTCAGGGGATGAGGAGGGAAACCCCCATCCCGCCGTGCCTCCCACATCTCACATTCCGTAGGAACTCAACCGCCATGAGGTAGCTTTTAAGCAGACGAACCAGCAACGCTCAAGAGACGTCGAGGAAAAGGAGTCATGGTAGCTACGGGGGTCCTATGTCCCGCCGCACCACCCACATCCCACCATCCACAGGATCCCACAAACTGTGAGGCGGTATTTAAGCACCAAGCCCGCAATGCTCCACAGACGGGGAGGAAAAGGCAGGCACGTCAGGGGACGGGGAAAAAACCCAATCCCGCCGCGCCTCCCACATCCCACCATCCGTAGCAACTCAACCACCATGAGGTAGCTTTTAAGCAAGCAAAGCTGCACTGCTCTAGAGAAGGTGAGGGAAGGGCAGGAGCGTCGAGGGACGAAAAAGGAACACCAACCCACCATGCCTCCCACATCCCACCATCCAAGGAACTCCGCCTCCAACAGGTGGCCTTTTAAGCAAGCCCGAACCGCAACGCTCCATGAAAGGTGAGGAAAAAGGCGGGCACGGCATGGGACGGGGAAAAAACCCAATCCCTCCAATGCCCCACACATCCCACCGGTGAGGAAAAGGAATTACAGCATCCCACCGCCATGCCTCCCACATCCCACCTTCCGAAGGAACTCAACCGCCATGAGGCAGATTTTAAGCAGACGAACCCACAACGCTCCAGGGACGTTGAGGAAAAGGAGTAATGATAGGAACGGAGGCCCTATGTCCCGCCGCACCCCCCACATCCCACCATTCAAAAGAACTCAACCACCATTGCGAAACTTTTAACCAAGAACTAGGACACCAACATGCTCATCTATCATCATCCCATCCAAGTTATATCTGTCTCGTATCGCATCATCTTTTTAGCAAGCCCTTGGAAGACGGAACCGCAATTGTGCGAGAGAATTAAACCCAAGCATATAAACGGGGCCCGTACATAGGCACCAACAAAATTCCACTACCAAAAGGGAGAACTCCAAAGGGACAAGTGAGGGTCTTCTAGGTGGAGCACACCCACCTGGGGATTCTTCGCTTGAGGTATAACCAAGGAGAAAGTCACCCCTGGCACTGATTTAATGAGACCCATCACAGTATCGCCATCTTTCGATTAGTTTGTCCTTGTACATGCAGGACCTGATCTTTGAGACAAGCATATGACTAGTGGAAGGATCAGCCATATAGAATCACTAACAACATCTGTATTGTTTGAGGTATGATTGAGCTGACCACTCAGAACCCAACACAAGTCCAAACCGTCGTCCCGAACATTCAATTCCATTCGATTAGTTTGCCCTTTGTACATGCACAACCTGATCTTTGAGACAAGCATATGACTAATGGAAGGATCAGCCAGGTAGCATCACCAACCACATCTGTAATGTTTGAGGTATGACTGAGCAGACTACTCAGACCCCAACACAAGCCCAAACCCTCTTCCCAAATCGACAGGATTCCCCTTAATGAGTCATCACCTCTGCATGATGCTCGTGTATCTTGCAGAAACAGTAGATACACATTCTTCGCTTGATGTATAACCGAGGAGAACGTCAAACTTGTCACTGATTTAATGAGACCCTTCATAGTATCACCATCTTTCAGTTAGTTTGTCCCTGTACATGCACAGACTGATCTTTGAGACAAGCATATGACTAGTGTTCTCAACGGATATCCAACCAAGCCATACTGTGTTCCATCATTCACATGGAAACATGCACAAGGACCAAATGAAAGCGAGGAGAAATTAAACCCCCACTTACGGATGAGGGTGCCAACGAGACCAACATTCCCTTCACAAAAAAGGGAGACCGCAGTAACTTGACAACCATCCACCACTCCCACACAATCGCGTAAGCACAACCATCAACCCACACAACTGACCGTGACGCCTCGAGGGAAGCAACCCAAGAGGCATCACAATGCAGCACATGAAGGTAGGGAAAGCCCGCTATGCATGACACAAGGGAAGGATTGATATACCCAACCCCCTAGAGCCAACGAGATAAACGTTCCCTTCCCAAAAAAGGGATACCGCAGTATCTTGACAACCATCCACCACTCCCACACAATCGCTTAAGCACAACCATCAACCCACACAACTGATCATGCAAGACCTGATCTTTGAGACAAGCATATGACTAGTGGAAGGATCAGCCATGTAGCATCACAAACAACATCTGCATTGTTTGAGGTATGACTGAGCTCACCACTCAGACCCCAACACAAGCCCAAACCGTCGTCCCGAACATTCAATTCCATTCGATTAGTTTTTCCTTTGTACATAAACAACCTGATCTTTGAGACAAGCATATGACTAATGGAAGGATCAGCCAGGTTGCATCACCAACCACATCTGCAATGTTTGAGGTATGACTGAGCAGACCACTCAGACCCCAACACAAGCCCAAACCGTCATCCCAAATCGACACGAACCCAATTAATGAGTCATCACCTCTGTATGATGCTCGAAACCGCAATTGTGTGAGAGAATTCAACCCAAGCATATAAACAGGGCCCGTATATAGTTTATACAGAGTGATTGATGTCATCAATCACAAACAATTGTAAAATTTGGGGACACAAAGACATCAATGTATGATGGTTTAAAATATCATCGATTTAGAAAAAACATAAGGTATTATTGTAACACTTTTTTGGATTTAAGATCCCTTCCCTAAGGATTAATAATTAATCTATTCAAAGAACAATAGGATAGAAAAATACATGACAAGTGGAGTTTCATCATTCTACTAATTCCTACCAAAAACAAATATTTCATTCCAAAGGATTTCAAAAAATATTTTATTTATCATAATCGTATAGGGTTCCAAAAACAATGAATTTATAATTGATTTGTTGGACAATTTAAAAAAACTACATTATACAAACAAGGACATCATTTATGAATGTGGTAGGTGATCCACCCTTGTCACCCTTCGATTACGAGTTTAAGTCTCACGGAGTTACCGAACGTTACATGTTGTTGCCTGACCTCTAGGTTTTCCATTTTAGGGCAATACAAAAATAATCTCAAGAAATGATTTATCCTTGTAAATAGTATCCAATTTCAATAATAATAGATTCCAACCTTTATACCTATCCAAAATACAACTGTCCAAACTCTCCGTCCATAATTTATAAGGAAGGTAAACACAATGAAGATCCTTTTTTCCACATAGTAACATGTGAACAACTTCATCATGTATTATTTTAAAACACTGTAACAAACTGAATTACCATAAAACATTATTGATTACATTCATGCTCCCTTATTCATTATAAAATATTGATATACTCCTTCTTTCCAAAAATGTTGTGAACTCGAACAATGGTGAAGTAAACAATCCATTAATCAGTTCCATGGTAGTTAAGAATATCCAATATAATTTATCCAAATCAACCATCTCTTATTCCAAAATTAATACCTCAGTATTAGGACAATATTATGGTTTATCTTTCCTCCAAGCGCATATTTTCCAAAAACAATTAACATGTTGATGAGTCACTTTTTATAGAACCATATAATCTCAAATCCTCAATGAAATAGTACTCCAGTACAGTCTTTATTTATTTCCATAATTTATATAACTTGTATATCATCGATACAACACTGAAATGACATAATTCTTTAAAAAAACATAAAAATACTAGTCATTCCTCTTCATATGTTTTAGTATCATAAATTCATTATTATTTAATATCATCATTTGGGGCATACTCTAATGATTTGGACATTGATTTGAGGAAAAGGAGTCATGACAGGAACGAAGGCCCTATGTCCCGCCGCACCCCCCACATCCCACCATTCAAAAGAACTCAACCACTGTTGCGAAACTTTTAACCAAGAACCAGGACACCAACCATGCTCATCTATCATCATCCCATCCGAGTTATATTTGTCTCGTATCGCATCGTCTTTTTAGCAAGCCCTTGGACGACGAAACCGCAATTGTGCGAGAGAATTCAACCCAAGCATATAGACGGGGCCCGTACATCAGCACCAACAAAATTCCACTACCAATAGGGAGAAATCCAAAGGGACAAGTGAGGGTCTTCTAGGTGGAGCTCACCCACCTGGAGATTCTTCGCTTGAGGTATAACTGAGGAGAAAGTCACCCCTGGCACTGATTTAATGAGACCCGTCACATTATCACCATCTTTCGATTAGTTTGTCCTTGTACATGCAGGACCTGATCTTTGATACAAGCATATGACTAGTGGAAGGATCATCCATCTAGCATTACCAAAAACATCTGCATTGTTTGAGGTATGACTGAGCTGACCACTCAGACCCAAACACAAGCCCAAACCGTCGTCCCAAACATTCAATTCCGTTCGATTAGTTTGTCCTTTGTACATGCAAAACCTAATCTTTGAGACAAGCATATGACTAATGGAAGGATCATCCAGGTAGCATCACCAACCACATCTGCAATGTTTGAGGTATGACTGAGCAGACCACTCAGACCCCAACACAAGCCCAAACCGTCTTCCCAAATCGACAGGATTCCCCTTAATGAGTCATCACCTCCGCATGACGCTCGTGTATCTTACAGAAACAGTAGATACACATTCTCAAGCCACCCTTATGAACATCATCACCCAAGGCATGGCTGAGGAGGAAGGCACCCCAACCTGTCCAATAATGAACCATGGAAATCGTTACCCTATTGGTGTGAGTTTCTCAGGACCCAAATAACTCGCACGTGGCCCCGACAATGCGTTGAGAAAAGCACTCCCACCAATCAGTGCCCAAGGCAGCTTGCTATGGTTCGCATGGAATATCACTGAATGGGAAATTTAGGAGCATGGTCTTGCATCCTGGTGATACCGATAGTTTCACGCTTGAACCACTACCAAAATTCCACAACGCTCCAGAAAAGGTGAGGAAAAGGCGGGTACAGCAAGGGACGACAAAGGAACCCAATCCCACCATGCCTCCCACATCCCAATATCTGCAAGAACTCAACCACACTCAGTGTCTTTTAAGAAAAGCCTGACCCGCAACACTCCATGAAAGGTGAGAAAAAAGGTGGGTACGACAGGACGGGGAAACAACCCAATCCCGCCCATACCCCCCACATCCCACCAGTGAGGAAAAAGGTAGGAACGTCAGTGGATGAGGAGGGAAACCCCCATCCCGCCGTGCCTCCCACATCTCACATTCCGTAGGAACTCCACCGCCATGAGGCAGCTTTTAAGCAGACGAACCAGCAACGCTCAAGAGATGTCGAGGAAAAGGAGTCATGGTAGCTACGGGGGTCCTATGTCCCGCCGCACCGCCCACATCCCACAATCCACAGGATCCCACAAACCGTGAGGCGGTATTTAAGCACCAAGACCGCAATGCTCCACATACGGGGAGGAAAAAGCAGGCACGTCAGGGGACGGGGCAAAAACCCAATCCCGCCGCGCCTCCCACATCCCTCTATCCGCAGCAACTCGACCACCCTGAGGCAGCTTTTAAGCAAGCAAAGCTGCACTGCTCTAGAGAAGGCGAGGGAAGGGCAGGAGCGTCAAGGGACGACAAAGGAACACCAACCCACCATGCCTCCCACATCCCACCATCCAAGGAACTCCGCCACCAACAGGTGGCCTTTTAAGCAAGCCCGAACCGCAACGCTCCATGAAAGGTGAGGAAAAAGGCGGGCACGGCATGGGACGAGGCAAAAACCCAATCCCTCCAATGCCCCCCACATCCCACTGGTGAGGAAAAGGAATTACAGTGTCCCACCACCATGCCTACCACATCCCACCTTCCAAAGGAACTCAACCGCCATGAGGCAGATATTAAGCAGACGAACCCACAACGCTCCAGGGACGTTGAGGAAAAGGAGTCATGACAGGAACGGAGGCCCTATGTCCCGCCGCACCCCCCACATCCCACCATTCAAAAGAACTCAACCACCATTGCGAAACATTTAACCAAGAACCAGGACACCAACCATGCTCATCTATCATCATCCCATCCGAGTTATATCTGTCTCGTATCGCATCGTCTTTTTAGCAAGCCCTTGGAAGACGGAACCGCAACTGTGCGAGAGAATTCAACCCAAGCATATAGACGGGGCCCGTACATCAGCAGCAACAAAATTCCACTACCAACAGTGAGAACTCCAAAGGGACAAGTGAGGGTCTTCTAGGTGGATCTCACCCACCTGGGGATTCTTCGCTTGAGGTATAACCGAGGAGAAAGTCACCCCTGGCACTGATTTAATGAGACCCGTCACATTATCACCATCTTTCGATTAGTTTGTCCTTGTACATGCAGGACCTAATCTTTGAGACAAGAATATGACTAGTGGAAGGATCATCCATGTAGCATCACCAAAAATATCTGCATTGTTTGAGGTATGACTGAGCTGACCACTCAGACCCCAACACAAGCCCAAACCGTCGTCCCGAACATTCAATTCCGTTTGATTAGTTTGTCCTTTGTACATGCACAACCTGATCTTTGAGACAAGCATATGACTAATGGAAGGATCAGCCAGGTAGCATCACCAACCACATCTGCAATGTTTGAGGTATGACTGAGCAGACCACTCAGACCCCAACACAAGCCCAAACCATCTTCCAAAATCGACAGGATTCCCCTTAATGAGTCATCACCTCCGCATGACGCTCGTGTATCTTGTAGAAACAGTAGATACACATTCTCAAGCCACCCTTATGAACATCATCACCCAAGGCATGGCTGAGGAGGAAGGCACCCCAACTTGTCCAATAATGAACCATGGAAATCGTTACCCTGTTGGTGTGAGTTTCTCCGGACCCAAATAACTCGCACGTGGCCCCGACAATGCGTTGAGCAAAGCACTCCCACCAATCATTGCCCAAGGAAGCTTACTATGGTTCACATGGAATATCACTGAATGGGAAATTTAGGAGCACGGTCTTGCATCCTGGTGATACCGACAGTTTCACGCTTGAACCACTACCAAAATTCCACAACGCTCCAGAGAAGGTGAGGAAAAGGCGGGTACAACAAGAGACGACAAAGGAACCCAATCCCACCATGCCTCCCACATCCCAACATCTGCATGAACTCTACCACACTCAGTGGCTTTTAAGCAAATCCCGACCCGAAACGCTCCATGAAAGGTGAGGAAAAAGGTGGGTAAGACAGGACGGGGAAACAACCCAATCCCGCCCATACCCCCCACATCCCACCAGTGAGGAAAAAGGTAAGAACGTCAGGGGATGAGGAGAGAAACCCCCATCCCGCCGTGCCTCCCACATCTCACATTCCGTAGGAACTCAACCGCCATGAGGCGGCTTTTAAGAAGACAAACCAGCAACGCTCAAGAGACGTCGAGGAAACGGAGTCATGGTAGCTACGGGGGTCCTATGTCCCGCCGCGCCGCCCACATCCCACCATCCACAGGATCCCACAAACCGTGAGGCGGTATTTAAGAACCAAGCCCGCAATGCTCCACAGACGGGGAGGAAAAGGAAGGCACGTCAGGGGACGGGGCAAAAACCCAATCCCGCCGCACCTCCCACATCCCACCATCCGCAGCAACTCAACCACCCTGAGGCATCTTTTAAGCAAGCAAATCTGCACTGCTCTAGAGAAGGCGAGGGAAGGGCAGGAGCGTCGAGGGACGACAAAGGAACATCAACCCACCATGCCTCCTACATCCCACCATCCAAGGAACTCCTCCACCAACAAGTGGCCTTTTAAGCAAGCCCGAACCGCAACGCTCCATGAAAGGTGGGGAAAAAGGCAGGCACGGCATGGGACAGGGAAAAAAACCCAATCCATCCAATGCCCCCCACATCCCACCGGTGAGGAAAAGGAATTACAGCGTCCCACCGCCATGCCTCCCACATCCCACCTTCCGAAGGAACTCAACCGCCATGAGGCAGATTTTAAGCAGACGAACCCACAACGCTCCAGGGACGTTTAGGAAAAGGAGTCATGACAGGAACGGAGGCCCTATGTCCCGCCGCACCAACCACATCCCACCATTCAAAAGAACTCAACCACCATTGAGAAACTTTTAACCAAGAACCAGGACACCAACCATGCTCATCTATCATCATCCCATCCGAGTTATATCTGTATCGTATCGCATCGTCCTTTTTGCAAGCCCTTGGAAGACGGAACTGCAATTGTGCGAGAGAATTCAACCCAAGCATATAGACGGGGCCCGTACATCAGCACCAACAAAATTCCACTACCAACAGGGAGAACTCCAAAGGGACAAGTGAGGGTCTTCTAGGTGGAGCTCACCCACCTGGGGATTCTTCGCTTGAGGTATAACCGAGGAGAAAGTCACCCCTGGCACTGATTTAATGAGACCTGTCACAGTATCACCATCTTTCGATTAGTTTGTCCTTGTACATGCAGGACCTGATCTTTGAGACAAGCATATGACTAGTGGAAGGATCAACCATGTAGCATCACCAACAACATCTGCATTGTTTGAGGTATGACTGAGCTGACCACTCAGACCCCAACACAAGCCCAAACCGTCGTCCCGAACATTCAATTCCGTTCGATTAGTTTGTCCTTTGTACATGCACAACCTGATCTTTGAGACAAGCATATGACTAATGGAAGGATCAGCCAGGTAGCATCACCAACCACATCTGCAATGTTTGAGGTATGACTAAGCAGACCACTCAGACCACAACACAAGCCCAAACCGTCTTCCCAAATCGACAGGATTCCCCTTAATGAGTCATCACCTCCGCATGACACTCGTGTATCTTGCAGAAATAGTAGATACACATTCTCAAGCCACCCTTATGAACATCATCACCCAAGGCATGGCTGAGGAGGAAGGCACCCCAACTTGTCCAATAATGAACCATGGAAATCGTTACCCTGTTGGTGTGAGTTTCTCAGGAACCAAATAACTTGCACGTGGCCCCGAAAATGCGTTGAGAAAAGCACTCCCACCAATAATTGCCCAAGGCATCTTGCTATGGTTCGCATGGAATATCACTGAATGGGAAATTTAGGAGCACGGTCTCGCATCCTGGTGATACCGACAGTTTCGCACTTAAACCACTACCAAAATTCCACAACGCTCCAGAGAAGGTGAGGAAAAGGCAGGTACAGCATGGGACGACAAAGGAACCCAATCCCACCATGCCTCCCACATCCCAACATCTGCAAGAACTCAACCACACTCAGTGGCTTTTAAGAAAAGCCCGACCCTCAATGCTCCATGAAAGGTGAGGAAAAAGGTGGGTATGACAGGACGGGGAAACAACCCAATCCCGCCCATACCCCCCACATCCCACCAGTGAGGAAAAAGGTAGGAACGTCAGAGGATGAGTTGGGAAACCCCCATCCCGCCGTGCCTCCCACATCTCACATTCCGTAGGAACTCAACCGCCATGAGGCAGCTTTTAAGCAGACGAACCAACAACGCTCAAGAGACATCGAGGAAAAGGAGTCATGGTAGCTAAGGGGGTCCTATGTCCCGCCGCGCCGCCCACATCCCACCATCCATAGGATCCCACAAACCGTGAGGCGATATTTAAGCACCAAGCCCGCAATGCTCCACAGACGGGGAGGAAAAGGCAGGCACGTTAGGGGACGGGGAAAAAACCCAATCCCGCCGCGCCTCCCACATCCCACCATCCGCAGCAACTCAACCACCCTGAGGCTGCTTTTAAGCAAGCAAAGCCGCACTGCTCTAGAGAAGGCGAGGGAAGGGCAGGAGCGTCGAGGGACGACAAAGGAACACCAACCCACTATGCCTCCCACATCCCACCATCCAAGTAACTCCGCCACCAACAGGTGGCCTTTTAAGCAAGCCCGAACCGCAACGCTCCATGAAAGGTGAGGAAAAAGGCGGGCACAGCATGGGACGGGGCAAAAACTCAATCCCTCCAATGCCCCCCACATCCCACCGGCGAGGAAAAGGAATTACAGCGTCCCACTGCCATGCCTCCCACATCCCACCTTCCGAAGGAACTCAACCGCCATGATCCAGATTTTAAGTAGGCGAACCCACAATGCTCCAGGGATGTTGAGGAAAAGGAGTCATGACAGGAACAGAGGCCCTATGTCCCGCCGCACCCCCCACATCCCACCATTCAAAAGAACTCAACCACCATTGCGAAACTTTTAACCAAGAACCAGGACACCAACCATGCTCATCTATCATCATCCCATCCAAGTTATATCTGTCTCGTATTGCATCGTCTTTTTAGCAAGCCCTTGGAAGACGGAACCGAAATTGTGCGAGAGAATTCAACCCAAGCATATAGACGGGGCCCGTACATCGGCACCAACAAAATTCCACTACCAACAGGGAGAAGTCCAAAGGGACAAGTGAGGGTCTTCTAGGTGGAGCTCACCCACCTGGGGATTCTTCGCTTGAGGTATAACCAAGGAGAAAGTCACCCCTGGCACTGATTTAATGAGACCCGTCACAGTATCACCATCTTTTGATTAGTTTTTCCATGTACATGCACGACCTGATCTTTGAGACAAGCATATGACTAGTGGAAGGATCAGCCATGTAGCATCACCAACAACATCTGTATTGTTTGAGGTATGACTGAGATGACCACTCAGACCCCAACACAAGCCCAAACCGTCGTCCCGAACATTCAATTCCATTCGATTAGTTTGCCCTTTGTACATGCACAACCTGATCTTTGAGACAAGCATATGACTAATGGAAGGATCAGCCAGGTAGCATCACCAACCACATCTGCAATGTTTGAGGTATGACTGAGCAGACTACTCAGACCCCAACACAAGCCCAAACCCTCTTCCCAAATCGACAGGATTCCCCTTAACGAGTCATCACCTCTGCATGACGCTCGTGTATCTTATAGAAATAGTAGATACACATTCTTCGCTTGATGTATAACCGAGGAGAACGTCAAACTTGTCACTGATTTAATGAGACCCTTCACAGTATCACCATCTATCAGTTAGTTTGTCCCTGTACATGCACAGACTGATCTTTGTGACAAGCATATGACTAGTGTTCTCAACGGATAACCAACCAAGCCATACAGTGTTCCATCATTCACATGGAAACATGAAAAAGGACCAAATGAAAGGGAGGAGAAATTAACCCCCCACTTACGGATGAGGGTGCCAATGAGACCAACATTCCCTTCGCAAAAAAGGGAGACCGCAGTATCTTGACAGCCATCCACCACTCCCACACAATCGCGTAAGCACAACCATCCACCCACACAACTGACCGTGACACCTCGAGGGAAGCAACCCAAGAGGCATCACAATACAGCACATGAAGTTAGGGAAAGCCCGCTATGCATGACACAAGGGAAGGATTGATATACCCAACCCCCTAGAGCCAACGAGATAAACGTTCCCTTCCCAAAAAAGGGAGACCGCAGTATCTTGACAACCATCCACCACTCCCACACAATCGCTTAAGCGCAACCATCAACCCACACAACTGATCATGCAGGACCTGATCTTTGAGACAAGCATATGACTAGTGGAAGGATCAGCCATGTAGCATCACCAACAACATCTGCATTGTTTGAGGTATAACTGAGCTCACCACTCAGACCCAAACACAAGCCCAAACCGTCGTCCCGAACATTCAATTCCATTCAATTAGTTTTTCCTTTGTACATAAACAACCTGATCTTTGAGACAAGCATATGACTAATGGAAGTATCAGCTAGGTTGCATCACCAACCACATCTACAATGTTTGAGGTATGACTGAGCAGACCACTCAGACCCCAACACAAGCCCAAACCGTCATCCCAAATCAACAGGAACCCAATTAATGAGTCGTCACCTCTGCATGATGCTCAAAACCGCAATTGTGCGAGAGAATTCAACCCAAGCATATAAACAGGGCCCGTATATAGTTTATACAAAGTTATTGATGTCATCAATCACAAACAAGTGTAAAATTTGGCGACACAAAGACATCAATGTATGATGATTTAAAATATCATCGATTTAGAAAAAACATAAGGTATTATTGTAACACTTTTTTGGATTTAAGATCCCTTCCCTAAGGATTAATAATTAATCTATTCAAAGAACAATAGGAGAGAAAAATACATGACAAGTGGAGTTTCATCATTCTACTAATTCCTACCAAAAACGAATATTTCATTCCAAAGGATTTCAAAAAATATTATATTTATCCTAATCGTATAGGGTTCCAATTTATAATTGATTTGTTGGACAACTTAAAAAAACTACATTATACAAACAAGGACATCATTTATGCATGTGGTAGGTGATCCACCCTTGTCACCCTTTGATTATGAGTTCAAGTCTCACGGCCTTACCGAACATGACATGTTGTTTCCTGACCTCTAGGTTTTCCATTTTAGGGCAATACAAAAATAATCTCAAGAAATGATTTAACCTTGTCAATAGTATCCAATTTCAATAATAATAGATTCCAACCTTTATACCTATCCAAAATACATCTGTCCAAACTCTCCGTCCATAATTTATAAGGAAGGTAAACATAATGAAGATCCTTTTTTCCACATAGTAACATGTGAACAACTTCATCATGTATTATTTTAAAACACTATAACAAACTGAATTACCATAAAACATTATTGATTACATTCATGCTCCCTTATTCATAATAAAATATTGATATACTCCTTATTTCCAAAAATGTTGTGAACTCGAACAATGGTGAAGTAAACAATCCATTAATCAGTTCCATGGTAGTCAAGAATATCCAATATAATTTATCCAAATCAACCATCTCTTATTCCAAAATTACTACCTCAGTATTAGGACAATATTAAGGTTTATCATTCCTCCAACCGCATATTTTCCAAAAACAATTAACATGTTGATGAGTCACTTTTTATAGAACCATATAATCTCAAATCCTCAATGAAATAGTACTCCAGTACAGTCTTTATTTATTTCCATAATTCATATAACTTGTATATCATCGATACAACACTGAAATGACATAATTCTTTAATAAAACATAAAAATACTAGTCATTCATCTTCATATGTTGTAGCATAATAAATTCATTATTATTTAATATCATCATTTGGGGCATACTCTAATGCATTGGATAATGTAGCCACAGCATTGGCAGATCCAAATCGGGATGAAAATATCATCAGTGTTTCCCACCGTTATATAGTTTCACCTTTTCTCAAATCAGAACAAAGGAAATCAATGAAATCAGTCCCACTTATGAACCATATGGTCATACTACATGATGGATGACACCTATCAGTGAATACCTTAAAAATGGAACACTCCCGCCTAATAGAGCCAGGAAAGAATAAGTCTGGTGACGTGTGGTCAATTTTACTTTTTATGATAGCCCATATCACCAAAAACCTATCTACAAGTGAAATTTTGATGGAATTATCTTCATATGTATTGATGGTGAAGAGACAATGACTATCACGAATGAAGTACATGTAAGAGTTTCTGGTGCCCACCAGTCTGGACATAGACTTTCTGGTCAAATTTCAAGGCTTGGATACTTCTGGCCTTCAATGATGCAAGATTGTGTGGATTTCACTAAGAAGTTTCATTCTTTCCAAGTATGTTCCAACTTCATTTATCAACCCTTGGAGCTGCTTCATACATCTAAATACTCTTGGCCATTTTCTGCATAGGGAATGGATGTAATAAGACCTTATCCTCCTACTACAACTATGTAGTTTAAGTATATTCTTACTGCTACTGACTTCTTTTCCAAATGGGTAGAGACAATACCTCTCAAAGAAGTTGTTGCTAAAAGCATTGTTAGATTTGTTATGTCCAAAATCATTACCAGATTTATTGTTCCTCATACCATATTAATGGATAATGGCACAAACTTTTGTTCATTCGAGGTAATAAAATTTTATCAAGAATACAATATCAGATCCAACCATTCATCTCGGTATCATCCAGAGTCCAATGGTCAAGTAGAGGCTTTAAAAAATACTATTTCAAACATACTTCAAAATATGGTGGATAAAGATAAGTAGTCATGGACTGATAAACTTTTTCATGCTTCATGGGCTTATCAAACTACCACCTGCACTGCTACATGATCAACTCCATATTCATTGTTATATGGAATGGAAGCAGTCTTGCCTATTTAAGTCGAATTACCTTCTCTTAGAGTCTCCATTTGTGATCAGTTATCTATAGATGAACAATCTCAAAAGATATTGGCTGAATTGGAATGGCTAGATGAAAAAATATTGTGCACACTGCACCATTTAGAAGTTTATCAGAATCGAATAACAAGAGCTTTCAGTAAAAAAGTTCGTCATCATTAATTCATTAAAGGTGAATTGGTATTTGTTCTTAGAACCCCAATGATACCGAGAATGAATCCTCCAAATCTTGATCCAATTTGGGAAGGACCTTACTCAATACATAAGTTCTACTCTAATGGAGCTTATTGTTTAATCTCAATGGATGGAGAACTCATTACAACTCCAACCAATGCAAGATTCATGAAGAAGTATTTTGTGTAACACAAATACACCAATTGTCCTTGTTGCAAGATGTTAAACTACATATCCCCCTTTATCGTCCAACATGATGTTAAACTGTGACCCTCTATCGTCCAACATGACGTTAAGATGTGCATCGTCTGAGCTATTGGATGTTAAACTGCCAAGCATCCCATTTCTGTAACACATGACATTAAACTATGATCCTTGTATACACAATTCTCTTTTAAACTTTGTTTTCATGCATGACCTGGGCAGCTAACCATGCATAAGCCCCACAATATCCTTTGTGGTTTCAAATTTCGTGATATGATCGTTAGGTCTGTTGCTATCTCTAGTTTCTCACACAGAGCATGAATCACGTGAGCTTAGAGTAAGCTTCGACCATGAAATCTTCTCTAGGCCTCTAACCATGATTAAGACCCAACATTATCTTCGGTACATTTTCCTCATGTACACCCTGATCTCAGAATCTCTCTTAACTGAGCTATGCAAACTTTGATCCTTGGCTCCTAGGTCGGGTACGTAGGCAACCTACCGAGGTTCAAGACCAAAACCACTTTCTTCACATCTATTCACCTTCATCCCATACAATGTTGATCCATGAAGCCCCCATCAACCGTGTTATTCATACCTGTTCACTTTCGTCCTACATGACGTTAAACTATGTACGTCTCATCGTCCTAACTATATGACATTAAACTATACAGTCCCCTATTGTCCTTTCTACAAAACATTAAACTACATAGCACTGGTTCATGAATATGACCTTAAACTATTTGTACCTTTGTCCTGCATGAAAATTAACTACAATAATCCCTAATACCCTCACTCGGGAGGAATCACCATTGACATGGTCTCCAACCATGTCATATTTCAAGAACTATGTATTTCTTGATTCTCATCCTTATGAGATACATAGTGACACCCAAGTCTTTAATCTTGTGTCAATCCATAATTGTAATAAATTCCTCTTTACCCATCAAATGTACCAACCAAATATGTACAAAGGGTATTTCAAGAACTACGTGTGTCTTGATTCTCATCATAATGAGATATGTAGTGACATCGAGAATATCAATTCAAGACCCATCCACAAAATTATACAAATAATATCCCTGGTCTCCACATCCCTTTTCTTGACTTCTGGTCACAAAATGTCTGATACCTAAGAAGTTTTTTTGTCTGAATATGCAGCATGTTCCCTTAGGTGACATTGCATAATTTGTCTACATAACGGACCTGTCAGTCAAAAGATGCTTCTATTTGACTATACAGATTATGCCCCAGTTGGCCCTACATAATTCATCCTCCATAATGGGTTTGTAAAGTAATGGTAACTTCATTCTTAGGAGAAGCCTCTTTTGTACCTATTGGTCTAAACGATGATATGTAGGGATCTACAATAAACTGCCATCCTTAACATATTTTTTCCATACTCTTTTTCATGATCTAATTTCATTCAAGTCTATGGTTTAAATTTTCCTACTTCTCCATAAGTTCAGAGAAATGTGAAATAACCTTGTACCACTTGGCCATATGTCGTATAATGTTTCTATCTCCAGTTTTAGTCATATGATTTAAAACCACATATACCTGTTTTCCTAAATTTGGGTCAGACCTTCATATAATCCACATTTATCCAATTCTTTGACAATTCTGATTGGAAATATCCTCTCCATATTCAAGTACCTTTCTCCATAAAGTAGACTCTATGATTTGGAAAATTTGAATCTCCACAAAACTTTCTTTGGATTTTAGCAATAGAAAGTAAAATTTATGAGAGTTCTTTTGCCTAACTATGCAGCATGTGCCCTTAGGTGGTCTTGCATAAGTTGTCTAGATAACAGACCTTTCAGCCAAAAGATACTACTATTTGACTATGCAGCTTATGCCCCAGTTGGGCCTACATAATTCATCCCCCATAACGGGTTTGTCAAGTAGTGGTAACTTTATTCATAGAAAATACGTCCTCTAATGCCTTTTAGCTCCTATCCCATGTCATTCCTTAGATTCAAAATTTCTCAAGTCACAGTTTAAAATTTTCCCCCTCCATACTTGAATATGGTAATATGTTTCCAAACAAATTATCATGAATTGAGTCAATATCATCCATTCGGTCAAAGCTATTTGACCTTAAATATTGTCCTTTTTATAGTCCAACATGCATGACTTTAAACTACCAATAACAAAAGACATGGTAAAAATTAAATTGAGAACTTATAAAGAGTACTCTAAACAAAATTTGTGTCCCATCTCACTAAAAGTACATTTCTTATGCTTTAGGCAATATTGAGAAATAAAAGATACAATGTTTTTGGGGTGGTTTATATAACCCTTGTAAAAATAAATCTATGTTTACTAAGCCCATTGTCTTAGGTAAAAATAAGAGTAATTATCAAGAAGATGAAGGTATAGATGATTTAAGATGAACTGTTTTTTATTGATGAACAAGATTAGAAGAATATCCACAGACTGGAGTCTCTTCTCTTTTTTTTAATAAATTACAAAAAACTTTCAACATGATTTCTCATCTATTTCACAACATCTTGATCTTCATCAACAGCCACATGAAGTTCATTTACTCGACCAGCTTCACTCTCTTCAGCTCGACAAAGTGCCTCTTTGGCATCAGTGATGGATTTTATACCATCCTCTTGGAATTCTTCCAATTAATTATGAAGCTGGTCAAGCTGCCTAGTAACAACATCTTGCTCTTGCTGAAGGTGAAACTGTTGGAGAATCTTCTCTTTGATCTTTTGCTTCAGCTCTTTTAGCTTTACAGCATGATTAATCTCATCCCAGTACATTGCACCCTGAAATTCAATGATATTGGTTAGAAATATAGCTCCGATCAGGTCTTGATGACACCTTTTCCCTTTCTCCCTCCTTTGAATGACTTGTTTCACTACGACATAGATTTCTTGATATCCAAAACTGCCAAGTCCCAGCATTATGAGCAGGGATGTATCTCTTCAAGAGGAACATCATATATTATCTTCCATATGTTTTTCCATGCCATATGACGTTAGAATTGGAGAACCTTTTTCACCTATGGGTCTGATTCGGCATCGCTATCATAGGAAGGAACATAGTCTGGGATTAATGCACTTAAGGAAGAGCCATGTTCTACTCCTTCCCTGACCCTAGTTGCTTCAACTTTTTCTACTGTTTGGGTTGAGGCTAAGGTTTCACCTCCAGATCTATCCATTGAAGTTGACAACACTGTTTGGTCAATTGAAAGTATGGTTAGTTTCAAAGGACAGTAAAAGTTGATTGATTTTCTTGCAGGTTAAGTAAAATAAAATTATCATCATGTTTTACCTAAAAGTAGATCAAAAACATTTGAAGACTCCTCCCCATCTTTCCTAGGTTCAATAAGATTTTCAGGATGGGTTTTAGGAGGGTCTATCGTGCTATGATCCACCTGAGCCAGTGTTTCTGCAATAATAGGGTTGACATCAATTTCTACACCCCTCCCATGTGTTGTTGGTTTATCAGTTTCTTTAGATGGAAATGTACATTTTTTAACCAAACATTGTTAGAAGTGTAATCATGAGAAGATTAACAGGAAAAATGATGAAACTCATGTCTAGTTGATTCTATAAATAGATCTAAAAAATATTCTAAATCAGGTGGTAAATTAACATGTTCTAAAATTTCATCAAAGGACATGCCAAGATTCATCATTTTATCCAATGATGTCCCAGATCCCAGGTTAGTCTCACCAGTGTGAGCACTCGGCATGTGTTCTTTGTGATTTTCATCTAGCAATCTATGACCCCATATAGCTTCTTCAAAGACAGTTGTGGGGTCAATTTCGGTGGTTTCCAAATGTTTTGTTGCATGTGTTGAACCTAAAAAATCACAGAATGGAAGTTAGTTTTTGTCTCATTTCATGTTCTATGAAGTATTGTTAGTTTACCAAATGTCTTTTCTCTCTTGGCATCAGAAATAGGAGCGGTACTGGGAACAAACGCCGGCTCATCTTCTCTCAGTATTCCTTCAGGAACATCTTTTTTAGCCAGAACTTGTGGCCGTTATATAGTGCCCTCCGTTGTACTCTGAGGATAGTCAGTCCTTTCCCTTAAAGGGGAAACTGAAGAAGCCCCTACACCCCTGAGAATTTTAAGCACTTTTTCATAAGTTAAGATTTATGAATACCAGAAATACAAACCACTACTGATCAAGAATTTTACTGTGTTCTTCTTTCTTCAATGCCTTTGCTTCTTGGCATTTTTGGGTGGACTGTCGTCATCATCTCCAAAAAAAGGTATCAATGGCAATAATTCCCTTTCTAACTCCTCATTCATTACTTTTTGGCCTGGAGATACTTTGCTCGGCTCACGATGAGATTCAGTGGCTCCAAGAGGAGTGCAACGAGGGTTATACTGCGGCAAAGGGATATCAGTGTTTAGTTCCTTTACAAGATGCAGGATGAAGAAGATTATTTCCTTGAATAACAAAGCTTTGACTAAATTCAAATTGAAAAGAAATTAGAAATATGAGAAAAAGGAAACCTGCATCTTCAGGAGCCATGTAATCATGCCACTCTTCATCTAATTATGGACCAATACCATCCATCATATCCTTCACTCTCTTAGTGATAGGAATTGAATCATCGGTGGAATATATTAGCATTTCCAGCTCTTTGATGTAAGCCCTCACTTCATTAGGGTTGTCCTCAAAATGGATATCAGAGGAAGCCTGGAGATTCCCCACTTCAGGGATATATAGCCCTTCACATAAGTCCACCCAGGCGGTTTCAGCATCATAATATAAATTCGGCCATGTCTGGATAGCCTCTGGTTGTAAATATTTAGAATGTGAACCAGAAGGCCATGAGGAGGATCCTACAATCTGGGACTTCAGCTTCTTCCCAGCTCCTGCAATCATAGATAAAGGATAGGAAAATGAAACTTGTTTCTCTTTAAAATAATGGAGAATAAATTTCTTCAATTATGTAACCCACCAAGTGTCGATGAAGTAGGTCTCTTGATTACGGAAGGCAAATTATATTTGGAATGCTGCCACTTTGATGCATTTTGAGCCTCATAATACTTATCCTGGGAATCTGGTGAATCAGCACTGGGTGAGGAATCCAGTGAATCAGCTCTGGGTGAGGAAGAGTCACCTTCCAAATGAAAATATTCTTTCCTAATGGTTCTATTCTTTATCCCCACCCAAGGGACTGGCTGATTCTGTACCCTTTCAGGGTATGATGCTACCCAGCTCTCGACATACCATATAGTCAATCGACATGCCGCTTCAATAGCTGGTAGATCAAATACCACCCCAGTCTTCTCTATAGATTTCTTCAACCATAGTTGACGAGCTACAATTGGATGCTGCTCTAACCTTACATGCACTAGAGGGGATATAGTAATTTTCTGCAGACATTTGAATTGACATGAAAATCCATATAGAGCATAGGCCTTGTATATAATCTCTATATCAATCCTCATGGCCAATGTACCATATCTACATTCTAGCATATATGCCCTTAACTCCTTGCTGGTTGTTCCATCATCAACAAATAGATCTATTGGTGGATTTCTATAAGGAAATAAGTGAAAATCCTTGATCATGATCAGTCTTATTTTGATATCATAAGCGTTGAGGGATAAGGGAGAAATTCCAAAAAAAAGGACTGAACAGACGGCCAGAAAGAACTTCTAGGAACCTGTACCCCACTTTGTACAACATATGTCTTGAAGTGGGTGGTGATCCATCCCCATAAAACTTATAATGGTCCCACTATTCTTAGGGGAGACTTACGCATATAAACATTAAGTAAGATCCTGTGAATCCTTTCCAAAACTGCGGTGGCCAACCCAACCATCTTCCTTTCAGCTAGCTTGGATGAAATGACAAAGGTCCCCGGCCTCACACCTCCTTTCAAATCCCGAACTGGTAAAAGGTAAACACTAAGCCACAAGGCTAAATTACTTCTAGAAGGGTCTTCACTAAATTTTCTGGTTCACTTCATACCCCCACCTATCAAACTCTCCTGCTTCTAGAGTTAGCCAAAATGTTCCTGGAGCACCCCTATTTGCTACTCTAGGGAAACTAGTAGGATGAGTGTAAGAAGGTACCTCCTCTCTCTTCTTAATCAGAAACATATCCATCCACTCCTCTAGATGAATATCTTTTATGGAGTGGGTTTTTGTGGTGGTGGTATTCTTAATCTTGTAGAAAATTTTCATTAACTCTCAAGACAAACCCAGAGTTTTCTATGAATCATTACATGTCACCTTGGGGGGGGGGGGGGTTGAATTCATCATACATATCTCCCAAAATTATAGCACCTGAAATATTATAGATGTCCCACAAACTGATTCCAACTTCTCCCTGATTCAGATGGAAAGAATTCGTTTCTGGGCTCCAACGGCTGATTAACTCTGACATGAAATTTTCATTCCTGTAGACATATATTTTCCTAGCTCAGATAACTTTATATATTGCATCTCCCTTCAGATCATCAAGAAACTCTACATAGGTTTGTTACACCCAATATGCACACATCCAATTCGGCTTCACCCCTCCTCTAGGATGGAAATCCCAACTCTTCTTCCATCCCTTAGATTGGTCCATCTATGAATTTCAGAAAATAGAGGGATAGAAATGTGGCTGCAGTTTAGGCATGTGAGGCTTCAGATCTAGAGAACATGGGCTATGATGCATTATGTATGCCTTCTCCACTATCCCAACATTGAAAAATGATCCTGAAACTAAGAAATTTTATGAAGAGAAGTTTGTGTAGGTCTGAAACTAGGAATGATGGATATAATTATTTTCCTCTAGAACGTTGACTCCTTGCAGATTACCATGGCCATAAAATGGAAAGTAGATGCTCTGTGGGAAATTGGAATGATATATCTTCAAGTACTTTTCCAAATTCGGGGAAGTGTTTTCACAAATAACATAATAGTCATGGATTACGACATTCATCATGTCACCAATTCTCTTGCTAGCCAACTCAATAGCTAATCCAATTCTTCTGGGAGCCATTGAATCTATACAAAGATAAAACAATCAACTTTTAAGTATGTTTGTTTTGTAAAATTTTGATGAAGGGAATCAAAAAAAATGGCAAAGGCATTAAGGCGCGCAAGTCCCATCTTGGCGCGCAAGTCAAAACGGTCACACAAGTTTTGCCACCCTAGTCACGGCACACAAGACAAATACCTTCTGAATAAGCACGACACAATCAAAAAGGGTGATTCGCTGAAGACAGAAGCACCTTGCACAATGAGAGCTCATGTTTCTGAAATCCAAGTGAGTATGCGCTGGAGTGAGACTATATATATAGGTGATCCAGACCACCTGCGTGCCATACTTGTGCGCCCCAGCATCTGTGCATGTAACTTGCGCACTAAAAACCCTTGATTTCCCCGGATTTACCTCAGATCCGGATCCTCTTTCCTTTTCGGATCCAACTCTGAGGGGGGACTTTTGTTGAGACTCATTTTTGTCACAGAGTCCAATTAATGGAAAAGGGGAATACCTTAAGCAAAATGAGGGTCACCCATTGAAGAACATCAAAACAATTGATGAAGTCATGGACTAGGATCCCATTTGGAGTGAGGCATGAAAGTTAATTGCATGCCGCACAAGTCACTTTCACCCCACCTATGGGTCGCGTAGCTCACTTGCGGGCCCTATTTATTTTTTCACCCAAGGTACAAGGTGGCCTATAAATAGCCCATGTGGGCCCCCATTTCAATGATAGATTTTTTCAAAAGTCAAATGCACGCTCTGGTCGCCCAAGTCTTCAACTCAACTCTTCTGAAAGCTTTTAAGGTATCTTTTTACCTAGAATGGAAGACTTGATGGATTAGAATAAGGCATAAGGGTATAGAATTCATCAACACTTTTGTTCCTAATTGTCCAGACCTACTTAAAAATGGAAACACATGCGCACCACCCTACCCTTTCTATGAAACTTGTGTGCCACCCTTTTGGAAACATCTTAGGATAATACTAAAGGCTTGAGTTAAGTCTTGCCCAACTATTATCGTATAGAATCTTCGTCGCTCAGGTGAACCCATGTCGCGCAAGTACACTTGCACAGCCAAGACATTCATGCCAACATCATTTACATGCCTCTCTCCCATTCACCTCTCCTATTCAATATAATATCCCTCGAACCCCTTATTAATGCCATTTATGGCATGGTTCCTTTAGTAGCTTCCTTATCTGAAAGGAATTATGTAAGAACCTCTCCCAAAATTTCATGACTTACAATATTTATGTCAATACGGTTATAAGTTTCCTCCATATAACCTCATTCTTTAAGATGATAAGATCTTTTCATTTAGGACTCCTCAAGAGTAAGCCCCATGTTCCCTTAGTTCGGGCCTCCTTCTCAGGAATAAGCCCCAATCATAATTTCCTTTAACGTTGGGAATCCTCCTCATGAGTAAGCCCCAATCTTAATTTCTTTCGATTTGGGCCTCCTTCTCAGGAATAATCCCCAATAATTACCCTTTAATTTACGCATCCTCCTTAGGAGTATGCCCCGAGTTAAATCTCCAAATATCCATAAATGTAAAAATACCTTTATGGACCCTGATCCTAGGATTCTTTCCTAAAGTAATTCCTAGTATTCATCTACTTGAGAAGTCATACATACATAAGCCCCACATCATTTCTTGTGATTGCATCTTTCATGGAACAATCATCAGGTTTACTAATACCTATTGTTTCTCACACCGAGCATGACTCATGTGAGCTTAGAGTGTAAAAGTAATCACCAAATCTCTTCTTGGTTCATTAACCATGCATAAGCCCCATATTTATTCACCCAAACTATGTAGACTTTGATCTCTTCCTTAAAATTTGAGTACTTAGAAAGCCATTCTAAGGTTCAAGACCATATTTCATTAATTATTTTCCATACCATATGATGTTAATCTATATCTTTCTTATCAAACTATGTGGGTTCTAATTCCTTTTTAACGAGGATATGTAGGTTGCCCATATGCAGGTATGATCCCAACTATGAAATAATCCCACTCTTTTTGAATTACAATAAACTTCAAGTTCCCCACAAAGTGGCTTTGAAACTAGTATGGTCATCATAATGACCAAGAGATTTCTATATAATGTATTGAAAGATACCATTGACTAAGAATCTCTAATACATACGAATGATCCTCCATAAATGAAGAACCTTAAATACATATTAAAGATTCTCTAAATCCCATGCATATCAACCATCGATTGCCAAATCTAAAGGAAAAATCTTTTTCATGCTTGGTGAATTAATAAGGATCCGGGATCATAACATAAATCTATAAGAGAGTCCCATATTAGGCATAATTCCCCCCAAAAAGGTGTGATGAGCCTGACGTCCGATCCTCTCGACCAATGAAAATTCTTAAGCCTCATCAGTCCACAACTAATGAGCACCTACCATTAGAAAGTTGGTCCAAATGGATATAGAATAATTGGGTATTTCCGATTCTACAAATAAACCCATTAGAAACTGATTGGAAAGTTTGAACCATAAAAAAACAAGGTCATCCCCATTTCCAGACGAAACACACATTTTCCTTGAAGTAAATTTATATAAAAAAAATAAAAAATATTTTATAAAATTAAAAAAATGAAATACACCAGATAATAAAGAGGTAAATGATACCAATATATAAAAAATTAAATAGAGGGGAAAATGTATTTATATATTATATAATCATATAATTAAAAAACATTTTTACATTATGTAAATGTATAAGCCTAAAAATGTATAATTAAAAATGAATTTTTGAATTATATAAATATGAAATTTAAAAATGTATACATAAAACTATTAATAAAATATATTACAATTTTCACAAAAAATTATTGTTACAACTTTAACTACCAGTCTATATTCACAAATGAAATTCTAGATTATGTAAATATATGATTAAAATTTTATACAAAAATCTATTGATAAAATCTTTAATCATTTAAAAAATATATCTATTTCCATTTCCATTAAAAAACACCATTAAATTCCATAGATGGGGACTTATTAGCATGGTATATTATAGAGGAGGAATGGGGGATGATAGATCTAGAAATTATGTGGGTGATGACGTGGGAATCTAATGAGAGGAAGGATTAGGTTAGGTGATTAGTGGGTAATGAGTTCCTAGTCATATTTATAGGAGGAGATGGAGGGGTCATGGAGATGGTGGTGGAATGGGACTACTTTGTGGTTGTAGAGAGCTCAGTGGTGTGGGGATATTTTGGACTGGTGTAGATCATGATGGCATGGTCCTATGGTAGGGATAAGGCAGAGGGTGTTTGTCAATCATGTCTCATGGAAGGTTGTAGAGGAGGATACAGAGGAAAGGGGGCATCAAAGCTATGGGTAGAGAAAACTGATGTGAGAAAGTAGATGCCTATTATGATAGGGGGGAGAGTACCATGTGGTGTTATGGGGAGACATGTAAAGAGAGGGGAGGTAAGGGGAGGGAGGTAATGGGATAGCTTGAGGGAGATTGTTATTTTTATATATTTTTTATGTATATATGTATATTAATGAGATATAACATATTTTAAAAATTAATGAATTGGACATATAAATTATTAATATTAAATTTTTTAAACACGTTAAATTGGTTAAACATGTATACTTGAATTTAGGTAAATATGTTACACATTTAATTAAACTTGAAAACTAATGAAATTATTTGACACGTTTAATTAAACAAGTCGTTTCATGTTAAATTCAATTTGAACATATCAACCCAAATATGACACTATTATTAAACATGTTAACAAAAACATGGAAAATTTATTAATTAAGATGAAACATTAAAAACCATCCCGACTATTTTTTTCATTTCTGGGCCATGTTTTGATTTTTTTTTCATAAATTTGTTTCCCATACACTCATCCTTTAAAATCAATGAATAATCCCCCTATGGATGATCCAATATCCATATACATTCACACACACATCTTGGATATTTCCATGATTTGTTTTTATTTTAAGTGTATATGATATAGTCTTTCATGTAAATGTTGTTTGATAGATATTGAGTATATAAATTAGTAAACATTATGACATCATTTTATTATTATTTTCCCTCTATAGTAGCTCCATTCATATCATATCATGCCATATTTCACTAAATATATTATTTATATTACTTAATTTTATTGTATTTTAATATTCCAAATAGTTTTGGTTATTTTGGGGTGGTTGGTGAGGTTTTGAAAAAATTTCAGACCTAGACTATGGAAGGCTATGGGGTAGCCTAATGAGGCCACATCATAGTGGATGACCTAGAGTTACTTATTTTTTCCTGACTAGGGTACTACATAGTGCATCCCAAGGGATACAACATTGGGGGAATAAAAAAGGGTATACATGTAATAGTGTGGATGACTAGCCCATAGTGGTCTGGGGAGAGGGATCGATTCCCCTTCCCATTTTATGCTAGTTAGTTGTTGTCCCTAGTCCATGCTGTAGTGGGTAGGGGTGAGGGGCTGATCCCCCTACCTATTTTTGGATAGATGCAATGTGGTCCCTGGACCACACCATAGTGGGGCTTCTATGACGATATTCCCTGGCATATATCCTTAAGTTGTTCCATGAAGGTTTCTTTGGGGTGATTCTACACTGTGCTAGCTAGGGCATGTCATAGCCCCTCTATATGTAGTTTTGTTTATAGGGGAGATATAACCCTTTTACCTTCTCAGTATTAAAGTGGTTTCACCCATATTTCCCTCCTCTTATTCATTAGGTAAACAATGTGCATGTGAGGGAGTCCTCTTTCCACCTCATTTGAATCTAAGTCACCCTATATCTATTTTAAGATGATTTCTCAAGGTAAATAACTTAGTTCCTCTTATTATTCCTTTTCCTTACCTCTTTCTCTCTTTTAACTCAATTTATCCCTCTATTATGAACCCTAGGGGCTTCCATAGTTAGATTTTGGTTTTATGGTGGTTTACTCATGATGTTGTTTATTACAATGGATTGATTAGGGTCCCTTGTTTCTTGTTAGAGTGTCCCCATCATAGGTGATCACTTTCATCTTGACTATTATTGAACCAAGGTAGGTTTTTTGAGATTTTCATTAAATTAGCACAAAACTATGTTCTTGGTGACTTCAAATAAATTATTTATTAGATTAAAAATTATAGGTTGTGTTTCAAATCAGTTTCATAACCATTTTTATAGATGTTGTTTCTTAGAGTAAAGGTTTTATTTAGAATTTAAAGTGGTACATGAAATTCCAAGTATTAATAAAATGTTTATTGAATTTTAATAATTAAAATGATATTTTTGAAAAATTATTTAACCTTATTTAGTTCATAAAAAAATTAGAAAGTAGATTATTTATCTTTTGGTCATTTTTAAAAAAAGGGGAGAGTTGGATATTAAATGTATTATCAAGTGAACATAGTAAATTTCATTAGAAATGTTTTGGAAAAGAATTTTTTTACGTTTTTTTCAAAGAATAATTTGAAATGTATTTTTAAATGACTATAAATGTCTTATAATTATAATCCCTTTTCAATTAAGTCATGGTTGGAACTTTTAAATGGATTTTCAAATGGTTTGGGTGCGTGAGACCCTCTTGAGCCCCTTATTAAACTATGACCCATGTAGAGGAATATTTCTCATTGATGTGATATGTATTATTTCCTCAAGGGAATGTCTATTCTTATATTTTGATATAGTTAATTTTTGAAAAGGGTTTATTTCTTGAAACGGTGTACGATCTAAGGAGAGATTTACATTTTGAAAATTATTTTATCCCTTTTTATTGCTCACCTCCTATTGATTAACATGAATGGGGATCTTAAAAATACTATTGTGGTATGAAGGATGTTTATATCCTGTCCCAATTAAGTAGACCAGATCCCCCATTTGGGGAAAATTCCATGGATAGACACGCCATCCTGGTAGGCTAGTTTACAGTAGTTTAGTGGCTATAGAATTAAGAATGAATCGATATGTCTATATATTATTCTAAACTGAATATATCCAGGGTCACCTTATGTTATTTTTAGGAATTTACCAGGTTCACCTCATGATTACACTTAGGTAACATTACTTATTTTCTGTTACCTTTTTTATTGGACCACATGGTACCAAGAATTCCCATTACATATTCTCTTTCCCTTTTTTCATGGTGCCATGAGTTTATATTTTCTAGATCTTTAATTTCATCTTTTTTATTAAAATATTCATTTTTTTAATGGGGATTTGTAAATTAATCTTAAAATGTTGTTTAAAATGATTTTTTTAGCTAAAATGGCTTAGTCTAAATAAATTTTTTCTAAGTGATGTTTTTCCATTTAAATAAAGTAGAAAATTATGTTTTTATATGAATATTCATTTGATACATGGATTTAATGTTATTACCTATAAAACTCTACATTATAGTTTTATTTCAAACTAGAAAAATGTGAAATGTCATTTGTAAGGAAATTGCATGAACTCCTTGGTTGAATCATTATATGTTTTATTTTTCACATAACCATCATACACCATTATATGTATGAAACTCTTATGGTTTATTTAAGGTAATATAACATTGGTCACCCTTGTGTGGGTGTGTTTGTTATAGATATATTCATCTTGGGATGTAGAGAGTGAGCAATGGTCACATGGAGATGGCATCAATTATTTTTTTTCATTTATTTTATTTTATTTTTGGATGTATATATATTATTCTATGGATATGATCTTTTTTAGTATAATTAATTTTTTTATTCTTTAGTTTATTTATGTGTCTCTACTTACCATTTTATACTAATTATCATATGGTTTTCCTTTTATTTATACAACTTACTCTAATTGTATTATCATTATTAGTTTGTTCATATGTTAATATCAAGGGTGAAATTATTCCCAATGATTATTATTTGACACCCTAGAACTAGTTTCAAGATTGGGGAGATTGGGAAAGTTCTGTAGGTATGTAACAGGTTAGATTAAGAGCTTAGTCTAGGGGTGGCCTAGGATGGTTCATGACAAAATGATATCAGATCATTCCCTCTTACGATTTAGGGCGTGTCTGGGTGATATGGAGACTAGAATCATCATCATAACATGGGAGGTAGGTGCGAGTAAGGTCCTTACAAGTACTTTATCATTTGAAACCTCATGTTTTCTTGGGTGGTTGGGATTTGAGTCAAGGGTCACTGTGAGTTTTTGAGGAAGACGAGGAGAAAAACCATGGTTATATGGTTATCTCGCATGGTCTACTGAACCTTGTGGAACTCAGACTTATTATTCTTGAACCATAATAGGGGCCATTAAATAGTTGTCACATGATTCAATATCCTATTTCTACAAACTTTTTATAGTGTTATTTCTTATTTGAAATGGTTGGTTTTCCCCTGTTTCTTTCTAAAATGATCCCAATGGTTTTTACCATTTGTGTGATATTAATTAATGGAGTTTTTATGGTGACTTTATGTGATTAGATGTGGTAAAATTGATGTTTTTCTTGGATGCTTTGTTTTGTACATTAGGGACATTTTTTATGCATTTAGAAAATGATTTTTGTGATGGGAAATGGTATTTTATTTTTAAAACTAATTTTATAATGATTGAAAATATGTTTGGTTTTTATTGTTAAAAATTGGTTTATTAATTTTTATATTTGGTTTTTGAATTGAGTTCTGTTGATTAATTTTATTGTATTTTTTTGTTTGAAATGGGGTCAAGGGATTTTTTTTGGTGAAAAGTTGATTTGGTTTGAAAAGATGGATTTTTGAAATATTAAATTTTGAAATGGGATGTTTTAAATTTTTTTATCTAAGTGAATTTTTGAAAATATTCAATTTAAAAACATAATTTTAAAATTGTTTCAAGACAATAAAAAAATTAATTTATTGTAATAAAATTTTGATTTTTAGGTGGTACTTTTTAGAGAGGGTTCAAAGAGTATTTTGGGCGATGAAAAAATATTAATTTAAAAGTTTTTTAATAAGTATGTGTTTTTGGGGAATTAAAACTTTTGTAAAATATGTTCTAGACATTTATATTGGGTATAAAGGTTTTATGGAACATTAGTTATAGAAAATGGATGTTTCTGAAATGCGTTTGTTTTAATTTACATTGTAATTCTATTATTTGGTTTGGGAAATACAGATAGACTGTATTCATGTATTGTGTTTTTGGATATATATACATCTCATAAAGGTATTAGTGAAAGATTGGGTGTTCTCCTTTTTCCTAGGTATAGTTCTCCAAGTTATTAGATATACCCAGACTCCATGTTGAGTGGTAGACCCATGATGTTTTTTGGTCCAGGAATTTTTTGATTAGTGAAATTATTATCCTTGAGATGATATATGTTCCATTTAATAGATTTTTTGGTTGAGGATAGTATAAAATTTATAATGGTGAATTCAGTTTATATTTGAGTTTTAGTGGTAATTATTATGAGTGTTTCTTAGGATCTTGTGTATTTACCTTAAATGGTTGGTTCTTTTAAGGGACTTCTTTTTCTTATTATCAATTATTTATTAGTTTCACTTGTATGGATGATAATTATTTATATATCAGGGAAGGCATTTTGGATTTTGTAATTGATGTTTTATTTTTTATCCTATGCATGTTGGGATGTTTTGGGTTTCCTTCTCTCAAGGTTTCCGGTTCTTTCTTAGGTTTTTTCCATTTTGATTCCATTTTCTTGGTGGATTAAGAGTGGGTGACCTTTGGGTCGGTTCTTGGGTAACTAGGATGGATGTTTACATTGGGTAGTTGAGCACTCAATTATGATATCTTTTTTGGGTCCTCCACATGATGGTATTACGTGATTGAGGTATTAGGTTTCCTATTACGTACTGTGACATAAAGTCTAGAACTCATGTTGTTCTATGTTTTGGCTTGCTTATGAGTTGTTCCTCATGAGTTTTTTGTATGATTTTTGTGTTGAGCTTGGTGATGGATTTTGTTTTTATATAAGGATTTCTCCTTCGGTTGTGTGTTTGTTTGGTTGAATTTGATAAACATGTGGTTGAAAATTTGTTTTCATGGTGTGTAATCTCTGTGTTTCACCATTTAGAGAATTTATAAATGGTTAGTTGACCTATTCTCAGTCTATATACCTTTTAATTTATGTCTTTTTGATCTTGTAGTGATGTACATAGATATGTCTCATTGTTTGGTGGTAATGAATTTATTATTTAGAGAAATATTCTGTGTTTATTGGTTTTCTTCATTGGGTTACTTCTATTTGTTTAATTTACTACTTCACCTCATTAGATGGGGTGTGGTTGGAACTTGTTTACATAAGATTCAACCATTATCCTTTAGTGGGTAAGAAAGTGGCATGATAGGATGTTTTTCACACCCCAGGTCATAATAGATATAATTTATATTACTTAATTTTGGTTAATGTTATATTTATTGAGAATTTTTATGATTTTTGATCTATTTGGTGAGGTCAAAAAAATTAAAAAATGGAATTCAGAACTATGTGCCACACCCCTTGGTGGCCATGTTGTATTGTATGTCTTGAAGATTCTTCATTCTACCTAACCAAGGTACTCCACAACATTGCCTAGGATCTATTCCATGGAGGGCATGGGTGAAGGGTCTCTATTGCAGAATCATCGATAGTCAAAATGGTATAATTTTTTATAGATGAGGAAAATAAATAACATAACAAGAAGAAGAAGCTGAACACCTGAAAAAAAGATTTATGTGTTTTAAAAAATTATCACTACATACATAGAGAAGTAGAAATATCACTATGATTAGGAGAAGAATTACATGTCGATTTCAGAGTTTCATACACACATGAAAACCCTAGATAAAATAATATAATCGAGAAGATGATGAAACTGTTCCACAAACCACACAATAATTCCACCATGCTACAGTGATTAGTGGCTAGAATCCCATAGAGCTACACTACCACTATCTCTAAATTCCGAGATACTACAATAACTATGTCAACATTTAAACTACTAAAGTTACCTATTGGTGTAACATGGTCAGCTCTGCTATTATCTGGTTAAAGATTCTGTAGTCCAATTGTGGTCTGGTGTCCAGTCATAGTCTCTAGAAGTCATCCCAACTTCATCTAAGGGATTGGGATACACCATTTAAACATTATCCCACTTAGATCCTGATCTACTATGCAGGCCTGCTTGGATGAAACTAATATATACAACTTACTTAATCTGATATTGTCCTCTTATTCACTCTCCATTTCATTATTTCCCATCAAAGTTTCAATTTCAAGATGATGATTTATGAAATACCAACTATTTTCCCTTTTCGTTATCCCATTGTTTCCTTCCAAATTCCACCTCTCACCATCCATTCATCAATGGAGACTAATAGAGGCCCAACAATGCCTCAAATTTTCTATCACCATTGGATTTTTCAACATGTCTATTGTATTGACAGTTCCATGAATCTTCTACAATGTTAGTAACCTATCCTATATTAATCCTTTGATAAAATATAACTTTAAAGATATATGCTTCATTTAGGCATGAAATACTAGGTTCTTTTCAAGATGTATGGAACTTTAACTTTCACAGTGAAATATATTTTCCACTCACTTTCTAACTAGACCATCTAAGAAGTTATTTTTACAAACCACATCCTTCTCGACTACTATTATAGGAATATATTCTCCCTCCATGATGGATAAATCCACCAAATTATACAACTGAGATATCTAGCTTCCTTTAGTTCCTCCATTGGTAAATACATTACATGTGGTATTCCTCATGTTTTCGGAATCACCTCCAAGTTCAACATCCATATACCCCTACAATGAATTCCTTTTCCCAAAGTATATAGATACTTCCCTGATTCCCTTCAGGAATCTCAGTATCTACTTCACAGATACCCAATGATTCTTTCTAGGGTTATCCATGTACCTGCTCACTACTCCAACTGCATGAGAAATATTTGGTCAAGTACATCCCATGGAATACATCACACATCCAATAGCTAATTTTAATGGAACATTTCCATGTACTCATCCTCTTATATTATATTTTTTGATTTCTCCATTGTTAGTTTGAAATGGATTTCTAGGGGAATAGAAATGGAATTTGATTATAGAATACTAAATCTACTCAAAATATTTAAAATGTAGTTAGGTTGTGATAACATGAAGGTTCCCATTGTGTGGTATCTCTGGATATTCATCCCCCAAATCATGCTCGCTTCTCTAAGATCATTCATCTCTAACTCTGTAGCCAAATGACCTTTCATCTCACCAATCCCCTATATACATGATCCTATAATGACAATTCTATCCACATATATAATTTTTATAATATATATATGAACAAAATAATTTAAGTAGAAAAATTGATCCATGACAAACCATTTGTATACATTTTAGTAATGAACACATCAAACTATTTATTCCACTACTTGGGTGCCTGATTTAACCCATATAATATCCTATTGAGTTTTCACACTAGGTATTCCTTCTCTAACTCAATGTATCCCTATGAATATTACATAAAAGATATTATTATAGATATCCACAAAGGAAAGTCATCTTCACATCAAGCATCTCAACATGTAATTCTTATGATGAAGCAATACTGAGAACCACATAGATAGTGGTAAGTTACACTATAGTTGAGAAATTTTCATTGAATTCCAAACCTTCCTTCTTTTGGAATCCTTCCCCCACCATATTTTACTTGTACCTCCTCTTACCATCATGTTCTTCCATGAAATAGTACACCCATTTATTCTGTAATTCTTTCTTTCCTCATGGAAAATGTGTCCAACTCCCAAGTATTGTTATTAAGAATTGAATAAATCTACTCCTTTATAGCTAACTCCCACTTGTTTGAATCCTTCAGTTGCATTGCCTCATCAAAATATTATGATCCACCATTATTAAATAAATGATAATGTAAGGACAGTGAATACCTATACATGGAACTTCTCACCCTTGTTGATCTCTTAAAATCCACATAAAGAGTAGGCTCCACTAGTTTTTGTTCCACATTCTTAGCTACTACTTAAATCTCAATTACTCATGGAACTATGATTATTTATTCCAACTATCAACTTTATAAGTATAACAATCCTTGTACAAGACATGGTCAGCAAATATGAAATTCTATATTCTGATGATCATCTTATACATATCATCCAATAAGTGATAACAAAACTCCTCAACACCATATCCAACAAAGAAACATGATTTAGAAATAGCATGAAGATTTTCTGTTAAATAATCATCTATATACACCTATTCCAAACTGCTAAAGACTCATAAATGTGAGGACCTTGCCTCCTTTTAAGACTAGACCTCATCGGGTATACATTCTCCCATTGGTGCCGATGGAATCCTATTGATGAGATATGATTCAATGTTTACTACCTTTGCCCAGAAAGTCTTGGGTATCCCTAAGTGAAGACTCATTCTCCTAAAACATTAATTCAATATCTTATTTATCCTTTCAAGTACACCATTATATTATGTTTTACCTAGAAGAGTTCTACCACTTAATTCCATTATTATAACATAATTACATGAACTCATAACTTCCATACTATCATCCATTGTCATACCAAAATCATTTCATCTTTATCCCCACACATTCTCCACCATAATCTTCTACTTGACCCTCAAAGGGAATATACAGGTAAAGGCCTCAAAACACTGCTGTTCACCATCTCTATATTCTTGGCCTTTGGTGTTTTACCTCATTTTGTAATGGATTCATTCTTATGCTTTCTAAAGATATAATCCTCACACAAGACAAATTCTACCAACTCCATCTCTGGTAGTATTCATTTTGTTTCTAGCACATTCATCCCCTTCTTACTCATATGGAATAGCATGTAGTTCCACTATTTTTAACCCCTGATAGAATTTATTGATGCAAGAATGTATATGAAAGTTTCATTCAGGTTGTATAGAGTTATATTGTTTACTCCATAATCTATGACCATATCTCACTTAGTAATATTCCATGAACCACTAGTGAATGTGGTGATAAATCCCACATTATCGAGATACTCAACAGAAATAAAATATATTCTTAGTCTAGGGATGTGCCTTACATTCAAAAAATCAAGAAAAGTACCAATTTTGATTTTTATTCATCTGTATGCTTTCCCCGCAATTTACAAGGGTTCATTATTAGCAAGATATACCTTACCATAATTTACAAGAACATAATTTTTCAGTAAACCCTTCTCTGAAGTGGAATATAAAGATAACCTAGGTATAAATTCTAAGACTCTATAAGGTTATCCACGCTCAGCAACAACACATCATCAGTTCCTTCATCAACCAAGTTTTTTATATTGGTTTCATGTGCCTTCCATTTTTCTCTACACTCCCTCTTGATGTGTACTTTCTCCCTAAAAATCTAGTAGGTAAGATTTGTCCCCTTTTCCTTCCTTTATATCTTTAATATTGATTTTGATCATCCACAGAAATTATCTCACTATATATATCTGCCACTTCCTTCAATGTTCAGAGTAGAACTAGAGAATTGGCCAGATTCACTTCTTCAAATATCCTCACTGAGGATCAAGTCTCACACATCCTTCAAAACAAAATTTGTTTTACTTGAAGAAATTATAACTATTGTTACATTCACTTACCAACTATATATTAATGAAAATAATAAAACCAGTTCACATAACTCATCATCAATCATAACTACCACCAATGAAAACTGACTTGTGATGGGGTTAAATTCATTAATATGACAAACAAAAATCTTCCCTTTAATAATATTTAGATTGACTAGTCCTCGTATCAGGTGAACCTTGTTTGACGTTGAAGTATTCTCATATATATTTGTGAGATATTTCATCAACCTAGACATATTCTTATATTATTTGATATTGAATTCCATTTTTTTTCCTACTTAAGGTGCACAACACCCAGAACCGATCAATCCAATAGATTCCACTCCATATTCTCTATCTACATTGATTTTTCACAAAAAAGTGTTAACTGAATCTTTTTTGACAAAGATCATCATTGATTTTATTCCTCTAGCAATTGAAATAAGTTCCATTGAAGTGATTGGTCTTCAACTTTCCTTCTTTTATAACCAATGTTTAATTGATGAAAACTAAAACTCAATCTTCCAAACTAAATGTTTGATACCAATTGCCGTAGAAACATTTAAAGTCACATCAAAAGAATAGTTTACATATAAGGAAAATAAAGAACAAAATAGCAAGAAGAAGATGAATGTAAGACATAGTGATTTACATGGTTTAGTAAATTATCCCTATATCTAGGGAGAGGCAAGAATATTACTCTAACTGGGAGTATAATTATCGGAAAATTCTAGAGTTTCAGACACACACAGAAAACTTATCTTGAGTGAGATCATAAAGAAGATGATGAAACTATGCCACAAACCACATGGTAGGTCCACTATGCTATATTGATTGGTGGATGGAAGTCTTTGGAGCTACAGTACAACTATCTCCAAAGTCCAAGATGCTACAGTAACTCTGTCAAAGTCTTCACTACTACAGTTACCTATCAATGTCTCTTGGATCGCTCTGCTATAGTCCGAACATAGATGTTATAACCCAGTTGTGGTCTGGTGTGCAGTTTAGGACTCTAGAAATTATCCCAACTTCATCTAATGGATCAGGCTACACCATTTCAATAGTCACCATGGTGTGGTGTAGAGGACATGATAGTAGTGTCCTGAGGAAAGGTGTTGATACCCCTTTTCCATTTTCATTCTAGTTATGTCATGGTCCCAAGACCACACTATAGTGGGATAGGGTGAGGGGATGACCCCCCCCCCCACTATTTCAAGATGATTTGTCCATGTTTCATAAACCATCAAGTGAATTATACATGAATTATAACACTAGATTTCACCATGAAGGGTGTCGGGGGGTGTTTCTACATGATGGTAGCCAAGCCACACCATAGACCAGGTTTCTATAGTCTTTTTAATGGGTAAAGGTAACCTTTTCCCCTATCTAGATTAAAGGGGTTTTACCCCTCTTTCCCTCCTCCTATTCACATTATAAATTCCACTATTCTTCTTTTTCACTCTTCTCCCTCCCACTTTATCTCTTTTTAACTCATTTTTTCTATCCCGCAAGAACCGTAGAATTTTCCATAGTCATATTTAGGGTTCAAGGTGGCTTACACATGGGGTTTTTATTTCTTGGGTTTACATGAGTTCCATTAATGCATGTTGGATTGTTAGTCATTATAGGCAATGACTTCCATATTGATTATTGTTGAAATGAGTAAGTATTTTCATGTGTTTCCTTAAATTGGAATGGAATTGTGGGATTGGTCATTTGAAATGATTTATTTATTAGATTAATATTATAGGTGATGTTTAAAATTTCGTTCATAGTCATTTTGAATGCAGTTTTCTCTTGGTATAATGGTTTTACTTGGAATTTCAAATGGTACTTTAAATTATAAGTACTAATAAAATGTTTAATGATTTTTTATAATTTAAATGTGATGTTTGAAAAATTATTTGACCTTTTTTGGGTCATGAAAAGAATTAGAAACTATACTTTTGATATTTTTGGGTTTTTTTAACAAAAAGGGGTGAGTTGGTTCTTAAAAATTGATTCCCAAGTGGTCTTGGTAATGTTTTTTTATCAATTTGTTTTAGAAATTAATTTTAATGAGTTATTTTGAAGTAGATGTTTGAAATAGATTTTTAAATGATTATAAAGGTATTTTTATTCTAATTCTTTTTTAATAAATGCTTTTTTTCACTTTAAAATGGATTTTCAAACGGTGTGGGTGAATGACACCCTCTTATGCCCCTTATTGAACTGTGATCCCTTAATGGGGAATATATATCATTCATATGAAATGGATTATGGTCCCAAGGGGTATTCCTATTGTTATATTTTGATATGACATATATGTGAAAATGGAATATTTCTTACAAGGGTGTAATAGGTGAGGTGAAATTTACTATTTTCATATTATTGTATCCATGATTGATTACTAACATACAATTGATTGAAATGCATAGGGATCCTAGGCATATCAGTGAGAGATGATAAATTCTTATATATAGTAATAATTTCATTTACTATATCTTCCTTGGTAGGAAAAGTACATGGAGGTGTGTGCCAAGTCGTAATTCCAGTTTAGAGTGTATGAATGTTTTTAGAATTAGGAATGCATCGATAGTCTTGCAATGTTTCTAAATTAAGTTTGTCTGGGGTTTTCTAAAAATAGGTTTAGGAATTTCCCATGTTTGCTTTGTGATTATACTTAGGGAATTTCCCCTCCATTATTTCCCCTTATCAATTAGCTCACACTGTACCATAACTTCCCTGTACTTATAATATTTTCATTATTACATGGTGTTTTTCATTGATAACTTCTTCACTTTGAATTGTTTTTTAAAATGTCTTTAAAGTGTTTTAAAAAGGGGAATTTGAAAAGTGATCTTCAAAGGTGGTTTAAAATGAATAGTTTTATTTAAAAATGGTTTAGGCCAAATTAATATTTTCTCATAGATTTTTTTCATTTAAAAGAAACGAGATTTTTTTTTCAAATGACTATGTATATGATACTTTGATTTCATGTTCTTACTTATAAAATTGTAATTTATAGTTTTATTTCAAACTAACACAAAATGAAATTTCATTTGTAAATAAATTGCATGAAATCCATGGTGTAATCCTACTGCGATCGATTTCACTCACATATTTTATACACCATTCAATATATGCAGCTCTTATGGTTTTCTTTCAGTTGCCCTGAAGTTGGTCTCCCTTGCTTGGGGGGTGTGGGTTGTGCAAGATGTTCATATTGGGATATAGAGAGTCTCCAAGGGTCACATGGAGATGGTATCCATTATTAATTTTTTGTATTTTTTTTAAATGTATATATATTGACCCATGAACCGTATCTTGTTTAGTTTTTTATGTATTCATTATTCAGTTTGTATTATATCCTTGTTATTTATTTTATTCTAAGTTTCACGTATTTATCCTTCTATTTATGTTTATTACTATGACTGTAAGATCATTATTGGTTCATTTTTATATTAATATCAATGTCTAAATCATTCCAAATGATTTTGATTTGAGACCAAATAATTAGTTTGTTTCCTGAGTTGAACTAGAATGCACCTCGGGTATGTCACAGGCTGGCTCAGGTGCCCAGTCTAGGGGTTTCCCAAGTTGGTTTGTGACATATCACTTATATAATTTTCTATAATAAATACAAATTTATTTTTTCCAAAAATTAATATTCAATGGATATCTATAAAAGTGATAACCCATGACATCATGAGAAAAATAGTTTTATATGACCTAAATTCACAATGATTTTATGGATTATGAGATGTTTATGTCTTTTTTATAAGATATTTTCTTATATTCCTTTCTTGGGGTTTTAGAGAAACTCCTTATGTGTTTTTCTTCTAATTATATTCAGTTATTTTCTTTGAATTTATTGCCATTGAGTATGGATTTTAAAATTTTATTAGGGATAATAAAACAAATGTGGGGGAGTGAGGTCACAAGGGAGAAACATGGATTGGAATATCATGCTTATATTTTAATATTTTACCCTCATTGTTTAAAAAATGTTCAAAAAAATTTACTGCTCAACATATTATAACACAAAATATAATTTGAACCTAATGTTAAACACTAAAGATTAATTCCTTATTTTAATTTTCAAATAGCGTTGATGTGAAATTCATATAAAATTGTGTTTTGGAGAATTGAGGATAATTTTGATTAATATTCTCTTGTGTTAATAGAGTGATAGTAAGGTAAGTTTTAATGATTAATGGGTGTATATATTTATTTTTCATAGAATATAAGTGTAAGAGATATATTTTTAAATTGGAATTTTAAATGAATCATAATATTATTTTGGTAAAAGAGATATATTTTTTACATACAGTTGTGTAGTCTTAATCTTACTAGGGGTGATATAGCACCCATAGTTTAAAGTAAGTAACATTTTAGTTAATATTTTTAAGTATATAAAGTATATAGGTGAATTTTTGAAGAGTTTGGGGATATTTTTTAGGGTTTTAAATATTTTATATAGGTTCATGATTGGTGCACGGTTTAGTAAAATAATGCAACACCTAAACAAACCCATGAACAAGGAGGTAGGGTAAAAAAGCAAGGCACACGGTTGACACATGATATGACCAAACCATGTGTCCACTTGGGAGAAATCGTTCACTTGGATTGTTGGATTTGGTATTTTTGAGGAAGTGGCATCGTCATGGATAGAACATGATTTAGAGACCATGCGAGTTAACCATGTTAGGGTTCTCCTTATGTTAATGGCTTGCACATAGTTAGTGCTTATTTTTCTTATTCATGCACCTAAACCATGCATGATAAGAAAACTAGATCCTAAAAAGTGGATCTAGCTCAGTTTAATGTTTTAATGCCTCATTTTTTCCCAAAATGACCTAACTATTGATTTTTCTCTCTAAAAGTTCAAGGAAGGTTCTCCCATAAATCCAAAGGTGATCCAAATGCTCCCTTGGTTATTAGAAGTTGATTCATCGTGGTAAGTGATCGTTCTTTGTTGTTCCCAATTTTTTTCTTGGATATACATCACCCTCTCTCCTTATTTTATAGATCTACGTCCATTGTGGGTAGATATAAGGTTATGGATTCCAAATATGATTATATTTTTCCTTGATGATGATTTGAGATGATATTTAGGGTGGGTTTATAGAGATTTAACCCAGTTTTGTGATGTTTTTCTTTCCATTTATCATTTTTTCCAAAACTCTCAAGGTAGGTGGATTCACTCTCTAATCCTCTTAATAGAACTAATAAACTCAGTTCCAAATTGATTTAATTTCATGAAATTGATTGTGAAATTGGTGTGAGAAGCATGTTTGAATCATTCTTTAGTGATGGTTTAGAATTTTGAGAGAAATTTTGTAATTTCTATGGAATGTGATTTGATAAATAATTTTAAAATACTGATTTTAAAATGGCATCTTGGTTTGATTTATAGAAAATGGTTTTCAATAAAAAGTTTGTTTTATTGTAATGGTGTTGGAATTGAAATGTTTTTAATTCTGTTATTGGAATGATTTTTGGGAATACTTGGTGCATGTGTTCATATTTTCATTTATGAGGCTTGGTTGAAATTTGAACTCATGCTCAATGACTAAGGTGTAACTTCACATGGGAGATAGTTTCCTTGTGAAGAATTGTTAGATCAATGAGAAACCGATCATGATTTTTGAACTTTAATAATAATTCATGCATGATTTGATATGTGGAATGGAATGATTATTTTAAATGGAACTTACAAAATGGTTTTAAAGCACTATTTGGTTGCTTTCTTTGAAAATTGATTTTTTTGGAAAAATGGATGATATGAAGCTTTTTCATATTTAGTTATAAATTTTTTTAATTCTTTTATATAAATTATTTTATATAAATATTTTTAACTTTTCTATCCTAGAAGTTTGAATAGGGAATTAATTAGGGGAAAACCTACCGAGTTTTTGTACTCACCCCTACTTTTTAACTTTGGTGATTTTGTAGATGTAATCTACTAGGACATGGGAAAAGGTAAAGTATCACACGTCTTTAGAACTACCTCAATATACTTTGTTTGTTTGGTGAAGTTGTAGCATAGTGATTGTAGAGCTTTGGTGTCTTGTGATTATCTTGGAGTTTTAATAGTCTGTCTTCCACTGTTTACTTTGATATTGTACTCTTATGATATTGTACTATAATTTAGTATGATTTTGATGAGTGAAATGTTGATTTTTCTTTCATTGTTTTCATGCATCATATAGTGGTTTTTTGGTTATGTATTTTTTGGTTAGTTGATTTATTATTAATGGGAAAATCATCCCCCACATGTATTGAAGTCCTTCAGTATTTATTGCTAGCCTTTAGCGTCTTGGGGATTTTTCTTAAGTCCTAGTAACATCTCACCACCCTCTCAAGATAATGAGATATGGAGGTATGTTTCAAGTGGTATCACCATGGTCCTTATTTTTTGGAACAAGTGGTCATCAATTTTCTTAGTCTTGGAGTTAAAATTAAATCTGGTCTATTCCTTGAGTTGGGATGATAGAAAGGTGTACAATTTTTGGGACTTGAGATGTAGAGCATAAAAAGATGTAGCTAACCGTTTTTATGATGAACTCAAAGTTACTAGATATTTGGGTACATAAGTGTTTTGGAGACACTTATAGGTCTTGGAATATAATTTTCATGGGTTTATCCAATGAGGTGATCATGAAATGTAACAGAGGAATGACTTCCCACTAGGAGTGCATACATCATTTTGAGTATTGATTTATGATTTCATGAAAAGGTGATGATTTTTGAAAATTTTGAAAGTGTTTTCTAATGAATGATTTTGAAAAAGAGCATGGTTATGGTATTTTGAAAATATTTTGATTTTCAAATGTAAGTTTAGTTTTTACAAAAAAGGTTGAATGTAGAAAAGGTTGATTTTGGAAAGTAATGTTGAAATAGTTTATGTGATAAAATTTGAAATGTTAAGCCTTCAGTTTATAGAGAGTGAGACTTATGGCATTGTTGTTTGTTTAGAAAATGGAACCTATTAAGTATCGTAGAAACCAACCTGAAGAAGCTATAGAGAATGTGGTTACACCTGAGGCATAGGTAAACCAAAAACTGGTTTCGAGTATCATACAATCATTTCAGGTTGTGGAAAAAAGGAATCAAAGGGATGAGTCAAGACAAGTGGATCATTACATCCAGTTCTAGAAGGAGAATCCACCCATCTTCTGGAGTGATTATGAACCGGAAAAGGCGGAGGTGTGGCTGAACTGGATGAATTGTATCTTCGATTTCATCAACACACTAGTAGAGCTAAAACACATTCTAGAAACATATATGCTAGAATATCTTGAATAAAAATGATGGGATTTAGTAGTTCCAACGAAATTATACCAACCCCTTGCATGGGAGGATTTTGAGGAATTTTTCAACAAACAATTCTATCCTCACATGTTAAATATTAATAGAATGACAAAAAAATTCATCTTGAATCAATAAAACCTCTATGTCACTATGTATACAGCTAAATTCATTAATTTACTGTGATTTTCACTTGAGGTTGCTACTAGTACATTTGAAGGCCCTCATTTCTGAATCAGGGATAAGATAGGAGATTCACTTCAAGATAGCCATGCTCTATATTACAGATTATACAGAGATAGTGAATAGAGAGATAGTGGATGAACGAGACATATCAAGAGATATGAGATGAAGAATTATGTTGATAACCATGGGAACTGGTGGGAACTCTGATTTCGGGAGCAAGCGGAAGAGGTACTCCTACTTTAAAGGTAGGAGCATGAATTAGAATTATATGGATGGATTAGTGAATCTTTCTCTGAGACCCATGACAAAATATGGATGTTTTCAATGGGTTTTTCTCATCCTTATGAAGTGAAATTGTAAAAAACCACCAAGAGCATGCCATAATTACAACAGTATGGGACATATTTAGTTCTATTGTTGCAGTGCTCCAGGTTCACCTGCTCGAGACACTTATCAAGTAACACAGGCATCGTATGACTCGATGGGGAAAAGGCAGTAAAATAAATCTTTTCAAAAGAACTTAACTAGCCATGGTGATTCCTAGAATAACATGACTCATCATGTAGGTCAATCTAAATAGGGAAACAAGTAGAAAAATGTTGTGACAACGAAATTATATGGAGTTGAGCAGGTGATTGTGGATGATTAGGTTGGACCATCTACAGTGAGAGGTACAATTATTTTGAATTCTAACTATATAAAAGTGTTTTTTGATATTGGTGAATCATATTCCTTTATTCATTCTTATTCTATTTAATTGTTGAGTTTAAAATTTGAGATGATCCCCTCTCTGATAAAATTTAAAACTTCTCTTCGTCAAATAGAATGTAGATCCTTTCTATATAGAGCATGTTCTATAAATGTTGATAGAGATAAGCTGAAATGGGATTTATTTATGTTATAAATGAATAAATTTCATATAATCTTGGGTATGAATTAGTTTAAAATGTTCAAGGATCACATCAACTGTTATAGTAGAATAGTTAGTTTTGTGATGGAGGATGGCGTTGAGAATCTCTTTAGAGGAGAAAGGAATGTAAAGGCAAGTGCAACTGGATTTTTAGAACCAAAAGTGGGAATGATCCCTTACCAGTTGGAATCATTGTCTTTGGCATAAATAGAAGAGAACAATAATACCATTTTCCATTAGTTATGGATTAGTTTCTAGAGGTGTTTCTCAAAATTTTCTCTAAGTTACCACTGGTAAAGGAAGTTGATTTTATGATTGATATCCTCTCGGGGACTAGTCCTATCTCACTTCTGTCTTATCAAATAACACCAATAGAATTAATAGAGTTGAAAGTGAAGTTGGAAGACCTAGAAAGAAATTATTTCATTCATCCGAGCACATATCCATGGGAAGCATCAGTCTTGTTCATGAAGAAATAAAATGGAACTCTAAGGATTTGTGTGGATTATAATAATATTATGAAAGTGCAATAAAGAACAGGTATCCACTTACATTCATTAATGATTAGTTCCACCAATTTAGGGGAGCTCATTGGTTCTCCAAAATTTACTTGTGATCATGATATCACAAATTTTAGGTTTGGCCGGAGGATATTTTGAAGACAACTTTTAGAAGAAGATATGACCATTATGAATATGTGGTAATTCCTTTCAGTCTAATGAATGAACTGGTGGACTTTAGGGAATTGATGAATTAGACATTTCAGTTATATCTGAATAATTTTGTTGTAGTGTTTGTGGATGACATATTGTTGTATTAAAGGACTAGGGTGGAACATGAGTAATACATGGAGACAGTGTTGGAAATCTTAAGATACCATCATTTGTACAAAAAATTATCAAATTGAGATTTTCGGATATAAGAGTTATGATTTCATAGCCATTTGATTTCTAAAATGGGTGTTTCAATGGATATGGAGATTACAGAAGTGTTGATCTCTTGTAAACTTCCAGAGAATGTCTTTGAGATATGAAGTTTTCTTGGTCAATCTAGTTATTTTTGACACTTTATTAATGACTTATCATGACTATATTCCAATGACATCTTTGAAAAAGAATAATATTCCATTCCATTATAGTGAGGAATGTCATAATTCTTTTCAAGAGCTCAAGGTTCTTCTTATATCGGCACTGATCATGATTATGCCAAAATCAGGACAAGGGTACGTGGTGTATTGTGAGGGTTAGGAATTTGAACTGGGTGTTTCCTCATGCGAGGAGACCGTATTATTACCTATGTTTTAAGGTATTTTCTAGTTCATGAGAATAAATACCCAAAAAAAGACTTGGAGTTAGCTATAAACATCTATTCTTTGAATACATGGTTCCATTACCACTTTGGTGAGAAATTTACTGTGTTTATGGATCATAAGAGCTTGAAACATATTTTCTCACTATGAGATTTGAATTTGTGGAAAAGAATATGGATGGAATATCTCAAAATGATTTACTTTAACTTGATGTATATAATAGGAAAATACATTACAATGTCAGATGCATTAAGTAGAAATTCATATCCTTAGTTGAAAAAAGAATCTTTAGATGAGTGGTAGCTGATGTTGGTCCTAGACGACATGCATGTGGAATGTGAAGACTAAGGTGATATTGTGGTTTTATTTTTAGTTTCTCTTGTTCCTAATTTGGTAAATATGGTAAATAAGGTATAGAAATTTGATAAAGAATTTGTTGCAATGAGTTCAAAAATCAATGGTGGGGAGACTGTTGAGGCCTGGAGTTTGGATGCGAGTTTAGTGTTGTGGTTAAGAAATCGGATGGTTGTACCTATAAGTTGTAAGGAAAAACTTATTCATACTTACCACCATTTGATATGGGATGTTCATTTAGGAATATAGATGATGTATAATGTTTTAAAAGCATAGTTTTGGTGGGTTGTCATGAAAAATAAGGTGGTTGAGTTTATTTTAAGATGCTTAACTTGTTAGTAAGTTAATGCAAAACATCAATAGCCAGCAGGTATTTTGAAATCATTACCTATTCCAGTGTTGAAATGGGAGTATATAGCTATGAATATTGTTATAGGTCTCCCAATAATGGTTCAGAAACACGATGTCATATGTTTTATAGTTTATAGGCTTACAAAGTCGGCCCATTTCATCCCTATTTGTGAAACTCATATGATGAAGGATATGTCCAAAGTCTATATTCGAGAAGTGGTAAAGAGTTATGGCATGCTAGATTCAATCATATTTGACAGATATTCGAGGTTTATATCTCATTTTTTGAAATCCTTATAGAAATCCCTTGGGACTCAGTTGGTAATGAGTACGATGTATCATCATCAGATGGATGGATAATCTGAAAGGATAATGCAAACTTTGGAAGACATGTTATGGGATTATGTAATGGATTTTAGTGGCTCATGGGAAGCACACATACCATTAGTGGAGTTCTTGTATAAAAATAGTTATTAGGACTCGATATAAATGGCTCAGTTTGAAGCATTGTTTGGGCCTTTTTATCATTCTCTAATTTGTTGGGTGGAAGTAGGAGAGACTTCACTAGTTGGGTCGATCCTTGTACAAGAAACAACAGAGAAGATTCCATTCATCTAGAAAAATATAGAGATGGATTAGAGTCATCAAATATCTTATATGGATCATCATTAGTGGTTATTTTTGTTCATAACGACTGATCATGTATTCTTGAGGATTTCTCCAAGACATGGAAATCGATCTTTTGGGAAGCGGGGAAAGTTATCTCTACGATACATAGTCCCTTTTGAGATAATGGAATGGTTTTGTGAGGTGGAATATTGTTTTTCATTTCCACCATAGATCAGTGTGGTGCATAATGTGTTCCATGTATCTTAGTTGAATAGGTATCAACCTAACCCTAACCATGTGATCAGATGGGATGACATTGACCTATATCCAAATGCTCCATTGGTATATATCTCGGTGCAGATTGTGGATAGGAAAGAGAAAGTCTTATGTGGAAATAACATAGATATTGTGTGAGTTTTGTGGAAACATGGTCATATTCAGAAAGATACTTGGGAAAGAGATAAGAAAATGAAAGAGAAATGGCCGGAATTTTTTTAGGCAAACTTTGGTTTTCTACTTTTTGAGGATGGACATTCTAATGGTATGGAGAATTTAGCACCCTCAGTTTTTAGTAAGTAACCCTTTTAATTTTGTTTTTTAATTATATAAAGTATATGGGTGAAGTTTGGGAGAGTTTAATGAACTTTTGGAGGGGTTTTTTGGGGATTTTACATAGTTTCATGGTTGGTGTACAATTTGGGAAAACCATGCAACAACTACTAGAAATTGTGATAGTGAGGCAGGGGGAAAAGGAAAGTGCATGGTTGACACATGATTTAAAAAAACTGTTTGTCCACTTAGGAGAAACTATTCTCATTGAAAGTTGGCTTTGGTCTTTTTGAGGTAGTGGATTCGGCACAGTTGGCACACAGTTTGGGGACCATGCGCGTTAATCATGTGAGGCTTTTCCATATGATAGTGGCTTTCACAACATTAGCACACAATTTGCATAACCATATGACTAAACCATGCATAGAAAGTAATCTAGATCCTAAAAAGTGGATCTAGGTCAGTTTAATGTTTTGATGAATTGAACCCCTAAATGACCCTAATTTTGGATTTTTCTCTCTCAAAGGTCAAGTAAGGTTCTCTCATCGATCCATAGGTGATATGAAGGCTTCCATTAATGATTAAAATCTTATTTCTCATGGTAAGTGACCATTTTTGTCATTATTGGTGTTTTTCTTAGATTTACATTGCCCTCTCTCTCAGTTTCTTATATCTACACCTATCGGGGGAAGATCTAAGATTTTAGATTCCAAATATTATTAGTTTTTACCTTTTTGATGATAGGGAAGAATATATAAGGTGGGTTCATGGAGATTTAACAAAATTTTGTGATGTTTTTTACGTCATTTATAATTTTTTTTCAAAACTCTTGAGGTAGGTTGCTTCACTCTAGACTCATCTTTCTAGAACATATTGGATTAGTTTCAAATTGATTTAATTGTATGAAATTGATTGTGGAATTGGTGTGTGAAGCATTTTTAAGCCTTCTTTAGTGATGGTTTGTAATTTTGTGTTAAATTTTGGAATTTCTATAGAATGTTCTTTTACTAATGATTTTAAAATGGTGATTTTAAAATTTTATCTTAGTTCGATTTATGGAAAAAGATTTTTAATAAAAAGGGTGTTTTATTGAAATGTTTTTAATCTTGGTATTGACATGGTTTTTAGTCATACAGGTTTTGTGTGTTCATATTTATATTTAAGATGTTTGGTTAAAATATTACCTTGTTCTTGGTTCCAAATTTCTAATGGAACATAGGATATAATTACCTTGTGATGAAATGGTAGATTGATGAGAAACCACTCATGAGTATAAAACTATCATAACAAAGTGTTCATGATTGGATATGTGGAAAGAAATGGTATTTCCAGATGGAACTTGTGAAATGGTTCTAAATCATTGTTTGGTTGATTTCATTGAAAATTTGATTTTTTTTGGAATACTGGTTGATATGACACTTGTTTATATTTAGTTATAAAATATTTTAGAAATTGTGTTTTATAAGTTGGTTTATAAAATCATTTCTAACTTTTATATCCTAGTGGTTTCAGTAGGGAAGTTATTGGGGAAAACCTACTGAGTTTTAGTATGCACCCCTACTTTGTAACTTTGGTAATTTTGTAGATTTCATCTACCAGGACATGGGAAAATGTAATGTAACATGTCTTTAGCACTACCTCATGATACAAAGACTGTTTAGTGAAGTTGGAGCTTGGATATTATAGAGCTTTGGAGTCTTTTGATTTTCATGGAGTTTTAATAGCTTGTCATATTTTATTTACTTTAATATTGTAGTCTTCCCCTATAGTAATTAAATTTAAATTGATTTTGATTAGTGAAATATTGAGTTGTATTTCATTGTTATCATGCATCATATAATTTTTTTTGTTATGGATTTTTTGGTTAGTTTTTTTATTAATGACAAAATTTTCCCCCACATGTATTTAATACCTTTAGCATTTATTTCCATCCTTTGGCATCTTGGGGATGTCACTTAAGGCCTAGTAACGTCTCACGACCCTCTCAAACTAATGATATGGGGTAGGATGTTACAGGTGAATTCATGTGTTGTTTATTAATTGTCTTTCAGAATAGTGTATGAGTTTAATTGTGGGGGATTCGATTCAAACTTGATTATTTTTATCAAGTATATAAAAGTTTAATTGTAGGGGATTAGATTAACATGAATTTCATTAATAAATTTTTACATTTTTTTAATTTATTTCTTTATTTTAACTTTTTGGGTGTTTTATTATATTATTAATTATATTTTATATTTTAAGTATTTTTATAATTATTAGTTAATTTTATATTAATATTAATTATTATTACTAGTCGCATGTCGCCTTTTTTAGATTTCTTGTGTTTCTCAATTCCTCTACCAACCTCCAACCATAATTATAATCAGTCGCCAGTCCCACCGTTTCCATGCCTGCAACCTATGGATCTTCTTCTTTTATAATTTTATAAAAAATATTTATTAAAATAAATATAGTGTTTTTCTAATTCAAACTAGTGAGTCCCTCAACACGAGATGTATCATTTTGGTCCAACCTAGGTGTTCTTTAACAGAAATAGTGAGATAAAATTGGTGTGTCCCTCACTAAGAGTTCTCTCATTTTGGTCGAACCAATGTGTTCTTTGACCGAAACGGTGAGATCAAACTGTTGCGATTCATAATGATTCTGATTTATAAATAAGTGATGATGAGATCACTTATGGGTTCATTCTTCTCCAATCTAAATAAATTCTACAAATATTTTTCCAGCATCTGCATAGAGGGGAAATAAAAAATCGGTGTTTGTTTTCCTCGAATCAGGGTGAAATCCTTGAGAGAAACTTCCAATGATAACACTACACTGTCTTCATGGGGGTGGATCAAACCCTTTTGAAAGTGAATTAAATTCACCCATTAAGGTTCCATATGTCTTCTCCTTCTGGAAACCTATTTTCTAATTATCAAAGGGGTTTAAAACTCAAGGAATAAACTATAATTTGGATTCCAAATACACAAAATTGACGAACCATGACATGGTAAAAGTTGACTATTTATATGGAAATAACTTCTCCTCGTGTCAAGAGAAGATGAGATTTCTTCTTACGATGTTGAATATTTATTACATTCTAGAACCAAATATTTCTCCCATTCCTGATGATCCTTCTACAAATTCTAATGGCACACCCATTGATGTGACTCAAGTCAAAAAAATTCAAGAAATAGAGATGAAATGTGAAGAAGATCAAGTTTTTTGTCAAGGATATATACCCAAAATACTATCAAATCATATTTATGAAAACTTCTGCCAAATGAAGATCGTTCAAGAGATTTAGGATACACTCAACTTCGAGTACAAAGCTATGGAATAAGGAACCATTAAATTTATTATTGAAAATTATCTAAATTTTAAAATTGTTGATAACAAACTAATGTTGGAGAAAATCCATGAGCTTCAAGTTTTAACAAATAAAATTCTTTCCCTTAAAATTAATATGCCAGAAACTTTCGAAGTTTGTGAAATTATTGCTAAATTTCCACCAATGTGGTAAGATTTTTGTAAATAATTCATTAAAAATAGTTGTGATATTTCTTTGTAACAATTGAAAAGTCTTATTTTCATCGAAGAAGAATCCATGTTGAGAGACGTGGGTAGGGATTAAAAATATGGTACCAAATTTATTATCATTGAGGGAAAGGCATAACCAAACACTTCCTTACATGTTAAAAAGAAAAGTAAAAAATTCAAGCAGAAAGGAAATCCTTCCAAGAAGAAAAGATAAATGATGCATGTGTGCAAGGATCATTTGAAGTTAAAACATTTGATAATTGTACTATCACGAATGAACTACACCTTGGAAATAATGTATGCATCAATTTCAATGGACAAGGAACTGTGGAGATAGACTTTACTTCTGGGAAGAAGTTGACTCTTCTAAATGTTTTGTAGGTTCCTGAAATAATAAAGAAGGCAGTTTCCTTAAATCATCTGTGTAAGAAGTGATTTTAGGTTTCATTCTAATCTGACAAGGTTATATTGTTGAAAGTAGGCATGTTTGTAGGGAAAGGATACTCAAATGATTGCATGTATCAACTATCTATTAATAATATGATTGAATCTTATGCTTAATTGATTGATCCCACAAATTTATTCCATAACCATTTAGCATATGTTAATTATAATTTATTAAAATTTATCAAGAAGTTAAAATTATTTAACTTTTGAAATGAATTTAATAAATTTGAAACATTCATAGAATCTAAAATAGTTAAGAGTGATTGTTGAAATAAATTTCGATATATTAGAATTTTAAAATTACAATATTTGTGAATTACATGGATTATAAACTCTTGGTGGCAAAGGATTTTTTGTTACATTTTTTGAAGAATACAATATATATTTACATATATATCTTATTATAATTAAGGAAGAAGCCTTTAATATGTTTAAGAAATATAAATCATAAGTTGAAAACTAACTAAAAAATATTAATGTATATGCTCTGATAGAGGTGAGGAATATTTTATGAATGAGTTTAATGAGTTCTATGAAGAAAATGGTATAACTCAATAATGTACTTCTCTTTACATACCAAAAAATGGCTTAGATGAAAAGAAAAATCATACTTTAGTAGAAATAGTGAATTTCATGATTAATAAATCTAAGTTTCCATTAAATTTATGGGGTGAATCTCTATTAGAGACGTGCCATATTCATAATAAGACCACCTCTAGGAAACCTACATTATCCACTTATGAATTTTAGAGAGGTAGAAGACGTAATATTTATTATTTTAAAGTGTGGGGGTGTTTATCTTACTATAGAGTTATTGATCCTAAAAGAAAAAAATTTGTCCTAAAGAAATTAAAGGGTTTTTATTGAATATGAAAAAAATAGAAAAGCATATAGAATTATGGATTTGGAAGCTAATATAATTACTGAATCAAGTGATATAGAGGTTTTTTCTAATAATTATTATAAATATGATGTGGAGGAAGTTATTTGTCATACCCCTATCTCATGTACTCCATCTAGTTCAAATACAGTAGTAGAGAATAACTATGATTATCAAGTTGAACCTAAATGGAGTACAAGAATTATAAAGTATAAAATCTACATCAAAATATTATTTATCATGATTTAATAGTTTTCCTTATTAAAGGAGATCCAAATAATCAGTATAGGAATAACTATAATATGGTATTGACTATAGAAGATGGACCAAAGTCTTATAGAGAGGTTATGACTTCTAGAGATGTTCATTTCCGGAAATAATCAATTAATGATGAAATGGATTCCATTATGGGGATTAATACTTGGGTCATTATGAATTAACCAAGAGGTTTAAAACCTATTGGTTGTAAATGGGTGTTAAGAAAGAAAAATTATTTCAATGGTAACATTCATGTTTGTAAAGCTACATTGGTTTCCAATGGTTTCATATAAAAAGAAGGGATTGATTATTTTAATTCCTATGCTCATGTAGATCTGATTACTTCCATAAGGATATTATTTGATTTATCTTAAATTAATCATCTGTATGTATATAAAATGGATTTTAAATCTTCTTTGTTGAATTGAGAATTAAATGGAGATATTTATATGGAACAACTAGAAGGGTTTGTTTTATAAGGTAATGAAAAAATGTATGTAAACTAGTTAAATATCTTTATGGTATTAAACAAGATCTTAAGTAGTAGCCTTATATATTTGTTTCTATTATTTTATCTAATGGATTTACTCATAACAGTGTAGATAAATGTGTTTATTTGAAGTTTACAAAAGAATATAGAGTTATTATTTGTCTATATGTGGATGATATGTTAATTTTTTGAACCAATTTTATTGGTGTAATTGATAGAAATAATTGCTTATCTTCTATTTCTAAAATGAAGGATCTTGGAACAGTTGATACTATTCTAGGTATTAAAGTTAGAAAACATAGTGGGGGTTATTCTGTAAGTCCAAATTATTACATAGAAAAAATGTTAAATCAATTTTATTATCATGGATTAAAGGATTCCAATATTTCATTTGATTGTAGTGGTGAATTTTTTATAAATATAGGTAGATTTGTATCACAATTTGATTATTCTAGTGTAATTGGTTCTTTAATGTCTGAAATTCATTAAACTAGACCTGATATTGATTTTTTGGTGCTTAAAATGAGAATATATACTATTAATCGTATTGTATATCATTGGAGATGTATAATGAGAATCTTTTGATACTTAAGAAAGACTAAATATTTATGTTTATATTATAATGATTATCTGACTATATTAGAAGGATACACTGATGCAAGTTGGATTACTAGTATTGGTGATAACCAATCCACATCTGGACGGTTTTTTACTCTTGGAGGTTGTGCTATTTCTTGGGGTAGCAAGAAAAAACATGTATTTCGCATTTCACCATGGAGTCGGAGTTTATAACCTTAACAACATGAGTAAAGAAAGATGAATGGATTATTAATCTATTATTGGATATTATATTATGGCCTATTCTAATGCATCATATCTCTATTAGTTTCATAGTGAAGAAAAATTATTAAGGTAATATAGTTTCATGTATAATGGAATGTCTAGAAATATAAGTTTGAGACATGATTATGTGAGAAAATTGTTACAAGATGGTTCCATGCGAATTTTCTATTTGAGGAACCTTGTGGATTTATTTAAAAAATCTCTACCAAGAGAGATCATTCATTCAATTAATAATGATCTGGGTTTAAAACCCATGTAATAAATCATTTCAGTAATGGAAACCTAACACTTTCTTTAGGTAGATCATAATCAAAGAGTTTAATTGGTAAAAACAAGTTATAAATATGATTGTTGATATTAGCAATTATAACCCCAAGTATTTGGAGTCAATATCATCCGTTATAACTTGAGGTTGAGTTATAAACCCTTAACAAAATATGAAGACTTAATGAGTTCTGTTCTCTTATAATGAAATTGCACTATAATATTTTTCCTATGTGAACTTAGAAGTGATGTCGCTTCTCATATGAGTTAATGGGTTTACACCTTAGAGTGTTCATGAAAAGGATATAATCACATGGCCATAAAAGTATTACAAAATGAGATATTGGATGAATACTCATTGTGTGTATGATATCATCTGATTATCTTAAAGATTACAAATTTTAATGTTTTGACAACTTGTAAATCTGATAAAACATGAAGATATTGATACTAAGTAAATATTTAAATAAAAAGATACATTTATTATATATAATGACTCACTTGTGATTTTTAGAATTAATATTTGTTAATAAAATATGGATTATTTTATAATTTTATTAAAAATATTTATTAAAATAAATAGAGTGTTTTCCAAATTCTAATAGGTGTGTCCATCACCAAGAGTTTTATCATTTAAGTTAATCCAAGATGTTCTTTGACCAAAATAATGAGATAAAACTAGTGTGTCCCTCACCAACAGTTGTCTTGTTTTGGATGAACCAATGTGTTCTTTTACCAAAATTGTGAGATGAGATTCGTACACTTCACACTGATTCTGATTTATAAATAATTTATGATGATATCACTTATGGGTTAATTCTTCTCTAGTCTAAAGAAACTATATATATATTTTTCTAGCATCTTTGTGGCAGGGAAATCAATAATTGGTGTTCGTGTTTTCCCAAATCTTAGTGAAATACTCTATGTAAACATTCATAGAGAACCCTACATCATATTTTTTGGGGTGGATCAAATCCTTTTGGATAGTGAATTAAATTCACACATCAAGTTTTAATTTATCTTCTCATTATGCGTACCTATTTTCTATCACCTGTGTCACTCAAGCCCACCACCAATCATCACCATAATCGTCACCCATTCCCACCATATTTGTGCCTTATGCCTTTCTGGATCACCTACGATACTTGATCTCGTCGCCCATACTATTTCACCACCCACAGCCTGCCTCCCAGCTAAACTAAAAAGTGAAAGTATTGTGGTTGGGAGTCAAATCCTTGTTTCCTGATGTAGTGGCTTGCGTCGAGTACCAACAGGACGCAACACTGACTATATTTATTTTCAAATGTTTATTATTATTGTTATTTATATTATTAATAGGCTATTATTATAATCATTGTGTATAATTATATGTAATATAATTATTTTTAATTACATCTAATTTTATTCATTTTATTTGTAACAATTTTTAACATTGTTATTATTATATCCCATTATATGTGTTATTGTAATTATATCTAACTACAAATAGAATTAATTTTATTATTATTAATAAATAATTCGTATTATTTTTATTCATTTTCATATATTTTTTATAAATATTATTATATCTATAATTTTCACTAAGTATTATTATTATATTAAATATAACTAACATTAGTACTATTATTATTATATGTACCCAATATATATATATATATATTCATGGTTGTTGTAGTTTTTGTTGATTCCATTCTAATCATAATCATAATCATAATCATCACCATCACCACCACCCCCACCACCACCACCACCACCATCATTATAATTAAATAGATTGTATTTATATTTTTAAAAACATATGAAATGATGGGATTGTGTTGTCTTCTTCCTCCTTTATAAGGGAAACCACAAACAATAGTCAACGAGCAACTCATAGGTTACCATAATCACTAAAATTGTCACTCAACAACTTCATTGGTATCCTCCCTCACCCTAAATCATCCTCCCACTCTTTACCAGCCATCATCAATCCCCTTTATTATCTAGATCTTGATTCCTAAGCCTATAGGAGGAACCGACCCTTATCGTCCACTGATTCCATGATATATATATTCACTAAAATAGGTGATACTTATAATAATATTCATTATTACATCATCGCCTGAGATATTCATGGAATACATATCACATTCTATGATAAATATTGGATCATATATTATGATAAGAATAACATGTCCATATCACAACATGCGATAGAACCCATTTCTTAGAATATATGATATCACATTGCATGTTGTATTGTCGTATATCATGAATAGTCTCTCATAGGTTATAAATCATTGAGAATATTTTTTTTACGGATTGATTATTATTGTATCATAGTTTAAATGTTCAATGATCAGAAATAAAAAATAGATGTATGTTATGAGTAACATAAGGCAACTGCCAAGAATTTTTAGTGATGTTCAATCTCCTAAATTGATTAAATTGAGGCTAAGGATATGACCCTTCTCGTTTGAGAGTGTAGGTAACTATCAAGCCAAGAATTAGATATCTTCCTCATTTTCACCAATTTTCTTCAAGTATATGGTTTTTGGAAACGTTTTGGTGATCCCAGGATACTCTTGCTGCATATGTAAATCGAGTGGTTGATGTACTTCCTATAGAGGTAAGCTCTTATGTATTATTTCATAGTGATCATCTTCAAGAATAATCCATCAAGATAGAGCACACTAAAATTGATTTACACATGTTTATTTATATTATTTATTCTATACGTTGATTTTATGAAGATAAATTAGATATTCAAATCGGTTTCCTCCACTTTTTATGAACATGTGATGTTATAACAAAACCCATATATAGAATCAGATCCACCTTCATTTTATCATACATATTTATTAATAATATATATATATATATATATTGTAAAATGTTATTTTATTTATTTTAAGGTAGTATATAATGTGGATAATTTTCATTTGTTGGATCTCCATGTCATAAGAAATGATATATGATATCATTAGGTGTGATTCAGAAATTCTTTTATGCTGTAAGGTACGACATAATGTGTGATTCCCTAGACCCACTCTTAGATTTGGTGCTGAAAATTAATGCATTACTTACTAGCTTCGATACCATCTGACTCGACCCAAATATATCCATTTATAATTAAAATATCATTAATAATTATTGAGTCACCTAACTAATGAACATTTTTTTCCACTATACATAAATTTTATTATTTCATATCAAGTCATCAAAATCTCCAAAAAAAATTTACACACATAATATGCTTCTAGAAATATAATTTATATTACTCTTATTCATAACCTAGGGAAATGTAAACTTAATAAGGGATGATCTAAAATACTAAATAATGGTTAGTTTATAGTGGAATCTATCATGAAATAATATAGCTTTGATAAATAAATAATAATCTAATTTATTATAAAAACTTTTGATTTAAAATATTTCAATGGATAACATAACAATGTAATTAATCATAAGAGTATCAATAACTGTTTTGAAAAAAAATCTCAAGATTTTAGCTCAATGTTTTTGGGATTGATTGTGTTTGTTGAAAAATAAAGATGACCAAGAATTTTTATGATTGGGGTTTACTAAAATAGATGATTAAAATGGCACAATTTCCCAAAGTTTTCCAAATTTTTGGGCCTAAAAAACGGGATATCCTTTTTGGAAAAGGAAGGTTTTATGCAAAGTATTTCATATTTTTTAGATTGTGAATAATAGATTGGGGATCGCAAAGAAGGTATGTAGAATGAATAAGGAAATCGACAAAGGAATATTTCTACATATCAGCACTATGTAGGCCGTGAAGCATGCTACGTAGACCACAAAATGAAAATAGTCCACAAGAGGTTTGTAGTTTGTGGGAGTCTTATTGTTTTTAGAGGGCTTATTATTTTCAGATTTAGGAGATGATTTTGGATTCCACGTAGGGGTTTTTTCCATGGAAGACATTGACCTCTACGAAGAAGAAGTGAATTTTGAGGACCGCGTAACAGTTCATGGGGAAGGTTGTACCACAAAAAATTTTCTAGTAATCTAGAAGAATGGAATTTTTAGATCTATTTTCCTATATAATGACCCTTAATCAGATATTTAAGGAGAGTGAATTTCATTAGAGAATATAATTTCTCTGGGAATAATTTGGTGATGTTTGAATTAATTAGTGAGGTAGAATTCCTCGAAGGAGAATAGTTCACGAGGGAGGATTTTGTGAATGGTGAAGTATGTTCACATGAAAAATTCCACAAAAAGAGTTTTTGGGGATATTTATCCCTCAATGTAAAAGGAACCATGTAGCATAGGCGGTTCATAGATGTGGAGGTAGTCTTTGAAGTAGGGGAAATCCGTGGAAGAAAAAGGCATCCATGGAGCAGGGGTGATCTGCAGAAGAGAGGCGATACATCGAAGAAGAGGTGGTTTGTGAAGAAATAATGCCACATGGAAAAAATAAATTCATGTATTATTCACAATAGTTCATGGTGGTTGCATGGAATTTCACAAAGGGACTAAAATAGTTCGTGAAAGAAATTTTTGCAATCTAACATTACACAGAAAAGTGTATTTCATCTATCATGTGAAGATAGATCTTTAGGGAATACCTATGTATGAAAATATTCTGAGGGTCTTGTGCAAGAAGATAAAAATTTTAATACCCATTGAACAACATCATTGTCATATCTGAATTTAAAATAATTTTAAGACTAAGGATATGCATCATTCGACCATATTTTGAGAAGAAGTTTATTTACTTCTTCATTCAAAGTAGGTAAAGGAAGACTTGGATTATATTTAAGATCTTGTGAAAGGAGAGTTATTTTCTAAGTCTATAGCAAAGAGAATTCCATTCTTGTTTAATAAAAAGTGGAAGTGTTTCATCCAGGTGTTTTCACCAGATTGAAGTAGAATCCTAGAAATAACTTCAACAGAGCATTTACCTATAGTTGAGACTACATTCATTAGTGATATTGAAAATACATACAAGTCCATAAAATGTGTGTGGATCCTTTTATAGTGTAGTGAGAAAAGGAAGAAGAATATGGTGACATTTCTATGAATAGTGATCTAGAGAAAAAGACAAAGGGAGTGACCCTTGGGAAAGTAGTGAACTAACCTTAAACATTTTAAAGGTAGCGAGCCTATGTATAAAAGTGATCTAGCTCGAACCATGTATTAGTGGTGATATTTAGGGTATTTGGTACATTGAAACAATGCTATTATATACTCCATGTATGTTTTCTAATGAGGGTAAAAAAAGTAAAAATATGTGCATTTGTGTGATTTATTTACTACTTCATTTGTATTGCCATCAGATAAAGTTGGAATAAAAAAGATAAATATAAACACACAATAGAAAATGAATTCACCTTTATAATAAAGAAGTTAAGATCTAATGGGGAAGAAAAAATTTCAAAAAGAATATCCATACCTTGGTTCACTGCCCTCTTCGGGTATCTAGGCCCCTATTGTACCTAACAATTTGTATCTAAGCTTTGGTTCCTTTTATTATATTTTTTTCATTGACTTTTTTCTATTGGTTTTTGAAATTAAAGTTTTAGTTTTATCTTATCTCAATGTTCCATGTAAAATAGAATAATTTCAAATAATAATAAAAAGTTTGGTGGCATTCCACAGTGTGGAAGTGTCCATAGAAAGAGTTAGATTCAGTTGAAGGAAATGAATAGTGTACTGATGAATGTTTTGGATGAATCACACATTGAAAATATTTACTCATTAAATGATATTTAATGAATGAGTAAAGAACCTGATATTCTAAGTGGTGTTGGTACTACTGATGATGATGAAATTGAAAGAAGACCAAAAATAGAAGTTTTCAGCAAAACAAAGGAATTGGATTAGAAAATGGTAGAAGAAAATAAATCTAAAGATATATAGATCCAAGTGCCGGAAATTAAAGTAAAAAATTGAGAATTTTTAATAAAACACTTCTATAAGTTTCCACAGATCTAAGGGAGAAGAATGATTCCCATGATGAAGAACTATAAAACATGTCTACATAGATAGAAAAACTCCGAGCTGATGGTAAAGGAAAGAATCTGAAATCAAATAGAATTCAGAATCTAAATATAATAACCTATGTACTTATAAAATAATTTATTTTCATTCTAAAATTAAATTGTCTAATATATTATAAATGTATAATGAAACAAGGTTTATTTATATAAATTAATGAATTTATACTCTTAGAATAGTCACTTAACCTTAGGAATAGTAATCTGGCCAATAAAATAGTAACCTCGCATATGAGAGTATAAATAAAATTTATGTATCTTATAAGTGTAATCATGATATATTTATATCATGGAATAAGTAGATAAATTATTTGAAAATGATAAATTAATTGTTGGTATTTTTGTAAGTCATAAATATTTAATTACAATTTTGTAATTAAAATAATTATTTAAAATAAAATCTATTTTCATAAAATAGATTCATATATAAATATTTTTTCTTATGGTTATAAGAAAATTTAATGAGACCTTAATTAATTTTTTAGAGTGTTATAAAATATTTTAAAGTTTTAAAATTGATATTTTTTCAATAAATTATGATTTTAATTATGAATTAAATGTATCATATTTAGAAAATTATTTTCCAAAAATTGAGTCAATTTTTGTGTTCTAAACATTTAAAAATGGTTAGGGTTAATTTTTTGGATTTTTCTAAAATAATTGAATTTTTAGTGAATAGTGAAATATAGTAATTTATAGTATTTAAAAAATTCATGAATTATTGAGTCATAGATGATGTAAGGTGGATGTAAGACCAAAATATCAAGATATACTTCATTATTTTAGTATATTTAGTGATAATTATCAGAATATTCATAGTCTTGATCCAAAATAATAAACAAATGAATATAATAATAAGAAAACGCTCCTCTCCTCCACTATAAATACCACCCCTCGCCACCTCTTATCCTCACAGCTAGAAGCCTTGTAGCTTGTTTGATTTCTACCAAACTATTTTCCCAGGACTCTTCCCCACATTTAATACCTACTCGTCTCACCAAAAGGCCAAAACCAAGGGCCTTAAGGAGGTTCTCAAAGAGGGAAATTCTTGATGTAAAATCCTCTTTCATTTTCTTTTCAATTTCTTTTCATTTCATTTTATATCTTTACCATTCTTATAAAACTACCATGAAAACTAAAGTATCTAATATATAATTTAATTTTAACATGTTGATGGATAAATTCTTCATCAAACTTCTTCTTCTCCCCCTTTTATTATAAAAATGAGAACATCGTCCATGATGTGTTAATTTACCATCATCATGGATAATACACTTTAATTTTTCATTAGTGCCTTCAAGTTTGGTCATAAAACAATTATTATGGTTAAATCATATTTTATTATGAATATAATAAGTTATTTAATGTTTTGGAACAAATATATAAACATGATATTTAATAAAATGATATAAGTTCATGATGATCATAAAAACCACCAAAATCCATTAAATAATTTTCATTAATGTTTTATCTAATGATTCATCCTCATATCATATAAAAACAATATATGTTATCATTTAAAATTATGGAAACATATTAAAACGGTTTCATTCCACTTTTAGAGTTTTTCTTCCATTTGACAGGAAAAACCCTAATAAGCCGACCTTGGAAACTTTGAAAACAATGCATCTGAAACAATAGAAATAAAACAATATTATTAATAAATGGGTGGAAAATGTTATAAGAAGATAATTTAAGGTGTTATAAACATTATTATAGTTCTGTAATAAATTAATAACACTATTCAAACCATTATACAGTATAATTGAACACATTTTAAGGAAGTCAAACCCAATATAAGGGACTCTAACTAAAACATTGTTTTAAATGTTTTAATGATTTATTCTTATAAATATCTATATTTTATGTAAATTTTTTCAAAATTGATTTTATGGATTTGTCTATATAGTTATTAATATTTTAATTTCAATCATGTGTTTTGAAAATGGATATTTTGTATGTGTTATGTAAGGGACATTTATTTAAAATCCTTTAAATTGTCTCTTTTATAAGATTCAAAATGATTGTTCCTTTTTTACGAAATGGTCAGTTTATCCCTATTTCATAAAACCTTATTTGTATAATGTTTCCTTTATATGTTTTCATATTTATTTTTTATGAATATTATTTCATTATTATATACACAGTTTTTTACAATTTAAAATTGATTTTTATAACAAAATGGTATTTTTGATATCTGAATTTGTTTTATCATGGTTTTAAATGAGTTATCAAGTGTTTTATTCATGATATGTTCCTTGGACATTTTTTATTATGGGTTGATCCCATTATAGATCAATATATGGTGTTTTGAGCCCAATATAGCTCAAGATATGATGGTTTGATCCCCTTATAGCTCAATATATGACGGGTTGAGCCCTAGTATAGCTTAAGATATGTTAGGTTGATCCCGTTATAGATCAATATATGATGAGTGATCTCCATTATAGTTTTACAATGCATTAGGTACTCCAGATATGGAATTTGACCATAATTTTATTCCATTTGTAAGTGTTAATGTAAGAGTGATATGGTAATGATGTCCTAAGGTGACTACATGATTTTTCTATACATGCTAATGAGTTTTCAAAAAAAAAGGGTACTAATGGGTTTTCATTATTTTACTAGAATAATGATGTCATTTATTTATGTCCACTACTGAGATTTTTTGCGTTCATCCCATGTTTTTTATTATTTTTTACAGGTTATAAGGATTAGTAATAGAAAGGAGGAAGTAATATTGAATTTTTTTAAAGATTTATTAAAGAAATCATGTTTTAGTTTTATAAGTTTTATATTTTTTAAAATGGATATAGTTTTAGTAGTATCCTCTTTGTATTACTATAGTTTGTTATGTATGTACTATGTCCAAATTATCTGAATCTATTAACCTGAAAATATCCTCAATGCGAAAGAAAGTAAATTCTTTACCAAAACTCAAGATTATGTAATATTTTAAGGATGTGTCCTTATAGTTAGCATTATAGGATGGTTTCTATAACCTTAGGGGTTAGGATGATGTTAATTCCATAAATAATTTTTTACTTTATGGTAAATTTTAAATGATATTGAATTTTATTATTATCATATTTCTTCATCTAAGATATGACTTTTCAAAATGGTTTTTCATTGAAGAAATAGGGAAGCTAAAGTAGGAAGGCACCAAAAGGCTAATATCTGTCTGAATCTATAGCATGGAATTGTGGGATTTGGAATTGAGAAGTTTGTTATATTAATGGATTAGTTGAATCAGTTGATAAATGGTACTGGTATTCATGCTATAGAGTAACCCGATCTACCATGAAGGAACGTGTATTTTGTGGAGCATTTCATGAGGCAATATCCCCTCTCTTTCAGTGGATCATCTGACCTGGTGGTAGACAAAGGATGGATCAATAATTTGGAAAAGATATTTGATTTAATGGGATGTTCTGAACATCAGAATGAAACACTTTTTGTTATCATTTTTAAGGTTAAGTTGATTTATGGTGTTCCTTATTTAAGAATACAAGAGATAAAGAAGACTTGATTCAATGGAATAGGGAACATTCAAGGATATTTTCCTTGAGAAATATTTCCCAAATTTTGTTTGACTCTGAATAAAAAATCCATTTCCAGAATTGATTTAAAATATGTAGATTCCATATCTACATAGGAAGAAAACATCAAAAGATTATCCAGGTATGTGTTGTATTTTTTCGGGACACTAATAAAAAAATTAATCTTTTTTACTCAAGATTAAAACTAGGTTTATAAATAGCTTTGGCTTCATATGAATTTAAAATCTATGAGAAAGTTTTTCATTATGTTGATATGGTTGAAATAGAGTTTTTTGACACATGTTTTCCTTATGATACAAGAATATGAATTGTTTAGGTTGGAATACATTGGGGATGAATTCATCAAAGAAATTTGGAGGTAAGAAAATCAAATTCTATTCTTGAGAAAAGTGTGGTAAAAATTATCCTGGGGAATGTATTTTCAATTCTGGGAAGTGATACCAATTTGAAAATTTTGGACACATAGCTCATGAGTGTAAGGAAAATGATCAGAATAACGAAGAGACACCGATGGTAAAATTCTTTAACTATAAGAAGTTGGGTCATTTTTCTAATTTGTGTCAAAACCTAGTCACTCATTAGAGAAATGAGATATATTAGAAATAGAAGCGTGTGAAAAAATAATTTTCATCTACTTCAAAAGATATTGATCCGTAAAACATAGTGGTATCAAGTACATTTCTTGTTTTTATAAAAATATGCCATTTTGTTATTTCATCTAGGGTCTAAATATTCATTAATTTATGATAAATCTTTGATAATCATGAAACACTACCTCAAGAAATGAATCCATAACTGATAGTGAAAACCCATGGAGGAAATATTAATTCAAAATAAAATTATAAGAATATTCCAGTCATTGTATGTGAAAGGAATTTACCTAAAAAGCTCATTTTTTGCCTTTAGTAGAGTTTGATGTTATCCTAGGTATGGATTTGATTTCTATTTACCATTCTAAGATTTATTGTAGATCTAAATAATTTTATTTTCAGAATGATTTTTAGTTTTTTTACAAGAATGAAACCATATCATTGATAAAATATCAGGAAGTTAAGAAAATTTTTAAATATGGAAATGAAATTTATCTTTCACATATTGTTGAAAATAAAGGAACAATTCTGATTAATGATGTGCTAGTAGTAAATGAGTATCTTGATATTTTTCTTAATGATTATCCTAGTGTTGTTCCTAACTGAGAGGTTGATTATATCAATGACTTAGTTCCTGATGCTAATACAATTTCAAAACACCCTTATTGAATAGATCAAATAAAACTTATAGAATTGAAAAAGAAGTTCCATGAATTATTAGATAAAGGATTTGTCTAGTATAGAATTCCACCCTGGGGTGCTCATGTCTTCTTTTCAAAAAGAAAGACTAATCAATGAGAATTTTCATTGATTATAGAGCGTTGAATAACATCACTATTAAGAACAAGTTTCATTTTCCTGATGTAGATGATTTTTTTGATCAGATCTAGGGAGAATAAAAATTTTAGAAGGGTGAATTTAGGTCAGGGAACAATCAGTTGAAAGTAAAAGAAACAAACATTCCAAAGAATATGTTTCATACTAGGCAAGGGAATTAGGAATTTTTAGTTATGTTGTTTGTGTTAACTAATGCACCTTATGTATTCATAGATCTTATGAATATAATATTCCATGAGTTCTTTGATAATATTGTGGTTATGTTTATTGATGACGTTTTGGTATATTATAAAAGTAAAGAGGAACATAAAATACATCTAATGGTTGTTTTGCAAACCTTAAAAAAATAAAATGTATGGAAAATTCATCAAGTGTGAATTTTTGTTGAAAAAAATTTCTTTCCTTGGTCACATTATTTCTAAAGATGGCATAACTATTTACCCTACTAAAAAAAGTTTTTAAAGAATGTCCAAGACCCACAAATATAACTGAGATTTGTAGGATTCATGATTTACCAGGCTATTACCAGAGGTTTTTTGAAAAAATTTCATTTTTATCTATCCCAATAACATAGTTAACTAGAAAAGGGGTTAAATTCATCTGGACGAAAGAATGTGATGATTTTTTTAGGAATTTAAAATATGATTCGTGAATATCTATTTTTGTTCATTCCTTCCAGAAATGGTGAATTTGTCATTATTAGCGGAGCTACATTTAAAGGACTTGGTTGTTTCCTAATACAGAATGATTAGGTAATTTCTTATGCTTCATATCAATTGAAACCTCATGAGTTAAATTATCCTACACATGATTTGTAATTAGATGATGTTGTTTTTGTATTAAAAAATTGGAGGCATCATTTGTATGAAGTAAAATGTAAAATATATACTGATCATAAAAGTTTGAAGTATACATTCACTCAGAGAGAATTAAACATGAGACAAAAAAGATGGGTGGAATTTTTTAAGGATTATGATTGCACGATTCTTTACCATCCTGGAAGAGCAGATAAAGTGGTCAATGAATTGTGTTGGAAAATTAATTCTATATTAACCATGTTACATTTGAAAAATTATCCCTTGGTTAATGATTTGATAAATTTTTTCATGGAAGTTGTTGGTACAAGAAATTATTCTATTTTGTTTTAGGTGTTAGTAGAGTCGTCTGTATTAGACAGAATTAAGAAAGCATAGAAGCAAGACCATGAGTTAGAGAAAAATTTAGAATTTTTAAACAAAGGTAAATTTCTATAATTTAATGTTCATAAAGATTGTATTTTGATATTTGGGGAGAGATTATGTGTGGATTGTTATTCCCAACTGCAGAAATAATTGTTGTGTGAAGCTCATATTTCTCCATTTTCAGTTCATCCTCGTAGTACTAAGATGTACAGAGACCTTTAAGAGTATTACTGGTTAGATGGAATGAAAAGTGAAATTTTTTATTTTATGATGAAATGTTTGACTTGTCAATAGGTTAAAGAAAAGGTACAAATACTTGAGGGGATATTTCATACATTTCTATTTATAGAGTGGAAATGGTAAAATATATCTTTGGACTTCATGGTGGGGATATTGAAGACTTATCGAAGTAATAATGTGATTTGGGTTATTGTTGACCGACTGACTAAATCTGCACATTTCCTTCCTATTCAATATACTATGTATTTGGATAAGCTTTCTCAAATGCACATCAAAGTGTTTATCAGTTTACATGGATTTTCTATTTCCATTGTATCCAACCATGATAATAATTTCACTTCCAACTTTTGGAAAGGCCTTTAGAAGTCATTGAAAATAGAATTAAATCTCATCACTGCTTTTTATCTTCAATATGATGGAAAAACTGAGAGAAATATTAAAACATAGGAGAACATGATTTGAGCATGTTCAATGGATTACTAGGGATGTTGGGATCAACATATTTCTTTAGTTAAGTTTTCTTATAATAATAGTATTCATTCCATTATACAGATGACACATTTTGAGGCATTATAAGGAAAGCAATGTTGAACTCTAGAATTTTAGGATGAAGTAGGTGAAGGGATGTTGATGGGACTAGAATTGGTATAGAAAGAGGCAAAGAATGTTTAGTTGGTTTAGCGAAACATGAGAACAGCTCAGTGAAGGCAGAAAAGTTATGTCGATAACCAGAGGAAATATCTTTCTTTCAAAGTAGGGGATCGTGTTTTCTTTAAAATATATCCTTGAAAAAATGTAATGCATTTTGGTAAGAAATGAAAGATAAGTCCACAATTCATTGGACCTTAGGAAATTCTAGAAAAAAAATTGGACCATTTGCCTACAGAGTTGCCTTTCCTCCGAGTTTATCTCAGGTATACAATGTTTTTCATGTATTTATGTTATGAAAGTACGCGCCAGATCCATCTCATGTTTTTATCCCAGAAGTAGTTCACCTAGAAGAGGGCCTTTCTTTTGAGGAAAATCCTATTCAGATTCTTGATTATAGAGAGAAAGTATTGTAGAGTAAGATAATTCACCAAGTTATGTTTTTGTGTAGAAACCACATGGTTGAAGAAGCAACACGAAAATATGAAAATGATGTGAGGGAAAGGCATCATCACTTGTTTAATAAATGAATAAAAATTTCGAGGATGCAATTTTCAGAATGTGGAGAGAATGTAACAACCTTGGTACATATAAAATACTTTTTCCCATTCTAGAATTAAATTGTCAAATTCATTATAAATGTATAATGAAACAAGTGGTATTTATAGAAAATAAGGAATTTATACTCTTGGAATAGTAACTTGACCTTAAGAATAGTAACATGTCTAATAGAATAGAAACCTCACATATGAGAGTATAAATAAAATTTATGTATCTTATAAGTGTAATCCTAATATATTTAAATCATGTAATAAGTAGACAAATGTTTTGGAAATGATAAATTAAGTGTTGATACACTATGGAAAAAATGATCATTTGTCACAGGTTATTTACGACAGGGCAATGAGCAAATAACAAGTATTTGTGATGTGTGGGTAAGGACTCATTGCAAAATTTTTGGTAGGAAATGCACGATAAACCATGAGAAGGGAATTGGCGATGGGCTCCCTATTCCAGTCGCAATTTCCCTGTAGTGGTTTTTACAATTTGCGACGGGAAAAGTATCTCGTCGCAAATAGTATGTCGAAAGCTACCCATTTTCAATGGGTCGCGTCGCAAATAATTTTTTTCAGTCGAGTGTAATTAATGCTGGAAGTGGGAATTTGTGACGGGATCCGCCGCAAATGCCTCTATTTGCGATGGGACTACCGTCATAATTATGTCCGTCACAAACAATCTAACCTATATATACCTCATCTGTTTTCCCTCTCATTCTACTTCTTTCTCAACATCTCTCTCTATCGCTTCTGAAAAAATTTCTTCCAATTTTTTTCATAGATTAAACATTTAAATCAAAGCATAATCTGCTACTTTTATACTCTGAAAACATCAGTTTCAAGGTATTTATATATTTTTTATTGTTTAGTTAATTTATTTTATTTTAAATTATTTATAATTTTTGTGAGTTAGATGCAATTAAAATAAAATAGAATTAGTAATTTTTTTCGGTATTTATTTTTCATAATAATTATATCTAAGTGTTAATTATAAATTATGAGAAATAATTAGTAATAAATTGTAATAATTAGTAATAAATTGTATTAATTAGAACTAAATTGTAATAATTAGTAATAAATTGTAATAATTAGTAATAATTTGTTATAATTAGAAATAATTTGTAAAAGTTTAAAATATTTTGAAATAATAAGTAATAATTATCAATAAATAGGATTAATTAGAAATAATTAGGATTAATTAGTAATAATTCTCAATAATTAGTAATAAATTGTAATAATTAGTAATAAACATTAATAATTAGTAATAAATTGTAATAATTAGTAATAAATTGTTATAGTTAATAAAAAATTGTAATAATTAGTAATAAACTATTATAATTCGTAATAAACTGTTATTATTAGTAATAATTAGAAATATTTAGTAATAATTATTAATAAATGGTAAAAAATAGTCATAATTAAAAATAACTAGTAATAAATAGTAATAAATTGTAATAATTTGTAATAATTGTTATTAAATTGAAATAATTGGTAATAATTAGTAATAAATTGAAATAATTATTAATAAATTGAACTAATTAGTAATAATTTGTAATTATTTGTAATAATTAGTAATTATTTGTAATTATTTGTAATAATTAGTAATAAATTATAATAATAGTAATAAACTGTAATAATTAGTAATAAACTATAATAATTAGTAATAATTAGAAATAATGGTGATAATGAGTAAAAAATTGTAATAATTAGTAATAAATTGTAATAATTAGTAATATACTGTAATAATTAGTAATAAACTGTAATAATTACTGATAAACAGTAATAATTAGTAATAAATGGTAATAATTAGTAATAAATTGTAATAATTAGAAATAAACTATCATAATTAGTAATATATGGTAATAATTAGTAATAAATTGTAATAATTAGTAACAATTAGTAATAATTAGTATTAATTAGTAATAAATTGTTATAATTAGTAATAAATTGTAATAATTAGTAATAAATTGTAATAATTTGTAATAAAATATAATAATTAGTTGTAAACTGTAATAATTAGTAATAACTAGTAATAAATTGTAATAATTAGTAATAAATAGTAATAATTAGTAATAAATGGTAATAATTAGTAATAAATGGTAATAATTTCTAATAATTAGTAATAAATTTTAATAATTAGTAATAAATCGTAATAATTAGTAATAAATTGTAATGATTAGTAATAATTTGTAATAATTTGTAATAAATTTAAATATTTAGTAATAAATTGTAATAATTAGTAATAGTTAGTAATAAATTGTAATAATCAGCAATAATTAGTAATAAACTTAATAATTAGAAATAATTTGTAATAATTTAAAATAATTTGTAAAAATTTGTAATAGTTAGTAATAATTTCTAATAATTTGTAATTAAGTATTATAATTAGAAAAAATTTGTAATAATTAGAAATATTTCGTAATAATTTGTAATAATTATCAAAAATTAGGATTAATTAATAATAATTAGGATTAATTAGAAATAATTAGGATTAATTAGTAATAATTATGAATAATTAGTAATAAATTGTAATAATTGGTAATAATTATTAATACATGGTAATAATTAGTATAAAATGGAAATAATTAGTAATAATTGGAAATAATTAGTAATAAATTTTAATAATTAGAAAAAAAAATTGTAATAATTTGTAATAATTTGTAATAATTAGGATTAATTAGAAATAATTAGGATTGATTAGTAATAATTAGTAGTAATTAGGATTAATTAGTAATAATTATGATTAATTAGGATTAATTAGTAACAATTTGTAGGAATTAGTAAAAATAATTAATAATAATTGGGATAAATTAGTAACAACTAGTAATAATTAGTAAAAATTAGTAAAAATTAGGATTAATTAGTATTAATCTGGATTAATTAGTAATAAATTTGAATAAATTCAAGAATATTGATAAACTAGAACAAATTTTAGGGGATTGGCGGCATTCCTTTTGATCGATACCTCAGCTCCTTGATACTTTATCCTAATGAAATCAGTATAAAAAATATTCTCTAATATACATCAAAATAAATTTTTCACAGTGATTTATGTCAGAGAAAGTTGCAAAAGGTGGTCGATCATACAAAATATGTCATTTTGTCCGATGAATCATCTCTTTGAAACTTTTCCAACTAAAATCACTATGAAAAGTATGCTATGTGCATCAGAGCAGACTTTTCATAGTGATTTTAGTCGTAGAAAGTTTCAAGGGGATGAGACATCGAGCAAAAGAGATTTCGCCTATCCTATAATGACCCATACTTTACAAACATTATTATTACTTCAAAATTGAATCACACTTATTGCAACACATAACAAATCCATGAAAGGACTGTATAGGTATAGTGTATTTAGAAACTAGGAAACGTAAACAACAAGTTCATAAATCATCTACACAGTCTCCCTTTTATTTTATCATATCTAGAGTCCCATTTGGCATATCATACTTAATACCCTTCTTCCTGGCCTGTGGAAAAGAAAACATACAAAAGGGTGGGCAAAAATGCTTAGTAAGGGTAAAAAAAGGAATATCAATCACATCATATTCATAAGAACACCACATTTTGTTAATCTTAACCTGAAAAAGGAATCATAATTTCATAACATGGGATAAATCATAGTTGTGAAATGTAATACCAATAATCATAACATGAAACATTTTGGAATACACACATAATCATAGAGAATAATTTCATAGTAGTCAACACTCATTGGTAAGACTATCTTAGTGGAAAAACTCCATTTATGAACTGAGTTCACTCCTCATTTCAGTCCAGTTTCACTGAACCGGATTAACCTTCCGTTCCAGCCATGTCTATCTCATAAGATATAAATCTTTACCAAATTCATTGGAGGGATATATAGGTCCCACAAATCTCATAATGAATCCATTCTTATGTGTGCCACAAGACCATAAAGCATATATCATAGCATAACCCATGCAATAAAAATGGGATTCTTAAAATCATGCCATCATAACATAATCCCTATAAGATAAAAGTACATAATAAAAATAATTCCGTCATAACATAATCAAATCAATGTAAAAATAGGGATAGAAATAGAACCCTATATTATCTTAGATGGAAAATAGTTTTTATTAAACACTTGAACTTCATTCTTGAGGAAAATATCCTTTCTACTTCAAAACCATTTCTCCTTTCTCAAAATGTCATATAATTTTAAACTAAAAGAAGTTGATTAAAAATAAACTTAAAAACTTGTAAAGGAATATTCATGGAAATAATGTTCTAAAAGTCCATTCAGGCTGTATAAGTTAAAAAACATTCTTCTCGTACTTTGGTCGGAAAAGTCAAAAAGTACCTCGTACTAAAAACGACAAAAGATTTATTTGATATCTTTTATTAAAAACTCACCAATGGATAAAATTGGATTTAAAAAATTGTAGGTGGATGGAAAAAAATTACATATTGAGGAAACATGGATGTGGATGATAAATATGCCCCAGTAAATTCTGAAGTATAAACAATCTCGGATAAAAATGAGATTGTGATATTTTCCCTTACCTTAGGTCCGATTTGTTTCGTACATGTCTAAACCTCCTGTATAATGATTTAAATATTGTTATTGTCTTATTACATAATCGTAATCATTATTATGATATCATATATGGTCATATTCATAGCTTCTAATTAGTAATATTTCATTGTTACTTGTTATTCGGGTGTTTATTGCTTTTTGTTCTTATGTGTGTTTTGTCGAAAAAATTCGTATTCATCTTTTTAGGTTATAGATATATCATTTCCAGAATGGTATTAGTATAATATATATCATATTTATTCATTTAATCGATTTATATAATCATTAAGAATTGAAGATCATGTAGAATGAGTCGCATCACATCGTGGAGACGGTAGGTTGTATGTACGCACGAGTGATGATATCGTTCCCATGATCGTGAAATTGTATTGAAGTGTATGTATACTATTTCATAATCAATATCACTTATCAATAATCATATATAATTATTTTTTATACCATTATACCCATCCAAGTAAGGTGGTGGTGGAAAATAGATTACACCACGGCGTAGAGATGGTATTCCATACGTACGCACGCGCGGTGATTTCGTTTTCCATAGGATGGATAGAAGGTGAAATAGGGTTCTTTCATATTTATAATAACATATCAGTATATTATTGATACTGATGTTATTACTTCATAATAAATCAACTAAATAAGATGAAGTAGAAGAAGAAATAAAGTTGAAAAAATCGGTAATGGACATTACCTCTTCTTTGAAGTGCCTCTTCTTAACCTCCTCTTAGGGCACTAAAGATGGTCTTTGAAGAAGACCAGGACCTCTAGAATGTTTCTAGGGAAGATTATAAGGGAAATGGGCAGGTTTTTTCTAATCTTGAAGGCACAAAGTGGTGTGAGGATGAGAGGGATTAGGTGCCCTTTTATAAGGGAGGAGAGGGGCACCTTAGGAAAAACATAAAATATTATTTTATAATAAAGTCATATTAGGTGTTTAATGGCTCAAAATTGATTTATTACAAATATAAGGTGGGGATGGGTTGAAATCCTCTCAACCAATATATTTTAGACAAGTTTAGGTTACTATTTTAACCTTATCATTTAGATTTAACTCTAAGTTAAATAATTTAACTTTTACTGTGTCTTCTTGATTTCTTAAACTAAACTTACTATAACAAGAAAAAAGAACCCCAAGTGGTTAATTATTAATATATATAACCTTATATAAGCCATTTGGCCAAACCTTTGATTTTTAGGAATAAAATAACAATTAATAATATAATATTTGTTTTAAAAACTATTTTATGTCAATTTTGACACTATTTGGGAATTGATTTTTTTTAAACTCATAACATCATTATTAGTTCGAAAAAAGTTAATTAAATCAATAATAATATGTCATATTAACATATAAAATTATTTTAATTCTTAAAAAGTCTCAAATTACATTTATTTGGGTATTTATAATATCAATTATGTTAATATTTCCTTAATAATGTAATTATTTCATCATCATTGTGTCATAATTAAATTAAATTATTTAAAGTATAAAAATTATAAATAAAATACCATTATGTAGTAAATCGTTTATTATTTCTAATGAATATTTATAGTCAAATTTATCTTATTTATAACCCTATATTAAAAATGTTCTAGTTATTAAACTTTGATTTTAATTATTTTAACTCTTCTTTAAATAAAATAATATTAAGTGTCCTAATCTAATCCATGTGGACCTAAATGGTCATATTTTATACCTAAGGTAGTTTTTGGTCGAATTAAACTTATCTAATAGAATTAAGACATGTGTTAGGGTAATAATAATACCATTTTTACCCTTAATTACCCTATTTACTTTTAACCGTGGTAAATAAAAGTAAAAAGTTACTATTCACCAAAAAATATTTTTATCTTATTGAACCACATTTTACTCCTTGATATTAACCTTGTCTCTCTGATTTCTGAAATTCCACTCATAGAAGCGGTAAAATTAAGTTTTATGTAAATTTTCAAACTCTCCTAGGAGGTGGGTAAAAGACGGTGAAAAGTTCAATAAAATTTTTATATATCTAAAATTATTATAAAACAACCCCAATGAATTACTTTGAACTTATATAGGTATTATGTATCAATTTGGACCTAAAATAAATTTAAATAAAATAAATAATTATTTAAATAAAAATTCGGTTTTTAAACTGTAACCTAGTGTGTTCACTATTCATCAAAAATTGAAAGTTTTCAGAAAAATACAAAAAATTCACCCTGGGATAATTTTGATATTCTAAATCAAAAATGAAGTACATTTTGAAAGATAAAATTTATAAAATTTCAAAAAGTGGGTATTACTATTCATAATGGCTAGTTTTAATAATATTTTAATAACATATCGTTGTTTAGTGAATCTTAGTATTGCGTACAACACAAGCTATCGAGAAAGTTCATGATTGTGTGTAAAGCTATCCAAGATTGTATTGTGTGTAGTGAAATATTCCTTTGATGATGTATATAACATAAAAAACAAATTATTTCTTATAAAAATCTCGGGTGTTACATTCTACCCCCCTTAAAATGAATTTCGCCCTCAAAATTCGTCAGTTTGTAAAAAACAGATGAGGATACCTCTCCCTCATCATATCCTCAAGCTCCCATGTAGCTTCTTCTAATTGGTGTTTCCTCCATAAAACTTTTACCAAGTGAGTGGTCTTGTTCTGTAGGACATTTTCGCTACGATCCAGAATCTCTATCGGCTGTTCTTTATAAGAAAGATCTTGCTCCAGCGGTACAACTTCTGAGCTGAGTACATGTGAAGGATCGGGTATGTACTTACTCAGGAGAGATACATGGAACACATAGTTAACATGAGAGAGATTTGGTGGAAGCGCCAATCGGTAAGCTACCTTCCCAGCATGATCCATTATTTTGAAAAGACCGGAATACCTAGGGCTCAACTTTCCCTTCTTTCCAAATCTCATTACTCTCTTCAAAGGAGATATTCATAAGAACACTTTATCACCCACTTAAAACTCTAGGTCTTTTCTTCGGTTATCAACATAACCTTTTTGTCGGCTCTGAGCTGCTCTTATGTGTTGTTGAATAGATCGGACATTTTCTACCATCTCATCAACAAGATCAGGTCCTAATAGATTTCTTTCCCCACACTACTGGAAATCGCACCTATACCCACGGTTTAAAACCGTGGGTATAGCCCTTGAAACCGTGGGTATAGGGTATACCCACGGTTTCAGTAACCGCGGGCTGGAGTGCCGTCGCAATAGGCCTATACCCACGGTTTTCAGAGAACCGTGGGTATAGACCTGGAAAATTTTATATTACCCACGGTTCATTGAACCGTAGGTATAGATGTATACTTACGGTTTTATAACCGCAGGTATACTGTTTTTCATCTCCGGATATAGATGTATACCCACGGTTTTATAACCGTGGGTATACTGTTTGCAGGTCCAGAAATTTCCCACGGTTTTATAACCGTGGGTATACTGTTTGCAGGTCCAGAAATTTCCCACGGTTCATTTGAACCGTGGGTATACATGTTTCCAGTGCCAAACATTTCCTACAGTTCATTTGAACTGTGGGTATTGGCAGATCCCCTGCAGCAAAGCAGGCCTGGCTGTACAATTCTGCACCTTAACATTCTGCACCTAAAAACAGAATATAAGATTATACATGGATGATGAGAAACCTCAGCATGCTATGGTCCGGGCTGTAGACATCAGCCCTGTAAACACAGTACATGGGGATTTTCAGATGAAAGTGCAAACTGCACAGCATGTGGGCTCAACTGTCTATGAATTGGAGGCAGCAGACGCTTGTGCTGAACAGATACAAGGGCGGGCGGATGTTGCTGAAGCAATGCTTATCACGGTTCCCACTAGTAACCGTTTTCTTGAATTGGATGTGGAGACCTCTCATGTAACCCAGCCCCCCCCCCCCCCCTTCCCCCTGCCCCTGCCAGCCCCCCCCCCCCTGCCCCCTGCTTGCCCCCCTGCCAGCCCCCCCCCCCTTCCCCCTGCTTGTCCCCCTGCCAGCCCCCCCTGCCCCCTGCTTGCCCCCCTTCCAGCCCCCCCTTCCCCCTGCCAGCCTCCCCCTGCCCCTGCCAGCCCCCCCTGCCCCCCTGCCAGCCCCCCCCCCCCCCTTCCCCCTGCTTGTCCCCCTGCCACCCCCCCCCCCTTCCCCCTGCTTGTCCCCCTGCCAGCCCCCCCTGCCCCCTGCTTGCCCCCCTGCCAGCCCCCCCCCTTCCCCCTGCCAGCCTCCCCCTGCCCCTGCCAGCCCCCCCCCCCTGCCCCCCTGCCAGCCCCCCCCCCCCTGCCCCCCTGCCAGCCCCCCCCCCCCTTCCCCCTGCTTGTCCCCCTGCCAGCCCCCCCTGCCCCCTGCTTGCCCCCCTGCCAGCCCCCCCCCCCCCCCCCCTTCCCCCTGCCAGCCTCCCCCTGCCCCTGCCAGCCCCCCCTGCCCCCCTGCCAGCCCCCCCCCCCCCTTCCCCCTGCTTGTCCCCCTGCCAGACCCCCTGCCCCCTGCTTGCCCCCCTGCCACCCCCCCTTCCCCCGGCCAGCCCCCCTGCCCCTGCCAGCCCCCACCCCCAGCCCCCCACCCTGCCCCCTGCCAGCCCCCCCCCCCCCTGGAAAGACACAAAAAAGGGCTTGGAAGCATGAGAAGAACTCACATGATCCTAAAACTAGAAGGATTCATGTGAAAGGGGTGCCCCAAGGCAAGGTATGTACTGAAAATGCTTGCAGGGACAGTCCAAGCAGCAAGGTGATTTGGAGAAAGAAAAATCAACCTATAGTGAAAAGAAAAATCCTTGGTGGTAAAGCTGTCCAAGGAAAAACAGGTTGTGTTTTGGGTTGTGAAGAAGAGAACAAACCTAAAGAAGGGGAGACACAATCCATGGGGTAAGTGTGCTCACAAAGCAAATATTTTAGAGCTGAAAACAGATCTGGTTTAGAGCTGGAAGTTGCATGCAGCAATGGTATCAATTCATGCTAAAAGTGGTATGTCACACACCCTTTGTGCTTTACAGTTTATATACTAACAATTTGGTGTGAGTTTGGTTTAGATCACAAGATTGTTGAGAAAAAGGAAAGGTGAAGCGGCCTTGGAGAGCCCTCTTGCACCCCCACTGGACCCCCATGCCCCCCCTGGACAGCCCCCTTGCAACCCCCTGGACAACCCCCTTGAACAGACCCATTGAACACCCCCCCCCTTCCCCCTGCCAGCCTCCCCCTGCCCCTGCCAGCCCCCCCTGCCCCCTGCTTGCCCCCCTGCAAGCCCCCCCCCCCCCTGCCCCCCCTTCCCCCCCTTCCCCCTTCTTGTCCCCCTGTCAGCCCCCCCTGCCCCCTGCTTTCCCCCCTGCCAGCCCCCCCCCCCCCCCCTTCCCCCTGCCAGCCTCCCCCTGCCCCTGCCAGCCCCCCCCCCCCCCTTCCCCCTGCCAGCCTCCCCCTGCCCCTGCCAGCCCCCCCTGCCCCCCCTTCCCCCTGCCAGCCCCCCCTACCCCCTGCTTGCCCCCCTGCCAGCCCCCCCTGCTTGTCCCCCTGCCAGCCCCCCCCCCCCACTGCTTTCCCCCCTGCCAGCCCCCCCCCCTTCCCCTGCCAGCCCCCCCTGCCCCCTGCTTTCCCCCCTGCCAGCCCCCCCCCCCCCCCCCCCTTCCCCCTGCCAGCCTCCCCCTGCCCCTGCCAGCCCCCCCCCCCTTCCCCCTGCCAGCCTCCCCCTGCCCCTGCCAGCCCCCCCTGCCCCCCCTTCCCCCTGCCAGCCCCCCCCTACCCCCTGCTTGCCCCCCTGCCAGCCCCCCCTGCTTGTCCCCCTGCCAGCCCCCCCCCCCCCACTGCTTTCCCCCCTGCCAGCCCCCCCCCCTTCCCCTGCCAGCCCCCCCTGCCCCCTGCTTTCCCCCCTGCCAGCCCCCCCCCCCCCCTTCCCCCTGCTTGTCCCCCTGCCAGCCCCCCCTGCCCCCTGCTTGCCCCCCTGCCACCCCCCCCCCCCATTCCCCCTGCCAGCCCCCCCTGCCCCTGCCAGCCCCCACCCCCAGCCCCCCCTGCCCCCTGCCAGCCCCCCGGAAAGACACAAAAAAGGGCTTGGAAGCATGAGAAGAACTCACATGATCCTAAAACTACAAGGATTCATGTGAAAGGGGTGCCCCAAGGCATGGTATGTACTGAAAATGCTTGCAGGGACAGTCCAAGCAGCAAGGTGATTTGGAGAAAGAAAAATCAACCTATAGTGAAAAGAAAAATCCTTGGTGGTAAAGCTGTCCAAGGAAAAACAGGTTGTGTTTTGGGTTGTGAAGAAGAGAACAAACCTAAAGAAGGGGAGACAAAATCCATGGGGTAAGTGTGCTCACAAAGCATATATTTTAGAGCTGAAAACAGATCTGGTTTAGAGCTGGAAGTTGCATGCAGCAATGGTATCAGCAGCTGGGTGCTTCACTGGGGCAGCCTCAGTATGGGTCTCAGCAGCATGAACCAATGGTTCAACCTTCTCAGATCCAGGAAGAGATCAATCGGCAAATGGAGCTTAATAATATAGGGGGAAGTTGGGCCGGAATAGAAAATGATGATTATGCCCATAGAAGTGATCCATGTAAGGATATTTTAAGCAAGGGAAAGTTTCCTTCAGTTGATAAAGAGGGATTTCAAATTGTCTATTCAAGGAAATCAAGGAAGAAGAAAGACTGCTCTCAATGGAGAACAACGATGGTGACTAGGTCTCATAGCTCATCTACCTACAACTTGGAATGGGATGATGATGTCGGGGAGGGGGGTTATGAAAACGAAATGCTTTATTATGAAGGCAGTTTTATCAATGTCTAGCCCCATCTTTTCTCTTATGTCATCTTTTGTTTTTAATAAAATGGCTTTAGAGCCTTTCGGCTCGAAGCTTCTTTCTGTTTCGATGGATTTGGGGAGTTTGAACATCTCACATAATCGTTTAATTTAAATGTTAAACGATTACTAATGGGATTGAGCCGTACGCTTCAAATGAGCTGAAACATTTGGGACATTTGTGTAACGTACCATGAATAGGCTGAACATTTTGAGGTTCTCGAAGGCCTATATGAATTGGTTCAATTCCTATGCAAGTGGTTGCACTTGATGGATGAGATCATGTGATCGTTAGAACTCCTCAAAGCCGATTCTCTCTAGCTCTTGTTTCTCTCCCACCTTTAAACAAGGTCCTAACAGACTGTGGTGTTGAGAGAGACCCTACCTAAGCATCGGGTGATTCCCATGAACCTTGGATACCTCAGAAGGAGTCTTTCGGTGACTTCTCGGAGATCTCGATCAAACGCTTGTGAAAACTTCGACAAGCAGGAAGGACTGGTATTGAGAGAGGTCCTACTAAGTGTCGGGTGATTCCATGATTTGTGGATACCTCTGAAGGAGTCTTTCAGCGACTTCTAAGTGATCACAATCAAACACTTCTGAAAAGCTTCGAAAGACTGGATCGAATGGTGTAAGGTACACCATTCTTATTCTTTGTTTAGATTGATTACAAACGTATAGATATATTTCGGCGTGACAGCGGTGTGACCGCGGACACCCCCTCCCCCCCGCTGGACACCCCTCCCCCCTGCTGGATGTGGCTGGAGCAGGGCCACATCACGGCGTGACCGCGGCGTGACCGCGGCGTGACCGCGGCGTGACCGCGGCGTGACCGCGGCGTGACCGCGGCGTGACCGCGGCGTGACCGCGGCGTGACCGCGGCGTGACCGCGGCGTGACCGCGGCGTGACCGCGGCGTGACCGCGGCGTGACCGCGGCGTGACCGCGGCGTGACCGCAGCGTGACCGCAGCGTGTTGGCCCGATCCAGCGACATCCGCGGGGCAGCATCTTCCGACCAGGAGCGAAGGGAGCGGGAGGAGGCTGGAATGCGGGTGAAAGGGGGGTCCTACTAAGTGTCGGGTGATTCCCATGATTTGTGGATACCTCTGAAGGAGTCTTTCAGCGACTTCTAAGTGATCACAATCAAACACTTGTGAAAAGCTTCGAAAGACTGGATCGAATGGTGTAAGGTACACCATTCTTATTCTTTGTTTAGATTGATTACAAACGTATAGATATATTTCGGCGCGACTGCGGCGTGACCGCGGACACCCCTCCCCCCCGCTGGACACCCCTCCCCCCTGCTGGATGTGGCTGGAGCAGGGCCACATCACGGCGTGACCGCGGCGTGACCGCGGCGTGACCGCGGCGTGACCGCGGCGTGACCGCGGCGTGACCGCGGCGTGACCGCGGCATGACCGCGGCGTGACCGCGGCGTGGCCGCGGCGTGGCCCGATCCAGCGACATCCGCGGGGCAGCATCTTCCGACCAGGAGCGAAGGGAGCGGGAGGAGGCTGGAATGCGGGTGAAAGGGGGGTCCTACTAAGTGTCGGGTGATTCCCATGATTTGTGGATACCTCTGAAGGAGTCTTTCAGCGACTTCTAAGTGATCACAATCAAACACTTGTGAAAAGCTTCGAAAGACTGGATCGAATGGTGTAAGGTACACCATTCTTATTCTTTGTTTAGATTGATTACAAACGTATAGATATATTTCGGCGTGACAGCGGCGTGACCGCGGACACCCCTCCCCCCCGCTGGACACCCCTCCCCCCTGCTGAATGTTGCTGGAGCAGGGCCACATCACGGCGTGACCGCGGCGTGACCGCGGCGTGACCGCGGCATGACCGCGGCATGACCGCGGCGTGACCGCGGCGTGACCGCGGCGTGACCGCGGCGTGACCGCGGCGTGACCGCGGCGTGACCGCGGCGTGGCCGCGGCGTGGCCGCGGCGTGGCCCGATCCAGCGACATCCGCGGGGCAGCATCTTCCGACCAGGAGCGAAGGGAGCGGGAGGAGGCTGGAATGCGGGTGAAAGGGGGGTCCTACTAAGTGTCGGGTGATTCCCATGATTTGTGGATACCTCTGAAGGAGTCTTTCAGCGACTTCTAAGTGATCACAATCAAACACTTGTGAAAAACTTCGAAAGACTGGATCGAATGGTGTAAGGTACACCATTCTTATTCTTTGTTTAGATTGATTACAAACGTATAGATATATTTCGGCGTGACTGCGGCGTGACCGCGGACACCCCTCCCCCCCGCTGGACACCCCTCCCCCCTGCTGGATGTGGCTGGAGCAGGGCCACATCACGGCGTGACCGCGGCGTGACCGCGGCGTGACCGCGGCATGACCGCAGCGTGTTGGCCCGATCCAGCGACATCCGCGGGGCAGCATCTTCCGACCAGGAGCGAAGGGAGCGGGAGGAGGCTGGAATGCGGGTGCAAGGGGGGTCCTACTAAGTGTCGGGTGATTCCCATGATTTTTGGATACCTCTGAAGGAGTCTTTCAGCGACTTCTAAGTGATCACAATCAAACACTTGTGAAAAGCTTCGAAAGACTGGATCGAATGGTGTAAGGTACACCATTCTTATTCTTTGTTTAGATTGATTACAAACGTATAGATATATTTCGACGTGACTGCGGCGTGACCGCGGACACCCCTCCCCCCCGCTGGACACCCCTCCCCCCTGCTGGATGTGGCTGGAGCAGGGCCACATCACGGCGTGACCGCGGCGTGACCGCGGCGTGACCGCGGCGTGTTGGCCCGATCCAGCGACATCCGCGGGGCAGCATCTTCCGACCAGGAGCGAAGGGAGCGGACTGAAAACAAACATGTCGTATTTGAAACATGGAGTTCAAATAAAAATGAATAATCTGGCATTTATATAATACATTCCATGATGGTGTGTATGTACAGTATGCAAACAGAAAACTGTAATGATAGGAGGCAACAAACATGTCGTATTTGTGCAGTATAATAATTCAGGCATTGAAAATTGAACACAATGAAAACGGGATAATGAAATGACTAATTGCTTTCAATGGAGCAACATAAATTTCAAATAACGTTTCAGTACTGTAGATAATGTAATAATTATTTCACATCAAATAGGAATTTGAAAAATAGTACTGAAAACAAATTAAATAGTAAACATGTATGTTTACCATTGGTGTGCGGCATCACATTTTAGTCTGCTTTTTCTATTTTCCTATTTACATTTCCCTTCATTCAGGTGTGTAGTTCATCCTCATTATCACAATCACAGACATGCTGACGACAAATTCCATCACCCTGGATCACAACCAATCTATAGTAAATATATTTAATTGAAATAAGAGCATTGAAATGATACATATAAAATTATCCTTAAGTAGTAGAGTTCACCTAGGTAAGTGCAGTATCAAAGCCGCAATCACAGACATCCTGATGACAAATTCCATCACCCTGGAGCACAACCACACTATAGTAAATATCTTTGATGAATATTATCCTGGAGGTGAGAAGTACATGTAGAAGAATATCCTGGAGGTGAGAAGTACATGTAGAAGATAAGGGGATAGGATAGACTTGGTCAAACAGAACGTATCGAGACACACCCACATACTACATACAGAACCATTCAAACAGTTTCAACTGTTCAAACAATATATGGAAAACATATTCAGCACAAAAGTGATGGGAAATGCCAACCAAATGAAAGAAGCTAGATTAAAACCAATGACCGAGCAGGAAAAAAAAAATTGGACATTCAGAATGCATGTGTGTTCAATGATTCCAATATCTAAAGTTCGTTTCAGCTAGACTCATAACTCAAAGAAGAATTCACATTGATGAGTCATGCATGAATAAGCTCAAATGTCGTGTCAGATTGGCACATAGATTTGTCAGCTCACCTTGATAAAGATCGAATGGCAAACCACTGATTGCTAATCATACTTTAATTTGCTACAATCTGTACATGCAACAAATAAAACCATGAATTATTATTAATGAATATACAAGACTCATAATCAATGAAATGTCATATAGAACTAAAACAAATGCTGAAAAAGTAGAAAAAATGAAAGAAGAAATTGCATAAAGAAATTTTGTTATTAGTAGCAGTAGATCAAAACATGTATGTATACATCCCTGCACACTAAACTAGTTGAGAATAAATAAGAATGTGATTTGATCGTGGTCAAACAGATCCAGAAATATCACCAGATAAAGTGTGATATTCAAAACAATTAGTGCATTTGGAATTTGAATTTAAAATACTACTAAAAATCATACCTTCTCTTAGAAATATGAATGACTTTATTCATTGATTAAAATTATTTTAATTGGTTATTAAATGACTTATAATGAGATATTTATTACAAAAAACCATTGTTGAAATCTCAAGAAATATCTTGAACTCAAATTCCACAGAGAACTACTTCAAACATCAGGTTGATCTATGTACGTCATTTTTAAACCTATTTTTCCACCTCCCCAGCCCGCCCACTGGCCAGCCCCCCACTGCCCCTCCCCCCTCCCCCCCTGCCCAGCCCTCCCACTGCCCAACCCCCCCTCCCCCCTGCCCAGCCCTCCCCCCCTCCCCCCCTCCTCCCCTGCCCAGCCCCCCCCCCCTCCCCCCCCTGCCCAGCCACCCCCCTCCCCTCCCCACTGCCCAGCACCCCCCCCTCCCCCCCTGCCCAGCCACCCCCTCCCCACTCCCCCTCCCCCCCCCCCCGCCCAGCCCTCCCCCCCACTGCCCAGCCCCCCACTGCCCCTCCCCCTCCCCCTCCCCTCCCCCCCTGCCCAGCCCTCCCACTGCCCAGCCCCCCTCCCCCTCCCCCCTGCCCACCCCCCCCCCACCTCCCCCTGCAGAAAGTTCATGAAAAAACAATTTTATTATTAAATCAATCAAAGCATATTAGTAGCTAGAAAAACATATTTAATGACAAGTATTTAATTACAAGAGGAGTTCATGATTGAATAAGTAGGGAAAAAGAGAAAAAGGTCTTCCATTTAATATGCCATATGGTTCATTCTGATTTTTCATTGATGTGAAAAGCTTTTGAAGACATGAAATCCATTAGTCAAATAATTTATGTCATAATTATTTAGTTAATTCAATGTTTTAAATCAAGAAACCATCTCATTAAAATCCATTTAATAATAAATTTAATGGTCATATAATTTCAAAAGTCAATATTTATGAAATTTCATTTGATTATTGTGATAAGGAAAAAGGTACACCCAACCATTTAAGATATTTCATATTTAGCTACCTAGTTTTATCCTTTACCTTTAATACCATGACAATTCTAGACTAAGAACAAGAAACCACGTGCATTTTATTTAACATAACTAATCTGTTTCATATTAATTTACAATTCATTAATCATCTTCAGGCATTGAACATTGGAGGGTCTAGTGGAAGGTGATGGTAGTGACTTCGCTAATCAATTCATAATTCAATAGGTAGCTTATACATGGAGGCTTATCATTCGAGTTATAAATATAAAACACAATATAATGATGTCTCTATAGTTTCAAAACACTAAAAACCATATATGGCATATAATCCTTCATGAGTTTGTTGTATTTCTAGATGAAACCACCACCAACAATTTACGTATGTAGAAATTTTCATTTAACACAGTCCTAAGTAATATAATCAAGAAATATTAATTCAATAAATTATACCCTATTAAATCAGCATGACAACACGAAAATTTCCAAAATGATGGAAACCATGAAAATATTTATAAAACGCATACCATAAGGAGATGTTGTTCATATGGAATACAGGGTTTATAAAGAAGATAAATGATGGAATACATAAAAAAATCATGTTTGATGACCCCATGCCCTTCATGCGATCTATCAAGAAAGCTATAGCATAAGGATATGCTGTTCATATGGACATTTTAGAGTAGACACCACTGTTCCCCTGGGTATGACACTTTAGTTCTAGATTCCCTCCTTCCCAATACTTTTATGTCCTTCAAATAGAACTCATCACTAGTATATCATCCTAAATTAGTAGTCTTTGTCAGTTATATCCAATGAAAAAAATGTAGTAATATAAAACATTGTAAATGAAAACAGATTCTTTCAATAACAATCAGAGGAAGTAAAAATTATCTCTAAGATGAATTTTTTTTGAAGAAGGTGATGGATTGGTAGACCATGAAACCACAAAACCAGGGGTTTAGTCAAACCCAAATCCAGAAGCCAAAATTCAGTCTAGTAAAGCAGGCAGATCGGCTCCCAAATAGACCAAACAACAGAAATGAATTCAAAAAAATACCCAAAGATTCATACCCAGATTTCCACTTATGATGACTGATTATTGACTAAATAAACAATGCTGAAGATAATTTGTGTAGTGATATAAGAATAAGTGATTAATTTCAAAAGAATAAAAAATTAAGGAGAAGAAATTCTATACCTATATAGAATGACTTGGCCGGGAAATTGTCTGAGGAGAGGTAGCTGCGAGGGAGAAGCGAGGACGCCGCTGGAGCTTGGGGAAGTGTAGAGAAGGCTAGGATGTTGAGGCGGAGGAGAAGGGCCGGAATTCCAGGTCGGGAGCGGAGGAGAAGGCGGGAGGCGAAAGCTGTAAAAGGGATGAGATGGCCGGGAATCGGTGGTCGGATGTCCGGGAGGCGGAGGTCAGAGAGGGGAGTAGAGGGTTGGGAGGCGAAGGTCGGATAACCGGGAGGCAGTGGTCGGGGAGGGGAGGAGAGGGCCGGAGGCGGAGGTCGGGAACCTAGGGTTCGAGCGGGGAAGCGCGAGAGTGAGGAGGAGAAGTTCCGATTGGGGAGCGCGAGAGTGAGGAGGAGAACCCGATATTCGGGTAAATTTGTGAATTGAATACCCACGGTTTTAATAAAACCGTGGGTATTGATAAACAAAAAAGGCCTATTCCCACGGTTTTTCAAACCGTGGGGATAGACCAGTATTCCAGTAGTGCCAACTTCATCCCAACAAGTTGGATTTCAGCATTTATTTCCATATAGAGCTTCATAAGGAGCCATATGAATACTGGAGTGAAAGAAATTATTATAAGAAAATTCCACAAAAGGTAGGTGTTGATCCCATCCTCCTTTGAAATCCATAGAGCAAGCTCTCAACATATCTTCTAGAGTTTGAATTGTCCTCTCAGACTGACTGTCTGTCTGAGGATGATAAGCAGTGCTGAAACTCAACTCTATATCCAGAGTATGCTGAAGACTTCGCCAAAACATTGAGGTAAACCTCGGATCCCGATCAGATATAATGGAATGTGGTACTCCATGCAATCTTACCACTTCTTTTACATATATCCTGGCAAGCTGATCGAAGGAGAAATCCTCTCTAATAGCAATGAAGTATGCCGACTTCGTAAGACGATCAACTATGACCCATATATCATTATTGCCTTTGGATGTTTTAGCAAGTCTGGTGACAAAGTCCATAGTGATGTTTTCCCATTTCCATTCAAGTATGGGTAATGGTTGTAACATCCCCTTAGACTTCTATCTCTCAGCTTTAACTTGCTGACAAACCAAGCATAGAGAGACATATTCAGAAACATCTCTTTTCATGCCATCCAACCAGAAGTACTCTTTTGGTTCCCTATACATCTTTGTGCTTCTAGGATGAATACAGAATGAAGAATAATGAGCCTCATCCAGCAGCTCCTTCTTTAATTCTGTGATGGGTGGAACACAAACCTGATTCCTGAACCTTATTATCCCATCACAATCAAGGTTGAATTCAGGAACATTTCTCACCTTCATTTGTGACTCTACATCTTCTTTATGTGCCTCTTTAATCTTCACATGTATAGATGGTTGAACATTCATTTGAGAAAGATACGATTTTCCCCTTCCATTATAATTACATGATCCTTCCTTTGTAAATCCCTAAATATTGGATCTTTTGTGATCCTCATCATGGATAAGCTAGCATGGTCTTGTCAACTTAATGCATCTTCCACCTTGTTTTCTATCCTAGGGTGGTAATGAATTGAGCAGTCGTAATCCTTAATCAGCTCCAACCATCTTCTTTGGCACATATTCAGCTCCTTTTGTGTGAAAATATACTTTAAACTTTTATGATCAGTAGAAATATCGCACCTTTCTCCATAAAGATAATTCCTCCAAATCTTTAATGCAAAGATTACCGCTGCTAACTCCAAATTATGAGTTGGATAATTTTTCTCATGGATTTTCAACTGTCGTGAGGCATAAGCTATCACCATATCATTTTGCATGAGAATACACCCCAGTCCCTTCTTAGATGCATCACTATAAATCACAATCCCTTTTCCACTACAAGGCAGTGTGAGCACAGGTGCGCTGGATATCCTTCTTTTTAAATCCTTGAAATTCTCTTCACACTCCTCCATCGAACTTAACTCCGTTTTGAGTCAACCTGGTGAGTGGATTAGATAATCGTGAAAAAATCATTCAAAAAACGTCGATAATATCCAGTCAAAGCAAGAAAACTTCAGATCTCAGTTTCTGTTGTTGGTCTCAACCATCTTTCGATAACCTCTGTTTTTGCTGGATCCACAGATATCCCTTATTTTGAGAAAATGTTACCCAAAAATAAAACTTTTTGAAGCAAAAAATCACACTTGGTAAATTTGGCATAAAGCTTCTCCTTCCTCAGGGTCTTTTATACAATTCTCAAGTGATCTTCATGTTCTTACTTTCTATTTGAATAGACAAGAATATCATCCATAAAGACTACCACAAGCTGATCAAGATAGTCTCTAAAGACTCTATTCATTATATCCATGAAGATAGTAGGGGAATTAGTAAGACCAAATGGAATCACTATAAATTCATAGCCTCCATACCTTGTATGGAAAGTCATCTTTGGTATATCCTCCCTTTTGAGCCTTAATTGATGATACCCTGAACGAATATCAATCCTGGAAAAGTATTCATCTCCGCGTAGTTGGTCATATAAGTCCTCAATGCATGGGAGAGGATATTTTTCCTTGATAGTGATCTTGTTAAGTTCTCGATAATCAATGTAGAGTCTAATTGATCCATTTTTCTTCTTAATAAACAGAACAGGTGCTCCACAAGGTGATGCACTAGGGCGTATGAATCCCTTATCGATATTCTCTTGGAGTTGCTTCTTCAATTCTGTAACTCAATTGGGGCCATTCTATAAGGTGTCTTTGATATAGGTAAAGCACCTGGTACGAATTATATTAAAAACTCAACTTCACAATTTGGTGGAAGACCAAGAAATTCCTCCCGAAAGACATCATCAAACTCCCATGCAATGGGAATATTCTTAAAATTGAGTTTCTCTCCAACAATTTGAGATAAATAACCTTCATTTAGTGGAATAAAGACCCATAAGATGGATGAAATTTCCAGTGGAATCTTATCTTCAACCTTGTATCGATAGACAATCATATATTTATCTAGAATATGAAATGTGACTTCCCATATTTAGAAATTTATATGAGATCCAAATAAAGAATGCCAATCCCTACCATGAATCACATAAAATTCCACTATATGAAGGATCACAAGATTTACAGGAAGAACTTTCCCACAAACTTCAATCAGAGAAGAATTGTAAACTTCTGATGTGACTGTTGTTCCATTAGGGGTTGTCACAGCTAACTCAATATCTAAATGCTGAGGTAATATGGTGATATAATTAGAAAATTATTCTGAAATAATAGAGTGGGAGGATCCAGAATCAAATAAAACATTTATTACTTCAGAGTGGATGGTATGTGTACCTTTCACCACTTCGTTATCATACTCCACATTGCTGATAGTAATTTCATGTTACTTTACTTTGTCTTTGTACTTAAGAGTTTTTTGAAGTTGATCATCATCAAAAACCCTTGGATTAGGGAATTGATTGGAATAATAAACCATTTCCTTGAACTTGTAACATTGAAGTGTAGGAGGTGAACTCTGTGTAGCCTTTTCTTTGTTCGCATCACTAGACAACTTCTTCCCATCATTACGGCATTCAAATTCCCAATGAACTTCCTTTCCACCTTTGAAACATTTACTTTCCCCTTTAAGACAACTCCCTCCATGTTTCTTTCTGCACTTTGAGCATATGGAAAAACTCAACTTCTTTTCAGTGTGGTATTTTGTAACACCCCGACCCCAGTTACCCAGAATTGGTGCATTATTACATAACATTGTCATGATCACAAAAGATCATGTTTCAAAAGACTAATTAGTTTATTAGCCTTGGAAACACTAGATACATTCATAAAGTTTACATTACATCATAAAATGAAAACTATAACAACATAGTATCCATAGTCAACACTCATATCCCTTCATACTATCCCTGCACGTCATTCATAAAATACTTCTTCACATCCTTTGAAAAGTAAAACATAGAAATGGGTGAACTCAGATGCCCAGTAAGGATAACAATATAGCGGAAACTTTCATAAATAAGCATAATCATTTAAGGCAATGTATAACTAAAACAGAATCCCTTTAAACAAGAACTTCATCATAATATAGAGGAAATAAAATGAAATAATGCCATTTACTTATTCACATGGGTATTATATTAATCAAATAATCACATGCAATATCAATAACCACTTTCATAATAATGGATGCATAATTCCAGACTATCATAACTATGCAGCCAAGGCCTCGTGCCAAGACTACAAATATGATTTTGTCAAGGCCTTGTGCCAAGACACTAGTTTGTTTCATGAGACCTACTGATGCATCGAGAATCTATAGCAGGCTCGACCAGTGACTTACTAAGTCCAATTCATTCCTCATATGAAATGTTTGAAACATAACATAAACATTTGTATTAAAACTATCATACGAAATGTCAATACTTTAACCACAACCCATGAATGGTATAAAAATAGAACATACACAGTCAAACATAACTCATTCAATACAATATGGAAGATTATATTGTATCAGATTAACCTCAATCGATAATAATTGAGGATATTGATATAGATTAAAATAGTCATCAAACTATTGATAGAAATATCCCCCTTTTCATGAAAACATTTAAAAGTCACACTATTTGTCAAGAAGCCATTTAAAATATATTTTTTAATCAATGTGTCCCATACCAAATTGAAACTTTTAAAAGAAATTTTGATTTGAAAACATTAATGTCCATATAAATAAATCCATAAAACCATTTTTAAAACATGGACATTAATGAGAAAGATTTTGAATAATAAATCATTAAAACATTTTAAAATGATATTTTAGTTAGAGTTCCTAACCAAAAGAGAGAAACTTGAATACAAATAATTGAGGTAATAAAAACTTTGTAATATCATGAGAATAAAGGGATTCATGATATACTGTGTCAAAGTACATTATATACACCATATAAAAGTGATTTAGTGTATAACAACAAAGGAGTCTCAATGGAATGTAAATTGATATGAAATATCTTATAAAGACCATATCCTTAGGTTAAGGATAAATCAATAACATAATTATGTGTGATAAATATAAATGAACTCAATATTATAGGATATTCACATTAAATCAATCATAGGACATTCACACATATTCTTGTAAAGACTACACCAATGAATCGGATATTTAACTCAACAAATGGAGAATGAGTTAAAAATTACTCTTATCAAGTTCATATCGATGACTTGAGAAATTATCAATGGAGTGATTATGTGTATCAAAAGTATATCCATAGAAAGGGGAGTGGAAATTATGACATAATAATGAATAGTGATTCCACCCATAATCATGGAGTAAAATAATCAATGAAGTATGCGTAAAGCCGAATGAGTGGAAATTGAAATTTCGAATTCCCTTATAGATTTGGTAACTTATGAAAAATGCACCCATGAAATAAATATGCTACAATGATGATGTAAATATCCATAAATAAAATTATATTATACAATGAATACAATCATGGGCAGTACACACACCACATGCAATAAATAAGTGGTGAATAATGGAAATCTAACGAAATTAAAAGTGAGATAAGAAACCCCTTAATTTGTACTTTTTCCTTGGTCGAGGGTAAGTTATCCTCCTGTATAATGGTGAAATAATTGTTATTGAATTATAAAATAATAATATACATTAATATGATATCATATATGATCTCTTAACATTTCGTTTTTAATAATATCTTAGTATTATCGTCGTTTCGGGTGTTAACTTACACATTTTATTTTATATGTTTTGTTACATAAGTCATGTTTGTTATGGATAGGGTGTATATTATTCATATACAGAATGATATCAAGTCATTAAACATTATTTTTAACCATCAAATGAAAATTATTCTTGAATGGATACAATGGGGAATGAATCGCATCGCGTTCGTCGAGACGGTAGTCCGTACGTACGCACGAGCGACAATATCATTATTTTGATATTAAAATAATATATAATTAGATGGTATATAATATATACAGAATAATTATCATGTTATATTTATTATTTACATCAATTACACATCATTATCATACTCATCCAAATAATATTGTTTTGAATAACAATTACACCACGACGTGGAGATGGTAAGTCGTACGTACGCACGTATGGTGACATGTTATTCAAACGATGGATTAAATAATTAATATGGTTGTACCATATTTATAATAACATCATAGTGTATAAAATATACAAGATTTATTATTTTATAATGGAAATAACAAAGAAATAAGAAGTTTAAGAAGAAAGGAACTTGAAAAAGGGTGGTGAGAACATTACCTCTTCTTCGGGTTCTTCCTTTTGATTTGATCAAAAGGGCTCTTTAAGATGGATTTTTGATCAAACTAAGGCATCTAGGTTGAAGTTAGGTAACTTTATAGAGTATTTGTGAAGGGTTTTTCTGAACTAGAAAGCTTTTAAGGTGTGAAGAATTGGTTATAAGTGGTGTCCTTTTATAAGTTGGAGGAGGGGCTCTTTAGGACAAACTTAAAGTATTAATTTATAATAAATTCATATTCGGTTTCTAATAGAACCAAAGTAGATTATTCAAAGTATAAGGTGGGTATGGGTCTAAATCCATTAAACCAATAGATTTTATACAGGTTTTTGTCATTATACTAACCTTATCATTTAGTTTTAACTCTTAGTTAATTAGATTGACATTTACCATTTTACTTTTTATTTTTATATTATATAGTTAATAAACCTAATATATACATCCAAGCGACCCCAAAGTGGTCCATTAATGATAAAAATATCATGATTTAAGTCTTTTATCCGAACATTATATTTTTTTAATAGAATATCAATTAATAATATAATACTTTTTTTAAAAACTCATTTATATCAATTTTGACACTCTTCAATAATTGATTTTTCTTAAAGTCATAAAAACTTTATTAATTGGAAATAAATTCATTTAATTAATACTCACATGTAATATTAACCAATAAAATTCTTTTATGTCATCAAAAAATTCAAATTATATTTATTTTAACATTTATAATACCAATTTTTTTATTCTTTCATTAATAAAGAAAATAATGCATCATTATTGTGTCATAAATAAATTTAGTAATTAAATGTATAAAAATTATAAATAAAATACCATTATATAGGAAATATTTTTATATTTCTAATTAATATTTATATTCTAAATGATAACATATTTAACCCTATGTAACATTTTTTTTCTAAAAGATACATGCTTATGTCATTTTTGTATTTACTTTAACTTAATTAATATAAAGCGTCCTTATCACCTACATGTGGCTCCATGGGGCCCCAAAATCGACCACAACATGACCATGGTTGGACATATATCAACCAATAGGGTTATAATACGTTTTAGGGTAAATTAATATTATTATAATATTATTTTTTACCCTTATTTCCAGATTTACCCTTTAGCCATGGTAAATAAAATATTTACCGAAGTAATTATTCAAAATGTCTAAAATTAAAAGTAACCTATTTAAAAAATTTGGACCTCCTTATTCCAAATATGAAATCCATATTTCTAAATTCAAAAGACAGAAGTAGAAGAAATTAATTTAAAATTAATTCTCGTTGTTAAAACAAAAAGCGTGTTTTTAAGAGATAATAACTATCAAAAGATTGACAATTGTTTATGTCTAGTTTAAATGTAAAATTATGTCCAATGACCAAAATTTTGTTAAATAGTAAAAATATATTCTAAATATACTTTAAAACCACTAAAATTCTTAATTTATCACTAATAATTATTTTTATTAAAAAAGTTGTTTTTAATTAAAATTTAGTAATTTTCACTATTCATCAAAATATAAAAGTTATCCGAAAAGAACCAAAATTTTACCCAAGGATAATTTCGATATTCTGAATCCAAAAATGAAGTCCATTTTGAGAGGTAAAATTTATAAAATTTCAAAAAGTAGGTATTACTATTCATAATGGCTACTTTGATTGGTTGTGGTGTGTTAGAATCTAGAAGTTGCATACAATGCAAGATATTGAATTATTCAAAGGGAAACGTACCGTGGAAGCTTGGGGTGTTACATCTTTATATTTACCTTTGAATTCCATTTTCCAATTTTTATCAAACGCATATGACTGATGGGTTACTCCAATATTAATCTTAACCTTGAGATCACATCGAATGATTTCCTCGTAGCTATTGAAGTCCCTTATGGCTAACGCCCTTTGAAGACTTGGTTTTAAGCCACTAAAGAATCGATCGATCTTACTCCCAGGTTAGATAATAATCCCAGAATCATACCTTACATGTCATGTAAAATTTTCTTCGTAGGTACCAATAGATTCATCATCCTTTTTCTTCAGTCCAAGAAACTCTTTCTCCATCTTTGTTCGAAGAATACGAGGGAAGTACTTATTGAAAAATAAGTTCTTGGACTCATCCCATCCCATGGACTCGGTTTCATCTCTTGGCCTCATATTCTTGATAATATTCCACCATTGATCAACTTCACCATCCAAACAATATACTACTAAGATTACCTTATCATGTTCAGAACATTGAAAAACTGAAAATATCTTTTCAGTGGTACTGATCCATTGTTCAGCCACTAATGGATCAGTAGACCCAGTGAATGAAGGTGGAAGCTGCCTCATGAAGGATTCAACAGAATGTGGCTCCTTCCTTTTCTCTTTTGTAAGTCTTGCATGATTCATAGATTGAGAAATTTGTGTGAGCATGGCTACAAGATTTTTCATTCCATCTCCCATAACGTTTGGTTTCTCAGGGGGACAATCATTGCATTTCCCATCACATTCAGCATTAACACGGTTCATTCAGGTTCCAGCCATTGACTAAAACCAATAAGCATACTATGAGAAACACTAATAATAATTGGAAAACCACATAATCAAGAATAAAATATCACACTTAAGGTCTTATCATAGGTTACTCATGGACATTTCTAAAACACTAAGATTGTGTTCTATGCTTATACTTATCCTTAGGGTTCTTACTAAGGCTTTCACATCCTAGTTTCCAAAGGTTGACTATACCTTTCCTCTAATACCAACTATAACGACCCATACATTACATAAATTATTATTACTTCAAAATTGAAGCACACTTATTACAACATATAACAATACCATTAAAGGACCATATAGGTATATTGTCATTTGAAACTGGGAAACATAAACAACTGGTTCATAAATCATCTACACTGTCTCCCTTTAATTTTATCATATCTGGAGTCCCTTTTGGAATATCTTACTTAATACCCTTCTTCCTGACCTGGGGAAAAGAAAACATAACAAAGGGTGAGCTCAAATTCTCAGTAAGGGTAAAAAAAATAAATATCAATTACATCATATTCATAAGAACATCACATTTTGGAAATCTTAACCTGCAAAAGAGATCATAACTTCATAACATGGGATAAATCATAGTAGTGAAATGTAATCCCAATAATCCTAACATGAAACTTTGTGGAATACACACATAATCATAGAGAATCATTTCTTAGTAGTAAAGACTCATTTCCAAGACTACCTTAGCGGTCAAGGTCCATTTTTGAACAGAGTTCACTCCTTATTTCAGTCATGTTTCACTAAACCGGATTAACCTGTCATTCCAGCCAGGTCTATCTCATGAGATATAAATCTTTACCCAATTCATTGGAGGGAGATATAGGTCCCACCCATCTCATAATGAGACCATTCTTATGTGTTCCACAAAATCATTAAGCATATATCTTAGCATAACCCATGTAAAAAAATGGGATTCTTAAACATCATGCCATCATAACATGATCCATATAAGATAAAAGTACATCATAAAAATAATTCCATCATAACATAATCAAATCAATGTAAAAATATTGATAGAAATAGAACCCTATATTATCTTATATGGAAAATATTTTTTATAAAACACTTGAACTTCATTCTTGAGGAAAATATCCTTTCAACTTCAAAACTTTTTCCTTTCTTAAAATTTCATATAATTTTAAACTAAAAGAAGTTGATTAAAAATAAACATGAAAACTTTTAAAGGAATCTTCATGGATATAATGTTCTAAATTTCCATTCAGGATGTATAAGTTAAAAAACCATTCTTCTCGTACTTTGGCCAGAAAAGTCAAAAAGTACTCGAACTAAAAACGACAAAAGATTCCTTTCACATCTTTTACTAAAAACTCAACAATGGGTAAAATTGGATTTAAAAAATTGTAGGTGGATGGAAATAAAATTAAATATTGAGGAAACATGGATGTGGATGATAAATATTCCCCAGTAAATTCTAAAGTATAAACAATCTCGGATGAAAATGAGATTGTGAGATTGTCCCGTAACTTAGGTCTGATTTGCTTCGTACGTGTCAAAACCTCCTGTATAATGATTTAAATAATGTTATTGTCTTATTCAATAATCTTACTCATTGTTATTATATCATATATGTTCATATAATTATCTTATTATTAGTAATAATTCATTGCTACTTCTTATTCGGGTGTTTATTGCTTTTTGTTCTTATGCGTGTTTTGTCGAATATATTCTTATTCTTCTTTTTAGGTTATAGATACCTCATTTCCAGAATGGTATTAGTGTAATATATATCATATTTATTCATTAAATTCATTTATATAATCATTATTCATTGAAGATCATGTAGAACGAGTCGCATCACATCGTGGAGACGGTAGGTCGTACGTACGCACGAGCGATGATATCATTCCCATGATCATTGAATTGTATTAAAGGGTATGTATACTTTTTCAGAATCAATATCACTTTAAAATAATCATATATAATTATTATTTACACCATTATACCCATCCAAGTAAGGTGGTGGTGGAAAATAGATTACACCGCGGTGTGGAGACGGTATTCCGTACGTACGCACGCGCGGTGATTTCATCTTCCGTAGGTTGGATAGAAGGTGAAATAGGGATGTTTCGTATTGATAATAAAATATCAATATATTGGTGATACTGATTTTATTACTTCATAATGATACAAATAAAGAAGAAAAAGTATAAGAAGAAATAAATTTGAAAGAATCGGTAACAGACATTACCTCTTCTTTGAAGTGCCACTTCTTAACCTCCTCTTAGGGCACTAAAGATGGTCTTTGTAGAATGCCAGGAACTCTAGGATGTTTTTAGGGAATCTGAGAAGGTAAATTGTCAGGGTTTGGCCGAGCTTGATGTCTCAAAGTGGTGTGAGGAGGAGAGGGAGGAGGTTCCCTTTTATAAGGGAGGAGAGGGGCACCTTAGAAAAAACATAAAATATTATTTTATAATAAAGTCATATTCCATTTTTAATAGCTCTAAATTGATTTATTTCAAAGATAAGGTGGTTATGGTTAGAAATCCTCTCAACCAAATGATTTTAGACAAGTTTATGTTACTATTTTAACCTCATAATTTAAATTTAACTCTAAGTTTAATAATTTAACTTTTAGTGTGCCTTCTTGTTTTCTTACACCATATGGTTAATAAACTTACTATAACAAGCCAAACGAAACCCAAGTGGTTTATTATTAATATATATAACCCAATCTAAGTCATTTGGCTAAACTGTAGATTTTTAGGAATAAAATAAAAATTACTAATATAATATTTGTTTTAAAAACTATTTTATGTCAATTTTGACACTATTTGGTAATTTATTTTTGTGAAATTTATAACAGAATTATTAGTTCAAAAAATGTTAATTAAATAAATAATAATATGTCATATTAACCTATAAAATTAGTGTAATTATTAAAAAGTCTCAAATTACATTTATTTAGGTATTTATAATATCAATTTTGTTAATATTTCCTTAATAAGGTAATTACTGCATCATTATTGTGTCATAAATAAAATAAATTATATAAAATCTAAAAATTATAAATAAAATATGATTATGTAGGAAATATTTTTTATCTTTATAATGAATATTAATAGTCTAATTTATCTTATTTATAACCCTATATTAAAAAAAATTTAGTTATTAAACGTTGATTTTAACTATTTTAACTCTTCTTTAAATAAAATAACATTAAATGTCCTTATCTAATACAAGTGGACCTAAATGGTCATATTTTATTCCTAAGGATGTTTTTGATCAAATTAAACTTTTCCAATAGAATTAGGACATGTGTTAGGGTAATAATAATACCGTTTTTACCCCTAATTACCCTATTTACTTTTAACCGTGGTAAATAAAAGTAAAAAGTTACTATTCACAAAAAATTATTTTTATCTTATTGAACCAAATTTTACTCCTTGATATTAACTTTGTCACTCGTATTTTCAAAATTCTACTCATAGAAGCGGTAAAATTAAGTTTTATGTAAATTTTCAAACTCTCCTAGGAGGTGGGTAAAAGTCGGTGAAAAGTTCAATAAAATTTTTATATATCTAAAATTATTATAAAATGACTCCAATGAATTACTTTGAACTTATATAGGTATTATGTATCAATTTTGACTTAATATAAATTTAAATAATATAAATAATTATTTAAATAAAAAAGTCGGTTTTTAAATACTGACCTACTGTTTTCACTATTCATCAAAAATTGAAAGTTTTCAGAAAAATACCCAAAATTCACCCTAGGATAATTTCGATATTACGAATCCAAAAATGAAGTCCATTTTGGAAGATAAAATTAATAAAATTTCAAAAATTGGGTATTACTATTAATAACGGCTAGTTTTAATAATATTTTAATAGCACATCATTGTTTAGAGAAACTCTGTATTGCATACAACGCAAGCGATCGAGGAAGGTCGCGATTGCATGTAAGGAAAGCCGAGATAGTGTTGTGTGTAGTGAAAGATTCCTTTGATGATGTATATAACATAAAAACAAAATATTTCGTATAAAAATCATGGGAGTTACATATCCGTTGGAAATTGTGCCGTAGGTAATTAACAATAATTAGTAAAAAGTTATAATTAATAATAATTAGTGGTAATTAGTATAAATTAAGTGTCCTTGTAAAAAATGTGCTCTAAGGATGTATGGCACATTTTAAAATGTTGGTGATCATTTATTGTGTTTTGGTTTTCAACCAGATTATGTTTCTTGGTATCAACACGGTAAACACAGCTCTACAAAAGATACTAATAATTTGGTTCCGGATCCATCATAGTTTCAAAATTTAGTACATGATGTGGAGGTTCTGTATTTTCAACAACCTGAATCTCAGGATGATATTTATTTAAATACTGAGTTTGAACCATCTCATTTATATGAGTTTTTATGGTCTGTTGTGGATACCTTATATCATGGTTGCCTTATTAGAATGTTTGAATTTGTTTCTAAATTTATGACTATTAAATTAGATAATGGAATGTAAAATAGTTGTTTTGATCAGATATTCTCTTTGTTAAAAACACTACTACATGAAGGAAATGTGTTTCTTAAAAAATTATATGAGAGCAAGAGGTTGGTTCGTAATCTAGGTCTTGGTTATCAGAATTTTTATTCATGTTCAAATGACATCATTTTATATTATGGTGAAAATGGGTCATTGGATAGTTGTACTACATGTGAAAAATCAACTCATAATGAAGCTCAACAAGGAATGTCAATATTTTTTCCTGTAAAACAAATGAGATATTTCCTGATCACACCCAGATTGCAGTGTTTATTTATGTTTCAAAACATAATATCATTGATGTCATGGTACAAAACTGACATTTCAACCAGTAAAATCTTAAATCATCCCTATGATGGTGATTCATTGAAAATTTTGACCAAGTTCATTGGTATTTTTCTTTTTAATCCCAAAATATGTGATTGGGTCTTTCTACTGATGGTTTTATCCATTTGGTTCTTACAGTAGTTAGTATTCATGTTGGCCTATCTTTATAACTCTATATAATTTACCTCTATGGATGTTGATGAAGGATCCATATATAGTTTTGACCTTATTAATTCCAGGTCTTCTAAAAAATAATGTCGATGTTTATTTAAAACCATTGATTGATGAGTTAAATTCACCGTAGAGTAATGGTGTTAGAATATATGATGTTTCTGTGAAATAAAACATCATAATAAAATCTTCATTTATGGGGGAAAATAGTAACTCTACAACATATGGCATGTTATCTAGCTAAAGTACACATGGTCCAAAATCATTCATGTACTGTATTAGAGACAGAAAAGCATTTATAATCAACGATGGAAAAATCCTTGTTTTTTTTACTTTCATGGAAGATTTCTTCCAACTGATCATCCTTTTTGAAGAAAGAAATATCATTTAAGTAAAGGAACAGTTGAAAAATATGGGCCTCCAACAATGATCTCAGGTGCCGAGTTAAAAACAATTTTCTCTTCATTATGTCATATCACATTTGGACCAACAATAAACCAATAGAAAATTGATGGGTTTGGAAAAGAGTACAATTGGATAAAACGGAGCTTTTTTGTGATTTTCCATATAAGTCTGATTTTTTGGTCCATCACATGTGGGATTTGATGCATATTAAGAAGAACTATTTTTATAATTTATTTCATACAATTTAAGATACACCTAGTATAACCAAAGATAATGTAAAGGCACGATTAGATCTTGACCAAATTTGCAAGCGAACAGAACTTGAACTATTTGAATATGTCAGATCACAGAAGTTAATGAATCTAAAAGAATCATATAAACTGTCCAAAGATATTAAATTATTATTTTGTTAGTGGATTGTAGATTTGAAACTTCTAGATAGTTATGCTACCAATTTGGGAAGATGCGTCAAAACTGGTCATATTATGGGATTGAAAAGTCACAATTGTTATGTTTTAATAGAAATCGGTATACCAATTGGATTAATATGTTTGTTAAATCATATTATTTGGAATTCTCTTTTCGATACATTTCTGCATCGACAACAGACTATGATGCCTTAATCAAACTGCGATAATATTTCATTTTAATTTTATCTAAACTGAAAAAAATATTCCCGCAAGGTTTGTTTGACTAAATGGAACATTTGATATTACATTTTCTACATGAATCAAAATGTAGAGTTCTGGTAAAGTTCTGATGGATATAACCATTTGAGATAAGCATGCATAAATTGAAAAATGTATGTAACAAATCATCCGTTGAAAGATTGATTACAAAATCTTATTTTTAAGAGAAATTTTATTTTTTCTTCTATCATCACTTTCAATCTGAATATCCATCAAAACAAAACCGCATGAGCCATAATGAGGGAAATGTTGATGATGAAATGATTAATCAATTATCAGATTTTAATCATCCCAAACTTGGATTTTGTAGTGTTCATCAATGATGACTTTCAAATTATGAACACCACAGAGCTCAAAAATATATTTTTCTCAACTATGAATAAATTACACCATTTGTACTATGACTGCTCAGGTCACTTATTCTATAATTTTTATAATAGTATTTTAATCTTATTTTATATGTAGGTTATATGATAATCATATCAAAAACAGTTTCCAAAAATTACACCAGTTGCTCTTGAAGAACGTCGTCAAAAATTTTTTTTTACTGGTTTCAAAAACATGTAACATAAATTATTTTTTATTTCACATAAAAATTAGATTTAATACTTTTCATCGTGATAATTGTCTTAAATTTTTTTATGTATCTCAAGATGATGATAAAATCGATAATCAGTTGTCTGTATTGAGTAAGCCACCATCCAAAATAGTTAAATCTTATAATGCATATATGGTGATTGGTTTTCAATTTCATAGACGTAAATATGGGGAATCAAAAAAATAATTAATAGTGGTTTTTTCTTTAGAGGATCTCATCATAGAGAAAATAAAGTTGACTTTTACGGCATGCTGGAAGAAATCATTAGACTGTATTATCCAAGATAACAGTACATAATGATGTTTAAATGCCAGTGGTTGGATACTAAGAGAGGCTTTCATGTTCATTAGATCCATGGAATAGTTGATATTAAATATAAAAGTCTTCTTGTAGTAAATGAACTATTTTTACTGGATCATCAGGAACATCAAATTTATTATCCAAATTACAGTGATACTTAAAGGGAGTTTGGTGATTGGTGGAGTATAATAAAAATTAAATCTCAAGAGAATTAGATTATTGAAAGGGAATGTGGTTCCACTGAAGTACAAGGAATTGAAATTTTTTAAGATACTTCTCTGAATCAATCTTTTACATGATGAGACACAAATATCATTAATGAAGCCCCACAGTCAAGGGATGATGGTGAAAATTATGTTAATGATGTTACAACTGAATTTGAAATGACAAGAGATGATAAAACTGAAATTAATATGGAAATTGATGATACTGAGGAGGAAGATGATGACATTGACATAAGCATCTATTAAGATGAGGATGAATATGGACATTGACACAGTTAAATACTAGTTATAATCATATAGAATATATATCTATATATAATAGTTGTTTTCAACTATTTTATAACAATAATACTTTAATGTTTCAGATGGACGAGGATCTATATCATTTATTATAATATGTTGATCTACCTTTAGATGAGCAGTATGTTGGATCACCTGAACCACAGCCTACTGGCGGTTTAGGTGGAAATCAAAGGGGCAGTGGTCTTGCCTGACTGATGATTCTCAACTCTATCTCTGAGTGACGTCCACAACTTCGGTTCGATTCAAGTACACATAGGTATGTTTGCCTATGTATTATAGTTTGTTATCATTAATTTATTTATATTCTAATTGTTTGATTAATTTTTTTCATATCTTTGCACATGTAACTGTTGGACATGGGAGAACTATATTGCACAATTATTTTTTTGATGCATGGGTGTCATGGGATCAGATTCCTGTTGATGTAAAACACCACATGTTTGAGTAATTTCTAGTACATAAATAAATAATATTTATTTTCAAATTAATTTAATTAATAACATGATATGATAAATTATTTTTTGGTTTTATAGTATCCCATTAAAGAGAGAATGTGTTAGGCTATTTAGAAGGCATGTCAGAGAGCTATGCATCCACATTGCACTCTATTTTTGCAAAATTTGAAATGGAAAGTTATGAAGAAAGTATGAGTAAAGGAGTTTGATGAGACATATCGCATCCACCAACCTAATTATATTTCATCTCAGGTTTGGGATGGATTATGTACACACTGGTTGAGTAGGTAGTTTCAAAGTAGATCATCAGTAGGTCAGCAAAATCGGGGGAGATAGGAGGTGGAATATCAAGCTGGAAGTTTTACATTCAGTATGCATAGAGTGCGTATGATAAGTAAATTTTTTAAAAATATTTTATATAAATTTAAATGTAAATGGTTTATTTTATATTCATGTAGGTATTATCACAACCAGATATTATATAGTACAATGTTGATAGAAGGATGTACATTGATCCAACCACTGGAGAGATTAGAGGTTCCCACCAGTAGCATATTGTGGTCTGTATAATTTCTTTTTAACTTTTAAATTTAACTATAAATAATACACTAAATATTTTAATTTTAAATTGAAATTGAAGGATTCATATGAGGCTGTGACATTTTAGACACATGTTAAGAGTTAGGCTAAGACTGACGGTCAGACCAGTGCCCCCCGATTTGATGAGGCAACATGGATGTAGGTGACTCTGTATGCCTTTGAGAAATGCTGAGTTGTTGGTATCATCACCCATTGAACCCTGAGGGTTTTTATGGAACCTCTGTAATGTTAGTGACCAACTTGAGGTGAGATCATAGGGATTCATCATCATATCGTGCACAATATAAGGGGAAGATGTGAGCTCAGAGTGAGCTTATAGAGATTATGCATAGGGACCAAGAGCAGATGCGTCAGTGGCAGTAGCAGTAACAGGAAGAGTTCCTACAACAACATCAGCAACATCAGCATGAGATGTAGGATGAGATGGGCTGATGGAGGCATCAACAGAAGTAGGAGCAGATGGAGTACATGTGACGTCTGACTCGTAGTTTAGGGATGTATTTCCCTCCCCCATCACCTCCATCTCCTCTAGATGACTTTCCCCCTGAGTTATGTATTTTAATTTTATAACAAAATAATTCAATGTATATATCTTTTTTGTAACATTAACTATTTAAATTTTTAAATAGTGTTTTTTATATTGTCTAGAATATTATAGTTTTTATTATTTATTTAATTATTTTTTATATTTATTATTTTATTAATTAATATATTTTTACATTTTTTCGAATACTCCGATTTTTATTATATTACTAATATTATTATTATTATTTTATTAATATAATTAATAATATCATTTAATTATTTAATTATTTAATTATTTTATAATTAATTTTATTTTACGAATATTAATATTATTATTTTATTTATATTATTATTATTATTATTATTATTTATAAATAATTTTATTGTACTAATATTAATATTATGATTTTATTTCTTTTAATATTATATTATTATTAATATTTTTTTATTTTTTATTTTTTTTATTTTCTCAACTATTTGAAATGGGCTCGTTGCAAAAGGGTTTATTTTTTCTATATTTTCAGGAGTATTTGCGATGGTATGTCTCAAAAGGTAAAAATCAGGAAACTATTTGTGATAGGTGGTCGGTCCGTTGCAATAGAGTTTTCTTTAAAAAAATCACCGAAAAGTTTTTGTGATGGTGCCACTACCCATCGCAAATAATAAATTTTTTGTGATGGACCATCACAAAAGGTCATATTTACGATCCCCTTTTCTACAACGAGTCATTTGCGATGGGTCGTCGTCGCAAATGACCCATTATAATAATCCATATTTCTAGAAGTGGTATTTTTATAAGTCATAAATATTTAATTATACCTTTATAATTAAAATAATTATTTAAAAGAAAATATATTTTCATAAAATAGATTCAAAAATAAATATTTTTTTATAATATAATTTTATGAGACCTTATTTAATTTTTCAAAGTGTTATAAAATCTGGTATAGTTTTAAAACTGGCCTTTTTAGAATAAATTTTGATTTTAATTAAAAATTAATTTTATCATATTAAGAAAATAATTTTCCAAAAATGGATTTCATTTTTGAATTTTACACATTGAAAGATTCTTAGGGTAAATATTTGGAATTTTTTCAAATTACTTGAATATTTGGGGAATATTAAAATATGGTAATTTACAGCATTTAACAAATTCATGTATTACTAAGTCATAGATGATGTAAGGATTATGTAAGATTAAAATCTTGAACACTCCTTCATTATTTTAATATATTTAGTGATAATTCTAAAACTATTCAAATTCTTGAGCCAAAATAATAAACTAATGAATATAATAATGAGAAAACACCAATCTCCACCACTATAAATACCACCCCTCACTACATATTCTCTTCACACCTCAAAACCTTGTTTAATATTAGCTAAATTACCTTAAAAACCTCTTCCCACATCCAAGACCTATTGGTCTAAAAAACTAAAACGAAGGGCCATAATTACATACTCAAGGAGGAGAATACAAGGGGTAAAATCCTCTTTCATTTTCGTTCATTTTATTTTCAATTTCTTTTATCTTCTTTTATCTATTCACATTCCCTTATACAAGATTAATGAAAACTATAATATCTTATATATACTTGAATTTTAAAATGTTTGTGGAAAAATTATTCATCAAACTTCTTTTCCTCCCCCTTTTAATCTAAAAATGAGAACATTGTCCGTGATGTGCCATGTTACTACCATCATGGACGATACACTTTTATTTTTCATTAGTGCCTTCAAAGATGATCATTAAACCATTATTATGGTCAAATAATATTTTATTATATATATTATAAGTTATTTACTATTTTGAACCAATATATAAATATGATATTGAATAAATAGATATAAGTTCGTGATGATTATAAAAACTGCAAAAAAATCCATTAGATCATTTTCATTATTGTTTTATCGAATGATATATCCTCATATCAGAAAAAAAATTATATATGGTATCATTTAAAATTCTAGAAGAATATTAACACCATTTAATTCCACATTTGGAGTTTTTCTTCCATTCCACCAGAAAATCCAGAACAAGACGACCTTGGAAACCATGAAAATAATGCACCCGAAACATTGGAAATAATAAAATATTGTTAATAAATAGGTGTAAAATGTTATATTAAGATAATGTAAGGTATTATAATCAAGATTATAGTTTTTTAATAAATTATTAACACTTTTCAAACCATTATACAGTATGTTTGAACACATTTGAAGGAAGTCAAACCTGAGGTAAGAGGCTCTTTAACTAAAACATTGTTTTAAATGATTTAATGATTTATTCTTCTAAATATTTATATTTCATGTCCATATTTTCAAAATAGATTTTATGGATGTATCTATATGATCATTAATGTTTTAATTTTTATCATTTTTTTAGAAGGAATATTTTTCATGTGTTATGTAGGGGGTTTTCCTTTAAAACCCTTTTAAATGTATTTTTTATGAAATTCAAAAAGAATATTCTTTTTTTATGAAATGATCGGTTTATTCCTATTTAATGATGATTTATTATGATAATGTTTTATTTATATGTTTCATAGTTATTTTTGAATAATATTATTTCATTATTATGTGCATGGTTTTTATATTTTAAAATCAATTTTAATGAGAAAATGGTATTTTGATATCTGAATGTGTTTTTCTCATGGTGTTAAATGAGTTTTCAAGTGTTTTATTCATGATATATTCCTTATAAATTGTTTATTATGGGTTTACCCCGTTACATATTAGTATATAATGGTTTAAGATCCTTATAACTCAAGATATGATGGGTTGAGCCCATTATTGCTCAAGATATGATGGGATGATCCCCATTATAGCTCGAGATATGTTGTGTTGAGCCCATTTTAGCTCAAGATATGATGGGTGAGCCCCATTATATCTCTTCAATGCATTGGGTGCTCTAAATATGGAATTTGTCTATACGTTTATTCAATTTCTAAGTGCGAATGTAACAGTTATATGACAATGATGTCCCAAGGTGACTTCATCATTTTTCTATGCATGATTTTGAGTCTTCAAGAAAATAGTTTTAATGGGTTTTCATGATTTCACTAGACAAATTATCTCCTTTATTTATGTCTTCTAATATTCCTTTTGTGCTCATCCCATTTTTTCAAATGTTTTTCACTGGGTATAAGGATGGGCAAGATAATGGAGGAAGTCATGTTGAATGTTTTGAATATTTCTCAAAGAAATCATGTTTTATTTTAAAATGTTTTATAATTTAGAAAATGGAAACTATTTTATTTGTATCCTCTTTGTATTAATGTAGTTTGTTATGTATTTATTATGTCTTAATTCTTTAAATCTCTAAACCTGAAAAGATCATCAATGTGGAAGAAAGTAAATTCTTAACTAAAACATAATATTATGTAATGTTTTATAGATGGGTACTTATACAAAAATCCATATATAATGATTTTTCTACACAAATATATGAACTAGTTTTGGAGAACAAAAGGCTAAAATATGAGAATGCATGTTATAATGTTTCTTTTACTCAAGAAAAATTTAAAACAAATGAGAAATATGACATGCTGGATATGTTCACATGAGAATTGGACAATAAGATGTGTAGTGGTAAGAATATCAAGAGATAACTTAATTATCAACATGAATCAAGGGATATGAAGATTCAACAATTGGGAGAAGATATAGAATTAATGAAGAAAGAAGTTGAGAAATATAATTCCAAAGGAAATCCCAAATTGAAGGTTGCATTGAATTTATTATTCAATTATCTTATGATATGTGATAAACAAATGAAAAGAAAATATGCTAATTCAGATCAAAAACATGAAATGATTGTATCATCCCAAAGAACATTTGGTTTGTGAAAAATTGGTATTGGATATGATGATCCCAATCCCATTCATGGTAGGAAGATATCTATAAACTATTCCAAAAATAAGAAAAATAATGTAGGTTATGAAGATAGACCTAAAATGGTTTCTACTAGAAGTATTGATAACATGTGTTATTTCTATGGGATACATGGTCATAGTTCATGATTTTTTTGGATTTATAATATATTTTATGCATTGAATATAGAAATATTTTTGAATTTGAGAAATCTAAAAGAAAAGTGTCTTAAAATAATATATCCATGAAATGCTACTATTGTAGAAGAATGGGACACACCGCGAGTATGTTTTAGGAAGCCCATGAGATCAATGTTAATACAAGAAGTCCAGATATATCAATATCTCAACCCAAAAATGATTTCATGAGGTATTATTTTAATGGGATATATTTTATATGTTCTAATTATAAGAATTAAACAAGATATTGTACCAGGAAGAAATAAGGGAAGGAAAAGGAACTCAAAAGGAGATCCTAAACTTTGACAATGTATAATGAAAAAGTCTATATTGGAAGGAAACATGATTATTTGAAAAATAGGTTAAAAACCTTAGGTTAATCACAATAGGATCAAAAAAAGTTGAATTGATCACATTTTCTCTTACACTCAAAAAAAACTCTTTGAAATAATATGAATGAACCTGGAAAAAAAGAGAGGATCTACTCCAATTACGAGTATGAGGAATGTACGTTCAGTGGATGGCCCACCACCAGCACAAAAAAATGTTGGAAATGGATAACTAATAAAAGAAAAACGAGTAAATAATTCCTTGAAAAATATACATGTTATGCCACATGGTGAGAAGTGATGGATAGAGAAGGACACCTCCAATAGAGGATGAAATAAGAGAAGATTATAAGTGAAAATATTTCTACAAAAAAAATTCATAAAAATGAAATATTGGGGGATAATCAGAGAAAAAATTATACTAATTCATTTAAAACCAAAATTGTAAAAAATACCATGCCTAAAGAACCTAAATACCAAGGAAAGAATATACATTTGGGTAAGGAATGTTTAGTCACCTGGATAGAGTAGTTAATGTTTTATAGGAAATTGGAACAAGCACAAAAATAGTAAAGTTATTTTCAAGTAAGTATCGGATTATTATCCATCAGGATTGACCAAAATCATCTTCTTGAGGATTATAAAGGTACCCCTATCCCTATATGTTAATTTTTTTTCAAATAAGTTGGTAGTTGAGGAGGAATATAGTAGGGATATTACCCAAGGGGTGTGTGCGTTCTTAAAGGTAACGCGTAAATAATTTTAATAGAGATACATGTGAAGAGAATAATTTGAACAATTGAAATTCATATATGAGATTAGATTCAATAAGTAGTGTTAAAAAACAATACTATTTTAAAAATCTATATCTGAATCTTATTTGAAACTTAAGATATGTCAAAACTATACATGGATAATCTAGTGGTTCCAAGTTACATTGAATATATTACCATTGGTATCATTACCCAATTCAGCTGTTATCTATCCAACAAGAGAAGATACATTATAGGAAAAGTAGAAACATTCATGTATTTCAGGATTATCTATTTTTTTCCAAAAAATTGGTATTAGATGACTCTTTTCAAGAAGCCAAGAAACTTTAAGAGAATATCAATAATGTTTAAACAAGAATATGAGAAAAATAGTTGAAATCAATGATTTCACTACAGTGGAGAATGAATATAATATTCAATAACATAGTGACCAGTTGCCTAATGAAAGTGATAAGGAGGTAAATTCTTAGGGAAATTAGAAGTGGAACATTATGATTGAAAAGAATATATCAATAATTAATTGGAGGAGGTAAAATCTATATCAGTATGAAAGAAGAATATCCAAGCTGAAATAAATAGATAGAATATCATCATGGATCAGGAAGCTCCAATGCAGAAAAGGAGGATAAAGACTCTACAACATGCATCATTTTTATCATAGGTAGGCCTAAATGTTTTGAAGAAGTAGTTGGATCTTTTTAAGGAGTTATGGTGATAACCACATAGTGTGATATATTCTCATATGACAAGAGAGTCCCCTAAAGAATTAATGAAATTCATACTGCTAGAATTTGTGGAAGTAAGTGAGTGACATGGAAATAATTTTAGTTTATTGATTTAAACACTCATTTCCCACAAAGAGTTCTTACTCAGTAGTCTTAGCGGATCTATTAATGACTTAGTTCCATGGGGTAATTTCACTTGATGAAAATCTTACAATAGTGTGCGGCTACAATGAAGGATATAACCTAAATCTTGAAAAGTGATAAAATAATAAAAATTTTAATTTGATGTTGATAAATGCAGTCAAAGGGGAACTTGAATATTATTTACATATCATTGTGGTGTTCGTATGTCAACCTCTGGTCTCTCATGGACTATGAAAAATTTAATAACTAAAGGGGAGAAAATTTTCCTTTATCTAGATTTCAGGAGATAAAATAATAATGTGTGATCATGATGATTTTATAGATTTTCAAATGTTAAATGAACTAAGATAATTGAATAAGGGGGAGTAAATTTTTAAATGAAGGTATTCTCTATTGAATACTATGAGAAAGTGGTAGATTGAAGTGAATTCTACAGTTAGTATTCATTGTGATAATTCATGTTCAATAAATATTAGAAAAAATCTAGTCAATAACTCAAGGACAAACCAAATTTAAATCAAATTTCACTTCATCATGAAGAATGTGGAGAATGGCATTATAAAGTTAGAGTATGTTAGTACAGAACAAGAGGTTGCGTAAATTTTGACAAAGTTTTCACATGAAAAAGTGTGGTTATGGGCCCCATATCCTTGAGGTATGGTGTATTTTTCCCAAATGTGATTATCTATGTACTTTACCCTATTACATACAACAACAAAGTGACCTTCGGGTTTTGGAAAAAGTGGGATAAATTTTAGCTAAAAATGAGAGATTATGTCTCAATGATGATAGTGGGAGAATATGATAGGGGGAGCAGTGAGGTAGGTAGGGTTTTGAATATAATTATTCTAAACAAGATCAATCAAATGATATATTTCACTATAGATGAGGTTTGCGATGAAAGAAGATGAGGGGTTTTTGAATGAAGTGATTCATTGATGAAAGTTTCACACTACTCTTATTTCTCACACTGAGAATGGATCATGTGGGATTATATTACATGTTAAGTAAACATTGGATCACTATTTGAATCACAATAAGTGAATATTGCAATAATATGGAAGAATATTTAATGATGTATCAAATTGTGAAGAGTTTTTAACAAACCCAAAATGGCGGATTGCTGGGAAAAAATCCCACAAGGTGAAATATCAGTGTTTTTGGGAGTGATTATGTTTGTTGAAAGATATTGGTGATTGAAAAGGTATATGGTTGGTGTTTTATAAATCATGTGTTTAAGGTGGTGTAGTTTCCTAGTGTTTTCCAAAATTTTGGGTCTCAAAAACGAGAGTTTTTTTTTTGGAAAAGGAAGGTTTTCTACGAAGGAGTTCATAGTTTAAAAATCATGAATCACATTTCATGGATTGAAAAGGAGGTATGTGGAACAACAAAAGAAATCAGAGAAGAAATATTTCTACATATTAGCGCTATACAGGCCATGAAGCACGCTAAGTAGACTGTGTAGAAAAAAAATAGTTTGTAAGAGTTTTTTAGTTCACGGGAGGCTTATTATTTGCAGAGGGATTATTGTTTGAGGAATGAGGTGATGATTTTGGATTCCATAAAGGGTTTTTCATCTGTGGAAGACATCATCTTCTATAAATGTTAAGTGTGTTATGTGGGGTGCATTTAATTTTGTAGTGAAGTATGTACCGTATCGAAGATTAGAGTAATATGGATTAGTGAGATTTGTAGATGTATTTTTCTATATAATAACCCCAATCAGATATTAAAATAGAAATAATTTAATTAGAGAATATATTATATCTACGAAGAATTTAGTGAAGTATGAATTAGTTCATGATGGAGAATTTCATGAAGTATAAGAGTTCGTGAGGGAGGATTCTGTGAAGGGTGATGTAAGTTCACGGGAAAAATTCTATCAAAGGATTTTGTGGGGACCTATAACCTACAAAGTAAAAGGGACTGTGTAGAATAGGTGGTCCATGGAAGAAAAAGGAATTCATGAATCTGGGGCGGTCTGTGGAAGAATAATAAATCCGTATAGTAGGGGAGGTCTATGAAAGAGAGGCAGTCAATAAAAGAAGAGGTGGACTACAAATAACTCACGCCATATGGTGCAAGGAAATTCATATAGGATTTACAGTAGTTCATAGTGGGTTCAAGGAAGCTCATAAAGGAACTAAATTAGTTCACAAAAGTAATTTTTGTAATCAAATAGTATGAAAAAAGTGGATTTTATCTGTTAGTTGGAAATGGATCTTCATGTAATACCTATGTATGAAAATATTATAAGGGTCTTGTGCAAGGATATACAAGACAGAAATACCCAGGTAAAAATATCATTGTCATATCTGAATTTAGAAGAAGTTTAAGACTGAGGATCTATACCATTAGACTATATTTTTAAAAGTATTTTATTCACTGTTAAATTTAAAGTAGTGAAAGGAATGATTTGAATATATTTATGATCTTGAAAAATATAAGCTAGTTTACAAGTTTACAACAAATATAAGTCTATTCTAGTTGAATGGAATGTGGAAGTGCTACATCCAAGAGTTCACAGGAGTGAAGGAGCATCATAGAAAGAAATTCAACTGGGTGTCTACCTATAGCTGAGGATTCATTCATTAGTAATAATGAAGGGACATACAAGTCCATAAACTATGTTTGGATCCTTTCTAGAGTAGTGAATAAAGGAAGAGGAAGAAGGTGATCCTTTCTACCAACAGTGATCTAGAGAAAGAGATAAAGCGAGCGACCCTTGGGAATGCAGTGAGATGATGCTAAACCTTGTAAAGCTAATGATCGTGGGAAAGTAGTGATATTTCCCGAACCATGTATTAGTAGTGAGATTTAGTGGATTTGGTACATCAACATATTTCCATTGTATGCTTAATGGATATATCCTAGTGAGGGTGAACTAAGTAAAAATATGTGTTTTTGTGCTCTTGATTTCCTACTTTACATTATTTTCATCATCATCAGAGAAAGCTGGAATGGATAAGATAAATATAAACACTAAAGAGAAAATAAATTAACCCTTATAATAAAGAGGTCAAGATCCAGTGGGGTAGAAATAATTTCAAAAAGAATATTCATACCTTGATTCACCCCCCTCTTAGGGTATCTAGCCCCTTTCGGGCCCAATAATAACTGATTACATAATTATTGGATGCCTAATTACAGACATCTTATTATTATCATCAAGTCCTCATTCTATGACATTTTAAATAAATATTTAAGGCATATGCTAAATAATCAAACTAGTTTATCTCATTAGATATAATAATGCATTAAGGGGATATATAATTATGGGCCCAAACCATTACTAAATAATTCTTATTCATTCATTATATGAAAGTAATTAATAAAAAATAAATAATCAACATGCCATAGTGAGCAATAATTATTCATATTGAAATAAAAAGTATATGAACTATTAATAATTCTCTATTCAATAAAAAGAATTACAATCTTGGTAGACACCCTTATAATTTAAAGGTGTTTACACCATATAGAGTAATGGATATATGGTAAATTCAATAATATAACTAATAAAGAACAAATCCATGAGATTAAAGGACATCTAAATGAAAAAAAACAATATAGATATATTGAGGGATACATAACGTAACTCTTATAAAAATGTGAGCTATGAACTATAAATTTATAAGGTTAGAAATAATACTATCAATTCATCATAAATTAGGGTAATATTATGAGGTAAAATTGTATAAACATGAAATCATTAATAATTCTATTATATCATAACTAACCAATTCTAATGAAATTAGATTCATAAAAAATTCTTTAAGACATTATCTTAATCCTACTAGACATATATTATAACACCCCATTAGGATTTTCAGGTTCTCCTTTGTTCGTTATTTGTTTATCATCCTTGTTTGGGTGCATTTACAGGATTTTTGGGGATGGATATCCATTTCTGGGGAAAATGAACCAATGTTTTGGGATGTATGTTTTCTTGAATTGATGAAGTTTGGGTATAAATGTGTTAAAAACGTTATAGTGCTATCTTTGAGTTCAAATAATTCTAAAGGTGGTTTTTGAGATTTTGTGCAGAAATAACCTATTTTCTATTTTTCGAGTGATTACACACCATATAAAGGGATTACACACTTTGTAATGGTCATCCGAAAGATTCCATGAAACTGGTTCAGGGTGTGAATTTTACATTTGTTTTATTTTTAGTTCACTTAATGTAATAGATAAAACTGGGTTTTTATAGAATGGAAACATGTTTTTCCACATTTCCAACCTTTTTGGAATACATGATGTGCAATGGGATTAAACTGGATGAAAATATCATGAGATTTGGTTTTTAGGAAACTCAATGAGTGATTTTTATTTAATTCAACCATTCATCCTCCCTATCTTCACCTAGAGATCATCCTAGGTGATTTTGGAGATCTCCACTCCTTTTGGATCATTTGTTCGATGATCGATCATTAGGGTTGTGTGATGCACATCTTCAGGTAAGATTTATTTATGTTTCTTATTTCCTTTGGTTGTGGATATTACATTTTCTTCATTTGTGGCTCAGATTCATGATCATATAGTGTTTTCATTCAATCTTTTATATTTTCTTATCGTGCCTTGTCTTTCTAAGGCCAATCTCTTTGTTTCTAATCACTATTGTCGAAGGCGTCTAGGTTTATATCATTTTGAGGTAGGTTTTTCTATAAAATTTTTTAATTTCATGAATTTATTATCATTATTGATAAATTACATGGGGGTTTTCATTGAATAAAATCTATTTTTTGTTTAAAAGGATTTCTTGGAAAAATAAATGTTTTTAAAGGGACATTCTTGAAAAATGGATTTAAACTGACTCAGAAATGGGTTTTTTAAACCCCAAAGCAGTTTGGATTGGATTTTAATATTTTTATGAATTTTTATCATGGTTTTTGAAAAATTATTTTACAATATTTTCATTTGGGAACCTTTGGTGCATCGAGAAAAAAACATAGGCAACCTTAGTGTGTGTGTCACCACTAGTGGTTATTTTTGTGACATCGACAGACTATGGTAGGACTCGATATCGGTTGGATCCAACATTTGGCCTATTTTAGGATCTTTTATGTATATTACATAATTATGTCATATTATAGAGCACAAATGATAGCATTCTTGTTCATTTATGTATTTTTATAACATGGTGTTTTTTACCATGGATTGTTTCTTAATGTTTTTTACATGTTGTTTTATCACAGAGCATCGTATGATGGTATTTCCTGGATATGTGTTTACTTGATTACCTTATGATGCATGGATATGCTTTATTGTTTTATCAATTCTAATTTTTATATATCAATATTTTATAATATAAAATTATTTTTTGAAAACCAAAGGTAAAGTTATTTAAAAGTGGATTGAATTTATGAAAATACTTTGTAAAACTATTTCTATTTTAAAATCTATAACTATTGTATTCTTGATATTAAAACTTATATACACTCTATGGTTGTATCCTAATGGGCTCTGTGCTCACACCATACTATTAAATTTGGGTGGTTTTAGATATTGTATTGCTGGATAGTAGTAAAGGGAAGGGGATCTTGTAGTATGATGGCCTCTCCTTTCATCTCTGCCTTCATAGTGAAGTAGTTTGGAGGTGATAGGTGGTCACATGCAGTTTTTTCTTACTTTATGGTTTATAATAGTTTGGATTGGAAGTTATATATCTAGTTTTATCTTTTTCTTCTATATGTTAGTTTGGTTGTATGTCTTGTTTCATTATATTCAAGACTTGTTCTTTTGTCTTTGCTTTACCTCACCATGTGATGACTGACTCAGTTGTATAGTTTGTTTAAACTGGGTTGTCTATTACAAAAAGGTGGATTGTATCATTAAAACATATACCCAGTGAAGTATAAAAAATTTTAAAGGATAATAACATAATTTAAAAACAATTTTGTGAAAATATGGGTTACTTATAACTTTCAAATGATATCACATAATAAAATATTAAGAGTTGGATCGTTTGATACTACAAGTTTAATGGTTTGTAAATAAGCCTTTGAAATATCTAATGAATATCCCCTGATACTTTCGAACCAGTTATAAAATTAGGTTTAATAGTTGTGCACAGAGTGAAGATTGGGTTAACACCCCAACAACCAATTTTAGGGTTACTACCCCTAGGTGCATCAGTTCTAAATCCTGCATTCTGTTTTATGTATCCAAATTGGGATGCCTTTTCTCGGAATCCACACACTTTTTAATTTACCAAAATTTTAGGATCCTGACCTATATTTTTAATTATCCATAAGTATTCCACTAATTTATACTAGTCCCAATTCCCTATTCTGATTAAATATTTTTAAAAAGTAATGTTAATGAAAATAAATGTGTAGTGGAGGATAAAAAATATACATAAATGTAGTGAAATACCTTTTAATGTTTTTAAAATAATATTATTATTTTATTTTGAAAAATTCATATAATAATTCGAATACGTGTTACTTTGCAAAACCATAAAAACATATAAATTAATATAAATAATGAAGAGTGGTTATGATATTGGGAAAATCTATTCATGTGGAAAACATTAAAAATATAATTGTTTCACACTTTTTAAAAGAAAGTAACAAATGACTAATATAGAAAATGTTAAAAATATTACATTTAAAAATTTTAATTAAAATTCAAATTTATTGAAATTTTACATTTATAAATCATTTATTTATATAAAATAATATTCTTGAGACAAAATAAATAACATGGATATGGAAGAGAAAGGTTCCTGACCAAAAAGGATAAATAATAATCGGTTTTTTATAAACAATATTTTAGTATATTTTAGTACCAACAAGATAAAGAATTTAAATATTACTTGAATACTCTAAAAATTAATAGTATATTAGAAAATAAATTTGTTTTAGGAGGGAAATAACAAATAATTTTTCCCTATTAAAATTGAAACATACCCAATCCTGGTAAAAGTGAGATTATAAAATAAACTTATATGGATTTTATAAAACATCAATCAAAACACTGTGAAAGAGTGAAATTAAAAAAAACTTTAATTACCATGTTTCGAGATTGGATAAAGATATAATATTTCAAATATGAATTATATACTCTTTATAATGGAAACATGCGCGTAATTAAAAACATATCTCAAAGAAGGAAGTTTGAGACAAGAACCCCTTACATTAAATCTCTACTTAATCAGAGATATTTTAACATCCTATATAATAAAATAATATTCATTAATAATTTATTTCAGATAATTATTCAAGTTTATTTTCTTTTATATTAATATTTTTTATCTATTTATTACATAGTTTTTACTTATTTTTTTTAAATATTGATTATCATTTGATAGCAGTTCAGACCTTATTTCTCTATTTTGGGGTAATGGTTTTTGTAATCACTTTATATATAAGACTTTATCATCTAATGTTTTTTTATAAAGTCTTATATTATTTTTTAAATATATTTCTATAGTTTCATGGTATCATCTTGGAACTTATGGTAATGATTATCATAGAAAGCATAAAACTACCATTTTAAGGATTTTAATTCCATAAAATAATTGATTTTATTAGAGAATAAAAAATGTATATCACCCTTAAAAACATTAATAATTTCATAAATTTCATTTTTAAACTTAAATTTATTTTTATAACCATCCATTTCAAGCGGTGATGGAAAATCAAATACATCGTTTTCACGTACACACAGATGACATTTTTATTTTATAATGAATGAGAGGGAAGGAATGAATAAAATTGTTTATCATTAAAGAATATTAATTATTTCATAAATATAATGTTTAGTTATTAAATAAATATTTTATAACTTGACATGTAAGGCGATGATGAAAAAATAAAGTATTTCAACCATGGAGGTGGTAGTATACACATAATACAGACGATGTTTCCTATATTTTAGAAAAGGTACAAGGATGGTTGATAATGAGTTGAACATTAACATAATTAAATTTAAGTACAATAAATATACTAATATTATTATATTTTTATAGGTATGATATATTTGAAGGTGGTATAATAAGACAATATAAATGAGAAAAGTAATTAAAAGTTCTCACCTTACTTCATGGATGGTCTCCTTTAGTAAGTGGTTTATGACATCAAATAGTGGTAATTTTATGAGACCATAAGATTTAGGATGTATATAAGAGTTTTTTAGGAGGGTTTTTTTTTATTTTGGTTGATCTAATATGCTGAAAGAGTGTGAAGAATCCAAGGCGTAAAGGGATCCTTTTACAAGTGAGAGGGGCGAACTTTTGTAAATACTTTTTACTTTAAAATAATATAAATGTAGTTCGTATGATCAAGTCATACCAAGTGGAATTTCTTCAAATATAGGATAATTAAGTGTAAAAATACATTCACGAAATCAAATTTATTCAATTTTTAGTTATATTTTAAGCCTTTTCCCTTAGTTTGACCCCCTCATTAACCTCGTTTTCCCTTTACTATGGTGATGAACTTTTACTATGATAAGTTAGCTTTATGAATAATAATTAAATGAACCATATTAAATAATTTGAATATGTTTATTCCAAAAATGAAACCTTTTTTAAAACATTAAATTTATAAATTTGGTAGATATTAATTTTAATCTTAGAGCACATAACACATAAAAAAAATTTAAGAAAAAATGTATCTTTAAGAATAAAAATGAATTTATTCTAATTACATACATTATAAATAATTAGATTAATTTTAATTTATTTTATTAAATATATTATCAATAATTTTAATTAAAATCTATAATTTTTAGTGATTAATATAATTTTTTAAGATAATAATAAATTGCACACATAAAAATAGTTTTATGAAAATTATCTATTTTTACTATCAAATGATTGCATCTTTATTTTTAAATAATTTATAATTAATGTATAAATTATTATTATTATGTTTAAATTTATAAAAAAATATTTTTAATAAATTTAATTCACTAAATAATATGAATTTATACATTAAATAAAACATATAAAAAAATTTTAAAATGAAATTTTCATTTAGGCAATTATCAGATTAGAACTTCTTATAATTACATAATATTTTTATGGAAGTTATAGATTTGTTTTACTAAGTATTTTTATAATTTTACCTATGAAATTTATTTATATTATTTCCTCCAAATCATTAAATTTATAAAAAACACATAATTTATCAAAATAGTTTCTCTAGAATTAATGGTATTTTCCTATGTAAAATTAAACCCTTTTAATTTTACAAAATAATTTATTTTTTAAATTATGTTTTATTTAAATATCTTGTAATATATTTCATTTTTATTTTAATAAATATTTATTCACTTTAGTTCAGTATTACATGTATCACAACCTATCGTACGTATCGGTTTTTTTTAAGTAGAATGCATACTAAAATCTCATTGTTTTATATCCCTCACCCAAAATAAATTGTGTCCTTGAAATTTTAATTTTTTATTACCAAAATGATTGTATCTTGAAATAGGTATAATATAAATTGTATATTTTATCATTATTAGTAATTTAAAATTTAATATCAGTAAACTTAGAATTTCTTAATTAAATATTTTTAAAACCATGTATATACCATTATAAAACTCATACTTGTAAAGGAATTTTAAAAAACATAACTTGATAGCGAAGTAATAAGACTCTACAAATTTATATTACTTTTTATTGATTAATTATTTTACCATTTAGATATAGAATATGTGAAAATATACTTAATTCATTTCATTTCAATCTATAAGCATGATTTCATCCTTTGGTAACATGTTTCGATCGATTTCCACCTATATTTAATCTTACATTTCAAGATAAATTTTTCATGATTAAAGCATGAAAATAAAATCTTAATGGATAATAAGATCAAAAAAAGTATGATAAGTTATTCCTTCTATCGTTAGTGATTTACTAAATTAAAAATGGTTATCATAAGGTAAGATAATAATCGAAATGAATAAACCTACATGTGAATAAGTAATATATTAATCTCTAAAACCTCAACTATAACATCCAAAGTTCAAAAAAATCATTATATAAATAAATAACCCTAAATATCTTCAAAATATTCTTATCCAAATTTTAAATCCAAAAATCTGAATGATTTGATAACATTTTTTCCAAAATAAGTTTAATTTTTTTCAAAAAAATTATAAAATCTAAATAATCATTAAAAATATTCCTTAATATATCATAAACCCAAATATTGTGGATATATATTCTCCTAGAAATATATTAAACAACCCTAAAATAACCCTAAACACTCTGACTTCAATTAATACACTAACCCAAAAGGTTATTCATACCTTAAAATTTTCACAAAAAATTAAATTCTTATCAAATAATTTCTACATTAAAACCAAGGGTTATATTTAGCTAAATAATTTATTCCCTTAAATTTATCACAAAATATATTTAATACCTTTAAAATATAGTCACATAAGACTTTAAAAGGGTATCTATACCTTTGGAATTATGATCAAATTTAAAAATCATACATTACTTACTATCTTTGATACCAACTTAGAAAACCCAAATATTTTCATTCATAATTACAATATCATTAATAAATATTGAGTCACTTACATAAACAATGTATTTTAGTATTAGAGATGTAGAGAATTAAAAATACTATTAATTTACAAAAACCCCTATATTTCTCACCTAATATACTTTTTTTCTCTATACCTAAATTTTTTTATTCCATATTAAGTCTTAAACATATACTAAAAATTATATATATATATATATAATACATCTCTAGAAATATTATTCATATTAATATTCATCATAAACCATGGAAATGGAAACATAATAAGGGGTGCACTCAAATGGACAGTAAGGATTAGATTATAACAGAAGGTATCATGGAATAATCAAGTTATTATAAATAAATAACAATAAAATATATAATAATAACTTATTCATCAAATATATCCATGTATAACATTAAAATGTAAAGAATAATATGGTCATTAATAAATGATTACATAATTATAGAGTACATCATGTTAGATATGTTACTCTCACCATCATGGCCTCTTGATAAGGAATTTTAAATAAATAGGTAAGGCATATTCTGAATACCCAAAGTAATTTTTCCAATGAGACCCATAAATGCATCAAGAGGCCATATAATTTTGGACCCCATCCATCACTAAATAAGTCCAATTTATTCATAATTTGGAAGGAATTAATAAATAATACATAATCAAAAAATAATAATTATCCATACTTAATAACAAGTTTACAAATTATAAATAATTCCCCTACCAAAAAAATTTGACAACTTTTTTGTTTTACACCCTTAATTTTTAAGTTTTTTAAACCATATAGAGTCATGATATATGGATAATCCAATAATCTAACTGATAAATAAAAAACCCATGGGACTAATGAACATTGACATGAGGTAGAAAAATAAACTTAATATATAGGTAAGGGATGATAGATAACATAACTCTTATGTACAATGTGAAGTATGAAATATAAATTCATAAAAGGAAACTATTACCATCAATTCATCAAAAATTATGGTAATATTATAAGATAAACTATCATTACCATGAAAGAATTCATAATTCCATCATATTTTAACCAAACTGTTCAAATGAAATGAGTTTCATAAAAACCTCCAAAAGAAATTATCTTAAACCATATAGAGAATGATGGTGGATAGTATCATTAAAACATATACCCAGTGAAGTATAAAAAAAATTGAAGGATGTTGATATATATGGAAAACTCTTTTATAAGAAGATAGGATACTTAACACTTTTTAATGGTATCACTTGAGAATAAATAAACAGTTGGATTAGTAGATACTACATGTTTAATAGTTTGCAAATAATATTGTGAAATGTATAAAGAATGTCCCTAGGTGTGTTAAACCAAATTTATATTTTTCCTAAAAAAACTGTATCGAGTGAAGATCATGTTAACACCCAACCAACCATTTTCAAGGTTATTACCCTAGGTGAATCTTTTCCAAAGCCTACATAAAATTATTTATATCCAAATAGATATTTAATTTCTAGGAAACCCACACTTTTTTAATTTACTAAAATATTATCATTTTAACCTTTATTTATATTTATCCTTTGGGATTCCACTAATGTATGATAGTAATAATTACAAATTTCAATTAATCCTTGAAAATAAATAATTTTAATGATAAAAAATGTGGAGAGAAGATAAAAAATAGAAATAAGTGGGATTAAACACCTTTTAAATTTTTATAGTGTAAAATCATATTATTTTGAAAAAATTCATAGAATAATGGGAAAAGATATTATTTTTTTAAAACCATAAAAAATTATCAAGAGAGATAAATAATTAATAATGGTTCTGATGATGGAAAAATTTGATCATATAGAAAATGTTAAAAAAGAATTTTTTTTCATATTTTTGTAAAGAAAGCCAAAAATGAGTTGTACAAAAAAAAGGTTCATTTTAAATTTATTAATAGAAATTAAAATTTAACAAAAAAAAATAATTATAAATCATTAATTTATATAAAATAATTTTCTTGAAACAAAATAAACAATATGGATATGGAAGATAAAGATTTTAGGTCAAGAGGATAAATAAGGAAATATTTGTTTTATAAAAAATATTTTGGTGGTTTTGAGAACCAAAGAGAGGAAAAAATGGAAATATTACTTGAAATCTAAAAAATAATCATAGTAAAAGAAAAAATATGGTTTATGAAAGAAAAATAATACAATTACCCAATTAAAATTAAAAGATAAACAATCCTGATAAAAGTGAAATTGTAAAATAAACAGTTAGGAATGTTATAACACTTGAATATAAAACTATTGAAATATATAACATGAAATGGAACTTTAATTACAATTATTTAAGAGTGAATCAATATATAATATTTCAAAGAGTTAGAATATAAACCTTAAAATAAAAATAGGTTCATAATTTAAAAAATATCCCAAAGAAGGAAGTTTGAGATGAGAAACCCTTACCATAAATCTCCGCTTGGTCAGAAACATTTTATCTTAATGTATAATAAAACAGGATTCATTAATTATTTATTTAATAACCTTATTTATGTCTATTAACATTTATATCAATATCTAATTTTAATTTATTACATATTTATTACATATTTTTAGTAAATATTAATCATAAATTGTTAGTGGTTCAAAAGTTCATTCATTGTTTTAGTGTAATGGTTTTGGTATCACATTATGTATATGGTTTAATTATCTAAAAAAATTTATGTACGTTTATATTATTATTTTTATATACTTCTGTAGTTTCATGGTCACTTCATGGAACTTATACTGACAATTCACTTGGAAATTGATAAAATTATTGTTTTTTATGGATTTGAATTATATAAAATAATTGATTTTACTAATGAATATAAATATGTATATAAACATTAAATTACCTTAATAATGTTACAAATATAATATTAATTCATTAAATTTATTATTATAAACATACATTATAATTAGTGATGGAAAATTAATTACATCATTCGTGGTGGAAGTAGTCTGAATGCACACAAGTATGGTGTTTTAATTTTCTAAAAAATTGGAGGGAAGTAAGACGGATAATGGTTTATCTTTACATAATAATAATTATGTCATAAATATAATATTTATCCATTAAATCCAAATTTTTATAACTAACCATATATGTTAGTGATGAAAAAATGTATGTTATCCATGAAGGCGGTAGTCTTCATGTAACATGAGCAATGTTTCCTTCATTTTAGAAAAGGTAAGAGGAAGGTAGATAAGAGTAAACCCATTAATATAATAAATTTTAGTACATTAATTATATTTAGGATATTATACTGGTATGTCTATGATATATTAGGAAGAGGTAGACAATGAAAATTGAAATGATAATAATTAAAATCTCTCACCTTACATCTTAGGAGGGCTCCTTTACTAAGTGGATTACACCATCAAATAATTTTAATTTTATAATAAAACAATTTCTAAGATGCATATATGAGTTTCATATAGGTATTTTTTATATTTTTATTGATCTAATAATCTCAAAGAGTTTGAATAAGTTAGGGTGTGAAGGTCTCCTTTTATAAGTGGGGGGTTGTAAATACTCTTAACTTTAAAATAATATAAATGTTTCTATCATGGTCAAGTGGATCCTAGTGGAAAAAGTTCAAATTATAGGATAATTGAGGATCTAAATAAATCCATCCAATCAAATTTAAACATGTTTTATTGATATTTTATGTCTTATGCCTTAGTTTAAACCCCTCATTAACCCCTTTTAACCTTCACCACAGTGACCATATTTTACTATGATAACTTAATTTTATGACTAAAAATGAAATTGAAATTATTAAAAAAAAATTAACGTGTTTATTCCAAATATGGAATCCATTTTACAATATTTAATTTCTATATGTGGAAAAAAATAATAATTTTAATCTTAGCACACATAAAGCATAAAAGCCATCTTTAAGCACAAAAATGAATTTATTATAATTACATTCCAAATAATAAATATTGGATTATTATTTATTTATTTTATTGAATATTTTATTAATATATTTTATTAAAATAATTAATAAAAATTTATTATTTTAATTTATTTAGATAAAAATACATTGTGCATATAAAAATATTTTTCTAGAAAATATCTCTTTTTTACCATAAAATAATTTCATCTTCATTTCTAAAAAATTGATAAAATTAGTTTTTAAATAAAATATATAATTAAAACGTTTCCGAAAAAAATATATCCATCAAATTATTTGATAATTACTTCTTATAATTACCTAATAATTTTATGGATGTTATTAAATTATTTTAATAATCACTTTATGAGTTTTTTCAATCCATTTTAATAATATCATTTATCAAAAATGCATAATTCATAAAAAATAATTTATTTTAGAATTAATAGTATTTTCCAATGTAAAAAATAACCCTATTAATTTTAAAAAATAATTTATTTTTTCAATTATGTTTCATTTAACTATCTTGTAATGCCTATAATTTTTTATTGAAATAAGGAATTATCCAATTTAGTTCAGTGTTTCTTGCATCATAAGCTATCATACATACTAGTTTTATTAAAAGGATAATATATACTAAAATATTACTCTTCCACATTAATATTTGTAGTGTATAATTAATATATACCCATGGGTTTTTTAATATATCCTTTGCTTTGATAAGCATTATCATGGGCTCTGATGGGCTAGTACGGTGTTTCCAGAACAAAGTGTAATATTATAAGGGAAATATAAATCGTATCATTTGCTATGATATTGTTTAATAATTGAATTGTGTTATAAAATAGAAAATATTGTAAGCTTTGATACACTACCTATGATAGAGCCTATTATATGAGGAAACTTGAATCACAATATACGATAGGATATATATTATAAAATACAATATAAACAAAAAATGTAATTTTTTATTATTTTATATAAAATTATTATAGTTTATTGATTTTTTATAAAAGATAAATATTAGGAATTATATTTTTATAACTGAATGAATTATGAAATTTCAATATTAATATATCATGTTTAGTAAATAAGTGATGTGTTTATTTATTTATTTTATTCTGATTTAAATATTTAGGTATATAAATTTTTTATTTGATGTGAATAATAGATATTCCTTAATTTATATGATAAATTTATTCTTATAAAATTTTCATATAATTCAATACATGAAATGTATGTTAAAATAATATTAACTTTTTTTCTTCCTTGATTTCAGTTTTTTATGAAGTTATGATCTTTAGTTTATAAATTAATTATAGTTTATATATATATATTAGGTATTAGAATTATAATAGAATTGAGGAATCTCTTGACTATTTAACCATGGATAATGAGACTTTGGAAATGACAAATCATAGACTTGGGATATTATTATTTGTCTAGGAAGTTTGGGATTAGAAAATTGTCAAACCATGATTAAACATCTGGGATTTTTTGACTTCTTATGATTATAAATCTTTACATGAAAGGGATTCATATACCATATGCATGTGATGAATTTGGATATGTGTAGATTTATAAAGATTCTATTTTTGGGTTGTTAACAAAAATTGTGAGTTGTGTAAAGGGTTATACATTAATATGGAGTGAACATATTAACTTAGTGGAAAGAATAAGGATTTAAAAAATAAATTGTTAGAAGCATGCATACATATAGTAACAAATCATAAGATGATAAATATTTCATGAGATTTTTTATTTATTAATTTAATATTCATAAGATAAATATTAAAATGTTGAGAAAAAGAAAATCCCTAAAATACTAAATATTAGATCCCTTCTAAATAAAAAACTTCTCAACACCTCAATAATTTAGTTTGTGTATCCTTAACTATTAAGAAACCATTAATTATATTGTGTAATTAAGAAGATTATAGGTGAACCTAATCATTAGGTATTTATATCTTATATATGGTTTAGGTTATATTTAGTTGGGTATCCCTAACTGTTAGGTTCCCAAAGGAGTAGAGTTAATATAATTCATACAATTAATTGGATATAGTTATCTAACTGTCCAAGATTAATATGTGATATGATTTACATGATTTTCAACTAGATATAGTCATGGATTTATTCGTGAACTTATCTAGGTTAATTTATAATAAAATATGGATCTTTACCTACTAAAATGATTTAATTTATCAATCCATCATTTTAGTGGAAGTGATTTTATTTAAATTCCTTAATTAAAATATATAAACCATGATGATAAACTATAGGTATGTCTCTAATATATATTATGACATACACCGTGATAACCATTTTGATATCTCATATAAATAGGACATGTAATAAAATTATATATTATAATCTAAGGATGAGAGGCATTCTCAAAGAGAAGCATTCCGATCATTTGGATTTGAATGTTATATTTTTTTTCAATTATAACTTAGGGTTATTAGATATATAGTGTCCATTACTCATTTATTTTGATAAAAATAGACTCATAAATAGAAGATAATTTCTAAAATGATAAGTATATATATGTGTTGGAAATGGGGTAAGAGTTAATTCATTATATTTTAGCACTCATGTTTTAAGTCTACTTAGTATATTATTCCTAGAATTGAAAAAATGTTTCTATTTTCTATCTATAAATAGAAATGTTTTTTCTATATCTTGTTTAGACAAGAAATTATTTTCACTCATTATGAAGAATAAGAATTTCTCTATATATATAAAATAAATTTTTTATAGAATTAGGAATATGGTGAATGGTTTATACATTATAAACATGGATAATCCAATCTATAACATTCAAGATAAGAATTAAAAGATTGATTCTAACACCAATAATATTTATCATTATCACCTAGGGTATATAAATGAGAAACCTATTCCAAGAATATATAGATATGGATTATTGAACTCATTTGATTATGAATCATTTAAAAATTGAGAATCTTGTTTATTATGAAAAAAAACCAAATCACCTATTAGTGGAAAAGGTGAAAGGGAAAGTGGACTATTATATATTGTACATAGTAATGTATGTGGACGAATGAGTACTCAGGAAAGTGGTGATTATAGGTACTTTGTAACCTTTACTAGTGATTTAATTTGGTATGTTTATGTGTTTCTTATGAAATACATGTTTTAAATATTTAATAATTTTAAGGTGTCAAAAATAGAAGTATATAATCAATTGACAAAGAATATTAAATATATTTGATTAGATTGGGAAGGTTAAAACTTATTCTAGGAATTCATTGATCATTAGAGAGATTGTGGAATTGTTTCAAAACTCTCTCCTACTAGAACACCATAATGGAATGGTGTGTTTAGGAGGACAAATCATAACTTATGAGACATAGTTTTGTCTATGATGAGTTAGTGTGACCTTCCTATATTTAACCCCAAAATCCATTTTTTTATAACAAAATTATATGGGATGTTATATATATAATTATACTAAAAAAATGTTTGTGGATATAAAAAGTGTTTTACTTGACAATGATCACATTTCTCAGTGAGACTAAAGATAAAAATAGAGAAATTTAAAACCAAAAAATAAGAATTGTTCCTGAGATATAATTTAATCCAATTACAAGAGATGTTATGGAAATAAAAGTTGTCAATTTACACAAGATCCTCGATGGTATAGTAGGATTTGTAATAAACATATGAGATATGTATTTCGTGAGGAAATTGATGATGAAGTAATGTTTATTGATAAAAAAACTTCATCATTCCAAGATGCTATAAAGATTAAATATTATAATAAAATTTTATAAGATATTAAATATGAGATGAAGTCCATATAAATTAACCAAGTTTAGAAATTTGTGGATGCACCTGAGGGGGTTAGACTAATTGGTAACATGTGGGTTTTCTAAACTAAAACTAGAATGGGTGGAATAGTTTCAACCTATAAATATTACTTAGTAACAAATGGTTATAAAAACCCATGGTATTAAATATGAAGAAACTTATTCTATTAGTATGATGATAAATACATTCAAATATTTGTTATCATAACACCTCATTATAAAAATTAGATAGATCAAATGGTTGTCAAAACTACTTACCTAATTGGTAATTTAGTTGAAAAGATATATATAATAAAACTTAAAAGTTTTGTGGTTCCAAATGAGGATGATAAGTTATGTAAGTTTATATTATCTATTTATTTATTGAAGAAAACTTATCTGAGTTGTAATATATGGATCCATAAATTAATTAAATATTTTGGTTTTATAAAGAATGCATATGATTTGTGTTTATAAAATTAGGTTATTGGAAGTGTTTTGGAATTTCTGGTGTTGCATATTTTTCATACCTAATCAAGGAATAGACGCTGAGAGGAAGGGGGTGGGGATTGAGGTATAACAGTTTGAAAATTTAGCATTTATCATGATTTTTTCACTCTTTTAAGTGACACTCCACTCTCCCTCACAAAAACTCTCAATTGATGAAAGTAGTAAAAATTTACATGTGATTTTTTACTTAGATGCCCTAAATGGATTAATCCAAGGATCATTCATGGATATGTACCTATTAAATTAAGACACTAAGTTCACTGCTTGATATGTGATTACAAAATAGAGTGATTGCACTTACCCTCTTGATTCTCCATTATGAAAATAATTTTAAATAACTCACTTCTCTTATTCTTATAAAAGGACACAAAGATACTTATGAAATTATCTTCTTCTCCTTGAAATTTAGATGAGAAATGGCACTAGAAATGTGGGTTCACTTCAAAACAGTTCTGAAAACTTTCCAGTGATGTAAACAATTCAATAAATCCCTCCCTATTGGCAACATTTTTTTTCTATAATTCACCTAAAATTATTTTAGATACTTATTATTCCTCTATTTACCAAAGACTCTATCTCATTCCCCTTTTTAGAAACTATTTTCTGTAGTTTTATAGAATTAAACCAACATCTTTGATCTAAGGGTTGTAATTAAAACTCATTTAGATCCCCTTATAAGATCAAGCTAGGTGTCATATATAATTTAATATGGTGATTAAGGGCTTTTTAATTTTCTTAAAACCTCTTAAATATCAATCTATAAATTCACTTTAAAATTCAAGTCGAAACTCTATATTTTTACAACTTGTTTGACTATGGTGTGGTCTTTGTTTTACAGTGTGGTTATCCTCATATATGGATTCACCATTGCATGGATCATTTTTATATGGTGTAGTAAAGGTAAAACATATGAGATGTGTTATAGAACACTTCAATATGAAATGGCCTCTTATATTTGGCCAGATCCATGATTATCACCCAAATAACATCCCTGTTAACTAATTAGATTCATGGAATAAAATATTTTGGAGATTCTTCATCTCTTGACCAGTTGTGGTGTGTTCTATAGTACCATGGTGTGGTCTCCAATATACTCAATATAACTCTTTTATTTTAAATTTTCAAAGACACTTCTTACAAAATAAAAAACCCTTTTATAACATTAAAAAAATTTCTTCTATAGGTTTGTAATGTGGTATAATCGCTATAGTGTAGGTGCCTCAAAACTTCTAGTGACACCAAAATTTATCTCAACCTTCTCAATTGGCATGGCCTGAAGATCCTCTATGTAGCCTATAATGTCATAATTCCACATTAAAAATCATCATTTTCTATTGAAAAATAAATCAACTAAGAACTTCCACAAACCACCATTCAAATACCTTAGGGATGACAAGCCCAACGAGTCACTATACGACCCCACATGGTCCTTTTCTTCACAATGTCATCATGCGTTGTTGTATTTCCACATTCTTTCCTACACCTCTTCACAAACTTAGATGAGGCTGTATTTGAGCCAATCCATCTACCTCCATGGTGGTTGGATACATATATGGTCTTATCCTCTGACAAACTAATTTTTATTTTACTTAAACTCCTTCTTTGGTATGATAAATTATACTACGATATGGAGGGTTAAACTCTATGAAAATAATAAAGGCATACACCTTATGATGAATCTATAAAAACTAAAAAATTAAGATTTATGGTTTAACCTATTGTGTTATGATATGGATACCCTGAAAATGGAAGGTAAACCACTCCACCAAACACATTCCACATTATAGCCTTAGATGTTGCAGTGTCATTTTTTCTCTCTAGATATATTTCTCCCCAGTATCTTCCAACATTCTATAGTCTTATTCTAAACTTTTATCAATCCTTTTTGGAGACATACAATCATTCTCCACATGAAATTATTAACAAAAACAATCCCTATTAAACACAAAGGGTATTTTTGAAAAGAGAATAACCCTTTGGGTTTTTTTATATTTCCAATGTAAATTAAATACATCATTATATATAAAATCTTAGAAAAAAAGAAATATAACCAATTACACTTTATGAATATTATTCATTTAGTTAATATATCAATTATTTATTAATAAAAACTCTAATTTCACATGATTCAAAATAAATTTTATAAACAAGTGTTTTATGAGAATATCCTCATGAAAGTAATTCATTGAACTCCATGCACTTCACTCTTCACTTCCAAAACTACTCCCCTCGATTAAGCATTAGAATAATTTCCACTTTTATAGTTCTCCCCCATTTAATATAAATTAATATTGTGGTACCCATTTATTAATAGAATTGGATAGTAAATACACATCATGTTCACCATGAACTTATTCTCCCATTAAAACAAGGAAATCTTATCCCCTCTTTTCAATGAACCAAAAGGGAGATTCCTTGAATGTTCACAAAAGATATTTATAAATTTCATCAATGAATATAGTATAGAAATAATAATTTTCTAAAAAAAGTAATTCCCATATAGGATTGGGGGTTTCCATCTCTATACTAGCCATAGATATGGATTCATATGGAATCCAAGAGCCAATTTATGTTATTAAAAATCCAACTTTGGTACTACCTTGATCATGATATCATCCACTTGATCTTGAGTAGAAACATACTCCAATATCACAAATTTTTGCTCAGAATTATTCTTTATGAAATGATATTTAATTTAAATGTGATTGGTTCTGAAATGATGAATGTTATTGTTGATGATATTTATATAAATTGAGATATCATACATAATAAGAAGAAGAGACTTTACTTTAGATCCAGTAACTTCAAGATATTATTTTATCTATATTAATTGGGAAAGAGTTTCAGTGGTTTTTATATATTCACCCTCCTCCATACTCAAAGAAATTAAATATTTACTCTTTATTAAACAAGAAATTAAAGAGCTTCCAAAATAGATACAACAACCTAAATTAGAATTTTATTCATCCACCAAACCTTCCTAATTTGCATCAGCAAACCCATGAGTTTTTTTTGTGATTAAATGTTATAAAAAATCCAAAAGTATATTGTATGATTGATATAACAAAGAATTAATCTTACATATTGCATATAAATTTTTTTAATATGAAATTGATAATGGGAATCTTGACATGCAGAAAATATGATTTCTCATCAAGTTATTGTAAAGTAAAATAAAATACCTATTCTACCTATAATGTTTCATATCAACCTCTTTTCCTTACACATACTTTGAAATCTTGACTCATATGGACACTCGATTTTCCATTAGCCTTGACTCATTAATTTGTATCCTTTAATAACCTCCTTAATAAATTATTTTAGAGAAATTAATCTTCTATAATTTCTTTGAATTAACTATAAGCCACAAAAAATTATATTTTACCAATCATTGACATCACAAATCTACACCCCATGAGTTCTGAAAACTGCTTGCATTGGGTTTCATATGAGGCTCTAAATATAATATTGTCAACATAAATAAGAACCACCAAAAGACACACTTTCTCTTTCTTAATGTATATTTTATGATCAACCCCTTCTATTTGAAATATAAGTTTCTTTATATACAAATCAAGTTGAGAATACCAAACTCTTAGTATTTAGTTTAGTCTATTCAATTATCTATTCAAAAAACTCACTTTATCTTCATTTTCATCAATGAGAAACCCATTTAAATGTTTAATATAGACTTATTCCTCAATAACTCCCCTGAGTAAAGATGAATTTATGCCAATTTTATATACATAAGAACTTTTTCACTACCATAACCAAGAATAAACTTACAATATCTAAGTGATATATGAGAGAAATGAACCATCAATGTTGATGAATTTAATTTGGATATATACTTTACACACCATAAATGACTTGTTCCTTATCATTTTAAGATATTTACTAATATTATTTTAGAAAATCCATTTGGTTATGATAATATTTTTTTTTATAGCCATAGAAAATTTTCATAAGTATTATTTTTCTCAATTTGGTCAGGTTCCTCATCTATCACCTTGAACCATCTATCAGAATTAGTATCCAATTCAAAGGTTTTAGGTTATTCATTTAATAAATAAAAATTTTACTATTGTGTCTTTATTCTTCTAGTTTGAACAGGGGTTGTCTGGTCACTATTGGTATTGTTCTCAGTGATTTCTTCCTTGCTTAATTTTATATTTGTTTATATTTTTCCTACTATATCTTCTTCAAACTTATAGATTTCATCCTAGTCATATATATCCCCTTGAACTCCCCCTGATCCACACACTTTTTCATCCCATTCTTCTTCAAAAACTAGGTCATTGTTTTGTGGAATCCACGCATTTAAACCTGAAGTCTTCTAATTTTCTTTCAAATAATTCTCATTTTTCATAACTCTTACATCATATAATTAAAATATTTTTCATATTTTTTTTTCTATTAATTTTAATTATTACACTTATATGAATATCTTAGAAAAGTACGTCCATCTATAAATGATTTTTTTACTTTATGGTCTTGTTATTAATAATAAAACACTTATTTCTAAACACTCTAAAGTATTTTAGTGTTGGATTATTACCATTCAAAATTTCATAGGGGATTTTATAATCATTATAAAATAAAATGTCCTATTATAGATATAAATTTAGGTGAGAATATCTTCCTTCTAATATATCTTCAGTAATTTTGTATCTATATGCATTGTCCAAGCCATGTTGTTTATAATTAAATTCCTCCTCTCAATGACTCTTTTTTGTTTATGATTCCTCACTACTAAAACCTAATATTTAATCTCATGATTTTCCTGAAATTCATACACTTGGTTATTGGTGAATTTGATTCCATTATCAGTTCATAGATTTTAATTTTTGCATCATGCACATTTTAATATTCCCTCTGATATTTAGTAGTGCACTTAAATTCCTTACATTTATGTGTAATAGATATAATCCAATACATAGTAAAAAATTAATAAAAAAATCTTCCCATCTAAATATAAGGGTCTAATTATCCCACATACAACCACATTAAATAATTTGATAAAACTTTATGGTTTTATTTTCTTTGGTTTATAGGTCTTCCACACAATATTCCCATTTTAATAAGAATCACATGGATGAGTGTGATCACATGTGATCTTGGGGAGGTATCATATACCATCACTACTTACCAAATGTTTTAAAGATTTTTGAATCAAATGGACAAGTATCTTGCGCTATTTCTAATTTTCCACTTCTTTGGATAGAAAGAACTATATTTATTCAATAATAAGGTAAATATCCTCTTTGGTATGTTTACCTTGAAAAACAATCAAACCATATCTACACTTGTTGTTTTATGACTTCTTGTGAATTATAATATATGTCCATAATCACAAAAATTATCTTACTCTTAGGAAATTGTGACTATGTAGTTCTACCAAAAGAACATCCATTCATCTCAATTATTTTTCAGTAACTTTTTCCTTCTTAGAGCTAAATTTTTTTGATTCCATCGTTATTACAAAAATTTACAACTCCATATTTATCATATTTTATGTTTAAGATGATATCATTATTCTAGATCATATAATAAGTACACCCACTATCTAGAGTCCACATTATAGGTATTTCTCTTACCTTGAATGAAATTTTATCCATGTCGGAATTCTCAATCTTCCATATCATTATCCAAGACCAATGTGACACTTTATGTTATAGTGGATAAGCCTATTGATACAATGGTTTAATAACATAATATTTATATTGTAGAAATAAAAATATACTTTGAGTTTTTATCTTGATTGATGATGTGGGTGGTTACTTATTTTCCCCATTCTAGGTTGATATTTGAATTTTTTATTGAAATCTTGAGGAACAATTAGCTTTATTGTTCCAAAATCCTTCTCACAAAAATCATTAGCCATAAAAATAATAAGATAAATTTGAATAATTACTTGCCTATTGTTGGTGTTCTTTCTCTAATAAAGACATCTTAGTAATAGAACACACATATTGAACTTATCTCAACTTTACAAAGAAATAACACCTATTTGGTGTGGTATATTTTCACCCTTTTTTTCTTAACCAGTCATCTTTTTATCTCCTTGTAAATTCACCTTCCTTTTAGGTGTTGATGTTTTTGGTTTATAATCAATCGTGGTTGTATTATTATTTTGATCATGATCCGTAATAGATTTGATTTTGTTTTTGAATTACTTTAATTATGGGATAGAAAAAATTTATTCAATACAATTATCAAGGTATTATTTATCGTGAATTGGGTATAGTTTCATTGAATTACTTGATGCCATGACAAGTGTAAGGAGTCCTTCATAATCATCACAATTTCATTTCTAAGCCATTAATTCTGCTTTGAGTTATTCAATTTTGTTTACCCTTTCCCTCATAGAAACAATTTAGAAATTTATTATCTGGTTATATTCTTAATATTTGAGCTTAACCACATTTTTTTCTAGATTTTTTGAAATTCCTTATTAAAGTTTCTCAATCACAACTATCAATTTTTTACTTTCCCTCCTACGATGGTTGCATATAGATCATAGAATCCTGAATAAAAATCCATTCGATTTATTATATGTAGATGTTAACCTGTAAATTTATTCATGGGATAATTTTATCTTATCTTTGAGATCATTTATTCCCACTATTTAAACATCTTTATCACTGATGTCTCCAACTTGTGAATTATCTAAAAAACCACCAAAGTATCATCATTGTTGTCTTTGTAGTCATAAAACTCCTCTACTTTAGTTTATTCTGAATTTACAACTTCTTAAGAAAGAATATTTTTTCTTATGAAGATACTTATATGTGATATTTTATTTCCTTTCACTTTATTTGAGGCTTCCATAGAAAGATATCAATTTTCATAATTTTCTTGATATTTCTTGAGAAACTTGGTTGAAAAGAAAAAAACTTGTCCATACCCAAATAAATAAATTTTAAGGTTTACTTTAAATTTTTATTTACCACTTTTTTAGATTTAAGGTAAGGAAGGAAATTACATTATAATTTTTTTCATCTTTTGGATCCTATTTTACTGAAAATCCTTTCATATCATTGAAGTATACCTTCTATGAGTTCTATTTTGATCTAAAATAATTGTCTTTATTCCTCATTTTATATGTGAAAAGAGTACTATATAAGTTTTTTAGTGATATATATTTTGGATCCTTATCTTCTAGAATCAAGACATTCTCATTAAAATTTGATGGAAGTATTATCAATATTATTTTAAAGATTTTTATTTCATCAATTTCTTCTCTAATCCCATGTATTTATTTCACCATGATTTTGAGTCAATCAAAAAATGCTTCAACTACTTCATTTGAGATTATCAAAAAATATTCATATTTATTCAAAAATACTTATATATTTTATTCTTAAACTATTGAATGTACTTCATAGATGTTTAGTAGATTCTCCCACATATCAAGATATGTATTTCATGAAATCACCTTTATACATATGTTTATAGATAGAGATCCGCCTACGGAATTTATTAACTTAGTGTAAGTGTCCAATTATATGTAATCATTCTAAAATAATGATCATGTCTCTTTTTGAAGTCGATCCTTGAATTAATTTGTTTATTTTATTTTTGTAATTAAAAAATTATTATTTTATTCCCTCTAACATGAGTTTTAGAACATTTTTATCATATTTTTTTTATTTTTTGTTTAATTTTTCTATTATTTTTATTCTATGAATTCTAATTAAAATTATTTCTAATTATAGATTGACCATTAGGCAGGTTATAGATCAAACACATGTATAATGAATCAATCAAACACATATATATTGAATTGAACACATGTACAATGTATCAAGCACAAATACTATGAATCAATCATTGTCTTTAAATTTCATTGGTCATAATTCCTATATTGACCTTAAAAGAAAAGAGACCATGACCATCGACTGTGTCTGATAATAGACCATTATAGACAGACAAATGCAAATTTTCTATGTTCTTAATCAACCTCATATGGAGTTTCCATAAATAATACAATTCAGTAAAATGTGACTGAAATTTCTAAAAAGCCTTGGACTAACCACATGTTCATTTTGATTGACAACACATTCATTATAATCTACTACATATAGATTTAGATCAACTGTATGTTTATTCTATTCAACCTCATAAATAAAATCTAGATCTTACCACAAGGATTGATCTACCATAAGGATTGATCTATCATAAGGATTTTCTTAACATAATGATTGACATTACATGAAGAATTCGACCATGAATGTTTAAAAGATATAATTTTTTTCATATTTATATTTTTTGTTTGTTTTTAATTGATTTATTTATTTTATAATTACTCATTAATGATTTTGGTTCAGGTCATTTTTTGAAGTATTTTATACATATTGAGAATTAAAAAGGAATAGGTTGATATATGTTCAATATTTTTGAGTAATATTTAATGCTTGGTATTCAAATTTTAATCTTTTGTAATTTAAAGATTTTTTATCGCTTGAATTCATGGAGTATTTCTATAAGGACTCATCCTTAAAACATTACATAGTCTTGAATTAAATGAATAATTCTCACTAAGGATCTTTTCAGGTTTAGAGTTTTAGATAATTAGGACATAACTATTACATCTCAATGATTAAAAAGTAGACACATCTACTAAGTTTCCATTTTTTCACAAAACAGAAACTCTTGAACAAAAGAGTCATGTCTAGTTCCATGTTTTAGACAGCATGAAATTTCCTTGATCCCATCCTTGACCCTATTCCACTTTATGTCCTGTGAAAAACATATCAAAAACTTGGGATGAGCATAAAAATCTTAGTAAGGGATACATAAAGAAAGAAAAAATTAGATCATCAATATATACATAACATAAGATTTTTAACATACCTCATGAAATAATAAGATTTGTGAAATACACATAGAAATCATAATACATAAACGTAACTTGATTCATTCATAACATTCTTATGTAGGGAGTAACTCTCATGGTTACGTTTGGAATACCCATCACAGTATATTCCTTAAATATCTTCAGATAAACCTTAGAGTTTAGCTCCTTCATGTTACCCAATTCATTGGAGAGCTATCTCAGGCTCACCTTCCCTTAGATTATCACAGAACAACCCGACTTCATAAACTATTCACAAGAACCATAACATAATCGTTTCACATAAAACATGCATAAAGGAAACATAACATTTCCACATTTGAATCACAAGATATCAATACAACACATTGATATAATACTAACATTATCAAAACCATTTTCAATACCAAAATAATATAAAATTAAAACATTGTATTTATATTTTATTTAAAAAAACTTATGGCTTGTAGAGGAAGTCGAAACTCAAATAATGGTCACGGTGGCGGAAAATTCATTGTCGCCACATACATAAGACAAAAAAACATTCCTTTTGTCGTTTAGTAAAATTCTTCATAGAGGAAAGATTCCATTTGAATGAAATGAAAAGTAAAAAAGGGTTATATACAACATATAAAATAATGTTGTGTATAAATCAAAATATTCCTTAATGAAAGGAGATTGGGACAAAGTCCCATACAAAGACGGTGTCCCTAGAATAAGGATAAGTCAATTACATGATTATGTGTGACAAATATAAATACACCCAATATAAGTGGATATTAAGTGTAAAACAATCAGAGGTCATCCACACATATTCATAGCATGAAATAATCAAGAAGTAGAGGTTTGACCCAAAGGATTGAAATTGGGTTAATAAGTTCCCTTACAAAAATTTGACAGCCTAACAGCATCACTTTAAAATTCAGAAAATGAGTTGATGAGAGATAAAAAGGGTATCTCATCAATTGGACATAAAATTTATAGTAATAAGGATATATATGAACATTTCCCAACAAAATAATGTGCAAATTAAATGACCTAACAAAAAAAGTCTTTTTAAAAAGAAGAGGGTGAAAGGTTCCCTTACCGATTTGGTAATCTACAAAACATACACCCCATGAAATAAAGACCATAAAATATTGATTTAAATACCCCTAAATGGATTTATATTACTCAAATAGTAGAATAATGGGAAATAAAAACACCACTCAAAGTAGATAGCGACAAATATAGCCTGAATCTCACTTGAATAAAAAGTGAGAAAAAAAACCCCTTACCTCGTTGTAATAAATCGAGTCATATGACCAAAAGATAATAAGAACCAAATAAATCACAGAATACCATTAATATAAATATAATAATGATAATATATATCAAATTTTAGTACACAATACACCACAATAAATAAATAAGTGGTAAATAATGGAAATCTCACGGAATTAAAAGTTTGATAAGAAATCCTCGTACCTCAAGTCTGACTTGTCTTGTTCGTTTCTTTATATTCCTGAATAATAAACTTTGGTCAATTTATAATTTCTTAAGGAATTAATTTAAAGTTTATCATTCAATTCATATCACATATTATAATGTTATAATAATTAGTTAATTATGTGAGTTCATATCATATGTTTTGTCGATGATCGGTACATAAGTCAATAATAAACTTGTTTGAAGAGAATCGTCCATGAAATTATAAGTACATCATCCTCATGAATGGTGTTAATGATTTAAATATCATATATATCCAGTATATATGTATTTAATAATATTCCATAATGTTTTGAGATAATAAATTAAATTTACCATTCATGGAGACGGTAAGCCTTACGTACGCATGAACGCTAGTTTCATTTTTTTTATCATATTAATGGACTTTAAAAATAAATTAGACATAGATATATTATAATTACAGTATAATATATATGATTTATATGTTATATAAGTTCATAAATTCTATCCTTTATACGTTCCACGTATGGCATGAACGAGTCATATCACTTTGAGGGGGTTGTAGTCCACACTTCCTAAAATAAAATTATCGCGTTTACCCATTATGGAAACCATAAAGGTATGACATAAATGAAAAATATAGAAGAATGAGTATAAAATAAACAGAATATATATCATATATAAATATAGTTACATCTTAATTTCCACCATGAAAGGTGTTAAAAAAATATTGGACAATCATCGTTTTGTGAGGTAGTAATTCGCTACCCACAGAAATAATATGTTCTTTAACCATTAGACGGAGGTGTGTGTGAGTGTAAGTAGAATACTTATCATAAAAAATCATTGTATATTGAGGATATTGTTGTTAATATGTGATAAAATAATAATAATATATTTGTGAGTTAATAAGGAAAACAAAAGAAAGAAACTCTAGAGAAGACATTACCTCAAAATCGGGTAACTCTTTTTGATTTGAGACAAAGGCTTCCTTGGAAATACTTCTGCCCAAAGTAAGGCTTCTAGGAGTAAGATATGGATGTGGAGAGATAATATGAGTAGAGGTTGGATGATCAAATGGCTTGAGAGGTGTGGGTAAGGGGGTAGAGTTGGGGGCCTTTTATAAGAGTGAGGAGGGTCACTTTTGGAAAGTCTGGAAATGTTACTTTATTATAAAATGATTTTTGGATTTTAAATGTCCCACCAAGAAATATTTTGATAATAAGTTGATAAAAGTTCTAAATACACCCATACAGAAGGTTTTTTACAGGTTTAAGTTCTAGATTTTACCTTATCTTTTCATTTTATTTAAATCATTTATTAATGAGGTAATCACTGCATCATCATGGTGTCATAAATAAATTTATTTATCTAATGTCTAAAAATTATAAAAACAATACCATGATATAGGAAATATTTTTAGATTTCCAATGAAAATTTATAGTCTAAGAGATAATTTATGTGAACAAAATTAAAATTTTTTTACATAGGATATACAAACATTTGTTATATTTCTCTTCTTTTTAAAAAGAATGTCATAAATGTCACTATTATACCCATGTAACTCCATGGGACCTCAAGTTCGGTAAAAAGCTTATCATGGTCGTACATGACTCAAAAAGAAGGACTTGGACACATTTTGGGGTCATTTTATATTATTATGATATTATTTTATTACCATTAACTACCTGATTACTAATTAATAACGATAATTAAAGATAATTACCATCATTACTATTCATAATGCTAAAAAACAAAAGAGTCTTAATTAAATAATTTAGACCTTATGATTACAAATATGGAATCCATTTTACTGAATTCCAAACAAAGAAATTTCAGCAATTAATTTAAGAAAAATTCCCATTGTGATAACCAAAACGGTTTTGTAAGATGTAAAATCCTTCAAAAGATTGATTTGTTTTTACATCCAATTTAAAAGTAAAATTACATACAATGACCAAATTTTTTTAAAATGATAAAAAAATAATTAAATTACACCTTAAATACAATTTAAATGACAATATAACTATATAAATAAATTGTATGTAAAGGTAATTTTGAATTAAAATGTAGTATTTTCACTGTTTATTAAAAAATGAACATTATCGGAAAATACCAAAAATTCACCCTAAGTTGTATTTTATATTCCAAATTAAAAAATTATTCCCATTTTACCAAATTAAAAACATAGAATTTTCATTAATAAATTATGTAGTTAATTCCCTCTATCAAAACAAATAGCGTGTTTTTAAGAAACAATATCTATCAAAATATTGATACTTGTTTATGTCCATTTTCGAAGTAAAATTAATTCTAATGACCACCATTGGATTAAATGGTAAAAATATATTCTAATTAAACTTTAAACCCAATTAATAAGATAATATAACCATATAAATAAATTATATTAAAATGGAGGATTTGAATTAAACTGGAGGATTTTTCTCTTTTTATTAAAAAATGAACTTTATCGGAAAAATACCAATTATTTACACACAGTAAATTTTGATGTCTTGATTCTAAAGAAGGATTTTATTTCTATAAAATATAACATATAAAAGTGAAAAAAAAGTATATTTAAAAATGGTTTGCCATCAAAAGGTGATTAATCGACATTTTATAGAATATTAGAATATTTATGCTTAAAATTGGATTCATTCTCATTTTAAGCCATTATCATTTATTGGGTGATTGTTAAAATATTTAACAAACATATATAATCATTTTGTAGTTAGTTCTATTCATTTCCACCATTATAACAGCTTGGAATTTACTACCATTTAAAATAATATTATTATATTATTAGTGTGCAATGTAAGATTTCAAAGAAACTCATTGTTTCGTATTGGGTATGCAATCGAACATAGAATCCTCTTTAATGTAATATTAATATATTATTCACAAATATTAATAAATATGAAAATGTCATATTCTTTATTTACTTGGTATGTTACATACTTCCCCCTTTTGGGAATTGTGTCCTCGCAATTTTAAAATTGGGCTCAGAAACTTCATTGAAAGTCCCACATCGGAAAAAGAGTAAGTAAAAGTATAACATTAAATGAAAGAAAGAGAAGTACAAAGGTTACCTGATTTAACCCATATTTGGATTCCATGTAGAAAAACATGGATATAGAAGATAAAAAAAGGGTCAAGTTCTAATTGATACTGATAGAAAATATGTCTAGGAGAAAGTTAACCACTAGAAAATCACAAACTTGTGATGGGTTAAACGGTATTTGATTCCCCAATAAGAAAAGTTAACAGACAATGTTTTTGTTTTAAGTTACTTTTCATTGAGGAATTTATTTATGAGCTTAACTAAAACATAAGTAAATATACTTACTTGTCATGTAGACTTTCATCTCTTACTATATTTCTTACACAAAATCAAGTTTTCTCCAAAATATGAGTATTTGGGATGACTTGTTCACATTAAGAGCGCTATAATCAACTTCTTGAGAATCACCTAATCCAAAAAAGATGAAATATATATTTCTCATGTCTTTATACCTTAACCAAAACCAAAATTGTTAGTACAAGATCAGATAATCCCCAAAACGATAATACTTTATAAAAATAAATAATACTCTTAATCTCCAAAATTCAACAAAAAGAACCCAAGGTTTAAGAAAGACTATTAAATAAATAGATATCCATAAAATTATTCAAATTAATATAAACTATGATTGAAACCCAAATCTCTGAAGGATTAAATCACATAATCTTCCAAGATAAATTTTAACATTTATTTCTAAATAACATCAGTTACTCTTAAACTCTTATATTGAAAAGTAATTAACCTAATCAAATATCCGCCATGATAGGTTAATCATTTCCACAGATAACCCAAAATCAGCTTATTCCAGATTCATAAGATCATCTAACTAAAAAGATTTTTTCATACAAACCAGGGAATTCACGTAGTCCAGTGGTAGGTGATAAATACTAGTTTCACTTTGGTTTTGGGTTCGATTCCCACAGTTTTGTCTGACGCGATGGGTTATCACACAGTCTGCGTGTTATCCCTTTTCAAAAACTATATAATTTTATAACATTCCAAAAAAGAGATAAATTCATCAAAAATAACCATAACATATTTTAACCACAAATGTTATCTAATAACTTTCTTTTTTTATCCCAAAATGTATTAACCGGTAATTACCTCAAATTCAAGGATCATATAAACCAAAATGGTTCTTTATAACTATATCCACAAAAGAAAAGATAATTATTCCTTGAATAAAATTCTAATATATCAAATATCAGGGTTACACATACTATAAAAAGTCTTCTAATGTAATATCATCATTAAAATAGCCTTAATACTTTTCATAATTTCACCATCCTAAAATCTACCATAACTCTTGAATCTCTTATATGTTGACTTCTTACTCATTCAACATTCTTCATGATCCATTAACCATTGCTTTCCAACTAATTCTAAAATACTTCTTTCCTACAAACAAAATCATGAATCATATCCTAAGATTCAATAATAGGAAAACATATGTTAATAAATAATCCATACCATTCATTGGTCATTATTAGTTTATTCATCCTCAATCATAATGGCATTAGGTATTGGTAAACGAATATTTTTACGATCCTGGTGATCCCATTCCCAAAACTTCTTCTTAGGAAATTTTTTTTCCTAATGACCATGCACACAACATTTATAACATTCAATTGATCCTTCAGAAAGAACTTCTTACCCTTTCCTTGAGTCAACTAGATGCTTCCTTTTTCCATGGAAGGTTCTTTCTTTATGACCTTCGTTTCCACATCTATAGCATCTTTCTGTCCCTTTGAAACATTTTCCAATGTGTTTCTTTCCACATCTTTGACACATAGGTTTTTGAACTATCTTACCTTTATGATTAATACATGAACTTTTGTAGGGATTTTTTTCTCGCATATATGATGCCTTATTAAAATCACTAAGGTTCAGGTGGTCAATCACGACTCCAGATATTTTTTTGAGAATAACCACAAGAGTTCTCATTGTAGCTCCGATATCATTCAGTTTCTCATTCATAAAACCATAATAGTTTTCTTCACATCCACTGTTACTTTGGTGCCTTCTAGATCCAGCTATTTACTAATACCAAAAAGGTCAGTGTGATTATATCATTAAAATCATCATATAATACTAAGATATAATTATTCATGTTATCTTAAACTCATTGAATTTATCTAGAAAAACTATGACTCTTTCTATAATCCTAACCATTATGGTAATGTCACTTAAGCTTAAAGGATACCCTAACCTCTAAAGTTATCTAAACCAACTTCTGATACCAACTATATGGACTCATCCTTACAACATTACATAGTCTTGAATTAAATGAATAATTCTCATTGAGGATAATTTCAGGTTTAGAGTTTTAGATAATTATGACATAACTATTACATATCAATGATTACAAAGTAGACACATCTAATTAGTTTCAATATTTTTCACAAAATAAAAACTCTTGAACAAAAGATTCATGTCTAGTTCCATGTTTTAGACAGCATGACATTTCCTTGATCCCATCATTTACCCTATTCCACTTTATGTCCTATGAAAAACATTTCAAAAACATGGGATGAGCATAAAAAGTCGAGTAAGGGATACACAAAGAAAGAAAACATTAGATCATCAATATAAACATAACATAAGATTTTTAACATACCTCATGAAATCATAAGGTTTGTGAACTATGCATAGAAATCATAAGACATAAAGGTAACTTGAGGCATTCATAAGATTCTTACGTAGGGAGTAACCCTTATGGTTACGTTTGGAATACCCATCACATTATATTCCCTAAATATCTTCAGAGAAACCTTAGCGTTAACTTCTTCATGTTACCAAATGAATTGTAGATCTATCTCGAGCTCACTTGCCCTTAGTTTATCACAAAACCACCCGACTTCAAAAACAATTCCCAAGAACCATAACATAATCATATCACATAAAACATGTATAAAGGAAACATAAAATTTCCACATTTCAATCACAAGATATCAATACAAAACATTGATATAATCAAAAAATTATCAAAACCATTTTTAATACCAAAATAAAATAAAATTAAAACATGGTATTTATTTTAAATTTTAAAAAAAGTTATGGTTTGTAGAGAAAGCCGAAACTCAAATAATGGTCACGGCAGTGGAGAATTCATTGTCGCTGCATATGTAAGAAAAATAAAACATTCCTTTTGTTGTTTAGTAAAATTATTTATAGAGAAAAAATTCCCATTGAATTAAATGAAAAGTCAAAATGATTTTATACACCGTATAAAATAAAGTCATGTAGAAATCAAAATATTCCTTAATGAAAGGAGATTGAGAAGAAGTCTCGTACAAAGACGGTATCCTTAGATTAAGGATAAATCAATTACATGATTATGTGTGAAAAATATAAATACACCTAATATAAGTGGATATTAAATGTAAAACAATCACAGAACATCCAAACATATTCATAGCAAGACATAATAAATAAGTAGAGGTGTAACCCAAAGGATTGAAACTGGGTTAAGAAGTTCCCTTACAGAAATTTGACAGCCTAACGACGTCACATTAAAATTTAGAAAATGATTTGATCAGAGATAAAAAGGGTATCTCATCACTTTTCCCTAAAATTTACTAAAATAAGGATATATAAGAACATATCCCAACATAATAAGATGTAAATTAAAAGACCTAAAAAAAGAAGTCTTTTTAAAAAGAAGAGGGTGAATGGTTCCTTTACTGATTTGGAAACCTACGAAACATACACCCCATGAAAGAATGACCATAAAATGTTGATGTACATACCCATAAGTGGGTTTATATTACTCAAAGAGTATAATAATGGGCAGTACATACACCACTAGAAAGAGATAGTGACAAATATAGCATGAATCTCACAGGAATAAAAAGTGAGATAAAAACCCCCTTACCTCATTGTAATAAATCGAGTTGTATGACCAAAAGATAATAATAACCAAATAAATCACAGAATACCATGAATATAAATAGAATCATGATAATATATATCCAATTTCAGTACGCAATACACAACATGCAATAAATATGGGGCGAACAATGGAAATCTCACGGAGTTAAAAGCGAGATAAGAAATCCCCTTACCTCAAGTCCGACTAGTCTTGCTCATTTCATTATATTCCGGAATAATAAACCTTGGTTAATTTATAATTGATTAAGGAATTACATTAAATTTTATTATTCAATTCACATCACATATTATCATGTTATAATAATTAGTTAATTATGTGAGTTCATATCATACATTTTGTCGATGTTCGGTACATGAGTCAACAATGAACTTGTTTGAAGAAAACTGTCCATGTAGTTATAAGTAAATCATCTCTATAATGGTGTTAATGATTTAAATATCATATATATACATTATATATGTATTTAATAATACTAAATAATGTCTTGAGATAATAAATGAAATGTACCATTCATGGAGATGGTAAACCGTACGTACGCATTAACGCTACTTTCACTTTTGTATCATATTAATGGACATTAAAATTAAATTAGACATAGATATATTATAATTACAGTATAATATATATGTTATATATGTCACATAAGTTCATACATTCTATCCTTTATACATTCCACCTATTTCATGAACGACTTATATCACTTTGAGGGGGCGGTTGTCTGCACTTCCTAAAATGAAATTATCGCATTTACCCATTATGGAATCCATAAAGGTATGACATAAATGAAAAATAAAGAAGCATGAGTATAACATAAACATAATATATATCATATATAAATATATTCGCATCTTAATGGCCACCATGAAAGGTGTTAAAAGAATATTTAACAATCAACGTTTCGAGAGGCAGTAATTCGCCACCCACAAAAACAGTATGTTCTTTAACCATTAGACTGAGGAGTGTGTGAGTGTAAGTAGAATACTTATTATAAAAGAATACTATTTTATTGAGGATACTGGTGTTATTATGGGATAAAATAATAAGTAGATATTTGTGAGTTAAGAAGGAAATTAAAAGAAAGAAACTCAAGAGAAGACATTAACTCTAAATCGGGTAACTCGTTTTGATTTGAGCCAAAGGCTTCCTTGGAAGGAATTCTGCCCAACATGAGGCTTCTTGGAGTAAGAGAGGGATGTGAAGATAATATGATCATATTTTGGACGAACCAATGGCTTTAGAGGTGTTGTTAAGGGGGTAGAGGTGGGTAACTTTTATAAGAGGGAGGAGTGTCACTTTTGGAAAGTCTTCAAATGTTACTTTATTATAAAATTATTTTCAGATTTTAAAGGTCCCACAAAGATATATTTTAAGGATAAGGTAATAAGGGTTCGAAATACACCTATACAATAGGTTTTATACAAGGGTAAGTCTAATAATTTACCTTATCTTTTAATTTTATTTAAATTTTTCATTAATGAGGTAATCACTACATCATCATGGTGTCATAAATAAATTTATTTATTTATTTGCTAATTTTTTTTTAAAAAAATAACATTATGTAGGAAATCTCTTTATCTTTCCAATTAATATTTATAGTCTAAGATATAATTTATGTAAACAAAATTAAAAAAAAATATTAGGATATACAAACTTTTGTTATATTTCTCTTCTTTTTAAAAAGAATGTCTTAAATGTCACTATTACACCCATGTGACTCCATGGACCCTCAAGCTCGGTAAAAAGCTTCCCATGGTCGTCCATAACTAAAACAAGAAGAGTTTGACACATTTTGGGGTCATTTTTTGATTATTATGATATTATTTTATTACCCTTAACTACCCGATTACTATTTAATCACGATAATTAAAGATAATTATCATCCTTACTATTCATAATGTCCAAAAACAAAAGAGTATCAACTACATAATTTGGACCTTCTGATTCCAAATATGGAATCTATTTTAACAAATTCCAAAAACAGAAATTGAAATAATTAATTTAAAAATAATTCCCATTGTCAAAACCAAAGACGGGTTTTTAAGATGTGAAATCTATCAAAAGATTGATTTGTTTTTACATCCAATTTAAAAGTGAAATTACATATATTGACCAAAATTGTATTAAATTATAAAAAAATAATTAAATTACACCTTCAAACCAATTTAAATGACAATATAACTATATAAATAATTTGGATGAAAATGAAATTTTGAATTAAAATGCTGTATTTTTTCACTATTCATTAAAAAATGAACATTATCAGACAATTACCAAAAATTCACCCTAAGATATATTTAACATTCAAAATTAAAAAATGATATCAATTTTACCAAACTCAAAACATAGAATTTTCATTAATAAATTATATAGTTAATTCCCGCTGCCAAAACAAATAGCGTGTTTTTAAGAAACAATATCTATCAACAGATTGATACTTGTTTATGTCCATTTTCAAAGTGAAATTAATTCTAATGACCACCATTGGATTAAATGGTAAAACAAATATTCTAATTAAACTTTAAAACCAATTAAAAATATAATCTAACTATAGAAATAAATTAGATTAAAAAGGAGGCATTGAATTAAAATACATCATTTTTCACTATTCATTAAAAAATGAACTTTATCAAAAAAATACCAAAAATTTACTAAAAGTAGCTTTTTATGTCTTGATTCTAAATAAGGATTTTATTTTCTTAAATATAACATATAAAAGTGACAAAAATTAGATTTAAAAAGGGTTTTCCATTAAAAGGTGGTTAATCGACCTTTTAAAGAATATAGAATATTTATGCTTAAAATTGGATTCATTCTCATTTTAAGACACTATCATTTATTGGGTAATTGTTAAAATATTTAACATACATATATAACAATTTTTAGTTAGTCCTATTCATTCCATCCATTACAACGGCTATGCGTTTACTACGATTTACAATAATATTATTATATTATTAGTGTGCAATGTAAGATTTCAAAGAATCTCGTTGTTGCGTATTGGGTAGGCCATTGAACATAGAATCCCCCTTAAAGTAATATTAATATTTTATTCAAAAATATTAATAAATATAAAAATGTCATATTCTTTATTAACCTAGGATGTTACAATTTTAATGAATTTAATATTCATTATTATGGGAATATTTTACTATTGTGTTTTTTTTATAATTTAATACTCATGTAAAAACTACTTGTATTTTATATATTATTAAAGTAATTTAATTCTACTCCACATGAATGATTTTATTTTTTATTTATGAAAGTAAACTGTGATCTTTAACGTGGAGATTATCATTTTTGAAGAGTTTCAATACATATGGTAAATTTATATAAATAGTTCAATAGAACTAGTTGTATACATATAGGTTGAGGATACTTTTAAAATTTACATTGTGACACACTTTTTTGATCAATAAATGAGATACTCTCAGTTAAAATATGTCATTCTAATCCTTTGTTGTTGAATATAACATAGGTTCCTTAACACATATACTCCAATTATTTAGCTATTTTTTATTGTTTTTAATTTTACCATTATTTTTATTTGTGCATAATTATATGGGTTATACTTTTCTTTAAAATGTATGACCTTTTTGTTGGTTTATACCACCCCAAACAAAAATTACATATGGGTTGTGCCTAACTGATAAAAGGAAGGGGGTTTCAATTATTCCTTGGTATGTATAAAGGTAGGGTTGATTTCTTCCAGCACCTAAAAATAAACATAGCTAGGTTGTGACTCTAGGTGTGTAAAATAGAGTCTTGGGTTGGGCCTTTAGTTATTAAAATATAAATTTTAAAGTGTGGTGACTTCCCATAAAAAGTCAGAGATTCCATTTAGTGGGTGGAATTTTTCTCTATGTTTGAGATAAGTGAAGAGTATATGTAGGGTCAATTTGATCTACTATAAAAACATTATGTTCATCTTGTTTTTATTTCCATAGTAAAAAATTATATTAAATATGATTATTCTTTAAAATTAACTAAAAAGGTCAATTCATCCTAGTCCTGACCATTCAATCATCCACATATTGGGACTAAAAAATTAGTGTTAGAGTGTCACCCCTAGCATTAATATATATATATATATATATATATGTTTATGTATGTATTTTCAATCAAATATTAAATTAACCATAAATAAGAAAAGATCTTTTAATATATAATGAATAAGTTCCAATGATAGATGGACTCTTCAAAGGCCACTATTTTTTGATGGAACTGAATGAAGATATTGGTAGTGATGCATGGAACCTTATATTAAGAATTTAATTATAGATAGTTTTACTATCACATTCAATTATTATAAAATATCTATAATTGATACTGATATATTGACTGTTAATGATGCAATTACATATGTTTTAAAATAAAAGGTAATAAAAATTTTATATAATGCTTTTAGAAGAAGTGTTTATATCCATATATCTATATATAAAAAATCCCATGATATCTGAAAAATATTTCATGTAACTCATCTATTTTCAAAAAATTTGGTAAGAACTAAAATCAACATGTTATGGTTTCAATATCAATAATTTAAAATTTATTAAGAAAAAATTTAAAATCTAATGTTTTATTGATTCACAATTATATTAAATGTCATGAGTTCTTTATGAGAGAATTTTGATAATTTTGTTTAAGTTGAAAGACTTTATAGATATTTAAATAACAAATGGAATGCTAAGAAATTTTAAATTTATAAAATAAAAATTTCCTAGAATATAGTTTAGATGAGTGTATTAGATCTTTATTACAATACGAGAAAGAATTGAAAAAAAATTATTCAAGAATATATTTCAGAAATTAAATGAATTTTTATTAAATAAAAAATGCATGTTATCACTTACTCCTCTAATTATGGATTGTAAAATAGAAAGAGACCAAGTTGTTCAGGTTTCCTAAAGAAGAAGGAGGAAAGGATAATCAAGGAGATGAAAAAGGGATTACCATAAAGATTTTTATAAAGGAACTATGAAAGTTAATTCTATATCTAATGATGCTTATAACTCTATTTTTTATGAATACAAAAAGCGTGGGAACATTAAACCTAATTTCTATTGGCTCAAGAAGGATAAGCATAAGAGAAAAATTTAGAAGTTTATAAAAATATTTCATGGAATCTAGATGGATTTATACATTGGATTATAATACACATGAAGAATATGGTTCTAAAAAGGGTTTGGTAAACCTATGTTTAATGGGATAAATAAACCAATTAAGTGAATCTGATTATTCTTTTTCTGTTGAGTCTTATTATGAAAAACTAATTAAAGAAACTTTTTGTAATTAAACTAAGATATTTAATCTTGAAATATATATTTTTGTTATGAAAAATGATATTAAAAGTAAACATAAGAAAATTTATAATGAAAATTAATGTTTAAGGAAATATTTTTCAAGTGAAAAAATATGTTTAGGGTTAAAATCTAATCAAATCGATCTAAAATATGCACATGATTAAATTAATAAACATCTTTAAGTAAATGAAAAATTTTCAAATATTCCTTCATGTTCTAATTATGAATTATGTGCTAAATTGTAAAGTTTTCGAATTGAAAATGTTAGACTAAAGGATTATAAGTCTAAATGTGATCAAGCTCAAATAATTAAGTTTTGTTCTATTTTTGAAGATAATTATATGATAAGAAATTAAATTCAAAGTCTTAAAATTTATTTTTCTATATTTTTTCATGTAAGGGAAATTTTTTATAAAATGGTAAGGATTAATAAGATAAATAAAAGTAAATTCATCTTGGTTATGATAACATTTTACTAAAAATGCACAAAACCTTTTTTGTTAAAGGTTCAAGTTGAAATGTTTAAATTGTTAAATGTTTAAAATGTAAAATAAAGGGTTATTGTGCAAACATTTTGGGTTACTAATATCTATTTTTTTAACCAAATTGGACCTAGTTTAAATGGGTACACAGACATACTTAAATATTTGTTTTGTTGGAATTATGTATTAGAAGGGTCAAAAAGGACACATGGTATATTGATAGTTGGTGGCCATGAAATATTATAGGTGATATTTATAATTTTTTATCATTCCATAAGTGTTATGGTCTTAGTGTTGTATTTGGTGATAAATCTGAAGGAAGAGTAAAAGTTTTTGGAGAAACTGGAATATCAAATTTTGTGATAATCTAAAATTGTTATTTGTTTAGGGTTCCAAGAATAATTTTATAATAATTTCTCTTCTATGTGATGATGGAATGTTTTTTAAATTTAAAAATGATAAGTTTGTTGTTTTACTAAATTAATAAACCAAAATTTTAAATATTTAAATAAAATAAAATATAATTAAATTTTACGGAATAGAGAATTAGGCTATGTTAATTTCATGTTGATGCACAGGCTATCCAAGAACTAAATTATTTTTTAGCTATCCAAACTTATGGAGTAAAACACCTATGTTTTTTATTCTTGTATGAAAGGTAAATTGTTATGAATTTATATAGACCCTATCAAAGAAGTAAGAACTATAATCACTCATCAACTATTTCATTCATATTTATTTGGGCTAGTTAAACCTGCTAGTATGGCTTGAAATAAAAAAATTTAGTCATTGTCAATGATTTTAAAAGATTCACATGGGTTTATTTTATTGCATAAAAATCTAAAACATAAAATTATGATATATTTAAAATTAATTCAAAATGAGAAAGAATATAATTATATCAATAAGAATTGATAAAGGTGGAGAATTATTAAATCTATATTTTCTATATTTTTATTAAGAAAATTAGTATTTTTATAATTTCTTGTCTCCTAGGACACCATAACTAAATAGTGCTATGGAGAATAAAAATATAATACATTAATAAATGAAAAGAACCATGTTAATTGAATATAATTTAGCAAAATTATTTTAGGATAAATCTATAAATTCAACTTATTATATTTCAAATAGATTTATTTTTAGACCTATATTTAAAAAGACAACTTATAAACTTTGGAAGGGAAGAAAACCTAAAACTGGATATTTTAGAGTCTTTGGATGAAAAGCATTTATTTTGAATATTTAAAATGATTTGGATAAATTTGATTCCCAATATGATGTGGGTATTTTATTGGGTTAACAAAATATTATTAAGTCATATATAGTGTATAATAAGAGAACTATTATTTTTAAATATATTATTCATGTTAAATTCAATTAAAGTTGTTTAAATAGTAAATCAATTGATGAAAATCACTCTAAAGAAGAGTTTAGGGATATATACTTTAGATAAAATGAAAACTTATATTTGAATTAACCTGTTAAGGGGTATGAAACTTCTATTTAAAGATCCTTGGAATTTTAAATAGGTCATACAATATAAAATATTATTGGAAATGCTGAATAAAATTTTCAAACTAGGAGATCTAGTATGAATTTCTGTGTTTAGCATGATTTTATAAATAATTTTTTTCTAAAAAAATTTCATGATGATTTGAATGATTCCAATTCGATCTTTTCTATAAAATATGAGTTAGATCAATTTAATAAAAACAATATATGGAATGGTTGATCAAAATAAATTATTATTATATTAATGAAATTAAATATATCTTTTGAAACAATCTTGATAAATATGGTCAAATCATTAAAAAGATCTAGATTATTCTCTCAAGGATAATCATCAAAAGAAGGTATTGAATTTGAGGAATATTTTTCACCCATTTCAAGGATGGAATCTATTACAATATTAATTGCATATGCATGTTTTCATAGTTTTAAATTTTTTCAAATGGTTGTTAAAAGTGTCTTATTAAATGGATATATTTGTGATGAAGTATATTGTAGAAAAAAACCAATATTTTAAGATGTAAATTTTCCCTATAATATTTTAAAACTATCTAAATCATTATATGTATTGAAACAAGATCATAGATCTTGGAACAAGATGTTATAAAATTCAATTTTAAAAACTATTAAAAAATGTAAATATGATCCTACATTATTCAATCACAATAATTTTAATGATATTTTAATTTTATAAATATATGTGGATGAAATTATTTTTTGATCTTCAAATAATTATTTATTTAAAAAAATTAATACTTGATGATAGATAAATTTGATATGAGTTTAATGGGAGAACATATATTTTTTCTTATTCTTCACATTTTTCCAAGCAATGAGGGATTTTTTCTCAATCAATAAAATTATGATAATTAATTATTTATTATAGTTAGATTACATTCATGTAAGAGTTTAAATACTATTATGATTACTTCATATAAAGGTGATGAGGAATAATATGAAAAATATATTAATGTTAAAACCTTTAGAGTAATGATTGGAATCTTATTATACCTAACTGATTTTTGGATTTATTTAATTTTAAGTGTTTACATGTGTCCTTGATTTCAAAATAATACAAAATAAAGTCATATTAAGGAAATTAAAAGAATTAGAAAATATATTAAATTAATTTTAAATCTTGGTCTTTTTTACCCTCTAGAATTTTTTTTTTGATATAATTAGTTATAGTGATTCTAATTTTTTTGGATGAAAAATAGATATAAAAAGTACATCATGTGTGTTTAATTTTATTGGGAAATGTTTATTCTTATAGATATATAAGAAACAATATTTATTAGCTTTATTAAACAATGAATGTGAGTAATTTGTTTCTGAATATTTTTGTTCGCAATAATTATGGTTAGGAAAAAAAATATGATTTAGATTTAAATTTTGAAAGGATACCTAATCATTATGATAACACCTCTCTAGTTTCTTTTCAATAACAGTCTATAACAAAGAGTATTGATGTTATATTTAACTTTCATAGATATCATATTCAAAAATTGAATATAAATATATAATATACTTCTATATAAAATTGTATTCCCAAAATTTTTATGAAGCATTTGAATTTAGCTAAATTTTAGAAAATTAAATATTAGCTTGGAAAGATGGAAGTATACTTTTTTACATTGTATGTGTTAAGGGGGAATTTTTTATTTTATCTTTGGAATTAAAAAATCTATAATTTTAAAAATATTATATAAATTTATTTTTTTAGTTTACTATTTATATATATTATTACTTTATAGTTTCTACTTGACATAGGTTTGAAAAACTACTAGATCGTGAAAGGTTTGTATATATTTCTTATTCATATTTATGTATATTTAGTTCTATATATTGTACTTTAATCATTAAAAGTAATATTATAACATGAAATGACTCTATTTGGTTGAAATGGTGGGTTAATCTTTTATTAATTGCATATTATTTTATGACATGCCTTGAATATCATATAACTTGATTGGTATATCCGTATAGCTATTATTATTTGGTAGATTAAGAGGTTTCTTAATAATGTTATTCCCTGTTATACAATTTGGTAAGGGAAAATAAATTAAGTTGTATATTTATAATCATATATCTTAAATTTATTTACATTTGAGTTTATTATATTTTAAAATCTTCTTGAATTAACTACACCAATTTCCATTTCATATTCTAGATTTTAAAATGTATAGTGATTCTATTTACACATGCACCTTTATAAATGTTTAAATGCAGGATGGTTTCATGTTTTGTCTCATAATAATGTTTTTATCTTGTAATTATTTAGGGTGAGATAAACTATTATATAATTTCAAAATCATAATTTAAGGTTGAGTTAATAATCACTTTAGGGGAGAATGTTTTATTTTGGAACATCTATTTTTAATATTTTATAAGATTTAATTTCTGTCCCAATAATTAATATCTATCATAGGGGGGTCATTTTTGCATATAAATTTTCGGTACATGGAATTGGGAAAATTTTATTTATAAATAATTTAATATTTTTGATCAATTCTGAAAATGAAGAGAAACATTGAAATTGAAATTTGGTTTTATAATTATCAAAATGGGAAGAATAATGAAGTTTATCCTTGAAACACTTTGTTTATTATTTTTTGATATTTACAAATTTAATGTTTTATTCCCTCTAAAATGAGTTTAAATAATTTTTATCATAATTCTTATTCCTTGTTTAATTTATTTATTATTTTTATTATGTGAATTTCTGATTAAAAAATGTCTAACTCTAGATCGACAATGAGGTAGAGAATAAATTAACAACATCTATAATAGATTGAACACATGTAAAATCAATCAACCACATGTGTTATGTATTGATACTGAAATGTATAATGTATTGACTAAAATCCCTCAATTGAGTCAAGTCCCCAATCAACCACAATGAAAAATTGACAATTCCAATCAATTGTTTCAAACAAGTAACCATCATAAATATATATTAATTTTTTCTATGAGTGCTAAATCAACTGTTTTTAGATTTTTAACTAGCTATACCATTCAATTGACTATGATTGAAATTTCGGAAAATTCTTGGATTGACTACATGTTCGTTTTGATTGAGTGCATGTTCATTTCTATTGAACGAACATTGATTCTAATCGATTGTATGTTGATTCTGATTGATTTCATGAGGAAATAAAGGAACTACCATAAGTATTAACATACTATAAGGATTTTCCTACTATAATGATTGATCTTTCACAATGAATTCAACCGTAGATTTTACAAAGATACTCTGTTTTTCTTCTTTTTAATATTACTATTTACTATAGGTTTTTATTGAATATTTTAATGGATTTATTTTTCATTTAATTACTTGTTAATTATTTTTATGCCATGTATTTTTTTGAAGTATTATTTATATATAAAACTAAGTATAATGAGGTCTATGCCTATTTGACATTCTTGAAGAATTTTTTTTCATGATATTCAAATGTGAAACTATTGAAATTTGAAGAGTTTTTATTTATTGAGTTTAGGGAGTATTCTAATAAATTTAATGTTCCAAATTATGGGAATAATTTTCTATTATATTTATTTATTATTAACTACCCATTTTATAACCTATTTTAATTTTATATATTATCAAAAAAAATTAACTCTACCTCAACATTAGTGATTTTATTATTTAATATATATAAGTAGACTAATATTATTAAAGTGTATATTATGATTATAGAATAGTATTTATATGTATGGGAATTCTTTATAAAGATTTCTATATAACCAGTTCTACACCTAGAGGTTGAGGATACGTTCAAACTATATTGTGTGAGACACTTTTATGATCAATCACTAGGAAAATCTTGGTTGAACTATATTATTCTGATACTTTATTATTGAAGAGAACAGTGATACTTTAACACTCCTACAATTATTTAATTGGTTTTTGTGGATCTTAATTATTCACAATATTTTTTCGTGTACATAATTGTGTGGGTTATAGCACCCTTCAAAAGGAAAACCTTTATGTCGAGATTTACCACCCCAAACAAAAAGAATGTATAACTTATTCCTAATCATTAAAAGGTAGGAGTTTCATCTATTCCTTGTCCTATATAATGTTAGGGTTTTTATACACCACCTCAAAAGGATTCTAGCACAATTGTGACTCCAGGTGTGAAAAATTCAATCTAAGGTTGAACCTTTAGGGATTTAAAGAGCTATTGTAAAGGGTTGTGAATCCTCATCAAAAGTTAAAGATTTCATTTATCATGTCTTATTTTTAACATTGTTTTATATAAGATAAGGGTATAAATAGGATCAACGTGATCAAAACCACTATAAAAATCACTATGTTTATATTATTTTCATTTTCATTGAAAAAAATATATTAACATTAATAATTATTTATAAATAACTAAAAAGTAAAATTATCTATCTTTTGACCTTTTAAAAATCCTTATATTTGGACTGGACATATCTTTTCTTGATTTCCATGTGTATCTATCATATACACATCCACTTCCATAGATCTGACATAAGGATGCATCCTAATCATCTATAATTAAAAAAAAAATCTTTTAAAATAGGGATGCCTTTTTGGTTGAAAATGGTTTCCATGCTTCTAATAGAGAAATAATTAACCCCTAGAAATTTTCTATAATATCACTTATTGGTCTTTAATTAAGGAATATATCCTGATTGGGGGTGAATTAGTGTATAGTAGTTTAAGATTTTGACCTTAATTAGAAACTTGTTCTCACTTTTGAGGAAAACTCTTATATCCATAAAAAAACTCTTGGTTGACGAAAGAAATAATGGATGAGCACAAAAGTTTTTAACTGGTTCACACAAATAGGATAATCCAAGGGGAACACATGGAATCATTCCTTTTCACCTGAGTTGTTAAGTGTACCACTTGATAAGAAATGATAAAATAGAGTAACCAAACTAACCATTTGTATTCAATATCAATACAATATATTATAAGAACTGAATAATCTTCTTTATAGATATAAATTAACTGATCCTTCTTTGATGTTCTTACTCTCTAAAAAAGTTGATAAGAAATTTTACCTAAAATAGTGTATCACACCATCATCATTCTAATGAATTTTCAGTGATGTGGAACTTTTGAAATGTCAAAATTATTGGTATCATTTTTGTTTTTATAATTTCATTTGAATTCTGTAAGATACTAATCTATTAATCTATTTCATAGAGACAATCTCCCATTTACCTTTTTAGGAATAATTGTGTGTCGTTTTATAAAATTCAACCAATCTCTTTGATACAAGTGTTTAGATCAAATATTGTTTTAACTCATTATGATTTTGATTTAGGTGCCATCAATAATTTAATTTAGAAATGAATATCTAATTAATTCATAAAAAATTATTAAATATTGAACTGTAACTTCCCTATAAAATTATAGTCAAAATCCAAATTTATTGGAAACTGCTTAACCATGGCGTGGTCTCTGCTTCTATGGTGTAGTCATCCCTCTACATGGCTTCACCATGGCATGAATTATATTTCTATGATGCAGTCATGGTAAAGAATTTGATATTTAGGCAAAGAACACTTTACTACATTGTGAATTCCTATATTTGACTTTATCCACAATTGTCACCCAAATATCATCCCTCTTAACTACATAGAGTCGTATTACAAACTCTTCCATTTATTCTCTGTCTCTTTAACAATTATGGAATCATCTGTATTATTATGAATTTGTATTTTGTAGACTCCAGATGACATCACTATTTTATATTTTCAAACCTACATCCTCCATGGTGAAAAAATCTTCTGTGACATATACATTTTCCAACTCCTATAGTTTTGTGATCCAGTATACTCTTCATGGTGTAGGTACCTCAAATGTTCCAGTGACACTAATATTTATCTCAACCATCTTATGTGGTGTGGTGTCTAGATATTTGGTCTTAACTGTAATGTTTTATTCCCACATCAGAAAATATCTTGTACTAATTAGAGATATATAAACCAGGTCTCACAACAAATCACCATTAAAATCCCTTAGGTATGACATGCTCACTGCGTCACTATGTCACCCCACACTATGTTTCCCTCTATGGTGCCACCATGAATTTTGGTCATTCCACTTTCCTTACTAAACGCATTCTCTAACTTGGTAAGGGATATTATAAAATGACATCATAGGAGGTTTTATTTTCATTTTCTTCTCACCTATCTTCGGTAACATGGTAGAAGGAGTTAGGCTATGTGGAAATGGGGTAGGGGAGTTGAATGTGTGCATGTCCAGCTCATGTGTATTGGACCTCTAAGTCACTAGTGATGGGACTAATATTACAATTTTAGCTTTATGTTTTAATTCTAATTATAATTATATTATGTTGTTATAGTTTATATGAATTTATGCGTTTATGAATCATGAATAGGCATGTATGACCACGTATCATATATAAATGTTTTTTTCTATGTATAGGGATTAATTTTATTAAATGCCTTGTTCTATAATGGTTCTTATATTATATGATGTATTGAACTTTTAATTATTTAAACTTGAGCATGACTATCGATATATATATATATATATGACTCACATGAAGGTATTGAAGATGAGTAACATGCCTTGGGTAGTACTAGGAGGGGTATTCCTTATTGTTGTGGGTTGCCTCCTAGTATAGTTATTCCTATATAAATACACTATGTTTTCCTTTATATTTATGTATTTGATATATTAAGTAAGTTTACAAAGTATTACTACGTTTTCATTTATAATTATAGATAATTACACATAGAAGAATCCTGAGGGGAACATTGGTGGAAGTATGTCAAAATTATCCCTATAGGAAGGATTATCTTGTTCCACCACCAAATAAATAGGTTGATGAAGCAGATCATGCTTCTATACCTGCTCCAGTGGTTTAGGTGGTAGAACCTCTACAAGCAAGAGTATTTTTCATTGTAATTGTTTAAGGTAGAATAGTTTCTAGGATGTTGGTCTATTATTCTCAAAACTTCCAGATTCAATATCCCCAACCTTCAAGTGCACTAGAAGGCCACAAGATATTGAGGACCAGATTGAAATCATTGAGGGGATATTCAATGAAGGTTTTGAGGGATGGATTCTTCAAGAGAAACTTTCTCACATGTGTCTCACCTTGATTTTCTGAAGATTAGTAATGGTTTCTCTTCTTCTCTCTAGATATATGCTCTTATTATGGATTCTTTCAATCCAGAATGGGAACACTTATTTGATAATGTGGATCCAAAAACATTAGAAGAAAATAACCTATTAATGGATAACATAAACCCTAAAGGTGGTTCTAATTGAGATAATCTATCAAAATCTAAAAGTATCTTCTTCCTAGAAGTGCTAAAAGGAATAGATCTATCCAAAGTGACTACCTCGAAGCCTCCTCTTTATAAACAATTAGATGATAGAGTTTACTCAGTCACTACATACCTTTAATCAGTTTAGAAAAGGCTCAATATGTGTAAGTTTTTTATTCTAGGAATATTACATGTCTTATGGGAAATTAACTATGGAATATTATAGATTTTTAGTCTTGAATCCCTCACTATTGAGGAAACAACAATTGAAAATTCATTACAATAAAAACAGGATATTATCACATTATTTTTATTTCCCCGGATGATCTAAACTTAGATTAGAAGACTAGAATCCATCAATTATACCCTGGTTTTTGTGCTCATCTGAATGTTATGTCTTCTTTAATCCCTTTACTAAATGGAATTAATCGGAAAAAATATGGGTCAGGATGCATGGTTTAAATTTTTTATTTTAGAACCTAAAAATCCTATATGATCTTTCTTCATGTATAGGTATCCCCTAGAAGGTTGGACAACACTCTATGAATAGAGAGCTCTGGTTATATGTAACAATTATGGATGAATCCAATTTGAATTCAAATTTACTAGAATTCATATGCTTAACTGCTAATGATTATAGATAATATATTAGGTTTTAGTACGAGTATAATCCTACCTTTTGTGAGGTATATAGAATAATTATCCATTCCATTTCTACTAGTATTGTGGTCCAAAATTGGTAAATCCACCCTTAGAAAATGATTAGAAGGATATTAAAAGAACTAAAAAAAGGAAAACCAACCATCATTGAGAAGGGTGAAACCTCTGAAAGGAATGATGGTGGTAGATGGGTGAAAAAATAAGTCCTTATTCATACCTCAAAAGCTAAATTTTGAATGCTTTGTGCTAATCTAGTTGAATAATAAGAGAAGGAAACAATAGAGGATATCATATCTGAGTAAATTGTGTCTGATATTTTGAAGATCATCAATTGTACTCAATTTGAAGACAATATTGAGGATCCAATTCCAAAAAAGAACAATTATCCTATTGAATATTCTTTGAATACTTTTACTAACATAGAGAATAGGATATTCAATAAACTAGGGTATCAATACCTGAAAAATGTTTCCGAACCCTCTCCCTCTGCTATGAATCATTTTATTATGTTGAACAAGTTATATCATGAAGAAAAAAGGATGAATGAAATGTCTAAAAGGATTAATGTCTCTTCCAATTACTTCCTTTTTTAGGATTAATGTATTTCCAATGGCCTTGAGAAAAATTTATTTGTCTCAATTGATCATGCTGGTAGGTATGATAGATCCACTCCTCTTAGAAAGGAGTTCAATGAGTCTAATACTCAAGGTGATGTGGATTTTTATCGAGATACCAAACCTATTAACCAAGATGATCTTATCCATAAATCTGAAACTGAAGAAACAACACAACATCTTAATTCAATTTTGAATGATATTCCCAAGATTATGATGGTTGATGATGTTTATGATGATGAATACAATACTTATCTAGCCACAAAAATAGATGGATGTAGTAATAATGGAAATTCTATAACCCCTATACACAACCAGAATGATGACTCTTCTGATCCTAGTGAAAAAGTACTAGTCCAACTCGAAAATATCAAAGAATAAGAGCTATGTAGGTAAAAATAAGGGGGGTTCCAACCCCAAACATTGGTTTAAATGAATATCCCTTTTTTGGAATTGTCTGGTTGTGGAAAACTCTGACACTATCAACTCCTTGAAAAGATTTATTCATGTCCAGAAACCAAATATTTTTGCTATTTCTAATCCTAAAATTAATTAATTCCTTAGTTTTACTATTTTAGAATATAAAAGTTGTGATTTTATTAGTACTTCAACTGATAATTATTCTATTTAATCTCATTGGGGTTTTCCTCACTCCTTGAAAAATGTTTGTTCTTTTAACATCAAAGATCAGGTGTTCACTTATGAGATTATATTCCAAAACTCCCACATGTTCTTCTACTTTATATATGATAAAATGGATACCAAGATAGAAGATATCTTCGGCATAATCTGGATAGTATAAGAAATAGAACACATGACCCTTGGATTATTATTAGTGATTTTAATGTTATCCTCTATCCTAGTGAGAAAATGGTCCCAACACATTTATCTATTTATTTAATAGAGTTTAAATATTGTGTTGAAAAAAATAATTTAATTTATATTAACTTATTTAGACCCAAATATACTTAGTATAGAAGGAATTGAAATATAATAGTATCCAGTAAGCTTAATAGAGTTATCTCTAATAAAAAACTCTTGATAAGTGGGATACTGTGTCTAGAACTACCCTTTCAAGAGTGAATTATGATAACCATTAATTCATACTTGTCCTTTCTATTATAAGTTCTATAACTACCCTCCCTTTAATAATTAATAATTCACAGGCCCTCCTCCCTGATTAAGGTGACATTGTTAAGGAGGTTTATAATTATGTTAATTGGGGAAATGATGCTTTTTTTTATATCATGAAGCTAAAACTTTTTAAGAATAAGATCAAGGGTTGGTGTAAAATCACATCCAACAAAATTGTCAATGAAATTGATTAATTTGAAGCCAAAATTAATTAGTTGCAATATGCTTTTACAAACATAGACTTCAGTTTTGTTTTTCAGTAAGAAATAAATCTAACTACAATGTTAGATTCTCTTCTTTCTATTAATAATAAAATTAAAAAGAGATTTGCAAAGTCAAATGGATCAAAATAGAGACATAAATAAAAAATTCTACAATTACCTTAAAATATATACGAAAACATGTAGACCTATTACCTTTATTAAGGATGGATACAATATTATTAATAAGGAGGACATACTTATTGATCATATTGTTTCTTATGGTAGTAATATTTTTAATGGAATTGAAGTAAATAAGGATTTAATCCCTAAAATCATTCCAACCATTGTTATATATGATGAAAAAACTACCTTACTTGTGTCCCTCTTGATATCGAAATTAAATAGGAAGTCTTTAGATTGAATCCTGATAATGCTCTGATACCTGATGGTTTTACTAACTCTTTTTTATCACTATTGGGAAATTATACATTTGTATGTGTGTAATTTGGTTAAATAATTATTCTCTAATGAAATTATCCTCCATGGATTTAATTCCCATTTCCTATCTTTAATAACCAAAGATGATAATACCTCTAAGATTCACCTTTTCAAAACCATATCACTTGTTAACACTCTTTACAAGATCATCACCAAACTTATTTCCGATAGGCTTTCTATAATTTCTGATAAAGTAATCTCTCAAAATCAATTTGGTTTTGTGAAAGGTAGAAATATTTAGGATTTTATCTGTTTGGATTATGAATGTAATAAACTTCTAAAGAAATCAAATATAGGATGTAGTGTTACCATAATGTTTGATAATAGTTGGGCCTTTAATACTTTTGATTTGAGATTTATTTATAAGGTCCTTCCAAGATTTGGTTTCAATGATCTTTTTATCAACATAATTAAAATAATTTTTAGCTCTAATCACATCTCCATTCCCATAAATAGATTACCCAAGGGCTATTTAAAATTTTAAAAAGGAGTTAGATATAGTGATACATACCCACTATCCTTTTCTCTATTACTGAGGATTATTTAAGTATACTTCTTATGAACTTAGTGGATCAAGGAAAAATTTATCCCATTACTGCTTTAATAAACCTTGTTGTCCCTTCAAATATCCTTTTTAAATATTATGCTTTTTTATTTCTACTAGGGGGGAAAATAATATCCAAAATCTCAAGGAAGCCCTCTCTTATTATGAAGTTGTCTCAGGTCAAGCAATAAACTAGAATAAATATTCTGCTTTCTTTGGGAAAAGGTTTATTGATTCTATAAGAGTGACTACTGAAAATGGGATCTTTCCCCATGCATCTATTCCCAAGGTTTAGAAAAACCATAGGGAGGTCTCTTTTTTACTATATATTTCTATGATTTTAATAAAACTGTAGAAAACTAATATCTAATTCCCCTAATACCTCATGCTCCTCATCCATTTTCCATTACACTCCTCTATTATTCCTTTAGGATCCTCCTTACCCTCGATTCCATATCCCTCTTCCATCATGCTCATCCTCACTTCCCTGACTCCCATCCCTCTCCTCCCCTCCCCGACCACTGCCTCATGGCTATCTGACCTCCACCCCCCGACCCTCTCCTCCCCTCACAGACCTTCACATCTCGACCATCCAACCACCACATCCCGCCCATCCCCTCCCCTCCCCAGGCTCCACCTCCACTCTCGACCTCCCTCTTGTCCATTGCCTTTGCCTCATCGACCTCCTCTTCGCCTCCCTTCCCCCAGCTCCAGTGACGTCCCCCCTCTCATCTCCCTCTCCTCCCAGCCTTGGCATCCGCCTAAACTTCCCCCAGCTTCAGAAACGTCTCGTCTTGGCCTCCACCTCCCTGCCCCCAGCTCTGGCATGTATGAAATTTATTCTCCTTATTTTTCATTCTATTATATATAAATTAGCCTTTAATGAATTGAAAACAGAGAAAAAACTTGAAAGTACTAAACCAATGTTTGGAATATTGTTACCATTTTCAACATCATGTTCTATATAGTGAATATAAATATATATTTTCTATGAGTTATAATTGTGGGAGATATCATTAAAACCTATTATTTTTTCCTTTTTTAAACATTAAATTTGTAATTTGCATGATTACAAAGATTCTGATTATGAATAATACACATTTGATCATTGAGATTGACTAGAATTTGAGACTATGGGTATGTTTCTTTCAAACAATATAGTTTAATGAATAACAGTCTACTTGGAATTGTTATCAATAAGTGATATTGGATATGTAATCAATACTTGAGGCACATATTGTCAATTTATATTTCAAATAAGTTTCTTGTTTGGAAATTTATTGTGATAATTGAATTATTTTAAATACTATTAGTGTTTAGAACATATTTATATATTAAATTTATCTTAGATATCCAGCAACCAATTTGGAATGAATGTGTTTCCTTTCCCTGATTAGTAGTTTTGGTTATATAATAACCCTCAAAATTGGATCTTATGTGGAAAAAATGAAATAATTCTAAGGAAAAACTAATGAAAATGAATACTATGGTTCCTTGGACCCATGAAAATATAGTCCATACATTACTTATAAATAGGTTGAGTTTTTACCATGGGTACAATGATTCATTCATTTAAGATTGGTTTCTTCCCCTCTTTTGTGAAACTCAAACATACACGAGCATCCTATGACCAAATTACTTGGCTCCCAAAAAATAAATTCTTTAAAGAGAAAAAATTTTCATGACTGAAGTCTAGAAAATCAATTTACTTGAAAAGATTTTTGTGAAGGCTGAATATATCATTCTATCTCAATAAAACTCATAGGTGATACTTTCTATTTTTCCTAATCCATTCTTATAGTCAAAACATAAGTAACCATCCTTGACATTTAGAAGAATGGTAGTAATATAACCCATAGCTTACGATGGAGGTATTCCAACAAAATAGATCAAGTCTAATACAGTTTACTCATCATTCAAAATTAAAAGAGGGTACGCCATAAGAATCCAAAACATTAATCGACGACATTTGATACATAAGACATTACCTAAATCTCAAGGGAGATTCCCTTAGTCACTTCACTTCAATTTCCCTCTTTATCATCTCTTATGATAATTTTAATCATGGTGTGTGTAAAATTTAGTGTTTGATATTAATCTAATAACATGTATTGGATTTTTAAATTTATTTTAAATTCATTTATTTTACCAAAATGACCTTTTCCTTTTTAAGATTCTTGTTTTGACTTGTTCCAGTTTGTATACAGTAGGTTTTTCTTGGTAATTATTTTATTAAAAAAAATCATGAAGTGATTTAGTTTATTAAATTCATCTCCTAGTATATTTATACAAATATTTGATACCCATTATTTTTTATATAAATTATCTAAATTATTTTCATTAATTCTTGGAGATGAAGTTGTTTTCTTTAAATTTTTTCCCTCTTTGAATTATAATTTTACCCATATAAAATATTAAATTACATGGATATGGGGATAATTTAAAATATTTATGATGATGGTTGAATGTTTTTATCTCTCCCTTGATTTTTAAATGAAATAACCCATGTTTATGGGTGTTTTTTAATGTTAAAAGTTGATTTTTTTTATGTTACACCTAAGGGAGCAAAAACATTTTTATCTCTCCCTTAGTTAAACTATAATGACACATACCACTCTATCATAGACATGAAACCTTTCTTGGCCCATTATGGTTTACCTTGTTGATCATCCCTTTATAGGATAGAGATAATAATTTTATGTCTGATACTAAAAGGGTTGAAATTGGTTATCAAAATAAAGGCACTTTCAATACAAATGTGAATTAACTATTAAGTTTTTATGTTCTAATAGTTTTTTTTCTATATTATATATCCCTTTTTTAATTATGGTTTACATTGTTTATTGGAAGATAACTTTTATTTTTCTTGTTATAGAATGGATAGAAGCTAGATGTATCGTACCAATAGGATTTCAACCGCATTTTAAAATAATTTAGATTATTTCTTAGATTTTTCATTTGATAATCCTTCTGATAGAGGTTGTATACAGTGTTCATGCTATAAATGTGTTGTAAGACCATGGTTATGCTAAGAAGAAGTTATCTACCATATAAAAAATATGGATTTCAAACAAACTATTATGTTTGGTATCACTATGGAGAGACAATTCAATGTTCTACTGGTCACGAACAAAATGACAGAAGTGGCAAAGAGAATTTTATTTTCGATCAGTTTCCATTTGTCCATCATCCTGAGAGAGATAGTATGCCATTGCAAGAAGATATTGATATCAATACACATGAGGAAAATACTGAAGATGACGATGAGAGAGTGAAAATTTTATTGGATGATGCCAGAACTCCAGTATATCAGGAATGTACTAAAATGACCAAGTTTGAATTTTTATGCATCTATATCATAGGAAAACCATTTATGGAATTTCTAATATCCCTATTGATTACATTCTTATATTTTTTAAATAATTTATTCCTGATGGTGTAGATATTTCCTCAAATCATTACAAGGGATGAATGTAAATTAAGAATCTTGGATTTGAAACTAATAAATTTCATGCATGTCCAAAATATTGTAGTTTATTTTGGGATGAAAAAGCTGACCATAATGAATGTAAAGAATGGGGTCTACCACGATGGAAGACAATTGTAGATGGAACACCATCTCGTGTGGCAGAGAAAGTCATGTGGCACTTTCCTTTGATTCCCTGACTACAAAATCTATTCAAGTCTGTAGAAATATCAGCCAATATGCGATGGCATGATGTAGAGAGAATTAAAGGTAATAATGAGTTTGTTTATACTACAGATGGATTAGCATGGCATAAATTTGAAAAAAAAACATCCTTATTTTGTAGCTAAGGTGCGTAATGTCAGGTTGGGTCTATCCTATGATGGTTTTAATCCATTTTTTCATATTCTTACTTCTCAGAGCATGTGGCCAGTTTTTATTCATGTTTATGATCTCCCTACGTGGATGTATATGAAAAAACCATTCACTTTCTTGAGTATACTTATATCTGGACCTTCTAATCCTAGTAATGATATAGATGTATACTTGTAGCCTTTAATAAGAGAGTTGATACATCTTGGGTATTTCGGTGTGTAGACATTCTATGCTTCTTCATAGAATACATTTCAGATGCATGTTGCCCTTCTATGGACCATAAATGATTTCCTCACTTATGCAATGATGTTTGGGTGGAGCACGAAGGGAAAACTATCATGTCCTGTTTGTATGAAGAATACACGATCAAGAAGGCTTAAATATCATTGTAGTTTTAGTTTCATGGGTAATCGATGATTTGTGCCAATGGATCATCAATATAGGACGAATCATATTAGGTTTGATAATACCGTTGAGACTGAACAACCACGTCAACGTATGTCAGGAAGTCATGTGATTAATGAATGAAAAGATTTCAGTTTTTCATTAGGTAACGGTCAGTTGAAATCTAAAAAGAGAAATAATGATGACACTGAAACCTCTTACAATTAGAAAAAGTGAAGTATTTTTTATGAATTACCATATTGGTCTACCAATTTGTTATGTCATTGTTTAGGCGTAATGCATATTGAGAAAAACATATGTGAAATATTTCTTGCAATTCTTCTGAATATCAATGGGAATACCAAAGATGACTTCCAATCTTATCGAGACTTATTGGATTGGGGTATTCAACCAGAAATGCATCTTGTTTGCATCAGTGAAAACAAATGGAATGTTCTATGTGCTTCTTATGTGATGACATCATCAGATAAAGATCAATTTCTGGCAGTATTAGAGAATATCAAGGTTCCTGATGGCTATTCCAGCAACATATCTAAATGGGTCAACAAAAGATATGTGAAACTAAAATCTTTGAAAACTCATGATTGTCACATCCTTGTTCATGAATTTATTACAATAGTAAGTCAGAATTTTCTATCCAATAATGTAAGGGTGACACTGATTCACTTGTTCCATCTTTTAGAGACCTTTGTTCTAAAAGGTTATCCAATTCATTCTTGATAAAAATGCAGTAGTTGGTGACATCAATTTTATGTGAGATGGAAAATATTTTTACTCCTTCATTTTTCACTTACATGTTACATTTAACTGTTCATATTCCAACTGAAATACTTCTTGGGGTACTGGTTTCTTTTCTATGGATGTATCCTACTGAAAGAAATATGTGCACAATGAAATCATATGATCGAAACAAGAATCATCCTAAAGGTTCGATTGTGAGGGGTTATCTAGTTCAAGAATTTATGGATTTTTGTTTAATATATTTGTCTGATGTCACCATAAGACATAATCAGCCAATGAGAAATGAAGATGACCAGTATGGGGAAATTGATCCCTCATTTCCATCTCTTCCCCAAATAGGAGGAATTGTTGGGTCTTATACATTGGCTACATTGAGCCTTAAAGAGATAGAGATGGAACATTGCACAGTCTTGTTTAAATGTGGTTTGTTCGATGACTATATCAAGTAATTAATTTGGATATTTATATGCTATCTCATATTATGAAATTTCACATATACCTTAATCTTTTATTATAATTTTATGTAGGTAACATAAACAAATTATAAGTACATTTCATCGATCTTTGTCTTTGAGAAGGAGAGAGTCTTTGCATAGCCTAGAGTTTCCTTCTTGGTTGAAATCAAAGGTATTAACATTACATAAATTAGTTTAAAATATATATATATATATATATCCAATTAGTTGTATTATTCATATATATCTCAAGTGTTAAGTATACCAATTGACTCTATTTCTCAATAATTGAGAGCTTTGGATTTTGGTCCTAATTCTTTGGTTAGTGAATGTAAATATTTAATAATCAATGGCTATAAATTTTTTACAATGGATCGAGCGGTGAAAATGAGAACACAACATGATGGAATTATGTTAACCACTACAATGGATTATTATGCCAGTGTATCAGATAGTCGGCCTCGATATCAAGAAGTGTATTATTATGGGCTAGTTAATAAAATATTGTTATTGGATTACTACTCTCAAGGTAGAGTCACTATGATGAACTGTAAATGGTTTGATTCAATGAGACGTCATGGTACATTTATTGATGACTATGGATTCACAGTTTTTGATATGAGTCAATGCCTATGTAACGATGAACCATACGTTTTGGCATCAATGTCTAAATGAGTGTGTGTTACCTTCGCTTGCATCAATGGGTATTATAATTGTAATGTTTTTTTTCTACATTATATATAATTTCATGTTAATATTCTTTATCAATTTTTTAGGGACATTCAGATCCATCGGATTTGACTCATAATCTGGATAGCATGGATATGAGTGGGGATGCTCCTAGACTTAGATAGAGCACCCGTCATACCCGTTTCCACACTGAACTACCATCAGACACCCCTTCCTCTACACCTTTCCATCCTCTAGAGTCATTTGGAATGTTTTTATCCATGCTTACATCATCATCTCTACTACCCTCTTATTCATATGCCATGACTACACCGCCTCCACATATGTTTCCACCTTTACCATATCTATATCCAATGATGTATCCCCCATCCTACTACCCATATGTTGTCATCTCTACAACGCCTCAAATTCCTACCATCCATACAACATCTAATGAGTCTGCTCCATTATCTTCCACTCCAGTGTGTGAAGGTCACCCATAGCATGCACTAGAATATACACTTCCTTCAAAGGCTACTGAGTCACAAAATCCCACAGATCCATCACAATCTATTGATAAATCTATAGACAGTTTTTTGATTATAAATGTTTCAAATTATATCACTTTATTTTTTTTCGTGTTGTACTGTGACTTAATTCTTCATTCCCCCTTCTTTTTCTTATTCAGTGGGGTCTTCTGCTAGGTGATGTGGGTGCACTAGAATGAAGGAAGTCTAGAATCTCCAGAAACAACTAATGGTGGATTAAAATCGACAAAATTAGATGGCAGGTCCAACTGCAACGCAGTGTAGAAGTTTTATGGCCACTTTGGACAAGTATCACGATATCATTCTGGTAGAATCAATGTCATGGAGATGTATCATTAAAGAAATTAAGGACAAATAATGGGAGAAAATATGTGTAAGAAAATTATATAAAGTCATATCTATATTATTGGTGTATTTAAATGAAATAACATGTTCATTGCAGATTCACTTTAACTTTCCTGATGGATAATATTCTAAGACATCAAGGATGATGAATGTTGGGAAGTTCTAGAACTCATACAAGCATGAGTTTTATGTTGGTCGGAAGAGCAGGGTTGGTACTGACTTAGAGGGGGTACCCATATTCCCCGACTGTCCAAATATTCTATATGAAAAAATGATTGCACATTGGAAGACTGCTAAGTTTAAGGTAATCTAAATCAATAATGGTTGATATATAAAATTTAACTCTTATTACGTGTATTGGAATTTTTCTAGGAAGTGTCAGAGAAAACATAGAGAATAAGGATTCAATGACATATTTGAACACATTGGGACGCACTACAATGCCCAATAATGAAAATCACTAGGTACTTTAACCGAGTATTGTGATGTTATGCATGATGTTCTACTGAAAATATTATTGAATAGAAATAGATCAGATTTGGGCATTTCTCATATATGGTAATAATCTAGATTTGTGCATTTCTCATTTGCAGCAAGCTAAAATGGGCATCGAAGGTCCTGTACCTCATGCCAAATTATTTATCTCCAGTAGAAATAAAAAGGATGGAAGTGCAGTAAATTCATAGACACATGATAAAATTGTAAGGTTTTTTATTTATATAGTAAATATTTATACAAAATTCATAATTTAATATGTTTATAATTTCAAAAATCTACCATGGAGTCCCTCAATGGTAAGGAAGATGACAAATTGGGGCCACATGATCATTCAAGTTAGGTATTAGGTGAGGAGAACCTAGGGAGAGTACAATGTCGACTAGGGAAAACATCATCTCCTCTAAGTATTGGTCATCATCGGGCTCCTCTCAAGCCTCCTAGACCTCTGAGTTGGAAATCACTCGTGCTGACGCAGTTTAGGCAACGAAAATAGTTTTAGAGGAGCGTGAAATAAGTAAGCTGATGACCGAACATTCCATGAGATCTATTGTAGTTTTTAGTCATTTTCTTCCATCAGAGGTTGTTTCTACTTTTGAATCATATATTCTGTCAATTCTCACTTTAAATGATGTATCGAGTGATGCCAATGAGGTTCGTAGTGGCAAAAAAGGTAGTGGTGATAGATCTATTGGTAGTGAGGATGTTTTTGATGCTGCTGATGGTGCTGTTAGTGATGAGGCTACTGTCGATATTGCTGATGATGATGATTGGTATGGACATGTGGATGGGGATGTTGGTGATGTGGGGGATATTAGTCCCCTCTATTTTTGACTTAGTAGGGAGACATATGTATTTACTTTAATAACTATAATTGAATTTTTGTATGGATGAGAATGGTTAATTTGGTTTCTTCTAAAAATTTATACATAAATTTTCGCATGGATTTACATAAAGATAACATTAGAATACTTATTTAGGAATATGAGTAAGTGATTCCCTTACTACCATAGAATAATTAACTCTAAATGATATCCCATATAGTGAAATTGGATTCCATTTATTATCTCTTTATTTTTCATAAATTCTTGAATTGACAAGTCAAAATTAATGTAGGTTAAAAAGGAATATATTCCTCAGTTTTAATTTCTATAATTTTCATTTTTTAAAATCTGAAGTAGTTATATTGATTGAACTGGTTGTATTTTTTGAGATCCCAAGTCCCTGAATGATATGGTAAATGCTAGAGATTTTTTTTTGGTTTATAGGTATCTTTGTAAGAAGGGTGCAGGGGAGAGGTGCAGGGTGTAGGGGGTGGGGATGGGTGTAGATGGGGGGGCTGGGTTCAGGGGGAGGGGGATGGGTTTAGGGGAGGGGGGCTAGGTGCAGGGGGTGGGGATGGGTGCATGGGGGTGCTGGGGGTGGGGCTAGGTGCAGGGGGGATGGGTTATAGCGGGTGGGGATGGGTGCATGGGGGTGGGGCAGGATGCAGGGGGTAGGCTAGGTGTAGGGAGGGGGATGGGTTCTTGGGGGGTGGGGTTGGGTGTAGGGGGTGGGGCTGGTTGGAGGAAGGGTGGGGCTAGGTGCAAGGGGGAGGGGGCTGGGTGCTGGGGGTGGGGGTGGGTGCAGGGGGTGGGGATGGGTGTAGGGATGGGGGGTTGGGTTCTGGGGTGGGGCTGGGTGTAGGGGGTGGGGCTGGGTGTAGGGAGGGGGTGGATGCTGGGGGCTGGGTGCAGGGGGGGGCTGGGGCTGGGTGCAGGGGGCTGGGTGCAGGGGGGAGGGGGGATGGGTGCAGGGGGTGGGCTGGCTACAGGGGGAGGGCTGGGTGTAGGGGGTGGGGGTGGGTGCAGGGGGGCTGGGGGCTGGGTGTTGGGGGTGGGCTTGGTGTAGGGGGAGGGGGAGGGGGCGCTTGGTGTAGGGGGGCGGTTGGTGTTTTTTGGCTACGCAACTCAATGTTCAAGGAAATGTTATAAGATCATGTATGACTAGATCTTTGAATGTGTTTGGTTTCAATATGTTATTTGCAGGTGGGTTGCAGGTATGGGATTCCATGGATCTTGTCTTACTTGATGGTATGTTTCACTAAGGTGTGTTTTTTACATGTGTTTTCAAAGAATTATCATGGTTGTTTTCGGTCTATGATTGTATTTAGTAAGCTATGTGTGTATATTGTTTAAAATACAATGATTATTACATTCAAACTGCTCATAGCACAATAAAAGAAACACCTTTCAATCTGTATTCAAAGGAAAGGGTATGCCTAATGAACTCTACAACCAGTTTAAACTATAGAAATGAACTATGCATAGAGTTTAAACACCTTTAAATTTGTCTTCAAATCATATTAATTATATTTTGTACATGTTCAGGGCAACAAGAAGACAAGGGTGTGATGATATCAACATATATGACTATGTCATCCAATATTTTCTTCGAAAAGGAAAAGAAGACCATCAATTTAATTTCCACAGAATGATGACTGAAAATGGATTTACCCCAGGTCTTATTAGTTTTAATAATATTATAAAATGTCTCCAAAACTGAATCAGATTGTATTGGTGTCAGAGTTCCTTCGGTTTTTTCTATCTCTGGGTCTAGAAACTAAATTTTCTTTCTTTTACATCGTTGATTACTACTTACTACAATGAAGGAAGGCTGGATGAGGCTCTCATGTATTAATTGGCCTTGAATGCATTTATATAGTGTACTATTTTCAAACCTACAATTTCAAATAATCCATCCCACACTGGTGCTAAAAACATCATTATTTCTTTTGATAAGAAGATGAAGCCCAACAACAGCTCTGATTCATCAAGATCGTTTGGAAGTGATTCTGAAGGAGTGAAAATTTATCGACTATTAATAGGAGTGGTCTATGGTTATCATTTCTGGGTATTCTTCTAAAAAACCAATAAAAATATTTATTTTTTTTGTTTCATTATTTTTTAATGATTATTTAACTATGTTCTATTTTAGGAGCCTCCTACTAAAGCTTCTCCTACTTTGAATGGGTAGTCTACTCTCTAAAAAAGTCATTTTTCTTCTGCCAAGGATTCTGAGAGTGATTCCTCCAGTTCATCTAAACTCATTATGATGAAGATGTGAGGGTTCTTATTAATTCTAGTGCATTATATAAATAGTGCTAGTGGTTTTTAGTTTGATATATTTTATAAAATCTTTTCAATTATGGTCACTAATTGTGCATTTGAAGTTTTTGTGTAGGAAAAATTACCTAAGAAATCACTTGGAACTATGATAAAAAGTATACCGTCAAGTCTTCTTGAAACAAAAGAAGATTCCAGTGATGAAGCAAATACAGAAAGGTTTGATGATTATGCTTATAATCCAGTGAGTACAGATGATTTTATCTTTATCTTTACTAATATTTCATTTAAATAAATCATTATTATAATTATTGTTCTTGTATGAAATGGATGTTTAAGGTGCATTTTTTATGAGAGCATAAACATTTTGCAGTTATTAACCCTATATTTTTTAATATTTTAATTTCTATAACATAAAATATCTAATAATTTTCTCAATCCTATTATGCATGTTATGTTATTTTTAGAAGCAGCATTAAACCCAAGGAAATTGATGATCAATCCCAATATTCCAACATTTGACACCATCAAAAACGGGTTCAAATACATATTTACATTATTATCACTAGAATAAGACTTGCAGTTGTTAAGTATCATTTCTTACATTAGCACAACTTCTTCTAAAACCTTTATATTAGGTGTTCTTACACTAGAAACCCATACTAACAAAAATGTTTACAATGGAAATGTTTACATATTTACACATTTGGCTTCATTATTAGCAACATTACACTAGAATTTCTTACAGGAGTAGTTTTCACACTATCAATGTTTATACTAACATCATTACAGTATCAGTGCTTACATTATTAGTTCTTAGACTAGAAATGATTACACTAGAACTGTTCGTCAAAACCTTACCAATAAAAACACCTTTTCATAATGCATATGTCTACGAAATACAAGAGTGACAAATCTAGGAAACATGGGAAGAGTCCGGAAAAATCTCTATCTCCAATGACACGAGCATCCCACTCATTGGTCCTGTAGAAGAGGATACAGGTATGTTGTAGCTGAGTTTTTGTTTTATTTTCTTTATCACATCGGCCACTTAGGCCTTTTACCACTTTCTAAAGACTAAGGGTACTTATATTTTGTGAAGGGGGATAGAAGGGCACTGTAGGCGGCTACACGGTTTTCTTTGCAGGGGAGGGAGATTGGGGTAGTTGATGCATTGATAGTGTGCTTTATTATTGTCTGCTTTTACTATATTGCTTCTGTTTATTTTCTTTTCCTTTGACATGGATGTCTGACATACGGATGGGTCATGCCAACATTTTATTTATTCTCTACTGCTATTTTAATTAATAGTTTATGGGGGTGATTAATCCCTTGTTTGAGACACCAAACGCATATCAATATCTCTAAATCATGAATTTCATTTCATTATGAAATTCTTCCATGAATATTTTCACCCTCGATCCTCTACCAAGACTTATTATTTATGTTAAAACATCGAATGCACTCTTGATATATAAATTTTAAACAAATCTTCATTGAATAGATCTTCATTCCATTATTCTTGAAAAATCCCATGCCTCTTTAATCAAACATACCTCATTAATACCTCGTATATTTTCCACAAATCTAAACAATCAAGCCTTGGTTGCAATAATCCCCCCTTTGGATGATCTTATTTTTGAATGTATACCCTTTGGTAGAGAGGTTAGTGGCCCTTTCCCTCCCATTCAAGAGAAGGTGAAGAATACTATCTTATGGGATGATATAGTAGATGTGTCTCATCCAGTCTATGAGGTAATTTATTTTAATGATTCTCTATCAAGGGTCATCTCTAAGGAACAGCTTGGAGAAGCATCCAAGAATAGTAAAGATGAAATGAAATATGATGTGAAGGCTAAGGTGGATTCTAATTACTGGTAATACCAATGAACGATTTCTTCAAAGAACTAGAAAGGTAAGTCTAATATAGTGGCTTCCACTTCAGGGAAATATATTTTTCTTATTACAAGTTTAAAAATGATTCCTTAGTATACTCGACATCAACTTCTGTATTGTGCACCAGACTTCAACTTTCACAGGTCGAGGGGGGTGGGGGTGTCCAAGGGGGTGGGGGATGTCCAAGGGGTTTAGGGATGTTCAGGTGGGTGGGTGGGGGTGTCCAGGTGGGTGGGGGTTGTTGTACCCCTCTCTCTTGGATTTTAATGATCACAATCACTCTTATTTTGTTCTAACTTGTTTTCAAGTGTTTTTGTTGATAGGCAAAAGGTTTCCAAGGAGTTGGGCCAAGAAGGACTGAAAGTAGACTCTTTGAGTCTACCGGCCAACCGGTGGATTCCCACCGGCCAGCCGGTGGTCTCTGGCAGTAGCAATGGTTTCTGTCCAAAGCCACCGGTCAGCCGGTGTGAGCGCCCCGGCCATCCGGTATTGTCCCCAGCCAGCCGGTGGCTGACCACCGGCCAGCCGGTAGAACCTGGGCAAAGAGCTTGCTCTCTGTCTGGAGCACCGGCCAGCCGGTGGCTTAGGACCGGCCAGCCGGTGGACCACCGGCCAGCTGGTGAGACACCACCGGCTAGCCGGTGGGCCCAGTCAAACTAGCCGTTGGGCTTTGACCAGACTTGTACTTTTGACTCCCAACGGCTCCGAAGGCCTCTCCAACGGCTCCGAAGACCCCCAACGGCCATTTGGGTGTTCCTCTCCTATAAATACAGGACTAGGAAGCCCCGAAAAAATAGACTAGCCCACGGGAACATTTTTCGATCATTTGGCAAACCTCCGGCGCATTCCTTCAAGGATCCCCACCTGCTCCAACTCACTTCCACAACCAAGTAGCACCACCATAGAAGCTTGGGAATGCTATTCATCATCACCAATCAATCCATTGGCGCCCAAGACTTCTCCTCTTTACGGTTTTTATTATTTTATCATTTTGAGCATTATTTTGAGTTTGTGCATACAAACCCTTCTTTCTCTCATCCTCCCTTTGGTTGGGTTTTCACACCACCTTCAAGGTGTGAAGAGGTTAGTCAAGCATTCCCTGTAAAAGAATTGAGTCATAGGTGAGCTAGCCTTCACCTGTAAGAAGGATAGTGGGTTTCTTGCTACAACCAATAAAAAGCAAGCTGTAATAGGTTTCTAGGCTGCCTTAAAGTCTAGTGGGTTTCTTGCTACAACCTTTAAAAAGCAAGCTGTCGTTTAAATCTCTCAACGGTTGAGTTGGGAGCGGAGACGTAGGCTTGGGATTTAGGCCGAACTCTGTTATCAATTTTGTGTCCTGCCTCTTTTATTTCCGCTGCGCTTTAACTTTTTCTTAAATTGTTAAACTTTTATAAAAGGCAATTCACCCCCCCCCCTCTTTCCATCACTCTCCAAACCAACAATTGGTATCAGAGGGAGTGTTTTTGTAATACCTTAACCGGTTTCAAATTCAAGATCCATTGTGATGGCTTCATCTTCTTTCGCCCCCGAAGGTTATTCATTGGGTCGTGCTCCTTTTTTTGATGGAACCGACTATACCTATTGGAAAACCCGCATGTCTACTTTTCCTAGAAGTATAGGTTATCCTATTTATAGAATTGTCATGCATGGTTACTCTCTCTCTCTTCTCCTGATGAATCCAAATGGACTCAAGCCGATATTAAAAATTTCGAGCTTGATGGCAAATCCATGAACGCTCTTCATTGTGGCCTTGATCGTAATGAATTCAATCGAGTTTCCACATGCACTTCATCTCATGAAATCTGGAAACTTTTGGAGGTTACCCATGAGAGGACCAACAAAGTTAAGGATACTCGATTGGATATGTACCGTCAAGATTTTGATTCTTTTACCATGCATCCATCTGAGAATATTACTGATATGTTTACTCACTTTACTGATGTTTGTAATGGGAGAAAGTCTCTTGGAGATGATGTTTCTGCAGAGATGATGGTCAAGAAGATCCTTTGGTTCTTACCAAGTTCATGGGCACCGAAAGTAACGGCAATTCAAGAAGCGAAGAATTTAAAAGAAATGCCGGTCAAAGAGCTCATTAGATCCCTCATGACCTACGAGATCACCGTGAGGAGGCAAGCTGAAAAGGAAGGAAAACTCATCAAAACTCCAAAGAACATCGCCTTCAAAGTTCAAAAAGAAGAAAGCTCCTCCTCATATTCTTCTTCCTCTTTAAGCGGCGATTCAGAAATCGAGAACCTTGCCCGCAAGATGCACAAATTCATGAATAAGAACAAAAAGAAGAAATCTCGCAAGGCTCGAAAGGAAGAACTCGATGAAAAATCCGAGCCCGAGGTAATATGCTATGGGTGCGGCAAGAAAGGCCATTATAAGCCCGATTGCCCACTCCACAAGACAAGGGCCAAGCAAAAGGAAAAGAAAAAGGCATTCAAGGCCACTTGGAGTGATAGATCCTCATCCTCCTCCTCCTCAAAAGACAACAGTAAAAAATGTCTAATGGCATTTCATGAGGTAACCTCTTCCGACTCCTCTTCCTCTTGTTCTTCCAATTCATTCAATCATTTATCTTACGAGGATCTCCAACATGAGAGAGATCAATTGGAGGAAGGTTTTCACGAACATTCTCCCAAATTTATTGCTTTAAAAACGAAATTCAAAATTCTTTCTTCCGAAAAGGATCAACTTCTCAAAGAGAAGGAAGACTTGTCCATCAAGATCCAAAACCTTCCCGATGTTGATTCTATGGAATCAACAATCAAGGATTTAAGGAAATCCCTAGCTAAGTTCCCCAAAGGTGAACATAACCTTTCGAAGCTCCTTGGTTCCCAGTGCATATCTAGAACCACCCAATGGCTTGGCTATTCCAAGCAAGCTTCTTCTTCCCATGCTCCTACTATTTTTGTAAGGGGGAGCTCCCAATATAAATTTTGCAACTATTGAAAAAAGATCGGGCACTTAATTTACGAGTGCGACTGCAAAAATTCCCGGTATGGAAGGCCCAAAACCGTTTCCTTTAAGGATGAATTTCATAGGAGAAGACCCGCCACAAGACAAGTTTGGATTGAAAAATCCCTTTTAGCGAGTCTCTCCGGACCAAAATTTGTCTCAGTTCTAAAATCCTCTCCTCGGTGATTTGTTGTTTTTATTTAGGGGGAGTTAGGATCATTTAAGCCTTTTTGCGTTTTTCTTTTAAAACTTTCAATTCAAATTTCAAAAATTTCAATTGGTTAAAAATCTCTATCTTGTTTTTCAATCCTTTCCTTCAATCAAATTTTATGCCCCGTGCTATTTTGATAATCACAAAGGGGGAGATTTCCTTGGTTGATTGGGGGAGAAATATTTCTCTCATGCTTTGCTTTACTTTCCAATTTATCCTTTAAAGCATGCCTTTCATTTCAGTCTTTTACATTGCTTGTTTTGGTGATTGTGATCATCAAAATAGGGGGAGATTGTTGTACCACTCTCTCTTGGATTTTAATGATCACAATCACTCTTATTTTGTTCTAACTTGTTTTCAAGTGTTTTTGTTCATAGGCAAAAGGTTGCCAAGGAGTTGGGCCAAGAAGGACTGAAAGTAGATTCTTTGAGTCTACTGGCCAACCGGTGGATTCCCACCGGCCAGCCGGTGGTCTCTGGCAGTAGCAATGGTTTCTGTCTAGAGCCACCGGTCAGCCGGTGTGAGCTCCCCGGCCAGACGGTATTGTCACCAGCCAGCCGGTGGCTGACCACCGGCCAGCCGGTAGAACCTGGGCAGAGAGCTTGCTCTCTGTCTGGAGCACCGGCCAGCCGGTGGCTCAGGACCGGCTAGCCGGTGGACCACCGGCCAGCTGGTGAGACACCACCAGCCAGCCGGTGTGCCCAGTCAAACTAGCCTTTGGGCTTTGACCAGACTTGTACTTTTGACTCCCAACGGCTTCGAAGGCCTCTCCAACGGCTCCGAAGACCCCCAACGGCCATTTGGGTGTTCCTCTCCTATAAATAGAGGAATAGGAAGCCCTGGAAAAATAGAGTAGCCCACGGGAACATTTTTCGATCATTTGGCAAACCTCTGGCGCATTCCTTCAAGGATCCCCACCTGCTCCAACTCACTTCCACAACCAAGGAGCACTACCATAGAAGCTTGGGAGCGCTCTTCATCATCACCAATCAATCCATTGGTGCCCAAGACTTCTCCTCTTTACGGTTTTTATTATTTTATCATTTTGAGCATTATTTTGAGTTTGTGCATACAAACCCCTCTTTCTCTCATCCTCCCTTTGTTTGGGTTTTCACACCACCTTCAAGGTGTGAAGAGGTTAGTCAAGCTTTCCCTGTAAAAGACTTGAGTCATAGGTGAGCTAGCCTTCACCTGTAAGAAGGCTAGTGGGTTTCTTGCTACAACCAATAAAAAGCAATCTGTAATAGGTTTCTAGGCTGCCTTAAAGTCTAGTGGGTTTCTTGCTACAACCTTTAAAAAGAAAGCTGTCATTTAAATCTCTCAACGGTTGAGTTGGGAGCGGAGATGTAGGCTTGGGATTTAGGCCGAACTCCGTTATCAATTTTGTGTCTTGCCTCTTTTATTTCTGCTACGCTTTAACTTTTTCTTAAATTGCTAAACTTTTTTAAAAGGCAATTCACCCCCCCCCCCCACTCTTTCCATCACTCTCCGACCCAACAGGGGTGGGGTCTAGGTGGATGGGGGTGTCCAGGAGGTTGGGGGAGCTGTCCAAGGGGGTTGGGGGATATCTAAGGGGGTTGGGGGGCAATCTAGTGGGGTTGTCCATGGGCGTGGGGGTGATAGTTGGAATTTTTCCTTGCCTCCTCCTACTCCCTTCTCTCCTGGTTGGAAGATGCTTCCCAGCGGATGTCGCTGGACCAGGCCAACTGACCGTAGTCATGCCGCGGTCACGCCACGATAATGTCGTGATTTGTCCATGCTCCAAGACGACACCCTGCGATGGTTCGTAGTCCTTTCAGAATTCGATGTATGATACCTAGATAAGGTTTTAGATAAATTACCCACCCATAGTTAATGGGGAGGGAGGTCCTCAGGTAGAAAATCTCTTGAATGAGTCTCTCATGAACATATTTAGTCACTTGTAGACAACATTGGAGATGAGGGTGAAGCTTGCTTCTTGTATTGTACAAGGACTATCTAAGTGCTCAAGGGACATCATAGTAAATGTTGGACAATAATAAGACTTGAGAATACTTTTATAATGATATTTGTATATTAAAAAGTGTCTTTTAGGGTTTGATATTTTTATGATCCCAATTATCTAATGAGTGTTTTGACCCTTGTAGAGAAAATGATTCTACATTATATTTTTTTTCTGTGTGAGAATAGTAAACAACACACACCTCATAGAGTGTAGTTGAAGCTTTCTACAATAATGGGGAATCTGATGGTTGATCAGCACTGTGATTGTATTCCATGAATCTTTTGATCAATGTTGAGACTCACTAATCACAATTTCTGCCGGTGGGGCGACGACCGGAATGTTTCCCCACCTCCTCCCACTCCCTTCACTCCTAGCTGGAAGATGCTGCCCCGCGGATGTTGCTGGACCAGGACAACTGACTGCGGTCACACCACGGTCACTCCGCAGTCACGCCGCGGTCACACCTCAGTCACGTCGCGGTCATGCCGTGATTTGGCCTTACTGCAGGATGAAACCTCATGGCGATTTGCAGTCCTGTCAGAATTCTATTGATGATACCTAGAGAGAGTTTTAGATACATTACCCACCAATAGTTAATGGGGAGGGAGGACCTCCTGAAGAAAATATCTTGATTGAGTCTCTCATGAAAATATTTAGTCACCTGTAGAAAACATTGGACATGAGGGCGAAGCTTGATACTTGTATTCTACAAGGAACATCTAAGTGCTCGAGGGACATCATAATTAATGTTCGACAATAAGAAGACTTGATAATACTTTTATAATGATATTTTTATTTGGAAAAGTGTCCTTAAAAGTTTAATATTTTTATGATCCCGATGATCGGATGAGTGTTTTGACCCTTGTAGAGAAAATTCTTCTACATTATCTTTTTTTCTGTGTGGGAACAGTAAACAAAACACACCTCATATAGTGTAGTTAGAGATTTCTACAACAATGGGGAATATGATGGATGATTAACTATGTGATAGTATTCCAAGAGACTTATGATCAATGTTGAGACTGAATAATCACAATTTCTGTCGGTGGGGTGAGGGTTGGAATGTTGCCTCACCTCCTCTTTCTCCCTTCACTCCTGGTCGGATGATGTTGCCCCGTGGATGTCGTTGGAGTGGGCCAACATGCCACAGTCACACTGCGGTCATGCCATGGTCACAACACGGTCATGTTGCGACCACCTGCAATCCAGCCCACACCAGCCACCACACCCCCCCCCCAACCACTAGCCTCCTGAAAAACACTCATGCCATCCCTCTGACACCTATAAAACATCCCCACCCACCACTTCCAGCCCGCACTAGCCCCCTACCATCCCCCTGCCACCTACCTTCCCTCCTACACCAGCCACTCCGGCCTACACTAGCCACCACACCAGACCCTAGCCTCCTGCATTCCATCCCACACCAACCCCTTGACACCTACAAAATAACCCCATACAACCTATTCCAACCTGCACCAGCCCCCCTGTCAGCTGCATTCCAACCCGCACTAGCCACTCCAGCCCAAACCAGCCACAGAAACCAACCACAACAGCCAAAAACCCCAGCCCTGCACATCACCATCCTACACCCAACTCCACAAAAAACCAACACCCCATCCACAAGAAAACCACAACCAGTACATACATCCAATACAATCATCCTGAAAAACTATTACTCTATACCCCATCCAAACCACACCTCCAGCACAGAAAAAATTGCATGCCACCCCTAGAGGAAGCCAGCGAATGACCTTTCCAAAGAAAATTCCTAAGGGCGGCTTCAATTGATTTGACCAATCTCTTGGGAAAATGAAGTGATAATTCCAATAAGCTTGCATACTAAAAAGAACTGATTGAACAATTTGTAACCGCCCAACATAAGAGAGAGATTTATTAGTCCAAACTTTAACTCTTCAAAAAAAAAATTATCTTCCAAGACCACACAATCAGAATCTCTAAGCATGGAAGTGATTAGGGGAACTCCCAGATAAAAAAGAGGAAAAGACCCCTTCCTAACCCCCATAACTACCTCAACAGAATCATAAACATCAGGAGAGATACCATCCAAAAAAATTATGGATTTCAAAAAATTAACATTCAATCAAAATAGGGAAGAAAAAATATCCAAATCATGAAGATGAAGGCATTTTTCGTTGGAGTACAATGGTTCTCCCTTTTCCCTAGGGAGATTACGTATCAGTCATTGTGAGGGAGTTTATAATAAAATAACAAGTGGTATTACTAACTGACAGAACCGATTTTTATCCTTATATGGAAGAATTATGCTGGTGAATTTCATCCTTATCTCCATTACAATTCATGTGTTATCGGTCCTAATGGATTAAAAAGTGGTGTTGGGGAATATTGAAATGATAATGACTTCTTTCATATTGTATTATCATGGGGAGGGAAGATTTTCCTAGGGATATGTGGATGAGGATGGCCAGACTAGTGGTAGATAGTGGTATCAACTTATGCAGTGTTGAGGGATCAATGCACATTCTGTAAGATAATTTTTCTTGGGAGGTTCTTGAAGGTAGTTCTCTATGGGGAAATTTTATATCTGTCAAATTATTGATCTGACCTTGAGGATACATGGGGGAAAGTCTCATGGTTGTGGAAGGAGTTGCATGGGAAGATTCAGGTTCTCAATATTTAGTCTCGGTGGATTGTGGAATGAGGAAACATAAACATCTGGTTTGATAACTAGGTAGGTTCCCCTCTTGGATTTCTAGGTTTTATGACTCCCAAAATTTTTCATACCAAGGCATATTGTTACCCATATTTTACACAGGTTGTTCTTAAGCACCATCAAAGTGAATGTTTTGATAACATTATTATATCTTCTTAAATGGAATGTTTAGTCTTCACGAAGTCTCTAATAGGGGGTTTCCTGGCCAATATTTACAGGTCTATACATCAGATTCCAAATGGTATCACTGTTGGGGAAAATATGTATTGGTGTAAAGAAATCTTGATTAAATGTAACTTTTTGGATTAGTGGATCAATACCCATTGTATTCTTATGAATGAAACTATTAAGAGCAAGGGGGAGGGTGTAGATGGGGTGTCTAGGAGGGGCTGTCCAGGGGGTGTCCAAGGGCTATCCAGGGGGCTTCAGGGGGTCTGTAGGGCAGGGGTCAGGGTGCAAGTGGGGTGTCTAGAGGGGATATCCAGGGGTGTCCAAGGGTTGTCCGGGGGGGGGGTCTGTAGTGCAGTGGGGAGGGTCCAGGTGGGGTGTCTAAAAGGGGGTGTCTAGGGTCAGTCAAGGGGGGTGTCTAGGGGGCTGTCTTGGAGGGGTGTCCAGGGGGTGTGAAGGGGGTAGGGGTGTCAAGTGGTGGTGCAAGGGAGCTATCCAAGGGGGTGTATGGGGGCTGTCTAAGGGGGGAATGGGGGTGTTCAAGGGGGGTGTCTAGGGGGAGTGGGGGTGCAGGGGTGTCCATAACTTCTGAGCATTTCAAAAATAAAACTCCACTTTCTTGTATCAAATTCTTTTGAGATATTAAGCTTTAAAGAAAAGTTACCATGTTTAACCTTTTTTTTCATGACGCTAACACAATCAGAGGCAGTTCTAAATAATTATACTAGGGATAAAGCCAATCTGATTTGAAGAGATAAACCCACGAGCAATGGGAACTAACCTCATAGCAATAATTTTTCTAATGATTTATGGAAAGGTATTCCCAATATAAATATATCTAAAATCCTTTACATCCATAGAATTTTCCTTATTTGGGATTAGGGAAATAAAAATGGAGTTGATTCCAGAGGGAATTAAGGCATGGTTAAAGAACTCCCTCGTAGAATTAAGGATCTCATCACGAACTATGTCCCAGTTAAACATAAAGAATTTATTTATGAACCCATGAGGACCTTCCACACTCTCAATATTTTGAGATAAAAGGGCACTCTAAACCTCCTACTCATCAAGGGATGCAACAAGGGAGACTGTTGGATGGGTGTAGCCCAATACGGTTGACCACACTCTAGTGCAGGAAGGCTGTATTTTTTGTATCCTCTATCAGACTGTTTTTTGGCTTCAATAATAGATAAATGATTATGATTCTTTGTCATTAAAAATCTATTTAGGACTTTTCTAATAAGAAAATTTTCTTCTTTTAACACTTTGTCCTGCTCTGCTTATGTTTTAACTAGTGAAAACAATGCATTGTGGTTCCGTTGTTTTTGCATTATGGGTTTCATTATTTCACAGTGGTTTCACAGGGGGTGGGGGCTTGGTGTTGGGAGTGGGGGGATGGGTGCAGGGGGGGATGGGTGCAGGGCTAGGTGCAAGTGCTATTGGGGGTGTAGGGGGTGTCCAGGAGGGGGGAAGTGGGAGTGTAGGTGGGGGTGTAGATGAGGGGGGTGGAAAGTGGGGGTGAAGGGGGGGATGGGGACCTGGGTGTAGGGGGTAGTGAGGGGCTGGGTGTAGGGGGCTGGGTGCATGGCTGGGTGTAGGTGGTATTGGGGGTGCAGGGGGTGTCCATGAGGGGGGTAGTGGGGGTGCTGGTTGTGGGGGATAGTGGGGTGTAGGTGGGGGAGGGGGACCTAGGTGCATGAGGTAGTACGAGGGATGGGGGGGTTGGGTGTAGGGCTGGGTGCAGGTGGTACTAGGGGTGCAGGGAGGGGGTGGACAGTGGGGGTGCAAGGGGGAAGGGGACCTGGATACAGGGGGTAGTGGGGGTTAGGTTTAGGTGTTACTGGGGGTGCAGGGGGGGTCTAGGAGTGGGGCAGTGAGGGAGCAGGTGGGGAGTGGACAGTGGGGGTGCAGGTGGGGGGGACCTGGGTGCAGGGGGGTAGTAGGGGGGTTGGGTGCAGGGGGTAGTGGTGTTGTAGGTGTGGGGGGCTGGGTGTAGGGGGTAGTGAGGGGGCTGGGTGCAGGGGGGATGGGGGGTTGGGTGCAGGGCTGGGTGCAGGTGGTACTGGGGTGCGAGGGGGGGTCCAGGAGGGGGTGGGGTGGACAGTGGGAGTGAGGGTGGGGGTGGGGTGGGGTGGGGGTGGACAGTGGGGGCCCGGGTGGGGGGGGGAGGGGGACCTAGGTGTAGGGGATACTGGGGTCTGGGTGCAACGGGGTGGGGGGATGAGTGCAAGTGGTACTGGGTTGTATGGGGTGTCAAGGGGGAGGGGGTTCTGGGTGTAGGTGGTACTGGGGGTGCAAGGGGCAGTGGGGGTGCAGGTTGGCGGGTCCAGGGGGTGTCTAGGGGTGTCAAGGGAGTTGTGCAAGGGGGTTCTGTCTAAAGGTGAGAGTGGGGGTGTGAAAAGGGGGAGGGGATGTGATGGGGGGTCTGTCCAAGGAGGAACTGAGGGGATGCAGGGGCTCCTTCTAGTGGGGTAACTGCTATATCTGGGAAAAGAATATATACCCACGGATTGAGAACCATGGGTAAATATGCTCCTACAGAACCCTCGATACCTATAGTTTACTTAACCATGGGTAAATATGCTACTTCAGAACCCTCTATACCTATGGTTTACATAACCATGAGTATCTAATTTCTGCTATAAAAATGTATACCCACGGTTCTGGTGAACCATGGGTAAGTTGAAATTTCAGTGGGTTGTACCCACGGTTTTTTTAAACCCATGGGTATAGGGAAATCCCGACGCCTTGGGATCACATGGTTCATCAAACCCTGGGTATATCCTAAAACCACGGTTTAATAGACTATACATATGGTTTGAAACCGTGGGTTTAGGGCACTTTTCCAGTAGTGAGTCATATCATGAATGATTTGAATGTCAAAGAAGTGCATTTTCCTTTCAACTATCTTATTATCCAACTTTTTATGGAATTCCTATAAGTAGTTAATTTTCCAAAATAGTTTATCAGATAAAGAATCAAATATCTTCCTAGAAAGGAAAACCACTCTTTGTGGCTGAGAGAATTTCCCTTGTTAAATACACCATTGTATCTAAAATGGTTTAATTATTTATGGTTTATAAATGACCTATTGTATTTCTTAAAAATCTCAATTTCTCCATCATTTTTTGGATTGGAATAATTATTGAAATAAAAATAATTACTGTCCCATGGAATAAATATTGTAATCCACTTTCTAATGGTGGACTAGGTATTAAAGACCTAAAATTATCCAATGATGATTTGCAGGATATACTTACATGGAATATTTTGAATAATAACCACATGGATTATACCTTTCTTACATCCAAGTTTATTAATAGATTGAATAATGTTAGACTAAACTATTTGAACTCCTCTATCTATCTGGTCAATAAATATTACTTTTCCAACATTATAGAACACTCCAGATGGACTATTAATAGGGAGTCATCCCCCAATTTTTGGATGGAAAATTGGAATGATTTCCCCCTTATTTCCATTATTGATACCCTACATTTATCTATTAATTCTCACATTTCTATAAAGGATTTTTTTTAACTCTCCCAGAATAGATATTCTTGATCCTATTAACAACCTGGTCAACACTTATTTTTTCTCATTATGATGTTTTTTTGTTATGGGAACCAGATTCTAATGGAATTATTGATTCATATATATTCTATAGTCACAACATTAATGGTACAAATGATGATTTTAATTGGTTTAAATGTTCTAATAAACCTTGGATTTGTCCTTCCCATTTTATTATATACTGAAGGATTTCTCATAATTTAATTCTTACTAATATTTTTCTATAATCTTTTGGTATCCAACTATGTTCTAAATGTCATCTGTATAACCAACACAGAGAATATGCTAACCACCTATCATTATGTTGTTATACTACTTATTCTTTATGGAAACATGTATTTTATATTTTTTATATCATATAACTAGAGGATGTATCCATTCGTACTCAGATCTAGCTCTATATAGAAGATGACGCCTCCCCTCAGATTAAAAAGCTTCTCATGGTTCCAGTGGCCAAACCAATGAATTTAATATGGTATGGAATAAATTCATGTATCCGTAATAACACTACATTCAACCTCCATACATAAAATGTGAGGATACACACTACTAAAAAGGAGGCAGTAATGTTATATAATGATACATGCAGTAATTACATTCACAATTTCTTTGTTCAATGTCGCTTAGGTGTCATTGGAAACTATAGTCAGCCTAGAGACACTTTTGGAATTTTTTTGGCAAGCCCCAGTTCTAGGATGAATCAAAGTCAAAATTTATGGTTCCTTAAAAGGAAAACTAGGACCCTTTAGTTATGTATTGTTCTATATAGATCATAACAGATAGGTCCTTGGATATTTTTATGGAACATGTGGCATTTCAACTTCTTTGGAGAATAAAATTCTTAGTGTCATCTCTGTGGTCTTTTTTTATTGACATAAAAGATATACTAACATATGGATTGAAAGATACTATAACACCATAGTGCAAGTAATTTGTAATGGAATCACTCATCTCGCATGACTACTCATATTTATATGGATGGAATTCTTGGAATCACTATCAAAACTCAACTACATCATAACCCATGATTTTTTAGAGGACAAATCTGTGGCGAATGGCCTTGAAAACAAAGGAGTCAACACTGACACCACCTAGACATATGAACTTTCTACAAAGTTAATTTCTTGTTTGAAAATTTTTGTAACAAAAATACCTCAATTAAAATATTGTAACTTTTTATTCATTCCAATCAACATTCCATTGGTCTTTTGGCCGAGGTATAACCTCTTTAAAAAAATTGTGGTGATCTGCAATCTAGTGGATACTCTAGAGGATTGAAAAGTAAAAATGTCTTGTTACATGCTTCAAGGACCCACCAAGAGGTGGTGGGGTGTTATGAACCAAGTAGGAATAAATGAGGTTCTTACATGGTAAACCATTAAGGATATATTTTTCATGGATTTCTTTCCAAATACATTGATGTTGGATCAAGATCAAGAGTTTATAGAGATTCACGAGGGGTTGATTTCAGTTCATGTCTACTCTACTTGTTTTACAGAGCTACTGAGCTTCACTCACCTCTTGGTTAGGAACATACCATTGAACGCTAGAAAACTAAAGATCAAACTTTATCTAGGGATGAGGTGGAAAATTATATGTTTCAACTTTTTGGCTTATTTAGAGGTGTTATAAAAGGCCCTAAAAATATATAAGCATCTTGGAGAGGATAAAGCTAAAAGACTATAACACCCCTAGATTTCATTGTAAGTTATTTTCTTTAAATTAATTCAATTTCTTGTGCTACATGCAACACCAAGTTCGAGCACACCATGACATACCAAACTAGCCATTCAAAAAGTGGTTATGAGTATTATTACCTGCATTTTGAATTTCATATACTCCATATAATTTTAACATCTATTTTATGAGTTTATTAGACATAATATAAGAGCAAATTCAATTTTTCAGATAAAAAAAGTATTTTTCAAAAAATGAAATTTTACCACCTTTTAATGGATAACCCTTTTTAAATCCAATATTTGACACTTTTACATATTGAAATTGAAAAAACAAACCACTTCTTTAGAATCATGAAATAAAAAATTTAGTTTGGATAAATTTTCGGGGCTTTCATGATAACTTTCATATTTTGATGAATAATGAAAAATATTAAATGTTATTTGAAAACAGATTTTTTAATAAAAATAATTTATAGTGTTAAATAATACATTTTTATGGGTTTTCAGTATAATTATATTGTATTTTTATCATTTAATCTAGTTTCAATCATTAGAAGTAATTTTACATTTAAATTGGACATAAACACATATCAATATTTTGATTATTTTTACTTCTCAAAAACCAACTTTCTGGTTTTTACGATGGGAATATTTTTTAAATTAATTAATAAAAATCTGTTTTTTGAATTTTGAATATCAAAATTAGCTTTGGATGAATTTTTTTTATTTTTCTAAAAACATTAAATTTTTTATTAATAGTGAAAAACATTGTGTTATTTTTTAAGTTCAACTTTTTATTTAAATAATTATTTTTACTTTAATTTTTTTTTAAATTCAAAATAGATACATAATACCTATATTAGTCCAATTTAATTCATTGAATTCATTTTATAATAAGATTAGATATATAAAATGTTATTGATCTTTTTACTATCATTTACCCACCTTCTAGGCACATTTGCAAAATTGCATAAAACAGAATTTTAGAGCTTCTATGAATTGAATTTCAAAAATTTGAGAGACACGGTTGACATTAGTAAGTAAAATATGATTCAATAGGATAAAAATAATTTTTTATGAATAATAAATTTTTGAATATTATTTACCATGGTTTAATGTTAATTGGGAAATTAAAGGTAAAAATGATATTATAATTACCCTAATGAATGTCCTAATTCAGTTGGATAAGTGTATTTTGACCAAAATCAACCTTATGATAAAAATATGATCCTTTTTTATCCACTTTTATTTTATTAGGACATTCATTATATTTTATTTAAAGTAGAGTTGAAAGTGTTAAATTCAAAGTTTAATAACTAAAACATTTTTAATATAGGGTTACACATAAGATAAAATAAATAGTTACTAAAAAGATAAATATATTTCCTATATCATGGTATTTTATTTATAATTTTTATGTATTAAATAATTAAATTTAGTTATGACACAATGATGATACAGTAATTACCTTATTAATGAAATAATAAAATAATTGTTGTTATAAATATTAAAATAAATGTAAATTGAAACTTTCGATACCATCAATGAATTTTATAGGTTAATATGACATGTTAGGGTAGACTCAATTTATTTATTTTTTCAAAGAAATAAGATTTTTATGACTTTCACAAAAACCAAATACTAAATAGTGTCAAAATTGACATAAATGAGTTTTTTAAAAAAAATACTATTTTATTAAATTATAAAATAGTCCGAAAATCTAAGGTTAGGTCAAAGGACTTATATAATGATAGATATGTCAATAATTAACCACTTTAGTTTCTCTTGGCATTTTATAGTATTATTATTAACCATGTAATATAAAAATACAAGAAGACATGTTAAATGTTAAACAATTTACCTAAGAGTTAAATCTAAAAGATAAAGTTAATATGGTGTCCTAAACATATCTAAAACCTATTGGTTGAAATTTTTTCAACTCATCCCCACCTTTTCCTAGAAATAAATCCATTTGGAGCCATTATAAACCTAAAATGATTTTATAATAAAATAATATTTCAAGTTTTTTCTAAAGTGACCATCACCTCTCTTATAAAAGTATACTTCCCCTTCTCTTAATTTCACACCTCCAAAGCCTTTAGGATTGGCCAAAAACATCTCAAATATACTCCAAAATACCCTAACTTTAATCTAGAGTCCTTTTATTGACCATAAAGCCAACCTAATGAGCCCTTTTGATCAAATCAAAAGGAAGCACCCAAGGAAGAGGTAATTATTTCATCACCTCATTCATGGTTCTTTTCTTCTTCCACTTCCTCCTTATTTTTTGTTTCCATACCAAAATAATAAATCCAGTACCTTATACATAATATTATTTTATTATAACTATGTTACCACCATATTTATTATTCCATATATCCTATTAATAACAAAGTCACCATACGTGCGTACGTATGACTTACCATCTCCCCATAATGGTGTAGTTCGTTATTTAATACTTTATTCTTTGGAAGGGTATAATAACGATTATAACTAATGTAAATAATAAATATAAATTTTCAATTATTATGTATATATAATATATAATCCAATTACATACTATTTCACCATCAATATAATGATATTGTCGCTCACGCGTACGTACAGATTACCGTCTCCACGAAGCGATGAGATTTCATTCCCTCTTGTAACCATTCACGATTAATTTTCATTTGATGATTAAAAAATAATGTTTAAGAACATAATATCATTATTGGTATGAATAAAATACATCCTATCCATGAAAAACATGACTTACATAACAAAACATATAAAGGAAAACGAATCGGTTTACACCTGAAATAATGATACTACAGAAATATTATAAACAAAACAATATTAGAGAATCATATATGATATCATATTTATTTATATGGTTCTTGTATAATTTATTACAAATGATTCAACCATTATATATGAGGTTAAACTTACCCTCGACTAAAGGAAAGTATAAGGTAAGGGGTTTTCATCTCACTTTTTATTCCTGTGAGATTCATGCTATATTTTCCACCATTTCCTTTTGTGTGGTGTATGTACAGCCCATGATTGTATTCTTTGTGTAATATAATTTAATTTATGAGAATTTACATCTTCAATTTATGATCCTTCTTTCATGGGGTGTACGTTTTATAGGTTACCAAATCGGTAAGGGAATTTCTAATTTCAATTTCCACTCATTGGGTTTTACGCAAACTTCATTGTTTATTTTACTCCAAGATTATGTGAGAAATCACTATTTATTTATTTATGTAGAAATTTACACACCATTTTTTTGATATACATTTTATACACATAATCACTCCATTTATAAATTCTAAAGTCATTAATTGAACTTGATAAGAGTAATCTTAACTCAATTTCAATTCATTGAGTTAAACATCTATGTCATTGGTGTTGTTTTTACAAGAATATGTGTGAATGTACTCTAATTGATTTACATTTAATATCCAATATTATTGAGTGTATTTATATTTTTCACACATAATTATGTCAATGATTTATCATTAATCTAAGTATACAGTCTTTATAAGGGATTTTATCTGAATTTTGATTCCATTGAGACTTTTTTGTTGTTACGCACCAATTCAATTTTATATGGTGTATATACTGTCCTTTGAAATAGTATATCATGAATCCATTTATTCACATGATATTATAAAGTTTTTTTACCTAAATTATTTTTATTCAAGCTTCTCTCATTTGGTTAGGAACTCTAACTAAAATATCATTTTAAATGTTATAAAGATTAATTCATCTAAATATTTCTAATTAATGTCCATGTTTTAAAAATGATTTTAAATATTTATTTATATTTAAATTAATGTTTTAAAATTAAAATTCATTTTAAAAGTTTCAAAGTGGTATGGGACACATTGATTCAAAAATCTATTTTAAATGGCTTCTTGATAAATTGTGAGACTTTTAAATGTTTCCAAGAAAAAAGATAAATTTCTCTTAAATATTTTTACTGATTATTTTCATCTATGTAAATATCATTCATTATTATTTATTTATGTTGATTTATTATAATACAATATTATATATTGTACTTAATGAGTTATGTTTGACTTTGGATGTGCTATTTTTATACCATTTATGGTTTTTGGAAATTTTGTATGCTAGTTTTAATACGGATTGTTAAATTATGTTTCACCCATTTAATTTGAGGAATTAATTGGACTTAGTAAGTGATGGGAGGGGCCCAATATAGCCCCTCGGTGCATCAGTAGGTCTTATTAGAAAAACTATTGTATTGGAAAAAGTCCTTGAACAAATCTTTATTTTTATTCTTGGCACGAGGCCTTGACTATGTGGTATTGATGTCTGGCATTATGCATTCCATCATTATAAAATTATCTATTGATATCACATGTGATTATTAGACTAGTAGAATATACATGTGAATAAGTAAATGGAATTATTTGATTTATAATTGTCATATTATGTTGAATTTTAAGATTAAAAGTAATGTGTTTTAGTCTTATACATTGCCATAAATTTTTATATTTTCTTATTATAATTTCTGCTATATTTTTTATCCTTACTAAGAATCTAAACTCACCCCTTTCTTATGTTTTATTTTCTCAGGATGCCAAGAAGTGTATTATGTTTTATACATAGGTTTAATCCAAGAGAATAATGTAATTATTAAAGGATTATGTATGTTGTATTTTAAGTTAGAAATTGAAATGTGAAGTTCATGTATGTAATCTATTTTCCAAGACTACTAAACTGATCGGTCTTTCGAGGCTTGATTCCTTGTAATAATGCCCATGTTATTTAATAATGCACCGAATCTGGTTAACTAGGGTCAGGGTGTCATAGTTGGTATAATAAGAAGTATAATACAAACATTAAGAAACTGGATTTATAAAAACACTGATTAGAGAACATTACCCTAAGATAGACTTTGAGAATTAATATAGATAAACATCCTAGAATTTTTGTAATGTAGAGATTTTATGAATTTTCCAAGCAATACATCCCTGTCTGGATATGATCAGGTAGAGGCAACTCTTGAACAGATGTATCTAGGGGTAAAACCCAAAAGCACTGCATTGATCTAGACATTAATGGGAACTGATGCATGACAATGGGCCTTGTCACACTCTTGGTAACAACACTCCCAGGGGATATGCTTAGGTTAATTCACATTTTCTTTAAAAACAGATTTGAATGATTTTAATATAAGATGAGAATAAATAAACTTGGTTAATCCTAAGGTGTTTAATATTGAAAATAAGGTGTCATAATATTCTATAAATGATTTTATGACTATTGTTACTCACACTATGCTTTCTAGTTTTATTCAATGGATGGATTTCAAGGAAGTCATAGGAACATTGAACATGATTTACATGGTGGGAACAATGGTGGAAATGAGAAACTAAACGGTATTTTGATAGGCCTAAAAGATATTGTGTTCATCCTGAAGCAGGTTTCCAAAAATATGATCAACAACATATACATTAAAAAACTCCCAAACTCAACAAATATGAGAAATGAAGAGATTTATAAGAGCTCCAGCAGTGGAGACCATGGAGAAAGGAAAGATCAATTTCCATAATTTTAGAAATGTGGAAGGAGACACCCAAGAAAGTATCTTAATGGAACAAAGAAATGATTTATGTGATGGAAATAATGACATCAAGTGAAGAATTGTAGAGAAAAATTGAAGAGTACTATGGAATAAAAGAAAAATGATCCTAAGAATCCATTTATAATTATTTTCCATAAATGCAGGGGACTGAGGAATTATTGAAATCAATTCACTATTCTATAGGATAACCACTTGGTCAAGGAAGAACCTATGTGGAAATAAATAGAGAGAGAAATGTTTAAAAGTATTAATTCTCTTTGTTGATGGGATTACATTGGAAGAATTTTCTCTTGTATGTGTGACCTTCTAGTTTGTTATGTGAAAATACTATTTGAGGAATAATTGTCTTTTATTTTATGGATATAGTTATAAAGAACTATTTGGGTTTATATGATCCTTGAATTTGAGGTAACTATAGGTTATTATTTGATGGGATGAAAATGGGAGATATGAGATAACATTTGTGGTTATATTATGTTATTGTTATTTTGATGAATTTATCTCATTTTGAGAATGTTAGAAAATATAGTTTTTGAAAAAAGGACAACACAAAAATTGTGTGACAACCCGTCACTTCAAACAAAGATGTGGGAATCGAACCCACAACTAATGTATGACTCAGATTTATCACCTACCACTTGACTATGTTAAGTCTCTGGTTAGTGTGACTAATTATTTTTAGTTAAATGATTTTATTGTTCAATAATATGTTTATTTGGGATCTTATGTTTCATCAAACAGATATCCTTAGTATAGAAAAATGATTTGGTGATTAAGTGATAAATTTTATTTTGGAAGACGTTCACTCTGGTGGGAACACTATATGCCATTAGTGCAGAAACAACTTTTTTTACATTAGTTATTTTTTATTTTTTATGTCAGTTTTTAGCCGACATTTTTAAAGGAGACGTTATAGATATTATTTTTCACATCGGTTATTTTAAAATTTATATAAAAAGGCATAAATCAGAATATTTTTTCATGTCAGTTCTTGAATAACTGACATGGAAAGGATATACGATGTCGATTATGTAACCACTGACGTAATAAACTGTACCCATGCATTTATTAAGTCAATTATTTTATAACTGACATAAAACCCAATTTTTTTAATAAAACTACTATACCATTATTATGATCTACCAAATTAGACCTGAAACAAGTAGAAACCATACTAATAGTAGACCAAACCTAAATCCATACCACAAAAACTTCAAAATTGGACCTAAACAAGAAGAACCTGAGAAAAATTAAACATTCAAATATATTACATTGAAAACATAAAATTTCTACTAAAAAACCTATATCCAACCAAAAAAACTACCAAATACAAAATTATAATTACAATATTCAAAATTAAATTTTACACTACAAACAAACAAAATTCCAATCAAACCTGTAAAATAATTTGACCATTCCACTTGCAAGTGTTTTACCCCTTGAGAACTATAGGGTTGAGGGTCATTAAATAGATACAAATTAAATGGAATTTAGTTAACCTGTATAGTGAATAAATCAAATGAAATATTATGGCAAAGTTTATAAGGAAATCTAACCTGGTCAAAGTTAATTATTGTTCTAGTTGTAATTATTTCATACATAAATCTTAACTTATAATATCCACATTTGATGACACCTTACTTTTCATGACAATTATATTTAAATGAGTGTTAATTAAAAATATTATTTTTATGTAATACATCAAAAAGTACAAATTATAAATGGATATTTACCTTTACTTTTACATATTTGATCTTGGAACTCTTTTTATTTGTATTTTTTCAAAATTATGGCCATCCCCTATTAGAAAATAATATAAATGGGATAAATTTAAAATTCATTATAATATAAACAATTATTGAGAAATTGAAACTTACTTTTCCAACGAATTCTTAAAACATCCCCGCACATCACCATGGACAGAGTGTATCAAATAAAGTGTTTTCTCCCTTTAAAAAAATACCTAACATCCAATTATCACTGAAATAAAAGAAAATTTAAAGTTAGTGGTTTTTTGTGTTAAAAGATAAGGAAAAATATTCTAGATATTTGTTTCATACCTATCACAAAAAAGAATCATCCAACACTACATAATTATATTTTGTTCAAATATTTAAGGAATATAAAGTGTTCTTTGTTCCTCATCCAATTCATGTGATTTAGGGGAAATCATATGCAGGTCCATGAATCCATATACATATCTCCGCTCATTCTTATCACACATTTTATAAAGATACCTAATACAAAATTGACATAAGTATAAATTTTTAATAAATATAACGCAAGTAAAGGTATTAAGACTTACATGGAAAACATTTTCACCACTTTTATTGCCATCTAATCTCCAATAACAAGCTTTATGATATCATTTTTCAAAATCCCCACATTTATTTCATGTCCACAAACATGAGCTTCCACTGGAAACTCATAATGGTCATCCAACAAATTTGAATATCTTGAAAATATATCAAGACTACTAGAATCTGTATCTGATGTCATAGACATTTGTCATTGTTATTGTCTATATAGTATTTATATAACATTAAAGTATTCCTATAAAAATAAATAGAAAATACATTAGTTTTCAATTGTTAAAACAACTTTAATAAAAAAATAAAAGATATAACATACATACCTATATGGTAATGAGTCGCAGAAGTCTGGATGTCCAAACTAAAAAGTGGACAATACAATGTCCAACTATCATCACCTCATATATAGGTAATGGTACTCGAGATGATATATCTATAATATCATGTACAGTTACCCTATGATGCTCTACCTCTAACAATTGATGATGAAATATATCTCTTATACAGTATACCTTCCCACATGAAACTATATTATGTTAAGGATCATCAACATACAACTCATAATAAGTAAGAAGATGTGTAGGAGGAGTAGGATAAAAAATGGGGTCCACAGGATGAGGTGGGGGAGTGGGAGCTACTATAATAGGTAGAGGATAAATAATAGGGTCTATAGGGGGAGGTGGAGGAGTGGGAGTTGCAGTCTGAAATTGTCTTTGCATGTATGAAAACATAGACTATACCAACACTCTAATCTTTCCCACCATGGTCACATTAATATTATAAACTTCAGAATCTAAGGATTCTATTTTTTTATAAACACACTCAATTGAATAAGTTGAAGAACATGGAAACACTTTTCTTGCTGATACGCCTATCGGATATCCTCGTACATGACCGGGGTGCTCGGGCTTTCCTAATGTTGCAGATAAAATATATTTCCTCCCAGCAGCTATAAATACCCCATGTGAAATCTTTTCCTCAATAGAATAGTGTATTAATTTATTGAACATTTCTATAATGATTCAAATTATATAAAGAATATAAATATCTTAAATAACTTAAATAAATATCTTATAATCCTCTCAGCTGCGATTCTTGATTATTTCAAAATATATTCCCCTTTTTTCCCATCTGATCTCTCTTTCATTTTCATGTCTAGATGGAGGGGATGGAGGGGAAACATCTCCAAAGATTGAATACTTAACTTTTATGTTTTTGAAATTTTTCCACCATAATTTTTTCTTCTAATAATGAATACCCTCTCCGAGATAAACTATGAGGATATAAATTTTTAGATTTGATCTTCTAATGAGATGTCCTTATTTTCTATAAATTAGAAATAATAAATCATTAACAAGACATTAATAAGACTAATTATATAATAAAACTTATAGAATTTTACATTTACCTTACCAAAAATGAATCTTTTCTTATACTTTCAACAAATTGTCTCTATATGTCTTCACATATGAAAGGATATATATGACATCGATTGTCATGATTCCTATGACCAAAAATGAAATCAGATGTGAGGGTTGATTTGAAATCCCTCCATCTCCCAGAAGCCATCGATAAACATCTCCTCCTGACTCCTTTAGTGTGAGGAATATCAAATGTCATCTGATAAAGAAGTGGTAAAAAAATTTATACTAGAAAAATTTAAAGGTTATTTAAACAATATCAAAAGATCTTACCAAAATTGTCTCCAACAACTGAGATATTATCGCTTTTTCCACACTTCTCTAATCATTATACAAAAATATTACTTTTCTTTTACCCTGAGTTGATACAAAACTCATAAAATAGTTTTCATTTTGGCCTCTAGAAATATCATTTTCATCAAACTCATCGAGCATCCTCTGGTTATGGCTATGGGAAAGTGATAATTTTGGTAAATGTGTGCAGTCACATTTATCAACTATTGAACTCCTTTTTTGTTAGGGGAGCACATGAGGAAGATTGGGGAACATTAAGAGAATCATGTGATTGTTCCTCCCCAGAGTTATGATCATGATGGTCATCTCCAAAATCATGTGGTTTATCAACTGATTGATCTGTCATTATCCTTCAAATCAAAAAAGAAAACATTAGTTCACAAATATAAAAATTCAAATATTACAGTACTAATGTAAACAAAAAATGGAAAACTAAACTAAGTTATGTAAAAGTAAACATGGTAAATATGGTAAGAAAGTTAAACAATGGTTAAGATGGTAAACATTGTAGTCTAATTCTCATTCAACAAAATCAAAAAATATTTAAGTTTCCTAAAGGTAAACTATGGTAAACATGGTAAACATGGTTAACATGGTTAACATGGTAAACATGGTAAACAAGTTAAAAATGGTTAACATGGTAAACATCCTAAACATGTTAAACGTGGTTAATATGGTAATCATGGTAAAGTGATTTTCATTCATCAAAATCAATAGATATATAAGTAACGTAATGGTAAACATGATAAACTAAACTATACCAAATTAAAATAAACAAAAATTTCTACCTATTTGTTTAAATATGAATTTTAATAAATAAAAAATTACAATATATAACAATTTATGAAAATAATAAATGTACACAAGAAATAAACATATGTTACCTATAATATTAGGATTGTAAAAATGGATTTTTTTTCCTAAATTCCTTCTTCATGATTGTTCCTTATGGCACAAATCATGTCTTCAACATGCTCATCATTATTTTTTGCTAATATTTCCATGGAAGTATGGATCTCACATAAATTATCATCTTCATCAAGTTTATCCTCACTAACATATGATTTTTTCCCTTGTAAAACAATAGACCACTACATATATGATTTATCAACTACATAGAAAATCTGTTTTGTGTATGTTTCCATTATAAAATAATATGCTATGTATTCCAATCTATTTAGATTAACAACTGTCATTCTAAATTCATCATGTCTAACACTGTTGTTACTGATAAACCATTTTTTGTTAAAAATAAGAACTTTAATTTTAAATTAATCATCCTCCCATATTTCATCAATGACTCTATAATATGAACTTGATGCAGAAATTGGGTTTTAGTGTTTAGAACTCGAAAAATGCATTGCTTCTGCAAACACCAATACACCACTATTTTAAACTTCACTTCTGTTGTCATGAGCATTCATATGAAATGTATATCCATTAATTTCATACCTAGACCATGTTATGACATTTAATCTTAGTCCAAACACTTAATATCTTAATTTATCTGATACGTCTAATCTACCCAGAAAGGTTTTTTTAAACCATGGAAAAAATGTTTTGTGGTGCTCATTAAAAATCTACATTTATTTCTTTTATAGAAGACATTGATTCAACTCATTAATATGCAATGTGATATATAGTTGAGAATCAACTATGTAATTCAAGATAAATAATTCCACCTTGTTTATCTATTCAGCTGAAAACAATTTGAATTTCATTCAAAAAATAATATTTCCCTCATTATTAAATCATTCATGGAGAGATGGATGTTAACCTATGTTCTCTGTGGCAGCCAAGTAGCTCGTAGAATACTCAAAAACCTCCTCAGAAATATACTTTTCAACAATGAAGGCTTCAGTTTTATATGGATTATTAACATGCCCCTTCAATATTTTCATATAACTTTCAAAAAGATACATCAAACAAAGATATATGGGTCCACAAATATTTATTTCTCGAACTATATGAACAAATAAATGTACCATTATATCAAAAAAAAAGATGGAGGAAAATACATTTCCAATTGAAAAAGTATATAAATTTCAACCCTTTCCAAAATTTTCAAAGCATTCACATCAATCACCTTATTAGAAATTGAATTAAAAAAATAACACAACTTCATTATAGTATTTCTGACACGGATGGAGAAATATTCCACACAATGCAATTGGTAGAAGTTTTTACATCATGACGTGACAATCATGAGATTTAATACCTATCTTCTTCAAATCCTTCAAAGAGACAAAAAATTTTACATTTGAAGAATAACCTTGATGCTCTTTGATTTCATGAATACACTAAAAAAAGATAATTTTCTCCCTCTTGGATAATTTATGAAAACTCGGAGGAAGAATTTTTGGTATTCCATTAGAAGTGGGAGCTAACTCCAAACATATTACCATTGATAATAAGTCTAATCTTGCATTCAACCCATATTTAGTATTTCCTTTAATATCTAACAATGTTCCAATCAAACTGTCATAGGTATTCTTCTCCACATGCATGACATCAATATTATGTTTCACTTCATGATATCTCCAATATGGTAGCTCAAAATATATTGACCTTTTCTTCCAAATATGTATATCATTACCAGATTTAGGTGTCTTTCCCAATGTCACATCAAGGTTTTACACCCTGTCAATATACACATCAGGGGATAAAGGTTTTTTAGGAATATCAAATTCTTGTGAGCCATTAAATGACTTTTTTAGTCTTCTATAAGATTGATCCATAAGAAAAAACTTTTTATGACCCATGTATACTATTTTCCTCCAAGGATGCAATTGAAAAAATGATGTCTGTTGTTCAAAAATTGGACATGATTTATGCCCCTTAACACTATATCCAAAAAATTCCATATATTGGGAAGTCATTTATAATGAATATAACAACTTCATTTAGTGGAAAATATTCCATTTTATAAGAATCATACACCCTAATACCATCCTCCCATAAAAGTATCAAATCATAAATCAATAGTGACAAGAAAACATCAATATCATTTCTGGGTTTCTTTGGACCAGAGATCATTATACTCAACATGACATATTTTAGATTTATACAAACATCAGGACAGAGGTTGTAAATTGCCAATAAAATTGGAAATGAACTATGTGTGCTACTGAGGGTTCGGTATGGATTCATTTCATCTGTGCACAAAAAAAAGTTTTATATTACTAATTTCATTTCCAAATGTAGGATACTGCTCATAAATATTCTTCCATTGTGTAAAATTAGTTGGATGACATATTTTTCCATCAAATATATGCTCATCAACATGCCATATTAACCTTTTTTGCATCATGTGAATTAGAAAATAAATGTTTCAAATAATGAGTTATAGGAAGATTCCAAAATACCTTGGCATGGATCAATGTAATCTCTACATCAGCCTGTGATTTTTCTTTCAACTTATACCATGATGTCCCATATTTAGGACACTCCGATAGAAATTCATATTCCTTCTAATATATTACAAAGTAATTCGGACAAGCATGTATTTTCTTGTATCCCAATCCCATCGAGCATAATATTTTCTTGAACATATAATGTGAATCTGGAATATCGTTTTCTTTTGGAAGAATGTATTTCAACGATTGTAGAAACTCTATAAAACTTATGTCACTCCATACATATTTTTCCTTCAGGTTAATTAATCTTAACACCATCGATAAAACTGTAAAATCTGTACAACTAGGATACAATGGTTTTTCAGCACCACCATATAGATGCGCAACTATCGGTTCTATCTTAATTTGTTATGATACAATATCACGAATCATTTGTTCAATTCTATTGGAGTCACCATCTTTCAAATCATCATCATCAGTAGATATGACATTTTGTCTAGTTTCACCAAGCCAAATCCAAGGGATGTAACTCAGATTAAAACCATGACTAATCAGATGATCTTCTATCTCTCTACTTTTCAACATCTTTATATTCCAACATTTCTGGCATGGACTGAAAAAATGTTGCTTCTTGGAACATTTATTTTAGTAAATTACAAAAAGTCATCAATACCTTCCTCATATTAATTACTCATTTGATGTGTCGTAATCCAACTTTGACTCATTATTACCTATAAAAAATATCAAAATTATACATCATGTTAAGATAATCCAAATTTATATTTATATGAAAAATATCAAAATTTGTATGTAAATTTATTTTGAAATATAAAAAAAATATATGCATATTTGAAAAACATATGCATGAAAATGATTTTAAAAAGAAAATATAGTTAGATATAACAGTTGTATATTTAAATTAAAATAATTTTAGGATTACATATCTCTCATATGGATCATGATATAACAGTATAAATTCATCTTGTATCATTTCTTCTTAAGGTACATAAAGAATACATCCTGTTGCAACTAAATACCAAATTCACCCTTCTGTAAACAAGAAATATGAAGTATAAATATTAAAATATGTATACATTCACTACTAAAAATTACACCTATCCCAATGATTTAACACTATTGGGATAACCCTTGAAACTATTAGGATAGAATATACCAAAGGCTTCCCACATTGTTGGCATAATGGCCGTTGAAATAGCCTTATACCAATAGTTCTACAGGAACTTTTGGTATAGACAGCCTAAAGTTAATATATGAAAACGGTTTAAATAAAATTGTTGGGATATATATACCGATGGTTCATGAACTGTTGGTATACATGTTATCCAACATATAATTGATTGCAATAGTTTCATGGAAACTGTTGGGATATATGTATACCAATGGTCCAAGAACCGTCAATATACACTCTATAGTATATAATATATTGAAATGGGGTGTAGGGGGGATATTCATGGGGTGGGGGGATATCCTGGAGGTGGGGTTATCCAGGGAGTGTGTCTAGGGGGGGTTGTCCAGGGGTAGGGGTTTCCATGGGGGTGGGGGTGTCCAGGGGGTGGGGGCAGTCCATGGGGGTGGGGGTGTCCAACGAGGGTGTCCAGGGGGTGGGGGATATCAACTGGGATGTGGGTGTCCATGGGGGTGGGGGTTTATAGGGTGTGGGGTGTCCAAGGGGGTGGGGGTGGTGTCCAGGGGCTGAGGGGGATATCTAGGGGAGTAAGGGGTCCAGGGGGTGGGGGTGTTTGGGGGGTATGGGTGTGGGGGTGTCTAGGGGGTTGGGAGCTGTCCATGTGGGTGGGGTTGTCCATGGGGGGGGTGTCTATGGGGGGGGCTGTCCAGGGATGGGGGTGTCCATGGGGGTGGGTTTGTTCAGGGGGTGGGGGTTGTTCATGGGGTGGGGCGTGTTCATGGGGGTGGGGATGTCTAGTAGGTGGGGGTGTGTGGGGGTGTCCAAGGGGTGGTTTTTAGGTGCTGAGGGGGTTATTCAAGGGAGTAAGGGTGTCCAAGAGGTGGGGGGGGTGTCCACGGGTAGAGGGGATGCCCAACCCCTACCCCCCTGGACAAACCCCACCTCCCGGGACACCCCCACCCCCTAGACACCCCGCCCTAATGGACAGCCCCCAACCCCCTGGATATCCCCCCCAAACACCCCCACCCCCTATACACCCCTACCCCCTTGGACACCTCATCACCCCCCTGGACACCATCCCTCACCCCCTAGACACCCCTACCCCCTTGGACACCCCCTCACCCCCCGGACACCCCCACCCCCTTGGGAAACCTGGAAAATCCCACCACCTTGGACATCCCCTCGAACCCTAGACACCCCCACCCCCATGACACCCCCCTCCCCCTAGACACCCCATTGTACATCCCCTATCCCATTGGACAACCCCCTCACACAACCTAGACACCACCCGCTTGGACACCCCCTGGACACCCCCTACCCCCTTGGACAGCCACCTCACCCCCTGGACACCCCCACCCCCGTGGATAGCCCCCCAACCCCCTAGATATCCCCCACCCACCAGACACCCCCTCAAAGGTGCTCTCGTGGGTGCCCTCAAATGATTTGTGATTGTTAGTTACTTAGGTGCAACAGAGTGGCTGGCCAAGGTCGTCTCTCAAAGGAGGAAGTAAATTTAACAACATATTAAAGGTATTTTGAAATTAAAATAAAAGTAAATAAGAACACTAATTAAAATGATTTTTTATTTATAATTTATAAATCTAAAAGAGGTTTTCTTGAAAAAATATTGTATTTTTTTTGTTTTTTGTTTTGAAATGAAGTTCGATTAAAATATACACAACAAGAAGATTTTTTTAAACAATATTTAAATGATGTAATCAATATAACTCTATCTATTCAATCAATTATTTTTAATTATAACTTAAATTAACATCCACTTAATTATAATCCTCTAATTTTTTAACCCAATAACTCTATAGGAGTTAACTTAACCACAAAGATGAATTTACTTAATCCCTAAGCTAACTTCAGAACATACAATCGCATCACCCTTCTTTGATTGATATTCTTAGGTTAGCTTATGGTTAGTGGTTAATTAAAGAATATATCCACTCTGTAAATGATGATTAATTTATTTTTGGTATCATATTTGAACTCTACAAATTTATCCTGTGTGGACTTTTATTACCTATTAATATCGCACTCTCACAATTTACAGAACTTCTGACCTCGTGTGTTTTTGTGTCAACTATTAAATTACTAGATTATTTTCATTTAAATTAAAAACTCAATTAATAGATAATATTAAGTGAATTACAATATCTCATTAATTCGAAATAAACAAATTAATAAGTTTATAGGTAGATCGATTACTAAAAAGAACTACTTTTCCATAGGTGGTGTAGTCATCGTAGAAACATTTTGCATGTGGGAAGGTTTAGAAAGGGTATAAGCCAATCACGTTTCTACTAATGATTCCAGACCAATTAGGAAGATTACTAGAAGAATAAGTTTGAACAAAATAGAGGAAAATAGAATAAATAAAATAATAACTAAGAAGTTTATTATAAAAACACAAACATTCCAACATGAGGAAGAAGAAGAGGGCTTTGATGAGGGGATCCTTGCTTCAAGAGCTACCCCTCTTACAATGGTTGGAGAATTTGGATGAAACCAATTATCCTCTCTCTTAAATCTCTTAATTGTGTTTTAGTAACTCCCCCACACTTACCCTTTTTCACTCCCGGGAAAAACCACATATCATGTATTCCGAAAAATTGTGACAAGTAAACATCAATATCAAATCAAAACAAATTTTAAAACACATATCCTTGAGGTCCAACAATTCCACACTAAGAAAAAAAAGATAAAATTACTCATAAAAAATTATTTCATGTTCTCTATTTATATCATTCAATATATTTTCACTTAATTTATCCTCCCATGCACACAAAACACTTACCTCACTCGAATTTTCTCATATCACACAAATGTCAATTTTTCAGTAATGTCTTTCTCATAAAAACTCATACAAGGGTCAAAATAGGCTTGATAAATTCCTACATATCCACCTAATGTGATTCAGGTACATATGTTTATCATGAGGGATTTTTAGGGTTGTTCTATGGATTTTGGTTGTAGGATTTAGATGTGAAAATATTTGAGGCCGAATGAAGAGGGCTTGACTCTTTTCAAAGCAAAATTGCATTATTCTAATTTTCACTTAAATATGGTCTCCTCCTCAATCCTCATAGCATCAATTCATGTTCATCATCCTGAAAAATAATGGAATGTGCACATGATTCAACCTTTTAGCATTAAAAATTCCAATCTTCTCAAACATGATTTTCTTGAAAGATCCATATAGACAAAACTTTTTATCTCAATTAGAATCTCTAGAAAGGAAAAACTTCGCATATCATGAAATATCTTGAAAAGGAACCACTTTCAATATAAAGATTTTCTTCAGTAGAAAACACTTCTCTTAAAAATTTAATTTTCCACCCAAAGTATCACAGAATGTGGAAGCACAACACAAGATAACTTCCCCCACACTTAAGTTCAACTAGATTATGCAATTTCACTTCAAGATTTAGTTAGATAGGGAAAATTGGATTATACTATGGAAAACCTAACAGGATATTGATGGATTCAAAGGGATAAAATTATTAAATTTTCAAATTAGTCCATTATAAAAAATGACTCTTTGAAATAGGGGCTTTAATAAAAAAACAAATGCCTTAATCATTTAAACATAAGTACCACAAACCCTAATGTTTTGACTAGAATAAATCAAATTCTGGTTAAATCAAGTGTTTTTTGGTTCTCTCAACAAATGAGGTATATATAAATAATACTAAAAGAATGGTTCATAAGCCTCACAAGAAAGTTATTTCAAATATAATGATAGTGAGATATGGCATGGGATTCAAAATTCATAGTACATTTCATGAAATTACTAAATATTTGAACTTGAAAAAATGTTATTTTCAGCATTAATTTAAGCTTGGTTTCATGTTATAAATTGTTTCACTTATTGATATGAATTAAAAAATGGTTATGAGAATCATTTCATCTCAAAAGTTTCAAAAACACACAAAAAATTGCAAAATAAACACACAAATTTTGAAAAACACACAATTTTTTTAATAATTGAACAACATGAAAACAATTAAAATTACTAAAATAAAAGGATCCCTCCCCCACACATAAAATATTTCATTGTCCTCAATGTGAACCCATGAGATGATATATGCACATGAAATGTATAGTTTTAAATAGGACAAAGAATAAAAAAGTGAAATGGTTAGGAACATCCTGATATGCTCAAGCCATGATGGGGTCATATAGTGTGATGAAATCCAGTACATCAGTAGGAAGTCCCTCAATGTATATCTTCAATTGTTGTCAATTAACTGTAAAGCTCCTTCTTGTGTCCTCTTGTGTGATCTCCAGTGCACCATATGAAAAAAACCTTAGTCACAACATAAGGACGTAACCACTTCGAATGCAACTTACCAGGAATCAGCTTAAGTCATGAACTATATAGCAAGACTTTCTCCCCAACTTTAAATTCTCTTTTATGGATAATTTTGTCATGAGATGTTTTTATATTTCCTTGTAGATCCTTGAGTTATCATATGAATACAATAGAATCTCCTAAATCTCTTGAATTTGCATCTTCCTTTGGATTTTTTCTTGAGCCAAATCCAAGATGAATTTCTTTATAGCCCAATAATCCAGATGCTCAACTTCCATAGGGAGATGAAACACTTTCCAAATAACAATTAGAAATGGGGAAATACCAATGGGTATCTTATATGTTGTCTTGTAAGCACAAAATGAATCATCCAAGTTCTTGCTCCAATATTTCCTATTTGGCTGCATGGTTTTCTCCAAAATTTGTTTTAACTCATGATTTGAAACCTCAGCCTGACCATTTGTTTGGGGGTGGTATGATGTTGATGTTTTTTGTGTCACCCCATACTTCCGAATAAGGGAAGAAAAATTTTGATTACAAAAGTGTTTCCCTTGGTCACTAATGATGGCCTTTGGTACTCCAGACCTACAAATAATCTATGCTTTGACAAAGTCCAAAACAACATAAGAATCATCAGTCCTTGTGGCCTTAGCCTCCACCCATTTTCCCACATAATCAACAAAAACAAAAATATATAAAAAACCAAATGAACTAGGAAAATTACCCATAAAATCGATTCCCCACACATCAAAAATCTCACATAATAATATGGTTTGTTGAGGCATCTCATGTCTCCTAGAAATGTTTCCCATGTGTTCGCAACATGAGCACGACTTACAATACAAATGAGCATCATGGAATAAGCTAGTCCAATATAATATAGAGTCTAAAACTTTCCTAGATATCCATTGGGGTCTAATGTTTCCACCATAAGCAAGTGTATGATAGAATTGTAGAACATAAACGAAATACTGAGTAGGAATGCACCTCCTAATAACTTGGTCACTAAATATTCACCATAGTTATGGATCATCCCAAACATAAAATCTAGACACGCTATTTAATTTTTGGACTTGATGTTTCTTTAAATTTGCAGGTATTTTAGAGGCAACAAGGTAGTTAAATAAATCTGCATACCAAGGATGCGTACCTGAGATGGAGTAAAGATGCTCATCAGGGAAAGTGTCCTGAAGTGGTACATGGTCAAAGGTGTCATCGTTTAGTGTTTGAGTAATCCTACTCATGTGGTATGCCACCAAGTTTTCTGACCCATTATTACCATTTATCTCAATATCAAATTCTTGAAGGAGTATCCATCAGATTAGCCTGGGCTTTGCATCTGGCTTCTTCAAGAGGTACCTCAAACCTATATGGTCAGAAAAAACAACTACTTTAGAGCCCAATAAATATGAATGGAATTTATCTAAGGTGAATATGATAGACAGAAACTCATTTTCTATGGTTTTATAGTTTTATTGGGCTGAATCTAGTATCCTTGATGAATAGGTAATCACATGTGAATGTCTCTCCACCATCTGAGATCAAACAGCTCCAACCGTGAAGTTGGAGGCGTCACACATAAGCTAAAAAGGAATGTCCCATTGTGGGGGAGGTATAATCAGTGGAGTGGTCAAAAACTTATTCATCTCATCAAATGACACCCTTCATGAATCATTAAACACTAAATCAGAATCCTTTTGAAGTAATCGTGACATAGGAAGAGCAATCTTACTAAAATCGTTTATGAAGCACCGATAAAATCATGAATTCCCTAGGAAAGATCTAACATCACGCACACATGAAGGATATGTTAGGGATGAAATAATATCTACCTTAGATCTATCAACCACTATCCCATGTTTTGACACTACATTCCCTATGACAATTCCACGCTCTACCATGAAATGACATTTTTAAAAGTTCAAGACCCGATTATTCTCAATACAACAATTCAACACCCTTCCTAAACTACTTATACATTAATCAAATGAGGATCCATATAATGTGAAGTCATCCATAAATACCTCTATTTAGGTCTCAATAAAATTAGAAAAAATAACCATTGTGCATCTCTAGAAGGTATCTAAGGCATTGCAAGGTCTAAATGGAATCCTTCAGTAAGAAAACATACCGAATGGACAAGGGAATATTGTCTTCTAATGATCATTTGGAGTAATAAGAACCTAAAAATATCCATCAAATACATCCAAGAAACAATAATGTGTCTTCCTAGCTAGTCTCTCAAAAATTTTATCAATAAATGGTAGGGTAAAATGTCCCTTGAGGGTGGACTGATTTAGTTTCCTATAATCAATACACACACGCCAACTGTTTTGTACCCTCATTAGAACTAACTCATCTTTTTCATTTTTAAAAACTGTAAACCACTTTTCCTAGGCAAAATCTGAATAGTACTTACCCACTGAGAATCTGAAATGAGAAAGATTATACCTACCTTGATAAATGTTTCAACTTCTTTTTTAACAACTTCCAAAAGAGTTGGATTCAGTTTCTATTGTGGCTGCCTAACCGGTTTATCCCCATCCTTCAAAAGAATCATATTCATGAAAATAGAGGGGCTAATACTTGATATGTCATCCAAGGTCCACCCAATTTCCCTGACATTCTCCCTCAAAATATTAAAAAGTTTTTCTTCATTTTCAAAAGGTAGATTGTCATAAATGATAACAGGTAATTTCTTACCACTCAACAAGTATGAGTATTTGAGATTTGGTGGCAATGGATTGAGATACAGTGTATGAGGGTGGTGTATGGATGGAGACATTTAAGGAACTAAAATATGGGTACAAAGAGCATCAGTATTAGAATATAAATCATCACAATCAGAGAATAAAACATCAAATCCATCAACATACTCAATATCCATGTCATAATCAGAGTTCACTTGATTAAAATCAGAATATGAATCCATTTCAAAATCAAATTTAAGAGATACTTGTTCATTAGAAATGGGCATGGATGTGCTCTTATACATCAAACTAGAACCAATACTCATAATCTCCCTAAGAATTGGACAATAAAATTCCATGGGGGTTTTTATTTGGTGTTTCAAAATGAGAGATAATAAATGCAGAATGGTCCGCTGAGGGGTTCTTCATTGATTCCATAACATTAAATATCACAACTTCATCCGCAAACTCCATGGAAAGTGTACCCTCATTGACATTTATTATATTTTTTATAGTTTTGAGGAAGGTTCTACCTAATATAATGGGAGAATGATAACTTACCTGATCTCCCTCCATGTTAAGTATGAATAAATATGCTAGAAATATCATGTCTCTTACCCAGACAAGTACATCCTCAATGACTCTTGTTGGATATGTTGTAGATCTATTTTCCAACGGCACCAATAACTTCATCAGCTTCAACTCACCAACCTATAAAGAAGAGAATACAGAGTGAGGAATCACATTTATAGAAGATCCCAAATCACAAAGAGTAGCAGAAAATTAAAAATCCCTTATAGTTCATGGGATAGTGAATGTCCCAAGATACTTGTACTTTTTTGGAATTGATAGAGTTAGTGTAATGAGCACTGATACATTCCTTCCAAGATTGATCCTCTCATTTCCCTTAACCCCTCTTTGATTGGTACAAATTTCTTTTAAGAATTTCTCATACCTTGGGATTTTCTTGATGGATTCAAGTAGAGGAATGTTGATCTCCAAATGCTTTAATGTGTCCAAAACACCCTTTTTCATTGCCTCTTTAGCCGTATTCTTGGTTTGAAAAAACCTGTCCGGAAATGGAAGGGATTTAGGATGATCATCAATAATCGTTTTCTTACCTTTATCTTTCTCCTTGAGTTTCTCATCAACTAGTTTTTAATGGGGATTATCCAGAGTTTAGGTGAATCTTGGTGGAATGATGGGTGAAGATATATCAGTTGTTTGCTTCCAACTTCTCAATGTGATGGTACTAAAATTCCCCATCATATTTGGATTAGGTTGGGAAGGATGATTTCTGGAGTTATTACTTACTAGTTCATGGAGGGCGGTGGCAATATGGATCATTTGAATCTTCAACTCCCTTAGCTTTGAACCTTCACTCTTCATCTCATTATGTTGATTATGAACACTTTTCTTCAAAATATCACCATTTAAGAATCTACCTTTGGTATAGAATTCCCTTATTGTTGGTTTGTTGATTCTTGAGCCTTAAATCTCCTTTGGGTTTATTGGAAACCTTGTTGGTAAGGTGGAGGCTGCTGGAATTTTTTTTGAAAAGGGGGAATTTTTTGTTGTCTAGAGCCATACCTCATTTCTGATTGATCCTTTCACCCTTGGTTGTATGCTCATTAAGAGTAATCAAACTTCTTTTGGGGATGTGGTTGTCTCTGCTGTTGATATGGTCACCCTGGGAATACATTTTTACAATCCTTCATTTCTTGTAGTTGAAATAAACAGTCAGTTGGGTGTCTTTTCTCAGTGCAAATTCCACAGGGCCTTAAAAAAGGGGGTTGGGATGTCTTTTGTTCCAAATCAATCTGCATCACCATAGTGGTCAGTTATTCTAACATAGTATCAATCAAATGATTTTCAAGAGAGGAAGGACTTACCTGATGTACTCCCCTGACATGTGTTTTACCTCGATTGCCAAATTGTTGGGAGTTTTGTGCCATTTTGTCGATCAACGCAGGTGAAGCTACTGGTGTCTTGTCTAATAGTTCCCCTCTACCTAAAGCATCCACCATGCTCCACTCCATAAGTGTGAGTATTTTATAGTAGTATTGAATGAGTAGTTTCTCACTGAATTTATGATATGGGAAGCCTGCACACAACTTCTTGAATTGATCCCAGTACTCATACATTGACTCCCCTTGTGATTTCCTAATCACTGATATCTCCTTAAAAATTGAAGTGGTCCTTGATGCTGGAAAAAATCATTGCAATAAATTATGTTTCAAATTGTTCCAACGTGCGACATCTTCAAGTTGTAAATAGTGCATCCTGTCTTTTGTAGCTCCATCAAGTGAAAATGGGAATGAAATTAGTTTGATTTGATCTTCATATACATTTCTTGTTTTAAGGGTTGAGAAAACCACATTGAATTCCATTAAATGTTTATTTGGATCCTCACTAGATAATACTTGAAACGTTAGGAGAAGATGAATTTACACATATTTCATTTCAAAGTCCAATTTGAGATTTGGGCATGCAATGCAATTTAGTTGATAATTAATATCAGGTGCATACAATTATCTAATCGTTCTATTAAGTTCATTTCCATTATTTTCAGTCATTGGTTCTTTTTTTAAGTTGGAATTATAATTGTTCTCAATTTCAATGTTCTTGGAGTGGAGGAATTCTCTAACTGGTTGAATGTTGAAACTTCCCATAGACTAAGAATTTCTGATTTGAGCTATAAGGTTGCGTTCAATCTCAGGGTAAAGATCTAAGAGATCCTCGAGATTAGTTTGTGCCATAAATAATATAAAAATAAAAATAAGGAAATTTTACTATAATACAAATGAGAAGTTTGATTTGATGGTCCAAAAAAGTAGAAGAAGAAAAAATTCAGATTGGGTAAAGAAGGAAGATAGAAGAGAAGAAGTGAATAAAATGTAAAATAAAATAAATACCTTTAATTGGTTGAAAGAATTAATTTCCTCCCTGAAAACGGTGCCAATTTGAAAGGAACTATCATGGGCGCCCTCAAATGATTAGTTATTGTTGGTTACTTAGGTGCAGTAGAGTGGCTAAACAAGGACATCTCTCAAAGGAGGAAGTAAATTTAACAACATATTAAAGGTATTTTGAAATTAAAATAAAATTAAATAAGAACATTAATTTAAATGATGGGTTTTTATATTTTATAAATCTAGATGAAGATTGATGGAAGAATATTTTATTTTTGTTTTGTTTTTAGTTTTGAAATGAAGTTCGATTAAAATGACACACCAAGAAGATGTTTTTTAGACAATATATAAAAGATGTAATTGATCTAACTCTAGATATTCACTCAATTGTTTTAAATTATAATTTAAATTGACATACACTTAATTAAAACCCTCTAATATTTTTTACCCTCAACCCTACGGGAGTTAACTTATCCACAAAGATGAAATTACTTAAACCCTAGGCTAGCTTCGGAAGATGCAATCACAACACCCTGCTTTGATAGTGTTCTTAGGTCATATTATGGTTAGTGGTTAATTAAAACAGATATCTGCTCTAGAAAAGAGGATTAATTGAGTTTATGGATTATATTTAAACTCTACAAATTTATCCCGTGTGGTCTTTTTTTACCAATTAAGATCACACTCTCACAATTTACACAACTTCCGACTTCACGTGTTTTTGTGTAAATTGTTCAATTTATTTCATTGTTTAATTTAAATTAAAAACTCAATTAATAGATAATATCAATTTAATTACATTATCTCATTGATTCAAAATAAATGAATGAATAAGTTTATAGGTAGATCAATTACTAAAAAGAACTACTCTTCCATGGGCGGTGTAGTCATTGTAGAAACGTTTTGCATGTGCAAAGGTTTGGAAAGGGTAGAACCCTATCACATTTATACTCTTTATTCCTACCCACATAGGAAGATTAAGAGAAGAAATTTTTTTTACAAAATATAAGAAAATAGAATAAATAAAATATGAACAAATAAGTTTATTATGAAAACACAATCATTGCAACATGAGGAAGAAGAAGAGGGCTTTGATGATGGGATCATTGTTTCAAGAGATACCCCTTTTAAAATGGTTGATGAATTTGGGTGAAACTAATAATTCTGTGCCTTAAATATCCTAATTCACATCCCAACCCCAAAAAATAATAAAATAACCAATTTTAGAGTGTTGAGGAGGCTAGGTTCAAAGTGGTTTCAAGTGTGAATGAGGAATCTCGGCCAAATATTTTATGCCAACTTGCATTGCCCATTTGACCACAAAAACCAATGAATCGTCTGTCCTTCAAAGAGGATTATTCATTAGAAATTATTTCCTAGATCTTCACTCAACATTTGGGCCTAATAAAAGTATGTATCAAGATGTTATGGCCCATATTCAGAACCCATTTCCAATCTTGCGATTCCAGCCCAACTTTGACTTCATGGCCTCTCTTCACCAACCAAATTCATAATTTAGCTCCAATTTATTAAATGAATGTTGTAGTAAATTATGTCAGGAATACATATAAAAATATTATGTTCAAATAATTTAATTAATATTATTTATGTTCAAAATACTACAGTGATGTTTTAAAGTGTAAAACTGGAATTTCCACAAAATTTTCAAATAAATGATCTAATCCCAAATATCCATAAATGAACATAGTTAACATAATGTGAGGAAATTATATAATTTATTATCAATAAAATATTCAATAAAATTGTGTTTTATCACCCCCACCCCTAGGACACCCCTTACCCCCTTGGATAGCCCCTCACCCCCTGGACACCCCTACCCCTTGGAATGTCCCCTCACCCCCCCCCCCCCCGAACACCACCCCCACCCCCATGGACACCCCCTGAACACCACCATCCCCTTGGATATCCCCCACCTCTAGACATCCCCCCACACACTAGACACCCCACCCCTTGGACACCCCCACCCCCACCCCCAGGACACCCCCTAACCCCTTGGACAGCCGCCTCACCACCTCGACACCACCCCCCACCCCCTAGACACCCTACCCCCTTGGAAATACCATCACCCCCTGGACACCCCCACCCCATTGGACACCCCTGGACACCCCCACCCCCTTGGAAAACCACCACCCTTTAGACACCCCCACCCCCTGGACAGCCCCCCACCCCCTGGACACCCCTCAAACAACCCCACCCCCATGGACAACCCCCCCAACCCCTTGGAAATCCATCCCTGGAAACACCCACCCCCTAGACACCCCTACCCCCTTGGATATCCATCTCTCCACCTGGACACCCCCCAACCCCCCCTGGACACCCCCTACTCCCTGGACAACCCCCTCACCCCCTGGACACCACACCCCCCTTGACACCACACCCCCTGGACACCCCCACCCCCTGGACACCCCCACCCCCTGGACACCCCCCACCCCTAGACACCCCCACCCCTAATACACCCTCACCCCCATGTAAACCCCCCCCCCCCACCCCCTGGAAAACCCCCCCCCCCCCCCCCGTACACCCCCACCCTTGGACACCCCTACTCCCTTGGACAGCCCCCTCACCCTCCTGGACACCCCTACCCTCCTGAACACCACATACCCCTTTGGAAAGCCCCCCCCCCCCCCCCCCCCCGCACACCACCCCCACCCCCTTGGACACCCCCTAGACACCACCACCCCCTTGGACAGCCACCCACCCCCTAGACAGTCCCAACCCCTAGACACCCCCTGGATGCCCCCCCCCCCCCCCCCCGCACACACACACACGCATGATATAACACATATGGTAGCAACAAAAACCACAGAACATGAATGATATCACTACCATGGTTTATTTTATAAGAAAATAATTTAGCATGGAATAAAATAATACTACGACACTTACCATGATAGTGAGAACAAAGATAGAAAAATAACATCTCAAAACATAAGTTTAGGGCACCACAAAAATAAAAAATGAAACTGAGGTTTGTGAGGATTACATGAGTGTTGTGAGTTGACCTTATAGATCTGGTGATAATAAATATGATGAATGATGTTAGAAACATGAGGTTGGAGGCCATGACTTCAAATAATCCTTTCTAGGTTTTCCACACAAGAGAGATGATTCACAGTTCTTGCGATCAAAGAAAACATAATAACAGAATATGAGGCGGGATAAATCATTTAAAAGCTTTGTCATGTCAGTTATTTAATAACCGACATGATAAACTTTTTTTATGTTTATAACATCTTTTATTTAATAACTGATGTAGAAAATCCTTTATCAGTTCAACTTATGTAGAAAATCCTTTATTACGTAGGTTATTTTACAATCGACGTGATAGATGGTGTTTTATCACGTCTGTTATTTTATAACCGATGTGATAAATCACTGAGATTTGATTTATCACTTCAGATATAAAATAACTGACCTGATAAAGCTCCAAGATTTAATATGTCACTAGGGTTATAAAATAACCGACATGATAAATCTAATCTCGGTATTTTTTACATTAGTTATTTTATAACCGAGGTAAAAATCGATTCTCGTGTATTTATCACGTCAGTTATTTTATAACTGATATGATAAACCAATTTTTTCATCTTTTCATGTAGATTATATAAAAACATCATGAAAAACTCCGAAGTTTTAAACATTTTTTTCACTAGTGTGTCTACGAAAAATAGAACACTATGGGATTTTAGTTGAGAAGTAATGGTGGATTTTTATTTAGAAAGAATCTATGTTTTTTATAGAGAATCAGGTTATTAATGGAAATGATTAACCTATCATAGAGAATATATGATTAGGTAAATTAAATTTAATTATGTGACATTAATAGTATTTCATGTTATTTGGAGAAAAAATTTAATATTTATCGTGGTAAACAATATGTTAAAATCCTTCTGAATTTTCGGTTTCAAAATTAGTTTGAATTATTTTGAAGAATTGTAAGGACAACTGTTTACTGTATGGTCTTTGTTGAACTTTGGGTATTGTTTGTTTAATATTCTATATTAAGAATATTATTTCTTTTTATAAAAGATTATCCATTTTAGGGATCATCTGATCTTGTACTAGCCATTTGGGTTTTGGTTAATCTCTAAAGACAAGAGAAATATATAGTTTATCCTTTGTGGATTATGTGATTCTCTAGAGGTTGATTCTAGTGCTTCAGTTGTGACAAAGTCATCTTCAATACTCATCATTTGGAGAAAATATTAGTTAGTGGAAGAAATTTATTAAAGGATGAAACTCTACTTGAAATGTAAGTATATCTTTTTACGTTCTTAGTCAATCTCATAAATAAATTCTTCAACTTTAGGAAATGGAACTAAAAGCAGAAAATGTTGTCTGTTTACTTTTCCAACTGGGAAACTAATGAACACTTAACCCATCCCAAGGTTTTGGTTTTCTTGTATTTAACTTTCCCCTGCTCATGTTTTCTATTACTCTCCATCAGAACTTAAAACATAGTTTATCTTCTATATCCCTGTTTTTCTTCATGGAATCCTAGTATGGGTTATCTTGGGTGACCATTGTACTTCTCTTTCTTTCTATTAATGTGATATATTTATAGACTCTTTTCCCAATGTGGGACTTTCAATGAAGTTCCAAATCTGAATTTTAAAATTGTGAGGACACAATTTTTAAAAGGGGGGAAGAATGTAACCCCCCAAGATTTCATAGTAAGTTTTTTTCTTTAAAGTAATTCAATATCTTGCGCTACACGCAACACCAAGTCCGAGCACACAACGAATTACCAAACTAGCCATTCACAAAGTGGTTATGAATATTATTAACATCATTTTGAATTTTATATACTACATATAATTTTATCATCCATATTATGTCTTTCTTAGACATAATATAAGAACAAATTCAATTTTTCAGATAAAATAAGTATTTTTCAAAAATAAAATTTTACCACATTTTAATGGTGAACCCATTTTAAATCCATCATTTGACACTTTTAGATAATAAATTTTACAAAATAAACTTTTTCTTTAGAATCAGGACATAAAAATTTAGTCTGGATAAATTTTCGGTTCTTTTCTAATAACTTTCATATTTTGATTAATAGTGAAAAATACTATATTTTAATTGAAAGCAACTTTTTTAATCAAAATAATTTATAGGGTTAAACTATAAATTTGATTGGTTTTAAAATATTATTATATTATACTTTTATCATTTAATCCAATATTGTTCATTGGAAGTAGTTTTACATTTAAATTGGATATAAACACATATCAATCTTTTGATAGTTTTTACTTCTAAAAAACCTACAATCTGGTTTTGACAATGGGAATATTTTTTAAATTAATTAATAAAAATTCTATGTCTTGAATTTGGTAAAATAGACTTCATTTTTGAATTTGGAATATAAAAATTAGCTTTGGGTGAATTTTTGGTATTTTTCTAAAAACATTCAATTTTTGATGAATAGAGAAAAACATTGCATTATTGTTTATTGCTGACTTTTTATTTAAATAATTATTTTTAATTTAAATTTATTTTAAATTAAAAATATATACATAATTAATATATTTTTTCAATTTAATTCTTTGGATCTATTTTATAATAATATTAGATATATATAATTTTATTGAACTTTTTACCATCTTTTACACACCATCTAGGAACATTTTCAAATTTTCAAAAAAAATAATTTTACCACTTCTGTGAATTTAATTTCAAAAATCCGAGAGACACAGTTGACATCAGTAATTAAAATTTGGTTCAACAGAATGAAAATAATTTTTTTGAATAGTAGCTTATGAATTTTATTTACCACGGTTAAAAGTAAATAGGGTAGTTAAAGGTAAGAATAATATTATAATTACCCTAACACATATCTTAACTCTATTGTATAAGTTCATTTCAATAAAAATAAACCTTAGGAAAAAAATATGATCCTTTTTTATCCACTTGGATATGATTGGGAAATTTATTATATTTTATTTAAAGAAGATTTAAGTGTTAAATTCAAAGTTTAATAACTAAAACATTTTTAATATAGGGTAATACATAATATAAAATAGATATAAATATTAATTAGAAATATAATGATATTTCCTATATCATGGTATTTTATTTATAATTTTTATACATTAAATAATTAAATTTAGTTATGACACAATGATGATTCAGTAATTACCTTATTAATGAAAGACTAAAATAATTGTGGTTATAAATATTAAAATAAATGTAAATTGAAACTTTTGATTACATCCACTAATTTTAAAGGTTAATATTACATATTAGGATGGATTAAATGTATTTTTTTCAAATAAATAATATTTTTATGACTTTCACAAAAACAAAATACTAAATACTTTCAAAATTGAAATAAACGAGTTTTTAAAACAAATACTATTTTATTAAATTATATAACAGTCCTAAAAATATAAGGTTCAGAAAAAGGACTTATATAATTATATATATATCATTAATGAACCACTTGAGATTATCTTGTAATTTTATAGTAATTTTATTAGCCATGTAATATAAAAATACAAGAAGACATGTTAAATGTTAAACTATTTAACTAAGAGTTAAATATAAGAGATAAGGTTAATATGGTGACCTAAACTTTTCTAAAACCTATTGGTTGAGATGATTTTAACCCATACCCACCTTATCCTCAAAATAAATACATTTTTATCTATTATAAGCCTAAAATGATTTTATAATAAAAGAATATTTCAAGCTTTTTATAATGTTACCCTCACCTCTCTTATAAAATAGTACTTCCCCTTCTCTTAATTTCAAGCCTCCAAATCCTTTTGGATCAGAAAAAACCTAATAAAATATCCTCCCAACTACCCTCAATTAAACCAATATGACTTTATTTTATTAGAAAGCCAACCTAATAATCCCTTTTGATCAAATCAAAAGGAAACACCCAAAGAAGAGGTAATTATTTTATCACCTCTTTCAAGGTTATTTTCTTCTTCCACTTCTGCTTTCTTTGTTGTTTCCATACCAAAATAATAACACCAGTACCTTCTACATACTATGATGTTATTATAAATATTTTACAACCATATTCATTATTCTATTGATCATATGAATGAAAAAGTCACCATACGTGTGTATATACGGCTTACCGTCTCCACGTCGTGATGTAGTTTGTTATTCAACACTTAATTATTTGTTTGGGTATAATAATGTGTATAACTGAGGTAAATAATAAATATAACATGTCAATTACTCTGTATATATATAATATACCATCCAATTACATACGATTTCACCATCAATAGAATGATATTATTGCTCATGTGTACGTATGGATTACCGTCTCCAAGATGAGATAAGATTTCATTACTCCTCATAACCATTCAAGAATAATTTATATTTTGTGATTAAAAAATAAAGTTTAATAACTTGATATCATTATGGATATGAATAAAATACATCTTTTCTATTACAAACATGACTTACATAAAAAAACATATAAAGGAAAACGAATCAGTTTACACCAGAAACAATGATACTACTGAAATATTATTAACAAAACAATATTAGAGGATCATATATTATATCATATTAATGTATATAGTTCCTGTACAATTTAATAACAAATATTTAATCATTATATGGGATTTTAAACTTATCCTCGACTAAAGTAAAGTATATGGTAAGGGGTTTTCATCTCACTTTTTATTCCCTTGAGATTCATACTATATTTTCCACTATTTCCTTTTCTGTGGTGTATATACAACCCATGATTGTATTATTTGTGTATTATAGTTTAATTTATTGGAATTTACATCTATATTTTATGATCCTTATTTCATGGGGTGTTTGTTTTTTAAGTTACCAAATCGGAAAGGAAATTTCTAATTTCAATTTCCACTCATTGGGTTTTACGCAAACTTCATTGATTATTTTACTCCAAGATTATGTATGAAATCACTATTTATTTATTTATATATAAATTAAACTGTCTTTTTTGGATATAATTTTGGTACACATAATAAATCCATTGATAAATTCTCAAGTCGTTGATATGAACTTGATAAGAGTAATCTTTTACTCAATTTCCATTCATTGAGTTAAACATCCAGGTCATGGGTGTTGTTTTTAAAAGAATATGTGTGAATGTCCTCTAATTAATTTACATTGAATATACAATCATATTGAGTTTATTTATATTTGTCACACATAATTATGCAATTTATTTATCTTTAATCTAAGGATACATTCTTTATAAGGGATTTCATCTCAATTTGCATTCAATTGAGACTTCTTTGTTGTTATGTGCCAATTCACTTTTATATGGTGTATATACAATAATTTTACATATTATATCATGAATCCATTTATTTTTATGATATTATAATGTTTTTTATTACCTCAATTATTTATATTCTATAATCTATCATTTGGTTAGGAACTATAACTAAAATATCATTTTAAATGTTTTAATGATTTATTCATCTAAATATTTCTCATTAATGTCCATGTTTTAAAAATGGTTTTAAGGATTTATTTATATGGACATGACTATTTTAAAATTATAAATCCTTTTTAAAGTTTCAAAGTGTTATGTGACACTTTGATTCAAAATATCTTTTAAATGGATTCTTCATAAATACTGAGACTTTTAAATGTTTCTAAGAAAAAGGGGATATTTCTCTTAAATAGTTTTATTGAATATTTTCATCTATGTAAATATCCTTAATTATTCATGATTGAGATTTATTTATTATAATACAATCTTATATATTGTATTGAATGAGTTATGTTTGACTGTGTATGTGCTATTTTTATACCATTCATGGTTTGTGTACATTTTTTATGCTAGTTTTAATGTGAATGTTTAGATTATGTTTCACCCTTTTCAAATGAGGAATGCATTGGAATTAGTAAGTGGCATGTGGGGCTCGTTGTACCTTCTTGATGCATCAATAGGTCTCATGAGATAAACTAGTGTCTTGGCACAAGGCCTTGACAAAATCTTTATTTGTAGCCTTGGCACGAGGCCTTGACTCTGTGGTTATGATGTTTGACATTATACATTCCATCATTATGAAATTAGCTGTTGATATTACATGTGATTATTTGACTAATAGAATATCCATGTGAATAAGTAAATGTAATTATTTTATTTATCATTTCCATATTATTATGAAGTATAAGTTTAAAAGTCTTGTGTTTTAGTCTTATACATTGCCTTAAATGTTCATTTTTTCTTATGATAGTTTCTGATATATTGTTTATCCTTACTGAGCATCTGAGCACACCCATTTCTTATGTTTTATTTTATCAGGATTCCAAGAAGTGTATTATTTATTATATTAAGGTTTAATCTAGAATAATAATGGAATTATCAAAGGATTATCTATGTTGTATTTTAATTTAAAATTGAAATGTGAAGTTAATGTATGTAATCTATTTTCCAAGACTGCTAAAATGATCGGCCCTTCAGAAAATGATTCCTTATAATCATTACAATGTTATGTAATAATGCCCTAACTCTGGGTAACTAGATTCGGGGAATTAAAAATACTTATTTCATACTTTAATAGACCGATGAGTGGGTTCTATATTGACATTTTGGGAGCCTCATTTGGTAGTAATAAGATAAAGGTAGAGCATATGCACCTAGAAAGTTGTAGATAGGTGGAGCAGAGCAGGATATTATCTATCCCCTTTGTGGAAGGGAATTCTATAAGATATTATAAATTTTTCTAGAGTGGTCATTTCAACAGATCTTATGAAAAACTAGATAATGACTATTATGTTTGTGGAAATATGGGTCATCTAAAACATTATTATTCCAAAGTTACATTTTCATACTCAAGGAGGATGAGTTGACATATAAATCGAGGTCCTCATTATCTAGTAGGTTAAGACTCTATAGACTTATATGACCCAGATAATTCACATGCCACGAGGGAAGGGCCCTGGTTTAGAAGTAGGTAGGATGTATTCAACAAAACAAGTTCCATCTGATAGTAGATATGGACCTTTGAATATTTTAAGCATGTTCTTGATCACAACTACACTATCTTCTACCTTGTTTGATACAAGTGATTCCCATTAATTTATATCTACTCAAGTTGTTTCTAGAAATTACTTTCCAATCAAGTTATCTTGTGAGTTTCTCTCTCTTGGTACATCCTCTGGGAATAAATTTCATCATATCTAGAGATGTACATGATGTTCCATAGATATTTTTGGCTATGTACATCTTTGGAATTTCATGATTATTGAGATTATTATTTTCGAGGTAATCTTTAGAATGGACTGGCTGACTATTTATCAGGATAAAATCGATTTTTTAGGAGATGAGTATCATTTACCTCACCTAAGGGAGATAAGTTCATATTTACTAGATAATGGTAAGTTACAACAAAAATAATCGGTCTATAACTAGGTAATATTGGGGCGATCACAATTATGTTAGTAGGAATGGTTCATGTGGTTGATTAGGTAGCATCTCCCTCATATTTCCCTCCTATAGTGGACCTGTATCCAGATGTCTTCCATGAGACCTCTCATGACTTTCTCTTGATCAAGGAATAGAGTTTGAGATTGAACTCATGCAAAGGATACAACCTATATCAATTCCTTAATATCATATAGATCTGACCATGAAAAAATATCTTAGGGTATAACTCTTGGATTTAGAGGTGAAGGGATTTATCAGACTGAGAACATATCCCTAGGGTGCTCTAGTGTTTTTTCAAAGAAGACAGGGTACAATTCAATTTTTTGTCGGCTAAGGAAATATAAACTAGGTGACCATGAAGAATAGATACATATTTCTGTGTATCAATTAATTTCTTGATCAATTATATGGAGCACAGTGGTTCTCTAATATTAATCTATGATCATGCTACCCCTAACTTGTGGTTAAAGAGAAGGATATTACTAAGAAAACATTTAAGAGTATATATGGATTTTATTATTATCTTATCATGTCATTCAGGCCAAAAAATTCACTAGCATTTTTCATGTATCTTATGGATATGATCTTCTACCCATATCTTGACTCCTTCATTGTGGATTTTTTTATGATATCCACATATAATCACAGAACATGGAGATGATTTCTAGAAACTTATAGATTGTGTTGAGTAAGATATTATCACATCAGATCTATGTCATGATCTCAATGTTTTACTTTTGGATATATGATGTATTATTTATTAGTCATGTGATCTATGAGGTGGAAATTACGATTGAACTAAAGGTGGTGGAGGTTGTGATGTCTTAGTAATTCCCTAGAAATGTGTTTAAGATTGAAAACTTACTTAGTTTATATAGGTAATACTGATGCTTCATTCATGATTTCTCTCATTTAGAAGTTCCAATGGAAGGACTTACTAAGACGGGGGTGAAGTTTGAGTGGAAAAATAAATGTGAAGAGGCCTTCTTGGAGATTAATAGGATATTAATGATATCTCTTATTATGATCTTACATGAGCCTGGTATTTGATATGTGGTTTATTTTGATGCCTCGTCTATTGGTTTGGGAGCTGTTATGATACATAGGGATCAAGTAATATTATATTGGTCTCAACATGAATAACCCCATGAGTGGAAGTACCCTATTTATGACTTGAATTGAGAAGCTATGGTCCCTTCTCAAAAGTGATGACACCATTATCTCTTCATTGAGATACTTTTCATATACACATTCCACAAGTGCTTTCATTATATCATCTCTCAACATGACTTGAATATCTGGTAGAGGAATTAGGTGGAGAATCTACACACATTTTATTTTTAGATAACTTTTGCTCTAGAGATAGGTAATTTTGTTACAAATTCTCTTAGTAAGAAAACATAGGAACTTGGAGAGAGACCATTATAGTATGAATGGTGGTTTATGAGCTTATTGACAGAATGGTTGGTGAATGCATCTGAGTATTGTGGGGAAATAACTTGTGCTTATTTTATTATACATTTTCATTGGTATACTTGGTAAATACCATCCACAATTCGAATATTAAATGGTTGGTGATATGGTAATGTTTAGTGGTAAGTGACGCAGTTCTAAGATTGTCGATGGATAGTTCTAATGTTATCTATGTTCATGGAAGAGTAGTGGTTTTTGATTCTATGAGAGAAGAGAAGATTGGGGATTCCCCTGAATCTTATTGGGTAGTGTATATTGGTTTTATGAAGATGTATAAGGATTTCAGGTGATGCTTCTAGTGGTTGGAAATGATGTGAGACATTAATTTCATCATCTCTCACTATTTGACATATCAGAAGATCACAGAAGATAATTGGAAACCATGAGGATTTCTTCAGCAACTTTTCATGCCTATATATAATAGGGATTATGTGATGGTGAACTTCACAAAAGTCTTTACCAAAACCCAAAAAAAATTGAGATGTTTTATAGGTGATAGTTGATCAAGTGACAAAGGTGGCACATTTTATACCGATATGAGAGAATCACTTTTTAGATAAGTTGGACAAGAATTTTTTCAAAGAGATTATATGACAACATATAGTTCCTTCCAATATCATAATTGACATAGACATGAATTTTATTTCACAGTTTTGAAAATTCTTGCAGAAGGATATGTGTACTCAGCTAAATTTGAGTACGATGTATCATCTGCAAACTGATGGATAATCAGGGAGGATAATCTAGATATTGGAAGATATTATTTAGGCTTCAGTTCAATATTTTAGTAAATCAAGGGATGATCATCTAGCCTTATTTTATTTTTTATACAATAATATTTTCAACTCTTTGATTCAGATGGAACCATTTATGGATCTTTATAGTCAGTTGTGTCACTCACTACTATGTTGGAAAGAGGTGGGTGAGGCAGCTATCGTTGAGATGAGTATGGCGTAAGAGACCTATGAGAGGGTTCAGTTGATCAGGAAGCAGTTGGATATCACTCAAAGTAAAAAAATGACTATATTTAAACCTATGGATATGACCATTGAATATTGCTATGGGAAACTAGGTCTTCTTGTGAGTGTCACCTTGATTAAGGAATCAACGTTTACTAAAATAGGGGAAGTTAGTGCCAAGATTTGTGGGACTATTGAGATCATAAAATTTATCAAATCATTGGATTAATAATTGGATCTTTATCCTTGATATATGGGTATGAATAATGTGTTCTATGTGACTTTACTTCATAGATACAATACCAATATATAATATGTGATCGATAGTGTGGATGTTGAGTTGCAACATGATGAATCATTTGCAAAGTGACCAACACAGATTATAAAAGAAGTGAGAAACAGATAAGAAGAAAGACAGTACCACTTTTTTGAGTTTTTTTTGGAATAATGGTAATATCCAAGGGGAGAATTAGGAGTAATAATCTGATGTGTGATATTATCAGCCTAATTTTTTCATGCAAGACCTCTAGAGAAACTTATCAAGGATAAGAATTACCCAGATGGGGAGATTGTAAAAAACTTGAATTTTTTATGTGTATTATGTTTTTTTATCACTTATTTAAAGTTGTTTTAAGTTATTCTTTTTTTGGGTGAAGTCTTAGGTAGCTTCTAGGGGGTTTAAGGATTTTAGAGGTTGTTAAGGGGGTGTTTGGTTTGAGCATGGCTTGTAAAAATTGTGAGTTTCTCCCTAGTAATATATGAAGATTATTCGAGAGGTATAGTATATGCAGTACGGTCACAACATGGTTAGATAAAACCATGTTATATTCTCTAGGAAACTATGGAATGTTGGATAGAGTCAAAGTATTGATTAGTGCATGGTTTACCAAACTGTGAATCCAAACCATGCGGGTTCCCTGAAGATGTAGTGAGCCTCACAAAGTTGGTTCATGGTTTAATAAACTATGTGACCAAAACATGAACATAAATTTCATTAATAAAAAAATTATGATTTTAACCTAAAAACTCCATGAAACCCTTCATTATTCCTCCTATGTTGAGGATTCTCAAACCTTTCTGTGATTTCTCTCCCTCTGAACTCTAATTACAGCAGATCTAGAGGCTTATGCCATGAGAATTCTCAGTAAGAGTTCTATTTTTCTCCATTATTCATGTTTCTTATATATCTCATATCATCTTCTTGTTAGTAGTCATATATTTGGGATTTCATGGCTAGATTTATGAATTTTTGTGTGATCTAATGAGGATTTATCATTTATTTGGTGAATATTCAGTTAGATCAAGATAATTTTCTTGTTCCCTAGATTGATTCTAGATCTTCTAGTGTTGGTTGTTCTTATTAGGTAATCCTAATAAAATTTTATACCTTATTGTGTTATCTTTCTTGAATATTGTTTTATAATCCATTATTTGATGAATTAGGATTGGTTCTAGGAATCCTTAGTGTTTAGGGTTGATATGGTTGGTGTGCGAGAATTGTTCAGGGGATATCTATTGGTGGTTATTAACATTTAGCATCATTACACTTGAGGTATGAAGTCATCACCATATATAATTTTTATATTTAATTTATTGACAAAATTTGATTGCGTGTTTGTGCCTAGCCCATGTGAAATGACATGTGATATGACATTCTTGTCTTGTGTGTGTAGCCCATAAGTCATATTCTTGATTTTTGTGCATATAGGTGTGTGTGTGTGTGTGTTTCAATGATAACCTTTACTTGATACATTTTATTGTTATTACCTATGTTTTTCCTTATTTTGTATATTTTATAGCTTATGGAAACATTATTTCTAGTATCAAGATTGAATATTTCTTAGGGGTGACTAGATGAATCCATAGAGTTGGAGAATGGGTATAGGACTACTGACTGATGACTCTAAGATATAATTGTGGTGAGTGTTGGGACATGGAATGATTTATCAATGGTGATTGGAAATTATTAGAGGTAGATATCCATGTGTACGAATATAGTGAAAATTGATTCGATGGTGTGAGTTAGAGTGTGATGATCACTAAGATGATGGTATGAGTTAGGGGAAGATTTATGTTGTGATGATGGTATCAGTTAGAGCTGGACATATAGATCTGATGGGGGATTTACCCTTGTACATTTATATAGTTCTTATGAGTGGATAGGTTCCTAATGGGCATATCATCATGTAAAGAGGATAATCGTGAAACTATGGCCGGTTGGATGAGTTGGGTGGTTACTCTTTAATGGCAGGGTGACGCTATCCCTTAAAGGTAGACAATGATTATTCCTTAAAAATTGAACAATTAATATAAACTAACAACTTAGTGAGTTGATCCATATATGAGATCTTGGCAATATATGATTCATGCAAATATTAATTATTACTTCTCTTCCATCATGGATTCGAAGAACTTATGGTTGGGGTCCATGAAAATCGGGTTAGTGAAAGATGACTAGATGATTGGGTGATTTCTATGTGTATATTTACTTTATTTATCATCAAATACACCTTTATATACATGTGAACGTATGTTTAAGGACACAATGTTGTTGTCCTAACGGGTTTATATTCACACCTTGTACATGAATTTTGGTGCACATTCAAACATCATGATCAGGGAGGTAGGGAAGGGTAAGGGCTCAATGGTAGGGTGCTGAGGAGATCGAGCATGGTATTCATATCCAATGTTAGAAAAAACATTGGATAAATTCCAAAATATATTTTGTTATTTATTATTTCTTTTTATTATACTCTGGTTGGACCATATAGGGGTTCCTTTATAATGACCCATACTTTACATACATTGTTATTACTTTAGAATTGAAGCACACTTATTACAAAATATAACAAAACCAAGAAAGGACCTTATAGGTATAATGTCTTTAGAAACTGTGAAACATAAACAACTAGTTCATAATGCATCTACTTTGCCTCCCATTTGTTTCATCATATCTAGAGTCCCTTTTTGGCATATTCTACTTAATATCCTTCTTCCTAGTCTGGGGAAATAAAACATACAAAAGGGTGAGCTCAAATTCTCAGTAAGGGTAAACAAAAGAAATATCAATAACATTATATACATAAGCACATAACTTTTGGAAATCTTAACCTGCAAAAGAGATCATAATTTCATAACATGGGATAAATCATAGTAGTGAAATGTAATCCCAATAATCATAACATAAAACATGAAACTTTGTGACATACACACATAATCATATAGAATCATTTTTTATTAGTCAAGACTCATTTCCAAGACTATCTTAGTGGACAAAGTCCATTTCTGAACAGATTTCACTCCTCGTTTCAGTCCTGTTTCACTGAACCGGTATAACCTACCATTCCAGTAATGTCTATCTCATGAGATTTAAAATATTTACCCAATGCATTAGAGGGAGATATAGGTCCGACCCATCTCATAATGATACCATTATTATCTGTTCCACAAAATCATAAATCATACATCATTGCATAACCCATGTAGTAAAAATGGGATTCTTAAACAACATGACATCATAAAACAATTCATATAAGATAAAGGAATTCATAAAAATATTTCCATTACAACATAATAAAACACATGTAATAATAGGGATAGAAACAGAACCCTATATTATCTTAGATGGAAAATAATTTTGATAAAACACTTGAACTCCATTCTTGAGGAAAATATCCTTTCTACTTCAAAAACACTTTTCCTTTCTTAATATGTCATAAAATTCTAAACTAAAAGAAGTTGATTAAAAATAAACAGGAAAACTTGTAAAGGAAACTTCTTGGAAATAATGTTTTAAAAATCCATTCATGTCGTATAAGTTAAAAAAAACATTCTTCTCGTACTTTTGTCAGAAAAGTCAAAAAGTACCTCGTACGAAAAATGACAAAAGATTCCTTTCATATATTTTACTAAAAACTCACCGAAGGGTAAAATTGGATTTAAAAAATTCTAAGTGGATGGAAATAATATTACATATTGAGGAAACATGGATGTGGATGATAAAATACACCCCAGTAAATACAGAAGTATAAACAATCTCAGATAAAAATGAGATTGTGATATTTTCCCTACCTTTGGTCCAATATGCTTTGTACGTGTTCGAACCTCCTGTATAATGATTTAAATAATGTTATTAACTTATTACAGAATCATAATTATTTTTATGATATCATATATGGTCATATTCTTATCTTATTATTAGTAATATTTCATTACTACTTGTTATTCGGGTGTTTATTACTTTTTGTTCTTATGCGTCTTTGTCGAATAAATTCTTATTCTTATCTTTAGGTTATAGATACCTCATTTCCAGAATGTTATTAGTGTAATATATATCATATTAATTCATTCAATTCATTTATATAATCATTATGAAATGAAGATCATGTAGAACGAGTCGCATCACATTGTGGAGACGGTATTCCGTACGTACGCACGGGTGATGATATCATTCCTATGATCGTGGAATTGTATTGGAGTGTATATATACTATTTCAGAATCAGAATCCCTTTATAATAGTGATATATAGTCATTATTTACACCATTATTCCCATCCAAGTAAGGTGGTGGTGGAAAATAGATTACACCACGGGGTGGATACGGTATTCCGTACGTACGCACGCGCGGTGATTTATTTTTCCATAGGATGGATAGATTGTGAAATAGGGTTGTTTCATACTTATAATAACATATCAGTATATGAGTGATACTATTGTTATTACTTCATAATGAAACAGCTAAATAAGAAGAAGTGGAAGAAGAAATAAAGATGAAAGAATCGGTAACAGACATTACCTCTTCTTTGAAGTGCTTCTTTGAGACCTCCTTTTAGGGCACTAAAATAGGTATTTGAAGAAGACCAGAACCTCTAGGATGTTTATAGGGAAGTGTAGAGGAGAAATTGGCAGGGGTTGGCCGAGCCTGAAGGCTCAAAGTGGTGTGAGGAAGAGGAGGAGGAGGTGCCCTTTTATAAGGGAGGAGAGGGGCTCCTTTGGAAAAACTAAAGATATTATTTTATTATAAAGTCATGTTCAGTTTTAAATAGCTCCAAATTGATTTATTTCTAAGATAAGGTGGGGATGGGTCTAAGTCCTCTCATCCAATAGAATTTAGACAAGTTTAGGTTCCTATATTAACCTTATCATTTAGATTTAACATTAAGTTAAATAATTTTACGTTTACCGTGTCTTCTTGTGTTCTTATACTATAAGCTTAATAAACTTACTATAATCAGCCAAACGAACCCCAAGTTGTTTATTATTAATATATATAACCTTATCTAAATCATTTGGCCGAACCATATATTTTTAGGAATAAAATAACAGTTACTAATATAATATTTTTTTTAAAAACTATTTTATGTCAATTTTGACACTATTTAGTAATTAATTTTTGTGAAAACCATAACAGAATGATTAGTTCAAAAAAATTTAATTAAATAAATACTAACATGTCATATTAATCTATAAAATTAGTGGAATTCATAAAAAGTCTCCAATTACATTTATTTTGGTGTTTATAACATTAATTATGTCAATATTTCATTAGTAAGATAATTACTTCATCATATTTGTGTCATAAATAAATTAAATTATTTAATGTCTAAAAATTACAAATAAAATACCATTATGTAGGAAATATTTTTATATTTCTAATGAATATTTATAGTCTAATTTATCTTATGTATCACCCCATATTAAAAATCATTTACTTATTAAACTTTGATTTTAACTATTTTTACCCTTCTTTAAATAAATTAATAATAAATGTCCTAATCTAATAAAAGTGGGCCTAAATGGTCATATTTTATTCCTAAGGTTGTTTTTGATCGAATTACACTTGTCCAATAGAATTAGGACATGTGTTAGGGTAATAATAATATCATTTTTACCCTTAATTACCCTATTTACTTTTAACCGTGGTAAAAAAAGTAAAAGTTACTATTCACCAAAAAATTATTTTCATCTCATTGAACCACATTTTACTAACTGACATCAACCGTGTCTCTCGGATTTTCGAAATTCCACTCACAGAAGTGGTAAAATTAAGTTTTATGAAAAATTCAGTTTTTTAACTACCACTTAGTGGTTTCATTATTCATCAAAAATTGAAAGTTTTCAGAAAAATACCAAAATTTCACCCTAGGCTAATTTCAATATTCCGAATCCAAAAATAAAGTCCATTTTGAAAAATAAAATTTATAAAATTTCAACACGTGGTTATTACTATTCATAATGGCTAGTTTTAATAATATTTTAATAGCATATCATTGTTTAGTGAAACTCGGTATTGCGTACGACACAAGCTATCTCGGAAGGTCGCGATTTCGTGTAAAGTAAGCCAAGAAAGTGTTGTGTAGAAAAAGATTCCTTTGATGATTTATATAACATAAAAGTCTCGGGTGTTACATTCTACCACCCTAAAAATAAATTTCGCCCTCTAAATTCGTCACTTTGTAACAAACAGATGAGGATACCTCTCCCACATCATATCCTCAAGCTCCCATGTATCTTATTCTAATTGGTGGTTCCTCCATAAAACTTTCACCAATAGAGTGGTCTTGTTTCATATGACTTTTTCACTACAATCCAGAATATCTATCGGTTGTTCTTCATAAGAAAGATCTTGCCCCAGCGGTACAACTTCTGAGCTGAGTACATGTGAAGGATCAGGTATGTACTTTCTCAGGAGAGATACATGGAACACAGCGTGAACTTGAGAGAGATTCGGTGGAAGCGCCAATCGGTAAGTTACCTTCCCAACACGATCCAGTATTTTGAAAGTACCGATATATCTAGGGCTCAACTTCCCCTTCTTTCCAAATCTCATAACCCTCTTCCAGGGAGATATTCGTAAGAACACTTTATCACCAACTTCAAACTCTAGGTCTTTTCTTCGGTTGTCGGCATAACTTTTTTGTCGACTCTGAGCTGCTCTTATGTGTTGTTGAATAGATCTGACCATTTCTGCCATTTCATCAACGAGATCGGGTCCTAATAGCTTTCTTTCCCCAACTTCATCCCAGCAAGTTGGAGTCCTGCATTTCTTTCCATAGAGAGCTTCATAAGGAGCCATTTGAAAACTAGAGTGAAAGTTATTATTATAAGAAAATTCCACCAAAGGTAGGTGTTGATCCCAACCACCTTTGAAATCCATAGAGCAAGCTCTCAGCATATCTTCTAGAGTTTGAATTGTTCTTTCAGACTGACCGTCTGTCTGAGGATGATAAGCAGTGCTGAAACTCAACTCTGTATCCAGAGTATGCTAAAGGCTTCGCCAGAACTTCGAGGTAAATCTTGGATCCCAATCAGATATAATAGAAAGTGGTACTCCATGCAATCTTATCACTTCCTTTACATATATCCTGGCAAGCTGATCCAGAGAGAAATCCTCTCTAATAGCAATGAAGTGTGCAGACTTTGTAAGACGATAAACTATGACCCAGATAGCATTATTGCCTTTCAATGTTTTAGGAAGTCTTGTGACAAAGTCCATAGTTATGTTTTCCCATTTCCATTCGGGTATGGGTAATGGTTGTAACATACCCTTAGACTTCTGTCTCTCAGCTTTAACTTGTTGACAAACCAAGCATCGAGATACATATTCAGCAACATCTCTTTTCATGCTATCCCACCAGAAGTACTCTTTCAGGTCCCTATACATCTTCGTGCCTCCAGGATGAATAGAGATTGAAGAACTATGAGCCTCATCCAACAGCTCCTTCTTTAATTCGGGGAGGGGAGGAACACAAACCCGATTCCTGAACTTTATTATCCCATCACAATCAAGGTTGAATTCAGGAACATTTATCACCTTCTTTTGTAACTCAACATCTTCTTTCTGTGCCTCTTTAATCTTCACATGTATAGATGGTTGAACATTCATTTGAGAAAGATAATATTTTTCCCCTTCCATTATAATTCCAAGATCCATCCTTTGTAAATACATAAATATTGGATCTTTTGTGATCCTCATCATGGATAAACTGGCATGGTCTTGTCGACTTAATGCATCTGCCACCTTGATTGCTTTCCCAAGGTGGGAATGGATTGAGAAGTCATAATCCTTAATCAGCTCCAACCATCTTCTTTGGCGCATATTCAGCTCCTTTTGTGTGAAAAAATACTTTAAACTTTTATGATCATTATAAATATCACACCTTTCACCATAAAGGTAATGCCTCCAAATATTTAATGCAAAAATTACCGCATCTAACTCCAAATCATGAGTTGGGTAATTTTGCTCATGGATTTTCAACTGTCGTGAGGCATAAGCTATCACCATATCATTTTGCATAAGAACACACCCCAATCCCTTCATGGATGCATCATTGTAGATCACAAACCTTTCTCCACTACAAGGCAGTGTGAGCACAGGTGCACTGGATAACCTTCTTTTCAACTCCTTGAAATTCTCTTCACATTCCTCCATCCAAAAAAACATAACTCCTTTCCGAGTCAACTTGGTGAGTGGATTAGATAATCGTGAAAAATATTTCACAAAACGTCGATAATATCCAGCCAAACCAAGAAAACTTCGGATCTCGGTTACTGTTGTTGTTCTCGACCATCTTTTGATAACCTCTATTTTTGCTGGATCCACAGATATCCCCTCTTTTGAGATTATGTGACCCAAAAATGCAACTTTTTGAAGCCAAAATTCACACTTGGTAAATTTGGCATAAAGCTTCTCCTTTCTCAGGGTCTTCAATATAATTCTCAAGTGATCTTCATGTTCTTCCTTGCTCATTGAATAGACAAGAATATCGTCTATAAAGACTACCACAAACTGATCAAGATAGTCTTTAAAGACTCTATTCATTAGATCCATGAAGATAGCAGGGGCATTAGTAAGACCAAATGGCATCACTATAAATTCATAGTGTCCATACCTTGTATAGAAAGCCGTCTTTGGTATATCCTCCCTTTTGACCCTTAATTGATGATACCCTGAAAGAAGATCAATCTTGGAAAAGTATTGAGCTCCGCATAGTTGCTCAAATAGGTCATCAATGCGCGGGAGAGGATATTTTTTCTTGATAGTTATCTTGTTAAGTTCTCGATAATCAATGCAGAGTCTCATTGATCCATCTTTCTTCTTAACAAACAGAACAGGTGCTCCCCAAGGTGACGCACTAGGGCGTATGAACCTATTATCAAGATTCTCTTGGAGTTTCTTCTTCAATTCCTGCAACTCAATTGGGTCCATTCTATAAGGTGTCTTTGAAATAGGCAAAGCACCCGGTACGAGTTCTATTGACAACTCAACTTCAAGATTCGGTGGAAGACCCGGTAATTCCTCCGAAAAGACATCATCAAACTCCCGTACAATGGGAATATTCTTAATCGTGAGTTTCTCACCAACCATTTGAGATAAATAACCTTCATTTAGTGGAATCAATACCCATAAAATGGAAGAAATTTCCACTGGAAGGTTATGTTCATCCTTGCATCGATAGACGATCATAGATTGATCTGGAATATGAAATGTGACTTCCCTTCTTTGGCAATTGATATGAGCTCCATGTAGAGAAATCAAATCCATGCAAAGAATCACATCAAATTCTACTATAGGAAGGATCACAAGATTTGCAGGAAGCACTTTCCCACAAACTTCAATAGGAGAAGAATTATAAACTTTTGATGCGATTGTTGTGCCATTAGGTGTTGTCACAGCTAACTCAACATCTAATTGTTGAGGTAATACGGTGATACCCTTAGAAAATTCTTCAGAAATAAAGGAGTGGGTGGATCCAGAATCAAATAAAACATTTGCTACTTTAGATTGGATGGTAAGTGTACCTTTCACCACATCGTTATCATACTCCACATCGCTAATAGAAATTGCATGTGACTTTCCTTTGTCTTTAGCCTTAAGAGTTTGTTGGCATCGACCATCATCACCAACCATTGGATTAGGGCATTTATTTGCATAATGTCCCATCTCCTTGAACTTGAAACATTGAAGTGTAGTAGGTTCATTCTATGTATCCCTTCCTTTGTTTGCATCATTAGACATCTTTTTCCCATCATTGCAGCATTCAAATGCCCGATGACCTTCCTTTCCACATTTGAAACATTTACTTGTCCCTTTAAGACAACTCCCTCCATGTTTCATTCCACACTTTGAGCATAAGGGAAAGCTCATCTTCTTTTCAGTGTGCTCTTTAGATTTTCCTTTGAATTCCATTTTCCTCTTCTTATCAAACACATATGACTGATGGGTTACTCCAATCTCCATCTCGACTTTGAGAGCACATCGAACGATTTCCTCGTAGCTATTGAAGTCCCTTATGGCTAACTCCCTTCGAAGACTTGGTTTTAAGCCACTAAAGAATTGATCGATCTTACTCTCAGTTTGGATAATAATACCAGAAGCGTACCTTGCAAGTCTTGTAAAATTTGCTTCATAGGTACCAACAGATTCATCACCCTTTTGCTTCAGTTCAAGAAACTCTTTCTCCATCTTTTTTTGGAGAATACGAGGGAAGTACTTATTGAAAAATAAGTTCTTGAACTCGTCCCATTCCATGGACTCAATTTCACCCATTTTCCTCGTATTCTTAATAAGATTCCACCATTGATCAGCATCACCTTCCAAACAATACACTGCTAAGATGACTTTATCATGCATAGAACATTGAAGAACTGAAAATATCTTTTCAGTAGTACTAATCCATTGTTCAGAAACTAATGGATCAGTAGACCCACTGAATAAAGGTGGACGCTGCCTCATGAAGGATTCAACAGAATGTTGCTCCTTCCTTTGCTCGTTTGGAAGTCCTGCATGATTCATAGCTTGAGAAAGTTGTGTGAGCATGGCTACAAGATTTTTCATTCCATCTCCCATAACGTTTGGTTTCTCAGGGGGACAATCATTGCATTTCCCACTGCATTCCACATTAACACGGTTCCTTTGGGTTCCAGCCATTGACTAAAACCAAGAAGAATAGTGTGAGCAACACTAATTATAATACGAAAACCACATAATCAAGAATAAAATTTCACACTTAAGGTCTTATCCTAGGTTATTCATTGCCATTTCTAAAACACTAATATTGTGTTCTATGCTTAACTTATCCTTAGGGTTCTTACTAAGGCTTTCACATCCTAGTTTCCAAAGGTTGACTATAACCTCCCTCTGATACCAACTATAACGACCCATACTTTATATACATTGTTATTACTTCAGAAGTGAAGCACACTTATTACAACATATAACAAAACCAAGAAAGGACCGTATAGGTATAGTGTCTTTAGAAACTGCGAAACATAAACAACTGGTTCATAAAGCATCTACTTTGCCTCCCATTTCTTTCATCATATCTAGAGTCCCTTTTTGGCATATTCTACTTAATATCCTTATTCCTGACCTGGGGAAATAAAACATACAAAAGGGTGAGCTCAAATGCTTAGTAAGGGTAAACAAAAGAAATATCAGTCACATCATATACATAATCACATAACTTTTGGAAATCATAACCTGCAAAAGAGATCGTAATTTCATAACATGGGATAAATCATAGTAGTGAAATGTAATCCCAATAATCATAACATAAAACATGAAACTTTCTAGAAGACACACGTAATCATAGAGAATCATTTCTTATTAGTCAAGACTTATTTCCAAGACTATCTTAGTGGACAAAGTCCATTTCTGAACTGAGTTCACTCCTCGTTTCAGTCCTGTTTCACTAAACCGGTATAACCTACCGTTCCAGCCATGTCTATCTCATGAGATATAAAATCTTTACCCAATGCATTGGAGGGAGATATAGGTCCCACCCATCTCATAATGATACCATTCTTATGTGTGCCACAAAATCATAAACCATACATCATTGCATAACCCATGTAGTAAAAATGGGATTCTTGAACAACATGACATCATAAAACAATTCATATAAGATAAAGGAATTCATAAAAATATTTCCATCACAACATAATCAAATCCATGTAATAATAGGGATAGAAACAGAACCCTATATTATCTTAGATGGAAAATAATTTTGATAAAACACTTGAACTCCATTCTTGAGGAAAATATCCTTTCTACTTCAAAAACACTTTTCCTTTCTTAATATGTCATACAATTCTAAACTAAAATAAGTTGATTAAATATAAAATTGAAAACTTGTAAAGGAAAATTCTTGGAAATAATGTTTTAAAAATCCATTCATGCCGTATAAGTTAAAAAAAATATTCTTCTCATACTTTTGTCGGAAAAGTCAAAAATTACCTCGTACGAAAAACGACAAAAGATTCCTTTCATATCTTTTACTAAAAACTCACCGAAGGGTAAAATTGGATTTAAAAAATTTTAGGTGGATGGAAATAATATTACATACTGAGGAAACATGGATGTGGATGATAATATACACCCCAGTAAATAAAGAAATATAAACAATCTCGGATAAAAATGAGATTGTGATATTTTCCTTACCTTTGGTCCGATATGCTTTGTACGTGTCCGAACCTCCTGTATAATTATTTAAATAATGTTATTGACTTATTACAGAATAATAATTATTTTTATGATATCATATATGGTCATATTCTTAGCTTATTATTAGTAATATTTCATTACTAATTGTTATTCGGGTGTTTATTACTTTTTGTTCTTATGTGTGTTTATAGAATAAATTCTTATTCTTATCTTTAGGTTATAGATACATAATTTCCAGAATATTATTAGTGTAATATATTTCATATTCATTCATTAAATTCATTTATATAATCATTATGAAATGAAGATCATGTAGAACGAGTCGCATCACAATGTGGAGACGGTATTCCGTACGTACGCACGAGTGATGATATCGTTCCTATGATCGTGGAATTGTATTGGAGTGTATGTATACTATTTTAGAATCAGTATCACTTTATAATAGTCATATATAGTAATTATTTACACCATTATACCCATCCAAGTAAGGTGGTGGTGGAAAATAGATTACACCACGGCGTGGAGACGGTATTCCGTACGTACGCACGCGCGGTGATTTCTTTTTCCGTATGATGGATAGATGGTGAAATTGGGTTGTTTCATACTTATAATAACATATCAGTATATGATTTATATGGATGTTATTACTTCATAATGAAACAACTAAAGAATAAAAAGTGGAAGAAGAAATAAAGATGAAAGAATCGGTAATGGACATTACCTCTTCTTTGAAGTGCTTCTTTGAGACCTCCTTTTAGGGAACTAAAATAGGTCTTTGAAGAAGACCAGAACCTCTAGGATGTTTCTAGAGAAGTGTAGAGGAGAAATTGTCAGGGTTTGGCCGAGCTTGAAGGCTCAAAGTGGTGTGAGGAAGAGGGGGAGGAGGTGCCCTTTTATAAGGGAGGAGAGGGGCTCCTTTGGAAAAACTAAAAATATTATTTTATTATAAAGTCAAGTTCGGTTTTAAATAGCTACAAATTGATTTATTTTGAAGCTAAGGTGGGGATGGGTGGAAATCACCTCATCCAATAGAATTTAGACAAGTTCAGGTTCCTATTTTATCCTTATCATTTATATTTAACATTAAGTTAAATAATTTTACTTTTACCGTGTCTTCTTGTGTTCTTATACTATAAGGTTAATAAACTTACTATAAGCAGCCAAACGAACCCCAAGTTGTTTATTATTAATATATATATATAACCTTATATATGTCATTTGGCCGAACCTTATATTTTTAGGAATAAAATAACAATTACTAATATGATATTTATTTTAAAAACTATTTTAAGTCAATTTTGACACTATTTAGTAATTAATTTTTGTGAAAATCATAACAGAATGATTAGTTCGAAAAATGTTAATTAAATACATACTAACATGTCATATTAATCTATAAAATTAGTTTAATTCATAAAAAGTCTCAAATTACATTTATTTTGGTCTTTATAACATTAATTATGTCAATATTTCATTAATAAGATAATTACTGCATCATCTTTTTGTCATAAATAAATTAAATTATTTAATATCTAAAAATTAAAAATAAAATACCATTATGTTGGAAATCTTTTTATCTTTCTAATTAATATTTATAGTGGAATTTATCTTATGTATAACCCCATATTAAAAATGATTTAATTATTAAACTTTGATTTTAACTATTTTAACCCTTCTTTAAATAAATTAATAATGAATGTCCTAATCTAATCCAAGTGGGCCTAAATGGTCATATTTTATTCCTAAGGTTGTATTTGGTCGAATTACACTTGTCCAATAGAATTAGTACATGTGTTAGGGTAATAATAATATCATTTTTACCCTTAATTACCCTATTTACTTTTAACCGTGGTAAAAAAAATAAAAAGTTACCATTCACCAAAAAATTATTTTCATCTCATTGAACCACATTTTACTTACGGACATCAACCGTGTCTCTCGGATTTTTGAAATTCCACTCACAGAAGCGGTAAAATTAAGTTTTTTGAAAAATTCAGTTTTTAACTACCACTTAGTGGTCTCACTATTCATCAAAATTGAAAGTTTTCAGAAAAATACCAAAATTTCACCCTAGGCTAATTTCGATATTCCGAATCCAAAAATGAATTCCATTTTGATAAATAAAATTTATAAAATTTCAAAAAGTGGTTATTACTATTCATAACGGCTAGTTTTAATAATATTTTAATAGCATATCATTGTTTAGTGAAACTCGGTATTGCGTACGATGCAAGCTATCGAGGAAGGTCGTGATTTCATGTAAAGCAAGCCAAGAAAGTGTTGTGTAGAAAAAGATTCCTTTGATGATTTATATAACATAAAAGTCTCGGGTGTTACATCCTTGGTTATTTTTATATTATATGACCTGGATGATATTTTTATAACATTGTGATTTTATTTTCAGTTATTATTGTGTTGTTGGTATATTTTATTTATATCTTTTTTATTCTGGTTTATGTATTTTGTTACCAAGGGTATATTCTCCCCATGACATTGTTCAAACCCTCTACACTTGTCAGTATCCTCTTATATATAGGGAGACATCCATGACTTTATGTAGTACTTTAGCCCAAACATGGTGATTTGGATCAGGGTGTTACATTTTTCAGGAAAAATATATAAAAAAAAGATCTATCCTATACCACATTCTAAATCTATTTACTCTAGGGAATGTATGAATGATTCACTGATCAAATAATTTAAGATCGTATGAATAAATATCAACATGAGAAACAATATTTTTCGAGAATATCCTCATGGAAACAATTTATTTTTCTTCATGAGATTCACTCTTCACTTACAAAATTTCTCCCCCATATAAATTACTCAAATACTTTCCCCATTTATAGTTCCCCCACCATTTTTCAATATAAAGGAATAGTGTGACCCCCATTGTCAATAGTAAAAAATAGGTTTACACATCATGAACACCATGTACATAATCTCCCTTTAACACATGAACACATGTCCCCCTTTGTTAACAAACCCAAAGAGCACTTCCTTTAAAGTTTATAAAAGAGTGTTAGAAATTTCAACATTGTATTTAGAAGAGAAATAATACCACACTAAAAAAATTAATTCACATGGGGGAGTAGAGTTTTTCATATCCAAACCAGTTAGAGAAATGAATTTTAATAGACTCTAAGAGACAATCAATTTTTTTAATCCACCATAGGTAGTTCCATGGTTATGATATCAATCACCTGATCTTGAGTAGACACTTACTCCAATATCACAAATTATTTCTCAACCTTATCCTTTATGAAATTATATTTAATTTAAATTTGTTAGGTTCTTAGATGATGAATAGAATTTTTTTCTAATATTTATATCACTCAAGAAATCACACTTTATAGGAATAGTATATTCTACTTTAACTCTAAAATCGTCAAGATAATATTTCATTCATATTAATTGGGTATTATTTCGAGTGGTTTCTATATATTCAACCTATATCATGCTCAAATAAATGAAATATTTATTCTTGTGAAATCATGAAATGTAAGACCTTCTAAGATAGAAATAACTACCTGATATTGATATTCAGTCATCCAATAAACTTTCCCAATCTACATTAGTAAATCACATGAGTTTTTATTGTGATTTAATTTAATAAAATAGTCCAATGTATGTTTTATGATTGATATATCAAATAATTATTCTCATAGATTACGTATGACTTTATTTATAACAACTTTGATAAAGGGAAGTTTGACATTTGGAAAATAGATATCTCTCTAATTTTTTAACTATAAAAAACTACTAATAATATATTTATAAAGTGTCATATTGACCTCATTACCATTATCATCCTTTTGGAACATCACCCATGTGGTTTCTGGAGTTTTCATTGGCCTTGATTCCTTTATTTTTCACCATTTAAGCACCCCTATGCATATTTTTTGAGGAGATAGATGTTTCATGTTTACTTTGAATAACCTAAAATCTAAAAAAATGATGATTCACCAATCATAGGAACCATAGATTCACAACTCATGTTTTTTGAAAATTTCTTATATTGGGTGTCATAAAATCCTCTAAATATTATATCATTAACATAAATAAGAACCACCATCTACCACTCTTTGTCATTTTTTATGTAGAAGTTGTGATCAACCCCTCCTCTTTGAAACCAGAGCTTCTTCAAATATTGATCATACTGAGAATATCAAGCTATCAGTGATTGTTTTAGTCCATACAATTCTTTATTTACTAGGAACACTTCATCTTTATTTTTCATTAATAACAAAACCATATGTCTTCTCAATATAGGCTTCCTCCTTAAGAAATCCATTATGGAATTTTGACCATAAGTCCATTTGATTCACTTTAAAACTCATTTACACTTCCATAAACAAGAATAACTGAATTGTATTCATGTGATCCACGAGTGAAACAATCTCATCAATATTTAATCCTTTGATTTGAAAATAGCCTTTGCACTAAATGTACCAAGTTCATTGTCACCTTTTCATATTCATCAATATTATTTCAGAAAACTCATTTTTTCAGGTAACATTTTTGTTCTTTGGCCTTGAAAAAAATCCCAAACTCTTATTTTAATTGATTTTTTCAAGTTCCCAAAACATTTCCTTAACCCAATAATCAACCTTAGTATCCTATTCAAATGTTTTACGTTCTTCCTATGATAAATATATATTTTTTATTTGATCATTAATGATCCTAGTTTAAACTAGGATTGTACGGTCACTAACTATATTATTTTCATTGATTTCTACCCTATTTTAATTTATAATTATTTACTTTGTTCATACTATATCTTCATCATCGTCAAAGATTTTATTTGATACATCTATAACCCCTTGAAACCCCCAAAATCCACAAATTTTCTTATCGCTTTCCTCTTTAAAACTGTGTTATTTTTCTATAAAATATGCTCATTAGAACCCAAAATATTCTTTTTTTCTTTAATAAATGTTTATTTTCAATAAATTTCGCATCTTTTTTTTTAAAATATTATCCTCAATTTTTTGTTGTAATAGTTTTGAGAATTAATCATGGAAGAACATCCAAGAAAAATACCATTATCTCTAGGTGCTTTATACTTTCTATTATTTTCTTTATTCTAAATAAAAAAATTTCTTTTAAAAACTTAGAAGTATTTGAGTGTCAAATTATTACCATACCAAATTCTATAGGTGTTTTTATCATCATTAAGATATAGAATGGACCTATTATGGATATACACCGAGGTGAGAACTACCACTTCCAATATATATCTAGTATATTATTCTCTATAAGCATAATTTGATCCATGTTGTTTATAATCTAGTTACATCTCTCAATGATTCTATTTTATTAAGGATTCCTCACTACTGGAACCAAATGCAAAATCTCATGTGTTTCTATATATTTTTTCACTTGTTTTTTGGTGAATTTCATTCCCTTATTAGTTTGTAATTTTTGAATTCTTACACCAAGAATCTTTTAATCTTTCCTTTTATAATTAGTAGTACACTTAAATACCTTATATTTGTGTATGATAGCTACAGTATAAGACATATCACAACAATAATCAGTAAATAAATAAAATTTCATCTTATTATTAAAATTACTAGGCTTCATTTTCCCAAAAATTTCCAAATAATCGAGTTTTTACAACCTTGATGATTTTCTTTTCTTTGGGATGTTCCCAGGAATATAATAATCACTTAGAGGGGAGGGGGTTGAATAATTTGTGATATTTTACAATTTAATTTTTTTTTTAAATTAATCCCTATATATTATTAGAGTTTTTTTATCATTTTCAACATTATATCTCAACCATAATCATATGAATATATAAGAAAGTAAATTAAGGTTAACAATATTTACAAGGTTCACCCCCAATGTGGGTGGATACATTATTACTATAGGAACACCCGTTGGTCCACAAAAATTATCTATGATATAATGGTAATATAATTTATCCAACTTCTGTTAAGAATATTTTGTCTCTTAATAAAAAATTATTTTTCTTTCCACTGGTTATAAAGTTTTCTTATTCTTCTAATCTAGAAAAAGATAAGAAACTTTCCTAAATATCTCACATAACATTGTTCAAAAATTATTCATTCGATACACTCTTTATCTAATAAGACTCTATTTAGTGCACCTTTTTCTTTGTTTGATATGACTCCATCCTTTGTGCCTCACATTTTTTCATGTATATTTCTTTCTGGTACACTTAAATCTAGTTCATATGTCTAGTACACTTCTATCCCGACATCCCTATGGTATACCTCTCCCTATTACACCTTTTTATGGTGATCTACTTATTCTTTAACCAAGATATTCTTTGGTTGGAAACTAAAATTTCTCTTCTAACAAAAAATTCAACACTTTGTCTTTCTCTCAAACATGAACAATGTACATTCATACCATGCATTCATCTCTATATATAAGAACACTTCTTATGAAATTAAAGAAGAAATAATGAGCTCCAAAAATTTTAAATTCAAATGTTTCCACTCAACTAATCATCATTAGACCACCTTAGGATATTTTATAACTTTCTTGACGTTTCCTGAAAACTAGATATCCATTAATTTCATTAAACTTAGTCATATATCAACAATATTAACAAGAATTGAAATAATATTTTATAATTGTCATGGTAAAGTACTTTTTAACATATTATATAGAGATCCTCAATACTCCGTCTGGTGAATGTATGTCTTGTTCCATAAAAAACTACACAATTTGGAACTATTCCGTGTGACTCTCTTCTATCTGATCTACATCATCTGATTGACTCATTCCACTACACTCAGGTTTTCTCTATCTAGTGCTCTTCCCATGACTCCTATTTCATATTGAATTCAAATAAGTTCCTTCGACATCAATAGTATGATGAGTTGGAATGTCTCCATATGGTCATTTTGCATTCTCTCAAACTTCATACAAGGATTGGATCAGATAAACTAGTTTGTTTTAGCTTTATAGAAACATGCATCCAATTAAATCATATTTTTATATCCCGTTTTCATATGTCCATTTATTCCTCGTAAACATGCCCAATAAAACTTCTGGAAAAAAATTCAATATAAATGGATTACTCTATCTGGTACAACTCCTCATCCTTATATATCTTATTACCATCATGTTCCTTCCCCATACTTCTTAGTGTGATGGACATTGAAAATTTCTTTCTATTGGAACTCATTTTTTCAATATCAAAACTTCACTATGTTTGGTGAACTTCATACATCACTCCCTAATGTAACTTTTAACTTGTTCATTCGGTAACCTTTAGATTTTTCTTCTTATATTGGAGTTACAATGTCTTTATTTGATCTATCTATTTAAAAAGAAAACAACAACCTTTTTCAATAAGAACAACATCATTTAAATTATTTTAACTTTTTATATCTTGAAACATAATCACTTTATAATTATAATTTCATACAAATTGTATATCTGGAGACTTTATATTCCTCTGTTTGGTAGACTCATTATGTTGGACTTTATATTGACCTAACTGATCATCATTCGGTCTTCATCGTTTTTTTTTCATCAACTTTCCATAGACTCAAGTTGAAAAAAAATCATAAAACCAACTTATCCCCCATTTTACAAACTCATAAAAAATCATCTAGAACATGAGTGTCATCAAGATGTTAGGAACATGTTGATTTGAAAATCATCATATAAATTTTAATGTAAAGTTTCTTAAACTACTTCAGAAACTCCTAAGGAATGTTTTATAAACAACTCTAGGAAAAAATTATTACATAAAATATAAAATCATTCACAAAAAATATGCTAATAAAAAATTAAAAACTCATTATAGGAACAATACAAAGATATTATATCCCCCCATTATACTTATTGGAAATGTTCTCTACATTATTAATAAATATTTTCTCAAAATTTTATCAGACCATATACTTTCTCATAATGAGTGTCTTGATACCACACTACCAGATAAATCATTTTTTTAAAACGAATTCCATCCATTGGTGAAAATAAATTTTGTGTCCATGATAAGATAAACCCCCCTCAATATTTCCTCCACTTTTTGTGATGATAACAAATTTATATTCACACAAGATAGATTTGTACTTATTCTAACAATGATATACTTATTCTCTCCCTTTGACAATAGAATCCAAATGATCACTAGGGAATTTACTGAAGAACATTATTATGTCATTGGTGGTGGATAAACATATATTTATAGCCTTAGTTCCTCAAATATTACCCTTAGAACATCTTGGGTGAAAATATTAGTAATCTGGTATTTTGTTGAAATATATTCACGAATGACATCTCAACTAGAAAATTTCTATTTTGTAAAATGAAATTTAATAAAAAAATTCTTTGATATAGAATTTTGTACATGATTTTTGAAAATATTAATGGAACTTTGATTATTGAAAATAATATTCAATGGTTTATCAACATTCACCATTAAATCTTCCAACTGCACTTTCACCCACATCATTTGTGTACAATCTTGGGTAGTGGAAACATATTATGGTTCTGTTGTACTAAAATTAATATAACTTTGTTTCTTACTATACTAGCTCACCCAAATTTCTCCTAAGAAGTAAGTTCCTCATGATGTTGACCTTTTATCATTACAATCCCCAGACCAATTAGCATTAGTGAACCCAATAAATATCATCTAATTACTTATACTATTCACCAATCCATGATTTTATGTTCCTTTAATATACCAGAGTATTATTTTAGCTATCATCATATGTGATTCCATTAGATTTATCCGATATATTCAACAAAACGTATCAGCATATCCACTATCTAGTCTTGAAGCTGTAAGATAGAGTATGTTTCCTATCATATTCTATATTCTTTTTTATTTTAACTTTTCCCAACATCATCTTTACTCATACTCATACCAATAGATATAAGTGTCGAAAAATATATTGAATCCTCCATGAAAAAATTTTATAATAACTCCTAGGAATACTTTTATTGTGAAGAAATATGTATTTTCCTTTTTGTTGAACTTGTAATCCCAGAAAAAACTTAACACTCCAAGAATTGACATCTCAAAATTATTTATTTTCTTAATTAATTATTCATAGGTTTTATCCGTGTCTCCTAAAATAATTATATTATCAACATAAATAATGAAACGTAGGGTATTTGTGATATTTTTATTCACATAAAAGTTTTGATAAAATTTTCATTTATAAAGGTTAAACTTATTTAGGAAACTATCAAGTTTTGAATACTGGGTGTGGGGGTATGTTTCAACTCATACAAATCATTATTTATTTTATACATCATTGATCCATATATATCAAGTATGAACCCATTACATATCTAAATTTAAACTTCTTCATCAATTTATCCATTTAAGAAATTTGACTTAATATCAATTTTATAGACTTCATAATTTCAATTAGTAATTTCCAGGAACATTATTATAGTTTTAAGTCTCATAAAGGGGGAAATAGTTTCTTCAAAATTGATACTTTCCTCCTATGATAAACCTTTTCAAACTTGTCATGTTTTATTTCTTAAAATTTCCCCATGTTTGTTATGATATTTCTAAACACTCATTTTTTCCAATTAAATGCTTCCCTACTAGATATGTAATAAAATCTTAGGTGTCATTTTTCTCAATTTGATCTAAATTTGATTCATCACATTTAACCATTCTTTATGTTCAACTACCTCTGAAACTGAATGTGGTTCCATCTGTGATACAAGTGAAATTTGATTCTCAAATAAAAATTTCCATATTATTTAAAATGGATCTTCGTGATTTATGATAATGTTATAAAATAAATCTTGTTTTTTGTAAAGATTATATTTTTATAAACATTCTTCCAGTCTTACTTTACTCAACACTAGACTAATTTTAGTCAAATTTTACAATATTAGGCTCATAGTTATCTTAATTCTCATTACATTATTTGTAATTCAGAATTTTATATTTTATAACTTATTCCTTATCATCTTCAAAAACATTTTTTACAATGGAATAGTTTTCAATAAATTTCACATCAAAGGGATTAACCATCTTATATTGTAATTTATTCTAGCACTTTTAACTTCTTTCATTGAGTGAATATCCCGTGATAATTTTTTCTTCTTATTTTTCATCAAACATTCCTAAATCTTTATTTTTTATCTTTATTAAGAATGGACTACCAAAAACCATAAAATATTTCACTATAGTATTTTTTATACCACATCTCATAGGGAGTCAATTTTTATTTCATTCAAAGTACGTATCTATTTTGAACATGTACAATTGTATATATAGTTTCTCTCTAGAAGAACTCAAAAAGTTTATATTCAGTGAGAATTCTTCTTCCCATTTCAACCAAAAAATTTCTTTTTTCCTTTCCCCATATTTTTTGATGAGTGAAGAAACCACAACATTGGTGTTTCATTCCATTTTTCTTCATATAAGATATAAAAGAGTTACTTGTGCACTTCTTTATATTTTCTTTCCACAATTTAAATATATATACACAGAGTTATTTCTCAACATCACTTCTGAAGGTTTTGAACAAGTTTAAGGCCTCTAATTTATGTTTCAGGAACATAATGTTGGTCAACTGAGTGAAATCATCAATGAAACTAATAAATTAAAAATAACCATTTTTATTGATATCTCATCGGTCCAAAAAGATCTAAGTGTATGAGATTAAGAGGTTTGGTGGATGGGATTTTGAATTTCTTATTTCTACCACTAACCATCTTTCCATTAAAGAATGTTATACAAATATCATCATCATTCATTTTTAATTGTGGGTAAAATATTACCATCTATTTCTTAAAAATTATCTGCATAATTTTCGGGCTAGGATGCGCAAGTTTTTTGTTTCGTAACATGTTTTCATCCTCGTCACTTAAGTATCAAAAATCACAATTATCTACACTCTAAAATGGATTATCATTTGTTATTTCTCACTTAGTATTAACTTTTCCAACCTTCAAACATTAGATGATGCAAGAATAATTTCTAATGATAAATTACTTAAAATAATCATAATTTTATCTAACACGTAGTAAGTTGTTCTTAAGACCATTAAAAAACAAAACTTCCTTTGAATATACTTTCTAATATTCAATCTAAGTTATGTCAATTCATTTAATATATAATGAAATATAATTTTTGAATGTAACTACTCCTCCTTCACATTCTTCAATATTTGTTTAATATTTTTATGTCAGCTATCATATGTGATGAACAACCAATGTCAATAATCCATAGTTTATTCATTTTTCAAATTTTAGATCAGTCTCAATAATAAAAGATCAACCTTCAGTTTTCTTCTTAACAACTTCATTTTATTTTCAAGTATAATAAAATTTTCCTAGAAGTGTTGTCATATATTCTTCACCATAGTGACCTGGTTAGTTACACCTTCCATAAACATCATCCCAGAAATAAAATCAAGTTTCGTTGATATTTTCTTAATTTATGATAAATTTTATTTTCATTATTCCCAAAACATTAGAAATATAAACTATTTTATTCCACTATTGATTCCCCTCAGTTCATCCCTAATCATAGAGAGAGACCTGTTGTGCTAAAAATTATATTCCTTATTCCTATATATACCACAAAAACAATAGTATCTATTAAATTTCAATCTTCTATAGAAACATGGTTTTTTTGTGTGATGAGTTTGTTGAGGTTCAATATATATTTTAGTATTCTACTTCCCTTGGTGTAGGTAAATTATCTTTAAAATATTTTTTAAAAAAAAATTAGTGATTTGATTTGTTTATCAAATATTTTTTCAACCCAAGATTTCCCATAGTTGTTTCAAACACCTACATGGTTAATACAATTAGATGAACTTTTAGGTTTAATGGGTGTATATTTCACTTGATTCTTGAGATGAGTTCTTTTAGTAGCTTTAGATGATTTAACCTTTACCTATGAAACTTTTGTTAATTTACCTTTCATTCTATTGAAAGTATTTTAAGCCTCAATACATATTGATTGAGTCTTACATAACTTTTATTCCTTGCCATAATCTTTTTCATCGAGATCTTTTACCGTCTTTCCCTGCTCTATAAATTTCAGCTGGAGGTTTTTAATATCCTCAATGTACCAATCTTTCTTTTTAAGGAATTATTCCTTCCCTGTATTATTCTTCTTGCTTTATTTCTTCAATGTTCTAGATTCTTTCTTACGTTTTGTGTTTTTCTCAAGACATGCCACAATTTATGATCCCATGTGATATTCCCTATAGGTTTCTTCACCTTTTTCTTCCTCATTTTTTAAAGAATCTTTCTTTTTCTCAAATATAGCAAAGGAAATTCTAAAAATCATTGGATTTTTATCTTCTGATGAACTGTTGTTAATAGAGTCATACAGAACTTTCTTACTCAACATAATTATTTTATTTTTTATGGTCAAATATTTATTTCTACCAGTGAACATCTTATATTCCTTAGATGTTTTTCTACACTATTTCCATCAAGTATTTACTTCAAAATCATTATCATATTCTTCATATTTTTTATTCAAACAATTCATAGTGAAATTTTGAATTCCTCCACACTTGAAAAATTTAAGTGAGATGTTTCTTTTGTACTTTCCTCTACCTTTATTGAAATTTTTTGAGATTAGGGACATAATATTATCATTCACTTCAGTATCACCTTCTTTATCTTACAATTAACTGAGGACCACTACCTCATGTTCCGATTATCAAAATTTCAGTTTCCTTGTAGCTTCTAAATTTATATCTCCCTTAATCTTCTTTTTAAATTTAGTATTTTTTCACAATTTATTTTTAACATGTATGTTATTTAATTTATCAATTTATTAATCATCTTTATCTTCTAAAGTATATATTTTAGGATCAACTCTATCTAGAAAGTTCATCATTGACTTTTTGAAAACTATTGTATCTTCCAAGACATCCTTGAATCCTCATATGTTGTTGATGCCTTCATTAACTATAGTAAATTAATCATCAATAGTTTCATGATCCACCATTGTGATATCTTCAAACATGCTTCTCTATATTTGATGCTTTTATTACTTCACTTTAATATTTCCCATGAAGAATCTTTCAAGTTTGTCTCGAGTGTGTTTTACTATCTTGAGACCCATCACCTTCACATAAATATTTTCTGAAAAGGGCATAAGAATATCAATTTGTTCTTTCCCATTAACCTTAAGATTAATTTTTACTGAAAATGTCAGAGGATAATCTTTCTCAATTGGTTGAAGCACAAATATAGCTGCGTTGATCACCTCCAGACTAAGAGAGAGATGATATGGTATCATTTTAATTTTCCATCCAAGAAATTTTTCCATCAAATATAGGAATACATCTTCTAATAACTGAGTTGAGATTAACCATGATATGAAAAGTAAAAATCTTACAATGGGAACCTGGTTTCTATAATACTATTTGAAGTTCTTATGAATTTAAGAACCACTGAGAATTGAGGGAGGGATAAATTAGTGGTGATATTTCATAATTTTGTTTCTATTGAAATTCACCTCTATAACTTGTAATAGATTCTACACTTTTAAACTTTATATCACAAAAAACACATATGAAAATATAGTAAAGTAAATTAGAGGACCTAATATTTACAAGCCCCCCCTATAGGTAATAATGTCCTTTACATGGAGACTCTCATTATTCCATAGAAATTCACTATGATATGAATTATATACAATTGAGGAAGCTCTCATTAATATCTTTATATCTCCTAATAGGAAATTATCTTAATTACCACTCTTTATAAAGTTTTCTTATACTTCCAAGACAAACAAGATAAGAAAATTTTCTAAATAGCTCATAGAAAATTATCCAGAAAATTTCCATTTGTTGCACTCTCCTTCCGATAAGACTCCATTTGGTGCACCTTTTTCTTTGTCTAGTATGATTTTATCTTCTATAACTCACATTATATCTAGTATTCCTCTATCTAGTACCTCTATCTAGTACACTTGTGTATGATATCTTTATCTAGTACACCTATTCATGTTACACCTATGTCTAGTGTGCTACTTTTAATTAACCAAGAGATTCCTTGGTTGGAAACTAATATTGATCTTCTAATAAAAACATTATCACTTCAACTCTCTCTCATACATGAATAGTGAATATTCATATTGTGCCTTCATACCTTTATATAGGTGCTCCCAAATTTTATAATTTTAATTTTCCCACTCAAATCATATTCATTAGACATCTTTAAAACATTCAAGAACATTTATGAAGTTTCTTGAAAACTTATAAGATATGAATTTCATCTAACATCCTCAGATCTCAAAAATATTAATGAATATTGAAAGAAAAGTTTGGAATCATCATGGTTAAGGGCTTTAAAAATTTAATGTAATACTTTTTAGTACTCTATTTGGTGAATTTCTATCTAGTGACTTTACAAGAACACATATAGTTGGTACTGTTTTATCTAACTCTCCTCTATCTGATCTGCATCTTCCAACTAAATCAGCTTGATACACTAATGATTTTTTTTGGTGATATTCACATGACCCTATATCTAATTGACTTCACATAAAATCATTTGACATCAATAGTCTAATGATTTTTCATGTCTCTATCTATCCATCCTATATATTCTCAAACTTCATACAAGGCTTGGATTGAAAAACTCAATCTGGTTCAGCATCATAGAAACATACATATGATGGAATCAAATTTTTATATCCAATGTTTTTATATACATTAATCCATCATAAACCTATCCAGTTAAACTTTTACAAAATTTTATCTGACAGAAATGGATTACTCTATCTAGTATAACTCTTCACCATTCTTTGTCTGATCACCTACAGATTTCTTCCTTATACATTTTGGTTTAGATGTACTTTTCACATGTTTTCCATTGAAACTCAATATTGATAAATAAAAAACTTAACTCTATTCAATGAACTTTATACATCTTTGTCTAATGTAACTTTGTACCTATCAATCTAGTAACACTCAAAGTTTCTTTCTTCTAACAGAGTTACAATGTCTTTGTCTTATCAACCTTTTTCTGATGAAATATTCATATATCAACCATTTTTCAGAAAAACCTTCATTATTTCAAGTATTTTAACATTTTATATCTTCAAACTTAATCAATTTACAATTGGAACATTATTTAAACTATATATTTTGAAACTTAATGTGAATATATCTAGTAGAATTGTTCCATTGGACATCATACTACCCTATCTAATCATTAGTTACTAGTTCATCACTTTTTTGCCTGAACGTTTACCAACCACAACTCAAAATTTGTTCAGAAACAAAATTTTTCAAAAATTTTAAAGACTCATACAAAACAATTTATAACATGAGTATCTTCATGGTGTTAGAAACATGAATATTTTCAAAGAATCTTATGAATTTATAAGGTAAATTTCATAAACTCCTTTAGCAACTTATAATGAAATTTTCATAAACTTCATTATTACCTAAAACAAAAAAAAATAAAAAAACATGTTAACAATAAATGAAAAAAACATTACAAAAATCCAATGGATCATCAATTTTGTTTATAGGTCTTCCACATAATATTCCACTTTTTATAAGAGTCACACATATGAGTGTGATAACATTTGAGCTTGGGGAGGTCTCAATCCCCATAATTCTTTACTAATTTTTATAAATACCTTTGAATCAAATAACCAAGACTCTTATTCCATACCTTATTTTCATATTATTTTAACAATATAAACAAGATTTATTTTGTATTAAGGTAATGATTCCCTTTGGTTCTTCTACCTTGAAAAACAATCCAACCATATCTACCCTTGATGTTGTATGTCTTCTTGTTGAATTCCACTGGATGTCCTAAATCACGAGATTGGATTACTCTCAGTAAATCTTGACAAAGGAATTTAATATATATATATATATATATATATATATCCATATAAATAAATTTCCAATAAATTTGGCCTTCTTATACCCAACCATTTTGAGTTATCATAATTACCAAAATGAATAATTCCATATTTATCATACTAGATTCCCATTATGTGGTCTTCATTCATGGTTATATGAGAAGTACACCCATTTTCTAGAATCCATGTAGTTATTATATCCATTTTCATTAATGAAATTTCATCCATATTGGCCTTCTAAGTCATTATATTTATTGATACCCACTTTAAAACCTTACTTAATTGTGGATAAGCTAACAACTCCACAATTAAACAACATCCCATTCATCTTGAAAAACTAGAAATCTATTTTGAGTTTTAATCATTCTTGATAATCTTGGGAGGTACTTATTTTCACCTTTATAAACCTTATTCGACACCTTTTATTGAACCCATGAGGTGTAATTAACTACTTTATTCCCAAATCCTTCACACCAAAATTAATAACCATTAAAATCATAAGATAAAGTATATAAATATTTCTTATTTTTTAGTGTTATTGCTCTCCAAAGATTATCTTAGTGATCCAATAAACATATTGAGTGTTTTTAAACTTTCTACGCCAATGAAACCTAATATTTTCACACTTTACCACTTAATGAGTATTCTTTTGATCTACTTAAAAATACTAATTCTTTTGAGGTATTTAGTCTTGTATTTTTGAATTACCTTTGGTTTTTTTCATCTTAGGATTATTCTCCAAAATATTTTTCCTTTTGTTTTTGAAGCACTACACTTCTTGGATAGAAACATTTTCTTCATAAATCTCTACAAGGACTTATTTATCTTGAATTTAGACTAATTTATTTGAACTTCCCAATATCATACCCGATGTAAGGATTCTTTCTTAATCCTCATTATTTCATCATTCAACCATGAAATATATTTTAATTTATTCAAGTATTTTTAACATTTCATTTATATAAATAGTTATTATATATATGATTTGGGTATATTATTTTATTTTACCTTAATCTCAATTTCATTTTTTATATTTTTAGAAATTATATTTTTATTTTTTTCAATATTTTCTGTTAGTTCTAACTTCACCTCATCTTATTGTTTCATATAGATCATAAAAACCCAAAAAAATACATTTTCTTTCTTATCCAAGGATCTTTATATATAAATTTCTTAAAGGGTTTCTTTGAGATCAACTTTTAGGTCAATTATTTCCTCGATTTCAATATATTTCTCATTTTTTCTTCAACTTGTGACTTGTATACAATATCCACCATATAATATTAAATATTTTATTTGTAGTTATCAACATCCTAAATTTAAATTTATTCTGATATTTCAACTTCTTGAGAGAGAATATTTTTATCTTGAAGAACTACCTTTGTGAGATAATATTTATTTTCACTTTATTTGAGGGTTTCCTATGAGGATACTTATCTTTTTCATTATCTAGATATTTCATGGGGTTCCTAACTATAAGGTGAATAACGTTTTGGTACCCAAATTAAGCAAGTGGAAGCTTTGCTCTAATTTTTTACCGCTTTTTAGATTATATGTAAGGAAATAAATTGCCCTGTCAACTTATTCATCATTGGGATCCTCTTTTATTGAAAATTCAATTATATCCTTTAAGTATAACTCCTTTGAGTTCTTATTTGATTTGGATTCATTATCTCTATTCCTCATTTTATATGTGATAAGAACACCATATTGGTGGTCTAAATATTCCTTATTCTGGTCTTTATCTAAAAACAACGAGAAATTTTCATTTAAAGGAAAAGGTGGTATTCTCAGAATTCATTTAATGATTTTAAATTTTTCAAAGTTTTCTATAGGCTTATGCATGTATTACATCATGACATTGAGTCGATCAAAAAACACATCAACTGTTTCATTTGGGATCATCCTCAATTATTCATATTTATTAAATAAAAATTGTAGCTTTTCATATTGAAAATTTTAATCTTCTTCATATATTTTCAGGATATTATCCTATATTACATGAGAAGTCTTTCCTGACATCACCTTTGTATATATGTGGTTAGGGAGATATCTCCATAAGAAATTTATTTCATTGATTTCAGTGTCCAATTCTTTTGATTTATCTCAAATAATTCTCTAATATCCATGTCTATTAAGATTCCATGCATATCTACCATATACACATCCATTACCAAATATCTAAAATAATAATGAAACCTAATCTTCCAAAATCAAAAAATCATTTTTAAAATAGGTATTTCTTTGTGGTTCAAAATGTATCCCATGCTTCTAAGAGAGAAAATAATTTACCCTAAAAACCCTTACTCTAATACCACTTTTTCCCCCAATTAAGGAATATACCCAGAGGGAGGTGGTTTAAATACAAGTATAATAGTTTTGAAATTTATACTTGATCATAATATTTATTTCTATTTTATTGAATACCCCTCTATCCCTCACAAACACTCCGAAGTAAGGAATGAGGTAAATAATTAACATGTGATTTTTCACTTGGATAACCCAAATATTCTAATCCAATGAGGACGAATAGTAATGTATTTATTCACCTAAGAAACTAAATGAACTACTATATATATTATTACAAAATAGAGGAACTATGTTGAACCTCCTGATTCATAATCCACACATTATTTTGAGGTACCCACTATAATTAATTATGGAGATAAATGCACTACTAATTTTGTTATGATCTCTTTCTCTATCAAATGTGGAAAAGAAATTTTCTCAAGAAATGGTGTGTCACATCATCACCATTATGATGATTTTTTTGTGATGTAGAACTCCTAGAATTTACTCCTTCTTTTACACCATTTTATTTTTACAATTCCACTTAAATTCTCTAAGATACCACGGTCTTTCTCTTTTTCCTAGAGACACTCTCTCATTTCTGTTTTCAAGAACTGATGTATAGTGTTTTAGATAGTTTTACCAACCTATTTTATCCATGGTTTAGGATCAAATATTCCTTTTGTCTCATTATGATATCAATCTTGGTATCATATATAATTTAATTTGGTAAATAAGTTCATTTTAGTTCACATAAAACCTATTAAATATTTATCCATAACTCCCCTTTAAAATTATTTAAAAAACATAAGGTTTTATAGAAAATAATTATCCATGGATCTGTCTAAATTTTACAGCATGATATTCCTCTTTTATTGATTCACCATAGCATAGATCATTTTATATGGCATAGTCAAGGTAAAATATATGATATCTTTTCATATAAAAATTCATTATGGCATGGGCTCCTGTATTTTACCAAAACCATAAATTTTCCCAAATAACTTCACTCTTTAATGCTTGTAGTCACATCAAAAATTCATATAGAGATTCTACATCTCTTCAACTACTATATTGTGGCCCATAGTTCTAAAATGTGGTCTCATATAGACTCAAGATTACTATGATCTTCTAAATTTTTAATGTTTTATATTCCATGGTGAAAAATATTTTTTTCATGAGTACATTTTATGGCTCTAATAGTTCTTCAACACAATATACTCTCCATGGTCTAGGTACCTCATAAGTTTATGTAAAACTAAAATTCATCTCAAACTTCTTCTATGGTGTGGTTACAAAATATAGAGCATGACTTGTAATTTCTAAATAACTTATTTTAAATTTCTTTTTATTGCTAAGAGATATATCAACCATGATCCACTACAAACCACTATTCAAATCCATCAATCCCAACCTGCCTAGTGGGTTACCATGATACCCCTCATGGTTCCTTTCTCTATGATTACACCTTGCATCATGGTCTTTCCATTTACTCACCTAAAACTCTTTGATACATTGGATGAGGTTTCATTTGAGATTCTTTGGATTCTTCCATGGTATTTAGATAATTACTTATCCCAAGCCTATTACTAGATAATTTTTATTTTACTAAAACTACTTCTGTAGTGAGATAGATTGTACTAAAATGTAATGGGTAAAACTCTCCAATAATAATAAATGTATGAACCTTTCCAATAATATGAAAATTCTATTAAAATTGAGCCTTATTTCACAACATATTGTATTTATGTTTTAATACCTTGAAAATGGAAGATATTTCACTCAACTCAATATGTTTCATGGTGTAGCCTCAGATGTTTTATTGTGGTTTCTATTTTCTTGAGATATTTCTCTCTATAATATTTCAACCTTCTTCAGTCTTCTTCTTGACTATGAAATTCCATTTAGGGATATTTCCAAACATATTCATAATGAAATTTTCATACCAACATAATCCATATGAAACACCAAAGGTATTGTTTCCAATAATATCCTTTATTGGGTTTGTTGACAATTCTAAAGTAAATTCAATAATTCATTTCATGTAAAATATTAGAAAAAAATAGATATGCACTGTATCAGTTTCAAAATTTATTTCCTATTGGTAATATATCAATAATTCACTAATCACAAACATTAATCTCTCATGAGTTAAGGTCTATATGATAAGTAATATATTTATGAGAATATCCTCATGAAAAGACTTTAATGGACTTCATGAACTTCACAATTCACTTCCAAAACTACTCCCATGGATTAAGAATTAAAAAAATACCACCCATTATAGTGAACCAACTCTATCAATACAAAGGGATAGTTTTCTCTCACTTTATCAATAAAAATGAGTAGTCCATACACATCATGAAAACCATGAACATCTTCTCACCTTAAAACATGAACACCCCCACCCTATTAATAAACCCAAAAGAGAACTTCTTCAATGTTCAAAAAAGAGAGTTATAAATTTTAGTGTTGAAATCAAAATAGAAATCATAAATTTTTAAAATAAGAAATTCACACTAAGGATTGAGGGTATATGTCACTAAACCAGCTATAGAGATGTATTTTAATAGAATCTAAGAGACAACTAAACCCATTAAAAATAAAGCTTGGGTAGTGCCTCGGTCATGATATCATCCACCTGATATTAATTATACACTTACCCTAATATGAAAAATTGTTGCTCAAACTTATCATTCGTGAAATGATATTTAATTTATATATTATTGGTTATTGAATGATGAATGGTATTTTTTTTCTATGATACATTTATCTCGATTTGTCACAGCTGATAGGAATAGGAGATTATACTTCAACTCTAATATCCTCAATATATGGTTTCCTCTATATCAATTGGGAAAACTTTTGAGTAGTTGTTATATATTTTCCCTCCTAATTAGAATATTTTTTTGTAAATAAATTTCTCATCCTTTATTATGATTACTTATAATACAAGGAAAATGTTAATTAAAAAATAATAGACATCTCAAATTCACACCTCACGAGTTATAGAAAATTCTGGCACTAGGTTTCATCCAAGCCTCCAAAGATGATATCATCAACATAAATAATCACCACCATATACTTCTACTTCTTAAAATTTATGTAAAGGTTGTGATCAAACCTTCCTCTTTGATGTTTTATCTTCTAAAATACTTATTAAGATAATAATACCATAATATTGGTTCTTGTTTCAATCTATATAATGCTTTATTAAATCGGTACACTTTATCTTTATTTTCATTGATGAGAAACCCATCTGGATATTCACTATAGAATTATTCCTCAAGAACTCCATCAAGGAAAGCTGAATTTATATCCATTTGATACAATTTAAAACTCTTTTCACTATCATATCCAAGGGAAAAAATATTCTACAAGGGATCTATGGTTGAAAAGGTATCATAAAATCCAATGCCTTTCATTTGGGTATAGACTTTGTACACCGAACATGCCTTGTTTGTTGTAACCTTTCCATATTCATTAAGTTTATTTTGGGAAATCAATTTGGTTCTAATAATATTTGTGTTCTCTGTCCATGGAACAATTTCTCATGTTTTATTTTTTAAAATTTGGTAAAGTTAGTCAGGCATTTAATTGACCCAATAATCATCCTCAGTGGGATCCTGAAAGGTTTTAGGTTCTTCTTATGATAAATATGATTTTTTTTTCTATTGATTCTTTGTTCTTTTATATTGAATTGATGATTTCCAGTCACCAACTATAATATTATCTATGATTTATATCCTAATTTATTTTCTATTTATAGATTTTTTTCTTGTTATATATTACTCATCATCAAAGATTTCATATGAGTCATCTATATACCCTTAAAAAACAATTAAACCACACACTTCCTTATCAATTTGTCTTTCAAAAACTGGGATATTTTTATGTGAAATATTCTCACAAAAATATGAAATATACTTTTTTGATTTAAAAAAATTATTTTTTTCCATGATTATTACATCTTAAACATCAACTATTTTCCTTATCCATTTGTTGTATCACTTATACGCCTTATTATTGGATGAATATCCAAGGAAAATATCTTCATCACCACATGATTTTTATTTTTATTTTCTCCTCTTTATTCAAAATAAAACAACTACTTCCAAATACTCCAATGTATTTGAATGTTTAATTCTTACCATACCAAATTTTATAATGTTTTCCTCATTCATACCTATAATTTACATATTATAGATTTACATTGAGGTGAGAAATTGATCCTTCCAATATGTATCTAATATTTTTTTCTATATAAACATAGTTTGAGCTTTTTAGTTTATAATATGGTTCCTCCTCTCAAAAAATCTATTTTTTAAAGGAATATACACTGCTAAAACATGATATTGAATCTCATAATTTTTTAGATATTATCCCACTTTGTTGTAAGTCAATTTCAATCCATCATCGGATTATAGTTTATAAATTTTTACAACAAGAATCTTTTCATCCTAACACTAATATTTAGAGATTCACTTAAATACCTCTTATTTGTGTTTGATATCCATAATCCAAGCCATTATACTATAATTACCAGTAAATAAATAAAAATTACCTTTTCCCATACAAATATGTTAGTGTCATTTTCCCACACACATCCACACGAAATAGATCAATAAGCCTTGATGGTTTTCATTTATTTAGATTGTAAATATTCTACACAGTCTACCCCTTTTGACAAGAATCACATGTATGAGTGTGATCGCATGTGAGATTAGGAAGGTCTCAAGATCCATTGTAATTTACCAAGTTTTATAAAGTAATTTTGGATCAAATTTTTAATTCTCTCGTGCTATAACTTATTTTTATGTTATTTGGAAATCATGCATGATATTTACTCACTAATAAGGTAAATATTATATTTGGTTAGTCTAACTTGAAAAACAAACAAACCATCTCTACCATTGATGCTCTATGTATTATTATTTAATTAACTACTTTTTCTAAAGAACATAATCGTCTTAGTCTTAGTAAATTGTGACTAAGGCCTTTAACCAAAATACCATCCATCCATCTCAATTATTTTCCTCCTAATTTTTTATTCCTAAATCCAATAATTTTGAATCCCTCATTATTACCAAAATGAAAAAATCCATCTTTCTCATGTTTTATTCTTATGATGAGGTTTTCATTACTAGTTATATGAGAAGTACACCCATAGTATATAATCCATTTTCTATACCTTTTTTAACTTGAATGAAAGTTTATCTATGAAATCCTTAGTACTCATTATATTTAGCCATGATAGTTGGGTATCTTTAATTGATGGTGGATGAGCCTTCCACTCAACTAGTTAAACAAATCTACCTTAATATTTCAAAACTAAAAATCTATTTTGAGTTTTTATCTTTCTTGATAATGTGTGATGCTACATATTATCACCTTTTGGGACTCTTTTTGAAACCTTCCATTGAAACCTTAAGAAATAATTAATTTCCTTATTCCAAAATCCTTCAAACTAAAAGAAATAAACGTTAAAATAATAAGAAAACGTTGAAACAATGATTTACTATTTTCGGTGTTCTTTATTTCTGAAAAAAACCATTAGAAATATAACACATATTGAGTGTTTCTTAACTTTACAAAGTAATAAAACCTAACTTTTGGTGTCATATTTTCACTCTTTTCTTCTTTCCCCACAATAATTTGATCACCTTGTAAATAACCTTCCTTTAAGATGTGGATTCTTGTGATTTAGCATCAATCGTGTCTGTGTTATTGTTGTGATCATGCACCATAACCATTTTTCATTTACTTTTGAATTTTTTCACTTCTGAGATAGAAACAAGTTATTCATTAGAGTCTCCAAGTAATTTCTTAGATTTAATTTGGTCTAGTTTCAATAAACTACCTGAATTCATGCTTTTTATAAGGAGACATTATTAATCCTCACACTTTCATCACCAAACAATGATTTTACTTTGAGTTCATCAATTATTTTTACCTTTTACTTTAGATAAGTAACTATGAAATCTATGATCTGTGTTTGTTTTTCAATATTGATCTTAAGCTCAATTTCTTTTTCTAGATTTTCAAAAATTATATATTTGTGTTTCTTGATCTCAGTTATCATTTCTGAATTCTTTTCCTCCTATGGTTTCATATAGAGTTTAGAATATTGAACAACTCCATTTTCTTTCTTATATTTGGATCTCTATATTTTAATTTCTTCAATATTTTATTTGATCTCATCTTTGAAATAAATTTATCCCTATATTTTGAAATCTCTGTTATTGATGTATTTAACTTGTGACTTATCTAAAATATCCACTGAAAAATATTCATTATGGTCTTTTTATTACTCACTCTCATTTACTTTAATTTCTTATAAACATTCATCTTATTGAGAAAGAATATTCATTCTCTTGAAGAAAAACCTTTGTGAGGTTTTCCCCTTTAACATCCTTTAAGGATTTCATAGGAGGAGATTCATCTTTATCATTCTCTAGATATTTATAAGGACACCCAAATATAAAGTGACCAACATTTATACAAATAAAGTAATAAAATTAATATTTCCTTTAAATTTTCACTTACCTTTTTTTATATAAGAGGTAAGGAAGTATATAACATCCTCAACTTTTTCATCTTTAGGATCCAATTTCACTAAAAATTTATTCATAACCATGAGGGATACCTCCCATGACTTCTCCTTTGATCTAGATTCATTTTCTTCTTTCCTAATTTTATATTAAACAATATTACCATATAGGTTGACCAAAGATACTTTCTTTATATCCTTTTCTTCAAGCATTGAGACCTTCACATTAAAACACAGACATAGTATTATCATAATTATTTTTATGATTTTGACATTTTTAATGTTTTTCCTAAACTAGTTCATGTATTCCACCAATATATTACGTTGATCAAAAAATTTAACTACTATTTAATTTTGGATCATCCCTAAATCATTATATTTTTTTAAAAAAAACATGCAACATTTCTTCTGCAACTATTGAATCTTATTCATAGATGTTTATGAAATTCACCCCCATAACATGATAAGTATTGCATGAAATCACCTTCAGATATATATGTGGTTATATGGAGTTTCCCTTTACTCATTTATTACCTTATAATCAGCATCTAATTAATTGTGATCTTTCTTAGATAAGGCTATAATATCTATGCCTATTGAGATTCTATGCATAACTACCATATGCACATCTATTCCTAAAGATGTGAAATAATTTTTTGTCCTATTATTCAATAATTAGAAATTATAGCCTTTTAAAATAGGTATGAATTTGTGCTTGAAAATAGTTTTCATGCTTCTAATAGAGAGATACTTTACCCCAATAACCCTTACTCAAATATCACTTTTTGGTCCCAAATCAAGGAATATACCCTAAGAGGGGTGGGAATCGGGGTATAGAAATTTAAAACATTAACTTTCATCACAATATTTTTCCATCTTTTAAATAATACACTTCTCTCCCTTAAAAACACTCCTTATTGATTTATGAAGTAAAGAATTAATATGAGAGTCTTTACTTGATTCATAAAAATGGTATAATCCAAGGACCACACAAGGCAGTGTGCCTATTCACCTAAGACACTAAGTGAACTTCTTGATATATGATTACAAAATAGAGTAGCCACACAAACACTATGTATTCTATATCCACATAATACATTAAAATAACTCACTTAAATTCTTCATAAATAATAATTAAATAATCCTTACATGATGATCCTCCTATCCATGAAAATCATATGATAAATTTCATAAGAAATGGTGTGTCATACCATCACTGTTATAAATATTTCTTATTATGTAAATCTCCTAAAATATCCTACTTCTTGGTTTAATTTTTATTTTTATAATTACATTTGTATTATTTGATATATTTATCTCTTTATCTATTTTCTATACACTCTTTCTCATTCCCCTTTTTAGGGACTAGTGCGTGTAGTTTTAGAGAATTCAACCAACCACTTTTATCTAAGGTTTGGGATCAAATGCTATTTTTATATCATTATTAAATTAATCACGATGTCATAAAAATTTAATGTGGTGATTAAGGGTCTTTTAATTATCATAAAACCATTTAGATAATAATACATAAATTCCATTTAAAATTATAATTGAAACTCTAGGTTTTCTAGAAATTGCTTGACCATAGTATAGTCTCTACTTCTATGGAGTGGTCATACTTTTTATTGACTTGACTATGGAATGGATCATTTTTATCTAGTGTGATTAGGGTATAACTTATAATATTTTGGCATATACCACTTCATTATGTTTGAGAGTCCTATATTTTAATTGATCCATAATTCTCACCCAAATAACATTCATTTTAATTTCCTGGAGTCATAGAGAAAAATCCTCCAAAGATATCTCAAATATTGACCTACTTGGAATAATTCATAATCCCATGATATGGTATCATATAGACTCAATATGACTTTATCCTTTTAAAACTTAAAATCTAAATCATACATGGAAAAAAATCTTCTATGATATTAACATTTTTTCACTATTATAGTTCTACGATGCAGTATACTCTCCATGGCATAGATACCTCTAAATTTCAAGTTACAAAAAATTAATCTCATCCTTTTTATACGGTGTCATCTCCAAATATGTGGTACGGTATGTAATCTTAGAATATAATATCTTAAATTGTTTTATAATTTTGAGCTATATATTAACTAGTACCCATTGCATGACACCATTAAAATCCCTTAGGGTTGATTTTTTTGATGGGTCACTATGCCTCCCCACACTATTCTTTGCTCCACGGTGCCACCTTATTCTATGGTATTGACACTTTCTCTCCTACACCTTTCTACAACCTCGGTTAGGGATATATTTGAGCCATTTCTACTTCCTTCATGGTGGTTGGTTTCTCAGATGTCCCTAGCCTTCATCTAGATAATTTTTATTTAAATCAAACTTCTTCTGATCCCTGTTACATTGTACCACGGTGTAAAGGGTTCAACTATATAAAAATAATAAATAGAAGAACATTATAAAGAATCTATACAACCTATGAAAATTGAGATTTATGGAACCACTTGTTGTACTATGGAATGTATACCCTGAAAATGATATAGATACCACTCCACTTGAAACATTCAATGGAATGTCCAAAGATACTACAGTGTGGTTTCTATCCTCATGACAGATTTATATCCAAAATATTCTAACTTTCTTCAGTGTACTTATTAACTTTGAAATTTACTTTTGGGATACTTCTAAATATCATCTATATAAAATTTTCAACAAAAAATATGTAAAAAATATCAAAGGGATTTTTTTCAATATATATATATATATATTATATATTATATTACTCATCAAAAATAGTGATATGACTTTTCATTCTATAAAGATGTGGTTGGGAAAGTTCTTCTCAATAAAAGACATAGTTAAATTATCATGTATACTAGGTATGCAGATATATATATATATATATATATATATATATGTATTGAAGAGGTTTATAAGAATAAGTCAAAACATATGTATTGTTAAATATTTAATAATATATATCATAGAGAGATCCAAGAAAGAAAATTTTCCAATTTCGTATGGCATAAATCTTTGGAAGATTTTGGATTCTTTTAAAGAGTTAGAAAGGATTGATAAGATTTATTATACATCCACCATATGACCTATCATGTATTCCATATTATGAAATTGACTTTATTTTTATTATTCTTTAAGCATAACAAAGTAGGTACCAATCCAATCCTAGTGAGAGTCGCCAAATTTCAATAAAGACATCCTTAAGTACTTGAAAAGAAGTAAGGATATTTTCTTAGTATTTGGATGTGAGAATGAGTTCATTATAAAGGGTTATCAAGTTTATAATTTCCAAACCAAAATATATGATATAACATCTCAATATAGTTTTTTATTTTTCCTCAATGATTGTATTATTAGTTGGAAGAGTTCTAAACAAGACACTATATAAGAATCAACAACCAAGGTAGAATACATCAATGGATCAAATATTACAAAGGAAGTTGTTTGGATCAAGAATCTCAGTATTGAACTTAGGGTGGTTCCTAATATTGATTGAGAAATTGATCCTTACTAATAAAACAATGAAGATATTACTCAATACAAGGAATCTCAGTCTCACCAAAGGACCAATTATATCCTTCATAAATACAATCTCATTTGAGAGATCATAGAGAAGGGAAGTTTAAAGATATATTGGGTGGGTACAAGTGAAAATTTATTGGATCCATTAACAAAATTAATGTATAAAAATCGCATGGTTCATTTTTAATCCCTTATAATTAAATACATGAGTTATTAGATGTAATGCACGTAAAATGTGTCATGGTGTTAGGTAAAATTTATTTATTATTTTACACATGTATGTTTTATATATTAAACATGAAGAGTGAAATGATAAAAACCCTCAGAGTATGACATTTATTTATCCTTGGTGGAATGTAATCATGGAGTATTATGGGTTGTAGTGGTATGTAAATATTATCATGAGTAAAATTCATGTATACGATATAAAGTAGACTCAGGGGATAATAAATAAAGGATTATTATCTAGACCAATCCATGAATTTCATATAGTCATCGATATACTTAGGGTTGTATACATAATATAAATCCCCATTACCTAAGGTTGATAATATACTTAGTATGTGAACCATTATACTTTGATTACTTTCTTTCACTAGCATTGAGGCCAAGTTAATCAAGGGTGACTAGGTATCTTATTCTTCATCTCATCATTTGAGTTTAAACAAGATGATATTTGGCCACTTGTATGATAATAAAAAAAAATTGGGGCCTTTATTGAGTTAGATTGAGTAAATACATGGCCTCAATTTAGTATTTTGGAATGTGATGTGATCAGCTACTTGGATGAATATCAAGTTATCCATTCATTCAAATTGTGTTATTTATTCTGTAGAATCATGAATGTATGAGTTATCCTATACTATATTGAAATGTTAAATGTCTAGTGGTTACTCAATGTCAAATACAAAGGGATTATAAAATTATACTTATGATGTATTTTATGAATCCTTTGATGGACACATTCATATAGAGATATGAGTATGTTTTATCAAGATAACTCCAAACCCATTTGTATCTTTAGTAGAAGTGTAGTGTTTCTAGAGGCCACTATTAAAACATTTATAAATTAGATAATTAATATTTTTTTCAACCCTCTAAAATAATGTAGGTATTTACAAAAAATCCTTATAATAATTTTTAAATTTATTATTTGTAGTTCATTGTGTAGTCACAATGAGGGGGTGAATCTAGTGTGACCAGTTTTTCCAAATTATTTCCAATTTTATTTTTCCACTTTTTGTATTAAAAAATCTATACCTATTAGGATGAATGTATCTAAAACATCATCAAACACATTCACACTATGTATAATGCATAAATTAAATGAATCAAAACACATGTTATGTTCACAAGGTTTAACTGCAATGAAGGTGAGTACATCAATAATGTGGTTGAGTCGATTATGAGTAACATATTCACCATTATAACCTTGTTATAAATTACAAGTGCGTTGGGTACATTCTATATCCACGTCCTAATTCTTCACTACATTACCCAAGTTAAGATATCTTTATACTTCCAATCTAGAGTTTTTTAATATTATATTAACCCTTATAAGTCTTTAGTTTTCTCACTGGTTGGGCATGTATTATACCATTAGCCTCCAATATTTAATGGTTCTTATTTTTATGAAATCTATAACATGATCTAATTTGATCTTTAGGATGAATCAATATTAACTATAAAATCTCATTCCTTAACAATAGGTCTTATACTTCTTCTAAATGAACAAATTATACTACATGGAATTTGGCCTTGTACTCTTCTGAATAATCAGAAAATATGACTAACAATTCATCTCACATAATAATCAGAAAAAGTAATATTTTATTCTTTTAAACTCAATAATCCTAACTGTAACCCTTATACGGGATTATTAAAGTTGTTATTTCTTTGGAATGTATGGTTATTTTTCATCCAGAGTTCACGACTTTACCAAGCACTTCAGTATATGAAATATAACCACACCAAAAAAATACATTGGTCTTGATCACTATCCGATAGACTCAGTAACATCAGTTTCTTATCAGTTTTATCTTCTATAATATTTATTTCTTGGAAATTTAACTTATATTCTTCAAAATCATAAATTCTGGTTAAAAAAACACTTCAACGCAAAGTATCTTTGAAAATTAAGTATGTCAGTTCTTATGAAAACTCTTTAGTTTACACAACTCCTTTCACAACACTATTTTATATAATAGATTTTAATAAATATGTCACATAAGTTCCTTCATTAAACGAATTGGTCATTTTTTTGTAGTTCCTTGAAATGTGTGTTCTAGATTTAAGAATCACTGTTTCCAGGTGGTTTCCATTGGATTTATTCATGGAACTAGAAACTTCCAATAGTTATTTATCCAAAGAGGACCTTCTTTCTAAAGGTAGGCATTCATTATGTTTTTAACTTTACAATACTTAAGAACGTGTTGTGGTCAAGAGGATGGGATGTCAGACTCATCACACACTTTTGGAGGGAATTATTGTCTATTCCGGGACTCTCTTTTTAAAATTAAAATATTTTCATGAATCCATATTAATTCACCAAGTATATCATAAGTATCCCTTTTAATTTACAATAACTTATTAACATGTGTAAAATTTAGAATCATCAGTATTCATTCAAGGTTCTTCATCAATGGTATCCTCTAATATACCGACTAGAGGTTCTTTTAATCATCATTATGATGATACTGGTTTTTTAAGCCACTTAGTGGGGCACTCTGGAATTTATTGTCATCCATGGAGATGAATCTTTGTTTTAATCTTGGTATATTTCTCATAAAATGAGCTACCTATGTATCCTTGTGAAAGGAATCATAACCCTCGTAGTTCAGTTCCTCTTAGTAGGACACATCATACCAGTTAAAGTCAAGTGATAAGGACCTCTAAGTGGAAGGTGCTTAGTTGAAACTTAGTGTGGGACTTATGCGGGAGCAGCCCAAGGAACTTAGAAAGGATATGATTTTACAATTAGGATCAAACCCTATTGGGAATATGGCCTAAAGAGAACATGGTTGATTTTAAATGTTGGGTTTGAACCACACTGAAGCTTCCTATGTATCCCATATTAATGGGAATCAAAGCCCGCATAGTTCGATAAATAGTATAGGAGAGTATGGTCCTCTGAGAGAGATGAGTTTGGGCTTACTTCCTGATAAAGGATGCCTTTATGATTTGAGGATTTAATTTGGGGCTTATTTCTTAAGGAGGATGCCCAAATTGGTGGAATTAGGGTTGGATTCCTGAGGACAATATCCAGTGATCTCGGGCCCTGAAAGAGCATCCTACGTATCCTAGTTTGAATAGAAATCAGAGTTCTCTTAGTTCATTTAGTGAGTGTTTGTACATATGTTGCAACTATCACGTACCTCTAAGACCATTTGAGTCTTGATCGGTGTGAGAAACAAGAGGATATGAAAGATTCAACCATGACACTTCACACTTCCAAATTTTTCTTCCATGATGATAGATGAGGGCGCGTCAACTATGGAAGAGGGTGAGGCAACGAACCTTCCCTCTATTCTATTTACATTGAACAAGGGTCCAATGTAAGGAAGAAGGGGTGAAGGTGATGGGATTATACCCAGATGGCTGCCCTGAAATTGGTTCTGGTAGGGGTGGGGACTTATCTTATACTTGCGTGGAATGGAAAGTGTGAAGTGTACCTTCCCTACCAGAGACCTGAGGCCTCAGGTCACCTATTTGAGATGGGCAAGGCCAGTAACCAACCATCCTACAAATCAGGAACTTCCTAACACTGTTTCTGGGAGACATTTCCATGTGACTATGGATATAAAAATCCCCAAACATCCCATGAATCCTAACCCCACTGTGAAAAAAATGTGGGAAATCTCTGACTGTGGAAATACAAAACCAAATTAGTGACACGCTGATGTTCCTTACCCAAATGTTTGAGTAGTCAGGAGGTTTTGGTGGAGCCTTCAACTTAGCCCCTTTTAGATAAGGGAACCAAGGAAGGAGATACCCTATCATGGATGGATTTAAAGAAGGGTACTTGAGCTGGTCGTGTAGGTACCTTGTACAAGTATGCCGCATAGGTACCCCATGTTTCCCTATCACACAGATACATTGTGCAGGTGTACCGAACAAGTGTGGTGCACAGATATACCGTGTAGGTATGGATGAGGATAGAAGAATGTGAAGAACCTAAAAACATGCATATCCCCTTTAATTATCCCTTCTTTTGTAGTTTAGAGAACTACTTGAGACAATTTTATAGATCTAGGCGAAAGATCTATGCAATGGGAGCTTCATAGATTCTTTCACATTTTTTCATTTTGGAAATGGGGAGCCCAAGGACTCTATTTATAGGCATGGATGGTCCTGGTTGAAGAGATGTTGCCCGCGCAGGTACTTCGCGTAGCTCCGCTACATAGGTGCTCCATGTAGGGATGTAAAACATCTTCCGGCATGGAGGTTTGGTGCGTAGCATGGCTGTGTAGCTCGGTACATAGCTCGGCTGCGTAGCTCAGCCAAGTAGCTCTTTTGGAGTATTATGGATTTTTCTTTGTACTCTTTGAATCTTTCTTTGGGATTTGAAATATCCAAAGGTTTCCTATCTTTTTGGTTACTTTTTCAAGTAGTTTCAAAAAAATCCCCCCCTCAGGATTGGATCTAAAATATTCAAAGAGGGTCAGGTCCTGAGGTGAAAGTTTGAGAAAAATATCAGGATAGATTAATGAATAGCATAGTTTTCTCATGCAAGTACTTCATGCAGGTATGTCATGCAGGTACGGCGCGCAGGTATGTCTCACATGTACAATGCACAGTCATGATGCGTAGGTCTTCGGTTTCCTATAAATAGGTCTCAACCTTTTGAGATTTTTTTCTTTACCTATGCTTTCTCCAAAATGTAGACCTCTCGTTTCATAGCTCATTCACCTAGCATCATCACATTGTGATCTCGTGTAATTCTCTTGAAATTTCATTCAAGGTAAAATTATTTACATGATATATATACATAAAAAGGACTTCAATGATGGTGTCGTGCTAGGATCCTTGTTGAAGGGCCCACACGACTGAACTCATCAAAGGACTTTCTCTAAGTACTTTGTCGAAGGACCTTGTCTAAGGACCTACACGAACAATGTACTTTGCCAAAAAATTTCACTTTCTTCTTTAAAATCTAACTTGAATGTTTGGTAATTATTTTTGCAGGAAAGAATGACTCATTTGATGACCCATACTGAAGAAGCTAAGGTTTGTCAAAATGAAATGATGAGGATCATCGGGCCAGACTATTATAAAATTATTGACAGTACTCTTATTGGGTTATGGAAGAGTCTAATTCCATACTAGCTTGACTATCCACAAAGTCCTTACTTACCCCTGTACAGGCATGGTATTTTTCAAGATGCCCATGTTATATCTATTAATAAGTTTTTTCAAAGAATTGGTTTCTTCATTATTCCAACTGTAACAGCATGAATATTAGTTCAATGGGGGTTTTGATATAAGAAGGCACAATCCCTATTAGTTGCATCCTTCATCAAAGTGGATGCACTTCTGATTTGAAAGATCATGTTGTAGAGCCAAGACCAAATTGTTATGATTCCTTTTTTTGGGCTTCTAAAACAAATCAATCTAATGGTTGGAAAGTATATTGGGACCTTTGTTCTAGAGGTATTGTACAACCTGAGTGGATGTGGGCATTCTGGGTACGTCGGACTTGTGTGGAATTCAGAAAAGAGTTATCAGACATTCATATTTACGAATCTATCTGGATGGGGAAAACTTATGTTTAAAAATGAATTCATTCCTAAATTACTGAGCCTATGGAGTCCACAAACGAATTCCATTCATTTGATGCATGGTGAAGTTGGTATTAGTATCTGGGACATTTACCAAATAGCTGGAATTCCCATTCTTGGGGAAATATATGATGAATTCATCCTGCCTACTACAACATTGGATGATGTTTCTAGAACACCACTGAGAGCCTATGAATTGCTTATGATTGAGAATAATTTACCAAAGAATAAGAAATATATCCATGCTAGAGTATGGATGGAATCCTTTTTAGAAATAACAACAGAGAAAGGTCCAACCTGTAGACGTCCTACTATTTTTCCTTCTGCCGATAACCGAGGAAGTTCAAGAACATATTTTCCTACACTGGAAAGAGGCAGTTAAAATCATTGGGGCTATAAATTAAAACCCGATATAGATGAAAAAATACGCTTAACTGCCTTCCTTGATATGTAGATAAGTTTTTATTTGCTTCCAATCCATGAATCCGAAGGTGGTGTAAGATCAGGGACCTTTACCATTATATCTAAATTGGTATAGTGGAAGTGTATTAGGTAATAAAACCTTGTATTAGCAAGAATTTACCATATACTGTTGCATTAATACAATGGAAAGGCTCCATTTAGGATTCCAGGGCCATTTAAAGTGTTGTGGGGCTAGATTGCAGCACACTTTTCTTCATACTTTGTGATGAATTCAGTTAGAGTTCCCAATGTTTGATTCACTCCATTTCTACAGAAATTTTCTAGTATTCATCCCCTAGGATTAATGCCTGACATGGTGTTGAAGTCATTGAATGTCTCAAGGGAATTCATCTTCTTTCCTTTTGGTGACCCACCAACTAGAACATTTATTGATGATGGTAAATAAAAGAATTATGAGATGAGATATTATATTATGGAATTCAGGGATGGTGTATTAACAACCAAGATTGATGGTGAAATTATCATCAAGGCTTATGTCCCCTAAAGATTTGCTCATTAATTCAGATGTCTTCAGCAATCAAGAAATTTTCCACCCACATATGTCAGACATGAAAAGAACCGAATGGTAGTACGATAATTATGGATTCTAACAGCTTTAGATGTATCCAAATTGTCAATTACATTACCTCCACCAGATTCATTGATTGGATTGGAAGCTGGGTATGCCCAAGATTGGGTTTCTTCATATCCCCAAGGGGCTCTGACAAAAGGGATATATCGAGTGGCATCTACAATGACTGTTGCACATGGAAATCGTGGCAAGAAATCCATGTCCAGAGATGATACAGAACTTTCAGTGGTTTCAGAGCCCTCAAAACGACTTCTTAGGAAGTACACTAGGAAGACCAAGGATAGAGAAGCAATACCTCCAATGCCAAGGCGATCAAATCGCCTCCATAAAACAGTGGTCCCGAATCCATCTATTGAACTTTCTGAAGAAAAGAGGTCTGAAGAAATTTCCCAATCAGAAGGTGAATTTTCCCTTCCATAGTCAACCATACCAAGACTGAAATATGTGTAACCTTTAGCCATTCATAATTGGGAAATTATAACCGGTGATCATAGGGACACATGGGAAGTCCTCCAGGATGGAATTCAAATAACAGATATTGGTGATATCAAGGAACGTTCTAATTGCAATCTGAACCATAACTTGAATGAATTACAGAAGTATATTGTAGATCTGGAGGTTTTTATATATGAAACCGATGAAAAAAATCCCAGCCTCTAAACAAGTATCTCTTATGCTGGACTTAGGAGTCCGCAAAGGGGTAATTATCGACTCTGAGGAGGTGTGAAATATTTATGTTAATACTGATAATGTATTTCCATTTTTACTTTTTCTCAACTTTGATTTATCATTTATCATCATTAATCTTAATGAAATATATTTATGCATCCTGAATGTGGAGAAGGAAGATCTGGACTAGTTCTCGAATCACCCAGGTATGGTCCTGTAGGCTCTCCTATCAATGAAACAAATGATCCTCCCAGGTCGCCAGAACTTTTTCTAAGAGCAAGAATCATGACTGGGGAAATGGCGATAGATAATCCTCAACCAATACCTCAAGTTTCCCCTACTAAAATGTGTTTTTCAATCTCTCCTCAAGATTTTATAAAAAAACTCAAGAGATAAATGATATTGATTTGAAGTATTAGCCAAAGGAGTAAGTGTTTATATGATCCTTAGGGAATACAACTTGCTAAATATATTCTAATAAGCATGTTTTTATCTATTTTAGGATCTATGTCTCTCTACTCTCTTAAGGGATTAAGAGCTGATGCTTCATGACCATAAAAAGAAGCCCTAGGGAAATACTAGGTTCATGCTGACGAATCTGTAATGTCAAAAGATTCATCTATACCTGCTCCTGGCTCTATTGAGAGAGAGGAAATCCATGGTAAGATTAAATACATTCCACAGTTACTTTTTTCAAAGGATCTGTAAAATAATCAATACTGATATTTCTATTGCTTCAGAAGAAAGGAATGAAGATCCAGGGTAATCTAAAACCAACACTAATTTTAACCCAAACCCGGAAAGATCTAATGCTGGTATACCAATTGAAGATTCAGCGGAACAAAATGTCATTGGATCCAATTTGGACATCAACCAACATTTTCTAGATACCTTAAATGGTGAGGATGTTGTAACATTTCAGGCTGTATACACTGAAATGATGGACACCCTTAATCCTAATATTGATATTCTAGGTTCCATAAAGGAGTTTGGATATTTTCATGAGGAATTGCAAGGTTGTAAGTCCCTATTCTTTAACATGATTCTTTACATCAAAATTCACCTTATGCAGCTTTATCTGCAGAAAATGTCACAAAGGCTCTTCAGGAATAGGGTTTTCCACTTTATCCTTCTGCTGGGGATGGAGAAACACTTATATAGTATCCTTCATCAAGATATGTTCCAGAGCCTTCAAATTTCATACCTAAGAAAATTCAAGAAAATTCCCCTTCTCAAGAAACACCTGCTCAAACACTGGAGCTGAGAATATAGGGGATGAATCCAATCAAGTAGTAGACTTGTTATTGGGTAAATATAATCAGCTGTTTGAATCATATTTGCTTCATTAATTTGAAACTAATAATTTTATTTATTTATCATTTACGTTTATCAGCTTCTAGATCAGAAGGTGAAGCTTCTACTGCCCCACAAGAAGCAGAACAAAATAGCTCTTTAAGCGTCCTGTTTCCAGAGTACATTTTACCTCATGGTATTGACTTAGATTCTGACTTAGAGATGCAATATTCTCTTGCCATAGAACGTATAAATACATGGTGTCATGTCTGGAGAATAATTACTGAAAAGCCTTTAAATGAATTTTCATCCCATTTTCCAAAACCCCCAGCATTATTCTGCGTATTGGTATTTGGTGGATTTAATTATTGGCCAGTCTACGATGTCATAAAAGATACAATTTGATGATGGGAGAAGGAGTATAAGCTACTAAATGATTTTGAAGAGTCTAAATGACCCATTAATATTGAGGGATTTCAAGCTGCAGTAGTTGAGGTGGAGCCAAATCCTATAAGAAATCACTCGAGATTAGCCAACAAATCAAAGAGACTAAGAATGAGTTGTTATCTCTTTAATAGAAACTGGATATTGTTCATAACAAGCTTGAGAAATTGAATTAGACATTAGGATAATCCCAATTAGAAGGGATAACTACCATTTCAACTACTAAAAAATCACTTCTTCAGGAAGAGGAGGCTGGAGTTCCTCAACTATCTCAACTTCAACAGGCAGCTGATAGATCTTATGAAGTAGTCCCACAAATGAAAATTCATGTTGAGATTTTATTATAAAACATGATAGTGAGGCTCCATTTTGTGTATGGCCCTCTATATTCATATGAATGAAGGAAATTTTGTTTTAAATCATAATAATAAAACTAAAAAAAATAAATATTCATTCCTATCTTTTCATTATTGAAATATGAAAAGTAAATGATGATAATGATTTTTTATGTTAAACAATCATTATTATAATTAGAATAAAGTGCTCAAAAAATTTCCTATTAAGCCAATGGACCTAATAAGCATGTTTTGACTATTTCTAGGGTTTTATGGATAACCCTACATACATTGTGTCTTTTGACTTTTATTGCTCAAAATTACCTAAACCATACAAAAATGTACGTTTAGTAAACTGGGACTCAACTTTTGTTTAGAGTTCCCTTCATGAGTTCTCAATTTAATGAGCACCAATTCTTTTGTTATTAGCAGTTTAGAGTGATGCATATTGTACTATAAAGGGCTAATGATTAGGGTCGAAATAGCTTTTACTGTTAACTTTGAATTAAATCCCAAACAAAACACTCTGGCTAAGAATTGCGTTAATATTCTTTAAAAATTTCCAAGGGGAATCTTGGGCCATGATTTTTTATGGATACCAAATTTAATGCCTGTATCAACATAATGTGTGTCTTTTCTAGGAACGAATTTACCATTATTTGACCAACCTATTATAGGGGTTCTATTATGCAGGGCTAACTGGGGCATATGCTACATAGCCAAATAGTTGAATCTTTTGACTGGTAGGCCTGTTATGTAAGAAAATTATGCAAGGTCGCCTATGGGAACGTGATGCATAGTTAAGAAAAAGAGCTCTCAGAAGTTTGAAGTTATGTTGTTGATAGATAGGGTAAAATAAGATTTGGGTGACTTAAGACTAAAGTATGTGGTTTTTCCAAAGAAATGAATTTTAAGAATGAAAACAGGGTTATTTTAAACCAACAGTCATGCAGTGAGGACATTGGTACTATGAATTTTTAAGTCATGTAGTGACGACATGGTACTGTGTAGTTTTAAGTCATGTAGTGAGGACATTGATGCAGTGCGGTTTTAAGTCATGCACTGAGGACATGGGGTGGCTTTAATTTAAGGTCTTTAGCTCTAACCAAAAGTATGAAACTCTCCCAATTTCTTGATAATTTGGATTGAAATATACTATTATATTTAGTTATGAAAGGTAAAATTGTAAAATATGATTTCAGAATTTCTAAAACCGAGGAATGGTATGGGAAAAGGTCTAGAAGCATTAGAGGAATTATTTTCTAATAATGAAGTTACCATTACTTGACAAACTCGTTGTGGGGGTTGTATTATGCAGGGACAACTGGGGCATATGCTACATAGCCAAATAGTGGAATCTTTTTACTAACAGACCTATTATGTACGAAACTTATGCAAGGCCACTTAAGGGCACATGCTTCATAGTCAGGAAATAGAGATCTCAGAAGTTTGATGTTCTATAGATAAAAGTCGAAGAAAGTTTATGGAGATTCAGATTTTCTAAAGCATAGAGTTTGGTTTGTGGAGAAAGGTACCTAAATATTGAAAGGGTATTTCCAATCAAGATATCCAAATAATTAGAGGAATAAGACTTTTACAATGGTCTGTCCTAAATGTAAAAGATATGGTGTCTATAGTTTTAGGTCATACAACTAGGAACAGAAATGGAAACAATATATAACATATGGCCATGTGATTTCGAGATTATTTCATATTATATCAAACACATGATGAGGGAAATGTGTAAACCATGGTCTTGAAGACTTTCAGACTATGAGAAAGATAATGGGACAAGTATACTTGAATGACTATTTTAAAATACAGATTCGTGTATATTGTCATCAAAGATTAAAGGGGACAAAGATACTATAACCAAGAACAAAGTTGCCATTATTTGACAAACCTGTTATGGGGCTGTATTATATCGGGCCCACTAGGGCATATGCTGCATAGCCAAATAGTGTCATCTTTTGGCTGACAGGCCTATTATGTAGGAAACTTATGCATGGCTGCCTATGGGAAGGTGATGCATAGTCATACAAAAAAGCTCTCAGATATTGGAAACCTTGTCACCAGAAACTGTAAGAAATATTATGAAAATACAAAAGAAAAATTAAATATTAAGAGTGTGAGATATGGAAGGGGGTTATGCCCAATGTATATGATAAATATTTGAATCAATATTCACCATGAATTTGTTGTCCTTTACATAGATCTGACTCATATGTAAAATTGATACTTTCTTTGTTTCCTTTGAATGAATATGGTAGTGTGCAGTTTTAAGTCATGTAGTTAGGACATTATACTATGCAGTTTTAAGTCATGTCATAAGGACATTATACAATTCAGTTTCAAGTCATGCAGTAAGGACATTATTAACCCCATAAGAAATTAAAACACCTTATATAAAGAATCCATTTACTCAATTCCTAATCCCACATGAGCTATGCTCGGTGTGATAAACAAGGAGAAGTAAGGGTTTCTTTTATAATGAAAAGGTGATGCAAATGAATAATAGGGGTATTATATTTTCATTCAGTGTAACGTCATGTGGTAAGGATAACTATGAACTGATATGAAAGGAAATACATACTATAACTGGATTAAGGGATAAAACCCAAGTGTCACTATATGTCTTTCTGGGGAAAGAATCAAGTCATACATAGTTTTAAAAAAAATTCCCTATATAGATTTGATTTTATACAAGAAATAAAAGGGTTTTTTTTATTATGGGCGGTTGGGCCCAATATTGGAGATCTAGGCATCTATACGTATCTCAAAATAGATGAGAATCAAGCCATACATAGTTATCCAAACAATCATTCCTCACGCTAAGTTTAACATGAGGAATGGGGGATTTTGATACATTTTGAGTGAACGATAAATCTTAAGACATGAAATTGTATAAGGACCAAATCATATATCTTAAGGAAACACTCTTTATAGATCTGATTCATATATAGGAGGAGAAAAGTAAATAAGAAAATTTTGTGATTGTGGCTTGTCCCAGAATTGGAGATTCAGGCGTCTCTACGTATCTCATTAAAAATGAGAATCAATCCATACATAGTTCTTTAGACAATCATTCCTCACGCTATGTTTGACATGAGGAATGGGGGATTTTGATAAGTTCTGAGAGAACGATAAATCTTAAGACATGAAATGGTATAAGGACCAAATCATATATCTTAAGGAAACACTCTGTATAGATCTGATTCATATACAGGATGAGAAAAGAAAATAAGAAATTGTTTGATTATGGTTGGGCCCAGAATTAGAGATTCAGGTGTCTCTATGTATCTCATTGAAAATTAGAATCAAGCCATACATAGCTATTGAAACTTGGAATCTATGAAGATCTAACTCTGACATAGGAAAGAGTGGTACTCATGTACTACTAAGAAGTAGTGATGACATCAATGACATTTTCTTATGGAATCTTCTAACATTAAATATAGAAAAAATTAGTTGTATATATAATTTCATGAATTTTAATTCCATGAAACAAGGATGAAGATAATACACACTTTAACATCATGGGGCTTGGATTCTTATGTTTGTTATGCAGGTTAATGTCTTTCAACTAGGACATTGGTTACTGTGTAGTTTTAAGTCTTGCAGCAAAGACATTGTACTATGCAGTTTAAAGTCTTACAGTGAGGACTATGTACTATGCAGTTTAAAGTCTTAAAGTGGGGAAAATTCTTACAGTGAGGACTATATACTGTGCATTTTAAAGTCTTACAATGAGGACTATGTATTGTGTAGTTTAAAGTCTTACCGTGAGGACTATGTACTATGCAGTTTAAAGTCTTACAGTGAGGACTATGTAATGTGCAGTTTAAAGTCTTATTGTGAGGACTATGTATTGTGAAGTTTAAAGTCTTATAGTGAGGACTATGTACTGTGAAATTTAAAGTCTTATAGTGAGGACTATGTATTGTGCAGTTTAAAGTCTTACAGTGAGGATTAATGGGTATAATTACACAAAGTATTTCTTCAAAATTCTCAAATCATTTGGAGATGTAATGTGCTCTCCATCCATTGATATTAAAGCATAGGATCCATTTGAATAGATATTATGTATGGAATAATTTCCCTCCCATTTTGGTTCAAGTTTTGGTGGTTTCTTTCCTGGTATCATTGGAGTCCAAAGGACCAATACCAATTCTCCTTGGAGGAATGAATGAAGGTGAACTTTCTTATTAAAATCTCGCGCTATTATATTATGATATACTTCTAAATGATGAAAAGTATGCAATATTTTCTCATCTAATTGTTCCAACTCATTAAACCTTTTCTGAGATCTTTGCTCTATAGATAAATGATCACATATTGCAACTCGAAGTGAAGGAAATTTTACTTCAATTAGAAAAACTACTTCAGTTCCATATACCAATGAATAAGTAGTTTATTGGGTAGAAGTACGGGTATTTATTCGATAAGACCATAAATCATTAAAAAGTTTATCTGGACATGATTTATTATCTTTATCCACCATATTTTGGAGTATATTTGATATGGTTTTGCCGCATGATAGAGAGATGAATGGTTGGATTTGATATTATATTCCTGATATACCTTTTTCACTTCATCAGAACAAAAATTGGTGCCATTGTCCGTCAAAACAGTATGAGGGACGCCAAATATGGTGATGATATTAGTTTTGACAAAACTAACTATGATTTTGGCTCCGACATTCTTGAGAGGTATTGCCTCATCCCACTTAGAGAAGAAATCAGTAGTAGTGAGAATATACTTTAACTACTTAGCCGTGGCTGGAGGATAAGGCCCAACTACATCAACTTCCCATGTGGAAAATGGCCAAGAGTATTTAGCTATATGTAGCAACTCTGGGGGTTTATGAATGAAGTTGGAATGCACTTGACATGGATGGCATTTTTTAGGGAAATCTGTACAATCCTCTGTCTTTGAAGGCCAAAAGTTTCCAAGCCTTCAGATCTGATTGGAGAGTCTGTACTTGGATTGATGGGCACCACAAGCTCCTGAATGTACTTTTTTCATGATAGTTGTGGTCACTTCTCCATCAATACATCTGAAAATAATTCCATCAAAGCCTAGATTCTAAAGAATCTTTTGGTGGTCTGGACTATCATAAAGAGTAAAATTGGCCACTCGTTGCTAGATCTGCTCCTTCTCATCCCTATTTGGTGAAAGTATCCCATTTTTAAGATATTCCATGATGGATGTTCTCCATCCCGTGGTATGACCATATGGTTCAGAAATAGGGATAATTTCATTAATTTCTTCCCTTATAGTTTGAGAAAAAGGTGAAACCACGTGGTGATGGGTTATGCTGATAACTATCTCATCCCAATTTGGATCTACCAAGGCTGTAGCTACATTAGCTAGTGCATCTTCCTGGGTATTTTGTGATCGCGGGACATAGGACAATGTCAGATTTGAGGGAAATTCCACCATTAACTCTCTGACGTAATCACACAAAGGGATTAACTCATATTTTCTGATAGAGTATTCCCCACTGATTTGTTTGATTACCAATTATGAATCACATTTTACCCTTAAATGATCCATTTTCACCTGAAGAGCCAATTCTAAACCTGTGATGAGAGCTTGATACTCTTCTTCATTGTTGGTACCAACTTCCAATAATAGAAAAGAATATGGAAATACTGCCTTTTATGGGGAAATAAAGACTATTCATAATCCAAAGTTGTTGATTTTAGGATTTTATAGTCTCTTCCCTATTGGAATTCTAGAAGTACCATCAAAATACATTTCCCATGTTTGGGAATTATCTTGAATATAGAATACCTCTTCATCAGGATGTTCAGTATTAAACGATGTACCTTCCACAGATGGGTGCTTAGTAAGGAAATCAGACAGATCTTGGCCTTTTATTTCTTTTTTAGGCACAAAATGGATATCAAACTATTGAAAAATAACTGCCCACCATGCTAGACATCCTGTAAGCATAGAATGACTGAGGATAAATTTGAGCGGGTTATTACGAGATACCAATTAAACCTCATGATGTTGTAGGTAATGTCTAAATTTATGAACAACAAATATTAATGCCAGGAAGCACTTCTCAATACTTGAATACTGAGTTTTCACATCAAGAATAGTGAGAGTGAGATAATAAGGGCTGTTTTCATTTCCAGCATCATTCTTTTGGGCGAGGAAGGCACCTAGTGATAGCTCTAAAGCTGTCACGTAGAGAATGAGTGGTATTCCTTCAACAGGTGGCATCAATACTCGGGGACTCAATAGATATTTCTTGGGTATATCAAATGCTTCTTCAAAATCCTTAGTCTATTGATAGGTGACTCCCTTCTTCATTAATCTGGTGAAGGGTAAACATTTTCCTTCCAAATTGGCGATAAAGCACTGAATATAGGCCAAGTTCCCTTGAATTCATCTCAATTCATTCAAATTTTGAGGAGGTGACATAACAAAGATTGATTTTTTTTCTCAGAATCAACTTTTATACCACGATGGCGTACAACGAAGCCAAGGAATTTTCCTGAGGTTACTCCAAAATCACATTTTAAGGGGTTCATCTTCAAATTATTTTTACAAAGTTTACGAAATATGGTGTCCAAATCAGCCATGTGATTGGAATGATATTTGGATTTTACTACCAAATCATCCACATAACATTCAACAAATTTCCCTAATAAGGGATTGAATATATGGTGCATGTCACGTTGGTATGTCATACCTACATTCTTTAAGCCAAAGGGTGTTACCCAATAGCAAAACACACCTTGAGGTGCTCTAAAGTCTATAGATTCTTCATCCTCAGGGGCCATTCGAATTTAATTATACCCATAATATCCATCCATGAAGGAAAGAGATTCATAGCCAGTTGTTTCATCAATTAGAAGTTCTGTAATCAGGACATGAAAATCATCTTTAGGACAATGTCGGTTAATATATCTTAAATCAATGCAGAATCAAATTTTTCCATTCTTCTTTTTCACTAGGAAAACATTTTTCAGCCATTTGGGATAATAAACTTCCATGAAAAAGTTAGCCTATAGAATATTATCATCTTCAGTTTCAATTTTAGAGGTGTGAGTTGGGTGTGTTCTCCTTTCTGCTTGCTTGAACCCACGATGTTCTTCTGAAAGACCCAAATTATGGGTGTCTATATCAGGATTAAGACCTGTCATTACTGAATAATTCCAAGAAAATATATCTTGATTTTTTTTAGAAAGGAAGTATACACCACTTTCTCCTCAGAGGTTATGTTCACACTAATTAAGGAGGGTCATAGATCTTCTATTGTACCCAGATTTATTTCTCTGAGTTCATCCACGGTGGTAAAAACACCTTCTTCAAATGCTATGGGAGTATACCCAAGATCTTCCTCTTCTTCTTCATTATGTTTTACCTCTTGTGTTTCCATTTTCATGGTAGATCACAAGGAAAAATTCTCAAAGTTAGAAGAGGAGTCAGTATTTGAACATATTGAAGAAGAAGCCATCGTATCTGACCCTACTGATGAGGAAGGGTTTTCCTGTGGTAAAGAGGGATTGATGGATTGGGAATGAACATCATTGTCTCCCTCTAACATTGATACAATTTCTTCTATATTGATTGATGAAGCAGAGGCATGTTGTAGTTCAGCAGATGAAATGAAAACATCTTCATCCAGTCTACCATCATTGCTTGGTGTATCAGTAATTTCTCCCATGTTATCATGCTCAATTGTCGCAATTGACATTATTAGAGTTATTGGATTTGTTCATGGATTTGGTTTTACCCTTTCAACTTGATTTATGGGTAACACATAATCTATACTCAAATTTCATGAATGGATTTTCTGGAATCTTTTCTAGTCCATTTGGAGCCCTAACTCTGGTTATCTCCTTGGTCACAGACATCATTCCTTTTGTGTGATAAAACTCTACCTCAATGTATTGAGATTCACAAGTTTTGAATGGATCCTTGTCACCATAAAATGTTCCTATTTGACCATTGAAATAGTATTTCATACATTGGTGGTATGATGAAGGTATCGCAGCATGTCGATGCAACCAAGGCCTTTGAAGCAGAATAATGAAGGTTGTGTCCTGACGAAAAACCATGAAATCTGAATTAGAAATAAGATCTTCAAACTGAGTTTTGAGTGTAATTTCACCAATATGTTCTCATTAATTCTTACCATATCCTTGCAATATTAAAGTCGAAGGGGATTAGTCAGATTTAGTCAGGCCCAATCGACAAAGTGTACAAATGGAAATGAGGTTGACCCCAGATCCATTATCAATGAAGGCTCGTCAGATATCCATGTCATTGACCTTTCTAGATAGATACAAAGGTATGATGTTTCTATGTACCACATGGTATTCATCTTCATATATAAAAGATATGACTGCATGACATTCTACAGAATCATTCTCTATATGATAAACCTCAGTAGCAGTAAATTTGGTTTCAAATTATTAAGGACTTAATAAGGCCTCAATGAGTGCTTCTTGAAGATCTTTTGACATATTCAAAGCATCCAAAATTGATAAATTGGCCAGTAATTGGGCAAATTATTTCAAGACATCATACTTTTGGTCCAAAGGTCTACATTTACCAATATGGAGTTGTGGTTTTGCAGGTGCTTTAGAAGTTGATGCTTCTATTGTAGATGTATTCTATGTTGAAACAGAAGTGGTATTTCCCACTAACTTTGGAAAATTAGACTGAATAAGTCTATTTATATACTAAGAAGAAGATGGTAGATCTAATAATCACTCTTCTAGGATAATTGTTCTAGAACTATACTTATTTTTCATGGAAGAAACTCCTTGTTCTTATTGAGATCGCAAAAGGGATCTTCCAAGAGTATCTACCATACATTTGGTTTGAGTAGGGGTAGAGTTAAAATAACGATATTTGGAATTCCCACATCTTCCCCTGTATCCTCAACCTTGGCCTCTTCCTCTAGTTCCCCAATTAGGAACAAGGAATTCTGGATAAATACAATTAGAATCACTATTGGCATAAGGATATGTTAAATGGATAAAATTAACGGAACCAGAGATCAATTCTTTGTCTGATGAGGATTCTTCCTGACAGGTTATTTCTAGTTGTACCATTTGGCTAGGCAGTGCCTGTGATTTTGAAACATATGGCATAAAGTCTTATAGGGTTAAGTAAAACTTTGTCCTTGATGAAAGATCAGCTTCTTATGACCGCTCTTTATCCTTATGACCACCTGTTTTCTTTGAGGAACAAACTTTTGATGAAGATGGTCTTGTGGTGGAAGGAGTGTTAGAAGACACAATTGGTTGTTTCAACTGTGTTATTAGAATAACATGAGTTTCGTTGATCATTTTCCTGATCATCTAATCATCAAATTTTTTACATTTTTACTTTTAACCTCTTGCCATTCTCCTTCTTCCTTTGGATTGGTGGTAGTAACACATGCACTTGAGCTGATGAACTTTTCAATTTCACTTTTCCAGAGTCTACCATATTTTTTAGAAGGTTATTGAAAAAAAATCACTCCTAAATGAGGTGTCCCAACATCTAAAGAAAGGGAAAATAATTCAGACGATCTTCATCTCTGTCTTTATTTGGCTTCTTCAGCCTTGGAAACTGAACCAAATTGTTTTCTAAGGCTGAAATGAAGTATCTAGGAACTTTCTCATTCCTGAAAGAATAGATTTTATTCTATAATTCCCAAAACTGTTTCCACCTTTGAGATCATGGATCATCTTGACGAGGTGGTTGTTGCTGCTGATGTTCAGGAATTGGAACCCTTCAGTGTGATGAAGGTCTTGATGTTGAAGCAGGTACAGGTGCCTGTTTGAGTGTAACTGTAGAAGCTTCTGCCTTTACTATTCTCCTTCCTAGAACTAATGGAATTACACAATTTTTAGCCTTATTCTCTATAATAGAGTCTCATATCTACTGAGTGATTGCAGTAAGGTCTCGAAACCCTCCTGTGTATTTCACATGGATCAATGGTGTGTTTAATTCATCATGTAGATTTTCCACACAGATTAGCAGCAACTCTTATTGAGGGTGTGCTAAACAAAAGGAATATGTTAATCCCTTCCATAAAGCAATAAAATCTGAAACTCTTTCATTTTCCCTTTCTTTATAATTGGTAAGATCAAAAACTATCGTCTTTGGTAATGTTGAGCTAAATTGAATAATGAATTTCTAACGGAGATCATCCCACCCAGTAATTGATCGAGATTTCAAAATTGTATACCAGAAAAAAGATGGTACTTGTAATGACTGCACAAAACACCTAATCTTAACTACTACTTATTGTTTAGAAGTTCCCATAATAGTATCCCAACGATAAACAAAATGTGTTAAGTGTTGTTTTGGATCTCCTAAACCATTAAAAATTGGGAATATGGTATTCACAAAATTTGGCGGGGGGGGGGGGGAATTGCATCCACCCATTCAGGGTAAGCTCTTTTTTCTGGCTGAAGTGGTACACGTCGTTCCTTCATAGCTTCCAATAGATTCATTAATGCATCAATTGTATTCATAAGTATTTGGGGAATATCTGGATGAGCTGGATTCTATGCAGGTATTGCAACTGGAACTTGATCTAGTGCAATGATTAGAAATACCACTAATGATGGTGATGATATCTGTCTTGGATAACCCAAATAAACAGGTCTATCATGATGTATATGATCTTGTCTTGATTGTGTACCCAACATAGGGAAATAATTATCCTCATCTGTAGTTACTACAAATCCTCTTTGCTGATGATCTACTACAATATTTGCATGTTGAGTAATTTCCTAGGGAGTATGTCTAGCAGAAATGTTGTTTCAAACCAACTCTGTATTGAGACTTTTTAACTCCTTCATTTCCTCTTCTTGCAGTGCAAATCTCTCTTCAAGTGAAAGAGGTTGACCTTCTCTAGCTAAAAATTGAGATGCAATCTGACTTTTTTCTTTCCCCTTTATGGATGCCTTTCAGAGAGGGGGAGTTGGTTATTTGAAGGTATACCTAGATTCTGGGTAAGCCTATGATTTCGGGTATTCACATCTTCTTTATTTGCCTCGGTGTGTACCCTATTGTGGAAAAGAACTTCATCTTCTGATTCCCCTAAACTAGACATATTTTCCAGAGGATCTTCTACAATTTTATTGATAACATTCACTAACACATAACTCATTAATGGCATTCTTTCAGTGTTTCTGGTAGATTGTCTCCGTTTTTTTCTTTCACAAAACTCCATTATCATATATGAATAATTTCCTAGAACTATTTGGCAGACAGTAACATGAAGGTAATCATTGGATATTTTAGTTGTACGCTTTCCTTGTGGCTTCTTCCCTAATCAGGAGAAAACTAACATCCATTGAGGAAAGGATTATAGATGCAAAAAATCCCCTAGCCTTGTAGGCTAGGATTGATCTTGTTCTTCTTCTTCAAATCTTTGAACATTGTTTAATGAATTTGAAGGTTGCATTAAATGAGCACCATCCTGGAAAGCTGGGGTGATTCTTGAACTGCTACATCTGAAATTCATGCACCTGCACTTCTAATTTTGAAAATTTTGGTTTGGACATTATCTGGGTGCATTATCCTACAATTACTTAAATCACCTGTTTTAGAAGATCACTGTGCTATTTCATACATTTTCATCCTCTGATTCCTGAAATCCTATAAACAGGATGTCTGCTAAATATTCTTAGAGGCTTGATGTAGAAGTACTTCAATAACTTCTTTTCTTTGGGCCTGATTCTGATGAGAACTGGTTGAGGTCTATTCTTGAGCGTATATTTGATTACATACAAAACCTATTGACTGTGGCCGGTTATGGGAAATAACATTCATGAGACAACTTTTTTCATAATTTTTTAACTTTAGAGTGCAGTAAAATTTAATTCTCTATATGCACCCCATCCTCTAATGTGAACATTAGATGGGAAATCAAAAATTAATTGGCGTAGCCTCTTCAGAGCATTGAGAGATGCGCGTTGAAGGGTTCTCTGTTGTTTTTCAACCATTGGATGATGGGAAACTAAAAAATATGCCAATTCAATTTATCATTTTAACCCTTATATTAACTTTATATGATTTTGATATTAACCTTATGTTAATACTTTAGTTTTCAAATGATGAAGAGTTTTCCATGAGTTGAGACGAATTTCATGAATGCAATCATCTATCATTAATTCTGGAATATCAAAATGAGAATTTTCTGAAGGCCAGAACATGACTGGTATTTCTCCTTTAGCTAATTGTTTCTTCATGTTTAACACATCTTCATAATCTTCTATTAGAGGTTTCTCCACTTGGTCTGACCAAAGTGGATGCTCTTCATTAGAGGAAAAATGACCCAAGGGAGTTTCGGAGAATGATCGTTCCATTAAGATGTCTTCTGACTGAGAAAGTGTTTCACCCATCAATGACAAGGCATCAGACGAGACTGGCCTTGTGTTTGCAAGTGTCTCGATATAGGAGGGCTTTCTTGTTGCTAGATTTTCAATTATATAATTGTTTTGACAGTGCGAAATACTACTGCAGAGAGGAACTTTGCAGAAAATGTCATCATGCGGAGGATCACCACGATGGATTACAGCAAGGGATAAATATTTTTTCTTTGGTCTTCTAGCCACATAGAGGGTTGTCATGGCTCTCATCCAAAGATAGATACTTTGGATTGACCGAATTTTCATGAAGAAAGCCTTCATGATGAGGTGTATAGTGATAAATATTATAATTACAACTACCACTCCCAAAATATGGTAATGAGAGGGTAATATCTTGAGTAGCTACAGATAAATTTCTGAGGACTTCAAGAACTCTAGCATTAAGAAGAGATAAATCACAACTTTACTCTTGATTTTACAATGGTATTTGGTGATATTTCTTCTTGGATGTTATCTTATACTTAGTTGGTGCCACTTTCTAGTAAAAGTGGTTATCATGGGCAAGTATATGTTCCTTACTTGGATTATTTACTGGAACAGACCGGTTACCTCTAATTGGAAAGGGTGTATGTTCCCAATCTTGTTGTCCGTATGATATGCGGGAGTATGCCCCATGACCCTCCTATATTGGAATAGAGGTGTGTATCTGCTCTAGGATGGCATGTCGATGTGTCATCCCATGTATGGAGATAGATTCCTGTGTTTGTTCCCCTGATACTACTGAAGTAGTAGTTAAGATATCCTGGCATGCTTCCAGAATATGGGTAGGGATTTGCATCTGCCCTTTCACCATTGATAAGAGGTGTTTGGTTACTTCAGTAGCCGGAATGAGAATATATGTCCATTCCATATATGGAGTAGGTTTATGTTCCTGCTCATATCATCCTTTTCATGTTAATGGATATTGAAAGTACTCCCGCTTAGGGGTAGAGAGTTCGGTCTACCCCAAATTTGTCATCGGATCTTTTCAACTGACTTCTCCGAGTGATACCAAATGAGAATATTGGTAGGCTTGATGAACATTGGCAGGTGTATGTGTCTGTTTGCTATTTTCCATCAAGTATGGTTGACGGGTCTTCCTTTAATACTAACAGATGAGACTGATGACAGAATTGGTGATTGTAAACAGGTGTATGTTCCTGTTTACCAGTTTCCACCATATTAGATTGGCAGGTCTCTTTAAATGCAGTCAGATGAGCCTGTTGACTGACTAATAACTTGTAAACAAGTTTATGTGCATGTTCATGGTACTCCAGGGGCTTTATCTGGTGGGATTGGTGGGTTTCTATCATACGAGTCTAATGATCAGAAAAATTAGGATAGACGAGTGTATGTGCCCGCTCGTTGTTTTCCATCAAGTTAAATTGATGGGATTTTCCAATAGACGTAGTGGTGGGAACCTACTCCCTGTTAACCGGATGTGGTCCCTGGTGGTTCTTCTTGCGTGCCTGGGTCAGAGAGACCTAGGCCAAACGTCCATAGGCAACACCCTCATCATGTTGTGGATACACTACCACAAGATTCTGGCATTTATTACTAGTGGGAGTCCTCAGGAAGTACTCCTTTATTATTGAATTGAGGCCTTCAGTGACCTCTTGATCCACCTCCCTATAGTATGGGAGAGATCTATTATTGCGTTTCAGGGATAAAGACCCTAAATGGTTGGAGACGGTGGTTGACACTTTTTACTTCTTAATCATTGGTCATTGTTAACCAGATGATCAAGGATTATTGTTGACCTGGAGGGCCTGTCGAGCAGCCTCCAAAGTCGGGATTGTAACATTATGGTGATATTCCTTCACCAGTACATTAGAGACCCAGTGTTGAAGATGTTGGGTTGGTGATAAAATCCTTCCCGTGGATGGATATCCATCTTGAGTAGCAGTTAGGAAGTTTACAAATGTTGTCTTAGAGAAAGTCATTCTTTAGTTTGAAGGGAGTTCTGTGGAAAACTGGGAACAATGAGAAACATTATTAAAGTAATATCTTTTTATATGGATACATTCATGATTAATTCATTTTTAAAGCCTTCCTTTATCAATTGATAGGGGCCTAACATGTGGGTAACATTATTAACTTTGTTATGGATTCACGTCGAGTTCACCATTTTTGTTTAGTAGTTCCTTGAAACGTGTGTTCTAGATTTAAGAATCACTGTTTCCAGGTAGTTTCCATTGGATTTATTCATTAAACTGGAAACTTCCAACCGTACTTTATCCCAATAGGACCTTCTTTCTAAAGAAATGTGTTCATTAAGTTTTTAAATTTATGATACTTAAGAATGTGCATTGGTTGAGAGAATGGGAGGTCAGACTCATCACACCCTTTTGGGGGGAATTATTGTCAACTCCGGGACTCTCTTTGTAAAATTAAAATATTTTCATGAATCCTTATTAATTCAATATCATAAGTATCCCTTGGAAATTACAATCTCTTATTAACATGTGTAAAATTTATAATCATCAACATGAATTTAAGGTTCTTCATCAATGGAAACATCTGTATGTATTCGAGTTTTTCCATCAATAGTATCCTTTAATATACCGATTAGAGGTTCCTTTAATCATCGTTATGATGATACTGGTTTTTTAAGCCACTTAGTGGGGCACTCTGGAATTTATTGTCATCTAGGGAGATGAATGTTTATTTTAATCTTGGGATCGTGTAAATAAAATGATCTCCCTACGTATCCTTGTGAAAGGAATCATAACCCTCATAGTTTGGTGCTTCTTAGTAGGACACATCATACATTTTATGGTCATGTGATAAGGACCTCTAAGTGGAAGGTGCTTAGTTGAAGCTTAGTGTGGGACTTATGCTAAAGCAACCCAAGGAACATGAAAGGATATGAGTTTCCAAGTAGGATCAGACCCTAATGGGAATATGGCCCAAAGAGAATAGGGTTGATTTGAAGTGTTGGGTTTGAACCTCAAGGAAGATTCCTACGTATCCCATTTTAATGGGAATCAAAGCCCACGTAGTTCAATAAATCTAATAGGAGAGTACCGACCTCTGAGAGAGATGAGTTTGGGATTACTTTATAAAAAAGGATGCCTTGATGATTTGATGATTGAATTTGGTTCTTATTTCCTAAGGAGGATGCCCAAATTGGGGGAATTAGGGTTGTATGTTTGAGGAGGATATCCAGTGAGCTCGGTCTCTGAAAGTGCTTCCTACATATCCTAGTTTAAATAGGAATCAGAGTTCTCGTAGTTCATTTGGAGAGTGTTCGTACATATGTTACAATGATCATGTATCTCTAAGACCACGTGAGTCATGCTCGGTGTGAGAAACAAGAGGATATGAAAGATTCAACAATGAAACTTCACACTTCCAAATTTTTCCTCAATGTTGATGGAAGAGGGCGAGGTGACGAACCTTCCCTCTATTCTATTTACATTGAACAATGTCCCAATGTAAGAAAGAAGGGGTGAAGGTGAGGGGATTATACCAGGATGGATGCCCTGAAATTGGTTCTGGTATGGGAGGGAGACTTCTCCTATACTTGCGCAGAATGGAAAGTGCGAAGTGTACCTTCCCTATCGGAGACCTGAGGTCCCAGGTCACCTCTTTAAGAAGGGTGAGGTTGGTAACCAACCATCCTCCAATCCAGGAACTTCCCAACACTGTTTTTGGAATAAAATTCCATGTGACTGTGAATATAAAAATCCACAAACACCCCATTTTGAAACAAATGTGGGAAACCTCTGACTGTGGAAATACAAACCCAAATTGGAGACACGCTGATGTGACTTACCCAAAGGTTTGAGAAGTCAGGAGGTTTTGGTGGAGGCTTCAACTTATCCCCTTTTAGATAAGGGAACCATGGAAGTAGATACCCTACCATGGATGGCTTAAAAGAAGGCTACTTGAGCTGGTCGCATAGGTACCTCATGCAAGTATGCCGCGTAAGTGCCCCGCATCGCCCTATCGCACAGGTACGGTGCGTAGGTGTACCGCACCGATGTGACGTGCGGATATACCGCGTAGGTATGGATGAGGACTGGAGAATGTGAAGAACTTCAAAACAAGAATATCCTCTTTAATTATCCCTTATTTTGTAGTTTAGAGAACTACCTGAGACAATTTTAGAGATCTAAGTGAAAGAGGTACGCAATGGGAGCTTCAGAGAGACTTTCACTTTTTTCAGTTTCAAAATGGGGAGCCCAAGGGCTCTATTTATAGGCACGGATGGGCCTAGTCGAAGAGATGTTGCTTGCGCAGGTACATCATGCAGCTCCTCCTCGTAGGTGCTCCACGCAGGTACATAAAACATCTTCCAGCGCAGAGGTTTGGCGCGTAGCTCGGCCTCATAGATTAGCGCATAGCTCTGCCACGTAGCTCAGTCGCGTAGCACTTTAGGAGTATTATGGATTTTCCTTTGTACTCTTTGAATCTTTCTTTGGGATTTGAAATATCCAATGATTGCCTATTTTTTGGCTACTTTTTCAAGTAGTGTCAACAATCATGATATGTAGTTGGGGTTTAGATTAATGGTAAATCACCCCGTAATTTAGGGGTTCAAAGACCATTGGTTATGGGTTACTATAGAAGCATTGTAGAGGTAATGTTGTAGAACTATAATGGTGGTAGGATTATAGCACACTAAGAACTATAGTAGTGGTGGAAACTGTAGCAGGAACTGCAGTAGCGGCAGCAATGTAGAAAATACTACAACATCTCAGGTATAATACCAACACTATTCACTAGAGGGAATTTGGGTAAAAAATTTGGGGCTTTAGGGCCATGTAATGGGATTTCATCATCACTAATCCTATGAGATATGTACTGAATAAATAATTGTTGATGGGTGAGTTATAACCTTGGGGGGGATATGGCCTACCGTTCTGTCCTATGTGTGAGGTTTTTGTGTGTGTGTTTAAATGTAATTGTACCCCCAAACACTGAATATATGTATAATTGGTCATGATACTGTCTTTTTGAAAATATTTTTCATTATCTTGTCTTCTCAATACAACTTCACATGGTTAATTTCTATATAAATACTTCACGCAAACCCTATTTTATTGTATAATTCTTCATGAAATATTAGATTACCCAATGAACATTTTAAATCCTACCTTTCATAACACTTAGTTTATTTATGAGTCCCTTCATGAAAAAAATTGGCATAGGGGTGTATTTCACATAATAATACTCCCTTGTAGGACTTATAAAAATAGAGATATCACGCCATTCTCAAAATTCTCAACATCTGTAGCTATTTTTTTAGTTATCTCATATACTCTATTATCAAATGGTCTGGGGTATTTATAGATATAGATTTAGGTAATTATTACCTTCAATATCTTTTAAAAAAATAGTGATCTGTTAATTTCGTTTCAACTCTAAAAATCACATCACCACAAGTTCACAAATGTATCATTTTTTCCTTTCATACATACACTATCATTTCATAGTACAAATTATTAAAACATGAAGCCTTTATTTCTCATGAAAACATAACATAGAGTCTCTCATGCATGGACTTCTTCTCAAACTAGAGCATGGATTATATTAAGTCATGGAATTCAAATTAACATGATATTATTACATAAAAGGATAAAAAAATAATCATCATATAATTTTTCTAGATAGTCTTTCAGATATTCTCATTCTCACTAAGTTCATTTTTTGGTGTTCTTATATTATCCTCATACAAAATATCATTGTACATTTCTATATGTTTGGTAAATTATTATCCAGAAAATCATATTTGAAGCATAACTTCTTGGATATGGTATGATCTCCTCATGATCTTAAAATATAGCCAACTCCACTTTTGTAATTGTAGCACAACTTAGTGAACATGGTGTCATCTTCTTACAAGAAAATACTAGCATGATGAGGAATAAGATGATGCATAGTGGCTAATATAGGTGCTACATTAACATAGATGGTGCAACATGAGATTCTCCCCTAATGAAAACCCTAGTCATAGTAGAGAATAATACACTAAAGATGTCATAACAACCATTATGTCTATGTTTTTTATTATTTTAACTATACTCACACTGAGAGAGTCCCAAATAAGACTTCAGTTTGGATATATGCTTCTATATTACACAAGGTGCACCAAGAGTGATCGTTGAATTCTTATGGTGTCTCCATTCATCACAACCACTAGTTATCTAATACTAGTTTTATACCACACTATCCCTATCACCTAATATTGGTCAATTCCACTCTTCTATCCAGCTGCTCTTGTGATGTAGGATATGGGTTGGTGATATTTTTTTAATAATTTGAACAAATATTTTATTTCTTTTCCAAAATTAATCCAATAAGATGAAAACTAACTCCAAAATTATCAAGGATTTTTGAATCATGCCAAAACAAAATCAAACCGATATTATTCACCTTATACACTAGTTTTCATGATCAATTATCCTTGGGTGGATTCATTGATAAACTATCCAACTCTTGATCAATTTAATAACAACACTTAATCTGTTTCTATAGCCAAATTATTAATATTCTTCAAAATATTGTAGAAATTAGTTCCTTATCCAATAAAAAATAGCAGATGTCATCCACATTAAGATAAATTCACAAATTTTTTGATGTATAAGCTACATTATACAAAGTGCAATCTCTTCAATTATAAACTTATTTGGAAACATAATAATGATTCTTAAAATTATTTTAATAGTAGAAACTCAATCTTCAATCCCCCTTTCCATGATATATTTCATCAATCACTGGGAACTTCAAACTCTTCATTAATTAGGATTTTCTATATCACCTAACCTTCAAGACACTTCAAATTTCCTTCATATAATCATATTGAAAACAAATGCAGCCTCAACTTCATCAATAAATTTAGGTTCATCAATCTCCCCCATTAGGTTTGTTTTTAATACCCAATTCAATTATATCAAATTCAATTCTTAAGTAACTTATATTCTTCTCCCCCTTATTGAAAATAAATTAAAAGTTCTAAAGTTGGAAAAAGTTATATTCATATTATTTATTTACAATTAAAACTTTTATCTTGTCCTACTAATTTTCCCCCATTAATTATTAATACCAATTGAGATAAATAAAAATTAAACTTATTAAGGTAAGTATGGATTTATATTTCCCTTATAAATGTGACATAAATTAATCAACTCTAATTCTATGTGAGAAATTATTGCTGTAGAAAAGAACAATGACAAATAAAGAATACAAATTTTCCCATAAACTATTCAATATGTGATACTAACTCTAATTTTTTTAGGTAATGCTAAAGAGATTTAAAAATAAACACTTTCACTCATCTTCAACAGATTAATTAAAATCATTCAACTGAAATAATGAATTTCTACCCTTTTATACCATTTTTTTAACAATCACTCCACCTTAATCACTGTATTTAACACAGTCTATAATATTAATGAGACATTTATTATAATACCTTGCTTTTCATCTTTTTTAAGTGTTATTCAATAATTTTAGAGTTTATCATGAAATACTAAAACTTTGGAAGATTTTTCATCTTATTATCTTTAAATTAAAGGATTTTCTTCAATAAAATTAAACGTGGTTGATAATAATTGAGACTTTTTAAGAATAATATATTGATACCAATTGAATTATTATTAGTAGGATACAAAATAAAAAAAAGTAAAATATTCCAAGATGTGTATGCTTCTAGATTCTATATAAATTTTATAGCATTCATTTCTTTATGTTTTCCCCTAAATACACGCCTCACTTTCTATTACCTGCTTATAAAAAAATATAAATGGTAATAAGGTGGTTTCCCATTTTCTTCTCAGTTAGAGAAATTTGTTTGAGAGTTTCTTCTCAACCTAGAAACTCTTTTCAATTTAGCATAAACATTCATCATAATTTCACGATCGATTTTTTCAAACACTAATTTTCTTATTTCGCATGGTATTATTTTAATTTTTATATTTCTTATTATATGGAATGGACTTGTTCAGAGTTTATAACAAGGTGATTTTATTCTTATATTCTTTTTACTAATTCTTTTCCAACTCTAACTATTCTAGATATGTTGTTAAGAATTATTTTAGAACATGCCCAAACTTATTCTAATTTCAAGAATCCTTCTTCATATAATAAAATTTAGAAAAAGAAATCATGGATTATTTATCATACTTTTTCAATAATTTTTATTATCCATGAAACCATGTAATTAATTTATTACCTATGTGTCTATACATTTTTCATCATCCACACAAATCTTAATAATATTTTAGGTTATCTCTTTTAGATGACCTTGCATGAAATTTAAGTTCTTCATATTATATTTTCTACACCAAACCAATATAGTTATTTATTTCTTGGATTGATTCTTCTCTTTTGATTAGCTTGCTTCCAATATTAATTTTCATGGATTTTTTCAATGGTTTTTGGTATGCTCATTTTTATAAAGTAAAATAATCTCCACTTTGGTTTGATATAATATTTATCATTCTTCTTAGGAATGGACTACTTAATAATTTTATTCTACTTATATCCTAAGGAATAATTACTGTGTTTTATTATTTTCATTTTTATTTTTTATTTTATTCTATTTTGACTCATTATTTGAACCATTTTTGGTTGTTACATACCAAAACTATTAATAATTTTGATGACTTTGGTTTTAATTTCCATAGAATAATTAAAGGAATTCAAATATGGTCTTTTTTATATAGGACTTATTTTCCTTCCAATGATTTGAAAATTATTCCAACTATCAATTTACATGTTTATAAACTTTCCAAAACACAAAAAATGGAGAATATGATTACTTATTCCTTTCTACAACATTCTGGATTGCTCTAAAACCTTGATGTCTTTGGAAAATGAAACTATTAATTTGATTTTTTATATGGGGATCTATATTTCATGATATTATTTAAATATACCTTTAATTATTTGGTGGATTTTTTATAAAATTTCTCCTCCGATATTTTTCTAAAATTTTTCTTTTAAACTATACTAGAAAATAAACCAGTACTAGTATGAATAGATTTTTCTAGGACAAGGGTTACCTTTATCTAAAACTTGAATTGGATTTATCATTGGATGATCTAAATATATTCTTTACATTATATTGTGTCCTTTTATAAGTAATAATATTTTAAGAATCATTCTTGGTAGAACATCTTCTTTCATCTTGTTGGGAAGTTTCACGCTACGTCACTTCTAAATTTTACAATTTAACTTATAGTTGAAGACACTTAATATTGAGAATATTTTTCTCATCCTAAAATAATTTAAATATATCTTACCATCGACTCTTCATCTTATATATATGATCCTCATGTTGTTTGTTCATTTATTGTAAATTATCATCAATCTCTTTTACCCTTCTGGAGTTGATTTCTAAGGGAGCTTCTTTAAAACAAGTATCAGCTATGTGACTCTCTTATTAATCATGAAGATTATGTTCTAAATATTTAATTATATTAACTTTATTATCAAGGAAGAATTGTAATGTTTCTTCAACCATATATAATTTCTCTATATTGATATTTAAGGATTGCTTGTTAGATTACAATTATTTAATGGGATAGTTTCATTCCTATAACTTTTTACTCAATGGTTTTTTAATTACTTATACATGTTTTACTAACCATGATTGATCATATTTTAATTTTTGGATAAACTCAAATGTGTAATTAAAAACTTTAACCTGAATTTTATTTATGATACCCCTAACCTCAAATTATACATCTTTAAAATATTTAATAAGACCACTTTAGTCATTCTCTTCACAAATTTAACTTGATTATTCTAATGAATCCTTTTGAATAGATAAAATAGATTAACCTCAACTTTTTATACCTTTAGTTGGTAGTGTATCATATTTATTCATTGATTTATTATTTAATTTACTTTCCTCTTTCTCTTATCTTTCCTTTACTACCATCATAATCTTTTTATTAAAATAGTAGGGAATAAGGAGGTACATATTAAGGGGGCCTAAAAAGTAGAGGCCAAGGGAATCTCTAATAACAATATTAATTCCCCCAAGAATAAGAGATATAGTGTAATATAAAACCATAAGAGGGGATGTTTGAGGCCAATATTTCTTTTAAGGTTTTAGAATAAACCTCCATAATAGAATTGGTAGATATGGGAACTGTATTTCATATATAAGGAAAATATGAATCTTATTCAAATATGAACTTTAAGTAACTTAGTTAAAATAGCTAAGAAAGTAAAATAGATCCAATTGGAGGTGGAACCATGGGATCTAGTACCAACTATGATGCCCAATGGATCTACATCCAATCTCATAGGGGAGTGAATTAGGTGTAACCAATTTTACTAAATTTGTTCCGCTTTTATTGTTACCCATTTCTATATTCAAAACATTGAACATGTTATGATGAATGGATCTCACATTTTTTTAAACGCATCTACACCAAAAATAAGAAAAAAATTAAATTAAGTGAAACACATGTAATTTTAACATGGTTCACCCCCATGTTTGGTGAATACATTCTTACTGTGTTCAAGTTAAGTCCCATACGTAGATTCTAAAAAGTAATATTATTATCATATACAAGAAGGTTAGATGGGTTCTATATCCACATAATAATTATTCAATATATTACATAAGTGAATATATATTTATACTACCACACAAAAGTTTAGTAATATTATAGTAACTCCCAAAAATCTTTAATATGCTCATTGGTTGGGATTGGATTATAGTGGTAGCCTCCAATAATCAATCGTTCTTATTTTAAATAAATCATGAACAAGATGTTCTATCATATCTTGTATGAATCTACATCAATTGTAAAATTTCATTAATTACAAATAATTATTAAAATACCACTAAATGAATATCCTCTACTATATGTAAGTCAATCCTACACTCTTCTGAATATTCAGATAATATAAATTCTAATTCATATCACTAGATAATTAGAGAAAGTAATTTTAAATTATTCTCAACTAAAGAAACCTAAATTCCTAACCTTATATAGGATTGGAAAATTTTCTCCTTTTATGCAATTTCTAGTTATTTATCATTCAGATTATCAATTTTACCATGTACTTAAACGTATGAAATATAACCATATTGAAACAATACATCAGTTTTTCTCACCATCTTCTGGCCTTAATAACGTTTTGTTATTCTTAGTTTTAACTTTTTGAGTATTTTTTATCTGAAAACACAACTTATATTCTTTAAAATATTAAATAAAGGCTAAACAAAAAACTTTTCGACCTAAGGTATCTTAAAAACTTATATAGGTTTGTTATTACGCACAATATTAAGTTTGTGCGGCTCCTTACATTACTTTTTTATGTATAATATATTTTCATGGGTTTTCCGCATACTTTCCCCAATATAAATAATATTTTTTGATACTATACTCATAAAAATATTGTTCACTTTATGGTCTTCTTAATAATACTTCACACAACTAATGTTCATGCAACTACTTCACATGAACCCGAGTTCACTCTAATGTTCTTCATGTAGATGAGATCATTGTATAAAGTTCTATTTTTTCATATATTTGTTTGTTTTTTTATGAGTTACTTCATGAAAATAATAGTCACAAGAGTGTTTTTTACATAATAATTATCTCTTGTAGTCCTTATAGGAATAGAGAGATCACCCCTTCTCAAAATTTTCATCGTATACTACTTTATTTTTAAAATTATATTAGATACTCTCTAATCAACATGGTTTGGGTTATTTAAATATATATTTTGATGCATTTATCATCCCTAATAATTTCTAAAAAAATATAGCAGTTCATTCATTTCTTCATAAATATGAAAATAATGTATCCACAAGATTGTAAATGTATCTTCTTTTTCCTTGAATTCATGTAGTATCTTCACTTAGATCAAATTATCAAAATATGCAGCCTCTCTTTCTCATGAAAATTTAATGAAGGGTATCTCATTCATACATTTCTTTTCAAACTATAACATGTATTTTTTGAATCATGGAATTAAAATTACCATGATATTGTTAAAGCATCATTATATACTTTTTCTGGATAGTCTCCTGGTTATTCTCATTCTCACCAAATTCATATTATGGTATTATTATATTAACCTCATCTGACATTTCTTTATAAATTGTTCTATATTTGTGGAATTATCATATGGATAACTCATTTTTATAGTACAACTTCTCGAATGAGGCATGATATATTCAGTATATTATGTGGTGCATTACTCTACTGTCATAAGTGTAATGAAAATTAGTGAGCATTTCATAATATCCCCACATGAAAACCTTGATAAGTTGAGGAATAATATGATACATGTTAGATATTTCAGGTTCTACTTTAACACAAATAGTGCAACATAAGCTTATCCTTGTATTAAAACCCTGAGTGTGGTGAATAATAAGACTTTGATGATGTTATATCAACCATTCCACACATGTGTTTTATTATTTTAATATTTATTGTATTGAGAGATTCATGCATCAAACATTAGTTTGGATACATAATTTTTATGAACTAATGGAGTACCAAGAGTGGTCATTGAATTCCCTTCGTGTCACCCAATATTACAACGACTAGTTTTCTACTACTGGAACCACCCCTATCTATCCCTCTCACCTAGTGTCGACCCACACTGGGGTCTACCACTGCTCCTCCATGTTGCTATGGCTAGTGCCATTGTTGATCTTGGTCACTGCCTCAATGGTGGTTGGATGCTCTGGTGGTTTATGCTAAAGGCTGGAAATATTATTTGATACTTTGAACAAGTATTTTATTTATTTCCCAAAATATACTCAATGTTTCTAAAATTAACCAAGTAAAATAAAAAATAACTCCAAAATTCTCAAGAAATTTTTAATCACACCAAAAAATAATCTAATGAATATTATTCACCTTCTATATTATTATTCATGATTAATTCTTCTAAGATATATTATTTAATAAACTGGCCTTTTCTTGATCCATTTAATAACCACTCTCATTTTTTGAGCATCCAAAATTATAAACTTCTTTAAACTATTTTAGATAGTAGTTCCTTCTCCAATAACCAATTGAACATGTTATTCACATTAAGATCATCTCAAAAATCATATTATGTATAAGTTAATTTCTAAAAATTAGTATCTCTTTAATTCTAAAATTATTTGTAAACATAAGAATGTTTCTTAAAATTCTTTTAATAGTAGAAACTCTATATTCAATCCCTCTTTCCATGATATTCTTCATCAATCATGGAGAACATAAAACTCTTCATTAATTATGATTTTCCACATCACCTAATCTTAATTACATAATTATTTTCCTTCACCTAATAATATTAATGAAAAATAAAAACTCAAATTCACCAATCTATTTAGGATATTGAAAATAATTGACAAAGTATTTCTCCTAAAACAGAGAGAGTTTGTTGAACCATATAAAAAGAAGTTTAGATAGATTCATAGGTTATTATGATGTTTTATATAAAATTCCTTATGGGATTTTAGTTTAATTGGGTGATTTATTAATATATACTAAAATAGAAAAATTGTATAATATTATTCACCATTATATCACTATCCATGATATACATGTGTTGCATATCTTGGGGTATGATATGGGTTGGATATAATATAATTATAGGTATGAGATGCCTATGTTATAACATGTGATATAATCCATGGATTTTGATATATGATATCACGTTACATGTAACACCCCAAACTTCCATGGTATGCTTCTCTTTCAATAATGCAATAGCTTGCATTGTGCGCAAGTTTGAGATTCTAACACACCGCGACTAATCAAAGTTGTCATTATGAATAGTAATATCCACTTTTTTAATTATATAAATTTTATATGTCAAAATAGACTTCATTTTTGGATTCGTAATATCGAAATTAGCATAAGTTGAATTTTTGGTGTTTTCTGAGAACATCAAATTTTCGATGAATAGTGAAAAATACTTAAAAACAACCTTTTTAATCAAAATAATTTATAGTGATAAATTATACTATTGAGTGGTTTTAAAGTATAATTAGAATATAATTTATCCATTTTATCCAATGGTGGTTATTATAATTAATTTCACTTTGAAATTGGACATAAACAATTGTCAATCTTTTGATAGATATTGTTTCTTAAAAACGTGCTATTTGTTTGAACAGTGGGAATTAACTATATAATTTATTAATGAAACTTATATTTTTTCAATTTGGTAAAATGGACATCATTTTTGAATTTGGAATATCAAATATATAATAGGGTGAATATTTGGTATTTTTCTGATAATGTTCATTTTTTAATGAATAGTGAAAATGTTGTATTTTAATTCAAAACTGCCTTTTCATACAATTTATTTATATTGTTAGATTGTCATTTTAATTGATTTTAAAATATATTTGAAATATGTATTTATCACTTAATACAATTTTTTTCATTGGAATTAATTTCACTTTTCAACTGCATGTAAAAACAAGTCAATCTTTTGATAGATTTTACTTCTTAATAACTCGTCTTGGGTTTTGACAGCGGGAATTATTTTTAAATTAATTACTAAAATTTCTGTGTTTATAACATGGTAAAATGGATTCAATATTTGGAATCAGAAGGTCTAAATTATTTAATTAAGACTCTTTTGTTTTTGTACATTATGAATAGTAACAACAACAATTATCTTTAATTATCATGATTAATTAGTAATCGGGTAGTTAAGGGTAATCAAATAATATCATAATAATATAAAATGACCCCAACATGTGTCCTAATGCTATTTTTTGTGTCATGGACGACCATGGGATGCCTTGTGCTAACTTAGGGACCACATGGAATAACTTTTGTTTGATAGTGACATTTTATCATTTAATTTTTTTAAAGGAAAATTTAATAAAAGTATGTAACACCTAAGTAAAACAATTTTAGTTTTGTCTAAATAAATTATCTCCTAAACTCTAAATAGTCATTGGTAAGATAAAAATATTTCCTATATCATCGTATTTTTTTATAATTTTTAAGCATTAAATAAATAAATTTATTTACGACACCATGATGATGCAGTGATTACCTTATTAATGAACGATTTAAATAAAATGAAAAGATAAGGTAAACTCTTAGACTTACACTTGTATAAAGCCTATTTGATGGGTGGATTTCGAACCCTTATCACCTTATCCTTGAAATATATCATTGTGGGACCTTTAAAATCCAAAAATCATTTCATAATAAAGTAACATTTCATGACTTTTCAAGAGTGCCCCTCCTCTCCAATTATAAAAGGCCCACACCTATACCACCTTATTCACATCTTCAAAGCCATTTGGCTAGTCCAAACTCTGCCCAAATACTCTCTCAACTTCCCTCTCTTACTCCTAGAAGCCTCACATTGGGCAGAAGTCTTCCCAAGGAAGCCTTTGGCTCAAATCAAAAAGAGTTACCCAATTTTAAGGTAATGTCTTCTCTTATGTTCTTTTGTTTTATTTTGCTTCTCCAACCCCTTAAAACCTTTTTATTCCATTATTTTGTAACAAAACCAGTATATTCAATATACTAGGATGTTTTTATGAGAAGTATTTGATTTAAACTTACACACACCTCCGTATAATGGTTAAAGAACATACTGTTTGTGGTGAATTACTGCCTCACGAAACGATGATTGTTAAATCATCTTTTAACACCTTTCATGGTGGCCATTAAGATGTCACTATATTTATATATAATATATATTATGTTTATGTTTTCATTATGCTTCTGGATTTTTCATTTATTTCATACCTTTATGGTTTCCATTATGGTTAAACATGATAATTTTATTTTAGGAAGTGCGAACTACCGCCCCCTCAAAGTGATTTGAATCGTTAATGCCATATGTGGGACGTATAAATAAATGAGTTAAATGATATTATATATCGTATTGGAATTATAATATAACTTTATATCATTATGATTTCATTTCATTAAATATGAAATAGAAATTAAAGTAGTGTTCATGCGTACGTACGGCTTACCATCTCCATGAACGATGCATTTCATTTCTTACCTCTAAATGTTATGTAATATTATAAATGCATATATATACTGGATATATGTGATATATATGATATCTAGATCATGAATAAAATTCTGGAGATAATGGATATTTTACCATAGGAAAACATTTTAATTATAAGAAGTTTAATGTTGACTCAAGTACCAAAGATCGACAAAATGACCGCTATTAACTTAAATGACTACATAATGTTCATAACATGGTAATAAGTGATATAAAGGGAATAATGAAGTTGGGTTCTTAAGCAAGTATATATTAACTCTAGTTTTTATTCAGGAGATTAAAGAATGATCGAGTCAAGTTGGACACGAGGTAAGGGTTAATTCTACAACCTCTTTATTATTCAAGGTTGTTCATATGTAATTATCTACTGGGACCTTTTTATCACCCACATCCATGTATCTTAAAAATGTCTTTCAAAACATTTTTTACTATTTATTAGACAATTGGTTAAAGTCATTTATACCCTTATTTGACCTTATACGTTTTTGAAAGAAATCTTTCCGTCATTTTCCAAACAATGTACTTTTTGAAATTTTCGACAAAATTAAAGTAAGAATGTCTTTTTTTAACTTATAGGGTGGGTGAGGATATTTTCCGCTGTTATAAAATTGTTGAAGCTTCCCTTAAAATCTTATAAAAATATTTTCAAAGAAAATATTTTCTTTCACAATTATGTGACTTTCAAATGATTTTAAAAAAGATATTTCTCTCAAATAGTATTGATTTCATCTATGTCCACATCTTTTGATGGATTTTAAGCTTATTTGAAGTTGATTTATTATGATTCAAAACTTCCATATTTTATTGAATGTTTTGTGATATGTTTGACTTTGGATGTGTTATTTTTATACCATTCATGGTTTATGGAGAAATTATTGACATTTATTATTCTAGTTTTAATACGAATGTTTATGTTATGTTTAAACATGTTCATATGAAGAATGCATTGGACTTAATAAGTGATGGGTAGAGCCCACTATAGATCCTCTATGCATCAGTAGGTATCATGAGACAAACTAGTGTATTGGCATGAGGCCTTGACAAAATCTTATTTGTAGTCGTGGCACGAGGCCTTGGCTACGTGGTTATGATAGTCTGGCATAATGCATTCCATCATTATGAAAGTGGTTATTGATATTTCATGTGATTATTTGACTAGTAAAATATCCATGTGAATAAGTAAATGGAATTATTTCATTTTATTTTTTCCATATTTTTCTGAAGTTCATGTTTAAAAGGCTTTTGTTTTAGTTATACATTTCCTTAAATGTTTATGTTTATTTATGAAAGTTTCTTCTATATTGTTATCCTTACTGAGCATCTGAGCTCACCCCTTTCTATGTTTTATTTTTCCCAGGATATGAAGAAATATTTTATGACTGACCTGCAGGGATAGTCTGAAGGGGATTTGAGTATGGACTATGGAGACTATGTTATTGTAGTTTTTCAATTTATGATGTAATGTAACATTTATGAATGTATCTAGTGTTTCTAAGGCTACTAAAATAATCGGTTTTTTGAGACTTTATCTTTTTTTATCATGCCAATGTTACATAATAATTCACTGACTCTGGGTAGCTGGGGTCGGAGTGTTACATTATATGTTGTGTTTCCATGTTTCCTGAACAATTTATATTTGGTTATAAATCATTGAGATTTTTTATTTATGGATTTATTATTATATTATGATCATTGAAATATTCAATGATCCAAAATAAAAAAGTATCATATAGTATGGGTAATATATAGCAGCTTCTAAGCATTGGAAGTGATATTCAATCACATTCATTAATTGAAGTGGTCATATATAAATGATTTTACCCTTCCCATTTGAGAGTGTGGTGCACCACTGATCCAAATTTAAGCTATCTTCCACCCCATTCTCAATTTTTCATTGAGTATATGGTGATAGAATTCCTTTTGTAGATTCAGGGGTCCTCACATAGAGTGTATATATTCTAGTGGTCAATGCACTTCCTATATAGGTAAGAGACTAAGTTTTGTTTCTTAGTGATCTCCCTCAAGCATATTATATAAAGATTAACCACACAAAAATTATGGTTCTAATATTTATTTATGATATTCATTATGAATTTTGATTCTATGATGAAATATTTCACAAACCAACATGTGTCAACCCCAAGTCGGTAAGCAGATTCGACTCGCAATATGTCCTGAATGGTATTCCTGATCCTCCTTGGCTAGTGACTAGTTTTAGGCATCAAAGATTAATAAAATTGTAATGATCTATCCAAAGAGACAGAAAATAACAAAACAAATATAAACTAGAAAATAAAAACTAAACTGGAATAGGAAGATAAAAAAACTACTACACGTACCTCCATGTGACCTTATAGGTCACCTCCAATCACTGAACCAACATCGCTCCATAGTGACCAAGAGCAAGCTGTAAGCAACACCAGAAGCTAAAAAAAGATAAGTTGCGTGTATGATTATTAAAACTCAGGATGTGTGTCTGAATAAATTTTTCACTATTCCATAACATTAAAAAGAATGCCAAGCCATTGTAGTTTGAAAATAGGGCATATAAAAATATGTTTTTTCATCATTTTGAAATGCATGTGATAAGATTAAATTTTTAATAAAAATCCTTTTCCTCTACATTTCCCAAACGAGTATCAAAATAACAAAAAAATATTTCAATAATTCACTTTAAAAGACGATTAGTGCTAGAACACAAGTCTTAATAGCAAAATAAATGAAGTTTTTCACTTTATAAAGATACTAGAAAATAGTGGAATAAAGGATAAAAGTAAAACTAGTTTCATGGAATCTTAGGTTGTGGTAAAGACGATCTAGGAAAAATTTATAAATAATATCTCATAATCAATATCTACTGGTACTAGTAACCCAAAAACAATACCCTAACACTTGGTGGCACCATCACTGGATCAACCAAGGGGAACATCCCATGGGTATTCAAACTATATACTTAGGGACACTAGCAACTGCGTAATCTCAACTAGTGTAGAAAGTGTACCTAAGGCTCCCACCTAACTGCCCAAGGATTCCTATGAAAATTAAATAGAGGTGAGTTTTTATCAACTATTTGATACATACATATCATAAAATTTTGACAAAAATATACCATTTAATTTCTCACCTATAATCTCCCTCGTCAATCATAACCCCTTTCCAATATACAAAAACAAGGCACTAGCCCATCATTAGGAACACTTCTCATATCGCACATTTAATGAATATACATCAAATTTTTATTTCAAGGGGAATTCCTTAAGAGGGGTTTTGTAATTTCATAAAGAAATTTAAAGTACGAACTGGGTCCCATCACTTTAAGAAAACACCACTTGAGCATTTATACTTTCCGAGTTAGAAATCATTTACAAAACCAATTGAGCATTTGAAAGACCATGCATTCTCAAATAAAGTTGAAAACTTGTTTAAACAAGAAAATCCATGTTGGAAGCTTATATGAATTAATTAAAAAAAATTATAATACCATTTTTAAAAATCAAAACTAATTTTCATAGAAAATACATACCATTTAATATTGAATCATACTTTCAAAACTTGTAAGAAATTAAGGAATTCAATTAAAGGCTCAATCATAGGGAACCTGCCACAATCTCAATGCATTTTTTCAACAGAAAACTAAATTTCCCTTCTCCCACTTGCATGCATATGCACATTCAAATATATATATAAGGACACATATCCCCTATTAACATATTCACATGGACAAGAATATGTGCTAGGGGGCCCTTATATATACGCATATACAAGAATATACCCTTTTTCATACACCCATGTGCATTTTCATATATATACATAAGCAAACCTAGCCCCAATATATATATATTTATACTGCCATGAGTAAATATATATATATTTGGTGGAACTTATATATGTACATTACTACTTATGCATACGCATATAAGTAGCCTTTGACTTCAGCGACTTGAAGACACTTCAAGGAAAACCCAGACGCACTACAAAAATACAAGGAAACAAAAAATCACTGAAAGTCCCAGACAAAAATTGGACAGAGTAAGAGGGAAGAAGAAACCAACCTCAAATAGTGGTGGGAAAACCGAAACAAACCAAAATGATTCTCCTCCAGTGGAAGATACTAAAACACACTTGAAACTGATCTGAGAGGCCCATCACATGCCCTATTAAGAGGAGGAACATCAAAAATCAGTCCACCCAGAACCCTGGTGTTTAGTTAAACCAAGAAGAGTGATTTGGAGAGGATAACAACACCCAAATAGAAGGATAAGTGATGTGGAGACTATACCTTAAGGCATCAACCAAGAAACAAAAATAAATCTGATGAAATTGCTGAAATAAGAGGGAGTTGAGAGGGGATATGCATATATCTAGAGAGGCGAGGGGGGAAACATCGTGTGTGATAGGGAAGGGGATGAGAGGGGGTTCATGGCCAAAAGGGGGAGGAATCCTTTTACAGTTTTAAGAAAACCTAATAAAAATAAAAATAAAAATAAAAATAATGTTAATAATAATATTAGAAATAATAATAATAACCATAATAATAATTATTTTTATTTTTATTATTATATTATTATTATCAAAACAGTTATTTTTTATTTTCTTTTTTTTACCCAAGGTAGAGCACACAGTTTGGCTGTATGGTCTTCTAGATCATGCAACAACTATGCTCACCCTACAGGAAAGGAGGTACACTTGTACGAGTTGGCCGCACAGTTTGGGAAATCATACACCAACCAAAAAACTTGGTTCTATCAAAATGATTGATTCTACCACATGATTTCTACATAGTTTCTACTAACCATGTGAAAGTCATGCACTTTGTACTTGACACCACAATAGGCTACACAATTACTCGTTTATCTCACATGGTTTGAACTAAACTATGTGTAGCGTCAAAAACACATTAAATCCTCCAAAACTGAAAAATTATCACCAAGAACTCAACCCGAACCTCTACTAAAGGACCGATCACCAATAAATAAAAAAAATAAAAGGAAATTAGGGTTGGGGTGTGAAACTTATCCCCATAAAAAGAAATTCTATGTCACGACCCATCCTCGGGACCTATATCGTGACTACCCCAAGCCCGCCTTCCATAGGGCAGGGGCTGGCAACTAGCACCAAGGCGTAAATACCGACAAAAGGGGAAGGCATTGCCTTTATAAAGTAAACAAAAACCACAGAGTAAGCAAGCAGAAGAAAGCACTAAGTAAAACTGGGTACAAAAGAATGTGCTGAAAGGTAAATGGGCCAGAATACAAACCCAATTGAAAAGTACATCTACAATTGAAAGTAAAGTACAACTCAAAGAACAACAGCTGAAAGGTGACAAGCCGCTCATGGATCGTCCTTCAGCTTCCTACCTGAAGGGTAGGTACAGATCTCCTCCTTAGCACTCCACGTCCATCTGTCTCCTCCGGGTACCAACTCGACGTGATATCCACCTTCAGGCACCAACTCGTCGTGAGATCCTCCTTCGGGTACCGTCCAGCTCTACAAGCTTCAACCTCGATCAGTGATGTCCGTCATCTGCAACCAACACAACGTAGTGCGGGCGAATCCCATGCAGGGGTGAGTATATGATACTCTGTAGGGTCCCCGAGACCCCCAAAGGTCTCCCAGAATCCACAAAGGATAATCCACAAAGTAAATATTCAATCAAGAAGTAACATTCAACACTACTTAGGTATATTCCCATACATATACCTAAGTCATCAATTCCAGTTCGGCTCCAACATCTGAGCCCAAGTTCGATCACGTCCACACAGGATAGTACAACCCAATCCACATAGGAAAGCACAACCTAATCTACATAGGAAAGAAAGTCAATCATATTGAAGATAATGATTGAAAGTCAAGACTCAGCTCAAACTGGTATACATCATTTGTAAAGAAAAAGGAGATGATCAGATGTAGTTACTGATTCATCTAGCTGGGACCCACGTAGGATACAAGTACTGTAGTCGTCACCACCGAACCCACGGAGGATTCCAGTACAGTTGTCGTCGTCGTCGAACACATAGAGGATTCCAGTATGAAAGTCTTCACCGTTGAACCCATAGTTGCTGGGGAACTCCTCCTCTATCGAGTACAGTGGGCATGCCGCTACAACCAAGCGCTTCCCACTAACCTTGGACTGCTGTAGTAATCCACATGTCGAGTACTGTGGGCCTGCTGCAACAACCAAGTGCTTCCCACCATGGGTCTTCCGCTACAACCAAGCGCTCCCCCTCATAGACTATAGAGGTACGCCTTCTGTTGAGTACAGTAGGTATACCACTACAACCAAGCACTCCTCCCCCGTGGGTCTGCCTCTACAACCAAGCGCTCCCCACTGGGCTATCCGAAACACTCCGAGTCGATCGATCAGCAGTGGTCAAGTCTCATCCAGCTCTAGGGTTTTCACACACAGCACGCTCGTTCCAGGAGGGTCCACTCCACGAGCCAAGAGGTTGATACATCAACTGTCACGTAGACCAGAGTTTATGTATACCAAGGTTCTGTCTCGTCGATAGGAACACAACGCGACTGACGACGCGTCAATCGAACGCCCGATCTGAGAGTTATTAGCCTTTTCGTCCTAGGGGCCCGGTTGGTTTCATGTACGAACCAAACCGACTGTATCTCAACTGTACCCCGAAATCACCAAGGGTATACTCATAGGGACCGTTTCTCAATGTGATCACCAATGCCACTGACGGTTCGTCAAATGGACGTTCGGTCTAAAAGCTAACGGCTTTTCCATTCCAGGGGCCTGGTTGGATTTCAGGTACAATCCACACTGGAAAAACTAGAATTTCGTCCAAACCTCAATAAAAGTAATGCAAAAGGTCCTTCTCACTAAGATTAATCCAACAAAGTCGACTTCACGTCAATCGGATGTTCGGAGCTCAAGTTATAGGTGTTTCCGCTCCGATGGCCTGGTTGGTCTCGTGTTCGAACAAACCCAGCCATACCCAAAGTTCTCCGAAACCTTGAGTGTAATATACCATAATGACCGACTCGATCAAAGGATCGCATCGCAATGGATGGTGCATCAATCGGAGGTCTGTAGCCCAAGATACGGGCGTTTGAACGGAACTGCTTGAAGATATGGGGATTTGGGCCCGGACCGACCCGGCCCAAGACCCCCTAGGTCGGCCCGAACCGGTTCGACCCGAACCGGGTCCGGATCCGGCCCCTTAGGATCAGCCTGGTCCGATGGACGCGGACCGGCCCCGCCGGCGCGGCCCGGACCGGTGCGGCCGGTCCAGCCTGGGCGGCCGATTGGCCTGGCGCGGGCGCGACCCTGTGTGGCCAGCTGGGTGCTGGACGAGCTGAGCAGAAAGGGGGGGCGACTGCCCCCCTTGATTGAAACTGAGGCCCCACGTGGGGCTTCTCTTTTTCCAGTCGGGGGTTACGACCCCTGGTCTTCCTTCCGAAATGGTCGGCCCGGTCCAACCGGCCGGTGCTACCGCCACGGGACCCCGCGGTCCGGCGCCTCTGAGGTGCCGGCGGCCGGCGGTTCCAGCCGCCCCGCCTTGCACTGTCCTGGCTTCGAGCCACGGCCTTGTCTGACCGGCACCACGCGACGGCACTGCACCCCTCCATCATGTCCCCACTCCGGTCGCGGCCTCTTCATGGTTCTGGCGCGGCGCAATGGCGTCGCATCTTTGTTTGGCCTCAATGGCGCCGCGCGACAGCGCCGCGCTTCTTCGTTCGTTCTTCTTTGTTTCTGCGTGGTGTCGTTGCACCGTGCTACCTTTGTTCGTGCCAAAACAAACATATCATCCAAGGGGGAGGAGGTTCGGCCATGTTCGTGTGGTCCGGCCCCCTCCCGTTAATCTGATAGCAAGAGGCTAATTAATTGACGTTTGGATGGTCAAAGAATATTCATGATCCAAAAAATAAAACCCCAACCTCGATGAAGTTGTCGAATGAGGTTTGTCGCGAGAAAGGGATGTCGCAGAAGACGGCATCACGGAAGGAGGATTATCGGCGTCGCGGTACACGGCATCGTGGAGAAGAGCACAGTTGGCGTCGCGGTACATGGCGTCGTGTCGTCGATCTCTGAGGAATTAGCGTTATTCATCATCCTTCGTCGGAGGCCGGCGTTCTTCGTCGGTGATGGTGTGTTCTTTGTGTTCTTCAAGGAGGAAGATGAAGATTCCAAGGCTTGAGCAATTCCTCTCCAACCTTGTCGCACAATGAAAGTAATCCTTCAGGAAATAAGACTTTGTCTTATTTAATTAACACACACAAGCCAACATTAAATTCAAAATTCAAAATGAATTCATGAATTGATTACATTGAATAACCTAATTCAATTCATTAATTAAGAGATTTGACTTGGTATTTAAAAGGGGGTTGCAGGTGAGTTACAAAATTAAAAAGAATTTGGGAGGTTAAAAGGAAAAAATGGGGGTGGGGCTTGTGTGGGCCCCACCTCAATAATATCCTACCTAGTGGAGTTAGGATATTAGTGGGTCCTGCTCCAACCACCATGTATAGCTTATCACTACATAGAATAGAAATAAAATTTGTAGCGCAATATTTTATTTTATTCTTTAGTTAACCCATTTAATTAATAACCTCAACCGAGCCAACACAACTCTGGAAATGGTATTCTTAAGCAATTATCGATGCTGCGATTCCATCGGTGTCCTCAAATTTTGATTCCGAGCACCGGTTCAAAAGTTAGGAAAACCTGCTCATTCGTTCACCGAACGTACCCGAGCTAAACTTCGGAACATGATTCTGGGCACACCGGGCCTCGGAATCAGGTGCCGTTAGAAACAGCATACTCATAAAATACCAAAGAAATTTTAGAAAAAACTTCCCTTTAAATTTATGGGTCTTTACATTACTCCCACCTCAGGTCTTTATGTTACCGTTAAAATACATCACAAACTAGGGGAACAAATGAGGGTACTGAGCACGCATCTAAGCCTCCTGCTCCCAAGTTCCCTCCTGGAGGTTCCCGTGCTGCCATCTTATGCGCACTAGTGGTATCGACCGCCCACATAGGACCCACTCCTGTCAATCCTCGATCTCCATCGGGACCTCCGCAAAGGTCGCCCCATCGTCAAGGTCTAGCTCCCCATGGTCGATGATATGCGTCGGGTCGTGCACGTATCTCCTCAGCTGAGATACGTGGAAGACGTCGTGCACCTGGTGCAACTGAGGTGGATGGGTCAAGCAGTAAACCACCTCACCTACCCTGTTGAGGACCTAGAAGGGTTTGATGAAGCACGAAGATAACTTGTAGTCGTGGCTAAAACTCTGTAATCCACGTCGATGTGAGACCCGTAGGAAAATGTGGTCGTCATCCTTGAAATCCAGTGGTCTCCGCCTCCTGTCAGTACAAGACTTTTGTCGGCTCTGAGCTGTACTCATATTATCTTGGATGACCTGCACCTTCCATGGTCTTACAAGAGCTGCTAAGATTTCATCTTTTCGGATAAGAGAAATCCAGTCTCATCCCCAGGATGAACCACGTTCATTGCCTAATGCAGTCAATCCCGACATGGATGATACTAATCCATACCAAGGATGACGTCGTAAGGCCTCAATGCTACTACCAAGAGATCCAACTGTTACTCTCACCTCCAAGGGATGATTCAAACTGTCGGCATCAGTGTGTGATCACTAGGTCTCCTCCAGTAGGTATCTCAAACGTGAGGGACAAGTCAATGGTTTTTGAACCAGAACCTCTTAGTAACAACAAAAATAGAGGATAAAAAAGTAAATACCACAAAGAAAGGTGTCTTTTATTACTACAGCTCAAAGTACAAAGGCACATACAACCACAAAATCAACAAAAAGAAAGATAGAAGCACCAATAATAAAGGAATATATGCCTGGAACTAGTCCCGCTCCTGTCCACCTGCTTCTGGAGCTCCACTTCTTTGCCCACTGCTCAGCTGCTGCTCAATATTTCGCCGCTGCCTCTGTCTCGGTGGCTCCTCCAACTCCTACAGATCAACTATGCGGGGAGTCGGACAGTCATGTGCCATGTGACCCTGTTTGCCGCATGAATAGAACTTCCTTCTCCTCGTATGACTGGATCTGTTTCGTTTTCCTCGCATAACCGCATCTATAACCCGAGGTCGCCCACCTATAGTTCTGGTCCTCTTGGACCTCTGCATCATCCATATCCTACCTACAGATGACCCAGCTACTGACAAAAAACCCAACGGCAAGGGCAGCAGCTCCTGAGCATGCTTAGAGGGTAGAGTCATAGGTAAAAACTCCACTCTAAGGAAGGTCTCGAAGTCTCCCCAGGTGAAGGTCATCCCGTCACAAAACTAGAACATGTGGCTCCACCACATCTCAGCTGATCCCTGGAAGAGGCTAACAGCTAGGTACACCATCAAGTCTGTGGGTGTCCCAGCTGCATGGAGAGCTCGTGCTAAAAACTCCAGCCAGTGCCTAGCCGTCTGAAAATCCAACTCACCTCGAAATCTCAGAGGCCTCTGATGGTGGAACTCCTGCATTGCGCTCAAGCGGCGTGCACTCTCTGCTGGTGTCTCAACTGGTGGGGGTCCATGTACTAAGGCATTGCTGCTAGGTGGGCTATCATCGCCTAAAACGCTCAAAACCCTAACTGGCTGCCGTCATGGGGCCATCCTGAAAAGAGACAGGTGTGCCATGGTCAAAATAGTATACCTGGTGAGCTGACACAAAGTAATCACAATGAAAACTTTTGAAACACACAAGCAATCAGTGTTTTCGTGCACTGAGTCGGAAATCAGAAGTCAGGGTCCTGGTGTACGGATATGTCAGTCTTTGTACCAATACTGGTCTCCCTGGACTGATAACCACACTCAATAACCTTAACACTATTGCTTCCCATATAAGAAAGATCTGAGTCCTGAGTTCTGTGGTAGAACTGAACTCCTCTGATACCAATTTGTCACGACCCGTCCTCGGGACCCGTGTCTTGACTACCCCAGGCCCACCTTACATAGGCTAGGGGTGGACGACTAGCACCAAGGCATAAATCCCGACAAAAGGGGAAGGCATTGCCTTTATAAAGTAAACAAACACCACATAGTAAGCAAGCAGAAGTAAACACTAAGAAAAACTGGGTACAAAAGAAAATGTTGAAAGGTAAATGGGCCAGAATACAAACCCAATTGAAAAGTACTGCTACAACTGAATGTAAAGTACAACTCAAAGAAAAACAGCTGAAAGGTGACAAGCTGCTCCTGGATCGTCCTCCAGCTTCCTACCTGAAGGGTAGGAATAGATCTCCTCCTCAGCACTCCACATCCGTCTTTCTCCTCTGGGTACCGACTCGATGTGATATCCACCTCCGGGCACTGACTCATCATGAGATCCTCCTTCGGGTACTATCCATCTCTACAAGCCTCAACCTCAATCAGTGATGTCCGTCGTCTGTAACCAACACAACGTAGTGCGGAAAAGCCCGTGCAAGGGTGAGTATGTGATACTCAGTAGGGTCCCCGAGACCCCTGAAGGTCTCCCAGAATCCACAAAGGATAATCCACAAATAAAAGATTCAATCACAAAGTAACATGCAACACTACTTAGGTATATGACAATAAATATACCTAAGTCGTCAATTCTAGTTCGGCTCCAATATTCAAGCCCAAGTTCGATCACGTCCACACAGGATAGTATAACCCAATCCACATAGGAAAGCACAACCCAATCCACATAGGAAAGCAAGTCAATCATTTAGGAGATAATGATTAAAAGTCAAGACTCAGCTCAAACAGGTATACATCATTTGTAAAGAAAAAGGAGATGATCATATGTAGTTACCGATTCTTCTAGTTGGGACCCACGTAGGATACAAGTACTATAGTCATCACCGCCAAACCCACGAAGGATTCCAGTACGGTTTTCATCATCGTCGAACCCACAGAGGATTCCAGTGTGAAAGCCTTCACCGTAGAACCCATAGCTGTTGGGGAACTCCACCTATATCGAGTACATTGGGCATGCCACTACAACCAAGCACTTCCCACTAACCTTGGACTGCTGTAGTACTCCACCTGTCGAGTACTGTGGGCCTGCTACTACAACCAAGCGCTTCCCACCATGGGTCTTCCGCTACAAACAAGTGCTCCCCCTCATAGCCTATAGAGGTACTCCTTTTGTTGAGTACCGCGGGTCTTCCACTACAACTAAACGCTCCTCCATCATGGGACTGCCGCTAAAACCAATCGCTCCCCACTGGGCTATCCGAAACACTCTGAGTTGATCGATCAGCAGTCGTCAAGTCTCGGCCAGCTCTAGGGTTTCTGCACACAGCACACTCGTTCTGGGAGGGTCCGCTCCACAAGCCAAGAGGTCGATACATAAACTATCACGTAGACTAGAGTTGATGTATCCCAAGGTTTCGTCTCATAAATAGGAACACAACGTGACAGACGGCGCGTCAATCGAACGCACGACCTGAGAGTTATTAGCCTTTTCGTCCCAGGGGCTCGGTTGGTTTCGTGTACGAACCAAACCGATCGTATCTCAACTGTACCCTGAACTCACATAGGGTATACTCATAGGGAACATTTCTCAATGTGATCACCAACGTTGCTGACGGTTCGTCAAACGGACGTCTGGTCTAAAAGTTAACGGCTTTTCCGTTCTAGGGGCCCGGTTGGATTTCGGGTACAATCCAACCCGGCCATACTCCAACTACATCCAAAACTCAATAAGATTAATCCAAAAGGTCTGTCTCACTAAGAAGAATCCAACAAAGTCGATGACACGTCAATCGGACGTCCGGAGCTCAAGTTATAGGCGTTTTCGCTCCGAGGGCCCGGTTGGTCTCGTGGTCGAACCAACCCGTCCATACACAAAGTTCTCTGAAACCTTGACTGCAATAAACCGAAATGACCATCTCGATCCAATAATATCATCGCAATTGATGGTGCATCGATCGGAGGTCCTTAGCCCAATATATGGGCATTTGAACTAAACTATCCGAAGATAGGGGTTTTGGGCCTGAACCGACCCGGCCCAAGACCCCCTGGGTCGGCCCGAACCGGGTCGACCCGACCCGGGTCTGAGTCCGGCCCCTTAGGGTGCGGCCCGGACTGGTGGGCGTGGTCTTGCCCAACCGGCGTGGCCCGGCCCGGCCTGGGCGGCCCGGCCCTGTACGGCCGGTTGGCCTGGCGCGGGCGCGGCCCGGTGTGGCCAGCTCAGCGCTGGCCGAGGCGAGCGAAAAGGGGGGGGGGGGGGCTGCCCCCCTTGATTGAAATTGCAACCCCACGTGGGGCCACTCCTTTTCCAGCTGGGGCTTACGACCCCCGGTATTCCTTCTGAAATGGTCGGCCCGGTCCGTCTGGCCGGTGCTGCCGCCACAGGACACCGCGGTCCCGCCCCTCTGAGGTGTCGGTGGCCAGCGGTTCCGGCCGCCCCACCTTGCACCACTGTGGCTTTTAGCTGTGGCCTTGTCCGACCGGCGTGGCGCGACGGCGCCACGCCACTCTGCCGCGGCCCCGCTCCGATCGAGGTCTCTTTGTGGTTCTCCGGCGCGGCGCGACGGCGCCGCAGTTTTGTTTGGCCTCAACGGCGTGGCACGATGTCGCCGCACTTCTTCGCCTGTTCTTCTTTATTTTCGCGCAGTGCTGTTGCACCGCGCTAGCTTTGTTCGTGCCGCGACAAAAATATCATCAAAGGGAGAGTAGGGTCGGCCATGTTCGTGTGGTCTGGCCCCCTCCCGTTAATTCGATATCAAACAGATAAGAAATTGATGTTTGGACGGTCAAAGAATACTCATGAACCAAAAATCAAACCCCTACCTCGATAAAGTCGTCGAACGAGGTTTGTCGTAGGAAAGGGACACCGCGGAAGACGGCGTCGCGGAAGGAGGATCGTCGGCGTCATGGTACACAGAATCGCGGAGAAGAGGACCATCGGCGTCGCGGTACACGGTGTCGCTTCGTCGATCTCCGAGGAATTAGCGTTATTCGTCGTCCTTCATTGGAGGTCAGTGTTCTTCGTCGGTGACAATGCGTTCTTCTTGTTCTTCAAGGAGGAAGATGAAGATTCCAAGGATTGATCAATTCCTCTCCAACCTTCTCGCACAACGAAAATAATCCTCCAAGAAATAAGACTTTGTCTTATTTAATTAACACACAAAAGGCAACATTCAATTCGAAATTCAAAATGAATTCAAGAATTGATTACATTGAATAACTTAATTAAATTAATTAATTAAGAGAGTTTACTTGGTATTTAAAAGGGGTTGCGGGTGAGTTACAAAATTAAAAAGCGCATGGGAGGTTAAAAGGAAAAAAAGGGGGTAGGGCTCCTGTGGGCCCCACCTCACTAATATTATTCCTAGTGGAGTTAGGATATTAGTGGGTCCAACTCCAACCACCATGCCTAGGTTATCACTACTTAAGAAAGAAATAAAATTTGTAGCACAATATTTTATTTTATTCTTTAGTTAACCCATTTAATTAATAACCTCACGCGATCCAACGTAACACCGGAAAAGATGTTCTTAAGAAATTACTGGCGCTGTGATTCTATCGGTGCCCTCAGATTTCGATTTCAAGCACCGGTTCAAAAGTTAGGAAAACCCGCTCGTTCGTTCACCGAATGTACCCAAGTTAAACTTCGGAACATGATTCTGGGCACACCGGGCCTCGGAATCATGTGCCATCAAAAACTGCGTACTCGTAAAATCCCAAATAAAATTTAGAAAAAATTTCCCTTGAAATTTACGGGTATTTACATTCTATGCCCAAAAAGTCACCCATACGAATGAGGAACGAAACCAGAACATAAAACTACATGAGACCAAAGGAAACCACGAACCTCAGTGTGACCCTTTTAACTCCACAAGTCACACCTTAACAACTCTAGAGAGAAGAACAATATAGAATCCTGCCTTTTATCACATAATCTTTCATTACATTATAAAAAACTGAGGATCTTTATGGTTTAGTGTCTTGGAAACCAGGAACTTAATACATGAAACAAAAAAACATTCTTCTTAAACACTTGAAAGGATTATCCTTATGTTCATACTAGGTTCATTACTGCATCTCATAACCTGGGGACATACATCAAAATAAAGGGTGAGCAGAAGGCCCGGTAAGGGAAACAAGAGGAACATTTTACATGTGAACTTGAGATACTTCAACAATGTCATGAAAAAGAACTTTAAGGCATGAGAAAGAAATCATGTGGAATATCATAATAAAAATAACAATTTTCATAACTTTAAGATTTGGCTACATCATTTAACATAGAAAATCATGAACATATCACCAAGGTCCATCCCCAAGGTGTCAATTGAGAATTACCAAGGTTATTCACCAAGATATCGTGAAAATTGTAATCTCTAGTGGTTACATCATTACCCAATGCATTGGAGTGCTATCAGGGAACACCATTAAATTTGCCTTTATTATCATGTGAGCCACATATATCATCATCAAAAATTTCATAAATAACCTATATAGCATAAAATAAATGGGTTTCATTTCATAATCATAACGTTTTAAGAAAAACTGTTTTAAAGACATGATCTTTACGTCACTTTAAACCCACGGAAGGGGAGAGCGGGTCTCATGTATGTAAGTCCCAGAATTTAAAATAGAACATTTTGATATATATGTGAATACCCCTATAGAAATAATAGCTTTGAGTATTCACTTTATAACATAAAATAATTTTTATAAAAGAGAGAGGCATTTTGAGATGAAAATTCTACAGCATAATGGCTATGTTTCTGGTTTTTAGAAAACATTGAAAAGAGAGGGGACATGGGTCAAACATTCATAAATGACCCATAAAACAATAGAGGGACAGAATAACAAGGATATATTAACATGGTAATGAAATTTTAATGACATAACATTTGAAATGAAAAACATGGAAGGAAGGCAAAAATTAGATTTCTCTTACGAAAGTTCGGCAGCCTAACGACGTTACTTAAACTTCAACAAAAATGATTTGAAAAGACCAAATTGGGTCTATAATAATGTGAACATAAGAGTTAAGTATGATATATATAGATATCATGCTCCAAAATAATTAAAAAGGAACTTGAAAGACTTGACATGAAAGTAGAACTTTGAAAAGAATGAGAAGGGAGAAAGAATCCCCTTAAAAATTCGACAGCCTAATGGCGCCACTTAAAACATAAAAATGCTTAATTGAAGAGATAAAATGGGGTATCTCATCATATGATCATAAAATATCAGTATTATATATATAGATATCATACCCCAACAAAATAAAAAGTAACTTGAAAGACTTGACAAGAAAATAGAACTTGAAAATGAGAAGGGTGAAAGAATCCGTTACAAAAATTTCGCCAGCCTAACGGTGCCACTTAAACTTTCATAAAATTAAATGATGAGAGTAAGAGGGGGTCTCTAATCATATGAACATAAAAATGACAGTATAATTAATATAAAAGAACATCCACCAACATAATAACATCGAGTATAAAAGAAATTACATAAAAGAGATCACTTGAAAAGAAAGAGAGGGGTCGGATCCCTTACCTTAAAACATAACTTTTAAAACTCAAAGGTTTGGACCTTGAGGGATCGGGGGCACCTTGGGAGGACTCCTTTGGAGGTAAAGAGACCCCAAATTCGTTGGGGGGTAGTGGAGAGTCGAATGGATGAGAGGATTACTTGGTATTTATAGGGAAAGTGAGGGGACAAGGCATTAATGGCCAAGGGACACCTCATTGGTGGTTTTGAAAAAACCATGGGCTTGCCCACGGTATTGGCCACTTGGGACACCTCATACCTTATCTTACTATTCATAAGTCGACCATATTGATTACATACTTAATACATCATTTAATGATGTCATTAAACACCCGTAACTTAAAAACTGTATTTTCACTATTCATCGAAAATTAAACTTTCTCAGAAAAATCCCGAAATTTCACCTTAACCAAATATCGATGCTCTGATTTCAAAAATGAACTCCATTTTATAAAAAAAATTCTAAATAATTTTAATTTAATTTTTAAATAAATACACTATTCACAAAGAATTCATTTTTTTCAGAAAAATCCCCCAAAATTACCTTAACATAATATCGATGCTCTGAGTTCAAAAATGAAATCCATTTTATAAAAATATTTTTATAAATATTTTTAATTAAATTTTTAATTAAAAAACACTATTCACCTAGAAAAAACTAATACTTGACCAATAATTTATGAAACCGTTATTTACCCATTTTATTGAATCACATTACCTAATCAAGGTTCCTATATTATATTAATGCTTTATTTATGTGAGATTACTAATCCATTTGGTCACATTACTAATCCTAAGCATAAAATCACTATTCATAATTTACTAATCATCAAAAATTAAGTTGATCTTATTTGACTCTAAATTTTGTACTGAATATAATTGTAGAAGGCCATTTTTTGAAAATCATTACACATTTTTTGATTATTTACGGTTTACATAAACATTTTTAAAATATCCTTTCTCTAAAATTCACCAAAAATATGCATACTATATTTATCCAGCCATTTAAAAATTTATAAACTTCATCATAAGAAGAAATAAAAATTTTTATTTAAAATAAAGGATTACACAAGGCAGTTACGGTCTCCTTACATAGCCCCTTATCACACCAGCATAGGACCTAAGTGTAAGGTGTGCTAAGGTGGGAGAATCTGAGGAAGGCTCGGCCAACATCGTATGTGTAGTAATTTCTATCAGTTTGAACTTCTCGCGAAGGTGATTCCATTCTAGCTTCACACGATGACGTTTGGCTTGGGTTTGGTCCAGAGCAAAGCCCATTGAGGCTAACTTCTTCCCAAGTTCTGTTAGATGGGCTTCGATCAGTCCAATTCTACTGGGTGAGGCCATCAAATCTTCTTTCTATATTAATTAACCAAGATCACTTTTATTTAGAGACAAAAGAAAACGAAACGTTTAGTTTCCAGCGGTCATATTGACCAATGGGCATATAACAGTCAAAACACAACAGTCTCATTTTAATTATACTCATGTTATCCAATGAAATAGTTTTGTTGAATATAAAAATAAAATAAGACACAAAATTAGAAAATAAGATTTATTCAAAATTTCGGGTCGTTACAATCTTCCCCCCTTAAGAAATTGCGTCCTCGCAATTTTTAAAATTGGGTTTTGAAATTTCATTGAAATTCCCACACCGGAAAAAGAGTTAGTAAAACTATTACTTTACAAGAAAGAAGGGGAAGTAAAAAAGGTCACCCGAGTTAACCCATACTAGGATCCCATGTAGGAAAACATGGACATGGAGGAAAAAAACCAAGGGTCACGTTCTAAGGGAGAGTGATAGAAAACATGATTAGGAGAAATTTAACCACGAGAAAATCCCAAACTTATGATGTGTGTAAACGGTCTTTGATTACCTAGTAGGAAACGTAAACCAACAATGTTTTTGTTTTACGTTCCTTCTCATAATTTTGAGGAATTCATTTAATACATAGAACAAAAACATAAGGAAATATACCTAGCTTCCAGTACAGTTTCATCCTTTAATAAGTTTCTACCAAAACTAATCTTTTCTCCAAATGATGAGCATTCAAAACTACTTGGTCTCATCAAAGCACAAGAATAATCTTCTAGAGAATCGCGTATTCCACAAAAGAAAAACTATCTATCTTTAAAAATTTATCCTAAAAACATAAAGGGTAAGATAAAACAACTCTTCAAAAAGAAAGAATCCCATAGGAAGGGAAACCACTTTTAAATCTTCAAAGTTCCACGGTACTACCCAGAGTTCATCATAGACCATTCCGTAAATAACGGTCCTTAAAATTTCTCAAAATAAACCAAACTAAGATTGAAACCCAAATACAAGAAATATTTGATAACATAGTCTTCCAAAATAAACTTCATTTTTCATCTCCAAACAACATCAACCACACCTAACATCTTATAACAAAAGTAGCTAACCTAAACATATTTTACCCAAGATAGGTCAATCATTTCCATAAGTAACCTAAAATACCATAAGTTCACCTTAAATTCATTGATTCTTCAAAATATAATTCAACCTTTACTCCTCAATGAAAATACCATAGTAATCTATTTACCTAGATCAAATAGGGTTCCCAAAATAGTGAACGTCTTCCAAAATAATAATCATATTTTAATTCCCTAATCATCTTTTTCATATTAATATGGCAATCGTCGCATTTCCTATCACATTGGTTGTTGGGACATGTTCTTCCATTTCCCACCATTAACTAAGAAGAGAAAGTATAATTAGGGGCTTGAATACTTATCCAATAATAATTAAAAGGAAACTTTCACCATAGAAGGATAAACTTGTAGAAGGAAAGTATACCCTAACTTGTGATCCCCTAGGTTCCAATCTAGGTTATCAATGATCATATCTTGTTATGTGATTCTTTATTTTATTTTATCTTTGTTCCTTTAATAATGGTTCATACTAAGCTTATGAATTTACCAAAGCATATCCCCTGGGAGTGTCGTATCCAAGAGTTCATTAAGGCCCGTTGTCGTGTACCAGTTCTCATTCGAGTCTAGCTCAAAGAGGTATTTTCAGGTTTTACCCCTATGTACATCTGTGCCAGAGCCGCCTCTAATTGCTCGTATCTAGACAAGGATGTATTTGCTTGGCAACCCCTTACTCAATACTCACCAAAATACCAGGAAGATTACCTATATTTAAACTTTTCTATAGGGTTCTTCCTAAAGTATTCATATCCTAATTTTCAAAAATAAATAAACCATCCTTTGATACCAACTATAGCATCCCACCATTTTATCACATAAACTTTCATTACATTATACAAAACTGAGGATCTTTAAGGTTTAGTGTCTTGGAAACCAGGAACTTAATACATGAAACAAAAAAAACATTCTTCTTAAACACTTGAAAGGATTCTCCTTATGTTAATCCTAGGTTCATTACTACATCTCATAACCTGGGGACATACATCAAAAGAAAGGGTGAGCAGAAGGCCCAGTAAGGGAAACAAGAGGAACATTTTACATGTGAACTTGAGATGCTTCAACAATGTCATGAAAAAAACTTTAAGGAATGAGAAAGAAATCATGTGACATATCATAATTAAAATAACAATTTTCATAACTTTAAGATGTGGATAAATCATTTAACATAGACAATCATGAACATAGCACCAAGGTCCATCCCCAAGGTGTGATTTGAAAATTACCAAGGTCATTCACCAAGATATCGTGAAAATTGTAATCTCTAGTGGTTACATCATTACCCAATGCATTGGAGAGATATCAGTGTGAACCCTTAAATTTTCCTTTATTAGCATGTGATCCACATATATCATCATCAAAAATTTCATAAATAACCCATATAGCATAAAATAAATGGGTTTCATTTCATAATAATAACGTTTTACGAAAAACTGTTTTAAAGACATGATTTTTACGTCACTTTAAACCCACGGAAGGGGAGAGCGGTTCTCATGTATGTAAATCCCAGAATTTAAAATAGAACAGTTTGATATATATGTGAATACCCCTGTATAAATAAGAGATTTGAGTATTCACTTTATACCATAAAATAATTTTGAGAAAAGAGAGAGGCATTTTGAGATGAAAATTCTGCAGCATAACGGCTATGTTTCGGGTTTTTAGAAAACATTGAAAAGAGAGGGGACATGGGTCAAACATTCATAAATGACCCATAGAAGAATAGAGGGACATAATAACAAGGATATATTAATATGGTAATGAAATTTTAAGGACATACCATTTAAAATGAAAAACATGGAAGGAAGACAAAAATTAGATTTCTCTTATGAAAGTTCGGCAGCCTAACGGCGTTACTTAAACTTCAAAAAAATGATTTGAAAAGATCAAATAGGGTCTCTAATAATGTGAACATAAGAGTTCAGTATGATAGATATAGATATCATTCCCCAACATAATTAAAAAGTAACTTGAAAGACTTGAATTAAAGTAGAACTTTGAAAAGAATGAGAAGGGTGAAAGAATCCCCTTAAAAATTCGGCAGCCTAACGGCGCCACTTAAAACTTCAAAATACTGAATTGAAGAGATCAAATGGGTTCTCTCATCATATGATAATAAAATATCAGTATGATAGATATAGATATAATACCCCAAAATAATAAAAATGAACTTGAAAGACTTGACAAGAAAATAGAACTTGAAAATGAGAAGGGTGAAAGAATCTGTTACAAAAATTTCGCCAGCCTAAAGGCGCAACTTAAACATTCATAAATTGAAATGATGAGAGTAAGAGGGGGTATCTAATAATATGAACATAAAAAGGAAAGTATAATGAATATAAACGAACATCCACCAACATAAGAACATGGAGCATAAAAGAAATTACATAAAAGAGATCACTCGAAAAGAAAGAAAGGGGTCGGATCCCTTACCTTAAAACATAACTCTTAAAACTCAAAGGTTTGGACCTTGAGGTCTTGGGGGCACCTTGGGAGGACTCCTTGGGAGGTAATGAAACCATAAATTCGTTGGGGGAGAGTGGGGAGTCGAATGGATGAGAGGATTTCTTGGTATTTATAGGGAAAGTTAGGGGACAAGGCATTAATGGCCAAGGGACACCTCATTGGTGGTTTTGGAAAAACCATGGGCTTGCCCATGGTATTTTCCCATGGTATTGGCCACTTGGGACACCCCATACCTTATATTACTATTAATAAGTCGACCATATTGATTACATACTTAATATATCATTTAATGATGACATTAAACACCCGTAACTTAAAAACTGTATTTTCACTATTCATCGAAAATTCAACTTTCTCAGAAAAATCCCAAAATTTCACCTTAAGAAAATATCGTTGCTCTGAAATCAAAAATGAACTCCATTTTATAAAAAAAAATTCTAAATATTTTTAATTTAATTTTTAAATAAATACACTATTCACTGAAAATTCATTTTTTTCATAAAAATCCCCCAAAATTACCTTAACATAATATCGATGCTCTGAGTTCAAAAATTAAATCCATTTTATAAAAATATTTTTATAAATATTTTTAATTAAATTTTTAATTAAAAAACACTATTCACCCAAAAAAACTAATACTTGACTAATAATTTATGAAACCATTATTTAACCATTTTATTGAATCACATTACTTAATCAAGGTGCCTAGATTATATTAATGCTTTATTTAAGTGAGATTACTAATCCATTTGGTCACATTACTAATCCTACGCATAAAATCACTATTCATAATTTACTAATCATCAAAAATTAAGTTGATCTTATTAGACTCTAAATTTCGTACTGAACATAATTGTAGAAGACCATTTTTTAAAAATCATTACACATTTTTTGATTATTTAAGGTTTACATAAACATTCTTAAAATATCCTTTCTCTAAAATTCACCAAAAATATGCATACTATATTTATCCAGGCATTTAAAAATTCATAAACTTCATCATAAGAAGAAATCAAAATTTTTATTTAAAACAAAGGATTACACAAGGCAGTTACGGTCTCCTTACATAGCCCCTTATCACACCAGCATAGGACCTAAGTGTAAGGTGTGCTAAGGTGAGAGAATCTGAGGGAGGCTCGGCCAACATCGTATGTGTAGTAATTTCTATCAGTTTGAACTTCTCGCGAAGGTGATTCCATTCTAGCTTCACACGATGAAGTTCGGCTTGGGTTTGGTCCAGAGCAAAGCCCAGTGAGGCTAACTCCTTCCCAAGTTCTGTTAGATGGGCTTCGATCGGTCCAAGACTACTGGGTGAGGCCATTAAATCTTCTTTCTATATTAATTAACCAAGATCACTTGTATTTAGAGACAAAAGAAAATGAAACGTTTAGTTTCCAGCGGTCATATTGACCAATGGGCATATAACAGTCAAAACCCAATAGTCTCATTTTAATTATACTCATGTTATCCAATGAAATAGTTTTGTTGAGTATAAAAAAAATAACACACAAAATTAGAAAACAAGATTTATTAAAAAATTTGGGTCGTTACACACAACAAGAGGGACCATGGGAAAAATAAGAGGGTTATACCCGCCATAAGAATATAACAAGCTCAAACCAACACCAGACAACCACTATAGGAAGGACCAATGAAAAAAATACAAGAAGAACTACAGTGGGTCTACCCACCATTAGGAGGCGACTAAATCAATGGGCCAACATGAGAATAACACTATAAACCTAAAAATATATTGAAAAACATAGAATATCCTCATAATCCTCATTAAGAAACAACTCCCCACAAGACCCCCATAAGTCGACACTAAACACAAGGGGGTCCCAAAAAAAAGGAACCCAAAACAAAACCTCGAACAGAACCACAGTCAATCATTTCCTCAAGACACAAGAATCTCAAAAAACAAGCATAGACCAAAATCAAAATTGATTCAAAAAGGCTAACCACACAAGATGGAAAACCATTTATAGATTCATATCCAAAAAGTAACAACAACTATAATTATAAGAGAATGATTCCACCAAGACTCTTATAATAAAAAAGAACTTACAAAAACAAGGAAAACTACAACCATGAAACTTAAACTATTCCCACTATAGCATTGGATCCAAATGATGGACCAAATTTTTTCACAAACAATTATTATAAAATGTGTGAAATGATTCACTCTAATACTTATGGTCAAAGATCTAATGTCTTGAATCATCAACTACACAATAGTCAATATCTAACATCCTCGGACCAAGACTTACCCTTCAGGTGACGTTGCTTACATAACCTCTCCAAATAACACAAGTAGTGACCTAGACAATATACATTCAAAGTATTATGTAAGGATGGTGTAGAGTTATCAAATAATGACAATGGAAGCATAAAATCGAGCAGTCTAATGAAAGAGAAGCCAAAACTGATAGAAGGTACTCCTTAGGAACAAGTTCCTTTGTCACATACCTCTTGCTAGAAGGTAAACCTTCATGTGTTCCAAGAGAGTTTGGATTTACAACTATTACAGAATTCACCTCAGAAACCAACTCGGCTAAGACCACATCATCGACCAGCTTCCCAAACCAAACTTCCCCAGATGAGATAACTTGATTTTTAACCTTCGGTCGAATACCCCAAACAAATAGAGGATCTTTAAAATATCCTCTAACACCACATCCAAAGACAAGAAAACTATCTTATTGAAATGATCAACATAGGCATTCATCGTTCCCTAACATTGTTAAACACTCATAAGCTCCATCACTTTCCTCTTCTTCACCTCCTCATGTATGAACCTTCCGATCAAATTGGTATTAATGACTTCCCAAGACATCTCATCTCGCAACGATGCTTGTATGATCATCTTCCATCTATCCAAACATGAACCCTCAAAAGAACCCAAAAAAGCTCATACCCTCATAGTTTCAGAAGATACCAAAGTACTAAAAACACTTAAAAATTCCCCAATCCATTCTGAAACCTCCAAAAAAACCCTGATCACCATATTAAATAGGAAAAAACTAAGAAAATATCAACTCTTCCACTCCACTTGGAGTCTAGATAGAGCCAAAAACTAGAAGATACTCACTCAAAACCTCTGGGATATTTCTAGGTGGCACACTCCAACCCACAAAAGAACACAAACCCCAAATGAGAACTAACTAAAAGTGGAATTCCAATCCAAAACACCACACCCCAAATCCAAACACCCCAAAAAAACCAAAATCCTCTTTCAAAACCACCATTTTCAATTAAAAACCAAAACTATTTCATCCCAAGACACTTATTAAAATACACAACTTAATTTTAAAATTAAATTTAAACACTAAATCCCATTTTATAAAAATATCATGTCCCCAAAAATTATTTTTCTTTTAAAACCCTTCTCAGAAACCACTTTTTCATTTAAAATCCACTCACACCAACTGAAATCGAACCAAAACACACTCACACTAAAAATCTAGGATTAGGGAACAAGTGTCCATTCCTAACTCGACCACATAGTTTAGAAGACCATGCCCTAATCAATAAACAACCACTAAAAGCATATTGAACTATACACTCGAGCTTCACATGGGTTGCTACTCCATGTAAGCCCACGACACTGGATCCCTTCCCTTATCATCCCCCAATCACATGAACCAAAATAAAAGCCCCAATCCTAAACTACCCTTGGTAACTTGTGCCATATAATGAGCAAGAGTTCTTACCACTCTTCCCATACTTACCTCTTGAGTCCTGATAGTCCTATCCCCACTCTATATGACACCCAAAATAAAAAAGGGTATGCTCTAATACCATTTTTCACAAAAATTCCTAGGTCAACCCTAAATCGATCACCTAATTTGGCCCAAAACAAGGCCTAATAGGTGTTCACCATCCTCCTAGGTTGGAAAATAGTGCCAAGAATCAATGATAATGAAAATAGGGAAAATTTATCCCAAGAGACAGTAAAGAACTAAAAAAATATAAACCACAAAATATAAACTAAACTTTTAGTGTAAAAGAAACAAACTAATACTTGTATCTCCATGTGACCTTATGGGACACCTCCAATCACCGAACCAATGTCACACCATAGTGAATGAGACCAAGATGTAAGTAACACTAGAATCTAAAAACAAAGGTAATCTATAGGAGTGAGTATTAAAACTTAGTAGGAATTTCCTAATAAACTATTCCTTATTCCTTTCCATTAAAAATAAATCCAATCCATGATATTTTAAAAATATATAATATAAAAATAAGTTTTTACATCCTTTTTAAATACTAGTGATAGGAATCCATTTATAAGAAAACCCATTTTTCATTACATTTCCAAAATGAGTATCATAAGAATGAAAAATAATTTCAATAAATCCTTTTTAAAGATAATCATTCCTAGAAAAAAAATTAATACAGAAAGAAAAGTAGGGGTGTCACTTTAAAAAGATACTATAAAATAAAGGAAATTATCATGCGAGTAAAAAAAGTTTCATGGGATCTCGGGTGTTGGTCGAGATGGACTAGGAAAAATATATAAATATTATCACATAATCAACCTCTACCAGTATTCATTATCCAAAAACACAACCCAAACACTCGGAAACACCCTAATTAGATTAACTTAGGGGAACTTTCCATTGGTAGTCAGGCGATCTACTCAAGGCCCCTTGATAATTTATAATCTCAACTAGTACAAAAAAGTGTACCTAAGACTCCCACCTATCTACCCTAGTCTTCCTATGAAAATTGAGTTGAGGTGAGTTTTTATCAACTATTTTATATGTACATATCATAAAGTTTTTACAAAGATATACCATTAACTTTCTCACCATATGCCTCCCTCCTCAAGCACAACCCCATTACAATATATAATAATAAGGCACTATCACATCACTGGGCACACATCTCATATCATACATTTAATGAACATACATCAAATTTCTATTTCAAGGGGAATGACTTAAGAGGGATTTTCCAATTTCACAAAACAATTGAAAGCTCTAAAAAAGCCTCATCACTTTATAAAAAAACCACTTGAGAATTTAGACTTTCCTAGTTATAAATCATTTAGATAACCAATTGAGAATTTTAAATACCATTAATTCTCAAATAAGGGTGAAAACATGCTAAAACAAGAAATCCCATTTTGGAAGCTTTAATGAATTAAGTAAAACAAATGAGAATTCCATTTTTAAGAGTCAGAACCATTTTACATAGAAAATACATACCATTTAATATTTAATCATACTTTTAAAACATGCATGAAATTAAGGAATTTAATCAAAGGCTCATACATAGGGAACACAACTCAAACTCAAGGCTCTTTGACAATCACAACCAGAATTTTCATTTTTCTGATTACACGCATATACAAATTCACATACATATAAGGAATCCTAGAACCTATTAACATATTATTAAGGCCAAGAATATATAAAAGGGTATCCTTATATATATTCTTATACTTTAATATACCACTTTTCCATACACCCATATACATTTTCAGATACATGGATCAGCACACCTAGCCTCAATATATATGTTCATACCACCCTGAGTGAATATATATGTAATGACCTGAACTTTTTAATTATAGTTGTTTCCTAATTTTTTCTATTAATTTATTTTATACTCAACAAAACTATATCCTTTCATTTATGAAGTGGGTATAATGAAAATGAGATAGTTGGTTTTCGACTATTATATGACCTTTGGTCAATATGACCGTTGGAAACTATAATTTTAACGTTGTGTTTTTATAAATATGGTTATCTTGGTCAATTAATATAGAATGAATATTGAATGGCCTAATCTAGTAGATTCTAGCCATATGAAGCCCATATGTCGGAGCTTGGGAAGGAGGCATCATCATGGGGCTTTGCTCTGGACCAAGCCCAAGCCGAACTTCAATGTATGAAGCTTGAACAGAATCTCCTAAGAGAGAAGTTCCAACTGATAAAAATCACCACTCGGGAAATGTTGTTCGAGCCACCCCAAGATTCTATCACCATAGCACACCTTACACTTTGGTCATATGATGGTGTTATAGGGGGCTATGTAATGATACCATAGCTGCTTTATGTAATCCTTTTATATAAATAAAAATTTTATTTCTTCTTATGGAAAAGTTTTTGAATTTCAAATATCTGGATAAATATAGGATGTGTATTATTGATGAATTTATGAAAAAAGTGGAATTTTAAATTTTTTTTGTTTTCATTAAATAATTACTAATGTGAAATGATTTTCAAAAAATGGCCTTCTACAGTTGTGATCAGTGAGAATTTAGAGTCTAATAAGATCAACTTGGTTTTTAGTGAACAGTAAAGTAGGAATAGTAACATACCCTTATGAATATTAATTAAGTGTAATGAATATTAACTTGACCAAAAAATAGAAACTTCACCCATGAATTTATAAATACATTTTAGGCATCTTAAAAGGGAAAAACGATCATAGATTAAGTTTTGGTATTTTTGTACGCCATAAATATTTTATTTACAATTTTATAATTAATTTTATAATTTAAAATGGAAATGTATTTTCATAAAATTTAATCATAAATTTTTACTTTATTGTCCTATGGTTATATGATATTTTTATGGGACCTTGATTACTTTTTTAAGATGTTATAAAATGAGTTATAGTTTTAAAGATGTATTTTTGGAATAAATAATGATTTTATTTAAAAATTAAATTAAAAATATTTATAAAATTATTTTCATAAAATGGACTTCATTTTTTAATTCAGAGAATTGATATTAGGTTAGGGTGAATTTTTGGGATTTTTCTGAAATAGTTGAATTATCGATGAATAGTAAAAATGCAGTTTTGAGTTTTGGGTGTTTAATGACATCATTAATGATGTAATAATGATGTAAGATTTCTGATCGACTTATGAATAGTGAGATATTCTATTAGGTATCCCATGTGGCCAATACCATGGGGAAATACCATGGTCAAGCCCATGGTTTTGCAAATACCACCGATGAGGTGTCCCTTGGAAATTAATATTTTATTCAATCACTTTTCCTATAAATACCAAGCCATTTACCTCATTAATTTCATTCAAAAATCATCCTCAACAAAGTTCTGGTCTCCATAACTTCCAAGGAGTCCTCCCAAGGTTCCCTCAAGCCTACCAAGGTCCCGACCTTCAATCTTTTGAAGTTACTCTTCAAGGTAAGGGATCCTTTCACCCTCCTTTTTAAGTCATGAATTCATTTATGTTTTGTCTTCTAGTTTCCTTATCATTATGTTGAGGGTATGTTCCTATATTTTCTCATTACTATAAATTTCATGTCTAATTGTTGAGATACCCTTTTCTCTCTCATCAAATGTTTTTCTGAATTTTTCAATGACGTTGTTAGGCTGCCAAATTTCTCATAAAAGAAATAGAACCTTCTCTTTTCATTCATGTTTACTTTTCATGTGGTATGTCATTAAAATATTCATACCATGATCTTATTCAGTACCCATACTATATTATTAATTATTTATGAGTGTGTTACCCTTGTACCCTCTCTTTTAAATGTTTTTTAAGATCATGTTATATAGCTGTTATGCAGCAGAAATTTCGTTTCAAAATTTCTATCTCTTTATCTCCAGAAATTCCCTTGTTTATTTATGTGAATACCCAGACCTATTTAGTCTCTATGTGTGTTCATAAATATATAAAGATGATATATTTTATTCTGTAATTGATATACATATAACCCTCTCTCCCTTTCCATGGGTTATAAATGCTATAATGATCTTATTTTCAAGAGTGTTTAAAACGTCACGATTTTGAAATAAAACCCATTTTTTTATTCTCTATGGGTTATTTATGAAATTTTTAATTATGATCTATGTGGATCACATAGTAAATACATATTAAGGGTGTTCCCTGATAAAGTTCCAATGCATTGGGTAACAAATTAATCTCTAGAGATGACAAGTTTCATGATACCTTGGCGAATAACCTTGGTAATTTTTTGACACCTTGGGGATGGACCTTGGTGATATGTTCATGAATGTATAAATGAAATGTTGTATCCACATATTCAATTTATGATTCATTTTATTTTTATCATGAAATTACTATTCTTCCATTTTTCATTCATTTATGACTTTTATCATGTTCTTATTAATATTGCTCAAGATCACATGTCAACTGTTACACTTGTTTTCCTTACTAAGACTTCTGCTCACCCTTTCCTTTGATATATGTCTCTAGGATATGAGATGAAATAATTGTACATAGTATTAACCTATGATGAAGAATTATGAGTGGTTTAGAAGAATGTTTTATGTTTTTTTCATGTATTATGTTCCTGATTTCCAAGACACTAGACTTTAAAGATCCCTTATTTGTAAAATGTAATGAAAAGTTATGTAATAAAAAGGGGGAATGTCATAGTTGATATCAAAGGGAAGTTTAGTTATTTATGTAAATTAGGTTATGAAATATTTAGGAAGAATCCTATTGGAAAGTTTAAACATAGGAAAACTTCTTGGTATTTTGGTGAATATTGAGTAAGTGGTTTATCAAACAAATACATCCATGTCTGGATACGAGCAGGTAGAGGCGGCTTTGGCACAGATGTGCATAGGGGTAAAACCCAAAAACACTGCTTTGAGATAGACTCAAATGTGAACTGGTGCATGACAACATCCTTGTTGCACTCTTGGTTACGACACTCTCAGGGGATATATTTGGTTAATCACAAGATTTTTATAAATCATTATGAAGGAATTATAGAGAAATGTAATTGTTTAAGAATGAAGTTTTAATAAAAAAATCATTTATAGTTAAAAGATTCTTAAATGAAATAAGTTTCTCATTAAGGTTTTATTCTTTTAGAAATAGTGGGTAATAGGAAGAACCATGAAAATGGTGACCGGAATGGGTCATGCGCTGAAGACCCTCCAATGGAAGCCGAAATGGAATAATTTATGTGAATGATAAACCAATTGTCTCATGTTATGGGAAATAAATTGAATCAACCTGAGAGACCAATCTCACCACTAAGGGAACAACATTATGTTGAGTCCTTTATGCATCAACGACCACTAACCTTTAGTGGATTGACTGAACCATTGATTTTTGAGCAGTGGATCAGCTCTATCGAGAAGATATTTTCTATGCTCCACTATTCATAGAAAGAGAAGGTCGCCCTGGCTTTCTATCGCTTTGAAGGAGAAGATGATTAGTGGTGGGAGCTAATTAAGAAAACGAGTCAAAGATTAGAGGTTGAAGCTTTTTAGTGGGAAGAGTTCAGAGGGATTTTCTTCAGTAAGTATTTCCCTCGATCCATGAGAACAATAATGGAGAAGGAGTTTCTCGAGTTGAAGTAGAAGGAGAACGAATCTGTTGGAAGCTATGAGATGAACTTCACCCGACTTTCACAATATAACTATAGATTTGTCATGGATCCAAATGGTAAAGTTGACAGATTCTTCAGCGGACTAATACCACATCTGTGGAATAATCTTGCCAACCGAGACTACGATAGCTACGAGGAGATTGTACGGAGTGTGATGAAAGTCAAGCTAGAGTTTGGTGAGATGTAATGGTCTCATAAATAAAACGACAAAAAGAGATCTATGGATCCTAGCTTAGGGAGGAACTTTGATCAAGGAAGAGAAGGCAGGCAAGTACAACGTCCCACGTGTAATAAATGTCAGAAGAAGCATTTTGGGAACTGCCTACTCGGAAGCGAGAAATGCTACAAGTGTGGGTGAGATGGACATATTGAGAGGAATTTTAGTTGTGAGGTGAAACCTCAAATTCCAAACACTAAAGAATAGGGGAAGATGGTGTAGGCCCTACCTGATGTTCAGTTATTTAATTGTGGACAACTTGGGCACTTTTCCAATCACTGTCCAAATCTGAGGGCAGTGGAGGGGAACCACGATCAGCCTCAGCAAAGGCCAAGGGAGAAAGGTTGTGATTTTTCTATCGTGACAGATGAAGTTGAATCTCAAAATGATGTATTAGTAGGTACAATTGTTGTTCTTTCAAATCTAGTAAGTACTTTGTTTGATTCTGGTTCTACGCATTCCTTTATTTCCTCCAAGTTTGCAAAGAATTTAGAATCAACCCCCAATTTTCTAAAAGTAGAGTTATTAGTCAAGACTCCTGGTGGGACTATCCAAGCACCCTTAGTGTTCATAAACTCTAGTATTTACTTTAGTGAGCATAATCTTATCGCAAATCTAGTAGTCATTCCCATGCTGTAATTCTACATTATACAAGGGATGGATTGGATCTCAAAGTATAATGATAAGATCAATTGCAGAACAAAGGAAATATCAGTAGTCTTGAATGGAAAACCTATAGTTATATTCCAAGGAGAGATATATCAACCTGATATTTGTCTAAAAGAACCCCCTATATCCTTCTTTATGGAGTTTATCGGTGAAGAAGGAGAAGGAGATAAGAGTTTAAGGATAGAAAGTGTCCCCATAATCCAAGACTATATTGATGTATTTCCTGAGGAGTTTCCTGGACCTCCCCCTGAAAGAGAGGTAGAGTTCTCTATAGAGCTCTTACCTGGATCTCATCCAATATCAAAGACCCTGTAGAGGATGGAAAATGTGGAGCTGGAGAAATTAAAGAAACAACTCCAAGATCTTTTGGAAAAGGGGTTTATCCGAACGAGTGTGTCTCCTTGGGGATTACATGTTCTCTTTGTGAAGAAGAAGGATGGATCTATGTGGATATGAATTAATTATAGAGAACTGAATGGAATCATAGTAAAGAAAAAATACCCTCTTCCAAGAATTGATGACTTATTTGACCAACTTTGTGGGGCTCAATTCTTCTCTAAGATTGATCTTTGATCTGGTTATCATCAATTGAGGGTGAAGAAAGAAGATATTCCAAAAACTGCCTTATGATCAAGATATGGGCATTATGAGTTTGTTGTTATGCCTTTTGTACTAACTAATGCACCTGTTATTTTTATGGATTTGATAAATAGAGTCTTTAAAGACTACTTTGATAACTTTTTGGTAGTTTTTATTTATGATATTATGATATGTTCCAAAAGTTTTGAGGAGTATAAAGATCATCTAAGGGTTATTTTTCAAAATATACATAAGGAGAGACTTTTTGGAAAGGTAAGTAAATGTGAATTTTGGTTACAACTAGTTGCTTTCCTGGGGAAAATTATTACCAATTAAGGAATCATATTTTACCCTACAAAGAAAAAATTTGTAGAGGAGTGGCCTCAGCATACAACAATAACTAAAATTCATAGTTTCCTTGGATTAGCAAGATATTATTGGAGGTTTGTGAAAAACATTTCACGACTTTATAATCCATTAACCAAGTTAACACTAAAATGGGACAAGTTCATCTGGACAAAGGAGTGTGAGGAATGTTTCCAAGAGCTGAAGAAGAGATTGGTTGCTGTACCTATGTTAACTCTTCCCTCAAGTGGAGAAGGATTCGTTATTTTTAGAGATGCATCTCTAAAAGGGGTTGGGTGCATCCTCATGAAAAATGACAAGTTCATTGCTTATAAATCTCATCAGTTGAAGACTCATGATCAGATATATCCTATGCATGATCTGGAGCTGGCAGCGGTCGTTTTTGATTTGAAGATATAGAGGCAGTATCTTTACGGGGAGAAATGTGATATATACATAGACCATAAAAGTTTGAATTATATTTTCACAAAAAAGTAATTAAACATGAGACAAAGGATATGGTTGGAACTCCTTAAAGCCTATGATTGTTCAATTCATTATCATCCTAGAAGAGTAAACAAAGTTGATGATGCATTAAGAATGAAAGATCCAGTTGTTCTATCCATTATGAGGATTCAAAAATATCCTTTGATCAATGACCTAGTAAGGCTAGACATGGGAATTATAAGGGAAGGGACATCATCAACCCTAACCCAAATGATTTCTCAACCGTTACTACTAGAGAATATCAAGAAAGCTCAAAAAGATGATCCTTTGTTACAGAAGAAGTTTGAGGCTATGAAGGATGGGAAGTTTCCTGAGTTCAATATTGATCAAGAAATTTTACTTAAATTCCATACAAGACTATGTGTTCCACCTATTCTAGAAATAAAGAAGGAGCTGATGGATGAAGCTCATAGATCTACTTTCTCTATACATCCTGGAAGCACAAAAATATATAGGGACCATCCTGACCATTATTTGTGGGATAATATGAAAAGGGAGATTGATGACTACACTTCAAGGTTCCTAGTATGTCAGCAAGTGAAGGTATAGCAACAAATTATTAAAGGGGTATTGCAACCACTACCCATACCAGCATGGATGTGAGATAATATCACTATGGACTTTTTCACTGGTCTCCCGAGAACTTCAAAATAAAATAATGAGATTTGGGTTATTGTGGACCGTCTCACCATGAATGACCATTTTATCTCCATTCGGGAAGATTTCTCTCTTGATCGACTTTCCAGGATTTATGTGAAAGAAGTGGTAAGGCTGCATGAAGTTCCACTTTCTATCATTTCTCATCATGATCCAAGGTTCACATCAAAATTCTGGATAAGTCTTCAACAAGCTCTAAGAAATGAATTGAATTTCAGTACAACCTATCACCCCCAAACTGATGGCTAATCTGAAAGGACTATTCAAACACTCGAGGACATGATAAGAACTTTCTCAATGGAATTTAAAGGTGGATGGGATCAACATCTCTCTTTAGTTGAGTTCTCTTACAATAACAGCTTCCACTCGATCATTCAAATGGAACCCTATGAAGCTCTATATGGGAAGCTATGGAGAACTCCTACTTTTTGGGATGAAGCTAGTGAGAGAAAGATTCTTGGGCCTGATCTTGTGCAAGAGATGATAGAAAAGGTCCATGCCATCCAACAACATATTAAGGCTGCTTAGAGTCGGCAAAAGAGATATGCCGACAACTGTCGAAGGTACTTGGAGTTTGATGTTGGTGACAAAGTCTTTCTTCAGATTTCACCTTGGAAGTGATTCATAAGTTTTGGGAAGAAAAGGAAGCTCAGCCCTAAGTACATTGGCCCCTTTGAAATCCTTGATCGTGTGGGAGCAGTGGCCTATCGGCTAGAACTTACTCTAAATCTAGACGAAGTTCAATATGTCTTCCATGTATCCCTCTTGTGGAAGTACATACCTGACCCTTCACATGTACTAAATGCAGAGGTGGTACAACTGGAACATGACCTCTCTTATGAGGCGCAGCCGGTGGAGATCTTGGATCGTAGAGACAAGGTTCTACGCAACAAGACTACACACCTTGTTAGGGTGTTATGGAGGAACCACAAATTTGAGGAAGCCACGTGGGAACCGGAGAAGTCCATGAGACATAAGTACCCACACCTCTTCCCATTAGAGGGTACGAGATAAAATTTCGGGGGTGAAATTTATTAAGGGGGGAAGAATGTAACGACCCCGAATTTTTAAATTATAGTTGTTTCCTAATATTGTGTGTTATTTTACTTTATACTCAACAAAACAATATCCTTTAATTAATGAAGTGGGTATAATTAAAATGAGACCATTGGGTTTCGATTGTTATATGACCGTTGGTCAATATGATCATTGGAAACTATAATCTTAACGTTGTGTTTTATAAATATGGTTATGTTGGTCAATTAATATAGAAAGAATATTTAATGGCCTCATCCAGTAGACTCGAGCCATATGAAGCTCATCTATCGGATCTTGGGAAGGAGGTAGCATCACTGGGCTTTGCTCTGGACTAAGCCCAAGCCAAAGTTCAACGTATGAAGCTTGATCAGAATCGCCTAAGGGAGAATTTCAACCTGATAGAAATCACCACTCAGGCAATGTTGTTCGATCCAACCCAAGATTCTATCACCATAGCACACCTTACACTTAGGTCCTATGCTGGTGTTATAAGGGGATATATAACGATACCTTAGCTTCTTTGTGTAATCCTTTTATATAAATAAAATTTTTATTTCTTTTTATGGAAAAGTTTGTAAATTTCAAATATCCGGATAAATATAGGATGTGTATTATTGATGAATTTAGTAAAAAAGGGGGTATTTAAATTTTTTTTGTATTAATTAAATAATTAAAAATGTGAAATGGTTTTCAAAAAATGGCCTTCTACAATTATGATCAGTGAGAATTTAGAGTCTAATAAGATCAACTTGGTTTTTAGTGAATAGTAAAGTTGGAATAGTAACATACCCTTATAAATAGAAATGAATAGTGATGAATAGTAATTTGGACAAAAAAATAGAAACTTCACCCATGAATGTATAAATACATTTTAGACATCTTAAAAGTGAAAAAACGATCAAAGTTTAAGTTTTGGTATTTTTGTACGCCATAAATATTTTATTTACAATTTTATAATTAATTTAATAATTTAAAATGGAAATTTATTTTCATAAAATTTAATCATAAATTTTTACTTTATTTTCTTATGGGTATACGATATTTTTATGGGACCTTGATTACTTTTTTACGGTGTTACAGAATGAGTTATAGTTTTAATGTTGTATTTTTGGAATAAATAATGATTTTAATTAAAAATTAAATTTAAAATATTTAAAAAATTATTTTCATAAAATGGTCTTCATTTTTGAATTCATAGCATCAATATTAGGTTAGGGTGAATTTTGGGAATTTTTCTAAAACTGTTGAATTATCGGTGAATAGTAAAAATGCAGTTTTGAGTTTCGGGTGTTTAATGACATCATTAATGATGTAAGATTTATGGTCAACTTATGAATAGTGATATATGATATGAGGTGTCCCAAGGGGCCAATACCATGGTCAAATACCATGGTCAAGCCCATGGTTTTGCAAATACCACCGACAAGGTGTCCCTTGGAGATTAATATTTTATTCGCTCACTTTTCCTATAAATACCAAGCCATTTCCCTCATTAATTTCATTCCAAAATCATCCTCAACGAAGTTCTGGTCTCCTTACCTTTCAAGGATTCCTCCTAACGTTCCCTCAATCCTCCCAAGGTCCCGAACATCAAGCTTTTGAATTTACTCTTCAAGGTAAGGGATCCTTTCACCCTCATCTTTTAAGTCAGGAATTCCTTTATGTTGTGTCTTCTAGTTTCCATCTATTTATGTTGAGGGTATGTTCTTGTATGTTCAAATTACTTTCCATTTCATGTATCATTGTTGATAGACCCTTTCCACTCTCATCAATTTTTTTCTGAATTTTTAAGTGACGATGTTAGGTTGCCGAATTTCTCGTAAAAGAAATAACATCTTCTCTTTTCTTTCATGTTTCATTTTAATGTGGTATGTAATTAAAATATCCATACCATGATCATATTCAATACCCATACTTTATTATGAATTATTTATGATTGTTTTACCCTTTTCCCCTCTCTTTTCAATGTTTTCTAAAATCAAGTTATATAGTCGTTATGCTGTAGAAATTTCGTTTCAAAATTTCTATCTCTTTCTCTACAGAAATTCCCTTGTTTATTTATGTTAATACCCAGATCTATTTAGTTTCTATGGGTGTTCATAAATATATAAATATGATATATTTGATTCTGTAATTGGCATACATATAACCCCCACTTCCTTTCCATGGGTTATAAATTCTATAATGATCTTATTTTCAAGAGCTTTTAAAACTTCATGATTTTGAAATGAAACCCATTTATTTTATTCTCTATGGGGTATTTATGAAATGTTTGATTATGATATATTTGGATCACATATAAGTAAATACATATTAACGGTGCTCCCTAATAGTGCTCCAATTCATTGGTTTAAGAACCCGGTTCTTATTTTTGAGGTATGGGTTTCTTCCCTTCTCTTTTCCTTTAGTGTTTTTGAGAAAATAAGGAAAATGGGGAAAAATCCTAAATTTTGGAACTACACGCCGTGTACTTTTTTCCGTGTTGGATAAGTACACAGGGCATGTAGCCATGTCAGTGATGAAGGGTGTAAAAACCGAATACACGTTGTGTAGTGGTCCCTTACATGTCATGTATTCAGTCAGCAGATGAAATAGTAAGGCGGTGGAAGCAGCCGCCAGCTGGGCAATAGTACACGCCGTGTAGTCGGAAATACACGTCGTGTACTCATGTTGACAGATGAACAGTTTGGCGGTGCTGCCAGATGAACAGTTAAATGAAGGAATTACACATCGTGTAATCAAAAGTACAAACCGTGTACTTTGTTTTTTTCGCTTAAAATGGGTAGTATCCTCCCCTATTCATTGGGAAGGCTTAGAACTAAATGTGAGCTCGGGAGGGGACTACCGAATCTTCGAGGATCTCCAGATCGAGCGTCGGGAATCTGTTTTCACCTCAAACGATGATTAGACACTAAATGAGGCTAATATTCATTGTTAATATATATATAATATTCATGTTCTTTATTATTCATAAACACCATTTTAGTGCATTTTACACTTTGAACATCATTTCACATTACAATTGTAATACCTTCTTAAAATGCACTATTATGTGGTTCATTTTTGAACATCATTTGAAGTACCCAATGATTCATCTGATTGTACATATTTTAATTTGATATTTTTGTAAATTTATCTACACTCGAATATGAACATGGTTCATTCAGGTATCAATGGAGAATTAATGGAAGAATATGGGGATATTTTGTGATGAAAAGAAGCAATTCTAGAGAAGGCAGATTGGACACCAGCCCACTGATGAGACTTTGGGGCCCAACATAAAATTCCAATGAATCCCAAATTTCTTTGGATTCTATAAGACATGTTTAGGAACAAATCTCTATTCAAAATCCAATGCTAATTAGGCCTCCATTGTGTCCATTTAGGCATCCAAAGTTAGAGATAAAATTCTGGGCCAGATTCTGAGGCCCAGAAAAATAGCCTACTAATATGATCATATCTCGTAATAAAAACTCCAAATGGGCCCAAATTTTATAGGAAGCTATATCAAATCTAGATATCCATTTTATTCTTCTATGGCCCACTCTAATTCGTCCATCTAGAAGGTCTTCCAAGTGTGTCTGTTCGGTAAAGGAAAACTGGCTGCAACCTCGGGTCAAGGGTGGAAAAATCAACTCTCCCTTACTTTCCACCCACCTATGGCCAACCACAATTAATTGAGGAGACTTGGACTGTTGGAGACTCGACGCAAGGGCTCAAAAATTCCTATTTAAGGCAATGGTGGTTGAGTATTGAAGGATCTTGGATGCTTTGTTCAATTGTAATGTTATGCTGCAATTTTGTTGTCTCAAATTTGTCTTTCACATGTAAGTTATTCAATTCACTTTAGTTTCTTAATAAAAGTTCTTATCCTACTCTTATTCTGTTGTTCTTAATATCACTTTGACACTGTTGGATCATGGAGTAAATTCATTCACACCAAAACTTTTGAAATTATTCACACAACGGTGGAGTGATCATTTTATTTTTGTTGTTTTCTTTACTTCTCTATTTCCTCCCACATGAGTTTACATTGCGCTTCCATTGAAACCATGGGATCAATGGAGGGCTAACCCACTTATGGGTTGATCTAAGGGAGTAGCAACGGTCTGGATTGGATGTTATTTATCATCTCATTAATGTATAATCACTTCTTTAATTGAGATTTTTATTTGGTGATTTTTAAACTCCATCGTCCTTGTTGAATTTAAGGCCACACACTTCAAGTGCTAATATGAACCTTTACCTTGAAGTGATTAAAACATTGATCCTTAAAGTGTATAGGTGATTAGTATTAAAGGGTGTAGGCATTAAACTAGTAAGTGATGATGTTGTTTTATCTCTTTAAATGAACCCATCTCAAATATAAGAAATTGAAATCATTAAAAAGGAAATACATCCAATCCACCCCGAGCGATAACCTAGGATCAACTCATTATTTTAAATTGAATTCACTTATGTATCTTAGAGTTCCTTTAAACCCATAGAAAATAAACCCAAGTTGGCCACTTCATAGCCAAAAACAGTCCATAGAATGTACGTGACTATAGGTTTATTCTTAGGTCTCTGAGGATTCGACAAGCCAAGATAGACTACAAGGACCATCCTACCTTCTTCTTTTGGGTAAATTTGAGAGAGAATCAGATGATCTCATTGGAACCGCAAGGGTTAGCCCTCCACTATTCTTAAACCGTTCTTTCCAATTCTTCCTCTAAGGGAAGTTATTTGCGTTTAAGATAATTTTCTTTCACCTCAGATCTACCTCGTTCTAGGACGATTCGTGGAATGTCGTTCAAGTATACTGATCAGGGGCATTTAAGGTAGGTGGCTTGGTGTTTAATTTCCAACCGTTGTGCATTTATGTGAATTGTTGAGCCATGAACCCATGTTGGGGTGTCGTGTGGTTGAGGCCTTGGCTGTTTTAAATACCTATAATTGTATAGGTAATAAAATGTGATAATAAATTATTGTTTGGGATCGATTCTTGGATCCAGGACCACCCGGGGGTGCGTTCCTTTATTTATCCATTTGCTTAGGATACCCGGGGTATGCCTTTATAATAATGATTATAGAATTTCCTTGAGAGGAATTGTATGTGTATTTCTTATTTACATGTTGGGCGTGGCCCGGTTACTGGTTTATCCCGAGGGTGTTGTTTTAATTAGCCTGAGGGCAGTACATATTTTAGCCTAAGGGAAACTTCTTCCGTGCCTATGGGAAATAGACTCTGTGCCTGAGGGCGACACTTTGTACTCCTGAGGGAAATATCTGTTATGCATGTGGGTAGTTACCTGCGGGTTACATTTTTGATTACTTGAGGGTAATGTTTTGCGTGTCTGAGGACACTGACTGTTTACATAGAAATTCCCTGTGGTGGTTTCCTTATAATGAACGATTAAATGAATAATAAAATGGAAATATAACTGGTAAAGTTAGTTACTTTTGAGTACTGCTTAGTTTATTGCATTTTACTACTGCACACTACTATTGCATATTTTTACACAGTTGGGCACAGGCCTTTGGTGGGTGCCTACTGGGATTTATTTCACACACCCTGTTTGGGTCATGTCTTCGGCCCAAACAGATTAAATTTCTACATGTGTGGATAAGGGAAAGGATCTTTATACAAGTACTTGATTGCTGCTGAGGAGTAGGGGAGCATGGGACCAGGCTTAGTCTCGCGATGCTACCAACTATTTTTTTTTGGTTTTGATGTACTATGTGTTGTACTATAATATATTGTTGTGTAACATGTTCTGGCTATTTTCTTAGAACTTGAGACATGTTGGATCATCATCTGTATAACTTTTGGTTATCTTTTATTGCAGTTGTTTACTTTAAATGTGTATGGTTTATTTCTTCCACGGTTGTTGTGTATGTTATTTATTTTCTTCCACTACGCTACACTTTGACAAATGAGGGCATAGTTTCCCCACTATCAGACCTGGGCCCTCGCTTCTAGTTGGAAACCTCTGATGTTTGGGGAAATGCACTTGAGTTCACGTGGCGAACCGGGTTCGGGGCACCCGTTGAGTGCCACCCAGAACCGGGATGTTACAAAGTGGTATCAAAGGGGGTTCTTTTCTCTGACTTACTATTTGGAGCCTTAGTCATGGATAGGACGAGAACGGTAGTTAGTAATAATCTATGGTCGGGCATAGCTAACCCGTCTATAGGGAAAAGAAAATTTACCTCATATTGGAATTTTACTGATTTTTCAATTTGACAGTTGAATTGATTTTCACCATTGGGTGACACACTTGTGATTGTGCTATTTATATTTTATCAATGGGTTCTATTTAGTTTCAACCCGATAAGATGAGCGTATGCCATTTCATGAATCATTTAGGCACATTCTAGAAATCACATGCAATACATAGTTTCATGCCATGCAGGTGCATTAGAAATTTCATGTTGTTGTGATAGTTATTGTGCTAGAGAAGCATGCTGTTGTGATAGCTGCTTTGATAGATACCTGCTTCTTGCTAGGGTATTATTGTGTGAGCTAGTTTATAGAATGGACACCAAACTTTGGTTTTTGGGGAGTATGGAACCTCATTGACCAGATTTTGGGGGAAAATTGACTGTTTGTTTTGTTATAACGTAGATAATATGTCAAAATTTGATTCGTGGGGAGTATGGGCCCTCACAGATCGGAATTTGACACTAAGTTGTTGTTTTTCGGTATTTTCTGAGGCATACTGTCCGGAAAACCCAGTATAAACGCCGTGTAGTTCATCAGACACATGTTGTGTGTTCTTCTGTTCAGGAAGAAATGGAAACTGTTTGAGTACACGCCATGTACCCTGAGTACACGCCATGTAGTTTCTTCCTGTGTCACAAATCGTGTGGGCGACGACATGGGGAAGTAAAGAACTGGGGTAAAACACGATGTGTACCTGATGTACACATTGTATAGGTGATTAGTATTAAATGGTGTAGGCATTAAACTAGTAAGTGATGATGTTATTTTATCTCCTTAAATAAACCCATCTCAAATATAAGAAATTGAAATCATTAAAAAGGAAATACGTTCAATCCACCCCGAGCGATAACCTAGGATCAACTCATTCTTTTAAATTGAATTCACTTAAGTCTCTTAGAGTTCCTTTAAACCCATATAAAATCAACCCAATTTTTCCACTTCATATCCAAAAACAGTCCATAGTATGTACGTGTCTATAGGTTTCTTCTTAGGTCTTTGAGGATTCGACAGCCCATGCTAGACTAAAAGGACTGTCCTACCTTCTTCTTTTGGGTAAATTTGAGCGAGAATCAAATTTTGGCACCGTTGCTGGGGACCCAAGTAATTAATCTAAACACCCATTATATACTCCCCCATTTCTTATTTTCTCATCCAAATTATCTTATCTTGTCCCTTTCTCGTTTTTTTTCTTTTGGCGCATGTTCGCCTACACCCACGATCAATCAAACCGTCTAGTTATGGTGGATAGTCTTGGGGTTGGGGATTCAAGTACACCAAGGGAATTCTTTCCATTAGATCCTAATCTTCTAAACACCCTCAAGTAAAAAATTGAGCCAATTTCAATGGAGGGTCTTCAAAGAAACCAAATCATAAACCCGGGTGGGAACCAAAATGGAAACCCAAATGAGGCAGCCCCAAACTTGGGGAATGCAATTGATCAAACCATGAATGACTACCTCACACCTTCCTAGACCAATGACCCCTCATGCATTAGACACATTTCCCTATGAGATTCCAACTAAATCTTTAAACCCCATGTCCTAAACCACCTTCCCACATTCCATGGAATGGAGTCCGAGATGCCATACCTGCACATTAAGGAGTTCAATGACATTGTAGAAACCATGTGTCCCCCGCATCAACTAGAATCAGCTAAGATGAGGATATTTCCTTTTTCTTTAAAGGATAGAGCTAAAAATTGGCTAAACAATTTTATACCATCTTCCATAAACTCTTGGTACCAACTACAAAGAGAATTCTACGAAAAATACTTTCCCCACCACAAAACAATTTCACATAAAAAGAGTATCCAAAACTTTTTTGAAAAAGAGGGAGAGTCATTCTCTGAAACATGGGAGAGGTTCAAAGACAGTCTAAAAATGGTTCCACACCATGGTTTTTCTATTCCTGAAAAAGTGAGAATTTTCTATGAAGGTTTGGATCCGGGGAACAAACAATTCATTGACATGATGTGTAATGGAACCTTTAAAAACAAAGCCCCAAATGATGCTTACGAGTATCTAGAAAGCCTTTCTGAACAAAACCAAACATGGGGAACTTCACATTATTCTTAAAAGCCACAAAGAACTACTGGAATTCATTCAATTAGAGAAGAGGATATCCTTAGGGATAAACTCCCAGCACTCTCTACGAAGGTTGAAGAGATAGACCTTAGGAAAGTCCATGAAATCCAAACTGTTGACCCTGTTTGCACAGTTTGTGACAAACATGACCATATGATAGACAACTTCCCAACCATTCCATCCATCAAGGATGTTCTTTTAGGAGGACCCCCAGCGGAAGTAAATGCCTTCAACTTTCAAAATCCTCAATACCAAAACAACTTCAACCCAAGGTATAATGACCACACAGGCTTCCGCTGGAAAGATAACAAACAACCTAGCCAACCACAGGGACAAAATCCTTACCCCCATCAGAACTACCAAACCCATAACCAGTTCCAAACCCAACCTATCCAATACAAACAGCCACCAGTACATTTTCAATAAACCATCCCACCTCCAAAATATCCCCTCAAGATAAACCAATCTTCTCAAGCACCAACCCAAACTATTCCACAAAGCCTACTAGAACAATTGTGCAATCAAATGGAGAGGATGAACTTTGAAGTCTCTTCCCTAAAATAAGAACTTCAAACCATCAAAAATGGAAAGGAACCCTTGCCTACTCAGGCGGTTCCATCCTCAACTTCAAGGGGAGAGTCAAGTTGTACTCAAACAACTCATGAACAACTAAATGCGGTGACTGTTTTAAGAAGTTGGAAATCAATTGAGAAACCTGAACAACTAATTCAGAACCCACCTGAAGATTAAAACTTGGATGAACATTCAAATGAACCACATGATCAAACTGAGGAAACTGATAACATTTTCAAGAAAACAACTCTTCAACAAACAACCCCACAACCTACACCATTTTCTCAACGCATGAAAGGGAAACCCAAGCCTTAACTGAGTGAAGCATTGAGGGAAATATTCTCACAAGTCAATTTGAACATTCCCCTTCTCAATTCCATCGAAACCATACCTGCCAACTCAAAGTACCTTAAGGGTTTGTACACTTTTAAAAGAAAATTTTCACATAAAAACCAAGTCCTTTTGGCTGCTAATGTGAGTTCAACCCTTCAAGGGACCATTCCTCCTAAGTTGAAAGACCCAAGTGGCCCTTACATTAATGTTGAACTTGGAGGAAGCAAATTTTTCAAGGCCTTGTGTGATCTAGGTGCTAGTGCCAATCTCATCCCATATGTTGTGTACTGCTAGTTAGGCCTAGAAGAGCTCCAACCCACATCTGTCACACTTCAACTTGTTGATCGTAGCATTAGGGTTCCAAATGGAATTTTAAAGGACGTTATGGTAAAGGTTGAAAACTTCATCTACCCTGCTGATTTCATTGTCCTTGACAACCATCCAAACTTAGGAAATAAGGAACAAACCCCAATCATCCTTGGTTGTCCTTTCCTTGCAACAATAAACTCTATTATCTGAGTTTGAAATGAGAACAAGACCATCACCTTTGGGAACATGAGTCTTGACTTGAACATCTATAATGCAAGCTCACAAATAGGGGATGACGAGTACATTCATGAAGTAAACATGATAGGAAGCATTGATAATGAATCCATAGAACATCAAGGAATATTTGATGAATGTTTAAGTTAGGATGAGATTTATTTCCTTTGTTCATATGACAGAAGTTTATCTCCATGGCATGAATCATTTTCAAATTGCTCTTATGATGAAGTCTTAGGTTCAAAAATTAGTGAAACCTTTCAAAAAACCACTTTCATAGAGACCACTCCAAATTCCTTCCCTAAATCTGATCAAGACAATATAGTAGTTGAAACTTCTACATGTGGGGAATCAATCCTATTTGAAACTCTTAAAAAAGAAATTGAAATCGATCCAATGTCCCAATATTCTGCTGAAATTCTGAACCAACCTGATCTTGAATTGAAGGAACTTCCCACTACACTCAAGTATGCTTTCCTAGGGGACAATCAAACACATCCTATTGTCATTTCTTCTTCTCTTGAATCCAATCATGAAAGGATGCTTCTATATGTCCTTAGAAAGTATAAGAAAGCCATTGGTTGGACCCTTTTTGATATTCCTGGGATTAGCCCACTTATCGGGACTTATAGGATTGTTCTGGAATCTGATTTAAAGCCATGTCATCAACCTCAATGGCAACTCAATCCTAATATCATTGAGGTAGTAAGAAAAGAACTCCTGAAATTGCTAAAATCTGGTATCATATATCCCATATCTGAGAGTGAATGGGTGATCCCAATCCAAGTGGTTCCAAAAAAGGCTAGAATCATAGTGATAACCAATGAGGATGGAGATATTCTTCCAACAAGGGTGAGTAGTGGATGGAGGGTCGGCATTGACTATAGGAAGCTAAACTCATTCACCAAGAAGGACCATTTCCCCTTACCATTCATTGACCAAGTCCTTGAGAGAGTGGCATGTCATGCCTTCTACTATTTCTTAGATGGGTACTCAGGGTATAATCAAATTGAGGTCTCCCTAGAGGATCAAGGGAAGACTACATTCACATGTCCATTCGGAACATTTGCTTTCAAACGCATGCCCTTCGGGTTATGCAATGCCCCTGGAAACTTCCAATGGTGCATGATGGGAATCTTCTCAGACATGGTAGGGGATTTTCTGGAGGCCTTCATGGATGACTTATCTATGTTTGGGGATACATTTGAGGGATGTCTGAGGAATGTAGAGAGAGTCTTGTCAAGATGTGAAGAAAAGAATCTAGTCCTAAACTGGGAAAAATGCCATTTTATGGTTAAAGAGGGACTAGTTTTAGGCCATCTGGTCTCAGGTAGGGGGATTTAAGTTGATAAAGCCAAGGATGACATCATTTTTCACCTTCAATCACCCAAAACTATCAAGTAAGTGAGGTCTTTCTTATGAAATGCTGGTTTCTATAGAAGATTCATCAAGGACTTTAGTTCTATCTCTCGTCCCCTTTGTGCTCTCCTAGTAAATGATGCTCTATTTTTTTGTACAGAAAGCTGTGAGGGTTCATTCTCAACCCTCAAATCCTCTATCACCTCTCCCCCCATCATGAAATATCCAAATTGGAACCTTCCTTTTGAACTTATGTGTGATGCTAGTGACTTTTCTGTAGGAGCTGTGTTAGGACAATGTTGTGATAAAAATCCTTATGTCATTTCTTATGCAAGAAAATCCTTAAATGATGCCCAAATCAACTACACCACCACTGAAAAGGAGCTACTTTCTATTGTGTTTTCCTTAGAGAAGTTTAGGTCCTACCTCTTAGGATCCCCCATCACTGTGTTCACTGACCATTCTGTACTAAAATACCTCTTCCAAAAACAATATTCTAAGGCTAGACTGATTAGGTGGGTTCTTCTCTTACAAGAAATTGACCTCACAATCAAGGATAAAAAGGGCGTTGAAAATGTTGTAGTTGATCACCTCTCTTGGATGGAATTCAAGGACAACTCAAATCACCTTTCTGTGTCTGATTCATTTCCTGATGAACACCTATACTCTGTGAGTGACTGCCCTTGGTATACCGACATAGCCAATTTCTTAGTTACAGGAGTCATTCCAAAATTCTTAGGGACTCAAGATCGAAGAAAATTATTTTCTAATGTTAGACACTATGTGTTTGATGATCCATACCTCTATAAGTTCTGCGCTGACCAATTCATTAGGAGGTGTGTCCCAGAATTTGAACAAGAGTCCATCCTTAAATTTTGTCATAGTGAGGCATGTGGAGGTCACTTCTCCTCTATGAAAACATCTTCTAAGATTTTTCAATGTGGTCTCTTCTTGCCCACCCTCTCAAGGGACTCTTACACATTTTGTCAAATTTGTCATAGGTGTCAACAAGTAGGGTACATCACAAAAAGGAATCAAATGCCACTCACTCCCATCTTAGTGGTTGAAATATTTGACTGTTGTGGAATTGATTTCATGGGACCCTTACCAAACTATAGGGGATACCTCTATATCCTTTTAGCTGTTGATTATGTCTCAAAATGGGTTGAGGCCATTCCCCCAAAGTACAACAATCATCAAGTTGTTAATAGATTTCTAAAAGAGAACATATTTTCTCAATTTAAAACTCTTAGGGCTATAATCAGTGATCGAGAAACCCCTTTCTACAACCGCCCATTCTCATCACTCATGTCTAAGTATGGTATTTCTTATAAAGTGTCCACTGTATACCATCCTCAAACTAATGGTCAAGATGAGTTAGAAAATAGGTAGATTAAGAAAATTCTTGAAAAAACTGTCAACCCCTCTAGGAAATATTGGTCTGAGAAACTCTTAGATGCTCTTTGGGCCTATCGAACTGCATATAAAACCATTTTAGGAATGTCCCTATATAGGTTGGTTTATGGAAAAGCATTCCATTTACCTGTTGAAATTGAGCATAAGGCCTTTTGGGCAATTAAGAAAATGGATTATGACCTCTCATTGGACGGAAAAAAAAGGGAATTAGATATCAATGAACTAGAGGAACTAAGGATGGAGGCTTATGAAAATTCAAGGATCAATAAAGCTAGAGTTCAAGCCTACCAATCTAGTAATATCAAGGTCAAACATTTTGAACCTAGAAAACTTGTGCTCTTTTATAGTTCAAAACATCATTTACACCTAGGAAAGTTAAGGTCTAGATGGTCAGGACCTTTCATAGTGCATCTTGTATTCCCCCATGGGGCAGTAGTGATTTAAGATCCCATAAGTGGTTATATTTTCAAGGTCAATGGTCAAAGGTTAAAACTGTTTATTGAATCATTCAATAAACATGAAACAAAGGTTGAGTTAACTGAGCCAACCTATGAACCAGGAAAAAATTGATAGATTTAGGATTCATGTCAAGCTAACGACATTAAACAAATCGCTACATGGGAGGCAACCCATGGTTTTCAAGTTTCCTATCATTTTTTTGTTTTAATAAAATTTATATTTTAATTAATTGTTTTTATATTTAAAAAAAGACTGTTGACTTGTTCTTCTATTTGGAGTATGGATGGGTATGAAAGGGGATAACCGTATTCATCTGTGTCACGCGGTGTGATCCTTGAGTAATACCTTACCCAAAAAATTAAAATAAGACAATGTATCATTAGTTTGATTTAAAAAACAGAAAAATAGGAAAAACCATAAAAATGATGATTCTTGGAATTAAATAAGTCGTTGTGTTGTTTCTTTTGCCTGGTTTGTTCTTCCTTTGGTTCAGGTACTATTTTGGGTGATACATGTTCAATCAAGGAGGTGACTACATCCCCCAAGAGATCAAAGGACTAATTTGGAGCTGCATGAACTTAAACTTCAACCACCAGGTGATTTCATTCCATGATCCTCAGTTTCAATTTCCTTTTTGAAATTCCATTATCTGCCTCTACTCCTTCTAAATTTTCATTTCTTCAAACACTGGGGACAGTGTTGTTTTAAGTTGGAGGGGGAGATAAAATAAAAAAAATTCTTTTATGTTAAAAAAAATTGAATGATTTGAAAAATAAAAAACTGTAAATGGAATGAAAAATTCCGTTAACTTTGAACATGGTAATACACATTGAACACTTTGAAACTCAATATCAAATAATTTAGCATGCCTTGATTCTGATTTTAATCCTTGTATAATTTCATGAGCATAGATTTTGGAAAGTGTGGCTGTCCAATGTGATATTTCGTCGTTTATATTTTCATCCAAATAAAAAAAAGATCACAATTCATGTCCTTTGGATAGTGGGGCATTAGTTTGAGTTCATCGGGTCCCCTAAATAAATATCATAGGTTTGGTGATCATTTTAGTTTAATATGAGTATTCAAAAAAAAATTGCACGTAGAGCAGTGAAATGACCTAATGCGTGGCTTTTGGCACTTCGGGGTCATGGCTCCATAGTTGTCTGGCCTAGAGTTTGTAATTTTATCTATATTTTTGTTAATTTGAATTTGTTTTTGACTGAGTTAACTCGAGATGATGCTTGAGTATGTGGGCTTCACTTGGTACCTTAAGGTCATTGAGCCTGGGAGTCATCAGCAAAGTCTTGCTACAGGGGTTGACTATTTTGAGTGCAATTTCAATTACCATCGCAAAATTGAAAAAAACAAAACAAAAAAAACATATATATATATAATTTTAATAATTATCTTAATATTGAAATGTGATTCCACCTAGAGCTTTCATAATTTTCCCCTTGAATAAATATGAACCCTCATGTCTATTGTGATGCACAACACATCCTCACACTTAATTGATATTGGATGAAATATGGAAATGAATTTGAACAAAGGAATGGGCTTGGGATTGGGATCTAATTATGAAACTATCTTGTATTAAAATATTTTTATGGGTTTCATGATTGTTTGGTATAAGTGTTTCTGGTGATCATTGTGTATTAAAATGTTTTTGGAAAAGTGAATTCGAATTTCATATTGTTGAGATATATTTTGCTCAGGACTAGTAAAACTCAAGTTGGGGGTGTGACTAGCCACTAAATGAGGCTAATATTAATTTTTAATATATATAATGTTAATGTTATTTATTATTCATAAACACCATTTTAGTACATTTTACAGTTTGAACATCATTTCACATTATGATTGTAATACCTTCTTAAAATGCACTATTATGTGGTACATTTTTTAACATCATTTGAAGTACCCAATGATTCATCTGATTATACATATTTTAATTTGATATTTTTTGTAAATTGATCTAAACTCCAATATGAACATGTTTCATTCAGGGATCAATGGAGTATTAATGGAAGAAGGTGAGGATATTTTGTGATGAAATGAAGCAATTCGAGAGAAGGCAGATTAAACACCAGCCCACTGATGAGACTGTGGGGCTCACCATACAATCCCAATGAATCCCAAGATTCGTGGTATTCTAGAAGACATGTATAGTAACAAATCATGATTTAGGATCCAACACTAATTCGGCTTTAATGGTGTCCATTTAGGCGGCCCAAGTTAGAGATAAAATTCTGATCCAGATTCTACGGTCCAGAAAAACAGCCCACTAATATGATCTTATCTCGTAATACACAACTCCAAATGGGCCCAAATTTTATAGGAAGCTAGAATAAATCTGGATCTCCATTGTATTCTTATATGTCCTACTCTGATTCTTCCATCTAGAAGGCCTTCCAAGCACGTTTGTTCGGTGAAGGAAAGATGGCTGCCACCTCGGGTCAAGGGTGGAAAAATCAACTCTCCCTTATTTTCCACCAACCTATAGCCTACCAAAATTAATTTTGGAGACTTAGACTGTTAGAGGATCGACCCAAGGGCCCAAAAATTCCTATTTAAGGCAGTGGTGTTGGAGGATTGAAGGATCTTGGATGCTTTGATCAATTGTAATGTTATGCTGCAATTTTGTTGTCTCAAATTTGTCTTTCACATGTAAGTTGTTCAATTAACTTTAGTTTCTTAATAAAAGTTCTTCTTCTACTCTTATTATATTGTTCTTAATATCACATTGATACCGTTGGATAAAGGTGTGAATTTATTCACACCAAACCTTGTGAAATTATTCACACAACGGTGGAGTGATCATTTTATTTTTGTTATTTTCTTTACTTCTCCATTTCCTCCCTCATGAGTCTACTTTCCGCTTCCATTGAAACCATGGGATCAATGGAGGGATAACCCACTTATGGGTTGATCCAAGGGAGTAGAAAGGGGCTGGATTGGATGTTATTTATCACCTCATTAATGTATAATCACTACTTTAATTGAGATTTTTATTTGATGATTTTTAAACTCCATCGTCCTTGTTGAATTTAAGGCCACACACTTCAAGTGCTAATATAAACCTTTACCTTGAAGTGCTCAAAACTTCGATCCTTAAAATGTATAGGTGATTGGTATTAAAAGGTGTAGGAATTAAACCAGTAAGTGATGATTTTGTTTTATCTCCTTAAATTAACACATCTCAAATATAAGAAATTGAAATCATTAAAAAGGAAATACATCCAATCCACCCCGAGTGATAACCTAGGATCAACTCATTCTTTTAAATTGAATTCACCTAAGTCTCTTATAGTTCCTTTAAACCCATATAAAATCAACCCAAGTTGGCCACTTCATATCAAAAAATAGTCCATATAATGTACATGTCTATAGGTTTCTTCTTAGATCTCTGAGGATTCGACAACCCAAGCTAGACTACAAGGACCGTCCTACCTTCTTCTTTTGGGTAAATTTGAGCGAGAATCAGATGATCTCGTTGGAACCGAAAGGGTTAGCCCTCCACTCTTCTTAAACCATTCTTTCCAATTCTTCCTCTAAGGTATGTTATTTATGTTTAAGCTAATTTTCTTTCACCTCAGATCTACCTCGTTCTGGGACGATTCGTGGAACGCCGTTCAAGTATACTGATCAGGGGCGTTTAAGGTAGGTGGCTTGGTGTTTAATTTCCAAATGTTGTGCGTTTGTGTGAATTGTTGAGCCACGAACCCATGTTGGGGTGTCGTGTGGATGAGGAATTGGATATTTTAAATACCTATAATTGTATAGGAAATTAAATGTGATAATAAATTGTTGTTTGGGATCGATTCTTGGATCCAGGACCACCCGGGGGTGTGTTCCACTATTTAGCCATTTGTCCAGGATACCCGAGGGTATGCCTTTATAATAATGATTATAGAATTTCCTTGAGAGGAATTGTATGTGTATTTCTTGTTTACATGTTGGGCATGGCCCGGTTACTTGTTTAGCCCGAGGGTGTTGTTTTACTTAGCCTAAGGGCAGTGCATCTTTTAGACTGAGGGAAACTTCTTCTGTGCCCATGGGAAATAGACTTTGTGCCTTAGGTCGAAACTTTTTACTACTGAGGGAGATATATGTTATGCATGTGGGTAGTTACCTACGGGTTACATTTCTGATTACCTGAGGGTAAGGTTTTGCGTGTCTGAGGGCACTGACTGTTTACATAGAAATTCACTGTGGTGGTTTCCTTATAATGAACGATTTAATGAATAATAAAATGGAAATATAACTGGTAAAGTTAGTTACTTTTGAGTACTTATTAGTTTATTTCATTTTACTACTTCACACTGCTGTTGCATATTTTTACATAGTTGGGCATGGGCCTTTGGTGGGTGCCTACTGGGATTTATTTCTCACACCCTGTTTTGGTCATGTCTTCGGCCCAAATAGATTAAATTTCTGCAGGTGTGGATAAGGGAAAGGGTCATTATATAGGTACTTGATTGCTGCTGAGGAGTAGGGGAGCATGGGACCAGGCTTAGTCTCGCGATGCTACCGACTATTTTTTTTGGTTTTGATGTACTATGTGTTGTACTATAATATATTGTTGTGTAACATGTTCTGGCTATTTTCTTAGAACTTGAGACATGTTGGATCATCATCTGTATAACTTTTGGTTATCTTTTATTGCAGTTGTTTACTTTAAATGTGTATGGTTTATTTCTTCCACTGTTGTTGTGTATGTTATTTATTTTCTTCCACTACGCTACACTTTGACAAATGAGGGCATAGTTTCCCCACTATCAGACCTGGGCCCTCGCTTCTAGTTGGAAACCTCTAATGTTTGGGGAAATGCACTTGAGTTCACGTGGCGAACCGGGTTCGGGGCACCCGTTGAGTGCCACCCAGAACCGGGATGTTACAAAGTGGTATCAAAGGGGGTTCTTTTCTCTGACTTACTATTTGGAGCCTTAGTCATGGATAGGACGAGAACGGTAGTTGGTAATAATCTATGGTCGGGCATAGCTAACCCGTCTATAGGGAAAAGAAAATTTACCTCATATTGGAATTTTACTGATTTTTCAATTTGACAGTTGAATTGATTTTCACCATTGGGTGACACACTTGTGATTGTGCTATTTATATTTTATCAATGGGTTCTATTTAGTTTCAACCCGATAAGATGAGCGTATGCCATTTCATGAATCATTTAGGCACATTCTAGAAATCACATGCAATACATAGTTTCATGCCATGCAGGTGCATTAGAAATTTCATGTTGTTGTGATAGTTATTGTACTAGAAAAGCATGCTATTGTGATAGCTTCTTTGATAGATACCTACTGTTTCCTAGGGTATTATTGTGTGAGCCAGTTTGTAGAATGGAAGCCAAACTTTGGTTTTTGGGGAGTATGGGCCCTCATTGACTAGAATTTGGTGGAAAATTGACTGTTTATTTTTTTATAACACAGATAAGATGTCAAACTTTGATTCCTGGGGAGTATGGGCCCTCACAGATAGGAATTTGACACATAGGTGTTGTGTTTCGGTATTTTCTGAGGCATACTATCCAGAAAACCTAGTATACACGCTGTGTAGTTCCTCAGACACATGTCGTGTGTTCTTATGTTATGGGAGAAAAGAAAAATTTTTGAGTACACGTCGTGTACCTTAAGTACACGCCCTGTAGTTTCTTCCTGTGTCACAAACTGTGTGGGCGGCGGCATGGGGAAGGAAAGACCTGGGGTAAAACACAATGTGTACCTGATGTACATGCTGTGTAGTTTCCATCTATTTATGCTGAGGGTATGTTCTTATATGTTCTAATTACTGTCCATTTCATGTCTCATTGCGGATAGACCCTTTCCACTCTCATCAATTTGTTTTTTGAATTTTTAAGTGAGGCTGTTAGGCTGCCGAATTTCTTGTAAAAGAAATAGAATCTTCTCTCTTCTTTCATGTTTCTTTTTAATGTGGTATGTCATTAAAATATCCATAACATGATCTTATTCAGTACCCATACTGTATTATGAATTATTTATGACTGGTTCACCCATTTCCCCTCTATTTTCAATGTTTTCTAAAATCATGTTATATATTCGTTATGCTGCAGAAATTCCATTTCAAAATTTTTATCTCTTTCTCTCAAGAAATTCTCTTGTTTATTTATGTTAATACCCAGACCTATTTATTTTCTATGGGTGTTAATAAATATAAATAAAGTGATATATTTGATTCTTTAATTGACATACATATAACCCCCACTCCCTTCCCATGGGTTATAAATTCTATAATGATCTTATTTTCAAGAGCTTTTAAAACGTCACGATTTTGAAATGAAACCCATTTCTTTTATTCTCTATGGGTTATTTATGAAATGTTTGATTATGATCTATTTGCATCACATATAACTAAATACATATTAAGGGTTCACCCTGATAGTGCTCCAATGCATTGGTGTAAGAACCCGGTTCTTATTTTTGAGGTACGGGTTTCTTCCCTTCTCTTTTCCTTAAGTGTTTTTGAGAAAATATGGAAAATGGGGAAAATCCTAAATTTTGGAACTACACGCTGTGTAATTTTCCACACGTCGTGTACTTTTTTCTATGTGGGATAAGTACACAGGGCGTGTAGCTATGTCGGTGATGAAGGGTGTAAAAACTGACTACACGCCGTGTAGTAGTCCCTTACATGTCGTGTAGTCAGTCGGCAGATGAAATAGAAAGGCAGTGGAAGCAGCCGCGAGCTGGGTGACAGTACACGTCATGTAGTCGGAAATACACGTCGTGTACTCATGTCAACGGATGAACAGTTTGGCGGTGCCTCTAGATGAACAGTTAAATGAAGGAAGTACACTCCGTGTACTCATAAGTACACACCATGTACTTTGTTTTTTTCGCTTAAAATGGTCAGTAGCCTCCCCTATTCATAGGGAAGGCTTAGAATCGGATGGGAGCTCGGGAGGGGATGGCCTAATCTTCGAGGATCTCCAAATCGAGCGTCGGGAATTCGTTTTCTCCTCGGACGATCTCATTGGAACCGCACGGGTTAGCCCTCCACTCTTCTTAAACCGTTCTTGCCAATTCTTCCTCTAAGGTAAGTTATTTTCATTTAAGAGAATTTTCATTCACCTTAGATCTACCTCATTATGGGATTATTCGTGGAACGTCGTTCGAGTATACTGATCAGGGGAATTTAAGGTAGGTGGCTTGGTGTTTTAGTTCTAACTATTGTGCATTTGTGTGAATTGTTGATCCATGAACCCTTGTTGGGGTATCGTGTGGCTGAGGCCTTGGCTGTTTTAAATACCTAGAATTGTATAGGTAATTAAATGTGATAATAAACTGTTGTTTGGGATCGATTCTTAGATCCAGGACCACCCGAGGGTGCGTTCCTCTGTTTAGACGTTTGGATAGGATACCCGAGGGTATGCCTTTATAATAATGATTATAGAATTTCCTTGAGAGGAATTGTATGTTTATTTCTTGTTTATATGTTGGGCATGGCCTGGTTACTTTTTTAGCCTGAGGGCGTTGTTTTACTTAGCCTGAGGGCAGTGCATCTTTTATCCTGAGGGAAACTTCTTTCGTGCCTATAGGCAATAGACTATGTGCCTGAGGGCGACACTTTGTACGCTTGAGGGCAATATATGTTATTCCTGTGTCCAGTTACCTGCGGGTAACATTTCTGATTACCTGAGGGTAAGGGTTTGTATGTATGAGGACACTGACTGTTTACATAGAAATTCACTGTGGTGGTTTTTTTATAATGAACGATTAAATAAATAATAAAATGTAAATATAACTGGTAAAGTTAGTTACTTTTGAGTACTTCTTAGTTTATTGCATTTTACTACTGCACACTGTTGTTGCATATTTTCACATAGTTGGGCATGGTCCTTTGGTGGGTGCCTACTGGGATTTATTTCTCACACCCTGTTTTGGTCATGTCTTTGGCCCAAACAGATTACATTTCTGTAGGTGTGGATAAGGGAAAGGGTCTTTATACAGGTACTTGATTACTGCCGAGGAGTAGGGGAGCATGGGACCAGGCTTAGGCTCACGATGCTACCGACTATTTTGTTTTGGTTTTTCTGTACTCTGTGTTGTAGTGTATTGTATTATTGTGTAACATGTTCTGGATGTTTTCTTAGAACTCGAGACATGTTTCATCATCATCTATATAACTGTTGGTTATCTTTTATTGTAGTTGTTTATTTTAAATGTGTATGGTTTATCGCTTCCACTATTGTTGTGTATGTTATTTATTTTATTCCACTATGCTACTCTTTGACAAATGAGGGCATAGTTTCCCCACTATCAGACCTGGGCCCTCGCTATTAGTTAGCAGCCTCTGGCATTTGGGGAAATGCGCTTGAGGTCACGTGTCGAACCAGGTTCGGGGCACCCGTTGAGTGGCACCCGGAACTGGGACGTTACAAAGTGGTATCAATGGGGGTTCTTTTCTCTAACTTTCTATTTGGAGCCTTAGTCAAGGATATGATGAGAACGGTAGTTGGTAATAATCTTTGGTCGGGCATAGCTAACCCGTGTACAGGGAAAAGCCAATTTACCTTGTATTGAAATTTTACTGATTTTTCAATTTGACAGTTGAATTGATTTTCACCGTAGGGTGACGCACTTTTGATTGTGCTGTTTATATTTTATAAATGGGTTCAATTTAGTTTCAACCCAATAAGATGAGAGTATTACATCTAATTCATCATTTAGGCACATGCTAGAAATCACATTCCATGTAGGTGCATTAGAAATTTCATGTTGTAGTGATAGTTATTGTGCTAGAAAAGCATGTTGTTGTGATAGCTGCTTTGATAGATACCTGTTGTTTTCTAGGGTATTATTGTGTGAGCTTGTTTATAGAATGGACGCGAAACGTTGGTTTTTGGGGAGTATGGGCCCTCATTGACCAGAATTTGGTTGAAAATTGAACTTTTATTTTGTTATGACATAGATAAGATGTCAAACATTGATTCGCGGGGAGTATGGGCCCTCACAGATCAGAATTTGACACTTAGGTGTTGTTTTTGGTATTTTCTGAGGCATACTGTCCAGAAAACCCAATATACACATCGTGTAGTTCCTCGGACACACGCCATGTGTTCTTCTATTTGGGAAGAAAAGAAAACTTTTTGAGTACATGTCGTGTACCCTGAGTACACGCCATGTACCCTGAGTACACTGCGTGTAGTTTCTTCCCGTGTCACAAACCTTGTGGGCGACGACACAGGGAAGGAAACAACTGGGGTAAAACACGAAGTGTACCTGATGTACACGCCGTGTACTGTTGACCCGAAGACCCGGCCGTGTAATTAACAAACACGGGTCGGTGTAATCATTTCTTGAACACACCGTGTCAATAAAGAACAAGTCCTGTAGTGTGACTTGGGGACCCGACCGTGTAACTAAAAACATGGGTTGGGGTAATCCTTTCGTGTACACGCCATGTGTATATAGAACACACCGTGTAGGTTGATCCATGTATCCAGCCATGTAACTAACAACACGGGTCAGCAAATCTCATCTAGTACAAGACGTGTACATGTGGGACACGCCGTGTAGCCTTTTCTGAGGACAGACTCCGTGGAGTTAGCCGTGTGGCTGGGAAACACGGTGGTGTACACACTGTGTGTGGGTGTAACATTCCATCTAGTGTCAAGCTGAGTAATCTTCCATGTCACAAATGACACGGGCAGTTAGAAATTACACCGTACACGTCATATAGATGTTATACACTCTGTGTAGTTTTGTTCAAAGGGAGCCGTGTGGCTTAGCTATGTAGAGGGACCCGAGCAGGGGAAGAGAAGTTAAGTACACATCATGTAGTAAGTATACACGCCATGAAGTCTTGTTTTGAAAATCTTTAATGCCTTATTCCTCCTGTTCCCTTTAGGGTTTCTTCATTTTTGGTCTTTGATAATCTTGTTCTAAGGTGTGCGTTGACATTGTAGAGTCATGCCGCCGAGACGACCACGTGTTGTTCGCCTGGAGAGCGGCAACGATTTTACTCCAGAGATGGTGGGCCATGGGATACTAGTGGATCCTCTAGCAGAGCCAGATGTGGCGCCGACTGTTATACTGGACACAGGCATGGAGGCACAGTTCTGTGAAGGCTTTATGCGGTTCATGCAGACCTTTCAGGGAGCACTGCTAGCTTCCACATCTATGGTCGAGCTAACACATACCTTTTTATAGCAGCATCCACCTACTTTATCAAAGTATGGAAGACCATAGGCTGCGGAGTCTTGGATGGGGTCTATGCAGACTATCCTCAAGCATCTAGATATGCCTCCTGGGCGGAGGGTCAGGCTTGCAATATATATGTTGCATGATTCCGCCAAGAGGTGGTGGGATGTTACCACCCAGTCAGAGCATCACAGATACATGGAATGAGAATATTTATAGGAAGTATTCTATGAATTCTTCTTTCTAGAGACGATGAGGGCAGATAGAGCTCGAGAGTTCATGAATCTGCAGCCGGGTGCTATGTCGGTGATGGATTATTCTACCCACTTTATCGAGCTTCAGTGCTTTGCACCCGTTCTGGTGGGTGATTAGATGTTGAGAGCTAGACTCTTTGAAGATGGTCTTCGTTATGACATACGAGCACTGGTGAATGTTTTTAGGTTGCCTTCAGTACATGTTATTGTGAACCAGGCGCTGATTATAGAGAGGAACCTGTGGGAAGCTAGTGGTTTGGGCTAGGGCGGTTCAGCACCAGTTTCTGGTACTATTTCCACTGGAAAGAGGAAGAGATAGATGGACTTCTCTCAGGGTGGCAGTACCAGCCAGAAAAATGTTTCAGATGGCCAGGTCATGTGCTACCAGTGTGGTAAGGAGGGGAAAAAGAGACCTCAGTGTCCACAGCACCCAGTGGAGGGCCGAGCTTGTGGAAAGATGGGTCATCTACAATGCTTTTGTAGGGCATTTCCACCAGTGGCTAGTGAGAGGGGTTCTATGCAGTCTCCGTATGTGGGAGCAGGACCAGCAAATTCTTACCAGTTGGGGAACTAGAATATGTCAGGGCGTGTAGGTAGGGATGGTGGTCGTGGTCGTGGTAGCCAGACACCAGGATATTAGAGGCAACAGGGCGGGACAACTCAGGGTAGCTAGGCTGTGTCGCAGGGCTGCAGCACTGGGCAGGCATATGCAGTGCAACAGACCCAGAAGGAGCAGGATCCCAGATCATCTTCTGTCAGTGGTACTATTCAAATAGCTTCTGTCTTATCTTCTATACTTTTTGATATGGGTTCTACACATTGTTTCATATATGTGCCTGTTGTGGAGAGCCTTGGTCTCTGTGTTTCTTTTTCTTCTACTGTTATGACGCTAGACACTTTGTTGGGGATGAGAATGACATGTGTGCGTCAGTGCAAGGAGTTCCCCCTTGAGGTTGGTGGGTGTCACTCCCTTTGGGACCTCTATGTATTAGAAATTATGATCTATGATGTCATTCTTGGGATGGACTGGTTGGTTCCCTTTCGAGCCTTTGTGGATTTCTACCATCGTAGGTTGAGTTTCACATCACCAGAGGGCGGAAAGTTTCAATACAAGGGCGAGTGGGATGTTCAGGCGAGTCGAGCTAGACCAGAGCATCATGGGCGAGGTGGTATCATAGCTCAGATTGTGATCTTATATCTGGACGACCAGGGGACTTGTCAGAAGGATTTCTCTCCAGTGGTTGATCGTTTCAGGGATGTCTTCCCAGACGACTTCTCAGGTCTTCCTCTGGAGCATGAGGTGGATTTCTCTATTGAGATTGTGCCAGGAGCAGCACCGGTATCCATTCCTCCTTATAGGATGGCCACACCAGAGTTTTAGGAGATCAAGAGGTAGTTAGAGGAGTTACAGTAAAAGGGTTTTATTCGACCCAGTACTTCTTCTTGGTTTTCTCCGGTCCTCTTTGCGAAGAAGGTGGACAATACCCTCAGACTCTGTGTGGATTATCGGAAGTTGAACCAGTTGACGGTCAAGAACTGATATACCTTTCCAAGGATTGATGATCTTTTTAATCAACTTCAGGGAGCACGAGTGTTCTCGAAGATTGAATTGAGTTCAGGATATAATTAGTTGCACGTTATACCATCTGATATACCTCTCACAGCTTTTAGGAGCAGGTATGGTCTATACGAGTATACGGTTATGCCGTTTGGACTCACAAACACAGCTGCAGTTTTCATGGCTCTGATGAATCGTGTGTTCTATACCTATCTAGATTATTTTGTGCTAGTATTCGTGGAAGATATCTTGGTGTACTCTTACACTCGACACGACCATGCCACCCATATTGATATCATATTGAGTACACTGAGAGAGCATCGGCTATATGTTAAGCTCTCAAAGTTCCACTTTTGGATGGACCAGATTCACTTCATGGGTCATATCATCTCAGAGGCAGGATTTGTTGTAGACCCCCAAAAGGTGAGAGCAGTAGTTTCCTACAATTATCCTAAGAATGTGTTTTATATACTGAGTTTCTTAGGGCTGGCTGGTTACTACAGAGGCTTCATATAGGACTTCTCCCGCTTAGCAGCGCCGTTGATGGGTTTGACTAAGAAGGGTGTGAAGTTCATTTGGTCAGAAGCTTGTGAGATAGCCTTCCAGGAGATGAAGTTAAATTTGACATCAGCACTGATCCTGATACTCCCAGAGCAGGGGAAGAGCTATACAGTTTACTGTGATGCATCAGGGATTGGGCTGGGAGCTGTGTTGATGCAGGTCGGCCAAGTTATTGCATACGGGTCTCAGAAGTTTAGGCCACATGAGAGGAATTACCCAATTCATTATCTCAATTTGGCTATAGTTGTTCATGCATTGCACTGTTGGAGACACTATCTCTTGGGAGAATGTTTTGTGGTTTTCACCAACCACAAAAGTCTCAAGTATATCTTTACTCAGCGTGACTTGAACCTGAGGTAGCGAAGGTGGGTCGAATACCTTCAGTCCTTCAATTTTGAGCTTGCCTATACACCTGGTAAAGGTAATGCGGTAGCTGATGCACTGAGCAGGAAGACTCAGATAAGGCAGTACAGGAGGCCTGTGGTGAATGGCAGCTTATGGATTTGTTCTCTAAGACGCATTTGGAGGTGCATGACAGTCATGGGAAGACCTGTATTTCATCTTTAGTTGTGACCTCTACCCTCCTGGATAGAGTGAGGATGAGATAGCTATCTGATTCAGAAGGCCTAGTTCTATGGGAGTCGGTGGAAAGTGAGGACCCTCCTCCTAGGTGGACGATAGGTGATGATGAAGTATTGTGTTTCCATGGATGAGTGGGGGTTCCAGGGGATATACATGAGGAGTTGACGGGGAGTTTCATGATTCAGTTTGGTCTGTTCATCCCGGAGTTACCAAGATGTACTGTGACTTGAGACGTCAGTACTGGTGGCTGGGTATGAAGAGAGAGATAGCTATTTTTGTTACGAGGTGTTCCACCTGTCAGTAGGTGAAGGTGGAGCATCAGAGGCCAGTCGAACTATTACAGTAGTTACCCATTCCAGAGTGGAAATGGGATGATGTCGTGATGTACTTTGTGACTGGGTTGCTGAGGTCACCTCTAGGTAATGATGTCGTGTAAGTTGTTGTGGAAAGACTCACAAAAGTAGCTCACTTTTTGCCGATCAAGGAGAACTTTGGTGTTGATGAACCTGGGAAGTAGTATATCTGAGAGGTCATACATCTTTATGGGGTCCCTCGTTCAATCTTTTCAGATAGGGATTCCCATTTTATGTCTCGTTTCTGGCAGATTTTTTAGAGGGCACTGGGTACACAGGTTCTTCTGAGCACAGCTTACCACCCTCAGATCGATGGCCAGTCAGAGAGTACAATACAGGTGCTAGAGGACCTGCTACATTCATGTGTCCTATACTTTGGGGGCTCTTGGGAGAAGCATATACCATTAGTCTTGTTTTCCTATAATAATAGTTTTTAGGAAACTATTATTATGGAACTGTACGAGGCTTTATAGGGTAAGCCATGTCGATCACCCTTGTGCTGATTAGAGTCAGGTGAGGTAGATTTACTGGGACCACATCTCATACAGGAGACTTCTAAGAAATTCTAGTTGATTCAGAAGTGGATTTCTACCGCACTGTCTCGTCAGAAATCTTATGCTGATCGCCGCAGATGAACCTTGGAGTTCGTGGTTGGGGATCAGGTTTTCTTGCGTGATTCACCGAGGTTGGGACATGGGTGGATCAAGAGACAGGGTAAACTTTCACCAAGGTATGTGGGGCCATTTGATATTCTGGAGAGGCTCAGGCCAGTTTCCTATCGGTTGTAGTTACCACAGAGGTACCGAGCCATGCACGATGTCTTCCATGTATCTCAGTTGTGTCGCTATCATTCAGACCCATATCACTTCTTTCAGCCCGAGGAGGTTAGCATGAGGAAGATTCGTCCTTTGAGGACTATTTGATTCATATCGTTGATAGGAGCACGAAGGTTCTCTGAGGTCGGTTAGTTCCTCTCATACGGGTGCTATGGTAGCATGGCCGAGTGCAGGACGAAATCTGGGAGCGGGAGACTAACATACGTGCTCAGTGGCTGGAGTTATTCACGGCTATATCTTCACCACCCCTGGAAGGGAAATTCAAGGATGAATTTCTTTATTGAGGGAAGTTTGTAAGAACCCGGTTCTTATTTTTGAGGTATGGATTTCTTCCCTTCTCTTTTCCATAAGTGTTTTTGATAAAATAAGGAAAATGGGGAAGAATCCTATATTTTGGGAACTACACAATGTGTACTTTTCCACACGTCATGTATTTTTGGCCGTGTGGGATAAGTAAACAGGGCGTGTAGACAAGTCAGTGATGAAGGGTGTAAAAACTGACTACATTATGTGTAGTGGTCCCTTACACGCCATGTAGTTAGTCGGCAGATGAAATAGTAAGGAGGTGGAAGCAGCCGCCAACTGTGCAAAAGTACACGCCGTGTAGTCGGAAATACACGTCGTGTACTCATGTTGACGGATGAACAGTTTGGTGGTGCTGCCAGATGAACAGTTAAATGAAGGATGTACATGCCGTGTAATCAAAAGTACACACTGTGTAATTTGTTTTTTTCTCTTAAAATGGGAAGTAGCCTCCCCTGTTCACAGGGAAGGCTTAGAACCAGATGGGAGCTCAAGAGGGGATGTCTGAATCGTAGAGGATCTCTAGATCGAGCATCGGGAATCTATTTCTGCCTCGGACGATCTCGTTAGAACCGCACGGGTAAGCCCTCCACTCTTCTTAAACCATTCTTTCCAATTGTTCCTCTAAGGGAATTTATTTGAGTTTAAGATAATTTTCTTTCACCTCAGATCTACCTCGTTCTGGGATGATTTGTGGAACGTCGTTCGAGTATACTGATCAGGTCCGTTTAAGGTAGGTGTCTTGGTGTTTAATTTCCAACTATTGTCCATTTGTGTGAATTGTTGATCCACAAACCCATGTTGGGACGTCGTGTGGCTAAGGCCTTGGCTGTTTTAAACACCTATAATTGTATAGGTAATTAAATGTGATAATAAACTGCTATTTGGGATCGATGCTTGGATCCAGGACCACCCGGGGGTGCGTTCCTCTGTTTGGCTGTTTGGCCAGGATACCCGAGGGTGTGCCTTTATAATAATGATTATAGAATTGCCTTGAGAGTAATTGTATGTTTATTTCTTTTTTACATGTTGGACATGGCCCGGTTACTTTTTTATCCCGAGGGCGTTGTTTTACTTAGCCTGAGGGCAGTGCATCTTTTAGCCTGAGGGAAGCTTCTTCTGTGCCTGTGGGCAATAGACTCTGTGCCTGAGGGTGAAAATTTGTACGCCTGAGGGAAATATCTTCTATTCCTATGGGTAGTTACCTGTGGGTTACATTTCTGATTACCTGAGGGTAAGTGTTTGCGTGTCTGAGGACACTGACTGTTTACATAGAAATTCACTATGGTGGTTTCCTTATAATGAACTATTAAATGAATAATAAAATGGAAATATAACTATTAAAGTTAGTTACTTTTGAGTACTTCTTAGTTTATTTCATTTTACTACTGCACACTTTTGTTGTATATTTTCACACAGTTGGGCACGGGCCATTGGTGGGTACCTACTGGGATTTATTTCTGACACCCTATTTGAGTCATCTCTTCAGCCCAAACAGATTACATGTCTGTAGGTGTGGATAAGCGAAAGGGTCCTTATATAGGTACTTTATTTCTGTCGAGGAGTAGGGTATCATGGGACCGGGCTTAGGCTCGCGATGCTACCGACTGTTTTGTTTTGGTTTTGTTGTACATTGTGTTGTACTGTACTGTATTTTTGTGTAACATGTTCTGGTTGTTTTCTTAGAACTTGAGACATGTTGCATCATCTTATATATAATTGTTGGTTATATTTTATTGTATTTGTTTATTTTAAATGTGTATGGTTTATTGCTTTCACTGTTGTTGTGTATGTTATTTATTTTATTCCACTGTGCTACACTTTGACAAATGAGGGCATAGTTTCCCCACTATCAGACCTGGGCCCTCACTGCTAGTCGACAGCCTCTAGCGTTTGGGGAAATGCGCTTGAGGTGACATGGTGAACCGGGTTCGGGGCACTCGTTGAGTGGCACCCAGAACCGGGACATTACAATTGGGTAAATAATTAATCTCTAGAGATGACAAGTTTTACAATACCTTTGTGAATAACCTTGGTAATTTTTTTGACACCTTGTGGATAGACCTTGGTGATGTGTTTATGAATGTCTAAATGAAAGGTTGTATCCACATATTCAAGTTATGATTCATGTTATTTTTATAATGATATTCCTATTTTTTCATTTCTCATTCCTTTATGGCTTATATCATGTTCTTATTAATATTGCTCAAGATCACATGTCAACTGTTACACTTTTTTTTCTTAATGATCCTTCTACTCACCCTTTCCTTTGATGTATGTCTCCAGGATATGAGATGAAGTAATTGTACATAAAATGAACCTATGATGAAGCCTTACGAGTGGTTTAGAATAATTTTTTATGTTGTTTTCATGTTTTATGTTCCTGATTTCCAAGACACTAGACTTTAAAGATCCTATATTTGTAAAATGTAATGAAAAGTTATGTACTAAAAAGGAAGGATGTCATAATTTATATATATATATATATATAGTGGAACTAATATATGTATTTTCCTACCTATGTGTATGCATGTAAGTCACCTTATACTCTGATGGCTTTAAAGCACTTCAAGGAAGACCAAGACGCACTACAAAGATATGAGGAACCTAAAAATAACTAAAATACCCCCCCCCCCAAAAAAAATTGAAACAAACCAAGCGGGAAGAATAAAACAACCTCAAATGGTAGCGGGTAAACCGAAATAAACCAAAACACTTTACCTATGGCAATGGATGAACCTAAAGGAACCAAAATGTTTCACCTTTGGTAGAGAATAGTGAAACATGCCTGAATCCAAACCAAGAGACCAACTACATGCCCTATCAAGAACTATTAAAGACCCCCTTTAACAACACTAAAAAACAATGTTAAAGAACCCCCCCCCCCTTTAATTGTTTTTTTTCTATCACTAAGAAAGGGGGTTTTAATCGTTCTATTGGATTATGTCATTAAAACCCTAGCACTGGATAAACATAGTTTTATAGTAGTGGAGTAAGAAACTGAAAGAAATATGGTGAAATATCACAAAGAAGAGGGGCCTGAGAGGGGGTGGTGCGCACAAATAGAGAGGAGTGGGGGGAGGAATTGCGCAAGATAGGGAAGGGGAAGGAAGACGGGTTCACATCCCAAAGGGGGAGGAACCCTTTTAGGGTATTAATAAAACCTAATAAAAATAATAATAATAATAATAATAATAATAATTTTAATAATATAATAATAATAATAATAACCCAAATATTTATAATAATATTATTATTTTTATTATTACTATGAAAACATTTATTTCTATTTTATTTTGATTTTTTTAATCCATGGAAGACCACACGGTTTTGCTGCATGATATGTCAGATCATGCACCAATCGTACACACCCTATTGGAAGGGAGGGACACCAGCACTGGCTGGCCACACAGTTTGGGAAACCATGCACCAACCATACAACTTGGTTGTGTAAAAATGATACAACCTCCTGTAAAATTTATGCATGGTTTCTACTAACTGTGTGCAAGTCGTGTGCCTTGTCCCTAATACCACAAGAGTCCACACAATTACTCCTTTGAGTCACACGGTTTGAACCAACCCATGTACAGGGTCATAAACACATCGAAACCTCCAAAACACAAAAATTCATATCAATAACTCAATTTAACCTCAAAAAAAATCATTGATCACCAAGAAAAAAACTAAAATAAAATTAAACCATGTTCGGGGTGTCAAAATAGATATGGAATTTAATTAAGAATTTTTATTTCTTTTTAAATATGTTATTCTTAGGAAAAAATGTCATTTTTCATACTATAGCATCTAGATTCATCAGCCCACCTCAGCTTCATACATTGGGTGCCAACAACCCAACCCTGTGACCTATAAATTTTAGTCACCCTAGAATGATATAGTAAAATAATGCAATAAATCACCTTCCCTACCTACCACCAAAAACCATCCATCCACCACTACCATTATGGTCCACTTTTCCATCTTATGAGCATCCCAAACATACCTGATCCCACTAAATTTTAAATCATAACCCACTTAGTCATGAGGAAATCTATAGGATACTCCCTATAAACATTGAACTAAAGTAACACCCTAGGTATCCTGTTGGTATTTTTTTATTAATGATCACAACACACTATAGGAAAACTGAATATTTGCGATGGGCGATTTGTGATGGGATCCCATAGGAAAAGGTCTTTTGCGACGGGGCTCCATCGCAAATTGCCCATTGCTGAAAACGGAAACACAAATAGGTGTTTTTGCGGTGGTCTCGTCGCAAAGAGAGTATTTGTGACGGTATTTTCCCCCTGTCGCAAATGAGTTTTCATTTATATATAAAAAAGGTATGTGCGACGGGTCGTCGCAGATATATTAGTTATGACGGGTCAGAAACCCGTCGCAAATGCGAAATTTAAAAAATACTTGCGACGAAGGTATTTTTGACGGACTTTCACAGAAATGTTTTCCCAACTAGTATTCGTCCCGTCGCAAATGTTACAGTAAAAAAATATTTACAACGGGAAATCCCGTCATAAATGTTCCCATCGCAAATATTAAAAATAATAATAAAATAAAATAATTAATACAAATCGTATAATATTATATAAAAATAATAATAATAATAATATAAAAAAATTATATTATTATTATATAAATATATATATATATATAATATAATTATGAAATATTAATATAAAATAATAATAATATGAATATAAATAATATAATATAATATAATAATACTAATATTAATAATATAAAAAATTAATATAATATTATTATTATTAAACTATGTATGTAATAATAATATTAATATTAATAATATAAATAAATTATATTGTTATAATATTAATAATAAAAAATATATAAAATATAATTATGAAGTATTAATATCAAAAAATAATAATAATATGAATATAAATAATATAATATTATATATTATGAAATATTAATATCAAAAAATAATAATAATAGTACTAATATTATTAATATAAAAAATTAATATAATAATAATATTATTAAAATAAACATCCATATTTATGAAAAAATAATATTAATATTATTAATATTAATAAAATTATAAAATTATAAACTTCGGAATATTAAGAATAAATATAAAATATTAAAAGTAATATTACTAAAATAAGCAGACATTAAAAATAAAACTAATAAGTAATAAAATATTTAAAAAAATAAAAACAAATTAAATCATGTAATATTCGTACCAATATGAAAGAGGAATTGTAAATAGTTAATATGACAATAAACTATGAACTCAAATGTTTATTACATCTAAAAAAATCACTGGAGGTGGATAATCTGGAGGACCTGGAGGAACTGGAGGAGGTGGTGGAGAAAACTTTATCCCTAAACTATGAGTCAAACGATGCATATACTCCATATAATCCTGATGTTGCTCCTCATATTGATGTCTCTCCTCATCCTACTGTGGATGCATCTGCTCCAGCCATCGACGCATCTCCTCATTGTGCTGCTGACGCATCTGCTCCTGCCCCTGACGCAAATCCTCTATAAGCTGACTCTGAGCACGCAGCTGCTCCTGATACTGTGAGGCAAAAGATGATGTCTCTCCATGAGCTCCTCTCGAGCTGGATGTCGACATCGCAGCAGTACCATAATAAGCTACAGGAGTCAAATAAGAACCGATACCAACTACTCGGCCCTTTTCGAAGCCATACTGGTTTGTCTGCATCCATGTTGTCTCATCAAAATGGTGGGCACTAGTCTGATCACCCGTCTCGTCTTGACTCTTAGCCTGTTTCTGAGAGGTCGCGGCCTCATATGACACCTTAAGTTTCAATTAGAAATTAAAATAATGAAAATATTATATGCATTTAATTTGCAAACTAAAAAGAAAATAATATTGACCACAATCTAACGCTGGCGGTCACCTCTAATCTCTCCAGTAGTCGGGTCAGTGTAAATCCTCCGATAAATGTCGTACGCCAAAATACCGGGCTGCTCAGCTTCCTATATGAATATAAAATAAACTATTTATATTTAAAGTTATATAAAATATTAAAAAAATTACTTACCAGACGCTCTCTATGCGCACTGAATGTACGACTACCTGCTTAATGTGTCACCTCTTGTCTCCCCCAATTCTGTTGACCCAATGTAGATCTCCTCTGAAACCCACCTCCCAACCAGTGTGTACATAATCCATCCCAAACGTGAGATGAAATGTACTCTAGTCAGTGGGCTCTACAGGACTCATCAAATTCTATCACTCTGACTTTCATCACAGCCGTCATTCTCAAATTATGCAAAAACTGACGGAAACGGTCACGCATAGACACCACCCATGCCGCGTGGATAGTGGAACGCATGCTCTCATCTATGGGATACCATAAACCCTAATATAAAGTCATTAATGAATTAAATTTCAAAATAAATAATTTTTAATTACGTACCATTCAATGATCGAACATGGCGGCCTGCACATCAGCGGGAATCTGATCCCATGTGAGCCAGGGCTGAGAAAAATAATTGCGCAAGATAGCACTCCCCTGTCCAATAGCTATATGCGTAAAACTGTGGAAAAAGAACAAATAGTCCAACAATTAGAATATTAATAAATTATAATAGAAGATAACTAAAATACACAGTTTACCATACCACCGCGTGTGCGCATCGAATCCAAGAGGTGGATGTCACTCCGGGATAGGATCTGGAATCATTAGTCTGGTAAGACCACGCCCCCTCCGAGTGCTCCCTATAGTGCCAATAGCCTGAGGGTCAGATGAATCAAAAACCTCATCATCCATAGGTAGATCAGCCTTTAGCAACTGACGATACGTTTCTGAGTCCATTTTAAACATGAAATGATTGTTATTATAAAACAGTTGAAAATAACTATTATGTATAGATATATATTTGTTATGATTCTAACCATCATTTTACTGTGTCAGTGTTCATCTTCATCGTCATCTTCATGGTTTTCAATCTCAATGTCTCCATCTTCCTCATCAACATCATCAATTTCCATATTAGTTTCACTTTCATCATCTCTTGTCATTTCAAATTCAGTTGTAAAATCATTGACAACATCGTCACCATCGACCCTTAAATGTAGGGTGTCATCCTTGATATTCATTTTTCTTTGTGAAAAAGATGTGTTTTGAGGAGTGTCCTGAAAAATTGCATTTCCTTGCACTTCAGTGGAACCACATTCAGTTTGAGTAAACTGATTTTCTCGAGATTTAACTTTTATTATACTCCACCAATCATCCAACTCTTTTGCAGTAGCACAGTATTTTGCATAATAAATTTGATGTGCCTGATGAGCCAATAAAAATGGTTCATTTACTTCTAGAAGACTTTTATGTTTAATATCAACAATTCCATGAGTCGGATGAATATGCAAGCCTCTCTCAGTATCCAGCCATCGACATTTAAACATTGTTACATAATTCTGTCCCAAATAACACAGTTCAATAATTTCTTCAAGCATACTGTAAAAGTCAACTTCAATATCTCTATGATGTGATCCCTTCAAACAAACACCACTATTCATTTTTTCTTTTATTCCCCATATGCACGTGTATGAAAGTGATAACCATTCACCACATATGCATTATAATATTTAACCATTTTGGATGGTGGGCTACTCAATATATGAAATCGACTATCAATCTTATCAGCATGTAAAGATACCTGAAAATTTGTAAAACATTTATCACTATTACAAGTAATAAATTGATTTTATATGTAAAACCAAAAAATATTGTTTGTTACCAGTTTTTGAAACCAGTAGGCAAATTTTTTTTGCCGACGTTCTTCTAAGCCAACTGCTGTAATTTGTAGAAATTGTTTCTTGATATGATCATCATATAACCTACAAATACAATATGATTAATTTACTGTAACAGAATATATAGAATATGGGATAAGAGCACTCACTGTACAATTGGTGAAATTTCTTCACAGTTGAGTAGAACATATGTATGAGCTCTATGATGTTCATCATCTGAAAGCCATCTATCATGAACTCCACCAAAGCCAAGTTTGGGCTGATTGACAACTGATAATTGATTGTTCATATCATCATCAAAATTCCCCTCGTTCCAGCCCATGTGGTTAAATTTTGAGGGATATTCAGATTAAAAATAATGAGAGAAGAATAAATAAATTTCTTCTTGTAAATAAGCTTCAGCAATTGAACCTTCAACTGATGCTTTTTTACAGACTTTTTTCTTCAATTTCTGAATGCATCTCTCAAATGGGTACATCCATCGAAACTGAATCGGACCTCCACATTTTGCTTCATGTGTAAAATGTAATATCAAATGTTCCATCGAGTCAAAGAAATCCAACGGAAATATTTTTTCCAGTTTGCATATAATTATAGAAACAGTTTCTTCCAGTTTGCTTAGTGTATCGTAGTCTGTTGTCACCGCACACGTCTTGGAAAAAATATGATATATCTGTTATCGAATCCCAAATATTAGAATTCAATAAACCCATTAATCCAATATGCATAAGTCTTTCTATTATAACATGACAGTCATGACTTTTTAATCCGGTAATATGACCATTTTTAACACATCTTCCCAAGTTGGAATCATAGCCATCTGGAAGTCTCAAATCTGCAATCCAATGACAAAATATTAAGTGACTCTCTTTGTTCATTGTATAAGCTACTTTTGGCTTCATTAATCTCTGTGATCTGACATTTTCAAACAATTCAAGTTCTGGTCGCCTACAAATTTGGGCAAGATCTAATCATGCCTTTACATTATCTTTGGTTTTACCCGGTGTATCCAAAATTGTATGAAATAAATTATCAAAACAGTTCTACTCAATATGAATGAAATCCAACATGTGTCGGACCAACAAATCAGACCAATATGGCAGATTCCAAAAAATGCTCCATTTTGTCCAATTGTGTTCTTTCCCAAAACAATGAATTTTCTGTTGGTTTATTGTCGGTCCAAAAGTGATGGAAGGTAATAAAAATACAACTGATTGTAACTCTGTACCTAAGATCATTTTGCTAGGTTCATCTCTTTCAATTATGCTTTTTCTGAAATGAGATTTATTCATCCGAAAAGGATGATCGATTGGAAGAAATATGCGATGACAGTCAAAATAGCAAGGTTTTTTTCCATTCATGAGCATAAATGCTTTGTTGTCTCCCATACAGTAAGGACATGATTTTGGACCATGTTTAATCCAGCCAGATAACATACCATATTCAGAGAAGTCACTAATTGACTACATCAAATCATATTTCATTACAAAATTCTGTTTCGCAGCAGCATCATATGTACCAACACCATGACTCCACAATAAATTTAACTCATCAATCAATGGTTTAAAATAAACATAAATATTCTTTTTCGGATGTCCAGGGATTAATAATGTCAAAAATATATAAGGCTCTTTCATCAACATCCACGGATGAAAATTGTACAGAGTTATAAAGGCAGGCCAACAGGAATACTAACTACCAAAAGATCCAAATGGACAAAAACCGTCAGTTGAAATACCCAATTGCACGTTTCGGGTTCTAAAGAAAAAGACAGATGCACTTGATCAAAATTTTTCCATGAATCACCATCAGATGGATGAATCAAGCTTTTACCATTTGAAATATTATTTTTGTACCATGACATCATTATCATTGTGTTCTGAGACATAAATAAATGCTGCAACCTGGGTGTAAGCGGTAAATATCTCAACTGTTTTACAGGAATCAATCCAGACTTCCCTGATTAAGATTATTTATACCTCGATTGTCCACATGTGGGACAACTATCCAACGACTCATTTTCACCCGAATATAAGATGCAATCATTTGAACATTCATGGATATTATTATAATTAAGGCCCAGATTATGAACGAGTCTCTTCCTCTCATAATAATTAAAAGGCAGCACATTTCCTTCAGGTAACAGTGCTTTAAGCAAAGAAAATATCTGATCAAAACAGTTATTTGACATTCCATTATTTGATTTAATAGCCATAAATTTTGCAACTGCTTCTAATTTTCTTATCTTGCAACCAGGATACAATGCATCCTCAGCAGACCTGAACAACTCAGCAAATTCAGATGGTGAAAAATGTCTCAAATGTTCTCAGAGCACATCTTTTACAAGGACACTTAATTGTCCCTTCTGAAACAAATTCTGGGTTTGATGATGCAAATGATAAGAAAGCTTCAATGCCATCAACATATACAGAATTAAAACTAGAACCATTTGGATTTCTGCACTGATTTATCCAAGAAAGATCATCTAATAATGATTGATGTTGATTTCCTAGTTCCATATTCATATATATGTTTCTAAAAAATTTAAAACCATTACTGTTGTTAAATAATTTTATATAAGAAAAAAATATCCTAAAAAAAGAAGATACATAATTATAGTTATTTATTAGTAATTACCAATAATTATAGGTGAAACATTTAGTTTGTAATCATCCCCACTAATTATTATTAATTTAAAAATACTTAGCAATACTTGGAAAAATGAAATATGCTTGAATAATGAAATAAAATTTTGTAATCATCATTGTGGAGATTATATTACTAATTATTCTAATTTGTCCGACAGCTCATCTCTTTTTAACTTTCTCCCGACTGAAATCAGTATGAAAAACTTGCTCTGACATACGTTAGAGCACATTTTTCATAATGATTTAAGTGGTAGAAAGTAGCAAAGATATGAGACGTTGAACAAAAGGTAGTCATCAATCCGCTAAAAATTATGCCAATTTATAACCATGTACTTGAATTTATTTGATTTTTGATTAATTATTAGTAATTATTACTAATTATTACAAATCTCAATATTTCCAACAGATTTTTCTCTATTCTTAACATGTTCAAATCTTAAAGAGTCGTCAATTTTCAGGTCATGCCCAATAAATAGTTTGCGTCAACCTTGTACAATTTATACTCTATAATTGTCCTTACATGGTTGATCATCTCGCAAGTAGTGTTGCAATAGGACGACACAAGTAATGAGAAAGACATGACTTGGGTTGTCCTATTGCAACGCTACTTGTGAGGTGATCAACCAAGCAAGAACAATTATAGAGTTTACATTGGACACGGTTGACGCAAACTTTTTATTGGGCATGACCTGAAAATTGGCGACCCTTTAAGATTTGAACTGTTAAGAATAAAGCAAAACTTGTTGAAAATATTGATAATTGTAATTTTTTATAAATTTTTTATAATTTTAGTAATATTAATATTTTTTTATAAATATTAAACATATAATAATAAAATAATTATATTATTAGTATTATTTAATTATTAATATTAGAGTAATATAATATTTTATATTATGTTACTATTTATGTTACTAATTATATTACTAATTATGTTACTAATTATAAATTTGAAGATATGCATATAGGTCGGGTGGTTAATCAATCATTGAATAGAAAAACAAACGTAATTGACCGCTCATCTACCTCAATTTTCTTTTCATTTGTGTATTGAGGTTGACAGGAAACTTCTACCTCTACATGTAATATGTGCTTTTATTTTCAAAATTATAAACCTCATCATCTCTATATTGGAAAGGATATTGATAATTTTGACAGTAAAAACAGATATTACATGTGGAGGCAGAAGTTTCCTATCAAGCCTCAACACACAAATGAAAAGAAAATTGAGGTAGATGAGCAGTCAATCACGCTTGCTAAATTTATTAATTTTTTTTATTTCTTTCCTAATTGTTTCCTAATAATTTTAATTGTTTCCTAATTATATAATTGTTTTCTAATTATATAATTTTTTCCTAATTATATAATTGTTTCCTAATTATTATAATTGTTTCCTAATTATTATAATTTTTTCCTAATTATTATAATTGTTTCCTAATTATTATAATTGTTTCTTAATTATTATAATTGTTTCCTAATTATTATAATTGTTTCCTAATTATTATAATTTTTTCCTAATTATTATAATTGTTTCCTAATTATTATAATTGTTTCCTAATTATTATAATTGTTTCCAAATTAAATATAATTGTTTCCTAATTATTCTAATTGTTTCCTAATTATTATAATTGTTTCCTAATTTATTATAATTGTTTCCTAATTATTATAATTGTTTCCTAATTATTATAATTTTTTCCTAATTAAATCTAATTGTTTCCTAATTAAATCTAATTGTTTATTAATTATTATACTTGTTTCCTAATTAAATCTAATTATTTACGAATTAAATCTAATTGTTTCCTAATTAAATCTAATTGTTTCCTAATTAAATATAATTGTTTCCTAATTAAATCTAATTGTTTCCTAATTATTATAATTGTTTCCTAATTAAATCTAATTGTTTCCTAATTAAATCTAATTGTTTCCTAATTAAATATAATTGTTTCCTAATTAAATCTAATTGTTTCCTAATTAAATCTAATTGTTTCCTAATTATTTTAATTGTTTTTTAATTATTTCTAATCAATTAAATATAATTATTTCCTAATTATTTGATAATTATTTTAATTAAATCTAATTAAATGTAACACCCCAAGCTTCCACGGTACGTTTCCCTTCGAATAATGCGACAGCGTGTGTTGTACGCAACCTCGAGTTCTAACACACACCACAACTAATTAAACTAGCCGTTGTGAATACTAATACCTACTTTTTGAAATTATATATATTTTATATTTGAAAATGGAATTCATTTTTGGATTCGGAATATCAAAATTATCCTAGGGTGAAATTTTGGTACATTTCGGATAACTTTCATATTTTGATGAATAGTGAAAATTACTAAATTTTAATTAAAAACAACTTTTTTAATCAAAATAATTAATAGTGATAAATTGTGAATTTGAGTGGTTTTAAAGTATATTTAGAATATATTTTTACCATTTAATATAATGTTGGTCATTGGACATAATTTTACAATTAAACCGAACATAAACAAGTGTCAATCTTTTGATAGTTATTACCTCTTAAAAACACGCTTTTTGTTTTGACAGTGGGAATTAATTTTAAATTAATTTCTGCCACTTCTGTGTTTTGAATTTAGGAAAATGGATTCCATATTTGGAATCAGGATGTCCAAATTATGTAAATAGGTAACTTTTATTTTTACACATTTTGAATAATTACTGCGGTAAATATTTTATTTACCATGGTTAAAGGGTAAATCCGGTAAATAAGGGTTAACAAAATAATATTATAATAATACTAAATTACCCTAAAACGTGTCTTAACCCTATTGGTTGATACATGGTCGATCATGGGCATCTTTGGGTCTGTTTTGGGACCCCATGGATCCACTTGTAAGTGATAATGACACATTATATTAATAAAGTTAAAATAAAAATAAAAATGGCATAAGCTTACATCTTTTAGAAGAACAATTTTTACATAGGGTTATACATGTTGGATTTTCGATTATAAATATTCATTAGAAAGACAAAAAGATTTATTACATAATGATATTTTATTTATAATTTTTAGACATCAAATAATTTAAATTATTAATGACACAATAATGATGCAATGTTTACCTCATTAATAAATCATTTAAATAAATAAGATTATAATGATTAAAATATTATCTAAAACCTGTCCAATACTTATTGGTTGATGTTATTTAGAATATGAGTCATCTTATCTTCGACCTCAATGATTTTTGGACCATTATAAACCGAATACAAATATATTATAAAGTAATACTTTCACACTTTCCTAAAGAGCCCCTCCTCTCCCTTATAAAAAGAGACCACTTCTACTCATTCCTCGCACCTCTCAAGCCACTTGGCTCGTCCAAACTCTGCCCAACTAAGCTCCCCACATCCCTCTCCTCCTCCTTGAAGCTTACCCTTAGGCAGAAAGCATTTCAAGAAGTCCTTTGGTTCCAACCAAAGTGAGTTACCTAAATTAAAGGTAACGATTTCTCTTAAATTATTTTCATTTATTTTGCTTCTCCAACCCCCAAAATCTTTTTATTTCCTTTCTTTTGTAACAACACCAGTATCATCAATATACTAGGATGTTGTTATAAGAAGGATTCAAACTACACATACACACAACTCCATCTAATGGATGATGAACATAATGTTTCTGTGGATGGCAAACTAACGCCTCACGAAACGATGATTGTTCAAATACATCTTACCGCCTCTCATGGTGGCCATTATGATGGAACTGTAATTAAATATGATATTAATGATATATATTTTATATATAAGCTTCTGTAATTCCATTTTATTTAATACCATTATTCGTTTCATGTTGTATATACATACGATAATTTCATTTGAGGAAGTGCGGACTACCGCCCCCTTAAAATGATATGACTCGTTCATACCACACATGGAACGTATAAAGGATGGTGTTAATGAACTTAAGTAACATATATAAAATATTATATTATACTGGAATAGTAATATACCTATGTATCATTTGGATTCGATTCTTTTAAAATAAAAATTAAATGGAAGTAGCGTTCGTGCGTACGTACGGACTACCGTCTCCACGAACGCGATGAGATTCATTCTTCATCGTATCCATTCAAGTATAATTATCATTTAATGATTTAAAAATGATGTTTAAGGACTTCATATCATTCTGGATATGAATAAGATACAACAAACATGACTTATGTAACAAAACATATAAAAGAAAATGAGTAAGTTAACACACGAAACGACGATAATACTAAGATATTATCAAATCAATATTAAAAGATCATATATGATATCATATTAATGTATATGATTCTTTTATAATTTAATAACAATTATTTCACCATTATACAGGAGGTTAACCTACCCCAACCAAAGAAAAAGTACAAGGTAAGGGTTTACTTTACAACCTCTTCATTATCCAAGGTTGTTTATACGTAATAATCTACTGGGATATCTTTATCATCCACATCCATGTTTCTTAAAAATGTATTTCAAAACATTTTTACTAATTACAAGAATATGGGTTAAAGTCATTTATACCCTTGTTTGAATTTTTTATAAGAGGTTTATAAGGGAATCTTTCCGTCGTTTTCCAAACAAGGTGCTTTTTAACCTTTTCGACAGAATTAAGATAAGAATGTTTTTTTTTAACTTATACGGCAGGTGCGGTTATTTTCCGCCGTTATAAAATTGTCAAAGCTTCCCTTAAAAGCTTATAAGATTATTTTCAAAGAAAATGTTTTATTTTATATGGATCTTAAATGATTTCAAAATAAAAGGAGATATTTCTTTAAAAAGAATTTTGATTTCATCTATGTCAACATTCTTTGACGGATTTTAAGATTATTTGAAGTTGATTTATTATGATACAAAACTTCTATATTGTATTGAAGGTTTTGTGATATGTTTGACTATGGATGTGCTATTTTTATACCATTCATAGTTTATGGTGAAATTATTGACATTTCGTATGCTAGTTTTAATACGAATGTTTATGTTATGTTTAAACCTTTTCATATGGGAATGCATTGGACTTAATAAGTGACGGGTGGAGCCCGCTATAGCTCCTCGATGCATCGGTAGGTCTCATGAGACAAACTAGTGTCTTGGCACAAGGCCTTGACAAAATCTTATTTGTAGTCTTGGCACGAGGCCTTGGCAATGTGGTTATGATAGTCTGGCATTATGCATTCCAACATTATGAAATTGGTTATTGATTTTGCATGTGATTATTCGATTAGTAGAATATCCATGTGAATAAGTAAATGGCATTATTTCATTTTAGTTTTTCCATACTATGTTGAAGTTCATGTTTAAAAGGCTTTTGTTTTAGTAATTCATTGCCTTAAATGTTTATGCTTATTTTGAATGTTCCGCTATATTGTTATCCTTACTGGGCATTTGAGCTCACCCCTTTTCTATGTTTTATTTTTCCCAGGTAGTGAAGAAGTAAATTATGATTGACTTGCAGGGATATTATGAGGGGTTAATAGTGTGGATATGAAGACTTTGTTGTTGTAGTAGTTTTTCACTTTGAAATGTAATGTAAAACTTTATGAATATATCTAGTGTTTCCAAGGCTACTAAACCAATCGGTCTTTCGAGATTTGATCTTTCTTGTGATCATGACAATGTTACGAAGTAATGCACCGACTCTGGGTAGCTGGGGTCGGGGCGTTACAGTTGGTATCAGAGGAAGTTTAGTACAAACCTTGGAAGCTAGATTTAGATAAACTCTGATTAGAGCACGTAGACCTAAGATGAACTTTGAGGATTAGTATAGAAGAACTTCCTAGAATTTTGGTATTGTAGAGATTTTGTGAGTTTTCTGAGCAATACATCCCTGTCTGGATACGAGCAGGTAGAGGCGGCTCTGGCACAGATGTACCTAGGGGTAAAACCGGAAAACACCGCTTTGAGCTAGACTCGAACGGGAACTGGTGCACGACAATGGGCCTTGCTGCACTCTTGGTTACGACACTCCCGGGGGATATGCTTAGGATAACTCTCATTTTCTTTACAAATCATTATGAAGGGTTTATGAGTATATACTTCCTCAAAGAAAACATTTTTATGATTATGGATTATATCCATAAATAGTTCAATTTATGTTAAGTGTTTTATAAGTATGGGATTATGTATTTTGATTCATAAACTGATCTAGTTTATGCCATTATTTAGAAATGGCGCCTAGTGGAAGAAATGGAAACCGTATCAATTCACGCACTCCATGTAGGGATTTCCCTCCTGCTCAAGATAATTATAGTGGGGCTGGTGATGCAACTGGTGCCGATCATCTAATCACCATACTGGGACAACTTACTCAGGTTATGAATAATAACCTTACCCGTATGGAGCACCCTGATCCGCAGCGTGGAGGATCAATGTTAGATCGATTAATGAGGCAACAACCACCAATGTTCAACGGGAATACAAATCCATTAGTAGCTGAGCAATGGATATTTTCCCTAGAGAAAATATTTCAGGCTTTGGGGAGCAGTGAAAGGGAAAAAGTTATCATGGCAGTTTACCGCCTCACTGTAGATGCTGATCAATGGTGGTCATTGATTCAAAACATGAAGGAAGATGATGAAGTATCAAATATGGAATGGAGGGAGTTCAAAGATCTGTTTTTAGAAAAATACTTCCCTCGCGACCATCGAGCGGATATGGAAAGGCAATTTCTAAGTCTGAGACAAAAGGAGGATGATAATGTCACAAAGTATGAGGCTAACTTTACAAGGTTAGCGAGGTATGCTGGAGATTATATACGCAACCCAAGAAGTAAGATTGATCGTTTCTTTGATGGGTTAAAACCATTTCTCCGTCGAGCATTAGTCTCACAATCCTTTTCATCGTATGAAGACATTGTCTCATGTGCTATCAAGACCGAAAAGGAATTCTCTAAGTCTTATGACTTTAAAGCGAAGGAAGAGAAGAAGAGACCTGCTGATCAATCTGGGAATGGAAATAAGGGGAAGAAGGGAAAGGATGAATATCCATCTTGTGGTAAATGCGGGAAGAAACACCCCGGTGCTTGCCTGAAGGGAATGGGAGTCTGTTACAAGTGTGGTGAAAAAGGCCACCAAGCTCATGATTGCAAGGGGAAGAAGGAAGCTACCAAAGTTCAGTGCTACAATTGCAGGGAGATGGGGCATTATGCAAATGCATGTCCTAAGCGTCAGGAGAACTTACCTCAGAAAAGGACAAGGGATCAAGGCCAGGCTTATGCTATCACTACTGCTGAGGTAGAAGCTCCGAAAGATGTGGTGGCAGGTAATTTAATGGTTTCCTCAAGTTTAGCAAATGCATTATTTGATTCTGGATCATCGCATTGTTTAATATCTTCACAGTTTGCTAAGAAAATTAGATATTTCCAATTTGATTTAATAAGGGAGTTGTCAGTCAAAACTCCTAAGGGAAGTATCGTTGCAACAAAGTTTTGTGAATCAGTCCCCATTAGAGCACATAAATTTTCTTTATCTGCTGATCTCATCGTCATACCTATGATTGAGTTTGATATAATCCTCGGTATGGACTGGCTTTCGGACTATGATGCGAAGATTTATTGTAAGAAGAAAGAGGTTACGATTCTTGATGATAATGATAAGGAACACCTTATTTTTAGAGCAGAATCGTCACCACCTAATTCTTATTTAGATCCACCCCCAGTAGCTCAACTTAATTCAATTATTGGGGAGGAAGAGAATGAAATAACTGTTGGTGAGGAAAGTAATGTTCAAATAGAGGATGTACCTGTTGTGAAAGAATTTGTAGATGTATTTCCGGAATATTTACCTGGACATCCTCCAGAACGAGAAGTTGAGTTTTCCATTGATTTGATTCCTGGATCAAGGCCTATATCGAAGACCCCTTATAGAATGGCCACTGTAGAGTTAGTCGAACTAAAGAAACAACTAGAGGAATTGAGTAATAAGGGATTTATTCGCCCTAGTGTTTCTCCATGGGGAGCCCCTGTTCTTTTTGTTAAAAAGAAAGATGGATCTATGAGGTTATGTATCGACTACAGGGAGATCAATGCTATAACGATAAAGAACAAGTATCCCCTACCTCGTATTGATGATTTATTTGACCAACTGCATGGAGCTCAATACTTTTCAAAGATTGACCTTCGATCTGGATACCATCAGTTGTGTGTAAAGAAGGAAGACATTCCGAAGACAGCATTTCGAACCAGGTACGGGCATTACGAGTTTACTGTAATGCCGTTTGGATTGACTAATGAACCCTCTGTATTCATGGATCTGATGAATAGAGTTTTCAAGGAGTATCTCGATGAATTTGTGGTGGTATTTATTGATGATATCTTGGTATACTCCAAAACCTACGAAGATCATGAAAATCACTTGCGCATTATCTTGAAGACTCTGAGGAGGCATGAATTATATGGAAAGTTTAGCAAGTGTGAATTCTGGCTTCAGGAGATTTCTTTTCTTGGCCATATTATCTCTAAAGATGGAATCTCTGTTGATCCTTCTAAGACCAAAGCAATCCAAGAATGGCCAGCACCTACGAGTATAACTGAGGTACGTAGTTTTATTGGCTTGGCAGGTTATTATCGACGTTTCGTCCAGAATTTTGCCCGATTGGCTAACCCATTAACGAAGCTCACACGTAAAGGGGTTAAATTTGTTTGGACAAAAGAGTGTGAAGAATGTTTCGAAGAACTGAAGAGAAGATTAGTCAATGCTCCTATATTGACTCTACCATCGGGGAATGATGGGTTCGTTATTTATAGTGATGCATCAAAGAAAGGACTTGGTTGTGTCCTTATGCAGAATGATAGAGTTATTGCCTATGCATCACGACAGTTGAAAATTCATGAACAAAACTATCCTACTCATGATCTTGAGTTAGCAGCTGTGATCTTTGCTTTGAAGATATGGAGGAACTACCTCTATGGTGAAAAATATGAGATTTATACTGATCACAAGAGTCTGAAGTATATTTTCTCACAAAAAGAACTCAACATGAGGCAAAGGAGATGGCTTGAATTACTCAAGGATTATGATTGCACGATACACTACCACCCGGGGAAAGCAAACAAAGTAGCAGATGCTTTGAGCAGAAAAGACCATGGAGTTCTGAACATGATGAGAATTGAAAGGGATCCAATTTTCATGGATCTAGAGAAGATGGACATGGGAATAACCAGGGAAGGTGAAACATCAATGCTTTTTCAAATGGTTGCCAAACCATCTTTACTAGAAAGGATTAAGAGTTCCCAGACCGATGATGAAGAATTTCAGAAGAAGATTAAAGCTGTGAATGATGGGAGATTGAGAGACTTTGTGTATGAAGATGGAATTTTGAAATTCGGGAAGAGACTTTGTGTTCCCAATATACCTGATCTAAAAAGGGAATTGTTGGATGACGCTCATAGTTCCAATTTCTCTATACACCCTGGGAGCACCAAAATGTATAGAGATTTGAAGGAACATTTTTGGTTGGACAACATGAAGAGGGAGATTGCTGATTTTGTGTCAAGATGTATGGTTTGTCAACAAGTGAAAGCTGGAAGGCAACAGCCTGGAGGAGTCATGCAACCTCTTCCCATACCGGAGTGGAAATGGGACAATATTACGATGGACTTTGTCATGGGGCTACCAAAGACTCCTAGAAGGAACGATGCAATATGGGTTATTGTTGATCGTCTTACCAAGTCAGCACATTTTCTTGCTATAAGAGAAGATCTACCCCCGGAACGTCTAGCAAGACTATACATTAATGAAGTTGTGAGACTTCATGGAGTTCCCCTATCGATTGTTTCTGATCGTGATCCCCGTTTTACTTCAAGATTTTGGAAAAGTCTTCAGAAATCCCTGGATACTGAACTTCATTTGAGCACTGCTTACCACCCTCAGACAGACGGACAATCAGAACGGACTATTCAGACCTTAGAATACATGTTGAGATCTTTCTCACTTGATTTTCAGGGTATGTGGGATCAATATTTACCACTAGTAGAATTTTCCTATAACAATAGATTCCATTCGAGTATTCAGATGGAACCATATGAAGCGTTATACGGAAAGAGATGTCATACACCAACCTGTTGGGATGACGTTGGTGAAAGAAAACTTGTAGGCCCAGAACTGGTGGAGGAAACGGTGGAAAAGGTGAAGGTAATCCAAAATCACATCAAAGCAGCTCAAAGTAGGCAGAAGAGCTATGCCGATAATCGAAGGAAGGATTTGGAATTTCAGGTCGGTGATCATGTTTTCCTAAAGGTATCTCTATGGAAGGGAGTCATACGTTTTGGTAAGAAAGGTAAATTGAGTCCCAAGTACATCGGACCTTTCGAAATTATAGAACGAATTGGGGCTGTAGCTTACCGATTGGCAATGCCGCCAAGTCTCTCCAAAGTTCACGATGTGTTCCACGTATCTCTGTTGAGAAAATACATGCCTGACCCAACGCATGTACTCACCTATGAAGAATTAGAACTGGAACCTGATCTTTCCTATTGTGAAGAGCCCGTCAGGATTCTTGATACAAGAGAACAAGTACTGAGAAACCGGACGACGCGTCTGGTAAAAGTTTTGTGGAGAAACCATAAGATGGAAGAGGCAACGTGGGAACCCGAGGAACTTATGATGAAGAACCACCCGAGTCTTTTCATGTAATAAGTATTCTAGAAATTGCGAGGATGCAATTATTTGAAGGAGGGGAGAATGTAACACCCCAAGCTTCCACGGTACGTTTCCCTTCGAATAATGCGATAGCGTGTGTTGTACGCAACCTCGAGTTCTAACACACACCACAACTAATTAAACTAGCCGTTGTGAATACTAATACATACTTTTTGAAATTATATATATTTTATATTTGAAAATGGACTTCATTTTTGGATTCGGAATATCAAAATTAGCCTAGGGTGAAATTTTGGTACATTTCGGATAACTTTCATATTTTGATGAATAGTGAAAATTACTAAATTTTAATTAAAAACAACTTTTTTAATCAAAATAATTAATAGTGATAAATTGTGAATTTGAGTGGTTTTAAAGTATATTTAGAATATATTTTTACCATTTAATATAATGTTGGTCATTGGACATAATTTTACAATTAAACCGAACATAAACAAGTGTCAATCTTTTGATAGTTTTTACCTCTTAAAAACACGCTTTTTGTTTTGACAGCGGGAATTAATTTTAAATTAATTTCTGCCACTTCTGTGTTTTGAATTTAGGAAAATGGATTCCATATTTGGAATCAGGATGTCCAAATTATGTAAATAGGTAACTTTTATTTTTACACATTTTGAATAATTACTGCGGTAAATATTTTATTTACCATGGTTAAAGGGTAAATCCGGTAAATAAGGGTTAAAAAAATAATATTATAATAATACTAAATTACCCTAAAACGTGTCTTAACCCTATTGGTTGATACATGGTCGACCATGGGAATCTTTGGGTCTGTTTTGGGACCCCATGGATCCACTTGTAAGTGATAATGACACATTATATTAATAAAGTTAAAATAAAAATAAAAATGGCATAAGCTTACATCTTTTAGAAGAACAATTTTTACATAGGGTTATACATGTTGGATTTTCGATTATAAATATTCATTAGAAAGATAAAAAGATTTCCTACATAATGATATTTTATTTATAATTTTTAGACATCAAATAATTTAAATTATTAATGACACAATAATGATGCAATGTTTACCTCATTAATAAATCATTTAAATAAATAAGATTATAATGATTAAAATATTATCTAAAACCTGTCCAATACTTATTGGTTGATGTTATTTATAATATTAGTCATCTTAGCTTCGACCTCAATGATTTTTGGACCATTATAAACCGAATAAAAATATATTATAAAGTAATACTTTCACACTTTCCTAAAGAGCCCCTCCTCTCCCTTATAAAAGGAGACCACTTCTACTCATTCCTCACACCTCTAAAGCCACTTGGCTCGTCCAAACTCTGCCCAACTAAGCTCCCCACATCCCTCTCCTCCTCCTTGAATCTTACCCTTAGGCAGAAAGCATTTCAAGAAGTCCTTTGGTTCCAACCAAAGTGAGTTACCTAAATTAAAGGTAACGATTTCTCTTAAATTATTTTCATTTATTTTGCTTCTCCAACCCCCAAACTCTTTTTATTTCCTTTCTTTTGTAACAACACCAGTATCCTCAATATACTAGGATGTTGTTATAAGAAGGATTCAAACTACACATACACACAACTCCATCTAATGGATGATGAACATAATGTTTCTGTGGATGGCAAACTAACGCCTCACGAAACGATGATTGTTCAAATACATCCTACCGCCTCTCATGGTGGCCATTATGATGGAACTGTAATTAAATATGATATTAATGATATATATTTTATATATAAGCTTCTGTAATTCCATTTTATTTCATACCATTATTCGTTTCATGTTGTATATACATACGATAATTTCATTTGAGGAAGTGCGGACTACCGCCCCCTTAAAATGATATGACTCGTTCATACCACACATGGAACGTATAAAGGATGGTGTTAATGAACTTAAGTAACATATATAAAATATTATATTATACTGGAATAGTAATATACCTATGTATCATTTGGATTCGATTCTTTTAAAATAAAAATTAAATGGAAGTAGCGTTCGTGCGTACGTACGGACTACCGTCTCCACGAACGCGATGAGATTCATTCTCCATCGTATCCATTCAAGTATAATTATCATTTAATAATTTAAAAATGATTTTTAAGGACTTGATATCATTCTGGATATGAATAAGATACAACAAACATGACTTATGTAACAAAACATATAAAAGAAAATGAGTAAGTTAACACACGAAACGACGATAATACTAAGATATTATCAAATCAATATTAAAAGATCATATATGATATCATATTAATGTATATGATTCTTTTATAATTTAATAACAATTATTTCACCATTATACAGGAGGTTAACCTACCCCAACCAAGGAAAAGTACAAGGTAAGGGTTTACTTTACAACCTCTTCATTATCCAAGGTTGTTTATACGTAATAATCTACTGGGATATCTTTATCATCCACATCCATGTTTCTTAAAAATGTATTTCAAAACATTTTTACTAATTACAAGAATATGGGTTAAAGTCATTTATACCCTTGTTTGACTTTTTTATAAGAGGTTTATAAGGGAATCTTTCCGTCGTTTTCCAAACAAGGTGCTTTTTAACCTTTTCGACAGAATTAAGATAAGAATGTTTTTTTTAACTTATACGGCAGGTGCGGTTATTTTCCGCCGTTATAAAATCGTCAAAGCTTCCCTTAAAAGCTTATAAGATTATTTTCAAAGAAAATGTTTTATTTTATATGGATCTTAAATGATTTCAAAATAAAAGGAGATATTTCTTTAAAAAGAATTTTTATTTCATCTATGTCAACATCCTTTGACGGATTTTAAGATTGTTTGAAGTTGATTTATTATGATACAAAACTTCTATATTGTATTAAAGGTTTTGTGATATGTTTGACTATAGATGTGCTATTTTTATACCATTCATAGTTTATGGTGAAATTATTGAAATTTCGTATGCTAGTTTTAATACGATTGTTTATGTTATTTTTAAACCTTTTCATATGGGAATGCATTGGACTTAATAAGTGACGGGTGGAGCCCGCTATAGCTCCTCGATGCATCGGTAGGTCTCATGAGACAAACTAGTGTCTTGGCACAAGGCCTTGACAAAATCTTATTTGTAGTCTTGGCACGAGGCCTTGGCTATGTGGTTATGATAGTCTGGCATTATGCATTCCAACATTATGAAAGTGGTTATTGATTTTTCATGTGATTATTCGATTAGTAGAATATCCATGTGAATAAGTAAATGGCATTATTTCATTTTACTTTTGCCATACTATGTTGAAGTTCATGTTTAAAAGGCTTTTGTTTTAGTAATTCATTGCCTTAAATGTTTATGCTTATTTTGAATGTTCCGCTATATTGTTATCCTTACTGGGCATTTGAGCTCACCCCTTTTCTATGTTTTATTTTTCCCAGGTAGTGAAGAAGTAAATTATGATTGACTTGCAGGGATATTATGAGGGGTTAATAGTGTGGATATGAAGACTTTGTTGTTGTAGTAGTTTTTCACTTTGAAATGTAATGTAAAACTTTATGAATATATCTAGTGTTTCCAAGGCTACTAAACCAATCGGTCTTTCGAGATTTGATCTTTCTTGTGATCATGCCAATGTTATGAAGTAATGCACCGACTCTGGGTAGCTGGGGTCGGGGCGTTACATTAAATCTAATTATTTCTTAATTATTTGATAATTAAATATTTATTTCTAATTATTACCAAAACATCCCCCGGGAGTGTCGAACCAAGAGTGCAGTAAGGCCCGTTGTCATGTACCAGGTTACCCCGAGTCAGGCTCGAAACACCTTGTCAGAGTTTTCACTCCTAGGTACATCTGTGCCAGAGCCGCCTCTACTTGTTCGTATCCAGACAAGGATTATTTGGTACAACCACATAATCTAATTATACTATATAGATAAACATTCTATTAAAAAAAATTAACAATTAAAAATAAAATTTACCATTAAAAATAATTTAACAATTAAAAAAATTTAAAAAAATTTAAAATATATATATATATAAATACCTTTGATATTTTGAAGTAATCTACGCCTTCTAACTCCTTCCTTCCTCTTCTCGAAAGAAAAAATTAAAACAAAAAAAATTCTACTCAGAACTGAAAATTAGAGAGAGAGAAGAATAGAGATATGAATGTTATGGGAACAAAATGGGTGGGGTGTATATATAGGTTAGATTATTTGCAATGGTCGTATTTGCGACAGTATACCATCTCAAATACTAGGTATTGCGACGAGATACCGTCGCAAATTCCGTCGCCCGCATTAAATACGGGCGGCGGGTAAAAGGGTTTTTGCGACAGGCCCGTCGCAAATAGCTACCATTAGCGACGAGCAGATATACCCGTCGCAAATTCCTATTTACCACCACCGGTATTGGTGACGGGGCCCATCGCAAATTCTTATTTACCACCACCGGTATTGGTGACGGGGCCCGTCGCAAATACCTTCGCCCGTATTAATTACGGGTGGCGGGTAAAAGTGTTTTTGCGACTGGCCCGTCGCAAATGACACACCATTAGCGACGGGCAGATATCCCCGTCACAAATTCCAATTTACCGCCACCGGTATTTGCGATACGACCCGTGGCAAATACGATCCAGTGAATACTTTTTTGCGATGAGATAATTTACCCGTCGCAAATAGTATTTACCACCATCGGGTAGTTGTGACGGGTCGAAGGCGACCGTCGCAAATAGGCTTTACAGCTGCCGGTATTGGCGATGGGACCCGTCGCAAATAACACCTGGTGAATAATTTTTTGCGATGGGGCAATTTTTCCATCGCAAATACTATTTACCACCGCTGGGTACTTGCGATGGGTAGCCTTCTACCCGTCGCAAATAGGCTTCCCGCGTTTTTGCGTGCAAACCGCGCCATTGCAATTGCGATGTGTCCTGTATTTCCATCGCAAATAACTGACCATTTACGACAGGAATATATTCCCATCGCAAATACGCTTTTCATCGGAGTTTTTGCGATGGGAATAAAGCCCGTCGCAAATTCCCCGTCGCAATAAGCATTTTTTCCCGCAGTGACATGACGTAGTCTAGATATGAGGTAGTGGTGTATGTGTACAATGTTCTTCATTGTTCATGGTTCATGACTTCATGTGCATATTGGGTTGTTCAACTTTAGTGATGGGTGTTCCTTGTTTATTGGTATAGTTCATGATGGGTGTTCCCCATATTATATGACAGATGTGTATGGTGTATAGATGGAGTAGCATGGAGACAATGTACAACTTTGGTTAATAATGTGTGTTACCTTTTTCATCAATGGCATAGTGCTTTCCATTCAATGTGTATAGTGGGAGCATTAAGGGGGTTCAGGTGGAAATGATAATATGTGATATTAGTGATTTAATTTATTTTTCACATTGTCACCATAATTTTCTTGGTTATATGATATAATATTTTCAAATTTTTTATGAATTCGATGGTGTTGTCATACTTATTTATTTATGAACAATATTTAATTACCTATTGAATTGTTTTTTAATGGGTTTTTATTCATGCAAATATATCTATTTTGAATTATTTTTTTCTTAGAATTATACACATTATTTACCATCCACTTATGTGATTCCTAATGAGTAATCATGGGTGAGGGAACATTGAAGAGTTTACTTATTCTGTATTTGATTGCATAAATGAGATAATCATAAGTTTCATGTAAAATAATTCAGAATAAATAAATATATTAATAAAATATTTAATATTTTATGTTATGTATTCACACACTTTCATAGTCAAGGACTAATTAGTAATATTATATAAGGGAATCTAACATAGATAAATATCTCATTTTTTAAGAAATTGGTTTTGTAATTACAAAAATATATTTGGTTTTAAATGATTTACAACTTATTCATGACATCGTATAATGAGACAATGGATAATTTGTGAGTTATATTACATTTCCTAATAAAAGTTCATCCTTTGTAACCAGTGGTTAATAGGTGGATAATTATTTAAATATAGGTAGTATTTATTTTGTTATTTTTAAACCTGAATAAGATAAAAAAACTTTAACATTAAATTATACATTTCTTTGTGTTTAGTTTTAGTTATTTCATTACTTATTTAATTTCTATTATTTTAGTTTTCATGAAATTGAACTCCATATATCTAACCATTCTTGAAAAATGATACTACTTGTTTATAAAAACATTCTATTTGTGGGATCAACCTTAGTATCACTGATATAGTAGTTATCATTGAATATTATACATTAGTGCTCAGACCACGATGTTAATAAAGTCACCATAATAATATTAGTGTCTTCATATGGTATTATATATAATTTAATAGTGCTCATGTGTAATGTTATATGATATCATTCATTCATTTATCCCTTATTGATCATCATATTTATTTTAGCTAATTGAAACATGATATGAAAATGTGTAGATAAAATATTTATTATAAAATGAGTTTAAAAATAGAATTAATAAATGAGGTGGAATCTAAATTTATCCCCATTGCATAATGTATAAAATGTAAAAGTTATAAGAGTCTCCTATATTGAATGAAGAAGGGTTATAAAATTGATATTCATATACCTCATTTGAGAGGAACTAAATATCATTCTCTGCTAGATAAAACACTCTTTCTATTTTTCTTCTCTCCCTTTCTTCCTTTGAGTAGGAGGTGATAGAACACCATTATAGAGAAGGGGTTATAATGAAATGTTTGGTGATTCTAGTTATATTGGATACCATTAAAGGTAGGAACCCATTTTTTTGTAGAGGGAACTTGATCAAACTCACTGCTAGTGAAGACTAAGAGCAAGGATAGTGAGGTGAAGTTGTTTTATGGTTTTATTATTTAATGTTATTCATTACACTCTTAGTTGATCTCGTAATGAGTTTTTTGATTTCTTATACTACATATTCTCATAGTGAAGTCTCATGAAATCCATCAATCATATTATATCCAAGTCTAGTGATGAATCAATAATATGAAAATTGAATGTGAAAACTATTTTTGGGAATTTTTTTAAACCCGTGTTCATTATTGTAAATCCATGTCATGTTCTGTGATATTTTTTATTAGAATAAATTTGTTTTATAGAAAAAAGTATTGGTTATTCTAACAATAAATTAGGGTATCATTTTAGATATCACTACGATGTACTTGATTGATCACTATGTCATGGTTAGATCCACCGTAGGACCAACTATGTTGTAGTGAATATTGATTCAAGATAGTTATTTATGAGATCATAGAATTGAAATGGTATGTCAATTTTCATTATTCCAAAGTCCAAAATGGTTTAGGAAATATGAACATTCCATGGTAGAAAGATATGGTTATAAAAAAACAAATAAAAAATGTTTTTCTTAAAAACCATCACCTCTGTTTGCCCAAAGGTCCCATGCTAAAATTGTGTTACTTTATATCATGTCAAAAGTGGTTTACATAGAAGCTATTATCTAAATTTTATATATATCATGTTAAATAATTGAATTTTTTATTTATTTTTTAAATACTTATTTAAATTTTCATGTACGTAAATTATTTATATGATGTGGATATTGTATTATTTAGTTTAAATAGTTTAAAATGATTTATATAAATTGTCACATCATTCGTATAAGAGTTACATGTTACGTATGGTAACATTAGATTTAGTTTTCTTCTAACTTGAATTTAGTTTTTTATAGAGTTATGAACTTGAAATTATATGTCAACTATATTTTATACATATTATGTGTTATAATTATTATGAAATTCAGATCTCTCTTGAATAAAGTATCATGGGTAGAGGGAATTTGGGGTAGGTTACTCATTGTCTTGGGTTCTTATGAATTAACAAAAAAATTGGGGTTGACTACATGTCATTCCATGAATATTCTTATAGGGATTATTGACTTAATATAATTATAAACTTATACATGAAATGGTTTTATTTACCTTATGCATGACATACATTTAGATATGTGTAGATATATTTGTCCTCTATTTTGGGTTAGTAATACAAGGTGTTATTTTTGTAAAGTTGTACATGTTAATATGGTTTAAACATGTTAATTTGGTGGAAGGAATAGGGATTCCAAAAAATAAATCTCTAAAAGCATGAATATATATATAGGTATTACTTGATATGTAAATATTACATTGGATATAATAGTTACAAATGATATATATATGATGTATATTTAAATGGTGATACTAATAAAACTCTAAAAATACATAGCGTAATATTCCTTCCAAATAAAACACATTTCAAGATCTTGATCATCCAAATGGGTAGGCTAGGACAAAGTTGGGTACCTTTGGATTATCATGTGTAAGGCATGGTAGGTGAGGGTGACCCTAACACAATTATCTACCCATATTCTATTATAATCTTTGAGATAAATTTTTTTAGGTTACCCTAATAGCATTGGGTTCATATAAGAATAAATCTTGGATAATTCATATGATGAATTGGACAAGGAGTTTTCCACCTAACTATCTAATAGTCATATGTGATATGATTGGCATGTTTCTCTACCTAAATAGCTAAATTTTATAAGAAACAAAATCTAAATATTCTTGAATACAAATCTAGTATACCCTATCCATGTCTCATGAGGGAACATCTAATATTAAATAAATATGATTCAATACCAATACTACAATTTATGATATTTTTAAAATGAAATCTAATGATTCTATTTCTAAAATGTACTACATGTTTAATGAGATAATTAAAATAATTATTTTAATTAGATAGCATATATATGAGAAAAGTAATAATAATTTTAAGAAGTCTACCTAATATATGGATAATCACAATAGTCTCCATCAGAGAATAATATTGTATTAGAAAGTTGTAATTCAAGGATCCAATTTCGAAAACTATGATATTTAAATAATGAATTGAAGTAAACAATACATATGTTAAACCAAAGAATAAAACTATATAATTCAATAAATATAATTCTAAATCAAAGTAATTAATCAAATATGAAATTAAAAGTTTATGTGAATCATACTTGGACAATGATGAAGACATGAATCACTTATCCATGAGATTTAAGAAGTCATATGAAAATAAAATGTTTTTTTAGAAAATAAAACTCTAAAAGAAAATATGTAAATAAGGGAAAATAGAAAGAAGAAAACACATCTGGAGAAGTAACATGTTATGTATTTAAAATAAAGGATCAAATCAAAGTTGACTGACCTAAACTGAAATAAAAAAATAAATATTATGATAAAGGAAAAAAGTACAAGGAAATAAATGAATTCTACTTAGCATGCTTCTATGGATAACTCAAGTGACTTAGATAAGGATGATGAAAGTAAACAAGCTAACCTGTGTTTCAAGTCTATTTCATATGAGGTATAAACCAATTTTACCACTTTTGATGATTATGTGTTAGAAGATTATGAAATTTCAAGTTAAGGTTTGGAATAGTAATGCTCTGTGATTGGGGAAACTATGAATGAACATAATGATAAATAATATAATATAAATAATATTCATGCTTTATATATTGCTGATAAAACATATATTAATATTAAAATAGAAATTAATGTCAAAACTTTAAAAGAAAATGAATATTTGATATTGGTAAATGAACAACTTATAATGGATCTAGAAAATTTTACTAAAGGAAAAAATATTCTGAATAAAAGTTTAGGAAAACAGAAATCACATAAATCAAGGAATATTATAGGATATTAGTTTGGACATCAAAGGTAGTTTTACAAGAATTATTTTTTTCTTAGATTAAAAAATATGAACTTAATTTGTAAGGCTAAATTAACTTCTAGATATGGAGACAATTATGATCTTTTTAGACCTAAGAAGAGCTCTTTCTCAAAATATTTTAATTTGATTGTTATTAAACCTATAAAATAAATTTGGATACCCAAATATTTATTTTCTAACATTTTTTGACCCAAGAAAGTGTGGGTACCAGAATCATTTCTTGGTTGACTATGTATAGGATACAAGATTTAAGACAACAATTAAAAGCTTATGGTATCTAGATAGTGTATGTTCTATATATATGGATAAAGACTACTCAATTTTAAAGAATCCGGTAAAATTTAATGGTGACCATGTCACTTTTTATGAACATGAAAAACTAAAAATAATTGGTCTTGGACAAATAGGTAACTATGAAACTATTTTAATTTCCAAATTTATATGTATTGATTGTTTAAAGTATAATCTTTTTAGTATTTATCAGTTATATAATGTTGGTTATCATATTAATTTTTTCAATAATTCTTGTAACACTTATGATTCTAATCAAAATTAATTTCCTCTCTTCTTTAATAAATTAAAATTTTTATGTTGTAGATTTAAATTATTTATTTTATCAAAAAAATTAAGTGATTTTCATAAATAATATTGTTTGTAGCATAGGATTCTAGGTCACTTTCATATAAACTCTCTTAAGAAGGAAACTAAAAATGCCTTAGTTAAGTATCTACCCAAACTCAAATTACCAAAATAAAAATTGTAAAATCCCTATCAAAAGGTAAATAAACACAAAATTTCATGAAAAATAAATAAAGAGGTTTTTATATATCAACCCTTAGAATTGGTTCACATGCAATTCTTTATACCATATAGTGTTTATATTCTAGGTGAAATAATTTTGTTTATGTCACTGTTGATGATTATTCAAGATTCACATGGGTGTTTTCCGTAGATAAAAAAGTTAATATAATACCTATTTTTCAAATTATATGAAATTTCTAGAGAACCATAGTTGGATTACCATTAAGACCTTGAGGATTGATCATGGATTTGAATTTAAGAATCAATATATTAAGTCATTATGTTCACAAAATGCCTATAAACACAATTTATATGCCCCTTGAACTCTTAAAAAATGGGGTTGTTAGAAGGAGAAACATTAAACTTTTAGACAATTTTCAAACTATGATTAGTGAGTATGAATTACCTATTATGTTTTTGGTAGATGCTATGAATATGGATTATTATATAATCAATGGGATTCTAATAATAACTCTTTAAAAAACTCCTTATGAATTATGTTATATTATAAAACAAAAGGAAAATTACATTACAGGTTTTAGATGTAAAGTCTATATTATAAATATAAATATAATATAGAAAAATGTTCACATAAGGGCGATGAAGTAATTTTTATAGGTTATTCAATATACAATAAAGATTATAAAGTTTTAAATAACAAAACCAATATTGTGGAAGAATATTTTCATGTCACATTTTATGAGACTAATCCACAAAAACATAAAGTTTTTTTAAAAGTTATTAAGGATGATATATCAAATAAGAATATCAATAATACCTCTAAAACATTGAAAATATTGTTTATTTACTAGTAAAATCTTTTAACAAAGACTAAATAGACCATCTTGACCTAGAAGATGACGTGGAAAAACCAAGAACATAAATTCCAAGAACTATTAGGATCCATAAGAACCAGCCTTTAGATATTATTTTAAGTGATCTTGTTAAAGGAGCTCAAACTAGGGCATATATTATAAATATATATGAATATAAAACCTACATGTCTTATCTAGAACCAAAGAAAATTATCAAACCAATTAGTGATAAACATTGGGTAATTCATATGTAATAATAATTGATTCAATTTGAAAGAAAAAAAAGAATGGGGATTTATTGAGAGATGAAAATATTGCCTTACTATTGGAACTTAATGGGTGTTCTAAAAATGGTTAATTAATTAGGAACTATAGTTATAAATAAATATATATTGGTTACATAGGGTTATAGTTAAGAAAAAAGGAATTGATTATGAAGAGACTTTTTTACCATTATCTAGACTTGAATCTATCAGAATAATGTTAGAATATATAGCTCCTCTTAATTTAAAACAATATAAAATTTATATCAAGAGTTCATTCCTTAATGGTTATATTATTGAGAATGTTTTTATTGAGAAAACTCTTGGTTTTTTAAATCCTCATTTACCAAATCATGTTTTTATACATACAAAATCTTATTGTGGTTTATAAGAGGCCCTAAGATCTTAGTAGGACAGCCTTGACTCTTTCTTAACTTCAAATTATCTGTAAAAATTCATAGTTTATCCTACCCTATTTTTAAAAATAATTTAAAATTTTTTTATTTATGGATGATATTCTTTTGATTTCATCAAAAAACTCTTTGTATATTGAATTTTCTAAACTAATGGAAAAAGATTGTGGAATGAGTTTAATGGGTGAATTAAAGTTATTTATTGATTTTCCAAATTTTAAAAATAAATAAAATATTATTTTAAATAAAATAAAATACAAAATATATATTTTAAAATGTTTTGGAATTAATATGAGTACTAATTTTAAATTAGATTTCATTGAAACTATAAAACTAGTAGAATAAAATATTTATTCAGGTATAATTGAGAGTTTATTGTACTTAACTACTAGTCATCCTGATATTATGTTTTGTGTAGGTATGTGTGATCATTTTCAAGAAAATACTAAGGAATCAAATTTAAAATTTGTTAATAAGAATTTTTAAATGCCTCAAGAATACAACTAATTATGTTTTAGTCTACTCTATATGGAAATTATTTGAATTAGTTAGTTATTCAGATGTATATTTGTTTGGTTGAAAGTTATATAGAAAAATAACCTCTAAAATTTGTCACTTTTTAGGAAATTCTCTAGTATCATGGTGTAGTAAAAAAACAAAATTCAGTTTCATTATCTACTACTGAAGTTCAGTAAATAGATCTAGGAAATTTTTCTACACAAATTTTGGGGATGAAACACACTCTACTAGACTGTGGATATCAATTCAGATGTGTCCCTAAAAATTGGGATAATACAAGTTTTGTTAATATTTATAATAATCTGGTTTTACATTTTAGGAAAAAACATATTGATATAATACATAAATTCTTGAGAGATCATTTTCAAAAAGGTGACATCACTCTTGAATTCATTTGAACCAAACAACAATATAATGATATTTTCACAAAGATATTGAATAAAGAGATATTATGTTATATTTGATATGAATTAGGAATCATAAATTATTATTTATTGATATATTTTGTTTAAAATTTAATTTGGTATTAGTTTAATCATACATGTCACAAGTAACTATAAGGACCAAACTATCATAAGGACTAGTCATGTGGTAGGCCAAGAAATTGTTAGTGTCCAAGATGCTGAAAGTTATTCGTATGGAGGGTCAACCTACCATGAATATATTAATTAAAATTAAATAAATTCATATAGTTAGTCAATATATCATGACCTTATTTACTAAATTTTTATAAATTATACATTTTTCTTTTATTTTTATCTCTATATTTATTTTGTTATCTATTTTGTGTAATAAATGATCAAAATACACCTGATTTGAAATAAAATTAGTTTCTTTATAAAACACTTATGACTTTAGAGCTTCACACTTTTCTACCTATAAATTTCCAAACCCTTTAGTTCTACCTCTTGATCCCTATGAATATGGTAAGGATGAAAAGATCATTTTATCTCATATCTCTGGATGCATAGCCTCATGCGAAGAAAAGAAAATTTAGCTCAAGTGCATCTAACGAGCCTCGTAACCTGTATCTATCAAATTTAATGGTAATACTTGAGGAAGAAGTGGATATTTAATGGTTTAAATCAAGAAAACTTATGGTCTGAAAATAAATTCAGTAACAAGGATGGATTTAATGGTTTAGTAATAATGGATGAAATTTCTATCCAATATTATTTAAGGATTTTGATTTTAATATCATGTTTAAATTTGGTGCGAATAAATATTTCTTCTAAAACTTGTTGAATAGAGAAGAATTGATATTTTCCTTAACAAAATGGGAAAAAAAAATTGGTTCCTCATAATGGTGAGTTCAAAGACTACTAAAGTTATTATCCCATTGGAAATTCAAGTTTTAAGTTTGAGAAATCTATTGTAGATGTGACTGGAGATATCAATCTAAGGAGAATAGATTCCATGGAGCTAGATATATAATGTATACTATTATTCAATTTCTTTAAATATTTTATCTACCCAAGGAAAGTTGACTTTAGTATTTTGAGTAAAAAATATATTTTCTTTGTAACGCCCCGACCCCAGCTACCCAGAGTCGGTGCATTACTTCGTAACATTGGCATGATCACAAAAGATCAAGTCTCGAAAGACAGATTAGTATAGTAGCCTTGGAAACACTAGATACATTCATAAGTCTTATATTACATCATAAAGTGAAAAACTAATAACAAATTCTTCATAGTCCACACTCATATCCTCTTCTGACTATCCCTGCAGGTCATTCATAAAATAATTCTTCACATCCTGGAAAAAATATTAAAACATTGAAAGGGGTGAGCTCAGATGCTCAGTAAGGTTAACAATATTACGGAAGCTTTCGTAAATAAACATAAACATTTAAGGCAATGTGTAACTAAAACAAAAGCCTTATTGAACTTGAACTTCAGCATAATATGGAAAAAGTAAAATAAAATAATTCCATTACTTACTCACATGGATATTCTACTAGATGAATAATCACATGAAATATCAATAACAACTTTCATAATGAGGGAATGTATAATGCCGGACATTCTGAAACATTTTGTCAAGGCCTCGGCCAAGACGTCTAAAATGATTAAGGCCTCGGCCAAAACCATAAATCAAATTGGGAAAGGGCCTCGGCCAATTCCACATCTAGTTGTCTAATGAGACCTACTGATGCATCGAGGAGCTATAGCGGGCTCCACCCGTCACTTATTAAGTCCAATGCATTCCTCATATGAATAGGTTTAAACATATCATAAACCATAACATAATCGTATCACATAAAACATGCATAAAGGAAACATAACATCTCCACATTTCAATCATAAGATATAAATACAACACATTGATATAATAAAAACGCTTTCAAAACCATTTTCAATACCAAAATAAAAGAAAGTTAAAACTTTTTATTTATTTTTCATTAAAAAAAATGATGGCTTGTAGAGGAAGCCGAAACTCAAATAATGGTCACGGCGGCAGAGAAGTCGTTGTCGCCGCATAAGTACGGAATATAAAACATTCCCTTTTTGTCGTTTAGTAAAACGCTTCGTATAAAAAAGATTCCTTTTGAATAAACGTAAAAGTCAAAGGGGTTTATACACCGTATAAAAGAAAGTTGTGTATAAAATAAAATATGCCTCAATGAAAGGAGATTGAGACAAAGTCCCATACAAAGATCATTTTTTAAAAAAAATAGATATACTATGTGTATTCACTATAAGTACACATAAATAAAGTACAAATACAAGATATGACATAATAATATAATGACATAATTTGAAAGTAGGAGATTAACCCAAAGAATGGAAATTGGGTTAAGAAATTCCATTACCTTGCGTCATGTCCTGACTCGACCGTTCTTTAACCTACTGAATAATAAAATAGAGTTAATTCCTATTTACTTAAGAACCTTTTTCATGTTCATTATTCCTTTTATATCCCTTATTACCATGTTATGAACATTATGTAATTATTTAAGTTAATAACGGTCATTTTGTCGATCTTTGGTACTTGAGTCAAAAATAAACTTCCTATAATTTCAAGTTGTTCATGTGGTGAAATATCCATTATATCCAGAATTATATTAATGATGTAGATATCATATATATGATATATATCCAGTATATACATTCATTCATAATGTCACGTAACATTTAGAGATAAGAAATGAAATGCACCGTTCAGGGAGACGGTAAGCCGTACATACGCATGAATGCTACTTTTATTTCTATTTCGTATTTAATGGAACGGAATCACAATGATATAAATTTATAATATAATTACAGTATAATATAGTGTATAATACCATTTAATCCATCCTTTATACATCCCACATATGGCATTAACAATTCAAATCACTTTTAGGGGGCGGTAGTCCGCACTTCCTAAAATGAAACTATCGCGTTTTACCCATAATGGAAATCATAAAGTATGTCATAAATGAGAAATACAGAAGAATAAGTAAAACATAAACACATTATATATCATATATAAATATAGTGACATCTTAATGGCCACCTTTGAAAGTGTTATATGATTGTTGAACAATCATCGTTTCGTGAGGCAGAAATTCGCCATCCACAGAAACTGTATGTTTTTTAACCATTAGATGTAGGTGTGTGTAAGTGTAGCTCGAATCCTTCTTATAAAAACATCCTAGTATATTGAGGATACTGGTGTTGTTACAAAAGAAATGAATAAAAAGAGTTTAGGGGGTTGGAGAAGAAAAATAAAACAAAACAACATTAGAGAATACATTACCTCAAAATCGGGTAACTCTTTTTGATTTGAGCCAAAGGCTTCCTTGAGAAGAGTTCTGACCAAAGTGAGGATTCTAGGAGTAATAGGGGGAAGTTGGGAGAGTATTTTGGCAGAGTTTGGCCGATCCAAATGTCTTGAAGGTGTGAATAAGGTGGGAGATGTGGGGGCCTTTTATAAGTGGAGAGGAGGGGCTCTTTTGGAAAGATTGAAATGTTACATTATTACACAATGTTTTTCGGATTCTAAAGTTCCCACACTTATATAATTCGTGGATAAGGTGATAAGGGTTAGAAATCTACCCATCAAATAGTCTTTGGACAAGTGTAAGCCTTGAATTTTGCATTATCTTTTCATTTTATTAAAATCGTTAAATAATGAGGTCATCGCTGCATCATAATGATGTCATAAATAATTTAATTTATTTAACGTCTAAAAATTATAAAAAATATACTATGATTTAGATAATCTCTTTATCTTTCTAATGAATATTTATAGTCAAAATTTGGACTTGTGTAACCCCACTTAAAAACTATTTTAGTAAAACAACTCATGTTTGTGTCAATTTAATTTTAACATTAAATAAATATATATTAATGTCATTTTACAACTAAAGTGGCTCCATGTGGTCCCCAAGTTTACCCATGGGTTGTCTTGGTCGGCCATGACTCATCCAATAGGAGTAGGACAAGTTTCATGCTCATCTCATATTATTAAAACATTATTTTTACCTTAAACTACACTAATTACCTCTAATCGCGATTAAGAACTTAAAAGTTACTATTCACCAAAAATTATTTTAATCTCATTGAACCACATTTTACTTCTTAATGACAACCATGTATGTCAGATTTTTGAAAATCAAATCACAGAAGTGGTAATATTTCATTTAGACAAAAAATCAGTTATTTAACTACCACTTAGTGGTTTCACTATTCATCAAAAATTGATGTTTTTCAGAACAAGGCCAAAATTTCACCCTAAGCTATAATTGATATTCCAAATTCAAAAATGATTTCTATTTTACAAAATTCCAAACATATAAGTTGCATTAATTAATTTTATAATTAATTCCCGCTGTTACAACAAATAGCGTGTTTTTAAGAAACAATTTATATCAAAAGATTGGCAATTGTTTATGTCCAATTTCAATGTTAAATTAATTCTAATGACCACCATTGGATAAAATGGTAAAAATATATTCTAATTATAATTTAAAACCACTAAATAGTATAACTTATCACTATAAATTATTTTGATTAAAAAAGTTGTTTTTAAGTATTTTTCACTATTCATAAAAAATTAGAAGTTCTCAGAAAAATACAAAAAATTCAACATAGGCTAATTTCGATATTCCGAATCCAAAAATGAAGTCCATTTTGAAATATAAAATTTCTATAATTTTAAAAAGTGGTTCTTACTATTCATAATGGATACTTTTATTAGTCGCGGTGTTTTAGAACTCGAAGTTGCGTACAATTCAAGCTATTGCATTATTGAATGAGAAGCATATCATGGATGCTCGGGGTGTTACATTCTCCCCTCCTTCAATAAATTGCATCCTCGCAATTTGAAAAAAAAATTTGGAAATAAAAGGTTGAAAATAGAAAATACCTTTGTGGAAAACCCACATCGGAAATAAGGTTAATAAATATATAACATTAAAAGAAAGCAAGATAAGTACAAAGGTCACCCGATATAGCCCATTCTAGGATTCTATGAAAATATGGATATGGAGGAGAAACAAACCATCAAGGTCTGATGGAGAGTTATAGAAAAAAGGATTAGGATAAAGTTTAACTATAAGAAAATCACAAACTTGTGATTGGTTAAACGGTCATTGAATCCCCAGTTGGAAAAGTTAACCGACAACATTTTTGTTTTAAGTTACCTTTTATAATGTTGAGGAATTTATTTAGGAGATATACTAAGAACGTAAGGGAATATATATACTTTTTATGTATACTTTCATTCGTTAATAAATTTTTACCACAAACCCAACTTTTACTCCAAATGGTAACGGAACTCAAAAATATTCTATTTATCCTAATTGTATAAGGTTCCAAATGTTAACACATATCATTTAGATTAGTAAAATTATTTTGTAATAACCAGGGACTTCTTGTAGGCTAGTGGTAGGAAATAAAGGCATGTCGCACTTTGATTGTGGGTTCGATTCCTGCAGCTTTGTCCGACGCGACGGGTTATGCCCCACCCTGCAGGTTGTCCTTTTCCTAAAACTATAGTATCATAATATTCCAAAAATAATCTTCATAAATTTTTTAACCTTAAACAATACTATCCAAATATCAACTTAATCCACTCTAACCTTAATAGTTATCCAAAATACCTCCGTCCAGACTTTCTCTAAAAGGTCTCTAAATTCCAAAATCAATTGTAACATCAGATTCCCCAAACAAAGAAAAGTTTCTATTATTGTCACATACTAAAAATATGATTACCTTAATCATATTAAAACCTTAATGAAATCAAAAAGTACTGCAGTACAATCTTTATATATATCATATTATTCTTATAACCAGAATATAATCCATGAGTCCAAAAGCACCAATACATTAGTTATTCTGCTTCAACTGTAGTAACAGCATAAGATTGTCCTTGATCCCTTGGCCTTTTCTGAGATAAGTTTCCTTGACTCTTAGGACATTCATTTGCATAATTCCCCATTTCCCTACAATTGTAGCATTCAACATTGATAGCCTCTTTCTTTCCCTTGCAATCACGAGCCTGGTGACCCTATTCTCCACATTTATAACAAACTCCCATTCCTTTTAGGCAAGTACCAGGGTGATTCTTCCCACAATTATCACATAATGGAAAATCCTTCTTTCCCTTTTTCCCTTTATCTATCTCTTGTTCCACCGTTCTCTTCTTCTCTTGCTTTACTTTGTTTTCATAAGACTTAGAGAATTCCTTTTCTGTCTTGATAGCACACGAGACAATATCTTCGTATGATGAGAAGGATTGTGATACTAAAGCTCGACGGAGAAATGGTTTTAACCCATCAAAGAAACAATCAATATTACTCCTTGGGTTACGTATATAATTGGCAGCATGCCTCGATAACCTTGTAAAGTTAGCCTCATTCTTTGCGACATTCTCATCCTCCTTCTGCCTCAGACTCAGAAATTGCCTTTCCATATCTGCTCGATGGTCACGAGGAAAGTATTTTTCTAAGAAAATCTCTTTGAACTCCCTCCATTCCATATTCGATACGTCATCATCTTCCTTTGTGTTTTGAATCAGCGACCACCACTGATCGGCATCTCCAGTGAGGCGGTAAACTGCCATGACAACCTTCTCTCTTTCACTACTCCCCAAGGCATGGAATATTTTCTCTAAGGAATTTATCCATTGCTCAGCTACTATAGGATTTGTACTCCCATTGAAGGTTGGTGGTTGTTGCCTCATGAAACGGTCTAGCATTGATCCTCCACGTTGCGGTTCAGGGTGCTCCATACGAGTGAGGTTGTTATTCATAACCTGCGTGAGTTGTCCCAGTACGGTGAGAAGCTGATCAGCACCAGTTGTATCACTAGCTCCACCATAATTATCTTGAGCAGGAGGGCAATCCCTACACGGAGTTCGTGCATTGATATGGTTTCCATTCCTTCCACTAGGCGCCATTTCTAAATAATGGCATAAACTATATTAGTTTATGAATCAAAATACATAATTCCATACTTGTAAAACACTTTACATAAATTGAACTATTTATGGATATAATCCATAATCATAAAAATAAATGTTTTCTTTGAGGAAGTATATACTCATAACCCTTCATAGTGGTTTGTAAATAAAATGAGAATTATCCTAAGCATATCCCCCAGGAGTGTTGTAACCAAGAGTGCAGCAAGGCCCGTTGTTGTGCACCAGTTCCCGTTTGAGTCTAGCTCAAAGTGGTGTTTTCGGGTTTTACCCCTAGGTACATCTATGCCAGAGCCACCTCTACCTGCTCGTATCCAGACAGGGATGTATTGCTCAGAAAACTCACAACATCTTTATAATACCAAAATTCTAGGAAGCTCTTCTATACTAATCCCCAAAGTCTATCTTTGGTCTATGTTCTCTAATCAGAGTTTATCTAAATCTAGCTTCCAAGGTTAGTACTAAACTGCCTCTGATACCAACTGTAACGCCCCGACCCCAGCTACCCAGATCTGGTGCATTACTTCGTAACATTGGCATGATCACAAAAGATCAAGTCTCGAAAGACCGATTAGTTTAGTAGCTTTGGAAACACTAGATACATGCATAAGTCTTACATTACATCATAAAGTGAAAAACTAATAACAAAGTCTTCATAGTCCACACTCATATCCTCTTCTGACTATCCCTGCAGGTCATTCATAAAATATTTCTTCACATCCTGGAAAAAATATTAAAACATTGAAAGGGGTGAGCTCAGATGCTCAGTAAGGTTAACAATATTACGGAAGCTTTCATAAATAAACATAAACATTTAAGGCAATGTGTAACTAAAAAAAAGCCTTATTGAACTTGAACTTCAGCATAATATGGAAAAAGTAAAATAAAATAATGTCATTACTTACTCACATGGATATTCTACTAGATGAATAATCACATGAAATATCAATAACCACTTTCATAATGAGGGAATGTATAATGCTGGACATTCTGAAACATTTTGTCAAGGCCTCGGCCAAGACGTCTAAAATGATTAAGGCCTCGGCCAAAACCATAAATCAAATTGGGAAAGGGCCTCGGCCAATTCCACGTCTAGTTGTCTCGTGAGACCTACCGATGCATCGAGGAGCTATAGCGGGCTCCACCCGTCACTTATTAAGTCCAATTCATTCCTCATATGAATAGGTTTAAACATATCATAAACCATAACATAATCGTATCACATAAAACATGCATAAAGCAAACATAACATCTCCACATTTCAATCACAAGATATAAATACAACACATTGATATAATAAAAATGCTTTCAAAACCATTTTCAATACCAAAATAAAATAAAGTTAAAACTTTGTATTTATTTTTCATTAAAAAAAATGATGGCTTGTAGAGGAAGCCGAAACTCAAATAATGGTCACGGCGGTGGAGAAGTCGTTGTCGCCGCATAAGTACGGAAAGTAAAACATTCCCTTTTTGTCGTTTTGTAAAACGCTTCGTATAAAAAATATTCCTTTTGAATAAACGTAAAAGTCAAAGGGGTTTATACACCGTATAAAAGAAAGTTGTGTATAAAATAAAATATGCCTCAATTAAAGGAGATTGAGACGAAGTCCCATAAAAAGATCATTTTTAAAATAAAATAGATATACTATGTGTATTCACTATAAGTAGACATAAATAAAGTACAAATACAAGATATGACATAATAATATAATGACATAATTTGAAAGTAGGAGATTAACCCAAATAATGGAAATTGGGTTAAGAAATTCCTTTACCTTGCGTCCTGTCCTGACTCGACCGTTCTTTAACCTCATGAATAATAAAATAGAGTTAATTCCTATTTACTTAAGAACATTTTTCATGTTCATTATTCCTTTTATATCCCTTATTACCATGTTATGAACATTATGTAATTATTTAAGTTAATAACGGTCGTTTTGTCGATCTTTGGTACTTGAGTCAAAAATAAACTTCCTATAATTTCAAGTTGTTCATGTGGTGAAATATCCATTATATCCAGAATTATATTCATGATTTAGATATCATATATATGATATATATCCAGTATATACATTCATTCATAATGTCACGTAACATTTAGAGGTAAGAAATGAAATGCACCGTTCATGGAGATGGTAAGCCGTACGTACGCATGAACGCTACTTTAATTTCTCTTTCGTATTTAATGGAACAGAATCATAATGATATAAATTTATAATATAATTACAGTATAATATAGTGTATAATACCATTTAATCCATCCTTTATACATCCCACATATGGCATTAACGATTCAAATCACTTTGAGGGGGCGGTAGTCCGCACTTCCTAAAATGAAATTATCGCGTTTTACCCATAATGGAAATCATAAAGTATGCCATAAATTAGAAATACAGAAGAATAAGTAAAACATAAACACATTATATATCATATATAAATATAGTGACATCTTAATTTCCACCTTTGAAGGTGTTATATGAGTGTTGAACAATCATCGTTTCGTGAGGCAGAAATTCACCATCCACAGAAACCGTATGTTCTTTAACCATTAGATGTAGGTGTGTGTAAGTGTAGCTCGAATCCTTCTTATAACAACATCCTAGTATATTGAGGATACTGGTTTTGTTACAAAATAAATGAATAAAAAGAGTTTAGGGGGTTGGAGAAGAAAAATAAAACAAAACAACATTAGAGAAGACATTAACTCAAAATCGGGTAACTCTTTTTGATTTGAGACAAAGGCTTCCTTTAGAAGAGTTATGCCCAAAGTGAGGCTTCTAGGAGTAATAGGGGGAAGTTGGGAGAGTATTTGGGCAGAGTTTGGCCGAGACAAATGGCTTGAAGGTGTGAATAAGGTGGGAGAGGTGGGGACCTTTTATAAGTGGAGAGGAGGGGCTCTTTTGGAAAGATTGAAATGTTACATTATTACACAATGTTTTTCGGATTCTAAAGGTCCCACACTTATATAATTCGTGTATAAGGTGATAAGGGTTGGAAATCTACCCATACAATAGTCTTTGGACAAGTGTAAGCCTTGTATTTTACATTATCTTTTCATTTTATTAAAATCGTTAAATAATGAGGTCATCGCTGCATCATAATGATGTCATAAATAATTTAATTTATTTAACGTCTAAAAATTATAAAAAAAATACTATGATGTAGGAAATATTTTTAGATTTCTAATGAATATTTATAGTCAAAATTTGGACTTGTGTATCCCCACTTAAAAACTGTTTTAGTAAAACAACTCATGTTTGTGTCAATTTAATTTTAACATTAAATAAATATATATTAATGTCATTTTCCAACTAAAGTGGCTCCATGGGGTCCCCAAGTTGACCCATGGGTTTTCTTGGTCGGCCATGACTCATCCAATGGGAGTAGGACAAGTTTCATGCTCATCTCATATTATTAAAACATTATCTGTACCTTAAACTACACTAATTACCTCTAATCGCGATTAAGAACTTAAAAGTTACTATTCACCAAAAATTATTTTAATCTCATTGAACCACATTTTACTTCTTAATGACAACCATGTATGTAGGATTTTTGAAAATCAAATCACAGAAGTGGTAATATTTCATTTAAACGAAAAATCAGTTATTTAACTACCACTTAGTGGTTTCACTATTCATCAAAAATTGAAGTTTTTCAGAACAAGGCCAAAATTTCACCCTAAGCTATAATTGATATTCCGAATTCAAAAATGATTTCTATTTTACAAAATTACAAACATATAAGTTTCATTAATTAATTTTATAATTAATTCCCGCTGTTACAACAAATAGCGTGTTTTTAAGAAACAATTTATATAAAAAGATTGGCAATTGTTTATGTCCAATTTCAATGTTAAATTAATTCTAATGACCACCATTGGATAAAATGGTAAAAATATATTATAATTATAATTTAAAACCACTAAATAGTATAATTTATCACTATAAATTATTTTGATTAAAAAAGTTGTTTTTAGGTATTTTTCACTATTCATAAAAAATTAGAAGTTCTCAGAAAAATACAAAAAATTCAACATAGGATAATTTTGATATTCCGAATCCAAAAAAGAAGTCCATTTTGAAATATAAAATTTCTATAATTTTAAAAAGTGGTTATTACTATTCATAACGGATACTTTTATTAGTCGCGGTGTTTTAGAACTCGAAGTTGCGTACAATGCAAGCTATTGCATTATTGAATGAGAGGCATATCATGGAAGCTCGGGGTGTTACATTCTTTCTCGGTCCATTGAAGAATGGTGTGAAGATAATTCTGACCAGATTTTTGATGAGGCACCTAGAAGAAGTGTGTAATCCCTCTTCGATGATTAATTATCCTCATTTCCCTAGTATTATTTATTATTAGATTTATTCAAAGGGACTTGTTACTCAGGGGTGGAAAAGACTATCTATTAAAATGGGGTGTTTCATACCTATCCCATTTGTAAAATAAGGAAACTTAATTAGAACCCATAGAGAAAATTATGGGTAACTAGTAGTGATAAGTTGTATGAGATGTATAATCCTGTGGAGAGCCATGTGTGGTCAAAGGTAAAAATCCTACCCAAGTATTAAACTAGATGATGTTGTGGAATATTATTCTAATAAATATTTGGTTATTGATAGAGATTAATGCATAAGAGAATCAGTGGAAAGAACTATTGAAAGTACTACTTATGGAGGAGTTTCTTTTAGACCTCCTGAAACCCCTCAATATTTAGTTCCCAATAAAGAAGAATTAGATTATGTGGTTAAAGATGATGTGTCATATATCTTGAACTTAATTATGTTCTAGTTCTAAATATTCTGAAGGTAAATATAATGAAAATGTTATCCCTTTAGTTGAAGAAATTGAAGTGTGTCAAGAGAAAGAGATTAATCTTGTACATGAGATAGGGGATCATTTATATCAGGTATTCCATATTCTAAGGGTGAAAGGTCCCCAAGATCTTCTTTATTGGGTATTTATTACTCTATTTCTAATGATGATAATCATCATCATCATGATTTTGTAGGTATTCTACCTAAGAATAGTGGATATTTTATTTGAGTTTCGCCTATAGCGGTTGAAGGATCATTATTAGATCATATTGATATGAAGTAAAGGATTGATTTACCTTCTCATAGATCTAGAAGATCTGAAGTAGAAGAAGAATAAGAAAAAAATTGGAATAGGATTGAAATGTTAATCATGTGTTAGGAAAAATTTATAGACCAAATCATGTGACGTTTATTGAAGATTGGAATCTGAATCAGAACCAGAATGTGTGGAACCAATATATGATTCATATGTGTCAAGTGTGGTGGTACCTTTATCTAAAGAAGTTGTCATGTCTACTAGGACATCCCCTCTTGTTCAGGTTATACCATCACCTCCTCCATAATATTCATATGTTACAAAATATGATGTGAATTATTTTAAGTCTAATATTTTAATCATGATGAAGCATCTCTTTTTATATTTTGGTACTAGCATTGGATTTTCTATAGAAGAATATATATCCATTTCCATATCCACCATTGCGATGCACATTAAACCAAGTCTATTATGTAGGATCAATATTATGGAAAAATAAATTCATAGTGTGAATAAAAAATGATGGTAATTCAAAAATATTATTAGGATTTCATGAGGATTCAAGATCATAGAGACTTTAGTTTGTTTTCTTGGGTCTATACTTCTAGAGTACCTTCTGTTTCTTATACCACTTTTATATATTAAGCTCCTATTACTGCATCTACTGATTAAGATATAATCAGGAGGATTTTAAGGGTTGAGTTGAATACAATCCCGAATTCTTTTTTAGAAACCCATGATATAATGTATTCTATATATACAACCCATGATGATAATATTTTAGATTCGGTAAGGGTTGATTATAAAATGATTTTCAATGATAGATAAACTATCACAAAGGTCATTAAGTATTATTTGTAAAATATTATCACTAATGATGACTTGAAGTATTTGTTTTATTATTTGGATACTAATCTTAAGATTCCACTTGTAAATTGATCCTTCAAGGCTCTAGTTGATTATCTGAAAGTGTTGGAACCTCTATTAGAGATTTTTCTGAAGAAAAATAATAAATTTTTAGAGATTATGGAGCATGGATCTCATTATTTAGGTGACTTTATCTAGCTGATATATATATATATATGTATGTTTCCAATATTGATGAGATGATGTCATTTTACATTCCTATTATACCTTCTAAGAATCCTCCATCTTCGATTTATCCACAACCTACCCTTATAGAACCTAACTTAGCACCATTTGGTTATTCACCTACTCTGGTAGTACATCATCTCAAGCCAATTTCTTAGAGTACTTTCATTGGTGAATATTTTGTTTCTCTTTCCAAGCCAAATTCCAATCCTACAATAGGAAAAGAAAAAGCGCATACAGATCCCAAATCCATGAGATATGCTAATTTGGATTCTATTAACTGATAAGAGACTTTTATATTTGTTCCTTATTATAAAATTCTTGAATGTATATATTCTCATTTTATATCTTAAATGACTTTTGTGATGTTATTTCTTACTTATATATAATATTAATTGATCTTTTTATACCTTTTCTAGCAATTCATTTTCATATTATCTTAATTATCTCTAGCCTTTATTATTTTTTTGATAATCTGAAAATGAGGAGAAAATTTGTATGGTGGTTAATGATGTTATTTTAGCAAGAGAAAGTAATTTTATGTTCTATGTAATTTGTTTTTTATTTTGAAAATTTTACTACCATGATTTATGATCATCAAAAAGGGGGATATTGTTGGATTATACTAGCAATTCCTTGTTTTAATAATATAAAATCATTTTTATTATTATTTTAATGGTTTATGTGTTTTATGGAAGTAAACTATTTGCTTCCATAAAAATTCTAAGTGTTGGATCAACCATATGTTATAGTGGATCAAACATATGTTTCACTAGGTTCACTACGCCAAAATTGGTGTTTAGCGGCTGTGTAAACCGTCGCGAAATCATTCTAAGTTGGTTTTGGAAAATCGTAGCTAAATCATGTTTCAGAATTAATTTAGCGGTGGTTTTTTAAAACCACCACAGAATGATTTCTCTAGGGTTTAAATCACCAATAAATCATTTCATAGTGGTTTTTTATAATTTTTTTAATTTTTTTAAAATTTTGTAAATATTTTTTTTATTTTCTTATTTTGTTGTTATTTTATTATATATATATATATATATATATTATTATTATATTATCATTATTTTATTATTATTATTATTATTGTTAATTTTTTAATTCTCATAATTAACTAATTATTATTATTTATTATTTATTATTTATTATTCTTGTAATTATTTTATTATTATTTTATTATTCTTGTTAATTTTGGAATTCGCATAATTAATTTTTTATTTTTTATTTATTACTATGCACATGCACATGCACATACATGCATATGCCATATATAGAAATTCTGCATTTTGTGATATTTGAACCTCTTACCTCTAGTTTATCCTCTAAAGACTTTACCACTCTAGCATGTTCTTCATGTGCTGAATAAATAGAATTTAATACACACACACACACACACACACTCACACACACACATATATATATATATTTAAAAAACAAATAATATACAACAAATAGATATATACTAAACAATTAATAATTTAAAATTAATAATTAATAATTACTAATTACTAATTACTAACAAATAAATAAAAAATATATATATATATAATATTGTAATAAGTGGTAAATAATAAATAGTAAATAATAAATAATAAATAAATAATAAATAATAAAAAATTAATAATTAATAATGAATAATGAAAAATAAATTAAAATTTTAAAATTAAAAATAATTAAAAATAAATTAATAATTATTGTATAAATAAGATAAAAATAATAAATAATAAATAATAAATTAATAATGAATAATAAATCAACAATAATTAAGATATTAATAATAAGTTTATAATAAAATAATAGTAAATTAATAATAAATTAATAGTAAATTGATTAAAAAATAACAATAAATTAAAAATTAATGTATATATAATAACTAGATAATAAATAATAAATAGATAATAAATAATAAACAAATGAATAGTATATAAATAATAAAATAATCAAATAATACTGAAAAATCAATAAATAATAGATAAATAATTAATAATTAATAATTAATTAATTAAATAATTAAAAATTAAAAATTAAATAATAATTAATAATTAATTAGTAAATAATGAATAAATAAATAATTAATACTAAATAAATAAATAATAAATAAACAAATAATAAATAAATAAATAAATGAATAATAAATAAATCATAAATAAAGAAAAAATAAATAATAAATGAATAATAAATAAATATTAATAAATATTAAATAGTTATTTATCAATAATTTAATAATAAGAATAAATCAATAAATAATAAATTAATAATAAAATAAATAATAAATAATAAAATAATAAAATAATAAAATAATAAATTGATATAAATATCTATAAATATATATACATATAAAAAAATTTACATAAATATATATAACCACCCTCATATATATAATTGTACATGAATATAAATATATATATATAAACACAAGTAAATATAAATATCTCTCTCTAGATATTTACACATATATGTTATAAAATTATATAAACATAAATATGTATAAATATTTATAAATGTATATAAATATACAAAAATATTAAAAAATTAATATAAACAAATATATATATATATATAATTGTAACTAAATCACGAAAAAAGGGGTAAACGCAATAATTTCAACACCATCAAATCAATAGGGATATAAATCAATTGAATAAAATCACAAATGACATAAAAAAGCACATGAAGACACTTGTAAATGAAGATGAAATCTCATTGAATGTGTATGATATATATATATACTTAAATTTATTTAAATATATTATATATTAATAATTATTTACATAAATTAGAATATATATGTGTGTGTTTATCAATACACACACATATGTATATATAAAATTTATTTATATTTGTATATATACATATATTCATATAGTTTTACTATAAATTCATTTATATACAATATTTAAGGATAATGATGTATTTATATAAAGATACATTTTTATATTATATATATACATAATGTTATTGACACAAAATTATATATTCATATTTATCAAATACACACACAAATATTTATATATATATGGATTTATTTACACATATTAGAATATACACATAAATATAGATTTTTTATTGACACACACATGTTTATATATAAGCATTTCTTGTATAGGTATATGTATATAAAAATTAGTGAATTTTCATACGGTAAATAAAATTGATAATTATTTATTTTAAATTAATAGAAAAAAATATTTATTTCCATTTGGTTTATATGTTTAAAAATACATTTTGATGTAAATATATATTTATACAAGTGATTTATTATAAGTAAATATAAGAAAATATGCATATATTTAATTATAAATAAAACTAAGTTTTGAAAAATGATAAAACTTCAAAACCATAATATTTATATTAATGTAAGACTTGGGAATAAATTCCACCCCTACCAAAAAGTAACAATAAAACCCCCTTAAATGAGGCTAAAGTGTCATTGAATGTTAAAAAATTGGGATACCCCGACTAAAAAATAAGTTTTGGTGGTCTTATTGGCCGTTTTGGGCCTCAAAAATGTGATTGGGGTTCCCCTTGATCTCTAGTGAATAAATCTCATCATAGGCTTTGATTTGATATGTGGTAGATCAAAAACGGACACCTAAGTCAAAATTTATGCCTCTTTAAAGTTAAAGATCGATTTCCTACTTTTCTTGAAACTAAAATAAAATTTATTATTTTAGTTATTAAAAATTTTAAAAGTAATATGGTTTTCATTCATTTTATAAGAATTTATTTGACTACTTTTTGTAGCTAAAATAGACTCCTTGATCAAAAGTTGTGATCAATTGATGTCAAAGTCTGATTTTCAACTTATTAAAAATCCGTTTTAAGTTTCAAATTATTATTAAATAAGGATTATAAATATTTATTAATTAATATATTATAATTAATTAAAAATTAAAAATAATAAACAATATATGATATTAAATTATAAATTATAAATAATAATTAAATATTTTATTTTGAAAATTTTCAATTTAATTTAGCGGCAGTTTTCAAAAACCTCTATTATTTCCTACCAATTTTTTTAAGAATCACTTCTAAAAATTAATTTATTTTTTTTTTTGAAAAAATATTTAAAAACCATTTAGTGGCAGTTTTAGAAACTTTCATTAAAAACACCACTAAATTTTCCCCCAAAATAATTTAGCAACAATTTTCAAAACCGCCATGAAAAAACCGTTTCTAAATTTGTTTTTTCCTGTAGTGGTTGATATCATAATCAATAGATCGACTGCATGAGATTTTTTTTTAAATTACTCAATCAACCACGAAGTAAAAGTGATCATTCATAGTGACCACATGATGTATTTCAACAAACTATGAAAGAATTATCCTATTTGTTATATTAATCAAATGTTACTGGTGATCAACTATAAGGTAAACTATTGACCACATTAAGGGAAATAATTGATCACACTAGTCATAAAAACTACTACAAAATCAATGGATTGAAGGAAATCAATTGACCATGGATTTCTATTGATTGAAATTGAAAATTCAATGAAGAATTAGATCATAAACATGTTTTTCCAATCAACCGTATGTGGACTAACCACATGGTGATTTTTTCACATAAAAAGTGTATGTGCTTAATATAAATTCTTGCATCGACATTAAGTGTTGATCTAAGGAACCTCTATAGTAGTGGCTGAACATAATACCATAAAAACCTACCAAAATTCATAGTCACATACTAGGAAAGATTTTTAGTGTTGACCTACCATGCCTAAGTTCCAATGACTATATTTTGAAGTATTTAATGAAGTCGTCATAGTAGTTAAGGGTTTTTTAGTATGAGGAATTATTTACGATTATCTTATAATTAATAATAGAGAATTTTATTCTATAAATAATAAGAATTATCACACATTCAAAATATAGGATAAGTGATCAATATTCTATTTACGTTTCTCATTCTATAAAACTTGTTTTTCTACAAAACATTGAAAATGTTGAGAGAAATCTTCCCTTCTCAGTTCATTTTATCTCATAAAACTTGTAATATAATTCAAGGATAAGGGATTACTTCTTATAAACTGAATTAAATTATAGATAGATTTGTATTACATTTACATCTTACTTCTCCCTATCTTTATTTCTCTTTACTTTGAAGTTATAATTATACTTTTTTTAAAATATAGGTATCCCTTATCCTATTTTTTTAAATATGAGTACTCAAATACTCTTTCTTTCTATATATTTACTTTTATTATCCCATGAATAATTATGGAAGAGTCTTGGTCTAGGTTGGACTACCTATGTGCAGTTATATGCTAGTAACCTAATCTAGTTTGTGGATCAGTGCACCCCTCCTAGTTTGAGCCAAACCTCATGTTTTTAAATTCCATTGTGTGTTTTGTAATTTTCTTTCACTACTCCGATTTTCATTGAGTATTTTAAAATCATGTTTTTCAAATCAAAATTTTTATGGTTATCATTTATAATATATATACATATATATATAATATTCGGTTTGTGTGGAATGATTTTTAAATTTTATGTAATTCTATTTTTTAACTATGTATTGATCACCACCATTGAAAAAGAATTTGTAAACATAAAATTATATATACATAATATATTTGATAACTAGGTTATTTTTATATTTAGGGGATTTTAATTATTTAAAATATAATAATTGGAATTGAAATTCACCCCCCCCCCCCAATCATTCCACTAGGAACAGCATACTCTAAGTTCATACATAGTCCCGCTAGCCTTTTAGTCACTATATTATTTTCAGAATATCTTTCTAAGATTAAAAAAACGTTGTTCCTAGGAAATAAAACTTAGTTCTTTTTAGTAGTGATATTTAACAAATTAAATATACTTTCTATATGGTATTGTATAAGCTTAATGTTTTTTAATGAATAAGTTATTGAAATATACCACAGATGGGAGGTGGGAACAAATTCCATTATATTTTAATAATCTTTTGGATAAACAATTTATCATGGATAAAACTTTTTTATACTTATATCCTTTTCAAAAATATTTTATAGGATTCAATGAACAATGAAACGTGTGTATTAATTTAATCATATTAAAATTTTCTATAACAACTCTTTATTAGATAAAAGCTTGTCTTATTATATAAGAGAAATAATATGAATACATAAATCCTTTAAATAGACCCATATAAGATTCTTAAATTCTTTTACAATCAAATATTTATTGTATAAACTCTTTGATTAATAATTTGAATGAAAATAATAATATATTTATATTTATCCCATGATTTTAAACTCTTATATATTTATAAAACTTGTAAAATATATATTTGGTATCACATATGCTTCAAAATTACAGAATTTATTTATATAATACTTATATTTGACATGGTCATTCCATGGAGTTCCCTAAACTCCTTCAGGTATTTTAAACTATTCCATCAAAAATAATTATTATTTATTCTTCTTGGTAACCATAGGATTCAATTAACTTGACTAGATTCTATAAATATCATTGAAATTTTAAACTAAATTTTCTACTTTATATTTGAACTTTTACCCACTAATATTTTCTATATATCACTTAGAACATATACATCATATGCTTTTTCCATATATTCTTAAAAAAAATATAATATTAGGTAAATTTTTCTTGAATTCATTCACTTTGTAAGAACATTTCCATAAATAGTAATCTAATGAATTCCCTAACAAAAAAAATCCATTTATAGTCTACCTTAAAATATGTTATGGATATAAAAAATCATAAACTAATTATATTAAAACATGCATATCATTTTATTAAACAATAATAGTTCTACAAACACTTCTCAAGAGAAGAATGAGATAATTATACACATCTTATGACAAGATTATCCAAGCTTAAAATATCCAAGTAATCAATGCAGTAACTCCTTTGTTCCATTACATGAACACAAACTTTAAACACCATCAATTATTTTTCATCTTTTCACCTCCTATACATTTACATCATTTTTTAAAACATATAGTTGATATAATATATCTATCAAAATAAAAAAAATATCTAACATTTATACCTGGTGTGGACTCTTCACTAGTCATCTTGAAACCCTTCAGGTAATCTGGAAAATTTCTTATCTAATGGATAATTTATCCATAATAAAATAATTGTCCATATTTTTAATTCATCAGTTTAGTTGGTGGTATGGACTCTCTATGGCCTATTTTCTTATCCTTTTTTCCAAAAAACTTTATTGTTCACCTTTTATACCATCAAAATGGTACTTTATCCTAGACTCTGTATGTATTTCTTAGAAATACTTAACAAATTGAGGGGATCTGATAAACGTTTATAGAATTCATTCATATTATAATTCAAAACAAAATATAAAAACCTTTCTAATAGTGATTGTAGAATGAAATTTATAGTTAATTCAATCTTAAGAGGTGACCATAGCCTCTCTAATTCATTAATTCACCCAAAACATATTGACTCCATGATTGGATATTGAGGTTCCTTCTATCATCTTACACCAAGAAAGAGATTTAGACCCCTTATACTATTCAGGCCTATCCTACTCCTGACAGAGCTATTTCAGGTTATCTATTATTTTTTAGGTATTCAGGGTTTCATGTTTACTTTTAAATTTAGACTTCATGATAACAAGAATGATTGGTAAGACTTAATGTGAATCATTTAGATGATTATCATATTTATTTAAATATATTTTTTTTTGAATATCTTCACCATTGGGTTTCTTAGAAAGATATTGTTCCAATACATTGAATTTTTCTTTCCTGTTTGTAAAAAATCCCCAAATTCTAATATGAGTTAAGGATTTTTTTACCCTTTAAATTCTTCTTATCAATTATTGATCTTAATTTTAAGCTTGATGATGATTCAATTTATCTACAATATAATTTCTTATCAGATGAGTATCATTTTTTTAAATAATTAATAAGGACTTTTATTAAATTTCCACCCACTAAAATTGTAACCCCTTTTAAATTCATGATTTCTATTTCGTGATCCAAGATCCATATTTCACCATGATTACCCATATTGTTTCATATAAATAATCCATGAATATTTTGGTAGGTAATAATCATAATTACAAAAACTATAACTCTTATATAGTTGATTGGATAACTCTTTATTCAATCCATCCTATAGATAAAATCATGTTTACTCCTCTACTATCTTAACCTTACAGTTTCCTGGCTAGTGTAACCCAAATAAAACACTAAGAGCAAGCTAAAATGAATAATAAAGAGGTAATTGTTCTCAGATCAACAATACCCAACAAGATAATCCCGAGTCACTTGTAACTTTCTCTCTTTGCATAAGACAATACAGGGATACTAATGTTGAGCTCGATAGTACCTGATTAAATAATCGAGGTCTTAACAAACACTACTTTGTAAGGAATATCACACTCATTATTTGAAAGGTAATTAAACTAACCATATTATCTCATCATTATTCTCTTTTGTACCCATTCTTATAATGATTTTGTTTTAGAATAATACCCCCTCCACCAAATCAATATGTTCAATTCATATTGATGTGTAACTCTTTACACGACTCACAAGTTTTTGTTACTCACCCAAAAATTGGAGATAAACACACACACACACACATATATATATATATTCATCATATGCATAATGTACATTGACACTTCATGTAAAGGTTTGTAATTATATAATATTAACATTCTTCACATGACCAAGCCTAGAGTAATAGATAACCAACCTCATTCACCTTTCTAGGCAAGGAATAAGCCTCCATATTGGTAAGTAGTTCGACCTCAAGTACCAGAGTTAAATTCATAATAACTCTAAAACCTACTATGCATAGATAATATTCAATAACTAAATTCAAGTTCATAACTTCAATTAGAAACCAAATTTAAGGTTGCTGAAGAAATAGATTTTATGGAGTCATAAATATCATATAATGTAAGGCTCTATCTCCTATAGATAGTTTAATAGTAAAACTAAAACATGGAAATTCATAAAATAACCAATTTATAACTGTGAATAAAGAAATAAATATCCATTAAATATTTCAAACATTTAAATAGGAGATAACCATTTATGAACAATTCATAAATACAATTTATTTATAAACCTTTATATATATTCCATAATTTTTAATTTATAAAAGATTTATATTCATTTTAATATGAACCTTTTCATATTAATTATATAGAATATTTGATATTTTATGAATTATAAAAAAATTATAATCAATTTTATATTGTGTAAATCTTTTAAATAGTATAAATATCATAAAGTGAACATTCCAAATAAGTCTCTTAATTTAAACACTTCAAATTAATCATTATGAATTTCTAATAATTATCTCAAATATAAACACTTTATATTTTATTTATTTTAGTAATTAATAAACACTTTATAAAATAAATTCTTGTGATTATAAAATAAAACATTTTAATTATAATCCATTAGTCATTTCATATAAATTTAAAAAATTAATTTGTAATATTAACACTTAATATTAATAGAATGTCTATAATAAATGTTTCTAAGACATTTTATTAATTAATCAGGAATAATTTAAAATTAATTAATTTATAAAATACTTATAAATAAATAAATATCCCAAATATCATTTATTCATAATTTAAAAAACATTTTAAGAATAATTATATGCTAAAATTCTAAAAAAATTAAGAACTTTATGGTGCATTGTGGCTTGGGTTATGTTGTGATGTAAAGATGGAGGCTATTTTGACAAAAAAAAAGAGAGAGACACTATGGAATATAGAAATTAGTATTGAAATGTTAAATCATAAGACAATGGTTATATTAAAAACTTGATCCACATTGACCAAAACTATCCCATGGCTTCCCATTTCACATGTCTTAAATCTTAATGCATAATGAGTCTGAAATAGTTGATACCAAACCATAGTACAAGCCTGGCTGATGTTTTTCATTAGTGAGAAACCCTATATAGATTATTTTCACATACGATTTAGTGTGATTATATTCCATTTATATTCAATTATGGGCTCTAATGTAATGGTTTCACCTGAGTTATAGTGTGGTGATAAAAAAAGATACTTTTTCTGATGTTCTTAATTTCTCAATACATTTTCACAAATATCAAAACAAGGATCCCTTTGATATGATATTAGGGATTCATTAAGGTCTTATAAAAATTATTAAATATAGTTAATGAGAATAAATCCCTTTCTCAAGATCTCCAAGAAACAATAAGTGAAAATTGAAAAAATATAAAATGGAGAACCTATAAAACATGAAAACCTTTAATTAAAGAAAAATCTATAATATCTTTATACTCATCTGATGTGGTTGATAAAGATCATAGGAGTGGAAGATAAAGTATTCACACCTCTAAATGTATCTATGGTTTGTTCTTGTATCAATAACCATATGATTGGGAATCCTCACCCTCTATGATATTCTAGCATCTCATGATGAAAAGGAAGAGGAAGAAGAAATCGTATTGGTTTAGTGAGGTTCATCCAAGAATCCACACTAGAGATTCCAAACCATGGAAATGTATTTATATAGCTATGACGATACTCCTTGATGTAAATTTATTTACTCATGTCTTGTAACTCATGAGTAAACTTCATGGTCAGCTCACACATCGTATACATGAATTTAACTCCTTATACATGTAAATTTATGATCAGTTTATCAAATTATTTCTCAGGTGGAGGATTTATTGAATGTAGAGCCTTTACAATCAGAGTTTTCATGAAAATATATTCATGAAAATCATAATTTACATGAAATTTGATATATCTCATATATATATCACATACATTTAAGGTTTTATAGAATATCAATTTCATGTTCAACATTAGTTATCTATTTATGACTCAATTACAACCTACCTTACACAAAAATCTATTTCACTACTCACTCAAGGGAAAATATATATAGAGAGAGATATTCTCATACTTAGGAAACTTCATGTTAACAATATGTTTATAAAAATTATAAATATATATAAAATGATACAATGATGAATAGACATTATAATGAGGTATTTGAATGTAAAGTTCTATGGACTAGGGTTTCTGGTAAAGACTAAAAAAGGTTGAAATAAAGAGTTTTTTATAATTTAATTCAATGTATGATAATTCAATTAAATACAATGAATCATAACTCACTCAATTCCTCTTAAAATAATATATCATCAAATTTCCATTACTTTTGATTAAGGTCGTCATAAAAATGGAGTATAATGAAAAAATCAATCTTTATTATCCATTATCTCCAAAATAATAATAATTATTTTCATATGTACAAATTATCTCCTTTTTTACTATACACAATTTTACATAAATTATTTTCAAATACAAGGTATGATAAATCAATTTAATGAATGCGACTCATGCCTATTTTTTTCAAATGACCCAAAAAATGATGACATCGTTGTTACATCACCCATACAATGAAATGACTCCCAAAGATACACATGATGGTCCTCTCACACACTTAAACCAGAAATAATAATGAAAAATATTAGGAGTTATGTGTAGTTAAGGAAAAATGCATCTTGAAAAGTGGATTCATCCCAACAGGACATCCATGGTTATCAAATGGATAAACTATGATTAATGTAAAGGTAAGTTTGAGGAAAATGTTGGGATAACAAAATAAGTACCTCAATCACTTTAATAAAAAAACCATGTACTCATAAAATAATTGATAGAGAATTATCACAAGTTCCAGTTGACACACAAATCCCAAGTTTCACTCAAGAAACTAAAAAAGAAATAAAATAGGCCAGTGCTCATGGGTATAGATTTCAAATATTTATACACATAGAAATGTTTGAAAATAAAATTCAAGTAAAAAATTTATCTTATAAAAATCATGTAATTATAGATTTAAAAAATCATAGAATATTTATCCAAATCAACTCAAGTATGAAAAATTATTATTGATATTCATTTAATAAAAAAGTGTAATATAAAACCCCAGTAAAAATAAAAAAAAACATGAAAATCCTACTCAAGAGGTCAATATCTCTCCCCCAAACTCAATTATTATGTAGTCTTGAATATAAATACTTAGTGTTTATATACATGTAAATGTAAAAAATGATATAGATATTTGAAAATTGATAAATAGAGAAAAAATAAATACAACGTAAGTTATTCCAATATAGCATATGTTAAACTCTCTGCCATTGTTTCCCCAATGATACACAAAATAAATTATAAAATAAGTGAGAAATGTATTAAAATGGTAGAAAACTAAAAATTAGAAAGAAATGTTTATATTGAAAATATTATTGGGCCATCCCCCAAGTGGTATTTTAATTTTCTTCCAACAATCAGGCATTAATAGTCATTATATGGGGTTAGAATGTTGGTGGATTTTCTTAATCGGAACCACCACATATGAATTTTCTCAATTTAAATATGTGGATATTCCGTCTAGAGAGCCCCAAAAATAATTAAAAACATTTTATACCCAACTGTAATTAAGAAATAAAATTATATAGGCGATGGTAAAAGAAAATAAGGTGTCTACTTATCAGTTATACCTTCCTCTAATAGATATCATTTTTTTGTTGAGGATGTAATTGCTTAACCATAGGTTCCATGGGTTATTCATCTTCATGGATCACTACCTCCCCAGTGTTTTCTTTTTGAAACTCCAAAACCATCTTCTCCTCGATGGTGTGTTCTTCATCATCATAATCACTCTCTAGGGAAAGAAATGGCTTGGTAAAATCTATACTATGAATAAAAGAAGAGTTATAAGTCCATTAAATTAATGAAAAAAATAATTATAAATATAAAGAATGATCTTCTACCATCAATTTTTTATCCTTTAGTACTGATTCCTCTTATAAAACCATTTGGAGGAGTATCGAAATGCATGGGAGAGAAGTATTTTCCATTATTTATTCCACCATTTTAATGTATTCTTGAGAAATGAATATATTAATTTATTCCCTCTTCTAATTCTCTATATTGGGATATATTTTTTATATAAGTATAGAGAGTGTTGGTCATCTAGACCATCATTCACTCCTCATTATCCTTCTGATTTTTGATAATTTTGGATTAAAGTATCCCCTCGATGTGTAGGAATTTTTCAACTTTTTTGGTATTGGAGTATTAAAAAATTTTTGTTGATTTGGTCCATTTTTTATATATATTATTCAATATAATACATCAGTGAATATTTGAAAAATTCAAGTGGACCTTGAAAAATTTCCTCATGGGGTATACATGGGAAGAAAAAGTGTTTAGTGTTATGTTTTAGGTCAATAATATGTCCTTGTCCTTAGTATTAAGTTCATGTACCTTATTTAATTAGGAATCTATATTATGATCCATTATCATTAAATGATTACACAATTATTATTATCTCAAGTTATAAAGAAATAAATAAATAAAAGAAAATAGAAGTCAAAGATAGAAAATAAAAAATATTTATAATTGTAATGTAAAGGAAACTAAAGAATAAACTCTCCCTGGAAATAGTACTTAATTGATGTATTAGTTTATTATAAACTCTAGGTTAATAGAATTTTAAAATCCCAAGGTTTAAGCCTAGTAGCTAACCTAGGTTATTTCTTGGAGAGAGAGTTTAGGTTCAATATTTCTACTTCACGATAGTAGTCAATTATTATTATTATTTAGCTTTTTTAATGTTAAAAAAACACAAAAGAGTGGGTTTAAAAAATGGAATGAAAACAAAATAAACACACAATACCATGAGATGTTTTGAATGCTAATCGAGATAAATTACCTAATATTACTCTATCATTATCATATTGGAATTTAATATCATTCCTTAATTGTGTGAGGAATAAATATTATTCACCCTACACATCCCTTTATTATTGTTTTTTATGTCTTTAGTATTCACTTGGTTGGGATTATACCAAATTCCATCTCTCATTGTGTGAATTATTCAAGTGCATCCCCCAACCAGTTGGAGTCTCTTGATTCTATCACAACTCAATTACCCAACCATACCTTTAATGAGTGTAAAATATAGTAAACCAATCCATAACAAGATCAACCCACAAATGGAATTAACTACATACACCATGTCAACAATCCTCTACCCAACTCCACCGTATGTTTGATGAATTCATGAGGGGATAATTTTAAGTATAATAATAAAGGAGTAGAATGGAAAAAGTGTGTAGAAAGAAATTTTATTTCCACCTTCCCATATTCCCATCCACATACTAATCTCCTTTGGTTAGAAATAAAATCAAATGGAATAATTAAAAATATCACTCAAGTGTGAAAAGGGTTGTCCTCCTTGGGCCCACCCAATAAGGGGTATCCCTCAATAAACATGAAGTAATGGAGCTATAGGGATAGAAGAACCTAATATACAATTAATAAAGTAAATAATTCACTGTATTAAAAAGGAATTTCAAAAATTATAGATAAACCTAAATAATCTAAAAAAATGCCAAGAGGCAAGGTCCAGATTCCTTTATAATGAATAAGACAAAATATTAATATAAAATTATTTGGAAATTCCTTCTCTATGTGTTGTGCTCCATATGAAAAGAGGTGTATCCTTGGATGGTCCCATGTAGGAAGCTTCAATAATATTCTCCTTGGTATTATATCATCCTACAAATCCTTCCATGATCATATATTAGTTATTTTTCATGGATGGGAGGTATATGGATACTTTAGTTAGGTATATATTTTCTATACAAAGAGAAATATTTGTTTCTTTTTTATCTAATAGTTCATGAATGGTAGACTCACAACATTCAGATTGGTCTAATAACCTTAGTTTATCTTTATGAATCTTCATGGAGCTTTACAGTTCTCTTGAACATTGTTTTTATATTTAGAGGTGGTTTTAGTTGGCACAAGCTTAAGTGGAATATGTGGTGATCCTATTCAATTACACTTTATTTAAAGGTTGGGACCGAAGCCTCATTTATTATTAAAGCAAATAAAAGACCTCTTTAACTGCGTAGAGGGAGACCCATTACATAGCCTAAAGGACCAGTGGGCATTTATCCCATTACAAGGCCTGTCGGCCCATTGTTTTGGCCCAAGGCCCATTCTGTAAATAGTACTACTACAATACCTGCACTGATACAGTACTACAAGTACCCGCCACCACTACAGTACCCTACTGCCGCTATAGTGAACTATCGCTGCTGCTACAGTGTGCTACAGTACTACTATAGTGCCTGCACCCAATGGGTTTTGAACCCCTATTTTTCATGTAGAATTAAGGGTCGCTTACCACTAATCCAAATCCCAACTACATATTCAATTACATTTAAATATAATGAGAAAACCTTCATTTCTTCTTACATGGGTTTTAGATACTCTTATAGAAGTTTATTTTAGTCTTATATAATTTGGGTTTAATCTAATATTCCCTTTGAAATTTCTCATTTAATCATATGTAGCATATCTAAAACCTATTTAATTTATACATAACTCCAATTCTATTAAAGTTACTATTATATATCCTTATACATTTTACTTTTAATTCTACATAGCTCGAATAGACATTTAAGACCATGAAAAAGTGATGGTTTTCTATATAGTTGGATATGACAACAACTAAAGTCAATGTATAAATTATTAAAAATAATTTTAAAATTATTTAAAATAATTAAATATCAATAATTAATATATTTTCTATTAATTCTGATTATTATCTTAAAAACAATAAAATCTGATCAATTCCCTCAAATATTTAAATTATTGTTATTTTAAACAATTAAATTCCATCAAAAAAATTAAAAAATATATATATAAATAAATATAAAAACTGGGGAGTTAATGGGAGTAAATTTAAACTTGTAGAAGTTAAAAACTAATAAACATGAATAGTTTCTAAAATGGAAAGTGATCTGGTTCCCAATAGGTAGTTAAATAAGAACTAGCTCAGGTTACAGAAAAACCTCAAAGGTCTAATAAGATAAATTATGATTTTGAGAGATAGGATTTCTAGTGGAAGATTACATTTAAGTAATGTTCATAGATTATGAACCTAAAACCTATCAATATGTGATTAAGATTTATGATTTTTAAGATATGGTTAGAAGCTAGGAAATCTAATAGGGACTCCATGTACACTAACCAAGTTTGTAACATGGTAGATGAACCTTAAGGTGTGAAACCTATAGGTTGCAAATGGGTTCTCTATAAAAAACTGATATAGAGGGTAGAGTGTATAACCATACAACTCTTTTGATAGGTAAAGTTCATAAAGAAATTCATGATGTTGACTATGAATAATCAATTTCTCACATTGTGTTGATAAAGTAAATTTGGATATTACTTGGAATAGTATAGCATTATGAATATAAGATATATCACATGGTTGTAAAAGTCACTTTCTTTAATGAGAATTTGGTCAAGGAATTTTATATTATATTGCCCATATGTTTTGAAATACCAAATGAACATACTAAGATAATGGTCTATTTATGGATTAAATAATGATTCTCAAATTTATAACATATGATTTATAATGACCTATAACACAATCAACCTATAATTACATGAGTTATAACAAGGGTTTCACTTTCTAATATTTTCATGATCTTTTTAGTTTAGAGTTTTATATAATTAGATAAAACATTACATAACAAAGTGTACATTTTTTCAACAAAAATAGGGCTTTAATTTTATACCCTTATATCATTCAAGACACTTTTTATTCATTAAAGATGAGTCACTATAACAAAAATCTTGATCTTACTAAAAATATTACTCATCCATAGATCCGTTGAAAAAAATTTGAAAATGTAATATGTGAGAAAAAAGGTTTAGGAAGGGACATAAAAATAAATGAAGCCCATTAGTCTAGTAAAAATTCACATATCCTTGAAAATGTTTACCTTTGTTTCAATAATCCTTCAGCACATAAATAAAAAAATTATATATTTAAAAATCATTATTTTCTCAAATAAAACATTTTAGAGCACATTACTAATCATATAAAATCTATGAAGGAATCTTGAGGCATGTGGGAACTCATGGGAAATTTTTTTGAAAAATGATCCTTTCCCCATTAAAAGTTTGGAAATTGTACTTACCTAGTGAAATCAAAAACTTTATATAAAATACCTTTTTAACCATGGTATAGGTATATTGGAGTGTCATATTCATAAATCATGTTCACTCATGTTTAACCAATTTCATAATAACTGATGTCTCATTAATTCAATAAGAGTAACCAACCTGGTCATATCCCTCATTTTTCTCATTCGAAGACTAAATCATTACCCAATCCATTAGGGAGCTACATCAGGCTCACCAGTCATCATTTATAATTCTCAATTACTATTTCATAAAAAAAATTGTAATCTTCTACTTTTTCATTATAAAATCCATGAAAAACTCATTTGAATTCATAGGCAAAACACTTTTCATTTTTATATAATTATATGGAGAAATATCATTCTTCACTGAAAACTATAAAAAATGAAAAATTCATAGAAAAGAAATAATTTTTTCTAATTATAATATTTTATATTAATTTTTATAATTAATAATGGATATTATAGAAATAAAGGGTGGTTAATCCATATACATTAAAAAAATTACTTTTGTAAAAATTATAACATAACCCATCAGGAAAACATTAAAATAAATCATTTTAAAACATTTGTAAAGAAAGTAAAATATATTCTAAAATTAACATTATCAAAATTTTATGTGAAAATAATATCATTATTGAAACATTGAAAAGAACCTCTCCATGGAAGAAAAATAGTTGGAAGTAAAACTTTAAAATAATATTTTTAAAAGAAGGTCTCTTACCTTAAGTCTCATCAAGCTCTATACATTCTCTAACACCTGAATAATAAAATTATATTAGTTATTTGCCTAATTAAGAAAAATTTTCATTTTAATTACATTATAATTATTCTCTTTATTTAATTTATTTCTATGATCTATTTAGTTAATAAAATGATTAAGTTCATGTTGGATGTTTTGAGGACGTTCGGTTTATAACCTCAAAACAACATCAGTTAATTGACCATAGTTAAAGGGTTTATAGTTTAATTACATTTATAAAATTAAAAAATTTAAAATTATAATATTTATACATTAAACAAACTTTTAGAACCATCCATATAAGGTGGTTATGAAAAATTAATCACATCGTTTCATAGAGATGGTAGTCTGTACACACACATGAATGACATTTTCATTTTTCTACTAGGAGGAAAAAAATATTAGATAATATTTTACTTTTATATAATCAAAAATATTTTATGAATTTAATATTTATTCATTATTTCCATCTTTATTTTGATTATTTTAAGGTGTAAATTAATAATGGTTCGCATCACTTTGTGGTGGTGGTAGTCCCCACATAAGTACAAGCGACGTTATCGTTTTCCAAAAGATGGTAAGGTATAAAGGTAAGTAATATATTATCTTTATAGAATCATAATTATATCTTAAATATAATATATATTCATTTTATCCATCATTATAACCATCCACATTATTTGGTTATGAAAAAAAACACGTCGCTTCTTGGAGGTGGTAGTCCACACAGACACACAAGTGATGTTTTCATTTCTTATAGGATGTAAAAGGAGATAAAAGGGGGTTTTACCATAATGATAATAAAATTTTAGTATATTTAAGATATTTATGTTATTATTTCATCATGGATATATAATATTTTAAGTAGTAAAATGAATGAATAAACATGAAACACACAGTTATGAATTATAACACTTCTTTGGAAAACATCCCATGGCTTACACCTTAAGCCTTCTTAGGTTGGTCTTTTATTGATACCAGTTGCTATAGGAATTTGGGAGGAGATTTTGAAAGGTATTTTAGAATATATTTTCCAAAATGGAAGCGTCATAGTGTTTTAATAAATAATTATAGTGGTTTCCCCTTTATAAGTTATGGGAGTGACAAACTTTTAAATACTTAAAACTTTTAAAATATTATATGAATTTCTCAAAGGAAAGTTGAAAAAATGGAAAAATTTCAAATAAAAGAAAATATAACATAGAAATAAAATAAACAAATCATATTTAACAATGTTTAATATATATTTTATACCTTATCTCTTAATTTAAACCCTCATTAACCCTTTCAACCTTTACCGGGGTGATGAAGTTTTATTAAAGTTTATATTCATAATGAAAAAAAAACAAAATTAAAATTAATAAAAAAATTGAACCTCCTAATTAAAAATATTAAACTAATTTTAATATATTCAATTTATATATTAAATAAAAATTAATTTTAATATAAATATGAGAACCGCAACGAAAACAGTTTTTAGAAAAATGCTCTTTTAAGCATAAAAATGACATCATACCAAAATAAAGATTAATAATAATTAATATGGAATTAATTGGAATATTGTTATCGAAATGTGACTAATTTAACATTAAAATAATTCCAAAATAGAATTTAACTTTTCAAATACTAGAAAATAAATAAAATTTCAATGAAAATGATATTTTATCACTATTCACCCAAAAATCGATCTTTTCAAAAAAAATCCCAAATATTCCACATGAGATAAATTCATTATTATAAAAAATAAATGAAGTCCTTTTATCAAATTAACATTATAAAATAAAGAAATTTAACTTTTAAATAATACCCTATAATACATGCAAAAACAATTTTGTTAAATAAAACTATTCCTTTTTTATTAAAACTATTTCTAAAATTTTGATGAATATGAATCCGTAAAATGAATAATTATAAATCATAAGATTTATTTATTTATTAAATTACATGGGTTGTTATATTTTTCCCCTCTAATAAATTTAATCCTCATAATTTTTATTCATTACTTAAATAAGTGAGAGTATTTTTCCTTCATATATTTCTCTGATTCCCATATTGCTTATTCCATCATATGATTCTTTCATAAAACCATAACCTAATAAATCAGATTATTTCATATTAAATGATATCTATGATTTAAAATCTGTATAATATTTTCTTCAAAGGAGCTATTCTCCCATGACTATACCACTTTAGAGCTCCAAACATGAGATGCATTAGCTACATACTTAGAAAAAAACATAAAAACATGATGTTCCTGAGATAAAATCAAAGGTAAATCTACCCAGTAAGAAAAAGATTCATCTTTATCAAGAATTTCATAGGGTATAATAAATTTTGGGCTCAAATTTCCCTCTTTAGTAAAACACATAACACTTTCCCAAGGAGATACTTTACAAAACATGATTGCCTACCTCAAATGATAGATCTTTCCCCTAGTTATCTATATAACTCTTCTTGCTACTCTGAGATGAAATAATATATTGTTGAATCACCTTTACCATATCAACCATTTATTATACTAAATCTAGTCCAAAAAAATCCTTTCACTATCATCATCCCAACATGATGGAGGCTAACACCTCATTCTATATAATGCCTTAAATGGTGTCATTTGTATACTAGAATGAAAACTGTTATTATAAGAAAATTAGACCAAATAAAGATATTGATCTAAAATTTCTTGATAACCCAATGAGTAATAATTAATAATATCTTTGAAATGCTAAATTGTTCATTATGATTATCCATTATATTAAGAATGTATGTTTTATTGAAATTTAATTCAATGCCCAACATATTTTGAAGTGATTTTTAAAACTTTGGGGTAAATCTAGTAACGCGGTAAAATACAATATAGAGAGGGAATACATGTAATTTTTCTATCTCTTTAAGATATAGTCTATAAAATTGATCCAAATACATAATATCTCTAATAGTAATAAATTGAACATATTTATTCAAACTATTAATAATAACCCAAATCATGTTATTAACTCGAAATGTATTTAGTAATCCCATAACAACATCCATGGATATATTATTCTATTTTCATTCAGGTACTGGAAAAGGATGAATCATCCCATTTTGTAGTTGTCACATAGTTTTAATGTATTTAAAAGTAAAACATTTATTGGTCAAATCATTAATATGTTTCTTTTCCACCCCACCAATAATATTCTCGAAGGTCTATACATATTAGTGCTTCAAATATGAACCAAAAATAAATATCTATGATCTTCACTCAATAATTCTTTCTTCAACAAGGAATAACATAATACACATAACCTCTTTCCAAATCTCATAACACCTTATTTATTAATGTTAATGTTAGGGAAATTTTCTTTCTTGAACAGTTCCACTATTTTTTGAAAATCACAATATTTATTTTGAGAATGTTTATTTTTGTTTGATAATGTCACCTATACTGACACCAAAATCAAAATAGTTGGAGTTTCGAGATACATAATTTCTAGAAAAAATTAATAAAATAATTATCCAAAGGATCATGTTCCAAATGTAACATGGTTAATGATACATTATCTTTTTAACTCAAGGAATCAACTAATATATTTACTTTATCTAGATGATAGTGAATCATGAAATCACAATCTTTTATTAGTTCCAACAATCCTATCCACATCATTTTCAACCCTTCTTGATTAAATAAATAATTTAAATATTTATAGTCAATATATATTTCTAATTTTATACCATATAAAATATTCCTAAAAATATGTAAATAAAAAACCACAACTGTAATTATAGGATCATGTGTATGACAATTTTTCTCATGTACGTCTAATTGATGTCAAGCATATGAAATTACCCAATCATCTTTCATCAAAACATAACCAAAACCCTTGAAATAAGCGTCACTATAAATAAAAATAACTATTACATGTTTTCATGGATAACACTAGATCATTATCCAATCTTTTTTAAAATTATTGTAAACATTCATTGCATTCCTTTTTCTATATTAATTAAACTCATTTTCTATTAAACTTAGTTTGTGTGTTATATAACAAAAAATATTTTCAATAAATCATGCTTCCACCACTTTATTTTTAAGATGATATATAATTATGAAATATTTAGAAAAAATATTCTCAAGGAATGAAATATATTTCAGCCAAAATTAAAATTTAATGAATTTTTTATATAACTTATTTTATTTTAAATTCTATAAAACAATCCTTAGAAATTTCTCATGTTCCTCATAAATTTTATATTAAAATATAATTTCATAAATGAAAACCACCACAAATATATCCAAATACATATGGAAACCTCTATTCATAGGATCCATAAATATAATGGGTGTATTCATCAACACAAAAAGAATAACCACAAAATCAAAGTACCTACACCTATTTAAAAATGCCATCCTTGGAATTTATTCCTTATTTACCTTCATATAGTGATACTTGTACCTAATATAAATCTTCAAAATATAGTGACCACGCTACAGATGATCAAAAAAGTCATCGATATGAGGAAACATATAATTTCTCATAATAGTGATGTTATTGAGTTATCTATAATTAGTAAAAAATATCATGGAACCATCCTTATTTTTAACAAACAAAATAGGATCACCCAAATTTGAAGTTCAAGGACAGATAAAGCTTCATCAATAAACTCTTGTAACTAATTTTTCAATTCTAAAAGTTCTATTAGATCTATTCGATAAGGGGGTTTTCAAATTTTCTCAGTATCCGTAACTAATTCAATAGTAAATTTTACCTCCTAATTAGTAATAATAGTAAAAAAATCTTCAAGAAATACATCCATATATTCATTAACCACTAGCACATGATTAATTTGAACAATTCCTTTCTTTTCAAAAATAAATACAAGATAACTTTCACTTCTATATTTTATCATTTTCTAATATTTAAGTTATATTATTAAACATATGAATTAATTCTTATATAAAAACTAAAACTCATTCTAAAAAAATAACTTCTTTATCTCTGCAATCTATCTTATCATAATGAACTAAAATTGAATCCATACACAAGATAATATTAAGCTCTATAATAGGAAAGATAATAATGTTTCTAGAAAAAACTATTCTATATATGATAACAGGATGAATTCTATAAATTTGTATTTCCTTTATACTACCTTTATAATCTTTTACCAAAAGTTATTTCTTCATTTCCTGAGACGGTATTCAAATTTTTTCTTGAAAAGTTTCCATATATAAAAGAATTTTCATATCCCAAATTAGTAAATTCATTAACATAATCTGAATAAAAAGGTAATATAATCGTCACCGCTTTATTTGAGGGTCTCACATCTTCCATAGTGGTAGAAAAAGACTTTTTCATGAATTTTTGTTTCTGATATTAATGATTCTCACCTTGAGTAACTAAATTTAGACATGTGTTAGCATAATATCTAATCTCATTACAATTAAAAAATCTTATTTTTTTATGGCTATCTATTTTCCCATTAATTTATAATCATAACTTCTTTCTATATAATAATGAGCCAAAGGATTTATCTTACCACATGGGTAGCACTTTCATGATCCCATAAAACATTCTTTAAAATGTATTTTACCACATTTGAAACATTTGGGGGGGTCACCTCTAAATTTTTAGGTTAACTATTTCTATACTAAATTCCACCTTGACTACTTCTTACTCATGTTTTCACAAAGATAAATAATAAGGATTTAATTTTTTATTATATATATACCAAAACTTTGAATATCTTCACTAATTCATTTATCCATCATTCTTCTTTTACCAAGCCTGAATATCCACCTAAATTCAGAGGGTTTTGTTTCATGAAATTCTCTACTATAGACAAGGTCCTTTGTGGAGAATTTTTTTCTCTTTTATAGGTTCCACCATTAATAGCATGTTTCAATTTAGTTAAAACTATCACAAACTATTCTATTCTAATCATTCCATGTTTCTTATTTGTAAGGTTATTATCCTCTTGATTCCTACCTACTTCAATTTCCCAGTTTCTTATGTGGAAAACCATTCTGAACAGACATGAATTAGATAAAGAAATATAAAAATATCAAAAAAGTTATGTTATGATAATATAACATTAAATTAGAGTCTCTTTAAAGTGTCTTTTAATATACTAATAACCTCTAAAGTTAACTAAACATTTCCTCTTATGTCAACTACAATAACTTGTAACATAATCAACCCATAATTACATGATTTATAATGAGGGTTTCACTTTATTAAATTTATATAATATTTTTGGTTCAAAGTTTTATATAATTATGTAAAACATTAGATAACAAAGTGAACTCATTCACATAGTGTACATTTTTTCCATAAAAAGAGAGGTGTTTATTTACACACCTGTTTCATTCAATTCACTATTGATTCTTTTAAGACAACCCAACATAGAGTAAATATTAAAATTAATAAATATATACTGAAATATATATCCTATTAAAACAATTTTAAAATTTGGTATGGTAAAAATAAATTTCAGTAAGGGATATAAAAATAAATGAATCCCATTAGTTCCATGAAAACATGAAACCCTGGAAAATATTTATCTTTTACCAATAAATCTTATCCTATAAATAAAATATTTCCACATATGAAAATCATACTTTGATAAAATATAAATTTTGATAACCCATTATTAATCATAGGAAAACCATGAAGGAATCTTGAGGCACATGGGAAATCATGAAAATATTTATTTGAAAAATGAACATTTCACCTTTAAAAGTTCATAAACTCTTCTTAACTAATGAAATCAAATGATTTTCATAAAACCCTCTTTTACATGAATAATATAGGTATCTTGGATAAATATATTCACAACCAAATATTACTCATGTTTAAACTATTTCATAATAATTAATGCTCAGTTTATTATATAGGAGTAATGAACCCATTTAACTCCTTTATTTTCCTCCTTCGATAACTAAATCATTACCAAAAGAATTAAAGAGCTATATTAAGCTCAATCATCGTCATAAGATATATTAATATCACCCTTCATCATTTATAATTATCATGTTTTGTATCATGTAAAAAATTAAGCTTTCACCTTTTAATCATAAAACCCTTGAAAAACTCATTTGAACCCATAAGAAAAACACTTTCCATTTTCTCATAATCCTAAGAATAAATAACCTTTTTCATTGAAAATAATTAAAAAATGGAAAATTACCATAAGAGAAAAATATGATATAAATTTAAAAACCATGTTAAATTATATATGAATCTTGATTACAAATAATGACTATACTGGTGGGAAAGGGTGGTCAAATAATCTAAATTAAAAAATATAATTTTTATACTTTTGTAAAAGGAAACAAATAACCCATGTGGAAAACATTGAAAAGATTCATTTTGTAACATTTTTTAAGAAAGTAAAATATAGTAAAAAATATTCTTTTTAACCCTTTAATCATAAATAATAACATTCCTGAAATATTTAAAATATTATCAACATGGAATAAAAATAATTGGATGGAAAACTTTACAATAATATTTTCAAAAGAAAGTCTCTTACCACAAGTATTGTCTAGCTTTGTATATTATCTAAATCCTGAATAAAAAAATTAAATTAGTTATTTAATTGTATAATAACCTTTCTAATTTACAATCCATAATCATTATTCCCTTTATTTCATTTATTACCATGTTTTTTTATTTATTAAAACGGTTAAGTTCACGTTGTATGTTTTAAATATTTTGGGTTTATATCCTAAAAACAACATCGGTGTGTTGGACATGGTCAAAGGAGTTATGTTTTATTTAGCTAAAATGTATATATAATCTTATAATTTTTATATTTATACATTAAATACACTTTTAAAACCAACCATATATTGTGGTCCTAAAAAATAAATCACACCATTTCATAGAGACGGTAGTCTGTACGTACATATGAATGAAGTTTTCATTTTTATAATGGATGAAAAATGAATAAATTACATAATATTTTACTTTTAAAGAATTATAAATATGTTATAAATTTAATATTTATTCATTAATTATATCCTTATTAAAATTAATTTATGTTAGAAATGAAAAACAAGTAACATCACTTCATGGAGGTGGTAATCCACATATATGCACAAACGGCATTATCGTTTTCTAATGGATGGTCGGTAAAGAAGATGAGTAATATATTTTCTTTATAGATGCATAATTATGTCATAAATATCATATATATTCATTTATTCATCATTTTAACCATACATATGATTTGGTGATGAAAAAAAGAAACATATCACTCCATGGAGGTGTTAGTCCACATATACACATGAGCGATGTTTTCATTTCTCATATGATAGGAAATGAGATGAAAAGGTTTTTACCTTAATTATAATAAAATTTTAGTATATTTAAGATAATTATGTTGTTATTTTATCGTGTTTAGTGAATATTTTAATTATTAATGATAATAAATGAACAAGAAACCCTCAGTTAAGAATTATACCTCTTCTTTGGAAAACTACCCTTGGCTTACACATTAATCCTTCTTAGGAAGGTATTTTGGTGATACTAGGACCTCAAGTAAGTAGGAGGGGTATTTGGTAAGGTATTTTACATTATATTGTTTTCAATGTGTGTGAATATGTGGGGTGAGGATATGAAATTTTATAAGTGAGGGGAGTAGCACACTTATAAATATTTAAAACATTTAAATATATTATATGTATTACTAAAAGTAAAGTGAATCTAAATGGTGAAATTTAAAATAATATATAGTTTAGGGTATAAATAAAATCAAAAAAATAATATTTATCCATGTTTTAGATATATTTTATACCTTATCTCTTAGTTTAACCCCATGTTAACCCTTTTAACCGTTAATGGGATGATAACGTTTTACCAAGGGTACTATTCATAGTAACCAAAAATAAAATTTAAATTATTACCAAATTTAAAACACATTACTACAAATATGAGACCCATTTTACCATATCAAATTTACAAATTTGGTAAAACTTAATTTTAACATAAATATGAAAACTACAATTAAATTAGTTTTTAGAAAAATGTCATTTTTAAGCATAAAATGATTTTATACCAAAATAAATTATAATAATTATTAATATGGACTTAATTGGATTTTTATTAGAAAAATAGGAATAATTTCACTTTAAAACCGATGAAAAATAAAATTTTACATTTAAAATACTTTAAAATTAATGGAAATTTTAATAAAAATCATTATTTTCACTATTCACCCCAAAATCAATCTTTTCAGAAAAATACAAAAAATAAACCCTAAGATAAAATAGTTATGTTGAATACAAATATGAATTTATTATTATAAAATTCAGTTTCTAAAATAAGTAAATTCAAATTTTAATAAAAATCATGTAATACATGAAAAAATGATTTATTTAAATTAAACTATTCCTTTTTCAATAAAATTATTTGTAAAACTATGATGAATATAAATCCATAAAATTCATACTTATAAATCATATTATTGATTTATTTCAAGTATTACCTAGGTCATTATTTCATTTATTGATGTAATCGAAGGGTTTTGTTTCATCAAGAATATAGATGATTCTTTTGTATGCAAATGGGTTAATATGAGTATTGTGTTATTTATAATATTGTATTTAAATGGAATAATAATCATAAAAAATGATGTACTAAATTTACATTATATAATTTTTTGGTTGGAAAAGTTCTCCTTGATGAAATAAATGGGAAAACCATCCGAAATACTTGGTATTAGTATCTACAGAGATGGATCAAAGAGGTTACTTAAACTAACAAACATATATAATTATAATGTGTTAAAGATGTTTAATATGGAGAAATCTAAAAAGGGGTATTTATCAGTGTTTCATGAAATATATCATAGTAATAATCAAGATACTTCTAAATATTTAGAAATGATATATTGGATTCCTTATGTGTCGTCCATAGGATCTATCATGTTTGTAATTTTATGTAGTCAACCCCATATCACTCTTACTTTGACCATAACAGGTAGATACCAATAAAATACTAGTGAAATTCACTATAATATTGTAAATAACATCCTTAAATACTTGAGAAGAAAGTATATATTATTGGTCTTTGAAGGTGAGAATGATTTCATTATAAAGGGTTATATTCATGTTAGTTTCTAAATTGATAAAGATGATATGAGAAATCAAGATAGTTTCATGTTTTTTCTTAATGATAGAGATATAAAATGGAAGAGTTCCAAAAAAAACCAAAGTGTAAAACTCTATAACAAATTAAGAGTATATCACTACATATAATTATATGAAGGAATCTATTTAGATCAAGGAGTTCATTTAAAAAATTGTGGTGGTTCCTAGAAGTAAAGGAGTAATTGAACTTTATTGTGACAATAATTGAGATTTTTCTCAAGACAAGGAACCCTAGTCTCACCAAAGGACTCAATAAATCCTTCACCAATACCATCTCATTTGAGAAATAATTAAAAGGGGTGATGTAAATATTTTTTGGGTTGCTACAGATGAAAATTTAGTAGATCCATTTACAAATCCACTAATGTGATAAAAGTGTGAGGGCCATGTTAAATATTTGAATATTAGATACATGAAAAATTGGATTTAATGGTTGTAAAAAGTATAATGGTTTTATAGTAAATTCAATCTCAATTTATCATTCATTCATGTTTTCTTTATATGATAGGTGAATAATGGAATTATAAATTTTTCTAAAATTATGACATTGAATTGACTCTAATAAATGATAATCATGAAGTATTATGGGTTGTGGTTATATTTTAGAATTAGTGTGAGTAAAATATTGTATGTGGTATAACATATAATTGTTATTTAATAAGTAGATACTTATTATCTGGACTGGCCTGTGAAAGTATATCACATAGAATTTCATATGACCACTGATATATTTAGATGTTTACACTTAATATGAATCCTCATTAGCAAAGTTTGAAAAGATACAAATCATATGAAACTATATACTTTGATACCATTCTTATGTCGACCTTGAGGTTGGGTTAATTATGGGATGGTTACGTATATTATGGATTGTGTCATTGGTTGAGTTTAACCAAGATGAGATTTTTCCTCTTGTATAAAAAGTATGAAATTTAGGCTCATGATTGAAATATATTAACAAAATTCATGGTCATAATTATTTAAGTGAAATATGATTTGATAAAATATTTATATTAATTACATTTTATGTACTCATTCAAACTAGTTAGTCCATTTCATATAATCATGAATATATGAGATAGCCTATACTAGATTGGAATGTTCCATTACTAATGATCACTCGATGTCTTGGAAAAAGGGATTATAAAATCATTCTTGTAATGTATATGATACATATTGTGATGGATATGTTCATTTAAATATATTTTTATGTTCAATAAAGATCATTCCAGAATCCTTTATAGATTGATTGGAAATGATTTTTTACCATAGTATACTCCTTGATTGTAATTATGAATGGGAAATTAATAATTTTCTTCAACACTAAAAAGGATTGAAAGGCCACACATAGGACCCTAGAATGTAGTTTGATTTTTTTATAAAGCTTTTTTACAAAATTAAATAGATATTATGATAATAATTTCTAAAGTAATTTGGATGGATTCACAAAGAGTTGGGAAGTTGTGCATAAATTTTCTGATGATATAGTGAAAGTGGAATATTTTTTATTATTGTAAACTAAATATCAAACCAGGACCTGGTAAAATCCACCATGTTGTGGTCATTTTATTTATATGGCCTTCTATACAACATCATGGTGATCATATAGAATGATATATGATATTACTCATTCATTTCTATCATGTTAATTATCATTTTTATTTTGAATTATTTACACATTGTATGTTGATGCATAGGTAAAATATTGATTGTTAAATCAGTTTAACAATTAGATAAATAAATTTGGTAAAACCCAAATGGTTTTTCTATTACATAATATATAAGAATTTATAACTCTATAAATAATAATACATTTAATGAAGAAGGCCTAAACATGGAGATTCATTGACCTCATTTGAGAGGAATAGGAAATCTCTCTCAGCTGGAAAAAATTATCTGTTTATTTTATATCTATTTTCCTTTGAGTTTGATGTTTTAGAAAAAAATTGTGGATAAGAGGTCATACCGAAGAGTTTTTTTATTCCATTAATTGGTAGATACCACCAAAGTAAGGAACATGTTGGTTTCTACTGAGGTAACTTGATCAGACTCACTACAAGTTAAGATCAAGAGCATGCATGATGTGGTGCTCTTGTTTTATGATTTTCTTATTTCATCTATATTGGTCTATATTAGCATGGGTTTTGTACTTTTCTATAATATATATAGTCATAATGATATTGAAGAGATCTTATCATTTCATATATATATATATATATATTACATCATTTTAGATGAATATTCAATACATTTCACAATAATACATCCCCTATAACTATAATGTTTTAGTGTCTTTGGAGACTAGATACAATATCATACTATTTTTTGAAGGATATTCAATATATCCCACAATGTTCTTCTCTCATTGTACCCTTATTATAAATTAATTACTTAATAACCTTCTTCATAACCTAGGGAATAAGGAAACATAATAAAGGGTGAGCTCAGGTGCTCAGTAAGGGTAAACATATGAGATATCAATCAATGATCATAAGTGAGAATAAGTTTCACAAGAGCCTCAACCCGGTTTATGAGGACTCGTCAAGTGCATCCAAGTGACCTGAGTTAAAAATGGGTGGAGACATAATTTCTGGGGGGGTATTGTAACAATACTATAGCAGCACTGTAGCGGGTATTGTTCAGCACTATAGCAGCTGGAACTATACATCTATTTGGGCTTTCGGGGCACCAGTTTGGGCCTCGGGTCCTTTAAGGCCTTTGGGCCACCCAATGCCTTCAGATCAGTAAGGATTTCAGGCCACATCAAGGCCTTCGGTCCACCTCAAGTCCTTCGGGCCTCCTGAAATTTTTCTTAAATGATTGGACAAACTCTCTAAGGAGCAGACTCCAGATGAGGATTAAGAGCAGACACATTCACCAGAGCAGAAGCTAAGCAGATTTGTTAGAAATAGAGGGTATGGGATTGCCATCGCGGCCAGCATGTGATTGCATGGGAAGCCTAGAAAAACAATCAATGCGAAGTTAGAGAGATGATATCATGATGAAGAAGCTGGGGAGGAACAGTTTTAAGTATAGTCTGTATATTTCCTAAGACCTACAGGTCATGTAATCTCTAATCCTATGGGCCTTTTAAGGGTTTCCCATCATCCCTTGAAAGGGGGTTATCAAAAATCAATAAAAAATTCCCTTAGGCCATTCGATCATAAGTTATAATTAGCATAAGGGTATGAGAACATGATCATAAATTAAGAAATACATGCCCAATCAGTCAAATATCTTTAATCATGAATCATGGAAATAAGTACTTTCAATCAAAATACATAAGACATAAAAGTGTGGAATCATCAATAATCATTCATGATCCCTGATAACATTTCATAATCATAAGATATAAGTTTTTGGAAAACACATAAACATATAAAATCATTTCCTTAGTCAGGTCTCACTTCCAAGGATATCATAGTGGATTGGGTTTATCTCCATTCCATCATTACCGTAGTCAAGGTTCACTCTCAATACCATCATAGTGGAAAAAAATCCTTACTGAACTAGGTTCACTTTCCATGGCTTTATTATCTCATGATATATTCGTCTTTATCCATTACATTGGAGGGTTATATAATTCTAAGTCCACTCATCACATAATCATAATCCATTCAGATGTGTTCCAAAAAACCATAAAACATTTATCATATCATTATATCATAACTTATATAAAGAAAATGGGATTCATAAACATTTCATTATTTCATCATAGTCTAACCAATGGGAAATAAATAGGTTTTTTTAATAAGGTGGTTCCTCAGTGAAGGACCAAGGCACAATTTATTGAATAGAGAAAAAATAGTTACATGAGTCTAAAATATTGAATCTTATTACAATATTTATCCTAAAGGGGGATTAAATCAACATGCAGGTTATCTTTCTAAGTTATGTCCCAGTTGACTCCTTATTAGCAAGACTGTCTGCAACCATGTTCTCTTCCTGAAAGGAATGAGTGAAAATATAATTGATCTTGATAAGTGAAGCTAGATAATTCATCCAATGGGTAGTAAGTGGCTAGACAAGATGCACCACACCATTACAAATAGCCTGGACAATAGTGGTTGAATCACTTTCAATCCAAATATTGTTCAAACCCTTTTCTTGGAAAAGTCCATGACATGGATCACACCCATCATTTCCACTTCTAGATATGAGGTAGTATCATAGCCTCCAAAGAAGAATATGTGACACTAACCAAGAAAGTATCTAAAAATAGCACCACAACCCACAAGTCATGGGTTTCCTTTAGAAGTTCCATCAAAATTTACTTTGATCTATCTTGGGAGCGAGGCTTGCTAAAACACCTCAAAAGTACTTATAGGTTGTCTGTAGAGACCATCAATACTAAGTCGACAAAAAATCTCAAAGTATTTAAAATTTTTGTCCTAATAAGCCTTATGAATCGAGGAAGCATATGAATGGCGATGAGAATCCACGTCTGACATGCATTAAGACTAAATGGGTAATTTTTATAAAGAAGAGAATTTCTATCATACCAGATCACATTGAGAAACTTCACAATAGTAGTTAAGAAAAGATTATTTATTTTTTGGGAGGTTTTAAAATCCACAAAACGCTTTAGTTGGGAGCTGATTAAATTAAGGAGTAACCATCTGAAATAAAAAAAATTCAAGAATATAGTTCCCAAGGGCTGAAGTTGTAGCACAAGACAGAAAAAGATGGTTAGTATCTTCTCTATGCTGATTACAAAGATGAAACTTAGAGCAAATTTGAATCCCAAAATATTGAAGACAACCCTTAATGAGAACTCTGTTGTGAGAAATACGCCAAAAAAGAGTAAGCCTTGAGAGTTTAATAAAAGGTTTTTCAAAGGATTTCAACCAACTAAAGTTAAGATCAAAATTTAAAAAATTGTGTTTGTAAAAGTATTTGGAATCAAGGACGCCATTATGAGCCGGTTCCCATATAATAAAATCATCATAATTGAAGTATGGATAATTATCAATAACATGAATGATGTTATCTGGAAGTTTGATGTTATGAGAATGAATAACATGCCTTATATTGTAGTGGGTGTTCTTTGTAAGAGAATTGGGAGTCAAGATAGAGATTAAAGGAGTACCAGTCCAATTTTCCAACCAAAAGTTCATAGTGGAATCAGCACTGACCATCCATATATAATTCTTCATGATGTTGTAAAAGGATTATCTAATGGACGACCATATGGAAGAGGTGGTATAATTTAAATTTTATTTCTTTAACTTATTAAGAAATATTTTTTTGAGAAAATCAATTGCATCGGAGTTGAAGTGAAGTAACCTCTAAGTGAATCTAGATTGAAAGGCATCATTAAAGAGTCTAATATTTTTAAGTCCAAAACCAAACTTCTCTAAAGGTTTACAATAATTAGCCCAAGAAATGTTCACAAGATTCCTTTCAAGAGTTCTTTCGGTCTAAACAAAATATTTTATGTAAACATTAATTTTCTTAAGGAGACTAACAGGCCATTTGTAGACCATCAATGAGTAGACCATTTTAGGGAAAATTGTATATTTAACAAGACAAATTCTTCTAGCTATAGATATGGATTTACCTTTCCAAGAGGAAAGTTTATTGATTATTTGGTCAATAATGGTGGAAAATTAACTGGATTTAGGTCTTACCCAAAATATAGGTATACCAAGATAAGTGAAAGGGAAGGATCCTTTGTTGATGCCTAAATTGTTGATGATATCACCTTTTCTATGTGAAGAAAAAAAATTCCAAAATAAAACAAAAGGATTTGTTCTAGAATATATTTTTCCCAAAGATTTATTCCTAATAAGACAAATCATTTTTTAGAATTTGAACATTCCTTTTATTTCCTTGTAATAACAAGATGATGTCTGCAGCATATAAGAGATGAGTGGGCACATTTAAGTTTCTGGAATATTGAATACGTTTAATCTTGTTTTGATCAATAAGGAGAGTGAGAAATATGCTTAATTAATCTTCTGCAATAGCAAAAATAATGGGAGATAAGGGATCCACATTTATAACACCCTTGGTGCATTTAAATTATCCATTAGGGGACCCATTAACCATGATAGAGATGGTGTCTCATTTAAATAAGGAGTTTATTCTAATGATGAAAGTATCATTAAAACCAAAGCTTTGAAGAACATTGAAGATGAAACTCTAATCAATGGTTTCAAAGGCTTTCCTAATGTCAAGTTTAATGGAAATATTGCCTCTTCTGGTGGATTTTTTTCAGATGTTGGTGCATTCTGAGGCAAGGCAGATGCAATCTTGTATAGACTTGCCAATGATAAAACCAAATTGATTCCAAGATACTATTTTATTACATATAGTAGTAATTATATTAGTAAGAAGTTTCAAAATAATTTTATAAAGAGTGTTAATATGAGAAATAGGTCATAAGAGTTGAATCTTAGAGGCATTGTCCACCATAGGGATTAAATTTAAAAATTGATCATTTAGGCCATGGGGGAGCACAACATTGGAAAAAAATTGACTAGTTTGAAAATATCCATATTAATAACCTCCCTATAGTGTTAGAAAAAAACCATTATTGAAACCATCAGGACCTGGGGAACTATCAGGATTAAGGCTAAAAATAGTGTCTTTGATTTCATGATCAATATGGGTGCTTAAGAGATACACGTTGTCTTTCTCATTAACTATATCTGGAATTACATTATGAAGGAAGCATTTTTTTGACATATGTTACATTGAAAATATTATCAAAATAAGAGACAACATGATTAGGAATGGCCTCCTTAGTATCAATGAGGGTGTCTTCGCCCCTATGAAAGGTGATAGTTCTAAAAACTTTTCTAATTATTTGGAGAGAGTTGTAAAACATACTGTTTCTATCACCATTCGAAAGCTATTTAGTTTTGAAAATTTTCTTATGCATGTTATCTTTGAGGGTGAGAAAAGTTTTGAGTTTCATATAAGTGTTTATTTAAAATTAAGGGTCCATTGAAAAATCAGAACAAGTAGTGGTGTTTTGAATTTTGATAAGTTCATTCTCAAGAGTAAATATTTACTTGTCAATTTGTTTAGCTTTGGAACTACACAAACCTTTAAGACCTTTATTAAGGTGTTTTAGTTTAGTAATAGAGGAAAAATAATCATAATGATGATTCATGTATTCCCAAAAAAAATTGAGAAGTTAGAACAATCATGTTCTGTGGACCAAGAGTTATTAAATCTGAAAGGGAGAGTGGGTATAAGATTTTTGGTGAAGTGACTGACAAGAATGGGATGATGATCCGAGTTAAGGTTACTAAGAGTAATACTAAAGATGGTGCCCTATTTTTTCAGAGCTGAGATATTCATGAAATCCCTATCCAGTTTACTAGAAACTACCTTGTTTAAGTGTCTTCTATACCATGTGAACTTATCACTAATGAGGTGGATTTCGATGAGATTACTATCCTCAATAGAAGTTTTAAATTCTCTTGAGGGGATAGAAGAGTAGGACATGCCAATTTTTTCACTAGAGGTAAGAATCAAATTAAATTCTCTAATCACAAACCAAGGAACATGAATATTGTTAGCTAAAACCTAGAGATCATTCCAAAGAGGACTTTTTTCTTGGTATCGATTATTAGAATATTTCATAGTACAAAAAGTGTATAATCCATAAAAGGAAAAATCACAAGTAAACATCTGGTCTATGACTTTTAAAGAGTTAAAATTCTCCAAAGAGGTATGATAAAAATCAAAAGAGATTCAATAGAAAGACCATATTTGCATGCACCTAAAAATTTATAACCATAAGAACAAAGATGCATAAATTTTAAGGAAAAGTTGATTTTAGGTTTTTCGTAAGATTCCAACCTTTTTTGGAGTCATATAAGGCACATTTTCTGGTACTTTTTGTTGTTTCTAAGTTCCTTGGATTTAGATTAGTGGCTTGGGGTGTGTATGGGTGATTGTTTTAAGGAAAACTAATGGAAAGTGGATTGTTCATGATTTACATATGGTTTGAAAAACCGTGTGACCAAACTGTGTCATGCATGAAAAACTATACAGAGTGGTTCACACGGTTTGTGCATGGTTTGACGAACCATGCGGCCAAACCATGCCAACAATGCAAAACTAGACAGAGGGGTCAACATGGTTGGTGCACGGTTTTCACTAACTGTGCACCCCTACCCGTGAAACCATGCGCGTGGGATTTTAATTCTGAAAATACTTTTTAAAACCACCTAAACCCCCATGACTTCCATATTTTTGACTTTGGCTCGGGATTAACAAATATTAGGTGTTCCCAAAGCCTTTCGGAGGGATTACAAGGTGATATGAACACTATTCATCGATATCAAAAGCCCGGATTTAAGATCTCCTCTCCTCTCGATAAGTGGATTTCATCTCATTTCTTCTTCCATTATTTCCTCTACCTTTCCATGATCTTTTCATGGAGGATCTTCACCTTTTTCTTGGATCTAAACCTATTAGTTAAGATATTGATCTAGGATTGTAGATCTAGATCTTGTTTATCAAGATCTTATTTCCTTTGATCTTAATTTTGGTTTTAGGGATTTAGATTCAGATCTTGATCGATGACGTTGTGCCTCTCAGATTTTGGGTATTTATGTTGGGCTAACTTTCATCAATAAACTGAGTTAGGTGGTCTAAATCACACTCCCATAGTCATGATTTATGATACGTGTATGAGTTTATAAATTTTTTTAGATTCCCATGATAATTGAATTTAAAAATTGTAGTAATTAGGAATATGGATTTCATATGTGATTTGCCTTGGTGATTAATTGATAATTGATCATGGGACAAATTAAGGGGGTTTCCAAAATTGATATTTTTTTAGACTAGTTTTTGGTTGTGATATTGACTTGATATATCAAATTATTGTAAAAAGATAATTAATTTTTGGGGAATTAATTATGAAATTATGTGTGGATATATAAGATAATTAATTGTGACAATTAATTATGTTCCAAGAAGTTGGCCAAAGATATTTAATTATGAGAATTAATTATGACTTGTTGGGTTTTGATTTGGATAATTAATTGTGAAGAATTAATTATGGAAATATAATTGTGTTGATTGATTAATTAATTGATGAATTAATTAATGGGTTATATACTTAGTTAATTATAGAATTTAAAAATGTCCTTTTAAATGTTTAACTAATCATTGGATTAGTAAATGAATAATGTGGAAAATTATTATGAGTAAAAGAATGATTAAATGGATGATATTTTTTTGTTCTAGGAATAGAGTCCTATACCCATTAAACTTGGGACTTAGACATGGCGTTCCTCCCCAATAGTTATCCAAGATTGATATTATGGGGTGCTAGGAATGATGACCTACACTGAATGAGAATTGGAGTGGTAGGCATGATGACCTACACTCACAAGATTTTTGGTGCTAGGTATGAAGTCCTACACTAAATTATTAATGATAATAATGAATGATGGTCCAATTGAGATTTGGGGTGCTATGCATGACGACCTACACAAAATGATGAATGATAATGAATAATTTTTCAAATGGGAAACATGAATTAAACTTGGACTAATGTGATGATTAAGTATTAAATGACAATGTAATAACTATTTAAATTATGCATTGTATTTATTTCTTAATTAAATTGAATGAACTATCTTTTGAATGGACTCGTTTTGGACACTGTTGGTGGTGGCCTACTGAGTTGTACTCACATCCTATTCAGGCCTCCTGATCGGAACCCAAGAAGACTTTGTTATTACTGGACATGATAAGGGCAAGGCCCTAGGATAGATTGTTGTTTGGGATTAGAGAATGGGAGAGGGAACCGAATGTGGTTTGGGACCCGTATTTGGAGTCGTGGTGTCTGTACTTTCGGTTTCATTTTAGACACGTGGCACTATCATTTTCATAGTATGATTTACCTTTCAATTGAATATTGTATTTTCTAGTATTTAATATAATATGTCATGGATCTGTTCTGGATATTTATATAGGATTCCCCACTTTATTATTTGTATTTTCTTCCACTTGTGTTTTATTATGATAATACAAGGTATAGTCTCCCCAAGACTAACTTACCAAACCCTCGCTGCTAGTCGGAACCCTCTAGAGTATGGGGAGGCACGCTTGGGGGCATGCGGTCAACTAGATCGGGGCACTATTTAGTGGCTTCCAGGTTGGGATGTCACAAAGTGGTGTCAAAGGAGTATTCCTTTCTTTATTCTTCTTTTGTCTTACTATTTTGGGAAAAGGTATACAAGATACTAGGAATAGTCGAGGCATGGTAATGAGCTCTTGTATGGGAGTTTCAAACCCTTGTACAGGGGAAAATTTGAGTACTTAGGGAGGGATTTTTGTGATTCCAATTTGTTTTTACAGTTGTATATTATTTCACCTTGGGTGACACACTTGTGGTGCGATGTGATATTTGTTTTGACAATTGTTGAAAAAAAAATTCGTGGCCTAAAGAGGCATGATAGTTGAGTCTGCATGAATCATTCTAGGCACTCAGGGTTATTTTAACATGCATCATTCTAGGAACTCATGGGAAAATGGGTTATGGGTAAGTTATTGAACTTGAACTGTTTTCCATGATGTGATATTGAAACAATGATGCAAAAAAATAAGAATAAATGAGTGTCTAATGAGAACCTTGATTGATGTAATGGGAATAATAAATTATTTAATTTTTGAATTAATTAATTTGAAATAATGTGATTAATTAATAGATTAATTAATTAATGATAATGAATATTCCATTATTAAAAAAGACCAGGGATTAGGATGGTTAAGGATAGTTAAAAGGCCTTAGTGTTAACCGTGTGGTGAGAAAAGGGAGAAAAGACATGTTGAAACTTTTTTTGTCAGTTTCTCCTCTTACATAAATTCTATAAGGTTTTGTTATAAGACCTAAGATGTCTATTTGGATTTGTATAAATATTCCTCCACAACGCTTGTTGAGGGAGAGACTGAGGGGTATGGCCTGAAATGAAATTCTAGATAGGGAGCTTGAGGCACCATTGGTGAAAGCTGGGGAAAAGGGGGAACAGTTCTGACCAAACATTGCTCGTTTCATGGAATTCATGGAGAGAGACCCAGGATGGGTTCAGAAAGTCATGCCTGGGTTGACAATGGTGTTTTAAGCTGCAACACCCTCCTACTTTTACTATAGAGGGTGGACCTGAGTGAGATGAATTTTGGATTGAATCCATATAGACGATACTTAAACATTTTGAGAATCCTACAGAGAGGATGGTCAAGTTGGCTACTTATATTCTGTGGGGTTCTGTGAAGTGTTGGTGGGACATTCGGGTATGATTTGGATAGAATGACAAGATGTAATGTAAGGACATTTGGAAAAGTTCTTGGAACACTTCTATCCAAACAATATGAGGCAAGATAAGGATTCCATGTTTATGCATCTGACACAAGGAAGCATTTTAATAATGGAGTATTCGGAATGTTTCACATATTTATAACATTTTTATCCTGCTTTGGCGGAAGATGAGGCTTCTTCGGCAAAAATATTTCAGGACATAATTAAGTGTGAAATTAAGTTCTAGGTGAAAATATTTAGGTTGAAGAAATTTTTCGAAGTGGTTAATGAGGCTCTAATTTCAGAGGGGAACTTGAAGGAGGCTTATAGTAATGGATAGGTAGCTGGAGGATCAGGGAGTACGCCTTCCAACATTAGGAAGCGCCATCCTGAGAATCTCAGTTAGGATAGTGGAAAGAAAGGTGGACAGTCAGGAGGAACAGTTTCACTAGATATTTCTCATGTGATTTTTCGTAAGTGTGGTATGTAGGGACACTATCATACTCATTGTCCTCAACCACCAATGGAGTGCCAATTTTTTGGCAAGATGGGACATCTACAAAAGTTTTGCAGGAAAAAGTAGAAGACTGGTGTTGAGGGAACAGCTGCTCAGATTCATAGTTTGGGAAGGGGGTTTTTACCCCATATAGGTCTGGTAGTTGGATTTCTACTAGACGAGGCAGTAGAGGCAGTGGACATAGTGCTTCAGGGAATAAGAGTTTGTATCAGCATATTGGTGCTACTCTGGGGAGTCAGACGACACCACAGGTAATAGGGGAAAGCCAATTACATGAAGTGGATCCTATACTTGTGGAGAGAAAGGTTGGTCCATCGATAGTGAGAGGTACTATTCTAGTTTCTTCTACTTTAGCAATGACCTTGTTTGATACTGATGCCTCTCATTCCTTTATATCTGCAAAACTTGTTAATGACTTGAACTTAGAGGTGGAGTCCACAAGCAGGGTGATGAATATAGATACACCATTGGGAACACGGTCTAGGGAGATCGGTTTATTCAATGGATGTTCTCTAGATATTAGAGAGTATCATTTCCTTTGGGATATTTATGTTCTTGATATAACGGGATTTTATTTGATTATGGGTATGTAATGGCTAGTCTCATACCAATCCCACATAGATTGTTATCACAGGAGAGTGAACTTTGCATCTTATAAGGGTGAACAATATATCCTTTGTGGAGAATGGGATATCCATGCAGGCAGAGCTGGGCCAATTACTCAACAACTAGGAGAGCTCACAACCCAAGTTGCTAGTCTTTTACTGGATTAAGGGAGTGGTAGGCAAGAATTACTTCCACCAGTAGTAGAACTATTTAAGGATATATTTCCTGATTAAATTTCAGGTTTTCCACCTGAGAGAGATGTGGATTTCACTATTGGGCTCATGTTGGGGGATGATTCGGTATCTATTCCATATTATAGAATGGCTCCGACTAAGCTTCAAGAGCTCGAAACGCAGTTGGAAGAGTTGGATGATAAAGGGTTTATTCATCCGAGTACGTCTCCTGGGGGATCTCTTGTTTTGTTTGCAAAGAAGGCCAATTGGAGTTTACACTTGTGTGTCGATTATTAAAAGTTGAACAAAATGACTATGAAGAACTGATATCCCCTTCCGTGTATCAATGATTTTTTTGACCAACTGAAGGGGGCTAGTGTGTTCTTAAAAATTGATTTGATATTAGGGTATTATCAAGTGGTTGTTTGGACTTCTGATACACCAATAAATAATTTTAGTTGCTGGTATGGCCTTTATGAGTTTTTCATAATGTTATTTGTGTTGAATAATGCTCCAGTGGGGTTTATGGAATTGATGAAAAGGATATTTCATACCTACTTAGATTAGTTTGTGGTGGTGTTTGTGGACGATCTCTTAGTGTACTCTAAGACTCATGATGATCGTGCTCAACATCTTGACATCGTCTTGCGTACACTAAGAGAGAATCATATATATTCCAATATATCTAAATGTTAGTTTTGGATTGGTAGGGTACACTTTTTGGGTCACATAATCTCAGCAGAAGGTGTGTCAGTGTACCCAGAAAAAGTACAGGAAATGATTTCTTGGGAGAATCCCAAGAATCTTTTTGATATTAGAATATTTCTGGGATTAGTTTGTTATTATAGAGAGATTTATCCAGGACTCTTCCTAGTTGGTTACACCATATACTGGTTTGACAAAGAAAGGGGTAAAGTTTGTTCAGGTAGAAGCTTGCGAGAATGATTTCCTGCATTGGAAAAAGATCTTGACTTTGACGCCAATTTTAATCTTTCCTAAGTCAGGTGAGGAGTACACGATGTATTGTGAAGCATCTGGGGTCGGACTTAGAACTGTATTGATGCAGGGGGTAGATTCTTTTCTTATGGTTCTTTTCAGTTGATAATACATGAATATAATTACCTAACACATGACCTCAAGTTTCCAGTAGTGGTTTATTCTATTAAGTGTTTGTGACACTATATTTTGGGTGAAAATTTTAAATTTTTTTCAGATCACAAAATCCTAAAGTACATCTTTTCAAAGCGCAACTTGAATCTTCAGAAGTGAAGATGGGTAGAGTATATGCAGTCCTTTGATTTTGAATTGGCATATACTCCTAGAAAGGGAAATAGTTTGGCTGATTCTGTGAGCAGAAAAACTCAAACTAAGTTAGTACATGAGTCGAGTGGAGAGTGAAAGATGGTGACTTTTATGGCAGAAATGTATGTGGTAGTTCAGAAGAGTCAGGAGAGGATAACTCGGGTTTCTGTAGTAGTGGAGTTTATACTCTTGAGATGGATCAGAGATACGCAATATGAGGATCTGAAGTGTTTACCCTTGAGGTAAATACTTGAAGGAGGGGAGACACATTCAGACTAGAAAATAGATAATGATATGATCATCTATGTGAAAATAAGTTTGTTGTACCTATGAGTATGCATGAGTAACTCATGTGATAATTTCCTTCTTCAAGGTGGGTGGTACATCCTGGAGTGACAAAAATGTATTGTGACCTTCAGTGGCAGTTTTGGTGTCTAAGAATGAAAAAGGAGATGTTAGGTTTTGTAACAAGATATTTCACCTATCAGCAGGTGAAAGCAGAGCATTAATGACCTAGATATCTATTACAGCTATTACCTATTTCAGAATGGAAGTGAGATGACATGATTATGAATTTTTTGGTAAGACTTATAAGGACTCTTAGGAAGAATGATGATATTTGGGTCATTGTGGATTGACTAATAAAGGTAGAACACTTCTTGCCTATTAAAAAAACATTTATAGTAGAGTATTTAAGAGAACTGTATGTGATATAGATAGTTCATTTTCATGGGTTGTCGCAGACTATAGTTTTAGATTTCGATTCGCGCTTTACATCATGCTTCTGGCAGGGCTTACAGAAGGATCTTTGTACACAGGTTCTATTAAGTACGACCTTCCACCCACAGGTAGATGGGTTGTCTAAGCATATCATACTTTTGTTAGAGGATATGTTGTGAGAATTTGTGCTTGACTTTGGTGGTTCTTGGGAGAAGCACTCGGCTCTAGTAGAGTTCACCTATAACAAAAGTTATCAAGAAACTATACAGATGGAACCATATGAGACACTTTATGGTCGACCATTTAGATCATTTATATGTTTATTATAGGTGGGTGAGTTGGATCTATTGGGTCTGAGTCTCGTTCAGGAGACATCAGAGCAGGTACAGTTGATTCGGAAACGTATGGCTACATCTTAGAGTAGATATAAGTCATATGTTGATAGACAGAGATAACCCCTAGAGTTTAAAGAGGGTGATCGTGTATTCCTTTGGGTGTCGCCTAGATTGGGTCACCACTGGATACAGAGGTAGGGCATGTTAGTGCCCATATTTTTGGGACCTTTTGAGGTGATGGAGAGAATCAGGCCGATGGCATACCGATTAGCACTTCCACATAAATTCACCACTATGCATGATTTCTTTCATGTGTCACAAATATGGAGGTATCACCCCAACCCTTCCCATGTGATTAATATGGAAGAGGTTGATCTAGATATTGATTCATCCTTTGAGGAGCATCTAATACTTGTGTTGGGTCACAGTGAGAAAGTGTTATGAGGAAAAATCGTGTCATTAGTTCATGTGTTATGGAAACATAGAAATGTTCAAGAGGAAAATTGGGAATGGGAATCAGACATGAGGGCTCAATAGACCAATTTTTTGTCTTGGAGTCTTAGAGAAGTTTGGGAGCGCAGCTTGAGGATGAGCTGTTATAAGGTGGGGTGATTGTAAGATCTTAGCCTTTTCTGGAGTCATCTCGGGCATGTTTTCAGGTACTTTTTAATGTTTTTAAGTAACTTTGATTTAGAGTATTGGTGTCGGGTGTGTTTGGGTGAATTTTTTAAGGAAAACTAATGGAAATTGGGATGTTCATGGTTTGCGCACGGTTTGACAAATACTGCAACCAAATCGTTCAATGCGTGCAAAAATAGATAGAGAGGTCCGCGCAGTTTGACAAATTGTGCGGTCAAACTGTGCCAACGATACAAAACTGGACAGATGGTTCCACACAGTTGGTGCACAGTTTTCCCTAACCGTGTTCCTCTTCCAAGGAAACTGTGTGCGTAGGATTTTAATTATGAAAATCATTCTTAAAACTACCAAAACCCCTGATACTTCCCTATTTTCGACTTTGGCTCGGGCTTGACAAATTATAGGTGTTCCAAAGCCTTTCGAAGGGATTACAATGCAATCTGAACACCTTTATTTGAGATTGAAAGCCCAAATTGAAGATTCTCTCTCTTCCTAGTAAGTGGATTTTATCCTATTGCTTTTCCCATTTTTTCCTCTACCTTTCCACGATCTTTTCAAGGAGGATCTTCACCTTTTTCTTGGATATAAACCTATAAGTTAAGATCTAGATCTAGGATTATATATTTAGATCTAGTTTTTCAAGATCTTGATTCCTTTGATCTTAATTACGGTTTTAGGGATTTAGATTAGGAGTTTGATCAATGACGTTGTGCCACTCAGATTTTGGGGATTTCCATTGGGCTAAATTCTCTCAATAAACTGAGGTAGGTGGTATGAATCACACTCCCATAGTCAGGATTTATGATACGTGTATGAGTTTATGAATTTTATAGATTCCCTTGATAATTTAATTTCTAAATTGGAGTAATTAAGAATATGGATTTGAATTTTGATTTACCTTGGTGATTAATTAATAATTGATCATGGAACAAATGAAGGGGGTTTCCCAAATTGATATTTGTTTTGGAGATTGATATTGGGTTGAGATATTGACTTGAGATATTGAATTGTTTTAAAAATATAATAAATTTTGGGGAATTAATTATGGAATTATGTTTGGATATGTAAATTGTGAGAATTAATTATGTTCCAAGAAGTTGACCAAATATAATTAATTGTAATAATTAATTATGACTTGTTGGGTTTTGATTTGGATAATTAATTGTAAATAATTAACTATGGAAGTAGAATTGTGTTGATTGATTAATTAATTGATTAATTAATTAGTGTTTTATATGATTAGTTAATTGTTGAATTAACTAATGTCCTTTGAAATGTTTAACTAATCATTGGATTAGTAAATTAATTGTGTGGAAAATTATTATGAGTTAAATAAAGATTAAATGGATAAGATTTTATGGTGTTAGGAATGGTGTCCTATACCGATTAGAAGTTGGAAATAGGACATGGTATTCCTACCCAATAGTTATTAAAGCTTGAGATTATGGGGTGCTAGGCATGACGACGTACACCAAATGAGAATTAGAGTGACAGGTATGATAGCCTACACTCACGAGATTTGTGGTTCTAGACATAACACCCTTCACAAAATGATTAATGATAATAATTAATAATGATCCAATTGATATTTTGGATGCTAGGCATGACAACCTACAAAAAATGATAAATGATAATGAATAATGGTTCAAATGGGAAAGAAAAATTGAACTTGGCCTAATGTGATGATTTAAGATTAAATGAAAATGTAATTACTGTTTAAATTATGCATTGTATTTATTGATTAATTAAATTGCATGAAGTATCTGTTGACTGGACTCATTTTAGACATCTTTGGTGGTGTCTTACTAAGTTGTACTCACACCCTATTCGGGCCGCCTGATCGGAACCCGATCAGACTTTGTTATTGTAGGACAGGATAATGGCAAGTCCCTGGGATAGATTTTTGTTTGGGATTATAGCATAAGAGAGGAAACCATACGTGGTTCGAGACCCATATTTGGATTCATTGTGTCTTTAATTTAGGTTTCATTATAAACACTTGTCACTTTCATTGCCATAATATTCTTTACCTTTCAATTGAATATTGTATTTTATGGTTTTGACTATCATATGTCATGGATCTTTTCTGGTTATTTATATACACTTCCGAACTTGTTTATTTTTATTTTCATCCATTGGTGTTTTATTATGATAACAGAGGGTATATTGTCCCCAAGACTGACTTACCAGACCCTCACTGCAAGTCGGCACCCTCTGACATACGGGGAGGCATGCTTGAGGGCATGTGGCCAACCATCTTGGGGCACCATTCAGTGGCTTCCAGGTCGGGATGTCACAGGATCAAAAATAGAAAAAATTAGGTATATGATTCATAAGAAATATTTGAAGCATAATAAAGGTGTTAGGGTTAGCAATACCCTAAAAATTACAAAAGAAGAAATTCATTAGAACCTGAATTTGGGGTTAGAACCCCATTTTCTTGAACTACCCATGCCCTTCCTCCTCTTTGATATTCTAATATTTTGAGTAGAGGTTGGACTAGATTCCTTTACTTTTTTACTCAAAGGGGAAACAGAAGTTTTGTTAGTAGTACCTGCATTAGCAGAAATATGATTTTTCCCGGTGTTTTATCATTCAATGGGGTGGCTATTGGGATATCCCCATCTTGAATTATAGGTGAGAAAACTGAATCCATAACAGGGGTAGTGTGGTGTGTGTCCACTATCTCTGAGATATATTTAGATAAAAAGGCATTAGAGATTAAATATGTACCTATAGCAGCATCTGGGGGAACCAAATTTTCACTTGTAGTAGCGTTTGGGGGAATAAAATTAGAGATTAAAGCTGTACTTGTAGCAGCGGAGGGTTGGGCCACTTTAGTCTTGGTCAGCAGGACTGTAGGAGAGGAGGGCTGGGAAGATTTAGTGTCTATTTGCTATACCTTTGGGTTTCCCTCCCTACGTGATGGTGCAACATCAATAGTCAAAGATTCATTTGTATCTGCCTTAACCTAAAGACTCAAGGCAGCCAGACCCTTCATGTTGGAAGATTTCTGTTGCAAGGTGTTGTCTAGAGTCGAGGATGTGAAATCTGGATATCCAATTTTAGCTTCCATGGGATCATGTGTCGTGGTTTTATCAGTAACGATTTCTTCCTTTTTCATATCATTGCATTCAGTGATATTTTTGGTTGAACCAACCTGCATGAAGTGCCTTCTCTATCTGATTCATGAGAGTTAGAAGAATCATGACTTAAAGTGTTGACAGGGTTTTGGTAAGCCTTGTTTTCACTCAAGGAAGAATCTTTTTGGAGTTTTAAGGTGTCCAGAACAAGGTTTCTTAGTTTCTCAAGAACATCATGGTCCTTATTAATATTATCCTCTTCATCATCCATGTCAGCCCAGGATTTTCCCAACGTATTTTATAAATTCATAAATTTATCTTTTTTTCACCCATATTTCATTATTTTTCATAGTAGTTTTAGGGATATCAGAAATTTTTCCTTAAACATTTTTTATTCTTAACCTCTTTCAATTCATTTTCCATTGTTTTGATTACCTTTTTCCTAACCACTCAACAATTTGATAGAGTACAGCCAATGATTTTGCATATCTTAAAAAAATGTGGTTTTTCTCATACTCAATCTTGATTTCAGTTTTTTACTCATTATCATTAAAATTTATTGTATCAGGTAGTTTTGAATCAATGTTAACCACAACCATTACCCTCTAAAATAAACCCAATTCATTATTTAGAGTTCATTGATCTATCTTCAGCAGAGATCCAATACAGGAAACAATGTTATTGAGAATTTTTGGATTCCAAAAGTACAAATTGAGACTATGAAATATAACCCATAATTGATCCATTTTGTTTCTAAAGTTATGGGGGTTAAATGCATAGTCTTAATCTGAAAATCTAAGAAATCCATGTTTGAGTTGGATATTACTAGTTTTCCAAGCACAATCAAGATCTTCTTGTGATTTGAACAGTATAAGGAAATATACTCAACCTATCGAAACAATATTTCAATATGATATAACCTATAAATGTGAGATTCGAGGTTTAATATCAGGTAAGGTCCAAGGGTGAACACCTTTCATATAGAAGATGTGTCCCAAGATAGAGTACTTGCACATTTGAGCACATTGTTGCAGTGCATCTGGGTCAACTTCAACCAAGAAACCTCTGTCATCCAGTTTCTTGAAGAGAGGGAGATTCATTACATTCTCTTTGCATAGATCTGAGAATTTCAGTGTGTCTAGAAATGAAACCCCCTTGGATCCACCCACGAATGTCTATTTGAGGACTTCCCCACCAAGGGCTTCAGTTTCTTATGAAGCGGGCTTACTGCTTTCAAGGGACTATTCCCACTCTGGATCGAAATCCACCATAGAATTATTTATCATATATTAAAAATTCCATTAAAATATCACTGGAAGATAATATATAGGGTTTAGTGTATAATATCCCTATAATTTCTCTCAAAAGAAATATAGCATAGGCAGTCTCGAAACACAATGAGATTGTAACATAACCCTTACCTCAAGTCCAGTATTACTTTGTACACATTAAAATATCATGTATAATAAATATAAAATTATTAAAAATATATTATATAACCATATTCATATATAAATTAATTTTTATTATCCCTTTATAGTTTCAAATTATCCTTTTATTAACAATTTCTTCATTAAAAAACATTATGGTGAAAACTAGTCAGTCTCATGCATGTTTCAGTTTGATGGTTCCAATACTTTAACCTTGGTCATGGTTTCATCATATATAAAAAATTAATCAAGAAATAAGTATAGTTATTATTCATCATATACACTTTCATAATTATTCATATAAATCAGTGATGAAAAACAGATCACATCATTGCGTGGAGGTGGTAGTTCATACGTACGTACGAGCAACATTATCGTTTTTCAATGAATGGAATGGTAAGAAAGTAGATAATTATATTATAAATATTATTTATAAATATTAAATCCATTATAATATATGTTCTTGTGAGTCAGTTATGTAAAATGAATTGTATCGCTACATAGAGGCGGTAGTCCACACATATGCATGAGCAATAATTTTATTTACCATTTGATGGAAATGAGGTGTAAATGGTTAATAAATCATCACAATAACAACTAATTACATTTAATATTCTTAATTAATTATTTTTATAATGGATACCATATATTTATAGAAATTATAGGAATAAATAAAATTTAAAGTACTTGGTTAAGAGTTATACCTCTTCTTTGAGAAACCTCTTTTGGCTTACACATTAATCCTTGAAAGGATGATATTATAATAAAAATAGGACCTCTAGGACACAAGTATTGATGTTAATAATTAATTAGGAAATTTATTGTGTGATATAAAAGGTTCTTGACATGTGAAGAAGTGATTATAAGTGGTTTTTTATAAGGAAGGGAGAGGACACTCTTGGAATTTTTAAAAATATTTAAATATAATAATGTCTTACTAATGTCAAGTGGATCCACAATGAAAAATATTAAAATATAGGAAGTGTAAGGTCAAAATACCATCAACCAATAAAATTATTTCAAGTTTTTTGTTGGTATTTTAAACCTTATCTCTTAGGTTAACCCCTTGGTAAACCCTTTTTAACCCAACCCATAGTAATAACATTTTACCACTTTTATTATTCATTATGAACAAAAAAAGTTAACTATATAAAATTATATTAATAATTATTATTAAAAATACTTATTACTTTTTATAATAATAAATTCCTAAAATTGGTATAAATTTATTTTAAAATGAGTGCTCGAAGTGCAACGAAAACTATTTTTAAAAAAAATACATTTTAAGCATAAAACTGGATCTATTCTTTTTTCCATTACTTGTAAAGAAAATAGAAGAATGTAAAAACATTTTAATAAATATATAATCTATAAATTTCATTAAAATAATTCATCAATATATTTTAATTTAATTTATTAAGATAAAAACACAATATGCACCAAAAAAATAATTTTCATATAAACATCTCTAATTACCTTTAAATGATTTTATTTTGATTTATAAAAAATTCATAACCAATGAATTAAGTTTCTAAATGTATATAAAATAATTATTTATAATTTAGTAATATTCATTCATACTCTTCAATACAATGTATAGGTGATTAATATTATATTAAATAATAAAATTTAAAAAGTATATCGTGGTTCATTTAAACTCAGTATTATGTGTAAAGAAATCTATCAAAGAAATTAAATTTATTTAAATATAAATATATCATAAAATCATCATGTGTTAAATTATACCCCCTTATAATAATTTAACACTTGAAATTATATCACTCTGATATAAAAAAATAGGATAATTCTTCCTTAACAGATCTTATAGTTCTTATGTAGATTCCTCAAATTTATGGTTCCGCCACAAAAAAATGACGAGGTGGGTGGTATTATTTAAAAAAAATCTCTATTTGATCTGGAATCTCCATTGTTCATTCCTCATAAGAGAGATCAATTTCTAGAGGTATGTACTTTCACATGAGAGATGCACGTAGCACATCATGAACTTGAGAGAGATTTGATGGAAGTGAAAAGTGATAAGAAACAATAATGATATGATCTAGAATTTCAATGGAACTAATATATTTAGGGATTATCTTTCCCTTATTTCAAAATATCATAACCTTATTTTAAGGATATACTTAGAGGAATACATTCTCCGCAACTTTGAATTCCAAATCTCACTAAATATTGTCAACTCTTCTATTGACTCTGAGCTACCTTAATGTGCTACTGGATAGATCTAACCTTCTCCACCATTTCCTCAATCTACTTAAGTGCCAATAGTTCTATTTTTCCAACTTCAACCCAACACATTGGATCTATTCACTTCATTCCATGGAAGGATTCATAAGGATACATTTTAATTCCTGGGAAAAATCTATTATTGTAAGAAAATTCCACCAATGGAATGTGTTGATCTCACCCACCATTGAAATCCATGGAATATGATCTTAAAATGTTTTTTAAAGTTTTAATGGTCCTCTTAAACTATCCATATTTCTAAGGATGATATACAGTACTAAAACTTATCTCTATATCCAAATCCTGTTGAATAATTCTCTATAAATTCAAGGTAAATCTCAAATCCTGATGAGATAAAATAGAATGTGCTAATTCATGAAAACTTAAAGACTCTTTAATGTATATCCTATAAATATTATTAAGATATAAATCTTATCTGATGACAATGAAATGTGATGATTTTGTAAGTTGATTTACTATAACCCAAATAACATTATGCCCTTTAGATATTTTATGGATTTAGATGATGAAATCTATGGTAATGTTTTTCCATTTCTATTATTGTGACGTCCTGGACCTGGTTCACTCATAAGTAATTGAACTCGGTTTCCCATATGGCCATAATAATGTCACCCCATATTATATAGGATGACGACTAGTAGCTCAATTCTATGATGATATATAGGGGAGACTATACACTCATGATTAGAGAAATACATAGTGATGATAACAGATAAAACATCAAAATAAATATAAATACAATAGTGGAAGAATAATTGTGAAAATACCAGTAGAAGTAAATTATCTAGATAAATAACAACATTCAACAATATCTAGTATCATATGAAAAATTATGATGTCATGATACTATGAAAAAATGGGGGATACAAATGGAACAGGGCATCAGTAATACATAGTACATGCTATAAAAAATAAAGAAAAAAGGAAAGACCTATATTGAATATCATCATGAACACAAGATCGGTCCTCTACTCATCTACTCCATCCAAGCATAGAGAATCAATTGTAAGTAATTAGACGCTTCCCCTTATCCCTACCTATATCTATAATGTCTATTTGAGTACCAATCAGTAGCCCAAATAGGTTGTGAGTAAAACTCATTAGGCCACCACCAATGGTATCTAACACTATCAGTTAGTGAATATAAAATGAAAAAAATGTAGTTAATAAATAATGTAGAAATATAAATGAACCAAGGCATCCAGGGTTCATGGAGGACACCCTTCCAACCATTCTTACATTGGCCTAAGAAAAAATGTCTTTGGATAAGTGACCATTTGATAACAATAATATAGGACCCAAAGTGTAACTAAGGTGTTCTTAGCCTTAGGAGTTTTATCCAACTCATAGTAACAACTAATACAATGTGGTTAGAGGTATTAGTGTACTCTAGGGATGAACCCTTGATAATGCACTCTAATAAATATAATTGTGTTGAGCCCCATGAACGTGTCTAAGGCATCCTTGGGCTAGACCTAATTGGATCCTAAGGAGATAATATTAGGCAGTCTGTGTCATAATAAATAAATTTCAATCTGAGGAGATAATCAAAGGAATTCTAATATCAGGAGAAAAGTAGTGGATGAGTCTTTGAAATTACAACCAAAGATTCATCCATATAAGACAAGGGTTGAATCTAAGAGGGTTATCAACTCTTATAAAATGTATCCATGAATTGGGTGGAATCCTCTTGGTGATCTTGGAAAACCAAAGGGGGCAATCCAAGACTTTCCCAAGGAATACCCTCCTATAATAGTATATAATGGTCATAATAAGAGACAAGTGAAGTATAATCAATTTCACATTTCTAATAATCTCATTTAGTCAAGATAATAATTCACCATTTAATAAGGACCATGTAATACATTTATACCATTTAAATTTCCCTTAAAATCCATTTAATGATCGATATAAGTCATGTTTAATAAGGTCAAGTGACATGGAATTTCCATTCATGTTTCATTATTTTTCATTAAATATTTAAATTAATTCAATTTACTTATTTGATCATAAATATCTAGTTGAACCCACCTCAGCAGGTGGCTTGGTCAAAACACACAGTAAAAGTGGAAAGGTAAAATAAAAAACACACCCAAAGGTGTGGTCGAGTTGAGGTCATAAACCTACAACAATTTTCAATGGGTCTAAGGTAGTTTCTCATCAAGTAATAGTATTTAATTTAAAGTAACATCGTATTCTAGAGGTGATTAAAGGGAGTCACATCTTGCGGTACAATAGTGCACTCTATCGGCATCATAGATGTTATCCAAATTAGGTTAAATACCCTGAGAGGGGGGGAGTAAATCAGTGTATGACAGATTAAAACAATTTCCCCTTAGAATATTATTTCATTGTTAAAAAAAACACTATTCTCTATCTCTCTCTCCCAGTTCAATGTATGAATAGAATTTAGATCATGCATAAGACAGAAATATTTTACTTAGTTCACCCTCATTGGGCTATGTCGAAGGAGCATACAATGAAGATGTGTCGATGTACCAAATTCACTAAGTCTCATTGTGAAATTATAAGGTTCATGATAGATCACTTATATATCAAGGATCACTACCTTTAGAAGTATTAGGGTCTACTCACTGCATTCCTAAGTTTCACTCTCTTTGTCTCCTTCTCTGGATCACTTCTAGTGGAAAGGATCATCGTCTTCCTCTACCATTTCTCACTACTCTAGAAAATAACCACACACAGTTTATGGAATTTTTGTTACCTTATTTTGTATTAAATCACACATCCTCAACTATAGGTAGATTCTATGTTGAAGTCCTTATTTCACCCATATATTAATTCCACTTTTCCAAGAACTGTTAGTTTGTATAAATTACTTTCACGAACTATTTTAGTGCCTTTTAAATCTTACTTCAATCCTCCAGAAACAACCTTTCTTCCTCTGAAAACTGTATTACACCATGTACCATGTGTTCATTACGGACCACCACTTCCTCTACAAACTACCTCTGATTCTACATACCATTATCCTTCTGTGTACTTTCCATACTTTATAGATCGATTATTCTTTTGCGGACTACCTCTCCTTCATGGACCATTTTCCTTTGCAAGAAATAATTCCCCACAAAACCTCTTCCATAAACTGTCTCTATGGATCTATTATCCTTTCATTGAATCCTCCTCACAAACCTATTCTCCCTCAAGGACTCCCCACAAACTCTTTTAGACTTATCCTAATTTCTTCTCGGAGTGAAGATGTTTTCTAATGAAAATAAATCTCCTTAATGATGGGATTAATAATCCTTATATAGAAAAATAGATCCAAAAATCTTACTAATCCATTTTACTCAAATATTTGATGTGGTGAAGCCTTCATCGCATACTTTTTATCTCTTGTGAACTACAATCGTCTCGTGAACCATTTTCCATATGTGGTCTGCGTAGTGCCTTGATCCTCTGTGGTGATCAATCTCTTCCACAAACGAACCTATGCCTCTCATCTGTGAATGACATGCATCCCACAAACTTTTTACCTTCCACAAACCATGAGCCTCCCTATGAACTATTTCACATATTTTGTCTGTGCACCATGCTTTGCAGTCCTTATAAAACTACTATGCATAATTCTTTACTTTGCTAATTTCCTTTTGTAGTTATGCATACTCCCTATGTGGACCATGAACTATGCTTCATGGTCCAGGAACTATGTACTCCTACATGGAAAAAATTAATTTCCCAAAAATAAAATCCTGATTTTGAGGCCCAAATATTTAGAAAATACTGAGAAACTACACCACATTAAAAACATGCTTCGACAACATCAACCAAACTCATTCACGAGAATTTTTCTTTTTCCACAAACACAATCACCCCAAAACATTGAGAGGATTCCTTGAGAAATTTTTTCCAAACAATATATTTTAGGGAAATTATGAGACCACCTTCCTTATACTAATATATGACTCCTTGTTCAATATTATCTTCAGATTCAAATTATAAAGGAAGAAAATAGAAAAGAAAAAAATACATGAAAAGAGGGTATATTATCTCACATGGAAATAAAATTGGATACAGTGAATAAAATGAATAAATAAAGAAATATGACTCATAATATTACTGAGAGGCTTCCGATGTGATGAAAGAGATTTGATTTGGGCACCGAATAGAGGAGATATACAAAAACCTAGAGGAGAGGATAAGGGAGGGATCCTCCTCCTACTACTATGTGAAATGAGTGAGGGAGAAAGGATATATGGTTTGAGGGGTATAAATGGAATTCCTTATTTATTTTTAATGGTCTAGATAGATTTGTAGTATAAATATGAGATTTACATTGTAAATACCCCTTTTTCATGTTTTTTGTGATATGGATGGTAGGGTAAGACCTAAAACACTTATTTCATAAATTCCTTATTTACACTGTAATGTATATATTTAGGGAATAAATTCCTTATTTACACCATAAGATATATATTTATAGTTTAAATTATCTACATATAGACTAAAACTTCTCCATTTTCTTCTATTCATAGGTATAACCCAAAAAGAACACAAGAACCATCCAACAAGATCCAAATTAAAACAACCAAATCCAAAAACAAAAAATAACATCCCAAAAATGTTGGGATCTTACAACCACCCCTATTTAAAAAAACTCTTCCCCATGTTTCCCTTCTGAGGGTTTTTGATCATCATCTAAGAAGTATCTTATCTACTGATAATGTATATTAGCCTCTCACTCCCATGTCTCATCATGTACATCGATGTGATGAAATATCACCCATACTAGAGGAACTATCCTACCTTATAGAGCCTTTGTGATATGATAAACAATAGGAATATGTTACTCATCAAAAGAATCATTAGCATTCAACTCAACCACATCAGTCTAAAGGAAATGAGATTGGATGAATGATAATGACCTAACCGAGAAACGTGAAAGATTTCTGGAATAACAGTGAAAATAATAGCAGAATTAAATCACATATATAAATAAAAATTCAACATTATTCAGTATCATATAAAAAATGATGATTTCATGATTCTTTGAAAAAATGGGGGATACAAAGGGAATTGGGTACCAGGAATACATAGTACATGCTAGAAAAAATAAACAAAAAAGTCTAAAACTATCTCTAATACCATCATGAGCACAAGAATCATGCTCTAATATTGTACTCAATTATATCATAGAGAATCAAGCTTCAATAAAATGATGCTTCCCCGTTTCCCTACCTGCATCCATAAATTTTGTTCGAGTACTAATCAACGGCCCAAACATGGTTTGAGTAAAACTCAATAGGCCACCACCAACAGTGTCTAGAACTCTCTAGTTAGTGAATATAAAATTAACAGCTTGTAGGTAATAAATAAGGAAGAAAAATAAATGGACCAAGTCAGCTAGGGTTCTTAAAGGACACCCTTATAACCATACCTACTTCAACTTAAGCTGGAATGTCTCTGGATAAGCGACCATGTGATAATAATAATAATTTAAGACCTAAGGTGTAACCAAGTCATTATTTACCTTAAACTTTTGAGCCAACTCATAGTAACAACTAATACAATCTAACTAGGGGTATTAGTGTACTCTATGGATGAACCCTCAACAATGCACTCTAATAATGATAACCGTGTTGAGCCCCGGGAATGAGTCTCATATTGCCTTGGCCTATATCTAATTGGAGCCTAAGGATATAATCTAAGGTAGTATGTATCATAATAAATCAAGATAAATCAAAGGAGATAAGCCAATACATTCTAATATCTAGAGAAAATCAGTGGATGAGTCTATGAAATTACAATCGAGAAGTCATCAATATAAGACAAGTGTTGAGTCCAATAGGGTTATCAACTCTTTTAAAATGCATTGATGAATTGGGTTCCATCCTCTTGGTAGTTAAGGAAAACCCGAGGGTGGGGAATCCAAGAATTTCCCAAGGAATACCCTCCTATAATACTATATAATGGTTATAATAAGAGAAAAGTGAAGTATAATACATTTCACATTTCTTATAATATCATTTAGTCATGAGAATAATTCATCATTTAATAAAGACCATGTAATACATTTATACCATTTAAATTTCCATTAAAACCCATTTAGTAATGGGAATAATTTATGCTTAATAAGGTCCATTGATTTTTCCTTTCCATTCATGTTTCATTATTTATCATTTAATATTTCAATTAATTCAATTAACTAATTGGATCATAAATTTCTAGGTGAACCCACCTCAGTGGGTTGCATAGTCACAACACATGGTAAAAATGTCAAGGTAACATAAAAAACACAACCAAAGTGGTGTATGAGTTGAGGTTGTCAACCTCTAACAATTTTCAAGGGGTTTAAGGCAGTATCTCATCAAGGCTTAAAATTTAATTTAAAGGAACATGATATTCTAGAGGTGACACATGGAGGTCCATATCATGAGATAACAATACACTCTGTCAACATCATAGATTTTAGGGGAAAACATGAGGCCACCTTCCTTATACTGATAGATGACTCCTTGTTTGGTATTAACATCAGATTTGAAGTAGAATGTAAAAAAATTGAAAAAAGGACATTAAAAAAGGGAATATTTTCTCCCACTTAATTATAATCTGATACGGTGAAGAAAATTAATAAAGGGATAAGAAGGACTCATAATTTTACCAAGAGGCTTCCTATGTGATGAACGATGTTCGATTAGGGAATCAGATAGAGGATATCCAAAGATACCTAGAAGAGAGGAGAAGGGGGAGCTCCTCCTCCTACTATTGTGCGAAATGAGGGATGGATAAATGATATATGGTTATAGGGGTATAAATTGAATACACCCTTTATTTTTAATGGTCCATAGAGATTTATAGTGTAATTAGGATATTTATGATGTAAATCACCCTTTTTTGGGGTATTCCTAATATGAATTATGGGGTAATACATTAAAAACTTATGACTTAAATTCCTTATTTTCAATGTAATATATATATTTATGGAATAAATACCTTATTTTTTCATAATACATATATTTATAGTGTAAATTTTCCATAGACATACTAAAAGTCCTCTATTTACTACTACTCATAGGTATAACCCAAAAAGACCACAAGAACAATTCAACAAATTCCAAATTAAAACAACCAAAGTCAAAAACTAAAGAATAAAATACCCAGAAAAATATGGGTTCTTACAACCTCTCTAATTAAAAACAACTCTTCCCATGTTTCCCTTTTGAGGGTTTTTGATCATCATCTAAGAACAATTCTGATTACTAAGCACCTATATCGGCCTCTCACTCCCAGATCTCATGTTGTATATGGATGTGATACCATAGAACCCTTAATAGATGAACTATCCTACCATATAAAACCTTTTTTATATGATAAAAAATTCAAATAGGTTACTCCTAAAAATAATCATTAGCATCCAACTCAAACTCATCAGGCTGAAAGATATGAGATGAGTCTGAATGATAATGACCTAACTAAGAAATGTGAAAGACATCATGCGTAGTTAGGTATTTATAAGAAAGTACTATCTAATAATCTACTAGTCTAACCCTCTCTAAAGTATCAATAGGTTTTAAGAATATAGGTGATAACTTTCCCTGCCTCTAAATTCATTGATGACCCAAACTAGGTGAAACACACAAGAATACCTGATCTCCCACCTCGAACTCCAGAGGTAGGTGGTGGTGATTGTTATAAGATGTTTTCCTAGACTAATTTGTGTTCAAACACTTTCAAATAATCTATACCTGATTTGATGTATCCTAAATGAGACATGTTTCCAATATCACGGCCTCTCCTACCTCTAACCAACACAAGGTTGAATGGAACAACCTACCATAAAGGGCATCATAGGGATATATCTGTATAGTCTCTTAGAATGTATTATTATAAGAGATCTCGGTAAGAGGTATATGTTTCTCTAAAGAGCCTCCAAAATCAAGGATGAATGCTCAAAGAAATTCCTCTAATACTTGAATCATTTCTCAGATTGATTTTCGGTTTGAGGGTGATAGGATGTTCTCATAAGAAGTTATGAACCTAGTTCATTATGCAACCCCTTCTAGAACCATGATGTAAAATTTTTGTCTCTATATGATATGATGTTATGAGGTATATCATAAATAAGTATAATCGCCTAGATATAAATTCTTCCCACACATCCCAAGATAAGTTCTCCCTCATAGGTAATAAGTGGTTAGCCTTTGTTACCCTGTCCATAATAACTCATATGGCGTCACCACAACAAGGTAATTTTGGTTAACTTGTCATAATATACATAGTGATGTTATCTCATTTCCACTCAAGAATTGGAAATGGTTGTAAAATTCCTACTAGTCATTGTTGTTCCAACTTCACCTAATGATAGGTGAAACACAGAGTAACAAAACCAGCTATCTCTCATTTCATACTAGGCCATCAATACTGGTGGTTTAAATCATAGTACATATTGGTAAGCCTAAGATGTATTTCCCATATAGAGACATGATATTATTAAATCAATTCATCTTTCACGTCTATAAAAACTCATAAGTGCCCGTGAATGAGTAATATATCATCCTCATCAACAACCCAACCAGGTGGTGGGTCCTTACCTGAAATTATCTCCCTTTAGAATAATCCATCAGGATAAGAAAATGATATCATATTCACTCTATCCAGAAGTGAATAGGTTTCCAATAATTATTCAAGTAAAGGTTTCCTAAAAAGGTCTCGTATCTCTAAACACATCTTAGAAAACAAGTACATCAACTTCCAGTCACTACTGGCCTCCTGAACCACTTGTGTATGAACCTTCCGGCTCAAATCGTCATCCATTGCATTTCCATTCCCTAGAATATAAGAAATATTAAAACAAAAATATTTTATGTACTCATTCCATATTTTCTATCTTAGATTAAAATCATGATTTGTGAAAATTTATTAAATTATATTGTGATCATTATACACCATGAATCATTATCCCAATAAGTAATGCCTACAACAACGTAAGACATGACCAACTACAGCTTCATCAAGATCATGTGTTGGGTAATTATTCTCATAAGGCCTCAACTATTGATACTCATACACCATAACTCAATCATCCTGCATCATAACAGATCTCATCTTGATAACTAACTCATAAAAATATATTTTATATCTTCTACCTAGCTTGGTTTGAATCGAGATTGGAATAGTGGTTAACCTTCTTTTAATCTCTTTAAAGGCATTCTCACATGCATTAGACAAGGTTAACATAATTCACTTCTTAGTCAAGACTATAAGAGGTGTTTCTAGGAATAGAAATTCATGAATAAAGAACCTATAATATATATTTATCTTTAATAAACTTCATATTTCAAATGAATTCTTGGGATATTCTCAAGAACCCATGGCTCTGACCTTATCTAGGTCAATAAATACTCTTGCCTCTATGATAATGTGACCTAGTAATTCAACTTTTTTAGTCTAGAAACGAAATTTCATGATCTTGGCATATAAATTATTCTCTTATTGTTTTCTTAATACAATATCAAGGTGTTTGGCATGATCGTATCGAACCTATAAGTACACCACGATGTCTTCCATGAAAAAAAACATTCCAAATATGGGTGAAAACCCCAATTCATCAAATACATAAATATATATAGTGAATTCTTGATACCAAATGACATTACCAAAAACTCATACAATACATATATATATAAAAAATGTTGTACGTGGAGTTTCTAAGAGTCTAACACTTACTTGAAGATATCCTAACGTCAAATAAATATTTGAGAAAATTTTATCTCCTCATATTTGGTCAAAGAGTTCAGCTATACAAGGTAGTAAATACCAATTATTAATAGTAATTTGATTTAATTTCTAGTAATTCATGCACAACCTAAGGTTATAATCCACCTTCTTGGTAAAAAGGATAGGTGATCCCCAAAGAGAAGTACTGGTTCATATAAACCCTTTAGCCTATAGGTCCTCCAACAACCTTTTAAGTTCTTGAATCTTATTTAGAGTCATCTAGTAAGGGGGAATAGATATTGGAGCTACTCTGAGAACAATTACAATATAAAACTTTACCTCTATCATGTTAGGTAACCTAGAAAAGTCATCAGGAAAGACATCCATATAATAATCCACTATAGGGGGAACTATATCTGACATATTCCATGATCTCTTAAAAAAATAATTTCAACTTAGTATTTTCTGTGCATGTTCATATTTTATTTTGTTTGATTACATATGATTATATTTTTTAACCATCTATGATTATTTATTACATGTGATTTTTTATAACTTTATATATTTTAATTATAACTTGAGTTATATAGATCAAAATTTAATAATTACTACTTCATATGAAAGATAAAATGTATATCTCCATTTTATTAAATTACAAAAAAGCCTAATTATTTTTTTAGAATTATCTCATTTAAGCCCGAACATGATTCTTATTTTTAGTCTAAAATAATATATTTCAGTATAAACTATATTATAATTTTCCTCTATATTTTAATGATATATCAATCCATAATCTTTGGATTTGTTTGATTATTATCACACTATATATATAATATATTCTTTTAAACTTAATTAGTATAATAGGAAGTATGAAAATGCTTTTTTAGTACTCTAAAAACTTAATGAAGTTGCTACTAAAATTTTAGAAACTCTATTGTCTGCATTTTTGAAAAGTTATTGTTTTTAATTTACTACAAGATCTAAAAATATAAATTTCACATGAAACATGATTTTATAGAAATAAAATATATTTATATTTATTTCATTATTTTACAGACATATAAAATGGTTATTTAGATGGTTAATAAATTATCTGATGTTTTGAAATGTTGTTTCACAACTATAATTTTTACAAAATGTTTTTTCTTCTGTTTTTGATGATTTTAGGAGAATTGGAAGTCATATTTATTTGATTATTGATTATTTAGAAAGATAATAATATTTTACAAAAATAATTCTTATTAACTAGATTCTAAATCTACTGTTAAGATCATTTAAAAATTCTTTGAATTTTGTTAAAGTATTTTTTCTAGTTTTTATCAATGTATGGTTCGAAAACCCTACTTTCAGAACATTTCAAATTATGGCTCGACAACCCCTCTTCCATAATAGTGAATGGTATGGTTTATAAACCCTAATTTCAGAACATTGTAATGTATAATTTGGAAACCCTAATTTCAGAACAGTGAAAATCATGGTTTAGAAACCCTACTTTCAAGGAACCTTAATTTCAGTGAACCCTAATTTTGGTGAACCCTACTTTCGATGAACCCTACTTTCAGTGAACTCTACTTTCAGTGAAACCTATATTCATGTACCCTAATTTTGTGTACCCTAATTTCATGTCCCCTCCTTTCATGTACGTTGCTTTTGTGTACCCTAATTTCATGTAACCTACATTTTGTATTGTACTTTGTTGTTGTCGCTTTGTGCTTTTATGATGAACATTGATATACTACATATAAATGGATTGTTTTCAGAGGTTTTTTTGATAGATAAATTCCAATTAAATATAAGGATTATGATCAATGATATTTTGATGGTTTTGGTTGAAACATTTATAGATAAAAATTAATAAATTATTTTAACATATTTTTCCAATAAAGTCATAGGATACAAGATTATATAAATTCAAATATTTTTATTTACTTTTGGATTGGGAGAAATTATTCATAAATAGTTTTTGACAAATTTTAAATTGGTTTGAATAGATTTAAACTGGATTTTTAAAATAATTCAATTCTATTATTATTCTAGATATATTATTAGAAGATTTGTTCAAATTATTTTAAATTATTTTTTTTAAGAATTATTCTATAGGAGTAAAGATAAAGTGGAAATGGTGCTGGGATTTTTTATGGATATATTTATGAAAGCTCTTGAATTAATTTATTTTGAATAACTGAAGGAAGAAAATCTATAGAAACTACTGAATATCTATTATATATATATATATATATCTTACAGTTTCAAAAAAAACAATACACAACAACACCATGGGCTAACATCTTTGACATGTTATGAACTTTTTCAACCTTCCATACAATATAAAGACTATGGGATACTCTTTCTCATTACCTAGATGTTCTCTCAAGTTCCGAATTACTTATTCTTCAACTACAAGTGCCTTGATGAGATGTGATAATACAAATCTCAAGAACCAGTACCAGTACTTTATTTTTTTATCTTCTCTTGTCAAGTTTCTGATTCTGTAAAACTATTTTCCATCTCTCACTTTCACTTTCTATTTTATATTTATGATTTTACAAAAAAATGAATTATTTTTTATTCTTTCTCCCAAAGGTTGTGACTCTCAAATTCTAAATTCTAGATCTAAGGGTTGTGACTCCCTTTATCTAAAATCAGGACTATTTGGGTTCTGACTCATGTTATCTAAAGACATGTTGTAAGGGTTGTTACTGCCAGTAAAAAATTTAGTGTCTTGGTTATCCCTCCACTAGAAAAGGATTCTATAATTGGGTTATGATTCCCCATAAAAATCATTTTAGTGCACATGTATCTCTCTTTAAGTAGAGAGGTATACGATTAGAGTATACCCACTTTGTACTAAACTACTTTAAAAAAATATCATTGTTTTATTTACTTTTTATGTTGCTAATTAACCTTAATAATTAACTTTGATAATAAATTTATTTAATAAATTATTTTGTTTAATTTTTTTAATCCAGTATATTTACCTCCACCCTCTAGACTATATTCCATTACCCTATCCGACATAACAATTTCTATAGGATGATATCCTTTTTAAGAATAGTTTAGCTCTATCATTTTATATCTCAATTCCAAAAAATTGGTATTAGAGGTTGTTCCTTCTTCAATTTAGCCAAAAATTTTATAGATTCTACTTTTATATTTAATTATGGTAACCTATTCCTAGACCTCACAGTATAAGGACAATATCTTATAATATGAAAGTAGTGAACCCCAATTATGATTGGATTCTTAATAATCCACCACACTTTGATGGAAATGATTATGGATATTAGAGATCCCAAATGGAGGCTTACCTCAAGTAGTTAATAATTGAGCACTGGTATATCTTATAAAAATAGAAAACAATGCCTAAATATGACCTAGATACTCTCACAAAAAACGAAGCTACTAGATATGTTTTAAATTAATTTTTTTTATTTTTTTATATTGTACTATTAAAAAAAGTTTTTTTAGTCACATGTTTTCTTGTAAGATAGCTCATGAAATTTTGAAGATTCTACAAGTCAATCACCATGTATCTAAAAAATAATTTTAACCAAACTTGGAATGCTTCATGCTGAGTACCAAGACTTCAAGATGGGTGACGATGAAACAATAAACCAAATATTCCATAGATTTACAAGAATTGTGAATGGAATGAATCCACTTGGAAAATATTTGGAAAACCCAGTACCTGTTGAAAAAATTACTATGATAACTTCCAATGTAATAGAATACTAAGAAGGTTTATATTAATGAAATTAGGAAAATCAAAGAGTAAATCCAATATGAATTGATTAGATCACTACTTCAGCATGAACTGGAACTGTAGAATATAGCTGATGAGGGGACTATAAAAAGAAAAGGTGTAGATTTTAAATATGTGAAATTGGTTTTATTGAATCTTATGATTATGATCTATAGGATAGTGAAAAATAAGATATATATTATATTGTGATTTTTGTTTACAAAAGAATAAAAAAGAAAGGATTCAAGAACCTATTTAGAAGAAACCCTCAAAAATAAAAATATAAGGGAGATACGAAAGGTGGTATAAATTTCAATGCTTCAGATGTAACATGTTATATATATAGAAATAAAGGACATATCAAACATGGTTTTCCTGGAGTAAAGAATAAAAAAATACAAAAAGAATGATATTAAAACATTGAAAACCAGTTGAAGTTGTACAGAAGAATCTGACTCTAGTGAAAAATCTGGAAATTTAAAATAATATGCTAACTTATGCTTCGTGTAATCACTGGATAAGGTTAGTAATTCACGTTTTTATTCTGGATCTTATGATTCTAAATACGATTCTTATAATCTGAATATTTCCAAATTACATGAAGAAATTGAAATATTAATAAAAAATATTTTCAAAGCTACTGATTTATATAATAAGCTTAAATAAAACAATGAGAAGCTTGTTTTTGAAAATAAAATACTTTTATAAAAGAATAAAAACTTAAGAAACACTGCTTCTACTTATCATTAAAAAGTTTATGAAAATTTGAAAAAGGAAGTTCAATGTATTAAATAAATTTTACCTGCTTTTATTAATGGTTGTGAAAAATATAATGAGATGATGACTTTGACTAAAATAGAAAAAAAATAAATATGGTTTTGGTTATGAATGGATATTACCCAAAATGTATAAAAATAATTTGGTTAAAAGTAAAAATGGTTGTACTTCAATTATTACTTTTTTAAATGTGGCATAAAAGGTCACTATACAAATAATTTTTCTCTTAAATTCAAACAATATTTGGTATATAAAAAAACTAATATGTATAAATTTTTATTATCTGTATTGCCTTAAAATAATTGTTTTAAATTTATATGGGTACCTAATATTATATAACTAATCCCATTAGAACCAATGTAACTTTAGTACAAAATTGTCAAGTAATTTGTTTTTTAGGAAAAATGTCTTGGATATCTCAAGAACGAAATATAGTACATCAAAAGGGGATTCTCTAGGAATATGATTGGAGACTCGTCAAATTTTACCACTTAAAATAAATGTGATGGAGGCATTATTACATTAAATGACAATTACAATTAAAAAGTATAAGGTTTTGGTAAAGTAGGTATTTGAAATTATACATTTATTTCTAAAGTTTTATATGTTGAAGGAGTAAAAAATAATTTAATTAGTATATCACAATTATATGATTATGGAATGAAAGTTAAATTTTGAAATGATAAATTTTTAGTTTTTAAAGATGACACTTTATTATTTTATTTTAATAAAAAATATAATATTTATATTATTTATTTTAATGAACTATATATTCAACATGTAAATTGTTTGAATGCAGTAAATAATGAAAACATCCTTTATCAGATATGTTTAGGTAATTTAAATTTCAGAATGTTATATAATCTCTCAAAACATGAGAATGTGTTACAACTACCTTTCTTGAATAAAGGAAAACTTTATGTTTGTGATACTTGCATGAAAGGAAAGAAACACAAAATTTCTTTTTAGATCCATCAATTAGATAATTACTAATAGTCCTTTATAGTTTCTACATCTTGATTTATTTGGCCCCACTTAAATTTCCAGTCTTAGTGGAAATAAATATACCTTGGTCATTATTGATGATTATAGTAGATTTATCTGGGTAAACATTCTTGATCATAAAAATGATACATTATCTAGATTTATTACTTTATGAAATTTAGTTCCAAATAAAAAGGTTTTATGATTGTTTCTATTTATAGTGATAAATAAAGTGAATTTCATAATTTATATTTTGAAAAACACTTTGAAAATAATGGCTATTTTCAGAATTTTTCCTCTCTTAGAACACCAAAATAAAATGGTGTTTTAGAACAAAAAAACATAATTCTTATTGAAATTTCTAGAATTATGTTAAGTGAATATAATTTTCCTTCATATTTTTGGGTTGAGATCATTTTTATGCATGTTATATTTCAAATAGAATTTTTATAATACATTTCTTAAAGAAAACTCTTTATGAATTATTTAAAAATAAAAATCTTAAAGTTAGTTATTTTAGAGTTTTTGGTGGTAATTTTTTTTAAATTCAAAGGATAATTTAGATAAATTTGATGCTAAAAGTGATAAAGGTATTTTTTTCCTTGGTTATTCTAATAATAGTAAATCTTGTATAGTTTATAATAAAATAATTGGGATTATTAAAGAATTTCTTTAAGTTATATTTGATGAAAATAATGTTAAATTAAATTATTATTCTAATGTTTTTTATGATTATTTTAGAGATTTTAATTTTGATGAAGATATGTCTCAAGATAAGAATGAATCAATTGAAAGAGATTATACTTCTTATCAACCTAATCCAAGATCATATAATCTTCACAAAGACCATCCTATTGAAAATATAATTAGCAATGTTGATTTTGGTGTGAAAACTAGAATTTTTTTTTTAATTTTCTATTCCAATTATTATTTTATTTCTAATTTTTTTCCTATTAATTTTAGTGATGCTTTAAATGATTCTAACTGAATTATTGCTATGAAAGATGAGTAAATAAATTTTTTTGAAATAATTTTTGGACTTTAGTAGATTTTCCTGAGGATAAGAAGGTAATTATAATAAATTTGATCTCTATAAATAAGATGGATGAATCTAGATAAATTTTTAAAAACAAATTCATACTTATTACTCAATGATACTCTCAAGAAGAAGGTAGATCCATTGCAGATTCATTTTCCCCAGTTTCTAGTTTATAGGAAATTATAATTTTGTTGGATGTTTCTTGTTTTCAAGGTTTTAAATTATTTAAAATTGATGTAAAAAATTTCTTTATTAAATGTTTTTATAACTGAATAATCTTATGTTTCTTAACCCCCTGGTTTGGAAAGTGAAAAATTTCCTAACCATATTTTTAAATTATCTAAAGCTTTGTATGGTGTCAAACAAAAACCTCATGCTTAGTATGAAATACCTTATTTATTTTTGTTAAATAATGGTTTTAAGAAAATAGATTTTGATCCAACACTTTTTATAAAAAAAATTCAAATAATATTTTAATCCTACAAATCTATGTTGATGATATAGTTTTTGGTTCCTCTAGTGAAATACTTTTCAATAATTTTTCAACTTTGAGGTCTTCTGAATTTAACAAGATCTTAATTATAGAATTAAAATTATTTATTGGACTTAAAATTTATCAAAGGAAATATGGAATTTTTCTTAATCAATATAAGTATGATAAAGAATTTGTTAAAAGATTTGGTCTTTATTCCTCTAATTCTATGAAAACTCATATGGTTACTAATTGTAAATTTGACATTGATGAATCTGGTATATCTATTAATATTAAATTTTATAGAGGAATTATAGGTATCTTTTTATATTTAACTGCATCTAGACCAGATATCATGTTTAGTGTTTATTTTTGTGCTATATTCAAATCAGATCCTAAATAAATTCATATTAAAGATGTAAAAATAATAATTAGATATATCAAAAAAACTATTGATTATGCTTTATTTTATCCAAAATATAACTATTTTGATCTAGCATCTTATTATAACTCTGGTTTTAGAGGATGAAGAATTTACCAAAAAATCACATCAATTATGTGTCATTTTCTAGAAAAAATTTAATTTCCTAGTCATCTAAGAAACAACTATATATTTCGATATTTATTGTAGAAGTTTAGTATATCTCTACTAGTAGTAGTTGTGGTCAAATTTTATGGATTAAGAAAACATTATGTGATTTTGTTGTTTATCTTGATAAAATTTCAATTTATTGTGATATTATTTCTATAATTTCTATTTCTAAAAACCCTTTACAACATTCTATAACAAAGTATATTGATCTTATATTTAATTTTATTAGAGATCATGTGAAAAATGGTGATATTGTTTTAGAATTTATACTTTCTAAAAATTATCTAGAAGATTTTTTTACAAATCCTTTAGACTCTACTTAGTTTGAAAAAAAATAAATTTGGTCTTGGTAAGTTATAATTTTAAATTTTTATTACAACATTTGTTTAGGGAGATTTTTTTTGTTTTCTCTTTTTGTTTATTTACAAAAATGGGGAGAAATAAATTGGTTTTAAATGTTTTAATTTTTTAAAATGGTTTAAATGTTTTTGTTTTGTAATAAAACAAAAAATGGGATATTTTTTGTGCATGTTCATGTTTTATTTTATATGATTACATATGATTATATTTTTTTTTACCCTTTATGATTTTGTTTGATTACATGTAATTTTTAAACCTTTCTATAATTTAATTATAACTTATGTTATAGAGATCATAATTTAAAATTTTCTACTTCATATGAAATGTAAAATGAATTTATCCATTTTAGTAAATTAAGATGAAGTCTAATTATTTGTATAGAATGTTCAAATTTAAGACTGAATATGATTCTTATTTTTAGTCTCAAATACTATTTTTCAGTATAAACTAAATTATAATTTTATACTGTATTTTGATGATATATAAATCCATAGTGTTTGTATTTGTGTCATTATTACCACAATAGATAGATAATATATTTTTATATACTTCATTAGTTTAAGAGGAAGTCTGAAAATGCTTTTCTAGAACTCTAAAAATTCAAATAAGTTGTTCTTGTAGTTTTAGAAACTATATTGTCTTCTGTTTTTTCACACACTATAAACTTTTTAAAACTACTATACAAGAAAAAGTCTATGTGATACACTTTTTCATTACCTGGGTGTTCTCTTATGTTCTGAATTACTTATGGTTCGACTAAAAGTGCCTTGATGAGATGTGCTAATCCAAATCTCAAGAACCAATGCCAGTGTTTTCATTTTTTATCTTATCATGTATGGTTTATGAGTCTCTAACACTATTTCCCATATCTTTCCCCAGGGTCAGCTCGATTGGTAGTGGATCTATGGGTTCTCAGTGAGGTATTGGTTTTGAGTCTCATCGGTTTATTTCCCGTTGCAGTAGAGTTGAATTCTCATTGTATTTATCTCCCTCCCCAAAACTATTGTAACACTATTTCTCATATCTCACATGAACTTTCTATTTTTCTATTTATAATTTTACACAAAAAATAATTATTTGATATTATTTATTCCTTGGGTTGTGACTCCCATATTCTAAAGTCAGGATTTAAGGGTTATGACTCCCTGCATCTAAAGTTAGGATTGTTCGGGTTGTGACTCCTAGTGACTAAAGTCAGGTTATAAGGGTTCTGAATCCCCATAAAAAATTCAATGTCATGTTTATCCCTCCACTGAAAAAGGATTCTATAATTGGGTTGTGATTCCCCCTAAAAAATAATTTTAGTGCACTTGTATCTCTCACCATGTAGAGAAGTATAATATTAGAGTAGGCTCACTTTGGACCAAACTATTATAAAAAACATCCTTGTGTTATTTAATTATTCTGATGCTAATTAACCTTAATAATTAACTTTGATATTTAATTTATTTAATCAATTATTTTGTTTATTTTTTTAATCTCGTATATTCACCCCACCTCTAGACCATATTCCATTAACCTATCCAACCTAACAGGGATTCCACTCCACCTAACCCACAATTTTCATCTCTAGCCTAACTTTCCCAAACATCTCATTATCCTCTATGAACATGGTTACCACCCTCAGTTGATGTGAAGGACACCCTTTAAGGATAGAAATATATATGATAATTATAGGACACTAACTAGTCCATCCTAATAATGATATCAAATCTTGTAATATTGAGGGTGAAAAGGTTCCATGATAAATGATAGCCACCAATATTAAGGATCACTCCTTGTATTAGTGTGTACTTTCTAACTACACTCTCAATGGAGTATCAAGACTTGTCACTCTATTGAAGTACTGGATTTTAAGCCCAAGACATTCCATGATAGCCATGTATACAAAGGAGTGGAAATCACCTTTATCAAATTGGGTAGATACTAAAGTATATGCTACTGAAAGTATACCTCATACTGTAGAAGGAATAAAACTATTCTCCTCGGGAGAAGTTTGTAATGAATATATATAGCCTGATCTTCGACCCTTAGTCACATGATGATTACCCTGTGTAGGTTTTCCTTATTTATATTGTATATTATAATCCTAACTTCCTCACCTCATCCACCTACTCATCTCGTACAGATAATAATACTCCATCTCCCAACCTAATGTGGAGCTGATGATCCCAATCGAATACCAGGATTTAGTGAAGATCATCTCTAATAATACACTAATGTTATGGTTCTGCAAAACCATTGAATATGTCCAATTCATTCATAATATAGACACTAAACTAGGTCTCTAGTTCATTGGAACTTCATATTTCTGGTCCTCCTTCATTGGTGACATACCACACTACTACTGGTGTGGATAATTTGGCATCCAATTCCCTGGTGAGAAGACTCTAGGGGATGCTTTCTGCCAATAGATGAACTTCTTCCCTATCTAGGTAATAAACTTCCCTATACCACACATATAACGACCCAGACTTTATTTTAAATGATATTTGTTTCATAAAAATGTGTGTTATATTATATTTTAAACAAAAAAACTATATCTCTTTAATAATTAAGTAAATATAAAGTGAAATGTAACCATTTATATTTGATAATTATATGACTTTTGGTCAATTATGACTATTGGTTAATATGACTATTGGGAAATATACTCTTGGTAATAATTTTTATGTTATAATTTGTAAGTATAAATGATGAATAATAATTAATACAGAAAAGAGAAACGACGGCCTCAACCATTAGAGTCATGCCATATGAATCGCATTTATTAGAGTATGGGATATTTGTAGTATCACTAGGGTTTTCTCTTGACCAAGCCCAAGATAAGAATCAATAAGTGATTCTTGAACAAAATCATCTATGGGAGAAGTTCAAGTTAGTGGTAATTACCACTCAGGTGATGTTAGCCGATCTTCCCTAAGAATCTATCACCATCTCACGCCTTACCCTTTAGTCATGTATGAGTGTTATAGAGGGCTATGTGTTAAGGCCCTAGTTACTTAAAGTGTAATTCCATTTTATAAATAAAATTTTTATTCCATTAATTCTATATTAAAAATAGTTTTTCTTAATAAAATTGATATCGGATTTGATAAATTTATTTTTTCATAAAAAAATTGTAATTTCTGAAAAAGATATAAATATTTATAAAAAACTAATATATTATTATTAATAATTATTTTAATTAAATATTATGATAAAAATAATCTTATTTAAATATAAATTATTAAAAAAATCAAGTTTCATAAATTTTACAATGAATTTTCAATCTGCTGTTATTTTTAATAAATAAGTATTTTTATATTTAAAAGTTATAATTATCATATTTATAAAATAATTATAACAAAATAAATATCATTTTTGAAATCATCATTCCAAAATTATGTTAGGGTGAATTAATGAGAATTTTCTAAAATGCTTTATTTTTTCATGAATAGTAAAAATACAGTTTGAGTTTTTCAGTATGTTTAATGAATTCAAATTATTTAATAATGGTGTAATAATTAATTAACCACAATAAATGACCTAAAATATTTTATTTTATTAATATTAGGTATTTTAATATATTTTAAGCAATTTCTAAACCTATAATTTTACTTTCCAATGTCTAAAATAGAAATATTAAAATTAAAAACATTATTTTTGTAAAAAAATTAATTTTATGTGCCAAAAGAAGTAATATAAAATGATGATCGACTCCTATGTATTAAAATAACATAAAATATGACCAAAGTTTCCAAAACCATGGTTAAATACCATGGTTAGGCCCATAGTTTTTCATTTTCCACAACCTAGGTTTCCAAGGCCTATATTTAGAAATTAATAAACAAATCCCCACTTTTTCTATAAATACCTACCCATTTCTCCATTTTCTTCCACTCCAAATCCATCCTACATTAATATTTTGTATTTTACCTCCAAATTATTTCTCCAATGGTTTCCTCAATCCCCCAAGGTTCCAATCCTTATGTTTTACGGATATCTTTTTTAAGGTAAGGGAAATCTCTAACTCTCTTTTCCTTTCAAGTCCCCTCTTTATGTGGTATGTCTCCCAATTTCCAAAAAAAAAGTTCTTTTTGACACTTTATTTTATAAATTTACTATAATAATATTATTTTATGAGTGGGATACCCTTTTTCCCTCTCATTTTACCATTTTCTAAAACAACATTTTATACATGTTATCCTGCCGACTTTACTTCTCAAAATTTCCCTCTTCTCCTCAAGAAATTCTGTTTTATTTTCTTTTTTTGAATTCCCAAGACTCTTTATTATACAAGGGTATTCACCTAGATGTAAAAATGATTTATTTTATTATGTTATTAATATATATGAAACTCACATTCCTTTTTCGTTAGATTAAAATGACATAATGATCATGTTTTTCAACACTTTTCAAATTCCATGATTTTTATATGAAACACGTTTATTTTATTCAACATGTGTTATTTATGAAATATTTGATTATTATCTATATAGATCATATGAAATTAATACATATTAAGGTTTCTACCTGATATCTCTCTAATTAATTGGTTAAATAATTTAATCTCTATGTATGACATGTTATATGATACCTTGATGAATAACCTTGGTAATTTTTATGACACCTTGGTGATTAACCTTAGTGATATGCTTATGAATTTATATATTAAAATTAGTATCCAAATTTATATATTATGATTCATGTTATTTTTATTATTATATTCTTCATGTTCTCATGTTCATTCCATAATGATATTTCCTATGTTCTTATTGATATTCCTCAATATCACATGTAAATTATTTTCTTATCTTATTCCCTTACTAAGCCTTATGCTCACCCTTTCCTTTGATGTACGTCCCCAGGTGATGAGATGTAGTAAAAGTACATAGGATGAACCAATAAATAATAATTTCAAGTTTTTTAGAATATTTTTTTATGTTTTTATGTATTATGTACCTTTTTTCCAGGAAACTAAAATTTAAAATATTTTCTATTTGTACAATATAATGAAAAGTTATGTAATAAAATGGTGGGATATTGTAGTTGGTATCAAAGGATAATTTATTTATTTATTCAAATTGGTATTTTAAAAAATTATGAATAACCTTAGGGACAAGTTAAATATAAAAAATTAATACTGGTATTTTGATAAACTATTAAGTAAGTGGTTCTGAGTAAAGAAATATTTTTCTAGATACAAACAAGTGGATGTGGCTCTGGCACAGATGTAACTAGGGGTAAAATTTAGAAAAACTGCTTAGATCTTAACTAAAAAGGGAACTGGTGCATGACAATGGTCCTTATAGCACTCTTAGTTTGACACTCCTGGGGGAGATGTTTTGTTAATCATAATATTTTTATGAATCATTATGAAGGATATACTGAAGATGTAATTATTATTAATGAATAATATATTTAAGCATGATGTTTTAAGATATAAAAATTCCTTTAGAATTATAATATTATTAAAATAAACTTGTTTCTCACTATAGTTTTCTTATGTGAGAAAATGGAAGGAAATAAGAGGAACCAAATAAATTGTGAGAACAATGGACCATGTGTCAACGACCCTCTGATGGATACCGAAATGTAAAAATTCTTGAGAATGATGAATCAACTCACTCAAGTTTTGATCAATAACATGAATCAATCTAAGAGACCAGATTCACCTCGAAGGGAAAAAATTTCTTTTGATTCCTTTATGCGTCAATGAACACATTATTTATTTTAGTATGGGATATCACCCCCAAACTGATGGGAAATCAGTAAGGACTATTAAATAACTCGAGGACATGCTCAGATCATTATCAATGGAACTTAAAGGTGGATTGGATCAACATCTCCCATTTGTTGAGTTATTATAAAAAAATATCTTCTATTTGAGAATACAAATGTAACCCTATGAAAATCTATATGGGAAGGAATGTAGAACTCCTACTTTTGGGATTAATTTGGTGAGAGAAATATTATTGGGCCTAATCTTGTGCAATAGATGACAAAAAATGTTCATGACATCCAACAACACATAAAGAATTCTCAGAGACTTTAGAAGATCTATTCCAACAACTATATAAGGTAATTGGAGTTTTCTATTGGTGAAAAATTTTTCCTTCAAATATCACCTTGGAAGAGAGTCATGATGTTTTGGAATAGTGGGAGGTTTATCCCCAGGTACATTGTCCCCTATAAAATCCTTGATTGTATAGGATTGGTGTCCTATCAACTATCACTTTCACCAAATCTATCTCAAGTTCATGATTTATTCCACATATCTATCTTGAGGAAGTACAAACCTAACCCTTCATGTGTATTGAATCTAGAGGTGGTACAATCGGAATATGACCTCTCTTATGAGGAGCAGTCGGTAGAGATCTTAGACCATAGAGACAATATTCTACACAATAAGACTACCCACCTTGTAAAAGTGATGTGGAGGAACCATAAATATAAATAAGTGATGTGGGAACCAAAGGATAAATTGAGGCATAATTACCCACAACTTTTCTCAAATGAGAGAAGATGTTGAAATTTTGGGGATGAAATTTCTTAAGGGGGAAGAATGTAATGACCCAGACTTTTTAAAAAAAGATAATTGTTCCCTAAAATTAATGTTATATTATATTATTCACAAAAAACCATATCCCTTTAATAATTAATTAAATATAAAGGGAAATTTTTCCATGTAGATTCAATTATTTTATGACCATTGGTTAATTAGGACCATTATTATTTCCATTGGGAACTATAATCCCGGTAATAATTTTTACATTATAATTTGTAAGTATAAATGATAAAGAATAATTAATGAAGAAAGGAGAAAGGATGGCCTCAACTAGTAGAGTTATTCCATATAAAGCTCATATATTGGATCTTGGGAGGGAGGTATCATCACTTGGGTTTTATCTTTACCAAGCACAATCATAGCTTCAACAATTAAAGCTGGAACAAAATCAACTACATGATAAGTTCAAGTTACTAGAAATTACCACTCATTCGATGTTATTTGAGCCTCCCCATAAATCTATCACCATTGAACACCTTACCCTTAGGTTATATGTGAGTGTTATAAGGGGTTCTATGCTGAGGCCCTAGTTACTTAATGTATAATTCTATTGTACAAATAAAATTTGTATTCCATCAATTCTGTTTTAAGAATAGTTTTGTTTAATAAAATTGATATGGAATTTGATAAATTTATTTTTCAGACAGAAATTGTACTTTCTAGAAAAGATATAAATATATATAATAAATTAATATATTATGAATAATAATTATTTGAATGAAATAGTATAACAAAACACTGTTATTTAAATATAAATGATAAAATAATTTTATTTTTTTAAGTGTCAAAAATTTTACTGTGCATTTTCAATCCACTGTTATTTTAAATAAAAAAGGATTTTTATATTTAAAAATTATAATTATGATATTTAGATAATTATTATGATAAAATATATATAATTTTTTAAATTATCTCACCAAAATTAGGGTAGGGTGAATTTATGAGAATTTTCAAAAATACTTTGTTTTTTCATGAATAATAAAAATACAGTTTGAGTTTTTTTGGTATGTTTAAGGAATTTTTAATTATTTCATAATGATTTAACAATTAATTAACCACAATAAAAGACCTAAAATATTTTATTTTATTAATATAAAGTATTTTAAAATATTTTAATCAATTTCCATACCTATAATTTACTTTTCAAAGTCTAAAATGGGAACTTTAACATTAAAAATAATATTTTTGTGGAAACTTTACTTTTTCATGCCAAAAAAAGTAATATAAAATTATTATCAAATATTTTGGATTTCAATAACATAATATATGACCTAAGTGTCCAAAAAAATGGAAAATACCATGGTAAAGTCCATGGTTTTTCATTTTCAACAACCTAGGTTTCCAAGGCCTATATTTGGAAATTAATAAACAAATCCCCCACTTTTGATATAAATACCCACAAATTTTTCTATTTACTCTAACTCCAAATATATCTTCCAAAAGGATCTAGTAGTTTCATCTTCCAAAGATTCCTCCAATGTTTTGCTCATGACCCCAAGGTCCCAATCCTCAAGTTCTATGAATAACTTTTTAAGGTAAGGGAAATCTTCACTTCTCTTTTCCTTTCAAGTTACCTCTTTATGTGGTATGTATTACAATTTACAAACTAAGTGCTTTTTCCACTTTATATTACCCATTTAATAAAATAATAAAATTTAATGATTTTGAGGCCCTTTTACCTCTCATTTTACCATTTTCTAAAACCATGTTTTATACCCGTTATCCTGTTGATTTTACTTCTCAAAATGTCCCTCTTCTCCTCAAAAAAATATATTTTATTTTATTTTTATGAATACCCAAGACTCTTTATTTTTTAAGGGTATTCACATAGATTAAAAAATTATTTATTTATTTAGTATTAACAAACATGAAACCTGCATTCCTTTTATGTGTGATGAAAATGATATAACAATCATGTTTTAAAGCACTTTTGAAATGCCATGATTTTAATATGAAACTTGTTTCTTTTATTCTATATGGGTTATTTATGAAATTTTTTATTATGATATATGTGGATAACATGAAATTAATACATATTAATGGTTCACCCTAATAGTTCTCTAATCCATTGGGTAAAATATTTAATCTCTAGAGATGACATGTTATATGATACCTTAGAGAATAACTTGGGTAATTTTTACGACACCTTGGTGATTAACCTTGGTGATGTGCTTATAAATGTATAAATTAAATTTTTTAGCCACACTTCAAAGTTATGATTTATATTATTTTTATTAAGATAATTATAATGTTATCTTATTCATTCGATAATGATATTACTCAAGTTATTATTCATATTCCTCAAGATCACATGTAAACTATTTCCCTAGATTATCCCCTTATTCAGAATTATGCTCACCCTTTCCTTCGATATATATCTCATAAGTGTAGTAAAAGTAATTCAGATGAACCAATGAATAATCCTTTAAAGATTTTTAGAATAATTCTTTTTGTTTTCATGTATTATGTACCTTTTTTCAAAGAAAATAAATTTTAAAATATCCTCTGTTTGTACAATGTAATGAAAAGTTGTGTAATAAAAAGGATGAATTCCTTAACACCCTCATTTCCCAACAAGTTTTTCTTGGTGATAAGGTCACAATTGACTATCTCAAAATAATCATCAGATGAAAAATGTTCACTTGAAATCAAATTTCTTACATAATCCCACACTCAAATTTATTATCTTTAGTCAAATCATCACCAAGGATATCAGAAATGAAATTCTAGAGATTTTTGAAATGAGTGGAGTATTCTAAAACAGATAAATTCCCTTGATCCAAGTTCATAAACTCTCTAGTTTTATTATTCCTCGACATCTCAGGAAATAAAATAACTATAAAAACTAGATTATACATCTCCCAAAACCATAACCCTATGTTGATCAACTTGGGTTTAAACTTCCCACCAAATCTTGTAATACCCTCTATGAATTTAATATGTGAGCTTTACTTTCCTTTATGTAGGTGTCTCAAGATGATTGAAGATAGTAAGAATAACCTCCATCCATGACTCAGCAACCCAAGGACCACCTTTCTGTGAAAAGTTAGGTGTGTTTTATTGTTGTAATTCCCTAGTCAACTCGGTTATAGAAAGGTAAGGTCATGGAGATCCCTATATAGACTTCACTATTCATAAGAAACTTTCATACAACTAAGCATTGATTCCTATATAATAAATATCATGAGGTTCCACATGTGTCACTATTGGAGGTAATATTGGTGGTTTATATCCCACAACATCCAAATCATGGTCATGACCACCTTTTTAGTACATTATTTGGTGTAGTCATGGTTGTATAATTCTATAATGACGTTATTATTCTATTACACCTTTCCAAGGGTGTATTTAAGAGGTGGAAATAGAAATTACAGTGGAAATGTTTTTGTTTTTTGGATTTTTTTTGGTATTTTTTCCTCAAGTCATCAGTGATGGTTTATTATATTTTTATATGTTGGTGAATCAGTTTGATGCTTATTTGGTGAAGGTTCCAATTTATCTTTATCATATGTTTTTATTTTGTTTTTTGGTTATGGTGGTGGTTATAAGTTTCGTTCATGATGGTGTCGTGTCGATGATGTGTGTATTTTGATGAGCTGGGCTCACTCTACACAGGTGGTTTGGTTGTTTCTAGTTCACTGGTGGTCGATGAAAACATGATGATGGGGTTTTATGGTAGTTAAAATGGACTCTGATAGTCTTCAGATAACTTGTGTGGTGTTTGGATAACGACAATGATGGTGGTGATAAGATGGTGACAATGATAGTGGTGGTTCATAATGATGATGGAAGGTGACACGACTTTGACTAACTCAAGTGAATATTAGATAGTGATATTCTTTGGTTTTGTGTTCCCAATGTTAGATTTGGTGGCCTAGAACCAACTAATTTTTACTTTATTCATTAATAAATACCTTATCACATCTTGATTGTTCTTTTCATGACAATGCATGTGATAATATCCTAAGGATAGTTGTTGCATTAAAGGTTCATAGTGGATCCCTACTATGATGAGGACCCGAAAGTGCCATAACACTATTCTTGAATATATGTTCTATAATCAGATTATGTTATTTGAGGAACACAAATAATACAGACCATTAGGGATGAGGACTCCTAAATATTTGAGGCTCCTTCTCATGGTGTGGGATCTTGTTAATATCCAGGAGGATATTATGAGAACGAGACCCTCCAGTAGGAAATCCAAATTTCATAAAGTCATTGGATGTTCCTATTTGCATATGTTTGTATTGGTCCTTAGACATTAAGATTATTATTAATGGGTATTAAAACTCGCACACTTAGATGTATTGATGAAAACTGTGATGACACACTATTTGCAACGAGGTAGGATATGTTGGGTGTGTCATGAGTAATACTGCATTAATAGATAATGCGAGAAAGGATTTGTCCCTTATGTCCCATAACAGAAGTAGATATCTCAGGACCTTTGATGGAATTGATATAGCCTAAATAAATCCATTTCCATGGTAAGGAATGGGTGAGTTCAATTCCAGAAAATCAAAGAATTAATAATCGAGCACATGGGTTTATGGCACCAGCATGCAACCCGCATGACTCGAGATATCGAGACGAAGGGATTATATTACATGGTAAGCATTCATAGGAGGTGACACATCATTGTAGCGTTAACTTATTTCTCTTTGGGTTCCTTGGCGTGTTGATAGATGCTAACCTTAGACTCTAGGAAGGCTTCGCCCAATGCCACTGAGAAAGAGACCTAGAGGGTCACACACTAAGTGTGTCTAAGTATCTCAATTAAATATTAGTTTAACAAGTTGAATAAATATTATTCCCGATTGTGGTTTAATAATTATTCAAGGATTCCTAATAACATTTATTTTGAAACTATTTTTTCAAGTGAATATATTGTGGGTGAAATAATATATTTATTAGTGAGCAATGCATTGATATTTATTTGCGAAATAAATAGCCATTATTCAAGGTCTAATAAATGTGATGGAGGAAATAAAGAAAAATGGAAAAACAAAAGTATGTCATGTATATTAAATATATACGCCATGTATTTTTTTGGGAATTTATGAGAAATAATATTTTATATTTAATTAAATAATATTAGGTTTAATTCACTGGGTGCATGTCAAGTAATAATAATAGTCAACTGTTATTATTAGACATGGGGTATTACTAATAATTAAATGAAATGAATAAATGATTTCGGGTAACTAATTTTTTTAATTATTCTATGTAATTAAAATCCCAATTATATAATTCTCATTATCCTAGAAATTTTTTGGTGGTTGTGCACAATGGATTGGGAAAAGCTCTCAAGCCAAGAGAGAATTATTTTTCCACCAAGAACACTCTCAATCTACAAGAGATAGATCCACCTCCATCAGATCATGGCGATCAAAGGCGGACATCGCAAGTGAAGTATCTTCCGCGCTATCACCCGGAGATCACTTTGGCGACATCTATAGATACGTGGAGCACATTTGGATCACTAATAGAGAAATCCTACACTTGGATTCTACGATGCAATGACGGAAAACATCAGATCGTGACCGGAAACATCAACGAAGAAATAATTCCATCAAGGTAATTCTTGTCAATTAATTAAAATAATTATAACCAACATATGATGATCTTATCTATGGTTTCAGGACTCCCCTATTTATTTTTCATTCTTCATTATATTCCAAAGATCCAGCGTTTTATTATCATGACGGATCTCAGATTGATCATTAATAACACTAAAATTAAAGTTGGGTACACCCATCAACATGCTTCCACTGCACCCGGAACGTACTAGTGGTATCATAGAAGTCATATCGTTGATTATAATTATTTAGTTTTTCATTGGTGATTTAAATATTTAATAATTTAGTTGTTTCAATTTAAGTTAATCTTTCTTTAAATATTAATCTTGAGATCTGTTCCTCCTCTCTCGTTTCTCATTAATCTTACAGAAATGAATTTTTCTATTAATTTTTATTAAAATAAAATAGAGGATCTCATCTGGAGGTGCCAAATGTTCTTGTCTATACAACACCAGAATACACGGTGTGTATTTGGTAGTACACATTGTGTAGTCAAGATTCAATGCATCGGACCGGTCCACCAAATCCAGTTGTGTGTTGGAGTATTTCTAAGTCTTAAATGACTCTATGTGTTGACCAGGAACATGTGGAACATGGTTTCTAGATTACACATTATGTGGCTCATTGAACACTGTGTGTAGTCCCTTCAGGTTAGGGCTAGACCGTGTACCTTGTACACGGCTCACCCGACTGGAAACCGTGTAACGTGGATACTACATGGTGTGTGTCCCACTGAACACGCCATGTACTTCAAAGAATTCTGAAGTACATTTACATTCCATGTCCCTGAGCATGTACTTTGGATGGATTATGAAAAAAATAACACGTCGTGTAGTTGAAACTATACACCGTGTACTCATCCAAATTACGCATATTTATTAAAATTTATTATTATATTATAAAAACCCTTGATAAGTGTACCATAGTGCAGGCGTAAATCTGAGGCGCAACACATGATAGGTGTTTTATATATATGTGTTTAATTTAACATCTGTGTAATGTTCATTTCTACTCATTTGGTAGTTTTGAACGGGAATTCACCAGGTTTCCTCTAAGGTACAAGTTATGTACAAAGATAATTTTAAATGAATTTATTTGTTTAAAATTATGATGGGTGAGAATCTCAAAGAAATCCATAAAATGGTTTAAGATAAATGTATTTATTAATTAAAGATAATTAATTGATTCGAGCGTGATTTATCTTAAACAAGAACAATTAAAGAATTGAATTCTAGTTTTATTTATGAATAAATATCGTCGCATGTATAGATGATCATGAGATAGACCAAGACCTTTTTATGTGAATGGTTTATTTTAATTTATTTATTTAATTAAATTTGTTGTCCTACAAGCCTTCTACTCATTAATATATAGGGCATGCGCACCCAAGGTTTCATTTATGTAAAACCCCGTTTTACCCCTCAACTGTGAGTGAGATAAAAGCATATGTAATGGATGGATCTCTCAAGATAGTGGAGGTGGCTCAAGTTTGGAGCCTAGGAGAAACGAATCCAAGGAGTTACAATGGTGGATAGGTGGAAAGCTATTAACATGAACCCAAAAGGTTCAAGGTGTTTCTCCCCTAGTTATTGGGTTAGTTTATCAACCGCTAGATAAACTAACCAATAGAACAAAATCATAATCATACCATTTATTTTATTTCTATCAATTTCATGGTTTATTTATTTTGGGTGTGTTTTCACGATCACACAATTAATGAATTAAATAGCATACAAGATGGAAATAAAATAAGACTGGATTATGCGTAAAATATTATCATAGACGTAGTTAATCACTTATGTTTATCCCACTTAATATTAACAAGCATGTAATCAAAGATAATAAAATGGAAATTTATGTATAAAATCCCTCAAAGAAATATTAAGTCGGTATATCCTTCCATAATCTTTGTTAGAATCGAACCATAGTTCAAAGTGATTGACCAACCCTAGTTAGGGTGCTTTCAATTATCGGGGAATTCTAATTCAAGGTTTTGGGTTGACTTGACTTGGTTTGCATCAAGGGTTGACTTCCACAATAGGACTTGGTGTGACCAAGAGGCAAAGGTTTAGGAAATCCAAAATAAAAGGATTTTTCGATTGGGGTGTCCACTCAGAGGATCAAGGAGCTGTGAGTTAATGCAGTTGGCATTTGGAATGCCTACCTAAAACCCTTCAAGTTGATTTACCAACCCTAGTTAGGGTAATGCAAAGGGAAATATGGATCCTTTCTTGTAGAATATTTAGGCAATAGAATATTCTGATGTCAATGGTGAGGTTTATTGGATTTCGATAAAATAGTGGGAGACTAATACGTATTAATTTATTTATTTGTATCAGTTTTATCATGATAAAGTACTAAACATTTTCTCATATTAATTTGTAGAAATGGGAATAAAATTGACTTCAAACATATCATTTCAAACCATACTCAAGAAGGAAAACCCTCTCACCGGCACCAATTTCCAGGAATGGCAGTGGAGTTTACGCATCATCCTTCACCACGAGAGGAAATTTTATGTGGTAGAAGAGCCTATTCCAGTTGCTCTTGGAAAAGAGGCCAGTGATGAAGAATTGTCTATCTATATGAAACATATGGATGAAACCACATATGTACAGTGTTTTATGCTATCATCCATGTCTAAATATCTCTTGAAACAACATGAAAACATGGACGCGTATAGAATGATGTCTCACCTTAACGATCTCTATCAAGAGAAGGCGAGATATGAGAGATATGAGATCCCTAACGCTTTGTTTACAACTAATCCTAGAGATTCTACACCAGCAGGTCCTCATGTAGTCAATATCATTAGATACATTGAAGTCTTATACATCTTAGGGATTAAGTTCATAGATGAGTTGCGTAAAGATCTCATCCTATCATCACTTCCAAGGTCCTTCTCTAGAATTATTGTCAACTATAACATGAGAAACAATGGAAGAGTCTATCGAAACTTCTAAACTTAATTCTCTAGGTAGATAAGGACATGGGGTGTAAAAAACCTGTAGTCCTTATAGTGAATAAGAAAAAGTAAGGACAAGGAAAAGGGACCAAGGACTTATAAACGGTCTGAATCCCCCGACCACCATCCCTCGAAGAAGGGGAAGATCCAGTGGCAGGGTAAGGAATGGGAGGCGGTATGTTTTTCATGTGGCAAGAGAGAACACTAGAAGAGGAATTGCACCCAGAAGCGTGGGGATGCTAAAGGTGTATTCTTTATTGAGTGTAATCTTTCCATTTCTACACATTGGTTATTAGATACAGCTTGTGGGGCTCACATCTATATTCAAATTCAAGAACCAAGTATATTTAGAAAGATTTCTAGAGGAGAGGTGGATCATTGAGCTTCCAATGGCGTGAGGCTGGCTATGTTGGCCATTAGCGATTACCACCTATCATTGCCAACTGGGATGATTTTGGTTTTACATAACTGTTATTATGTGCCTAGTGTTACCAAAAACATAATTTCTATATCATGTTTGGATATGGATGGATTTATTTCCATGTTTGGAAATAAGGGTTTCTTATTTTATAAGAACAATGTATGTTATGGTATGGTGTATTTAAATAATGGTTTGTATGTGCGAAATTAAGAAAACCAAGTGTTAGCAATCGATAACGAACAAAATCACATGACTCATATATCTCCCAGTTGTGGCATCGCCGTCTCGTTCATGTAAATGAGAAGTGATTGACAAAGCTCTGCCAATATGGCTATTTAGACTCTACAGAGCTAAACCCACTTGATAGATGTCATGCTTGTTTACAAGGTAAAATGACCAAGCTGACTTTCGGTGGACAGGGTGAAAGGGCCACAGCGCTTCTTGGATAGGTGCACACAGATGTGTGTGTACCATTTCTAGTAGAAGCAAGAGGTGGATATTCTTACTTCATTACTTTTATTGATGATTTGAGTAGATATGGCTATGTCTACTTAATGGGGTATAAATCAAAAGCCTTAGATAAATTTAAGGAAATCAAGAATGAATTATAGAATCTGTTTGGTAAGAAGATAAAGAAGCTTCGATCGGATTGAGGCAGAGAATCTCTAAATCAAGATTTCATCGATCTTCTGTGGGAGTTTGGGATTCTATCTTAGCTTACTCCTACTTATACACCATAGTGGAATGTTTTTAGTGAAAGGATTAACTACACATTGTTAGACATAGTGAGGTCAATGATGAGTCATGAAGATCTTCCATTATCCTTTGGGGGATATTCATTACAAACTGCAACATACACATTAAAATGAGTACTAACTAAGGCGGAAAATGGAATTCCCTCCGAGTTATGGAATGTAAAGAAACCCATTTTGTCTCACACACATGTATGGGGATGAGAGGCATTTGTTAAGGCCTTCTCAGGCAACAAACTAGCACCCCTGGGCACAAAGTGTATCTTTATAGGATATCCCATGGAAACAAAAGGATATTACCTATTTAACCCTTCAGAAAAGAAGGTGACTGTCGCCCGACAAGCCGTCTTTATTGAGAGGGAGCACATCCTCAAAAAGGATAGTGGGAGAAAGATTAACTTTGATGAAGTTGATGCTCAAGATACACAAGATTTGGTACAGGGACAAGTTCTACAGGTCCCTATGGAAGAGGTTTTAGAAACACAAGTACGGTGTAGGAGCTCAAGAGAGGTAAGGGAACCAGAGAGATTTGGTTTCCTAGTCACTGAGGATATTGAATCATTATTGTTGGACAATGATGAACCTCTCTCACTATAAGAAAACTTCCGTTTAGTGGTGGTTTTTTCACGGTAGTTTTAAAAACCGCCGCTAAACGTGTTTTGGGCCGCCATTTCGCGGCGATTTTTAAACCGCCGTGAAAAATCCACCGCGAAATGCCATAAATTTTTTATTTTATTTTTTAATTTATTTCGAGGATTAGCGGCGGTATTTTAAAAAAATGCCACGAAATTAAAGGAAAAAATAAAAAAGCACAAGAAACCCCGAAATCACTAAAATGACCATAACTTTTGATCCGGGCGTTCGTTGGAGCGCCACGACCAGTCAAATCGAAGCTCATGAAGAGAAATAGAGGTACATATAATCAAAACCATGAGACTATCTAAGGTGCAGAAGATATTAGAGTTATAATAATGTTGAAAAAAGTTCTCAAACTTCAAACGGCCATAACTTTCGCTTCGGGTGTCCGTTTGGGCTCTACCACATATCAAATCGAAGCCAGCGAAGAGAGCTACACACCAGTTCTACACAAGCAAGATTTTGTCATGTTTTTTGACCCCAAAACCCCTCCAAAGGCCTCTAAAACCCTGTTTCTGTCACCGGTGTTGCGTCAAACTTTTTTTCAAATGGACCTAACTTTTGATCCACGTGTCAGTTCAGACACCTCCACCTGCCAGATCATAGCTCATTCCATGAGCTTCAGTTTGACTGGTCGCAGCGCCCACATGCACTCCTGGATCATATGTTATGGCCTTTTTAGTGGGTATTGGGTTTGTTATGTTTTTTGATGCCTCGTTTCTAGCACCCGTTCCCCGTCAGCTTTTTTTTAAATGGTCATAAATTCTGATCCGCCTGTCCATTCGGACTCTTTCACCTATCAGGTCGAAGATCATTTTAGGATCTTTGATTTGATAGGTCGCGGATCTAAAACGGACTCTCGGATCATAATTTATCTCCGTTAATGTGAGTCCATTGTTTTCGTCTCTTTATGACCGTTTTGCGGGTTTTAACGGTTGCTCCATTTAATACTGTTTATTTGGGTTTCCATGACTTGTTATCTTTATCAATGGTTTTTTGTGGATTATTATGATGATTATGTTGAATTATTAAGGGGTTTTCCAGAGTTGTCATGATTTTTCATGCGTTCTCATGCGTTCTCATTCTTTCTAATGCCTCATTCTACATATGCTTCTCCATCCGTTTTCATGCATTTTCATGATTTTTCATCCCTTACCACGTCTTTTCATACTTTTTCATGTGTTTTCTTTATTATTTATTATTTATTATTTATTTATTATTTATATTTACTTATTATTTATTATTTATTATTTATTATTTATTATTTATTATTTATTAGTACTAATAATAAAATATTATTAATAATAATAATATTTTTTACTGGTTATTTATTATTTATTATTCATTATTTATTATTTATTATTTATTATTTATTATTTATTATTTATTATTTATTATTTATTATTTATATTTATTATTTATATTTATTATTTATATTTATTATTTATATTTATTATTTATATTTATTATTTACATTTATTATTTATTTATTATTTATTATTTATTTATTATTTATTATTTATTTATTATTTATTATTTATTATTTATTATTTATATTTATTTATTATTTATTATTTATATTTACTATTTATTATTTATTATTTATTATTTAATATTTATTATTATTTATTATTTACTATTTATATTTATTAATTATTTATATTTATTTATTATTTATTATTTATATTTATTTATTATTTATTATTTATATTTATTTATTATTTATTATTTATTATTTATTATTTATTATTTATTATTTATTATTTATTATTTATTATTTATATTTATTTATTATTTATTACTTTTATTTATTTATTATTTATATTTATTTATTATTTATTATTTTTTATTTATTATTTATTATTTATTATATATTATTTATTATTTATTATTTATTATTTATATTTACTTATTATTTATTAATTATATATTTATTTATTATTTATTATTTATTATTTATATTTATATTTATTTATTATTTATTATTTATTATTTATTATTTATTATTTATTATTTATTATTTATTATTTATTCTTTATTCTTTATTATTTATTATTTACTATTTATTTTTTATATTTACTTATTGTTTATATTTATTTATTATTTATTTTTTATTATTTATTATTTATTATTTATATTTACTCATTATTTATTATTTATATTTACTTATTATTTATTATTTATATTTATTTATTATTTATTATTTGTTATTTATATTTATTTATTATTTATTATTTATTATTTATTATTTATTATTTATTATTTACTATTTACTATTGGTTATTTATATTTATTTATTATTTATATTTATTTATTATTTATTATTTATTATTTATATTTACTTATTTTTTATTATTTATATTTATTTATTATTTATTATTTATATTTATTTATTATTTACTATTTAAAATTTATTATTTATTTTTTATTTATTTTTTATTTTTTATTTTTTATTTTTTATTTTTTATTTTTTATTATTTATTTTTTATTTTTTATTATTTATTATTTATTATTTATATTTATTTATTATTTATTATTTAAAATTTTTTATTTATTTATTTTTTATTTTTTATTTTTTATTTTTTATTTTTTATTTTTTATTTTTTATTTTTTATTTTTTATTTTTTATTTTTTATTTTTTATTATTTATTATTTATTATTTATTATTTATTATTTATATTTATTTATTATTTATATTTATATTTATTTATTATTTATTATTTATTATTTATATTTATTTATTATTTATTATTTATTATTTATTATTTATTATTTATTATTTATTATTTATTTATATTTCTTAATTATTTATATTTATTATTTATTTATTATTTATTATTTATATTTATTTATTATTTATTATTTATTATTTATTATTTTCTATTTATTATTTTCTATTTATTATTTATTATTATTTATTTATTTTTTATTTTTTATTTTTTATTTTTATTTCTTATTTTTTATTTATTATTTATTATTTATTTTTTATTATTTATTATTTGTTATCTATTATTTATTATTTATTATTTATTATCTATTATTTATTATTTATTATTTATTATTTATTATTTATTATTTATATTTATTTATTATTTATATTTATATTTATTTATTATTTATTGTTTATTATTTATTATTTATTATTTATTATTTATTATTTATTATTTATTATTCATTATTCATTATTTATTATTTATTATTTATTATTTATTATTTATTATTATTGAGTTTATATCTATTATTTATGTATTATTTGTTTTGTCAATTAATATATATAAGTATATTAAATTATGTTTATTAACCACATGACGAGCTTGCTAGAGTGGTAAAGTCTTTGGAAAATATGCAAGAGGTTAGGGGTTCAAATCTCACCAAACACTGTATTTCTTTATATTGCATGGGCATGTGCATGGGATGTGCATGCATGGATAAATAAAGTAATACGAAATAAATAAATAAAATAAATAAAATAAAATAAATAATAAAAATAAAATAAATAAAAAATAAATAAATAAATAAAATAACTAAATTAAATAAATAAATAATTAATTAATTAATTAATTAATTAAATTAAATAAAATTAAAAAAATTAAAAAAATTAAAAAAAAATTAAAAAACCACCGCTAAAAAACCGTCGCGAAACGTTCTGCGATAGTTTTTAAAACCGCCGTGAATAGTTTCCTGACGCACGATTTCGAGGCGGTTTTTCAAAACCACCGCCAATCTATTTAGCGGCAGTTTAAACCGCCGCTAAATCGTGATTTTGTCGTAGTGTCTCCTACAAGTAACAAGCAGAATCCTCAGATGCTACAAGATGGCTTGAAGCTATGAATTCTAAATGGATTCCATGTATTAGAACCAGGTCCGGGTTCTGGTTGAAGAGCCAGTTGATGTAAAGCCTGTTGGATGCAAATGGGTATTCAAGAGAAAAGTGGACATGGAAGGTCAAGTTAGAACTTATAAAGCAAGGGTAGTGGATAAAGGATTCAGACAATGTCAAGGAATTGACTATGATGAAACCTTCATTCCAGTTTCCATGTTTAAATCCTTAAGAATCATACTTTCCATAGTAGCCTATCATGACTACAAGATTTGGAAAATGGATCTCAAAACTGCATTCCTTAATGGGAACCTTCAAGAAGATGTCTATATGACACAACCGGAATGGTTTGTGACACCCAATGAAGGAAAATGGGTTTTCAAGTTGTAGAAATTCATTTATGGATTAAAGAAATCATCCTGGTCCTGGAACATTCGATTTGATGAAGCAATAAAGGAATTTGGTTTCATTAAGAATGAATGTGAGCCATGTATTTATAAGTGGTTTAATGGGAATGCAGTTGTTATCCTAGTAGTATATGTTGATTAAATATTTCTTATTGGAAATGATGTATCAGTCTTACAGTCAGTTAAGGACTGGTTGAACAAGTGTTTCTCTATGAAGGGCTTGGGTGAAGAAGCCTATATTCTAGGGATCAAGATCATTCATGATAGATCCAAGAGGCTTCTTGGACTATGTCAGGGTACATACATTGACCAGATACTAAAGAGATTTAGTATGGAACAATCCAAGAGGGGATTAATTCTATTGTCACATGACCTACATCTTTCTATGAAAATGAGTCCTTAGACATAATAAGAGAAAGATAGAATGAGTAAGATCTCATACACTTCGACTATAGGATCCATCATGTATGACATGTTATATATCAGGCTTGATGTTGTCTATGCACTGAGAATGGTAGGAAGATGTCAAGCAGATCCAGGATAATAGCATTGGACTGCTATTAAGACTGTCCTAAATTATCTGAGAAGAACTAAGGATATATTCCCAATGTATGGAGGAGACGAGAAGCTTGTCATCAGAGGGTATGTTGATGCAAGTTTTCAGACATATCAAAACAATCTGAAGTCTCAATCTAGATATTTTTTCTGTCTCAATGGAGGAGCTGTGAGCTGGAAGAGTTCAAAGCAGCCAGTTTTCACTGATTCTACAGTGGAGTCTGAATATATAGAGGCTTCTGATGTAGCCAAGGAAGCTGTCTAGATTCGAAACCTTTTCCAAGAGCTTTATGTGGTGCCTAGTAGTAAAGATCCTATCATGTTGTATTGTAATAATACTACAGTGATGGATCTTGAAAAATAACCAAGGTCACATCAATAGACAAAGAAAATACTCCAGAAGTATCACCTATTGAGGGATTTCTATCAAAGAGGTGAATATTTTGTGAGTTGAGTGTCCAAAAAAGAGAACATGGCAGACCCCATGACTAAAGTCCTATCTCAGCAGAAGCATGAATATCATGTGACAGCTAGCAGGTTAAAGGTTATTAGCAGTTGGCTCTAGTCCAAGTGGGAGTCTATTAGAGTTGGTGGCCTAGAACCAACTACTTTGTACTTTATTCATTAATAAATACCTTATCACATCTTGATTGTTCTTCTATGTGACAATTCATGTGATAATGTCCTAAGGATATCTTTTTCATTAAAGTTTCATAGTGAATCCCTGTTGTGAAGAGGACCTAGAAGTTCCATAACACTGTTCTTGAATATATGTTCTATGGTAGGATGATGTTATTTGAGGGACACAAACAATACAGGCCATTAGGGTTGAGGATTCATAAAACTTTGAGGCACCTTCTCATGGTGTGAGCCCTTGGTAATATCCAAGAGGATATTATGAGAACAAGACCCACCAGTAGGAAATCCACATTTTATAGTGTCATTGGATGTTCTTATCTGCGGACATGTGTATTGGTCCTTAGACATTAAGATTATTATTAATGGGTATTACAACTCGTGAACTTAGATGTATTGAAATAAAATGTGACGACACACTATTTGTGGTGAGGTAGGATATGTTGGGTGTGTCACGAGTAATACTACATTAATAGATTATGTGAGAAAGGATTTTTCCCTTCTATTCCATAACTGAAGCAGATATCTCAGGCCCTTTCATGGAATTGATATAGCCTAAATAAATCTATGTTAATTGTAAGGAACATTAGAGTTCATTTCCAAAAAGTCAAAGAAATAATAATTGAGCACATGGTTTGATGGCACCAGCATGCAACCTGCTTGATTTGAGATATCAATACAAAGGGATTATATTACATGGTAAGCATTTGTAAGAGGTGACACATCATTGCGGTGTTAACTTCTTTCTCTATGGGTGCCTTGACATGTTGATAGATGCTAACCTTGGACTTTAAGAAGGTTCTACCTAATGCCACTGATAAAGAGGCCAAGAGGGTCACATACTAAGTGTTTCCAAGTATCTCAGTTAAATAATTATTTAACAAGTTGAATAAATATTATTCCTGATTGTGGTTTAATAATTATTCAAGGAAGCATGATCGCATTTATTTTGACACTAGTTATTCAAGAGAATATATTTTGGGTGAAATAATATATTAATTAGAGATTAATGAAATGATATTCATTTGAGAAATAAATAGCCATTATTCAAGGTCTAATAAATGTGGTGGATGAAATAAAGAAAAATGGAAAAACAAAATTACACGCTGTGTATATTAAATATACATGCCATGTATTTTTTCTGGGAATTTATGAGAAATAATATTATTTATTTAATTAAATAATATTATTTGTAATTTTCTGGGTGCATGTCAAGTAATAAAAATAGTCAACTATTATTATTAGACATGGGGTATTACTAAGAATTAGAAGAAATGAATAAATGCTTTCAGTTAATTAATTAGTTTTATTATTCTATTTAATTTAAATCCTAATTATATAATTCTCATTATCTTATCCATTTTTTGCGGGTTGTGTACCACAGATTTGGAAAATCTCTCAATCCAAGAGAGAATTCTTTTCCACCAAAAATGCTCTCAAGGTACGAGAGAGAGATCCACCTCTATCAGATCAAGGCAATCGAAGGTAGACATCGTAAGTGAAGGCTCTTCCGCGCTAGCACCCAGAGATCCCTTCGGCGACGTCCAGAGATATGCGGAGCACGTGTGGATCACCGCTAGAGGAATCCTACACTTGTATTATATGATGCAACAATAAATCACATCGGATCGTGATCGTAAACATCAATGAAGAAATAATTCTATCAGGGTAATTCTTGTCCATTAATTAAATTAATTATACATATGATGATCCTATCTATGGTTCTGGGACTCCCCTCTTTCTTTCTTTTTTTGTTCTGTTTCTAAGATCCTGTGTTTTATTATCATGAAGGATCTCGGATTGATCATTGTTAACGTTAAAATTAAAGTTGGGTACACCCATCAACGTGCTTCCACTACACCCATAACCTATACCTAATGGTTTTTTTTGAATTTTTTGTTTCAAATTGGGAATCCATTTATTTTGTATCTTGTTTAATTTCTTGGTTACCTCTTAACCATGAAGATTATATTTTTAAAACCAAATAAAAATTGAATTTTCAATCATGAGTGACACTCCCACCACCCACTACTAAGGTCGGGTTTGGTCCAAGGTCTCATATCTTATTTACCAAGGATATATTATATGAATTATCAATTATAAGTTATAGAGGAAATAACCCTTTAATTTTCAATTAGAATCCCTATTTAACGTAATCCATTTCATTTAAATTTTTAAGAATCAACATGTTTAAATTCATATATATCATGATCTAGTTATATGAGTTACCATTCCTTAGTTATGAAGGCATGTATTTTATAAGTTACAATTGGAACTTCATGTAACCACAACCCGGCCCTTAGACTGAGTATCAGGATATAAAAATATGTATAATATGATTTGATTAGATGAATCACCATTTCCAATTTGTAGAAGTATGAGATTTATAAATCATAATTAGCATTCATGTAATCAAAATCAACTAACATTTCAGTCCATGTAACTATATTTACACAACTCAAACATGTGATAATTATTTAATTATTGTTAAACCCTTAATATATATAGTAAAATACCATTTAGGCTGATTTAGAAACTTTAATATCCAGTTATTTCCTTTTATCTTTCAAGAAAAATCATTCCAATTTCAAATATCTCAGTAAATGCACCAACAATATGCTACATGCAATGCACATAAGAAAGTAAGAATGGAATGGAACATGCATGACAAATATCCTTGGGTTCCTATCATAATTCATGAGAAATAATTCCTTGTTTCACTAGGAAAAGGGTAAAAAATAATTCAAAATAACAATAATAATAAGCCATAAATATTGTCTATCACTCAATGGTGAAATAATATAATGGTAATAATAAAAAACTAGAATGACAAGTTCAATCCCTAGCAACTTGGATTTTTCCCTATATGTGGGTTAGCTACTCCCGAGCACATGCTCATTACCAAATTCCAAAACATTCATAATATCCTATCTACCGACCCAAAATTCTAAGACAAAGGTAAAAACCCTCTAATAACACTTTGTGACGTCCCAAACCAAATTCACTCATAATTAACAAAACCTAGTTATCCACATGGCCTCAAGTGCACCTCCATTTATTCCAGAGGTTACCGAATAGTAGTGAGGGTCTATAATAGTATAGTGTAGAGACTATACCCTTATAATAAGAGTGACACATAGTGGTGATAATAGATAAAATAGTGGAAGAAATATAAATACAAAAGTGAAATCATAACAGTGAAAATAGTAGTGGGAGTAAATCATCCAGATAAATACTAATATTCCACAATATCTAGTATCATATAAAAAATGATTATGTCATGATACTATGAAAAAATGGGGGATACAAATGGAAGAGGGTAGAAGACATGTACCGTGCATGATATAAAAAATAAAAAAATGATAAAACTATCTATAATAAAATCGTGGGAACAAGATCGATCATTTTCTCTCATACTTTATCCTAGTATAGAGAATCAAGAATCCATAACAAGGTGCTTCCCCTTATCCCTACCTGTGTCCATAAATTATATCTGGATATAAATCAGTAGCCTGAATAGGGTGTGAGTAAAACTCAGTAGGTCACCACCAACAATGTCTAATACTATCTAGCTATTGAATATAAAATGAACAACATACAGGTAATAAATAGGGTAGTGAATTAAATAAACCAAGTCAACTCAAGTTTCTAGAGGACACCCATTTGACCATACCCGGGTCAACCTAATAAAAAAGTTCTCTGGATAAGTGAGCATGTGATGATGATGATGATGATAATAATAATAATAATAATACTGGACTCAAGTTGTATCTAGGTTATCCTTAACCTTATAAGTTTGAGACAACTCGTAGTAACAACAAATGTAGTCTATATATGGGTATGAGTGTTTACAAGGGGTGAACCCTCGACAATGCACTCCTATAATGATAATTGTTCCATGCCCCAGAAATGAGTCTCAGGTAGCCTTGGGATAGACCTTATTGGATCCCAATGAGATAAACTAAAGTAATCTACAATGTAAGACATCAAGTCAAATCCAAAGAGATAATATAAGGTATTCTAATATCCATAGAAAATTAAGAGATGAGTCTATAGAATTACAATCGAGTAGTCATCAGTGTAAGATAAGGACTAATTCTAATAGGGGTATCAACTCTTATAAAAATCATCAATGAATTGGGTGGAATCCTATGGGTGGTTAAGCAAAACCCAAGGGATAAATATAAGACGTTCCCAAGGCAGGCCATCCAATAACTATATATAATGGTCATAATAAGATCCAAGTGAAGTATAGGCCATTTCACATTTCCTCTAAACTCATTTAGTCATGAGCATAATTCATCAATTAATAAGGACTATGTAATACATTTATACCATTTACATTTCCATTAAAACCCATTCAATGATGGTTAATAAGGTCAAGTGACACTTTCTTTCTATTAAAGTTTCATCTTTTATCATTTAATATTTCAATTAATTCAGTTCGTTCATTGGATCATAAATTTCTAGATGAATCCACCTCAGTAGGTCTCTTGGTCAAAATGCATGGTAAAGTGTCTAGGGAATATAAAAAACACACCCTAAGGTGTTTTCTAGTCTATTTCATCAACCTCGAATAATTTTCAAGGGGTCTATGGGAGTATCTCATCAAGGAATAATATTTAATTAAAAGGTAATTTATATTATATAAGTGACACATGGGAGGTCTGACTAGAATTACAATAGTGAAATTTATAAAAATAAGAAATTTTATGGAAAATTTTGAGACCACCCACCTTGAACCAGTATATGACTCCTCATCTGATAGCAGCTTCATATTTGTAGTATAACGGAAGAAAATGGAAAACCAGACAAATGCCCTGAAAATTGGGCATATTATCTCACATGGAAATAGAATCTTATACGGTGAATAAAATGAAGAAATTAATAAAGAGGGATTTTAGTCTTACTAATAGACTTCAAAAATGATGAATAGTGTTCAATTTGGGCATTATAGGTAGGAAATCCAAAGAAACCTCGAGGAGAGGATGAGGGACAACACCTACTGTCACTATAACTATGAAAAATGAGGGTGGAAGAATTTTTATATTTTTTGTAGGGGTATAAATTGAATTAAACCTTTATTTTTAATGGGATCAATGTATTTATGTCATAAATAGAATATTTATGCTATAAATCCCCCTTTTTCAGGGTTTACCCAATATGGATTTTGTGGTAATCCCTAAACAACTGATAATGTAAATTCCTTATTTATGCCATAAGATATATATTTAAGGTGTAAATTTTCTTCATGTAGACTTAAGCACCTTTATTTATTTTTAATCATAGGTTTGACCCAAAAAATAACACCAGAACCATTCAAAAAGGTCCAAATTAAAATAACTGAAGCCAAAAACTAAGGAAGAACATACCTAGAAAAAACGGGATCTTAAAATTATAGTATGGGTAAAAGTAGTAACTCCCCCATAGATTTATATTTCTCAACCCTAACTTTACAATATATTAGGCATCAAGTTACAGGCTTTATAGTATCAATTTTCTTATTATCCCATTATAAATACCCTTTTATATCTCAATACATCTTCATACTTCCAAGATGAATTGAGAATGATAAATTATGTGCTTCATCCAATAACTCATTTTTCTTATCTGGTATTGGTGGGAACCATACTCAAAACTTGAACCTTTTCATTACATCACAATCATGGTTTAAATCATGAACATTTTTCACCTTATTATATAGTCCCACATCCACTTTTTTCACCTTTATAATCCTCACATTAATGGATGGTTGAATAGCCATCTGAGAAAGATATGATATGTCCCCTTTCCTTCTGATTTCAAGATCCATCTTCTAAAAATCCAAAAAATATGGGATCTCTTTAAATCCTCATCATGGATGAACTAGTATAGTCTTTCCAACTTAGATCACTATCCACCTTGTTCATATTCCTAGGGTGGTATTGTATTGAGAATTAAAAATATTTAACCAATTCCAACCATACTTTAAAACATATTAAACTCTTTCTACATGATTATATATTTCAAGATTTTATTATTAATATATATATATATATCACACTATTCACTATAAAGATAATTTTTCCATATTTTTTATGAAAAATTTACTACTGATAACTCCAAATCATGATTCAGTATTTTTTTCTCATGAATTTCCAATTAGTGTGATAAATAATCTATCACAATATTATTATTCATGAGGATGCATCATAATCCCTTTCTAAATGCATAACTAAATATTAAAAACCCTTCTCCACTATATGGTAGAGTAAGTATAGATGTGTTGACCGACCTTCTTTTCAGCTCATTGAAATTTTCCTCACAATCATATTTCTAAAGAAAATTGGCTCCCTTTTGAGTTGACTTGGTTATTTGATTACATAACTAGGATAAAACCTTCAAAAATCATATGTGGTATACATCCAACTAAAAAAATTGATCTCAATTAATTACCATTCTTGGTCTAGTATATTGTTTAATAACTTCCATCTTTGAAGGAACCACATATATACCCTCAATTGAGATTAAATGTCCTAAGAATGTGACTTTCTGTAATTAAAGTTCACACTTAGTAAATTTAGCATAAAACTTCTCTTTCCTTAGGTTCTTCATCACAACCCTCAAATGTTATTCATTTTCTTCCTTTCTATTTAAATATTGAATAATATCATCTATAATGACTACCATAAACTGATTTTTGTAATCTCTGAAGACTCTATTCATTATATCCATGAGGATATCAGGAGTATTGGTAAGTCCAATTGGAATCACTATAAATTCATAATGACTATACCTTGTATGGAAGGTTTTATTGGATATATCCTCCTTCTTTACCTTCAATTGATGATATTCAAAATGAAGGTCAATATTGGAAAATATTAAGATATTTGTATTTGATCAAACAAGTCATCAATATAGGGTAGTGGATACTTTCTCTTCATTGTCCCAAATTTATTCTTAATAAAAAGAATAGGTTCACCCCCGGTGATGAACTAGGGTCTGTGAACCCCTTATAATGATTCTACAGGAGTTTCTTATTTAATTCTTACAACTCAATTGGGTCCATTCAATATTGAATCTTTGAAATGGGTGTAGAATCATGTATGAGTTCTATTTAAAATTCAACTTTATAATTCTAGGAAAAAAAAGGAAAGTATTCAGGAAATACATTATCATAATTACAAAAAATAATATTATCTTTGATGTAGAGTTTCTCTCCAACCATTGGAGATAGATATACATCATCAATAGGTAATAGGATCCATACAATGGAAGTAACTTCCATTTTAAGTTCATATTCATCCTCACACTAAAATATAATCATAAGTTGATTTATAAAATCAATCATGACTTCCCTTCCTTGTAAATTGATATTGTATCTATATAGAGAGAGCCAATACATTCCCAAAATTTCATCAAATTCAACTAGAGGGAGAATCATAATATTTTTAGGAAGCACATTTCCACACACTTCTATCAGAGAGGATTTATAGATATGAGATGAGATCATCATAACATTGTGATTTTTTATTTCTAACTCTATATATAATCATTGAGGTGGTGATCTAATACCATTTTCAAATTATTCGGATCTAAAAGAGTGGGTTGATCTAAAATCAAATAAGAAATTTTCAATACTACAGTGGATGGTAAGTGTACCTTCCACCACTTCATTCTCATAACCCACTTTAGCGGTTGTGATCACATGAGATTACACTTTTTATCTGGGATGAAGATATTTCTAACACTAATTGTCATCATTAACCCTCATATTCATTCGCAGATTGGCATAATTTCTATACTCCTAACAGTTACATCATTAGAGTCTGGGTGGAATATTCGGTTGATATTTTTCACCATTCCATTCGTTGACTGGCCTCTTCACATTACTTCAGAATTATTTTGATTTATTGCCTTATTTCACATAGTTAAATCATTTACCAAACCACATAAGGAAATTTCCTCCATGATCCCTTCCACAATTGTTATTTTAAGGGAAATTAATTTTATTTCCTCTATGGGTTTTATTATTAGAATTTTCATAAAATTCTATCTTTCTCTATTTGTCCCCAAAAACAAGATAACACTAAGAGTATATAATTTCTAATTCTAGATTAAGTGCATGTAAAATGATTTCTTGATAACTATCAAAATCTCTTATAGTCAATGATTTTCAGAGACTTGGTCTCAAGCCAGTAATGAATCAGTCAACTTTTCTTCTAGGATCAATGATAAAACCAAAAGCATACCTTGCATGTCTTGTGACATTTTCCTCATAGAAAATATTGAATTCATCATTCTTCTACTTTAGTTACATAAGTTACCTTTCCATTATCATGTTAATAGTATAGTTAAAATGTTTATTAAAAATACATTCTTAAACTCTTCCCATTTCATGGAGTCAATTTCCACCACTTTCCACATATTCTTGATAAGATTCCACCATTGATCTACTTTGACTTCCAAAAAATTGAATATCAGGACAATATTTTCATATTATAAATGCTATAAAATGGAAAATATCTACTTAGTGGTATTTATATATTACTTAGAAATTATTGTATCAAAGTAACTTCTAAATAAAGGTAGAAGATTCCATATAAAAGACTCAAGAGTGAGTCATGCCTTCCTTTACCCGTTTCGAATATGAGCATGATTCATGTTACTGTTCATAGATTGAGAGAGTTGGGTGAGCATAGCTAAAATATTTCACATACCATATACCATTTTATTTGGTTTTTCATGAGTAAATTAATTTGTTCCCCTTCATATTTATCATTAATACAATTTCTCCTATGTCCAACCATTGACTAATATCAAAAAGCATAATGTGAGCAACAATAATCATAGATAGTAATCATGTGATCATGAAAATCATTCAAAGGATATCTAAATCATGAAAAATTGTTTTTAATAATGAAAACTTAGGTTTAACCTAGGTTATTCTAGGTTATAATTTATTTAAATCCAACACAATGGCTCATAAATAAAATGATAATTAACCTGAGCATATCCCTTGAGATATTCTTTCAAGGTGTATAGTCTTTGTCCCACTCATCATGCACTAGTTATGATTGAGTTAATAACCAATTCACCCCTTTGTTAGTTTTTACACCTAGGAGTATCTGTGCCATAGCCTCATCCACTTTCCAATATCCATAGATGGATATATTTTGTTGGAAATCCACAAAATCTCTACTTTGCCAAAGCTTCATAATAGTGTTCTATACTTAGATTTATCCTCAAGTTTTTTAGTAATTTTTTAACACTTATATCCAAAGATTTACTAAAACCTACTTTGATTCCAACTAAGGTGACTCAATTATTTCATACATATATATTATATCATTTTAGATGAATATTCAATATATTTCACAACAATGCGCACCCTATAACCGTAAATTCTTAGTTTCTTTAGAGACTAGATACATAGTCATATTATTTATAGATAGACCTTTAACATATCCCACAAAATTATTCTCTCATAATACCCTTATTATATATTTCATACTTAATACCTTTATTCATAACTTGGAGTAGAAATAAACCTAATAAAGGGTGATCTTAGATGCCCAATAAGGTTAAACAATGAAGATATCAATCAATGATCATAAGTGAGCATAAGAATAAGGGTATGAGAACATGATCATAACATAAGAAATTAATTCCCCATAAGTCAAATATATTTAATCATGAATCATGGAATAGGTTATTGTTAATAAAAATATATAAACCATAAAATTTTGGAATCATCAATAACCAATCATGAGCCATGAGAACATATCATAAGCATATAACATAAGTTTGTGGAATACACATAAGAATATAAAATAATGTATTTAGTCAAGTATCACATCCAAGGATATCATACTGGATTGGGTTCATCACTATTAAAATATTTACTTAGTTAAGGTTTACTCACAATACTATCATAGTGGACAAAGCCCCTTACTGAACTGGGATCACTCCCCATTCCAGTCCTTATTATTTCATGAGATATCCATCTTTACCCAATTCATTGGATATTTATATAATTATAGGCACACATGTAACATAATCATAATTCATTAATATGTGTTTTACATGTTCATAAAACATTCATCATTTCATCATATCATATCCCATGGAAAGGATACAGGTTTTAAAACCATTTAATCACTTAATCATAGCATATCTCATAGAAAATAAATGGGTTTCATAAATATCAGATCATCATAATCATAAAACATATAGATAAATAATAAGGATGGTACCATTGGATCATATCCCCAGTAAATCATAAGTAACATCAAAGGTTTTATAATATATTAAAAACTCCTTTAAAATATCATAAGAATTCTTTTTGAGAAAAACACTCTTTTCATTTTTAAATAACTTATTAAAAATATAAAATTTTCTAAAATATTATGGAAAAATATTATTTTAAAATAATAATGGAAACTCATAAAATAATCTTCCAATAAAATAATAGACATTATGGTGTTAAAATCCATTCATTTCATATATGTTAAAAGAAAATATTGCTTTCACACCTTTATAAAATGTCAAAAAAAAATACTTGCTTGTAAAAACATTTCTTTAAGAAAATTTATTTTAAAAAATTTTTAAATAAATTTAAAGGTATTTTAAATTAAAATTTAAAAATATTTCAATTATAGATAAGAACTTTCATAAAACAATTGTGAAGAGTATGGACATATAAGAAAAAGTTCATTGACCAAAGGGAAAATAGGGGAGTCTTTTCTTTAAAGACATTTTCTCGAAAATTTTAAGTACCAAAGTGATTAAAATGATACTAATACATAGGAACTCTAGAACTACTAATAGTAAAATAAAATATAAGGGGTTTAATGGATAATATATATATAATTTCCCTCAACAAAAAATTATTATAGACAAGTCCCATCTTGCTTTGTATGCATTTAAATATCATGTATAATAAATATATATTTATTATAAATATATTATAGATATATATTAATACTTAACTTAATTTTTATTATTCTTTTATAATTTAAAATTATCATTTTATTAACAATTTCTACATTAAAAGAAACATTCAGGTGAAAACTGGTCTGTTTTATATGCATGTTTTGGTTTGACGGTTCTAGTAATTTCACCTTGGTAATGGATTCTATAACAACACTAAATTTTATAATTTAAATTCCCTTTTTGAATAAATAAATGTCTTATTATGTAATATAGTTATAGAAAACACATACACTACTTTGGTTGTTTTTCACTATTATAAAATATAGTTGGTCAGATTTTAAAAACTATTAAGCATCTCAACCATTGATAATATATCCATTTTAAAATTATTGTTAATATTAGTATATATTAAGGGTTATGATAAAGTCTAATTGTCTTATATGGAATAAGTGATGGCCTCGATCAGTAGGATCATATCCTATGAAGATTAATTATCAGAGCTTCTCATAAATATGGCATCATTAGCCTTTTCCCTTGACCAATACAAAGTTGAAACTCAATAATTGAAACATAAATGAAACTATTTATGGTATAAGTTCAAGTTTATTAAGATCAAGTCCCAAACCATGTTCGTTCAACCACACCAAGAAATTTTCACCAATGCACACCTTACCTTTAGGGCATGCACTGGTGTAATATAGGGGTATGTATCTAGACCCTGGTAGTATGAATTTTTAGGTTTTATTTGTATTAAAATAATTTTTATGTTTACCCATTTTCATTATTAGTTTATATATACAATTATATATGATTTGATGAAAATTATATTTTTATATGAAGAAACCAAAATTGTACTTTTAGAAAATATAAGGTTTTACCTATCTTTTTAATAAATTAAAGAATTTTGAAATAACTATTACTTTAATATAATATTATTATAAAATAATATTTATATAAAAATGAAAATATAATTTAATGAATCCATTGTAATCTTTATAAGGGTTATAAAAATGTTATTGTCATAAAAACAAGTAGTTTCCGATGAATAATAATTTTTATTCAAAAGTGTAAATTATCATTTTTAGATATTTATTTTTTATAAAATAAATATTTTGTTAGAATCCAAAAAATTAAATTATCTAATGATTAATTTTTCATAATTTTCTAAGACAAACAAAAATTTTGGGAGAAAATTAAGTACAGTATAAACATATTCTCTATATTATGACATCATAATGGCCTAAAAGTTATTTAATAAATTATATAAAATTTATCCACTATCAAATATATATATATATATCCCCTTTAAAATAATGTGTTTTTAAGTTATTTTAATAATTTTATAAACCTTTAATGAATCCTTCAAAACCAATATTATATTTTAAGGTTTTAAAATTAAATCTCTACGAACATAACTCACTTCTACATAACCAATGGGGTTATTTTAAAATATTATGTTCATGACCTTATAAAATATTTAAAACCACACCTCTTTGGAAAAAACCATGGGAAAAAACCATGGTAAGGTTTTTTTTATTATTTTATCATGTAGAATCCAAAACCTAAGTATAAAAATTAATAAATAGTTCCTTTATATTTTTCTATAAATATCCACCCAAAATCCCACTTCACTTTAGTGAAATATCTTTTATCATGAATTTACTATCCTTATACCTATCTAAATACCTCCCAAGGTGTTACCAAACTCTTATGAATCTCCTCCCAGTATTTTAGAACCGCCCTCTCAAGGTAAGGGGTTTTCTTCCTCCTCTTTATTCAAGTACATTCTTTGTATTTTGCATTTTTATTTACAATTTTTCATATTGTAATATGTTTTTACACATCTATATTCTTATGTTTTCTAAGTAATTATATACCACCTTTTACTCTCATTAAAACCTTCCATGAACCTTTATGTACACTTGTTATGCTATCGAAATTATACCATGATTTTTCAATCCAAACTTTTGTGTTGTGTATAACTGTCCGCATTTACACGCAAGGGTATTCAAATAGATGTAACTATCATTCATTGATTGTGGAATCCCATGTATTTAACTCATACTCCTTGAAATTTATATTTAAAGTGATGAAAGACATTTTTATGTTTTATACTCTATGTGGCTCACAAATGCATGTACATGATATGAATGTGATATGTGGGCCTATAATTATTTATCCCTCCAATGGATTCAATAATTTTTTTCTCATGAGATACATTTTATGATACATAGAAGTTATCCTAAACACACTATTATATGATGACTCATTGGTTATCCTTGACTTATTCTTATGATATCATATTTTATGTTGTTTCCACGTTCCTATATTTCCTTGATGTTATTATCTTATATCATTCTTTGATGTTCAAGATTATGATTATCACCACTTTTTATGTCACCTTAATATGAATCTTGACTAAAATGTATTAATTTCATCATGTTATTATTTAATTATTCCCTTACTGGGTTTTATATCTCACCCCTTTCTTATGTACATCACCTGGTTATCTTGTGCAGTATCAGAAGATCAATGGATTTTAAGGGCATGTTATGTATTTTTAAATAATGTCTTTGTATCCCTGTTTAATGTTAATGTTATATGTATATAATTTACAAAAAATACCAGTCCTATAAATCTTCTAGGATTAAATTATATGTGTCTTTATGTGATAAATCATGAAATAATGTATATGGAATATATGGGTTGTCATATTTGGTATCAGAGCAAGTTAAAGTTATTTTTGTAGATTAGGATTAGAAAAACTAGGTGAAAGCCATAGGGATCAGACTAAACATAGAAACAAATCTGTAACGCCCCGACCCCAGCTACCCAGAGTCGGTGCATTACTTCGTAACATTGGCATGATCACAAGAAAGATCAAATCTCGAAAGACCGATTGGTTTAGTAGCCTTGGAAACACTAGATATATTCATAAAGTTTTACATTACATTTCAAAGTGAAAAACTACTACAACAACAAAGTCTTCATATCCACACTATTAACCCCTCATAATATCCCTGCAAGTCAATCATAATTTACTTCTTCACTACCTGGGAAAAATAAAACATAGAAAAGGGGTGAGCTCAAATGCCCAGTAAGGATAACAATATAGCGGAACATTCAAAATAAGCATAAACATTTAAGGCAATGAATTACTAAAACAAAAGCCTTTTAAACATGAACTTCAACATAGTATGGCAAAAGTAAAATGAAATAATGCCATTTACTTATTCACATGGATATTCTACTAATCGAATAATCACATGCAAAATCAATAACCACTTTCATAATGTTGGAATGCATAATGCCAGACTATCATAACCACATAGCCAAGGCCTCGTGCCAAGACTACAAATAAGATTTTGTCAAGGCCTTGTGCCAAGACACTAGTTTGTCTCATGAGACCTACCGATGCATCGAGGAGCTATAGCGGGCTCCACCCGTCACTTATTAAGTCCAATGCATTCCCATATGAAAAGGTTTAAACATAACATAAACATTCGTATTAAAACTAGCATACGAAATGTCAATACATTCACCATAAACTATGAATGGTATAAAAATAGCACATCCACAGTCAAACATATCACAAAACATTCAATACAATATAGAAGTTTTGTATCATAATAAATCAACTTCAAATAATCTTAAAATCCATCAAAGGATGTTGACATAGATGAAATCAAAATTCTTTTAAAAGAAATATCTCCTTTTATTTTGAAATCATTTAAGATACATATAAAATAAAACATTTTCTTTGAAAATATTCTTATAAGATTTTAAGGGAAGCTTTGAAGATTTTATAACGGCGTAAAATAACCGCACCCGTCGTATAAGTTAAAAAAAACATTCTTACCTCAATTCTGTCGAAAAGGTTAAAAAGGACCTTGTTTTGAAAACGACGGAAAGATTCCTTTATAAACCTCTTATAAAAAGTCAAACAAGGGTATAAATGACTTTAACCCATATTCTTGTAAATAGTAAAAATGTTTTGAAATACATTTTTAAGAAACATGGATGTGGATGATAAAGATATCCCAGTAGATTATTACGTATAAACAACCTCGGATAATGAAGAGATTGGGAAATAAACCCTTACCTTGTACTTTTCCTTGGTTGGGGTAGGTTAACCTCCTGTATAATGGTGAAATAATTGTTATTAAATTATAAAAGAATCATATACATTAATATGATATCATATATGATCTTTTAATATTGATTTGATAATATCTTAGTATTATCGTCGTTTCGTGTGTTAATTTACTCATTTTCTTTTATATGTTTTGTTACATAAGTCATGTTTGTTGTATCTTATTCATATCCAGAATGATATCAAGTCCTTAAACATCATTTTTAAATCATTAAATGATAATTATACTTGAATGGATACGATGGAGAATGAATCTCATCGCGTTCGTGGAGACGGTAGTCCGTACGTACGCACGAACGCTACTTCCATTTAATTTTTATTTTAAAAGAATCGAATCCAAATGATACATAGGTATATTACTATTCCAGTATAATATAATATTTTATATATGTTACTTAAGTTCATTAACACCATCCTTTATACGTTCCATGTGTGGTATGAACGAGTCATATCATTTTAAGGGGGCGGTAGTCCGCACTTCCTCAAATGAAATTATCGTATGTATATACAACATGAAACGAATAATGGTATGAAATAAAATGGAATTACAGAAGCTTATATATAAAATATATATCATTAATATCATATTTAATTACAGTTCCATCATAATGGCCACCATGAGAGGCGGTAAGATGTATTTGAACAATCATCGTTTCGTGAGGCGTTAGTTTGCCATCCACAGAAACATTATGTTCATCATCCATTAGATGAAGTTGTGTGTATGTGTAGTTTGAATCCTTCTTATAACAACATCCTAGTATATTGAGGATACTGTTGTTATTACAAAAGAAAGGAAATAAAAAGAGTTTGGGGGTTGGAGAAGGAAAATAAATGAAAATAATTTAAGAGAAATCGTTACCTTTAATTTAGGTAACTCACTTTGGTTGGAACCAAAGGACTTCTTGAAATGCTTTCTGCCTAAGGGTAAGCTTCAAGGAGGAGGAGAGGGATGTGGGGAGCTTATTTGGGCAGAGTTTGGACGAGCCAAGTGGCTTGAGAGGTGTGAGGAATGAGTAGAAGTGGTCTCCTTTTATAAGGGAGAGGAGGGGCTCTTTAGGAAAGAGTGAAAGTATTACTTTATAATATAATTATATTCGGTTTATAATGGTCCAAAAATCATTGAGGTCGAAGATAAGATGAATCATATTCTAAATAACATCAACCAATAAGTATTGGACAGGTTTTAGATAATATTTTAATCATTATAATCTTATTTATTTAAATGATTTATTAATGAGGTAAACATTGCATCATTATTGTGTCATTAATAATTTAAATTATTTGATGTCTAAAAATTATAAATAAAATATCATTATGTAGGAAATCTTTTTATCTTTCTAATGAATATTCATAATCGAAAATCCAACATGTATAACCCTATGTAAAAATTGTTCTTCTAAAAGATGTAAGCTTATGCCATTTTTATTTTTATTTTAACTTTATTAATATAATGTGTCATTATCACTTACAAGTGGATCCATGGGGTCCCAAAACAGACCCAAAGATGCCCATGGTCGACCATGTATCAACCAATAGGGTTAAGACACGTTTTAGGGTAATTTATTATTATTATAATATTATTTTTTTAACCCTTATTTACCGGATTTACCCTTTAACCATGGTAAATAAAATATTTACCGCAGTAATTATTCAAAATGTGTAAAAATAAAAGTTACCTATTTACATAATTTGGACATCCTGATTCCAAATATGGAATCTATTTTCCTAAATTCAAAACACAGAAGTGGCAGAAATTAATTTAAAATTAATTCCCGCTGTCAAAACAAAAAGCGTGTTTTTAAGAGGTAATAACTATCAAAAGATTGACACTTGTTTATGTTCGGTTTAATTGTAAAATTATGTCCAATGACCAAAATTATATTAAATGGTAAAAATATATTCTAAATATACTTTAAAACCACTCAAATTCACAATTTATCACTATTAATTATTTTGATTAAAAAAGTTGTTTTTAATTAAAATTTAGTAATTTTCACTATTCATCAAAATATGAAAGTTATCCGAAATGTACCAAAATTTCACCCTAGGATAATTTTGATATTCTGAATCCAAAAATGAAGTCCATTTTCAAATATAAAATATATATAATTTCAAAAAGTAGGTATTAGTATTCACAACGGCTAGTTTAATTAGTTGTGGTGTGTGTTAGAACTCGAGGTTGCGTACAACACACGCTATCGCATTATTCGAAGGGAAACGTACCGTGGAAGCTTGGGGTGTTACATTCTCCCCTCCTTCAAATAATTGCGTCCTCGCAATTTCTAGAATACTTATTACATGAAAAGACTCGGGTGGTTCTTCATCATAAGTTCCTCGGGTTCCCACGTTGCCTCTTCCATCTTATGGTTTCTCCACAAAACTTTTACCAGACGCGTCGTCCGGTTTCTCAGTACTTGTTCTCTTGTATCAAGAATCCTGACGGGCTCTTCACAATAGGAAAGATAAGGTTCCAGTTCTAATTCCTCATAGGTGAGTACATGCGTTGGGTCAGGCATGTATTTTCTCAATAGAGATACGTGGAACACATCGTGAACTTTGGAGAGACTTGGCGGCATTGCCAATCGGTAAGCTACAGCCCCAATTCGTTCTAGAATTTCGAAATGTCCGATGTACCTGGGACTCAATTTACCTTTCTTACCAAAACGTATGACTCCCTTCCATGGAGATACCTTTAGGAAAACATGATCACCGACCTGAAATTCCAAATCCTTCCTTCGATTATCGGCATAGCTCTTCTGCCTACTTTGAGCTGCTTTGATGTGATTTTGGATTACCTTCACCTTTTCCACCGTTTCCTCTACCAGTTCTGGGCCTACAAGTTTTCTTTCACCAACATCATCCCAACAGGTTGGTGTACGACATCTCTTTCCATATAACGCTTCATATGGTGCCATCTGAATACTTGAATGGAAGCTATTGTTATAGGGAAATTCTACTAGTGGTAAATATTGATCCCACATACCCTGAAAATCAAGTGAGCAAGATCTCAACATGTCTTCTAAGGTCTGAATAGTCCGTTCTGATTGTCCGTCTGTCTGAGGGTGGTAAGCAGTGCTCAAATGAAGTTCAGTATCCAGGGATTTCTGAAGACTTTTCCAAAATCTTGAAGTAAAACGGGGATCACGATCAGAAACAATCGATAGGGGAACTCCATGAAGTCGCACAACTTCATTAATGTATAGTCTTGCTAGACGTTCCAGGGGTAGATCTTCTCCTATAGCAAGAAAATTTGCTGACTTGGTAAGACGATCAACAATAACTCATATTGCTTCGTTCCTTCTAGGAGTCTTTGGTAGCCCCATGACAAATTCCATCGTAATATTGTCCCATTTCCACTCCGGTATGGGAAGAGGTTGCATGACTCCTCCAGGCTGTTGCCTTCCAGCTTTCACTTGTTGACAAACCATACATCTTGACACAAAATCAGCAATCTCCCTCTTCATGTTGTCCCACCAAAAATGTTCCTTCAAATCTCTATACATTTTGGTGCTCCCAGGGTGTATAGAGAAATTGGAACTATGAGCGTCATCCAGCAATTCCCTTTTTAGATCAGGTATATTGGGAACACAAAGTCTCTTCCCGAATTTCAAAATTCCATCTTCATACACAAAGTCTCTCAATCTCCCATCATTCACAGCTTTAATCTTCTTCTGAAATTCTTCATCATCGGTCTGGGAACTCTTAATCCTTTCTAGTAAAGATGGTTTGGCAACCATTTGAAAAAGCATTGATGTTTCACCTTCCCTGGTTATTCCCATGTCCATCTTCTCTAGATCCGTGAAAATTGGATCCCTTTCAATTCTCATCATGTTCAGAACTCCATGGTCTTTTCTGCTCAAAGCATCTGCTACTTTGTTTGCTTTCCCCGGGTGGTAGTGTATCGTGCAATCATAATCCTTGAGTAATTCAAGCCATCTCCTTTGCCTCATGTTGAGTTCTTTTTGTGAGAAAATATACTTCAGACTCTTGTGATCAGTATAAATCTCACATTTTCACCATAGAGGTAGTGCCTCCATATCTTTAAAGCAAAGATCACAGCTGCTAACTCAAGATCATGAGTAGGATAGTTTTGTTCATGAATTTTCAACTGTCGTGATGCATAGGCAATAACTCTATCATTCTGCATAAGGACACAACCAAGTCCTTTCTTTGATGCATCACTATAAATAACGAACCCATCATTCCCCGATGGTAGAGTCAATATAGGAGCATTGACTAATCTTCTCTTCAGTTCTTCGAAACATTCTTCACACTCTTTTTTCCAAACAAATTTAACCCCTTTACGTGTGATCTTCGTTAATGGGTTAGCCAATCGGGCAAAATTCTGGACGAAACGTCGATAATAACCTGCCAAGCCAATAAAACTACGTACCTCAGTTATACTCGTAGGTGCTGGCCATTCTTGGATTGCTTTGGTCTTAGAAGGATCAACAGAGATTCCATCTTTAGAGACAATATGGCCAAGAAAAGAAATCTCCTGAAGCCAGAATTCACACTTGCTAAACTTTCCATATAATTCATGCCTCCTCAGAGTCTTCAAGATAATGCGCAAGTGATTTTCATGATCTTCGTAGTTTTTCGAGTATACCAAGATATCATCAATAAATACCACCACAAATTCATCGAGATACTCCTTGAAAACTCTATTCATCAGATCCATGAATACAGAGGGTGCATTAGTCAATCCAAACGGCATTACAGTAAACTCGTAATGCCCGTACCTGGTTCGAAATGCTGTCTTCGGAATGTCTTCCTTCTTTACACACAACTGATGGTATCCAGATCGAAGGTCAATCTTTGAAAAGTGTTGAGCTCCATGCAGTTGGTCAAATAAATCATCAATACGAGGTAGGGGATACTTGTTCTTTATCATTATAGCATTGATCTCCCTGTAGTCGATACATAACCTCATAGATCCATCTTTCTTTTTAACAAAAAGAACAGGGGCTCCCCATGGAGAAACACTAGGGCGAATAAATCCCTTATTACTCAATTCCTCTAGTTGTTTCTTTAGTTCGACTAACTCTACAGTGGTCATTCTATAAGGGTTCTTCGATATAGGCCTTGATCCAGGAATCAAATCAATGGAAAACTCAACTTCTCGTTCTGGAGGATGTCCAGGTAAATCTTCCGGAAATACATCTACAAATTCTTTCACAACAGGTACATCCTCTATTTGAACATTACTTTCCTCACCGACAGTTATTTCATTCTCTTCCTCCCCAATAATTGAATTAAGTTGAGCTATTGGGGGTGGATCTAAATAAGAATTAGGTGGTGACGATTCTGCTCTAAAAATAAGGTGTTCCTTATCATTATCATCAAGAATCGTAACCTCTTTATTCTTACAATAAATCTTCGCATCATAGTCCGAAAGACAGTCCATACCGAGGATTATATCAAACTCAATCATAGGTATGACGATGAGATCAGCAGATAAAGAAAATTTATGTGCTCTAATGGGGACTGATTCACAAAACTTTGTTGCAACGATACTTCCCTTAGGAGTTTTGACTGACAACTCCCTTATTAAATCAAATTGGAAATATCTAATTTTCTTAGCAAACTGTGAAGATATGAAACAATGCGATGATCCAGAATCAAATAATGCATTTGCTAAACTTGAGGAAACCATTAAATTACCTGCCACCACATCTTTCGGAGCTTCTACCTCAGCAGTAGTGATAGCATAAGCCTGGCCTTGATCCCTTGGCCTTTTCTGAGGTAAGTTCTCCTGATGCTTAGGACATGCATTTGCATAATGCCCCATCTCCCAGCAATTGTAGCACTGAACGTTGGTAGCTTCCTTCTTCCCCTTGCAATCATGAGCTTGGTGGCCTTTTTCACCACACTTGTAACAGACTCCCATTCCCTTCAGGCAAGCACCGGGGTGTTTCTTCCCGCATTTACCACAAGATGGATATTCAACCTTTCCCTTCTTCCCCTTATTTCCATTCCCAGATTGATCAGCAGGTCTCTTCTTCTCTTGCTTTGCTTTAAAGTCATAAGACTTAGAGAATTCCTTTTCGGTCTTGATAGCACATGAGACAATGTCTTCGTACGATGAAAAGGATTGTGAGACTAATGCTCGACGGAGAAATGGTTTTAACCCATCAAAGAAACGATCAATCTTACTTCTTGGGTTGCGTATATAATCTCCAGCATACCTCGCTAACCTTGTAAAGTTAGCCTCATACTTTGTGACATTATCATCCTCCTTTTGTCTCAGACTTAGAAATTGCCTTTCCATATCCGCTCGATGGTCGCGAGGGAAGTATTTTTCTAAAAACAGATCTTTGAACTCCCTCCATTCCATATTTGATACTTCATCATCTTCCTTCATGTTTTGAATCAATGACCACCATTGATCAGCATCTCCAGTGAGGCGGTAAACTGCCATGATAACTTTTTCCCTTTCACTGCTCCCCAAAGCCTGAAATATTTTCTCTAGGGAAAATATCCATTGCTCAGCTACTAATGGATTTGTATTCCCGTTGAACGTTGGTGGTTGTTGCCTCATGAATCGATCTAACATTGATCCTCCACGCTGCGGATCAGGGTGCTCCTTACGGGTAAGGTTATTATTCATAACCTGAGTAAGTTGTCCCAGTATGGTGATTAGCTGATCGGCACCAGTTGCATCACCAGCCCCACTATAATTATCTTGAGCAGGAGGGCAATCCCTACATGGAGTGCGTGCATTGATATGGTTTCCATTTCTTCCACTAGGCGCCATTTCTAAATAATGGCATAAACTAGATCAGTTTATGAATCAAAATACATAATCCCATACTTATAAAACACTTAACATAAATTGAACTATTTATGGATATAATCCATAATCATAAAAATGTTTTCTTTGAGGAAGTATATACTCATAAACCCTTCATAATGATTTGTAAAGAAAATGAGAGTTATCCTAAGCATATCCCCCGGGAGTGTCGTAACCAAGAGTGCAGCAAGGCCCGTTGTCGTGCACCAGTTCCCGTTCGAGTCTAGCTCAAAGCGGTGTTTTCGGGTTTTACCCCTAGGTACATCTGTGCCAGAGCCGCCTCTACCTGCTCGTATCCAGACAGGGATGTATTGCTCGGAAAACTCACAAAATCTCTACAATACCAAAATTCTAGGAAGTTCTTCTATACTAATCCTCAAAGTTCATCTTAGGTCTACGTGCTCTAATCAGAGTTTATATAAATCTAGCTTCCAAGGTTTGTACTAAACTTCCTCTGATACCAACTGTAATGCCCCGACCCCAGCTACCCAGAGTCGGTGCATTACTTCGTAACATTGGCATGATCAAATAAAGATCAAATCTCGAAAGACCGATTGGTTTAGTAGCCTTGGAAACACTAGATATATTCATAAAGTTTTACATTACATTTCAAAGTGAAAAACTACTACAACAACAAAGTCTTCATATTCACACTATTAACCCCTCATAATATCCCTACAAGTCAATCATAATTTACTTCTTCACTACCTGGGAAAAATAAAACATAGAAAAGGGGTGAGCTCAAATGCCCAGTAAGGATAACAATATAGCGGAACATTCAAAATAAGCATAAACATTTAAGGCAGTGAATTACTAAAACAAAAGCCTTTTAAACATGAACTTCAACATAGTATGGAAAAAGTAAAATGAAATAATTCCATTTACTTATTCACATGGATATTCTACTAATCGAATAATCACATGCAAAATCAATAACCACTTTCATAATGTTGGAATGCATAATGCCAGACTATCATAACCACATAGCCAAGGCCTCGTGCCAAGACTACAAATAAGATTTTGTCAAGGCCTTGTGCCAAGACACTAGTTTGTCTCATGAGACCTACCGATGCATCGAGGAGCTATAGCGGGCTCCACCCGTCACTTATTAAGTCCAATGCATTCCCATATGAAAAGGTTTAAACATAACATAAACATTCGTATTAAAACTAGCATACAAAATGTCAATACATTCACCATAAACTATGAATGGTATAAAAATAGCACATCCACAGTCAAACATATCACAAAACCTTTAATACAATATAGAAGTTTTGTATCATAATAAATCAACTTCAAATAATCTTAAAATCCATCAAAGGATGTTGACATAGATGAAATCAAAATTCTTTTAAAAGAAATATCTCCTTTTATTTTGAAATCATTTAAGATCCATATAAAATAAAACATTTTCTTTGAAAATATTCTTATAAGATTGTAAGGGAAGCTTTGAAGATTTTATAACGGCGTAAAATAACCGCACCCGCCGTATAAGTTAAAAAAAACATTCTTACCTCAATTCTGTCGAAAAGGTTAAAAAGGACCTTGTTTTGAAAACGACGGAAAGATTCCTTTATAAACCTCTTATAAAAAGTCAAACAAGGGTATAAATGACTTTAAACCATATTCTTGTAAATAGTAAAAATGTTTTGAAATACATTTTTAAGAAACATGGATGTGGATGATAAAGATATCCCAGTAGATTATTACGTATAAACAACCTCGGATAATGAAGAGATTGGGAAATAAACCCTTACCTTGTACTTTTCCTTGGTTGGGGTAGGTTAACCTCCTGTATAATGGTTAAATAATTGTTATTAAATTATAAAAGAATCATATACATTAATATGATATCATATATGATCTTTTAATATTGATTTGATAATATCTTAGTATTATCGTCGTTTCGTGTGTTAACTTACTCATTTTCTTTTATATGTTTTGTTACATAAGTCATTTTTGTTGTATCTTATTCATATCCAGAATGATATCAAGTCCTTAAACATCATTTTTAAATCATTAAATGATAATTATACTTGAATGGATACGATGGATAATGAATCTCATCACGTTCGTGGAGACGGTAGTCCGTACGTACGCACGAACGCTACTTCCATTTAATTTTTATTTTAAAAGAATCGAATCAAAATGATACATAGGTATATTACTATTCTAGTATAATATAATATTTTATATATGTTACTTAAGTTCATCAACACCATCCTTTATACGTTCCATGTGTGGTATGAACGAGTCATATCATTTTAAGGGGGTGGTAGTCCGCACTTCCTCAAATGAAATTATCGTATGTATATACAACATGAAACGAATAATGGTATGAAATAAAATGGAATTACAGAAGCTTATATATAAAATATATATCATTAATATCATATTTAATTACAGTTCCATCATAATGGCCACCATGAGAGGCGGTAAGATGTATTTGAACAATCATCGTTTCGTGAGGCGTTAGTTTGCCATCCACAGAAACATTATGTTCATCATCCATTAGATGGAGTTGTGTGTATGTGTAGTTTGAATCCTTCTTATAACAACATCCTAGTATATTGAGGATACTGGTGTTGTTACAAAAGAAAGGAAATAAAAAGATTTTGGGGGTTGGAGAAGCAAAATAAATGAAAATAATTTAAGAGAAATCGTTACCTTTAATTTAGGTAACTCACTTTGGTTGGAACCAAAGGACTTCTTGAAATGCTTTCTGCCTAAGGGTAAGCTTCAAGGAGGAGGAGAGGGATGTGGGGAGCTTAGTTGGGCAGAGTTTGGACGAGCCAAGTGGCTTGAGAGGTGTGAGGAATGAGTAGAAGTGGTCTCCTTTTATAAGGGAGAGGAGGGGCTCTTTAGGAAAGAGTGAAAGTATTACTTTATAATATAATTATATTCGGTTTATAATGGTCCAAAAATCATTGAGGTCGAAGATAAGATGAATCATATTCTAAATAACATCAACCAATAAGTATTGGACAGGTTTTAGATAATATTTTAATCATTATAATCTTATTTATTTAAATGATTTATTAATGAGGTAAACATTGCATCATTATTGTGTCATTAATAATTTAAATTATTTGATGTCTAAAAATTATAAATAAAATATAATTATGTAGGAAATCGTTTTATATTTCTAATGAATATTTATAATCGAAAATCCAACATGTATAACCCTATTTAAAAATTGTTCTTCTAAAAGATGTAAGCTTATGCCATTTTTATTTTTATTTTAACTTTATTAATATAATGTGTCATTATCACTTACAAGTGGATCCATGGGGTCCCAAAACAGACCCAAATATGCCCATGGTCGACCATGTATCAACCAATAGGGTTAAGACACGTTTTAGGGTAATTTAGTATTATTATAATATTATTTTTTTTAACCCTTATTTACCGGATTTACCCTTTAACCATGGTAAATAAAATATTTACCGCAGTAATTATTCAAAATGTGTAAAAATAAAAGTTACCTATTTACATAATTTGGACATCCTGATTCCAAATATGGAATCCATTTTCCTATATTCAAAACACAGAAGTGGCAGAAATTAATTTAAAATTAATTCCCGCTGTCAAAACAAAAAGCGTGTTTTTAAGAGGTAATAACTATCAAAAGATTGACACTTGTTTATGTTCGGTTTAATTGTAAAATTATGTCCAATGACCAACATTATATTAAATGGTAAAAATATATTCTAAATATACTTTAAAACCACTCAAATTCACAATTTATCACTATTAATTATTTTGATTAAAAAAGTTGTTTTTAATTAAAATTTAGTAATTTTCACTATTCATCAAAATATGAAAGTTATCCGAAATGTACCAAAATTTCACCCTAGGATAATTTTGATATTCCGAATCCAAAAATGAAGTCCATTTTCAAATATAAAATATATATAATTTCAAAAAGTAGGTATTAGTATTCACAACGGCTAGTTTAATTAGTTGTGGTGTGTGTTAGAACTCGAGGTTGCGTACAACACACGCTATCGCATTATTCGAAGGGAAACGTACCGTGGAAGCTTGGGGTGTTACAAAATCCCTAAATTTTGGTAAAGTATTGAGAAAGTGGTTTCCAAGTAACTAAATTTATATCTGGATATTACAAGTGGATATGAATCTGACACAGTTGTACCTAGGGGTAATAATGCTGGAAACAGTGCATTTGGTATTACCTTGATCATTACCTGGTGCATGATAAAGATGCCTATTTTCACACCTTTTTTTAAATAATCTAGGGATATGATTTGGTGAATTACCTATCTCCTTACAAACCATAATGAATAGAACAAAAATGACCATAAAATTTTATGTTAGGAGATATAACATTGATAACTTATATTAAACCTAAAAACTAATAGTTTAAGGAATATATGACATTTATGATTTATCCCTCCAATTTTTATAGGTTTCCCTTTTATGTGTGTAATAGTTTGAAAATTATCATCCCTAATTTTCCCTTTATTTTAGTCAATGGATATAAATAGGGGGAACCAAGTCAACAACTAATGTATTGGGAAATATTATAACTTCCCAAATGAGATGTCCAACCTGATGGGAGAAGGAGTAGAGAACCTCATGAAAAAAATTTCTTAATTAACTCCAGTTTTGAATATAATAATGAATCAAGTGGAAAACCCACATCCCCCTAATAAATATAAAGTTGTAGTTGGGACCTTTACATGATAAAGGACTCTGAATTTTAGTAGATCTTTTGGTCCCTTAATCGTAGAACAATGGATCTACTCTATTAAAAAGATCCTTTATGTCCTTAAATACTCTGAGAAAGAGAAAATTTTATTGGATATTTATCATATGTAGGGAGAATATGATCAATGGTATACATTGATTAAATATATGATGCCTGGGGAGGAGATTGAAACAATGAAGTAGAAAGAATTATAGAAAAAAATTGATAAATGTTTTCCTTTCACTATCTTACTTAAAATTGAGAGGGATACCCTTAGACTCAAGAAAAATAATGGGAAATTTATTGAGGCATATTAGGAGAAATTTTCAAGATTCTCACAATATGTATCAACCTTTTTTATTAACCCAATAAGTAAATTTGACTTCTTATTTGGTGGGATAAAGTTGATTCTATGAAATCATTTGGTGATTTTGAAATCTATGAAGAAATTAATCTGCCATAAAATTAGAAATTAAGATCAGTGAATCTCAAGGGTGTCATAGGTTTAGAGATAGGAATTGGAGATGGGGTTTAATTCTATGGTATTTATAGAGAAATCTTAATTTGGAAAGGAAGTCCAAAATCCCACTTTTCAAAAGTGTGGTAAGAAGAATCCTGGAAATTTCTTAAAGGGGACAAGGAAATTATTTTGGTGTGAGAAGGAAGGTCGCCTAGATATTAAATGTAGATAGGATAACTCCACCAATATAATGGAATAAATTATTACTCCAGTAAAATCGTAACCTATTTTCTGATGTTTATACTATAATGAATGAGGAAACTATGTGAAATAATGTACTAGGCCAAGGGTTTTCAACTAAAAACGATGAAAACCACTTCCAATGCCTATATATCAGGGGAAAGATTATGCATCAAAACTAATAATGTGGATAATAAAAATGATGTGGTGATAGTTACACTAATTATTCATTCAAGAATATATAATATACTATTTTATTTTGATTTTATGCATTATTTCATATCTCACAAATTTAGTGGAATAATTCATGAACCACCTCAAAATATAGAAATGGAGCTATTAGTGAAAATGGAAAATGGGAAAATTATTTCATCCTAGGTATATAACTCCCCTTATCTTTATTTTTAGGATTAACTTCCCAACAAACCTTGTGATATTCCCTTTATCTAAATTTTATGAAATTATGGGTATGGATTGGCCTTCTTTATATAGAGTCAACATAAATTGTCAAGAGAATGAAATCACCCTCTATATCATGAATTTCCCTCTGATTCTAAGGATGAGGATGAATCTCATTTGGAATAATTATCTCAAGAATGTATATTATTGACTTATGAACAAGAATATTTTTCTCAAATGATTGAGAATAAGAAAAAGATCATCCTTAATGACATTCCCATTGTAAGGGAATATACTGATGTAATTCACGAACAATTTATTGGCCTTACTCCATGATTTGAGGTTTAGTTATCAATAGATATTATACCCAAAGCTTTTACAATATACAAGACTCCTTATAAAATGGAAACTGTTCAACTTGAAGAGCTGAAGAAGAAACTATAAGAGAATCTAGATAAAGGGTTCATATTCCCAATTAATTCACCATGGGGTTTATTATTTCCCTTCTTCAAGAAGAAGGATGGTTCAATGAACATATACATTTATTATCTTGAGCTCAACAAGATCATGATAAAGAACAAGTATCATCTACTTTGGATTTATGACTTTTTGTCAGCTACATGGATCCCAGTACTTCTTTAAAGTGGATCTTCAGTCGGTATATTTTCAAGTAAAGGTGAATGAAGGTATCCCCATGAATAATTTTTTATACAAGGTATGGGCACTAAAATTTCATACCAATTCTATTTTTACTCACTAATTCTCTAGGTATCTTCATGGACTAAATGAATATAGTCTTTAGGGATTACCTTATTAAGTGTGTGGTATTATTTATAAATATTTTTCTTATATACTTTAAAAGTAAGGAGGAAAATGAGGAGAATCTGAATGTGGTTCTAAATATCTTATAAAAAGAAAATTTATACAATAATTACGGTAATTTTTAGTTTTGGATGAAGCAAGTAACATTCCTAGGGAATACTATCACTAAAAGTGGAATATATGTGGATCCTTCTAAACTATAGGAAATTGAAGGATGACCTAGACAAAAATTTATTATTTAGATATATAGTTTCCTTGGATTATTAGGGTACTATCACTAATTTATAATAAAATTATCATTATTTACAATCCCACTAACCAATATAGATCAAAAGGGAGAAAATATTTTCTATATAGAAGAATTTATGATATCTTAAAGAGTTAAAGAAGAGGTCAATCACTGCACTTGTTCTCACATTACCCAACAATGATGAAGTACTTTTTATCTAAAATGGTGTTTCAAAAATATAATTGGGTTCTGTACTCATAAAAGATGAAAAATTGATAGCCTATGCCTCCCTATAAATAATGATCCATGAGTAGAACAACCCAATTCATGATCTAGAATTGGCTATAGTTATCTTCACATTGAATATTTGGTGAAATCATCTATATAGGGAGATGTGTGACATATATACATATCATAAAATCCTAAAGTATATATTCACACAAAAGGAGCTCAATATTCACCAATGAAGTTGGTTAGAGATGATTAAAGATTATGATTAGTTAATCCACTACCATACTGGGAAGGAAAACAAAGTGGAAAATTATCTAAGTAGAAAAGATATTGCAACCCTATCCATGATGTGGGTTGAAAGGGATATGATCTTATTGTACATGAAACTGATGGAAATAAAAATCATAAAATTAAATTCATCCTAATTTTATAAAATAACTACTCAACTATCCATTATTGAGAAGATCAAGGAGGCCCAAAAAGATGATGAGGATCTATAAAGAAAGGTAGAGAATACTCCAAAGTTTAACTTTTATAATTATGGAATTATATGGTTTAGAACCTGAATATGTGTCCTATAAAAACCAAAGATGAAAATGTAACTTCTAGATAATTTTTATATATCAACATTATATATTCATTCAGGAGGCACTAAAATGTATATAGATCTAAATCAAAATTTCTAGTGGGATAACATGAAGAGGGATACTGTAGAAATTTCATATTGATGATTGGTACGTAAAATGACAATGATGTATGGAATAAGTATAAGGATATGATGCAACCAATTCCCATACCAGTATATAAATGGTAAATCATAACAAATCATTTTATCATAAGACTCCCTAGGACATATAAAGACAATAACACCATTTGGGTGGTAGTCGATCACCTTATAAAGTCAGCGCATTTCATTACTATCAAGGAATATTCTTCTCTAAACCAAATCAAAAAGATATAAATAAGGGATGTGTTAAGACTTTATATAGGTCCACTCCCCATTGTATCTGATCAATATCTGAGGTTTACCTTGAGGTTCTATAGAATTCGTCAAAAAGAAGTGGATATAGAGATGAGTTTTAGTAGCAATTATCACCCTCAGATAGATGTTAAATCTAAGATAACCATTAAAACTCTCTAGGATATTATGATATCATGTTCAATGTATTTATAAGGATTTTAGGATCATTACTTACCCCTAGTGAAGTTATCATATAACAACAGTTTGTGTTCAAGTATTCAAATGACATCTTATGAGGATCTGTATGAGAAGAGGTGTTAGACTCCAACATGTTTGGATGAATTTGGAGACTAGAAGCTTATGTGACCTTATATTATCTATGATATGAAATATAATTTTCAAACCATTCAATATCATATGAAATCTATACATGGTTTATAGAAAATCTATACATACAATCGTCAATGAGACCTAGAGTTTAAGGTTATAGATAAGGTGTTCCTTTGTATATCATCATGGAATAAATTCATGAGGTTTGGGATAAGGTAAATCTTAATCGAAGATATATTATTCCATTTTATATCCTTTATCACATTGAAGTTGTGGTTTATCGACTAGAACACCCACCTAACCTATCCCAAGTGCAATATTTGTTCCATGTATCCCACTTGAGGAAGTACATATTAAACCCCTCACATGAGTTGAATCCATATGTGGTACCCTTAGAGAATGATATTTCATATGAGGAGTAGAAAATGAAGATATTTTATCATAGAGAGAAGGTTATATTAAACAAGTAAACTCACTAGTTTAAAGTGTTGTGGTAGAACCACAAGTTTGAGGAAGAAACATAAGAACTAGAAGAGGTGATAAAACAGAAGTACCCCCATAGATTTTAATGTATGAAATGAAATTTTGAGGGAAAAATTTATGATGGTGGGAGAATTTAATGACCCAAAATTTTATAAATGAAATTCCATTTTTAAATAAACAAATTATTTATTAAGTAATGTAGTTATAAAAAACACATGCACAACTTTAGTTATTTTGGATCGTTAAAAATAGTTCTTGTTAGATTTAAAATACCATTAATAATCTTAACTATTGATAATATAGTTTTTGAACATTTATTTTTAAGATTATTATATATTAATGGTTATGATAAAGACTAACTGACATATACCGAAGAATCAATGGCCACAACCAGTAGGATAATTCCATATGAATCCCAATTATCAAAGCTTCTAAGGGATATGGAATCACTGGGCCTTACCCTTAGCCATGGACAATTTGAAATTACAAAACTAAAACACAAATGAAACCATTTATGAGTTAATTTCATGATTATCAAGATCACATCCCAAACCATGTTCACAGAACCACCCCATGCAAGAACCTTCATTGCACACCTTACCCTTAGGACGTACATTGATGTAATAATAGGTTATGCATCTAGACATTAGTAGTATGATTTTTTATGTTTTCTTTGTAATAAAATAATGATTATGTTTACCCATTTCCATTATTACTTTATATATAAAATTATATATGAATTTATGAAAATTAAATTTTCATACAAAGAAACCAAAATTATATTTTTGGAAAATATATGGTTTAACACTCTTTTTAATAAATTCAATAATTTTGAAATAAATATTAATTTCATAAAATGTTATTATTAAATAATATTTATATACAAATGATAATATAATTTAATATATCTCAATGTAATCTTTATAAGGGTCATAAAATATTGATTTTCATAAAAACAAGTATTTTTCAGTAAATAAGGATGTTTATTTAGAAGTATAATGTAACATCCTATCCTGGGAGCCACTAGACTAGTGCCCCAAGTTGATGTATCATATGACCTCAAACGCACCTCCCCGTATTCCAGAGGTTGTCGACTAGCAGTGAGTGTCTAAAGAGGAATGTGAGGACACTATACACTATCTATAAGAGAAGATCCATATCATAAATAATTCCAAAATAAACAATAATTAGATTTAGAAATAAATTAATAACATAAGGAAAGTACATGCAATAACCAAAGTGAAGCATGATGCAATAATGAGATATACACTCTATGTATTAGTATGTCAAATAGTATAAAACCCCCAAATACTAAAATGATGAAAAAATATGGACATCGTCCTGTTCCAAAATCTGGTCCTAACATCCCATGTTACAACTTATCAGCCCAAGCATAAACCAAAATCCAAGTCCCTGTCTTGAACTTGTGGCTGGAACAAGTAGCATCAACTCAGGTGCCCAAGTGTCATAGCAGCCTGAATAGGGTGAGAGTACAAATCAATAGGCTGTGACCAATAGTTTCTAAATAAATAACCAGTATAAAAAACAATGTAGGTAGATGAAAAAGGAATAAATAAATAAGACAATAAAAGAATCGTGTTCTGAAATAAACATGTATTAATCATAAATTTGGACTCTTGGGTTCCATTGGGTCACCCAACACACCAAAACTATTTCGACTATGCCAGAGGTCTGAATCATAAATCATAGTGGTTAAACCTTTTAAATAAATTAAGGTAATATTTATTAACCATTTAAATTATAGATATTGAGGTGCACTACTCCTATTACCTATAACATGTCAAATGTTGTTAGTGCCTGGAATGTCATGTAGACACCCTAGACAAGGATAAGGAATTCCATGTCCAACATAACAAATCATGGATATAAAATGCCATGTTGATCCATCCTAAATAAAGTATTTTGAGTGCCATTTCCAACCATCCTTATCCATGGGTGTGGATCATCATTTCCACCATTCTCAATCGGGAGATGTGGAATGTCATGTCCATCATTCCCGATCGTTTTATCAATTCACAATTTCCATGTTCAAGCCTATGTATCATTTTAAATATATCACAACATCAAGGGTTTACCTCTTTTATTCACCATTATTCACATGGTCTATTTCACTCAACATATTTAACTGTTTATTCATTAACACATCCATTAAATGTTATTCAAAACCATTTAACAACTCAAACATGCCCCTTGTACCATTTACCATTCCTTCCTTTTTTACATGTCATAAACACAAAAAAAATCAAAATTTTTAAAACATCTTGAATCCACCCTTTAAAACATGGGATGTTCTCTTTGAAAACCCAAATAAGGGTCGAGCCCTTCATTTCCATTAAAACCATTGAAAGAGACATTGAGGCATTGCACCAAAAATAGGAACCACCCCTTTATTTCAAATCAACATTTGAAACCAATTTAAAAACCAATTAAAAATAACCTTGATGTAAACACATAATTTAAAAACAATCATCCACTTTAAAACATAGTTTTACCTCATTAAAAATCACAACCAGATCAAAATCCAAATAATTCCATTTAAACCATTTCAAAAAGGATCTAGGAACTTCACAAAATCTTATCATATAAAATATTTCAATCAAACCCATTAATATTTCATAACCTCCCATCCAAAAATAATACCAAGTATCCCTTTAACCATGTTAACATACCAAAATACAATTAAAACTTATTTACTCTCATAAATGCTCTATCATATCATTTACAATTTCATTACACCACTTTCAAGGGATTTTCATACCCCATGGGTAGCCATAGGCCCAGTCTCAAATTATCAATGGACCCAACGGGGTCTATGAAGGGTATCTCACATCAATTTAAGACCCAATTTACTTTTTTTTGTTAGATACACAATAACATAGAAATGTAGCACAGTGGAACAACCATATACATAAGAAAGATATCAAAACTATGGGGAAAATCTTGTAGACAGCCTACCTCATGCTCATAGACAACCACTCATCCAACCAAAAACTTTAATTATAGTAAAACTAGCCTCAATCACAAGGGAAAAGAACTATATAGAAATAGGTTTCATGAGTTTCATAAGAATAGAAAACAACCAACCAAGATTCTTCACAAAAATAGAAAAAAAAAGAGCTCATAGAATTACCTAGAGCTTTGAATCGCACTAAAAGACACCTCAAATACCTATGAATCAAAGGCGATCCATCCATGGAAGAGTTGGGAGAAGGATTTTCTCACCCTAGGATGTTAGAGAAGAAATGGGGGGAAAACCAAAGGATAAATCTTTAACAAGAGGGAAAATCATAAATTTCATATTTTTAATGAGGAACATGGTTCGGACACATGATTTTCCAAACCATTAACCAACTGTGTGGTTCCATTTGTCTAAGAGAAAACCAAGCCACACTTTTTATTTGGCCATCCATACATTTTTGAAAACTCTACAGATACTATGCAGCCCCCTCTGTCCAAAGGGACCTCTAGCCACATAGTCTCTTGGGTCACCTCACATGGTTTTCAACTCATTCCCCATTCTCCTATAGGTCGCTCAGTCATGGAGAATGGTTAGTACTAACCATGAACCATATAAGGTTTATTTGCCCTCCTTTTCCTGTCCCAAATCCCCGAGACACACCCAAGACCTTACCTACTTTTAGGAAACATTTCATCAACCGATTAAAATGATTTTAAACAAATACAAAATGAAAATATACCTCATCTAAAGGGTCATTATATTACAACCTCCCTTCCATAATAATTATCATCCCCAAAAAGACTCAGTGTAAATTTATTCACATCACTCAAACTACATTGGTCACTAACTATAGTTAATAACCTCGTTTAGCTTCTAAAATCCTAATACCCAACTAAGTAACAAACTCCAAATCAAGGAACTCAATTGTCCAAAATCCTATCCAATGACCATAATGAAACTAAAACACCAAAATGGAACTTACCCAAACTCATCCAACTGAAACATAGAATATGTCATCACATGATCACCCATCAAATAAATGGTGCTCCCCACTATAAGTTTCACTTTAACTCCACCAATTATTGATTCTTAGAACCTCGTACATTGTAAAATACCAATGGATCCTTGGAATCATGATCCCAAAATCCACCAAGAATAGTTCCCAAATTACCATGTCCAAATACCCAATACAACACCAATCATTAGTAGAACCCATCCTTGTCATAAAAACCCAACTAAAAAGAATGGATACCAATATTTCAGGCATGAACTTATAATAAGCTATATTTTCCTAAAAAAATTGGTTTCATTTCTTAATGTATACCCATATTCTTCAAGAATATCTTTTGGATGTGGTTTGAAACTTACCATATCCATTCCATACATTATCTCAAGTCCAACTAACCTTAGTTGACCCTTCTTAAAATCTACATCTCCCACTATTGGAACATTTCCACATTAATTACTCATGATGCCTTCATGATCATAGGAATTGAACAACCACCCAAACACACAAACTGGAGTCCATACCCAACTCTTGGTGAGGTTTCACAATAAAACCCATTGTCCCAAAATTGTCACTGTTTCTAACCACGCCACTAATGCACCTCTGGCGTAAACACATTGCAATACTCTTAGAACCACTTTGAGCCTAAATCTAATGCATATATTAATCATCACCACATCCATTTTCCAGCAAGCATTTCTGATTAAATTTAAACATGTACAAGTCATTGATTTCTCACTAGTATTCTTATTCCATCATAATTGATCCATGACTAGATCCACATTCCCATGACCATTCTAACATGAGGTTCATGATCTTGTGATTGACACATCACTCCCCACCATAAGAGTGTTGTTTATACAACCTAACTCAATAAACTCCAACCACCACGACCCACACTCCAATCACAGTCAAACACTATAAGTTGACATCATTGTCTCCCTCTCACATGAGTGATAAAACAAATAGTCAACTATCAACCATTCTCAGTTTCTAAGAATGACACCCATGAAATTCATTGAAATCCATTTCATCACAAAAATTTTACTCAAACATGATTGATGGTGCACTTCCCACCACACTTCCTCACTAATACCACTCCACGAGCACAATCTATAAATTTTCCCTTCATTAAATCAGAATTTACACTTAGATATATTGGAATATAGCTAATTATATCTCAGCATACTCAGAAATATTTCAAGCTAGTAGGAATAATTGCCTCTAAACTGGGAATACACTAAGATGTCACTAATGAATACCACCATAACCTTATTTCATTTTTGATGTCACCTCTAACTATGGGGACATTTTAATTACCAATAAAGGATTTTGGTCTCCTTAACCATAAGTGTATCATCAAATATTGGTCACCATAATTAAAGTGATACATGCTAACCAAAAATCACTGCCACCACATAGCTCTCTGCCAAGAAGTCATGCACTAACATTATATATGGCTCTACCACCACTTCATTGTTCAAATTATTCTACCATGACTCAAATGATTCTAAATGAAAAAATAAATGGTAAATCACACCAGTTCAAAACTAAATGTTCATGTGCATAGTTGGCGTGCATCAACTTGATTTCACTAAAAATGAAAGGTTCTTTTACCCAATCCAACTATTTATATATCCCAAATGACATCACACACCTCCAGCACAGTCCTACCATCATGGCCTCACCAGAAACCCCAAGTCACATTATTTCATGCTACTATTTATTGAACCTGAATAAAATTACCATGATACATAGATCACCAAAAATAGGCGTTAACAACCACCCAATCAACTAACCATGCCTCCTAGATCATCAGCTCGGATTGAGGCATCATCAATATTTCCATCCAATTACATAGCCTTTCGCACAAGTCATATTCAACCACATGACAGCTCATCACCCTCGGTATCATTCCTGGATCAAAAACATTTATCCATGCTCTATCCACCCTTATATCATCCAACCAAGGTCAACATCAATATTCGCATTGAAAAACATTAATAAAGTAGGGACTAGAATCTAAATGATCATGCCCTTTTGAATTTGGACTTAAAGCCAACCATAATATCTCATGGTTCTTCCCTTAGAAAATAAATCAAGGAATGACCATGCATTTTACAGAAACTCTATGGAATACATTGTGCATCGATTCCACCTCTGAAGCATCCTCCCATGATTCACACTCTAAAGCACCAATGTCATTGATCCAACCTCACTCATGACTACCCTTGATTACAAAAAGTCACTAACTCATGGCCACCACCTGAGTAATATTCCCAAAACCACTGGCTCTCCCACCAATCCATACCCATCAAAAATAACACAAGTCACTGCTAACGAGAGATGCTCCATAACCTATTCCAAAACAATTGTATCCTAGTATACCAAAACCAGCAACTAACTCCATGTTCCACACCCATAGCAACACAACCAATAATAATGGAACCACAACCTAATACACCCATTTTAAATTCCAACGTACAACCTACATGATCACACCCATGAGGCTTACCTCATCCATGTTATTAGACAACACCTCATGACCTTAGGTTCACAGCCTAACTGAAGGCACATCAAGTAATATCACACTATCCAACAAATCTAAACCTATCAAGTCCTCACAACACATCACCTAGTGTCCCAAAACTAGGTCACCCTCAGAGCGCAAACCACTCATACATAGGTCCAGATAAAAACTAAAGGGATACCCATTTCCAATGTCCCAAAAGGTTCCATCATTTATCATTTTTCTTTCATTAAACTTTACCCTTTTAAAACCTAAGGATTCAAATTTCAAAACATTTTATTAACTAAAAATTCAAAATATTCAACATTACTTCCATTTCACAATTCTTGGTTTTTGCGGGATAGAATTCCATTCACAATTTATAATGGGAAAACACCTTATAAGTTTCTTATTGGAAATTTATTCACTAATGGAAAAATTACCTATACCAATGGTTTGGAACCATTGGTATAGGTCCACAAACCGTTGGTATAGCATATACCAACAATTTGGGAAAAAATTGAATGATTTTTCATGGGGATATACCAATGATTTTCAAACCTTTGGGATAGGTCTTTCCCAGTGTTTTTCCCCAAACTGTTGGGATAAGTCTATCCCCATGCCAAATCACCCAATGGTTTCCCAAACTGTTGGTATAGGTAAATTAAAAAAAGTTACAATAGAGGTTAGAACACACAACTTATGGGTTATATATCAAAGACGTTACCACTATCCTACAATTACCTTTGTGAATATATTTGGATATATATTTATTTATTTATTTATATTTAATTTATATATTAATTTATTTAATGATATTTAACAAAAGAATTTATATAAAATAAGGGTACCTATCCCAACAGTTTTGAGAACTATTGTGATAGGTACCCACCCATTCCCAATGGTTTTGAAAAACTATTGGGAAAAGTGGTATCAAAATGGGATTTTCCCAACAGTTTGGAAAAACTGTTGAGAAAGGTAGCATTAATATGGGATTTTCACAACAATTTGGAAAAACTTTTGGGAAAGGGTATGGCTTTCCTAACGGTTTTTCCAAACCCTTGGGAAAAGTGCTGTCAAAGTTGGATTTTCCCAATGGTTTGGGAAAACTGTTGGGAAAGCCGTGTCATTTCCCAATGGTTTGGAAAACCCATTGGGAAAGGCAGTATTAATGTGGGATTTTCCCAATGGTTTGTAAAACCAATTGATAAAGGGTATGGATTTTCCAACAGTTTTGTTAAATCGTTGGGAAAATTGGTGTCAAAGTTTTCTTTTCAAACGGTTTGGAAAAACTGTTGGGAAAGCCATATCCTTTCCCAATGTTTTGGCCAAACCATTGGGAACTCCATACCATTTCACAACGGTTTTCCCAATAGTGGACTTTTCACAATGGTTTGACAAAAACCTTGGGAAATCCATACCCGTTCCTGATGGTTTTTCCAAACTGTTGGGAAAAGTGGTCTCAAAGTAGTATTTTCTCAACGATTTGGAAAACCCATTGGGAAAGGGTACCTATACCAATGATTTTTAAAAACTGATGGTATAGATGCCTTGGTATAGGTAGGATTTCTAGTAGTGATTTAACTAGAACTATTACATTATATGTCTTTTATACCTACATATTACTTAGAAGTCACCTGATGAGTTGGTCAAGTAGAGTTCCTCCATACACTTATATATAAACCATATAAATGGTTTTAGAAAATTTAAATACCAACCCCTTTAATTCATTTAAAACCATAGATAGATATGAATGACCAGTAAACATTGACCAAAAACAAAGAATATAATACCATCATAAGTGAATCCTAAGGAACTATCAATCATAGGAAGTGTATTGAGGACATGTCAATCCTATGTTCCTAGCATGATGTCTGAACACACACCCTCTTACCATATCAGGATAAGAGGTAAAAAAACATAAATCAGTAACATCCCAAGTACACCAATCGAGGTGGAAAAATAATTCAAATGTAAAATCACATAGAAAAAACATCAATTTACCACTTATGGAAACTTGGTTTCCCCACATGCATGGGGCTATAGGCACCCAGGATTGAGATTATTTCTAATCCTTGATAATATCATAGTATCATGTCTATTATGCCTAAATATTAAGATAAAATATAATACTCTAATACCACATTGTAATATCTCATTTAGGGATCCACTAGACTGGTGCCCCGAGCCAGTGTGTCACATGACCACAATAATGCTTTTGTGTATGTCAGAGGCTGCCAACTAGTAGTGATGGTCAAAAGAGAAAAGTGGGGAGACTATTCCCTCTATATCAAAGTATAACCACAAAAAAATAATTCCAAAAATTCCAAAAAAATAATATTAAGTGAATGAAAAACACATGACAAGTGCCTATAATAACTAAAGTAAAGCATGGGGTAATAATGAGATCTGCACTCCACATATATGGTAGTCATACAATACCCACCACCCCAAATACCAAAATGAAGAATAACCCTAAACATGATCCCATGTCTAGACCTAGTCCTAACATCCCATGCTCCAACCTATCAACCCAAGAATAAACCAAAAGTCAGGTCCCTATCATAAAGCTATACTTAAAATAATTAGCATCTTATTAGGTATCCAAGTGTCATGATGGCTCAAGAAAGGTGTGATTACATCTCAGTAGGTCATCACCAATAGTGTCTAAAAAAGTGACTTGTCTAACCAATAGTGTATGTAGATAACAAAATAAGAAAATAAACAACACAATAAAATAATAATGTTCTATAATAAACATGTATTAATTAGCCATTTGGACTCTTGGGTTCCACAGGGTCACCCAGCCCACCAAAATTTCTTCAGCTATACTAGAAGTATGAATCATAAATCAAGAAAGTTAAACTATATAAATAAAAAAGGGAATGTTTATTAACCATTTCAATTATAGATACTTAGGTGCACTACTCCAATTACTAATACCATGTAAAATTTCATTAATGCTAAGAACATCATGTATGCACCCTAACCAAGGATAATTAATTCCATGTCTATCATAACAAATCAAGGATATAGAGTTCCATATTGTGCTATACTAAATCAATGATTTGGAGTACCATGTCAAACTATACTTACCCATGGGTGTGGAGTGTCATGTCCATCATTCACAACCAGGTGATGTTGAATGTCATGTCTATCATTCCCAACCATTTCATCAATTCATAATTTCCAATGTCCAACCTACATATCCTTTTCAAAATATCAAAACATTAAGGATACACCTATTCCATTTAACATTATTCATGTGGTCTATTTCACTCAAAGTATTTAACAATTTCTTCATTAAAACTTTCTTTGAACATTTTTAAAACCCATTTAAAAACCTAAACATTTCTCTTTTACCATTTACCATTACTTCCTTTTAATACATCTTTTGGCATAAAAACATTCATTCCATGCACTCCTCTATGTAACCCATCATCACTTGGAAAACACATGTCAAGTTTGAGTAAAGATATGTCTCCATGATAGAAGAAGAAGCTAATGGGATATCCATGTGCCAAAATACTTACTGTAATCCAAGGGATGGATATAACTTGAAAAGGTTATGCAATATGTGGGGTGTGTGGAAAACCACTAATAGGGTGTATAAAATATAGTATAGGAGCATAGTTTATTTTTTAGGCTTTGATTTGTCTACTCACATTGACAAAATAGACTTATAGATCAAAAGTTTTGGTTGTTCAATGTTGGGTATCAATTTAGCTTGAATAAAAATTAAAAATGAAATAATTTCACAGAGAATTTTTCTCCAACCACATATCACTTCACTCTAACTATGAAATACTTATCTCTTATCCCGCAAAATAAAGTCATTTTCAGTCCAAGGTGGTTGATTTTGGACTCCTACAAACTGAATCCTTCATAAATCCCCTTTTTAGATCCCCTTTGTGAATCCCCTTTGTAGAGCCCCTTTGTAGAGGTCCCTTCACTAAAACCCTTCATGGAGCCCCTTATTAGATCCCCTTCATTGAGCCCCTTAACAGAGGATCCCCTTCATGGAGGATCCCCTTTATAGAGGATCCCCTTTGGGGAGGATCTCCTTTGTAGAGCCCCTTTATAGAGGATCCCCTTTATGGAGTACCCTATATGGATACCCTATAAATATCCCCTTAATATATCCCCTTTTATAATCCCATTCATTGAGCTTAATCCCCTTCAAATATCTCCTTCATGGATCCCCTTTGTGAAGGCCCTTGGAGGTCCATTTGTAGAGCCCCTTTGTGAAGCCCCTTCATGGATGCCCTTTTTTTATATGGCTAGAAATTTCTATAAAAGAGGTTATTCACTTATTCCTATAAATATTCACACAAAATTAAGGAATAGAAGGGTGAAAATATTATGTAAGGGTGGAACAGACGTGAAATACACTCTCACTGAAATCATTCAGGTAAAATTTATGAATTCCTAAATGGAGAGGTTCATTGTGAAGTAATCTTATTAAGGCCCTTTATAACGTAATCCCTTCATGAAGCATGTTATTTCAAATTATATACATTCCCCTTGTCATTTTTGGTATGAAGAATCATCTTATACCCTCCCGTATAGTGAAGTAATCACGTCATGATGTCCTATGCAGCCAGTCCTATGTGGACCTTCCATTACGAATCCCCTATGCAGTAACCCCTATGCGAGGATCCTATGTAGAAATTGATATGAAACCAACCCTATGTAGAAAATAATATGTTTCCACCTAGAAATATGGTCATAATCCTTGGTTTCAACCCCAACCAAACCCCTAAATCACCATGATTTGAGATTCTCCTCATGGTTCTAGAAAATATGGAAATCCTCCTAGGTGTAAGACCCAACCAAACCTAAAAATTACCATGAATTGAGATACTCTACATTATTCCAAAAACATGGGAATATTCCTAGGTTTAATCACCAACTAAACCTAAAAATTTCCCTAAGTCAAGACTCTTATCATGGTTCCAAAATCATGGGCATCCTCCCAGGTGTAAGCCCCAAAAAACCTTCAAATCACATGGTAAATTGTCATGTGATGTGATTGATCTTCTGTTATCTCTTATTTCTCACACCAATAATGACTCATGTGGGATTAGATATCTATTATTATCATCACATCAACATTATGAAAGTGCCTCCATTATGGTGATCTTATCATGTTTAAGTCCAAACCTTCTGAACTACATGGGCTTTGGTTCCCAACCAAATGGGATACGTAGGAAGTCTTCCTAAGGTCCAAAACCAACACCCCAAACTCACCCTAATATTATCTTGTCTTTATTCCCAATTGATTCATATCCATATCAGGAGGTGACTACCCCTTGAGGTCACCTAGGTCACTTTAGAGTAAGTCCCATGTCAGTCTTGACTAGGCACATTTTTCTTATACATCCTTGTTGTATGATGTTAAACTACATTGTTTGGTCCTTGTCACATAACCTTAAAAGGTAAGATGTGTCACGTTAAGTTCCACTGTACTTCTTGGGTTCTGATTCCTTTTTCAAGGATATATAGGAATCCTATATCATGGGCTCGATCCCAACATCAAAACACCAATCACCTCCCTATATGAAAATAAAATCTAGAGATCCCAATTATATAGCTTCAAACCAAGGCATCATAAATTAATAAGAGTAGATGGGGAACCCATAATATATAAAAAGGTTTACATCAAATACATGGTCTTGATTATACCATTATCACAGTGCTAACTATTACCAAACTGTGATTTGGGAAGGATTCATGAATACGCCATCAATCTATTAGAGAGTCCCAGAGTAGGAAATAATTTCCCTCAAAAGGGTTTTATGAGCCCAACCTCCCATCCTCTAGGGTAATGCATTTTCTATGATGTCATGGGAAATTTCCCAGTGACCACTTGCCTTTGGAAAGTAGTTCCACATCAACTAAAAATTATTGCAGGTGAAAAATCCATCAGAAACAACGTCATAAACACCAAAACCATACATACTTTTTAAAAAAACTTTAAACCTCCCTTTAAAACATGGGTCTTTCTCTTTTAAAAAACAAACAAGTCCTAAGCCCTTAATTTCATTTATAACCATTAAAAGATACATTAAGTTATTTTCACCAAAAATAGGAACCACCCCTTTATTTCTAATCAACATTTTAAACCCATTAAAAATCACCTTGAGGTCAAAACATCATTTTAAAACAATAATACACTTTAAAATATAGTTTTACCTCATTTAAAAACACAACCAAATCAAAATCCAAATAATTCCATTTAAACCTTTTCAAAAAACCTCATAGGTTTTTCACAAAATCTTGTAATATAAAAAATTTAAATTTATTACATTAATATATCATAACCAATTATCCGAAAATTATACCAAGTAGTCCTTTAACCATGTTGACATATGTAAAGATAATTACAACACATTTACTCTCGTAAATATTTTATATCAACATATATAATTTCATTGTACTACTTTAAAGGGATTATCATAACCCATGGGTATCCCTAGGCCCAGTCTCAAATCATCAATGGACCGAACGAGGTCTGTGAAGGGTACCTCAAATAAATTTAAGACCCAATTTTTTTCTTGGTTAGAGACACAAAAACACAATAAGGAAGCACATTGGAACAACCACATACACAAAAAAAATATCAAGACTATAGGAAAAAAGATTATTAACCACCTACCTCATTCGCGTAGAAAACTACTCATCCAACCATAGATCTTTATTTTATCTAAAATGGACTAAATAACAAGGGAGAAAAACTCCCTAGAAATAGAGTTCATGAGTTTTAGAATAATAGAAGAAAATAAACTAAGATTATTCCAAAAAATAGAAGAAATATTACTTTTAGCCTTTCTTGTAACTTCGAATTGTACTAAAAGTAACCTCAAACACCTAAGAATTGAAGTAAAACCATCCATGGAAGAGTTTTAAGAAATAAATTCACACCCTAGAGATCTGGAAAAGAAATGGGGGTAAAAATCAGGTGAGAAAGCTTTAAGACCAAAAGGTAAAAATGGTAAATTCCCATTTTTAATGAGGCGCATGGTTTGGCCGCATGGTTTTCCAAATCATGTGGTCACCTCTGTCTATAATTAAATGAATCCATGTATTTTATTTGGACATATTAATGATTTTAAAAACCATTTAAACATTGTGTGACTCCCCTATGTAAAGGGACCTCCAGCCACACGGTCTCCTAGGTCACGTCGCATGGTTTTCAAACCATGTCCCCTACTCTTACAAGCCCCACGGTCATGGTGAATGGTTATTAATAACTATGTTCCAACTATGTTCCATGTATTGTAATGCCTATCTTTCCTCCTTTTTATGTCCCAAACCCCTAGGACACTTTCGAGGCCTTCTCTACTCCCATAAAGTATTTCATCAACTAGTTAAAAGGAGTTTAGCCAAACACCAAATGAAAACATACCTCATTGAAAGGGTCAAGATATTACATAGAAATTATCATATTTAGATAATTATTTTTATAAAATAACATTATTCTAAAACAACCATGCCAAAATTATCTAATGTTTAATTTTTCATAATTTTCTACGACATTCAAATTTTTGGGTGAAAATTTAATACAACATAAATATATTGTTTGTATTATGATATCATAATGGCCCAAAAGTGATGTGATAAATGATATAAAAGGAATAAATGACAATATATATATATATATCATTTAAAATAATTTGTTTTTTTAAGTTATTTTCTTAATTTTATAAACATTTAATTAATCTTCTGAAACCAATATTATATTTTAAGTTTTTAAAATCAATTATTTATGAAAATGAATCACTTACACATAACCAATGGAATTATTATAATATTTTTAGTTCTTTTACATATAAAATATTGAGAAAAACCCTTATCTGGTATAAACCATGGGAAAAACTCTTGGGAAGGTCTGTGGTTTTTAATATTTTATCATATAAAGTCCAAAATCTAAGTTTATATATTAATAAAAAATTACCCTCTATTTTACTATATATAACCACCCAAAAACCCACTCATATTCCCTCAAAACCATTTGAACGCTAATTTACTCTCCCTATAACTCTCTAAATCCCTCATAAAGAGTTTCCAAGCTCTTAAGAATCTCTTTTGTAGATTTTAGAAGTTCCCTATCAAGGTAATGGATTCCCTTACTCCTATTTATTCAACTACTTTATTTTTTTATAACTTTTGATTTCCAATTTTTCATATTAACATATTTTTTACACATAACTTTACTATATTTATGATGGATAATTAATTAGATACCACATTTGACTCTCATTAAACCCTCCTATGAATCTCTTTTTACACTTATTATGCTATAGCAATTGTCCCATGATTTTACATGCCAAATATTTTTTTTGTGTATACCCATCCCCATTTACACTCAATGGTTTTCATCTATATGTAAATATCATTCATCTATTGTATAATATCATGTTTGTAATCCATGCTCATTAATTATGGGATTGGAAGTGATGAAAAATATTCTTATGTTGTATGATATATGTGGCACACAAATTCATGTACATGATATGAATGTGAGAAATGGGACCAAAATTATATAGCCTTATAATTAATTTGGTAATATTTTTATCTCATGTGATACCATTTATGGTGTGTGGGATGTGATCCAAAGAAAACTATGTTATGATGTATCTGTGGTTATCCTTGACTTGTGCTTATAATGTCATGCTTTTTTGTTATCACAATCCTATTTTTCCTTGATGTTGTCATGTTATATCAAGGTTTGATGTTCAAGTTTATGATTCTAAAATCTTTTATGTCTCCTTTATATTTTTATTGACTCACATTTTTTACTTTCATCATGTTATGCTTTGATTATTCCCTTACTGGTCTTTATATCTCACCCCTTTCTTATATACATCCCCAGGTTATCCCATGTGGTATTAGAAGATCAATGGATTTTAAGGGAATGGTATAGAGTTTTAAATAATTTTTTTGTATCCCTGTTTTAGGTTAATGGGTTATGTATATAATTTTCCAAATACAATAGACCACTATATCTTATGGAATTATATTATGTGAATATTTATGAAATAAATCATGAAATAAGTTATATAAATGATATGGGTTGTCATAGTTTCATCATATAAAGAAATGTAATCATGAAACAAGTGTCATATTTACTAATCATATGTACATTTTAATTATTCATGTAAATATGAGATGGATCAAATTTCTGCCTAGAGGTAGAAATCTACACGTATGCACGAGCGACATTATCATTTTCTGAAAAAAGTAAAGGTAATAAGGTCAATAAGATTTTTTTCATAAGAATAATTATGTCATAAATATAATATATTAACATTTAATCCATCATAATAAAAATTTATGTGATGTGGTAATGTTAAATGAATCATATCACTACGTGGAGGCGGTAATCCACACGTACGCACAAGCAATACTTTGATTTCCTATTTGATGGATCGGAGGTAAAAAATAGTTGATCCATAATCATAATAACAAGTTATTATATTTAGGATGATAAATTAATTATTATATAATATAAACCATATATATATATGAGTTAAAAGGAAAAATATAATTAAATGTACTCGATTAATAATTATACCACTTCATTGAGAAACCTTGTTTACCTTACACCTTCAACCCTAAAGGGTGGTGTTCTGATCAAACCATGAACTCTAAGATATAGGGATGGATTTTTGGAAATTATTAGGTCATGTATTGGAAAATATATAATTATAATGATGTTTGGGGAAGATAGGGTAACTGATATCCTTTCATGAGTGAGGAAAAGGACACACTTGGAATTTTACAAAATATTTAAATATAATAATGTCTTACTCAAGTCAAGTGGATCCAAAATTACAAAAATAATAAAATATGAATTATAAGGTATAAATACCATCAAATAATTAAATTAAATCAATTTTTGAGATATTTTAAACGTTATCTCATAGTTTAACCCCCCCACACACACACACAGGGAAACCCTTTTAAACCCTAACCATGGTAACAAAATTTTATTATTTTACTACTAATTATGACCAAAAACTCATTTGAAATTATTAAATTATATTAATTATTTTGATTAAAAATATTTAATCCATTTTAAAATAATAAATTTATTTATGTGGAATAAATTTATTTTAAAATAAGTGCTCGAAATGCAATGAGATTCGTTTTAAAAAAAAATCATTTTAAGCATAAAACTGGATTTATTCTTATTTCATGCCTAGTAAAAAATATTATATGAATATTAGAAAAAATTATTTAATATTTAATCTATAGATTTCATTAAAATAATTCATTAATATAGTTTAATTTAATTTATTAAGATAAAAACACATTGTGCACGTAAAAACTAATTTTTATAAAAACACCTCTATTTACTATCAAATACTTTTATTTTCATTTCTAACAAATTTATAAGCAATGAATTAATTTTATAAATGTTTAAACAATAAATTTTCATAAATTAGTTATTGTTATTCATACTCTTAAATCCAACTATTATGTGATAACTATCACATTAAATAATAATATGTTAATAATATTTTGTGATTAGTTTAAACTCAATATTTCATGTAATACAAGCTATCAAATAAATTAAATTTATTTAAAGAGAAATATATCATAAAATCTTGGGGTGTTACATTATAGCACCCTTATAAGAATTTATCCCTCAAAATTTAATCACTCAAATTTAAACAACTGAGGATAATTCTACCTTATCATATCTTTTGGTTTCCATATAGCTCTAAAATTTATGGTTTCACCACAAAACATTGACCAGGTGAATGGTCTTATTTCAAAACACTTTTTATCTTTGATTTGGAATCTCCACTGGTTTTAAATTATAAGAGAGATCAAGATTAATTGATATGACCTCTGAGTTTAGTACATGTGTAGGATTATGTATGTGCTTCCTCAGGAGAGATACATGGAACACATCGTGAAATTGTTATAGATTTGGTGGAAGTGTCAAGTGATAAGAAACTATCCATATACAATTAATAATTTCAAAGGGACTGATATATTTAGGGATCAAATTTCCCTTATTTACAAATATTATAACCTTCTTCCAATAACATATTTATAGGAATAACTTCTCACCAACTTCTAATTCTAGATCTCACCAACGATTGTTAACATAACTCATTTATTGACTTTGAACTACCTTAATGTGATATTAAATGGCTCTAACTGTCTCTACCATTTCCTCAGATAGCTGAATATCCTATGCTAAATTCTTTTCAATTTATTCCAATAATTAATTCATGTCTTCCATCCATGATTCATCCTTTTTTCCCTCTTCAAATGTTTTTTGTTCCACCTATGATAATAAAGAAGTGTGCACTATTATTCTTATGATCTAAGTCTACATTCAAGAATATTTTTATCCAATAATGTTTCTTAGATAAAATAAAACTCTTCTTATTTTTATTTAGTCAATATATTGACCTCCTTTGAACACCATTTTCATCCTCTTATTCAACTTTAGAATCATCATCATTCAAAAGATTTTTCAATTCTCCAAATTTTACATCAAAATCATTTTATTCTTTACACACTTATTCAAGGAAATAATCTATATAATTTTATTTATATTTATTCTCAATTACTTTCACATAACTATTGTCAATTATTTTTTGAGCTTTTTTATGTATTTATAGGATTTACTCTTTGATGAGTAGCCTAAAAATACTCCTCCAACCATTGTATCTCTATACTTACCTCAATTTTCATCTTAGTTTTAAATGAAACATTTACTTATAGAGTTTTTTAGATATTTCAAATAGGATTTCATTCCATAGAACATTTCACATGGAATTTTCCCTTCTACTAATGCTCAATTTTGGGTATACATATGCACTTGCATATAATATTTATAATAGTGGTGATAGATACCACTCTCAGTAAATTAAGTCTTTTCCATATTATTAACAGAGTGATTCTTCATTTCCACAACACCATCCTTTTAAGGAGTTATTATTATAGACACTTCATGTTTTGTCCCATTTTTCTCCTAATATATTTCTATATAAATTGATTCATATTCAGATGAATTATTTTTTCATAAGATATTCATTGTTCTTCCAATTTCATTTTACCCTATTCTTTGGAATCTCTTAATGAAACTGATCACTTAACTCTTAGACCATATGAACATAAAACTTCTCATTCCATTGTAATCATCAATAAATATGATAAAATATATCTCACATTGAGTTTTTTATTGATTTATTTGACCACACAAGTTGGTATGGAACAAATACAATATATTTGATACTCACTTCTTTAGATTATAGGGGTATCTCACTATTTTTCCCTACAATCATGTATCAAAAGTATTTTCTCTATTATTTTTTGGATAAGTAATTTTAAAAATAGCTTAAATATTTGATAAATTTTCCATACTTCACTAACTAATGTGACCAAGCCTTTGATTTAACAATATAATATTTTTTTATATGGTAAGAAAACAAGTATTCTTTTTGTATTCCACATGATACAAATTATTATTTTGTATATATCCCTTTAAAATAGATTTTCTAGTCACTACTTTTATATAGTACCCACTCTGGTTAAAATTAAATTCTAGTCCCATGTCATATAATAGACTCACGCTCAAAAAAATCTATTCCAATGACCATTAATATAGATAACTTTGGTATTTCTCAATTCTTCTCTAGAAAAAAATATTTTACTACTTCCTTTGATATTTAAATAAACATTTTTGAGGATATTCGTGTTACCTATCATATAGGATGAGTACCCGCTATACAGAATATGATGACCCATGTCATAACAGTTTGTGAAAATAAAGATAATTTTTAATTTTTAATCTTGGAAGTGTTTTTGTGGGAAAATGTTAAATTTACCTATTAGATGATCTTAGATAATGTTTATAACAACTTTGTTGGTCTGGGAATAGGGTGTTTACCCTAGTATATGAGTTTGGTGGAAATTTGATCCATTTGAATTTTCACAGAATATTTAATATTTAATATTTAATTAATTAAATATTAATTTGTTCACACTTTTTCATCTAGTTATATATTTTAAATGGAGATTCTGATTGGATTTAATATCTGTAGTTAATTCTATAACATGGGGTTTTTCCTAAGTGAGGTATAAACGCATTACGAGCATTGGGGTTAGGGTTGGTCCCTTTTTCTTTTCTTTTTCTTTTCCTTCCCTTTTTTCCCTTTTTTTTATTTTCCCTTTTTGATTCTCACATATCCCCCCAGGACCCTATGTCATGTGTCCAAGAGAGTTAGGTAGAGAGATAGAGAGAAGAGGGAGAGGGATGATGAGGTGTTGTCGGGGGTGTCACTATGGAGGTAGATTGGGTGTCGGTTGATGCATCTCTTAGATATGGGACCAAAGAATCAGAATTTTTCACCTATAGGTATGCCTGTTTTAAATTTGTTTTCTAATATACTCATATATTTTCCATTTTTAAGATTTAAATCCTTCTATGTGTTGATCGGGGTACTTTGAGAGCCCCTATAGAGCAGTTTGGGGAGAATCTGGGGTCTCAGACTATTTTTGGGAGTTTTCAATTTGGGAAATCTCTTATACAGAGTGTGTAGCTTATATAACACGCATCATATGTTCATCCTTTTAGGAGAAGTGAGGGAAAATGGACTACACAGCATGTAGTCTTGGTGGACATTCCATATAGGGGAGACTCAGGATGTTTTTAGGGGCATGACCAAACACCATGTGTGTAGAGACCCGTATCTTGATGTACATGGACATTACATTACATTTGCGGAATACTTAGTACATAGCAAAAACACACACACAAGGACCGTAATAGTTTAGTGTCTTTGGAAACTCGGAATATAATCTTCTAATCGTGGTGAAAGATCTTCAAAATCTCCCATAAAGATCTTCTTTTTTTTTACCTAAAACCTTTCTTTATATCCTGGGGAAAAGAAAACATAAAAGGGTGAGCTCAAATGCTCAGTAAGGGTAAACAAAAGAAATATCAATCACATCATATACATAAGCATATAACTTTTGGAAATCTTAACCTGCAAAAGAGATCATAATTTCATAACATGGGATAAATCATAGTAGTGAAATGAAATCCCAATAATCATAACTTAAAACATGAAACTTTTTGGCATTCACACATAATCATAGAGAATCATTTCTTGTTAGTCAAGACTCATTGCCAAGACTATATTAGTGGACAAAGTCCCTTTCTGAACCGAGTCACCCTCGTTTCAGTCCTGTTTCACTGAACCGGTATAACCTATCGTTCCAGCCATGTCTATCTCATGAGATATAAAATCTTTACCCAATGAATTGGAGGGAGATATAGGTCCCATCCATCTTATAATGAATCCTTTCTTATGTGTGCCACATAATCATAAATCATACATCATCGCATAACACATGTAACAAAAATGGGATTCTTGAAACATCATGACATCATAAAACAAATCATATAAGGTAAATGACTTCATAAAAATAATTCCCTCAAAACATAATCAAATCAATGTAATAATAGGGATAAAAACATAACCCTATATTATCTTAGATGGAAAATAATTTTGATAAAACATTGGAACTCCATTCTTGAGGAAAATATCCTTTCTACTTCAAAAACACTTCTCTTTTCTTAACATGTCATACAATTATAAACTAAAAGAAGTTGATTAAAAATAAACTTGAAAACTTATAAAGGAATATTCTTGGAAATAATGTTTTAAAAATCCATTCTTGTCGTATAAGTTAAAAAAAACATTCTTCGTACTTTTGTTGGAAAAGTCAAAAAGTACCTCGTACGAAAAAACGACAAAAGATTCCTTTCATATTCTTTACTAAAAACTCACAAAAGGGTAAAATTGGATTTAAACTATTGTAAGTGGATGGAAATAATATTACATATTGAGGGAACGTGGATGTGGATGATAAAATACACCCCAGTAAATGCCAAAGTATAAACAATCTCGGATAAAATGAGATTGTGATATTTCCCTTACCTTAGGTCCGACTTGCTTTGTACGTGTCTGAACCTCCTGTATAATGATTTAAATCATGTTATTGACTTATTCCAGAATCATATTCATTGTTATTATATCATATATGGTCCACTTATGACTTTATATTACCCGTTCCTTTGTAAATTCATGTTAAAGTAGCGTTTTGGGTAAAATCGTCTTATTTGTCGTTCGTGTTTTTAACTTGTAATTATTAATATGATTACTTGGATCATGATTACTTATATCCAGAATGTAAAACATGATTTATATATAATATATATTCAGAATATACATATATATAATATATTGATAAATGGAATGAGATACACCGTTCATGGAGACGGTAGTCCGTACGTACGCATGAACGCTGTTTTCGTTTCCTTATTGAATTGAATGGAATTAAGTAGATGACATATATATAAATATAAATAATTCCAGTATCATTATTAGGTCATATATTTCATTAGTACTTATTATATATACTTTATAATCATTCATGAATGGTTAATCATTGAGAATGAATCTCATCGCGTCGTGGAGACGGTAGTCCTTACGTACGCACGAGCGATGATATCGTTCCCATAGTTGTGGAATTCTGTTGAAGTGTATGTATACTATTTCAATATCAATATCAATTTATAATAATCATATATAGTTACTCATTACACCTTTATACCCATCCAATTAAGGTGGTGGCGGAAAATAGATTACACCACGGCGTGGAGACGGTATTCCGTACGTACGCACGCGCGGTGATTTCCTTTTTCCGTAGGATGGATATAAGGTTAATTATAGTTTTTTCATATTTATAATAACATATCAGTATATAAGAAATACTTATGTTATTACATTATCATGAAACAACTAAATAATAAGAAGTTGAAGAAGAAAGAAATTGAAAAGATCGGTAATGGATATTACCTCTTCTTTGAAACGCCTCTTTGAATCCTCCACTTAGGGAACTAAGATTGGTCTTTGAAGAAGACCAGGACCTCTAGGATTATTTTAGGGAAGTGGATAAGGGATTTTGGCAGGGTTTGGCCGAGCTTGAGTGCTCAAATTGGTGTGAGGAGAAGGGGGAGTAGGTGCCCTTTTATAAGGGAGGAGAGGGGCACCTTAGGAATATCTCAAAATATTATTTTATATTAAAGTCAAAATCGGTTTATAATGGTTCCAAAGGGTCTTATTTCGAAGCTAAAGTGGGGATGGGTCGAAATACTATCAACCAATAGGATTTATACAAGTTTAGGTATGGTTAATACACTTACTATAACATGCCAAACGAACCCCAAATTGTTTATTATTAATATATATATCTTTATCTAAGTCATTTGGCCGAACCTTAGATTTTTAGGAATAAAATAACAATTAATAATATAATATTTGATTTAAAAACTATTTTGTGTCAATTTTGACACTATTTGATATATGATTTTTGTGAAAGTCATAACAGAATTATATGTTCGAACCAAGTTGATTAAATCAACACTAATATATCATAGTAACCTAGAAAATTAGTGGGATTCATAAAAAGTCTCAAATTAAATTTATTTTTGTATTTATAACATCAATTATGTCAATATTTCATTAATAAGATAATTACAGTATCATCTTTGTGTCATAAATAAATTAAATTATTTGATCTCTAAATATTACAAATAAAATACCATTATGTAGGAAATCTTTTTATCTTTCTAATTAATATTTACAATTGAATTTATCTTATGTATAACCCTATATTAAAATTGTTTTAGTAAATAAACTTTGATTTTAACTCTTTTAACTCTTCTTTGAATTAAATAATAATAAATGTCCTAATCTAATCCAAGTGGGCCTAAATGATAATATTTTACACTTAAGGTTGTTTTTGGTCGAGATACACTTGTCCAATAGGATTAGGACATGTGTTAGGGTAATATTAATATCATTTTTACCCTTAATTACCCTATTTACTTTTAACCGTGGTAAAAAAAAGTAAAAAGTTACTATTCACCAAAAATTATTTTCATCTCATTGAAGCACATTTTACTTACTGACATCAACCGTGTCTCTCGGATTTTTGAAATTCCATTCACAGAAGCAGTAAAATTAAGATTTATGAAAAAAATAATTTTTTTAACTTCCACTTAGTAGTTTCACTATTCATCAAAAATTGAAGTTTTTCAGAAAAATGCCAAAATTTCACCCTAAGATATAATTGATATTCTGAATTCAAAAATGATTTCTATTTTAAAAAATTACCAACATATAAGTTGCATTAATTAATTTTATAATTAATTTCCGATGTCACAACAAATAGCGTGTTTTTAAGAGATAATAACTATGAAAAGATTAACACTTGTTTATGTCTGGTGTAAATGTGAAATTACATCCAATGACCAACATTGTATTGAATTGTAAAAATATATTCTAAATATACTTTGAAACCACTCAAATTAATAATTTATCACTATTAATTATTTCGATTAAAAAAGTTGTTTTTAATTAAAATTTAGTAATTTTCACTATTCATCAGAAAATAAAAGTTATCCGAAAAGTACCAAAATTTCACCCTAATCTAATTTCGATATTATGAATCCAAAAATGAATTCCATTTTGAAAAATAAAATTATAAAATTTCAAAAAGTGGTTATTACTATTCATAACGGCTAGTTTTAATAATATTTTAATAGTGTATTGTTGTTTAGTGAAACTCGTTATTGCGTACTACATACGCTATCGAGGAAGGTCGCGATTGCGTGTAATGCAAGGCAAATCAAGGATACGTGTTGTGCAAGATCCTTTTGGTGTAGCGTACAACACAAGACATTAGTGAAATTAAAAAGAATATTTTTCATAAAATCTCGGGGTGTTACATTCTACCCCCCTTAAAATGAATTTCGCCCTCAAAATTCATCGGGGTTATAAATAGTGTACTATTAAAAAGTTTCTTTAATAGAAACCCACATCGTAAAAAGGAATACCAAAACTTGGCTTTAAAAACTAAAGTATGAAATGTAACGATTACCCAAATAAACTAATCACTGGGTTTCCACATAGGTGAAAATATGGATATGGAAGAGAAATCTAACCATCATGTTCTGATGGAGAGTGGTAGAGAACATGGCTATGGAAAAGCCAGTAATCACAAATCCATAGATTTGTGATGATATAAGGTACCATCTGATTCATCAGGTATAAGATCACTAGGACAACATTTTTGGTTTTCAAGATCATTTCCCTAAAGTTGAAAATTTGAATTAGAATAAATACTTACTTTATTTTGGTACAATCTCACTGTTGTTCGTGCCTTGAACAATTTCCACTTCATCTCTTAAATAAATGAAGTTGAATTTGTTATTCGTGAAGTGTTAGATCATGTGATAGAATGACGGGTCATTCCATCTATCTCAAACAAAAGGTTACCAAAAATTATATACATAAGTCGATCTATAGTGAGATTAATCATATATGGCTCCTAAAATGGACTTATACTTCATATATCATACTGCTTAATATAATAAAACTAGTTTCTACTAAACAGGGACTTCCTGTAGGCCAGTGGTAGGCGATAAAGGCCAGTTGCACTTCGATTGTGGGTTCGATTTCAACAGCCTTGTCCGACGCGATGGGCTGTCGCCCGTCCTGCAGGTTGTCCTTTTTATAAAACTATATTACTATAACATCCCATCAATAATATCGAAAAAAAAAACTTATATCCTTAAACAATACTAACTTATATCCAACATAATCCATTCCAATCTTCAGGCTTATCCATAATACTGCCGTCCACTCTCATAACATAGTGAAAACGATTACCAGAGATTTAACACCATCGTCGATCCCCATATATCATAAGATATGTTTTGTTGGTCACATTCAAAGTCCTTAATCATGTATTCTCTTGAATACCTTAGTGAAAACATGAATGCAGTTAAAAGTTAACACTTTCCACATACCAAAATCCTCAAAATTCTATATACTCAAACCATGATATCACTTAGTCCTTATATCAATCATGAGCTCATGAATACAATCAAACATCTCATTATATTCTTATTCTTTCATTATGCACATATCATCTACTTTCCAAAAGTATCTGAATAACCTTTCATGGTTACTAGTACCATTCATCATACACTTTCAAAACTTAAGGAAAGACAATAGTGTAACAATCCTTAGATGTCTCTTTATTCCATGAGATTACTTATACAACATTACACATGATAAACATGTAATCATTACACTACATTCTTAAACCATTGACCGAGATTCAACAATTCTTTCATCTCACATATCATTTGTAGTCTCTTCATCATCATCAACATAAATACTTTCCATACGACCATACTGATTCTCTTCATGAGACTTTCCCTTAGGACATTGGTTTGAATAATGCCCATACATTCCACATTTAAAACACTTAACCATTTTTGATGTCGTAGCAATACCATTATCCTCATCCATGGTGTTAACTGAACCTTTTCCTTTGCACTTACTTGCTTTGTGTCCTTCTTTTCCACACCCAAAGCATCTTCCAGTTCCCTTGAAACATTCTCCTTGATGCCTCTTCCCACATGATTTACATAGGGGAAATTGAACTTTCTTTCCTCTATGATCATCATGAAACTCCATCTTTCTCTTATTAGCCGAATCAGGAAACTTACCAAATTTTACTTTATTGATCATATTATGAGATTGCTGATTCGGCATAATAATGATGTTTGGACTTCCAAATCCCATTTCATTTGGTTTCTCATGAAGAATATCATTCCATTGTCCATCATATCCTCCATTATTGTGAATCATCTTGTTTCCAGCCATTTTCTAAAACCCAAAAAAGAATAGTGTGAGAGGAAAAAATCATGCTAGGGAAAACAACATAATAAAGGGGGAGTACCTTCAATATCTAACATCTTAGGTTTAATTCTATGATCGTTAGCGTAATTCTAGTACTATAACCTATACGTATACTTAACCTTAGGGACATCCCTAGACATACCGTAGAAATATCTCTAGGGATCTCACTGACGTTTTCGCATCCTTGTTTCCAAAGGTTGACTAAACCTTTCCTCTGATACTAACTGTAAAGACCCGAAGCTTGACTTACATGGATATTACATTACATTTGCGGAATACTTAGTACATATCAAAAACACACACACAAGGACCGTAATAGTTTAGTGTCTTTGGAAACTCGGAATATAATCTTCTAATCGTGGTGAAAGATCGTCAAAATCTCCCATAAAGATCTTCTTTTTTTTTACCTAAAACCTTTCTTTATATCCTGGGGAAAAGAAAATATAAAAGGGTGATCTCAAATGCTCAGTAAGGGTAAACAAAAGAAATATCTATCACATCATATGCATAAGCACATAACTTTTGGAAATCTTAACCTGCAAAAGAGATCATAATTTCATAACATGGGATAAATCATAGTAGTGAAACGAAATCCCAATAATCATAACTTAAAACATGAAACTTTGTGGAATTCACACATAATCATAGAGAATCATTTCTTGTTAGTCAAGACTCATTGCCAAGACTATCTTAGTGGACAAATTCCCTTTCTGAACCGAGTCACCCTCATTTTAGTCCTGTTTCACTGAACCGGTATAACCTACCGTTCCAGCCATGTCTATCTCATGAGATATAAAATCGTTACCCAATGCATTGGAGGGAGATATATGTCCCACCAATCTTATAATGAATCCTTTCTTATGTGTGCCACATAATCATAAATCATACATCATCGCATAACACATGTAACAAAAATGGGATTCTTGAAACATCATTACATCATAAAACAAATCATATAAGGTAAATGACTTCATAAAAATAATTCCCTCAAAACATAATCAAATCAATGTAATAATAGGGATAAAAACATAACCCTATATTATCTTAGATGGAAAATAATTTTGATAAAACATTTGAACTCCATTCTTGAGGAAAATATCCTTTCTACTTCAAAAACACTTTTCTTTTCTTAACATGTCATACAATTATAAACTAAAAGAAGTTGATTAAAAATAAACTTGAAAACTTATAAAGGAAGATTCTTGGAAATAATGTTTTAAAAATCCATTCTTTCCGTATAAGTTAAAAAAAACATTCTTCGTACTTTTGTCGGAAATGTCAAAAAGTACCTCGTACGAAAAAACGACAAAAGATTCCTTTCATATTCTTTACTAAAAACTCACCAAAGGGTAAAATTGTATTTAAACTATTGTAAGTGGATGGAAACAATATTACATATTGAGGGAACATGGATGTGGATAATAAAATACACCACAGTAAATGCCAAAGTATAAACAATCTCGGATAAAAATGAGATTGTGATATTTCCCTTACCTTAGGTCCGACTTGCTTTGTACGTGTCTGAAACTCCTGTATAATAATTTTAATCATGTTATTTACTTATTCCAGAATCATATTCATTGTTATTATATCATATATGGTCCACTTATGACTTTATATTACCCGTTCTTTTGTAAATTCATGTTAAAGTAGCGTTTTGGGTAAAATCGTCTTATTTGTCATTCGTGTTTTTAACTTGTAATTATTAATATGATTACTTGGATCATGATTACTTATATACAGAATGTAAAACATGATTTATATATAATATATATTCAGAATATACATATATATAATATATTGATAAATGGAATGAGATACACTGTTCATGGAGACGGTAGTCCGTACGTACGCATGAATGCTGTTTTCGTTTCCTTATTGAATTGAATGGAATTAAGTAGATGACATACATATAAATATAAATAATTCCAGTATCATTATTAGGTCATATATTTCATTATTACTTATTATATATACTTTATAATCATTCATGAATGGTTAATCATTGAGAATGAATCTCATCGCGTCGTGGAGACGGTAGTCCGTACGTACGCACGAGCGATGATATCGTTCCCATGGCCGTGGAATTATATTGAAGTGTATGTATACTATTTAAGTATCAATATAAATTTATAATAATCATATATAGTTACTCATTACACCTTTATACCCATCCAATTAAGGTGGTGGCGGAAAATAGATTACACCACGGCGTGGAGACGGTATTCCGTACGTACGCACGCGCGGTGATTTCCTTTTTTCGTGGGATGGATAGAAGGTTAATTAGAGTTGTTTAATATTTATAATAACATATCATTATATAATAAATATTGATGTTATTACTTTATCATGAAACAACTAAAGAAGAAGAAGTTGAAGAAGAAAGAAATTGAAAAGATCGGTAATGGATATTAACTCTTCTTTGAAACGCCTCTTTGAATCCTCCACTTAGGGAACTAAGATTGGACTTTGAAGAAGACCAGGACCTCTAGGATTATTCTAGGGAAGTGGAGAAGGGATTTTGGCAGGGTTTGTCCGAGCTTGAGTGCTCAAATTGGTGTGAGGAGGAGGGGGAGGAGGTGCCCTTTTATAAGGGAGGAGAGGGGCACCTTAGGAATATCTCAAAATATTATTTTATATTAAAGTCAAAATCGGTTTATAATGGTTCCAAAGGGTCTTATTTCGAAGCTAAAGTGAGGATGGGTCGAAATACTATCAAACAATATGATTTAGACAAGTTTAGGTTATTATTTTAACCTTATCAATTAGATTTAACTCTAAGTTAAATAATTTAACTTTTACCGTGTCTTTTTGTTTTCTTACACTATATGGTTAATACACTTACTATAACATTCCAATCGAACCCCAAATTGTTTATTATTAATATATATATCCTTGGATAAGTCATTTGGCCTAACCTTAGATTTTTAGGAATAAAATAACAATTAATAATATAATATTTTATTTAAAAACTATTTTGTGTCAATTTTGACACTATTTGATATATGATTTTTGTGAAAGTCATAACAGAATTATATGTTCGAAATAAGTTGATTAAATCAATAATAATATATCATAGTAACCTAGAAAATTATTGGTATTCATAAAAAGTCTCAAATTAAATTTATTTTGGTATTTATAACATCAATTATGTCAATATTTCATTAATAAGATAATTACAGTATCATCTTTGTGTCATAAATAAATTAAATTATTTGATCTCTAAAAATTAAAAATAAAATACCATTATGTAGGAAATCTTTTTATCTTTATAATTATTATTTACAATTGAATTTATCTTATCTATAACCCTATATTAAAATTGTTTTAGTAAATAAACTTTGATTTTAACTCTTTTAACTCTTCTTTGAATTAAATAATAATAAATGTCCTAATCTAATCCAAGTGGGCCTAAATGATAATATTTTACACTTAAGGTTGTTTTTGGTCGAGATACACTTGTCCAATAGGATTAGGACATGTGTTAGGATAATATTAATATCATTTTTACCCTTAATTACCCTATTTACTTTTAACCGTGGTAAAAAAAAGTAAAAAGTTACTATTCACCAAAAATTATTTTCATCTCATTGAACCACATTTTACTTACTGACATCAACCGTGTCTCTCAGATTTTTGAAATTTCATTCACAGATGCGGTAAAATTAAGATTTATGAAAAAAATAATTTTTTTAACTTCCACTTAGTAGTTTCACTATTCATTAAAAATTGAAGTTTTTCAGAAAAATGCCAAAATTTCACCCTAAGATATAATTGATATTCCGAATTCAAAAATGATTTCTATTTTACAAAATTCCCAACATATAAGTTGCATTAATTAATTTTATAATTAATTTCCGCTGTCACAACAAATAGCGTGTTTTTAAGAGATAATAACTATCAAAAGATTAACACTTGTTTATGTCTGGTGTAAATGTGAAATTACATCCAATGACCAACATTGTATTTAATTGTAAAAATATATTCTAAATATACTTCTAAACCACTCAAATTAATAATTTATCACTATTAATTATTTCTATTAAAAAAGTTGTTTTTAATTAAAATTTAGTAATTTTCACTATTCATCAGAAAATAAAAGTTATCCAAAAAGTACCAAAATTTCACCCTAAGCTAATTCTGATATTATGAATCCAAAAATGAATTCCATTTTGAAAAATAAAATTATAAAATTTCAAAAAGTGGTTATTACTATTCATAACGGCTAGTTTTAATAATATTTTAATAGCGTATTGTTGTTTAGTGAAACTCGTTATTGCGTACTACATACACTATCGAGGAAGGTCGCGATTGCGTGTAATGCAAGGCAAATCAAGGATGCGTGTTGTGCAAGCTCCTTTTGGTGTAGCGTACAACACAAGACATTAGTGAAATTAAAAAGAATATTTTTCATAAAATCTCGGGGTGTTACAATGTGTCATGGCACATGGAAATGTAATGTACACAGCTAGAGACCATGTACAGTACATGGAGAGTGTCTATATAGGGTACTTGACCAGACGAAATGAACGGTACATGACCAAGAACCCTTTGGGGGAGACACACCATGTGTGTTCGGTACACGGTGTGTAGTCAGGTATTTTACATGCCAAGTGGGGTTGAGGTATATGGGTTGGTGCCCCATGTAGGGTATGCAACATGTACAGGGAAGAAAAATAATGTAATTTGTATAATTACATGTTGAGTGTCCTATGGCACATGCCGAGGGAGAACCTTTGGGGGTACACATCATGTACCCGAAGTACACACCATTCACTTTTTCTTCCTTGGTGTGTTTTTCTTTTTTTCACCCTTGAATCATAATTGGACATAGTATGAGTCTATTCTGATAATTTTACAATATAAACTATGACAGTGGAGTCCTTTTAGTGTTTAAAGACTATCTTGATGATTTTTTGGAATGAGAGAGTTTGGTAGGAATATTTCATTGAGTTTTGGATTCAAAAACCTCTAATAGGTTGGGTTTGAGATTTGAAACCTAAGTGAGGGTCATGATCTCATTAATTGGGTTAGAATGTGGATGTCAGGTTGGTTTTGTTCGATGTTATTTTGGATGGATCCTATAAGGTGAGATCAAGTAGTGTCTCTGAGGAGATCTTGTTCTTTCCCTAGATATTGGGATCGATTGCTCGAGGCTAGATTATTTGAGGTTTATATTCTGTGTTTTAGGATTAAAGATCTCAAATACTTCATTCTAGGTTGACACCATGGGATAGTGGTTTAGGATATGATCTATTTATGGTTATGTTGATTTGATTCTGAGGGAATCTTGAGGATGCCATTGTGGGCTGGTTTTTGATCGAGTGATCAGGGGATGTCGTGGTCAGTTGTTGATAATTCTGATGTGGCATGGTGTTTCTTTGGATTCTCTTTTGAGAAAGGTATTACCCATGGATGGGTTGTATGTTGAGAATATAAGATGATCATTTCTTGTAGTGGGGTTTTCCTTAAGTCTCAGCTTATGCTAAGGATCCCCTTAAAGAGATTCCTACTCTGAGGTGGTCAAGAAGACCTTTGAGAATTCCCTTATAAGAATTATCATGCTTTAGGATGCCCCTGTGGGCATGTTGTTAATATAGGATTAGTTAGAGACCATTGAAGAGGTATTTATGAACCCCTGGTAGGGTTTCTTACTCTTATTGGTGAATTTTATCCATTTTAGGATATTTTGACATATATAGTCTATGAGCTTGGGTGTAGTGGTGGAGTAAATTATAGAAAGTCACTATATCAGCACTTCTTACAAAGCTTCTTTAGCTGTTGGGTTCAATAGTTGGATTGATCCATGTTATGGTGGCCTTTATCTGAGATATTTGAGCTAGTTTCTACTCATGAATTGGTTTGGGGAGAATAACCATGGGATATCTTAGACCAATCATTGACCCTAATTTTTTATTAGGTTCTCTCTTCTATTGTAAGGTTGTTGTTAGATGGGATTAGGGATCTAATGGGTAATCTACATAGGTACACCCATCTAGTTGAGATTTATGCCCCAACTAGATGTTATATTCCACTACTAATGAGATATCCTCGTGTTGTGGATGTTGATCGCCATATGGGACACCTAGGAAAATGTATTTGTTAGGCTTATAGATGAATGGAACCCCTGATACAATGTATCTATCAGTCCCATCGATGGAGGGACCCCTGGGATAATGTACACCATCAAGCCTTCATTTGAAGCCTAATTTGTTTGGCATAATTTTCCGGACATGATAGTTTCCCTATGATCCATCATGAAGATATATTACTAGTTCAGACTATGTTATTGGATTCCTAAATCCTTATAGTTTTAGTTGTTATATGGATACTTATGGTTACACCCTAGGGTCCAACATTCATTCATGTGTATTTATATGCCCTGGTGGTCTTGTGTAGATCTAGAAAATGAACTTGATGTCATGTGGTGGGTTGAGCCATGTGCTATAAATACTATAGAATAGGCTAGATATGGGATAGATTAACCTCTGTTGTCAGACTAGAACTTGTTCTTGGATATATTTTTTTAGCCCTATTTATTTTTTATGCAGGTGTTTATTTTATTCCAGATGTTATTAGTTTCAACTAGGTTAGTCTTATCATGTTTTCATGCACTTATTATGATAGTAGATTATAGGTTCACCAATGGGGATGGCCTACCATGATTTTTTTTCTCACCCCCTATATGTGCACCTAAATGTGTATACAGACCTTATTTCTATTTTCAATTTGGAGCATAGGTTGTGAAATTGATCAGGTAGAGGCCAAGTGTTGTTTGTTCAAGCATATTCTCTTGAATGGAGTCTCAAGATCAAGCTAGTTTTTCTCATTATTTGTGGATATCAGGTATATGGTTTTTCTTGGTGTTGGAATTAGTGCCTAATATATTTATTTTCAGTTGGTTTATTTAGTATTTTTGGTCATCTCCCGTGGGTGACCATTTTTTGTTTGTTTTTCAATATGTGATTCTATATGATTGTATGTCACGTTTCATTTATTATAGCATTATATTATTTTATATTATTTATTATTCATACTCTGATGTTTATCCATGTGGATGTTTTAATTATTTTTTATTTTATTTTACTATTTCCATAGGGTATAGTCTCCCCACTATATCTGTTATACCCTCTACGCTAATCATCAACCTTTGGAATATAGGGTGGTGTGCTTGAGGCATTGTGGAGGGTTGTACTGGGGGATGTGTTGGGTTTCTCGGGTCAGTTCTCTTTATAGAATCCACTTACTATTATTATTCATAGCTTTTAAATCTATCTCAATAAGTATATCTATCTTCTTCATCTTCAATTTTCACTCCTTATAGGCAACCCTAGAATGAGTTTATACATATATATATATCTCTTCCCTTTTTATTCAGAATAATTAATCAAATTGTATTCTTCTTCATCCAAAGGATAAAATTGGTCTCCCAAAAAAATGTATTGGGTCGACTTGCATCCAATTCTCTTCGACTTACATTGAAATAGTTTCCACTTTTTTTCAAAATTCAAAATGTTTATTCCCAATGTTAGAGTAATTGAAAAAATATTTATATAATGAACTTATATTCTAAGATTAATGATATGTCTAAATTACCCTTTTTGAATTCTAATATCTTATCCATTCATGTAACTTTTTACTTCACTATAATAATATATCATGTGGCTTGTATAACCATGAAATTATAATTTCATCAAAGGAAATGTTTTTTTCTCCCATATATCTATATATATATCTTGATTTATTGATAAGTTCTCGGTGATTGAAAATATTCTTCTATATTATGACTCCCTTGCATTCTCATATTTTTTGGTCTAGTTAAGGTGGTTCATTATTATTTATTTGGGGATTAATTATTATTTGGATCATTGGTGTTCTTTTAATTCCAATGTTGTGGTGGGATTCTCTCTTCAGTGTTGCAGTTTTGGTGGGGTTTTTTTGTTTTCATTCTCAAGGAAAACAGTTCAGTGATGAAGTTCAAGATCTCCAGAGTGTATTTTTCCCCCTTGTTCTCACCCCTTCTCTGCTAGCCTAGTATATCATTCATAACCCATCTCATTCAGGTATGTTGGTTTCAACAGGGTGGTTTGGGAATGTGGTGGTGGGAGTGGTGGCGGTGCGATCTTTTCCAGCCTGTTTTTTCTCAGTTGGTTATGTTTTCCTATGAGGATTTTATTCCTGTAGGATGAATTTGTATTTTAAGGTTTTGGTTCTGTTTATTTTTTTTGCTGGGATCCCAATGGTTCTTGGCCCACATATAGTTTATGTTGGAGTTTCTCGTTTGATTTGATAGTTTTTCTTCTTTATAGTGGTTGATATTTTTCATTGTGGTGATCGATAAAGATGTTCCCAGTGTACAACTCAAGGTGGTCTAATGGTACATCTTTTGATGTTTTAAAATTTATTTTTGGGTGTCACCCATGGAGGGAGTTTTGACTTTTGAAATATTAATTGGGTTTTGTGTTATATTTGGTTGACTGATGCATGGTTGTACTGATTCTCACTTAACCATATAAAGGTGATTATTATGAAAATAAAAAAAACAATTTGGAGTTTGGAGTTTCTCAAATAAAAAACATCCTATTATATTTTTTTAATCTTCTTTGTTTTATATATGATGTACCTATTAAGATGATCGATGATCTTATCCTACTTATCAACCTTTAACTAGTAGTTCATAGATTCTTCTAGTTTCACTTGATCATTTACATGTTCCTTAATATATTTCTCTATACAATAAATTTATACTTTAATATCATCAATATAACTTGATAATTATTTCATCAATCCTCTAATTTTCACGTTATTATTCCTTTGTAAATCAAGATCCTCAAGTTCTCCTTCTAATTAAACTTTGAGATCAACAAATACCTTTATTTGATCATTTTATTCTTCGTCGGTTTTGGTTTCCCTACAGAATCCATCCTAACATCTTTCATGTATTAGATAAAATTAGTTTCAATACCTTCTAAAGGATCTTATTTAGAATCTTCTTCTTCTTTACTTAGACTTTTCTCTTAAAATTCTCTCCATTGTTATTTCCATAATTGAAGTTCCTTCTATAAGAAAACTTCTTTCTTAGATTTTGAGTGAATTAAATATCACCATCCTCTTCATAAAAACTTTTTGGAAACCTAGTAGTGATATGAACAACTTTTCCATAATGAAATCATGTTAAAGTTATACTACCATAAAAATTTTATTTGCCTCTCTTAAATATATTTTTCATCAAAAATAATAAATCATAACTTACGTCTTCATCATATTTTTTATTATCTTTTATATTATGATTATCTATAGCATTAAATTCAATATCTTTTGATGAAAATTATAAATAACTTTCTAGATTTAGTCACATTTCATATGTTACCATCTTGTTGAATAGATCATCATGACATAAATCCCCATGATTTACTTCTCCAAGTGTTGACACTCTTTGTTTGTAAATCATTAGTAATATTCATATGATCTTCTTCACTATATCAGTATCTTTACAATCATGAATAAGACCATGAATGGATTAAACAAGTTTTATTATACAAATAAAAAAATTCAATATTTTCACTTGAACACATATTTAAATGGTCAAATATGTTATAAAGAACCTATAGATTTTCCTCTTTAACTTTTTTATTGTAACGTCCCGGTTCTGCAAGCCACCTAGAGGCACCCCGTACCTGATTGGTCACATGGCCTCAAGCATATTTTCCCAAATTACAGAGGCTTCCGACTATCAGTGAGGGCCTTGTGTGTGATAGTGGGGAAATAATTCCCTCATTGGCAGAGTAACACAGTGGAAGAAAATAATAGCAAAATCAGAAGTAGGAATAATCCATACAAAAGTAAACATCAGGAGACTAGAAAATAATAAACTCGAGCACACACACACACACACAGATATATATATATGAATGATGCATGATACATATGTCTAGTAGAGTATCCAAACAAATCACATTGCTAGAATACAACAGTACTACACCCAAGTACAAAATAAAGTAAGTAAACAACTCCTCAACAGCGCAAGCTATAGCATGGTCCCATACTCTCCATCTCCACAACAAATCAAGTACCTAAAGTAGAAGGGTGCTTTCCGTTATATATACCTATAAAAATATAATCTGTTTGGGCCCAAAAGCATGGCCCAAAAAGGGTATGAGACTAAATCCTAGTGTGAAACCACTATAAGATCTGTGCCTAATAGTTAGTGAATATATGGCAGGTAAAGTACAGAAATTAGTAAACAAGGAATTACTCAGTAGTAACAATCCACAATTTCAAATATCAAGCAATAACTAATCAAAGTAGATAATCACAAAAGGTAACCCTCTTGGAAGTACCCATAGCCTATCCCCTCTGATCCTACCTACCAACATAAGCAAACAGATAGCACAATAGGTAACCCTTTGAGAAGTACTCACAGCCTATCCCCTCTGGTTCTACCTAAAAAGTACAAGAAACCATTTGGGTAGTACAATTAGTCTAACCCCTCTAGTTTAGCTTAAACATAGACTCTCTGAGGAATCACTCACTATCAATTCCTCCTATAGTCTCGTATCATAACTACAGGTGCTATGGGGAAGCACTTATGTCACATTCCCCATGTGGCCTGCGTCGTGGAACTAAAAACACTCTTAGGAAGAACTTACATCAATTCCACCTATGGTCTCGCATCGTAACAGTAAAACATACACTCTGGAGAATCCCTTATGCTCATTCTCCCTATGGTCTACTACACCAGGTTCTCACAGCCCTATGTAATTCAAGTAGGTATAGAAACATGTATCAGCCAAATTAAATCTCAAGAACTACTTGGCTTGTAGTCTACAACATATCAGCATATCAGAACAATCACACCATCCTACAACTAGGCATGGGAAAGTAAACAGCAGCCTAACAGGAAAACTAGACCCAACAGTCAAAACATGAAATCAGGCATGGGAAAAAACTTCTAAAGCATATCAATTAACCCTATTCACATTCAATTAACCTCTACTCAAGAATACAATTATCGTAGGAAAACTATAGGGCTAAACAGTAAACGTGCAATACCCCGTTCATGGGTATTAGAGATTTTGAACATATAACTCAAAGACTTTTAAAAGAAAGGCACAAACCACCTACCTCGGCATTGGGAGATCAATATACTTGAGTCTTAGGGATTGAATCACCTTATAATGTCGAATATCTACAAAAAAATGTAAAACATTCAACAAAGGATAACATGAGAAAGAAGAGGAATCATGAAACTAAGCTCAAGAAGAAGGAAGAGCTTACTGAGGCGATCCCAACGGAATCAATGGCAGTCGAATTGGAGATCGGATGCTCAGTCGGGGGCTCAGAGGAAGATCACAGTCGTATGAGAGATCTTAGCCGAACCAAACCTAGAAGAAGGTGTTTCTAGTGATTAGACGCGACCCTAGTACGTTTAATGAAAAAAATACATAGAGTGTACTTTGTAAGTACATGGCGTGTACTTGTCGTTTCCATACTCCGCTTTAGGTGGCCTCCAGGTCACCCCCACATGGTCGTGTGTGTGGCCATCACATGGACAGCACATGACCTCCTGCGATGACCTAGTACACAACGTGTACTCATAAAGTACATGGCGTGTACTTCATAAATTTCCATAAATTCCCCTTTTTCTCAAAAAAATGACTAGAAGAAAGAAAACATTCCTAAAAGTAGATCTGGGTTCTTAAAAACTTCCCCCTTTGAAGAAATTTGTCCCTGAATTTCCATAGAAAGGCGGAATAGAAGAAGAAACCCCGAACAACTCCGGCCACTACGATCATACATCCGCCTCCCTCTCCCAAGTCTCGTCCTGTACTCGGTCATGCTTCCCTAGAACTCATACCAAAGGAACAGACCGACCATAGAGAACCTTTTTACTTCAATCGACAATCCGGATATGATGCTTTTCAAAAGATTCATCCACTTCTAACTCAACCTCCTCAGGTTGGAAGACATGAGACGGTTCTGAGAAGTAACATCAAATGTGAGAAACGTGGAAGACGTCGTGCATATCCTGGTACCTCTAAGGTAACTATAACCAATAGGAAACCAGACCAACTCTCTCCAAAACCTCAAACAGCCTGACGTACCTCATTGAAATATTAACTTGTCTCCCAATCCTCCTGTGTCCCAACCTCAGTGTGACACATAGAAACACTTGATCCCCAACCTCAAAATCTAGAGTTCATCTCTATTGATCATCATAAGACTTATGCCGAGACTATGCAGTAGCCATCCTCTTCCGAATCAAATCTGTATGCTCTATGGTCTCCTGGATGAGATGAGGTCCCAGAAAAGCTTCCTCTCCTACCTCTAGCCAACATAAGGGTGATCAGAATGGCCTACCGTACAAAGCCTCATAAGGTTTCATCTGAACAATTTCTTGAAAACTATTATTGTAGGAAAACTCCAAAAGAGGTATGTTCTTCTCCCAAGAACTTCCAAAATCCAGAATACATGAGTTTAGCATGTCCTCAAGCACCTGAATCATGCGCTCGGACTGGCCATCTGTGTAGGGATGGAAAGATATACTCAAAATTACCTATGTACCCAAAGCCTTCTGAAGCCCCTAACAACCCGATAAGTGAAACGTACATCTATGTCTGAAATAATGGAGTGGTTAACTCCATGTATGTGCACAATCTCACAGATGTACAACCATCCCAGCTCATCGACACTGAAGGTATCCTTGATCGGCAAAAAGTGAGCAACCTTCATTAGTCTATCAATGAAAACCCAAATTGCATCATTCCCTCAAGGCGACCTAGGTAAACCTATCACAAAATCCCTCGCAACATCATTCCACTTCCAATCGGGAATGGGTAACTGTTGTAAAACCCCTACTGGTTTCCAATGCTCTGCCTTCACCTACTGACAGGTAGAACACCTCATGACGAAACTAGCAAATTCTCTCTTCATACCTGGACAACAATACTGATAGTGTCGATCACGATACATCTTAGTGACACCAGGATGAACTGCCCATACTGAGGAATGAAAGTTTCACATCATCTCCTTGTGTATGTCTACTGGCACCCATAAGAACCCCTGGAAATGCGAGATCTCATCCTCACCTATGGTCCATCTAGGAAAATGGTCCTCTCCTCACACACTCTCCCATAGGACTGGGCCTTTAGAGTCTTGTAGTTGCCTCATTCTCACTTGATCAAGAAGGGTAGAGGTAATAGTTAGAGAAAAAATAAACATCTTCCTCTGTCTGTCATGCACCTCTAAATGCATCTCAGAGAACAAAGCCATAAGCTGCCACTCACTGCTGGCCTCCTGAACTGCCTATATCTTAATCCTCTTGCTCAATGAATCAGCTACTATGTTGCCTTTCCCAGGAGTATAGGAAAGCTCAAAGTCAAAATATTTAAGGTACTCAACCTACCTTTGTTGTCTCAAATTCAGATCACGCTAAGTGAAGATGTACTTGAGACTATTGTGGTCAGTGAAATTAAAAAAATTCTCTCCCAGAAGGTAATGTCTCCAACTGTGTAAGGCATGAACAGCTGCAGCCAACTTGAGATCGTGTGTCAGGTAATTCTTCTCGTGTGGCTGAAACTACCAAGACCCATACACAACGACTCCTTCTCCCTACATAAGAACAGCTCCCAATCCAATACCTGAAGCATCACAGTACACAGTATAGCTCTTTCCTGGCTCTGGTCACACTAGTATCGGTGCTGAAGTCAACCTCCTTTTCAGCTCCTGAAAGGCTGACTTACAAGAATCTGACCACAAGAGCTTTACACCCTTCTTAGTCAGACCTGTCAGTGGTGTTGTTAAGAATGAAAAGTCCTAAATGAAGTGTTTGTAGTATCCAACCATCCCTAGAAATTTTTTTACCTCAAATACATTCTTCAGCTGCTCCTAGAAAACTACTGCTCTCACTTTTTCTGGGTCTATTGACACTCCTATATCAGAGATAACATGACCCAAGAAGTGAATTTGATCCATCCAAAAGTGGAATTTTGAGAGCTTATCATATAACTGATGCTCTCTCAGTATACTCAAAACGATCTCAAGATGTGTGGCATGGTCATGTCGAGTGTGAGAGTACACCAAGATATCATCCACAAAAACCACCACGAAGGAATCCAAGTATGTATGGAACACTCGGTTCATCAGTGCCATGAAAACTGCAGGCGTATTCGTTAGACCGAATGGTATAACCATATACTTGTATAGACCATACCTACTCTGAAAGGCTATAAGAGGTATATATGATGGTATAACGCGCAACTGATGGTAACTGGACCTCAAGTCAATCTTCGAGAATATCCAGTATCCTCGAAGCTAATAAAAAGGATCATCAATTCTTGTTAATGGATATCGGTTCTTGACTGTCAACTGATTCAACTTCTGATAATCCACACAAAGACTGAGGGGATTGTCTCCCTTCTTCACAAAAAGGACAGGTGAACCCCAAGGAGAAGTACTGGGTCGTATGAAACCCTTTTCCTGCAACTCCTCTAACATCTTCTTGAGCTCTTGTAACTCTGGTGTATCCATCCTATAAGGAGGAATGGACACCGGTGCCACTCCTGGAACAAGATCAATAGAAAAGTCTACCTCACACTCTGGAGGCAAACCAGAAAAGTCTTCTGGAAAGACATCTCTGAAACGATCCACCATTGGAGGAAAGTCCATATATGAAATCCCCTGGTCATCCAGATATAGACTAGAAATCTAGGCTGTAACTCCTCCCAACCCATGATGCTCGGGTCCCGCTCTGCTCGCCTGGACATCTTACTCGCCCTTATGAAGAAAAGATCCACCCTCTGGTGATATGAAACTCACCTTGTAGAAATAACAGTCAATGACTGTCTAGAAGGAAACTAGCCATTCCATTCCAAGAATGATATCATATCCTGTCATCTCTAGGATATAGAGGTCCCATAAAAAGTGACACCCACCAACCTCTAGATGGAACTCCATGCACTGATGTAAACTCACTGTTCTAGTCCCCAACGGAGTGTCTAGGGTCAAGATATCAGTAGAAGAAAAGATATAGAGCTCAAGGATCTCCATAACAGCAACAGATATAAAGATATCGTAATCCCCTGTATAGAAAAGAGAAGAAGCTAAAACTGAGGCTACTAAGATCGTACCTCAAACTGTAGAGGGTCCGGGATCCTTCTGTTGTTGGGTCTGCTCCACTGTAAAATTTTGACCTGCACCACGGCCCTGTGACCCTGACTGGCCACCATGAGCTGATCCACCCTGTTGTTGCTGAAAACTGGGTGACAGGCTACCACGACCAAGACCTCCACCGCAGCATGAACGACCATAAGAACTCCAGTTCCCAGACTAGTGAGAAACTGGTGGTGCTGCTCTTGAACAAGGAATCATAGATGGACCCTTGTCACCATATGGTGGTGAGAAGATCTAATAGAAGCACTGAAGATGACCCATCATGTCATAAGATCGGCACACCACTGGGTCTCTTGGGCAGTGTGGCCTCATATGCCTTCTCTTTCTGCACTAGTATCACACCACCTGACTACCAGAAGAAGTATCTCACCTCCTTGGATATCCATGTGTAGACTCTCTAAGGCACTTCCTACTATCAGTAGGAGGAATAATAACTACAGATGTCGATCCACCATGGCTCACAACTCCAGAATCTCTCAGATTTCACTTTGTAATCAGCGCCTTGTTGACGATAGAAGTGATAGAATTATATTTGAAGATTTTCACCTATGATTGGATGTTGTGCCTCAGGCCATCCTCATACTTCCTTTCCAGGAATAACGGATTGGCTCCTGGAATAGGTTTCAAACGTTGTATCTTGGTAAATCATGAGGAATACTCCATAACTGAAAGAGCACCCTGCTCCAGACTCATAAATCCCGAGCTTGATCATCCCTCAAGGTCTCTAGATAGAACTAGTCATAGAAGATATGTCGGAACTCCTCCCAAGACATAATATGATAATGTCCCACCTATAAGATCACATCCAACCATCTCTTGGTAGAATCCCGAAGCATATACGCAGGGAGTTTCACCATCCTCTCTGGAGGTATCTTCAGATGCTCGAAGATCGTCATCATGGCTTCCAGCCATGACTCTGTAGCTTGTGGTCCTTCATCCACTGAGAAAGTGGGAGTATTCTACTGCTAAAAGACCCATGTCAGCTCTTCCATAGATGGGGCAGTATGCGGTACTCCGCGGAAGGTTTTCATGAACCTCATAAAGCCCTCTTGGAACTATGTGTTAGCACCTATGTCCGGAATGATGGTTGGTGCCAAGACTGGCACAACTGGAGGATCTGTAGGTAGTCCCTGATCAGCTGTGTTTGTTGTTTGATCATTGCCCTGTAACTAGCGTAAAACCAGAGGACATCTCGGTGTCATGACTCTGCAAGGTCAAATACACATATTAGATCAAATTATCAAGGACCGAAAACTAGAATAGGAAGGCGGTAATAGTAGAAAGAAATCATTCAAGTTTAACAAAACAAGGATACATGGTGTGTACAATGCCTACATGGTGTGTTCCCTTAATCCTTTCACATGGGTGTGTACTCCTACTAGAACTGGTCATGTAACACCCCTTACACACGGCGTTTTCACCTAACACAAGGCATGTACTTGAATCATATTCCCCTTCCCGGGTCCTTCTATAAGGCTAATCCACACAGTTCTCCTTAGAACGAGACTACACAGCGTGTTAGTGACAAACATGGCATGTACTAGATGAACCTCACTGACCCCTGTTGTTAGATACATGGACGGTTACATGGCTCACACTACACGGCGTGTTCCAGGCAGACACGGTGTGTATGAGAAACGATAACATTGACTCGTGTTGTTAGTTACATGGCTGAGTACCTGGGTTACAACACACAGTGTGTTACAGACGAACATGGCATGCACTAAGGAGATTTTTTCAAGCCGTGTTGTTAGTGACATGGTCGGTTACACAGTTCTATGACATGGCATGTACATCCTCTACACGGCGTGTCTTACCAAAGATTCCAAACCCCATGTCCCCACCCACACAGTCTGAGACACAATTAGAGACTACACGATGTGTACATATAGTACACGGCATATACATATAGTACACAGCGTGTACATACAGTACACGACGTGTACTTAAGAAAAACATTTTATTTCCGAACAGAAGAACACATGGCGTGTAGTCAAACTACACAGCGTGTATTCTGGGATTTTTCTGGACTGTAAGCCTCAAAAACTACTCTGGAGCCCAAAAAACATTAAAATGAACATTAAAGTGCCAAATCTTGATCCGTGAGGGCCCATACTCCATGTGAATCAAAGCTTGGAATCTTACACCTATTATAAACAAGGTAAAAAAGTCAATGATCTACCAAATTTTGGTCAATGAGGGACCATAACACCTCTAGAACCAAATTTTGGAGTTCATCCAAACAAATCCTTACACAAAGAAATAACCTATCAAATAGTAGGTATTCTATCAAATCATCCATCACAACATCATGCATATCTAGCACAACATCTATCACAACAACATGAAATTGATAATGCACCCTAAATGGCATGGCAAGAATGCATGACATGTGATTCCTAGAAAGTTATTATATGCTGCATGAGATGGCATACCCTCTTCTCATAGGGTTGTAACAGAAATAGAACCTCAATAACATTCACAATAAAAGAAAAAAAACTTGTGAATCACCCAACGATGAAATAAAATCAACTATAAATTTTCAAAACCAGAAAATTAGAAATAACGAGGTAGATTGGATTTTCCCTATATAGGAGTTAGCTACTCCCGGGCAAAGCTTATTACCAAGTTTCTGTTCTATCTTATCCCTGGCTATAGGCTCCAAACAGTAAGTCAAGAGAAAATAATTCCTCTGATACCTCTTTCTAACATCCCAGTTCAGGAAGCCACCCAAAGGCGCCCCATACCCAGTTGGTCAAATGGCCTCAAGTGAATTTCTCCAAATGCCAGAGGCTGCCAACTAGCATCGAGGGCCTTGGGTTTGATAGTGGGGAAACTATGCCCTCATTGGTAGAGTAACACTGCGGAAAAAAACAATAGCAAAAGCAGAAGCAGGAATAATCTATAAAAAAGTAAACACCAGGAGACTGGAAAATAATAAACTAGAGCACACACACACACACACACACATATATATATATATATATATGAATGATGCATGATATATATGTCTAGGAAAGAATCCAAACAAATCACAATGCTATAATACAATAGTATTAAACCCAAGTACAAAAGAAAGAAATTAAACAAATCCTCATCATCGCAAGCCATTGCTTGGTCCCATGCTCTCCTGCTCCACAGAAAATCAAATACCTAAAGTAGAAGGGTGCTTTCCCTTATCTATACCTACAACAATATAATCTATTTGGGCCTAAAATCATGGTGCAAACAGGGCGTGAGACTAAATCCCAGTAGGAAACTACCACAAGATCTGTGCCTAACAGTCAGTGAATATATGGCAGGTAAAGTATAGAAAGTAGTAAACAAGGAAGTACTCAGCAGTAACAATCCACAATTTCAAATATCAAGCAATCGCTAATCAAAGAAGATAATCACAAAAGGTAACCCTATGGGAAGTACCCATAGCCTATCCCCTCTGGTCCTACCTAGAAACATAAGCAAACATATAACACAATAGGTAACCCTCTAGTAAGTACTCACAGCCTATCTCATATGGTCCTACCTAAAATGTACAAGCAACCCTCTGGGCAGTACACTCAGTCTAACCCCTATGGTTCAACTTAAGAATAGAATCTATGAGGAAGCACTCATTGTCAATTCCTCCTATAGTCTCGTATCATAACTAAAGGCACTCTAGGGAAGCACTTACATCACATTCCTCTTGTGGCCTGCTTCGAGGAACTACATACATTATGAGGAAGCACTTACATCAATTCCCCCTATGGTCTCACATCATAACAATAAAAAAAACACTCTAGATAAGCCCTTACGTCCATTCTCCCTATGGTCTACTACACCTGGTTCTCATGGACCTGTGTAAGTCAAGTAGGTATAGCAATGTGTATCGGCCAAAGTAAACCTCAAGAACTACTTGGCTAGCAGTCTACAACATATTAGTAAATCAGAATAATCCCACCATCCTACAACTAGGCACGGGAAAGTAAATAGCATCCTAACAGGAAAACTAGACCCAACGGTCAAAACAGCCAATCATGTATGGTCAAAAACTTACAAAGCATAGAAATTAACCCAATTCACATTCAATTAACCTCTACTCAATCATACAAGCATAACAGGAAAACAATAGGGCTAAAACAGTAAATGTGCGATACCGCGTTCATGGGTATTGGCGATTTATCACATATAACTCAAAGACTTTTAACAGAAAGGCACAAACCACCTAAATCGGCATTGGGAGATAAATATTATTTAGTCTCAGGGCTTGAATCACCTTAGAATGCCGACTATCTACAAAAACATCTAAAACTTTCAACAGAGGATAACTTGAGAAAGAAGAGGAATCATGAAATGAAGCTCAAGTAAAAGGAAGAGATTACCAAGGTGATCCCTAATCAATTGACAGTGGTCAAATCAGAGATCGGATGCTCGGTTGGGGGTCAGAGGAAGATCACAGTCGTACGGGAGCTCTCGGCTGAACCAAACCTAGAATAAGGTTTTTCTTGTGATTAGAAGTGACCCCGGTACATTTAATAAAAAAAGAAAATACATGGCATGTAATTTGGAAGTACACGGCGTGTACTTTCTCTTTCCATACTCTGCTTTAGGCAACCTCCAGGTAACCCCCACATGGCCATGTGTGTGCCCAGCACACGGCCTCCTGCGGCGACCCAGTATATGGTGTGTACTCATAAAGTACATGGGGCGTACTTTAGAAATTTCTAGAAATTCCCCTTTTTAAAAAAACAACCAGAAGAAAGAAAACATACCTGAAAGAAGATCTGGGTACTTACATTTATCACCTTCATAAATATTTGAAATATTATCCCAAATTCCTCTTATTATAGTACAACATATCACCTTCATGTATATCTGATTATACAATGCTCCAAATAAGGAATTTTAAGAATTAAAATCATTATTCAACAACTTCATGACAACTTATGTCATTGAAATCTCTATAGTATTACTAAATTTCATTCCATAAACCACTTTCATGAAAACATCAATCCTAAGAGATTGTAAATGTGATCTCTCTCTATTATTCCACACCTGATAATTATATTCATTAAATAAGGGTACTTCATTGGCATTCACAATATTCTCTATAATGAAAATTTTCTTTGATAGGTTCACCAAGGATTAACCTACTTATTTGATACCACTTATTGTAACCTAAAGTCCCATGATACAAAATAATAGGGGGGTTTAGGGTGTTTTTAAATTTATTCTTGTCTCAAATTTAAATGGAACATGACCTCCTATTTTTAAAGACACTCTGAATTCATCACACTAATACACAATTTCATAATAAAATACATAAAAGTAAAGAGAATGGGAACAAAAATTTGTACTTAGTTTATTTTTAATAGGATACATCCAAGGATCACATATCAATAATTTGCTGACATACCAAATAATCATTACTCCACTAGTTTTTTATTACAATATTTAGGACAATATCACTTCACACCTAAGTTTTGTGGACTCTTCCTCTTTTTTTCTTACTATATTACAAGAGGGTTACACAAAGAGATAATTTTGACATGAAATTTGATCTAACAAAAATAAAGATAAAATAAATAACACCAAATAGGCAATTTTATTCTCCATGATACTCTAATCTTCACTACCAAATATTTAAAAATATTTGCAACAAAACATTTATTCTTACCTTGATCTCCAATGAAATACAATCCAACAATATCTCCACTCTTAAAAATATATATTTTAAATGATTTCCTATACTATTAAATTATTTAAATTTCTTCTTGATATAATATATTTTTTATATCTTTTTCTATTCTTGCATAGAAAATTTATTTTATACCACTATGAGATATTTGAAATTCTAATTCTAATTCAAAATACCTACCTCCTCGAACTTCCCCTCCCTAAAAATCATCAATTGGATTATTTCTAGGTGAATATATATCATTGATCATCATTTATAAATTTAATGGTAATACCAAAAATCACCAACACTCTTTTCTAGTTCCAAGTCATAGCTATGTTTGAAACCTGTAGTTTTTCAATAATCATGGTATGAAAACTATCATTACGATGAAACCAATTTGTTTATCCATTATTTTTCTCCAAATTCTAAATTCATTATGTCATGATAGGTTGTTTCATGGTGCAACCTTTATTTTTATTTTTAAATGCCTTGAGGATGAATTTTTATATCCCTTCTCATTTTCTTTAGTATTTAATCTTTGTGGAAGAGTCTCTCATCACAGTATGTGTATTACAGCATGATATAATTGTAGATCATACTTTTTTTTGTGACATCTACCTTCACAACCAAACATTTTATACCTATTTTTTATTAATATCATGTAGGTTAAAGGGTTTAATTTTACATGAGTCTATTGTGGTGTGATCAACCTATTGTCGCATGAATATATCTTACACGGCTTTGTGCTATGATGTGAGAAACTGATCTTGTAATAAATATATCTCACATGGAATGGAAAAACTATATATTAATATGGAATTATAGTTATATTAATCCTACATAGCTCCAAGAATACTATTAATTCTTACATAGTCATTAATTCATGGTGTGATCTTTATACTTGCATCATGATTTTTCCTTGCAACTAAAAAACATTATCAAACAATCACTTTCCTTCTTCAATTTCAATCTATGGTACTCCAAATATTTTAAAACACTAAGTGAACCTAATTGAAACCAATTTAAAATAAAATACAACATTACAACCTTTATTTGTAACATTTTTTTTATAATTTTTGTTGTTTTATTATTTTTCCAACATTTTTTGGTCCCAATTAATAAATAATGGATCTTCATTTTATAATTTTAGTGGGATGTTTTTTTATTCTCAAATATATATTATAAAATTTTAGAGAAAATATTATTAGCTTATAGTCATTTTAGTTATAAAATACAAATAAAATTTTAATATACTTATTAGAAACATTTCCATGGAACTAATCACATTCATAGGTTATTTGTGCAGTCTTTCAGAAGGAAAGAATCGAAATAGAGAAAACATAAATTAAAACAGACATTATTCATGCAGTCTTTCAATCGAGTTTATTAGTGATGACTATATATACTTTTTTATGAATCATTTTCCATTGTGTTTGCTTCCCTAATGAATTTTATTTAAAAACAACATAAATATATTCCATAACTTAGGAAGAAAACAAAGTGGAATTTATATATAACTATAAGACATGGATTATCTTCATAATTAATGTTTCTTCTCCCTTTCATGACCTTTAAAATTTGTGTTTGTAGATCTAATGCCTTTAAATATCTTGTGTTTGTATATATCCTTTTGAAAATAGTGATTTTGTTGGTCTATAGGTATAAAATTAATATATTTCTTGATTATAATTATATTTATTATATTTACTCTAAATCATTTTTATTAAGTTATATTTTTTATTCCCAACCTTGAATGATCATATAACTAGATATTAATAAAAAATAATATATATTATCAATATGACATTTTTATTATAATTGGTTGGTATATTTTTTTTGAATGGTTACATTGAATAAATTCCAAAATTCAGTCTTCCTTATCTTTTTCTTATGATTTTCTTTTATTTGATCTCATATTTGATCAAATAAAGTAACAATTCCAAGAATATTTCCTCAAATATTGAGGAATATGTGATGAATTATTTTCTAGGATTTTTCTATTATAAAATAATCATGTAGTTATTAAAATAATGTATTATTGTTTCTTATTTTTAAAAAGTGAATTTAGTTTCATTAACTATGAAATATTATGTTGTTGATGTAGTTAGCATGCACAAAACATGTTTTTTGAATTTAAAAATTCTTATTTTTAGTATTATAATATTTTTGATAATAGTTTTTAAAAAATAATAAGAACTCTATTTTTTATTTATTCATTCCAAAATATATTTTATTTATGATTTATATATAAAATATTATTTTATTTTATTAAATATTATTTTTTATATAACTAATAAATTATATATTTTATTGTTAAAGTGGTGAAATGTTTTTTTAGATAGAAAACATAACTATTTTATAATAAAAACATTTATCATGTTAACATTTTATATTATCTTTTTTAAATCAAAACACATTTTATATTTTTAAACTGATGAGATGTTATTTTTCATAACATAACATTTTAATGTGTTTTTTATTCTAGAACATAGGGATTGTTTTGTTTTTGAAATTTTGAACATATTTTTTGTATAATTTTTTGGGAAATAAAATTTATTTATATATTATTTCAATCATTTTTTGGTGAAATTTTTATTATATTATATATATTTTTTACTTTAAAACATAATTTGTGTTTTTTAGTTTTTGAGATGTAACTTTTTAAAGAATAGTACTTATCTTATGTGAAATTTTTTGAGAAATTGAATATAGTTTTTTTATATTATGAATATTTGTTATGTAAATTGTGTTATTAAATATACCATTGTTATTTAATTTTTATTAAATGTGTTTTGTGACATTTTTTGTTTTATTTGATTTCATGTATCAAAATATATTTCATTTGTTTTAATTGGTGGAATGTAAATTTTTAAAAGATTGGACATTAGTTATATGATATATTTTGTGAAATGAATTCCCATTAGTTGAAACTATGACATAATTTTTATGATTAATTTGGTTTTATTTTATTTCTTACATTATAAGGTTTTATATTGTTATGTGAACAAAAAATTATATATTCAAAATATTATAATTTGTTTAAAGTGAAAAATGTTATATGAACATCATAGAAAATCATTTGAAATTATATTTTTGTTCTTTCATTTGAAATATAAGTTTTATGAAGATACCTTATATATTTTTTATCATATAACAAGTTATATTATTTTAAAAATTTCTTATGATGCAAAACATGTGTTTTTTATTACAAAATAGTAGATTTATTGTGATATGTTAAAGAAATAAACATATGTTATGAGAAATACTTTGTGTAATATAAAAAGAATATTTAATAATCATGACATGTGTTTATGTTTTGTGATTTCCTAAAGTACACAATATTTTCTATGTAAGGTATTTTATTAGATATAACTCAATTTTGTTATAACCATAACATTTTTTGAAATAATTTTTTATATTTTAAGATATTATTTCTTTTTTAAATTTTGTAATATAATTTTTATAAGTAAAAATAATATTTTTTGAAGTAATAGTTCAACAAATCAATATGAGAACATATGTTCTATAAAATTTTTGGATAAATTGACTATAGTTTTTTTTATTTTCCTATTTTTTTTCTTTGTAATGTTATTTTAAATATATAATTTTTATTTCCATTATATTACATGAATTATGTTAAATTTTATCATATATTTTATTTCTCACATACAGTGATTGTTTCCGATGAAAATTGATTGCCCAATGATTGATTGCATGGGGGTTTAGTTTTGTAAAATCATTTACATCAGGCTCACTACTTTTGAACAGTCTTCAATGGGTTCATTCATGGAGATTGAAATACACAACGGTTCTCATATATATGATGAATCATGGACATACATTCCTAAGGTAGTCTCTCATTGGGTAACTTGGACAACGATGCTTAATAAATCACATTAATCGAGATGATGGGAGGTCGGGCCCATTGCACCCTTTTGAGGGAAATTATTTCCTACTTCTGGACTCTCTTATAGATTTAAGACATATTCATAAAATCCTTTATTACTCTCCAACTATAACATAGGGCACCCCTGAATTAGCAATTGATTATTATCATGTGTGGAATTTAGAATCATCTATATATATTAGGTTCTTGATCAATAAAGATATTTGTATGTATATGAGGTTCTCCATCAATGATACCTTATTACATATATATTAGAGATTATTTTATCATTTATTATCATGATTCTAGTTTTAAACCACATAGTGGGGAGCTCTGAAGTGTATCGTCGTCTAGGGAGATGAGAGTTATATTGATATTGGGATCAAACCCATGAATGGTATTTCTATGTATCCTCATGAAAGTAATTAGAACCTATATAGTTTAGTTCCACTTAATGGGACACATAATACTTTTTAAGGTCATGCGATAAGTACCAAACCATGCAGTTTAATTTCACGCAGCTTAGAAATCTAGGTGAATGGTTCCTAATCAAAGGTTGGTGTGGGGATTATGTCGAAGAATCCCAAAAGACCTGTAAGAGATATGGATTCCTAGGATGGATATGATTCTACTGGGAATATGGGACAAAGATAAATTTTGGTTTAGGGTGTTGGGTATGGACCTCATGGAAGATTCTTATGTATCCTATATGGATGAGAATCAAATCCCACATAGTTTAGTTATTTTGAGGACACACACATATGGAGTTCCTATGGAGGTACATATTGTAGGGGAATGTATCCCTTTGCGGGTATGGAGTTGGGGATTATTCATAAGGAAGATTCTATAGTTTTTTGGGGGATTAAACTTGAAGAGGATGTCCTGGTTTTGTATTATGACATGGTTAGGGATTATATCAAGTAGGAGGTCCATCGATTCGTTGGACATTACAATTGGAATGATGCCCAAAGTTTGGGATCATGAAGATTTTATGACAATCGTCAACCTCTAAGCCCATGTGAGTCATGATGAGTGTGGAAATATGAGGAAATGGAAGATCCTATAAACTACATAATATTCTTTTTCCACTAATGGATGTGGCCAAAACACAAAGGGATAGGTAAAGAGATCGGGATCTAGAACCTCCCTCCCATCATTTTACCCTATACCCAAAGGGGGAGAGAAAAGGATTTGAAGTGCCCATTTACCCTCTTATTTGGGTAATTAGGATAGTCACATCTGATGATACATACGACTACGACCCATAGGTATAGATATAAAGGAAGTAATGAAGCAGGAAAGGAATGTAAGAAAGGTTAGGGTCTTACTCTAGGAGGAATTCCTTGAAATTAGTTCATAGGTAAGAGAGGATGATATTATTAAATGTCAAAGGGAGTGTGATCTGCACCCTCCCTACCTAGAACTAGAGGTCCCTGGTCTTAGATACAAATAGGGGATAAAATATTCCTCACTCTTATTTATGATACTGGGAGGTCTTTAGCATTATCCTCAGGGTCAGGGTCCTTGTGACCTAATGGATTCATATTTACATGCACCCCGAGGGCCCTACCCATCAGGTAGGATAAGAAAGGGACGCCTCTGACTAAAGGAATTAATATCCAAATGGGAGACACACGTATGTACCTCTTTTCATATTTTTAAATTCTAGAGGCTTTGGTGGAGGTTTCAATTTGGCCCCCCTCGGACAAGGGATCAAAAGGAAGAGGATATTTTCCATTAGTTTCTTGGAAGAGGGATCAAAAGGAGTCTCTCATAGGTCATGTCTTGGTGAGCTAAGGTGTTATGTTCATGTTATGGGAGGAGCTAAAAGGTGATTCATGTAGGGGTGTAGGCTTGCACAAGATGGAGATACCTCAACCAGTGGACCACCTGGTCAAAAAAACCATGGCAAGGCCTTAGCCTAGGAACCACGGGTCTCCTCAAGTGTCCCTATAAGAGCCTTATTTGGGTACCTAATTAGGGAAGGGTCCTTCGTGGAGGTTTTTTTCCACTAGTTGAAAAAGGTTCCTTACATAGGTGTCTTTTTTTCAGTCCCGGGATGAAATTTGATCCCACTATCACCCTTAATTTCCTTTTTTCTTAGGTTTCATAGGGATACCAAAGGGGTTTTAGAGGACCTAGGTGAAGGGGTTGTGATACTAGAGCTCCAGGGCTTCTTATGATTATATATTTATTCAAATAAGGATCCCTAGGGTCCTATTTATAGGAAAATATAGGACCCTAGTTGAAGGAGTTACCCAAAAAAGGTGTCTGATGTAGGTGTCCCATGTAGGTGTCCCATGCAGGTGTCCTGTTCTGGTGTCCCATGAAAGTGTCTCGTACAGGCATCTTGTGCAGGTGTCCCATGCAGTTGTCTCATGCAGGTGTCCCATACAAGATCATTTGTAGGTGTCACATGAAGGTGTCATGTAAAGGTGTCCCTTGCAGCTGTCCTATGCATGTGTCCTATGTAGGTGTCTTGGGAAAGTGTCTTATGTTGGTGGCATGTGTAGGTATCCCATGCAGGTATCCCATGTAGGTTCACCATGAAGGTTCCTCATGCAGGTGTCCTGTGCAAGGTCCCATATAGGTGTCTCATGCATGGTTCTTATGCAGTTGTCCCATCTAGGTGTCCTGTGAACTTTTCAGGCCTGGTCAAAGGATGTTTTAGGTTATGACACATAGGAATCCAATCCTTTCCTTCATCTAGAATAAATATGCATTTCAACTCAAACACAACATTTTGTGTCTAAGTTAGTATCCCAACTTGAATTCTGAGGCAAAGTGCTTAGAACACATTTTACAGTGCCAAAAAAATCCCCCCTATAATTAGATTCATTCAGAATGAGAAGAATATGGTTATAAGTTAACTATAGGGAACTTTGATGTATCTCAACATCAGTTTGTAAGATTTTGATCCATCTCAGCTATGGAAGGATTCTCTATTTTTTCCTAATCAATGGGTCCTAGTTATTATAGTTCAACTATTTCTAAAGTTATATGGAAAACCCTACAAACATTGTGTCTTTTTTGTCATCACCCTAATATTTTCCTAAGTTAAATGAAGAAGACTTATCAAGAGAGACTTGGATTTTTCTTAGGTCTCCCTTCATGGGTTTTCAACGTAACAAGTTTTATACCTTTTACTTTTCATTCCTCAATTCTTTCCTAAACCATATAGAGCATAAGTCTAGAGAGCTAAGACTCAACTTTTTTACAGAGTGCCCTTTACGGGATTTCATCCTAGATAGTATTGTGTATCTTTTTGTGAGTATTTTAAAGTATTTCAAACCTAACTAATGAGGCTAGTGTTTTAGTTCAAAAAACTTTGACCATAAGGTTTGAAATTATGACCCAAAAAAGGCTTGTGGTCCATGAATGTTCTGTCATTAATCAGATTCCCAAAAGGTAATTTTGAGTCAAGATTTTGTGATTTCCAAATATAAAACATGATACGGGACAAGTATGAGAGGAATGACCCTGGAAAAAATTCAAAAAAATATTTATAACATAATATTTTTGGGTCTAATGGTAATAGAGGAGGTTTCTCCTAATGTTGAAATTATCACTAGTTCAAAAAACCCATTTTGTAGGTGACTTTATACAAAGCCAACTAGGGTGTGTTACTGCATAGTCAAATAGTAGCATCCTCAAGTTGATGGGCCTTTTATGTGGGTGAATTATACAAATACAATTGTGGAATGTTACTACATTGTTAGACATATTATTTCATAAGAATTCCAACATTATACTACCCATGGTTGGGGAATTTGTAAAGTTATGGATTTCTCAAGACCGCGAAGGGTGGTTTTCTACGGGAAGGTGTCTGAGAATGAAGACATTATCTATATTTGCATTATATATGAATGGGAAACTAATACTTCAAGAATTTGTATTGTGTGAATGGGGTATATTTTTTTTAAATATCTATGTCATAGAGGAGGCCCCTTTCTAACAAGGGTTAAAGCATCATGCAGTTTAAAGTTGTACTACTAGGATATGGACTAAGTAGTTTAACGTATTATAATAAGGAATTTATTATAAAATTTAATTTAATGTATATTAAATGTTTTTATATATAATATCTTATGAATAGGATGTTATTCTATGTATTTTAATATAGTACAGTGAGGATATTATGTTATGCAGTTTAAAGTCATACAGTAAGGACATTGGGGTTATAATTTAAGGTGTTCATCTTTGACCAAAACGTTAATAATTCTCCCCTTTCACGGTAATATTTTTAGGAATTCACTATCACTTTTAGGTATGAGGGGTAATTTTCTAAGTTGTAATATGGGGATCTTCAGACTCAAAGAGTGGTATGGGGAAAAGGTCTTATGGTGATAGAGGAGGTCTCTCTAGAGGATGAAGTTATCACTAGTTGAAAAAACTCATTTTGTGGGTGACTTTATGTAAATCCAAATGGGGCGTGTAACTAAATAGTAAAATAGAAGCATCCTTTGGCCGATAGACCCTTTATTTGGGTGACTTAGGAAAAAAAACTAGGGCATCCTACATCATTGTCAGGAAAAGGAGTTCTTGGGAATTCTGGCATTCTATTACTAATGGATGAAGGAAGCTTATGGAGATTTGGATTTCCCCATACATAGATTTTGATTTGTGTAAGGAAATCACCTAAATATGAGATGACCATTCCAAGTAAAAATTACTCAAGAATGGTGGAAAAGGTTTAGTATATAGGTTTGACCCAAACACGGGAAATATGGTGCCTATAGTTTTAGGTCATATGACTATGGCCAAAGAATTATGGAAATTATAGGTAATATGTGGCCTACCATACCAAGGTTGTTCTTGAATATTATATACATGAGGGGGTAAATCATAAACTATAATCTTGGGGGTTCTGGAATCAAGAGAAATGATATGGGAGAAGTATGTGGGGTATGGTTGCGGACTAAATTCAAATAGAAGGTTCCAACATAATTCAATCAATACTTATGGAAATATAAGAGGCTTCTCCTGAGGGAGAAATTACCACTAGTTAACAAACCCATTTTGTGGGTAAATTTATAAAAATACAAATAGGGTGAGTTACTTCATAGTCAAATAGTGGAATCCTCTAGCTGACAGGACCTATTGGTGGGAAACTTATGCAAAGACAACTGGGGTGTGTTATAGCATAGTCAAACAAAGGAGTTATCTGGTGTGAGACATTATATCACTGGTAAATTTAGAATGATTATGAAGATCCAAATGTGTCCAATATTAGGAGTATGAAGTGTATAAGGGATATATCCAAGAACAAAGAAATCACTTGGACTGATATTTTTCATAAAGTGTAAAGTCCCTTTCATTGATCTTATTTATATATAGGAGGGGGGAATCTATGTTTCCTTGGTGTACCCTTGAATGGGGGCACCCAAATTAAGATATTATTAATATATCTATGTTTATATGCAGAAGAGGGGGTGTTTTTTTCTATAACCTATGGACGAGACTATGACATAAGGTCTATGAATCACTATGTATCTCATTTAAATTAGAATCAAGCCACACATAGTTCTTAGGGAACCATGAAACTTAAATTCATACTGTGTGGAAATAATCCATGTAGTTTGACATCATGTGGTAAGGAAGAAGGTGAATTAATTTGAAAAGGGATTGTCATGGCTGGACCAGAGTGCAGGACCCAAAAATCAATGTGTATCTTGTTTGAATAAGAATCAAGTCACACATTTTTCTAAAAAAATATCCTCTACACTGATTGAGTTCACGCGTGGATGAAGGGGGGATTTTTTTCAATATGGGATCATGTATGGGGTGAGAAACTATATTGGATCCTCTTATGTATATTTAACTTGTAAATAATAGATTGATGTAATTTCATGTATTGTGGCTGGACTAGGATGTAGGATCTAGGCATCACTACGTATCTTGTGGGAATGAGAATCAAGAAATACGTAGTTCTCAAAGAACCCATTCATTTTAAAGATATGTGGTAAGTACATCTGGTGTTCCTTTTAAGGTCTTGAAACCAGGACTATGATAACTCTGATGAAAATTTATATGCCTTACTTATGCAAGGAATTTCTTTACCAAGACTCTTAAGCCTATGTGAGCTATGCTGGGTGTGAGAAACAAGGACTATACAAGTTTTCTTCCACCAAAAAAAGTAAATATAAGATAAGTATAGGAAAATTTGGATTTTTTGGTGGCTAATATAGGATTTAAGATCCATACATTGCTACACATCTCATTATAATGAGAATAAAGTCATACATAGTTCTATAATACCATGTATTTTAATGTCATGCAGTGCGGATGAAGGTGACCCAATGTGAAAGAGGTAAAATATTGTAATTGGGCCCAAGACTAGAAATTTTGGCATCACTACATATCTTGTGATGTTAAGAATCAAGAAACATGTATTTATTGAAAATGGTTCCTCAGATAAGTCCGGATTGACATGGGGAAATGGTACTTTGATGTTTATATAAGGTTCTGACATCACTACATATTACTTTAAGATAAGAATAAAGTCATGCGTAATTCTAAAAAGGTTCCTTACGTAGGTCTAATCCGTACACAGGGAATAAGAAATTTTATTTTACTATGATTATAGCCAAGGCTATATATCCTAGCATCACTACATATACCATTTGAATGGTAATAAATCCACATGTAGTTCTGGATAAAGGTGTTGTGGGTTACCAAAACCAAAGGTTGTGATCTAGTCAAACATAGATTGAAATACTATACAGTTTCACGTCATGAAACAGGGATGCAAACTATGTTTTTTCACATCATGTGGAAAGGACGTTGTTATACACTTTAATTTCTTATGGCTATGACATTGGGATATGTAGTTTAAAGCCCTATAGCTCAGACTATGAAGTCTTTTATTTTTTGTTTATACTACTAGGACCATTTAGTGATCCTTTTAAGGTCGTACATACAAGACTATGATTCTATATAGTTTAATATCATACAACAAGGATATAAATATCATGTAGTTTATCATATTGTGACATGGATGATTTTCAATTCTTTTCAAGGTCATGTGACAAAGACTAACTATGAAGTTTAATGTTGTGCAATTGAGATGTGTCACTCTTTTGTCACATAAAGTACTTTTTTAGGAACCTTTCATTGTTTGAGGACATAATGATATCTACATCCATTGAGATCAATGAATAATCTCTATTAGAGGGGACCTTTTGTATAGAGTAAGGTCCTTCTCACTTTGGATCAAGCTTTGGAGGCTTCTTTCCTTGTATAATAGGATTTCTGAGAACCGATATGAGTTCTCATTAGAGAAATTAGCAAAGGAGGACCTCCTTGTTAGAAGATCGTGATATCCAATTTTGATGGAACTCCAAGTGATGTAAGGTGTGAAATATTTTATCATCCATATGATCCAAATAATCCAACCATTTATAAGATTTCTCATCTATGGATATATGATCATAGATGGAAATATAGAGTGATGGAAATTGGACCTCAATGGGTAGGACTTATTTTATCCCATACATAAGTAAATAAGGGGTTTCTCATGTGGCGATATGAGTTTTAGTCTCATACACCCATAAGGAATAAAAGAGATTATCAAACTAATACTTTTTATCTTTATCTCCCATCTGCTATATTATGTTTGATAAGGTCTTGTTGAAGGCCTCTATCTATCCATTAGCCATTGCATAATAGTGGGACGAGTGGTTGGATTTGATATTATACTCTTTGTATAACTTCTCCAACTTAATGTAATAGAAATTGGTTTTTTTATGTCAATGTTATATGAGGGATGAAAAATATAGTAATGATGTTATCCTTCATGAAGCTGACAAGGATTTTGGCCCCGACCTCTTTGAGGGGTACCGCCTCAACCCACTTGGAGAAGAAATAGGTTGCAATGAGAATATACTTGAACTATTTGAATGTGTGTGGGGGGATATATTACTATGAAATCCATTCCTAATATGTTGAATGGACATTATTATTTGGTTGTATGTAGCAAATTTGGAGGTTTATGGATGAATTTTTCATTCAGATGGAAGGAACGGCCTTTTTTGGTAAAGTTTGTGCAATCCTACATCATAGTGATCCAATAATACCATAGTTTCCAAATTTCATTAGAATGATGATACCCTAAATAGTGAGCACCAAAATATATTTCATATACTTATTTCATGATAGAAAAAATATATTATCTATTGATACATCTAAGAAGGATTTCCTCAAAGACTCATTTAAAGAGGACTCTCTAGTTGTTTGGGTCATCATAAAGAGTGAAGTTGTTTTCCTGATGTCATAATTTCTCTTTTCTAGATCTTTATTGTGCGATTACTTCATTATGAAGGTAATTTGTCATGGGTATCATACATCTAGTGGTAGGACCATATGGTTTAATAATAGGACTGATTTCATCAATCTCTTCCATGCTGATATGAGCAAAATTCAAGACAATTTGATGATATGAAATGTTGATTACTGTTTCATACTGGTATGGATATGCCAAATCCATAACTGCATTCTCTAATAAAAATAACTATACATTCTATGATCAAGGGATGTGATTCAATGTTGGATACAATGGGAATTCTTCCATAAAACCTAGGACATAGTCATGTAGGGGTATTAGATCTTCTTTTTTGATGGTGTAATATTTTTTTGATTTGTTTGATTACCAACTAGGAATAGACTTTTACCTTTAGGTGGATTACTGATATTTGGAGTGCCAGTTCTTGGCCTATAATGGGGGCCTATTATTCTGTCTCATTGTTAGTACAACCTTCTGAAAATAGGAAAGAGTCACTAATACAAAATAATGATATATCCATGGTTTTAAACCATGCATATAGGTCCAAAAATTGTGGCTATAAGTTATAGCCATGGTTTATTCAACTGTAGCCGGTATTGGCATGGATATAGGGTAATGCCTATAGCCATGGTTTCAAACCCTAGCTATATCACTATATCCACATTTCAAACTATGGAAACAACCTAATAGCCACATTTTGAAAACTATGGAATTGGCTAAACTCACTCATGGTCTATATCCACAGTTGAAAATTGTGGCTATAGGCTTTCACATTCCTAAAAAAACTAGCATAGTTCTGCCAGTGTTGGCCCCTTGCATCCTCCCCACCACTCCCTGCAAATCCCATCCACCCCTCCCCCTTACACCCGACATGCACCCCCCCCCCCACTACTCCCTTTGCATCCCCCTTACCCCCCTCAAAATCCACCTCCACTCCCCCTTGGATATACCTCCCCCCCCCTCTCTTACAAACCCCCCTAGACACCCCCCACCCAGACACCCCTCCTCTCTCTTGGACACCCCTGGGACCTACCCCAACCCCCCACCTGGATAGCACCCCCCCAAACAGACCCCCCCACCCCCTCCTGGACCCCCCATGGACAGCATCCCCTCCCTCTTGGACCCCCTTGGACAGCACCCCCCCCCCCCACCTCCTGGACAGACCCCTCCCCCTCCTGGAAACCCCCCCCCCCCTCTTGGACACCCCCTCCCTCCTAGACACCCCCTGGATAGACCCCCCCCCCCCCCCCCACCCCCTCCCTCTTAGATAGACCCCTCCCCCCCCCCCCGGACAGACCCCCTCCCTCCTGAACACCCCCTGGATAGACCCCACCCCACCCCCTGGATAGCAGTACCCCCCTGAACAGACACCCCCTGGACAGAAACCCCCCCTAGATAGACCCCCTGAAAAAAAAATCAATCTCAATAATCCATATGAATAATCCAAATAATATATCAATTTATCCATTGATTATTTAGTTAAATCACCGGCTAATTTGGAAACTGAAAAAAAAAATGAAAGAAGAATAAGATAAAGAATGTGCTAAAGGAAAATATTCTATTACATATGAAGATATAAAATAAAACCCTCGTGAGGGATTATCAAAAGGTAACAATCCTAGAACTCATGAAATGTTGTGTGGGGGGTTCAAGTAGTCTGGTCAAAACTCAAAGATTTTCTTGAAAATTTCATCAACCCAATATGAAATATTGGGAACAATGAATAATGTAGTAAGTGATGTATGTGATTTAATGGAAAATATTAAAAAGAAGACCATCCTGGACACTCCCCTCCCTCCTAGACACCCACTCCCTCCTGGACCACCCCCCCCCCCCCCCGCCCCTCTTGGAAACGCCCCTACAGACCCCTCCTGGACCCCCTCCCTCTTGGACACCCCCTGGATAGCAGCATCCCCCTAACCCCTGGAAAGACACCCCCCTGGACAGACCCCCCCCCCCCTAGACACCCACCCTAGTCAGACCCTCATGAAAAAAATCAATCTCAAGAATCCATATGAATAATCCAAATAATCTATCAATATACCTATTCATTATTTAGTTATATAACATGCTGATTTGGAAACCGAAAAAAATAAAAGAATAACAAGATAAAGAAAGTTCTAAAGGAAAATATTCTATTCCATATGAAGATGGAAAATATAACCCTTTTGAGGGATTATAAAAAGGTAAAAATCCAAGAACTCATGAAATGTTGTGTGGGAGGTTCAAGCAGGCTAGTCAAAACTCAAAGAGTTTCTTGAAATTTTCACCAACCCAGGATGAAATCTTGAGAACAATGAATAATGCATTAAGTGATGTATGTGATTTAATGGAACATGCTAAAAATAAGATACTCCTATACACCCCCACTCCCTCCTAGACCCCCCCCCCCTTCACTCCCTCCTAGAACCTCCCTTCTTGGACACCCCATGAAGACCCTATTGAACACCCCCTCCTCCCTCTCTCCTTGACACCCCCCCTACAGACCCTCCTGAACACCCCCCCCCCCCACTCTCCCCCCTACAGACCCTCCTGGACACCCCTTGCAGACCATCCTGGACACCCCCTCCCTCCTATAGACCATCTTGGACACCCCTCCCTCCTAGTCACCCCCCTTTCACCCCATTGAACACTCATGCCCCCTTGCACCCCCCACCCCCCCCCCACACACACACACCCCTTTCACTCCTTGTATACCCTCTTGGACACCCCCTCCCTCCTCTATCCTACAGACCCTCTTGGACCCCCCCCCCCCCCCTCCCTCCTCCTCCCCCTACAGACCCTCCTAGAAACCCCCTACAGACCCTCCTGGACACCCCCTCCCTCCTAGACAACCCCTTTCACCCCCCCCCCCCCACACCCCCTGCCCCCTTTCACACCCCCATGCACACCAGAACACCCTCTGCACACCCCCACTACACCCCCATGCACACCAGCATACCCTCTGCACACCCCACTACACCCACCTACACACCCCTTACACCACCCTAGCACAGCCCCCTGCACCCCCCCCCCCTCCACACACACCCTGCACCATGCACATCCCCCCTGAAACCCCACCCCCTCCCCGCATACCCCTTTCACCACATCTTCACCTTGCATTGCACCCCCCCCCCCCCCCCGCACAACCCTTGCAAGTGGAATTTTGGAATGGCACTAAAGCAGAAATGATCGGGTATCCTGGTTAACACATGGATACCTCAGGTGTAGGGATTCATAGTGGCCTAGGTGTGCATGTATTCCTTATTATTTGATTTTAGGTTTATATTGATATGTACATACCAATACTTAATAACATGATCATTAATAAATGCTTTTTGTTCAAAAGATATCCAATGTCATCCAAGTCATCCAATAGATACACCACAAATTGGTATCATGAATCACCAGATAACACAAACAACAACATGATGGCTTTTACTACATCATGTCGTATACTTTGGTGCATATTTACAATAATATACCACTTTCATGTATGCATTATTCGTTTTATTAGAATATTTTAAAATCATTGTGAAATGATACCAAGTCTTTTGGATATGATCTCTATATAACACCCTCAAACATTGGGAGAAAAAATTATACCAAAATTATGCAAAACTGGAAGCCCTCTACAGGTGTTTTGGTGGACATATTAGAGTTGTGAAAGATGAAAATATATGTTTAGGAGGTGGATGACTAAATAGTGATGTGTCCAAGGAGATGGTTGTTTTTTATGATGATTAACTACTCAATGCTATATTTTAAAGAAAAATGGTATTTCATTGGGAGTGAATTTATGAGAATCACTCTAAATGATATGAAAATTGTGGTTATGTTGTACAGCATTGATGATCGTATGACTTATAATGTCATATGAAAATTTTGTGCATAAGCCTTTTCTAAAATTATTCAAATATCTAAAATATGATGTTGTTTGACTATGTGATCAAAGAAGATATTACAATATAGTCTCATAGGTGGGATTAACACTACCTCCCCCTCTGCACCCCCCCCCCCCCACATACACCCCTTTCACCCCCTGCCCCATGCAACATAACCCAAGACACCCCCTCCCCTACCCCCATCACACCCACCTACCCCCTCCCCAGCACACCCCCCTTCCCACCCCCTGAACACCCCCTAGCCCACCCCATGCACCCCCTACACACCACTTTCACACCCCCCTGTCCACCCCATGCACCCCCTGCACCCCCCCCCCCCACCCTTCCCACCCCATTCACCCCCTGCACACCCCCTCCCCCTGCCCACCCCATGCACCCCCTACACACCCCCCCCCCCCATCCTCAGCACACCCCCTTCCCTATGCCCCCTCCCCTGTACACCCCCTTCCCACCCCCTACCCACCCCACACCCCCTACCCACCCCATGCACCCCCATGACACCCTCCACATTTAATTCCACTTAAACCACTTAATGAAAGGAAAACATAGAAAAACACTTAGATACATGTCATTTAATTCATATAAGCAGAACTGTTCATTTTATTCTAAAAGGTCCTCTCAATTTAAACACTCATGGAAAGTCTTTCCTCCATGACAATCCATTCCATCCAAATCATTCTATTTAATATATCAAAATAAGGTTATTGGATTTAAAGTGGAAATAAAACACTTAGAATATACAATGGTCAATAGGGAAATTACCTACTTGGGTAATCCATTATACAAATAATGTCAAACACTTAGGAGGTGTTTGGTTATAATTGGACATTTACCACTTTCCCTTGAGACATTTCAAAAGTATAGTGCAAGAATCCATGAATAATACACTCTATTAATTTCATAACATCCAATTAAACTTTAGAAAGGAGTCATAACCATTACATAATTCACTACAAGAGGCATTACCACTCATGTGCTAAGTTAACCATGTTATGTTCCATTTAACTCACTCAATTAATTAAAACATGGAAATTCCATTTATAAGATAAAAGGGGTTCACTTAGTGGTGACTTGATCATTATAGCACTTGCCTACTTGGGAAATTCCATCTTAAAAGTCTAATGGCACATAAATTGGGTTTTGGTTCAAACGATCATTTTAATAAAAAGAGGGCAACCCCTTATAGGGATATAAAAAGGGTCAATTATAATGTGTGCTTTATGACTAACAATGAAATCAAGTATAAGGAAAACATCAATGCAATAATTTCAAGAAATGTATACCACTGTGAGTTTTCATAGACAGCGCACCTCCATTGGAGGGATTTTATTACAAAACCATGACTTTTTTATCAAAAAAACAATTATCTTAACTAAAACTTATTCAAGAATTGAAATTTAATATAAAAAATCATAATTAATAGGGAAACTAAATGAAATTTCAAAAATTATTGAATTAAAGAGGTTAGGAGAGGGACCCTACCTCAAATGATCCAATACACACTCAGTGCTTGACACTTTTATCAGTGAAAACTCTAAGATGATTCATCCATCCTCTAGGCATATACACCTTTGCATATACATATAGAATCCCTAACCCCTATGTACATGTCTGCATGGCCTTGAACACACACAAGGGGATCATTATATATATGCTCACAGGTATAATCCTACTATCACCAACACATGTATACATTTTTCACATATATATATAAGCACACCTATCCCCTTATATGTAATCGCACTACTATGGGTAGATATACATATAATGGGAGAACTTATTATATATATGCTTACCTATTAAAAAATGGTGAGTCGAATTTGACTCTAGTTATCACAACACACATGAACGGGTCCTAGGAAACTTCAACAAAATGCCAGTGATCTAATGAATCATCATTAATTGAACCTAAAAAATTGAAGCGGGAGTAACATGATTAGTGAGAAAGGAAATAATATAATAGGTGGTGATGATAACCGCATCAACATGAAACATCATCAGCAAGATTGATACATTGAGAAAACAATATCTTGTTGAAGTCAACACAGTGTCATGCAAATGCATAGGTGAAATGAGAGATTAACATAAAATAATACAACAAAGGAATAACTCATTCAATGTTTTTAGTAACTAATTCCCCAAGTATGGAAATTTTTTTACAATTTGAATATTTATCATGCATGATTTATTTAAAATAGTAACAATGATCCCCATTTCAAGATCTCTTGATATTTGAATAAAATATGTTCAGAATTAATAGTGTAAGAATTATAATGCATTATTGGGAATCGATACTTTCTTAGTAGATGGACAACTGAACGATGTGTGGTTCACTATCTATTTAGGAAGAAAACAAAGTGGCACTTTAAAAACTAATTCTATAATTGTGATGTCTTGAAAACATAAAAAGGAATACTTTTAAAAGTTTTCTATAGTATCTGTAATATGAAAAATGCATGGATGTCTATAAATCCTAATCTTTTAAGATTATAGAGCAAGTTAGATCGCATGATTCCAAAATCTGCTTACAAACTCACAGTTATCAAATCAGTCAAAAAAATCAAGAATGAAAAAAAATTAGAAAAGACCTTCAAAGAAAACAACTAAAATAACAAATTATCAAGAATTGTCCATAACACCAAATATAATAACAAATTATCAAATACTATAGAACAATCTAAATGTAATAATTATTAGAAGATAACATTTCCTTTAACTAAATTTACACAACCTCATAACACTTCCAACTTAACTTTTCAAGAGTAATATTTTTTTGTAATTGACACATTTTTAATAGGGTGTAACCTTGAAAATCACCATTGATTGCATAGGTATGGTCGAACGATCACTGGAGATAGGTATGAATTGCTTGGGAGAGCAGTTGTCGTGAAGGAGTAACTACAACAATCTTCATAGAAGTGGCCACATTTCCATTGAATATAAATCACTCTACACACCTATTTTTAATAAGGGGTTAACTATAATATCACAACCCAAACAAGTATTTGATACCAAAAAATAAGATCATCAAGCCAATTCACATATTCTCTAACCATACTGAAACAAAAAAATCCATACTTATTTATAAATAGGGATCAAATCAAGCAAATCACACTTAAAAAATAGGGAATCTCTCCTTAAATACAAATAGTCTATAACAATTTTAAACTATTCCCATTAATATTTACTTTAAAACTAGATCCAAATTTCCCTTTTCAAACAATTTGGAAAAGTATTCACATGTCATCTTACTCATGTTATTCCCTTGGACAAAATCCCATCAAATTTTCATTAGATTTCTATGTATAATTTTGAAATATAACTTTAAAAACTATTCATGAAATCATTACATTTATATTAAAACCCCATTTAAATTATAAAATTGTTTAAAATCACTCTTTAAAAAGGAAACCTATTTCTATTTTAAATACACGCACACCACCAATGATACAATAATATAACAACTAAAACTCATTTGTTCAAGGCACCACCATAAAACTATTTAAAGATAAATTAATTTCATGATGAATATTGGGAGGACATGATCCCATATAAATTTATTAGGAAAAATTAACAAGATAAATAATATAAACATAATTAATTATAATGATGGAAAATGAATATAAATTTTCCAAAAGAATAAGATACATAGTAAAATCATATCCATCTACATCAATCTAAGATCATTAATTTGATCATAAGATCATCCATAAACACAATTAAATTAACAAATTGAAATTTAAAACCCAAAAACCCAAATCTATATAAATTATTCAAAAATCAATAGGTTGAATCATTAAATCAAACCCACAAACAATAGGATTCAAATAACTCATAAATGAATCTAGACTTGATCCACATAAATCCCCAATTTACATCTTTTAATCAATGTTCAGTTTATTATAAATTCATCAATAACCCTAAATAAGTCAACTAAGAAATGTACCTCAAGATTAATGATGAAATAAAACATAATAATAACCTCCAAGTACCTCTTATACAAGCTACACACCAATTAACCTTGAAGTGGGATGATTTCACCATGCTCGGTGGAATCATTTCCTTGAAACCCTAACTAAGAAAACCAAATCATATAAAAATAATGGAAAAGGAAGAAGGAGGGTAGGGGGAGTAATCATACCAAAAATACAAAATGAATGATCGGTCAATGAAGGGGGTGGGATGGAATGGAGAATTCAGTGAGGATCGGACGAGGGAGAATCAATCAGTCGATGATGAGGGAGAAGGGTTTCGAGGTGGGAGATGATTCACACTACCATGAGAGAGGTTGAGGGTTCAGAGGGTCATAGATCAGGGAGGATCAATGGTGTTTAGATGGGAGGAGGGAGTGGATATGTCGAGATAGGAGGAGGGTGCGAAGAGGTAGAGGGAGGAAGAGGTTCAAAGATTGGGGGAGAAGCGGTGATATTCGGAGGGGAGGATGTCATGGAGAGCTTGAGGGAGGAGGAGGGCACAGAGAGGTCAAGGTAGTAGGGTCGCATATCGGGGGAGGAGAAGCTTAATGGTTATGAAAAAAATAATTTCCTTGGTTTTTTAATTAAATTATGTCTATAAAGATGCTATATCCATTGATCTATAAAACTATGGCTATAGATCTATGGCTATAGCTTAAATTTCAAGTAGTGAGTAAGGAAAAAACTTCCTTTTCTAGAGAGATGAGTATGACTCCCAACCCAACTTTGTTGAGATTATGTTCTTCCATTATCTTCCCTTTTGGGCTCCTAGGTGTACCGTCTAAATACATTTCCCAATTATGGGGTCTGTCTTGAATAGAAAAGATCTCTTCATTAGAAAATTCAATATTTATTGATGTTGTTTCTACATATGGTTGTTCTACAAAGAAAGCTTCTAAGTCTAGACCTTTCACTACTTTCAGAGTCACAAACTATATATCAAACTTCTTCATGATAAATACCCACCATTCCAAATGTACTATCAATATATGATGGTTGATGATATATTTAAGAAAATTATTATGAGAGAATAGATGGACCTCATGGTGCTGCAAGTATTTAATCATCTTCTGAACTGCAAAGATTAAATCTAGAGAGCTCTTATTGATATCTGAATAATGATTCTCAATGTCAATCATATTTTTAATGAGATAATAAAGGTTTTTTTATTCTTAGTTCCATTCTTCAATGCAAGTAAAGAACCTAGTACTCGCTCCATGTTTTTCACATATATAATGAGTGGATTTCCCTAAACAGGTGGCATTAAGGTTGGTGGTATCAAGAGATATTTCTTGAGGTTTTCAAATGCATCATGATAGTCACTAGTCCACTGATATGTGACTCTATTATTCATCATCTTGGTGAAGTTCAAACACTTGACTACGAGGTTGTCTATAATTATCTATATGTAGGCCAAGTATCCTTAAAGTCCTCTCAACTCATTGAGGTTTTGATTTGGTGACATGATAAGGGTATCCTTTTTTATTTTTATTGTCAAATTTGATGACACAAGAGAGTATAACAAAGAAAAGAAATTTTCCTAAGGTTAATCTGAAGACACATTTCAAGGGATTCATCTTTAGTCTATATTGTCAAAGTTTATTGAAGATGGTCTTGAGATCATCCAGGTGTTCAGAACACTATCATGACTTAACGGCAACATCATCAACATATAATTTAACAAATTTCCTCAAGAAATGGTTTAAGATACAATTCATTTCACATTGGTATGTGGATCCAGCATTCATCAAGCCAAAGGGAATTACTCAGTATAAAAATACTCCTTGGGGGTCTTGGAGGTGGTGGATTTTTCATCTTCTAGGGTCATCCTAATTTATGTGTACCCTGAATATTCATCCATAAAGGAGAGGTTTTGATAACCAGCTATTACATAAATCAATAGTTCTATGATTGGGACTAGGAAATCATCTTTCATAAAATGATGGTTAAGATCTCTAAAGTTGATGAAACCCCTTATTTTTTCCATTATTTTTCTCTAATGGGAGGATGTTTTCAGACATTTTGGATACTGAACTTCCCAAATAAATTCATCCTTGATAAGATTGTCCACTTCAACCTCAATTTTGGAGGCACTATTTAGGTGTGTCCTTCTAGCTGCCTTTTTGTATCCTCAATGGTTTTCAATCAAGCCTAAGTGATTATTGGATACCTCAAAATAAAGGCATGGCATTTATTTTGTAATTCTAGGTGAACATGTCCTGATGTTTCTTCAGGAAGGAGGTGTATGCATCTTTTTATTTTAAATTCATGGAATCACTTATCAAAGTTGGTCGTTGATCTTTTGTTTTAGCCAAATTTATTTCTCTAAGTTCATCAATAGTGGTAGAGACACAATCCTCAAATGTTATAGGGGGCATCCCAGAGGTCTTGCTCCTCTTCCTCTTTTTTTTGTTCTTCCACCTCTTCCATGATTTCATGAGAAGCAGGCGATGAAGCAAATTTCCTAGATCCTAAGGAGGAGTCTATATTTTGACATTAGGAGGAGAAAACAACTACTTCTGAATGGACTCATGGGATGGTGATTTTTTGAGACTCATGGGGTGGAATGAGGGCATTCTCACTCATACTTATGTCACCATATACAGATTTGATGACTTTTCTTGCACCACTAGGTTTTTTCCCATGACTGAAACCATATAATTCATTGAACATGTTCTTAAAATTGGTCTCATCCCTTCAATATGATTTATGGTCATCACATACTCTTCACCGAGCTACTTGAAAGGATTATCTGAGGTCATATCTACATTGTTTAGAGCATTTATTCAAGAAACATTGTCAATCATGGGTTGTTTCTTTCCCCTATGATAAAATCATGCATAAATGTATTGTGATTCGTAGGATTTTAATGGGGATTTATCACCATAAAATGTCCCGATTTTACCATTAATGCAATATTTCAGGCATTGGTGGTATGATGAAGGAATATCCACATGTTGATATAAATAAGGACTTCCGAGTAAAATGTTGAAGGTTGTATCTTGTCAAACAACTAGGAATTATGAATTTGATATGAGATCCCTGAACGAAGTTCTAGGATTAACTTCTCCAAGAGGATGATGTTCACTCTTATCATAATCCTTTAGCATTATAGTGTAGGGGAGAAGTTGGGACTCATTTTAACCCAATTAACGAAGTGTTTTGATCAGAATGAGGTTAACACTTGAGCCATTGTCGATGAAGACACATCATATATCATTATCATCAATCCTTCTAGACACATACAAAGTTCTGATGTGTCCTTTTATAATAGCATCTTTGTCATGTTCTATGAAGGAGATGATCATGTGGACTTCCACAAGATCTATCTATATATGGTATACTTCAATAGAATCAAATTTGGCCTCAAATTCTTGATTAATAGAAAAATGTTCTATGAGTTCTTTCCAAAGTTCTTTTAATAGATTCAACATGTCCAGGATTGAAAACTTGTCCAATATCTGGTATAAATTCTTTAAATTTTCATACTTATGTTCCAAAGGCCAATGATTCCTAGCTTGAGGACACTCTTTTCTAGGAAATTTCGGAACTGAAGTCCTTGGTGTAGGAATATTGTTCCTTTTAATAGGAGTTTGTAGTACTTTAGTCCTTAGTGGGTTAGGTGGACTAGGTCCACCTATGTTCCAAGGTTGATTGGGTAGCGGTGTCTCTTATAGTCGGTCTTCCAGATTGATAGAGTTATGGAAAACTCTAGCTTTTTTGGGAGAACTTTCTTACTCCTACTAATCTCACTATAGGTCTCTCCCATGAGTTTTGGTTCTATAGATGATTTGAGCAGGAACGGGACCAGAGTATTTACTTCTGGCATGGCTATGGCTTCCCCTATATCCTCAGTTATGGTTGCCTCTTTCCCTAATTTCCAAATGTGATACAAAGAATTTAGGTTCATATTCACTCTAATCACATGATCAGGGGTCTATTAAGTGAATAAAATTAATGGAACTAAAAATCAACTCCTCATCTGATGAGGACTCTGACTATTGGGTTGACAATTATGGTACCATTTGACATAGTGGTGCTCGTTATTTGGGGATTGAAGGTACGAAGTCTACTAAAGTCAAATCTAACTTAGTCCTTAGAACAATATCATCATACTGTGTTTAATTATTATTCTTTTATATATATAGTTTTATGGAATACTAGATTTCATAGGATTGAGGCACTAAGGGAGTTAGTTGTGATGCAGTGGAAGCAGATAGAGAAACCTTTAGTTGTTTCAACTATGCCTAGTGGATATCATGAGTCTAGATAATATTGTTTCTAACCATCTAGTCATTGAACTTCTACATTCTCTTATTTCTAAATTCCTTCCATTCATTATCCTTCTCTAGATTAGTGTCATAAACACATTATACTTGTGCAAATGTCTTTCCCAACTTAATTTTCTCAAATTCCACTATTTTCATCATGATTTTTTAAAAAAAACATTCATGGATGGTGTTATCCAATGCTTTATGGAAGGTAACTAGTTCATAAGATCTTTATCACCATCCTTATTAGGCTTCTTTGGATTTTTAAACTTTATCAATTTGTTCTCAAATGTTTAGATGAAGTGCCTAGGGACTTGGTTACATAGAAAATAATAAACCTTATTCTTTATCTCCTTAAATTTTCTTCGCCTCTGCTCCCTTTGATCATCCTGATGAGTAAGGTTTTGTTACTGACATTCAGGAGGTGGAACCACATGATATGGTGCAGTATTTGGAGTAGGAACGGGTGTTGGGACTTTCTTAAGTGTAACTATGGTAGCGTCTTCTTTCCCCATTATTTTCCCTTGAGCTAAAGTAATTTCTCAGGACTTAACCTCGGTTTTTGAAATGGAGTCTTCCACACTTTGGGAAATCATGGCAAGGTCTCGATACCCTCCTATGTATTTCATAGGGATAGGTGGTGGGCGTAACTTTTGATGAAGATTTTATATAAAAATAGGCAATAAGTCATCCTATGGAAGTTGTACGTTCCAAGATTATGTCAATACCTTCCACCGAGCAATGAAATCCAAGACCCTCTCATTCTCCTACTACTTGGATGTTGACAAAAGAAATGGTACTCTCTGAACATAGAAAAACTGTCAATAGAATTGATATGGTGTGTAAAGATCATAGATGAAAAGTTTTCCCACCTTGGCTATGAGAAAAACATCCTAAAGGGTGATCATATAAGATCTTTCATCAAGAGAACCATTATCATCGTCAATAACCAGACCACTCAGTGCAAAGAATATACAAAATTAAAAACTATTAGGTTGACAGAATGCACATTTGACATTAGTAGGACTTAAAGACATAGTCTCAAACCTAGATATGCTCATAAATCTAGGACAGGATGGGGAGTTTGGGATTATAGAAGCATTTTAGTACTCATAACAATGGAAGTTCTCCCCTATCTAGCCAAACAGGAATTGGAGAGGGACACTAATCTTGCAAGGAGTGTTTCCTTGTTGGATATGGACCAACATTTGGTAGAGGGGTGCAAGGACTAGTACTTCAAGGTTAAGGTGCCACCCTTCTGCTAGCCATTCATCCATCACCAACGTGCTAACACAGATCCCTGATTGTGCATCCCCAGCTGAGAAAATCCACCCATTTAGGAACATAGCTAAAAAACCTTCCAACTGATGGTCCAATGAAACCTTTGAGTTCATCCAATATCCCTATGCTATGTCATCCCCATATTCCAAAATGGCCCAATATGAGCCATTACTATTGAAGATTTACTGGGAAGGGCATCGATGGGGATGAATAATAGTTTGTCTAAACCCATTTCCACACAAAAAATATTGATCCAGTCTCTAAAAGAAATAATTAAGCATACAGTTAGCTCTATCATTGATTTATACTTCATGATAAAAATAACCTCCCTCACCAAGAATCTCCCTATATAAAAGACATTTCATAAAATTCCAAACATCACTCAGTAGACCAGACATCACCTGGGATACTGATTCGCGACACTTCCAAAGACTTGGGAAAGCATTAGTTTTTCTCATAACTAAGCCCTTGTCCCCACTATAATCTCTCCTGAGGTGGTTAATTTTTTGATTCCCACCAAATAACAATCATAAAAATCATAAAGAAATAAATACCGGAATATGGGTATTATCTTTCCCACTAAAATAAATGAGCTGAGACTGGTGGAGTGCATGAACCTCTAAAGGACTCTGGATTGGATGACTATTTCAAGGTCACACAAAGACTACACACATAGTACGTGACCTATAGCAGATCCCGTGAATCCCCCTTCAATAAACCTTCCTACTCTTATAAAGGATCTCTATGAAATTGATGGCTACATGATGACAACCGGATGGGTGCCCCCAGACCACTTTTTTTTCATTGTAAAGCACCTAACAAACCTTCTGAAATCTTTTGTAAATAAGAAGGAAATTATTCGAGGATGGATACCCCTAGTGGTCATAAGAACTCATGAACCAAAGTATTATAGGAAATAATAAAATTCCTTGATGATATCCAATTCAACTTGCAAGGCCCCTGAACCTTTCTAAAATAAATCAAAGGGGGCAAAGGGGAAAAGGCGATAGGTTCTCATGGTCACTGAAACACATGTGAGATTCCCTTGGTGAACCATAAGATGCCATGAAAATTTACTGACATGTCTTCCCCATCTCTCAAAATCCATTTGGCTTGTCAGACTTGCCACACGGAAGTCCTCAGGTATGTACAGGTGACTCTTTAATTCCCCTTTAGTGCTTTAAGGGAAAACAGATAGATTTTCTTACAACATTCTCACACCCCCTATATGACCCATATTGGTCACACGAGGCATCATTAAAAAATTGAGTAAATTTATTTGACATTTCTCATGAGAATTATCATAATACTTGGACTTTGTAGAATAAAAAAATAGATAAAGGGAAGGAGGCGAGAGGTTCTCACGGTCGCTGAAGGACATGCAGTGTGGCCCTTTAGATCTATAAGGCACCATGAGTCCCTAGAGACATGTATGCTTCATCTTGTAAAGTCCCTTTGACTTGTCAGCCTTGTCGCATTTAAATCCTTGGGTATGTACAGGAAAGGTTACACTACCCCTTTTAACTTTAAGGGAAAACTGATAGATTTTACTACAACATTCTCACACCCCCCCCCCTCATATGACCCATATCGATCACACGACACATCACAAAAAAATAGATTAATTATGCTTAACATTACTCATGAAATCTCGTATGACTCCAAACCTTTGTCACATAAAACAAAGAAGATAAATGAGGGAAGAGGTACTTGTGGTTGTAAAAAGTTATAAGACATGCTAAGGAAGTCCATAGTGAATTCCCATGAGTCCCCCCTTAAAAACCATCCTTGTCTTGAGGAAATCCCCAGACAAGTCATCAAGCATCTGGCAAACACCTTTCAACAGGAACTTTATAGAAACCCTTCTCTTTATTTCACACTTAATCATAATTTATTACATAAACTATTAACTTGATACAATATAGAATATCGAGAGGTCTACTGTCTTTGGGGATTAATAACATTACATAATAACTTAGAACCTAAAACACAACATCTATATTGAAAACTTCGTATACATGACCACACACATTCCTTCATACTTAGCATTGTATGGGATAACCTGAGGACATGCAGAAGAAAAGGGTGAGATACAAAGCCCAGTAAGGGAGTAAACAAGGAATAAAATTAATAATACAGTACATGTTAGTCAATATCCATATAAATAGAGCATAAGGGAAACATCAACATAAAGGAATGACATAGCATGATTATCATAACATGGAAATGTAGCATCAACATTTTACATGATATTAGCATGAGCCAAGGCTCATTACACATGAAGCATGAGTAAACCATAATTTCACTTGAATTATCATAAGTAAACACTCATTTCACTTGACATATCATGATACTATTCTTTACCCAATGCATTGGAGCGCTATCAGGGCGCACCCTTCGTAATCATTTCATTTCATGCATAAATGTGCCACATAGATCATACAACATGGATACTTTAAACATTATAATTTGTTACAAGAATAAGAGATGTGTAATACATACATGAAACTATATAATCAATAATTAAATGTATAAAAATTTTAATACCCTTGATAGATAAATGGTTATGGTATTCAGTACATAATGACTTTGGCTTGGAAAATTGTGGTGCAATTTCGGCAGCAGAACAGCGTGACATAAGAATTCATAAAAATGGTTGATGAGAGAGAAAGGGGTGTCTCTTCATATGTTCCTAAAATGTATAGTAAGTGCTTCATATAGACACATGTCCTGACATATGTAATAGAATTTAGATTTATAAAACAAAATAATTGCTTGAATGTAAATGAGGAGAGAGAAATCCCTTAGAAAATTTTGGCATGGTAACAAGTGTACATAGTAGGAATTAATGAGAGAGAAAGGTGTATCTCATCATTAAAACAGAAGGAGGGAATTATATGGGTGTTTTGAAATCATACCCCAATATTTTTAATTGAAAACAAAATGCTATAACAATATAATTAAATTTGGACAAAAATGAGAAAGGAAAAAATCTCTTACTTAAAAGTGTGATTCCAAAGGCTTGGGAGAGGATTCTTGGGAGCTTGGGGCACCTTGGTAGGATTCTAGAGAGATGAGAGAATATTTTTATTAATATTCAAAGCATTTTAGTGAAGAGGAAGTGGGATATTGGGTGGGATTATATAGGAAAAGAGAGGGAATTCTTTATTATTTAAGTTTTGGACACCACACATTAAAATAATCAAAACCCGAAACCAACCCATAGTTTTTTCCCATGGTTTTTGAAAAATGGGAGTGTAAAAAATTATTTTATAATTCCAATGGCTGAACTTCTTAAAATATTATACTTTCTTATGTGGAGGTGAGTCACACTCAAGGAAATCAATTTAAAAAGTTAAAATGTTTTATAAGTCTTGGAGGGTCCACTAAAGCTTTGTAAAATAAATCAAAAAAAACCTAAAATAACATTATTTTAATTTTAAAAAATATATTTTCCGAAAATCACATTTATAGTATTTTATTATATCACTATTAGGTCATTATGATGTCATAAAACACATTATATATTTAAAACGGTATTTAATTTTTACACAAATATTCGATTGTCTCAGAAAATTATGAAAAACTCACCATTGGATAATTTTGACATCCTAATTCCAAAAAATAATATTCATTTTATCTAAATAATTTTCTAAATATGTGAATTTTTACTTTTAAAATAAAAACTGACATTTATCAAAAATTCATGTGTTTTGACAAAAACAGCTTTCAAGCCTTAATAAAAATTACGATTGTATTCCTAAAAATTATATGATAATTTATATTTAATAAAAATTAATTTAATAGTAATATTTTAATGAAATATTATTTAATTAAAAAATCAATTAATTCATCAAAATATATTTCTTAGTTTAATATTAATTAAAATTACTATATGTTATTTAAAAAATAATTACAAGGTAACAATAATCAAATGAATATATATTCTTTATTATATACAAAAATAATGCACATAATCATAGTGTTAAGATCTTGTTACATAACCTCTTATAACACTCGTATATGACCTAAGGGTAAGGTGTGTGATGGTGACAGAATCTTGGGGTGGCTGGGATAACATCGCTCGGGTGATAATCTCTATCAACTTTCACTTCTCCCGTAGGCGGTTCCATTACAGCTTAACATGTTGAAGCTCAGATTGGGATTGGTCAAGAGTGAAGCCCAATGACACCACCTTCTTTCCAAGCTCCAAGAAATGGGCTTTGTACGGATCAATTCTACTGGATGTGGTCATTTCTTCCTTTGTCTAAGTAAATTGGATTTGTTAAAGCCCTATATTTATAATAATCATGTGATCATTGTTCAATGGCTATATTAGTAATGATAAAAATTCTTAATGGTATTTTGAAATCCAAAATCATAAAACCAAATAAGTGCATTTGTCATATAACCATTTTATATAATAAGAAATTTAACTAGATCAATAGGAATTTTCATTAATGAAAGTTTGGGTCATTACAATCTTCCCCCCTTAATAAATTTATCCCTTGAAATTTCCTTTTTTCACACTAAAATAGATGTGGGTAACTTTTCTTCATCACTTCCTCTGATTCCCACATTGCCTATTCAAACTAGTGGTTTCACCACAACACCTTGATGAGGGGCATTGTCTTATTTTGTAGAACTTTTTTCTTATGATCTAAGATCTTCACCAGCTTCTCTTTATAGGAGAGTTAATTATCCAATGGTACCACCTATGGATTGAGTACATGTGATGGGTCAGGTATATACTTCATCAAGAGTGATACATGGAATACATCATGTACTTGATATAGGTTCAGTGGGAGTTCTAGTCAATAAGCCACTGCTCCAATGCGATCAAGGATCTAAAAATGGACAATGTACCTTGGACTAAGCTTTCCCTTATTCCCAAATATCATAACCCTCTTCCATGGGGATATGCAGAGGAATACCATCTCTCTGACATCAAACTCTAGGTCTTGTTGATGATTATCATCATAGCTCTTTTGTCGACTTTGAGCATCTTTAATGTGTTTTTGGATGGTCTTAACCTTCTCCACCATTTCTTCGATCATTTATAGACCTAGGAGTTTTTTATCCCCAACTTCATTCCAACATGTTAGTGTTATTCACCTCTTCCCATAAAGGGATTCATAAGGATCCATTTGGATGCTTGAGTAGAAACTGTTGTTGTAAGAGAACTCAACTAAAATAAGATATTGATCCCATCCTTCTTTGAAATCCATTGAGAATCCTCTAAAAATGTTCTCAAGTGTTTGGATAGTCCACTCTGATTTCCCATTAGTTTGAGGATGATAAGTTGTACTGAAGTTCATCTCATTATCCAGATCATATTGAAGACTCTTCTAAAACTGAGAGGTGAATCTTGGAACTTGATCAGATACAATCTATAGTGGTACTCCATGCAGCCTTACCCCATCTCTTATGTATATCCATGTCATTTTACCCAATGATAAACACTATCAAATTGAAATGAAGTGTGTAGTCTTTGTAAGATGATCCACAACAACCCAGATAGCATTGTTTCCTTTGGATATCTTCGGAAGTCTGGTGATAAAGTCTGTGGTGATGTTCTCCCATTTCCATACTGGTATGGGTAATGGTTTCATCATCCCCTTGGACTTCTGCCTCTCATCCTTCACTTGCTGACATACCGGACACTTTGATGTATACTTATTGATATACTTCTTCATGTTATCCCAATAATAAATATCTTAGAGATCTCAATACATCTTTGTGTTTCCTGGGTGAATAGATAAATTTAAACTATGTGCATCATCCAAAAGTTCTTTCTTTAACTATGGACTTGATGGAAGACATAGTCTTTTCCCAAATCTCACAATTCCTTCTTTATTAACATTGAACTCCAATGATTTCCCTTTTCTGATAGTTTCCACTTTCTACTAAATTCCCACATCATCCTTTTGAGTATCCTTTAACCTTTATAAAAGATATGGTTGATAAATCATTTGTAAAAGGATTGATGATGTTCCCTTCTTTATGATTCTTATGTCCATATTCACCAAATATAAGAATATTGGATCCTTTTCAATTATCATCAGTGATAGAATTATTGGTTCCTTTCTACTTAGATCATCTGCTACCGTGTTCGCTTTTCTAGGGTGGTAATGGATTGAGCGGCCATAGTCTTTGATCAGCTCTAACCATCTTCATTGGAGTGTGTTCAACTCTTTTAGTTTGAATATATAATTGAGGCTTTTTTGATCTTTGTATATTTAACACTTCTCCCCAAAGAGTTAATATCGCCAAAATTTTAAAACAAAGATTACTGCAGTCAACTCCAGATCATGTGTTGGATAGTTTTTCTCATGAACATTCAATTTCCTTGAAGCATAGGCAATGACTTTGTCATTTTGCAACAACACACAACCCATGCCCTTCTTCTAAGCATCACTAAATACAAAAAAAAAGTTCTCCACTTGTGGGTAGTATGAGCACAGGTGCAGTGATAATCCTACTTTTCAACTCCTTGAATCTCTCTTCGCATTCATCACTCCAAGAAAACTTGACTCCATTTCGAGTTAGCTTGGTAAGAGGATTTTACAATCGTGAGAAATTTCTCATAAATCAGCAATAATATCCAACTAGCCCTAGGAAGCTATGGATATCCGTTACTGATGTTGGCCTCATCCATCCCTTAATTGAAGTTCTCTTGGATGGATCCACAGATATCTCATTGCTTGTGATGATATTACCCATAAATGAGACCCCCTTCAACCAGAACACACACTTTTTGTATTTTTCATAGAGCTTCTCCTTTCACAAGGTCTCTAGTACAATGCTTAGATGCTCCTCATGCTCCTCCTTGGTTTTGAAGTATATTAGAATATCATCTATAAAGACTACCAAAAATTTGTTGAGGTAATCTCTAAATATTCTATTCATCAATTATATGAAAATTTCTAGAGCATTAGTGAGGCTAAAAGACATTACTATGAATTCATGGTACCCGTATCTTGTATGAAAAGCAGTCTTGGGGATATCCTCCTTCTTCACCCTTATTTGGTAATATCCCAACCGCAAGTCCACCTGGGATAAGTATTGTGCTCCACATAGCTGATCAAAAAAGTTATCAATTTAGGGAAGAGGATACTTGTTCTTTATCATGATTTTTTCGAGATCACGATAATTAATGCAAAGAATCATTGACCCTTCCTTTTTCCTGAAAAATAGGACTGGTGCACCCCATGGTGAAGCACTTGGGTGTATAAACCTTTTATCCATATTGTCCTATAGTTGTTTCTTCAACTCCTCAAGCTCCACAATAGACATTTTATATGGATTCTTGGATATTGGAAATTCCCTCGATATAAGATCAATTGATAATTCAACATCTCTTCTAGGAGGAAGACCAGTAAATTCTTCAGGAAACACTTCATCAAATTCCCTCACAATACGCATGTCTTCAATGATGGTTGATTTCTTAGACTAAATCATATGTTCAAGATACACATGTTCATAGGGCAGTAATATCCATGCTTGAGATGATGGTGCTAAAGAAGATTCATCCTCATCCTTGCACTTTCACAGAATCAGGGGTCGATTTTCCATATGGAGAGTGATTTCCCTCTCACATCAATTTATGTTGGACCTAAATAAGGAAAGCCAATTCATGCCAAGAATTGCATAAAATTCCACCAAAGGTAGTATGAAGAGGTTTTCTGGGAATTTCAATCCACAAATTATGATAGGGGGATTTATATTCATTGGATTCAATAATTTCCCCATTTTTCATTCTCACCGACATCTTTACTTCCATAACTTGTGGTTGTGTTAGGATTGTTCTACTAAACTTTCGGGATATAAAAGAATGTATAGTACCAAAATCAAAAAGTACATTCGCTATTATTTAATGAATAACTAGTGTACCTATCACCACTTAATTTTTGGTGTTTACTTTGGTGGTAGTGATGGAAAAATCTCTCCCTTTCCACCATGGAGGTTATTGTTTTCCTTCTAAACCCCTTGGCTTAGGTCACTGTTTTGAAAAGTGCCTTGGTTCTTTGTATTTTAAGTAATGAAGAATGAGTTGAGGGTCGAACGGAGTGTTCCTTTACTATGTCGCAGTTGTGGGTTTTTCTTATCGGAAGTTAATGGCCAGGTACCCTTCTCTTCCACACATAAAGCATTTCCTCATCCCCTTCAGGCAATTTCTGAGATGATTATTTCTACACCTTTAGAAAGTGGGGTATTGTATTTTCTTAGCACCGTTGGATTTATCCATTATACCACTAGAATTGAATTCCACCTTACGCTTATTATCCTCATGATACCCTTGAGATTTTCCAATCTCTATTTTGACTTTGAGGGCACATCAGACAGTTTCCTCATAGATATCGAAGTCAAGGATCTCTAAGGATTTCCGTCGGCTAGGTTTTAGCCCACCAAAGAAGTGGTCAAACATGAATTCAGGGGTAACGACAAAGCCATAGGCATATCTTGAAAGCCTTGTGAAGTTTTCCTCGTACGCTCTGATGGATTTGTCATTTTTTTAGAGCAAGGAAGTCCCTTTCCATATTAAGTCGAAGGGTGCAAGGAAAATATTTCTCTAAAAATATTTTCCGGAAATCCTTCAATTCCAACGCCTCGATATCCTCCTCAGACTTGGTATTTTTTATCAATGTCCACCTTTGATCAACTTCACCCTCCATACGATAAGCAACCAGACGTACCTTCTCTTGTTCAGAACACTGAAGTATGGAGAAGATCTTCTCAATAGAGTTGATCCATTGTTCGACGATTGAGGGATTGTATGATCCATTGAAAGAACGTGGACTTTGTCTCGTGAATCTCTTGATTGTGACTTTTTCTTTCTTAAGGAGGGTTGAATGTTCTTATTGACCCATGTTTCTATTCAAAAATTGAGTTAAATGAGGGAGTATCGTGACGAAGTTTGTGATTCCTACTCCCATTTGATTAGGAATCTCATTAAAACAGTCATCATATTGATATTCGCATCAGTTGTTAGCCCAAGTCCTCCTATTATTAGCCATTGGCAGGAATAAAAGGAAATTTAGGGGTAACACATAAAGGGTAATCCAAATACAAAAACATATGACTTATAAATTACTTTTATTTCCTTAACTTATGAATTTATAGGCTTTAATATATGTTATCCATGATCTACTTCCTAACATATATTCTTATGGGAATTTTTTCCCTTAATAATGGTTCATATTAAGATTATTAATTCACCAAATCATATCCCCCAGGAGTATCATAACCAAGAGTGCAGCAAGGGTCATTGTTGTGCACTAGTTCCCATTTTACTCTAGCTCAAAGTGGTGTTTTTGGGTTTTACACCTAGGATACATTTGTTCCAGAGCCGCCTCTACCTACTCATATCTAGATAGGGATGTATTTTCTTGATAAACCACTTACTCAATACTCACCAAAATTTAGGTATGTTTTTATTATTCATAGTCGTATCCCAATGGATTTTAATAGGTTTTTCTAATCCTAATCCCAAAAATAACTAAACCTATCCTCTGATACCCACTATAGCAACCATGCACTTTATTTCACACTTAATAATAATTTATTACATAAAATCATCACTCGATGAAACATAGAAGATCAATAGGTCTAGTGTATTTTGGGATTAGGAACATTACATAAAAACTTAGAACATAAAACACAACATATTTATTGAGAAATTCTTTTACATGACCACACACATTCTTTCATACTTAACATTGGTTGGGATAACTTGAGGACATGCATATGAAAATGGTGAGATATAAAGCCCAGTAAGGGATTAAACAAGGAATAACATGAAGAATACAATATATGTTATACACTAGGGATATAAATGGATAATAAGAGAAATATGAACATAAAAGGCATGATATAGCATGATTATCATAACATGGAAATGTGGAGTCAACATTTAACATGATATTAGCATGATCCAAGGAACATTACATATGAAGCATGAGTAAAACCTCATTGAACTTGAATTATAATGAGTCAACCTAATTTCAATTGATGCATCATGATACTAATCTTTACCCAATGCATTGGAGTGCTATCAGGGTGAACCCTTCGTAATCATTCCATTTCATGCATAAATGTGCCACATAGATCATTCAACATGGATTCATTACACATCATAATTTTTCCATGAATAAGATATGTGGAATTTATACATGAAACTATATAATAAATAAGTAAGTGTTTATAAAGGTGAATACCCATGATAGAAAAATGGGCATGGTATTCCCTACACAATGACTTTGGCTTGGAAAATCGCGGTTCAATTTCAGCATCATAACGGCATGACATAAGAATTCATAAAAATGGTTGATGAGTGAGAAAGGGGTGTCTCATCATATTTACATGAAATGGATAGTAAGGGGGTCATATAGATACATTTCTCAAAATATGTAATGAAATTTATATTCATAAACCAAAAAAAATTGCTTGAATGTAAATGAGGAGAGAGAAATCTATTATAGAATTTCAGCATGGTAACGGGTGTACATGGGAGGAATTAATGAGATAAAAATGGGTCTCTCATAATTTAAAAATAAGGAGGGTAGTATATGGGTGGGGAAAAATCATACCCCAACATTTTTAATTGAAAATAGAATGGTATAACAACATAATGAAATTTGAACAAAAATGAGAAAGGAAGAAATCCCTTACTTGGAAATGTGATCCCAAAGTCTTGGAAGAGGATTGAGAGAGGATTATAGGGATATTGGAGAGACTTGGGAGGATTCTAGAGAGATGATTTAAGAGTTTGGTCGAGCACTAAAGGCTTTGAGACAAGAGGAAGTGGGATATTGGGTGGGTTTCTAAAGGAAAAAGAGGGAATTCTTTATTATTTAGGTTTTCGACACCGCACATTAAACTAATAAAAACCAAAAAACAACCCATGGTTTTTGCCCATGGTTTTTTCCAAAGGGGAGTGTAAAAAAAAATATTTTATAATTCCAATGGCCAAAATTCTTAAAATATTAGGCTTTTTTATGTGGAGGTGAGTCACACTCTCAAGGAAATCAATTTAAAAAGATAAAATGTTTTATAAGCCTTCGAGGGTCCACTAAAGATTTGTAAAATAAATCAAAAAAACCTCAAATTACATTTTTCTTAATGGTAAAACATATATTGGACGAAAATCCCATTTATAGTATTTTATTACATCACTATTGGGTCATTATGATGTCATAAAACACATTATATATTTAAACGGTATTTAATTTTTACCCAAAAATTCGACTGTCTTAGAAATTATGAGAAATTCACTGTTGGATAGTTTTGACATCCTGATTCCAAAAATAATATTCATTTTATCTAAATAATTTTCTAAATATGTGAATTTTTTCTTTTAAAATAAAAATTGATATTTATTGAAAATTCATGGGTTTTGACAAAAATGGCTTTCAAACCTTAATAAAAATTATAATTGTATTACTAAAAATTATATGATAATTTATATTTAATAAAAATAAATTTAATAATAATATTTTATTAAAATATTATTTGGTTAAAAAATCCATTAATTCATCAAAATATATTTCTTAATTTAATATTAATTAAAAATATTATATGTTCTTTAAAAAAATATTTACAAGGTAACAATAATCAAATGAATGTATATTATTTATTATATAAAAAAATAATGCATATAATCATAGTGATAAGGTCATGTTACATAACCCCTTATAACACCTACATATGACCTAAGGGTAAGATGTGCGATGGTGACAGACTCTTGGGGTGGCTCGGATAACATCGCTCGGGTGGTAATCTCTATCAACTTCCACTTCTCCCATAGGTTGTTTCATTCGAGCTTAATGTGTTGAATCTTGGATTGGGATTGGTCAAGAGAGAAGCCTAATGATTCCACCTCCTTTCCAAGCTTCGACAAATGGGCTTCGTATGGAGCAATTCTACTGGATGAGGTTATCGCTTCCTTTGTTTGAGTAAAATGGATTTGTTAAAGGCCTATATTTATACTAATCATGTGATCACTATTCAACGGCTATATTAGCAACAATAATATTTCTTAATGGTACTTTGAAATCCAAAATCATAAAATCAAATAATTTCATGTGTTATATAACCATTTTATATAATAATACATTTAATTAGATCAAGAGTAATTTCGTTAATGAAAGTTTGGGTCGTTACAAACTTGATCTCGCGAAGGCCCTTAGACATGTCAATATGACAACATGAAAGTACTTCGACACATCTGCATGATCAAACAAGTCTTAATTAATTGGATATAATCCAATAAATGAATAATTGACAGAAGAGACTCACGATCACTAAACATCAGGTGACACACTTGGAACGACCCATGGTTAAGACTTGTGAAACCGCATAGTGCCATCCCACTTTTCCAACTCCAGCCTAGATTCATGCCAGATACTTCGCACAAATCCGAGAGAATCTGGGGCAGTGAGGCCTATAAATTCCCCACCCTATCCTCAAAGAGGGGTTTATATTTTTTGATCTCAAAGATGACCGGATACAATGTGAAGGAAACTCTTGAGTGCAAAAGTCCCAAGCATCGAAGTAGACTTCTTAGAGCAACTGATCACACGAACATCCAGACTTCCACCATATAATATACCAGTGATCATCTGGAGGATTCTTGTGACATATATGTCACTTTTCTTGATCATTCAAATTTCACATGAAGAATCTCTGGTAAGCTATGTGAATAATATCCTGCAGGCCCACTAGATCACACAGGACTCTAGATAAACTGATACTGAAAAACCTAAGGAATTCATAATATAAGGGCTAGAACCAAGATAAAAAGTGGAAGAATAAAAAAAATACATGCTCACTAGACCTCATGCACATTAAGTGGTTCATACAAGGACACACTACATCACTAGGACTCATTTCCTAAATCTCACAGAATTCATTCATCATGATATTTGGGGCATGCGAAATCCTTTGGAAGTGTTGGAGAAAGTGTCACGGTCCCCATGGGAACACCGCCTTGGTCTAGAAAAACCTTACAGGCCTATTACCCAAGAATCGAAACATTCTTCATATACATTTCCTGACTCATATAATGGCGTTTTCTTGTATCAGTAAAGTCTCACAAAAGAACCTGGGCATGAAAACTAATCTCCAGTGATGTCCTCTTGAAATATTATCCAGGACTCACAATTCCCTCCAGGTATGTCATATAAGAAATGATAAATCCTATAGATGATGTCACAATAACTCTTTTGACACCCCATATGTTTCAATATAGGTCATGCGATGGCTTCCAAGACAAGCCAACCAGGTCATGTGATGTCCCACATACAAGTCAATGGGGTCATGCAACACCCTCTAGACAAGTAGGCCATACCACAAGGGCATCCTAGGATTTAATAGCCCTATCCATCATCAGTGTGTAAGCCCCAAATACTTTGGAATCCTCAGTGTGTAAGCCCTAATATAAAGGGAACAATGATGACTCTAATTCCTACCATATTTATGATACGTAGGTCACCTCTTTAAGGTTCAAGCTCTATATTGATTCTCCAGGTTGATCCAAATATCCAATACCTTATAAAAATAAATGAAATTGATCACTAAGTAACCCTTGTTTCTCAAAATAATAATAGCTCATGTGAGATTAGGGAGTTTCACTAATCATAGAATCTTCACTATACACCCCAGGGTTACAAGGGCAACCTCAGTGCATAAGACCCAACTACCGACATCATATGGTATGTCCCTGATCAATAGAGCATCCATCTTGGAATGAACCCCTAGAATTCTTGAAACATAAAGGTTGGTCATAATTTCTCTAAGTGTGATCATCCACCTTATCCGATTAGTGGGTTAATGGATAAATGTGCTATGAGAACTCTGATTCCCTCTATACTCAAGATACATATGATGCCTTCTCAAGGCCCAAGATCTATACCATACACCCCAAGAATTGTCCCAGTACATAAGTATCATGTCTAAATTCCATGAGTATGATCATCTATTTCCCCTTGTTTCTCATACCAAGCATATCTCACATGGATATAGGTGGACACAATGAACACCTCATTAGGCATCATGAATTTCCAATAAATAGGGTGATCACAGTATGTAAGCCTCAATGAGTGGTGTGGTGTGAACACCCCTCATATAAGGGAATATACCTTGGTTCCAGTCCCAAGGGCATTATTGAACTACGGTGAATCTACTTCCTGTCATGAATAGGATATATAGGATGTATCCTTGAGAACCAAGCTTAATCATTTGGTGTCTCAGTACCTGCACATATTTTCTCTCTGCATGACACTAAACTACACAGGATTAAATAACTATATGGGTTTTGATTCCTACAATAACCAAGATACGTAGGATGCCTCATAATGGCTCAATACACTCCTCATAATATTAACCACCTCTTCTCATGGCATCATATTTCAAAGCATTTGGTCATATAGATTCATCACATAAAGTATTTATTCACCATCAAGGAGATGGATGAAGAACCTTAGATATATACAGATGGAATCACTAATGACACCTCACTCCCCTCAGTTCACCAATGAGACTCCCTTTCCTTTTTTAATGATAGAATTAACCAATGGATCATTTTTTTCAAGGTAACCAATCCCATATCAAGATTATAAAGAGATACATGAACATATCTTAAATCTAAAAGAGAGTTTCAGAGTAGGCAACAATTCCCCCCAAACAAGGGTGTGATGAGCCTAACCTCACATCCTCTCGACCAATGAGAATCTTGAAGAGACACTAGGCCTAAAAACACAGATGAATATCGGCATTTGGAAAGAAGTTATATACCTAGATATAGATGGGGGAACCATTGGGATTTTCTAAGAAAAGTGACAATGGTAACCCCATGAGTGCAACCCATTTCAAGCCTCAAAAACCCAATGAAATAGTAGATTATAATAATTTTTTGATAAGTGCAAGTCTTTGAAGTATAAATCTATAAGTCTTTGAATTAAATTGTATGACTTTAGTATAATCCTTTGAGACTTAAATAATTTTTAGGTAACTGTGGAGATAAAGAAAGTACTGAGATGATATCCATAATAAAATTGGATGTCTTAGTGGAAAAGATGCATGATTCCATGCATGTGGAGATTTAAAATAAGTTCAAAGAAGTAAATTTTTTGGAGGGTTAAAATAAGTAAATACTTAGTTTTTTGGGTTATTTAAATAAGGATACTTGATCAATATTCAAGTGAGTTTGAATGAGAATTAAATTAGGAATTTTTTTGACCGATTTAAGTGAGGATATTGTACTTTCCAATGATTATGGATTTTCTATATTTCAAATATGGTGAATAAAAATCACATGATAATTTTTTATGTTACTATAAATATATGTAGTAAAGAGAAGTAGGGTAATTTGAATATTGATAACTTTCGAATACTATTGTGAGATAACGATGAGATCTCGATACATTATTATCAAGGAGAGATAAGGAGTCAAAATGGTAGCTATTGAATAAGAAGGTGATATACTATGAATAAAAATGTTTTTGAAGGCATAGGAAGATCAAAATCATTCAATATTGAGAGGGATTATCAAGATCATTATCACTACTTATGTTCTTGAGGGAGTACGCATATTGATTTACAAATCCATCCACTCATGGAGGAGGACCAATATCCGAGGGTGAAGAGAACACCATGAGTAAAGTGAAGGTATTTATTTTTTGTATATGTTATTGAATATTTATTATATCTTCTAGTAGAATCTATGTTGTACATGATTGATTTAAGATAGTTCAGAATCCATGTTGGGGGTATAATCAGTATGGTAAAGAGTAGGACTTTCATCTAAACCTTGTAAACATTATTTGTTTCTATATCTCTCTCTCTATCTTATTATTACAACACATAAAGGTGGGGATGTAAGAAATAATTTAGCATATCAAGAACTTTAAAAATATAGATAAGTTGGGTTAAAAGGGAATAACTCTTAAAAATAAAAAAGACCACTAATTCACCCCTATCCACTCTCAGTGATCCAATTGGATATGGGGATAACAAGTGGTATTATAATAGGTTTCCTATTAAATATACAAATAAACAAATGAGAATAGAGAAGTTAAATTCTATGAATATATGAGAAGTACCAACCTCCTATGGAAAAAACTACCAAATTTAGAGGAATATTATATTTACTTACCTATTTTTACTTGGCCAAGAAGTTTGATATGCTTCTAAAGTGGGTTTTCCACCCATAGCTTAAGATACTTCTATGACTCAAGCAGATAAGAGAAATATGGAGTTATATGGAATGGATTAAAATTTCATATTGATTTCCCTATCAAAATAGGTATACATAAAGGTTATGGGTCTTAAAATAGTAAAGGTGATTTGAAAAAAATTGAGAAGAATCTATGAAGGCAATATCAAGGTAATGGAAGTTAAGTCACAAGTATGGAGGAGTAAATTTAAGGCTATTAAAATGGTTTTTGATGAGAATATATATGACTATTTCACTAGGGTAAATGATATTTTTATCATCATTCGAGGATTTGGTGAGAAATATAAGGATTTCATCATAGTTAATAAGTTGATGAGAAACTTTCTAGATAGTTTTGATTCCAAGGTCTCATCTTGGAAGATAGGGAAGATATTTCTTTGGATGAACATCACAATATTCTAATTGAATATGAAATGAGAAAGTCTCTAGCATTCAAAATAAAGGTAAAATATGAGATAGAATTTGAATCCATGAGAAAGTAAAAGTCAAAGAAAAAGTGATTTTTGAAACCAATTATTCAGATGTTGAAGATTATGAAGACATCAACCAAATTGTTTATCTTCTGTAAAGGTTATTCAAGAAGTGGAAATAAAAAATCAAAGGTAATCAATTATTGAGTTGTTAAAATTGTGATTATATTTTTCATATTGAAAAATATTTCCCAAATAAGTAGGTTTCATGATTTGAATCAAATGAAGAGTATGAGAAAACAAAAAATATGTAATAATAATAAGAACCATTATAGTAGAAAAAGAAAACGTGTTTTGAGAAAGAAAGAAAAATATGTATCATCTAGTAGTTTAGATAATTAATTCACTTTCTTTACTTATATTTATAAAGTATTTTATTTATCAAGAAGTTATGATGATGGAGAGGAAAGGATAAAAATTGAGTGAGAACTAAAATTAAATTTAGAATCTTGTCTTGAGAAAATTACATAACTCAAGAAAGACAAAAGGAAGCTCATGAAGGAGAAAAATAATGAGAAAGAAGAAAAAGAGGATTTGATCAAAAAGGAAGTAGCCTATTTTGGTGAGATAAAGAAGAACAATATTAGGAAAACTGAATAATAAAATAGTATCAATGACCTTGAATAAAAGCTAGTTGAAAAAGAATAAGAACTTAGAGATACATACTTAATGTGTTTTTTTTTCAAAATGATATAATCAAAGTCAAAGAATAATTTAGAAAGTATGTTGAGGTTAAATATGAATCATCCAAATTCAATGAGAAGATGGGTTCCAACAATAACGTTAAATCTTCACCCAATATATCTAAATATATGTATGGAATTTCTTATATTGCAGGTGGAAAAAGGGTTATGAGAAGTGTTATACCAATAAAAAATATGATAGGAAGTATTTTACCTCAAAGGAAGGGAGAAATGGCCCAAGAAGATCACTACCCCTAAGAATAAGGAGGATAATTTTGTAGTTATATATTAAAATAGTAATTTTAGATAGATTTATTATTAATGTGGAATATCTAATTTCATATGGTTTCACTGGTCTTTTGGAGGGTATGGTCAAAATCAATTAATTTTGGTTAATATATCACTATTAGAAAAGTAGCAAGAACCAAGGTTGGATTTTGGGGAGAATTTGATGTCATATTTAAAGAAGAAACAAGTTGTGAGTAAAAAATCACCAAATATATCCACCCAAAAAATATTTGAATATTTAGAAGAAGTGTGTGTCGGGTGTAGAAAAGAATGTCACTGTGCTAAGTAGTGCATGACTAGACTATTAGGAGAGATTATTTATTCTATTAAAGGGAATAAAATTCATAAATATTCATGAAATATTAAGTCTTTAAACAAGACCAATAATAAATTTAGAGAAACTAATTAGTTTAAGAAATAATGTTTAGAAATTAGTCTAGACCAGTTGGAGATGTCCAAGATAATGGGGAAAGAGGAGATAGATGTTGAAGTTAAAGAAAAATAAGTGGATCCAAATGAAAAATTTACAATTCAGGATAATCTATTCAAAATATATATTTTTTAAAGTTAAAAAAAATCGTGTGAAAGGTGTAGTTAGTCTAGGAATGGAATAAAGAACTATGTGAAAATCCTACTAACCCAAGAAGAGAGCATGAAAAGGGTGGTGAGAGAAAAGGAAATGAAGGTTCCTTGACTTCTATAGTGGATAAAACTACTTCACATGAATAAAAAATAAAAGTGGAAGAGATGTGTAATCAATTATTTTCATCTATTAACAAGAAAATATATTATGGGATGAGAAAAATGAATAATACAAGGTTGATAGAATACTCTAAACCTGAATTTTTCTTCTAAAAAAAGAAAAAGGCCCCTTATTATTCCCTATTATTATTGTTTATCTATGATAACTTGAAAGTAATTAAAGAATAGTTATATAAATATCACTTATGTATAGAAAATAAGGTTTGTTTCATGGTTTTTCAACTTCTATGAAGTAGATAGATTGAGTACATCCCTTGAGGGGGAGAAAAAAAGAATATGAAATTTTCAATATATCAAAAGTTATATGAATCTAAAAATTCTAGAAAATATAAAAAGTATTATAGAAACTAGAGTCTGAGATATTTTAATCACACTTAAATCCCATATCCTTAAATATTTAACATATACTACAAAGGAGGATTGTTTCTTGATAAAAATATGATACAAAGGGGGATTTTTATGCTTTTTATTTGAACTTTTTGATGTGTTTGTTGAGATGTGTGTAGGTTATAACATATTTATTAATAAATATATATTATAAACCCCATAATGTGTTATTATAATGTTATCACATGGTTTTTTGTTTATTTATAACATTTAAAACCTTGGTTAAATCCCTCTTGTTTTCTACACCATTTTAGCCCAAGTAAACTTAGAGTGGACTAACTAAAGGCTCTTTGTTATGTAAAAACATGTAGTTTCATCCTTACCTCAGAAGTAGATTAACTTGTTATTTAAAGGATGAGAATTTGTTGTATTTAAAATATTATATTGATTATATGTAGGCCTCCCCACAGTCCCTTTTCATTTATTATTAATAAGGATGATAAAAATAAACTCACTTATTGACATAAGTGTTTGGTGTTATTAATAAAAAACACAAAAGGGTATATTATTTTTTCCAAAGTGTGTGGTTGAATTTTTTGTCAATATGTCAACATGTTTTTAGTGATAGAAGTGGTGGTCCTTAAATAATTATTATATATTGATGATTTGAGTTGTGTAATGATTGTACATATGGTCAATACAGACACACAATCGATTTAATTCTCATCATCGATTGACATAGTCAATGGTTTGTTCATGTGGTTGATCAATATTTCTACCTAATGGTTGATATGATGGTTGGATATATATGTTTTCTCATTTTTTGTATTCTAAAAAAGTGAATTAAATTATGTATTTGAGTTATTCTTCATTGATTAAACATCACAATTAGATTTTTATTCAAGAAAGGATATTGAATAAAATGGATATTGACAGAATGGTAGAAAACTGAAGATGTTATTGTAAAGAATATCATGTTGTCTCTATGTAAGGATAAAGTATTGGAAAGTTTGATAAGTCTTGGAGATGGTTTTAGAAAGTCCTAAAGACATTTGGAAGAAGTTTTAAATTTGGAACCAAAACTGAAAAATGAAAAAGCCTCAAAATGTAATTATTTTTTAGTATTGTAAGTATTTTATCCAGAATGTATTCCTTTGTGTAGATTATAAGCCTTTTCTGGTGAACATAAGTTTTTTTCATCATCATAAGTCTTATTTCTAGAACATAAGTCTTTATGTAGATCACAATACTTTATTAATGAGTATAAGCATTCAAAGTATCAATATGCAAGTCTTTAAATCCAATTGTAAGACTTAAACAAATTCCTTAGAGACTTAGATAATTTTAAGATAATTTAAAATATGAAGAAAGTGTTTATATGAGATCCATGTCACAAGCTAGTGATCTATTTATAAGATTCATGATTCCATGTGTGTGGAGATTTCAAATGAGTTTAAAGAATCAGATTTTTTTAGAGGGTTAAAAGAAGGAAAAACACAATTATTTGGGTGATTTAAATGAGTATACTTAACCAAGATTCAATTAATTTTGAATAAAAAATTAAATCAAGGATCTTTTTGATTGATTTAAGAGGGGAGATCACATATTCCAAAGATAATGTAGTTTTTGTATTTTTAATATGGGGAATAATATTCATATGATATTAATCTATATGATTATAAGTAAATATAGGAAAGTGAAGAAGAGTATTTTGAAGATTGAGAACTCTCAAATACTAGTGTGAGAGTACTATGAGATCATGATACATTATTATCTAAAAGAGATAATGATTCAAAGATAATATCTATTAGAGGAAAAGGTGGTTTATTTTGCACCCAAGTATTCATGAAGGCTAAGAAATATCACTTAAGATATGAAGGATGCCTCCAGGACAACAATTCTACTGAAAATATTAAGGGAGTATTTGTGTAGGCCATCTGATTCATCTGTTCATGGAGAATGACCAACATCTAGTGGTGTAGAGAACATGAAAAGAAATTAAAACTTATCTCTTTATAGGATTTGTTTTTAAATATTTATTGTATCTTCTAGTGGAATTTGGAAGTCATGGAGAGCACGATGGACTCTGTGTTGTAGATGATTGATTGAAGACAGTAGATAATCCGTGTTGGGGTTATATTCAATATAAAAAGGATTAGGATTTTTAGACAAACCTATGTGTTCTCCTCTTTATATCTCTCATTATTATTTCACAAGAAGGTGAGGTTTTAAGAAAGAATTGAGTGGATTAAAACATTAACAAGTTCAAGTGGTAGGGTTAAAAGGGAATAATTTATAAAAATAAAAGAGTTTACTGATTAAACCCCTCCCCCTCTCAATGATCTAATTAGAGTTGGAAACAATAGTTTTGATGATATAAGTTATATCATAAAATATTATTGGAGACTTATGATATTGTTTGTCATAAGTGATTGCATCAATCATATTTCATAATTGATAATTCCCCACTTTCATTCATAAAGTAAAATATGATAAAAAAATGTTTAAGATTTAATATTTTGATATATATATGATTGTTTTTTGATTGCATGTTTGTCATGAATCGTGGTCAAATATAATTTCTATTTTAATTTTAATGTACCCTAGTGGCTGACCATGGTCATATGTCAAGGATAAAGGGTTGGGAGTCCCACTATCTTAGCACTTCTGTATCTTTTTTTCTTAATTTTTAAAGAAAAAAGATGATTTTTTTATTTAATTTTTTATTAAACAGAATTAAAACAAAATAAACATAAGTAAAACACAAAAATGGCTGAAAGGGTTTGGATCCAGGGTCAATCACACAAATTATTTATTTTCCTCTTAAGTTCTTATCTAAAAATTTAACTAATATCATTATTTTATTTCTCTCCTCTATCTAAATTGTGTTTCTAAACAAACATAATAGAAATCTCCCATTATACTTCTAGTTCCACCTACTCTATAGTGTAGATTCAATAAACACACTCAACAATGAATTCACTATCTCAATACCCATCTCTATAGTATGTTGTTCATCCCTCAATCCATAGTGCTCCACTAGTATGAACTGAGAACTAAGAGAGGGAGGGAGAGATGATTTGATAGTTTTGAGGGTGAAATAGCTCATTAGAGAGAGCAGATGAATACCATCAATTTGTTTCTCTCTATTTTCCACTACATTAAGGATAAAATTAATATTATTATAAATAATATAGTAGATGTGTGATATCCCATAGGGTTATATCCCTTGGGTTAGTTCTCTATATATATGAAGCTGAAGAGATCATGTTACAGTGCATAGAATGGGGAAGAACATAAAGAAATAGGGGGGAAGATAACAACACAATACAATTAACAAAACAAAATATAATTAGTATTAACATGAAGAAGGAAATTAGATAAATAAAGATATAATGAAATAAAAACCTAGTCTGTGGATTCCCAATAAATCTATTAGGAGAGGGAGAAATATATTTTATAGAGATAAGGTGAGGTAGTGGAATATTTCTTCTTATAGTTAGTGTCAAGGTAATTTTCTTCAGTTGGATAGATACCATGTGTTCAGCTCCAATAGTTGAGATTAATTATGTCGGGAGCATCTCTAACCCTTTGAGATTTGTTTAGAGTAGAATTGATACACTACTTTGTGAATAAGTGGAAAAATGTTGGTCTCCAACATGTATGAATCGGGATTGAGAAATGTGCCTTGGTAGTGGGATAGGTACTAGTTCATTGAACCTTATTTAGAGAGGTAGTCGGACTTGTAGAAGAGGGTGGATTAAATAGCAGTGCCATCTCCAAAATGGTAGTGTGGTAGGCTCATATTTCATTATTGGGTTCAGCTACATCTGGGGAGGCCTGGTATTCACCCTCGATGTTGGTAGGTGGTGAATCAAGATTTCAATAGTGGCTTATGTCATCCTCTAGTTTGGGATTTTATTCATCCATTATAGTCAATTTTAGATCCGGTTCGATCATAGAACTTGTTTGCAAGAATTGTGATCCATATCTAGTTGGGGATGGCTTTTGGTTACCATGCCAATCATGAGATCATGGTCAGTTCCTCTTCTCAGAAAGAATGGAAGTGGAAAGACACAACATGGTGGAGGAGGACATATGGGTGCATCACATGGTAGGCATACCTATCGTGTCATGGTATGGTGAATGGTGGAAGGTGGACTCACAGTCAGTGTACTAACCATAATGAAGGATGTGGAAGGCTAATGGGTAGAATAGTAAATATGGTGAACATGATAAGGGTGTAATAACTCATGATCATTTCAAGTTCAATGTGCTCAGTCATCTGTGCACAGTCAGTGTATTGATTGTGCAAGGTGTTTTCAATTTTTTCCAATATGATAACATAGGATTTATTTTCCATCTACCTTATCCTTGATTTTTAATTTAAGTTATTAACTAGAATGTAGTTGTTATAGTTTTTACATATAAGGTTTTAGAGTTATTATGAATTTGATTCTCCCTTTACTAAAGTATCCCTAAGTATAGGTACTTTGGGTTAGACCTCTCACTGGTCTAGAGATTTATTACTTTTTCTAAGAAGGTGTGGGTTGGCAATCTATGGCTCAAAGATTACTCATGTGTAGATTTTAAACCTCATATAATTCTAATATTTTACTTGATGAGTTCATATACCTTATACATATGATGAATTTGGATATATACAAATATGTTTGGATTCTATATTTTGGGTGAGTAATGGAAACTATGGGTTGTGTAAATAGTTACACATTAATATCATGTGAACGTATTAATTTGGTGGATAGAATATTGATTCCAAAACTAAATCATTATAATAATGCATACAAAATGGAATAAAAATTGATACAATAAAGATATTATATAATGAAATAGTTATAAATTTAATATTCATATAATGTATATTAAATTTTTGAGACTTAAAAGAAAACCACTCAAATACTAAGTGTGAGATTTCTTCTAAAGAAACACATTTCAAGACCTCAATCGTCCAACCAAGCAATTTTACACCAAAGTAGGGTTCCCTTGAATTATCTTATATAGGTAATAGTGGTTGTGGTTAATCCTAATTTTTAGATATATACATCCCTTTATGATCTTTGGGTGATAGTTGGGAAACCATAAGGGTTAAGATACCATGGGAATATAATTAAGTATTATCCATATGATGGATATGGACAAAAAAATTCCAATCAACTATCCAAGAATCAAAACTATTTTTATTCGAATGATTACCAACAAAAATAAATAAAATGATGTGTTTCACACAAAATAGGGTTCATTGCTTAGGTAAATATGTATCTTGACTAAATAAATAGATATGATGTATGGGATCTTTATTTTTAGTGAGAGTATATTCATTAAATTTATTTTATGAAAAGTTATAAAACATGATAATCATCCATAAATATGTCTTTGTTATAGATTATGGCATACTTTATCTTAATCATGTTGATATATCTTATTAGTAAGACCTATAAAATAGTATCTAAGGTTGAGAAGTTTTCTTAAAGAGAATCATTTTGAGCATCTAAATGTGAATGTAATTAGAAGTTGGTAATTATAGTCTAAGTCTGCCCAATGGATTAGTTCTAGAATTGAGGAGCTATTATTATATTCTTATCATAAATTGAAATTTTATTTATGTATCTTGTTTAGACAAGATGTTATTTTAATTAATTATTAAGAATAAGAGTTGTTATATATATAAATAGGAATGAAATTTTTTATGTAATTGGGAATGTGGTTAATGGTTTATATATTTAATACATGGATAATCCTATCTATAACATTTAGAATAAGAAGGTTTGGGTAGATTCTAATCCTACCTACCTTTAGCTTTATTATCTTGGACATATAAATGAGAAATGCATCCAAGAACTTCATAGAGATGGATTATTGGACTCATTCAATTATAAATCATTTTATACTTAAAAATATTATTTCTAAAGAAACTTTAACAAAGAAACTTTAAATGGAAAGGGGGAAAGGGTTGGTGGGATATTGGATCCCATAAATAGTGATATATGTCGACCAATAGGCACACAAGAAAGTAGTGGTTTTAGGTACTTTGTTACTTTTATCAAATAATTTAGTCAGTATTTTTATGTATTTATAATGATACAAAAGTAAGAAAATTTTATAAAGATTAAAGATTTTCATATTAAAGTACATAATCAACTAGGAAAAGGTATTAATATTATCTGATCAAATTAGGGTAGTGAATACTTGATCTAGCAATCCATTGACCATCTGAGAGATTTTTGAATCCTTTCATATATCACTCCTCCTGGAACATCTCAGTGAAATAGTGTTCCTATAAGGTTGAATCATACCTTGTTGGATATGGTTTGATTGATAATGAGTCAGTGTGACCTTCATATTAAATTTTTGGGTTATGCTCTAGAGACAGATACATTCCATCTAAAGCATTCATAAAGGTTCCATATGGGATATAGATTGGAAAATGTCCCATTACATATTTTATGAGGATTTAGGGTTGAGATGAACTCATATGATGATTGGATTTTGATAATATCAGTTCCAAGTTAGAAAAATGTATCTTTGTTAGTTATCCTAGGGAAACAAATAGATATTATTTATACAACCCTACTGAACACAAAGTGTTTGTGGCTTGAGATGGTGGTTTCTTTAAGATACAACAAACATATTGAGCATTACATGAGAGGAAATTTATAATTCCCAATGTTATTATAGTGGGTTATTTTTATATAATTTTATATTATTTTTATTCATCATTAGTTTTTGGGGGGTTGTGTTAGAAATTTTAAAATTTTCAAGTTTTAAAGGTACTATAAGGTTAGCCAAGACAGTTTGGTAATCCATGTGGAAATCATGTTTCTACGTATGTCAGTTAGATAGTAGGTTTTTAATGGTCTTCATATAGTCAAACCATGTTGAGATCCCTAGAAATAGTGTTTCCTATTCTAGTGCATAAGGGTAAGCCCATATACTTAGTACATAGTTACTCCTAACTATGTAGAAGTTGTGCATCTCATATAGATTTTAATTTTTAAAAATTTATGATTTCAAACACAATTTTATTAATAACTATTTTTTCTTTTCTCCCCCTCCCCACATTGCATGAACCCCCTAGTATATCCCTCCTTGTTCATGCACCCCTCTTCAAATATCTCTCTTTTTTTGTGATTCCTCATGGTTCCTTCAGGATTTAGGACTGATTCTCTAAGGTAGGGTCTCCTCTCCCCTTATTTCTTCTTTTCACCTTGTTTTCTTTCTCCCCTATCATTTTCCTTATTCATAGAAACCTTAGGGGTGTCAAGTTGACTTAATTTTATATTTATCCTATGCCTAGGGTGTATGGTCCTCGTTTAGGGTCCCCTTCAACCTGGATTCAAAGATTTGGACCTCCGCCATTGATTTGAGGAATGTTTTTCCTTGTATTAACTTTAATTTTTAGAACCATTGATTTTTTTATTTCTAAAATTTATGTTTTAATTTTCTATGATCGAATTATACATGTTTATTTTATTTTATCATGGTTTGAATATGAAGTTATGGGTTTTTTATTTTTAAATAATTGTGAAAATGTTATTTTATTAATCTGCACCAACTCATTTCTTATTAAATTGATTGAATAGATATTTAAAAATTAAATAGAGGTTTCTCGAGATATTTTGGGTTTTCAAAATGATTCCTCAAAGGTTTTTATTTCTATTTCAAGTGGTACTTGAAATTACATGTCTGTTTAAATTATTTAATGATTTATTTTGAATAAAATGTTTGGTATAAAAATGTTTAGACCCTATTTGGGTCATGGGTTAGATTAAATAAAAATGTTCAAATCTCTATAAGAGGTTTTATAAATATAGGGTGATTTCTTTAAAGGAATTAAAGGGTGTTTTGAATGTGGTGTGTTTTAAGAAATGGTTTATAATTTATTTTAAACTGTTATAAAAAGACCTATCCTTCCAAATGGATTTCTAATAGGCCTTTTTATAAATTTATTATGGTTATTTGAATTTTTGAGTGTGTGATACCCTATTTGTAACCATTTTCTCATTTCCCTTGAATGGGTGGTGTTTAATATATGTGGTGATCAGTGATGGGTGGATAGGGGTTGTTTTCATGAAAGGGTGTTATAGGTGAGGGTAATTTATCATTGTAATTTTGATGCCTTCTTTGATCATTGTACATTTTCTCACCTTCACTTTTATAATATTAATGGGAATGATAGGTCACTAAGTAGAGTCTCGGATGAGGTAAAACTATAGTTTAGAATTTTTATAGCTAGGGTAGAACTGGTTTGTGGAGTGCACTTATATGGTTCCCCATGTTATCTTTTCACTCCTTAGTTAATGGGATTATGCCTTTCTAGTTCTACAAGACTACCAAGATAGAATTATTCTGATAGATCGCCCTACGGTGCTCGTCTCTAATTCAAGATGATATTACTTTAGTGCCTAGGTCAGTAACCCTTAACACTTATACTTTGATTGGTGGTTGATGTGGGGTATTTCTCTCTTGTGATTGATTGTTTTCACTATTTATTATATTGATTATGGAATCCTTGTCCTATTTACTTTCTTCATTTCCCTCTTGATTTGTGGTGCCCATTTATTATCATGGTCTATCCTTTGTAGTTGGTTCATTTTCTTAAAAATAGTTTTAAAGAGGACTTTGCTGATTGTTTTATGTTAAAGGTTTTCATCTTGTATTTTCAAATGGATTTGGAAATGGGTGTTTGTTTTTAAAAATAGATTTGGCATATGGAAATATTTCAAAGTGAAAATTTTCATTTAAGAAAAATAAAAAAGAAGAGTCTACAAAATGAAATAGGATTTGATATTACTTTTTCAAAAATTATGTTTTAAAAACCTATTTTCTATTTATATTTCAAATTATATTCAAATGAATTCTTTAATTAAAAGTTATGCATTTGGTAAGGTGGGTGGTGTCCTATTGAGATTTTTTATACTCACTCCTATTATATTTTAGTTTCAAGCCTATACTTAGTTATTATTGACTTATTGGGTGTGTCCAGCATCAAGGTCAGTTAGTGATCAATGTGGATTTTAGGTTAGTTTTTCATACTGTTTTATTTATTTTTCTTATTGCATCAGTCATATGCACCCATTACTTGATTTTTAGGATATATGTATAGTCATTATATTTATTTTCAAAGAATTTATAGCTAGGTGTTCCATTTAAATGATTTATTTATTATATTTTATTTAGTTTGATTTAATGCATCACCTAAGTAGTCCTTTACAATTTTCAGTTATGGTTATTGGTGGATGTGCATTATATATGTGGAGACTGGTGATACCAGTGGCATCTGTTTCTATAGATGGGGTTTGAGTTAGTGGAGGGATTTATTTTACATCTATTTATATATTCCTTTTTATTTTTTGTATATATGATTTTGGAATGGACATTTTACTTACGTATGGGTCATGATGAAATTTTAGGAGAAATTATATTGTAAGTTAGCTCTGATTTAAGGGGGAAATCATTCCCATTTCTTGTATCTAATACCCTAGAACTTGTTTCCATCTCATGGGTATTAGGAACACTCCTCAGGTCAGTGGAGAAACAGTTTGGGTGTTGGTTCATGTGTCATATCAGGATGATTTGTTACAAAATTTAATCTTGGATAATTTCAGGACTAAAAAATTGGAAGTGTTCCAAATTTGGAAGTTGAGCGAGTTTCATAAATATTTATAGGACAATAACTGACTAAAGTTATAAAATAACCTTGAAAGTTTAATAGGATTAATTAGAATATTGATAGATATAGATTTCTTATGAAAAATGATAATGAATTAATATTTATAGAAGATGAACATACATCCAATCAAGAGTCCATAGAGAGTTCTAATTCAGAGAAATGGTTGGAAAGCATGGAATTTGAAATGGAATCCATGTACACTAATCGGGTTTGAGACTTGGTGGATACACCTGAAGGGTTGAGACCCATAAATTAAAAGTGGGTTCTCCATAAGAAAACCATCATAGATGGTATATTTTCTACCTATAAATCATGTCTAGTGGTAAAGTGTTAAAAGAAAATTCATGGTATTGATTATGAAGAAAAAAATTAGTGTTGTGATAAAGAACATTTGGATATTAATTTCCATAAAAGCTCATTTTTTATTATGAGATATATCAAATGAATAATAAAACCTCTTTACTTAATGGGAATTTAGTATAGGATGTGTGTATGATACAACCTTAAGGTTCTGAAGTAAAAAAAATGAGTTTATCAAGGTATGCATGTTGTAACAGTCCATTTATGGATTGAAGAAAGATTCTTTTAGTTGGATTATCTATTTTGATCATGAAATAAAATAGTTTGATTTCATTAAAAATGTGTATAATTCATTTATATATAAGTATATTAGTGGGAGTGTTATAGTATTTATAATATTGTATGTGGATGACATACTTCTTTTCATAAATAATGTCCTAAATTTACACTGTGTAAATATGTGGTTGGTAAAATGATTATTTATGGAAGACACAGATGAATTATTCAACATATTGGGTATGAAAATCTATAGATATAGTTCTAAGATGCCTCTTAGACTAATTCAATACACATTCATTGCTAAATTTATAAATTTGTTTAGAATGGAGAACTCTAAAATGGGTGTCTTTACCAATGTTTCATTGCACAAATATTAGGATAATTCAAGGTCCTTCTATAGAGATAAAGGGATGGATAGAATTCTATATGTATAGTCCATAGGATCTATCATGTATTCTATGTTTTTTAATTAGAAAAATATCACATATCCTCTTAGAATAACTAGTATATACCAATTTTTAACATCCCTGACCTGAGACCACTCACCAGTGTCTGATTCAGATCGATATGCAACCTTGGGAATTCCTCCTTATGCACCAAAGGTTTTCAACTAGTAGAGAGGGTCTTTGGGGTGATAATAGAGAGACTATGTTGTCTAGTGATAAATAATATTAACAAAAACACTACATAACAAATTTTAAATATTATCAGCACGTATCAAATATACACATATGATAATATAAATAATTCCTATTTTGTTATACTAGTCACGCAAAATTAATAGGATCTCATATGGTCTTATCACATGAGTATATCAAAAAAAACCAAAAGGTCTACCAGACCAGTGTCAAGGAACCACTTGACCTATCTTCAAAATTGTACCAACCAAATCACACTCCAACCATACCCTCATCTCTACTAGGTTTCAAATGTATAACCTTTACCTTTACTAATAACAAGAACCATGAATTTTTCATGCATCCCATAAGTCTCATTCAGGGTATGATTATAAAATCAGTAGGCCGTCACCAACGGTTCCCCTATCTAATATCCATATGTACACAAGTATATAAAAAACATAAATAAATAGAAACTAAAACATACTACAAAACCCACTCTACTCAGCCATAATTAGCCCCAAGTGAGTATTTACCTACTTTATCCAGTGTCGGAGTATAATAGTACATCCATAGTCTATCATACTAGAAGTTCTCTTAGCCTTATAACCAAATTCATATTGTATGAAATCACATTCCAACATATCTATATAACTAGTCTGAGTCTATTTGATTCCCAAAAGGCATGTCCCAAACCCATATCACAAGGACCATGATCTTTTGAATCTGTTTGGAAACCATCATCTCTATAAGATGATGAAACCAAAAAATGATGATATTCATCCCTCTAATTTAGATCATTGGACCTAACCTAAATTAATATCCTAAAACTCTCATATGGTGGTCTCAACTACTAACAATAGTAGCCTTATATGGTGTGAACCTTCTCCATACTGATGGTTGACACCATCCCCTTTTACCAATTGATTTTTGGATTTCACCACATACAACAAGTGAATTAAAACACATCATAGTCAATTGTATATGTGAACAGAACCACAAGGTGTCCATCAGCCCCCAAAGTGAGTGTAATGACCAATATTCTAGGTCACACCATCAGTAAACCTATGTCGCCACTTGCAAACCACATCACCCCATTTATAATGATCATCATTATAGTGACCCATACTTTTCATAAATAAATATTACATCTTATTATATGAATATAAATTATATAACATTATGATCCATTCTATACCTATAAAGGTTTAGTGTCTTTAGATACTAGATACATAAAAATATAGTTTCTTAACATGGTTAATCCTATTCATACCAATCAATTTAACAACAAGGTTATAATATATCACGAATCATTTTAAGCTTATTGTTGCTTTTCAAGTAAGTTATCGAATAGTTACAATTTATTTAAAGATAAATATCTTCTAAAAACTTAGAGTGTTACAATAATCACCTACAGTCACACAGATAATCCCAACACATTTCTATAGAACTACATTAGTCATCGCATCACACGAACAATATCCATAATCAGTGTCATCATTCCCAACCATCCAAGAAACCACATATCATTCAATTTATGCCATTCCAATCCTAAATCCATATTTTCACATATGGTATTATCCTCAATAACCTCTAGAAACAATGGAAACCCCACACAGTTCCACTCTTAGCCTCACCTAGACAACCCCATCTAAGTCTGTTTACTACACATCATATATCACACGTATAGATTAGGGAAATATAGGAACCACCTACCTTAAGTTAAGAGTAATTAACTCACTAAGAACCTTTGGATTATCATGATTTTGTTTTAATATTTATAAAAATTTGACACCCCCACCCCCCTAGGGAACTATCAATAAGAAAATAGAGAAAATAGTGAAAAATCTAAAAAAATAGACTCACACAGACTGTTAACCTTACCCACAATGACTCCATGCTTCTGAAGGCACCAAAATCCAATGATAATTGATGTAAATTTATCAAAAATGGATTAATAATTAGATATAAGGTTTTTTAGGGTGTTTCATTATTTTTGGATGAAATGGTCATAAATCCCCTCTTTTAATATCTTTTTACTAATTAATTATTTTAATATAATTTACATTTTTAACAGCATAGGGTAGGTGTGACAACCCAAGTAATGTAAGTATTAAATCAATTTCATGTCTTATTAATGTTCATAAATATATTTTATGGATTCTTATTCAAAATAATAATTTTATATATTTTTCAAATGAATGAGAAAAAGTTTTATTCTAACTGAATTGATTTCCATGTGTCATAAAATTGTATATAAAAATTAAATTTTAGAATTTTAATTTGAATAAATTGAATTTACTTTTGAATTCATCATGCCAGAAGTTTCTTAGAGTGATGTTTTTAGATTTTTTTTGGAAATATTGATTTTTTGGTGAATAGTGAAAAATATAGTATTTACAAGTACAGTCACTTCTATGACATCGTCATCATATAAGAATGACTTGAAATTTTATAAAACCATTTTTATATAACAAATATATATTTAATAAGTAAAATAAATCCATTAAAACTATTATTTTTAGTTTATAAACCAATATTTTAAATTTTAGAAACTAAGTGATGTTTTGTTCTAATAAATGAACTATTTTTTATCCATTTATTTAATTAATTAATTACAAGGTTACATTCAGATTTAGATTAGTTTTAAAGTCACATAACTCTCCCTTTTTTAATAATAAACTAATAAATGTTATTGGAATCAATATTATACATGATTTTGGTGTAAAATAATTTTTATGTTTAAAAAGTTATTTTTCTAAAAATAGTTTTTCATTGTGTTTTACATATTTATATTAAACTTATTTTTTACAACCTCTAGAAATTGAATCTTGTAAAATTATTTTCATATTTGGAATCATAAGGTTCAAATTTATTAATATTTCTAATTTCATTTTTATCCATAAATTTATGTTACCATAGTAAAATTTAGTCACCATGTTATGGGTTAAATGGGTTAAATGGGTTAAATGGGTTAAAATTACGTGATAAGATAAAAAATATCACAAAATACTATCTTTAATTTGATTTTATGAGTTTATATTGACCTATAATATCCTATATTCAAATTTTAGTTGCCTTAGTTCCACTTTACCTTGATAAATACAATTATATTATTTTAAAGTTAAGTGAATATACAAAGGTGTCTCTATTATCACTTATAAAACAATCCCCTCACCGCCTCACTTCTTCATACACATTGAGCACTTTAACTCAACTAATCTATACTAAAAAAAGATCCCAAAAACCCTTATATGTGGCCTATTGGTTTTGATCTATCCAAAGTTCAAACTTGTGACATCCTCATCCTCGTTCATAGACGTGTGACTAGTCTAATTAGCCATAAGGCCTCAAGAATGCCTCCCAGTACACGAAAGGATTTCAACTAGCAGTAAGGGTGTATCGTGGTATGGTGGGGAGAATTTAACCTCTTTATTATATTGAAATACAATGGAAAAATAAATAAAGGCAACAAATAATATATCCAAAAAATAAATAATATACATAATTAGTAATCAATATCATATACATATGATGTCTTGAAGATACAAAATATGAAGCATGCAATACATGGTAGAAATCATACAGACAATAAAAGTATAGACAAAAGGAAAAAATCACCAAAAGAACCATCTCCATGAGTATCCTGATAACTTCCTTAGTCCTCTTATCCTAAAATTCCATCCTATAATTAAATCAAGCATCCATATATGGGTGCTTCCCTTTACCCTTACCTTCATCAATGAATCTTCCTAGGTACCAAGAGCTGGCCCAAATAGGGTGTGAGTGGAACTCGGTAGGACACCACTAATGGTGTCTAATGAAAATCTAGTCTATAAATATAATATGTAATGGTGTATAGGGATAATAATTAAAAGTAGTAAAAAAATAGAACCCATTTCGGGCTAGGGTTCCTTATGGGATGCCCGACTGACCCCACCTATTACAGCCAAAGTCAGATGGATCTAAGCATATGACCTTTTAATTCAGCCAGGTGCATAAGACACATAGACAAGGTTTCCAATAATAATAACTATAAGGAATATATAAAAGTAAAGATATCCTTCTTGACTTTTGAGTGTCAATCCCACTCACAATGATCAATCATGATGTTTTGATATATTGGTTTTGAGTGGAATCCAAGGGGTTAACCCTTAGGATTCCACTCCTAAGATTTTCTAACCTAATCAAGGAAAATATTCTTATGTATCAGGTAGGTCTTGATTTGAATTCAATGGGATGACCAAAGTAATTCATTTTCTAAATACATTGATCCAGACCTAGGAGATCGTCTTAAGAATTCTAAATTTTCTGAAGAGATAGATGAATCCATGACATCAAAATGAGGAATTCATAATAGTAATACAAATACTAAATCTAGTATGGGTGTACCACATGGAATTCACATCAATAAATCTAGTGGAATCCTATGAGTTCACTAAAGGAATTCAAAAATTATTCAATGTTTTCTCAAGGCATGACACACCTTTAACAGTGTGATCAAATTATATAATAGAAGCCAAAGCATAATTAGTAATTAACCATAAGTCCAAGTCAGTTATCCATGTCATTTCATAATTAAATTAATTCAATTAAAAAATTCCATTAGTAAGAGACAATCCGAACACACTATATAGGTAAGGGGTTTTACTAAAGGCTAAACCAAACACACTCTAAGGGTGTTTTAGTAAAATTTAAAGTAATTTTAACATGAGAGCTACACCAAACACAACCAAAGGGTTTGTTTGGGTTTAGGTTTTCAACATCCAATGGTGTGTAGGGACCCTATAGTATATTTTGGGATGAGGCTTATGTGAAAATTTAAAGTAATGTTACTTTAATGAAAAAACAAAGAAATTTAAGAATTTATCACAAAGATGCAAATTAAAAACATTGTGCCTTTGAGGGAAAAGAAATATACCATCTACTAAAGCTCTGTAGAGGACTCCTCATCTATTATTGGTCTTAGATTTGGGATGGAATGAGAAAAACTAGAAAACCAGATAAAAGAAATGAAAATATGGTATATTATATCACACAAATATAACACTAATTACAGTGAGTAAAACTAAGAAAAGAAGGTAAATGATTGATAGTCTTACCTAGGGTGTTCCAACATGATCAGAATTAAATAATCAGAAGTTGAATGTGGTACATCCAATCTTGATAAAATGAATATAAAGGTGGATATCTATAGTGGTTTTTGTGCTTAAATTATGATGGAGGAGAATGAATTTTATTTTTAAAGTAAATAGGGGAAAAGATTAAATTCCCATATTTTAAACAATGTGATGGGTTTTTCTTCTCAATTGGACAAACCGTGCATCAACCATTTTTCCCTATTATTTAGGATCACCACACCCCATATGGTTTAGGCACACGGTTAGACAAACTATACAAAGTGAACCTAAAATAAATTATAGTGCTCACATGGTTTTTATGCCTCATTCACATGGTTTATAAAACTATGATCCTCCCTTTTTTGGTCATATGGTTTAGGTGCATGGTTATCCAAACTGTGCACTAACTATGTGCATCATCCTTCTTCTTCAAAAACTAAAACTCTAGACACCAAAAACTCCCAGAACCTCACCAACTCCAGAGAAAACTTCCATTTATAAAAAAAATTATGAAATTAAAAAGGTTCCATACCTCAATGAAAAACCGGGATCTTATAACCTCCCCACATTAAGAGATTTCATCTCTGAGTTTCACTTTTGAGGGTGGTTGAGTTACATACAAGAACAAATTCATCCACTAATTATGTATATTAGTCTCTTGTTCCCACATATCCTCTTTTATATGGTCATTATACTATAGAACCTAAACCAAAGGAAATGTTCTGCCACAAAGAGTCTTCATAATATCATCAATGATACAAACTAGATACTCCTCAAAATAAGAATAAGCCTCTAACTCAACTTCCTTGGGATTAAGGACATGAGATGAGTCAGAGTAATAACAGTGGAGTTGAGAAACATGGAAGAAATCACATATAGACTAGTATCACCGAGCAAGATCTATATGATATTTTATTGTCCTGGCCCTCTCCAAGTTCATGAAAGTTCCATCATATCTAGGTTCCAACTTCCCTTGCCTCTGAATCGGTCGATGACCCAATCTAAGAGTGACTCACAAGAAGAAATGATCCCTTGCCTCAAAATATAGAGGTTGTTGACAATAATCAGTATATGATTTTTTTCTATACTAATCCATAGCCATATGTTTCTTGATCAATTGAACTTTCTCTAGTGTATCTTGAATAAGGTGTTGTCCCAATAGCACTACCTCCCCTACCTATAACCAGAAAAGAGGTGAATGAAATGGAATAACGTATACTTCCTTGTAAGGATCCATCTAGATAGTCTCTTAGAAACTTTTCTTATAGGAAAACTAAGAAATAGGAAAGTTATTTTCTCATGAGCTTCCAAAATCAGGGACACATGGAGAGAGAATTTCCTACAGTACCTATATAGTTCACTCAAACCTACCTTCAGTCTAAGGGTAGTATGTTGTACTCAAAAAGTACATGTAAACAAAGAACCTTTTAGAACCTCTTCCAGAACCAAGAAGTAAACTGAGTGTCCCTATCTGATATAATGGTACATGGAATCCCATGAAGGCATATGATCTCTTGGAAATAGATTCATTTTAAGATCATCCACTAATAAGTTATCCCATATAGGTAGGAAGTGGTTGACCTTTTTCAACATATCCATGATCACCCATATGAACTTACTACCTCAAGGAGACTTCAAAAATCATGTCATAAAGTCCATGGTGACATCATCCTATTTCCATTTTAGGATGGGTAGTGGCTATAAAAGGCTAGTAGTCCATTGGTGTTCTATTTTCACCTAATGAAAGGTGTAACACTGAGTAAAAAAATCCTATGATATGATTTTTCATCGCTGGTCACCAATATTGGAAATGTAAATCATGATATATCTTTGTGAATTTAGGATGTACTACCCATTTAGAAGCATGGGATTCTCACATAAAATAACTTGATAGTTTCATTATTATTATGATCTATCAAAGTTTATAATTTATTTTAAAAAAAACCTACACTAACTACAAAATCATAGAGTAGTGGGATGTTTAGGGTCGATCCCATGAGGAATCTTGAATTCCAATTATAGTATTAGAACTAATTTTTATGTCTGCTTAATTTTATCACTAAATTCACAATGAAAACTAAATTAAACTAACTAAATTAAACTTAAACATAATTAATCTTAAAATAAACTTAAACTAGGTTATAGAGGATGAAGATAGGGGGACTAATGTTTGGGGATGGTTTTTCTTAATTTAAAATCATTCAACTTCACTTATGAATTAAATCAAATTAAACATAATGATAATACTTGAATTGGCTAGTCCTACCTCTTGAAACATACTAAAATAGCTAGGACATTAAACCCTATTCTCAAGGTGATATAACTAAACTAATCATAGTAGTTTTGGGCTCTAAGTGAAAGTTGAAGTTAGGTTGACTCTAGATTTCCACTTCCCTTAATAGCATTGGGTGTCATACCTTAATCATTGTTTCTCTAACTAAGTTATTAAGTGATAAAATAAAAATTAGACGCAATGTATTTCAATTTAATTTTGATGAATTCAAAAGTTTATAAGAATGATAACCATCTAATTCACATCTACATAAATATAAACTACCTTATTTTATGAAATTAGACACTCATGGTTAATAGTTTGTTGGCTATGAAAAATTTATAAATCATAGAATAAGGAATATAAATGAAACTAAACAAAAAGATTTGAGAAATATAAGAGATAATTACTCAAATTTTTGTTCACAATAAAAATATGAATCGAACAATTACACAATGAAAAATAGAAAAATGAAAATGAAGCCTGACTCCACATCATCTTTTAGTGTTGGTCCACTCTCATTTTCCCTTTTCCAAAAGTTTTGATCCATTAACTTGAGGGATGTTTCTTATTTTATTATCCCTAGGGGAAAAAATTTCTATGAACTCCTTATTCAAAACCCTGGTTGAAATATCCCTCTCTACTTCCAAAAACAAAGGAATTATTAATTTAAATTTTTCTAGATTTTCCTTTACTATAGCATAGGCAAGGATTCCATGGAATAGGAATGGCCCCTCCAACTCCAACATTTTCCCTTCACAGTGTATCCATGGTGAAAGGAAAACTGTTGCGGTATAAAACCATTTTTAACTAAGATATGAAAAACTCACCTAAAATCATGTAGTATGAATTTAAAAACTCATAAAATTATTAGGATTGGTGGAATCCCTTTGAACTAGATCTATAGTGTAGACAAGAGATAATGGCGGGGATCCTTATAGCAACCCTCGGGCCAATATACCAAGCCACTACCATTTTGGGGTGCACCACATCGTAGGTGAAACCCTATAGTGCATCATTATTATTTCCATGTAATGAACTGAGCTCCCTTCTACCCATGATGTAAGTGGAATCTCCATCAAATAGATGACTAGACATGGTGCAATAGTCTTCTTCCCATAGATCTCCGTAATTTTCATATTTTTGATAAATCATTACACGTCGATCACAGATTTTCCCAGGGTTCAAAAAGTGTTTTCATCATTGTTTCATTCCTTATATTTCCACCATCATCCATGGGATCAGGCACTATACCCTAGTATAAATTAGACAATTATTTTCCATCACCATGACATGAAACACGTCTAGTAACCCATTTCAAAAAAAAATTCCTAATCTTTCTCTCCATATTCGCCAAGGTCACCAAGTAAATGGTGTATCCAAATTCGTTTTAATGATCATCATCATTCGACTTTAATAATGGCTAGACTTAGTTTTTCTTCAATAAAGGCTTCATTATATTTGAAATAGAATTCACTAAAGTCGCATGAGGTTCCAAAGTTCATACATGTTAGTTCTAGACCTCGAAAGTAGACTTCGACAGTGACAAAAGGTTCGAGCCTAATCTTCCTAGTGGTTTTCATAGCATTCCCCAGTTATTTGAATGGAAATCTGGAGACTTTGAGTAGTGGATGTGGTGGAGGGATTTTTATAAGGTAAGGTACACAACTTCAGCATGGAATGAAAGCATTTGGTTTATTGATAAATAGTGGTTGCTTTATCTGGGATTCTTTTTAATATGTTTTATGAAAAAAAGTGTAGGTTAATTTTTAAAAAAAATATGACTTAAAGGTAGAATCTATGATACCACCTTCCCTCCCCACTACCACCTTTGGCCCAGATCGATGACATGGAAAAGGCGGTGGTGGTGCCACCTTTCGCCTTTGGGTGAGTCAAAAGGTGGAACTGCTGATGCCACTTTTCACCTCACACAAAGGTGAAAGGTAGCATCGGTGATGTTGTCTTTGCCTCAACTCTTAATAAAAGGGAACCCCTCCCCCTTCTCCTCACTTCTATTTTCCCCCATCTCTCCTCATTCCACTACTTCTCTCTCTAAAAAACTATTTCTGTGTGGTGGAGATGGGGGTTCAAAAGAAGGCCATGTTTTTTGCGAAGCATCATTTAGAGATATTTTTTATTTAATTTAATGTTATTTATTTATTTTATTGAATTATTTTTAGTTCTAAATATTTCATTTTTTAAGTAGTTTAGTTAGTTCTAAATATTTTATTTATTAATTTGTTTAATTAGTTTTATATATTTTGGAATAATAATTATTAGTAGTAGTGATTAAGTATAGATTAAGTATAGAATAACTTAGGATTAAGTATTGTAAAAAAAATTAGCATAAAGATAATGTGGTTATATAAGAAATCAAATCCCTGTCTCGATAAAATCAAGTGGATGTGGCTCTGGCACATATGTACCTAGGGGTAAAACTCAAAAACACCACTTTGAAATAGACTTGAACGGGAACTAGTGCACGACAACGGGCGTTGTTTCACTCCTAGTTTGACACTCTTGGGGGGTATTCTTTAGATGATTCATATTTTCATTATAAACTAATAAAATACCTAAGAAAAGAAAAATCAAATTAGTATATTTATAAATGATAAAATGATAATTATAGAGATATAGAATGAAATGGACAAGGACAAAGGCATTAAAGAATGAAATTTATTATTAGTAATTGAATTATTTTTAGTTAGTTTTAAATATTTTATTTATTAAGTAGTTTAATTAGTTATATATAGTTTAGAAATAATTCTTATTATTAGTAATGATTAATTATAGATTAATTAATAAATAACTTAGGATTAAAAATGAATACATATGATTACTTAATTATAATTAACTAATGAATATCATATGATTAATGATTAAAGAATAAATAATTAAGTAATAATTTAATAATGATTAAAGAATGATTTATTACTTAAAAACTGTATTAAGAAACATTAATATCATTTTTTTGATATAACAATATGTTCTAAAATTTTAGTATCATAAATATTATATAGTTTATAAATGATAGTTTTTATTAGTAATGATTAATTATAGATTAATTATTGATTATATTAGGATTAAAATATGAATACATGTAATGATTATCTAATAATACTTATCATTGATAAAATGAAAAATATGATTATATAAAATGAAATAAAGAAGAACAAACACATTAAATTACACATGAATTTTTTAAAACATACAAGAAATACTTTTACATTTTCAATTAAACATGGTTTGGATGAGATGAGGGTGGCTTCGGAAGTGCGGTAAAATCTAGTTTATTTTTATTTGGTAGCTTAATGATATCATATAAAGATATGTACGTAATAAGTTAAGTAAATACTTGTAGAATATGTTATTAAGCTATCAAATTAAAATCATTTGGGTTTTACCCCACTTCCGAAGTTAGGCCCATATCATTCAAACCATGTTTTTTTGAAAAATGTTGGTATTTCTAGTATGTTGTAAAAAATTCATGTATTATTTTATGTGTTTGTTATTCTCTATTATAGAGTGATTAAAGAATTAATAACAAATGATTTACTTATTAATGAATAAATAGTGATTAAATAATGATTAAATTAGTAAAAAATGTACTAAGAAACATTAGTATCATAGTTTGGGATATAAGAAAATGTTTTAAAATTTCAGTATCATAAAGATTATATAGTTTAGAAATAATAGTTTTTATTAGAAATGGTTAATTATAGATTAATTAATGAATAACATAGTATTAAAACATAAATATATATAATTATTATCTAATGATACTTATAATCATATAAAGTCAAATAAATAATAATAAACACATTAAATAACATGTGAATTCTTTATAACAAACAATAAATTCATTGACATTTTTCAATAAAATGTGGTTTGGATGAGATGAGTCTCACTTCATACATGAGGTAAAATCTAGATTATTTTTAATTAGCATATTAATTTCATTGTTCCTCCTGTGACATGGTTCATTTCCCATAAATTCTTTCTTAAAGTTTAGTTAGTGTTATAGAATGAACTTTACATGTGAGAAAATAATCATAAAACATACCATCATGTGGGCAGTCATACATAAATTGAAAAGAATGCCATTTTTCTAATAAACATTTACATAACAAAGGCAAATTATTTATATATATAAATATATAAAACCATATCTTAAAAAATAACCTTTTCTAGGTAAAAGCATATCTTAACAACATGTTAGTAATATTCTTTGAAAAACATGAATATATACCTCTTTCTTTTGGTAAAAATAACTTCATTAAACAATGTGAATAAACATGGAATGTCTTGCATTCTACAAGTCATAACATTATTCTGATCATAATGTTATATTTAAATTTTACACTCACGACTCATTTAATTTGTTTATTTACATATGGATTATACCATATTACTCACTCAGTAGGATAGCCATATTTCTTAGGTCGTGTTAGATGGTGGTGAGTATCAATCGATCAGGGTGCGTCGAGCTCACCATTTTTATCATAGGGATTCTCCACATGCCATTAGACCATACTTTAATTGTGTTGGCTTCTATGGAATTGTCATATCAGATTTCACATTTGTTGACCATCACCTGCTTGCTGCCCTCATGGAGAGGTAGAGACCAGAGACACACACATTCCACCTGTCTGAGGTAGAGATGACCATCACCCTCTAGGATTTAGTAGTGCTTCTCGGTCATCTTATCCAGGGGGTAATTATTAGACCCACTCGTGCATCTTGGCCTAACCTTACTCATTGATTTTTAGGCATTGACATTTTGTCCGACTATAGGGATACATATGGAGCATTGATATCTATGCCTTGGTTAGAGGTGTAGATTCCATATTTACTCAATGATGTTGATGAGAAGATTGTTATGTGTTATGCACGTGAATATATATTATGGCTCATTAGAGGGACCATGTGTACTGATCACTTGGGGATGCATTTTCACATGATGTATCTACCCCATACTAGAGGACTTTGATTAGGCTGGACGTACGGCTGAGAATCAGCCTACTCGACATACACGTATAGAGTATTATGAAGATTATTTTATAGGTACTGCATAGGTCTTAGGGGGTGTGCCATCCTTCTTTAGATGTGGGCATGGGAGTGTATCCTTATATTTTTCCCTAATCTCGCGGGTCCGTCGATCGAGATGGAGATAATTCATGATGCTCTATGTGAACGTCTGTATGATCACCAATTTATATTAGTTTCTGATGCTACAAGAAGTTATTGAAATTAGTTTCTCATTATTTTTCACTATCAATGTTGTATTTTACAGGTGGTGTCAGAGACACAATTTCTATGCAGTTCTAATACACCATTTGGGCATATATTGACTCCAGTTGGAATGTATCTTACCCAGCCAGGTATGTATATAAAATCTATCACTATCTAAAAAATTTAATAATAGAATCAATTTTGATTTTAAGTAGGGATATTTTTTGAAAAAGGTCCCATATCATTTCAGATTTCATGGCTTCCATACTGGACTATTATGGACCAGTTGCCACCATAATGCATTGTTGGAATTGAGGATTCTATGGATGTAGTGACCCTCATTAACTTCCATATTATTGAGTGGTAGCATCTTGATAGAGTCATGTGCCATTTTTGTTATGCTTAGCCGATTCCATTGCTGTTGAGACAGACAGAGAAAATTCATGAGGTGAAGCTGATAGGGAGGCGGGATGAGGACTCGTGCCAAGTACATGCCTGATTTCTCAACTATTGGTGAAAACGTGCAGAGTTTCCTATCCAGGGTGTACCTACGAATCTATTCTTTCTTTCGTTGTAGATTTATTATGATTCATGTTATAAACTGAAGTTTATACTGTATCTTACCTGACATAGAAGAGAGATTCATAAGATTGTAAGTCAATAAATTTCAATTATTTTGTTTATTGAACTATATTTTAATTCATTGTTAATATATTTAGAGGGAAGTCACTCAGAGGATCTTGTTCTCATTATTGATGAAGTATAGGATGGTTTCTTTAGCCAGGTAGTTGTCCATGCTGAAGCACTGGAGCTAAGGTCATCTTATTGTCCGCTTTCTGAGAGCATCTTCAAGCATCCAGCCCAGAGAGGGGAGGTTCCTTACTTAGAGGAACATCTTGTAGTAGATACTAGTATTGAGAAGCCATGACGATGAAAACGTAGATAGATTTGTGTTTTATGTGATGCCTCACCTATTCTATAGGCAAAGGTCATCCCTCTAGTAGTCCAACCTCATCTGATTCAGGATGTACCTTAGATGGCATGGGATCCATATTTCTTGAGAGGATATCTAAAGTTGTCTCCATCTTGGGGTCCAGGTCCATCACAACCTTGGGTTCTAAATCCATCACAACCTTGGGGTCTAGATCTATCATATCCTTGGGGTCTAGATCCATCACAGCTTTGGGGTACAGCTACATCACAGATTTGGTTCCCCACTGTGATGATGGTTTGTTCTTCTACCACCCTAGTGGGAGAAGAATCTTGAGCATAGTATAACTTGCAGTTGATAGATTCTCTCATCAACACATAGGTGGAGGATGTAGAATTTGATGTTCTAGTGCTTGAGGATCATCCCTTTCCAGGTCATTAGACTCCACAGTGAACTCGAAGTGGATGTTCTATTCGCAGACCACCATGTGGGGTGGAATCTCCTCGCCATAGACATAGACATTGATTGTACATGTTCATTTATATGTTTTATATCTATTGAAATGAAGATAATATTATTAATATTATACCTTATTATATTTTTATCCATTATTTCAGTTTCAATTAATATTTTAGGCATAGTTTATATTTTACAGCTTTCAAAGTTGACTACTTGAAAAATAGGAATAATTAATAAATTTCAAGTACATAACTTTAAAATATTATAAAATATATAGTATAAAAACAATGTAAATAAAATTTAAAAGATAACCTAAATATCTAAACATTTGTTGAAAATTAATATTTTTATAAATAAATTAAATAAATGAAAATGAAAGTAATGTAAGAAAATTTACTCGGAAGTGAGAGCGAAAAAGAAGGAATATTGAGGAGGATCCAAAGCCGTCTTATTGACTTTAAAAACCTATAAAATATATTCTATAAGACCCATATGAATAAAAATTAAAACTTCAACTATTTCTTATATTTTTAATCCATGTTTTAATTTTCAATTATATTAGTCTTATAGTTTATATTTTATTGGCTAGTAAAGTCACGTACTTGAAACATTTTTAATTTTCAAGTTGGTGGATTAGAAATATTATAAATTATTTTTCATCAACATTTTTTAATAAATTATTTTTATTTTTGACTATTTATTATATTTTTAATCTGTGTTTTAATTTTAATTTATATTGGTCTTATATTGTATATTTTATAGGCTAGAAAATTCATGTACTTGAAACATTTTTAAGTTTCAATTTGGTGTATTAGAAATCTTATAAATTGTTTTTATCAACATTTTTTAAGAAATTATTTTTATTTTTGACTATTTCTTATATGTTTAATCCATGTTTTAATTTTCATTTATATTGGTCTTATAGTTTATATTTTATAGTCTAGAAAAGTCACTTACTTGAAACATTTTTAAGTTTCAAGTTCATGGATAAGAAAGCTTATAAATTATTTTTCATCAAATTTTTTTATGAAATTATTTTTATTTTAAACTATTTATTATACGTTTAATCCATGTTTTAATTTTCATTTATATTGGTCTTATAGTTTATATTTAAAGTATATAAAAATCATGTACTTTAAAAAATTTTATGTTTCAAGTTGGTGGACTAGAAAGCTTATAAATTATTTTTCATCAACGTTTTCTAAGAAATTATTTTTATTTTCAACTATTTATTATATGTTTAATCCATGTTTTAATTTTTATTTATATTTTTCTTATATTTTATATTTTATAGGCTTGAGAATTCATGTACTTGAAACATTTTTAAGTTTCAAGTTGGTGGATTATAAATCTTATAAATTATTTTTCATCAATAATTTTTAAGAATTTATTTTTATTTTTGACTACCTCTTATATACTTAATCCATATTTTAATTTTTATTTATATTGATCTTATAATTTATATTTTATAGGATAGTAAAGCCACATACTTGAATAAGAGATAAATTATGATGAAACATTTTGTTTTATTTATATATATATAAACATAACAAAATTAAAATAAAAAATTAAAATTTTAAATATATAAAAAAAGAATATTTAAAATATAAAAAAATTGTTTTAGGGAAATAGTGGTAGTGATGCTTACCCCTTTGGACTTAACCAAAATGCGGCAACAGAGATGCCACCTTTGGACATAATCCCAAAGGTGGAATCATCACTTCCTCCTTTCAGGCACATTTTAAAAAAAAATTAACCTACACATTTTAAAAAGAAAATCAGAAAACCTATTAAAAAAATCCTTCATCTGTCATCCCACATCAAATTTCCTAGTATCCAAGTCACACTTTATCATATTTTATTCACTTAACTTGGCTTATATCACGAACTGTATTGGTCTTTGGCCTACTCTCTCCACATTTTCCATCATAATTCACTATTACCCGATTTTGTTTGGCCTTGTCCCATTGGACTACTAGTTAAAAGTCCCATTTTGGCCTAAAAAATATAAAATTATTTAAATGTAACACAAATTAAAAATGGACTTCAAAAGTATTTCTTTTATTTTATTTTTCAAAAATATTATTCAAATTACAAATTACCCACAAAAGTATAAATCAAGGAATAATTTCAGAATAAAACATTAAACATAAATATATTTTTTTAATATTTTTTCATGTAAAAATTATGAGTATAAAATACCCCCACACATAAACCTTTGATCATCCTTGATCAAAACTCAACATCAAACATAATGGGTCCAAACTCTACAAGGAGAATTTTCAAACAATCATACCCATAAATTCAAAGTTATAAATAAATATTTTTAAAATTAAAATGATCAACCAAAAACAAGTGAAAAATCATGATTTAAAATTTCAAATTCAATACATTTATTTCTATTTAACTTGCATCATTCGATCATTTATTAAATATTCATGACAAAAAATTATTTTCCTCATTGGAATATATTTTACTCATCACTCAAGAACATTTTAAATGAATTATGATCAATCTAAACTGTGTATGCTCTATCCATATGCTTACAAGTTCTCTCAATCTCTACTTAGAAGTTTAATTTCAAAAAATAAGAGGGCTTTCCCTTTAGGTTTTAATGTCTCTCAGGCTCAAGGTGAGTAGGTAATGATGTCAAAATAAAAATTTAGTAGCTGAAAATGATGGTTTAATATATTAAAATTCAATGTATTATATTCATTTATAGCGCAATGAAATATTATTTCTCCTTTAGTTCCTTTAAAAATACAATATCCCACATGTCATTCACCTCTTCTCAAGTAAGGTTCACTTTTAAACATTAAAAATAGTGATAAATCATCCTCCTTTTCTCTCAACTTTTTTTATTCCCTCTTATTTTTTAGAAAACTTTTTGAATTAACAAAGTCTCACACCATAGGAAGTAAAACCAACTAGCACCTCAATCCCCACCATTAATATCCTACTAAAATTGATTTGAATAGTTAGTATAATAAGGGGGAAGGTTTTTCTTGCTATAGGGTAATCCTAAGTATCCCACATGCTCACTTTTTCATTTTCTTCTTTTTTATAGAGGATGAAATAAAATCAAAATGAAAAACCCGGAACCTTTTCCCAATATCCTAAGAGAACAAACCCCACATTTTATTCCAACATCTGTATCTTTATGAAAATACTTAAATTCCCTTTTAATATTAAATTAATGATCATGCATTTATACTCAAAGATATAGGGTAGTAATTTTAAATTTTCATATAATGTAGCTTTATAATAATTCATTTCATGTTTTCTATAGGTTACACAAAGAATAAATGTAAGATGGGCCTTAAGGTAAAATGGGCTCAAAAAATAAATTTATGCCTAAATCATGTTTAAGAAGCTCAAAATAATCATGGTTCTACAAAAAAGACAAGAAATTTCTAATGGTAGCACATATCCTGAGTTCTCTCAAGAAATGGATTTTAGGAAAGAGAGTGTCAAAATGGATCAGAATCCTCTCAGGAATGGGAAATAAATTTTGGAAAATCAATTCATGGCATGAGCGTGAATAATTGTCCTAATAAATGAAAACTTATAAGAATTAAATTCAATAATTAAAATCATATTATTAATCATATTTCAACAACTTAAAATTATAATAATAATTTGAATTTCCTAAATTCACACTCATATGTATTCTATTTATATGGATAAAAAATTTAAAATTTTCCAACACATAGAAAAATATCTCCTAAGTGAGGATGTCTCCTATGTCATCTCACAAGGACACAATAAAACCAAATTTGGGGTATCCAAGGATTCCTCATGTACTCTTAAACTGAACATTATCCTCAATTTTTAACCAAGGTGAAGGAGTGTAAGATTTTTTAAAAAAAATTTAAGTTCATCGTAAGGAATGGCTCAAAAAGATTTGAAATGATAAAAGAAATGGAATCATCTCCTATTATGAAGCTTCTTTTCCTTGATTATTTGAATGAATTTATTAAAACATTGAAATCCTTGTAGTTTTTTCTCCTCATATGTTCCATGAAATCTTATCCTCCCATTTTTGGAATTTTCATCTTTGGACCTACAAAAATAAATTAATCAAGTAAAAGCACCGATATCAATTTCAAAAAATTGAGAGTAAAAATCAACCATAAAGGTAATTCCTAAAAATAAATTGTAATAAAAAAATAAACTAAAATTCAAATTAATATTAAATACTATAAAGAAATAAAAACTCAGTTTGCCTCACATAAATTATTTATTTTAAGTCTTTGAGATAGACCTCTTACCTTGGGTGTCATGTAATTATAGTTTGAAATATGATTACCATGCATCTAGGTTAAATTTTCTCCTCTTTTACCTCTATGATAGGTTCTTGGCATTTATTTGTGGTAGAATCCATATGTTAAATATATTTAAGTAATGAATAAATAAATTGAAGTCTAGACATATTTGGAAGAATTGATCATCCACCACTTAATCCTTCTTATTGTAGTGGAATTCTACAACTGATCTTTGAATTTAAGAAACCTGATCCTCCTCTACATATAGCAGAAGTTACTCTTTTTCTATAAAACCAACATGTTTGCAGCAGTCTTCCCCTTCTAGAACTATTTTTTCCAAATTCACTGTAATCATCCCCCTTCAACACCTCTTGATGCATCTCTTCAAGTGCCAGAATTTTTTGTTAAAGGTTTAGCATATATTCTTCTTTATCCTTAAGAGTTGTAGTTACTTCTTTAGAAATTTCATCACCCTTTATAAAATCATGCTTCAGCACTTCATTTTTCTCTTTTTGATTCACCTATTTAATTTCAACACACTCCCAAAATCATCCCTCCTCTATAGAAAATTCATTTACCTATACCTTAAAGGTTGTGATGAACTCCATAATTCCAATATCTATGTCATAATTTTTAAGTTTCATAGGTGCTTATTCCATGATAATTTCATTATATTCAGCATACCCAATTGCTTTCATCACTCCATCATGAATTTCTTATTCAAGTTATGTGTTGGAGCTGGGAATTTTAGAAATTATGTCCTATTTTAAATGTGTTGGAAGTGCCTCTTTTACCATGGAACTAGTGAGTGTGCATAATTTTTCATCTTCACTGGGTGTAAAGGGTTCCTTTTCACTAAATAGTGTATAAATTCCCATAAACTCTTCTATAATTATATCATATATTTCTTCCTATTTAACTATTGTGATGAATTTGGGAATTTTAGCAACCTCTACACCTTGGTGAACCTCTTCCGAGATGGTTTCACCCTAAGACTTCCTCTCGCTTTCAACTACCATTTCTATGATGAGATTCACCATGGTATTCTCTTATATTTCTTATAAGTGGAGGAAAGAGTCCAATTCTACTTCATTTTTTAGAATTCCAATGATGTTCAAGCACATCTGGTCATCATCCTCCTCTTATTTCACTCTAACCATGTGCAGATTTTGGTGTGTCTTCTCAAGTTCTATGAGGTTTTGTTGAAAAGTCCCAACCTGGATAAATGTAATCATTGAGAGGTGGAGGTGTGAATCAATCATATCTTTTTACATTATGTTATATTTCTTGTATAACAACCTTCTCCTCCTATTAAATAATTATCACTTTTCTAAAAGCAAAAAAATTTACACATCTATAGGAATATAAGAATTTACAAGGTTTTCTGATCAATAAGATTATCTAGTCCTTATCGTGGTTTATAAGTAATTTGATAACACACAATCCACTAGAAAATAATAATTTTGTGTGGATACAACAAGTTGGAAATACCCTTACACTTGTGTAGCACTATGATTAATACAATAGTACATTTACTTCTTCTAGCACAAATGATGTAAAATAAGTTTTGTAATAATTCAATAAACCTTCACTAATTAGTTTCAAACATGACACTATGCTACTTCAAAAACTCCCACTTATGTAAATATTTATAAAAAAATATCTTCACTTTCTTACCCAGCATCAGGTGGGAACAACTTATCTAGACTTTGTATGAAACCTCAATATGATCACTCACTCTGATTCTTCAGTCTGAATCCTCAATCTTGAAACAAGTCTGAATAGATATTCTAGAAAAAATTCCAAATCACTTATTTCTTTTTATGAAATCATCAGTATGATTTCTCGATCCAATCTAGAAAACCCTAACCCTAATTTCTTATGAACACTTATTCTGTCTAGAAATATTTCAATGAAAATTTGTTTGAAAACATTCTTATACCAAATATATATCAAAATTCTAGTGGCCTTTCTTTCTATCAAATTTAAATAGTGTCATAGTACATTGTACTTTGACCTCCATTTATAGGTGTTCCATAAATGTAATGGGAAGAAAACCAATTTTATTTTCCCTCTCAACTAAATTTTTGAAACTCGAATTTCACTTTCATTTAAAATTCATATTTGACTATTTTATTGCTTATCAACTCTTATATATTCTTCTCATAACTTTTTGAATCTTCTCACAACTTCATATTATTTTGAACTTATAAATAAATCTTTAGTCCGATATAATTTTTCATTTTGATACTATTTTTCATTCCAATTAAACACATGTATAACTAAAGACTCCCCATTTTGATGTTTCAACTAAAACTGCTCCACCATAAACATCAATAAAACTTACAAAGACTTTAAAAACTTTTGACAATAATTAATTATAAACTTCAACTTCTTTCTTCTTTTTAACCACTTACAGCATTTTTTCATTAACTCCCCAAACCGATGAAACTACATCTGATGGAGTCTAGTATCCAATGAATCAGATATCAACAACTTTGGTCTCTGTAGATAATCTGATTCATCAGAATAAACAAATCACCAACTTCGGTATACCTTCTATAATACTTTGTATCTAAATCCATGTTGATACTAATAATTTGTTTTATGGATCGATGTCTCCTCTAATGGATCAATGGAACATCTTGTCTGATAAATCGATATCAAAAGAGAATTATTTATTTCTAAAACTAAATAAATAATGGTCTATTCATTATTTCGTTCATCTAATGAATTAGATGTTCTTATGGATCGATTGATCAACACTTCTTCAAAACCTCTAACTTCAGAAAAAACTCCCAGCCTTCATATAAATTTTGTGTCCAGTGATTCTCACACCGATGATCTTTGATCGGCGAACTTGGACTTTGTAATCTCTCTTATTCTACAAACTTCTTTTATCATGACGTATTCATGATTTTAAGAAAATTGAGATCAACATAGAATTGTTTGACTAAAAAACCTTTTCTCCCCCTTCTTTCATAAAGCTTAGATCATAATTATTTCATATTACTTATGATATTAAAAGCCTAAAAAACATAAAATAATAGTCATAATTGGTATCGAATATCTTTAAATACATTCATACTCTAATGAAAATTCTCACACTAGTTCAAAACTTCATTCTAGACACAATGTAAGTATGAAAAATAACTTCACATATAAAACATTTCTGGAACAGAAATATGAAATATATGTAATTTATTAAGAACTTTGTGTGAAATCATCAGATTCTAGTACTATTTTCACCTACTCGTCTACACTTACAAAGTGAATTAATTTTTTTAATGACAACAAAATAAAAAACAAACAAAAATAACTTCTACTAGTATTCGGAAACCATTTCCATCTTACTTGGTCCCAAAAGTTGTTCAGTATTTGAGGTGTGGTCTTCCCCTTACTTGGAAATTTCATCATGTCCAAAATATTTTTCCTTTTCAATTTTAAGGCTATTCTCAGCCTATTACTACTCTTATTTCTTATCCACCATTTCTTCAATGAAATAAATCATGGAATTATCTTCTTTATCCTTCATAAAAAGTAGTTCTGATTGGTCTTCTTCCTAAGAGTCCTTTTCTAAATCCACTACTGATGTTGGAAGTTTTTTATCATTAGTTACCAATTTATATTTAAAAATTACATCCTTCTGAATGATCATTATTTCCTTTCATCAAGACAGGACAAGATGTTTTCAAGATATAGATCAATATTCTTTAATATTGTTTTTTTGTCTCCATCATCTCATAAAGCTCATTTAATTTCAATTCATTGAACAATGTTATTGAAGAATGTGTAAATTAACTCTTGATTTGTACTTCACTCTTTTCACTCTTGAATTTTATTATTTTCTGAGACGAATATTCACCCTAGATGTTCTAAAATTTAGGATCTTCATCACATGATGAGTAGTATTTAGTAGAAGTACACTACATATATTAAAATTCAACATACCTGGATGAGTATGAATTTATCCATCCCATTTCTTATTAAAACCACTATGTTTAATTTGGTACCACCCATGAGGTTAAATCCTTTCAATATCTGAAGTACTCCAACAGTGGTGTAGAATCATACCCTCACTTCATATTTTTCATCTTGTACACCACTATGAATACCAAGAACATAACAAAGAAAAATAAAAGAAAACAAAAAAATTAAAATAAAAGGCTAAACTAAAATCAAGAAACATAAATGAGGTAAGAATATAATTGATCTAATCAATTTATTCTTAAATTGTTGCTAGTTTCCATTGCATCCTGTAAAATGATTCCAAAAAACATGGCGAGACATGATAGTGTAATTATTCCAAAATGTTTTCAAATTTTAGAATTTATTTTAACCCAATATATTCTAACTATAAAAGTGTAGAGTAGTGTTAAGTTTTACGTTAATCGCATAAGTAAGCTACAATCTCGGTGATAATATTAGACTAATTATTAAGTCTTCTTAATTTTATTACTGAATTAATAATGAAAACTAAATTAAAATTGAACATAATATAATATTAAACTAAAATTAAACAGGGTTAGGGAGGATGAAGAGAGGGGAACTAATGTTAGGGGATGGTTTTTCTTAATTTAAAATCATTTAACTTACCCTATTAATTAAATTAAATTAAACTTCATGAGGCTCCTTGAATTGACTAGTCCTACTTTTTGACATAGATTATACTACCTATTATATTTAACCCCTCTCTTAAGGATATCTATCTAACCTAAGTGAAATATGTTATATTTATAATTTAAAGGTGATTTTAGGTTGGATATCACTTTACACTTACCTTAATTTCTTTAGTTTTTGTCCCATAATCATCGTTTATCTCACTAGTAAATTAGGGGATAAAAAATAAAAATTAGATGAAATGCATTCAAATTGAATTTATATGAATTCAATAATATCTAAGAATGAAAATCATACCATTCACATCTACTTTAATCTAAACCACCCTCTTTTATAAAATTATCCACTCATGGTTGATGGTTTTTTGTACATGGATGAGTTAGAAATTTTAGAAGAATGAATAGAAATGAAACTAAAAGAAAAGTGTTGAGAAATGAAATAAATACTTACTCAAATTTTTGTTCACAATCATAATATGCATCTAATAATTATATAATGAAAAAAGAAAAAAGAAAATTAAACCTAACTATATATAATCTCTTGGTGTTGGTCCACTCTTGATTCCCCTTATCCAAAAGTGTTAATCCATTTGCTTGAGATATGTTCCTTATTTTATTCTTCTTACAGGGAAAGTTTCCCATGAACCCCTTATTAAAAACCCTAGCTGAAATATCATGCTCTGCTTCCCAAAATAAAGAAAATACTATTTTAAATTATACTAACATGGCCTTCAAAATATTGTAGATAAGGATACAACGACATAGGAATAGCTCCTCTAACTCAAACCTTTTCCCTTCACAGTGTATCCTTAGTGCAAAGAAAATCACTATAATGTAAAACCATTATCAAATGAGATCTAAAAAATCCTCCTAAAACCATGTTGTTTGAATTTAAAACCTCCAAAAAATCTTTTTATTGGTATAATACCTTCAAAAAAATTCTACGACATAGCCAAGAGATGACAGTGTGGCTCCCTACAGCATTCCTTAGGCCAATATACCGAGCTAGGGCTATTTTGGGGTGTGTCGTGTCATAGGTAAAACCTTGTGGTGTAGCATTATTATCATTGTGGAAAGACAATAAATCCCTTCCTCCTATAGTGTAGGTGGAATATTTATGTTGTAGATGGATGCCCATGGTGCTTCAAACTTCTTCCTAAAGTTATTCTTCATTTTATTCTTCAAGAGCATGCACGAAACCTCAATCATGGCTTTGCACAAGGTTTTTAGAGAATTTCCATTGTTTTTTCTTCCTCTTATTTACACTATTATCCACGAGACCATTCACTATTGAATATCAAAAATTATATATCTATTTTCCTTTTCCACACCATGTGACATAACCAGAAACCCATTTCATATGTCATTCCCTCGTCTTTATCTCCCTGTTCACCAAGTTCACTAGGTTTATGTCATAGTTGAAGATTTTTTGACCATCATCTTCATCTAGACTTCACAGTGGCTAGACTGAGTTCCCTGTTATCAAGAAAGACTTCATTCTCTTCAAAATGGGCTTCACCGAAGTTTTTGAGGTGAAAAAGTTCATGTATTTTAGTTACAGAACTTGGAAGTGGGATTCAATGTTGATACAAGGTTTGAGACCAAGCTTCCCAGTGGATACCATGGCGTTTCTCAATCATTTTCATGGTGTTATGGTGACTTCAGGTGGAAAATGTGTCGAATGTTTGTGTTTGATGTGGGTTATGCAACTTCAGCATGGAACAATAGTGTTTGGTTTAATTATTAATAGTGACTAATTCATCTGCCATCCCAAGTTTTATTTCTAGTTATCTGAGCTGCTTTTTGTTATATTATATGTGCTTCTATAATAACCCATGTTTCCTAAATTCTGAATTTGATCATAAATTTGAATTTTTACTTTTGAGTGCTCATGAGGGGCAAAATGGTCATTTGGAGTATAATATGATCTCAAATAGTTTTTTACCACTCTGTTGGTCCTCGAATAGGGAATTTACTCAAGGATAGGAGTTTGGTTGAATTCTAAGTAGTTCAGGTTTTGGTGGAATATTTAATATTTAATTAATTTAATATTAAATTATTTTTGAAAGTTTGTATGGTGATATCTTTTGAACAAAGAATAGGATTGAGAATATGATTCCTCAATTGAGTTTGGAATAGGGGGTTTTTATAGGTGTGGTATAAACCTGCTTCGGGTTATGGGACTTGAGAAAAGTATTAAGGGGAACTTAATTAATTAATTATAATACACCCACCCCATTTGGCTTCCCATGCATGGGAGGAATGGGGGAGAGGGATTATCCCTTTGCATGATGGAAAGACTAATATAATGGGGAAAGAGATGTCTCCATAATTTTTACATGTTGAAGATCAATACTAAATCGAGGTGTTTTGGTATCCAATAGAGGATTTGGACCCAAAACTTCAACGTTTTCACCATCAGGTAGCTCAATTTTTTTTTATGCCATGATCCCTATAGATTAGATGTTTTATTTTTTTTAGATCCCTTTTTTGAATTATAATAAATCCATGGAGATATATATATACTTAATTGGGGAAAGACAAGGGTTTTAGGAGGTTCATGGAGGTTTTCCGTTCAGAAATCTTGATCAGAAAGTGTGTAGTTCAGGAGAACACACCATGTGTTATTCCTATTCAAGGAAGATGAACTTTTTGGAGCTACACACCATGTACTTGCAGTACACGCCATGAAGTGGTACATATCCATGTGGTGGTTCATGTCCATGTGGTTTTGTAGCTAGTCAGGTGGAATTTTGGGACTACATGTCATATAGTTGAGGTACAAGACATGTAGTCAAACATGGGAAAGTGGGCGAGTACCTGGGAAAATATATTTTTCAGGTCTACATGCTGGGTACCCAGGTTAGGCTACATGTAGTCAAACATGGTCATGCGGCTGAGTATATAGGTAGAAACCCCAAGTAATGGTATAATATTCTGAGACCCACACTCCTGGATCTGGCACTAAAAACATGTTGTATTTTTTTTAATATAAAAAATTCATTGAAAAATATGCATTTTTTTACATGCCTGGGGATCTTTTTTAGTCTAGGTTTTAGAGGATTAATCAAAAAAATTATAATGTATCTTATTTTACACAATTTATGAATTAAAATCCTATTTTCCTTTACTCATTCTAGCTACTTAAAATGGAAACAAACACCTTTGGAACTTCTACTAAAACTATGGAAATCATTTTAAAACGTAGAGTGAGTATAAAATTACATAGTAAGGTGTTTTAAAACCCGGCGTAAAATCCTTTTATAAATATTATTTAAAAATATTTAGAAATAATTTCCTTTTATATAAAGTTTAAATCATTTTTTATAACAAATATTTTTCCCCAAATAATAATCTAGGGTTTTCATGAAACATCCATAGGAAAATACTTTACAAAAAAACATTCACTACTATAAACCCAAGTTTATCTAATGCTAGGGTTTTAAAAGTTCTAGCAAAAAGAACTGTTAAAAAACCTCTTCATTGGAACTAGAAAAAAAAGGTGTTAAAATGAGTCTTTAATAGCGCTAAAAATCATTTTTAAAGGGGTCCCTTTATCATCACTTGTAGAAGAAGCACTGATAAAGCCCCATATTAGTGCTAGTAAAAAATTGCTGATAAAAAGGGGTATTTCTCAGCACTTCAAAAAAAGTGCCGATAAAGGGTATATTTCAAAAAAATCATTAAAAATAATATATTAATATATAATTTGATATAAATATAATAGATATTTTTTAAAAATATGTTTTAGATAAGGCTAAATAGTTATTTACACATAATATAAAATATATTTAGGGGCAATGGATTAAAAAATAATTATAAAATAATTTTAATTTATAATTTTCTGATTATTATTAAGTAATAGTCATTTAATGAAAATTTAAAGATTAAAAAATCAAAAAAATTAATAAAATATCTAAAATAAGTTGAAAACATAACTCGAACTTCAAACGGCCATAACCTTTGATCCGGCTGTTAGTTTGGGCTCTACCACATATCAAATTGAAACCTGCAATGATCTCTACACCGTGTTGACCAGGGGGACTTTGGTCACTATTTTTTAAAGGGAAAAAAAGGCCTAAAGGCCTTCAAAATTGATTTTTTAGTTGGGGTACCAAAATTTTTTAATATTTGAAGAATTTTTATCCTCGATTAAGGGGGTATTTTTTTCCTTTTCAATGGGGATTGAATTTATTTTTAGGTCTTACATTAATATTGATATTATAGCTTTGAAATTTTATCTTCTTTCTCAAATTATAGTTATTTATAATAAAATATATAAAAATATATACATATTTTTTATATATTCACACATAAAATTTTGATTTTATAAATAAATAATTAAACATATTTACATATAAAATATATTTCTCAATATATAAACCTTATATAAATAAAAAATAATATCCATTTTATTTAAAATAAAAATTTAAGAATATTTATATACCTATACAATTAATATATACATATATATATATATAATGTTTATATATATATATATAATGTTTATATATATATATATATATATATATATATTTGTGTGTGTGTATTGACAAATTGATATATATTTATCTATATATTCTAATATATATATATATATAAATATTAATATATAATATATTTAAATAAATATAACCATGTATAATTATATTTATAGATGCACATATATATATATATGTGTGTGTGTGTACTTATATGTATTTATAAACACACACCTATACACACAGAACATATTTTATATATGTATTTAAATATATATATATATATAACAACATATATATAAATATATAGATAAAAAATGGAACAAAATATATATAAATATATTTATATATCATAAAATTTAAAACAAAACAATATAGGGGACTAGAAAAGGCGCTGGTGTATAAGCTGGAGGTCTCGGGTTTGAATCTCACTAGAGACAGGGGCATGCGTGGGAGGGTGGGATTATATAAAGAACTGATAAAGGGGGAAGTGCTAATAAATGGGGGGAGTTTAAAAACAATTATTCCCTTCATCAATGCGGACTTTATTAGTTCTTTTTTAGCACTGCTAAAGGGTTCCTTTAACAGTAATAAAAAAATATCTAATAAAGTTGTCCTTTAACAGCACTAAAAAAGTGATGATAAATACCCCCTTTATCACTGATTTTTTTAGCATTGTTAAAGGGGGGTTTAATAGTTATTTTTACAAGAATTTTTAAAGCTAACCCTTTAACATCGCTTACATTATCAGTGATTCTATAGCGATGATAAATCTCTTTTACAAGTGTTTTTAAAGGTCAGATTTGTAGTAGTGCTTTAAAAGATATAATATTTTTAAAACCCATTGAATTTCCAAATAATTAACCTTTGAAACAAACTTTTATTTCTCCATTAAAATATTTTAAAAATAATAACTTTTTAATAATTAAAAGGATGCATGGAAAACCTTAATAAATCCATGAGGCCACTTGTAATATCACCTTTAGGACAATGTCCCCTTGAGGCATTGGTTTCACTCTTTATTTGTCATCATCTCATTTGATACCTAAGTGCCACATTTATTTTTAAGAAAAAAAAATTTCAGGACTAACTTTCTCATTTATAATCCATTAAAAACCTTTCAAAACTTAAATAAATTATTTTACAAGTATAAATAATTTTATATCTTCTAAACTTTAGAAAAATGTATCTTTTAGAAACACCATAAGGGTTAGTAGAAATCCATAATTTTATAAATTAAAAGGTAATATTCATAATCACTTTATAAATTGAACTTAAAATAAATACTTATATTAATATGCAAGGAATTTCAATGATAATTATATTATATGGACATAACTACTATTATGAATGAAACTTATTGAACTAAAATTACATTTTACACATAAAATAATAGGCTTTATCATTTAAAAATCATTCTTGAAATATAAAACACGCTTCCTTTTAAAAAAATAAACTTGAAAATGTAAATGTTTAAAGAGAATTGGTAATAGATTCATGTTCTTTTTCATGGAAGTTTTAATAAAATAAATCTCCCTTAAAATAGGGTTTTTGAAAATAATATTCCCTAAAAATATGAGTTTGAAAATATAATTCCATTACATAAAATAAGAGTTTTATAAAATAGAAAATCATAAATTATTTTGATACAAAAAAACCCTTACCTTAAGGGGTTATAACTTCTTTTGAATTTAACAGTGATATTTTCCACTCCCAAAATTTAGAAATACATGAGTGAAACGAGAATATAAGTAGGAGAAGAGTGCGAGAGAGATATAGTTATTAGTTTTGTATGGTTTTCTAAGGAGAAAAGATATTCCCTTTAAATATAGAAAATAAAAACAACCCAATACAAGTGTATTTAGTAATTAATTAGATATTAAATGAATCAATTTATAAAATATTCTAAAAAAATCAGGTTTTGGTGTAAGATTTGGATATGTATATAAAAATATATATCCAATTTACCTGGATTGATTAAGAAATAAATTGAATAGAGAATAATATATATATATATATATATATATATATATCTGTGTGTGTGTGTGTACATCATATAATATGAATGTCTAGGTGGAATGAACAAAGTGATTCCGGAAGGTTCTTCTTGTTAGAATATATATGTGTATAATTCATTGTTTCTTCATGTGTAAGATTAGTAGGAGAAAAATACAATCCCAAAAGATATTAACAAACTATAGGGGGCTCCCGTATAGAGGTATGGATATCAGTTCTTCTCCTAGAATAAGCTCAATGGTGAACTCTACCTCTCTGTCGGGAGGTAGCCCATAAAAGTCTTCAGGAAATACATCTATGAAATAGTCCACCACTGTAGGAAATATAAAATTTTTTACTACCTATTAACTAAGAAAAAGGTAGGCAATATGGGTCAACACTCCACCTAACCCATGATTCTTAATCCCAACTCAAGTTTCCTGGATATCCCATTCTACCTTATAAACATAGATAATGACCTCAGGTAATGAGAAAGACACCCTCTGGTGATAAAAATCAATATGGGATTTAAGATATATTAACCATTCCATCCCATGAATTATATTAATGTATATCATCATAAGGATGAAAAGTTTTCATAATAGATGGTATCCACCTATCTCTAGAGGACACTTCTTGCATCAGTGAAAACTCTCTAAACGGGTTCCCAATAGAGTGTCAAGAGACATCACCCCACAAAAGTATTCATTATCAAGACCAATACTTGTCATTAAATACATAGATATGAATGAATGTGAAGTATCTATGTCAAAAAAAGAAAATACTAAAGTCAAGGATATCAAGATCATACCTCGTACTATGGATAGCCTGGCACTCTACTCCTTAGGAGTAGGTTGCACTGTATATAACTAGTCAGATCTACGACCTTGAGATACCACATTACCTCACTAAGAAGATATTCATGGATGAAATTTTACAAACTATATCTATCTTCCTTAACCACAAACTAAATGGATAGTAGTACTCTAACTTTCTTCTTAGTGTGGACCCATAGATCCCACTCTATATTTCACAACTCATATTGATCTTCTCTCATTGGTCTCTATAGGAAAAGTCCTACAAAATTTTGGAGAAGGCCCATTCTGTCACAAGATCAATACTCTACTAGGTCTTTATTATATTTGGTCTTTGTGTGACCCTACCTTCCATATATATAGAATACCAAATTACTAATAGTGCATACACTCTTATTTCCACTTCCATCATGAGAAGTCTCAAGGTGATGTTTCCTACCACTAGAAGAACCACTTCCCCACCTAACTAATGAACCACTACTCCCTATACCTTTAGATTCTCTTAGATTATACTTAGGGATATGTTCTTGGTTCACCATCTCATAGATGGTAGTAAGTCAAAATATATTCACCTAAAATAGGATGGCATACATGAGCCAATATTTAAAACACATTTACCTCGATAGCTCATTGCTAATAAGAGTGGGTGAAAAGAAATATATCTCCATGAAACAAGATGATTAATCCATGATTAACCTAGTAAACTACTCTAGATGCATGAATTCCCTATCTTGGTCAGCACTCAGTGTTTCTGTGGAAAATTAATCATAGAAACTAGTCTAAAAGTCCCTCCTAACCATGCCTTGATACTGATCTGCCTGAGTAAGAACATACCACCATCACATAGAAGATCCAAAAAGTATATATGCTATGATATTCACTATCCTTTACAAATACATCTCTAGATTATAAAAGATCATAATAATATCCTCTAACCAAGACTTTATAGCCTGAAGACCACCTTCCCCTGAAAAAGTAGGTGGGTGTTGCTGTTGAAAATCACTTTTCCACTCTAACCTGGTTATCACATGTTGTGGATCTCCCTACATTGACTATACTATATGTGGAAAACATATCTAATTTGAGAATAAATTCTAGGTCTAGAAATATAAGGTGGTACTATAAGAGGTTCTACATGTGTCACTATAGGTGGTTTCGGTCCCACCACCTCAAGATTATGGTTATTACCACCTTATTGGCGCTTGACTCAAGGCGATCATAGAGGAGTATATCTACAATGCTAAACACATACCTCATAACAGGATTCTAAAGTAGAATATATTATGGCATCATTCTTGGAGGGGGTATGATCTGAGACCATCATGGTTTAATCACCCTAACTTTATCAATGTTCTATGGAAAGGGTAATTTCCTCCTTGATAAAGCTCATTCTATGTTAACCAGATTTCCCTTTTCAAATCCAATGATATTGTTATCTATGAGGATAAATAGGATTTAATTATAGTGTTCAAATTCTTGCTAGGACACTCCCCTACCCACTAGAACACATAATATTTCATCATATCCTATAATATCATTCTTGAATAAAACAGTATGATTCTGTACACCTAGAGGGAGAAAAATAAGGTAGTAGATATTCATTCTTCCAAAGGTTATCAATCTATGGTTCTGATTACTTATTCAAATAAATTCTTTTTTCCACAGGATTGTAAGCTCCTTATTTATTGGTATTTACTTAGGCTTTACCAATTCATACCCCCTTCCTCTGTCTCATGATTTTATATTCATAATAAAAATATTTAATCTTCAATAAAAAGTAAAAGAGATTACAGATAGGAAAACAAGATGAGTATAAGGCCTCACTACACAAGATACACTAACAAAACTACCAGCTTCTACTGCTTCTAAATTAAGGTTCTAAGATAAGATTTAAAATATTAATAATAAAGGTTTAGTTATATGCGGTTTTAATTCCAATTTATAGAGGAGAACTCTCTTTAAGTTTCAATTTCTATCCCCATTTAATGATAACCATTTTTTCCAAGGTTTAGAATTTAGTAAGTCTACATGTAATGGTTCAGTTATACGAGTTTCCATTTCCAAGTTATAAAGAAATAAATCTTATAAGTTTCAATTGAAACTCTATTTAACTAAAACCAATTGCTATTTAACATTATTTATTAGGATATTACAAGTTTATATATGATTTTTTGGTTATACGGATTCTCATTCCCAATTTATAGAAGAATAAAAATTGAAATTTCAATTAGAAATTCATCTAACTATAACTAAATAAAAGTTTAAACTTATATAACCAAGGTTTTATAGCTTTAAACATGTTAAAATTGGTTAGATAATTTGCCACTATAAATCTATATGGGAAAACATAATTTAGGTTGATGCAGACACTTTAAGTGACCAATTTTTTTCTTCTTTTCCTATAATAAATACTAATAGAAAAATTTCCCATACCAAGAGTTTGGAACCATTGGTATAAGTCATAAAACTATTGGTATATCCTATACCAATGGATTGGGAAGCCTTTGGGTGACTTGGTATTGGGAAAGACCAATCCCAATGGTTTAGAGAAAATAGTTGGGATAAGTAAATCTAAAAAAAGTTCTAGCAGAGGTTCAAACCCACAACCTTTACGTTATATATCAAATACTTTACCACTATCCTATAGTTACCTTTTTGAATATATTTGGATATATATATATAATTTATATATTTATTTATTTGATGGTGTTTAATAAATGTATTCATATAAAATAAGGGTACAAATCCCAACGGTTCTCAAAATCATTGGGATAGGCCTTTACCACACCCTTTCCCACAGTTTACCCAAATTGTTGGGAAAATTAGTCTCAAAGTACCCTTTCCCAACATTTTTAGAAAACCATTGGGAAAATTGGACCCTTTACCAATGGTTTGGGAAAATCTTTTGGAAAAGTGGTGTCAAAGTACCCTTTCCCAACAGTTTTGGAAAAACTGTTGGGAAAAGTGGATCCTTACCCAACAGTTTTCCCAAACCATTGGGAAAGGTGGTCTCAAAGTACCCTTTCCCAATGGTTTTTAAAAAACATTGGGAAAAGTGGAACCTTTCCCAAAGGTTTGGGAAAACCATTGGGAAAATTTTCCTCAAAGTACCATTTTCCAATGGTTTTGGAAAACCCATTGGGAAAAGTGGTGTCAAAGTACCCTTTTCCAATGGTTTTGGAAAAACTGTTGGGAAAGTGGCCCTATACCAACAGTTTTTATAAATCATTAGTATAGAAGCATTGGTATAGGTAAGATTTCTAGTAGTTAAATGTTATAAATTTCAAGAATATAAATCAATGCACATATATTAAGTAACAAGTAGAATAAGAAATTATATATTCATGGTATATAAAATGCATTACATATAAATCACTATGCAGCTATGATAATGCATGATCTAATGCTCCTTTTTCATACTAGACTAAGGGTATAAATCTATAAAACCAAACATCATAAAGCATGTGCATCACTCAATGATTAAAGTAGGAAAACTACAATAAGAAAAATCCAAAAACAAAAAGTCCCTTCCTAAGAATCTTTGACTTTCCCCCACACTTGGGTTAGTTATTCTCAAGAATAGGACCATTACCAAGTTCTAACACTTCCTATTCTCCCATATACCAACCTGAAATAGTAAGATAAATGAAAATAATCTATGATCCCACTTTTTTATTCTCTCAACCTGGTTCATAGCCACGTGACTGGTTTAGTTGTCCATAAGGCCTCAAGTGTGCCTCTCGTACGCTAGAGGATTACGCTAGCATTTAGGGTGTGTGGTGGTACTATGGGTAGAATATACCCTATTTTTCAAATTGAAACATGGTGGAAAAATAAATAAGTACAATACATAATCCATCCATATAATAAATAATAGACATAATTAGTAATCAATATCATATACAGATGATGTTGTGATGATAAAAAATATAAATCAGAAAATACATGGTAGTATAAATAAAAATAGTACTTGTATAATAAAAAGGAAAAAATACTGAAATTAACCATATCCATGGACATTCCATGCACTATCTTAGTCCTATGATCCTAAGATACCATCCTAAAAGGAAATATATTATCCATGGATGAGTGCTTCCCTTTATCCCCACCTGTATCCTTGAAATCTTTTTGGGTACCAAGTGGTGGCCTTAACAAGGTGTGAGTACAACTTGGTAGGCCACCACCAACACTATAAAATTAAAATCCATTCTATGAATATAATATTTAATAGTATTTAGGTATAATAATTAAAAAAATAAAAATATATAGAACCCATGTCAGGCTTAGGTTTCTCATGGGATGCCCAAACGACCCTATTTTCTTTAGCATAAGCTACATGTATCAGAGAATATGACATTATAATTCAGTCAAGTACCCAAGGAACGTGGAAAATTTATCCTAGAATAATAACCACAAGGAATCCATAGAAAAAAACTCATGTAATTCTTAACTTTTGTAAGTTGGGCCCACTTACCGTGATCAACCATGATATTTGGATCTATTGGTTTTGAGTGGAATCCAAGTGATGAACTCTTAGCATTATAATCCTGAGATTTTCTAATCAAACTAAGGAAAATTATCCTTGTGTATCAAGTAAGTCTTGATTATAATCCTAGGGGATGACCCAAGGCATTCCTTATCTGAAGACACTGAGCCAAATGTGGGATATCATCTTGAGAATTATAAATTGTCCATAAAGGTAGATGAATCTGCAAGATCAAGCTGAGGAACTCATCAAAGTAAGATAAGGACTAGATCTTGGATGTGTGTTCCACTTTTTATTCACATTAATGAATTGGGTGGTATCCTATGATTTTATTCAAGACATTTAAAAATGAATCCAATAATTTCTAGAGGAATACCACACCTTTAATAGTGTGATCAAAGTCTATAATAGAAGTCAAAGCATAATTAGTAATTAATCATAAGTCCAAGTCAAGTATCCATTTCATTTAATAATTCAATTAATTAAATTAATTCATTCTGTTGGTAAGATATAATCTAAACACACCATAAGGGATGGTTTGGCTATATAGGAAATAGGTTTTCTTAAAGGCTAAACCAAACACACCCTAGGGTGATTTGGTTAAATTTGAAGTAATTTTAACAAAATTTATATAAAAAACACACCCTAAGGGGTTATTAGAGTTGATTTAATCAACCTATAATGGTGTATAGGGTGGTTATAGAACATTTTGGGTCAAGGTTTATGTTACAATTTAAAGGAATATGAATTTAGGGGGAAAATCATGAATATAATATCACGAAGCACAAAAGAACAAATTATAAATGTCAAGAATTTTAGGGAAAATAAATATACCACCTACTTAGGACCTATAGAATACTTATCATCTGGTATTGGATTCAGATTTGGGATAGAATGAGATAAATAAAAAAACCCAAAAAAATCCCTGAAAATAGGGTATATTAGGTCACATAGAAAAAACACTAATGAAAGTGAGTAAAACCAATAAAAAAATTCAAAGGTGTGTTAAGTTTATTGAGGGTGTCTCAATGTGACCAACAATAAAGGAATCAAAGGCCAGATATGGAAGATTCAATATTTAGAAAATGATAGGAAAGTGGGAGATTTATGGTGGTTGTTGTGCACAAATGAAGAGAGAGAAGGAATTTTAGTTTTAAATTCAAGAGGGGAAAATAGATAAATTCCAAAATTTTAAATAGGTTTCATGGTTTGGACACATGGTTGGTCAAACCATGAACTAATGGTGCACCCATACTATCTTAGAGTACCACACTTTGCATAGTTTAGGAGAACTATAAGACAACTCGTTCGCAAGCTTTGTGAAGTGAACGTACATTAAATTGTAGAGATTGTATGGTTTTTAGGCCCCATTTTCATAATTTATCAATTTTTATTCTCCCTTTTTTGTTCCAAATAATTTAGTTTTGTGGTTATCCAAGTTAACCATGCGCCTTATCCTACTTCTTTAAAGACTAGAGCTTTAGGCCCCAAATTCTCCTAGAACCTCCCCCACTCCCAAGGGAACATCCATTTAGATAAAAAAATATTTTGAAATTATTAAAAAGAGACCATACCTCGATGAAAAATTAGGATCTTACACTACCTAAGAAGGCTTGAGGAGGGATCCAAAGGAGGATACCCAAGAAATAAGTAATTGTGATAAACAAGTTCTTTCAATTTTATTTCTTCTTAAACCTATTTCAAATATTTCATGGCCATATTTACATAATTAAATCAGTATTACTTTTATATTTAAATTTTATTATGATTTCATAACAACCATTATCTACCACCTTTCCATCCATTAAAAAAATAAAAATTCCGCTCATGTATTCGTGTGGACTATCGCCTCTATGAACGACATATGTCATTTTCTAGCATTGCCTGGAATGGATGGTTATAAAGATGGATTTAATAAATAAATATTATACTTATGAAATAAATATTATTATTTAAATATAAAAAAGTATCTATTTTTTTCCTTTCAATCCATTAGAAAAATGAAAACTCCTCTCGTGTGTACATCCAGACTAACATCTCCATTAATTGTGTATTTCATTTTTCATCGCCACTATACAAGGATAGTTATAAAAATGTATTTAATGAATAAATATAATATTTATAACATGATTAAAAGTATGGAGGTTATGAAACCATTACCATGGTCCTAGTACTAGAGCTTCTAAACACAAGGATATAAGGTAAATGGAATGATTAACACCTGAATGTTAATTTTAACATTATAAAATTAGTATATATGTAATAAGGAATTATAAATGGATGGAATAAAGTAAAATAACTATAAATAAGTTTATTAACAAATGAATAATAAGCATAATTTTATTATATAGGGGTGTTTTATCATTCCAGATTAAGAAAAAGTTTGGGGTAATGGATCATTCTTTAAAACCCTATTTTGAATGTTTTAAATTATTCCTTCTAAATATTTATGTTTCATATTCATGTTCTTTAAAATGATTCAATAATATTCTTATGTCTGGTCTATTTCTGTTTTATAATGGTTTTCTATAGAGGAAACATGGTGAATGGAGTATAAAAAAATAACAGGATAATATCCTTTTGAACCAGTAACCCAGAATGGTTGGAGTTAGAGATAACTAGTTTTTTGGATATGTTAAATCAATTTAAGTAGGCTATTTATGGTGTAACCCATTCAAGTAAGTGATTAAATTCTATATATAGGAATATTTCATTATTGGATCATTTCATGAAATAGCACCCTCATGTTTTTGGTGGGACCTCATATCCAATGTTATCTGAAGGATGGATTAATTATTTGGAAAATATATTTAAATTTTTGAGATATTCCATGGATAAAAAATTTACTCTTTATATTTTTAATTTTTACTTTGAATCTGATCAATGATGGTCTCTAATTAAGAATAATAAGAAAAAGGATGAGATTAATACCATGTAATGGAAAATATCTAAGGATTATTTTCTTGAGAAATATTTTCATAAATATTTTTGACTTAGAATGGAAAGGAAACTCATGTAGTTAAATAAAAATTAAGAGGATCTCATTGTTACCTATGAAGAAAATTTTATCAAAATGGATAAGGATGCATCAAATTTTATTCTATACCATGATAACAAAATTGATAGATTTTACTCAGGATTGAAACCAATTTAACAAAGGGATTTGGTTACTCGTGATTTTTTACATTATAAGGAAATTTTATAATCTTCTAAAAAGGTCGAGATAGAGTTTTTTGAGTTTTATAATAATAAGGATAATAAGTGGTCTTGGTGGAAATCAATGGGGATAAATCCATTTAGAAAATTTGAAGGTAAAGGAATTAAATTTCTCTCTTGTGATAAGTGTGGTAAGAAGCATATCAGGGAATATATTATGAGATTTGAAAAGTGTTACCATTATGGTAATTTGGTACATCTAGCTCATGACTAGATATAAAATACCAATGGTAATGCTCATACCAATAATTAAAATATAATATTGGATTCTTTTAATTATAATAATATGGTCCATTATGAAAATTGTTGTCCAAATATAAGTATAAAGAATGTAAATAATCAAGACCATAAGTATAAGGGTGTGGAAAAATCATTTTCTACTTCCTTAAAAAAGGATAGACCATCAAATGAAGTGGTTATAGACACATTACTTATTTACTCAAATTATTACAATGTATTGTTTGATTCAAAATATAAGAATTATTTTATGTATGAGAAATTTTCTAATAAAATTTAAATATCTCCTCAAGAAATAGAGATATAATTTTTGGTAATAACTCATATTCGAAGTATTAAAATGGAAAATATTTATATAAATATTTCTATTATCATATGTGGAATGGTTCTTCTTGAAAATTTTATTATCTTACCCATGGTATAGTTTGATATTATCTTGGGTATGGATTAGTATTACGTATCATGATAAGATATATTGTAGAGTAAATAATTTTATATTAAATTTTCACAATAAGTTTCAACTTGTATATAATTATGAGTTCATACTTGTGGTAACTTATCAAGAAGCTGAGAAATTTATTAAAGATAAAAGTAAAAGTTATCTTTCTCATTTCATTAAAAATAATAAAGTATTTAAAATTAGTTATGTGCCAATGATAAATGAATTTATGGATGTATTTTATAATTATTTTCCTATTAATAGTCCTAATAAATAGGTTTAATTTACTATTGAATTAGTACTTGATTATAAGAAAATTTCAAAACCCACTTATCGAATGGAACTAGTAAATATATTATAGTTGAAAAATAAATTATAAGAGTTTCTTGATAAGGGTTTCATTCACCCAATAATTGCAACTTAGGGTTCTCTTGTTAAGTTTTTTAATAATAAAGATTGTTCTATGGGGATTTTTATTGATTATAGATCACTCAATAACATTACTATTAATAATAAGTATCCTTTTCCTCATATTTATGACTCATTTGATCAACTCTTGGGAGATAATTATATTTTTAAGATTTAACTAAAGTCTAAATATCGTTAGTTGAAAGTAAAAGAATAAGAAATTTCTAGGAAAACATTTCAAATTATGTATGTCCACTATTATTTTGTAGTTATGTCCTTTGGGTTGACTAATGGGCCATGTACGGGTTCCCCTTAAACCCTTAAAAGGGGTATTATCAAAAAATGAATAAAATTTGAAGGATAATAAAAGTTTAAAGTATATACTAACTCAAAAATAATTGAAAATGTGGTAAATAAAATAGTAGGAAGTGATAAAGAATTATGATTTCATGATTCATTATCATCTAGGTAAAGAAAACAAGGTAGCAGATACCTTGAGTTGAAATATTAATGCATCATTAATCAAGATATATTTGGAAAATTATCCAATAAATAATGACTTTATGATTATATGTTTGGAAATTATACATTAGAAAATCTTTTCTCTTTTGGATTAGGTATCAAAATAATCATCTTGATCAGAAAGAATTAAGAAGGCTCAAAAAAAAGATTATGGTTTGAAATAAAGAATAAAATTTATCAATGAAGGAAAATTTCATGAGTTTAATATTTATAAAGATGGTGTTATAAGATTTGGATATAGATTATGCGTATTGAGTTATTTTTATTTGAAAAGGGAATTATTATTGAATATCATATCTCTTTATATTATATTCATCCTAGTAGAACAAAGATATATATATACCTTCATAAATATTATTGGGGGAGTAATAAAGAAGGATATTACTGATTATTCCATGAAATATTTGACTTGTTAACATGTTAAGGTTAAATTAAAACTATTGAAGGGGATTATTTAGACATTTCCAGTCCTTTAATGGAAATGGGAGAATATATCCATGTATTTTTTGGTGGTATTACCAAATACATCTCAAGGTAATGATGTTATTTGTGTTATTGTTGATATATTGACTAAAATTACTCATTTCCTTCCTATTCAAGATAATATATATTTATATTAGACTTATATATACTATATTCCAGATATATTTAGGTTATATAGAATCTATATCTCTATTGTATCTTATCATAATCCTAGATTTACATTCAATTTTTTGAAAGGTCATCAAAAGTTGTTAGGTTCTAAGTTAAGTTTTAGTATAGATTTTCACCCTCAATTTGATGGATAATCAAAGTATAAAATTAAAACATTGAAGGATATGATTTGGGAATTCTTTTTGAATTATCAGGAAAGTTAGGATCAATATATTTCATTAGTGTAATTTTATTATAATAATATTTTCCATTCTAGTATACATATGGAAAAATTTGAGGCGTTATATGAAAATTTGTGTCAAACTCAAGCATGTTGGGACAAAGTTGGGGAGATAAATTTTTTGGGGTCTGAATTGATAAAAGAGATGGTTTAAAATCTAAAAATATTTAGCTCTATATGAGGATATCCCAGAGTATACATAAGATTTATGTAGATAATTAAATGAAATATATCTTGTTTTATGTAGTGTATCATGTTTTTTTTAAAATATTTCAATGGAAAGTTGTGATACATTTAAAAAAATGGTAAATTAAGCTCACATTTTATTGGTATATATAAAATTATAAAGAAAGTGGGATCATTTTATTTTTGAGTAACCCTGCCTTAAATTTTATCTTAGATAAATGATGTGTTTTAGGTTTTGTTTCTAAGGAAATATATACCCGATTTATTCCATGTTTTGATCTATTAAGTAGTTTGGTTGGAGTAGAATATTTCTTATAAGGAAAATCCAATTCATATTCTTGATCATAGAGATTTGGTGTTGTAGAATAATGTGACTCACTTGGGTAATTTTTTTTTGAAATAACCATATAATTAAAGTAGCAACATGTTAATCTAAAAAGGATATGATATAAAAATATCCTCACCTATTTATTAATGAATAAAACTATGAGGATTAAATTAATTTAAGGGGTAAAGAATGTGACAATCTAGGTGATATTAATAATAAATAAATTTTATGTCTTATTAAATGTTCATAATAATATTTTATAAATTCATATTCAATATAATAATTTTATATAATTTTTCAGTAAAAAAATGATTTTATTCTAACTAAATCTATTTTCCATGTGTTATATGGTTTTATGTAAAAATTAAATTTTTTAATTTGAATTTGATTAAATTGACTTTATTTTTTAATCCATCATTTCTTAATTATCTCTCAGGTTTAATTTTTATAATTTTCTAGATAAGTTAGTTTTTAAGTTAATAATTAAGAATACTATTTTTACAAATACAATCACTTTTGTGACATCATCATGATATAAGAATGAATTTAAAGTTCATGAAACCATTTTGATAGAATAAAAATATTTTTAATAATTAAAATAAATCATTTAAAAATATTATATTGGATTTAAAAACCTATTTTTTCATTTAGAACCTAAGCGATCTTTTATTCTAATATAAGAACTATTTTTTATCCTTTTATTTAATTAAGAAGTTAAAGTTCCATTCAGTCATGGATTATTTTTTAAGTCAAACAAATATCCTTTATTTAATTATAAACTAATAAATTTTATGTAAATAAATACTAAACATTATTTTTTTGTAAAGTCATTTTTATGGTTAAAAGGGTATTTTTCTAAAAAACTGTTTATCATTGTGTTTGGTGTATTTATATTAAAATTAATATTTACCACCTATATAAATTAATCTTATAAAATTATATTCATATTTTGAATCATAATTTTGAAATTTTTTAATATTTTTATTATTATTTTCACCTATAAAATTAAGTTACCATGGTAAAATTTATTCACCGCGGTAAGGGTTAAATGAGTTAAATGGGTTAAAATTGTGTGATAAGGTCATAAATATCAAAAAATTAAATATCTAATTTTATTGGATGAGTTCATTTCAACCTATACTATAATATCTTAAAATTTGGGTTTCCTTGATTCCAATTGACATTGAGAAAGACATTTATATTATTTTAAAGTTAAGAGTATTTACAAACATTCAACTCCTCTCACTTATAAAAGCATCCCCTCACCACCTCACTTCTCCAACACATTTATCACTTTAGATTAACCAATATCTATTAAAACACTCCTCATCACCCTTATCCATGACCTATAGGTTCTGGTTGAAAGTTCTGGGTGCAGCAAAACCATATATTAGGTAGTTTCCAACTCACCTTTTATCATAATCTATGAATAATCTAATATGTGCATGATGAAGAACTTCATGACCTATGGAATTGAATTGAAGATGAAGTAAAATAAACTTTATAAATAATAAGAGGGGATCTCTTCACATATAACTTATAATTAATTAATTTAAATAAATAAATACCTTGTGTTGAATTTATTTATTTATTATTGATGATCGAATAAAGACCTATTATCTTATCATCATTGTGTTAGTGGAATTAAGGATAAATTCCCTCTACTAGTGATACAAACATGCTTTGTGAACCTCTTATCATCACTATAGAATCCTATAGGTGCTAGCATGGATGGTTCTAATGCTTATATCAATTACTATTTATTTTTTACAGAATACTTCATGGAGAGAAAGAATTGTTTTGTGGATGGGAATTGCTCTATGTTCTTGAGAGAATTCTAGAGGAAGATATCTCGAGGACTTGAGAGATATTCTCTAGAAATCATTGTGTACAATGTTTAAAAAATGTCTAGGGTTTCATAAAATGTCATAACCAGGTTAAATATAGCTAGCATTAGAAAATAATTATTGCACAAGAGACCTCATTATTTTCTTAATCCCTGGTGAACCCCGTGTCTAAATAATAATAGAATTATTATTATTTACTTGACAAAGGATAAACTCATAGATAAAATAAATATTATTTCCTTGAATAATAATTTAATATTTATTAAAAAATATTTAATATGACATTTCTTATTGGACCATTAAACACGGTCTTTTAATCCTCCTCAATATTTATTGGACCCTAAATAATTATTATTTATTTAATTAAATAAATATCACTTTATTATTTACCAATAAATAAATAAATACTATATTATATGAATTAGTGGGTAGATATTTATTAATTATTCATGTAACTAAATAAGTAAATATTTTATTACCTTTGAATAAACCAAAATGAATAAATATTATATATTTATAGGATTAAATAAATAATTACTTAATAAATAAATATTTATTAAATATTCAACTCACATATATTCTCTTGAATAAATGGTCACTGAATATTTTTGAAAAAACTAACATGAATAATTATTAAACTATTTATGGTAATAATATTTATCTATATGTTAAATTCATATAGAATTTAATTAAGGTTAAAAATACAATTAGTGTGTAACCCTATATGCCCCTTTCTTAGTGGAACTAGGTTACACCGTATAAAGTCCAAGGTTAGAATCTAGAAACATGCTAAAACTCCCATAAAGAAATAATTTAATGTCACAATGATATACATCCTCTTATAAATGTACATTATGTAATATGAGCCTTTTATCCTGATATTTTTAATCAAGAAGGTTTCATGCTAGTGTCATTAAACCATGTGCTAGATATCTCTTTCTTTGAATTTTTTAAAAAGAACATGTCAACAGAATTCCAAGTCCATGGTACTAGTAAGGAAGTTTTGTTTCCATAAAATTTCATGATATATCAACTTCTACTGAACTTAGAAGGGATAAACTATTTCTCATTAATGCAATATTACTCATGGAACACTCAACATATTAAACCTCTCCACGGGCATATATCTTTATGGTTTTCATTAATACATCAAAGTATATTAAACATAATATGAATTAATAATAATATTAAATTATAAGTATAATTACAAAAAAAGATAGGAACAAACAATGACACATGTAAATGTGGATTTCCTACTGGAGGATCATGTTCTCATAATCTCCTACTCTAAAGATTACCAAGGGCGTATACCATGAAAATGAGCTTCAATTTCATATGAGTCTCTACCCATAGTAGACTATATCATTTGTATCCTATAAAATGATATCATATGACTATTGAAAAAATATTAAAGAATACTATCATGTAACTTCCAACTTCTCATCATAGTAGGGAACTTCTATGACCGTCAATACAACATTTATCCTTAGGACATTATCACATGTTATGTCACATAGAAGAACGATTGTAATGTGATAATAACATTACTAATAATCAAATAAATTAATATAGGTGATCATAAAGTATATATAATTTGGTTATAGAGAACCAAATCCAACACTAGTATCACCAAAATTCTAACCTAATAAGGCTTTAGGGGAGATCTAGTGGAGGATGCCCGATGAAGATATAATTATCTTAACCAAGTTCTTTCAAGTTTCTTCCTTACTAAGCTGATTAAAAATGTTTTATAACCATTTTAACATAATTAAATAATTATCATTAGTATATTTAAATATTATTATGTTGGTGGAATAATCATTATCTAACTCCTTTCCACCCATTAGAAAAATTAAAACATCGCTTGTGTGTACATGCGGACTACCACCTCTATGAAAGATGTATTTCATTTTTCACTTTTTTCCTCACATGGATGGTTATAAAGATGAATTTAATGATTAAGTATTATATTTATGATATAAATATGATTCTATAAAAATAAAACATTATCTACTTTCTTTCCTTTCCATCCATTACAAAAATAAAAATATCACTTGTGTGTATGTGTGGACTACCGCTTCCAAGAATAACCTATTTAATTTCTCCTTGAATATTTATATGGATGGTTATAAAATAATATTTAATGAATAAATATTATATTTATAACTTTATTAAAAAAATTAGGTGATGAAACTTTGACCAAGGTACTAGGATTGGAATCGCCAAACTGAAGGATATAAAGGAAATATAACAGTTAACACCTGAATGTTAATCTTAATAATAAAAAATTAATATATATCTAATCAGGAAGTATAAATGGGTGGAATAAAGTAAAATAACTATTATTATGGTTCCTTAAAAAATTAATAATGATCATAAATTTATTATACAAGGAATTTTGAGCACGTTCGACTAAGAAAAAGTTTAAGGAATTAAATTTTTCTTTAAAACCTTGTTTTCAATGATTTAAAGTAATCCATCCAAATATTTATCTTCCATATCTAAGTTATTTAAAATATATTAAGAATGATATTATATATAATTTAATGATTATTTAAATTAATTTTCAACTAAATTTTATTTTATTTACCATGGTTTAAAAAAATATTTCTAGCATTTCTATATGGGTAAATTTTGACTTTCTTTATAAAAGTAGAAAGGAATATTTTTTAACATTTATTGATTGATGAATTTTCCCCAAAACTATGATCAGCATTCATTATTAATATTACCATGATAAACCATATCTTTAATACACCTTAATTCATGATTTATTATATAAAGGTTCACATTATACAATCCCAAAAGATCGCGAAGCCTAGTGTATTTGGTAAATTAGGTACATAGCATAACAATTTGCAACAAAAATAAAACTCCATTATTGAAAAAAAAATTAACATGATTCTAAAATTCCATTGTTCTTATTAAACTAAATAGGATAATCTAGGGGAATACATAAGAATGGGTTAATCTATAAATACTAGTAAGGGAATAAAAAAAAGCATAGCATAAGGTAAATAAATACATGTGATTCAAGATGAATATCAAGGTAATATAAGAGGGGTGATAATCAAAATTTTGAATAATGAGGTGTGATATAATATGATAGCATAAAGGTAACTTAGAAATGTGTCCAAAGCATAAAACATGACATCATAAACATAATTCAAAGCTAACTTACAGGAAAATATAACATGGTGTGGTTAGGAAAACATCTTGTTCACTATACATGGAATCTTATGAAATAAAAATATTACACAATGCATTAGAGGGAAATATAATTCAGGTCCCACCCATCGCATTCATATCATGTACATGCATAAGTGTGCCACATAGATCATACAATAGATGGATATCTTTCATCAATTTTAACCCCATGATTAAGGACTGAGATTTAAATACATGTAAATCCATGATAAATAAATAATAGGTACAAATAGGTGAATACTATAGAGTGGAAATGGAGATGGGTATTCACTACACAAATGTTTTGTATTAAAAATAATAGGATAATTTAGGTAGCATAGTTTGTATACATAAAGGTTTATAGAAGGGGTGAATTAGAGAAAAAGGGGTTATATAATTACTTTTGAATCATTAGAACATTAAAAGTTATGTGTGAAAACATATCCCATATTGAAAATTTTGAAATCAAAAGGCATAACATAAATAAAGTGCTTGAATAAAGAAGAGAAGGAGAGGATCCCATACCTTGGGATAGCACTTCTAAAAGTTTGGAAGGAGAATATTAAAATCTTGTAAAACCTTATGAGGACTCTAGAGAGGTAAATTAAAAGTAATATCATGCTCCATGGGTTTTTAGTGGATATTAATGGGAGTTTGGGTAGGTTAATATAGAAAAAGAGGGGATAATTCTATATTAATTTCTAAACATAGGTTATGGACTCGATATCGTAAATTAATCCAAACCACAAGCCATCCCATGGTTTTAACCATGGTTTCTACTAAAAAGGATTGGATTTAATTATTTTATTAGTCCAAGAATCTAACACATTAAAATAATTTCCTTGGTGATGTGGAAGTGAGTTATGTTTGTAAAGAATTGATTTAAAACCCCTAAAATATAATATAGGTTTTAGAGGATTCATTAAGGGTTTATATAATTATTCAAATAACCTAAATAACACATTATTTTAAATGGAAAATATAATTTTTTGTATACTCTTTATAGTATTTAATACATCACTCTGGGGATTTTTTGATGTTCTAATACACATCATATATTTATACTGTATTTAATTTTGACCCAAAAATTTGACTATCCTTGAAAATTATAAAAAACAATTGTTGGATTTTTTAATGTTTTGATTTCAAAAATAATATTTATTTTATCAAAAATTATCTCTAAGTATGAGAATTTAAATTTTTAAATCAAAAAATACACATTTACATAATAATACTATTTTTTTGACAATAACGGTGTTATGAACCTTATAAAAACCATTTTTGACTTCATAAAATTATATTATAACTATATTTAATAAATATTATATAATAATAAAAATTTATTAAAATTTAATTTATTTCAAAGATTCTTGAATTCAATAAAATAGAGTATCTTTATTGAAGCTATACATTTCCCAAAAATAAAATTTGTGTTTCATCATTTCAAAATCTAATTTTTATCAAAAAAATTATTTAAGAATTATAAAGTAATAAAATATAATTATAATAATTATAATAATATACAAATTAATATTTTTAGGGTCTATATAAGTATACCTTTATTACACCGGTGAATTCCATAAGGGTAAGGTGTGTGATGGTGAGATTCTCTTAGGGTGGTTCGGAGAACATGGTTTGGGCTATGATCTCGATGATCTTGAACTAATTATCCCATAAATGGTTTAAATAATGATTTATTTATTGAATCTTGACTTGGAATTGGTCAAGGTAAAGCTCGATGATGTTATCTCCCTTGGAATCTCGAATAAATGGGATTCATAGGGTATAATCCTACTGGTCTAGGTATTGCTTCATTTGTCTATGTCAATTAGAATTATCATAACTATTAATATATAATAATAATATAATAACTATATATCAGCTATATTATCAATGGTTATAATGTTTAATGGTCTTTTAAATATGACAAGATTCTTTCATCACCTCTTCTAGTTTCCACTTCGCTTCCTCAAACTTGTGGTTCCGCCATAACACCTAAACCAGGTGATTTGCCTTGTTTTATAGAACCTTCTATCTATAGTCTAAGATCTTTAGTGACTAATACTCATATGAAATATCATTCTAAAATATTACCACATTTGGATTTATTACAAGTGAGGGGTTAGGTATGTACTTCCTCAGGAGGGATACATGGAACACATCATGCACTTGATATTGGTTACGTGAGAGTTCTAGTCGATAGTTTAACACCTCAAGACTTAACAATATTTCTTTTTAGGATAAATTTAATTTTTTTTATCATTATTTATACACAAAGTTAATCTTAAACTCGACACAACACTGAGTCCGCTTGTGTTAAATGCAAGACTCAGATTTACTGTATTTTAATAGTACACATATTTTAAAACTAAATTTTAAACTTTTATAAATTTTATTTGTAAAAATAAAATTCATTTTTTAATTTTTAATTTCAAAATTATCTTAGTGTTAATTTTTTGTATTTTTCTGAGAAGTTTCATTTTTTTAATGAATAGTAAAAAATACTACATTTTAGTTGAAAGCTGGATTTTCATCTAAATAATTATTAATGTCAAATTATATTTTAAATTTGTTTTTAAAGTCACTCTAGATAAATTATATATCTAATAATCCAATGTAGTTTATTGGAATCGTTTTTATATTTAATTTTGATATAAATTCTTAATGAAATTTTGAGCATTTTCACTTTGAAAACCTGTTTTATTACCATGTCTGTTGGATTAGCATTAAACTTAATTTTTTCACTTCTATGAATTTATTTTTGAAATACATACATGAATGGTTGTAATAATTATGGTATTTATATTCACATAATATCAACTTAGTTTTTGACCAAAAATATTAGTAAAAGTAATTAAAATTAATTACAACTATTAAAGTAAAATTAAGCTTAACAATGGATTAAACCTTAAACATAAGGGACAACATGAATAATAAAATTATCTAAAAGATAATGGATTCCTATAGTCAGACCCTATAATATATTAGTTCTAATTTTATGATGTATTGGAACACATGTTCATGAAAGTGTCCCATATAATAAGTTTAGTAAGGAAAAAGAAAAAAAGGAACCTTCCTTACCTTTAACAGTTATAATGATTTAGAGTATGGAGGAAGATATATAGTTTTGGTTATAAAAATTATTTTGGAATTTAAATGAGTTATTTTTATCATGATAATTTGAATATAATTTTTAGATATGAATTAATTTCATTAAACACTTAACAAATGCAAATGTATAGATTATTTAGTTAATAATTCAATAACATAAATGATGCTAAAAATAGTAAAAGTAAATTAAATTTAATGAATTATTGTGTCAAATTATTTTTATAGACAAATATATCATGTTACACATATTTTTAATTAATATATTTTAATTCCAATAATTTTTTGATATTTTTTAATTAAAATTAAATAAATAATGTCAAAATTGACATTAATGTTATTTTACAATAAATAATGATTTATTAAATGATTTAAAATTAATAGAAATACTATATTATTAAAATTTATTTTTAAGTGTTCATAAATGTAAAATATTGTTAATTAATGGGTCAATTTATCTTTTGTAATTAATATATTGACCCATAGATAGTAAAAACATTGTTAACATGGTCCGCGTTAAAGCAGTGTTTTTGTGCGTTACATGCACTTGTTTTAAAATTAATTTGCAACACACATGGAATTTATATTTTTTAAATAATTTATCATATTTAAAATCATGTGGGTATATATTTTATAATAAATCTCACATTAATTTAGTCTAAAAGGTTAAATTTCTTAGGTTAGAAAACTAGTTACATTAATAAAAACCAAAATGATAAAATTGAAGAAACTTATAAGTTAAGGAACAAAATTATAAAAAATAAACTTATTTTTTTGTGGTGGAGATTTTTATAGACCATAATTCCCATTTAATCCATTATTTATCCATTTAGGAGGAACATGAGTTAAGGGATACCTCCCAATAGTGTATACCTTTTGGTATTTATAAGAATGTCGCTCCCTCTCCATTATAAAAATGTATTCCTTCTTCCCATTCCTCACACCTATCAAGACACTTTGAATCATAAAAAATATGCCCAAATAGTCTTCCAAAATCCCCCTCCCCTAAACATAGAATCCTTAACTTTGTCAAAAATCAAACCGTGTAATCTATTTGGTTCAAACCAAAAGAAGTTACCTGAAAAAGAGGTAACATTCATGAATATACATTTAGGTTTTATTTGTTTCTACACTCCTTAATTTGTTATTATTACATGATTATATAATAACATAAGTATAATAAATATAATAAAATTTTTATGTTGATTTGTTTACCTAAATCTACATACACTTCCATCAAATGGGTAATGAAATTACAGTTTATGTACAGTGAACTACCGCCTCACGAAACGATGTCATTCGTTTTTACTTTACCACATCTCATGGTTGGGAATTATGATGTACAAATTATTTTTATATGAAATATATTATATTTATTATGTCTTTGTTCTTCTGTAATTTTTATATAACATATTCTTGTATTATCTCTATTTGGTATAAATATGATAACATCGTTTGTGGATGTGTGGACTACCACCTCTTCAAATCGATGTGACACATTCACACATTACATGGAATATAATAAGGATGGTTTTAATTAAAAATATGTGAAATAAATTAAATATATATGATATTAATGACATAATTAAATTTATATAAATACATTATATCATTTTCTTTATTACACTTTGCACACACTAAAAAGTGATAACTTCGTTCGTGGACATGTGGACTACCGCCTCCTCGACGTGATATGATTACTTTTACATAAAAATAATTATATATATAAGTATATATGACTAAATAAAATGTTATTTATGATATAATTATTATTCTGGAAATATATAATGTTACTTACCTTCTTTCCATAATGATCATTGAAAAATTGGAATGTTACTCATGTGTACGTACAACCAACTGTCTTTATGATTGTAACGTTGGTTAATTTTTCATAACCATATTTCATGATTGGTTTTAAAAGTATAATTTCTATATGAATATGATAATTATTTCTGGATTATTATTCTATATATTTTTATATAATTACCCCTTTGACCATATTTTACCAACCAATGTCATTTTTTGGTACATAAACTGAATATGGTCAAAACACCCGACATAAACTTAATTGTTTAAGTATTTGTATACAACATTGTAATAAATGAAGTAAAATTAATAATAAAAATGAAAATATTTATGAATAAATTAAATAATTAAAATGATTTTATTATTCAAGAATATAAAGACACATGTGGTAAGTCAGACTTAATGTAAGGGATTTTTATCTCACTTTTTACATCTGTGAGATAAATGTCGTATTCACCACTTACTTGTTTTGTGTGGTGTATCTACTGAAACTTTTGATATATTATAACATTAATCATTTTATATTAATTTTATTTATGTTTTCACTTTGAATTATCTCATCCAAGGGGTTTTGACTTGAAAATCACCATGTGGTAAAATTTAACTTTGCAAACTCACTTTCTTTTGTGATTGTTAACTTTCTCTTGAAACAATCACTTCCTTATGATCTTTTTTATTATAAATTACATTTATCTTAAATATAAATATTTACATGCAATGGATATTATTATTTCCTTAATTGTTTACCATTTTTACATATGGTTTTCACTTTGAAAGTTATTTTATTAACTGACGAATTATTGATAAATCCGTATCTTTTATTCAATATAGATATTTGATAAGTCACTTTGTTTATGAATTTAAATCAATTATTCAATGTATTTAGAATTATTTGGACATGAAATACATATTTTGGGGACTATTTAATGTAATCCTTATGGGTTGGGGATCGGTTAATTCAATCCCCTTGATGCATCGGTAGTCTCATGAGATTAAATTAGTTGGCAAAAAGCTCTTTGTGTTTGTTTCCAGGAAGAATAGACTAGTATAATATGGGTTGTGTACCGGTTAATGCAATCCCATCTATGCATCAGTAGTCTCATGAGATGAATAATTTGGACAAATCATATTATTTTAAACAATCTTAATAATAGATCTTGATGGTATAATGGTTCATGTACTAGATACATGATGTCAAATATTAAAGAATTTCCTTCATTTATAATTCATTTCAGTTATTATCCATGATATTTTCATTATGAAAAATTATATGGATGAATTTTAATCTCAGATTATTGATTAAATGGAATATGTGTTCATATATTTACCTTTATATAATTATTATTCTCATTGATTCATTATTACTTCCATTGTACTTACCCTTAATGAGCATTTGAGCACACCCTTATTTTTGTTTCCTTTCCCCAGGTTATGAAGAGGAATCCTTTGAATGATTTTAAAGTTTATTAATATTTTACTTATATTATACTTTATTTAATTTTCCAAATATATTATAGGTATCATGTATGTAATCTGGTTTTCTAAATCTACTAAAATATTCAGTACCTTGGGATTTGAAGCTTATATCTATGTCAATGTAATAAAGTAGTGCACCAGTGCCAAGATTCTGGGGTCGGGGTGTTACAGTTGGTATCAGATCCAGTTTAGAATAAACCTTATAAACTATATTTATAAAACCTATATTAAGGAACATAGCCCTAAGATAGAATTTAAGAATAATTATAAGAAGAACATCCCAAAGAAACCATGTTTATGATTACAAGACTAGTAACGCATATATTTTTCAATTTATGTTATGTATTTCACTAATTTTAGGATTTTATATGGTAAGATCTAATTTATTCTATATTTTTATTAAGAAATGGAACCTATTAGAAGGAATGTGAACCTCACCTATGCATGTGATCCAATGATTAAGAAGGATCATATCTTTTATGGTCCTAATCAAATATTTTGAATGGAATTAGTCTTCCAAGCATTCTCATCATATGAGGATATAGTATAATGTGCTAATGATAGAGATAAATAATTATCTAAGTATCATGGCTTCAGAGGGAAGCACGAGAAAAATATTATGTCTGGGAAAAATATGGATAAATGGAAGAAACGAAAGAAGTATTTTCCCATAGGTAATAATTGTGTAAATAATCACCCTAGTCCTTTCTTAAAATTATTGGTAGTTTGATATAGGTATAGAGAGAAATAACATCATGATTTTGATTTCAAGGATAATAAATAGGTTTCTAATTTAAAATTCTTAAACTACAAGGATATGGGACAAAACACAAATTATTATCTATAGTATCAAAGTAATATACCCCAAAACAGGATAATAGATCATGGTCAAGGTTATTCTACTACCACAAACGAAGAGGAATGATTAATGTGCTTATGTTTGGATTCAATAATTATTTAATTTTAGTATTTTATCAATTATGTACTAAGAATTATGGAATATATTTTTTTTATTATAGTGCTTTTTCATTAAAGATTTAAAAGTGTGTATTCATTGGTACTGATAACCAAGAAAAGTGATTCATTATTAAGTTGAATTTTTTTGGAAAACACATGGTTGAGGGAAAGATAACCCTTGGTATGTTTTTAATACTGAGGTATGATGTTGGAATTAATAGATGATTTATATGGATAAATTATATTAGATATTATAGACTAACATGGAATTGATTAATTACTTTTTGATAGAGAGGTTTATTCCGTCATTGATGGATTTTACAACACTTTTGGATTTAAGGAATATATCCAATAACTTGTGTTTTACTTAAGTAATAGGGAATCATGCCTATTTCCAATAAGGATATATGTTAATTAAATTTATTACCATATTTTAAGAGAATACATAATGAAGGTATTCACATGTTTGAACTATGACAATTTAGAGCTGCTTCATGTTGATTAAAGGTTAATGATAAATTCAATGACCTTCTTTCTAAAGTATTTGATCGTAATATTTTTGAAAATTTGACCATTTATGAAATGGTTTAAGTTGAAATTTAGATTTGGTTTTATTAATTGATATATTTCTTCAATATATGAAGCATCTTGTGCTAAGAGATGAAGTAGAAATAGTTCAAGGCACAATCAAAGTACAAGATTATGTTTATAGAAACGTATATTTACATATATTCTTAGAGAGTAAAAGAAGTTCTCAACTCTAAAAAAAGGGTCTTGAAAAAAATATGTTTTCCTATTATAATAATTTTTTATGATATTAATGAACTTTTTCACACCTCTATTTTATGGATTTTTGGTCCTGAACTTTCAGTTAAACATGTTCTCTATCACTCTCCATCGAACTTGATAGTTTTTTTTCTTTCATCTCCATGTTTCCACTAATGTTATCCTATTTTAAAGCCTAGTTTTGTTGTGAAAATTTCATTTCATTATCCCAATTATGAATAATATGTGTCATTAAACCTATTTATGATGTGTGTGTTTTCAATAATAGTATTTTCAAACATCAAACCCTAGATTATCGAGATCAAACTTAAATTGTAAGGACGAAATTTAATTAAGGTAGGGAGAATGTAACACCCCAATAACTTAAAATATTTCCTTTAATAATAAATTTAATTTTGTTTTTATCATGATTTATACATAAATTTAAGCTTACACTAGACACAACACCGAGTTAGCTTGTGTTACACGCAAGATCGAGTTTTACCGCCTTTTAATGGTGCGCCTATTTTAAAACTTAATTTTGAAACTTTTATAAATTTTATTTTTCAAAATAAACTTAATATTTTAATTAAAAATTTTAATATTATCTTATCATGTATTTTTTTTTATTTTTCTTAGAAGTTTTAGTTTTTTGATGAATAGTGAAAAATACTACATTTTAGTTGAAAATTGTCTTTTTGTCTAAATAATTATTAATGTTAAATTATATTTTAAATTTATTTTAAAGTATCCATATATAAATTATATATATATTAATACAATTTATGTCATTGGGATAATTTTTATATTTAATTTAGATATAAAGACTTAATGAAATTTTGAGCATTTTCACTTTAAAAAATTGCTTTCTCACCATGTATGTGGGATTAGCATTAAACTTAATTTTTCCACTTATGTGAATTTAATTTGGAAAAAATAGACATAAATGATTTTAATAAATATTATATTTATATTATAATAAGATCAACTTATTTTTTTACCCAAAATATTAGTAAAAGTAATCAAAATTAATTATAGTGATTAAGGTAAAATTATGCATAACAAGGGACTAAATATTAAACTTAAGGGCAAATATGACCTAGAAACTTGTCCAAAATACCTTGGATGCTAATATTTCAACCCTATACCTTGTTGGTTAAAATTTTATGAGTTATTGTAACACATGTTAATGAAAGTGACCCATATAATAAGTTAAGTAAGAAAAAAGACAAAAAAAGGAACCTTCCTTACCTTTAACATTTATAAAGATTTAAAGTATGTATGAAGAAGCTACATAGTTTAGGTTATAAACATTATTTTGAAATTTAAATGAGTTTTTTTATAATTATAATTTAACTATAATTTTTATAAATTAATTAATTACATTAAACGATTAACAAACACTAATGAATGGATTATTTAGTTAATAATTCAATAACATAGATGATTCTAAAAACATTAAAAGTAAATTAAATTTAATGAATTATTGTATTCCATTATTTTTTTAGAATACATATATCAAGTTAAATATATTTTAAATTAATATATTTTAATTTCAATCATTTTTTATATTTTTAAATTAAAATCAAATAAATAATGTCAAAATTGACATTAATGTTATTTTACAATAAATGATATTTTATTAAATGATTTAAAATTAGTATAAATCCTATATTTTGAAAGGTGAATTTTAAGTGTTCATAAATATAAAATATGGTCCATTAATGAATCTATTTATATTTTATAATTAACATATTGACCCATAGATAGTAAAAATACTGTTAGCATGGTCTGGGTTAAAGTAGTGTTTTTGTGCGTTACATGCGCTTGTTTTAAAATTAATTTCCAAAACACATGGGATTTATATTTTTAAATTAGATATAATATTTAGAATTAATTTTTTCTATATTTTATAATAAATCTCATTTAATTTATTCTTAATGGTTAAATTACTTTGGTTAGAAAACTAGTTTCTTTAATAAAAACTAAAATGAACAAATTAGAGAAACTTAGAAGTTAAGGAAAAAAATTATAAAAATTAAATTATTTTTTTTGTTGGGGGGTTTTATTGACCACAAATCCAATTTACTCTATAATTTGTATATTTTTGAGTCACATGAGGTAAGGGAGACCTCCCAATATTGCAAACCTTTTGGTATTTACAAGAATGTCACCCCCCTCCATTATAAAAAGACATTCCATTTTCCCCTCCCTCACACCTATAAATGCACTTTGAATCATCAAAACTCTAACAAAATAATCTTCCAATGTCCCTCCTCTAAATATATAAGCCACACCTTTGGTGTAAAGAAAACCAAGGAGGTCCTTTGGTGGAAACCAAAGGGAGTTACCTGAAAAAGAGGTAACATTCATCAATGTGCATTTATGTTTTATTTATTTCTACACCCATTAATTTATTATTATTAATTGATTATATAATAACATAATTATCCTAAATATACTGAAATTTTTTTATGTTAAGTTTGTTATCTAAACCTACACACACTTCCATAAAATGGGTAACGAACTTATCATTCGTGTACGGAAAACTACCACCTAGCGAAATGATGTCGTTCGTTTTTCCTTTACCACCTATCATGGTTGGTAATTATGATGGAAACATTGTTTTTATATGATATATATATATATATATGATATTTATTATTTATTTATTATTCTATAATTTATATATAACACATTCCTTTATGTGTTCTATTTAGTGTAAATATGATAACATCGTTTGTGGACTTGTGGACTACTGCCTCCTCAAAGCGATATGATATGTTCACACATTACATGGAATGTATTAAGGATGGTTTTAATTAAAAATATGTGACATAAATGAAATATATATTATATTAATTAATTAATTACCTTTATTTAAATATATTATATCATTTTCTTTATTACCCTTTTCACACACTAAAAAGGTTATAACATCTTTCTTAGACGTGTGGACTACCGCCTCCTCGACGCGATTTGATTCATTTCACATCATAATAATTGTATATATAAGTATATATTATTAAATAAAATGGTATTTATGATATAATAATAATTTTGTAAATATATTATGTTACTTACCTTTTTTCCATAACGACCATTGAAAAATTGAAATGTTGCTCATGTGTAAAAACAGCCAACCATCTCTATGATTGTAATGTTGGTTAATTTTTCATAACCATATTTCATGATTAGTTTTAAAAGTATAATTTATATATGAATATGATAATTATTTATTGATATTATTCTATATATTTTTATATAATTACCCCTTTGACCATAGTTTACCAACCAATGTCATTTTTGACATATAAACCGAATATGGTCAAAACACCCAACATAAAATTAATTGTTTAAGTAGTTATATATAAAATTGTAATAAGTGGAGTAAAATTAATTATAAACATGAAAATGGTTTTTAAGAAATTAAATAATTATCATAAGTTTATTATTCATGAATATAAATATACACTTGACAAGTCATACTTAAGGTAAGAGATTTTCATCTCACTTTTTTGCATCTATGAGATAAATATCATATTCACCACTTACTTATTTTTTTATGGTGTATCTACTGAACATTTTAATATATTATATCATGAATCCTTTTATCTTTATGGTATTTACGTTTTCACTTTGAATTATCTCATTCAAGGGGTTTTTACTTGATAATCACCAAGTGGTAAAAGTTATCTTTGCAATCTAACTTTCTTTTATGGTTGTTAACTTTCTCTTGAAACAATAACTTAATTATGATAATTTTTATTATAAATTACATTTATATTAAATATGAATATTCTCATGCAATATATATTATTATTTCCTAAAATTTATACCATTTTTACATAGGTGTTTTACTTTGATAGTTATTTGATTAACTGGGGAATTATTGATAAATTTGTATCTTGTATTCAATAAAGATATTTGATAAGGAAATTTGTTTATTAATTTAAATTGATTATTTGATGTATGATAAATTTTGTGGACATGAAATACAGAGGTTGGGGACCTTTTAATTCAATCCCTGTGGGTTGGAGAATAATTAATGCATGCCCCTCGATGTATCGGTAGTCTCATGAGATGAAAGTAGTTGGTGAAAAACCCTTCACATTTATTTCTAAGATGAATAGACTGGTATGATACGGGTTGGGTACTAGTTAATGAAATCTCCTCAATGCATTGTTAATATCATTAGATGAATCATTTGACAAAATTAGATTAGTTTAAACTATCTTGAGAATAGATCTTGATGGAATATTGGTTCATGTTCTAGATATATGATGTCTAATATTAAATCATTTCCTTCATTCAGAATTCATTTCAATTATTATCCATGATATTTTAAATGTGAAAAATTTTATGTATTCATTTCAATATTATTTTTTTGATTACATGGAATGTGTGTTCATATATTTACATTTCCATAATTATTATTCTCATTGATTCATTATTGCTTCCATTATACTTACCATTACTGATCATTTGATCTCACACTTATTTTTACTTCCTTTCCCCAGTTTATGAAGAGGAATCCTTTGAAAGAGTTTCATGTATGTTTATCTTTTACTTATGTTATGCTTTATTTTCTTTTCCTAGTGTATTATGGGTATCATATATGTAATTTGGCTTTCCAAACCTGCAAAAATATTCAATCCCATGGGATTTAAAGCTTGTATCTATGACAATGTAATAAAGTAATGCACCAGATCCAAGCTTCTAGGCTCGAGTATTTACAAATAGTTCACCACTTTGATGTGATCAAGGATTACAAAGGGTCTTAGGTATCTAGGAATCAGCTTTCCCTTATTCCCAAATGTCATGAATTTCTTCCACTGTGATATATAAAGGAACACTTTATATCTGACCTCAAACTTTAAGTCCCATTGATGATTAATTGCATAAATTTTCTATCTAATTTGTTTAGATTTCAAGTGTTATTTAATGGTTTGTGCCTTCTTTATCATCTCTTGGATAAGATCAGGTCCCATCGGCTTCTACTCTCCAACTTCAACCCAGCATGTGGGAGTCTAACACTTCTTCCCATACAAAGCCTCATAAGGTGAAATTTTAATTCTATAGTGGAAAATATTGTTATATGATAACTTTACTATGGTAATTTGTTGATCCCAACATCCTTTTAAATCCATTTAACATGATCTCATCATATCCTCTAAAGTTAGAATGGTTCTTTCAGACCGACCATCTATCTGAGGGTGATAAATAGTGATGAAGCTTATATTCATATCTAACATTGTTGAAGTCTTCTCTAGGACCTTTAGGTAAACCTAAGATCTCGATTATATATAATAGAGAGTGGAACTTCATGCAGTACTACCACTTCAATTATGCATATCTGGGCGACTTGGTCAAGAGAGAAATATTCCTTGATGACAATGAAATTATCTGACTTGGTAAGGCGATAAATAGTTACCCAGATAGTGTTATTATATTAAGGGTTCCTAGGGAGTCCTGCGACAAAATCCATGGTTATTTTTTCCATTTCCTTACTGGTATAGGAAATGGTTTCATCATAGCCTTAGAATTCTATAATTTATCCCTAACTTGTTGGCACACCAATTATCGAGATACAAACTTCATAATCTCCCTCTTCATGGTATCCCACAAAAAAACAATTCTTCAAATCTAAATAAATATTAGTTATTCCTATATTAATAGAGAAAGATAAGCTATGTGCATCATCCAAAAGTTCCCTCTTCAGAAATGGTTTTGATGGTACACTTATCTGGGTTCCAAATCTTATAACTTCATCTTTAACAAAGTTGAACTCTGAAATATTTTCTACATTTTTTATAGAACCTCATCATCCTTATAAGCCTCATTAATCCTCTCAAAAATGGATGCTTGAGTACTTATTTGAGAAAGTTAGGATAAATATAATTTTATTATTACCATATCAATCCTTTGAATGTCCAAGAATATTTGATCCATTGAAATCCTCATCATGAATAGGGTTGTGGGATATTTTCTACTCAAAGAATATTCCACTTTGTTTTCTTTCCCATGATGATAATTAATTGAAAAATTATAATAATTGAATCAATATAACCATATCTGTTGGTGCATATTGATCTCCTTTTGCATGATTATATACATGAGAATTTTATGGTCCGTATATATGTCACACTCCTCCCTATAGAGATAATGTCCCCAAATTTTCAATGAAAATATCAATGTATCCAATTCTATATCATGTATTGGATAGTTATTATCATGTATTATAATTTGTGGGAGGGATATGATATCAATTTTTCATCTTGCATGAGTATACAAACCATTCCCTTTTTGGATGCATCGTTGTAGATCGCAAATCCTTTCCCACTAGTGGATAATGTGATCACAGGTGTTATGATTATCCTATTCTTAAACTATTTAAAGATCTCTTCTTACTCATTGTTCCATAAAAAATTGACACCTTTCTGATTTATCTTGGTTAGTGGGATTGAAAATCATGACATGTTTCTCACAAATCGATGATAGTACCCACCCAATCCAAGGAAACTTTAAATTTCCATAATAGATTTTGGTCTTGTACATACTTCAATTGCCTCAGTTTTTTATGAAACCACATATATCCATTTATTGGTGATAACATTCCTTTGTAATATTAATTTATACATTTATAACTCACATTTATTGTACTTTGAAAATAACTTTTCCTTTAAAAAATTATTTAGTAAAGAATTAAAATACTTTTTATGTTCCTCCTTTATTTTGGACTATATAATAATATCATCTATATAGACTACCAAAAAATTTTCAAGGTAATCCTTAAATACTCTATTTGTAAAATCCATGAATATTACTAGATAATTACATAGTCTAAATGGAATAATTGTTAACTCATAGTGCATGTACCTTGGATGAAAAGTGGTCTTGGGGATATCCACCTTCTTCACATTTACTTGATAATAACCTGAATAAAGATCTGACTTAAAGAAGTATTGGGATCCACATAGTTGATCAAAAAATTCATCAATACCTGGAAAGGGACACTTATTCTTTATCATGATCTTGTTGAGCTCAAGATAATCATTACAAAAGTACATTAGACCATCCTTTTTCTTGATGAAGAGGACCTTTGAACCCCATGGTGAATCACTTGGGCATATGAACCCTTTATCAAAATTTTTGGATAGCTAATTATTCATCTTATTATGTTCAAAAGTGGCCATTATATATATATTATTGGATATTATTAAAGATCTGAGTATAATTTTGACTGAGAACTCAACCTTTCAGCTAGGAGGAAGAATGATAAATTCTTTGGGAAACTCATCAGTGAATTACATCGCAATGGGTATGCCTTCAAGGATGATATTTTCCTTAGTATCAATCATTTTAGAAAGATATTATTTCTCATATAGTAACATTATCCATACTCAATATAATGAGACCAAAGTATATTCATCATCCTCCTTTCACGTGTATAGAATCGGAGGATGATTCATGATATGGAGGGTGATTTCCTTTTCACATAAATTTATGTTGGCTCTAGATAAAGAAATCCAATACATACATCAAATTATGCTAAAGGGGGTATCATAATATTGTTTGGGAAATTCATTCCACAAATTTGGATAGGGGATGAGTTATATTCTTAGGATAAAAAAATTTACTCATTCATTGTCTCCATCGATAACTCAACTTCCATGTTTTGAGGTGGTTTTTGAATAGTTTTACTAAAATTGTATGATATGAAAGAATTCATAGAACCAGAATAAAAAAAGTATATTTTTTATTATTGAATGAATAAATAGTTAACCTATAACCACTTAATTTTGGATCTTACTTAGTGGTTGTGATTTCATAATCTCACCCTTGCTCTCTATGCCTTGAAAGTTTTTTTCGTCGGTTGTCATAAAAAACCATTGGCTTAGAGCATTTATTCCCATAGTTTCATTATTCCTTGTAGTTGAAACATTGTAAAATAGGTTAGGGGTTTACTGGAGAATTCATTTCTTCTATCATATTAGTGGTTTTCTTCTATCAGCAATCACTATCTAGGTGTCCTTCCTACACCTAAAGAGTTTCCATATCCCTTTTTGGAGATTTTTTAGAATATTTTTCCCACCTATTTGAAAAGTGGGGTGTTATAATTCTTTCCCCTATGATATTTCTCCATAAAAATGCTAGATTTAAATTGTATTCTCCACTTCCTATATCAAGAACTCTGATACCCATGAGATTAATTGATCTCTATATCAACTTTGAAAGAATGTCAGGAAATTTCTTCATAGTTTTCAAATTCCCAAATGGATAAGTATTTTTGTAGACTTCGATTTATCCCACCAAATAAGCGATCAAATTTACTTTTAGGGGTAATGAAAAATTTAGAGGCATATTATGAAAGTATTTTGATGTTTTATTTATACACATTGATGGATTTTTATCCTTTTCTTAAGGTTAAGTAATTCCCTATCCATTTGTAGTCAGAGAGTGTGATAAAAATATTTTTCAAAAAACATTTTCCAGAATTCCTTCCACTCCATCACTTTAATATCTTCCTAGGTATTTTTATTTTTTACCAACATCCACCATTGATCAGCTTCCCCTTCCATATGATAAACAACTATCATGACCTTCTCTTACTCAGAGTATTAAATGATGGAGAATATATTTTCAATGGATTTGATCCATTTTTTCATTATTAAAGGATCAGAAGATCCACTAAAAGTTGGAGTCTTATCATAGAAAGGTCTCAATTAAAACTTTCTCTTTCTTTGGGGAGTTTGGGTATTACTCTTGATTTATGTTTCTATTTAAAACTTAATTCAATTGAGAAATTATTTCGATGAATTACATGATTCTTTCACCCATCAGGTTGGGAATCTCTTTTGATAAGTCATCACATTTCCCCTCACATTGGCTGTTGAATTGATTCCCCCTATTTATAGTCATTTACTAGAATAAATGGAAAATTAGGGATGATTATTTTAAAAAAATTAAACACATAAATGGTAAACCATGAACATAAAAGGGATAACTCATAAATTATATATATTCCTTAACCTATAAATTTATAGGTCTCAATCTAAGTTCTTCCATTATCTATTTCCTAATATAAAATATTATAAGCATTTTATTCCCTTGAAAATGGTTCATAAAGGTCTTTTGAATTTAAAAAATTATATCCTCAAGGATTTTCAAACTAGGTTTGTAGTAAAGCCCATTTTTATGCATCAGGTGATGATTGAGTCCATCTCAATGTTCCCTTTTTAAGGTTATTACCCCTAGGTACAACTATGAAAAATCCACATTCACTTGTAGTATCCAGACTGGGATGAATTTGATTGGAAACCACTTAATCTGTGATTTACAAAAATTTAGGGATATTTTAATATGTTTATTCTTATCCTTAAAGATTTCTCTGGATTTTTATAATCCTAATCCCAAAAATAACTAGGATTTTCTTTGATACCAACTATGATGAGCCATTTAATTAATATACATTAATTCATGATTTATTACATAAAGGTAAAAAAAATACAATCCCATAATATCATGAATACAATTGTATTTTTGAAATTAGGTATATTTCATAAAAACTTGCAATATAAATACAATAAAATTATTGAAAACTTAATTAACATGATCCTAAAATTCCATTATTCATCTAAAACTACACAGGATAATCTGGGGATGTACATATGAAAGGGGTGATATATAAAACCTAGTGAGTAAATAAACAAGAAATATCAAAATTTAAAGTAGTACATGTGATCCAAGAGGTATATCAAAGTAACATAAGAGGGGTGAGAATAAAAATTTTGAAAAATGTGGCATGATATAACATGATATCATAAATGCAACATAGGAATGTGGAAACAACATAAAAAATGACATCATAAACATAATTCAAGGATAACCTCCAAGACAACATAACATAGTGTGGTTAGAATAACCTCTCATGAACCATGCATGGCATCTCATGAGACAAACCCATTACCCAATGCATTGGAGGTCTATATAATTTTGGGCTCACCCATCACATTCATATCATGTATATGTATAAGTGTGCCACATGAATCATACAACATAAGGATGTATTTAATCAATTTTAATACCATTATTAAGGAGTGTGGGTTACATGAATATAAATTCCCAACTATTTAAGGATAGTTATAACTATGTGAATACCCTTGAGTGGAAATTGAGATTGATATTCATTATCTAAATGTTTGGTATGAAAAATCGTAAGATAATTTCGATAGTATAAAAAGCATACATAAAGGTTTACTGAAGGAATGAATGAGTGAAAAAGGGGGTATATAATTAATTTGGAATAATAATGATAGTAATAGGGATGTTTACAAATATATCCCAAGTTGAATAGTTGGAAATAAAAATTCATGGCATAAGTAAAGTGCTTGGATAAAGAGGAGAAGGAGAGGATCCCTTACCTTGAGAGAAAGATTCTAAAATATTTGGAGGAGCTTATTAAGAGATTAAGGAACCTTGGAAGGACTATATAGAGGTAAAGGTAGAGTAATTTAATGATCCAAGGTTTTTTAGTGAAGACAAATGGGAGTTTGGTTGGGTTTATATAGAAAAATAGAGGAGAATTCTTTATTAATTTATAAACTTAGGTTTAGAATCTATATCATAAATTAATCCAAACCACAAACTATACCATGGTTTTTACCCATGTTTTATAACAAAGTGGAGTGGATTTTTTTATTTTATAAGTTCAAGAATATAAAAAATTAAAATAATTCCTTTGGTGATGTGTAATTGAGTCAAGTTTATAAATAATTTATTTAAAAACCTTAAAATATAATTTTGGTTTTGGAGGATTCATTATAGATTTACAAAATTAATAAAATAACCTAAAACATTAAATTAAAGGAAAACATCATGGATACTCTTTATAGAATTTATTACATCATTTTGGGGCTTTTATGATTTCATAATACACATTGTATATTTATGACGTATTTAATTTTGACCCAAAAATTAAACTGCCACTGAAAAGTATGAAAAAAACACTGTTAGATAATTTGAACATGTTGATTTAAAACATAATATTTACTTTATCCAAATTATTAACTAATTATGAGAATTTACATTTTTAAATAAAAAAACCACATTTATTGAAAAATATTGGTTTTTTGACAATAACCTTTTTCTAACCCTTATAAAAATCATTTTTTACTTCATAAAATTATATTATAATTTATAATTAATAAATATTATTTAATAATAATGCTTTATTAAAATTTAATTTATTTAAAATATTCTTGGGTTCATTAAAATAGAGTATCTTGATTGAAATTATACATTTCCCAAAAAATAAAATTTGTATTTCATTGTATCAAAATCTATTTTTTATCAAACTAATTATTTAATAATTATAGGGTAATAAAATATAGGTATAATTATTATAAAAATATTAAAATTTATATTGTTAGGGTCTGTATAAATAACCCTTTATTACACTGGTGAATCCCCTAAGGGTAAGGTGGTGATGCTGAGATTCTCTTATAGTGGTTCGAAGAACATGGTTTGGGTTGTGATATTAATGAGCTTGAACTTCTCCCGTAAATAGTTTCACTCATGTTTTAGTTTTTGAATCTCAGATTGGGATTAGTCTAGGGAAAATCTTAATGATTTTATCTCCCTTAGAAGCTCTGGTAAATGGGATTTATATGTTATGATCCTACTATTCAAGGTCATTACTTCCTTTGTTTATGTCAATGGGATCTATCATAACCCTTAATATATACAAATCATATGATCACTATATAATGGATATATTATCAACAGTTATGAAGTTTAATGGTATTTTAAATATGATAGGATATAACTTATAATGGTCCAAAATCATTTCATGTGTTCTCTATAACTACATTACTTAATAATGTATGTATTCATTCAAAAGGGGAATTTCATTTATAACATTTCAGGCCATTACACTTACTCTATAGGTTTCCATGTTTTTTCGAAGAATATCATATTCAAATTCTTATATGAATTTTTTATTATCAAAATAAAAAGATATTTTCTTTATTTTCATGTGATAACTAAATAATTATGATTTAGGATTCTAAAGTATTTTTTATGATTTTTATAATTAAAATGAAATATTTTATATTTTTTATTAATGTTATGATTCTTGAAATTTGTATATAATGATGGGTGAGTCTGATATATTCCTCCAATGTATTGGGAAATGATATGTTCTCTATAAATATTATGATGGAATTGACTAGTGAAGTTATTCTATAAAAACACATATTTCTAATAAATTTTATTTCATGATTTTTAACATAAATATCCATAGAACAATCTTCATAATCTAAATTGACTGGTGTTTTTGGAAAATTATGTACATAAAACATTAACTTAAAAAAATAATTATTTCAAATCTCCACAGTGTGCTCCTAGAATCTTGTGAGCTCCTAATACTATATAGGATAACCTAGGGACATATATAAGAAAAGGGTGAGCTATAAATCTTATCAAGGGATCAATATTAGTAAGAATTATAAATATGAGACAAAATTCATATCATGATGACATAAAATAGAATAATATCATGGAAGTGTGGCATATAAAAGATGATATCATAAGATCATAACATAAGATCATCGCATAAAAGGAATGCAAAAACAACATAAAACATAAAATTATAAGCATAAGTCAAGTACCATTAACAATACATCATAACATAGTGTTATATGATAATATACCATGAACCATACATGGTATCTCCTGAGATGAAAATATTACCCAATGTATTGGAGTGCTATCAGGGTGTAACCTTCATATTTCTAACTTTATGTGTGCCATGTCAATCATATAACTTAAAAATATATTTCATCATTTAAATCCCACAATTAATGAATGTGAGTTTATAAATATAATTATATGATAAATTAAGGATGGTTATATCTAGTTGAATATCCATGAATGAAAATAGGGTTGGGTATTCACAACACAAAAGTTATGGCATTGAAAACCAAGAGATAATTTCGACATCATAATGGGTATACATAAAATTTTATGGAAGGGATTAATGATAGAGGAAGGTAGTATCTCATTATTTTATCACAATTTATATAGTAAAGGAATGTTCATAAACATAATATAGTATAATTCATTGATAATAAAAAGTATTATTATAAAGTAAGTGCTTGAATGGAAAAGAGGAGGGATATAACCCCTTACCTTGAGAGGTTGCTTCTAAAAGCTTAGAAAGGGATCCTTAAAACCATATAAACTCGTTGATATAGATATTGATAGATAAAATTAGAGGAACTTAGTGATAAAAGGATTTTTAGTTAAGAGGAATAGAAGAATGGGTGGATATTTATATAAAAAGATGGGGGGTTATTTATTAATTTCTAAACTTAGAATTTGGACATCTAGTTAAAAAATGACAAACCATTGGTCCTCACATGGTTTTTCCCATGGTATTTGACAATAGGGTGTGGTTTTCAATATTTTAATAGATTAGGGACTAAATTTTTTTAATTAATAATATTTTGAAGGTGTAAAATTTTCCTTTTCATAAATAATTATTTTTAAAACCTTTAAAATATACTTTGGGTTTTGGAAGATTCATGATAAGTTTGGAAAACTAATATTATCACTTTAAAATACTTTATTTTAACTAATAACACTATTTTTTATCCAAAAATACCTTTTTAGTATTTATTAAATCACTTTTAATTCATTATGATATCATAATACTTACTATATATCTATACCATATTTTATTTTTTAACCCAAAAATTTGACCATCTCATAAAATTATGAAAAAATAATTGTTAGTTAATTTTGATGTATTTATTTCAAATATAAAAAATAATTTTATCAAAATAATTTTCTAAATTTGTGAAATTTAATTTTTCAAAATTATTATTTATTGAAAAATACTAGTTTTTATGACATATTCATCTTTCTAATCCTTATAAAAATTACTTTGGACTTCATAAAATTATATTATCATTTGTATTCAAATAAACAGATTTTTATATAATCATTTCAGGGAAATAAATTTATTTAAAATTCTTTAATTTATCATAAAAGTGTATTTTAATTGTAATCATATATTTTCTAAAAATACAATTTTGTTTTCTTTGTATCAAAAAAAAATATTTATCATATTCATGTTATATTCATGTACATTTTAAATAATAACAAAATTGGGTTTTAAGTAACCATTGTTTCGTTTTAAACAAGGAAACCAACACCTTTATACTACTAAGGTCCAAATATAGAACCCCTTAAGGTGCCAGTATATGCCCTATGGGTAAGGTATATGGTGTTTGTACTTTCATGTTTTGGTTGTGCGAACATTGATTGAGTGGTGACTTATATAATCTTGAAATTATCTTTTAATCGGTTCTACTCAAGCATTAGTTATTTAATATTGACTTGGGATTGTTCAAGGGTGAACCTTAGTGATTCCATCTCCCTTGGAATATATAATAAATGAGATTCATAAGGTATGATCCTACTGATTGAGGTCATCACTTCTATATTTTGAACCAATTGTCTTTTATTATAACACTTAATATAACACCCTAAGTTCTTCTAAAAATAAATATAAATTCATGGAACTTTTTTTAAGTAGATATTTATAATATCCTTTAAAACATAACTTTTCCACTTCAATGTTTTGAATTTCAAGAAACTGTCATCTACAATTGTGTTCAGTATGTTATTTGGAGTCTATTGGAACCAACTTGTTTTTTGTGAATAGTAACATACCCTTATGAATAGTAATATGAATAGTAATATTACCCTAATGAATTTTAAATTGTATTATTATTTTATTTTATTATGGCGTTAAGATAATGACATCTTGATTAATTTTTCAATGTGATATAAAAGTAGTTATAGTTTTTAAATAATTAATTTTTCAATTAAGTATGATTTTATTTAAAAATTAAATTAAAAATATTTAAAAAATTATTTTCAAAAAATGTACTTCATTTTTGAAATCGACACATTGATAAATGGTTTGGGTGAATTTTGGAAATTTTCCTGAAATAGTTGATTTTTTGGTGAATAGTAATGAATACAGTTTTTAGTTTCGGTGTGTTAATGACATCATTAATGATATAATAATGATGTCATAAATCTGTTCGACTTGTGTATAGTTAAATAATATGTGAGGTGTCCCAAGTGTCTTATACCATGGGCAAATACCATGGGAAAGCCCATGTTTTTGCAAATACCACCCATGAGGTGTCCCTTAGAAATTATTAAAATATTCCCTTACTTTTCCTATAAATACAAACCCATTCCTTCATTAACTTCATTCCCAATTCCTCCAAAATCAGGCTATGGCCTCCGTACCTTCATAGTATTCCTCACAAGGTTTCCTCAAGCCCCCAAGGTCCCAACCTTCAAGTTCCAAGGGTTACTCTACAAGGTAAGAAAATTCTCAATTTTCTTCCTTTTCCATTCAAGTTCTCTTTTATGTGGTATAACTTTCAAGTTTCCATACCATATACTTATTTCCTTATTATTATTGATCTACTATATATTATTATTCATTTTTGGATGGGTGACCCTTGTCCTCTCTTTTTAATATTTTCTAAAACCATGTTGCGTAGCCGTTAGGCTGCCGAATTTTTATAAGGGATTTCTCAATTATTATTTTATTTTGAGTTCTATTATTTTCTTATTATTTCTTCATCTCTCTTTACCCAATAGACATTAAATCTCAATAAATAATGTATATTTTGGATGTTCTCATGTTCATGGAAAATTCATCATCATTATTTTTCTCCTCACCCACTTATTCAAGGAATAAAAACATTGTCTGTGATGTGTCGAATTACCGACATCGTGGATGATGTGGTTTCAATTTTCATTAACTCTTTAAAGTATGGTTATGAAACAATTTTTATGGTTTAAAAAAGTTATAATATATGTATTATATCTCATCCATGGTTCTAGAATTATTTTTAACACATGTTTTTAATTTATAAAATGAAATGAGGTCGTTTTTATCAAAGAACCACTAAAATGATCTAAATGAACATCATTAATGTTCTAACTTATGAATCATCCTCATGTAATAATTCAAAATGATAAATGGTATAATTTATGTTACTGGAAATATTTAAATACTACTCCATTCCAATTTTTTAGTTTCACTTCCAATCGACAAGAATGTCCACCATGAACCAATCATAGAAATCATGTAAGGAACTCACCCAAAAACAGTGCAAGGAGAAAAATACTAACAATTAAACGGTGAAATGATGTTATGAAATGATAATATAAGATGTTATAAACATAAAAAAAATCCTTTAAATACTAATAACACTCTTTTAACCATTATACATGAAGTTTAAACAAGTTTTAAGTAAGAAAAACCTGAGGTAAGGGAATTCTAAACCCGATTTCCATTCTTTGGGTTAACCTTCTACTTAATTATTTATGTTCTATTTAAATTGTTTTTGTGATGGGTTATATTTATATTATGTTTTATTATGTGTATTCACAGTATATATACATACTCCATCCACTCTATTAAGTCTCTCTTCAATTGTATGATATTTATAAGGGGATTTTCTTTATAAATCCTCTTTTTTTTTAATTCGGTTCTATGAAATTCCAAAGAAATGTTTTTATGGAATTATTCATGTTGTATGATTGTGTTTTGGTTCTTGGTAATTATTTATGATGAAGGTTGGGACCTATATCTCTCTCCAATACATTGTTTATGAGTAAGTTGAAGGTCGGTCATATGGTTACTCCAAGTGTAACTGTGATGGTTACACAAAGTAAGGTAGTTGTGAGGGTTACAGATTATAAGGTAGCCAAGAATGGTTACAAGATTATGTAAGTAATTCCCCAAGATACCTTTATGATTATATTTATGTTCTCATGTTTTTTTGGATCTTGTGTAAATCTCATGGTGCACAAAGTAAGTATATATGGGTGACAAGAATGTCTTTTTAAAATGATTTCATACGTTACGAGTATTCATGGACTAATGTGATCTTTACTTATTTTTCATCCCTTAATGAGATCTTGTGCTCATCCCAAGTTTTTAAATGATTTTCACAGGTTAATGGATGTGTAAGAAAAGGAATCCATGTTAAATATTGAAGAATTGTCAAGGAGTCTTGTTTTATATTTTAAAAAAAATTAAACTGTTTTTATGGTATCCACTCTATAATAATGTGTAATATTATGAATTTATTATCTTAATTCTCTAAAGATATAAACTTGAAAATATCCTTAATGTAAAAGGAAGTGTTTTCTTGACTAAATTCAATATTATGTATGTAATAAGGTCGGATCCTTATAGTTGGTATCATAGGATGGTTTATATAACTTTAGGGGTTAGGGTGATGTTAATAGAATACCATAAATTATTTTCACTCTATGTTTAATTTGAAATGTTGTAGCATTTAAAGATTACCATGTTGCTTAATCTAAGAAATGTTTGTTTAGAATGATTTTCCACAAAAGGAATAGGGATGCTGAAGAGGAGATGCACCGACAGAATGAAATCCTTCCGAAACTATAGCTCAAAATAGTAGGGATTGGAACCGAGCAGTTTGTGATAGTAATGGCTCAGCTAACGCAGGCAATAAATGGTGGTGGAATCCATGCAAGAGAACTAATAGAGGTACCACAATGAAGCATGGAAGTATTGGAACATTTTATGAGACAACATCCTCCTACATTCAATGGATCTTCTAACCCAGTAGTATCTGAAGGATGGATCAAATCCCTTGAAAAGATATTTTATGTAATGGGATGTTCAGACAATTAAAGGATAAGTATTTCTATTTATTGTTTTGAAGGAGAAGATAATTAGTGGTGGTCAATGGTAAGGAATATCAGGGGTAGAGAGGATTTTGATGCCTTATAGTGGGATGAATTTAAAAGTCTTTTCCTTGAAAAATATTTTCCTAAGGTGGTGTGACTTAGAATGGAGAAGAAATTCCTCGAATTGAAACAGTATGAGGAAGATTCAGTGGTTGTGTATGAAGCTAACTTCACCCAACTGGTGAGGTATGCTCTAAATATTATTCTGGATATTGATAGAAAAATCAACCGCTTTTACTCAGAAATGAAGCCAAGGTATTGAAGGGAGTTGGCCACCTGTGAATTCAAAAGTTATGAGAAACTTGTCTGATGTGCTGAGAGGGTAGAGATGGAGTTTTCTGATGATCACGTGCATTTTGGAAACAAAGAGAAGAATAGGTCCAATTGGAAAGCAATGGGTAAGAATCAACCAAAGAAATCTGATGGTAAGAAAATCCAATTTCTAGTTTGTGAAAAGTGTGGCAAGAAACACCATGGGGAATGTCTTAGCAAAACTAGGAAGTGTTTTAAATGTGGTAAGTTTGGACATATGGCTCAGGATTGCAATGAAAATGATCCTAAGACTGTAAAGTGTTTTAAATGTGGTGAAATGGGTCATTATGCAAATGTCTATCCAAAGAGAGATCTAAATGATGCAAAGAAGCCAGACTGCAAGCAGAAAGGTGTAATGAGATCCATTGCGACTACGTCAGTAGATGTTGAGCCATACAATGAAGTTTTATCAGGTACTTTGTTTGTTCACTCAGATTTTGCTAAAGTTTTGTTTGATACGGGGTCTACACATTCCTTCATCTCTAAGAAATTTTCTCGTAAATTGGAAATATCACCTCAACAAATGAGACCCGAACTTGTTGTTAAAACACCAGGGGGAAATGTTATAGCAAATAATAATTACAAGAATCTTTATAATGTGGTCTGTAGATAGACTTTACCTACAAACCTTGTTGTTTTACCCTTAGTCGAGTTTGATATTATTCTGGGGATGGAATGGTTTTCTGATTATCATGTTAAGATTGACTGTAGATCTAAAGAAGTTGTTTTTCAGAAAGAGTTTTAGTTTGTATAAAATAATGAACCCATACAATTGATAACATATCAGGAAGCTGAGAAACTATTGAAAGATGGAAATGAAAGTTATCTTGATCATATTATTGAAAACAAGGGAACTATTCAAATTAATGATGTTCCAGTGGTAAATGAATACCTTGATTTTTTTCTGGATGAGTTACTCGGTGTCATACCTGATCGAGAATTAAAATTCACAATTGACTTAGTTCCTAATGTTAAGCCAATTTCAAAACCCCCTTATCATATGGATCCAATAGAACTTCTTGAATTGAAAAATCAATTGCAGGATTTTCTTGAAAAAGGCTCCATTCGTCCTAGAACTTCACCATGGGGAGCTCCTTTTTTGTTTATTAAAAAGAAATATGGTTTCATGAGACTTTGCAATGATTATAGAGCTTTGAATAACATCACTATTAAAAAAAAGTATCATTTTCCTCATATCGATGACTTCTTTGATTATATCCAACGAGCTCAGTACTTTTCCAAGATTGACTTGAGATCCAGATACCAGCAGCTAAAGGTGAATGAGGATGACATCCCGAAAAAAGCCTTTCATACTAGATATGGGCATTATGAACCTTTTTTTATGTTGTTTGGATTAAATAATGCACCTATTGTATTCATGAATCTTATGAATAGAGTATTTCATGAGTTCTTGGATAAGTTTGTGGTTGTATTTATTGATGACATTCTGGTATTTTTTTAAAAATAAAGAGGAGCATGAAAAGCATCTAAGGTTTCTTTTACAAACATTAAAATAAAATAAAGTCTATGAAAATTTTAGCAAGTGTGATTTTTGGTTGCAACAGATTTATTTTATAGGGCACATTGTAAATAAGGATGTAATAACTGTTGATCTAGCCAAAACAAAAGTAGTTGATGAATGACCAAGACCCACAAATGTTACAGAGATTCATAGTTTTCTGGGCTTAGCAGGTTATTACCAATGGTTTGTTAAGAACTTTGCACGGTTATCTAGCTCGATAACTAAGTTAACATGAAAAGGGGTTAGATTTGTTTGGATAGAAGAATGTTATGTTTGTTTTCAGGAACAGAAGAAGAGATTGGTGAATGCTCAAGTTTTGTTCTTACCTTCCCGGAATAGTGATTTTGTCATCTACAGTGATGCTTCTTTGAAGGTAATTGGTTGTGTTTTGATGAAGAATGATCAGGTAATTGTCTATTCTTCGAGACAAATTAAACCTCATGAGTTAAATTATCCCACACATGATTTGGAATTTGAAGCTGTGGTTTTTTATTTGAAAATATGGAGGCATCATTTATATGGAACCAAATATCAAATATATACTGACCATAAGATTTTGAAGTATATATTCACTCAGAAGGAATTAAACATGAGGCAGAGAAGATGGCTAGAACTGATAAAGGATTATGACTGCATGATCAATTACCATCCTGGGAAAGCAAACAAAGTGGCAGATACCTTAAGTCAGAAACATCATGCATCATTAACCATGATACGTTTGGAACATGATCCCTTGATTAATGATTTGATGAATTTTGGTTTAGAAGTTGTTGGTGTAGGGAATACCTCTATTTTGTTTTAGGTTTCAGTGTAATCTTCATTTTCAGACAGAATTAAGCAAGCGCAGAAAAAAGACTGCGAGCTACAGAAAAAGGTAGAATTAGTTAAAATGGGTAAGTTGACAGAATTTAACCTTGACAAAGATTGTGTTTCAATATTTGGAAAAAGGTTGTGTGTGCCTAGTGATTCTCAGTTGAAGAAATATTTGTTGTGAGAAACTCATAGTTCTCCATTTTCTATTCATCTTGGAAGTACTAAGATGTACAGAGACCTTCGGGATGATTATTGATGGAATGGAATGAAAAGAGATATTGCTGATTTTACCATGAAATGTTTGACGTGTCAACAGGTTAAAGCAGAGTGACAGTTAACGAAGGGGATGCTTCAGTCTTTGCCAGTGCCAGAGTGGAAATGGGAGAATGTATCCATGGACTTTGTGGTGGGACTACCAAAGACTTCTTGAGGTAACAATGTGATTTGGGTTATTGTTGATCGGCTAAAAAAATATGCATATTTTCTTTCTATTCGAGATAAAATGACTTTGGATTAGCTTTCTCGATTGTACCTCAAGGATATTGTTAGGTTAAATGGAGTTCCTCTTTCCATTGTATCTGACCGAGATCCCAAGTTCACTTATAACTTTTGGAAGGGACTTTAGAAGTCGTTGGGAACAGAGTTAAATTTCAGTACAGTTTTTCATCCTCAATCAGATGGGAAGTTAGAACGAATGATTCAAACTTTGGAGGATATGCTTCGATCTTGTTCAATGGACTATCAGGGAAGTTGGGATCAACATCTTTATTTAGTTGAGTTTTCTTATAATAACAGTTTTCATTCCAGTATTCAGATGGAACCTTTTGAGGCCTTGTATGGAAATCAGTGTCAGACTCCAGCATTTTGGGATGAAGTTAGTGAAAGAAAGTTGATGGGGCCAGAATTAGTAGAATAAGTGGCTGAGAAAGTGTGGATGATTCAGCAGCACATGAGGACAGCTCAGAGCAGGCAGAAAAGTTATGCAGATAACAGAAGGAAAGACTTCTCTTTCGAGGTAGGTGACCATGTTTTCCTTAAAATCTCTCCTTGGAAACGTGTGATGCGTTTCGGTAAGAAAGGGAAGCTAAGTCCACCGTTCATCTGTCCTTTTGAAATCTTGGAGAAAGTTGGACCAGTTGCATACCGCGTAGCTTTGCCTCCAAGCTTGTTTTAGGTACACAATGTTTTTCATTTTTCGATGTTGAGAAATTATGTGCCGGATTCATCACATGTATTGAGCCCAGAAGCAGTTCAGCTGGAAGAGAACCTTTCTTATGAAGAGAAACCAGTTTAGATTCTTGATCGAAGGGAACAAGTATTTTGGAATAAGGTAATACACCAGTTAAAGGTTTTGTGGAGAAACCACATGGTTTAAGAAGAAACATAGGAGTCTGAAAATGTTATGATGTAAAAGTACCCTCAGTTGTTCAATAAGTAAATAAAATTGTGAGGATGCAATTTTCAGAAGGTGGGGATAATGTAACACCCCAAGTTTTTCTAAAAATAAATAGAAATGCATGGAACTTTGTTTTAAGTAGATATTTATAACTAGCCTTTAAAACATAACTTTTCCACTTCTATGTTTTGAATTTCAAGAAACTGTCATCTATAATTGTGTTCAGTATGTTATTTGGAGTCTATTAGAACCAACTTGTTTTTTTGGTGAATAGTAATATACCCTTAGAAATATTAATATGACCCTAATGAATAGTAAATTGTATTATTATTTTATTTTCTTATGGCTTTAAGATAATGAAATCTTGATTAATTTTTCAATGTGATATAAAAGTAGTTATAGTTTTTAAATAATTAATTTTTTAATTAAGTATAAATTTATTTAAAAATTAAATTAAAAAAATTAAAAAATTATTTTCAAAAAATGGACTTCAATTTTGAAATCTACACGTCGATAAATGGTTATGGTGAATTTTGGGAATTTTTTTGAAACAGTTGATTTTTCAGTGAATAGTAAAAAAATACAGTTTTTAGTTTCGGTGTGTTAATGACATCATTAATGATATAATAATGATGTAATGAATCTGGTCTACTTTTTTATAGTTAAATAAGATGTGAGGTGTCCCAATTGGCTTATACCATTGGCAAATACCTTGGGCAAACCCATGGTTTTTCAAATACCACCCATGAGGTGTCCCTTGGAAATTATTAAAATATTCCCTTAATTTTCCTATAAATACCAACCCATTCCTTCATTAACATCATTCCCAATTACTCCTCAACGAAGATCTGGCCTTATTACCTTCATATTAGTCCTCCCAAGGTTTCTTCAATCCCCCAAGGTCCCAACCTTCAAGTTCTAAGGGTTACTCTAAAAGGTAATAAAATGCTCAATTTTCTTCTTTTCCATTCAAGTTTTCTTTTATGTGGTATAACTTTCAAGTTTCCATACCATGTTCTTATTTCTTTCTTATTATTTATCTAATATATATTATGATTCATTTCTAGATGGGTGACCCTTTTCCCCTCTCTTTTTAATATTTTCTAAAACCATGTTGAGTAACCGTTAGGCTGCCGAATTTTTATAATGGATTTCTCAATTATTATTTTATTTTGAGATCCATTATTTTCTTATTATTTATTCATATATTCTTACCCAAGAGGCATGAAATATCCATAAATAATTTATATTATGTATTTTCTCATGTTCATGGAAAATTCATCATCATTATTTTTCTCCTCGCCCACTTATTCAAGGAATAAAAACATTGTCCATAATGTGTCGAATTACCAACATTGTGGATGATGTGGTTTCAATTTTCATTAACTCTTTAAAGTATGGTTATGAAACAATTTTTATGGTTGAACCAAGTTATAATATATGTATTATATCTCATCCATGGTTATTTAATTCTTTTTAACACATGGTTTTAATTTATAAAACGAAATAAGGTCATTTTTATCAAAGAACCACTAAAATGATCTAAACGAACAACATTAATGTTCTAAATTATGAATCATCCTCATGTAAGAATTAAAAATGATAAATGGTATAATTTATGTAACTGGATATATTTAAATACTACTCCATTCCAATTCTGGAGTTTCACTTCCAATCAGCAAGAATGTCCACCATGAACCAATCATAGAAATCATGTAAGGAATTCACCCAAAAACAGTGCATGGAGAAAAATACTAACAATTAAAGGGTGAAATGATGTTATGAAATGATAATATAAGATTTTATAAACATAAAAAAGTTTCTTTAAAATACTAATAACACTCTTTTAACCATTATACAGGAATTTTAAACAATTTTGAAGTAAGACAAACCTGAGGTAAGGGAATTCTAAACCCGATTTCCATTCTTTGGGTTAACCTTGTAATTCATTATTTAAGTTATATTTAAATTTTTTGTGTGATGTTTTATGTTTATACTATGTTTTATTATGTTTATTTACAGTATATATACATACTACATCTAATATATTAAGTCTCTCTTCAATTGTATGATATTTATAAGGGGTTTTTCTTTAGAAATCCTCTTTTTTTTAATTTGGCTTTATGAAATTCCAAAGCAATGTTCTTATGTAATTATTCATGTTGTATGATTATTTTTTGGTTCTTGTTAATTATTTATGATGAAGGGTGTTACCTATATCTCACTCCAATGCATTGGGTATGAGTAAGTTGGAGGTTGTCCAAGTGTAACTGTGATGGTTACACAAAGTAAGGTAGTTGTGAGGGTTACAAATTATAAGGTAGCCAATAATGGTTACAAGATTATGTAAGTAATGCCCCAAGATACATTTATGATTATATTTATGTTCTCATGTTTTGTTTGTATCTTGTTTAAATCTCATGTTACATAAATTAAGTATATATGGGTGACAAGAATGTCTTTTGAAAATGCTTTCATACGTTACAAGTATTCATGGACTAATGTGATCTTTCATTATTTTCTGTCCCTTACTGAGATTTTGTGATCATACCAAGTTTTTAAATGATTTTCACAGGTTAATGGATGTTTAATACAAGTAATCCATGTTAAATGTTGAAGAATTGTCAAGGAGTCTTGTTTTATATTTTTAAAAAAATGGAAATTGTTTTTACAGTATCCACTCTGTAATAATGTGTAATGTTATGAATGTATTTTCCTAATTATCTAAAGATCTAAACTTGAAAATATCATCAATGTAAAAGGAAGTTTTTATTTACTAAATTCAATATTATATATTTAATAAGTTCGGGTCCTTATACTTAATATATTTTAATCTTAAAAGTAACTTTATAATGGATATATTGCCGATATTCATAATGCTTAACAGTCATTATTCCCAATGGTCATATTATGGATTTATTTTATAATAATAATAATAAAGTGTTGTTTATTTTCAAAATTTGGTTAAAGTTTTTTATATTATAATATATTACTAAATAATACATATATTCATTCAAAAGATAAATTTTATTTATAAAATTTTGGATCATTACATTCTTACCCCTTTAGAAATTTTTCCCATGAAATTTAATTTCATACTATAAAATAGAAGAGTGTGCTTATATTTCATTACTTATTTGGGTTCCCATATTTCCTTTCATACTTAAGGTACTATCACAGTACTTTGACTGATTGATTTTTAATATTTCATATAACATTCTCTTTATGATTTAATATCTTCATCAGCTTCTCCTCATAAGAAACATCATTCTCCAATGGTACCACCTTCAAATTTACTACATCCGATGGATCCAGTATGTACTTACTCAAGATAAATATTTGGAACACATCATATACTTGAGATAGGTTAAGTGGGAGTGTTATTTGATAGGCCACATCACTGATGAGATCAAGAATCACAAAGAGTCGATGTATCTGGGACTTAGTTTTCCCTTCTTCCCAAACCTCGTGAATTTATTCTGTGGTTATATATGAAAGAACACCTTATATCTGAAATCAATATCTAAATCTCATCAATTATTATCAATGTAAATTTTATATCAACTTTGTTCTGATTTCATATGATGAAAAATGGTTTTAACCTTCTCTGCCATCTCTTGGAAAAGATCAGGTACTATCAACTTCCTTTATCTAAAATCATCCTAGAATATTTTAGTCTTGTACCTCTTCCTATAAATATCCTCATAAGGTTCCATTTGAATTTCAGAATAGAAATTGTTATTATATGATAATTATAATATGGGAAGGTGTTGATCCCAACATCGATGTAAGTCCATTGAACAAGATACCAACATATCCTCCATAGTTTGAATGTTTATTTCAAACTTACCATCATTATAAAGGTCATAAGTAGTGTTAAGACTCATATATGTATCCAATTATTGTTGAAGACTTCTCCATAACTTTAAGTTAAACCTTGTATCTCGATCATATACAATAAATATCGGTACTCTATACAGCCTTACCACTTCTCTTATGTGTGTCTTGGTGAGTTGTTCAAGTGATAAATCCTCTTTGATGGTAATGAAATTCACCAACTTAGTAAGGTGATCGACTAAAACCCTAATAGTTTTATGTCCTTTAGATGTCCTGGGGAGTCCTATAATGAAATTCATGATGATATTTTCCCATTTTCATATTCCTATGGGTAATGGTTTCATCATACATTTAGAATTATATCATTCATCCTTAACTTGTTGGTATACCAAGAATTGAGATAAAAATTCTAAAATCTACCTCTTATTATTATCTCATCAGAAGTTTTTATTTAGATCTCTATACATCTTTGTGTTCCCAAGATAAATAGAAAATTATGGGCTATATGCATCATCCAAAACCACCCTCTTCAATTCTGGTTTTGATGGGACACATATACAGGTTCCAAAACTTATAACTCCATCTTTACCAAAGTTGAACTATGTAATATTCACTACCTTTATTTATAGATCCATATAATCTCTTTGATCCTATTAGATCATCACATAGATGGATGGTTGAGTAGTATTTTGAGAAATTTGTGATGATTTTCCTCTCTTTATGATCCTTGTGTCCATTATTTTCATATCTAAGAAGATTGGATCCATCTCAATACTCCTAATGGATAAGGTTTCAGGATCCTTTATACTCATATCATCTTCCACTTTATTCACCTTTTTAGGATGGTAATGGATTGGGTGGTTATAATACTTGATTAGCTCTAATCATCTTCATTGGTTCATTTTGAGCTTCTTTTGTGTGAATATATACTTAGGGATTTTATGATCTATATATATGTCACAATTATCTCCATATAATACTAAAAAATCTTCAATGTGAAGATTACTGTAGACAATACTAGATCATGTGTTTGATATTTCTGCTCGTGGATATTCAATTTTTTAGAGGCATGGGATATCATCTTATCATTTTACATGAGTACACAACCCAATACTTTCTTGGACTCATCATTTTATATCACAAATCCCTTCCCACTAGTGGGTAGTGTGTGTATAGGTGTAGTGATTGGCTTCTTATTTAACTCTTTCAAGCTCTCTTCGCATTCATCAGTCTAGTCAAGCTTTACTCCCTTCTGGGTTAGCATGTTTATAGGGTACGATAATCATTAAAATTTTCTTATAAATCATTGATAATACCCAACCAATCCAAAGAAAATATGGATCTCTGTTATAGATATTGGTTTGGGATATTCCTCAATCACCTTTTTCTTTGAAGGATCCATTGATATCCCTTTATAGGTTATAATATTCCCCAAGAATGTTACTTTCTTTATCCAAAACTCACATTTACTATACTTCATGTATAACTTTTATTTTATCAAAGTCTTCAGCATAGTACTCAAATGCTCCTCGTGTTCCTCATTTATTCTGGAGTAAATAAGAATATCATCTATAAAGATTACCATAAATTTTTCAAGGTAATCTCTAAATTATTTATTCATCAAGTACATGAATATTTTTGGAGCATTACTGATTTGAATGGAACCACTATGAACTCATGGTGTCTATAATTTTTTCAAAATGCGGTCTTCAAAATGTCCTCCTTATTTACCTTTGATTGATAATATCTCAACTGAAGGTTAACTTTAGATAAGTAATGGGCTCCACATAGCTGACTAAACAAGTCATCAATTTTTTTGGATATTTTTATTTATCATGATCTTGTTGAGTTCACTATAATCAATACAGAGACACATTAACCCAGCCATATTCTTGATGAAGTGGACTGGTGCACCCCATAGTGAAGTACATGGGTATATAAATCCCTTATCTAGATTTTATTCACTACTAAAAAACTAGCCTTTATCAGCGTTGTTATTTATTAGCGCTAGAAGAAAACAATGATAAATATAATATTTATTAGCGTTAAAGAAAGTGCTGATAAATTTAACCCTTTATTAGTGCTTTTATTTTAATGATGATAACGAAAACTTTTATTAGTGCTTTAATTTTAGCCCTGATAAAGGGTATCCTTTATCAGCGCTTTATTTTTAGCACTGATAAATGGTATCCTTTATCAGCGCTTGTTTTAGTGCTGATAAAGGGTATGCTTTATCAATGCTTTATGTTTAGTGTTGATAAATATTTATTTCATCAACACATTTTTAGCACTAATAAAATGAAATAAATAAATAAATAAATAATAAAAAATGTGTTTATTAAATAAAATATTACAAATTTTATTAATTAAATAATTATTTATAAAAATTAATTGATTGATTATACATTATAAAATATTAAACTTTTTATTAATTATATAATTATGATAATTAATGTTATTAAATTGTATATATTATATATATAGATATATATTATTGTATATAAATATGATTATATAATTACAAAATATTTATGCGCTTTACATTAAATTGTCATATATTTATTGAATAATGGTATATAATTAAAAATTAATATGAATTAAAATTACAGACTAATTTCATAGTACTCGACATATAATTGAATTTTGTTTGATTTTTCAATTTAATATAGATAAAATGTGTGTTATATTGATTTCACATATACATATAATTAATGTATTTTTATATAATATATGCACACACACAAAACTTATCCATTTTTTCAATATTGTGAAAGTGTACCTATATTCTTAATTTATTCAATTTCACTCATTTTGTACATATATTCATGCACTCAAAATTAGATATTCATTAATAATGTTAAAAATTATTTGTAAAAAAATATTTATAAATAAATATATTTATAAATGTACATTAACTATATTTATACAATTATATATTTATAATTATAAATAAATAAATATTTTTTAAAAATCATTTATATAATTATAAATAAATAATTAAATATATATATATATATAAATAATTATTAAATTTATAATAAATTTACTTAAATAATGAATATATGTACTATATTTATATTTATATATATTTATTAAATATATATGTGTGTGTGTAATTATATAAATATATATAATTATATAAATAATATTTTTTTTAAATATTTCTATAATTATAAATAAATAATTATAAAATTATAATAAATATATTTAAAAATGAATATATTTACTATATTTATATTTATATATATTTATTAAGTAGTTATAAATATTTACAATTTTTATTTATAATTATAATTATAAATACTTTAACAGCGCTTCAGTAATAAGCACTAATAAAAGAATCTTTATCAGCACTTTTTTCACGCTGATAAAGATGAGGATTTATTAGCGCTTATATAATAAGCACTGATAAAAGTATCTCAAACTATTTTAGAAACCCTAACCATTTATGAACTCGTCACGATATAGAAGATTTTCACAAAATCCACCCAATGTTGGTGATCCTCCTTAGTGAAACGAAGGTCGAATCACACCACTCGACTGCCTCTGAACATCTCATCCGTCATCTGAAGAGGGTATCAAATTTTATTCAACCTAGCGAGGTAGGCCTTCTGATTTTCTTTGTGTATTTTTGGTTCTGATTTTTATTTCTTCTTATACGATTTTTTTATGATTCGTTGTTTATAATATTTTATTTTTTATTTTTTTGGGATTTTTTGTTTAGGAAATGATTTGTGGTCCATTGTTTCTATTGACTTCTGATGTATGATCTGTTGTTTATATCTAACACTGAACCTTGGATCTATTCATTTTTGTTTTACTGTTATGTTTTATATCTTCTTACTAAATTATTTTTTCATATATGTGTAGAAATGTGTATAAAGTTTCATGTATATTCATATTTATTGACTACTGATTTGTGTCATGTTGGTGGTTCCCTAATGATTATATATATGCTGACACATTTCATGGACACCTCAGTGGACATGCAGCTTCAGATGCTATTTTTTAGAAACCAAGTTAGTGGAGTGATGTATGTTTCTCTATTGGTTATATGTATCATAGGATCTAGTTCCTATTAGAATTCACTATAGTCCTTAGTTTTCTTGTAGAGCAGATTCAAAGGGGTCATCCCCAGTTAATCACATGAGGTTTTATCACATCAAGCCTTCACTTTTTGAATTATTATGGTGCCTTTAGTTCATATTATGTTTGAATATAAGGTTTTTATCTATTTTATATTTCTTATAGAATATAATAGAGTGATTTTTTATACTGTAGTGACATGTATGTGTGTCTATATATCTATTTCATCATTTATTTCCATAGTTTTTTGTCTAACAGGTATGCCTATATCAGGTATTGATTATTTTGGGTCTGCATGTCCATTGACCCCAAGGGTCATGCTAGAATTTTGTTCGACCTATGGTACTAATTATTTATATTTGTGGGGGGGAACCTCCCATTTATGTTTTTTTACACCCAAAGTTTAAATCATCCTTTAGTGACTTTGAGGTGTGTTAGAGGTCATAAGATGATCTGACCTGGTGTTGTTTGGGGAATTCTGGCTAGGGTCATTACACTATCCATCTTTCGGTTTACACCTATAAAGTTTAGTGATAATATCATTTATTATCTTCCTTTATCTCCCTCTATTTTTTTCAAATTCCAACATCCCTTATTATTGGATTTGGAATATCTAGGCACTCAGATATTCTAGTAGAAATGATCCATATTTCCCATATTAGAATTGTCTATAAGTTTAACTTTTGATAATGAATATCTTATGCGTATTTATTTATATATTGTATAAAATTAATCTTTTATAAACCCAATAGGATGGATATGAACTGAAATAGATACATGCTAATCATTTGACAAATGAATATAAATATAGAGTTAAAGAGTTAATCAAGTTTGCAAGAGGTCATGCAGATGTCCCTTCTAAAATCCTCTGTCCATGTTTACATTGTTGTTATTCAAGACAAATTAGTCTGGAATAGTTGGAAGAACATTTTATTTGTCACGTAATAGATCAAATCTATAAATTTTAGACAAAAAATGGGTAAAACTGAATGTGGACATCGATTGGGATGATACTATTGTTTATGAATCATTTGATATGAATAACATTGTAAAAAATTATGGATATCGCATAGAAGAAATGATAATGGAAATTAAAGATGACCTTTGTGATTATCCAAAGTTGTTTGAGGAGTTAATTAGTTGTTCTAAGAAACCATTGTATATCGGTTGTACTAAATACACAACATTTTTAGTTTTATTGAAGTTATATAACTTGAAAGTTGGAAACGGATGGAGTGACACCAGCTTTACAGAACTACTTGGTCTTCTGAAAGATACGCTACTAGAAGAAAATGAACTACCATGCCAAACAAATGATGCTAAAAGAATATTATATTAAATGGTAATGATCTCAAAAAAATGATGCTTGTCCAAATTATTTTATATTGCTTTACAAGGACTATTAATCACTCATCAAATGACCTAAGTGTGGCACAGATCGATATAAGAAAAATTAATCAAGTCCTTCAAAATTTGTATGGTAATTTCCTATCATTACACAATTTAGAAGACTATATGGATGTCAGGAAACCACAATCCAATTAACATGGCATGAATATACGAGAATTAAATATGGGAACCTATGTCATCTATCAGATTCTCCTTAGTGGAATAAAATTGATTATGAGTTTCCTAAATTTGGAGATGAGCTAAGAAACTTTCATCTTGCATTATCTATAGATGGAATAAATCCTTTTTGTGTATAGAGTAGTACTCATATTACATAGCCCATCATGTTGTTAAATTATAACTTGTCACCATGGTAATGTATGAAGAACAAATACATTATTTTGTCTCTGTTTGTATCTGGATTAAAGTAACCCAATAATGATATTGATGTCTATTTGGATCCATTGATCGAAGATATAAAATTGATGTGGGATAATGGTGTTATAATGTATGTTGATCATAGAAGTGAATAATTCACATTGAGGGCCATGTAATAAAGAACGATAAATGACTTCCCCACTTATAGAGATTTATCAAATTATAGAATTAAAGGCATGTCGGGGTGTTCCATTTGTAAAAAATGCACATACATAGTTTGGTTGAAACAATTCTCTAAGACTGTGTTTTTTGGACATCGAAAAAAAGTTTCCTTGACGATATAAATACCAATCCTGGATGACAAGATTCGATGGGAATATTAAAAAAGGTACAACATCATCTCCAGCAATGGGAAATTAACTATACAAAAAAGTAAAAAATATTGACATTGTTTTTGGTAAAACATTTTCAAAAAATCTTACAAAATCAGGTTGGAAGAAGATATAAATTTTATTTGAATTATCATATTGGAATTGTTTATATGTTAGACATTTTCTTGATGTCATGCATGTAGAAAAAAATTTATTTGATATTGGTATTGGTACGTTACTAAATTTTCCTGTCAAAAAGAAAGATGGCATCAAGGATAGGTTGGACTTGATTGAAATAGGGATAAGGGAATATTTGACACCGGTGAAGGGTAAAAGGTAGAATTTTCTTCCTCCAGCAACTTATACTCTATCCAGATAAGAAAAATTAAAATTTTACATTTTTATTACGAGTGTAAAAGTTCCACAGGGGTATTTATAAAATATCAAGAATGTCGTGTCAATGATTAATTTGAAGTTACAAAGACTAAAATCATATGATTGACATATTTTGATGCAATATTTAATGCTTGTTGCTTTTTGTTGCATTCTGCCTCAAAGTGTACAACATACATTAACCAGACTCTGCTTCTTTTTCAAACCCATATGCAGTAAAGTTGTAGAATCGGTGAATTTTACCATTATGAATAAGGATATTTCAATCATATTATGTGAATTAGAAATGTTCTTCCCACCATAATTCTTTGATATAATGGTCCACCTGACGGTTCACTTGGTCATAGAGGTTCATCTATGTGGTCCTTTCCATTACAGATGGATGTAACCTATTGAATGGTATATGAAGATTTTTAAAGGGTATGTCAAGAATCAAATTTGTCCAGAAGGTTGTATTGTAGAATGATATATTTTTGAAGAGGATACTGAATTTTGTACCAATTACCTATTAGATGTTGAAATAATAGGTCTCCCAAAGTCTCGTCATAGTGAATGCCTTATGGGATAATGGATTTTTGGAAGAGATCTTGTTACAATTACCTTGATAGAACGGGATCAAGCACATCTTTACATATTACATAATAGTAAAGATGTTGATCCATACATTGAATCCCACAAAGAAATTATTAGAGATTTGAATCCATAAAGGGATGAAAGATGGATATCAGATACACATAATCAATAGTTTATAAGATGGTTTAGAGATTAAATTTATAAGGATTAATCTGAACATTTGAATTCAATTACTGAACAACATTAATTTCTAGCCAGAGTACCGAATGAAAATGTTATATCTTACACAAGGTTTGTAATTGATGGTTATATGTTTTATACAAAAGAAAACGATGACTTCAGTACGATGAAAAACAATGGTGTTATTATTATAGTTGAAGTAATGCACATATCTAGTTCCAAGGATAGAAATCAAATTTATGCAAATATGTCATATTTTGGCATTATCGAACAGATATATGAGTTAGATTATACAAAATTTCAAGTGTCTCTTTTCCATTGAAAATGGGTTTAAAATGTCAATGGAGTGAAAGTTGATGAAATGGGATTTGTGAGGGTGAATTTCAATGTGGAAGGGGAAAAAGAAGAGACTTCCATAATGGAATCACAAGTAGTGCAAGTATTTTATGTCTATGATCCAAAAAAATAATTGGTCGATTGTCCTACTAGCGACTAAAATAAATATTGAGACATGTTAAAATTCATTTGAGGATGACCCTTTCATTGGGAAATCACAAATAGTTTATGTTAGTACCACTGTAGAAAATGTCTTGTACATTAGAGGGGACCACAAAGAGGGGATTTGGATTCTCAAAAGAGGAAAAAAATCCTTGAAACCTTTAAAAAAAGAGATAGTTTAATGAGAAGGTAAAAGTTTTTTTTAATATATTATGTGTGTCCTCATAATATTATATATTCTCTACTTTATTAACATAATCTAAATTAAATGTTTGACTACTCATGAAGACAATGTCTTCTACACATGATGATGTTACTAATTCCTTATAAGAACAAACTATAATGAAGGAAACCCTTTTGGATAGATGCAAAGGTAATGTTACGATATACTTTCTCTATTTTACCAAAAAATTATATAATATAACGTTGATTTGATTTTCATTATTCCTAGTATAGTTAGTTTATTTTAGAAGATTTATGTCCATGTGTAATGCCTTTGCAAGAATAGAAACAATGTTGTCTCTACTCAATCACAGAGGTAATTTTGATTATTTTACAGTAAAATCATTTTCCTTATAATTAATGTATTGTTTCATATTTATGTTTAATTTATTTCTTTTTAGTATTACTCGCATGATAAATTTTTTCTTATATAGGTGTATTATTTTGTTTGAGTTGGTGTGATCTGCCCAACTTTTATGCTCATTCTCCCTTAAAACCTTTTTACCCATGCAGTGGTGGATTTATCAATTTCTTTCAAGTTACCTCCACTACCTATACAGGAAGATAAATGACGCTTCTTCTGCTTAATTATAGAGTTAATCTTGATGTTTTCATAGTAAAATCATTTTCCATAGAATTAATGTATTGTTTCATATGTATGTTTAATTTATTTCTTTTTAGTATTACTCATAATAATTGTTTTCTTATGCAGGTGGATTGTTTTGTTTGAGTTGGGGGTCCTCTATCCAACTTTCATGCTCCTTATCCCTTAAAACCTTTTTTACCCTTGCATTGGTGTATTTATCACTTTATTTCAAGTTACCTCCATTGGATTTGTAGGAAGAGAAATGGAACTGCCTCTGCTCAATTACATAGTAAATCTTGATGTATGCATAGTAAAATCATTTTCCATGGAATTAATGTATTATTTTATATGTATGTTTAATCTATTATTTTTTATTACTACTCACATAATAATTATTTTCTTATATAGGTGGATTCTTTTGTTCAAGTTGGGGGTGATTTTTCCAACTTTCATGCTCTTTCTCCAATAAAACCTTTTCACCCCTATAATGGTGCATTTATCACTTTCTTTCAAGTTACCTCCATTGACTTTGTAGGAAGATAAACAATGTTATCTCTGCTAAGTTATAAATATAATCATGATGTTTTAATAGTAAAATCATTATCCATAGAATTAATGTATTGTTTCATATGTATATTTAATTTATTTCATTTTAGTATTACTTACATAATAATTGTTTTCTTATATAGATGGATTGTTTTTTTGAGTTTGGGTTCTCTAACTATATTTCATCCCTTTATGCACCAAAACTTCCACATACTTCTTCTCTCACAAAAACATTTACTCCTATAGTGTCGACATTTATCACTTTATTTTAAGTTCCCTCCACTACTCAATCATAGAGGTAATCTTGATATTTTCATAGTAAAATCATTATCCATAGAATTAATGTATTATTTAATATTTATGTTTTATTTATTTATTTTTAGTATTAGTCATAATAATTTTTTTTCTTATATAAGTGGATTGTTTTTTCAAGTTGAGGTGGTTTGTTCAAAACTAATCATGAAATGTTGGAAGTTTGACAAAGAAAGTCAATGGAAATCATGGTAACATTGACAATCAGGATTGTTTTTGAATTAATGTAATAATTTTTATTTATGTAATTACATAAACCAATGTTTGAAATGCATATAATATAGTTTCTGGTATTTTTTTTTAAAATTTTATTTCATTTAAATTATGTATTGGGACATTTTTTGTTGATATCTGATGTGTTTTTTGTGCTCCAATGTGTTGTTACAGCATAATGTAGTGGTGTTTTAGTGTGTTGTAATAGCATAATAAAGTATGAACCTTTTTTTAAAAGGTTGGGACCAAAGCCTCAATTTATTATTAAAGTAAACACCTCTTTAGACTGGGTAGAGGGAGACCCATTACATAGCCCGAAGGCCCAAGGCCAAGTGGCTTGAATACAAGGCTTGAAAGCCCATTTTTTTCCAAAGGACCCCTCAGTAAACAGTACTACTACAGTACCCGCACTTCTACAGTTCCTGCTATAGTGTCATCGCCGCTATAGTACCAGCTACAATCCTCCACCGCTATAGTGCCACCACTGCTACAGTTCCACCGCTGCTACAGTACCCTGATACAGTTCCCTTCTATAGTACCCCTGGAAATTCACTCCCTACCCAGATTTGATCCTGGGTCTTTTGGATGCCAAGAAGGAGCCTGTATCACTAGGGTAAAGGCTCTTTGGCACTAAATTATGGACCTTTATTAGTGATTTTTCAATGCTAATAAAATTCATTGGCTTTTAACATCACTCATGTTCTCAGCACTTTTCTAGCACTAATAAAATCCATTTATAGTGTTGTTAAAGGCCAATTTTGTAGTAGTGATTGTAGTAACATCTTTAATTCATCCAGTTCAATAATTTTTATTTTATATGGATTCTTAGATATTAACATATCTTCAGGTATAATTTTGATTAAGAACTCAGCCTATTATTCATAAGGAAGACCAAGAAACTCTTCAAGGAATACATCAACATATTCTCTCAAAATGGGAATGTCATCAAGGATGATTTTTTCCTTTGTCTCAATCATTTAATCTAGATATTATTTCTCATAGGGAAATAATATCCATACTTGAGATGAATCATTCAAAGTAGATTCATCCTACTCCTTAAACTTATATAGAATTGGAGGAAAATTTAGGATATAAAAGAAAAATTCCTTCTCTAGATATTTTATGTTGTCTCTATACAAGTATAACAAATCCATGCCCTATATATAAAAAAATTCCACTAAAGTGAGTGAAATAAGGTTTTTTGGCAGATTCAACCCACAAATATTGACTGAGGAGGAGTTATACACTTGAGATACAATAATTTTCCCATTTATTATTTTCACTGATATCTCAAACTCTATGTTTTGAGGTGGTGTTTGAACAGTTCTACTAAACTAGCATGATAAGAAAGAATGTGTTAAACCATAATCAAATAATAAATTCACTATTACTAAATGAATAACTAGCGTACTTTTCACCACTTCATCATCAGGATCCACCTCAGTAGTTATGATGGAATATACACATCCTTTCTCTAAACACCTTAGAGGATGTTATCATTAATTATCTTTGATATCCCTTATCTTAGTATACTGGTTTCTGTATTTTCCATGTTCCTTATAGTTGAAATATTGGTACATAGGCTGAGGATTGATTAGTACCTTCTTTTCTTCCATCATATTAGTGGGATTATTCATCTCCCTTTGAAATTCATTAACCTGATTACCCATATTTACACACTTAAGGAACTTCCTCATTCCCTTGAGATAATTTTTCAGATGTTTCTTCCCACACTTTTGACAAGTGGGTAATTAGATTTTCTTACCACTATGAGATTTATCCATTAATCCCTAAGAATTAAAATCTATTATATACTTATTATCTCCAGTCCCATGAGACCATTGATAATCAACAATATCCATTTCAACTTTAAGGACACAATGGAAAATTTCCTTATAGCTATAAAATTCTTGAATTACAAAATCTTTTCATATACTCATATTTAGCCCACTAAAGAAGCGGTCAACTTTACTTTTGGGTTCAATGAAAAAGTTGGAGGCATACCATATAATCCTTGTGATTTTTTATTTATATGACCCAATTAATTCATCCTTATTTTGAATGATTCCAATGAATTTCCTCTCTATTTTAATATGGATAGTATGATGAAAATATTTATTGAAAAATATCTTTTTGAATCCATCTCATTCCATGGATTCAATGCCCTCCTTGGGCTTTTTATTCTTGATCAGTGTCCACCACTAATCAACTTTATCCACTAAAAAATAAATATATAGTATGATTTTCTATTATCTATATAATTTTAGGATAGATAATATCTCCTCAATAGAGTTAATTAATTGTTCCGTGATTAGGGGATTAGAGGATCCACTAAAATTTACAGGCCTTTGTCACATAAATGAATCAACCACAACTTTCTCTTTCTTAGGATAAGGAGGGTATTCCACATGATTCAAGTTACTATTTGTAAATTAAATCAATTAATCTAGTACTACCATGAATTTATTGACTCCTTCTCCCATTAAGTTAGGTAAGTCATTTTGAAAACCATCGCATTGTTTATAACATCGGTTTTTGGCATGATTCCTCGAATTTATAGTCATTATAAAAAATGAAAAGAAAAATTATGGATGGGTGTATTCAATCTAATAATCATATAAAAGGGAAACTATAAACTAAGAAGTAATAACTCATAAATGAAATATATACCATATCTTATAAATTTATAAGTTTCAATCTAGGTTATCCATGTTTTATTTCTTATTAAGTTATATAACCTAACATTATATTCAAATACATCATAATGGTTTGTATGGAGTATATGAATTATACAAATCATATCCCACACGAGTGTCTATATAGGTGTATAGTATGAGGCCCACTCATCAAGGACCAAGTTATGATTAGGTTAATACTCCACCAACCTTTTTATGGTGATTATACCTAGATACATCTATGACACTATCACATCCACTTGACAGTATCTTAAAAGGGATTTAATTTCTAGGAAACTACACACTCTATACTTTACCAAAAATTTAGGATCATTTTCTTAAAATTATACTTAGGGTTTTCTATAATATTTTATATTCCTAACTCCCAAAAATAAATAGAGCTTGGATTTGATACCAACTATAACAATCCATATTTTTAATACATTTTATTTCATGTTTTTTAACATAAATATCCATAGAATAAAATATTGAGAATCTAAATGGCCTATTATATTTTGAAAATTAGATATATAAACCATCAACTTAAAAAAATACATCATTATTTCAAATCTATGTAATGTGATCTTAAAATCCTTTGAGCTCCTAATACAGCATAGGATAACCTAAGGACATACAAAAGAAAGGGGTGAGATATAAATCCTAGTAAAGAATCAATCATGGTAATCATGATATATATGAGACAAAATTCATGTCATAATGACATAAAAGAGAATAATATCATGGGATCATAGAATGTAAAAGGTGATATAATAATATAATGGGATAAAAGGAATGTGTCAACAACATAAAACATGACATCATAAACATAAGTCGAGGATCACCACCAAGAAATGATAAAAAAGTGTGCTAGGACAACCACCTATGCACTATACATGGTGTCTCATAAGATGAAAACAATACCTAATGCATTGGAGCATTATCAAGGTGCAACCTTCATATGTCTAAATTTATATGTACCACATAGATCATATAAAATAAGAACATATTTCATTATTTCAATCCCATGATTAAGGAATGTGGGTTTCATAAATAAATTCCCCAAATTGATGAAGGAGAGTTATATCTTGGTGAATACCCATGAATGAAAATAGGGTTGGGTATTCACAACACAAAACTTATGGCATGGAAAATCAAGACATAAATTTTACAGGATAACTAGAATACATAAAATTTTATGGAATGGATTAATAAGAGAGGAAGGTATTCTCTCATTATTTAGGAATCATTTATATAGAAATGTAATGTTCATAAACACAAGACAACATAATCCATTAATAATCAAAAAATTTATTACAAAGTAAGAGTTTTAATGGAAAATAGGAGGGATAGAACCCCTTACATTGAGAGGTTGCCTAATAAATTGTGTAAGGAGATCCTTAGAACCCTAGAAACTATTTTGGAAGGATATTAAGAGAAAAAATTAGAGTAAATAAATTCTCAAAATATTTGGAGTGAAGTTGAATGGGAGAATGGGTATGTATTTATAGAAAAAGGGGGAATTATTTATTAATTTCTAAACTTTTTCCTTGGACATCTTGTTGATAAAAAATGAAAAACCATTGGTCATCCCATGGTTTTTTCTCATGGTATTTTTCAGGGGTAGTTTTTAATATTTTAATATATTAAGGACCTAACTTCCTTAATTAATAATATTTTTGAGGTGGAAGGGAATTTTTTTCAAAAAGAATTATTTTAAATTCTTTAAAATATACTTTAGGTTTTGGAAGATTCATTATAGGTTTGAAAAATTAATCTTATCGCTTTAACATGCCTTATTTTAATTAATAATAATATTTTTAATCTAGAGATCCATTTATAGTTTTTATTACATCAATTTTATAGTATTATGATGTCATAATACTTACCGTATATTTATACCATATTTTTTTTACATAAAAATTTTTCTACCTTAGAAAATTATACAAATTTATTTCACAACTCATCCCCCAGGGCCCATACTATGTCATACCCCAAGCCCGCCTCCTGAAGGCCAGGGTTTGGCGACTAGCACTGAAGGCGTTAACCTGCAAGTGGGCGGTATTTTCTTGAGTACTTTTACGCATGCACACACAACTACATCTCAAAGTAGGAAAAGTAAACAAGAATTCCACTAAACAACCAATGAGTAAAATTACAAACTGTAGGTCAAATGGGATAGAATACAAACCCAACAAAAGATAAACTGAAAATAGGAAAGTACAAGGAATACTTTGAAAGTCGTCGACTAGAAACCCCACCTGATGGGTAAGTACAGAGTAGCTACTAGAAGCCGTGGAAGTACACCTCGCCTGCTTGGTCTCACAGGGAACCACTTGGTCTTAGTCCACCAAGTTCTCCGTCAAGGCGGTGGTCATCTACACCAGACAAAACACGTGTGGGCGAAGCCCGTGTAGGGGTGAGTAACAATATACTCAGTAGGGACCCCAAAACACAAAGGAAATACCACAAATCAATCTACAGAGAAAACCAAAAAACATGATCATGAAGCATGATCATGACACAATACATCTCACACTAGGTATAATTTAGAGTAGGAAAGTAGGACCATTAGTCGCATCATCGAACACCATGGGATACTGGAGAAATCCTCCTCAATAAGTAAAGTGGGCATCCCAGGTCACACAGAAGTCTTTTCCCACTAACCTTATATTATTTTGGTACTCATCCCTATTGAGTACCATGGGTATGTTGGGTCACACCGAAGCCGCTCCACACTGTGGGCATGTCAGGTCACACAGAAGCCACTTCCCACCTTGTTCATACTGAGGTACTCCTCCTGTCGAGCACTGTGGGTCTGCTAGGTCACAAAGAATCTTCTCCCCACCATGGTCCTACCAAGTCACACTGAATCCTCTTCCCATTGGGCCATAGTAGCCGATCCTCATAGGGTCGCTTGTCAGCAGTTTTAGGTCTCAGCTAACTGTAGGGTTTCCACACGTAGCACGCTTTATCTCAGGATAACCTCTCCCCAATACAATATTTATATTTTAACATACATTAATGACTCTATATAGTATTAAAAAATATCCTCCTCATCGCGATGGTTCCAATTCAAAAAATGGCTTGTTAATCAAATGCCTGGTTTGAAATATATTGGTGTTTTTTCAAAAAGGGGTCGGTTGGCTCTAGGTCTGATCCGACCCAGTCAGACTGACCTAACCCAGACCCAGCCCAACCTGGGTCTGGCCTGGTCTGACCCATTAGTATGTAGGTCTAGCCCAACCTGATGGGGTGGGTATGGAATGTGCCCTGCCAGGTCCTCCATAGGCAGACCGGTTCTGCCTGGACGGAACGCAGCCAGAAGTCGCATCCGACTCCCCTCGCCACACGGGTCATCCGTAGGGCCGATACATCCCACCATGGTCTATTGACCACAGTCTGCCTTCATGTTGTAGGCCAAACTGGCCGGTCGGACTCCCCGCACACGTTCAATCGACCGCATGTTCCTGAGATGCATGGCATGCGGCTGTGGGCCGCGTCTCTTCCGGCAGCTGCTCCCAGTGTGCCTTCATGGCGCGCTGCCTCTAGTTTGCAGCCGCCACTGCAAGCCACCCCTAGCGCACCATTGTGGAATGCTTCCACTAGCTTGTGGCTTCCACTGTAGGCCACCCCCGACGGGCTCTTCTGCGGACCATGGGGTCCACAATGGTTGTTCGTTCTTCACACCGCCTGTGCCTCCAGCTTCCATGGGGTGTTGCCTTCCCGGTGAAGGCCTTGAAATTGCCTTGACTCCATTTTGAACATTCATAAACCAAGAAATCACAAGTTGTAGTGGGTTAGTCCTTATTTTTTCGGCCTACACCCTCCGCGTTAGAAGTTTACAATAGGGGAGGCTTAGGATCACAGTTCTCTCAAAAATTATTTAAACCCCAGATAGAAAACCTAAGAACGTCACCCTCCCGCAAGAACACACGATCCATGGATCAACCTGTTAGTGGGTTGGTTTTCATTCTTCAATTTATAATAAGAATGGTGGAAAACATAAAACAAATAAACCCCTACCTCGATCGACGTTCGTCGTTGAAGTGCTTTTCCCTCGAGGATTCAAGCTCTGTTGGCGTTCGCCGCTTCTCGGTACCATTCTTCTTAAAGAGTTAATGTTGCTAGATATCTATCCATAATTCTTCATTCGTTGTAGGAGAGTAATTTTTCCATAGTTTCATCATAGTAAATTCCACTAATTGATTTCTCCAACGTGTTATTAAAAGAAAATAGGTCGTAATGTTTCTGTTACACTGCGACGTCACATCATTACGTTGTTTCATTTATGAAACAACATATCTATTATGCTTCACAAAAATGATCCATTAAGGGGCTTCCTTTAATGTGCCTCATCTCTGCACCATAGCGTCGTTTTACACTTCTCAATGATGAGAAAAGAAAAAAATAACTTTTTAAGTTATTTTATTATTTTCTGAAAAGTCCAAAAATTAAATTTTTCATTCAACCCTTGCCGGTCTAAGTTAAGTACTTTCTAGGTGAATCTCAGCATTTTGGGTTCAATGGTGACCTCATATTTTTTATTCGAGAACCGGTTCAAAATTTATAAAAACCTGCTCGTATTTTTACTTGAACAAACTTAAAAAAGTTCAAAATTATATTCTGGGCTCACTAGGCCCCAGAATCATGTTATGTCAAAGCGTGTGGTCTCGAAATAATTCTATACAATTTTAAAAAAAAATATATGGAAATTATAGGATATTAAATTCTCTCCACCTTAGGTATTTTCATCCCCAAAAGACAAAACGAAGGCTAAACAAACAAATGGGGGTACTGAGCATGAATCTGAGCCTCCTACTCCCATGTTCTCTCCTACAGGTTCTCGTTTTGTCACCGAATGCGCACCAGAAGAATCAACCATCTACAAAATACATGATCCTATCGATTCTCTATATCCACTGGGAACTCCACAAACATCACCCCATCGTCAATTTCCATCTCGCCCCGACCGATGACGTGCGATGGGTCATGCACGTATCTCCTCAGCTGCAACATGTGAAAAACATCATGCACCCAGTGCATCTGTGGGGGAAGAGCTAAGTGGTAAACCATCTCACCAACTCTGTTGAGAATCTGGAAAGGTCCGATGAACCTCAGAGACAACTTTCCGCCCTGTCCAAATCTCCATAATCCTCACCAGTGTGAGTCCTGAAGGAAAACATGGTATCCCTTCTCAAACTACAAGGGTCTCTGTATCCTATCCGTGTATGATTTATGCCTGATATTTATAGTCCTCATCCTCTACTAGATGATTTTCACTTTCTCATTGGTATCCAATACCAACTCTAGACCCATTACTGCGGAAATCTCCTGGGTCTATCCAGCATAAATGTGATCCGCATGGCCACTCGTACAAGGCATAAAACAGTGTCATACCGATGGTGGAGTGATAGATGTTGTTGTATAAAAACTCCACCAGTCGAAGGTGGTCCTCCCAACTGCAACTGAAATCAAGGATATAAGAACAAATCATGTCCTCCAAGGTCTGTATGTTATGCTCCTTCTAACCATCTGTCTAGGGGTGAAAAGCTATGCTCAAGTGCAGCTAAGTCCCAAACGCCTCCTACAGCCCCTTCCACAACTGGGATGTAAAGTGTTCATCACAGTCTAAGATGATCATCAAAGGAACCCCATGAAGCCACACTCTCTCTTGGATGTAGAGGCATCTCAATCCCTCTACCAATCCCTACTTACCAAATGGGTAGGTAGTGAGCCTACTTGGTGAGTTGGTTAACAATCACCTAGATAGAATTGTTGTCTCTGGACGTGTGTGGTAACCTCATCACGAAGTCCATGTAAATAACATCCCACTTCCATTTTGGTACCTCAAGTGGTTGTTCCAAGCCTCCTAGGACCTGATGCTCAGCCTTCACTTACTGACAAGTGGGGCATTGTGAAACGAACTCTGCCACCACTTTCTTCATCCCTAGACACCAATACGGATGTCGAAGGTCCTGATACATCTTCACCACACCAGGATGTATCGTAAAAGGGGATTTATGGAACTCCCTAAACACCTCCTCACTTAATTTCATTGGTACTATGGTGCATCCTTTAAAAAGGATGATGTTCTCCTCACCTATTGAAATCCATTAGGTTCTTGTTCTGTGGATAACTGAGCACATCGGGCCTCGCAGTCATTATCCACAAGTTTTGCCTCCCGAACTTGGTGTAAGAGTGGGGGAGTGATAGTCATTGAATGAAGGTAAGTTTCTTCATCATTATCCACAAAGTATATTTGCATCGTGGCTAGTTTCTCCATCACCTCACTAAGCAGTTGTAATCTAGACCTCCTACTGAGCACGTCTGCCACCACGTTCCCCTTCACAGGAGTATAAACCATCTCAAAGTCATAGTCCTGGAGGAACTCCAGCCATCGTTGTTGTCTCAAGTTCAAGTCCTTCTATGAGAAGATATACCTGATACTCTTATAGTCAGAGTAGATGGTAAACCATTCACCCATCAAGTAGTATTTCCACATCTTCAAGGAAAATACCACTACTTCTAACTCCATGTCATGGGTCGCGTAGTTCTACTCATACTGCCTCAACTACTGTGAGTCATAGGCGATCACCTCTCACTCCTAGATCAGGAAACAACCCAGTCTGGTCCCTAATGTTTCATAGAAGACTACATAACCAAATCCCTCTTCTGGTAGTCTCAATATGGGGGTACTCATCAGTCTCTACCTCATCTCCTGGAGACTCTGATGGCACTTCTCTATCCACACGAAGGGATTTCTCTTCCATGTTAAGGCTTATAAAAGTTCTTCTACTTTAAAAAATCCAAGAATGAACCTTAGGTGGTATCCAAAAAACCCCAAGAAACTCCTTACCTCAATCACACTCCTAGGTGTCTCCCAATCAAGCACTGACTCTATCTTCCCCAGATCCACTACAACTTCGGCCTCTGAGATGACGTGTCCTAGAAAGTGGACCTCATGAATCTAGGACTGGAACTTTAAGATATTACCATAAATCTAGTTCTCTCAAATTGTAACCAAAACTATCCGTAGGTGTGTAGTGTGATCCTCCTCCTATGCCGAGTAAAATAAGATGTCATCAATGAAGACTACCACAAAACAATCGAGGTAAGGCTGGAAGATTATGTTCATGAGTCCCATGAAAAAATTTGGGCCATTGTTCATGCCGAAGGTAATCACCGAGAACTCGTAGTTTCCATACCGGCATCTAAAGGTTGTCTTCGGTGCGTCCTCATCCCGTACCTGAAGCTGATGATAGCCTAATCTAAGGTCTATCATCAATAACCACCTCGCTCCCTTCAGCTGATCGAATAGGTCATCGATCCTCAATAGTGGATATTTGTTCTTCACAATCACCTAATTCAGATGTTGGAAGTCCACGCATAGCCTCAAGCTCTGGTCTTCCTTCTTGGAAAACAACACTAGGGCTGCCCATGGTGAAATATTGGGTCTCACGAAGCCCTTCTCTTGTAATTCATCCAAATGTACCTTTAATTCATAAAGCTCCACAGGATACATCTGATATGTCGGTGTGAATATACGTGTCATACCTGGGTATAGATTGATGAAAAAGTCTACCTACCTATGAGGAGGTAGTCCATCAAAATCCTCTGGAAATACATCCTCATACTCTTCCACCACTACAGGAAAGCTCAGACTCCTCTCGTCCACCGCACTGAGAGTGAGGCTAGCTAACTGGTGACTGATTAGTTGAACCCTCCTCTAATAAAGTCCATCATGTTCTGCAAAATATCCCTTCTCACTGGTGAAGGAAAACTTGGTCCCATCCTCACGGATACACCACACTTTGCGCCTAAAATAATCAATCTAATCATGGACTGTAGATAGCTAGTCCATACTCAAGATGACATCGTAAGTCCTCAACACTGCTACTTGAAGATCCCAGTCGAATCTCTCACCTCCTAGAGTAATCTCACACAGACAAAACCAGTGTGTAATCATCAAATCCCCTCCCATAGGAGTCTCTAATCGTAACGATTGAGCCAACGGCTCCACCAGAATCTCTGAGCCTCGAACGAGGTCTCTGGAAAGTAAAGAATGACTATAACCTGTGTCTATAAGAACCACAACTAAGGTGTAGAAAACACATATTTTACCTCTAATCGGCTTTGGAGTGTTATGTTCATAAGCTTCCATCGCCTGAAGCTAGCCTCGCCCCTGTTCGCTGGCTCCCTAAGCTCGTGGTGAACCACCTAGGGGTGGTGGTGGTAGCACCTCGAACCGTCGCCTACCACCTATTTCTCGGCCTGCTCCTCTACCATTTCTGTTTCCCTATAGACCTTCTCACTCGAACCTCTGCCTCTACCTTGGCGGTCCCTCAACTGTCTGTTGATCGTCTGTGTAGCGGATCAGGAATTCACGAGCCATGTGTCCTTGCCCACCCCACATGAAGCACAACCTGGTTCCCTACTGACTTCCTATGCACTTTGAGCCCTACACTACCGACCCTGAGTCCTAGGGTTTTCCCTTGAAAGATTTGACCTGCTTGGGTCCCCTCATCTATTGTCTACTGATCACCACTAAAGACTCTGCCATCTGAGGTCTGCTGGTGGATCCAGCTACCAGTGCTTACTCTACTAGGAATATCTCCACAAGAAGGGGTTGCTCCCACACTCTAGCCTGAGTGGGGATACTGAGAGACACCATGGATTCCATGATCTCCCATCTGAGTCCCTACTCAAAGGTCTGTTCCCTGAAGAAAGGGTCATACACCATGTCTGTGAAGTAATGAGAGAGGTCTGTAAACCTCCTAGAGTGCTCATCCACTGACATGTTGCCCTATTGTAGGTAAAGCAGCTTCTGTATGTGCACTGAGAACAAGGTCGTGGGGAATAACTCTTCCCAGAAAAGCCGCTCGAAGTCAGCCTAAGAGAGGGTCATCAAATCATGAGTCTAAATCTTCAGACTCCATCATCTTCCTACCGAGCCCTAAAGAAGGCTCACATCTAAGATCATTATCTCATCGAGTGGCATACTCACTAAGAGGAAGACCCGCATCACCACCTCCATCTATTCCTCAGTAGCCTAAGGATCTGTCTCTCCCCTGAACCTAGGAGGTCTTTGTCTCTGAAACTTGTGAAAGGAATTGAGTCTACGTATGTCCTCTACCAGTAATTCTGGTAGTAACTACTAATCAGTGGGTGGTGAAAACATTGTTTCACCACCCGATAGGGCCATATCTAGCATTGGTCCCTGAACCAATGCCTCATCGCTAGGTGGGCTATCCACACAATCATGTATCAAAAGCCTAGATGGATGTCTGCATTGAGGCATACTCAAATATATCAATATGTACTACGGTTAAAAGATTAAACTTGGTGAGTTGACTCTTATTAAATATGATCATAAGGAGACACTTATGAAACTAGTGTTTTCATGTATAGAGCTGAAAAGAAGAATTTATGGTCCTGGTGTATGGATACGTCAGCCACTACACCAACACTGGACTACCTGAATATGAAAGTCTAACTCAAAACATTCAAAATTGTTTCACCAAAAACAAAATAATAGACTCTCGATCTTTGAGGTAGAACCAACTAGCTCTGATACCAGTTTTTCATGACCTGTCCCTCAGGGATCATGTCGTGACATACCCCAAGCCCACCTCCAGAAGGCCAGGGGTTGGCGACTATCACTGAAGGCATCAACCTACAAGTGGGAGGCATTTACCTGAGTACCTGTATACATGCACACACAACCACATCCCAAAGCTGGAAAAGTAAACAAGCATGCCACTAAACAACTAATGAGTAAAAGTATAAACTATAGGTCAATTGGGCCAGAATAAAAACCCAAAAAAAAAGATAAACTGAAAATAATAAAGTAAAAGGAAAATTATGAAAGTCGTCCGCTGGAAACCCCACCTAATGGGTAAGTATAGAGTAGCTGTTGGAAGTCGTAGAAGTATTCCCTACCTGCCTGGTCTCACTGGGCACCACCAGGTCCTGGGCCACCAAGTCCTCCGTCAAGGCGCCGATCATCTGCACCATACACAACACATGTTGGTGACGTCCGTGCAGAGGTGAGTGACAATATACTTAGTAGGGACCCTAAAACACAAAGGAAAGATCACAAAGCAATCCACAGAGGAAACTACGAAACATGATCACGAAGCATGATCATGACACAAGACAGCTCACACTACGTATAATTTAGATTAGGAAAGTAGGATCATTAGTCACATCATCGAACACCATGGACTGCTGGAGAACTCCTCCACAATGAGTACGGTGATCATGTCGGGTCACACAGAAGCTGCTTCCCACTAACCTTAGACTACTATGGTACTCATCTCTAATGAGTAACGTGGGTATGTTGGGTTAAACAGAAGTCGCCCCCCACTATGGGCATGTCGGGTTACACAGAATATGCTTCCCACCTTGGCCATAATAAGGTTCTCCTCCTATCGATTATCTTGGGTCTGACGGGTCACACATAAGCTAATCCCCACCATGGGCCTACCGGGTCACACAAAAGCCACTTCCCACTGGGCCATAGTAGTTGATCCACATTGGGTCAATTTTCATCAGCCTTTAGGTCTCAACCAACCATAGGGTTTCCACACATAGCATTCTTGATCTTAGGAGAACTGCTCCCCAAGCCAATTGTCATATTTTAACATCAATTAAAGCCTCCATAGAGCATGCTAAAAGATTTTCCTCATCATGAGGGTTCCAATGCCACAAATGGCTTGTCTATCGAATGCTTGGTTTGAACAATATTGTAATTTTTCTAAAAAGGGGTCAATTGGGTCTGGGTCCGGTCTGACCCGGTCAGACCGACTAGACCCGACCTGGGTCCACTGACCCAACCCAGACCCATCCCGGCCTAGGTCCGGCCCGACGGGGTAGGTCCGACCCATTCCCTACCTGGTCCACCATAGGTAGACCCATTCTTCCTGGCTGGGACGCAGCTAGAAGCCGTGTATGGCTCCCATTGCCCCGCGGGTCATCTGCAGAGTTGACACCTCCTGCCGCGGTCTTTTTACTGTGGCCTCCCAGCCTGGCCGGCCAGACTCCTCACATGCAATCAATCGACTGTGTGCTTCCTAGAAGCACAACCCGTAGCTACAGGTCCCTCCACCGACGCGGCTAAGGGGACGTGTCTCTATCATCAGTCATCGGCCCAGCCAGTGGATCCTCCCAGCATTTCTTCATGGCATGCCACCACCAAGATCTTTCATGGACCACTGGGTCCGCACTGGTGGTCCGTTCTTCATGCCGCCTGCGCCTCTGGCCTCCGTGGGGTGTCGCCTTCCCTGTGAAGGCCTTGAAATTTCCTTGCCTCCATTTTAAACATTCGTTGAAAAAGAATTCACAAGGCAGAGGGGGGTTGGGACTTGTTTATTTGGCTCGTACCCTCCACGTTATAAGTTTAAAATAAGGGAGGATTAGGATCACGTTTCTATCAACAATTAATTAAACCCTAGATAGAAAACCAAGAAAAACACCCTATCTCAATAATGAACAATCTATAGATCAACCTATTAGTGGGTTGGTCCGCATTCATCATTTTAGAATAAGAATGGGGGGAAATGTAAAACAAATAAACCCCTACCTCGATCAACATTCTTTGTATAAGCGCTCCACCCATGAGGATTCAAGCTTTGTTGGCATTCGCTGCTTCCCGGTCCCGTTCTTCGTAAAGCATCAACATTGCTAGTGATCCTACCGGCATTTGTTATTCATTTTAGGAGAGTAATTTTTTCTTAGGTTCTTCAGAGGAAATTCCACCAATTGATTTCCTCAACATGTTACTGAAATAAAACGCATCGCAGCATTTTTGCTACACTGCGACATCGCGTCGCTACGCTGTTTCATTTATGAAACAGTGTATCTATTACAATTCACAAAAAATGAGCCATTAAGTAGCTTCCTTTAATGTGCCTCATCACCGCACCTCAATTCCATCATCTTCCACTCAATGGTGAGAAAATAAATAAAATAACTTTTTAAGTTATTTTATTATTTTTCAAAAAGTCTAAAAATTAATTTTGTATCCAACACTTTTCGGTCGAATTTAAGTCTTTTCTAAGAGAATCCTGGCATTTTGAGTTCAACTATTCCCTCTGATTTTTGATCTGATCATTGGCTAAAAATTTAGAAAAACTCTCTCGCACATTTACTTAAATAAACTTCAAAAGTTCAAAATTTCATTCCAGGCTCACTGGGCCTTGGAATCACGTGTCGTCAAAGCGTGTGGCCACGAAATAATTCCGTGCAATTTAAAAAATATATGAAAGTTATAGGACATTAAATTTTACCATTTTCTAATTCTAAAATGTTAATTTCAAAAATCAAAATTATTTTATTAAAATAATTTTCTAAATATAAGAATTTTAATTTTTTTTAATCAAATTTTTTTAAAAATAATATTTTTTAAATATTCAAATTATGACCCATATAAAAATTACTTGGGTCTTCATAAAATTATATTATCATTTATATTAAAATAAATAGTGTTTTATAAGACTATTTCAAGGAAATAAATTTTATTTAAAATTATTTAATTTATTATAAAAGTGTATTTTAATTGTAATCATATATTTCCAAAAATACAATTTTTTTCTTTGTATCCAAAACTATAATAGTCATACTCATATTATATTCATGTATATATTAAAAAATAACAAAAATGAGATTGAAGTAACCACTATTTCATTTATAATAGAAAAAAATTCACTTTTCTTCTAATGAGGTCTAGATACATAACCCTTTATTACACCATCATATGCCCTAAGGGTAAGGTGTGTGATGATAATACTTTCATAGGGTGGTTCGGTGAACATTGATTGAGTGGTGACTTATTTAAGCTTGAAATCCACCCATATTTGATTTTTCTCAAGTCTTATTTGTTTAATATTTTCTTTGGATTACTCAACGGTGAACCCTAGTGATGTCGTCTCCCTTAGAAGATTTGATAAATGAGCTTTAAAAGGGATGATCCTACTAATTGAGACTATCTCTTATTTATTCTACATCAATTATATTTTATTATAACCCATAATATATATTAATATTAATGGATACTTTATAATGACAAAATTACTGATGGTTATAATGCTTAATAGTCATAATGTCCAATGGTCATATTATGGGTTTATTTTATAATAGTAATAATAAAGTCTTGCTAATTTTTATTACAGGGTGAATATGTTCTATATTATACTATATTAATAAATGGGATATATATTCATTCATAAGGGAAATCACATTTATAAAATTCAAGGTCGTTATGTATTTCATCGTAAGGGTGGTTATAAAGGTGATATGAGTATAATGTCTCGTGATTCCTATATGGTTTTTCTATGTTTACTATGATTTTTATTGAAGATATTATGATTTCATGAGGTAAAAAGCTGAGAATATAATTAAAATGAAGTTTAAATTCTTTTAATGGTGAAATGTTTTCTTTTCAAGGAAATGTTTTTAGGATTTCTCATGTTTTCCTAAGTAACTTCCATGACTATGATTTTTCCTTTATGATTTCTTAAAAAATGTTTTATGAAAAACTTTGGGCAATGAAGTTCACTTCATGAGTAAGTAAATTATTATTTGAGCTCTAAGTTTATTATGTCAAAAGGAAAAATTCCTTATGAATTTTCATTTTTTTCAATGGACTAATGGGTTTCCTTTATTTTTATATCCCTTACTGATATTTTTGTACACATCCCATGTTTTCAAATGATTTTATAGGTTTTAAGGATGTGCAGGAACTATAAAAAGGTCATAAATTAAATAATGAGGACTTATCTTGAAAGAAGAAACCTTTTTAAGAATGAAATTGGATTGTAAACATTAGAACATGTTTTGTAGAAAAAATATACTTTGTATGAAATTTGATACTTTTTTATGTAATTTTTTTCCAAATTCTATAAAACTATAAACCTAAAAGATAATGGGAATGTACAAAAGTACAATCCTTGCTATTAAACTCATAATTATGGGTTGTTTGTGTATGGGTTGTTATAGTTGGTATCAGAGTAGGGTTTAGATAACTTTAGGGGATAGGGTTTTGTTAATAAAAGACACTTTAGGGATGATAATCTATGGTTATATTATCTTAAGATAGTATTTGAGGGTTTCTATTTTTCTCTGTCTAATCTATGTATATTTTAGAATGGATTTCTATAGAGAAAAAAATTCAGATGGCGTATGAAAGAAATAAGATTATAATATCCTTATAAACCAAAAACCTAGAATGGTTGGAGTTGTAGCTGAGAAATTTGCAGTTGTGTTAACTCAATTGATGTGGGCTATTAATAGTGGTATCCATGTAAGTGTGTGACCAAATTTTCTTCAGAGGAACATGTTGATAGTGGAGAATTTCATGAAACATAACCCTCTAGTATTTAGTGGAACCTCAAATCCACTAATATTTGAAATATATATGAATTCTTTAGAAAATATATTTGAAGTTTTGGGATGTTTAAAGAATCATAAGGTAACTCTTTATATTTATCATTTTGAAGGTGAATTCAATCGGTGGTGGTCTCTAATTAAGAATACCAAGGAAATGATAGGATTGATACTATATAATAGATGGATTTAAGGAAATTTTCCTTGAGAAATATTTTCCTAAAATTTTTTAATGTATAATGGAAATTAAATTCTTGTAGTTGAAGAAAAAGGAGGATAATTCACTTATCCCCTATGAATAAAATTTTACTGAATTGGTCAGGCATGTACCAAATTTTATTCTGAACCATGATAATAAAATTATTAGATTTTACTTAGGATTGAAAGAAATTTTATGAAGTTCATTTTTTACTCATGAGTTTGGAAGTTATAAGGATATTGTTTGAGGTGATGAGAAGGATTATATGGAGTTTTTGACATTTTTAATAACAAGGGTAAGAAGTGGTCCAAGTGGAAAACAATAGGGAAGAATATATCGAGTAAATATAAAGGAAAGAGAATTAAATTTCCTTATTATGATAAGTGTGGTAAGTAATATACTGGGGAATGCTTTATGATATCTTGAAAGTGTTATTGGTGTAGTTGGGATAGTTGTCCTGTGACTACAATGAAGAATAGAAATGGTAATGGTTAGACCAATAATGAAATTCTGATAATGAAGTGTTTTAATTATAAAGAGATGGGATATTATACAAATGTGTTTTTAAAGATAAGTGTGACGGATAGAAATCATCATGGCTATAATTTTAAGGGTCTATAAAAATTATTTGTTACTACCTCAGAAAATTTAGAACTATTAAACAAAGTGGTGGGAAGTATATTACTTGTTTACTCAAATTGTTCCAATGTATTGTTTGATTTGGGATCTATGAATTCTTTTATTTTTGGGAAATTTGTTAGTAAAATGGAAATATCACCTTAAGAAATAGAGGCAAAAAAATTAATAAAAACTCTTGGTGGAACTATTAAAGAAAAAAAATATTTATAGGAATGTTCCTATTATCAAATATGGGATGGTTTGTCCTAAAAATATTTTTGTCTTCCCCATAGTATATTTTGATGTTATTTTGATTATAGATTAGATTTTGGTTTATTATAATAAGATATATTATATATCAAAGGAGTTAATATTCAATTTTTAGAATGCATTTCAATTCGTATATAATAATAATTTCATACCTATGATAAATTATTAAGAAGATAATGATTTTATTAAAGATGTAAGTAAAATTTATCTTTCTCATATCATTTAAAAGAAATAATTCATTCAAATTAGTGATGTTTTAATGGTAAATAAATATATGGATGTATTTCCTGGTGATTTTACTAGTAATATTCCTAATAGAGAGTTTTAATTTACTATTGAATTGGTGCCTAATTTTAAGACACTTTCAAAACTCCCTTATCAAATGGATTCAATGGATCTATTAGAGTTTAAAATATAGTTACATGATTTTCTTAATGAGGGTTTCATTCATCGTATCAATTTACCTTGGGTTGCCCTTGTTTTATTTGTTAAGAACTCTAATCATCATTATATATTTATTTATTATTGAAAAGGAAAGGATATAAGGAAAATCATTGAACATACAGGAACCTAAGGTGGCCTAAAATAGTGAAACCCAAGGGCATACCCTCTAATTGTTGGATCTTGAATATACAGATTATACGCAAGAGGGGGGTGAATTATGTCTTTAAGATTTTTCATTAACTCTTTGATTGAACGAGTTCTGTCCTCATTTCTTTATCAGATTTGGTCATACAGCGGAAATAAACAAAAGTAGGGACATAAAGATGTATAGTGGTTTGGGGAACAGAATGCCCCTAGTCCACTCCACCAACACTCAACTCCACGAGCTTGGTGATTTTCACTATTTAGTCCTCTTTTCAACAGACCCTCCAACAACTGAAAAACAGGAAGTTGACACCTTTACAGTTTTCAGGACAACAAAGCCTTCTGATTTAAACATGAACCGACTCAGTTTAGTGCGAGAAGCTGGTTACTCAAGATAAAAAAGAATTTTAGAAAGAATCTTTACTAGATGATCTTTACAATTGCAACAGAATGCAATTGACAGCAGATGGATCGTCGTCTCAAGAAATATTGATTTTCATGTCGAATCGGTTCTGAGCCGATCTGGTTTCAATAGATATAAAGATATAGTTCACAACTTCAGTAGCAGTAGATCCATAGTAGATATTCGATGTAGAACATGTGAATATTCTATTGAGTTCCTTCTTCTTAAAAATAAAAAGAGTTTTGATGCACTTTTTGAATCAGCAGAACTGAGTGCTTTTAAGCAGTATTTGTTTTCCACCTTTTTTGAATAAAATATTGATCACCACTCTCCTGTGCCTTGTTTTTTTTATAGAAAACATATATACTAAATTTGAGCATATCTCCTACACATTTAGATCCATAAAAGTTGCCTTCTGATTCGAGATATTCAAAAATTTGAACTTATAGAGTAGTCGTAACTTCCCTGAAGACTCGGCATAAAAATATCCTTTTAATTTGATCTTTAATCTATTGATAAAACAGCTTTGAATCGGTAAAAGTCATATTTTAAAAACGAATTTAAATCCGGCTTGAAATCTGCCCAATAATCAGTCTGCTGACCATTGCATAAAAATATCGTCTTTCAAACTTTCTGACGTCAAACATAAGGTTAATGACGTGACCCCCAAACATAGGGTTGATAACGTAAGGTTAAACATGGCCTCCAAATGTAGGGTTGATAACGTAAGGTTGAACATGGCCTCTAAACGTAGGGTTGATAACATAAGGTTGAACATGGCCTCCAAACATAGGGTTGATAATCCATACTTTTTCTTCAACTCTCAAACGTATGATAAATGATCCATACTTTTACTTAATCCATACTTTTCCAAGAACGTATGGTTGTTCACAAAAGTAAGGTTGATGAACCATAATTTTGTGAAACAAACATAACGTTTAGCACTTACGTACGGTTCTCCTTCCATACTTTGCTGAAAACCAAAATGTAAGGTTCCTTCCTAATGTAAGGTTCTTCTTCCATACTTTTCTTATAACGTATGGTTGTTTAACCATACTTTTCTCTTATCTCAAAAATTATACATGCTTTTCATCCTTACGCTATTTTTATCCACGTAGGGTATGAACAGTGATTCCAGAACACGCTAAAATAGATTCCGAAAAAGTAAGGTATGAACAGTGATTCTAGGACGCGCTAAAATAGATTCTGAAAAAGTAAGGTATGAAACAGTGATTCCAGGATGCGCTAAAGCAGTTCCTGAATGAATAATAAATTCTCGTTATTTCAAGAGTAAAAATAAATTAATAAATTCCTACAAAATACTAAATAAAATCATTAGAAAATAATTAAGGGTATTTGTGAGCATCAAAATTATCATAAAGAGACAGAGTATTATTTTCAATAATCTCCCCCTTTAAATAATATTATTATGTATTGTTGAAAACAATACTTTGCTCAATAGTCTCCCCATTTTTGATGATCACAAAACCCATAAGATAATAAAACAAATTAAATGAAATTAACTCTCAAAATTATTTACATAAAGTTTTAGAATTTTGAGAGAATAAAACAATATTTTAATTTTAACAAAATAAATAAAATTTTCAATAAATAAAAATTTCTCCCCCTGAAAATAAAATAATTTTTCTTTAGAAATAAAAGTTTCTAGTTTTATCCAAATTTCTCCCTCTAAATAAATAAGGGTTTTTAACTAAGGGTTTTTAAAATATAAGGGTTTTTTAAAATAAAATGTTGTGTTTATCCAAATTTCTCCCCCTTTTGTGATATCAAAAAGAATGATAAATTATGGATTTGAACACATTTAATGTTGCACTGGACTATAGGTAAATGTTATTATTAACTGTTTATCAATAATTAAATTTGGAGTACTGGCATATCAAAAATAAAGACAGTAAAACAAATAGAAAGAAAGAAAGAGATTTTCATTAAAAATGAAAAATAGATACAAGTATGATAAACACAGGAATCAAGGTTTAGGAAAGATAGGCAATAGGTTCTATCTCCTCTGGACTACAGACTTGATTTCTGTGAACTGTTCTCTGAGTCGCTTAATCATCCCATATCCAAGTTTGATAATGAGCTCTCTATTCTCTTGAGACATATGAATATCTTCGATTAAATTGACTCTGAAAAACTCATGCATTCTTTCCTTTTTTTCTATGAACACAGACATCTTCTCTGACATCTAATTTAACAGATTTCTGATTGATGTCTCACTAGATGTTAGTTGATCCACTAAAAATTTCTGATTGTCCAGCAACACTGATAATGGAGAATTGTTACATTGAAGATCTTGCAACCGGTCATTCATGTTGCTCTTTGCTGCTGCGATAGCTTGAAACCTTCTGATTAAATCAGGTGAAGTACCTGATCCACTAACAGCACTATTGGAAATTGATGAAAATTGGTTCTCTATAAAAAATTTCAGATCTGATAAATATGACTTTATAACCATCTCAGATTTCAACTGGAAAACTGCATTCAGCATATCCTCTTTAAAAATTTCAACTTCTTTCCTTGAGACTGTACTCTCTTTCAGCTTTTGAAATCTCAATTATTCGATGCTTAAGGCATTTATCAGAGAGATATTCTCAGATTCCAACTGAGACACATTTTTGTACAGTTCCTCAACTTCATTCTTCCTTGAATCAGAGGCATCATGTGCTTGATTCACATTCTCAGACTCTAGATGATGCAGCAGTACCAAAGGTAATGATTCAGTATCATATTTTTCTTTCCTTTTGTCCTGAGTGGGTTGGTCCACAGATTTTTCTTTAGAGTACTCAAAATATTCCACAGAACAATACTCTTGAATTACCTCTGTTGGATCATCATGGAGAGTTTCATCACAAACCTCAGCATCTTGGTTTTCCACTAGATTTTCAAGAACAATATTTTCAGGAGTTTCTTGAGGTCTGGCCACTTCCTCACCAGGCACTGCCTCCTTATCTTGTTCCTGTTAAAGTGTAACTTCAACATCAGCAACAACATGTTCCTGAGTCTCCCTTTGAGCTTCCTCTTGAACTTCTAATCCCTCTACTGGTGTTTTCCTTTCACTAACAACTTCCATGGTCTTATCAATAACAGCTTCTCTTACAAAAGAATAAGAAAATAAAGCTTCTGTTGTTGCCAATGCAGGGGAAGTAATTTCCTCATTAACAGCTCGAGTTCTTTGAGATTGAAGTCCCTCCTGACTTCTTTATTCTTCATTATCTTCCACATCAAATCGAATCCTTCTTGCTACATTGCTGACTCTTGATTCAGCATGTCCCTCCTTGGACTTAGCAGGTTGAGCCTGAGCACTCTCTGAGTCTTCCTTAGCTCCTACTGGCAAGATTTTTCCTTTAATGGTGCTCCAGAAGTATCCAATCTTCCTTAAAGTTCCAGCATTAAACACATTACTATGATGACAGTGTACTTGGGCATCCACTAATCTCACCATGTCTTTCTTAAGCAACAGTTTAGAAATAAATCGACCAAAAGGGTAAAAGTTCATCCGAGATTCACTTTGATAGCAGTAATTGAGGTACCTGACCATGTATCTTGGGAAGTTTAACTTGATATCACTTAACAGAAGATACATTATGTACATATTAGGGTACAAAATCTTTTCCATTTTCGCCATTCTGGGAGCTATTCCAATCTGAACAAATTTGACCAAAATTTTCTGATCAGGCTCCACGTCCTTGATAAAAATTTTCTTTATAGTCTTAGTACCAAAAAGAAACAACATTATGTCCTCAGATTTATGCACAGAATCTCCAATATTTTTCAAATCAAAATGAAAAACTCCCTTATGAGGGCAGTTGAGAATCTGACCAATTTCTATTGATGAGATTGAGAAATATATATCCTCTATCTTAGTCATCATACTATCCTCGGTATCTCCCAGAGTAAATTGTACAGATTTGAAGAAGTATCTAAGTTCTACCTCATACAGAAATACCGTATTTTCACTATTGAACATCTGTTCAAGGTTCTGAAATGACAGTGCTTGTTTCAATAGTAGATTTTTCTGAAATAACCAGTCGAGATCGATTACCTTGCCCTGTAATATTTTTCTTTCTTCAAAGCATTGTCTCTAGGAATTTCTTATCTCGGCTTCACTGGCTCTTTTATTCCTTACCATCTCTGCGAGAATATCTGAAGGTTTGAAGGTTAGGGTTTCAGAGGTTCGAAGATTAGGGTTCACGAGTAGAGATGTAGTTTGCGGGTTCGAAAGGGTTTCGATAGAAGTAAAATGGTTCAGAAGTCGAAAGGGTTTTTGAAAACCTTGATTCCCATGTTTTTAATAATCATTACATATATTTAAAAATAAATAAAATAGATTACATGGATAAAAGAAACTTATTCTGTTTGAAACACAAAATAGAAAAATTATTTTAAGTAGAGAAAAATAAATAAAAAAATAACTAGCATTGTAAAATAAAATTTTATTTAAAATCAAATAAACCTAGCTCCCCCTTAATAAAATAAAACCTTGCAGTGGGAAGTGGTTTAGTAAAAATATCATCTAATTGAATTTTAGTATTTATAAATTCTAAAAATATATCCTTTTTAAGAACATGATCTCTTAAAAAGTGATGTCTGATATCAATATGCTTAGTTCTAGAATGACTAATAGGATTTTTTGAAATATTAATTACACTTGTATTATCACATAAAATAGGTGTATTATTAAAATTCAATCCAAAGTCCATAAGATTGTTTTTCATCCACAACACTTGTGCACAGCAACTGCCAGCAGAAACATATTCTGCCTCAGCTGTTGATAGGGAAACTGAATGTTGTTTCTTACTAGACCATGACACTAAAGACTTTCCTAAAAAGTGACATGTTCCTGATGTACTTTTTCTATATAACCTACAACTTCCAAATTCAACATCTGAATATGAAATCAAATTGAAATCATAAGTTTTAGGATAAAGAAGAGATTGAAAAACAATTCCTTTTAAATATCTAAAAATTATTTTAACAGCAGTTAGATGAGATTCTTTAGGATTTGATTGAAATCTAGCACGAAGACATACTGAATACATTATATCTGACCTGCTAGCAGTAAGATATAATAAACTACCAATCATACCTCTATATAACTTGTTGTCAACTGATTTTCTAGTTTTATCCAAATCAAGTTTTATATTAGTACACATAGGAGTTGTATATGTCTTGCTGTTTTCAAGTCCAAATTTCTTCAAAAAATCAGTAATGTATTTTATTTGATTCAAAACCTTTCCAAAATCTTTTTGATAAATTTGAAGTCCTAAGAAGAAATTTAGTTCTCCCATCATACTCATTTCAAATTCTTTTTGCATTAACTTTGAAAACTCATGACAAATGGTTTTATTATTTGATCCAAAAATTACATCATCAACATAAATTTGAACCAATAAAATATTTTTTTTCACAGTTTTATTAAAAAGTGTTGGGTCTTCCATTCCAACAGTAAAATAATTTTTCAAAAGAAAAGAACTTAATATTTCATACCAAGATCTTGGTGCTTGTTTAAGGCCATAAAAAATGTTTAGTAATTTTAAAAATAGAATCTGGTTTTTTGAGAATTTTCAAATCCAGGAGGTTGCTCAACATAAACTTCCTCCATTAAATAACCATTTAAAAAGGAAGATTTATCATCCATCTGAAATAATTTAAAATTCATATAATATGCATAGGATAAAAGGATTCTAATGGATTCTAACCTAGCTATAGGTGCAAAAGTCTCAACATAATCTATTCCTTCTTCTTGATTATATCTTTTAGCTACTAATCTTTCTTTATTTCTAGTTATTATGCCTTGGTAATTCTGTTTATTTCTAAAGACCCATTTGGTTCTGATTACTGGATAATTTTTAGGTCTTTCCACTAATTCCCAGACTTCATTTCTTTTAAACTGGTTTAATTCATCTTGTATTGCTATTACCCAGCTTTCAACATCTAAAGCTTCTTCTATAGTATTGGGTTTTTGTTGGGATAGGAAGGAAGAGAATTCCACTAGGTTTCCTAAGTTTCTTCTAGTTTGAATACCAGTTTCTAAGTCACCTATCACAGTTTCTAAAGGGTGATTATTTAGGGTTTTAGACTATCTAGGCAAAAAAATTGAAGGTTCTTCAATATCATGTTCCTCTGGACTGGACTGAATTTCTTTTATATAATTTTCAAAATCATTATTTAAGTTCTCATGTCTCATGTTATCATTAGAGTCAAGTTCATCCATTTGATCTGTCCTTTTCTCAAAGGGATCAGATTCATCAAATTTCGCATGAACTGATTCTTCAACAATCCTTGACTTCTTATTATAGATTCTATAAGCTTTGGAGGTAGCAGAATATCCTAAGAAAATATCTTCATTAGATTTTGGATCAAACTTACCAATATTATCTTTGGTGTTCAAGATGTAAACCTTGCATCCAAAAACTTTAAAGTAGTTAACTTTAGGTTTTCTGTTATTCCAAAGTTCATAGAGTGCCTTTTTCAAAAGAGGTCTAATTAAAACTCTATTCATTATATAGCAGGTTGTGCTTACAGCTTCTGCCCAGAAGTAGGTAGGAAGACTGTATTCATTTAGCATAGTCCTATCCATTTCCTGAATAGTCCTATTTCTTCTTTCAACAATTCCATTTTGATGAGGTGTTCTTGGTGCAGAAAAGGTGTGTTTAATACCCATATTTGAGTAGAAGGAATTAAATTCCTGATTTTCAAATTCTCCACCATGATCACTTCTTAATGAAATTATTTTAAAAACTTTTTCATTTTGAACAGCTTTACAAAAACTTTCAAATAAAGTAAAAGCTTAATTTTTAAATTTCAAAAAGAAAATCCATGTAAATCTAGAATATTCATCAACTAAAACATATACATATAATTTACCATCCAAGATTTCTACTCTTGAGGGTCCAAACAAATCCATATGAATAAGTTATAGAGGTTTAGATGTAGCAATTTTGTTAACAGATTTGAAGGATGATTTGTGTTGTTTTCCAAGTTGACATGCATCACAAAATCGGTCACTTTCAAATTTGAGACTAGGTAAATCAGAAACTAAATGTTTCTTAGATAAATTATTTAAAATATATATATTACAATGTCCAAGTCTCCTATGCCAGATCCAAGATTCACTCACTTTATCAGTCAAGCAGTTTACTTGTTGTTTACACAAGGAATTTAAATCCAAAGTATAGACATTATCAGTTCTTGGTGCTTTAAACTTAAGCAGTTTATCTTTAGAAACAATACAAAAATTGTTAGTAAAATCAATAGTATATCCATCATCACAAAGTTTAGAGATACTTATCAGGTTGTGTTTTAATCCTTGTACATAAAGTACTTTGTTGATTGAGACTGTTTTTGGATCTCCAACAGTTCTAATGCCAATGATTTTTCCTTTGACATTGTCACCAAATGTGACAAGACCTCCTTCCTTTTGAATGAGTGAAAAAAAATTCAATGAGTTTCCACTCATATGTCTTGAGCAGCCACTATCCATGTACCATATATCTTTTCTAATCTTGTGGCCTACTACCTGCAAAGACATTCAAACAAATTTCTTTGGTACCCATATTCTATTGGGTCCAGGGGTGTTAGCTAGCAATGATCTGGGTATCCATATTTGCTTTGTTCTTTTGAAATCAGTTGAATCATACAGGTCTTTTGAAACATAGGCTTTCTTAATACCACAAATTTGAGGTTTTCTTAAGAAACAGTTTTTAGCTATATGTCCCTTTGTCCCACAAAAATTACAATTAACCTTTTTAGAGCTAGAAACAAAATAATTTTTATATAGCTTAGGTTTTTATCCTTCGCTACCAATTCCAAATCTCTCCTTTTCAATGGCAGTTTTTCCAAGAATTTCATTTAATGAATTCTCTCCTTTTGTAAAAACCAATGCAGCCTGTTTGTAATATTATACTTCAGTCTGCAGTGTTTTTATTCTTGATTCAAAATTAATATAGTTAGTGTTAATAGAATTATATTTATCAGTTAATTCCTTATGTTTTTTTATCATTGTATCTCTTTCATCAGAAACAGATTTATGTTTGTTCTTTAGTGACTTATGTTTCTTAAACAGTGAGTCATATTTTTCTTCAAGCATATTGTAGTAGGATACAAGTTTTTCATTTGTGTAGCTTGATTCAGAATTTGATTCATTATTTGAGTTAGAGGAGTAATATGAGTGTACCTCATCGGTTTCTACCATGAAACACATGTTTGCTTTTAGATTGAATTCTTCTTTCTTTGACCTTGATTCAGGAGAGGTACTGGAGTCTTTAAATACACTCCAAGTGGATTTCATATCTTTCTTGTCTTTCTGCTCATAGTCATTTCTTTTGAAGAATTTCTTCTTCTTTGCATCCTTCAATTGTGGGAAATATGGTCTGATATGCCCCATATTCTTGAATTCATATAATCTTACTTCTTTATCATCTCTCTTAAAAGATTTTTTGAAGCCTCTTTTCTTGCTATAGAACTTTCTAAATTTTCTGGCTAGCTGAGCCAGCTCTTCATCTGAGTTTGATGAGTCAAAGCTCTCTGATTTAGCTTTGACTTCTCTGTTCTTCTGCTTTCTATTCTTTTTTTGTGAAGTTACTTTCAAGGAAGTATCTTCTCTTTTGATAATCACTTTATGTTCATTAGCCTCATCTTGCATTTCATCTTCATACATCATCAGTATACCAATCAGCTCTCTCATAGTTAAATTTTTGACAGGAGTTGATTGTCTGATTGCAGCAGAGATACCATTCCATCGAGTAGGAAGTAACCTTAGTGCTTTTAATGCTTAATTAGCCTGCTTTATAGGTTCTCCTAGAGTTGTTATATTATTGAAAATTTCTGTCAATCTCTCATTCATTTGGGTAATGCTTTCTCCTTCAAACATTCTGAAAGTATCAAATTTCAATTTGGCAGTTGCATATCTCATTTTTCTTACATTATCTGTTCCTTTATATGCCTCAGCTATTGTTTTCCACATCTCATATGCTGTCATGCACTGAGATACTCTGTTAAATTCGTCTGGTCGTAGACCGCATATGATTTCATTCATAGCCTTTGAATTCATATCATACTCTACCTCTGTAGCAGCACTCCATGTCTCATGATTTTTAGGAAATTCATAAGGAGTCAGAATCTTTGAATAGATTTTATATCCGAGGTTTTTTAGATATATTATCATGCGCGATTTCCATCAGCCATAGTTGTCTCCATTAAAATATGGTGCTCTGACCATTGACATCCCTTCTCTTGTATCAGACATGATGCTCTGTTTTATAATATTTAAATGCTTCTAGCTTTTTAAGGATCTATCATAAGCTCCACCTCTGATACCAATTGTTGGATCTTGAATATACAGATTATACACAAGAGGGGGGTGAATTGTGTCTCTAAGATTTTTTGTTAACTCTTTGATTAAATGAGTTATGTCCTCTTTGCTTTATCACATTTGGTTATACAGTGGAAATAAACAAAAGCAGGGACATAAAGATGTATAGTGGTTCGGGGAACAGAATGACCCTAGTCCACTCCATCAACACTCAACTCCATGAGCTTGGTGATTTTCCCTATCTGGTCCTCTTTTCAACAGACCCTCCAACAACAGAAAAATAGGCAGTTGACACCTTTACAGTTTTCAGGCTAACAAAGTCTTCTGGTTCAAACATGAACCTACTCAGCTTAGTATGAGAATCTAGTTACTCAAGATAAAAATAATTTTAGAAAGAATATTTTCCAGATGATCTTCACAATTGCAACAGAATGAAATTGACAGCATATGGATCGTCATCTCTAGAAATATTGATTTTCAAGTTGAAGTAGTTCTGAGTCGATCCATTTGCAATAGATATAAAGATATAGTTCAAAACTTTAGCAGTAGTAGATCCATAGTATATATTCTATGTAGAACAAGTGAATCTTCTATTGAGTTCCTTCTTCTTAAAAATAAATAGAGCTTTGATGCACTTTTTGAATCAACAGAACTGAGCGCTTTTAAGCAGTCTCTATTTTCCACCTTTTTTGAATAAAATATTGATCACCACTCTCTTGTGCCTTGTGTTTTTTAGATAAAACATATATAATAAATCTGAGCATATCTCCTGCACATTTAGATCCATAAAAGTCACCTTCTGATTTGCGATATTCAAAAATTTGAACTTACAGAGTAGTCATAACTTCCCTGAAGACTCGGCATAAAAATATCCTTTTAATTCAATCTTTAATCTATTGATAAAACAACTTTGAATCGGTCAAAGTCGTATTTTAAAAATGACTTTAAATCCAGCTTGAAATCCGCCCAATAATTAGCCTGCTGACCGTTGCATAAAAATATCATCTTTCAAACTTTCTGACGCCAAACATAAGGTTGATGACGTGACCTCCAAACGTAGGGTTGATAACGTAAGGTTGAACATGGTTTACAAACGTAGGGTTGATAACGTAAGGTTGAACAAGGCCTCCAAAAGTAGGGTTGACAACGTAAGGTTGAACATGGCCTCCAAACATAGGGTTGATAATCCATACTTTTTCTTCAACTCTCAAACGTATGATAAATGATCCATACTTTTACTTAATCCATACTTTTCCAAGAACGTATGGTTTTTCACAAAAGTAAGGTTGATGAACCATACTTTTTAGAAACAAACGTAACGTTTAGTATATACGTACGGTTCTCCTTCCATACTTTGCTGAAAATAAAAACGTAAGGTTCCTTCCTAATGTAAGGTTCTTCTTCCATACTTTGCTGATAATGTATGGTTTTTTAACCATACTTTTCTCTTATCTCAAAAAGTATACATGCTTTTCATCCTTACGCTACATTTATCCACGTAGGGTATGAATAGTGATTCCAAAATGCGCTAAAATAGATTCTGAAAAAGTAAGGAATGAATAGTGATTCCAGGATGTGCTAAAATAGATTCCAAAAAAGTAAGGTATGAACAGTGATTCTAGGACGCGCTAAAGAAGTTCCCAAACGAATAATAAATTCTCGTTATTTCAAGAGTAAAAATAAATTAATAAATTCCTACAAAATACTAAATAAAATCATTAGAAAATAATTAAGGTTATTTGTGAGCATAAAAATTATCATAAAGAGACAGAGTATTATTTTCAATAATCTCCCCCTTTAAATAACATTATTATGTATTGTTGAAAACAATAATTTTCTCAACACTAATAATATTAACCCCCTCAGGCTTCATGAATTTTATATTAGAGAAGAAGTTAACATCATATTCATGGTTGGATAATGATAAAAGATGGTCTACAACTTTATTTCCCTCATACCAAATGTGAACTACTTTTATATTGTTGTTTAGCATACCTCTGCATTCTTTGATGGTGTAGTATATTGACCATGGGATAGAACAAATGCCACATAAAGAGTTGTGAAGTATCATGGAATCGGTCTCCACTTCAATGACATCAATTTCCCCCTAGAAGAATAGTATTATTATTGTGAGCATGGCCTTAGCTTCCTCTTATAGGGAGGAATCGTGACCAAGGTGGTATATAAACACAAAGATTACAGAGCCCCTAAAATATCAAAAAACCCCTCCTCCTCTCATGAATCTCGAGTTGCAATAACTTTCAGTGTTAATTTTTATACCCATGGAGGGTGGTTTCCATTGGACCCATTGAGACCTTAACCCATTTTTATAGGAATGAGTGGCTTGAGTATGAAGTTGAAGCAATTTAAGGGTCTGAGCATCATGAAAATTGTTGATGAATCAAACCATGTCGATGAGTAAGTTCCTCATTATTATAGTGATAGACCTCCCTATTGTTTGGACACCATCATATCTTTCTTTTTTCCAAGACTTCCATATAAACTAGTATCCAACATTCAAGAAAATGGTCTGAGCCATTTTATCTAAGACCCTATCACCCGAACCATGGAACTGTCGGTCCAGGAAAGGGACATCAATTGTATTTTGGGTAGATAAAGCAATAAACTCTCTAAAGAAGCTCCAGGAATCACGTGCCTAGTCACCTTCAAAGAAGAGATGATCTGCACTCTCCTCTCGATGGTTTTTACAATAGAGACAGCTGGAAACAATGTCGGTACCACATCTTTTAGTAAATGTGAATTCTGGTTGGATCATAATTCTTTCCTTGGAAATATTATAACTAAACATGGCATATAAATTGATAAAACTAAAACTAAAGTGGTGTAATAATGGACATGTCCAACTAATTTCTTTGAGATTTGAAGTTTTCATGGACTAGTATCTTATTACGGATGGTTTGTTGAAATTTTTTCTCAATTATCTTATCCGTTAACCAAGTTAACTCGAAATGGATTTGAATTTATTTAAATAAAGGAGATTGATGAATTTTTTTATTAATTAAAAAGAAGTTTTTCTAATTCTCTAGTTTCAACATTATCATCAAAAAATAGGGGATTTTTTATTATACTTATGCTTATTTAAAGGGTTTTGGTTGTGTTTGATCAGGTAATAGAATATGCATTGTGTCATTTTAAAACCCATAATAAAAATTATCCAATGAATGATCTTGAACTTGATATGGTAATTTTTTATTTAAAAATTTGGAGACATTATTTATATAGGAATAAATGTAATGTATATATAGATCATAAAATTTTAAAGTATATATTCACTCAAAAAGAATTGATCATCAGAAAAAGAATATGGATGAAACTGATAAAATATTGTTATTACAAGATTCGCTATCATTTAGGTAAAGCTAACAAGATAGTATATTCCTTGATTCAAAAGGATAATTCATCATTAACCATGTCCAATAGTCAATGACAAGATGAATCAGAATTTGGAAGTTGTGTATCTAACAATCTTTTCTCGTTTGTATTAGGTATCAGTATAATCATCATTGTTAAAAATAATTAATAAGTCTTATAAATAAGATCATGGTTTGAAATAAATAATAGAATTAGTTAAGTAAGGAAAGTTTCATAATTTTAATATTGACAAATAAGGTGTTATATGATTTTGAAATAGGATATGTGAATCAAGTGATTTTCAATTGAAAATGTAATTTTTGAGTGAAGCTCATAGCTATTGGTATTTTTTCATCCTAATATCACTAAGATGTATTTATACCTTTAATAATATTTTTGTTAGTAAAGAATGAATATAGATATTTCTAATTTTACTATGAAATGTTTGACTTTTCAATGGTTTAAAGCTAACTGGATACTGCCAAAGGGGTTGATTTAGAAATTGTTAGTCCTTGAATGGAAATGTATTTCTTGGTGGGATTATCAAATACATCATGAGGTAATAATTCAATTTTTCTTATTCTTCATCAATTGACTAAATCTACTCATTTTCTTCATATTCAAGATAACATGTCTTTGGATCAAATTTATAGACTCTATATTAAATAGATAGTCAGGTATCATGCAATACCTATCTATATTATATCTAATCATGATCCTATATTTACATCTAATTTTTGGAAAGGACTTAAGAAGACATTGTAAGTTAAGTTAAGTTTCAGTATAGATTTTCACCCTAAATCTGATAGACAGTTAGAGTGGAAAATTAAAACTTTAGAGGATATTCTATGGTCTTGATCATTGGATTATTAGGGAATTTAGGATCACCATATTTCATTAATGTAAATTTCTTATAAAAACAAATTTCATTCCAATATATAGATAACATCTTTTGAGGCATTATATGGAAATCAGTGTCGGACTCTAGCATGTTGGGATGAAGTTGAGGAGAGAAATTTATTGGGACCTAAAGTAGTAGATGATATAGTAGAGAAGGTAAAAATGATTTAGAAGTATATGAGTATAGTTCAGATCAGATAGAATAGTTGTAATGATGATCAGATGAAAGAAAATTCATTTGAGGTAGGGTACCATGTGTTTGTTAAAATATCTCCATGGAAAGGTGTGATTTGTTTCAAAAGGAAGGGGAAATTAAGTTCATGGTTTATTAGTTTGCTTGAAATTATGGAAAAAGTGGGCACTATTTCTTACTGATTAGTCATACCACTAATTTTATCTCAGGTACATTATGTGTTTTATGTTTTGTTTCTAAGTAAATATATACCTGGTGCATCTCATATTTTGAACCCCGAAGTAGTTCAATTGGTATAGAATCTTTCTTATAAAGAAAATCCAATTTAGATTCTTGATCATAAAGAAAATGTGTTGCAGAATAAGGTTACTCACCTGGTTAAGGTTTTTTGGAAGAACCGTATGATTGAAGAAAGAACATGGGAATCTAAAAAGGCTATGAGGGGAAAATATCCTTACCTATTTATTAATGAATAAAAAATGTGAGTATGCAATTTATTTAAGGGGGAGAATAAGATAACCTAGATAATGTTAATAATAAATCAATTTATTTTTATATTAATTTTTATGATTATTTTTTATAGCTTCGTAATCAATATAATAATTTTATATAATTTTTTAGTTTAAAAATAAATAGTTTTATTATAACAAAATTGTTTTCCATGTATTATATAATTTTATATAAAAAATAAATTTTAAAATTTTAATTTTATTCGATGGAATTTATTTTTTAATTCATCATGTCAAAATTATATTAGGGTGAATTTTTGGAATTTTTTTAAAGAGGTTGATTTTTAGGTGAATAGTGAAAATATCATTTTTACAAATACTATCACTTTTATAACATCATCATGATATAATAATGAATTTAAAGTTTTTGAAACATTTTTTATATACCAAATATATATTTTATAAGTAAAATAAAACCTTTAAAAATATTATTCTGAATTTTAAAAACCTATGTTTTACATTTTAGAACCTAAGTGATGTTTTATTCTAATAAAAGAACTATTTTTATCCTTTTCTTTAATTAAGTAATTACAAGGTTATATTCAGTTTTGGATTAGTTTTAAAGTAACATAAATATTTTTTGTTTATTAATAAACCAATAAATTTTATGTAATTCAATACTATACATAATTTTAGTGTAAAGTCATTTTTATGCTTAAAAATCATTTTTCTAAAAAAAAATTCGTTGTGTTTTTTGTGTGTATATTAAAAATAATTTTTAACAAATATATAAATTAAATTTTTTAAAATAAATTTCATGTTTTTAATTATATGTTTCAAATTTTTTAATAATTTTAATTTCATTTTTATTCAAAAAATAAAATTACCATAGTTAAAGTTAGTCACCGCATTAAGGGTTAAATGAGTTAAAATGGATAAAACTATGTAATAAGGTCAGAAATGTCACAAAAACCTATATTTTATTTTATTTTATGGGTTTATTTAAACCTATACTCCCTATATTTAAATTTTAGTTGTATTGGTCTCACATGACATTAAGAAATACATTTATATTATTTTAAAGTTAAGAGTATTTACAAAGGTGTCACTCCTCACACCTATAAAAGGATCCCCTCACTACCTCACTTATCGAAACACATTTAGCACTTTATATCAACCAATATATACTAAAAAACTACCTATAACCCTTATACATTACCTATAGGTTATGGTATTACTAAAATACCAATCTAAGAAGGGTTTAGGAGATGTCTAAATGAGGATATCCAAGGAACATGTAATTGTCTTAACCGAGTTATTTCAAGTTTCTTCATTATTAAACCTCTTTTTAATATTAAAAACCATATTAAAATAATTAAATAACTATATTTATTATATTTAAATGATATTATATTGGTGTAAAAATCATTATCTACCTTCTTTCCATATATTAGAAAAACGAAAATGCCACTCATGTGTACGTACAGACTACTGCCTCCATAAACGACGTATTTTACTTTTCATAACCACCTAAAATGGCTAGTTATTAAGATTTATTTAATGATTAAATATGATATTTATGAAATAAATATTATTATTTAAATATAAATCATTATTTAATTTATTTCCTTTCCATTCATTAGAAATATAAAAACATCAATCATGTGTATGTGCGGATTACCACCTCCATGAATGATGTATTTTATTTTTCATCACCACATTAGATAAATAGTTATAAAATTTTATTTAACAAAAAAATATTATATTTATAAAATTATTAAAATTTTATAGGTGATGAAATTATGGTCAAGGTGCGAGGATCGTAACCGCCAAACCGAAGGATATAAGGTAAACTGAATGATTAACACTCAAATGTTAATTTTAACAATAAACAATTATTATATGGGTAATAAGTAATTATAAATGGATAGAATAAAGTAAAATAAATATTAATAAGTTTATTAATAAAATTAATAATTATCATAAATTTATTATACATGGAGTTTATAGAACATCCGACTAAGAAAAAGTCTGAGGTAAGGAGTTTTTCTTTAAAATATTGTTTTGAATATTGTAAAGTATTCATTCTAAATATTTATCTTATATATCCATGTTCTTTAAAATGTTTTAATAATTTTATTATAAATAATTAAATGATTGTTTAAAGTCATTTTCTAATATCTTTAACTTTCTTTAACAAGGTTTAAAAAAGGAATCTTTCTAACTTTTCCATACAGGGAAATTTTGACTTTCCTTATAAAAGTGGGGAAGGATTTTTTTTCATTTACCACTTGATCAATTTTTATTGAAAATATTACCATTATTTTTTATTATTATTCCTCTAAATTTTTTCATATTTTTTCAAATCATATCTTATTATCATTCTTCAATGAATTTTTTATTTTCAAAAGAAGTGGTTATTTTTCCTTATTTTCATGTAATGGCTAAAACTATTTATGATTATGAGTTTTTTAAAGTAAATGTAAGATTTCCTATGTTTTATTCATGTTATTATTCTTTTAAATTGTATATTATGATGTTTGGTTTTGATATAACCCTCCAATTCATTGGGTAATGATATGTTCTCTGGATAAATTAAGTTGGAATTAACCGGTGAAGTTATTCCATTATAAGGGTTATTATAAGGGTGATTGTAAGGGTGATATGAGTATGATATCACAATATAACTATATGTTTTTATATTATTTCTATGGGTTTTATTGGAAATATTTTAATTTTATGATTTAATAAAATGAGCTTATGATTAAAGGAACTTTTATTATCTTTTAAAGGTGAAAGGTTTGATTTTTAAGGAAAAGTTTTCAAGTGTTATCATTTTTTTCAAGTAACTTTCATTATTATGATTTTACCTCTATAATTTATTATAAAATGTTTTATGAAAAACTTTGGGTGATAAATTTTATTTCATGATTAAGTAAATGACTATTTAATCTTGAATTTTATTATGTAAAAAATTCAATATTTCATGTGAATTTTCATGTTTTTCAATGGACTAATAGGTTTCCTTTCTTTTTATATCCCTTATTAAGATTTTTGTATGAATACCATATTTTAAAATGATTTTATAGGTTTTAAGGATGTTTGGTAACTATATCAAGCTCAAAATTTTAGTACTGAAGACTTTTTTCTAAAAAGAAAGTGTGTTAATAATGAAATAGGTGTGCAAATATAAGAACATGCTTTTATGGGGAAAATATACACTATGTGTAAGTGAACAATTTTTTATATAATGGTTTTCCTAATTATCTAAAAATATAAACCTAAAATATCATGAGAATATAATAAAGTACAATCATTTTTATTAAACTCGTAATTATGGGTTGGTTATGTATGAGTTGTTATAGCAGGCCATGGAACAATCCTTGTGATCATGGTGTGAATCCCCCCTCACCTACACTTATTGAATAATGATCCCCAATTCATGGAATGTTATACCTCCCTTAAAGCCTCAGAATCACTGACCAATCTCACATCATGGTTCCCCTAGCTTTTATGACACAATGGCCCCATGCAAGAAACCTTTGAGGCTAGACCCTTTACCGTGACACCCCCATCATGATGCGACCACCCATGTCACTGAACAATATTCCAAAACCTCAATTTTCACAAAATAAGTAACCTTCTGAATTTCATTGATCTTATGTTTTAAATTAAATTACCTCATCTATAACCCAAGGACCCATCATGACATGATCCTCTATGTCACAGTGTGACTCAAGACTTAGCCAAAAAAATCCACCCTTCTTCCCGTTTTGCAATGTCACCACTCATCTATAATGTGAATGCATTACCAGACTGCAAATCCCTCACATCACCATGTGAATTCTTCCTATTATATAATTTTAGTTCCTTAAGCCCAACTAACCCATAGGCTCACTCCCTAGCTTAAACCAACATCCTTGACTCCTATACATGGTTTAAATTCATGAGGTCAAACTTAGATCCAACCCAAATCACCATTAAAATACCTAGGGCCTTAAAACATCCTCACTATATGATAGGTCATCCCTAATCTATCTCAATCTATACAATGACCAAAACTCGCTAAAACTTGATCATCCCACTCTCCACATTCCCAGACACTAATACGGTGGTAAACACATTTTTTTCATCCCAATATACCCAGACTATCCCATCTACTCAACATAAACAAACTAATTCCTTCCATTACACTCCCCACTATGGGAATCACCTACTCAAACTTATCTTGAACCAACTACCCAAAACAATGATGACATCACACTCATCTATCTCATACACACCATTTATCTATATATATCCATCGATCATCATCCATCATTAGCCTATATCATACTGATTCTCATATATCATCCTACATCACACTTAATACCCACTTTTATCCACCATTATACTGGATGACTTCTTTTATCCTACATCATACTCGATTCACACTTTTATCCACTGATACCAACACATCCCACATTTATCACACACATCATATCTAATGTCCATAGATTAATAATTATCTGATTATTATACATATCACATATACACATCATCACCAATATCTTCCAAAAAAACAAAAAAGTATTGTTACATGCTCATGGTGTACCTTTTACATTCATCAACTATCCGACCTACCATGAATATGTCGGTTCAACTGCATATAATGGATCCAAAACCTAATTGTATGTCCTACTTGATGAGTTGTACTCACTAATGTTCATTTTCCCCACCACTAAGCATCTCTCCCACCTCTATATCCCACATGTTCATATGGATCATGACTATGAGTGACTGAACTCTCGTGATCCATCAAATTAATTAGTTTTTAAAAGATTAAATTCAATTTAGGGTATAACTTAGGTTGAATCATAACGAGTGTTTTAGATTTTTAAGGTGTGTATTTAAAATATTTTTTTCAAAAATAAAACTGAAAACACGGAGGGGGATTTTAATGATGTTAAAAACAACTTAATTTAAAGAGTTTAACAGCTGAAAGTGGAAGTGGTTTTTAAATTAAATTAATGGGGATTTTATTAAATTTTTAATATACTTATTTTAAATTTATTTATTCTTAAATGATTATGAGGATTTAGTATAATTCTATGGTTTAGGGTAAACTAAGATCTTGGTTACCCATAAAGACTATAAAATGATACACAAAGTACTAAACCATGACATAATAATCATGTAATCAATTTATATCCTATATGCATGCTTAAAGGGCTACCAAAGAAAATTTAAGTCTCAAATGTTTGGGAAAGAAAATTATTCTGCTGTTTTCTTATCTAAAAATCACAATTCACGCACTTAATATTGAAGAACAATCGGTGATTAAGTAAATTTTTTTTTATCCAAATGTATTAAAACATTGAACACAAGTCAAGATACATCTGAAAGAAAAATTTAAAACCTCAAAATACACCAAACTAGTAGTGAATTATATACCAAAATTCCCTCACTAAGTTTGTAGTTACCTCACAATGATCTCCCATTGTTTATCTCCCCATCGAGAGGAGGAGTAGGCTCGAGTGAAACTTCATCTTTATCCTTGATATACTTATGAGGATAGGGAGATCCAAAAATTCTAGGATAATAATAAGACTACTTTAGGTTTCCAAAATGGTAGAGTATAACCCCTTGGTTGAACTTATAAATGAGGTTCCCAAGGTTCTAATTTATAGGCAATGGGAGGAAGTGGTTTTTTCACAAAAAATTATCAATACAATGTGTTTCTCAGTTTTTGACTAATAAATGGACTTATATAGACATTGAAAAATCTATAGAGTTATTTATAAGAATATGTCTCCCTCTAAAACTTGGTTCCCATTTGAAATCTAGATTTGGATACATTATCAAAATATTGAATAGTACTCTTGACTTCAAGAGGTTTTGGTTTTCTTTAAAAATTAATTAGGTTGGACCACTGGATAGATGAATTTGTCTTGGGTGTCTTATAAATAATTTCATCCAACTAAATTTTGTATCACAAAATAAAATTTTAACCCAAATGGATGGAAAAAATTATCTAAAATGTGAATATAAGTGGACAAGTGTTCTTGATATTTATAAGGTTTGACTCATTTTGCTTCAACTTCATCTTGGGCTCTCCAAATCACCTCCTCCTACAATAAAAACATCAAAACAAGTAAAATTGTCCATTTAAAAAATATTTAACATTAACTAATTGAATAAAATTATAAGTTCAATTGATTATTAAATTTTTAATTTTTAATATAAAATCATTTTAAAATAGTAGTATGAGGGTGGAATAAAATAGTGAATCCTAGTGCGATCACACCCCCACACCTGTACATTTTCACTCCTGAGAAAAATAAAATTTTAGAAAATGATGCATGAAAATATTCTATAGATCATCAATATTTTACATTCATAGTGAATTCAATTCATGATAGAAATGTGAGAAAATTAATTACCACACTAAAGATTTAATCTCATTATGCATGGAAATGTGTGTCTCATAAATTGTATCATAACAAAATTTAAGGAGATGTATAATATTATTCCTATAAAGTAAATCCATGAATTAATTATGAAACTAAATCCCCACGTGTGTGTGTGTGTGAATACTATTTTAACTACCATTTCATGCACATATTTACACTTTTTATTCATTAAATATAAGTAAATTTAAAATAATTTGACATTCCTGGTTATTTATACCAAACCTACCCTACACACTTTGCAATAAAAAATTTCAAAACCCACTCACTTAAACATCCCTATAAGTTGAACCTTTTTTGTTACATATTATATGTTTTTTTGTACTATTTTTTCATTTTTTATTTATTTATTTTTTGTAACTTTTTTTTTGAATAACATTAGGAATCAACGAATGAACATGTAGAAAAATAATTTTAAAAAGTATAATGAAATTAATTATAAATGATATATACCTTTAATTAAGCAGAAAAGGTTCACATTTCCTAGTTGTGTGCAATGAGGTGAGGATATATTAAATGAAATTATTTTCCCATAAAAGAATCACATAGAAAATATCAATATCTAAAAGGTTTTATAGAGATACAATCATTTATATCTTTTAAAAATTTCCACTTTTACTTAAAATTAACCCTCAATGTTAATTATATGCTCAAAATCACATCCATGGGTAAAATATAATTTTCTTTAAATGTTAAAACAACATGAAATCGGAAAATTAAACATGTATTTTAAATAAATTCCATTATTGGATGGGTATTTAATATGAGTATTATGGAACAAAAGTGTGTGTGAGAGAGAGAGGGAGATATAGAGAGAAACATAAAAATACCATACAGTAAGAAAAAAATATAAAAAAGAATAAATATGATAAAAAATAAACTTATAAACGTATCCCCCCCACACCTAGAGTGTTTAGTGTCCTCACAGTAATTAAAGATAAGGTAGGAAAGAAGGATAAAACATATTGAGTATTACATATAGGTTGCTTCTTGAAGGTAGAGTTCCTCCACTAGGGACTTTATAAGGTTTTCATATAAATTCTTTATCTATTACCCATTCACAGTGAACATCTGTTGGATTTTTTTATTTTTAACCTCTAAAACCCCAAAAGAATAAACATTAGTCATGGTGTATAGTCAAAACCAATGGTAATGAAGCTAAACTTGGTGAAACATTAGCCTTTCATTGTAAAGAAGGACCTTATATCTAATATGGAACTAGAAATGAAGTATGAGGCAGTAATGGGTAGTCTTGGTTCTCTCTTTATAGATTTGGGAGTTCTCATATTAGTCTCTTTAAATTTTATCCAACTCTTGAATCAATAATTTCATATGTTCACCCTCATCTAAGAGATTTATATTACATTTTTTATTAGCTAAATATTCATGGTTATTTTCCTCTACTGGGAGGTGACAATCTTTTCTAAATAATATCCTAGAAGGTGACATTTCAATGGGGGTTTTAAATATTGCATGGTATGCACAAAGTGAATCATCTAAGAGTATGCACCAATATTTCCTATTAGGTTGTACCATTTTTTCTAATATTTTCTTAACTAACCTATTTAAAATATCATCTTTTTTGTTATTTTGGGGTAATATACTATGGATATTTTATAAACAACCCCATAATTATGAAGAAATTTTTTCATCTTTTGATTAATAAAATGAGGACCCTGATTGATAATGATAAACCTAGGTAAACCAAACCTACTAAAAATTTGATATATCATGAATTCTACCACTACTCAAGAGTTATTTGTATGTGTTTACTTTTCCTTCACCCATTTAGAGACATTATCAAGTCCAAGAAGTATATACACAAAGCCAATAGAACTAGGAAAGGGTACCATGAAGTTAATAACCCAAACATCAAATATATCATAGAAGATCATGGGTTGTTGGGGAATCTCATTCCTCTTTAACACATTTCTAGAAAATTTACATCATTTGAATGACTTGAAAAAATTATGAGCATCTGAAAATAACTTTGTCCAAAAAAACCAAAGTCTAGGACTTTTCATCCAGTTCTTTAGGGAGAAAAGTTAACCTCACATGTAAGAGTGTGGTGGAATGTGAGGAAGGATGTTAAATTGTAGTTAGGTGAACATCATCATATGACTTGTTCATTATATATTTTCCACAAATAGGGGTTATCAAAAATTTAATACCTCAACTCTCTCATAATTCTATCCAATTTGTGTTTATTATATTTAAGAGGTTCCAATGAGGCAACCAAAAAGTTAACCAAGTTGTCAAACTGGGGGATGGTATCATGAATAATATACAAGTTATCATCAAGGAATGTTTCTATAATTAGGGGTTTACTAGTTGAGAATATTATAGGGATGTATCTAATATGGTAAATAACTAAATTTCTCACTCCCTATTTGTCTTGAATTTTGATATCAAACACCTAAAGTAGAAGAATCCATAGAATAAATCATGGTTTAGAATTGTGAATCTTCAACAAATATTTAATGAAAGCATGGTCAGAAAAGAAAACTACTTTATAACCAAGGAGATATAAATGAAATTTATCCAAATAGAACACTATATAAATGGATTATTTTTTAGATATTATTTATTTTACTTGTGAGGGATCTAGAGTGCAAGATTCGTATGCAATAACATGAGAGGTGTGATCTACCAGTTGTGAAAGGACATCCACAAAAACATGGTTTTAGCCATAACCCATGATTTAAAAGGTTATATCTCACCTTGATGGTTGTATGATTGCTGATTAAGTAAGAATATTTTTCAATTAATCAAATTTCAATTTATGATTTTCATAAAAAATAACGTTCACACCTTTTTTCAAAATTTTGGACAATAGGAGTGAAGTTTCACTAAAATATTTAATAAATTTATTAAAAAAACAACATTTACTTAAAATTAACACACATATCGAACACAATTTAGGTAGGGTAATGAATAAATAACATCTATTTTGACTTATCAACCTAGATACCCTCCTTAGAAACAACATGACCCAAATAAATGCCCCATTTCACCAATAAAAGACATTTTTATAATTTAAAATAATATTATTTTCAATGAATCAATGAATCATAGAATGGATATTATATATAAATTAATCAAATTACACACTATAAATAGTGAAATTATCTATAAATACCTCCATGAAATGCTCTAGGTAATCTAAGAAAATGCTAACCATACAATAGTAGAAATTACTTGTATCGTTACATAGGTAGAATAGAACCCTCCTGCATGTAAATATACCAAATGGGAATGTAAATATTGTCTTTTACAGATCCTCAGGGGTTATATGTACCTATAGGTATCTAGAGAAACCATCAAGGAAATGGTAGTGAGACTTACCCACAAAATTTTCTACCATTTGATCAATAAACGGTATTTGAAAATGGTCCTTTTGGGTGAAATGGTTAATCTTTAAATAGTCTATACAGACTCTCCATCTATCTTGTGATCTTGTGGGAACTAATTCATTATTCTCATTATGAACAGTTGTAAGATCGGTCTTTTTAGGCATAATTTTTATTGGACTATCCCATTTAATATCAGATATAGGATGTATGATCCCAGATACTAAGAGTTTTCTTATCACCTTTTTAACAACGTCAAAGAGGGTGTGATTTAGTCAATGTTGAAGTTTCCTTACTAGTTTACCCTCGTCCTCAAGGATAATTATATATATAAATATGGATGGGGTAATTCTAGGGATATTGTTCAATGTCCATATAATTTCCTTTTTACACTCTCTCAAAAGGTCAAGATATTATATTTCATTCTCTAAAGAGAGGATATTATAAATAATGAGTGATAATTAGTCAAAACCCTCAAGGAATGAATGTTTTAAGTGATTTGGAAGTGTTTTAGATTCAAGAAAAGGTTGGTTAATAATTAAAGGCAATGATTTTGTGTGAAGAATCTAATTTATACCATCTATTTGATCATTTTTTCTCTCCTCAATAGAAGATTCAATACTAATAGTCATTAAAAAATAATTTATGGTTTTTAAACTCAATATATACAAGAAATAATAAATATACTTACATTCATGTAATTTTTCTATAACATTTCAAAAATAAACACATGAATCATTTCCTAGTATGTCTATTAATAATAAAAACTCAGAAAGTGAATCAGGTGAATGGAGATATATTTTTATGGGGAAAGGGGGTATATTAATTAAATTAATTTAAGGAGAGTAATTATCTTTTTAGGTGTGATTAATGACCTCAAGGATGTTGAAGTGGAAAAATTCATCACCAAACTCTATAGGTAATGTAAAATTGTGTACATTAACTATCATTTTAGTATTTTTCAAGAAAGGTCTTCCCAATATAATCGAGGAATCTCCATTCATCTTATCATCTTCCATTTTAAGCACATAAAAATTAGAATGAAATATAAAGTTCTTAACCCTCATAAGAACATCCTATAGAACACCAGTGGGGTGTATGGTACTCTGATTTTCCAGATAAATGACTATTCCAGTGGGCTTTAGCACCTTGACCTATAATGAAGAGAAAATGGAGTGAGGCATAACATTTATAGAGGCACCCAAATAAATCATGGAATCAAGAAAAAAATCTCCCCTATAGTACATGGAATCAATAATGTTTTAGGATACTAACATTTGGTGGGAAGTGATGTTCAGATCAATGTAGATGCATTCCTCCCTAAACTAACCTTTTTATTTCCTAAACGTCACCTTCAGTGTGTACACATATCCTTAAATAACTTGGTGTATCATGGAATTTTCTTCACAATATCAATCAAAGGAATGTTAACCGATACTTTTTTTAATGTTTCCAATATTTTTTTATCAATTTCAATTTCTTTTAGTTTACTTGGTTGGGTGGACCTTTGGGAAAATGGAAGAGAAATAGTAGGTCTTGGTGGAAAATTAAAAGACACTCTATATCCTTTAGTGATACTTCTCTCAGGATAAGGATTTTCCTTATTTGAATCTTTATAGATGGTTGGAATAGTGGGTTTCTTAGGATGGGATTAATCTTATGGAGGGACCATTTGTATTTTATGTTTTGTACCACTCTTAAGGGTGATGAAACTGACATTTCCCTTGTCCCTTGGGTTGAATATTAGTTGATATGGTAGTTTTTCTTACCCTTGAATTTATATTTCACCCACCATGTTAGCGATTTAGCCTAATTGAGTTTTTAGGTATTGTATGGAATATTGGGTTATTTTTTAGAATTGGATATTTTTTGTATCCATTTGTTTCATTAAGTCTTTTTTTCTAGCCTGGGGTTTTGGAGGGGGTTGTTGCCAAGGCCTCTATGGTGGGTTAGGATTTTTGGGTGGTTATGGAGGATTACTACCATGCCCCTTGTGGTTCCATGATTTTTTAGTTTGGTTGGGATTCCCCCTTGTATATAGACTTGGTTATCTTTCCTTATAGAGTTGGATGTATGGTATAGTTCTTGCATAATGGGTTGGTTGTATGGATGGCCTGGGAATATTTCCTCACAAATCTTCAATGGTTATCTCAATTGAGGGTATTGGTCACAATAGTAGATGTTAGTAGCACAAACACTATAATGAATTATATTAGGAGGTTGGTATTTCCCTTGATAAAGTGTAAGTTATAAGAGTAGGGTACTTTCCTCTTCAAAATTTGTGTTAACCTTCTTCTAAAAATCTGAACTTAGCATCTCATGGACTCTTATTATGGGTATATTGGACCTTGAACCAAACTATTAATTATTCTATGACATGTTTTTGATTATGGTCTTATATTTATCATAGTATTTTCTACCAGAGAACTTCTTACAACTACATAAATCATACTATCATCAATTGTTATTAAACCTTTATAAAAATATTATATTAAAATTTGATCACTTATTTGGTGGTGTGGAAAACTTTCACATAGTATTTTAAAATATTCCCAGTATTCTTGAAGTGTTTCCCCATTAAATTTCCTTATTCCAAAAATGTACTTCCTTTTTATTATAGTTTTAGAGGCTAGGAAATATTTTTCACTAAAAAGTAATTTCATGTTCAACCATCCTCTAATTGGGGATTTAACATAGTATAGTTAGTCTTTTGTGGTGTCTTAAAATGAAAATAGAAAATATCATAGTTTTATTAGTTCCTCATCCACATTTTCAAGGTTTTAATATTTAACATACAATATGAAATTCCTTTAAATTCTTATGTGGGTCTTCTCCAACACTTTAATGAAATTTTGATAATGAGTGAATTAGGCTAGATTTTAGTTCAAAGTTTGGTGCTTTTTTTGGTATTTGAATATATGTAGGTTGAATAATTATCAAGTGAAGAGAGTTATTTTAAATTATGATTATTTTTTAGCATTTTATATAAGTTTTTTTAGTTTCAACTTTAGTTCTAGAAGAATAAGGTTTTAGAATATTATTGTCAATGGGTTGCATTTCCTCCTTCAATGAGTCATTTTGTGTGTCTTAGTGTCACTAATGTAGGATCCTCTCCAGTTCTGGTTTGAAAGGAGTAGTTTTCCGATATTGGAATGTTCCATTAATATAACATATATAAATAATAAGTAATAACACAACAATATATAAAAAACTATAATATGAAAAGGAGATATATTTACAAAATTCACAAAGATATTATCAAAAACACACACTAAAAATTGGAGCACTCCACGAAAAAGACACCAAAATTTGATCATGATTTCATGACGTGTCAAATTAATTAGGTTTTATAAGATTAAATGTAGTGTAGGGAAGAACCTAGGTCATCTATCAATGAGAATTGGAGATTTAAATTGTTCATTTACAATAAGTTTTTCAAAAATAAAATTGAAAACATGAGGGGAGTTTGAATAGTGTTTGAAATAACTTAATTTAAAGAGTTTAATAGTTGATAAATGGAAGTGGTTTTCAAATTAAATAGAATTATAATATCATTAAAATTTTAATACACCTCTTTTAAAGTTCCTTGTTCTTAAATGATTCTAATGTTTTGGTATAATTCCATGGTTTGAGGGTTAACCAAGATTTCGGTTACTCATAAAGCCTCTAAAACGATACACGTAGAACTAAAACTTGACATAATAATCATTTAGACAAGTTATATCCTATATGAATGATTAAATTACTACCCATGAACATTGAAATATCAATTTTTTGGGAAATAAAATAATTATTACGTTTTTCTATCAAAACAACACAAGTCACACACTTAATATTGAAGACTAGTGAGTGATTAAATAAAAATATTTTCTTAAAAATGCAACAAAACATTGAAAAAAATTAAATATACATCTAAAATAAATATTTAAAACAAAAAAAATACACCAAAATAGTAGTGAATTATGTTTCATAACTCTCTCTCCAAGTGTGTAGCTCCCTTGTAATGATCTCTCACCATTTATCTCTTCATTGAGAGGAGGAGGAAGCTTGAGTGGAAATATATCTTCATCATTGATCTCCATATGAGGATAGAGGGATAATAAAACTTATATAATGATAATAAAACTTATTTGGGTCACCAAAATGGAAGGGTATCACTCTTTGGTCGAACTTACAAATGATGCACCCAAGGTTCCAATTTATAAGCAATGGGAGGAAGTGGGTCTTGCACATAAATTTCTTAATATAAATTTTGTATTAGTTTTGTATTGTAAAACAGACTTATATTGACTTTGAAAAAATTTAAGAGTTGTTTTACAAACCCTTTAATGTCTCTTTATAATATATGGCAACCATTGGACTTCTATTTTGGGAGAAATTTTCAAAATAAAAAATAATACTCTTAACTCTAAATAGTTTTAGTTTTTTAGAAAGATCACTTCAGTTGGGATAATGGATGAATAAATTGGGATTGGGTTTCTTCTAACAACTTTTATGTCAGTTAGTTTTAGATCAACCTATAAAATATCAGTCCAAATGGATGGAAATATTCTCTAAAATGTGAATATTAGTGGACATGTGTGTTTGGATTCATGAAGTTTGATTCATATTACTTCAATTTCATATGTGGATCTCCAAATCACCTCCTACTACAATGAAAAAATTGAAAAAAATTACCCATTTTAATAGTATTTAACATTAACTAATTGAATCAAATGAGAAGTTAAATTGATTATTAAATTTATAATTTATAATATAAAATCAGTTTAAAATAGTGTTGAGAGGGTGGAATAAAATAGTGAATAACAGTGTGATCAAGTAGCTCTTAGTTCCACTCTTGATCCTATAACAGATCCTTGAATCTTACATGGCCCATTAATCCCATATATCTATGAGTTATATTGAAAAATCATCTCCAAATTACCTATACAGTTACATTCCTTGAATTCTTTCAATGGTTGATCATAATAGGCTTGACAATGTCTCATTTTCCCACACTAGAAACACATTGTTGATGATCCACTTTGAGGTGGAATCATCATACTTATGCTTTGAATACCCCATTGGGTCTCCTCATGGACCTAATTTTGGCTACCTAGAGCTCCACTACCCATCTCTCCTGACCCAACAATCTGACTTGTTATTGTCTTATATTCAAAGTTACACTTTGTAATTAATTTCTGGTTAATTTCCTCTAAGAATGAATTCAATCTGAAGATATTTACATGTACCCTGGTAGCATGTTGTAAACTATCCTCAAACTATCTCATGAAGATGATCTCATCACCTATAATCATTGGAAAAAATCACAACAAATCTATAAACCTTTTGGCATAGTCCTTAACCAAGGACTCTCCTTGTTGTAAGTTCATGAACTCATGGGCTTGATCTACCCTTAGTGTCTTGAGAAAAAAGTGGTGAAAAAAAATTATCTCAAAATCTTTCCATGTCAAACCCTCATGTCTACAAGCCTAGAATTTTATGTCCCATAAGTGTTTCACTGGTCCTCTAAGTATATAGGTGGCCAACTTCATCCTTCACCCAGGGGTGTCTCAATATATTCAAATATAATCTATACTTACTTAATCTAGTACTTAGCTACCTGTGTTCCACCCACTTCCTTTAATAAAGGAGAATTATGTGACAGAAACTCTTATATTTGGTATGTCATAGATGGATCATATCCCTATGATCCTTAGTTTATACTCTAGATAACCCACACTAAGTTCACCCTAATTTTCTCATATAACCATTTCCCCATCTCTTATACCTATTATGGTTGTTCTTCTTACCTTGAATCCTTCAGCATGGGCTCATGCTCACCCCCACCCTCAGGGGTATCAACCTCTACATGACCTAGTGGCACCACACCTTCACCCTCCTAACACTATAATAGAGTTCATATGGGTGTAATCTCTTTAAGAAATAAATACCCTTCTCATTATAGATATAATAGTCCAAATATCATAAATAGGGAAAGTTTTAATGGGCAGTTCAACCCACTAACCTTAAACTTCCCTATATCACTCAAGTCACACATCATCAAGCCTTATAGCTCCCTCCTACCCACATTGGGGTCAGACAACACATCCATCATACCTATATAGGATCCACACACTATTTCAAATTTTGGATCACATACCCTGGCTAGCTGAGTTGAATGACACAAAGAATCTATATGAGAAAACATTGTATAGGTTATTACTGACACTTTAAATAGATGAACACCTTTTCATTTCTAAAAACACTACCATTCATGGGTTAGCTGAATAGAATTCCACAAAGTGACTATGCAGTAAAATATTGTTTATCCTATTTTTGTCACTTTAAATAGATAAACTTGTCTTTTTTCATTCCAAGTTCCACAAAATAATCACAAGCAACACACATATGTTATGTGATCCCCACATGACTAATATGATTAATGAGTAGTCTATTCTACCTCTTGGGGCCAATAGTCTAAAATATAGATCAATAACATTAAATACCAATTTATATAGAATAAATAACCCAACTGTAAATATGAAAAACAAACAAAAATCCTATTTTTCCTAGTAACTTAGACTTCATTTCATGCAGGTGATGATTATATACATATCATTAAATCTATCCTAGGTTTCAACACTTTCCTAAACCTCTATTATACCACATCCCCAATAGAAACTGACATTATAATAATTTATATTTAATACTATTTTGTGGTATAACATTTTAACCACCCTACTCTGATACCACTTTGTAGTATCCCCAACCTGATTCCACCCATCAGTGTCCGGTCTAGGTCACTATGAGACCTTAGGCATGTTTTTCCATACGACAAAGGGTTTAAATTAGCAACGAGGGTATATACGATGGTGGTGGGGATACTATACCCTCTGATGATAAATAATATCAATAATAGAACATACCAAATATACACATATGATAATACAAATAATGTCTACCATATAATTCCAGTCATGAAAAATAAACGGTATCTCTTATGGACTGATCACATAAGTACATGAGCAAGAAAACCAAAAGTTTTAACAAACATGTCACCAAGGAACAACCTGGACCATTTTCAAAACCACTCCAACCAAATAATGTTCCATCCACACTTTCATCTCTACTAGGTTCCAATTGTTAAACCTTTACCTTTACCTATATCATGAGCCATGAAGTTTTCATGCATCCCATAGGTCATGTGTAGATTGTGAGTATGAACTTAGTAGGATACCACCAACATTGTCCCTAGGTTATATCCATATACATACCAGTGTATAAAAAAATGAAAATAAATAGTAACCAGAACATGCTACATAGCACACTCTACTTGTCCTTAGTTATCCCTGAATGGATATTTACCTACTTTAGCTAGTGCCGGAGTGGAATGGAACATCCAAAATCTATCACACTAGAATTACCCTCGACCTTCCAACCAAATTAATACTATATGAAATCACACACCAACATATATATATATAACCATTCTAAGTCTTCATTATGCCCCAAAGGCATGTCCCCAACCCATGTCACAAGACCCATGACCATCCAAATCCATTTAGCAGTTGTCGAATCAATAACCCGATGAACCCAAGGCAAAATGATACCCATACTTACAAATTTAGTGATACATAATACATCAAATACTAATTTATCCAAAAATAATAACCCAACTATAACCACAAAACCAAAAAAAAATCCTAGTTTCTGTGGAAATTTGGACTCCATCTCATGCAGATATTAGCCAGACATAAAACATGACACCCATCCCAAGCTCTAAAACTTTACTATACCTCCAATTTACCACATCACAAATAAAAATACACTTTTTAATAACCTAATTTTAATACCATTTGGTGGTTCTAATTTGCAATCACCCTAATTAAATACTACTTTGTAACATCCCCAACCTAGGATGACTCACTGGTGTTTTTTCTGGGTCTCCATGGGACCTTAGGCGCATCTCCCCATAAACCAAAGGTTTTTTACTAGAAGAAAGGGTCTATGGGGTAATAGTGGGGATAATATAACCTCTAGTGATGAATAATAATAACAACAACATGGTAGAATAAATTTTAAACAAAAATTAATACATATAAAATGTACACATATGATAATCCAAATGATGTTTACCATGTCATGCTAAATATACAAAATAAATAGGACCCCTCATGGAATGATCAAATAAGTAAATGGGAAAAAATACAAAAATTTATTCCATACTAACACCAAGAAACCACTTTGACCATCTATAAAACCACACCAACCAACTCACACTCCACTCGTTCTCCTATATCCACTAGGTTCCAAATATTGAACATTTACATTTATTAATACCAAGAACCATGAGGTCTCCACAATTCTTGGAGGGCTCGTACAAGGTGTGAGTATGAGATTAGTAGTCCGCCAATAGTGTCCATAACTTATATCCATATGTATACCATTGTATGAAAAAACATAAATAAACATCAACCAGAAGATAATACACAACCCACTTCACCCAGTCTTAGTTGGACCCGAGTGAGTCTTTACCTACTTTAGCTAGTGTGGGAGTGTAATGACGCATCCACATTCTTTCATATGGGAAGATATCTCTACCTTCCAACCAAAATAATATTACATAGTGTCACACACCGACATATCTATATAACCATTACAAGTATCCATGATACCCTAAAGTAACATCCCTAACCCATATCACAAGACCCATAATCTTCTGAATCTATTTGGAAACTAATGGCTCAATAGCCTGATAAACTTGAGGCACAGTGATACCCATCCTTACAAATTTTTCCCACTGGCCACAACACAAATAACATGCCTCAAGCTACCATATAGTGCTCTCTACTTCTGATGAGCATGGCCCTATATAGTGTGAACCTCCTATATATTGATGATCTACACCATCCCCCTATGTATCTTGATTTATGGAGTTCATTTCCCGTAATGAGCAAACTAAACCACCTCATGGTCTATTCTATGTGTGCATATAGACCCAGTGGAACCATCATCCCACATTGTGAGAAGTATCACCAATATCCTAGGCCACACCATCAATGAACCTTTATCACCGCTTATGAACCACATAACCCCATTTCTGGTGATCATCATCATCCATAGTCACACGATATATGACCAAAACATTCCCATGGAATCACATCAATCATTTCATCATAATAACAATATCCACAACTAGCATTATCATGTCCAACCATCCAAGAAACTTCATATCACGCAAGACATTCCATACCGAGCCTAAACCCATATTTTCACACACAAGAATACCCTTGATATCCACCTAGAAATAATGAAAAACTCATGTGGTTCTATTCTTGATCTCACCCAGATAACCTAACTTAAGTCTATTTATTACACATCATATATCACATGTACAGATCAAGAAAAAGGTAGACACCAAATACTTGGATTTAGTAGGACTCCACTCATTGAGAACCTTTAGTCGATCCAACTATAATCAAAAGATTTAGAAAAAATGACAAAAAACCTCTATTTTAGGGAACCATTGATAGAAAATGATAAAATTGTGAAAAAACTAGAAAATGGAATCATAGAAATTGTTATCCTTACCCATGGCTACTCCCTACTTCTGATGGTAAAAAAATCCAATGAGAAAGGAGGTAGATTTATCAAAAATGGATGAAGAATGATAAGGGAGGGTGTTTAGGGGATTTTACCAGTTTTGGAAGAAATATTCATGAATCCCCTGTTTTAATATCTTTTTACTAATTAATTATTTTAATTAAATTTCCTTTTTTAACATAATTGGGTAAGTAATGACATGACCCTCATGTTGATGGCATGAAGTCCCCCACACCTGCACTTCTCATGGTGTGATCCCCCCTTTGTGTTGTGGCATACCTCCCTCAAAGCCTCAGATTCACTACCTAGGGGCATATCATAGAGTGACCCCTAGATTACATGGAGTGACAATGCCATGTAACACACCTTTGTAAATCAACCCTCAATCGTGACACCCTCATCACGACATGACCACCCTTGTCATGGCGTAGCCTCCTGAAGCCTAAATTTTCAAAAACTCTATAATGTTATTAATTTTAATGATCTTATGTTATAAATTAAATTACCTTGAATATAACCCGAGGATCTATCATGGAGTGACCCTTTGTGTAATAGCATGACTCAAGACTTATCCCAAAAAAATACAGCCTTTATCCCTTCACATTGTGTCTCCCCTCATCCATGATATGAAGCCATCACTATATCAAAACTGCCCCATATCATGGAACGAATTATTCCTACTATATAATTCCAACTCCTCATGCCTGTCCAACCCTCGGGCTTGATCCCCAGACTAAACTAACATCCCCAACTCCTCTATAGTGTCTAAATTCATGAGGTCACTTTTATATCCATCCCAAATTACCATTCCAAATGCATGTGGCCTTACATAATCTAATATTTTGAGAGTCTCTGGATTTATATAAAGAAAATTCTTAAGTACTTAATAATAACTAAAGATATTTTCTTGGTATTTGGAGGATAGGATGATCTTTTGTAAAGGGTTACACTGATTCTAGTTTCTAATTTGATAAAGATTTCATGAGGTCTCATTCTAGTTTCATATTTTTTTTATAAATTATGGATATATCAATTTGAAGAGTTCAAAATATTCCATTGTAGTCGAATTGACAATAGAGGTAGAGTAAATCATCCCATAAAATGTTGTGAAGGAAGCTATTTGGATTAAGAAGTTTATATCTGAACTTTGGATGGATCTTAGTATTAAATAAAAAATAAAGATTTACTGTGACAATAATGGATTCATTGCTTGAGTAGAAGAACCTCAATCTCACCAAAGGACCAAAAACATCCTTCACAAATACCATCTCACATGTGTGATCATTGGATGAGTGATGTTATGATTTTTTGGGTTCTTACAGATTAAAATAAAGTGGATCCATTAATGGATTTATTACCATAATAGAATCATTATGGTCATATTAAATCTCTTGGTATATGATACAAAAGATATTTATTATAATAGTTGTAAATATATCATGATTTTATAAATAAAGTCAATATTTATTTATTATTAATTCATGTGTGTTGCAATTTATACTACATGAATAGTGGAATGATAATATTCCCTCAAAGTATGACTTTGAGTTTTCTATAATCGATGACCATCATAAAGTATTATGTGTTGTAATTATATGTTAAGTTTATCATGAGTAAAATATTATACTCAATGAAAAGGGTTTTATATGAGATATGGATAATATACACATGTGGTAATAATTCCAAACTTATTACTTGAACTTCTCCGCCAAAGTATATCTCACAGAATGTCATATAGTCATCGATATAATTAGGGGTGTATGCTTACTATTAATATCCATTACCTAAGGTTGGTGAGATACCTAACATGAGAACCATCATACTTTTATAACTTTCTTATACAATCCATGATGCTTATCTTATTATGTGTGGTTGGGTATGTTTTTTATCATGTCATTGGTTAAATCTCAACCAAGATGGGATTATCCACTCATATGATGAGATAATACATTTGGGACTTTGATTTAATTAGACTATGGAAATGCATAGTCATGATTTGTTGAGTAATATATGATATATTCAGCTACTTGGATGAGGTACATGTGATGTGATCATCCTCTAGATGAATGACATGTAATGTATTAATGGACCAGATCAGTCTTTTTTAAAGAGTCGTGAATGGATGATATGGCCTATACTAGATTGACATGTTTCATGTTGGGTGGTCACTCAATGTCATTGATAAAGGGAATATATATGTATAAATACAATGTATATGATGCATATTATGGTTTATATTTTCATATGGATATATGAGTATGTTTGATTGAGATCACATCAGGCCCCATTATAGTTTGAGTAACACTTATTCTTTGGTAGAGGTTACTCTTTACATATATCTATGAAATCAAGATTTTATATTTTTTTCAATGTTTCAAAGGCACACATGGTCACATGGTTAGACCTTTGGATAAATATTAATGTTTTGGACAGAACTGTTTGTTCCAAAATGAATAGAGTTTGAAAAACTATATCCAAAAGAAATTTGGATGAATTCATAAAGATTTGTGAAGTTTTTCTTAAAGTTCTTGTGAGATTTTTGTGAAATTGGTATATTGTTGGAGATGCATAAAAACAAGGTATATCTTATTTTATGATATCTATAAATCATTGAAATTGATATAGTAAAATTGTTACCTTATGATTTGGTTTACATTAGTGTATGATGGGGTATACGATACATGATATCACATGCATGCAGCACTGCCACATATTCTAATCAGTTCTATTAGTTATGAATTAATTGGATTGATTCATTAAATGGATAAATATGCATTAATGTTTGAAGTGTTCAGAAAATTATAGAAAATATCCAAGGATGTGTAGTTATCGGCTACTATGAGATTATAGTCGGTGCTCCATACACTCCGACTCTCTTTATTAAATGAAGAGAGACTGTAAAATGAATGTGATCCCTCTTATTGTGTGTTCTCTCATTACACACAATCTAAGAAAAAACTCTCATTATTATAGAATTGTCGTTTATATTTGGAAGAAGATGTTAACAACCCTTTGGTGGTTTGAGATCCACTTATTAAGAATAAGAATCCAAGGTCGGTATAATCTCCTTAGAGGAAGGATGCATTTGGATACAACTACAGTGATCTCCATTAAGCTTATTATGTCAAAGAGTATGATATATAAGCTATGGAATTTTAGGTACAATGATATGATATTTTTTTTTTCTTTGTATCATGTATGTTAAAAAATTGAATAGAGATCAGGCATTTCATGGGTTTCTTCTACTGCCAAATTCATATGAAAAACACCCCAAAACCAATCATGGAGGTATGTTCCATGTTTTATTTTGTAAAATATTAATTTTTTAAAGAAAAAAACATATATTATGTGATATTTTTTGTAAATTAACCAATGAAATGATTTTAAATTTAATATTAAAACGTATATTCTATACAATTTTATGAGAAATTAAAGATAATTTTTTGATTTTCAGAAAAAAATTTCCTTGAAATGCTATGTTAAATATATCATAGTTATTTGAATGTTATTAAATGAGTTATTTGAAAATAAATATTTATTTTTATTTCTTATCATGAAAATTCTTTGTTGTGTTTGAAATGTGGAATTATAATGGATATGAAATTTATTTTGAGAGATATCCCATGAAGTTTTTTGTTTAATTGTAACATTACATATGTTCTATAAATTTTTTATCATTTTTGATTTCTGATACCAAAATAGAATGTTTCTATGTTTTCCCTTTTGAAATATAACATTATAAAAAACAATAATTTTTTATTTTTCTTATTTGATTTATATTTTTAATGTATTCTTGTTTCTAATCAGAACATATGTCTTTAAAAAAAATTAGAAGGGGATTTTAGTTGTTTAATGATATAAATTTTTTTTGATAGAATTATTTTTTTATAATTAGAACTTTTTTAGGTCAAAATTGTACATACTATGAAATATTATGTGTTTTAATTTATGAAATGTCACTTTTTAATTAATGAATCATTTTTTCTATGAAATTTTTTATCATGTAACTGGAAACAAATATCATTTCAATATCATAACATATTTTCTATTCATTATTTTGAATACATGTTCATGTTTTTATCTTTTTTCAAAGCATAAAATATTTTTTAATAATTTGAAGATGTGTTTATGTTCTGTTTTTTATTAAAGAACATGATATTTTTTTTAATTAACGTGTTTTTGTTTTTTGGTAAGAATCTTAAATAGAGAGTAGTTAGTTTGATTTTTAAAGAACAAAATATATAACATGCTAAAAGTTTTACGGAATATAACATGGTTATGAATTAAAGATAACATTCTCATATTTTTTGTTTTCTTTAAAAAAATTATTAATTATTAACATATGTTTTGTTATAATTTTAATTCAAATAAATAAAATATATTATGTGAATAATAACATGTCATTAATTTTAAATAGATGTTCAATAGTTATTTTTAATACACACTTTTTCTATTTTTAGTTCAATAATAGGACACGTGTTCTTTGAAATATTTTTTGAAAATTTGAATATACTTTTCTAATTATCATAGAATGATTTCTTTGAAATGTTATATTAAATACATCATAATTATTTATTTTTAGTTGACTATTATAACTCTATAGATGATGGGATAGTTTCTCTGTAATATTTTTTATAGAACAAAATGGTTAATTTTTTAAAGTATTCGTATTTTATGTTTTGAATTTGGTTTGATAATTATTTTTTAGTCACTTATTATTTTTATGTTAGAACATGTGTTTTCTGTTTTTTAAATTCTATATTATCATGTTTTTGAATTTTAAGTTTTAGAAAATTATGTTCCATTGTTTTTTATATCAAAATTTATAAATGTTGGAACCAATAAACCCTGAGAGGGAGGGTGAATCTGGGTTTTATAAGTTTTCCTTTTTCCTTTATTATCTTTTATTCCCAAAAAAATCTCTTGAGTTAGCAAGAACATTTATTCTTTAAATTTCACATGAAACCACATCACATATCATGCACATGTGTAAAAAGGTAAATATGCAAGGATGTCTAATTTTACTTGGTTTACCCAAATTGGATACTCCAAGGAGCACACACCAATGATGTGCTAGTGTTCTAGGACTATAATACTCTAATTTAGGGATATTACAAAGGATTAGGTAAGGGTGCACTATTGATCCCAAATGAAATGCATCTTCTATACTCTTACACACTACTTGTGTGAGGGATGATGTCAGTTTATATACATAAGGGTATCTTCCACATTGTAGTGACTTGTAGGTCTGTCTCCATCTAGCACGAAACTTTATTTTCATCTTTTATCTCTAGATATATTCTTCTTAATATTCACTAGTAACTACTTTATTCTTCCTTTAAACTAGATGATACCAATACCTCATATGTGAGAGATAAGTTTTTGTATTCACTTGGACTACAACAACACTATTCTTCTCCAAAGGAAGATAATTCCAAGATGGAATTATCTTATTGCTTTATGTTCTTTAATAATCAAATATAGTAGTCATGTTCCCACTTATTTTCTTGAGTTTATTCTTCAATATGAACCAAATATAAAAATGAAATTATTTTGTTTCTCTTCTTATTCTTCACTTTAAAAACCAAATGTTGCAGTTTTCACAGGTATTTATTCACTTTTTTAAACAATTTATATTGATTTATCACCTCTCTTCTGAAATTGGTATAGAAATATATCACAAGCCTCTCTCCCCTTTTAGAATTTCCTCAAGCAGTATATATATGCATGACTCTATCCTTTTACCATTAACAATGAGGATCTCACCAGGTCTCCACACTCTTTATGATCTATGTAATTTTTCTAATGTGATAACACCTATTTAAATTCAAATAAAACCTCTAAAATTAACTTTATGAGTCTTGGCCTTAACCTGAAACTCCCATGATCACAAAACATCCACAAACAGTTTCCTAATATTTTCTCAACTCACCGATTCTTTAGGATTCTAAATTCAGTAAAACCTTCCAAATATATTCATTTAAATACACCAAAATATTCATGGTATTTATCATAACTTATGTCTTTTAAATCACCATAAATCCCTCCATTAAAACTTCTCTTAATATCAAACTCTTGGGGTTAGAAATTTCTCTTCATGGTATTTCCTTAATATTAAAATTCAATGTTTTCTCTTAAATATCCATAATTCTAAACCTTATTTAATCATGGAATCCATCCTCATAGATTTCCATTTATCACATGATATAAAAAATATGTATTAAACATATAGGAAAGTATTATCTTGATGCATCCTCTACGTCACCAACTCCATCTTTTCTTAAGAATGTTGCATGGTAAAACCATATTCACAAAATATATGATATCCCTTAATCATTACAACTTTAAAAATGTAATATTTAATGAATAAATAATATTATTCACATGGATCATTCATTTCCATGCAATTTGGTTTTTTATGGTTCGAACTTCTTCTTTACAGTGTGATATTAAAATCATAGAATTATCACTACAACTCCTTTGGTTTTTGGATTGAATTGTGGCTCCCTCTGAAGTACCATAGTTTTTAAAGTATTTAAGATCAATTCATGAACCATCTAACTTATAGGAAACAACCTCTATAAATATCACTGATAATATCCCAATTTAATTTATAATAATATCTTATACACTCGTATTAATTTCCCTATTCCGCAATTGTATTTTATTCACTAAAATATTGTAATAATATCTTCTCAAATAGCATCACAACTCCTCTATTTAATCCACTAAAATTTAATAGAAAAAACTCCCTTCAAATTACCTTGCCTAAAAAAATTCACTAAGGCATGATACTTATGAATATCACCCATCATGGTAACATAATTGATGCTTATGCAAACCATGTGTATGAAAATGATGTCTATATAGAGTTGTATTCTGTTTACACACAACTAAACAGAGTTGTCTAATATTTATGTCTAAGCTATGGAATAATGTTTACGGTGCCTTGAGATAATGGTTATATAGAGGTGACTGATTCTTATGCAGGTAAAACTTATGGTTTCATCACTTGAGATGATTCTTATGTAGGATAGTCTCATGGTCATACAGATGATGGTTAGGCAGAACCATTCCTTCATAGAATCCTACTTATGTGGGTCCTTCAATGATGCTTATTCAAACTCCATATCCAATTCTCCAAATCTTCTCTTCAACCAGGTTTCAAAAGATTAATTCAAAATTTAATCCAATTTTATTCAGCCTTTATAGATCATCCTATGAACTTCTCCAATGCACAATCTATTTACTTTGTCAATAAATCCAACTTGTCAACAACTCCACATCAACCTAGAAATTACCTTGACATATGTCACCCTTAAGATTACTAAAAGGATGAATCCATAACAATCATCCAAGCATCACTTCAGTCATCTCTAATTTTCATTATTACCAATAATGAATCTAACCTCAAAACAACTCTTAATGCACTTTCTTTAATTCCATTCTTTAATATATTGTCAAAAAATTCAACTTATAAACTCTTGGTTACAACATTATCACCCTTTTTATTTTGTAGACAATATCTCATATGATCCATATCCTTTCTCCCCCCTGTCAATAAAATAAAAAGGGTTCTCCTTTCCTTGAGATTAAACTTTGAAATCTCACCCCTCCCTTTTATTATCATGGGTAACTATGATCATCAATTTTATGAAAAGTTTTCTATTTTAACCTTTGATCTCAAACCACATTTAAGAATTTAAAATGTGGAGAAAAAAACACCCCCCCCCCCCTTAATGCTTACCTCATATTCCTTATACCATCAACCCCAAAAAAACTTTTCTCCCAACTGAATTAACCTTTCATCTCCCAAGTCAATCTTCATATCATATCTATATTTATTATTTTAATTTACACTAAGTGAATAAACCACTTGGAAAAAGCTCATCAACAAATCCTCAATGCCTACTAAACTATAGATCAAAGTAGGAAACAAGATTCTTTGTCAATATCATCCATACTATCCATTATCATGCACTAAATAATCACAAACCATATGTTGCACGAGCAACCAAAATTCCTATGAACTCTAAAAAAAATCTCACCAAACTATTAGTAAATGAAATTTAAATCACATGGGTGAGGAACGTACCACTTGTATAAATAATTTATAACGCGTGTAAACATACTAGGGGTTCCTCTTGTTGGGAAAAACATCTTCTAAACAACAACATTTGAGTATCTTAAACAAAGTATACAACTGATACCAACTTCTTAGTATATAAATACAAATAAACATGAAATGAATTAATGTTTTTTTCAGTGCTCTTAATCTTTCCACTCCATTACAGTGGTATGATACAACTGATTTCATGGACTAATACAACTGTTTTATCCTCAAATTTAGTATAGTACCAATAGTGACTTCATATATGCCTTTGAAACCTCTTTTATGATTTTAATCTGGCCTATTTCATTGTCCAAATTGGTTTATACAATCAAAAGTTTTTAGATTATATATTTGGAATTTAATTCCATAATAAAAATTTCAGGGGAATTTTATGAGTGAAAACTTATTTCCTAACACCACTCGCTACATGTACTTTCCTCAGATGTTCAGATCTACCTTCAGATCACATCATGTGATTTTTCTTTAACATTTACCCCATAGATCATGTAACCCCCAAAATTTTTCATCTCTCTATTTATCCAATTTAAAAATAAAGTAAAAAAGGGGAGATGGAAACCTCTATATATACCCATTTTGAGGGTTGTGGTTATTCATGGTGAACTAACCCATTTCTTTTCACTTTCCTCCACACCTTGTTAGTGGTTATTTTTTCAATACCACTCATACAATCATTATTTTGGGTTCTCTATCTGGACTTCTTCATAGTTTCAAGCAACACGCTATCATTATTTTGTGTTTGTTACATATTTCTAGATAATTATAAATGATCGGATCATATGATTAATTATTATTTAGTTATATGCTCAATTTTATTTTTATGTGTATCTGTAACACCCCGACCCCAGTTACCTAGAGTCGGTACTTTATTACATAACATTGGCATGATACAATGAATCATGTCCTGAAAGACTGATCAGTTTAGTATTATTAGAAACAATATACATACATAAGTTCAACATTAAAACTTTAAAATAAATACAACACTAATTTATTCCATTGATAACAATCCAAGCCTCCTAGATTATGCCTACAAGTCACTCATAACTAACTTCTTCATATCCTGGGAAAATGAAACATAAGAAAGGGGTGATCTCAAATGCTCGGTACGGGTAAGAAATACAGCATAAGATAACATAAACATTAGGTATGATAAATAATTCAAAACACATGCCTTTACAAATAATAAATATGAACACTTTATGGTAGGAATATGAGCTGAGTAAATAATTCCATAATAAAACATAGTCATGGGTATTCTAATAGTCAAATAAGCACATGAACCATCATTATTATTTTCATAATGGGGGAATGTATAATTCCAGACATTCTAAAACATTTTTTCAAGGCCTTATCCAAGATGCCTAAAAATGATTAAGGCATCGGCCAAAACCATATATCAAATTGGGAAAGGCCTCAGCCAATTCCACATATAATTGTTTCATGAGACCTACTAATGCATCGAGGAGATATAGTGGGCTCCACCCATTACATAGTAAGTCCAATACATTCCTCATATGAAAAGGTTGAAACATAACATAAACATTCGTATTAAAACTAGCATAAAAATGTCAATACTTTAACCATAAACCATTAATGGTATAAAAATAACACATCCACAGTCAAACATATCACAAAACCTTCAATACAATTTGGAAGATTTGTATCATAATAAATCAACTTCAAACAAGTTTAAAATCCATCAAAGGATGTTGACATAGATGAAATGAAAACTATTTGAAAGAAATACCTCTTTCTATTTTGAAACCATTTAAGAGTCACATAATTATAAAAGAAAACATTTATTTTAAAAATATTCTTATAATGTTTTAATGGAAGCTTTGATGATGTTATAATGGTGGAAAATATATGTACCCACTGTATAAGTTAAAAAACATTCTTACCTTAATTATTTCGAAAAGGTCATAAAGTACCTTGTTTGGAAAATGACGGAAAGATTCCTTTTAAAACATATAAGTTCAAATAAGGGTATAAATTAATTTAACCCATAGTCTAGTAAATAGTAAAAATGTTTTGAAATAAATTTTTAAGAAAACATGGATGTGGATGATAAATAGGTCCCAGTCGATACTTACATAAAAACAACCTCGGATAATAAAGAGATTGTGAAATTAACCCTTACCTTATACTTTTCCTTAGTCGATGGTATGTTAACCTCCTGTATAATTGTTAAAACTTTGTTATTAAATTATACAAGAACTATATACATAAATATGATATCATATATGATCTTATAATATTGCTTTGTTAATAATATTTTAGTAGTATCATCATTTTGGGTGTTAACTGATTCATTTTCCTTTATATACTTGGTTACGTAAGACATGTTTGTTATGGATAGGATGTATTTGATTAATATATATAATGATATTATGTTCATAAACATTATTTTAAAATGAAAATTATTCTTGAATGATTACGATGGGGAATGAATCTCATCGCATTCGTGGAGACGGTAATCTGTACGTACGCACGTGCGACAATATCATTATATTGATGGAAAAATCATATGTAATTGGATGGTATATCATATATACAGAATCATTAACATGTTATATTTATTATTTACATTATTTATACTCATTATTATACCCATCCAAATAATTAATTGTTTGAATAACAAACTAAACCACGATGTGGAGACGGTAATTCGTACGTACGCACGTATGGTGACTTTGTCATTTATAGGATGGATAGAATAATGAATATGGTTGTACCATTTTTATAATAACATCAAAGTATATATAAGATACTGGAGTTATTATTTTAGAATGGAAACAAAAAAGAAATAGGAATAGGAAGAAGAAAAGAACTTGAAAGAGGTGATGAAATATTTACCTCTTCTCCGGGTTCTTCCTTTTGATTTGATCAAAATGGATCCTTAGGTTGGCTTTATGACCAAAGGAAGGCATCTAGGATGAAGGGAGAAAAGTTGGGAGGATATTTGGGTAGGTTTTGGCTGAGCCAAATGGCTTTGGAGGTGTTAAATTAAGAGAAGGGGAAGTACCCTTTTATAAGAGAGGTGAGGGTCACTTTAGGAAAAGCTTGAAATATTATTTTATAATAAAATAATTTTAGGTTTATAATGGCTAAAAAATTAATTCTTTAAATTATAAGGTGGGTATGGGTCTAAAAAATCTCAACTAATAGGTTTTATATAGGTTTAGGTCATCATATTAACCTTGTCTTTTAGATTTAACTCTTCGTTAAATAGTTTGACATTTACCATATCTCTTTGTATTTTTATATTATATGGTTAATAAACTTAATATAACAAGCCAATAGAACCCCATGTGGTTCATTATTAATAAATATAACCTTATCTAAGTACTTTTTCCGAACCTTATATTTTTATGAATATTATATCAATTAATAATATAATATTTGTTTTAAAAACTCAATTATGTCAATTTTGACACTATTTAGTATTTGATTTTTTTGAAAGCCATAAAAACTTTTTCACTTTGAATAAAATTTATTTAACTAACCCTAACATGTCATATTAACCTATAAAATTGTTTTAATTCATCAAAAGTCTCAATTTAAATTTATTTGGATATTTATAATATCAATTATTTTAATATTTCATTAATAAGGTAATTATTGCATCATAATTGTGTCATAAATAAATTAAATTATTTAATTTCTAAAAATCATAAATAAAATATCATTATGTAGGAAATCATTTTAGATTTATAATGAATATTTATAGTCGAAATTATCTTAGGTATAATCCTATATTAAAAATAGTGTTGGTCTACATAATATCACTATTGATTTATTCTCAATAAAGTCTTCAGTGGTGGATTCTGTTTCCTCTCATGAGAACGCGCCTCACGTGCCCCCTTTTTTTGAATCTCTTTCGACCGTTTCCTGTCCTGTGTCTCTCTTCGTGATGGAGGTGTACCCTCCGGTGTCGTTCGACCCTGGACCGGATCAGCCGGTCGTGCTTCCCAACAAGGGGGCGGGTCCTTGGGCTTTTCCTCCTGAGGATGGTCGACCGTTATTATACTTCAAGGATGCGATTTTCGGGAGGAAATCAGGAAATTCATATCTGTGTTTCTTGGAGATATCCCCTTTTTCTCACCCAGTCTTGAGGGAGGGTGCTCGGATCTCTTTGGTTGCCCCTGCTTCGGCATACAATGAGGCGGTTACTGGTCTTAAGTGGACTCTTGTGGCGCGCTTCAGCTCGGAGAAACCTTCTCTCTCAGCCTTCAAGAGATTCGTGGATTCCTAGGGTTTTTGGGATGAGGTTAGGGTCTTTGTGCTTTACAGAGTCTCTTTTTGTATCATGTTTTAGTCGGAGGAGGACTTTGTGAAGGCTTAGTGTGTGGCCCCTCGTGTCTTGGGCTGCTGGCGTTTCAGTCTATCCCGTTGGTCGATGGAAGCTCACCAGGGTAAGGAAGGGTCCCGGGCGGCGGTTTGGGTGGGTTTTCCTGGTCTCCCCCTACCGTTTCAGAACCATACATTTTTTAAGGCTATGGGGGATTCGTTGGGTGGTTTCCTGTGCTCGGCTGCGCGTACCTGTAGTGGTGAAGAGGTCATGGAACCTCGGATTTGCGTTGAGTTGGACTTATCTTCTTCTATCTCAGAATCTATTTCTGTGTAGGTGCCAGACTCTGTGTCTTGGAAACATGACTTAGTGTTCCCAGTGTTCCCCAGGTATTGCTCGTCTTGCCTCCTCCAAGGGAACTCAGACCAGCTCTGTAGGCGTGGATGCCAAAGGTTATGTTCGAAATCCGAATGGATTTCCAATATCAGAGGTTCTGCGGCCAGTCAGATCGGGAGTTCGTCTATCCCCCGTCCCTCCCATGCAGCTTCAGAGGAGGTCGATGGGTGTGGGGTTTCTGTGGGTTCTAGGCTGGAATCATCTTGCAAGTTTTTGGATAGCAATTTTTTAAGCTCTTCTTCGAGATCAGGCAGGGAGTTGGTCCCTGCTTCTTCGAGACCCAGGGGACGTTGTGGGAAGGGGACTTCATTTATCTTCACCTCTGGGGCCTTCAAAGACTAGCTGGATGTTTTCATGTCTTCTCCACCGAAATGGGTGGTTTTTGATGTTCAGGACCTCTCCCTGCTACCAGGTACTGTAGATGAGGGGCTGGTTAAGGAGAGGGCGGCTCTGATGGCCTATCCCTCGGGGCCGTCTTTTATCTCTATGGCTCAAGGAGGAGAATTGGGTTTCAGGTAGCAAAGGGTCAAGGAAACTTTAATTTCATCCCCTTTATCCCCTTGTAGGGGATTGAAATGGAAATATAGTATTCCTAGTTTGGAAGGTACTCCAGTTGCACCAGTGAACAGCCCGGGGGTCACCACGTGGGCACAGAAGAAGAATCGTAGGGAGGCTTCCACTCCTATCAGTAAAGGGACCAAGACGCCTGGGTCCAAAACTGGTCCATGTGGTTTTTAATGCCGTCCATTATCATTTGGAATGTTAGTGGCCTGGGGGCCCGGGTGAAGTTGGACTTTATTGCTTCGGAAGTCAGGAAAAACAATATTTTTTTGGTTGCGATTCTTGAGAACAAACAGAGGAGTGATAAAATCATCACTTTGGATCGCAAAATTCACATGCATGGGTCTATGCATGCTAATCCAGTTAACAAGCACATATGGCTTTTTTGGAACAGGGAGTGCTCGGTGGATTTGGTTGATGCAGGAGATCAGTTCATCACTTCGAAAGTGAGGAGGGGGACGGAATGTTTCTTCTTATCATGCATGTATGGGAGTTGTAATTCTCAGGAACGTAAAACTTTGTGGCAAGGTCTTGGGGATTTTAATCCAGTGGACACACCCTAGATTGTTGCAGGGGATTTTAACTCCATTTTGGACCCCCAAGATAAGAAGGGTAGAGGTGCGTTCCCTTGGAGGGCTAGCATGGACTTTGCTCAGTTCCTGGCAGATAAAGGTTTACTCGACCTTGGCTACTCGGGGGACAGTTTCACATGGTGCAATAACCAAGTAGTCAGGAGAAGATGCTGGAGCAGGATTGGTCGGTTCTTGGCTGACAATAACACGATATGCATGTTTCCGAATACAAAGGTTAAACACTTAGTCTGAGGGTTATCTGATCACTCGTCGATTCTGGTTTCTTTGGTTCCCAGGCAAGATCGCCAGGAGTCGTTTCGCTTCAACCCTCGGTGGGCTCAATGGAATATCTATCTTCGGTTTGTGGAGGAGTCTTGGAGGGAACCGGTTCAGGGGCACATGTGGGTGGAAATCCATAATAAGCTCAGGCATTTGAAACAGGGGTTGATGTCTTGGGCTAGGGAACTTCCTCCTTTTGATCAGATCCTGGAAAATCTTAAACAGAGTATCGAAGGCTTGGAGGCTAGCTTGGAGGAGGAGTGGGATGGCTTGGTTTTTGACAACCTCGTGGCTAAAAAGGAGTGATGGGTTGTGAAGATTCTCAAACAGGAAAGGTTGGCTCGGGACCGCTCTCGGGTGAGGTGGCTTCAAGAGGGGGACCGTAACTCGGCTTACTTCCATTCCTGTATTAGAGAGAGAAAGTGACTATCTATTCCAAACCTTCTGTTGGATGACGGTTCTTATTCAAATGATAGGGATACGGTGGGGGGTTTGTCAGTTTCATTATTTAAGGATCTTCTTGGTGGACCTAAGATGGGGATGGACTCAGGGTATCCTAGTGGCCAGATCGTTTTTTGGGAGACAATTCTGAAGTGTGTCTCCCAACCGGATAATGTGGTCCTTGAGGCTACCCCTGATGAGGAAGAGATCTTTGCGGCCATGCAGTATCTCAACTTGAATAGCACCCCTGGACCTGACATCTTCCCAGGATCCTTCTACAGGGGGGCATGGGGAGTGGTTAAGGAGGATATCATTGTTACGGTTCAGTATTTTTTCCGAGGGGGAAGTATTCCCAGGGTGGCTAGTGCAACCACTTTGGTTCTTATACCCAAGGTTAGTAATCCTTCTTATTTGTCTCATTATAGGCTAGTGAGTTTATGCAATTTCCCATATAAGATTCTGGCGACTATCATTAATCAAAGGTTGGCAAAGTTTCTTCATGTTTGGATTTGTCCAGAACAGTATGGTTTTGTGAAAGGGCGCTCTATCCAGGGAGCAATAGCACTTGATCAAGAGATGTTGAGGGATATTGATTTGAAAACTCATGGCTCAAACTTGGAAATCAAGGTGGATATGAACAAGGCTTATGACAGGATTGAATGGAGCTTCATTAACAGAGTTCTTTCATGTATTGGCTTATCAGACAAGGTTGTGGATCTTCTATTCAGGTGTTTCAGCTCTTCATGGCTGGCGGTGGATATTATGGGGAAGGTTCACAGTTTCTTCAAGTTTACCAGAGGTCTCCGACAAGGAGATACTCTGTCTCCCAGCATCTTCATCCTGGCGCAAGACTCCCTTAGAAGGCTCATTAATAGAAGTTTAACCCAAGGGAGAATAGTTCCTTTCAGGAGGAGGATGAAGGTTCCCTCGGTTTCCCATCTTATGTTCACGGATGATACCATCATTTTCATTAACGGCGATAAGGATTTGGTGAGAGGAATCATGAACATACTTATGACTTATTATTATTGGAGTGGACAGAGCATCAGCTCTTCCAAGAGCAATTTCTTTATCTCGAAGCAGAGCACTGATAGTCGGGATGCTTCTTTATGTAGACGGATGGACATGCAGCGTGGGGAGTTTCCTCTGGAGTACCTGGCCACCCCAATTTCCTCAGGGAGACTTCAGGTACGTGACTTTGATCCTATTGTGTGTAGGATATCAAATAGAATCTTGAACTGGAAAAACAAATTTCTTTCATTTGGTGGTCAGATAGCTCTAGTTAACAGTGACCTATCTGCCATTCCCATGCACACGATGGATGCTTCCAATGTACCGCAAGGTGTGGTCAAGGCTGTTGATGGGATTCTTTGTAACTTTTTTTGGGATGCCAAGGCAGAGGGTAAGAGTCACTAGGTCTCATGGGGTAAAATGGAGAGCCTGGTTGTAGAGGGAGGTATTGGTGTTAGGAGCCTTCGTAACTCGATCAACTGCATGCACACAAAGTTGGCTTGGGAAGTACTGAAGTAGCATACTTTATAGGGAAAATCCATGTCAAAGATCGGTGGGGAATGCAAAACAAGATATCATGGTTACAGGTCTCCCCTGTGGGTGAAGATTTACCCCCTGATTCAGCTTTTGCTTCTGTACGCTCGTTGGATTGTCGGTGCAGGGGATCTATTTTTCTGGAATAAGAACTGGGCTGGTTCATCACTTGCCTTCCCGGGTTGCCCTGCCCCTTTGATCACGGTGAAGGAGGTGATTCTTCATCCCAGGTTTACTAAGGCGGTGCTAAGACCGGATCAGTAGGATCTTCTTGCATCCGTTGAGTTAACTTCAGGACCGGATCTGTGTGTGTTTTCTCTTACGGCCTCAGGTGTTTTTTCTATCAAATAGTATCGAAGGTTGGCTTCAGAGAAGAGTCATCAGGATGAGTGGAATGGTGTGGTGTGGTGTCACTTTATTCCTGCAAAATAAAACTTTCTTCTTTGGTGCATCAGGAGGAGGGCAATGGCCACAGATGAGAATGTTAGGAAACTCGGCTTGCATTTACCATCTGTATGCCATTGCTGCAGGAGCAGGAAGGAGGAGAGTGTGAGTCATTTATTCTTTGAAGGTGAATGGGAATCAGCGGTGTGGAAGTACTTCGGAGGCCCTGTTTTTTACATGGCACGATAGTGGGATGTATCATATCTCTTGAGGGAATGGTTTCAGGGCTCTAACAGCCTGGTGAAGGAAATCATGGCTCGGTCGGGGATTCTGAACGTAGGGTGTTGGTGTTTATCGCAAGCCAGGAACCTGGCATGGTTTGAAGGTGCAAAGTCTTCGGCTAGATCCATTATAGAAAGGACGAGATTCTTCCTCCTGGACTGGATCTCTCTTCACAAGGATTGGAGGGATGCTTCTTCATTTGGCAGCGTTCAGGTTAGAGGCCTCCAATCCTTCTCATCTTCTGCCGAGGTGCAGGGGAGATGGTTGTCTTGGCATCCACCTGCTTCTGGTTACAAATTGAACACGGATGGGTCATGTTTTTCTGGTGTTATGAAATGAGGATGAGTGGTTTGAGACTCTCAGGGAGATGTTATGTTGGCCTTCTCTTTTAATTTTGGCATGGACAACCCTCTTATGGCGGAGACCATGGCTATGCTCACAGGGCTCTTATTATGCATTTAGGAGGGTGTGGTTTTATCTCAGGCCGAGACGGACTCCCTTATTCTTCATGCTTCTTTACTGGGTACGGGTGGTGTCCCATGGTTCATATCATATCTAGTTAGGAAGTGTAGATCAATGATTCAGGATTCCATCAATGTCTCACACACATGGCGGGAGGGCAACAAGGTGGCCAATCACTTGGCTTCCTTAGCTGAGCAGACGGTGAGGCAAGTGTGCCTCATTCATCCTAATAGTTTGAAACCGGAGTCGGTGAACTTAATTATAGGGGATTCCCTTGGTTTAAATTACTTCATACCACCTTGATTAGGGGGGTTTTTTGTAGGTTTTGGCTCTTTTCTTGAATTAAAATTTATCTTGGATGGATTAAAAATGGTTTAGTTATTAAACTTTGAATTTAACACTTTTAAATTTTCTTTAAATAAAATTATAATAAATGACCTAATATAATACAAGTGGACCAAAGAGGATAATATTTTATTCATAAGGTTGTTTTTCGTCGAATTATACTTATCCAATAGAATTGGGATATGTTTTATGGTAATTATGATATCATTTTTACCCTTAATTACCCTATTTACTTTTAATCGCGGTAAATAAAAGTCAAAAGTTACTATTCACCAAAAATTATTTTCATCTTATTGAACCAAATTTTACTTACTAATATTAATTGTGTTTCTTGGATTTTTGAAATTTAACTTACAGAAGTGGTAAAATTAAGTTTTATGCAAATTTGCAAATGCTCCTAGGAGGTGAGTAAAAGATGGTAAAACTTCAATAAAATTTTTATATATCTAAAATTATTATAAAATGACTCCAATGAATTACATTGAACTTATATAGGTATTATGTATATATTTTTACCTAAAATAAATTTAAATAAAATAAATAATTATTTAAATAAAAAGTCGGTTTTAACCAATAATGTAGTGTTTTCACTATTCATCAGAAATTGAAAGTTTTTTGAAAGATACCAAAAAATCACCCTAAGATAATTTAGATATTCCAAATTCAAAAATGAAGTCCATTTTGAAAAATAAAATTTATAAAATTTCAAAAAGTGGGTATTACTATTCATAACGGCTAGTTTGATTGGTCGTGGTGTGTTAGAATCACGAAGTTGGATACAATGCAATCTATTGTATTATTCAAAGGGAAACGTACCATGGAATCTTAGGGTGTTACATTCTTCCCTCCTTCAAATAATTTCATCCTCAAAATTTCTATAATACTACCGCACAAAAATATTTGGGTGGTTCTTCATCATAAGTTCTTCTGGTTCCCACGTTGCCTCTTCCATCTTATGGTTTTTTCATGGAAATTTTTCCAGACGAGTTGTCTAGTTTCTCAACACTTGTTCTCTTGTATCAAGAATTTTGACAGAATCTTCACAATAAGATAGATCAGGTTCCAGTTCAATTTCATCATAGGTGAGTACATGTGTTGGGTCAGGCATGTATTTTCTCAACAGTAATACGTGGAACACATCGTAAACTTTGGAGAGACTTTGTGGCATTTTCAAACGGTAAGCTACAACCCCAATTCGTTCTAGAATTTCGAATGGTCTAATGTACCTGGGACTTAATTTACCCTAATTACTGAATCGTATAACTCCCTTCTATGTAGATACCTTCAAGAAAACATGATCTCCTACCTGAAATTCCAAATCCTTCCTTCAGTTATCGGCATAGATCTTCTACCTACTTTGAGCTGCTTTGATGTGAGTTTTGATAATCTTCACTTTTTCCATTGTTTCCTCAACAAGTTTTGGTCCTTCAAGTTTTATTTCACCAACATCATCCCAAAAAGTTGGTGTGTGACATCTCTTTCCATATAACACTTCATATGGTGTCATCTGAATACTTGAATGGAAGCTATTGTTATATAAAAATTCTACCAGAGGTAAATATTGATCCCATATATCTTGAAATTCAAGTGAGAAAGATCTCAATATGTCTTCTAAGGTTAAAATAGTCTATTCTGATTGTCTATCAGTTTGAGGGTGGTAGGCAGTGCTCAAACAAAGTTCAGTATCCAGGGATTTCTGAAGAATTATCCAAAATCTTGATGTAAAATGGGGATCATGATCAAAAACAATCGATAGGGGTACTCCATGAAGTCTTAAAACTTCATTAATATACATACTTGCTAAATGTTCAAGTGGTAAATCTTCTCTTATAGAAATAAAATGTGTTGACTTGGTCAGAAGATCAAAAATGGCCCATATTGCATCATTCCTTCTAGGAGTATTTGGTAGCCCCATGATAAAGTCCATTGTAATATCATCCCATTTCCACTCAGGTATGGGAAGAGGTTGCCTGACTCCTCTAGGATATTTTCTTCCAGCTTTCACTTGTTGGAAAACCATACATCTTGACACAAAATAAAAAATCTCTCTTTTCATGTTGTCCCACCAAAAATGTTCCTTCAAATCTTTATACATTTTGGTTCTCCCAGGGTGTATAAAGAAATTGGAGCTATGAACATCATCCAACAATTCCCTTTTTAGATTAGGTATATCGGGAACACAAAGTATCTTCCCAAATTCCAAAATTCAATCTTCATATACAAAGTCACTCAATCTCCCATCATTCACAGCTTTAATCTTCTTTTGAAACTCCTCATCACCAGTCTGAGAACTCTTTATCCTTTCTAGTAAAGATGTTTTGGCAACCATTTGAAAAAAGTATTGATGTTTTACCTTCCATGGTTATTCCCATATCCATCTTTTCTAGATCCATGAAAATAGGATCCCTTTCAACTCTCATCTTGTTTAAAACTCCATGATCCTTTATACTCAAAGCATATACCACCTTATTTTCCTTCCCTGGGTGGTAGTTTATAGTGAAATCATAATTCTTGAGTAGTTAAATCCATCTTCTTTGCCTCATGTTGAGTTATTTCTCTAAGAAAATATACTTTAAACTCTTGTGATCAGTATAAATCTCACATTTTTCACCATAGAGATAGTGTCTCTATATCTTCAGAGCGAATATTACAGCTTCTAACTCAAGATCGTGAGTTGGATAGTTTTGCTCATGAATTTTTAGTTTTCGTGATGCATAGTAAATAACTCTATCATTCTATATAAGGACACAACCAAGTCCTTTCTTTGAATCATCACTATAAATAACAAACCCATCGTTCCCTGATGTTATAGTCAAGATAGGATCATTAACTAATATTCTCTTCAGTTCTTCAAAACATTTTTCACACTCTTTTTTCCAAAAAAAAACCAACCCCTTTACGTGTGAGCTTGGTTAATGGGTTATCCAACCGGGCAAAATTCTGGGCAAAATGTCGATAATAACCTACTAAACCAATAAAACTGTGTACCTCAGTTATACTTGTCGATGTTGGACATTCTTGGATTGCCTTATTCTTTGAAGGATCAATAGATATTCCATCCTTAGATACAATATGGCCAAGAAAAGAAATCTCTTGAAGCTAGAATTCACACTTTCTAAACTTCCCATATAATTCATTTCTTCTAAGAGTCTTTAGAATAATGCACAAGTGATTTTCATGATCTTTGTATATTTTGGGGTATACCAAGATATCATCAATAAATACCACTAAAAATTCATCAAGATATTCCTTGAAAACTCTATTCATTAGATCCACGAAGATAGAGGGTGAATTAGTCAGTCCAAAAGGCATTACTGTAAACTCGTAATGCCCATACCTCATACGAAATGTTGTCTTTAAAATGTCTTCCTTCATCACACACAACTGATGATATCCAGATCGAAGGTCAATATTTGAAAAATATTAAGCTCCATGAAGTTGGTTTAATAAATCATCAATGTGAGGTAGGGGATACTTGTTCTTTATTGTTATATCATTGATCTCCTTGTAGTCAATACACAACCTCATAGATTTGTCTTTCTTCTTAACAAGGGGATCCCCATGGAGAAACACTAGGGAGAATAAATCCCTTATTACTCAATTCCTCTAGTTGTTTCTTTAGTTCCACTAATTCCATAGTGGCCATTCTATAAGGGGTCTTCAATATGGACCTTGAACTAGGAATTAAATCAATGAAAAACTCAATTTCTCATTCTAGAGGATGTCCAGGTAAATCCTCTGGAAACACATCAACATATTCTTGCACAATAGGTACGTCCTCTATTCGAACATTCTTTTCCTCATCCATAATTATTTTATTCTCATCCTCCCTAATAATTTAATTTAGTAGATCTATTGGAGGTGGATCTAGATAAGAATCAGATGGTGACGTTTCTTCTCTAAAGATAAGGTACTCATTATCATCATCTAGAATTGTAACCTCATTCTTATTACAATAAAGTTTCTCATCATGGTCCAAAATCCAATCCATACCAAGGATTATATAAAATTCAATCATGTGTATGATGATTAGATAAGTATATAAATATCATTTATATGCCTTAATGGGGACTGATTCACAAAACTGTGTTAAAATGATACTTCCCTTAGGAGTTTTGAATGACAAATCCCTTATTAAATCAAATTGGAAATATCTAATTTTCTTAGAAAACTGGGAAGATATGAAATAATTCAATGATCTAGAATCAAATAAATCATTGGATAAACTTGAGGAAACCATTAAATTACCTGTCAATACGTCTTTTGGAGCTTCAACCTCAGCAGTAGTGATTGCATAAGCTTGGCCTTGATCCCTTGGCCTTTTCTGAGGTAAGTTTCCCTAACGCTTAGGAAATTTATTTGCATAATTCCCATATCCCTACAATTATAGCATTGAAAATTGGTAGCTTATTTCTTCCCCTTACAATCACTTGCAAGATGGCCTTTCTGTCCACATTTGTAGCATACTCCTTTTTCTTTTAGACAGGCACCAGGTTGCTTCCTTCCACAATTATCACAGGGTGGAAATTCAACTCTTCCCTTCTTCCCTGTTTCCTTATTTCCTTTCCCATAGTGTTCAATAGATCTCTTCTTCTCTTTCTTTTCTTTAAAGTCATAAGACTTAGATAATTCCTTTTCTGTATTGATAGAATAAGAGACAATATCTTCATTTGATGAAAAGGATTACGAGACTAATGCTCAACGGAGAAATAGTTTTAACCCATCAAATAAATGATCAATCTTACTTCTTTGGTTATATATATAATCTGTAGTATGCCTTGCTAACCTTGTAAATTTATATTCATACTTTGTGACATTCTCATCCTCCTTTTGTATCAGACTTAGAAATTGTCTTTCCATATCCGCTCGATGGTCACGAGGAAAGTATTTTTATAAGAAAAGCTCTTTAAACTCCCTCCATTACATACTTGATACTTCTTCATCCTCCTTTGTGTTTTGAACTAATGACCACCATTGATCTGCATCTCTAGTGAGGCGATAAACTTCCATGACTATTTTTCCATTTCGCTACTCCCCAAAGCATGAAATATTTTCTCTAAGGAACTTATCCATTGTTCATATACAAATGGATTTGTAGACCCATTGAATTTTGTTGGTTGTTGCCTCATGAATCTATCTAACATTGATCCTCTGCGTTGTGGATCAGGGTGCTTCATACAGGTTAGGTTATTATTCATAACCTGTGTAATTTGTCCCAGTATGGTGATGAGAAGATCAGCACCAGTTGCATCACCAGCTCTGATATAATTATCTTGAGAAGGAGGGAAATCCCTACATGTATTACGTGTGTTGATACGGTTTTCATTCCTTCCACTAAGTTCCATTTCTAAACAATGGCACAACATAGATTAGTTTATGAACCACAATACATAATTCCAAACTTGTAAAACACTTAACATAAATTGAACAGTTTATAGATATAATCCATAATCATAAAAAAATCTTTAAGGAGGTATATACTCATAAATCCTTCATAATGGTTTGTAAAGAAAATGAGAATTATCCTAATCATATCCCCTGGGAGTGTCGTAACCAAGAGTGCATCAAGGCCCGTTGTCGTGCACTAGTAACCATTAAAGTCTAGCTCAAAGTAGTGTTTTCGGGTTTTACCCCTAGGTACATCTGTTCCAGAGACACCTCTACCTGCTCATATCCAGATAGGGATTTATTGCATGGAAAACTCACAAAATCTCAACAGTACCAAAATTCTAGGAAGTTCTTCTATACTAATCCTCAAAGTCTATCTTAGGGTAATGTTCTCTAATCAGAGTTTTTCTAAATCCAATTTACAAGGTTTGTACTAAACTTCCTATGATACCAACTGTAATTCCCTAACCCCAATTACCTAGAGTCAGGGGATTTGTTACATAACATTATCATGATATAAGGAATCATGTCCCAAAATATTGATCAATTTAGTATTATTGGAAAAAAGATACATACATAAGTTCAATATTACAATTTAAAAAGAAATACAACACTAATTTATTCCATTAAAAACATCCAAGCCTCCTAGATTATTCCTACAAGTTATTCATAACTAACTTCTACATATCCTAGGAAAATGAAACATAAGAAATGGGTGAGCTCAAACGCTCAGTAAGGGTAAGCAATATAGTATAAGATAACATAAACATTAGGCATGATGAATAATTCAAAACACATTACTTTAAAAATAATAAACATAAACACTTTATGGTAGGAATATGATCTAAGTAAATAATTCCATAATAAAACATAGTCATGGGTATTCTACTAGTCTAATAATCACATGAACCATCATTATTATTTTCATAATGAGGTAATGTATAATGCCGGACATTCTGAAACATTTTTTCAAGGCCTTGTCCAAGACGACTAAAAATGATTAAGGCCTCGTCCAAAACCATATATCAAATTGGGAAAGGCCTTGGTCAATTCCACATCTAATTGTCTCATGATACCTACCAATGCACCGAGGAGCTATAGCGGGCTCCACCAATCTGATACTAAGTCCAATATATTCCTCATATGAAAAGGTTGAAACATAACATAAACATTCATATTAAAACTATCATAATAAATGTCAATACTTTAACCATAAACCATGAATGGTATAAAAATAATACATCCATAGTCAAACATATCACAAAACCTTCAATAAAATATGGAATATTTGTATCATAATAAATCAACTTCAAACAAGTTTAAAATCCATCAAAGGATGTTGACATAGATGAAATGAAAACTATTTGAAAGAAATACCTATTTCTATTTTGAAACCATTTAAGAGTCACATAATTATAAAAGAAAACATTTATTTTGAAAATATTCATATAAGCTTGTAATGGAAGCTTTGATAATATTATAATGGTAGAAAATAGCTGCACCCACCGTATAAGTTAAAAAACATTCTTACCTTAATTTTGTCGAAAAGGTCATAAAGTACCTTGTTTGGAAAACTACAAAAAGACTCATTTAAAAACATATAAAGTCAAATAAGGGTATAAATGACTTTAACCCATAGTCTAGTAAATACTAAAAATATTTTGAAATACATTTTTAAGAAAACATGGATGTGGATGATAAAGAGGTCCAAGTAGATACTTACGTAAAAACAACCTCGGATAATAAAGAAATTATGAAATTAACCCTTAACTTGTACTTTTCCTTAATAGATGGTATGTTAACCTCATGTATAATAGTTAAAAAAAATTATTAAATTATAAAATAACTATATACATAAATATTATATCATATATGATCTTATAATATTTATTTGTTAATAATATTTTAGTAGTATCATCATTTTTGGGTGTTAACTAATTCGTTTTCCTTTATATGCTTGGTTACGTAAGCCATATTTGTTATGGATAGGATATATTTAATTCATATACATAATGATATTATGTTCATAAACATTATTTTAAAATTAAAATTATTCTTGAATGATTATGATGGGGAATGAATCTCATCGCGTTCATGGAGACGGTAATCCCTACGTATGCACGAGTATCGTCTCCACGAGTGACAATATCATTATATTGATGGAGAAATTGTATGTAATTGGATGGTATACTATATATAAAGAATAATTATCATGTTATATTTATTATTTACATTATTTATACTCATTATTATACCCATCCAAATAATTAAGTGTTTGAGTAAGAAACTACACCACGATGTGGAGACGGTAATCCGTACGTACGAACATATGGTGACTTTGTCATTTATAGGATAGATAGAATAAATAATATGGTTATACCATTTTTATAATAACATCACATTATATATAAGATATTTGAGTTATTATTTTAGAATGGAAACAACAAATAAAGAGGAAGTGAAAGAAGAAAAGAACTTGAAAGAGGTGATGAAATATTTACCTCTTCTTCAGGTGCTTCCTTTTGATTTGATAAAAAGGGATCCTTAGGTTTGATTTATGGAAAAAAATGACTCTAGGATGAAGGGATGAAAGTTGGGAGGATATTTGGGTAGGTTTTGGCTGATCCAAATGGCTTTTGAGGTGTAAAATTAAGAGAAGGGGAAGTGCCCTTTTATAAGAGAGGTGAGGGTCACTTTAGGAAAAGCTTGAAATATTATTTTATAATAAATTCATTTTAGGTTTATAATGGCTCAAAAATGAATTATTTAAATTATAAGGTGGTTATGGGTCTAAAATCTCTCAACAAATAGGTTTTAGACAGGTTTAGGTCATCATATTAACCTTATCGTTTAGATTTAACTCTTAGTTAAATAGTTTGACATTTACCATGTCTCTTTGTATTTTTATATTATATGGTTAATAAACTTTATATAAAAATCAAAGAGAACCCCATTTGGTTCATTATTAATACATATAACCATATCTAAGTCCTTTTTCCAAACATTATATTTTTAGGAATATTATATCAATTAATAATATAATATTTGTTTTAAAAACTCAATTATGTCAATTTTGACACTATTTAGTATTTGATTTTTTTAAAAGCCATAAAAACTTTCTCACTTAGAATAAAATTTATTTAACAAATCCTAACATGTCATATTAACCTAGAAAATTAGTGTAATTTATCAAAAGCCTCAATTTACATTTATTTGGATATCTATAATATCAATTATTTTAATATTTCATTAATAAGGTAATTAATGCGTCATAATTGTGTCATAAATAAATTAAATTATTTAATGTCTAGAAATTATTAATAAAATACCATTATGTAGGAAATAATTTTATCCTTATAATTAATATTTATAGTCAAATTTATCTTAGTTATAACCCTATATTAAAAATGTTTAAGTTATTAAAATTTAAATTTAACTCTTTTAACTTTTCTTTAAATAAAATAATAATAAATGCCCTAATCTAATCCAAGTGGACCAAAGAGGAACATATTTTATTCCTAAGGTTGTTTTGGGTCTAATTATACTTATCCAATATAATTATAACATGTGTTAGGGTAATTATGATATTATTTTTACCCTTAATTACCCTATTTACTTTTAACCACGGTAAATAAAAGTCAAAAGTTACTATTCGCCAAAAATTATTTTCATCTTATTGAACCACATTTTACTTACTGATATTAATTGTGTCTCTCTAATTTTTGAAATTCAACTCACAAAAATGGTAAAATTAAGTTTTATTCAAATTTTCAAATGCTCCTAGGAGGTGGGTAAAAGACGGTAAAAGTTCAATAAAAATTTTATATATCTAAACTTATTATAAAATGACTCCAATGAATTACATTGAACTTATATAGGTATTATGTATCTATATTTACCTAAAATAAATTTAAATAAAATAAATAATTATTTAAATAAAAAGTCAGTTTTAACCAATAATGCAATGTTTTTCACTATTCATCAAAAATTGAAAGTTTTCAGAAAAATACCAAAAAAATCACCCTAAGCTAATTTCGATATTACGAATTCAAAAATGAAGTCCATTTTGAAAAAAGAAAATTTATAAAATTTCAAAAAGTGTGTATTACTATTCATAATGGCTAGTTTGATTGGTCGCGGTGTGTTATAATCATGAAGTTGTGTACAATGCAAGCTATTTCATTATTCAAAGGAAAACATACCGTGGAATGTTGGGGTGTTACAGTATCCCTCTTGGGATTGGTCTTTAGTTCAGTTATGGGATTAAACCCACTTATGCAATTCTACTCTGATGATGATGCACCAACCATGAAATCTTTGACATGCTTACCTTCCATTAGAGGGATCTTACACTATACTTTTCTTATTTTATTATCACCTAAAATTTATTCTTCCTAGGAAAGTCTTTCTTCAATTGCATGATCTTATATATCACAACTCTAAAAAACATATCCTATTTATTTAACTTCTATAATTGCTTCTTTTGTCTCTAAGATATCTTCTATGAGTGTAACTTGATAGATATTCCGTGCACCTTTTGTTGATATTTACTTTTATCCTACAAAATAGTGAATCAATTTTCTAGCTTAATAGACTTTATTCTGGTGTAAAACCACTCCTTGAATGTCATGGTAATGGAGGATTTCCTCATAAATTCTTTGGTTTTATTCCATCAACAATCTCTAGCCAAATTTCCATGGTTAAAACATTTAAAAAATATACCATAAAAATCATACCTCTTTCTATTGTATCTTGGTTGAGGTGTTGATACAACATATCTCCTTCCACTATTGATCTCATTGGATTCTAGAAACACACTCATTGTGTGCTTCATTCTTCCACAAATATAGCATTTTGTTGCTATCTTTTTTTGAGAGCCTTTTATTCTATATTTTTCAAGATTCTTTTATAGTTTAACATATTCCAAATTTAATCTTTTTAATACACACCTTGTCAACGATACCATGGTGGAATATCCACCTTCTATTTTCCATTTGAGGGGTTGATCTTTGAATTAAACTCCTTAATTATCTCATCTTTCTCCATTAGTTGAGTAGGAATATTCTTCAAGTTTGAGTTTGATTTCATTATTTTCCATATCATTTATTCTAGTTGAGTCTTGAGACAAAGGATACAATTTTTCAATTATTTTTCTATAACCAGTTTATTTTATCTCCTATGAGAACTCCTCAAGTAGATCACTTTGGTCTTTCATTTTTTCTCTCATATTATTTATATCAAGGTTCAAGGCCACCTTTACCCTACTTATTATTTTATTATCCATGCACAAATCTTCAATTAATGAAAGGTCCACTTTATGAATGATTTATTGTTGATCCACCTTCTCATGTGGTAGTTTGATCTTTTCTTAGTCATTGTAAGAGAATTCACTAAACTAATGATCAGATGTCACTGCCATTTCTTCAATGGATTCTTCATCCACTGTAATATCCATGAGATAATCTGAAATTCCATATTTTCTTTTTTTATTCCGCAATAAGGTTATAAATATATTTAATAATATAATCAGAAACATTCATCTATAATAGAGATTCTGTCATTGTAATATCCTTCATTTTATTTTTCTTCTTTTATTAACTTTTTTCATAAGGCACTCTTTACCAGCCTTATTCACTAGTTCATCTTCTTGATGTTTTTAATTGGGTATTAATTATTTTATATCTCTCTTTTTTTTATAAATTACACTTTCATAACATTTAATTAAATCTAATTTTGTTTCAAAAATATTATTTCTTAACAACATGTTTTAATACTTTGTTATGTTGTTTGGTTGTTATTTTCTTTATACATTTTTTTTCTTTTCTATTTGTTATAAAAAATTTGGTTATGTCTGTAAGTACTCAAGAAAAACCTAAACCACTTATAAGGGAACCCGAAGGGGTCTAGCCTCATGGGAGGTCTAACATTTGAGGCTCGCACAGAGCTTTCTTTGAGCATAGTGCTCGTATAGCGCCAATTATAACCTTGTATAAGGTCAGGGGAGCGTGCACACATGGTTTGTTCTTTAGTCACCTGCTTAGTGTATGTATTGTTTTTAATCTAATCCTTCATTCAATGCATCTTGGATTATATACAGATCACACTCTATGTGTTGGATTCGATGTGATATGCAAGTTTTTCACTGAGATTCAATCTCAACTATCCGATCTTCTCTACCTTTATTTTATTAGTCTGATCTTCTTCCTATACCACATCTATTAAATTTAAAAACTATTTCATCTCTTTTAAAACTCCCATGTGATTTTTCCTACTCCCCTCTTCTTCCTTCATAGCAGACTGACTGTAAATATTCTTTCTCCTTTGTCCTTCTCTTCTCTAGATCGATGGTGTCTGCTCCTTTGTTTCTTCTTCATATCAAGTTATCTTTTATTTATTCTAGTATGTCTTTCTTCTTTATTTGATCCAATAAGTGGTTCGATTTCATCATATTTTTTGAGCTCCCTCAAATTTGAAAAATATAGGTGTTCTTGAGAAATTTTTTTCTTCTAACCAAGCCTTGATTTCATCTTATATTTTTCCTCAATATCTTATGTTTCCTGTTTTGTGTTGGGTTATTTTTTGGTTCAAGAGTTCTTTTTCAATATTATCTCCACTCTATTCATTTTTTACTATGTTTAGGTTTCTCTATATATTGAATCCAGTTCTGTTGGTTTCTCCTCTTTATCGAGTCACCGTTGGTTTTTACCAATGGTGAGTCACTCTTGTCACTGTTATTTTTTACCAATAGTGAGTGAATTTTGTCTCCAATGGAAATTTTCCAACAGAAAGTTATTTTACTCACCGCTAGAAGCCAATGGTGGGTCACTGACCCACCACCTGGAGATCAATGGTGAGTAAATTTACTCACCATTTCACCTCAATGGTAGGTAAATTTACCCACCATTGAACATCAATGGTGGTTTTGTTTTTCCCTTTGTTCATTTTTTTCCTTTTCTACACTTTTCCTTGAAAGTATCTTCTTCAAGTTTCAACAGGAGCTCCCAATTCATTTATTTTTTCTTGTAGTTTTCTATTTGTTCTTTTTAATTTCTTATCAGAATTTTATTTCATCTAATTTATTATGTTTAATTTTATTATTCCTTGACTCTTTTAGAATTTATCTATTTGATTTATTCATATGTTTATCATTTTTATTGTGGGTTTATATTCTATAAAGATCCACCATTGGAACCCAATGGTAAGTAATTTACTTACCATTGGACATCTAATGGAAAGTAAATTTTTATTGTTCTCAGGGATCCATTTAGTGTTATGATGCATGGAATTTCTCTAAGTTTTTTTTAATTATTTTTATTTTTTCTTAAAATTTCAATAGTAGGTAATACTCTATTTTTTTACCATTGGATATTTCCAACAGTAGGTAATGTGTCACTGCTCTTTGTTTTCAATGGTGAGTCATGACCTACTGTTAGTTAAAAATTTATTTCCAAAATTTTTATTTTCTCTATTTTAGTGAATATTGTTAAAATAAATTACATTGTCAAATTTTTATTATTTTATGTTGAAATAAAATTGCAACATTGTTTAAAAATTAATTGCAGCATTTTTTAGTGACACTTGCTAATCCAGATTGTTTTTTATACGATGATCTATTTTTCATAACTTTCTACCACTTATATAATTTTCATAATTATATTTTTTTTTAAATTATTTTTAAATTTTTATTCTTTTAAGAATTATTATTCTTAATATATTAAATGTTTCTTTTATTATTTCATGAATAAATATTTATTTGATTGTGTTTTTATTTACAGCACATATTCAATAAAATAAGGTAAGGGTCATATTATTTTATTATTAAATTATAACAAGTGTCATGCATACACTGGGCATGGATACACACTTGTAGATATTTGTTTTAATTTTTCGATAGATTTATTCAAGGATAAAACATTTGTACCAGTGCAGATGATTCAATTCATAAGGATATGATAAAAAATTTCCTACTACTCTCAAAAATAATCAAGAAACTTATTTGAATTTCGTTGTTCTGTTGTGATCACTAAAGATCTTCATCACTTTTATCTTCCTCTATTGATATGATAAAATAACATGAGCTACAATTAATTTTTACAACATATTCTCAAGTTGTTATTTCATTTGTTTTCTATTATTTCTCTTTTTTAATACTTCTTACTACTTGTTTTCCTCTAGAGTTTTGGTTTAATATTTTCCCTTACAAAAGTTGTCATTGGTTTATTCCTCTCATCTAAAAGGAAGGTTAGGTTATTCCTCCCAGAAAAAAGGTAGGTTTTGACTCCTTCAAAATTTAGAGGTTATACCACCAGGTGTAAAAATGGTACGTTTGTATTTGTATGTAATTGGGTTATCACTCTCATTAAAAAGTGAGGATTTAGTTCATACCAATTTTCTCGAGGAGTAGAGGATATTGATGAGTAGACTAGGATCTTGGTGATCCAATCCTCTATAAAAACATCATGTGTTAACTGTTTTATTTCCATAGTAACTTTTAACACTGTTATAACTCTAATAAATTAGTATTTGTAATAATAAATCAAAAAGGATTATTGTAACATCCCGGATCTGGGTGTCACTCAATGGGTGCCCCGAACCTAGTTGGTCACATGACCTCAAGTGCATTTCCCCACATGCCAGAGGCTGCCAACTAGCAGCGAGGTCCAAGGACTAATAGTGGGGAAACTATGCCCTCATTTGTAAAAGTGTAGTGTAGTGTAATAAAATATATAAGATAAAAAAGCGGAATCAGTAAATAATGTAAACCTGAAATGAACAACAGAACTAAAATAAAAGATAACCAATAGTCATATATATAATGATGCAACATGCCTCTAATTCTAGGAAAGCAGCCAAAGCAGGATACACTGCAATCTAATACAATACAGCACAAGGTACAAAAGTATATAAAACAAAACCAAGGCAGTGCAATAGGAACTCAGCAGCATCGCAAGACTAAGCTCGGTCCCATGCTCTCCTACTCCTCTGTAACAATCATGTACCTGTGTAGGGACTCTTTCCTGTATCAACACCTGCAGAAATATAATCTATTTGGGCCCAATACATGACCCAAATAGGGTGCGAGAAATAAATCCCAGTAGGCAACCACCAAAGGCATGTGCCCAACTGTCAGTGAAAATGTGCAATAGTAGTGTGCAATAATGGAATGTAGTAAACTAGGAAGTACTCAAAAGTAACTATTCCTACCAGTTACATTTCCATTTTAATAATTATTTAACAATTCCAAGCCTGTGCTTTAGCTTGGCAGGTACAACATAATAAATCACCACAGTGAATATTCAAAGTAAACCTTGTCCTCAAACATGAAAATACTTACCCTCAGGCAATCAGAATCGAAACCCTCAGGTGACTGCCCTCAGGCATAATGAATATTTCCCTCAAACATATGAGATATTGCCCTCAGGCATGGAAGCTACTGCCCTAAGGCATATGAAACGTTTCCCTCGGGCTAAACAAAACCTTACCCTTAGGCTAAACCAAAACACTTCCCTCAGGCATTCCATAGGAAAAGCAAGTAACCAGGTTGATCCCAATGCATAAGCAAGCATTTTATATATTTCCTCTCAAGAAAACTCAAAACATGCTATAATCACGACATACCCACAGGCATCCTGGCCAAACAGCTAAACAAGGGAAACGCACCCACGGGGTGGCCCTGGATCAAAGCAATGATCCCAAATAGCAATTTACATTTATTCATTAGATCACCTATGAAATTATAGGTATCTCATTAGTCAAAGTCTTAGCCACAGGACACCCCAAACATCGGTTCATGGCACCAAGGTACACAAAATCAACTCAACAGTTGTAATTAAACACAAGACCACCAACCTCGATCTCCTTTGATCGATATACATGAAAGTCGCCTCCTGAAATAACCAATAACGACGTAGATCTGAGATAAAATATTATCTATTCAAACCCAAATAACTTCCCTTAGGCACAAAATTGGAAGGAGATGTTCAAGAAGAGAGAAGATCTCACCCAGACGATTCAAACAAGATCGACAGTGGAGGAATCAGAGTCCCAGTGTGAGATTGGGAGCTCCTCCAAGCCTCGAACTCCTCTCCTAGTCCTCCAGGTGAGTTCTCTACCTCCTATATCGAATGAGGAGGCTACTATCTATTTTTTTTTTAAAAACATGACTACACGGCATGTAATTTAAAGTACACAACATGTACTTTCCTTTTTAATTGTTCCTATGGCGGCTACTTTTCACCGCCACCCTGTTCATTTGTCGACTGATTACATGGTGTGTATTACTAAGTACACGGTGTGTAGTTAGTTATTACATCCTGAACTGCCGACAATTCTACATGCCCTATGTTCTTGTCCCACATGGCCAAAGTACATGGTGTGTATATGAGAGTACACAGCATGTAGTTTGTTTTTACTGACAAGCCTATGTGCCCTGTATTCTCATCCCATGAAACCGAAGTAAACAGAATGTGTACAAAAGGTACATGGAGTGTACCCATAAATTTGGGATTTTCCCACATTTCCCTTTTTTTCTCAAAAACACTTAAGGAAAAAGTAAAAGAATAAACTCGTACCTCAAGAATAAGAATTGGGTTCTTACAAACTTCCCCCTTAAAGCAATTCATCCCTGAATTTCCCTTCCAAGGGTAGTGAAGATAAATCTGAGAAAAACTCTAGCCACTGAGCACATACGTCGGTCTCCCACTCCCATGTTTTGTCCTGTACTCGGCCATGCTTCCATAGCACCCGTACGAGAGAAACTGATCGGCCTCGTAGAACCTTCGTGCTCCAATCAACAATACGAATCGGATGATCCTCAAAGGATGCATCGACCTGAAGTTCAACCTCCTTGGGATGAAAAATTTGAGATGGTTCTGAGTGATAATGGCACAACTAAGATACATGGAAGATGTCGTGCATGATCTGATACCTCTATGGTAACTAAAACTGATAGGCAACCGGCCCGACTCTCTCCAGAATCTCAAACGGACCTACATACCTCAGTGAAAGTTTACCCTCTCTCCTGATCTTCTTGTGTCCCAACTTCAACAAAACACACAAGAAATTCTGATCCCCGACCACGAACTCCAAGGGTCGTCTGTGGCAATCATCATAAGACTTCTGACGAGACTGTGCAGTAGCCATCTGCTTCTGAATCAACTAGACCTGCTCTGAAGTCTCCTACACGAGACGTGGTCCCGGTAAAGCTGCCTCACCTGCCTCGAACCATCACAAGGGTGATCGGAATGGCCTACCATATAAAGCCTCCTAAGGTGCCATCTCAATAGTTTCCTGAAAACTATTATTGTAGGAAAACTCGACCAGGGGTATGTGCTTCTCCCAAGAGCCCCCAAAGTTCAGGATGCATGCACATAGCATATCCTCTAACACATGTATTGTATGATCTAACTGGCCATCTGTCTGAGGGTGGTAATTTGTGCTCAGAATCACCTATGTACCCAGTGCCCTCTGAAAACTTTTCCAGAAACGAGATGTAAAATGGGCCTTCTTATCTGAAATTATAGAACGAGGAACCCTATGAAGACGTACTATCTCTCGGATATACAACTTCCTGAGCTCGTCAACATCGAAGGTATCCTTGATCGGAAAAAATTGAACTACCTTCGTAAGTATGTCCATAACAACCCATATGACATCATTGCCTCGAGGTGACCTCGGCAACCCGGTCACAAAGTCCATCGCGACATCATCCCATTTCCACTCCGGAATGGCTAACTATTGTAACAGTCCGGCTAGCCTCTGATGCTCATCTTTCACCTACTGACAGGTAGAACATCTCGTAACAAAACCAGCTACTTCTCTTTTCATACTTAGCCACCAATACTAACGTCTCAAGTCACGGTATATTTTGGTAACTCCAGGATACATTGCCCAAGATGAAGCATGAAATTCTCGCATCAACTCCTCGTGTATATCCTCTAAAACACCACACTCATCCATGGATACGCAGTACTTTATCATCGCCTATCGTCCAACCAGGAGGAGGGTCCTAACTTGCCACCGACTCCCGTAGAACTAGGCCTTCTGAATCTGATAGTTGCCTCATCCTCACTCTATCCAACATGGTAGAATTTGTAGCTAAAGATGAAAGATAGGCTCGCCCCTGACTATCGTGCACCTCCAAATGAATCTCATAGAACAAATCCATAAGCTTCCACTTTCCATTGGCCTCTTGCACTACCTCTATCTGAGTCTTTTTACTTAGTGCATCACCTACTACATTACCTTTACCAGGTGTATAGGTAAGCTCGAAGTCGAAGGACTGAAGGTATTCAAACCACCTTCACTGTCTCAAATTCAGGTCATGTTGGGTAAAGATGTATTTAAGACTTTTGTGGTCTATAAACACCACAAAATGTTCTTCCAAGATATAATATCTCCAATAGCGTAATGTGTGAACAACTACAGCCAACTCGAGATCATGTGTCGGGTAATTCCTCTCATGTGGCCTCAACTACTAAGACCCATATGCAATAACTTGATCGCCATGCATCAACACTGCTCCCAGCCCAATACCTGATGCATCACAGTAAACTTTATAGCACTTCCCTTGCTCTAGAAGTATCAGGATTGGTGCTAATTTCAACCTTCTCTTCAACTCCTGAAAGGATGTCTCGCAAGCTTCTGACCAAATGAACTTCATACCCTTATTAGTCAAACCCGTCAACGGTGCTGCTAAGCGGGAGAAGTACTATATAAATCGCATTTAGTAACAAGCCATCCCTAAGAAACTCCATATTTCAAACATGTTTTTAGGCTGCTCCCAGGAAACTACTGCTCTCACTTTCTCTCGGTCTACTGCAACTCCTACCTTTGAGATAATATGACCCAGGAAGTGAATCTGGTCCATCCAAAAGTGGCACTTTGAGAGCTTAGCATATAAATAATGCTCTCTCAGTGTACTCAATATGATCTCAAGATGGGTAGCATGGTCGTGTCGAGTGTGAGAGTACACCAAGATATCATCTATGAAGACCACCACAAAAGAATCCAGATATGGGTGGAACACACGATTCATCAGAGCCATGAAAACCGATAGCACGTTTGTGAGTCCGAATGGCATGACCAAGTACTCATATAGAACATATCTATTCCAAAAGGCAGTAAGCGGTATATCTGATGGTCTAACACACAACTGATGATATCCAGATCTCAATTCAATCTTCGAGAACACTCATGCTCCTCAAAGTTGATCAAAAATATCATCAATACTTGGAAAGGGATATCAGTTCTTGACCGTCAACTGGTTCAACTTCTGATAATCCACACAAAGTCTGAGGGTACCATCCGCCTTCTTCACAAATAGGACAGGCGAACCCTAAGGAGAAGTATTGGGTCAGATGAAACCCTTTTCCTGCAACTCCTCTAACTATCTCTTGAGCTCCTGCAACTCTGGTGTAGCCATCCTATAAGTAGGAATGGACACTGGTGCCACTCCTAGTACAAGCTCAAAAGAGAAATACACCTCTCTCTCTGGAGGTAGACATGAAAATTCGTCCGGGAAGACATACCTAAAATGATTAACCACTAGAGGGAAATCCTTATGACAAGTTCCCTGGTCATCCGGATATAAACTCTCAATCTGGGCTATCACTCCACCTCTCCCATGATGCTCGGGTCCATCTCGGATCACCTGGACATCCCATTCACCCTTGTATAGAAACTCTCCGCCCTATAGTGATGTGAAACTCACCCTTTGATGATAGCAATCTACAAAGGCTCGAAATGGTACCAACCAGTCCATCCCGAGAATGACATCATAGCCCATCATCTCTAAGACATAGGGGTCCCATAGAAAGTGACACCCACCAACCTTTAGGGGGAAATACCTGCACTAATGAACACCTTCCATTCTAATTCCCAACGAAGTGTCTAGAATCATGATATCTGAAGAATAAGAAACACAGAGCCCAAGGCTCTTCAAAATGGGCACAGATATAAATCTATGTGTAGAACCATTATCAAAAGTACTGAAGATAAAACAGAAGTAACTAGAATAGTACCTCTGACAATGGAAGGTCCGGGATCCTACTCTTGTTGGGTCTATTGCACTACATATATCTGCCTAGTGTCGCAGCCCTGTGACACAGCCTGGCTACCCTGACCTGACCCGCCCTACTGTCTCTGATATCCCGGTGTCTGGATACCATGTCCACGACTACCAGCTCGTCCTGAAAGTCCCAGAATATTCCAATTCCTTGACTGGTAAGAAGTTGTAAGCCTTGCTCCTAGATGCGGAGTCTACACAGAACCCATCTCACTAGTCACTGGTGTAAACGCCATGCAAAAACACTGAAGATGACCCATATTTCCACAAGCTCGGCACTCCACTGTTTCACGTGGACACTGTGGTCTCTTGTGCCCCTCTTTACCACACTGGTAGAACATCACCTAGCCACCTGAAAAATTATTTTGGCTAGTACTTCCACTGTGAGAGAAATCCATATGCCTCTTCCTCTTGTCGGTGGGAATAGTACAAGAGACCGGTGTCGGACCGCCCTGGTCTACACCACTAGCTTCCCGAAGGTTCTGCTTAGTAATAAATGCCTGGTTCACAATAGCATGCACTATAGGCAACCTAAAAATAATCAACAATGCTCAGATGTCATATCTAAGACCATCCTCGAAGAGTCTAGCCCTCAATATCTCATCACCCACCAGAACAGGTGCAAAATGTTGTAGCTCGGTGAAGCATGTTGAATAGTCGATCACTGACATGGAACCCTGCTGCAGATTCATGAACTATCGAGCTCGATCTGCTATCAGCATCTCCGGAAATAAAAAGTCATAGAAGACTGCTTGAAAATCTTCCCACGCCATGTCTCTATGGTGCTCAGTCTAGGTGTTAACATCCCACCATCTCTTGGTGGAATCACGCAGCATGTAAGTAGCGAGCTCCTCCCAGGAGGCGTCTCCAGATGCTCAAAGATCATCTACATAGAACCCAGCCATGAATCCATAGCCTGTGGTCTTCCATCCCCTGAAAACATAGGCGGATGCTGCTTTTGGAATATATGCGTCAGATCTTCCATAGATGTGGAAACCGGCAGTGCTCCCTGGAAGGTCTGTATGAATCGCATGAAGCCTTCATGGAACTGCACATCCACGCCTACATCCGGTGTAACGGCTGGCGCCGCATCTGGCACTGCTGGAGGATCCATCGATAGCCCATGGCCTACCATCTCTGGAGTATAATTGTCGCCACTCTCTTGGCAAACAACTCGTGGTCGTCTCAGTGGCATGACTCTACAAGGTCAAACACATGCCTTAGATTAATATTATCAAGGACTAAAAACTGGAAGCATAAGAAGGTAACAGGAGAAAGAAAACATTCAAGTTTTACAAAACAAGAGTACACGGTGTGTATAATAACTACACGGAATGTTCCCTTAAGTATTTCACATGGGCGTGTACTCCTGCCAGAATTGGTCGTGTAACACCCCAAACACACGGCGTGTTGTCCTTACATACAGCATGTACTTTAATTTCTTCCTCTACTTGAGCCCTTCTACATGGCTAAGCCACACGGCTCCCCTTAGAACAAGGTTACATGGCGTGTTACACCCGCACATGGTGTGTACACCACTCTGTTTTCCTAGCCACATGGCCAAGTCCACACGGTCTCTCACCGGTCAAGACTACACGGCATGTCCCATAGGTACATGGCGTGTACTAGACAGGTTTTACCAACCCCTGTTGTTCGAGACACGGTTGGATACATGACTCACACTACACAGCATGTTCCAGAAGGACATGGTGTGTACTTAAAAAGATAACACTGACCCGTGTTGTTTGATACACATCCAGATCCCAATATTACACTATATGGCATGTTCAGAATTGACACGGAGTGTATAAGCTAAGATTTATCCATCTGTGCTGTTAGTTACACGGGCTGACACAGGGTCAACCCTATATGGTGTGTACAACGGTACACAGTGTGTTTCCCCAAGAACCTCCCTATCTCGTGTCTCTTACCACATGGCCTATGACACGGTTAGAGACTACAAGGCGTGTACATAAGGTACATGGCATGTACTTAGAAAATTTTCATTTCTTCCCGAACAGAAGAACACAAGGCGTGTATTCAAAACTACACGGTGTGTATTCTGGGTTTTTCTAGACAGTAAGCCTCAGAAACTAATCTGGAGTCCAGAAAAATACTGACACGAACACTAAAGTTCCAAATTCCGATCCGTGAAGGCCCATACTCCTTTCAAACCAAATCTTGTCATCTTATACATGTTATAACAAGGTAAACAAGTTTATGATCCACCAAATTCCAGATGATGAGGGTCTATACTCCTCAAGAACCAAAGGTTGGCATTAATTCACAAAACCTTACATAACAATACCCTATTAAATAGCAGATATTTTATCAAGGCATCTATCACAACAACATGCATTTTCTATCACAACGTCTATCACAACAACATGCAATTTCTAATGCACCTACATGGCATGGAAACTATGCATGACATGTGATTCTTATATGTGCCTAAATGATGCATGAGATGGCATACCTTCATCTCATCATGTTGAAACTAAATATAAACCAAGTATAAAATATAAATAGCATACCACAAGTGCGTCACCCAACGGTGAAAATCAAATCAACTGTAAAATTGAAAAACCAGAAAAATTGCAATTAAACAAGGTAGATTGGCTTTTCCCTATACACATGTTAGTTAATCCCAGGCACAGCTTATTACCAAGTACCTATTCCTTCCTATCCCTAGCTAAAGGCTCCAAATAGTAATTAAAATAAAAGAAACCTCTGATACCACTTTGTAACGTCTTGGATCCGGGTGCCACTCAATGGGTGCCCCGAACCCGGTTGGTCACATGACCTCAAGTGCATTTCCCCAAATTCCAGAGGTTGCCGGCTAGTAGTTAGGGCCAAGGACTGATAGTGGGGAAACTATGCCCTCATTTTTTAAAGTGTAGCACAACAGAATAAAATATATAAGATACAAAAGTGGAAGTAGTAAACAATGTAAGCCTGAAATGGACAACGGAACTGAAATAAAAGATAACCAACAATCATATATATGATGATACAATGTGACTCTAATTCTAGGAAAGCATACAAAGCAGGATAAACTGCAATCTAATACAATACAGCACAAGGTACAAAAGTATAGCAAACAAAACCAAGGAAGTGCAATAGGAACTCAGCAGCATCACAAGCCTAAGCTCGGTCCCATTCTCTCCTACTTCTTCGAAACAATCATGTACCTGTGTAGGGACCCTTTCCCTTATCAACACCTGCAGCAATATAATCTGTTTGGGCCCAAGACATGACCCAAACAGGGTGTGAGAAGTATATCCCAGTAGGCAACCACCAAAGGCCCGTTCCCAACTGTCAGTAAAAATGTGCAAGAACAGTGTGCAATAATGGAATGCAGTAAACTAGGAAGTACTCAAAAGTAACTATTCATACCAGTTACATTGCCATTTTAATAATTATTTAACAATTCCAAGCCTATGATTTAGATTGGCAGGTACAACATAAGAAATCACCACAGTGAATATTCAAAGTAAACCTTGTCCTTAGACATGCAAATCCTTACCCTCAGGCAATTAGAATCGAAACCCTCAGGTGACTGCCCTCAGGCATAATGAATATTTCCCTTAGGAATACGAGATATTTCCCTCAGGAATGGAATCTACTGCCCTCAAGCATATGAAATGTTTCCCTTAGGCTAAACAAAACCTTGCCCTTAGGCTAGACCAAAACACTTCCCTCAGGCGTTTCATAGGAAAAGCAAGTAACCTGGCTGAGCCCAATGCATAAGCAAGCAGTTTATATATTTACTCTCAAGAAAACTCAAAACATGCTATAATCACAGCATACCCATGGGTATCCTGGCCAAATGGCTAAAAAAGGGAAACACACCCACAGGGTGGCCCTGGATCAAAGCAATGATCCCAAACTGCAATTTAAATTTATTTATTAGATCGCCTATGCAATTTTAGGTATCTCATCAGTCAAAGTCTTAGCCACACGACACCCCGAACATGGGCACATAGCACCACGGTACGCAAAATCAACTCAACAATTGTAATTAAACACAAGACCACCTACCTCGATCTCCTCTGATCGATATACGTGAAAGGCACCTCCTAAAATAACCAATAATGAAATAGATATTAGATAAAAGATTACCCGTTCAAACCCAAATAACTTCCCTTAGGGAAACAATTGGAAGGAGAGGTTCAAGAAGAGATAAGATCTCACCCGCACGGTTCAAACGAGATTGACGGCAAAGGAATCGGAGTCCTGGTGTGCGATCGGGAGATCCTCCAAGCTTCAGCCTCCTCTCCCAGTGCTTCAGGTGAGTTATCTATCTCCTCTATCGAATGAGGAGGCTACTGACTATTTTTAATGAAAAAACACGACTACACGGCATGTACTTTCCTTTTTAACTGTTCCTCTAGAGACTACTCTTCATCGCCACCCTATTCATCTGTCGACTGATTACACGATGTGTATTACTAAGTACATGGAGTCTAGTTAGTTATTACATCATGAACCACTGACAAGTATACATGCCCTGTGCTCTCTTCCCACACATCCAAAGTACATGGTGTGTATACGGGAGTACACGATGTGTAGTTTGTTTTTACCGACAAGCCTATGCACCCTGTATTCTCATCCCATGCAGCCGAAGTACATGGCGTGTGTACAAAAAGTACACGGTGTGTACCCATAAATTTGGTATTTTTCCTACATTTCCCTTGTTTTCTCAAAAACACTTAAGGAAAAAGGAAAAGAAGAAACCCATACCTCAAGAATAAGAACCAGGTTCTTACAATTATTCACCCCCCTCTAGTCACTACTTCCATATCAAGGGACCTAAAAATTGGTATCAAAACGTGCTTCCTTTTTAAGGATTTGGTTTTAATTATTTCATTGTCTATTTCTAAACTAGTCATTATCCTAGACTTAAAAGTCTTATGAAAATATCCATTTCTTTGTTATGGATAATCAGGATTTCAAGATGTTGAATCCCATCATATAAAATCACTTCAATGGAAGTGACTATGTCTACTAGAAAGAAATAATGGAGATATTTCTTAAAAATATAGGTCTTTATTATTGGGATATAATTTTAAAACCATATAAACTGCCTGAAGTTGATTTAGAAACTCTCACTGATAATGATTTTGAAAAATGTGTTTTAAATTACAAAGTTATGAATTACTTATACTTCTCTTTAAGTAGAAATATGTATTGTCATATTTCATCCTGTAAAAATTATTTTGACATTTTGAGAACTTTAAAAGTCACTCATTAAAGAACTAATAAGTTACAGAGAACCAAGTTAGGTATACACAGAGCTGAGTTTCAAGAATTCAGGATGAATGATCAATAAAGCATAAATGAGATGTATAATAAATTCACGAAAATTTTCAACAGCATGGTTTCTCTCAAAGATACCATAAAGAATGAAACTCTAATTGAAAGACTACTTTGGTCTCTACATAATAAATGGAATTCAAAGAAATTTTTTATTTAAGAAAGTAAGGATTTTATTAAATATTCTATGGATTAGTTGATAGGATCACTTATTCAATAAGAGTTGGAAATGAAGATTGATAATACCGATGACCATGATAAAAGGAAAGGTATTATATTTAAATAAATTGAAATTTTTATTACTAATTATTCTAATTCTAATTTACAGTAAAGTGAGAAGGATGAAATTTCAAGTTTCAACAAAGGTGTTTATAAGTACATGAAGGTTAATAGAAGCTTTAAGAAGCATCCTATAAGAGATTTTCAAAAATATAACATAAAGGGTAGTAAAAAAGGTAAAACTAGTAAATATGATGTTTCTAAATTAATATGTTATAAGTGAAGTTAAAAGGGGAATAGAAAATCAGACTGTCCCAAATTAAAACAAGAAGGAAAGGATAATAAATACAAGAAGGAACAAATAAAGTCTTATCATGCAGGATGGAGTTTTACAGAAGAGTAAGACTCAAGTGATGTTGGTTCTAAAAGTGAAAAATAATCTAAAAATATATATTTTATGGATACTACTGTAAATTAGGTACACTATGACTATAATTATAGTTTTGGATATGAATCTAATATTAAAAATGAATTTAAATAATTAACTGCTCAAAATGAAAATTTTAAAATGAGATATTGAGAATGGTTGAACTATACAGGGAACTAAAAAGAGAAAATAATAATATTAAATAAGAAAATAAAAAATTGAATGATTATATTTTAAGTAATATAGAAGAGAAAAAGGTTGTATATGATAAACTGTTAAAAGTTAAGGATGATAAAATAAGAATAAAATATTTTGTGTCAAAAACTAATGAATTTCAAAATAAAATATTTACATAAATTTGTAATGATTTAGATAAAATTTAAAAATAATGTAAGCTTATTAAACATGAAAATAAGAAACTAAAAAATTATGGATCATTTTCAAATATAAAATCTTGTGATGAATTGGAATTTATTCATAAAGAGAATGAAAACCTTAAAAGGGAAATTAATGGTCTAAAGGAAACCTTATCTGTCTTTGTTAGAGGCCAATAGAAATTTGATAAAATAATGACTATGAACAAACCCAAATATAATTAATAGATTTGTGTATAAAATAAAAAGGTTATTAAGATGTATAGAACTATTTTTTTTAAAGGCATAAATGGAAATATTTCAAATGTCACCTACTTTAATTGTAACTTGAAAGGGCATTATGCAAATGGATGTTCTTTAAAGTATACTCAGTCATTAGGATATACTAAGACTTTTATTTCTAAAAGTATGGATTAAAGATTACCCTATAATAAATGTCTCAAATCTTTGTGGGTTCCTAATACTTTTTCTACTAATTCAGTTGGACCCAAACTAGTTTGGGTACCAAAACAACCATCTGCTTGATCTGTTTTGTAGGAAACCTACCTGAAGAGTTCCAAAGTCACATGGTATATAGAAAATAGATGCCTAAGGCACATTACTGGTGAAATTTATAACTTATTATCTTATAACTCTTTTTATGGAGGTACTATCACTTTTGGTGAAAATTATAAAGGTATGGTTAAAGGTTTTGGAGAAGTCGGTATATTAACTTATGTTATAATTTATAAAGTACTTTTTATATAAGGATTAAAACATAACTTAATTAGTATATCACAACTTTGTGATGATGTAATGAATATAAAATTTGAATATAATAAATGTATTATTTATAAACATAATAAATTTTTATTTTACGCTAGTAGAAAAAGAAAATATATATTCTATTGATTTTTCAGAACTGACCCAATAGAATTTAAAATGATTAAATGCTATAGATAAAGATTTTATTTTGTGGCATAGGAGGTTGGGACATGTCCATATTTTATAGTTTTACAAACTGGATAAACATTAATAGGTTCTAGAACTTCCAAATTTCAGTTCATGTAAGTATTATGTATGTGATTCTTGCCTAAAAGGTAAGTAGCATATATAATCATTTAGATTTTTAAATATGGTTAATACTAATAGATTCTTAGAAATTATACATATTGATCTTTTTAGACCCATGATAACTACTGGTTTAGATTATAAAATATATGTTTTTTTAATTTTTGATTATTTCAGTATATTTACTTGGACTATTTTCTTATCCCATAAAAGTGAAACTCAAAAAAAATTTGTTAGTTTCTGTAAGAAAACTCAAAATTAGAAAGGTTGATTAATTTTTTCTATCATAATTGATAAATGAGAGTTCATAAATTGTGAATTTGAAAAAATCAGTGAAACTAATGGATATTTTCATAAATTTTTCCTCTAAAACACCACAAGAGAATAGTGTTGTAGAGAGGAAAAATTAAACCATTCAAGAAATTTAAAGAAAAATGCTTAATGGATTAAACCTTCCAAAATATTTTTGGGATGAATCTATTAATACTACTTGGTATATCTTAAATAGAGTTTGAATCATACCATTATTGAAGAAAACTCCCTATAAACTATTTAATAATAAAAAACCCAAAATTGGTTATTTAAAATATTTTGGTTTTACTACATATATTTTAAATACTAAAGATAATCTATAAAAGTTTTATTAAAAAAGTGATGAAGGTGTATTTTTGGAATACTCTAATAATAGTAACACTTTTAGGGTATACAATAAGAGTACTATGAAAAAAGAATAATATGTTCATATTGAATTCATTGAAAAAAATGATAAATAGAGTGATGATTTAGTTGATAATACTGAAGATTTTAAAGAATTTAACTTTGATGAAGATAAACCTAAGAATAATTATGCATCAATTGAGAGGGATCATTCCTCATCTCAACCTGATCCTTTAATTTGTAAAACTCACAAATATCACTCTCTAGAAAATGTTATAGTAAATGTTGAATCTGGAATTAGAACTATACATTCTGTCTTAAATTCATGTTTTAATTCTACCTTTGTAGATGATTTTATTCCTGTTAATATTAAATGTGATTTAAAATATTATAATTGGGTTAATTCCATTCATTATTAACTTGAAAATTTTATAGAAATAATTTATGAATCTAGTTGAGTTACCTAAATATATAATGTCTATGGGAACCAAATGGATTTTTTGAAATAAATTGAATGAATTTGGTAATATTGTTAGAAATAAGGAAATATTAGTTTCTTGAGGTTATATTCAAGAAAAACATATTGATTTTGAGGATTTATTTTCACTAGTTTCTAGATTATAATCCATTCGTATTTTATTAACTTTTATGAGTTTTAAAAATTTTAATTTTTTTCAAATGGATATAAAGAGTTATTTTTAAAATGGTGTAATCTCAAAAGTGGTTTATGTTAAACAACCACATGTTTTTGAAAATAATGAATTTTTGAATCATGTTTTAAAATTTTCTAAAGCTTTATATGGTCTTAAGTAAGCTCCTCAAGATTGGTATGAAATAATAACTTGATTTTTAATTCAAAATTATTTTGTTAATGGTAAGGTTGATCTAACCTTATTCAAAAAAAGAGTTTAAAATTATATATTGATTATACAAATTTATGTTGATGATGTCATTTTTGGTCATATAAATGATAAAATAAGTAATGAGTTTTAAAAATTAATGACAAATGAATTTGATATGAGTCTAATAGGGGAATTGAAATTTTTTCTTGGTTTACAAATTAATAAAAGAAAAAATGGTATTTTCTTAAATCAAACCAAGTATGCCAAAGAACTTGTTAAAAAGTTTGGACTTGATTCTTCTAAAACTATGAGAGCCCCTGAAAACATAAACTCTAAACTATATATAGATGAATCTGGTAATTCTGTCTGTGATAAGTTGTATAGAGTCATGAGAGGAAGTCTTTTGTACCTTCTTCTAGGAAATATATTATGTTTTTTGTTTGTATGTGTGGTAGATATCAGTCTAACCCCCAAATAAATTCATCTTAAGGATGTTAAAAGAGTAATTAGGTATATCAAAGGAACTACTAGTACTGGAATATTGTATTCTAATGATAATTTCTTTGATTTGATAACTTACTCTGATTATGACTTTAGAGGTTGAAGACTTTATAAGAAAAGCACTTCAGGTGTGTGTCTCTTTTTATGAAAAAATTTAATTTCATGGAGCTATAAGAAACAACTATCAGTAGCACTGTCAATAGATTAGGATTAATATATTTCTGCTACTAGTTTTTGTTCAAAAATTATTTAGATAAAACAAACTTTGTATGATTTCAATATTAATTTTAATAAAATTCCTATTTACTATGATAACACTAGTGCCATTTAAATTTCTAAATATCCTATTTAACACTCAAGAACTAAACACATTGATTTTAGATTTAATTTTCCTAGGGATTATGTAAATAAAGGTGATATATGTTTTTAATTTATTCCAACTGAGAAGAAATTAGATGATATTTTCACTAAACCCTCGAATTCCACTAAATTTGAGAAAATTAAGTTTGAATTGGATATGATGGAAGCTTAACTTTAATTTAGTATAATTTCTATTTTGATAAATATATTCAATGTTTTGTTCTATGTATTTTGTAATTGAAATTTATTTATTATATTATGATTACTTTTTATTAAATAACACTATCTATTTGAACACTACATCTATCTATTAATTTTTTAATAGTTTTGTATTGCACTACTATTTTCTACTATGCTTAAATGATAATTATATCATAATGTTTAAAATTGTATAGTTAAAACAATAGCAATGTTTTTAATAATATATCTAAAGGTAATATTTCACTTTGTTTCTTTCACTATTTTTATTATCATGCTTTTTGATAAATTTCAAAAAGGGGGATGAGGTTTTTGAAGATTTAATAATTTTCTATTAAGTTGTTTAAAAATTCAATAAATATGATGTTTTTTAATTTATAAAATGTGGGAGATTTTTTTTAATTGGGTATTAACTATTGTATCTCTCTCTTTGTTTTGATAAATTACACTTTCATAACATTTAAATAAATCTAATTTTGTTTCAAAAATATTATTTATTAATAACATGGTTTAATACATTGTTATGTTATTTGGTTGTTATTTTCTTTATACATTTTTTTTGTTTATTTGTTATTTTTTTTTAAAAATGGATGTGTGTGAAAACACTCAAGATAAACCTTAACCATCTCTAATGGGACCTGGAGGGGTCTACCTCATAGGAGGTCCAGCGTTTGAGGATCACACAGAGCCTACTCTGAGCATAGTACTCACATAGTGCCAACGAGGCCTGTGTATAGGGTCGGGGGAGTATGGGTACATGGGTTGGGATTTATTTTCCCACTTAGTGTGTGTAGTGTTTTTAATTTGAGCCTTCATTTAGTGTGTCTTGGATTATATATTGATCACACTCCGTGTGTTGGATTTGATGTGAGGTACAAATTTTTCACTGAGATTCAATATTGATCGTTGGATCTTCTCTGCCATCATTTCATTTGTCTAATATTCTTTTAATCCCACATCTATCTTTTTAAACTCTCACATCTCTTTTCAAACCACCACACAATTTTTCCTCCTCTACTCATATTCCTCCATAGAGGACCGACTGACGACTTTCTTTCTCCAGCGTCTTTCTCTTCTCCTGATCAACACTCCTTTATTTCTTCTTCATCTCAAGTTGTCTCTTATTTCTTCAGGTCTATCTTACTCCTTTATTCAAGACAATAAGAGGTTTTGTTTCATAATCTTTTTTGAGCTCCCTAGAACTCAAAAAATACCGGTGTTCTTTAGCAATTTTTTTCTTATAACCAATCCTTGCTTTCATCATGAGTTATTCTTCAAGCTCTTATGCTGCCTATTTCTTGTTGGGTTTTTTTTGGTTCAAGTGATATTTTTCAATCTTCTATCCACTCTGTTCATTTTCCACTATGTTTAGGTTTCTATGTATACCAAATCCAATTCTGTTGTTTTCTCCTCTTTGTTGATTCATCATTGGTTTTTACCAATGGTGAGTCACTATTGTTACTATTGGTTTTTACCAACGGTGGGTATTCTTTTTTCCATGTTGGTTTTTACCAATGTTGAGTGAATTTTGTCTCCATTGGAAATTTTCCAATGGTGAGTAATTTTACTCACTACTGGAACCCAATGGTGGGTCACTGACCCACCACCAAGAGATCAACGGTGAGTAAATTTACTCATTGTTTCATCTTAATAGTAGGAAAATTTACCCACAATTGAACATCAACAGTGGTTTTTTTCCCTTTGTTCATTTGTTTTCCTTTGTTTCACTTTTCCTTAGTAGTAACTTCTTCAAGTTTCAATAGGATTTCCCTCTTAATTTATTTTTTGTTGTAGTTTTTGATTTGTTATTTTTAATTTTTTTTATTAGAATTTTATTTCATCTAATTAATTATGTTTAATTTTATTATTCCTTATTTGAAAATTGATCTACTTAACTTATTTATATTTTATATCATTTTTATAATGGTTTTATATTCTATAAAGAGTCACTGTTAGAACCCAATGGTATGTAATTTACTCATTATTGGGCATCCAACAGTAGGTAATTTTTTATTGTTCTTATGAATCCATTTGGTGTTAAGATGCATGCAATTGATTTTAGTTTTGTTTAATTCTTTTTAGTTTTGCTTAAAATTTAAATGGTAGCTAATACGTTTTTTTGAAACCATTGGACATTTCCAATGGTAGGTAATGTATCACTGCTCTCTGTTTTCAACGGTGAGTCATGACCCACCGTTAGCTAAAAATTTGTTTCCAAAATTTTTATTTTCTCAATTTTAGTTAATATTGTTAAAATAAATTACATTTTCAAATGTTTGTTATTTTATGTTGAAATAAAATTGAAATATTTCTTAAAAATTAATTGTAGAATTTTTTAGTGACACTTGCTCATGAAGATTGTTTTTTATACGATGCTTTGTTTTTCATAACTTTGTAATGCTTGTATAATTTGCAAAATTATATTGTTATTTAAATTATTTTTACATTTTTATTTTTTTAAGAATTATTATTATTAATATATTAAATGTTTTTTTTAATATTTCATGAATAAATATTATTATGATTGTGTTTTTTTATAGAACGGCTTCAACAAAATAAGGTAACGGTCTTATTATTTTATTATTAAATACTAAAAAGTGTTGTGGATACATTTTACATGGACATGAACTTATAGATCTTTGTTTTAATGTTTTAGGAGATTCCTTTAAGTATTAAACACCTGTACCAGTGTTGATGATTCAATTGATGAGAATATGATAACACATTTCCCACTACTCTCAAAATTGATCAAGAAACTTCTTCAACTTCTATTATTCTACTATGATCATTGAAGATCTTCATCACTTTAATATTCCTCCACTGATGTGATCAAAGGCCATGAGATTTAATAAATTTCTATGTCATTTTCTCAAAATGTTTTTTCGTTTGTTTTTAATTATGTCTAAATTTTAATACATTCTACTACATATTTTTCCTCTAGAGTTTTGGTTTAAGCTTTTCCCTTCCAAAAACTATCTTTGGGTTATTCCTCCCATGTAAAAGGAAGGTTGGGTTATTCCTCCCAGATAAAAGGAAAGTAGGTTGTGACTCCTTCAAAAGTTAAGGGTTATACCAGTAGGTGTGAAAAAGGTACGTTTCTATTTGTATTTAATTGGGTTATCACTCCCACTCAAAAGTGAGGATTTAGTTCATACCAATTTCCTCAATGAGTAGAGGAGATTAATGAGAGTACTAGGATCTTATTGATTCGAACCACTATAAAAACATCTTTTGTTAACTATTTTATTTTCACTAAAACTTTTAATACTATTATAACTCTGATAAATTAATATTTTTAATAATAAATCAAAAAAGACTATTCACCCCCTAATCACTACTGCTATACCAAGGGGCCTAACACTTGATTGTTTTTGCAATATTTACTTAAATTATACGACACAACCCACTTTGTTTCAACTGATTTTTTATAAATGACTTCTAGGGTCTTCCATATTTTAAAGGTTATATGAAAATAAATTTTTCCTTGTGAACTTCACTGAACAATAAACTTTTAAGGATCTTTTTAGTTCTTGTATATCCAATACTCTCATGGGTAATTTTCAAATCAATATATCATTGAATGTATTTCATCACCTCCTCGCCATAATCCTGTAATAATATAAGAATTTCTTTCTTCCAATAATTGAAATTATTTCTTATGAAAAATGGAGGTCGTAACATTGATTCTATATGTTCAAAAGAAAAAAATATATAGAGATTGAACCTTATCATAATAACCTTTAGGCTCTAATACCACTTGTTGGAACCAGGAAACCCTGAGGGGGGGAATTAGGGTTTTACAACATTTCTTTTTCCTTGTTTATATTTTCTTCTAGAATCTTGCTTCTAGGTTAGAAGGAACACTCATTCATTCTCTTTCACATGCATCCATATCTCACATCACGCATATATAAAAAATGGTAAATGTGTAAGGACATTAGATTTTACTTGGTTCACCCAAATGGGTTATTCCAAGGAGTGAACACCAATGATATGTTGGTGTGACAAAATTGAAATACTCTAAATTATGGATATTGCAATGGATTTATGAAGGGAGTACTACCAATCCCAGGCATAATGCCTCTTCTTTACTCTTATTAACTACTCAATTGGGTGATGATATTGGCTTATAGACATGTGGGTCTATTCCATGGTTTTGTGACTTGTAGGTCTATATCTATCTAGCATAAGACTCCCCTTGTATCTGTTATCTCAATATAGATGCTCGTTAATCTTTAATGATCAATGTTTCCTTCTTCCTTTAAACTAAATGAGACCACTACCTCATGTGTGAGAGTTAAGTATTTGTACTCAATTGAACTACAGTGGTGCTCTTATTCACTGGATAAAGATAATTTAAAGATAGAATTATCTTATTTCTATATTCTCTTCAACAATTGGATATAGTATTGATGTCCCCATTTATTTTTTTGAATCACTTCTTCAAGATAAACTTGATATGACAATGACATCCTTCCATTTCTCTTCTTCTTCTTCTCTTTAGAAACCATATGTTGCAATTTTCACAAGTCTTTCTCTATTTTTTAAAAATATATATATCAATGAAACACCTACCTCCTAAAACTAATATAGAAATATATTTCAAAACTCTACCCTTTCAGAATTTCCTAATATATATATATATATATATATATATTCATGACTTCATGGTTCTACTGTGAATGATGAGGATCACACCAGGTCTCCACATTATTCAAAATCTCTTATATATATCCCATGTTATAAAAAAATGTTTAAATTTAAATAAAACCATTAATATTAACTCTATGAGTCTTGAAATTAATCTATAACTCCCACGATCTTAAAAAATCTGCAAACAGTTTCCCAATATTTTTTTCTGTTTGTCGATTCTTTGGGATTCTGAATGTATTAAAACCTTCCAAATATCTTCATTTAAATACAAAAAAAATCTTCATGGTATTTATCATAACTTGTGGATTTTAAATCTCCATTAAATCATTCATTAAAACTTGTCTTAATACCAGACTCTCCAGATTAACAGTTTCCCTTAATGATATTTCCTTTATTTTAAGAGTTAAATATGGTTCTTAAATCTCCATAATTATCATCCTTATTTAAACTTTGCATTATTCCTCATAGATTTATATTTCTCATGTGATAGAAAAAACGTGTATTAAAAGATACACACATGTCTCAACTTATTGAATCCTCCATGCCGCCAACTCCATATTTTCTTTGGCAGGTTTTATGGGAAAACCAGATCCATAAAATCCACGATATATCATAATATTCATAGCTTTAAAAATATGTGCTTGAATTAATTAATAATATTATTCATGTCGCACATTCATTTCCATGAATTTTACTACTTCTTGGTCCTAATTTCTCCTTTTCATTGTGATATTTAAATCAAAAAAATACCATTGCAATTCCTCCTCTGATTTTTTTCTTAAATCATGGATCCCACTAAAGCTTCATGATATCTGATGCATTTAATATCAGTTCAAGTACTGAATTAATTATAGGAAACAACCTCCAAAAATATCACCGATGATATCTCTATTTAATTTAGAATAATATCCTAGAAACTTAGATTAATTTCCTTGCTCTTCAACTGCATTTAATTCACCGAAATATGCAATAATGTATTCTCAAATAGTAGTATAACTCCTCTATTTAATCCACTAAAAATTCCCTATAAAAACTTCCTGAGTATTTCCTAGCCTCCAAGATTTCACAAAGTCATGATGCTTATATATCTCACCCTTCATGGCTACATAGATGATTATTACGCAGTTGATGGTTATGTAGACCATGTGTGCGCAGATAATGTCTCCACAGAGTGTAACACCCCACCCGAAGTCCACTCATTAATGCCCAAATTAGGGTTATTATATATCCTCAAGTGCATATCTCAATATTTCATAGGCTATAAACTAGTTGTGAGGGCCTAATCCATACAATGGGGAGACTATGCCCTTGAATCAGAGTCATACAAACAACAAAAAAATAACTAAGCATCATACACATTCATAGAAATTAAAGTACATGAAATAAATAAACATACAATCACATATATGTTTTTTTCATATATAAAAATCATTGATCACCCACCAAGCTGCTCAAAAATAAAAAAAAAAAAAAATACAACACAAGCACCCTAGTCCTACTGTCATCATCATGCCTCAAACACACTGTCTTCATATACCCATTGAGCTATCCCAACTTGGTCCACTATAAGTCCTATACTCTAACATGAAAATCATACATAAGGTCTACACACGCACTGAGATGATTGTTCAGTATGTGAGCATAAAATTCCATAGGGTCTCACCACACACCCCTAGTATATGTCATCATATGAGTGTGTGTGTGTGTGTGTGTGTGTGTGAAGAAAATAAATACATAAACATCTTTATCAACTTTTCATATGGTAACTAGTCTTCCATAACACCCAAAAAGGTACACATGCCCATCAAGTCATTGGGAGCTAAGCAGACCACCCCGACCTTGACCATACCTACTTTAGCATAATGCTGGAATCCACTCATTACCTCATTCCATCATAACATATGCCTATCCCACACCTGAATACCTATGGTAGGGTGATTTCAAAAACCTCTACTTGATACCCACATACACTAGGCTTGGTCATACATCTATAAGCCTCAACCTATCCCTTCTCACTCAAGGGAGGTCCATTGGTTATCTGTCGCAACATACCATGACCCAACCCCCAGGGCAGTCCTTGACCCAATCCTACTCAAGGTAAGGTCCAATTCATGCACATTTACTTAATTCACACATGACAAGGTCCTCTATAGATACCTAAAGGAACAAGGAACGATCTTACCACTAACCCAAGCCACATCTGGAAAGGTCATATACCCAATACCCTCATCAAATCATGGTTATTACACTGACGCATCCCCATATACTCTGGTGAGGTCCATCACACTAGGCCATACTAACAGACTCTAGGGAGTCCATCACACTGACCCATCCCTACAGACATTAGGGAGGTCCATCAGGAACATGCACACAATAAGGGTTGCAGCACATCACTCATCTCACTAGCTCAGCACAACTAGACCTATCCCTATATATATTCCCATGCCTCAGCACATCACATCTCACCCCTTAAGGAATTCCCTGGTTCCTCCAAACCCACCACCATCTATGCACGTTGGTACCATCTCGCATTCATTACCCACTGGTGACATCATTTCCCAAAGGATCTCATGACCAAAACTCTAAGTCTGGTCCAACCTCTCTAAAGGTCCCTTGTCAGTCTTAATCCTTCTACGCAGGGACCATCCTAAGTTTTTGCGCTCTAAAACACTTAGTATCCTGATTCCAAGTCTCGAATGATTCACACAACCCACACATGGGTCCCATATCACATCTTCTAAGGGAGGTCCCTCAGCATATCACCCAAAGGAAACCCATGCCCATCATCCTACATTAAGTCCTAAAGGACTCCTCTCACTCCTATCACACATCAAGACTCACCTCTAACCATAGGAGTGAGTTCTTTAACATGTGTGAGATATACATATGCCTCGACCATCGTCACTCGACTCCAAGACACTCATGCCTTCCCACTAGCCCTAGGAACTCAACCAAGGTTATCATGTGTCTCGTCTCATACCTTTAGATATATCAAAGGTATCTCTTCAACTCCCCTGATACTCTTTTCCTTCAGTGATACAGTCATCAGGTAATCTCGATTCATCCAAGTGCTAAATAGCACTCATGCAAGGCATATGAGGCCTACTACCACCATATTCCATCAACCTAGGGTACTGTTGGTCCCTAAACCCAATGTCTGAACCCCATGTAGTTTGAATGCATGAACTCTCATGCATAAACATATATATGAAATTGAATTATAGGGGCCACCTACCTTGATACTAGAGTTAAACCTTCGCTGAGCTTCATCGAGGCTCGTCCAATCCAACCAGACACAATCCATTCTCGAGAATATTTCCCATCCCACAGGATCCCCACAAATAATTATAAACATTTCATAATTAATTAAACTATTTAATTTAAATAGGGATAATTCCTAAACACTCACTGAGCATCAACTGCTCACCGGAATCATGAGTAACCAGGTACAATATACTCCCAACACACCCTCAAATATAGGCTATAGAAAAGCACCAAGATTTACACCCTATTCAAAGGAAAAGTTTACCCCAAATTACTAAAACCCCAAGAAAATTCACCAAGTATTGTACCTTTTTTTAAACCACTTCTAAAGGTGTATAGATATCATCTCAAGTTTTCCTCTACACAAGCTATGTGAAATCCCCATCAATCGAAATGATTTTTTCCATGCTTCGGTGGAAATCTATGAGAACCATAAACCAAAGTTGGCTAAAATTAGGGTTATACATCGAAAGAAATAAAAAGAGAGGGAGAGGATAAACTCACCCGAAAACACCAGGAAAATACACCCCAACCCAAGGGGACGGGAGGGGAGGAAGAAGAGGTGAGGCATTGACCGATTGACCCTCCCCGCTGGCACACCTGACCTTGCCAAAAGGTGGTCCAACCCCCTATCATGAGGATTCATGCAATGAAGCCCTTATTCACTGCATGAATGGCCTATAATAGGACCTCCCTGCAGCACAATCACTTTTTCCCTCTTTTGGAACTTCCCCAAACACCTTGGGTGTCCACCAAAACTTAAACCCCATCTAAAAATGATTTTTTAGAACATTAAAACCCTCAGGTCCCCAACTTGAGCCCCGGTTCTCAAAATGGCCCATCCACTAATGGAAAATTCAAATTTTCTTGAGAATTTCTAACCCGTAATGAAGAAGGTCATTAAAAACTCCCCATTATAACGCTTTTAATCCTTGATAAGTCATGGTAGTCCTTAAAACACATCTCCCAACCTACCCTAATCATCAATTCACCACCAACAGATCATGTTCCATATTTGAATGCTAACCACACTCCCATTGTACAACTTGGAAAACCATATACACCATTTATTAGAAGTTGAGCCACCCAATCACTGTCAACACTAACATCAATATGACACTCACCACACACATATCTACGAACACATTATGGTGTATTTAACTGTTTGATCCTAAAGCTTATAGTTCTCCCTACCATAATAATTCACTTTCCAAGGCTGATTCCAAATCATGGTGCTCCCCACCATAGGAATATCCTATCAAAAATGCCTTTTTAATATTCCACCGACCCGATAACTACATCCCACATGACGCTCCTAACATGGATCCCCTCTCACTGTGTCCAACATTAGGAAATAATTTCATTCATACCTCCTATGGATGACTTTTCAAAATGATTGTTCACACCCTCTGATACATCCCTAAAAGAGATACGCCTCCAACTCGACACTTCCATTAACAACCCCCAAATGTAGGTCCTACTCATTCCCCAAGTAAATACATCAACTCCCATTATTTACCAATAATTTTTGTCTTAATGGAAACCTTAAATACATTTTGTCACTTGGTTCACCACCTAAACCATGTGAGAAATTGGGTTTCACCTATTGAATCATGTGACAAAACATGGTTTCACCCCCTATATCACGTGACAAAATAGGGTTTCACCCCCTAAACCATGTCATGAATTACTAGTTCACCCCCTAAACCACATGAAGAAACTTGTTCACCCCCTAAACCATGTCAAAAAATAGGATTTTTCCCTTGAACCACATCACAAATCATGTTCCATCCCATGAATTTCCCTTGAAACACACTAATATACCCACACTGAAGTTAGAAAATGACTCTTGGTGTAATTAATTAGTTGGAATACCACCAACCACACCAATCTTAATACTCTCACCTTGATCACTAGTGCACCTTTGATCCAACTCACTCTCAAATCACAATAACCACTTTGAGACCAATTCTTGTGCATCGACTCCAACCAACACCTGATCTGAACTTAAAATCTAGTGTTACCCTATGATCCAAATATAAACAGATCTTACCTTACATTATCACCCTAACGCCACCTCGATCATCTATTGATTGGTCTCATCATGCCACAACCCTTCTGACATAAGGTTCATTCACCCATGGTCGATAAAATTCTCCCCACCATATGAGTATCATTATCATTGCCTAAAGAACCCGAACACCCACTCTCCATAGTCCATGTTTCATCTATTACCACACATAGTGACTCAATGTGGTCACCATGCTCATACCTGAGAACCAATTCTAAACATAAACTACTACCACCCACTCCCATCTCATTAGGAATATCAACTTTTAATATCCAATGGTGAACTCCCCACTATATGGCTTCCCTTACTCAGCTCCTCAAGCGCTGACCCAAATGGGTCCCCACATCAACATGCCTTGTTGAAAACCCATGTTAAAGAACATACTTGGGTTGGTCATACTAAGACACATCAATCTATCACTGATGTCACTACCCATCACCAAGGGATATCTTTCACATACCAAACTCCTCAGGCCATCATGATCGCAAGCATCTCAATGGACGCATTAGTCACCTCACTCTGAGAGTGACCCCAAACTGAACCCATTATAGAATTACCACTATTGCACCACTCAAGTTCCTCCATAACCTGGACAATACTCAATGGACCTGCACATGGCATGTTCATTGATTCTCAACTCAATCATCACTGTGTATACCTAGTGTCCATCTACCCTCACACATCGATTCTTTCCCCAAAAATTCATACTAGCGCCAACTCTCTTACTCCAAGGAAGATTGATTCACCAAGAACCTTGCCATAGGTTCCTGCTCATGATTCAACTCAGTCTCAAACATAACCCAATGGTTTTACACTCCCATACAACATGATCACACAACCTGACTCACGCTCCCATGAGTCTCATATTTACTAACCCAAGATCATGTTCCTAACCCACATACCATACCCTATTGTATGTTAGCTCAATCAATATGCCAATGCATCTCCTAGTCCAAGGCTAACCACAAGACCACCCACCAAATGGGTGTCATATTAAGAACCTTGACTGTCCACTCATGTTCCCACCATGCCACTCAAAAATGCATCCCAAGAACCACTGGTCTAGTCATCCAAATAGTCATACCCTCTAAAACCTTCCATGATACCATAAATTCTCTAGGAACTTCACATATAAAATCCCAAGGCATTCCCCATGCCTTTCTCCACAACCCATAAGGGTTTCTGTGAAACCACACAATTTGGATAAGTATAATGCCACTAATAATCTATATATGAAAACACCATATAGGATATTTATAACACTTTAAGTAACTAAACCCACATCCAGATAACCCATAAGGGTCCATCATTATTAGAAAAACTTGTGCCCATCCTCAGATCACCTATTAGGAACATCATGCCCTCATTGATTCATCATAAGGGCATAAAATGCATAAACCGGCCCACAAAGGGTCTCCATACATCCCTTAATGAAGGGTCCTAGGGCCACTCATCAGTTCCCAGACCGGGGTCATTATGTGGCCTCAAGCACACCTCCTCATACACCAAAGGCTATCGACCGACGATGAGGGCCTAATCCATATAGTAGGGAGACTACGCCCTTGAATCAAAGTCATTCAAATAGTGGAAAAATAACCAAGCATCATACACATTTATAAACATTAGAGTACATAGAATAAATAAGCAATAAATCACATATATAATGTTTTCATTCATAAAAATTTTTGACCTCCCACTAGGGTGATCCCAAATAAAAAAAAATAAAATAAAATACAATACAATAACCCTGGATCTACTGCTATCATAGGGCATCACACACCCTATCTACTCAGACCCATCGATCCATATCATCTCGATCCATTGTGTGTCCTATGCTCTGACTTGAAAATAAGACATAACGTTTGTAAATGCATCGAGATTCTTATGTAGGGTGTGAGAATAAAACTCAGTAGGGTGTCACCAAGAACCCCTAGTATACGCCTTCATATACATGTGTATACACAAGGAATAGAAATACATAAACATTCTCATTAGGTCATAATGTTCTAAATAGGACTCTACAACACCTGATGAGGTACACACACTGATCAGGTCATCAGGTGCTAAACAGGTCACCCCAACCCTAACCATACCAACTTATGTGCTATGATGGAATCCACTCATTGATTTATGACACGGTAACTTATGATCATCCCATACCCAATGAACTAGGGTAGAGTTTCATATAAAACCTTGACCTGATATCTAGAAAAACCGGGCACGTTCATGCATCCATAAGTGTTGACCCATTCCTTTCGACAAGGTCTTAGACCCAATACCCTCATCGGGGAATGGTCATTGTACAAACCCATCCACGTGAACTCTGTGGAGGTCCATCACACCAGCCCATCCCCACAAACTATAAGAAGGTCCACCACACTATCCCATCCCCACAAACTCTAGGGAGTCCATTACACTGACCCATATCTACAGACACTGGGGAGGTCCATCAAGCACATACACATAATCAGGGTCACAATTCTTCACATAACTTACATACTCAGCACATCTAGTCCTAGCCCCAATTATCCCCCCACACCTCAATGCATCACATCACATCCCTTAGGGCGTCCTCTAGTTCATCTAGACCTACCACTATCTTTTCTCATCGGTACTGTCTTACATCCATCACCCACTAGAGATATCATTGCCCAAAGGTTCCCACAACCCATACTTCAAAACTAGTCCAACCTCTCCAAAGGTACCTCATCACTATTAATCCTACTACCCATGGATCATCCCAAATACCCATGCTCTAAAACACTTTTCATCTCGATGCCAAGTCCAAAACAATTCCCATGACCCACACCTAGGTCTCATATTTCATCTCCTAAAAGAGATCCCTCAACCCTTCACCCAAACGAAACACATCCCTATCATCATATGCCAAGTCCAAAAGGAATCCTCTTGCTCAAAGTTCACATCAATACTCGCCTCTAACCATGATAGGGAGTTCCTAAATGCCTATGAGATATATGGTTGCCTCACCCATCATCACTCGGCTCTAAGTTGCTTGTGCTTGCCCACTAGCAATGTGACATACTGACTCGGATGTCACTTAAAAGGTTCCTTGAGATAGTAGTCCACATGGAGTTAAGAATTATTCCCTAAATTTTAGAGGCTAATTACTAGTAGTGAGGGTTTAGGGTGTGTGTGTGGGGATACCATGCCCTCTTATCAGAGTATCATAGTAGTAGAAGAATATATAAATAGCAGAAGTTTATCGAAAAAGGAAAGTCAATGGAAGAAAGTATAAACATCCAAGCACTAAATAATGATCAAAAGTAGTAAATTGTATCATATAAAAAATATGATGATGTTATGTATCTACAAAATAGGGGGAAACATTTATAAATGGAAATAGGTAGTTAATACAGCACATGATATACATAAGGAACAAAAGACCAAGATCTCTCTAAGCATCCTGAGCTCCATCCCAATCATCTGCTACCAAGGTCACATCCCTAGTCATGCAATAATTAATGCATCCATAAGAGGAAGATTCCCCTTATCTACACCTATAAGCATATATTATACCTAGTTACCATTGGCATCCTGGATAGGGTGTGCGATAAACATAGTATTCCACCACAAATGGTGTCTTTAAATATCCATTCAGTTCATATAATATGGTAGTGTACGGGTCATAATAAAAAAAAGTAATGATAACTATAAATGGGTCGACTCTAGTTCCTGAAGGAAACCAGGCATAAATTACCAGCTTCAGCCTGTGCTAGAATATCTTTGAACAAGTAACCATCTGTATACACATATATGGAATGTATAATGAGTAACATATACAACTATATATGTGGCTACTGCCACTATCCTAGACCCAAGTCATAACTCAAACATCTATAAGTTGTGGAAATATTATCACAAGTATCGTGGTTTACAATGCCCAATATCACAGTAGTAAGGGACATCATGCCTAGTATTACAATAGTGGGGATTCCATGCCCATTATCATAGTAGTAAGGGTCTCCATGCCCATATATCATAATTATAAGGATCTCTATGCCCAGTATCATAGAATAGGGTCATCATACCTGTATATAACAATAAGGTTTGTCATGCCCATACATCATAATCATGAGGTTCACCACTCATAGTATCATAATATAGGGTCTTCATGATCGTATCACATTTATAAAGGGACATCATACCTGTATCACATTTATAAAGGTTCGTCATGCCTGTATCACATTTATAAAGGGATGTCATGCCCATATCACATTTATAAAGGGATTCCATGCCTGTATCACAATTATAAAGGGTCTCCATACCCATATCACAATGCATAAGGGTCTCCATTCCCATACATCATAAGCCTTAATAAGTAGTTAAGGCTTTAGGAATATCCAACAGTTAATTCATAATTCATTAACATTCAATGATGACAAGGGTGTTACCATTATTCCATTTAATTAGGTGATATGGTCATATTACTCACCTTCATTAAATTCATATTAATTTGATAAGTGTGTTGGCCATCCTTTACCACAACGATAATCTGCTTCATTTATGATATCATCATTTATAAGTAAAACAAAACACACCAATTAGTGTTTTGGTTTCATAACCATTAAACTTAATTAGGCATATAAATGGAACACCCATAGGGGTGGAATACATTGATTTTGAAAACCTCACATGTTTCATGGGATCAAATAAGGTCATTAGGTTCCAAAATATGGAAACCAATTTATAAAAGGTTTAATTTAGGGGAAACTTGTGGTGAAACTGGTGTGAGGCACATAACGCATATTATAAAACATCTCAACTTTGAGGGATAAATAATAGACCATCTACCCTATTTCTACAGAGGATTACTCACCTAGTATCAGCCATTGGTTTGGTCCAAATCAGAAGAAAATAGAAAAATAGATGAATATCCAAAAAATAGGTCATATGATCCTACACATAAATAACTCTGTCGAGAGAAAGACAAATGAAAAAAGGAGAAACTTGAATAGAGTACTAACCAATGGCTATACAACAAGATGAATGACACTTGAATCCAAGCCTAGATAAATGAATGTAACTAATTACTAGAATGAGGTGGTTGAGGAGCTCACTAGGAGAAGGGAAGGCTCTCTTGTATGCAGGAATAAAGAAATAAAAGGTAGGGTTAAAATTATAAGGATTTAAGGTCAATTTGGTAAATTAACTAAAAAATCAGGGGATCATATAGTTTGGTCACACATTCATCCAAGTTGTGCACCAACCATATGCTAAGAACTTCCCTAAGATGAGACCCACAATGTTAAGTCTCACTATTTGATAAACTGTTCACCAACTATGCCATTCACCTCTACTAAAAACTCTAGAGTTTTTACATGGTCATGCATCCCTAATCACATGGTTAGGGAAAACTGTGCACCTTGATTATTACTATAAAATTCTCTCGCATAGTTAGGGGAAACCATATGGACTATCTTGCACTATTTCTACTAACCTTACAGCCCAGTTCTTTTCTCCACCGGTCGGGGTTCTAAGCTCTGAACAAGCTTCAAACACCCCCACCCCAGAACTTATGTGAACTCATTTGGAATCCATTTTAGGTCCAATATAAATAAGTATACCAAGATTTAAAGTATTCATACCTTATATAAAAATTAGGTTCTTACAGTCTTCCATCCTTAAAGAAATTCATCCCCAAATTTCCCTTTCAAGGGCAGTGAAATGCTGTCTAAGAAAAACTACAGCCACTGAGCACGTACGTCGGCCTACCACTCCCAAGTCTCATCCTATACTCAGTCGTGATGCCAAAACACCCATAATAAGGGGATATACTAGTATCAGAGATCCTTCATGCTCCAATAAATGATTCATATAGGATACTTCTCAAAATAAGTATCAGTATCTAACTCAACATCCTCAGGATCAAAAGTATGATATGGGTTAGCATGATAATGCTGAAGTTATCAAACATGGAAGAGGTCATGCATGGCATGGTACCTTTGAGGTAATAAAAACAAATAGGCTATCAGCCTGACTCCCTCCAAGATCTCATATGGCCTAACATAATGAGGTGACATATTCCCTTTCCACTATATCCATCTATGACCAAGTATGGGTGATACCTGTAAGAAGACATGATCCCTGACCTTGAACTCTATAGGTCTCCAATGGTGATTAGAATAATATTTATGTCTATATTGATCTGTAGACATCCACTTTTTGATCATCTAAACCTGCTATAAAGTCTCTTGGATGAGACTAGGACCTGGTAATGTTGTCTCTTCTACCTCTATCTAGCATAGGTGTGAACGGAATGACCTGTCGTATAGGGCCTCATAGGGATCCATTTGAATCATCACCTAAAATATATTATTGTAGGTGAAATAAAAGAAAGAGAGATATGATTATCCCAATAACTTTTGAAATCAAGGATGCATGCTTGGAGCATGTCCTCTAACACCTGTATAGTTTGTCCCAACTATTCATTGGTCTGAGGGTGAAAGGTTGTGCTCAGAAGCATCTGTGTACCCATAGACCTCTCTAACCCCTTCCAGAACCTCAATGTAAAACAAGCATCACTATCTAAAATGATAGTAAAAGTAACCCCATGTATATTTATAATCTCAAAAACATAAATTATTCCTAGATCATTAACTAATAAAGTCTCCCGAATAAGAAGGAAGTGGGCTACTTTTTTCAGTCGATCCATGACAACCCAAAATGCATCACTACCTTCAGGCGGTCATGGTAAGACAACTATAAAATCCATTGTAATATATTCTCATTTCCATTCTAGGATTTGTAATGACTGTAACAATCCTATAGGTCATTGATGTTCTACCTTCACCTACTGATAGATGGAACACCTAGTGATAAAACCTACTATCTAATGTTTCATCCCTGGACACCAATACTATTGGAATATATAACGATACATATTGAAGATACCTAAGTGAAATTCACACTAAGAATAATGTGACTCTTGAATCAGCTCCTCTATCATATTTTTAGGAACCCAGATACAACCATGTATATTCATGATGTCTTCATCATCAATAAATCAATTCAAAGACTGGTTCTCATTGGAAAAAATCTCTTGCAGGATCAAACCTTCAAGATCTGAAAACTACCTCATCTTCTCTTTCTCCAAAAGATAATAGGTCACTAATAGCTGTGCAAGTACATATTTTTCATGATGACCATTAACCTCTATGTGCATATTATAAAATAGTTCCATAAGTAGCCACTCACTAATATCCTCCTAAACCGTCTAGGTCTAAGTCCTCCTACTCAGAGCATCAACAACAACATTTCCCTTATCAAGTGTATAAGTAAGATTTAAGTTAAAGGAATGAAGGTATTCAAGACACCTTCATTGACTAAGAATCAAGCCACACTACTTGAAAATATTATTGAGGATTTTGTGGTCTTTAAACACCATAAAACGATCTCCCATTAGGTAATTCCTCCAAAAAACAATGCATTAACAACCGTTGCTAACTCGAGATCATGTGTCGGGTAATTCTTCTCATGAGGCCTCAACTATTGAGACCTATACACAACAACTCAATCTTCATGCATTAAAACTAATCATATCCTAATACTTGATTCATCACAATACACTATATAGATTCTTCCTGGCCCTTGAGGAATCAGGATCGACCCTGAATTCAATCTCCCTTTAAGCTCTTGAAAGGCTGTATTGTAGAATTCAGACCATATATACTTTACACCCTTATTATCCAATCCCATAATAGGTGATTCTAAGTGTGATAAGTCATGTATGAATAATATATAGTAACCAACTATCCCTAATAAACTTTTTATATCAAATATGTTCTTGGGATACTCTCAGGTAACTATAAAACTCACCTTCTCTGGGTCAACTAAAACTCCTACCTATGAGATAATATGACCCAATAAGTGAACCTTGTAAATCTAGAAATGACATTTACTAATTTTAGAATACATTTGATGATCTCTTAGTGTATTCAAAATGATATTAAGATAGGTGGCATGGTTTCTTCAAGTATGATAATACACCAAGATTTCATCTATAAATACCACAACAAAGGAATCCATATAGGGATGGAAAACCATATTCATAAAATCTATAAATACCACTTGCATGTTCATTAGATTGAAAATAATAACTAGGTACTCATATAAACCATACTGACTATGGAAAGTCATATGTGGTATATCATAAAGTCTGACTCAAACCTAATGATAACATAATCTTAGGTTGATCTTAGAGAATACCCTTTCTCATTTGAGCTGGTCAAAAATATCATTTATATGAGTTAAGGTAAATTATTTCTTCACAGTAAGTTGATTTAACTTCCAGTAATCCACATAAATATTGAAGTTTCTATCCGCCTTCTTGGAAAAAAAGACCGTTGAACCCCAGGGTGAAGTACTCGTTCATATAAAACTCTTGGACTCTAAGTCCTCTAGTTTCCTCTTAAGCTCCTAAAAATATATAGTATCCATCCTGTAAGGAATAATGGATACTGTTGTATCTCCAAGAACTAGATCAATAGTAAAATATACTTCTATCTCATGAGGTAGTCTAGAAAATTCGTCAAAGAAAAAATCCCTGAATTAATTGACTGCAGGAAGGAATTCGGTCTAATGTAATCCTAGATCATTCATAAAAGGAAAGAAATCTAGGTGGTAAATCAACCTAGATCAAGATTCTCTAGTTCATCTTTGTCTTCCTGGACATCCCACTTGACCTTGTGAATATAAGTACCACCCTCTAGTGATGTGAACAATGCACTCTGATGATAAAACCCACATAGGTGTGATAGGTAACCAACTAGTTCATCCTGAGAATGAAATTGAATCTTGTTATCATGAGGATGAAGAGGTCCCATAAGAAACTATGGCTACTTACCTTAATAAGATAGTCCTTTCATTAGAATACGCTCTCTAATCATATACCCAAAGGTGTATCAATCTTAATAATACCACATGAATATTAAATAGTAATCCCAAGGCTTTCCACAATAGCTATAGAGATGAAGGAGTGAGATTCACTTGTATTTAATAAGGCAGATGAAATAGTACAGGATACTAGAATAGTAGTTTGAACAATAGATGGCCTAACACTCTACTCATCTGATATAGGTTGTACTGAATAAATACGCATGATCCTCAGTCTTGTGTTGCGACTTGACTAGCTAGAGCAGGTCCACTCTGCTAGCGTTTTATATTAGGATCCTGATTACAATAGTCATGACCTCCTCCTATGCCTGTATGTCCAATAGTACTCTAGCTACCTACCTAGAGAGGTTCTACTAATCCTGCTCCTAAAGGTGGATCTAGCATGGATACTCTCCCACTCAGCACAGATGGTAAGGTCTTGTAGAAACATTGTAGATGCCCCAATCTTCTGTAGCCATGACACTTGAAGGGTACTCTAGGACATCGTGGCTTCTTAATCATAGGATTCCCACACTAGTGAAAACCCACATAACTATCAGTGGGTGTCACCTGGATTCCACTTCTCATGCACACAGTCTCAAAGTGTTTCTTTTGACCACTAGTCAAACCAGTAACCTATCTTGATTCTGAACTTACCTATCTCACATTGTCTTCTTAACTCAGGTTACACTCAGTGAAAATGGATTGGTTCACTATATTAGATACAGTAGTAAACCAGAAAATGTTCACTTGATAATGAATAGGATGCCTCATCCCATCCTCAAATCATCTCTCTTTTATTAGAACATTAGTAGTATAGCACTGAAGCTCTGTAAAATGAACTGAGTAGTCCATAACTATCAAATAATTTTGTTGTAATTTCATGAACTCCCTGGTATGATCATCCCTTAGGGTCTCATGGAAGAAGTATTCATATAATTTGGATCATAATTCCCTCCAAATCACTTCTTTATATTGACTTGATTGGTTCAAAATATCCCACCAGTGTTTGGAGGATCCTCGGAGCATATAAGTAGTGAGTTTCACTCTCGTCTCAGGAGGTGTATCCAAATGCTTAAATATAGACATAATAATCATGATCCATAACTCTATATCATTTATTATTCCATCCCCCTAAAATATGGGTGGATACTACTACTGGAACTCTCAAGTCAACTCTCCTATAGAAGGGGAAGAGCGCGGAGCTCCCTGTATTGTCTACATAAGAAAATATCCTCAAAATTAGGCATCATTTCCCACGTTAGGAATAGGAAGAGGTTTCATAGGTGGCACTACTAGAGGTATCACTGGTGGCTCAGGTCCCACTACCTCCAAAGTATGGTCGTCACTAGCCTCCTAGCATACAACCAGATGAAATCATGGTTATATTGATCTACAAATACCAAACACATGCCTTGAATAAAACTCGATAACGGCATAATCCACTGATATAAGAATAGAACAAGTAAAAATCCTTTCTATGTAAAATAAAACCCTCTTACTACTTATAAATCTAGGTCTAGGTGGTATAATTGATCAATAAGAACATAATATATGATACATATTTCTCACTACTAAGGTTGGGTCTAGGTCAAGATTTGTGTTTTACAATTTCAATTTCATTCAAACTCGTATTTATTTTACAATCCTATTTGAATGGTTGAACCAAATGGGTCACCACTCTTGATCTAAAGGAATCATACACCTCATTAAATGAAGTGTGATGACTTCTTAATCCAAACCATAACATGTTTCGGTCCATGTGACCAATGGTCCATGACTCAATGTGCCATGATTGGCTATTTAGGGTGTCTGTTGTAACCTATGAAGAAAAACACTATTTAGGTCATAGAAGGCACTCTAAGTACCAATAATGTTTCTCAATTCCTATATAAAACTTTAATCAATTATACCTATAGTAGTCAAATCAATCATATAAATCACACGCAGTGCAAGAAACAAAATTCTCTTATATGGCATGGAAAATGCATGACATATGAGCTTCCTACAAGGTGCCTAAAATGATACATGATTGATGTTTCCTTGACCTTGTCTCATCAGGCCAAGGATGAAAGTTAAACCTTAATCATAATAACAATAAACATTTCATAGCATGTGCATCACCCAACAGTGGAATCAAATCAACTATAATAGACATAATACAGAATAATAATTCCTTATTCCTGACAACTTGGTATTACCCCAAATGTGGGTTATCTACTCCTAGGTACTGCTTATAACCAAGTTATGAAGCATTTCTAATCTTCTATTTATTATCTCAAAATATTAAGTCAAGAAAATAAATCTCTGATACCACTTTTTGACATATCGAATCATATTCCACTTAAACGGTGCCCCAAGCTGGTGGGCCACATGACCTCATTTGTGCCTCCCTGAACGCCATAGTCTTCTAACTAGCGGTGAGGGCCTAGGGTGTTTCCATGGAGAGATTATTCCCTCTAGTTATAGTAGCACAGTGATAGAAGAATAGATAAATAACAGAATAATATCTACAAAGGAAATTCAGTGAAAGCACATATAAATATCCAAGCACTAAATAATAATCAAAATTAGTAAACTAAATGATATAAAAAAGATGATGATGACATGTCTCTACAAAATAGGGGAAAACATGTATACATGGAATCAAGAAGTCAATACAGTACATGATATATATAAGGAAAAAAAGACCAAAATCTCTCCAATCATCCCGAGCTCCAACCCAGTCATTTGCTAACAAGGTCCCATCCCTAGTCATGTAAGAAGTCACACATTCATAATAGGATGCTTCCCCTTATCTACACCTACAAGCATATAGTCTGCCTGGGTACTATCAGCGGCCTGGATAGGGTGTGAGATAAACTCAATAGGTCACCACCAATGGTATATATAAATATAGAGTTGGTGCATATAATATAGAAGTTTTCAAGTAATAATGAAAAGTATTAATAATAATTGTAAATGGGTCGACTATAGTTCCTAAAGGAAATTAGGCTGACACTACCTACTTTGGCCCATGCCAAAATATCATTGAACAAGTAACCATGTGTATAAACATATATGGATTGTATATGTAGTGATTTATACAACCATATATGTGGCTACTACCATTATCCTAGACCTGATGTATACCTCATACATCCATAAATTTTGGAAAGAGTATCGTAAGTATCATGGATCACAATGCCCGGTATTACAGTAGTAAGGGAAGTTATGCTCAGTATCACAATGGTAGGGATGTCATACCTGATATCATATTAGTAATGGTTTTCATGCCTTTAAATCATAATTATAAGGTTTTCCATGCCTGGTATCATAGTATAGGGTCGTCATGCCCGTATATAACAATAAGGTTCATTATTCCTGTATATCATAATCATCAGGGTCGCCATGCCCAGTATCACAATATAGGATCTCCATGCTCGTATCACATTTATAAAGGTACGTCATGCCCGTATCACATTTATAAAGGGTATCCATGACCATATCACATTTATAAAGGGGTTAAAAATCGTATCACATTTATAAAGGGACGTCATGCATGTATCGCATTTATAAAGGGTCACCATGACTGTTTCACAATTCATAAGGGTCGTTGCACCCATACATCATAAGCCTCAATAATCAATCAAAGATTTTGGAAGAGTAAATAGTTAATTAATTATTCATTAACATTCATTAATGACAAGGGAGTAAACATTATCCCATTTCATTATGTGATGTGGTCATACCACTCACCTTCCTTCAATTCATCTTAATTTTATAAGTGTGTTAGTCGTTCTATACCACAACGATTATCCACTTAATTTATGATATCATCATTTATAAATAGAACCAAACACACTAATAGGTTTTTTGGATACATAACCATGAAATATAATTATGAATATAAAGGTAAACCCCATTGGGGGCATACTTTGAGGATGATGACCTCGCATATGTCATGGGGTCAAATAAGGTTATTAGGTTCCTGAACAGTGAAACCAATTTATAACAGGTTTAATTTAGGGTTAAATCATGGTGAAACCATCATGTGGTGCATAACACATATTATAAAACATCTCAACTTTGAGGGATAAATACTAGACCACCTACCCTATCCATGTAGAGGATCACTCGTCCATTATCGGACTTTGGTTTGGTCCAGATCGGAAAAAAATAGCAAAACAAACGAACGCTATAAAAATAAGGCATGTGAGCCCACACCTAAATAACTTCATTGAGAGAAATACAAATGATGAAATGTGTAAGATGAATAGATTACTAACTTATGGCCATCCAACAATATGAACGGTGCTTGAATCCAAGTCTGAATGAATGAATGGCACAAAATCCTAGCTTGAGGTGCTTGTGGAGCTCAATAGGAGAAGGAAAGGATCTCATGTACACTGGAATGAAGAAATAGAAGGTAGGGTTAAAATTATAAGGATTTAAAGTAAATTTTGTAAATTCACCCAAAAACCAGGGGTTCTCATAGTTTGGCCACATGGTTGTCCAAACCGTGCATCAACCGTGCACCAGGCATTGCCTTAAGAGGAGACCCACATGGTTAGGAAGCATTATTTGATAAACCATGCGCCAACCATGTCATTCACCTCTATTAAAAACTCCATATTTTTTACATGGTCATACGGAATTGATAGAATTGTTAGGGTAAACTATGTGACCTGATTTTCCCTCTGAAATGCCCTACATGGTTAGGGGAAACCATGTAGATTGACTCGCACATTTTCTACTAACCGTATGGCCTACTTATTTTCTCCAATGGTTGGGGTTATGAGATTCGAATAAGCTTCAAACACCCTCAAAACTTCCATGAACTCATTTGAAATCCATTTTATGTCTAATATAATGAATTAGACCAAAATTTAAAGTATTTTTACCTCATATAAAAACCCAATTCTTACAACTAGGAACTCAACCTAAGTTATCTCGCATATATTCTTATACCCCAAGATTTTACAGAGGTCTCTTATCACCTAGAAAAATACTCTCTCCCTTTAGTGATATAGTTTTTAGTGATCCTGATTCATCCAAGTGTGAAAGAGCACTCACGTAGGGCATAGGAGGGCTACTTCCACCCTATTCTATCTACCCAGGGTACAACTGGTCCTTAAACCCCATGCCTAAATCTCTTTCAATATGAATCCATGCACACTCATTCATAAATATACATATAAAATCGTATTATAGGTACTACCCACCTATAAAATAGAGTTAACCACTCATTGAACCTCATCCAATCCAACTAGGAATAGTCCACACTTATAGGAAGTTGTCTCATGTTGCACAATACCCATAATTAATTATAAAGATTTTATAATTAATTAAACTATTTTATTTAAATAGTCATAATGCATAGATACTCATAGGTTATCAACCACTCGTTAGAATCATGAGTAACCAATTTTAGTTTACTCCTGATGCACTCCTAGATCTATGATGCACAAAATCCCCAAAAGGTACACCCAATTCAATGGATGATTTTACCCAAAATTATTCAATACCCTAGGAAAATTCACTAGGTGGCATACCTTTATAGATACTACTTCTGAAGGAATACCTATTATTGGTTCTGGGCCTAGTGGAAGTTCTTATAGAGGCTAATATTGACTCTAAAATTGTTGGATTCAATGGATTATTTGCATGTTATACAAGATGTAAATGTCAGGACCAATGAAATTTTTCTAAAGAATAATGACAAATAAGGATTACAAAACCAAGATAATATCTTTTTCATGTTAAATTTATGATTAATTTAAATATATTGGAATAAATTATACCTCGAACTTGAGATATTTCTTTGATGAAGATATTTATCATCCAAAAAACCATTTTCGATCAACCAGTGTTACTCTTGTGGGATCCAAGTGTAGAACCCCTCTAGCGGTGATCCACATGTACTCCTATAATATTCAAACAACACCAATGGATTTTTGGGTGCTAGAGCAGTGGATATATTATCTTGTTATGTTCATCATGATAACTATAATGATTCCTTTAGTCTTTAAGAATCATCCTTTCAATCTCATTCTTAAGATAGTGGAAAGGGGGAGAATCTCTGGAGCATTCTTTACTCTTGAGAGAGATCTCTAGATTTCATTGTGCACAATGATTCTCTATATCGATCAAATTCTATACAATATACATAATAATATACTTATAGAGATGAGGTTAGGGTTAAAATATTATTTAATTGCACAATATCCATTAAATGATATGTTAAACTTTATATGATCTCATGCCATGTAATATATTTTTTCTCATGTCTTGCGCTAACTGGCGCAATGATAAATATTATTTTACTAAATTGTAAATTAATATTTATTTTTAGACATAATATTAATCCATTAGTCCTCCTCATTATTTATCAAGTACCCAAATAAATATTTGTTCATTCAATAAATAAAAAAATATTATATATATACATAATTAAATAATTACCGTGTGAATAATATTTATTTAATTTATGTGATTAATAAATCTAGAATAAAATTATTCCTCAATCATGAGAATAATATTTATTCCAAAAATTAAATTCAAATAGAATTTAATTAAGATCAACAAAAACACTTGGTTTGTGACCCTCTAGGCTTATTTCTCATTGGAATTAGGCGAGATTGCCTCAAGTCCAAAATTATTGTCTAGCAATGGTTCAAGGCACCCAAGAGAAAGAAGTTAATATTATAATTTCGACAATCACATGCATTCACATATAGGAAATTCCAATGACATGAAAACATGTGAAATTCCTACATGTGGGTTTGTTCTCATAATATTTCATCTTAGATATTACTAAGTATGAACTTTATGAGGTAAAGTCTTATCTACTTATGAGTACTTGCACCTGACAGTCAACATTATATGTATCCCATCATAGAATTTTATCCAACTATAGTACTATATTTAAGAATATCATCATGAAATTTCATGTTTATCATCATAGTGAGGAACTGTTATGGCCTTTTCAATGTGACAGATCTAGGAAATTATTACATTGAATTCATGTAGAACAATGAAAAATATATAATAAGATATTTTAATTAGTATTCACTTTATTGAATATATATATACATATATATATATATATATTCAACCCAAAGTACACATATTTAGTTCTAGGACACCAACTCTAACAAACTTCCACTTTTATTAAAGACAACTGCCAACGAATTTTAGTCCACTAGATCTCACGTGATAATCATGTTTCTGCTAAGTTAAGGTTTTTATCAAGGGGTTTTCTATGTTGTCTTATGTGGAGGATATTCTCACTGAAACATCACCTCTCTGAGAAAAATCCTTCAAGATATGGTATTTTTGAAGTATGTGCTTTATCCATTAATGTGATCTTGTCTCCTTTGCAAGATTCACCGCTATTGTATGATAATAATAGAGTGTGATATGATCTTTACTATTAGGAATCACATCTAGACCTTGGATAAATTTTTGTATCTAAAATTATTATTTAGTTTCCTTAGAAGCCACAATATACTCATACTATATTGTATAATTTGTGACCATGGCCTTCATTGAGCTCTTCCAGCTCACAACATCTCCATTGAGAGTGAATATGTATCCCAATTATGGTTTCAGATAATCTTTTTATATTGGGAAACTATCATCTGTATATACCCTGATCACTTCTTAATCTCCTACATAGACTAGGAACATATCCTTAGTTCACTTTATATACTTAAATATGGTTTTGACTTCCATCCAATGATGGCCACCTAGGATAGCTTGATATCTTCCTACCTTACTTAAGGCATAGATGACATCTATCCTAGTACATAGAATAACATACATGACTGACCCAATACCTAGATCATATAGAATCCTTGTCATCATATGTCTCTCCTCATGTGTATGATGACACATTTTCTTGGAAAGATGAATTACATGCGACACTGGTAACAATACCCTCTTGGATTATTCCATACTGATTTTTTTTAGTATTTTTTAATATGTGTACTTTGACTTAGACCAAGCAATATCTTGGATCTATCATAATGGATTTCGATCCCAAGAATATATATTACTTCACCTAAGTCCTTCATGGAGAATCATATGTTCAACTAGGATTTTACTGACTATAAAATATTATTTCATTCCCAATAAGTAGTATGTCATCGATATAAACTATTAAGAAAATTAATGCACTCCTAATAAATAGTTTATAGACACAAAGCTCACATTTGTTCTTTATAAAACCAAATTCTGTTATAGCTTCATCAAATAGAATGTTCCATGGCCTGAATGTTTTCATTAATCCATAAATGGATCTATGTAACTTACATACTTTTTTGGAATCCTTTAGAGTAACAAAACCTTTAGGTTGTGTCATATAGACATCTTCCTGAAGGTTCCCATCAAATAAGGTTAGTTTGATATATATATATGCCAAATCACATAGTCATGGTATGTTTCTAGGTAAAGTAGAATTATGATTGATTTTAGTATAGAAACTAGTGAAAAGGTTTCATCATATTATATGCCTTGATCCTGTTTGAACCCTTTTGAAACCAATCATACCTTATAGGTACTGACTTGTCCATTCATGTCCAGTTTCTTCTTGAATGCCCATTTACAAACAGAGGGATTTATATCTACTAGAGGATCTACCAAAATCCATACTTGGTGTTAGTTCATGGAATCCATTTTATAATTCATATATTATTGAAATTTGGTAGCTTTTGTGTCACTTACTACTTCTTTATATGTTATATGATCATTATTATCAACTAATAACAATTCACCATTATTAGTGACTAGAAAACTATATCTTTCAGGTTCTCTAGCCTCTCTTTTACTCTTATATAGTACATGTGTCTATAGAACATCCTCTTTTATGGAGCTTTATGGAATCTGTTATTATTCCAAATCTTTCATATCTTGAGCCTAGACCTCATCAAAGTTTATATCGCTCCCACAATCTCTCTTAGAGATGTTATCCCTCTCAAGGAATATGGCATGTCTTTCCATAATTACCTTTCTGTATAATGGGTCATATAAGTAATATACCCCTTTTTCCTTGGGGTATTCTTTACAATTTATACCTCAAAGTGCAAGTTTTTTACCTGAAGAGGCCTTAACAAACACTTTTTAACCCCACACATGTAAATTCGACAATACGAATTTCCTTCCACACAAAATTTTATATGGAATATTGTTTGTTGCTTTAGTTGGAACTTGGTTTAGTATATGTGATGTTGTCTATAACGCGTACCCCCATAAGGATAATGGAAGACTCACATGACTCATCATTGATCTCACCAAGTCTAATTGGGTGTTGTTCTTCCTTTCACTTATACCATTCCATTATGGTGTATAACGAGGAGTGAATTGGGATAAAATCTCAAACTCCCATAAATAATCAATGAAGTCTTGATTAAGATATTCTCTACCATGATCCGATTAGAGTTTCTTAATCTTCTTACCAAGATGGTTCTCAACTTCATTCGTATATTCCTTAAATTTTTCAATGGAAATTGACTTATACCTCATTAAGTAGACATATCCATATCTACTAAATTCATCAGTAAAAATTATGAAGTATGAGCACCCACCCCTTACTTCAACTATAAATGGTCTACACACATCAATATGAACTAATTCAAGAATCTCCTTGGCCCTTTCACTTTTTCCACTAAATGGTGATATGGTAATTTTTTGCTTGTAAACAAGTATGACATACACCAAGTGGTTTTAGTTAAAATAATCCAAATATCCATCTTAGTGTAATTTTGTTAAACTCTTTTCATTTATATGACCTAGTTAGTGATGTATTAGTTGGGTGTCGTATGAGTCATGTGGACTATTTTTGTTATCAATTACCATTACTTGGTTCATGTAATCCAACATATAAATACCTTTATTTAAATATGTCTTACCATAAAAAATTATTTCTTTGTAAAATAAGCAACATTTATTCCCAATTTTGAAAATAAATCCATATGTATCAAGTTTGGATATATAAATAATGCTTTTGGTGAATTAAGGCACACAATAATAATCTTTTAAAACCAAGATCATTCTTGTCGGCAATGTGACGCGGTATTCCCTAATAGCCACAACAACAATCCTAGCTCCATTGGATACTTGTAGATCTACCTCCCCTCAGTAAATCTTTAAAAATATAATTAGTTCCTATATTTGAATACATATGTGAGCACCACGTGTTGTAACTAATACCCAATTTATAAAAATAGATAGATTACACTCAATGAAAAATTCACACTTCCCCTTGTTTCTTTACATGGGTGTAGTTTTTCTTCCAGTAGCCCTTCTTTCCACATGTGAAATAGATAACATCATGTTACCTTGCTTGTCCCTTGATCCTTCTCTTCTTGGAAGGGCATTACGAAGAATCATTAGACTTAGAAATCTTTTCCTATACTTTCCTTTTATTCACCATAAGGATGAAATAATTTTTATGCTTCATATCCTTATCAACTTGGAAAAGTAGAGTGAGAATATTTGGGATAGACTTCTCTATGTTGTTCATATTGAAATTTACAATAAATCTAGATAAGATCTGAGGGAGTGATGAAATAATGATATTGGTGTGCAGTTATTTAAGTAGCTTAAACCCTAGAACCTCTGGGTGCTCAATGCAACCAATGATTTTGACCACGCAAGGCCTTTCTTGATTTGATTCTCTAAGTTTTCTCTAAAAGTGAACTGTGGATATCTCAAACTATTTCTTCCTTGTTCTCTCCTGATAAATTCCATAGAGATGTTAGAGCATGTTATAAGAATCCATATCTTCATGTGACTTCATTATTTCATTAGACATGTATGGAAGCATTAAACATTGAAAAATCAGTTGCATCGCTCAAGTGTTTATCATAGAAATAGAACTCCCCATCACTCACATATTTTGCAGATGGGTTAGGAATTGAGTATTCTAGTATATAATAATTTTGTTTATAGATCAATACTACTCATAGGCATTTTAACCATTCCTAGAAGTTACTACCGGTTGGGAGATGGTATTTATCCATAATTGATCATAGGGATAAGGTGGTTGAAAAAATTATCATTATTCTACAATAAAATAGTAGATTATTATTACTTCACTTGATTATAATTTATGTGAGTCATAATAACAATTTTTAATTTTATTAAGTCTTATGCTATTTTATCAAGTCCCAACAACCCTCACCATTGGACTCAAAATGTCTATTTTCTTAGACATTCTAATCGTAAGGATTCATATTCCCCTTATCATAACCCAATAAAGTGATTGTTAAATTAACCAAAGGTATTTAGGTAAATAGGTCTTTTCCAAGTATGGGCTTATAGCTCCTTGATCTGTTGAGTGGACCCCTCAATCCAGAAACTCTTGCTCGGGTTTCCTCAACAATTGCCTCCAAGTTACATCAAGTCTAGCAAGTGATACTCCTCTTACTTTAAAATGGTTAAGTCTGAAGGTTCCGAGCGTAGTGGTAACTCGTGGGTGGATGTGCCCACTTGGATTTTTGTCATTAACAATGATCAATCCGGTATCAATATGATGATAAACTCTAGTCTCCACGGATCGAATCACAGAAATAGAAAAAGAAAAGGAAAGTCTCAGAACCAAAAAGTAGGATCATTACAGGTTGATTATAATTAATTTAATCAATTGAAAAGAAGTACCTTTTTGTGTTCTTTCTTCATTGATATTCTTGATCACGTTCTGATGTGATTCGTCATTGCATCGCAGAAGCCAAGTGTAGAATTCCTCTAGCAGTGATCAACACGTGCACCTCGTATCTCTGGATGTCGCCAAAGGAGTCTCTGGGTGCTATCATAGAGAAACCTTTGCTTGCATTGTATGACTTAGATCATCTTGATCTGATGGAAGAGGATCTCTCTCAGTCCTGAGAGCGTTCTTGGAGAAATAGGTTCTTTCATCCTTGAAATAATTCTCCAGAATTATTGTGCACAATGATTCTCTTGTCTAAGGAAAAGAGTTGGGGTTGTGAGGATATTTATAATCAAGTTTGAGGTTGTAGAGTTATGACAATAAATAAACGTGTTATGTGTTTTATTTATTTCATTAACTCCCTTTTGAAAACCCCATGTTGAGTCATTAATTCCTTGACATGTGCCCACACTGATTATAATAAATATCATTTAATAAAATGATATTTCCTCAAAATCCTGACTGGAAAAACTACACGGCGTGTACTTGTTTTTCATTGAAAACTACATGGCGTGTACATTCAATGTACACGGTGTGTATATCTTATTTTCATTTATTCATTTCCTTTCCAAAATAAAAACTACACGGTGTGTACATTTAATAATACACGGTGTGTACTTTTTTTCAAAATAAAACTACACGGCGTGTAATCATTGATACACGACATGTACTTGTTTTATTTTATTCTTCCTCCAACATTAAAACAATTTAGGCTTCCTTGAATAATTATTAAACCATGTATGGGAATAATCTTTATTCTACTTGAGATACTTGAATACACTTAGTGTGTGACCCTCTAGGACCTTTTCTCGTTGGCATTAGGCGGGCTTGCCTAAAGTCCAAGATTACTGTCTAGCAACGGGTTAAGGCACCCAAGAGAAAGAAGTTGACACCACATTGACGTATCACCTCATACGAACGCTTACTATGTAATTTAATCCCTTTGTCTCAATATCTCATCAAGCAGGTTTCATGGTAGTTTTATAAACCTATATGCTTGATCTGTCATTCTTTGACTTCCAGAAATAAACTCATCGTTACACCATGGCCATGGAATTTGTTTGAAATTTCTATTTCAATAAAAGGGCCCGAGATATCTACTTCTATAAATATGGAAGGGACAAATCCTTCCTCGACTTATCCATTAACAACATGTCATTCGTGACGCACCCAACGTACCCTAATTCCCACCAACTGTTTTCGTGACGGTTTTTGTCAGCAAATCTAAGTTCACGAGTCATGACATGAGTTAATGATAATATTCTAGTCTAAGGACCATTACACATGCTCAAAAATAGTAATGTCCAATGACACCAAGATATGTGGAATTACTACTGGTGGGTCTGTTCTCATAATCTCCCATCTTTGAGATTACAAAGTGAGAACTCCATGAGATATAGTCTCGTCTTCTTAAGAGTACCCGCACATGACGGTATGTATATTATGTGTCCTATCATAGTATGTCATCCAAACTTAGAACTTTATTTAAGAATATTGTTATAGAATTTCAAGGTTCTCATCATAGAGGGGATCTTCCATGACCTTATCAATGCAACAAATATTCCAGGACATTATTATATTATAGTCATGCAGAATAATGAACAATATATAATAAGTGAAAATTCATGTAATAAAAGTACAAAACAATTGGTTCTCAGGACACCAACCCTTAAAAACTCCCACTTGGACTAGAGCCAACTGCCTACAACTTTTAGTCCGCTAGACCTCACATGATGATCATGTTTCTGCTGATTCAAGGCTTTAGTCAAGGGGTCCGCCACATTGTCTTCCGTAGAAATACTGCTCACTGCAACTTCACCTCTCTGAGAAAAATCCCTCAAGAGATGATACTTCCGAAGTATGTGCTTTGTCTGCTGATGTGACCTTGGCTCTTTTTCAAGTTCCACTGCTGCAGTATTATCACAATAGAGTGTGATAGGATCTTTACTGCTCGGTACTACATCCAGATTTTGGACGAAGCTTCTCATCCATATTGCTTCTTTAGCTGCCTCAAAAGCTACGATATACTCAGACTCTACTATAGAATCTACCACCACACTTTGCTTTGAGCTCTTCCAGCTCACTGTACCTCCATTCAAACAGAAGATGTATCCAGTCTGCAACTTCATGTCACCTTGATCAGTCTGGAAACTAGCATCTACATGTCCTCTGATGACTAGTTCCTCATCTCCTCTATAAACCAAGAACATATCCTTAGTACACCTCAGATACTTAAGGATAGTCTTGACTGCCATCCAATGGCGGTCTCCTGGATCAGCTTGATATCTGTCTACCGCACTTAATGTGTAAGAAAAATCTAGCCCCGTACATTGAATAGAATACATGACTGACCCAATCATGGATGCATAAGGGATCCTTGACATTCTATTTCTTTCCTCAGGTGTCTGAGGACACATTTTCTTTGAAAGATGAATGCCATGTGACACTGGCAACAATCCCCTCTTGGACTGCTCTATACTGAATCTCTTCAGTATCTTGTCAATGTATGTACTTTGACTCAGTCCCAGCATTCTCTTAGATCTATCATGATGGATATTGATCCCAAGAATATATGTTGACTCTCTTAAGTCTTTCATAGAGAAGCATTTATCTAACCATGCCTTAACTGACTGTAAGACAGGTACTTCGTTTCCAATTAGTAATATTTCATCAACATGTACTATTAGGAAAACGGTTGCACTTCCACTAAACCTCTTGTAGACACAAGGCTCACATTCATTCTTAACAAATCCAAATTCCATTATAGCTTCATCAAAATGAATGTTCCATGACCTTGATGCTTGCTTCAATCCATAAATGGATTTATGAAACTTTCATACCTTGTTGGCATCCTTTGGAGTCACAAACCCTTCAGGTTGTTTCATGTAAACATCTTCCTAGAGGTTCCCATTAAGGAATGTTGTTTTGACATCCATTTTCCAAATTTCATAGTCATGGTAAGTGGAAATGGCCAATAGGATTCTGATGGATTTCAGCATCGCAACCGGTGAAAAGGTTTCATCATAGTCAATTCATTGATGATGTCTAAAACCTTTGGCAACCATTCATGCCTTATAGGTGCTGACTTTCCCCTCCATGTCCAGTTTCTTCTTGAATACCCATTTATTACCAATAGGCTTTACATCAACTGGAGGATCTACCAAAATCCAGACTTGGTTTTGGTACATGGAATCCATTTCATAATTCATGTCTTCTTGCCACTTGGCAACGTATGTGCCTTAAACTGCTTCCTTCTAGGTAAGATGATAATCATTGTCAACCAATAATGAGTCACCATCCTCATTGATAATAAAACCATATCGTTCTGGTTCTCTCACCTCTCTTGTGCTCCTACGCAGTTCTTGTGTCTCTGGAACAGATTGTTCTTCCATAGGGCTTTGTGGAATCTGTTCTTGTACCAACTCCTATATATCTTGAGCCTCGAATTCATTGAATTCTATCTCACTCCCACTATCTCTTTTGGAGATGTGCTCTCTCTCAAATAATATGGTGTGTCTTTCCACTATAACCTTTTTGTCTGAGGGTTTGTATAGGTAATATCCCCTTGTTTCCTTGGGATATCCTATAAAGATACACTTTTTGCCTCAGGGTGCAAGTTTGTTACCTGAAGAGGCCTTAAAAAATGTTTCACTACCCCACACATGTAAATTTGATAACATGGCTTTGCGTCCACTCTATAACTCATATGGAATACCATTTATCGATTTAGTTGGTACTTGGTTTAGTATGTGTGTTGTTGTTTGTAATGCATATCCCCAAAAGGATAATGGAAGACTCGCATGACTCATCATTGATATCACCATGTTTAACAGGGTTTGGTTCCTCCTTTCACTTACACCATTCCAATGAGGTGTGTAAGGAGTAGTGAGTTGAGATAGAATCCCAAACTCCTGTAAGAAATAAATGAAGTCCTGATTAAGATATTCTCCTCCTCTGTATGAGCGGAGTTTCTTAATCTTCTTACCAAGATAGTTCTCAACTTCATTCTTGTATTCTTTGAATTGATCAAAAGAATTTGACTTGTACCTCATTAAGTAAATATATCCATATTTACTAAAATCATCAGTAAAAGTTATGAAGTATGAGAACCCACCACTTGCTTCAACTAGAAATGGTCTACAAACATCTGTGTGAACTAATTCTAGAATCTCTTTAGCCCTTTCACCTTTCCCAATAAATGGGGCGTTGGTCATTTTGCCTTGTATACACACATGACATACACCAAGTGGTTTTAGTTCGAAAGAATTTAAATACCCATCTTGATGTAATTTTGTCAAATGTTTCTCATTGACATGACCTATCCGGTGATGACAAAGTTGGGTGTGGTATAAGTCATGTGAATTAACTATGTCATCGATTTCCATTACTTGGTTTGTGTAGTCTAACACATAAAGGCCATTATATAAATGTGACCTACCAAAACAAATACTATCTTTATAAAAGTAGCAACATCCACTTCCAAACTTGAAGATGAATCCATCAGTATCTAATCTGGATACTGAAATAATGTTTTTGGTTACAGAGGGTACATAATAACATCCTTTAAAAACCAAGACCATCCCAGTAGGAAATGTGAGATGGTAGTCTCTGATAGCTATAGCAGTGAGTCTGGCTCCGTTGGCTGCTCGTAGATCCACCTCACCTCAGTCAATCTTTCTGAATCTAATTGGTTCCTGTATTTGGATACATATGTGAGCACCAAAATCAGTATATAATACCCAATTAGTATAAATAGATAGATTAAATTTGATAACAAATTCACTTGAAGCTTCCCCTTGCTTCCTTGGATGGGTGCAGTTTTTCTTCCAGTGGCCCTTCTTGCCACATGCGAAACAAACAGCATCTTGTTCCCTTTCCTCCCCTTTGATCTTCCTTTTCTTGGAAGGCCTTGAAGATGCTTTGGGATTAAATCTCTTCAACTTACCTTTCCTTTTATTCAACATGAGGACATAAGGCTTTTCACACTTCATGTCATTGTCCACTTGGCGAATGAGGATAAGAAGATCAGACAGAGACTTCTCAATGTTGTTTATATTGAAGTTCACAACAAAGTTTGAGAAGATCTGGGGGAGTGATGCAAGAATGAGATAGGTACCTGATTCTTTGGGGAGTTTAAACCCTAGAACCTCCAAGCACTCAATGTAGCCAATGAGCTTGACTACATGAAGCCTGGCTGGGGCACCCTCTCCAAGCTTTCTCTGAAATAGAACCTTGGAGATCTCAAACCTTTCATGTCTTTCTCTCTCCTGGTATAAACCATGGAGGTGCTCAAGCATGTTGTAGGAATACATGTCTTCATGAGACTTCATGAGCTCACTAGACATTGATGACATCATCAAACATTGAACGTCGAGTGCATCGCTCAAATGTTGATCATAGACTAGGAAATCTTCATCACTCACCCCTTGGGCTGGCGGATCAGGAAGTAAGGACTCCAGCATGTAAAACTTTTGTTCATGGCATAGGATAACCCAAAGGTGCCTAAACCATTATTGAAAGTTACTGCCAGTGAGGATATTGTCTTTATCCATAATTGATCACAGAGAAAATGTGGTTGACAAGTTTTTCATTTTGATTCTACAAATTAAAAGAGCAGATTTATCAGTACCTTTTGATTAAATTTTATGAAAAATAATAAATGAATTTATTAATTCTCCCACTATTTTATCAAGTCCCAATGGCCCTCACCATTGAACTAGAAATGTCCAGTTGCTTTGACATTCTAGTGGCAAGGATTAATATTCCCCTTCTCATAACCCCAAAAATGGTTGGTCAAGCTATTTGAAAGTATTTAGGTAGGCAGGTCTTTGCCAACTATGAGCTTATAGTTCCTTGATCTATTGAGTGGACTCCCCAATCCTAAAATCCTGACTTGGATTTCCTCAACTATTGCCTCCAATATTACATCAAGTATAGCAAGGTCTACTCATCTTGATGTAATATGGTTAAGTCAACCCGAAACCTTTCATAAGGTCTTATTTTATAAAATTAAGTGTCCCAACAAGGGTTGGTCAAACACATAGTTTTATTGAGTCTTACCCTCAATCAAGTAACGGAAGGCTTGGTCTGACTTAATATGGTATTTGAGGGATTTTATTATTTATGTGTAGTTTTTCATTATCACATGCTTGTTAATATTAAGTGATACTTTCTTAAGTGATTAACCATGTTCTGATAATGTTTACGCATAGTCTGGTTTTTATTTTATTCCATCTTTGCATGCTTGTTTATTAATTATGTGATCACAACAACACATACATAATAAATAAACCATGAAATCAGACAGAATTAAAATAAGATGGCATGATCATGAGCTTCTATTGGTTAGCTTATCTAGTGGTTTTGATAAGCTAACCCTGACCTAGGGAAAACACCTTGAACCTAATGGTTCGTGTTTTACAGATCCCACCTGTTCACTTTTGTATCTTCTTGGGTTGGTTTCGCTTCAGCTTCAGATTTCAAACCATCTCCTCTGGCTTGGGAGATCCTCTATTACATGGGGTTTACATTAAAGAAACCATGGGCACACAGGCCCTACATTTTATTGTAAGAAGGCTCGCAGGTCAAAGAATTTAAATTAAACGAATTTAAATGAAACCATACACACATAGAAAGGGTATTTGGTCTATCTCATGATCATCCATAGCATACAACAACATTGACACATATTTAGAATTCAAATTCTTTTAATCGTTCTATTATTCAAGATAAGTCGAGCTTGAATTCAATTAATTATGATCTTATAATTAATCAATTCTTTATCTTAAATTCCTTTCTGAATTTCCTTGAGATTATTCTCATCCATATTCCTTGTATGGTGTCTTTGTACATTTGGAGTAAACCTGGTGAAATTCCATTTCTGGAAAGTACACGGCATGTAGTTTATATTTACATGGCATGTATTTCTTTTACCTTTTATCCAAATTACACGTCGGGGGCTTTGGCATGTTTTTTGTACTTTGGAAATCTTGGAGTACACGACATGTAGATAAATCATACATGGTGTGTACATCCTTGTTACGCGGTAACCGGCCTGGCAATCCCGTGTACGTGGTACGCGGCTTCTCCTTTGTACACGGTTTCACTTGGGCCAGATCGGACTACACGGCGTGTTTCTCCAACATACACATCGTGTATTCCGGTTCCCATGCACTGTTTAATTCTGTTCAACACAGCGTAATAAATACTTAGGCATACTCAATTCACACGGCGTGGTTTGGTGGACCAGTTCCGGTTCGTTGAACCTAAGTACATGGCGTGTAGTTTTTATTACACATCGTGTATTCCTATGTTGTACAGATAGAAAGAGCGTCTCCTCCATATGAGTTCCTCATTTTTATTTTAATCAAAATTAAAATTAAAAAGTTGTTTCTGTGATATGAATCGATAAATGAAGGAGTAAGAACAGATCTCGTTTATTCAGATTTATAGAATGATTTATTTCGAATTGAATCAAATATAAATGCATAAATTATCAACGAAAATTGAATAACTATAATCAATGTTGTAACCTCGCTCTGATACCAATTGAAGGTTCCAGGCACAGCGGAAGCTCGTGGGTGGATGTACCCACTTGGATTTTTTTCATTAACAATGATCAATTCGGGATTAATACGATGATAAACTCCAGTCTCCACGGATCGAATCATAGAAATAGACAAAGAAAAGGAAAGTCCTGGAACCACAAAGTAGGATTGTTACAGGTTGATTATAATTAATTTAGTCAATTGAAAAGAAGTGCCTTTTGTGTTCTTTATTCATTGATATTCCTGATCATGTTCCGATGTGATTCGTCGTTGCGTCGCAGAAGCCAAGTGTAGACTTCCTCTAGCGGTTATCCACACGTTCACCTCGTATCTCTGGACGTCGCCAAAGGAGTCTTCGGGTGCTAGCGTGGAAAAACCTTTGCTTGCGTTGTATGCCTTAGATCGTCTTGATCCTATGGAAGAGGATCTCTCTCGGTCCTGAGAGAATTCTTGGAGGAAGATTTTCTTTCAGCCTTGAAAGAATTCTCCAGAATTGTTGTGCACAACGATTCTCTTGTCTTAGGAAAAGATTTGGGGTTGTGAGAATATTTATAATCGGGTTTGAGGTTGTAGAGTTATGAAAATAAATAAATGTGTTATGTGTTTTATTTATTTCATTAACTCCCTTTTGAAAACCCCATGTCGATTCATTAATTCCTTGACATGCGCCCACACTGATTATAATAAATATCATTTAATAAAATGATATTTCCTCAAAATCCCAATTGGAAAAACTACACGGTGTGTATTAATAAATACACAACGTGTACTTGTTTTTCATTGAAAACTACACGGTGTGTACATTCAATGTACACGGCATGTATATCTTGTTTTCATTTATTCATTTCCTTTCCAAAATAAAAACAACACGGCGTGTACATTTAATAATACACGGCGTGTACTTGTCTTCAAAATAAAACTACACGGCATGTAATAATTGATACACGGAGTGTACTTGTTTTATTTTATTCTTCCTCCAACATTAAAACGATTTAGGATTCCTTGAATAATTATTAAACCACATATGGGAATAATCTTTATTCTACTTGAGATACTTGAATACACTTAGTGTGTGACCCTCTAGTCCCCTTTCTCGTTGGCATTAGGTGGGCTTGCCTAAAGTCCAAGATTACTATCTAGCAACAGGTCAAGGAACCCAAGAGAAAGAAGTTGACGCCACATTGACATATCACCTCATATGAATGATTACTATGTAATTTAATCTCTTTGTCTCAATATCTCATCAAGCAGGTTTTATGGTAGTGTCATAAACTTATATGTTTGATCTGTCATTCTTTGACTTCCAGAAATAAACTCATCGTTACACCATGGCCATGGAATTTGTTTGACAGTTCTATTTCAATCAAAGGGCCCAAGATATCTACTTCCATAAATATGGAAGGTACAAATCCTTCCTCGACTTATCCATTAACAACATGTCATTCGTGACGTACCCAACGTACCCTACTTCCCGCCAACTGTCTTTGTGACGGTTTTCATCAGCAAATATAAGTGTGTGGGTCATGACATGAGTTAATGATAATATTCTAGTCTAAGGACCATTACATGCGCTCGCAGATAGTAATTTCTGATGACACCAAGACATGCGGAATTACTACTGGCGGTTCTGTTCTCATAATCTCCCATCTTGGAGATTACCAAGTGAGAACTCCATGAGAGAGAGTCTCATCTTCTTACGAGTACTCACACATGACAGTCTGTATACTATGTGTCCTATCATAGTATGTCATCCAACTATAGAACTTTATTTAAGAATATTGTTATAGCATTTCAAGGTTCTCATCATAGCGGGGATTTTCCATAACCTTATCAATGCAATAAATATTCCAGGACATTATTATATTATAGTCATGCAGAACAATGAACAATATATAATAAGTGAACATTCATGTAATCAAAGTACAAAATAGTTGGTTCTCAGGACACCAACCCTTAAAAAGTCAACCCAAAAAATTCATAAAAACTCTCCAATAAAATTAATTATCCTGAAAATGGTAGGTCAAACACTTAGTTTGATGGTTTTCTTACTAATTGAGTAATGAAAGGCTTAGTTTGACTTAATATTAAGTTGAGGGATTTTATTTATTATTTGTAAAGATTTATTATTTTGTCCTTTATATGTATTATTAATATTAATAAGATTTTAATTAAGGTATTAACCATGTTATGATAAAACATTTACACATAATCCAATTTTAATTACATCTTTGCATATTAATTCATTTATCTATGTGATCGTAGTCTTTCATCCATAAAATAAATCATGCATATGAAATAAATAAAATAAATAAATAAATAGAGTGACTATGAGCTTATCTAATGGTTGATTTATTGATTGGGAAATAAATCAACCTATGACCATAGGGTAAAAACTCCTTGTGTCATTCTTGGCATAAGTTCGAACATTCCACCTATCCACCTATGTATCTCATGTGTTGGTTTCGTCTCGGATCTATCTTCAACCAACTCCGCCTTGGATCTATATTGAACCAACTTCATGTGCCTTTGGATACTTCTTTTATTACATATGTTTTATAACTCGCACATAGATGAGGGGAACCAAAGTATTAGTTAAAGAGAATTACATAAAACAACCTTAGACATATAGATCCTACATAATAAAGTAGGGGGGATGAAACACTAACCATGAAATTTAATTTAATAATAAATAATTGAAAAACCATGTAATAAATTAAATTAAATAAAACCAACACATAAATAGGTCTGGTCAAAACTCACGATCAGTCATACACATGCAACGATTATGCATTTAAAATAGTTAGCTAACATTTATTTCAATTCGTTCTTTGATAAGATAAAACATGGTCAAATTAATTTGATTAATTGTCTTATTAAGAAATTAATTCATTTTTATCTTATTTAATCCAATAATCCTAAAATTATAATCCAATGTGATTTTAAATAAAGTAAATTATTTTATTTTATTTAATAAAATAGTATATAGCTTTGTACTTGGAAGCAACTCAGTGAGTACCAATCTGAATTAATCAGTATGGTTCTAATTGTATACAATGAACTTATACAACATATTGTGTACATGAAATGTGTCATAATTTCACGACGTGTGCTGCTAAATTAATGTCACATGGAACACATGAATATTATGTTGTCTATACAATTTAATGTGTTGAGTCTTTAGTATGAAATGATTGTGCATCTATTGAAGTTATGAATATTACAAAAAACTAATTAAGCATTTAATATAATATAAAACCTAACGACCGGTGTGTACTATTAATTTAATGACCCATGGAACTCATATTAATGAGGTTTAATGGAGCGAATAATTAAATTTAATATTCCCATGTAAATAATTAAAGTACACAATGTGTGCAAGCTGGTCACACGGCATGTACTTTGATTCACCGGATATCTGCAGTACACGCCTAGGGACTCGGCATGTACTTATTGTGGATGTTTATGAAGTGCACACCATGTAAAAATACATATTTTGTGCATCAATTTGCATGACTTACAGCCTGTACATGTTTTGTATTAAATACACATAGTGTATTAATATGACGTTCCTTGACCCCGTGTTTTCTTCCTTGAAAAAAAATTGACTACATGGTGTGTAGGCAATCTACATGGTGTGTAGTATGGAAAAGTTGTGTACCACTATAGTCACTCAACACATGGTGAATTTAATACATGTGGTGTGTATTCATTACATGATGACCCGAAATCCACATGGGTGTCCTGGTGAAATGAACAAGGATACATAGTGTGTGACAAAAGATTACACATCGCGTAACCTTATATTATCTAGCCAGAATCCTTAGCACCCTTTGAATAGGTTATTTAGATGCATTATTCATTTATTATTAACTGATCTGGGTTATGTTAGTGATAAATGAAGAGGGGTAAGAAGATATCTCAATGAAAGATCAAGAACGAATTAAAACTTGAAATAAAATTTAATTTTTAAATGAGTGATGATCAACAAACAAATAAATAATTGTAAATTTTTACGTGACAGCTCTGATACCACTTGCTGGTTCCAGGAATAGCATAATTTCTTGTCAAGGCCAATCCTGACTCAGCAATTTTCAGATTCAATGGATCATTCATATATTTTACAAGACATAAACATCATGACTAATGAAAATTTTCCAAATAATATTGTCCAAAAAGGTCGTCAAAACTAAGAGAATATTTTTCACATTAAATTTATAATTAATTTAAATGGATCAGAAGAAAGAATACCTTAGTATTATAATATTTCTTTGATAAAGATTTTTATCATACGAAAAACAGTTTTTGGTCAACCATAATTTCTCTTGTAGGATCTAAGTGTAGAATCTCTCTACCGGTGATCTACATGTGCCCCTATGATCTTTGAACAACACTGATGGATTATCATATGCTAGTGTGATAGATCGATCATCTTACAGTTTTCATCGTTATCATTGTGATGATTCCTTTGGTATTGTAGAGTCATACATACAATCTCATTCTTGAGATGATGGAGAATGAATGAGAATCTCTAGATCCTGCAATCCATTTTTTTCATTTTCTAAAAAGTCGGTTTATGGGTTACCGGTAACCATACAGACAATAACCCAACATCATAAACGGTGGTCATGGAACCCGCATACCAGATTAAAAATCACAACATCAGCTGGATTCAAAATGAAAAATATCAAAACCCCATCAACACACTCGCATTATGTGACTCATCCAGGCATAATATGAAGATTCACCCAACACCGGCATCATGTTCATCCAACAGATCACGAACAACACGAAATCAAAAACCAGGAACCAAATTCACCACCAAATAGATCAACATCAGAATCCAAAAACTCTATTCCTCAGCCAAACCAGAGAGCAGAGGAAAAAACAACCACAGAACCAAGCAAACCGCAAGCAGATCCAAGAAAAGAATAAGACAGTCACAAGGCATCAGAAGAAATCCCAATACCTAGATCTTGTCACCGCCATCCTTCTCAAGCTCGAAAACCACTGAAAAACACCAACTGAACTCACCAAAAGTAAGGAGGAGACCTAAAGTGGTTGGATTTGGAACATCGGTCGTCGAACGGACCACGCCACAATGAAACCCTAACCAAGTCGGGTGAGAAGGCAGGCATGATGAACCACCGATTTCGTGAAGCCACCCGAGCTGAGGAAGCCTCCAGACCTCGATGAATACGGGGGTGGCCGCCGCGATAACCCTAGAGGAAGGAGGCAGCGACGAGGGAAGCTCCCGAGTGCGTTGACCCTCTATGGTTGTCAAGACCAATCTAGAGATAGCTCTAGATTTCGTTGTGCACAACTATTCTCTATATTGATCAAATTATATACAATGGATATAATCGTCTATTTATAGAGATAGAGTTAGGGTTAAAATATTATTTAATTTTACAACAAATCTTAAATAATATATTAAACTTTATATGACCACATATTATGTAATAATAATAATAATATTATTATTATTATTATTATTATTATTCTCATAATGTGCATTAACTGACACAATGATAAATATTATTTTACCATTTTTTGGATTAATATTTATCACTGGACACAATCTTCTTCTGTTAGTCATCCTCAGTATTTATCAAATACCCAAATAAATATTTATTCATTTAATAAATAAATAAATATTATATATCCATACAATTAAATAATTACCTTGTAGATAAATATATATTTAATTTATGAAATCAATAAATCCTGAATAAAATTATTCTTGAGTATTGAAAATAATATTTATTAAAAAAATTAAATTAAAATATAATTTATTTAAGATCGACGGAAACACTTTGTGTGTGACCCTCTATGCTTTTTCCTCATTGGCATTAGGCGGGATTGCCTAAATTTCGTGATTAAAATTTAACAACTGGCTAAGGAACCCAAGAGAAAGAAGTTAGTGTTGTAACATTGAAAATCACACACAAGTTCTCATTGTGTAATATAATCACTTTTTCGTGATATCTCATCCAGTAGGTTTCACGCCCATGTCATCAATCTATATGCTTGATATGTATTTATTTAACTATCTAAAATAAACTCATCATTACACTCTGAACATGGAATTTAATGTGACAGGTATATTTCAATAAAAGGGTTAAGATATCGAATTCAATAAATATGAAATAGATAAATACTTTCTTGATTTATTCGTTAATAATATGTCATTCATGAGGCACCCAGTATGTCATACTTCCCGCGAACATATGATGTCGTAGTTTTGGTCAGTACATTAAAGTGTGTGATTCATGACATGAATTAATAATAATCTTAAAGTATAAGGATCATTGCACACACTCACGGATATGAAATTCCAATGACATGAAAGCATGCGGAATTCCTACTGATGGTTTTGTTCTCATGATCTCCTGTCTTAGAGATTACCAAGAGAAAACTCCATGAGATAGAGTCTTATCTGCTTATGAGTACCTACACCCAAAAATCAACATTTATGTGTCCCGTCATAGAAATTTATCCAACTGTAGAATTATATTTAAGAATATCATCATCCTATTTCAAGGTTTTCATCATAACGGAGAACTACTATGACCTTTTCAATGTAACAAATACTATAGGACATTATTACATTAGAGTCATGGAGAACACTAAACAATATGTAATAAGATATTTTAATTGATATTAACTTCTTTGAGTATATATATATACACAAGACAAAGTACACATGGTTGGTTCTAGGACACCAATTCTAACACATATATTATCTTGGGTTTTCATCTATGCAAGATGAGTGAAATACCTCGTCGGTCAGGATGACTTCCACCATGAAGTGGTGGAAATTGCCAAGAACCCTAAACCAAAATTATCCAAAATTAGGGATAGCTACCAGAAACCAAATTGAAAGGGTGGGAGAGGAGAAACTCACCCAAAAATGATGTGGAAATGCACACTATACCAAGGGGAGAGGAGGAGAGGAAGAAGGGGGGAGGTCTCACCCAAACGGCTCACCCCACATGCGCACCTAACCTAGCCAAAAAGGGGGGATGGCCCCATTTAAAAAAAGGACAAATAATTTTCATGGCATGAACCGCCTTAACAAGGGGGCTCAACCCCCTATCCTAATAAGTCGCACTATGAATCCTTGCTTCACATCGTGAACAGTCTATATTAGGCCCTCTCGGCTACCCAACCACTCTGCCCCTCCTCTGGCGCTTCCCCGAACACCTTGGGTGTCCACCAAACCTTAAACCCTATCTAAAAACACTATTTTAGGGCATTCAAACCCTAAGGTTCCCAAATCAAGTCTCAATTCTTAAAATGAGTCATCCACCAATGGAAAATTCAAATCCCCTCAATAATCTCCAACCCGTAATGACATAGGTCATTACATAGAGTTGTCTGATGTTTATGCATAGCTACACGGAGCTATCAGATGTTTACACGGAGCCTATTGAATTAAATTTATGGTGACCTAAGATGATGTTTATATAGATGTGATTGATGATTACGTAGGGAAGACTTATGGTTATGTCTCTTGAGATGATGCTTATGCAGGATGATCTTATGGTTACGCAAATGATGGTTGTGCAAAACCATGCCTACATGAAATCATAGTTACACAAGCCCTTCAATGATGATTATATAAATTCTAAATCCAATTCTCCAAGTCTACTCTTCAACCACATTTCAAAATATTAATTCTAAATTTAATCTAATTATCTTCCAGCCATTTTGGATCATCCTATGAACTTCTCCAGTGCACCATCTCTTTCCTTTGTCAACAAATTCAACTTGTCAATAACTCCAAATCAACCTTGACATGGCCTTGACACATGTCACCCTTGTGATTCCTATAAAAATGGATCCACGATAATATTATTAATTAGCATCACTTTGGTCATATCTCACTTGTATTGTTACCAAAAATGCAGTCAGCCTCAAACCAAGTCTCAATGCACTTTATTTAATTCCATTCTTTAATATATTTTCAACATATCCAACTTATAAACTCCTGGTTGTAAAAATAAACATAGAGAAAATAGATAGAATAAGTAAAAAAAATATTTGAATTTTATTCAAACTTATATTTTGAAAACATTTTTGATAATATGATATTTGCTTCCTTTTTATATATACAGTATGATTTTTTTGTCAAATCTTACAAATTTTTTGTTGAATTGAATCTTCAGTGTCACAACCCGGCCTCCCTGGGCCATAAACCTGGTCATCTGACCCCATGAGTCTCTTGTAATACCTTGGTTGTCTTCCCAACACACCACAATTTATTACCCACCATGGTCACTTATCAGACTAATGAATCTCTCCACAGGACAACACTTGTTCTTTCAGTGTGATATTTCCCCACTCACATGAATCCTATGAAACTTTTCTGGAGGTCACTCATCCTTACACTACCCTATCCCAAACATGTTTAATAGTGAAGTTCTAATTGGGTAGACTCTCAAAAATAAATATGAACATTAGTGATATGGGTAATAACATTTAATATTTTGAGTTTCACTTTTCCAAAGGTATTACACTTTTCACCCCTTTAAAGCACAACGTCCTCATTGTTGGCCTCATGTATCAAACTAAGACAGTGTCACTGCACTTCTAGCTATGTATTGGATTTAGTAACATTTTCCATGACCAGACCTTTCCATACCATGAACCCAATCATATGACCTCTTGGATCTCTTAAAATACTTTGGTTTCCTTCCCAACACACAGCAAACTATTACTCATCAGGATCACTTATCAAACTAATGATTATCCCCACATTCCAACACATGTTCTTTCAGTGTGATTTGTTTTCACTAACACGCATCCTTAGAAACTTCTTAGAAGTTCACCGATCATAATACTACTCTAGATAAAGCACACTTAACTACAGAGTTCTGATTAGACATACTCCCTTAAAGAAAGGCAAACATTGGTGACACGAGTAATGACATTTAGTCTTTTAGCTTATACTTTTCCAAAGGTGTTACAGTTGGATTCAAACCCTAAACATTATTGTACACCTTTTGGTAAAATAAAAATCAAAATGCTACTAAAAAACTCATGTTTAACAACATTGGTATTTATCAATGCTAGAACAAAATGCTGATAAATGGCATATTTATCAGTGCTAAGGAAGACGCTGATAAATTTAACCTTTTATCAGCACTTTTTTTCGCACTGATAGATATTTCTTTCATCAGTGATTTTTTAGCACTGATAAAGGTCTGAATAAATAAAATAAAATAATTAAATAAATAAAAAATAAAAAATTAGTTTATTAAAAAAATATTACAAATTTTATTAATTAAATAATTATTGATAAAAATGAATAAATTGATTATACATTATTAAATATTAAATATTTTATTAATTAGATAATTATGATAATTAATGTTATTAAATTGTATATATTAAATATATATATACATATTAATGTATATAAATATGATTTATATATTACAAAATATTTATGCGCTTTACATTAAATAGTCATATATTTATTGAATAATGGTTTATAAATTAATATGAATTAAAAATACTGACTAATTGCATAGTACTCGACATATAATTGAATTTCATTTGATTTTTCAATTTAACACAGATCAAATCTGTGTTATATTGATTTCACATACACGTAATTAATTCATTTTTATATACAATGAATACACATAAAACATATCCATTTTTTCAATATTGTTAGTGTACTTATTCTCAATTTATTTAATTTCACTCATTTTTAACATATATGCATGCACTTAAAATTAGATATTCATTAATAATATTAAAATATATTTTAAAAAAATATTTATAAATAAATATATTTATAATTTTACATTTATTATATTCATACAATTATATATTTATAATTATAAATAAATAAATATTTTTTTAAAAGTATTTATATAATTATAAATAAATAATTATTAAATTTATAATAAATTTACTTAAATAATAAATATATTTACTATATTTATATATATTTATTAAATATATATATGTATAATTATATAAATATATATAATGATATAAATATTATTTTTAAAAAATATTTCTATAATTATAAATAATTAATTATAAAATTATAATAAATATATTTAAAAAGGAATATATTTATTATATTTATATTTATATATATTTATTAAGTATATATATATTTATAATTTTTTTATTTATAATTATAATTATAAATCCTTTATCAGCGCTTAAGTAATAAGCATTGATAAAAGTATCTCGATCTAATTAAAAAACCCTAACCTTTTATGAACCTGTCGGGGTATCAAAAGATTTTTGTGGAAGCCACCCGCTGTCGGCGCTCCTCCTCAGTGAATCGAACCTTGAATCGCACCACTCAACTGTCTCTCGAACATCTCATCTAACATCCGATGTTCGATTGAAGTTAGGGTTTCCTAAGACGGTTTCAGATTTTCTTCAACCTAGAGAGGTAGGCTTTCCAATTTTATTTGTGTATTTTTGGTTTCATTTTTTATTTATTCTTTGATGATGTCATTATTTGTGGTCAGGTGATTGTATACTAGCGAGGTAGGCCTTCCGATTTTCTCAGTTTTTAATTTTTATTGAACTCTTGATCACTCATGGAGAGTTTATTGTTTCTGGACTCGATGGTGACACATTGAGTCACATAGAGTTTAATTGACTGTTTAATTTTGTTTATATTTCCCAAATTGATCACCCAAAGTTATCATACATATTTTTCATTCTTTATTTTATCAATGGTATTCCATACATGTAAAATTTTAGAAATTGAAACTAGGGATTTTGTGTGTGAGGGGGTTAAAGGTAGGTTTAGGGATTTATTTTATATTATATTGATTCATATCTTATTTTTTCTACTTATATGGGTTGGTGTGGGATCCAATGTATGGATTCATCATGGAAGTTTTTATTTAAATTTTCTTTCAAATATTTTTATTTATTTTTTGGGCCAAATCATTCCCACTATGTTGTTTTTCATGCCCCGGTGCTTGTTACCAGCCCGAGGGAGATCAAGAATGTCCCTTGGACACTATCATGGGACAGATCGGGTGTTTGATATATAGTTGTCTTAGGTCTGTTTTGGAAACTATATTTATTATTAAATGTGTTGTACCTTTTCTCAATAATCCAAATTCTTATGTCTCAACACTTTTAAAAAAAACAATTTTATTTTTCTCCCTCTTTAGATTAATCCAACATTATTTATAAATCCTTTCAATAATAATATATGAAATATTATACCTTGATGCTATGTACTATTTTCCAACTATATTATAATTTTTCATCATCATCTTACTCCCCCTCTCTCAATAATTTATAAAAAAAATATCCTTTTGATATTACCCCTTTCTAGTTATACCTTTTTTTAGACCTATATACCACTATAAGACGTTATAATTTCTTACTTAAAAATATAGATTTTCATGAATTCCCCCCCCCCCTGAGTATTTATTTAACTAATCACAAGTGGATTTCCATGGAATCACTTTGATACCTAGATATATGTTTAGTACCCCTGGTTTCTGGTATATAACCCTTACTTGTTGTTGTTTTATGGTTATAAATTGTAAGGGTGGAGGATGGGAGAGTTTAGTAAACTTTTAAGAAGTTTTTGAGGCTAAAGGAGAGGTTCACAGTCTGTGCACGGTTTTTTCAAAACATGCAGAGGTCCTAAGAGAAACCATACACACATGAAGTTTTGGAACAGTGAAAAATTCATGGTTAGTGCATGGTTTGCCTAACTGTGCGGACTAACCATGCATAGGTAAAAAGTAAGATCCTATTTTTTAGGATCTTACTTGTTTTTTATCCTACTTGCTTGTTTTTGCACTTAAACGGACTTAATTCTAAATTTCTCTCCATTTAAGGTTGGGGAACATCTCTCAAGTGTTTATAAACTGATCTAGATCCCTCCCTTAGTATTTTCAAGTTTGATTCTCTCGATAAGTGTCGTTCTTCTTCGTTCTCGTCACGTTTATTTAGATATACTTCTCTAATTCTATTTATTTCTCATATATACACCTGTTATGGGTATATATAAGATGTTTTATTCCAAATATGATGAGTTTTGGTGCTATTTGTGATAGGATAAAGGATCTAAGGCCGTTTTTGTGGGGAACCAACCCGGTTGCTAGAGTGTTCTTCATCCGTTGTCAGTTTTCTCCAAAACCTTTGAGGTAGGTGGCTTCTCTCTCAAATAAACTTAGTATAAATTATTGTAATGATTTAAAATTTAATATCTTATGTTTAATTGGTTGTGATTTTATTGTTTAGTGATCGTTGGAAACCCTTATTTGTGATGGTTTGGAAAATTGGGGAAATCTAGAAAATTGGGTATTTGAATGAAGTGCTTCTGTTCTTGATTTTAAAATAGAGATTTTAAAATGGGGATTTTTTGGAATTGTAGAACATGGTTTGGATTAGATGTTTTCAAAAAAAGGGAATGTTTTATTGAAATTAAATGGTTTCTTTGAAATTAGTTTGCTCTTTGGATTTCAATAAAAATGTAGTTTTATTGAAACAGTTTGTTTTGGTGATTTGAAATGGTTTGGCATACATTGGGTTGTGTGAGTTCATTTTCGACATGCCCCTAAATAAGGGATGTGTGCCTTTGGGTTACAAGGTGTGTGACCCTAGATTGGAGGTGTGTGTCATTGGGACACAAGTTGAGAAAACGAGAGACCGCTCATTAGTATGGAATTTTTGAACGAAGCATGCATGGGTGTGTGTTGTGAACCATGGGTTGGGTATGCCAAAATGATAAATGAGAATTTGTTTTAATTATTTGTTTTGTTGATTTTTCAAAAGTATAACTTGTTGTAAATTGGTTTAATGAGCACTTGTTTTCATTTTGTTATAATTGGATTTGGTACTTGTTTATATTGTGTTATAAACTGTTTTGAAAAATTGTTTTATATAAATAGTTTTATATAAATGTGGATAACTTTTCTATCCTAGTGGCATGAGTATGGAAGTCATTGGGGAAATCCTACTAAGTTTTATACACACCCCTTATTTTTCACTTTGGTGATTTTTCATATGCTATCTTCTAGGACATGAGAAAAGGTAATGTATCACATGTTTTTAGCACCACCTCGTGATACTTGGGTTGTTTGGTGATTGTGGAGCTTAGAGATTATGGAGCATGGATTCTTGTGGTCTTCTTGGATTCTTTATTTTTTCTTATGTTGATTACTTTGATAGTTTATTTGTCTTTAGTTGTGGTACACTTTGATGTAGTGAGATAAATGAAGTGGTTGAGTTGTCTTTCATTTGTTCATGAATCATATAGTGAGATGTTTGGTTGTGATTTGTTGAGTTAATGGTTTTATTCTTAAAGGGTAAATCATACCCCACTTGTATTTGAAACCCTTTGGCATTTATTTCTAGCCTTTTGGGTCTTGGGGATGTTTCTTAAGGTCAAGTAATAACTCGTTGTGCTCTCAAGACAAAGAGAATTTAGGGGTGATTCAGAACCGGAAAGGGTAGAGGTGTGGCTAAATAGGATGAATCATATCTTTGAATTCATCGACACACCATTAGAGCTCAAAGTAAAGTTGTACATGTATATTCTCAAGGATCTTGCACACCAGTGGTGGGAACTAGTGTTGCATGCTAAAGGGGGTCAAGGCCTTACTTGGGAGAATTTTGAGGAATTGTTTAACAAAAAAATCTATCCTCACGTGCTCAGGATCCAGAGGATGATAGACTTATTTAGACTAAAGTGGGAAAATATTTATGCCATAGAGTATGCATATAAATTCATTAAATTAGTGAACTTTTCACCCGAAGTTGTAGCGAGTGCGGCCTTAAAGGCATGTGTCTTCAAATCAGGGCTAAGGCAGGAGATTCAATCGAAGATTACAGTGATTTGTATTATAGATTATATAGATATGTTGAACAGAGAGATAGTGGATGAGCGGGATATCTTAGGATCTTTGGGAGGACGAAGTATGATGATACCTATGGGAAATGTTGGGAACTCAAATACTGGGAGAAATTGAAAGAGGGGAACCTATTTCCAAGGTGGGAGTGGGACTCAAAATCAGACAGCTGGATCAGTGAACCTTACTCCACGACCCAAGAGAAAATTAGGATGTTTCCAATGTGGTTCACTTGACCACATAAAGTGAGAGTGTATGGAACAGCCTAGAGCATGTCATGACTATAAGAAGATGTGGCATCTTCAGTGCTATTGTCACAGTTCTCCAAGGTTAGGTGCTCGAGACACTTCTCAGGTGTCACAACCATCGTATGCTTCGACAGGATGAGGCCAACAGAACCAATCTCACTAGCAGAGAAGAGCTAGCCATGGTGATTCTCAGAATACCATGAATCCTCAACAAGGGAAATCTCAGTAAGGCAACAAAGAGTAGAGTGAAGCAATAAAAAAATTATACGGCTGAGCAAATGATTGTGGATGATAGTTCTTGACCATCTATGGTGAGAGGTACGATTCTTTTGAATTCTACCCTTACGCAAGTTTTGTTTGATACCAGTGCATCTCATTCCTTCATTGCTTCTTATGTTGTTGACTTAATATGCTTAAAACTTGAGATGATGCCTTCTGTGATAAAACTTTAAACTCATCTCAATGAAATAGAATTTCGATCCTTTGTGTGTAGAGTTTGTTCTATAACTGTTGATGGAGCTGAGATGAAGTGGGACTTCTCGATGTTGAATATGTATTTTTATGATGTAATATTGGGTATGGATTGGTTGACAACGTTCAAGTCTCACATCGACTGTTATAGGAGAATATTTAGTTTCATGACTGAGGATAGCGTTGAGCAACTCTTTAGAGGAGAGAGGGTTGTAAAGAAAGGTGCTACAAGCTAGTTGGCACCAATGGGGGAATGATCTCTTATCATTTGGTAGTGTTGAATTTGGAATCAATGGAAGAGATTGAGGAAGATAATTTTCCAGCAGTTGTGGATCAATTTCTAGATGTATTTTCTAGGAAATTCTCAGTGTTACCACCTCTAAGGGAAGTGGAGTTTACGATTGATCTCCTTCTGGGGACCAGTCCTATTTCTCTTCCATATTATAGGATGGCACCAAAAAAGTTAAGGGAATTGAAAGTATAGTTAGAGGAGCTAGAAATCAAGGGTTTCATTTGAACGAGAATATCTTCATGGGAAGGAATAGTATTTTTTGTGAATAAAGCATATAGAAATATTCATTTGTGCACTTATTATCATAATATTAACCAAGTTACGATAAAGAACAGGTATCCACTTCCACGCATTGATGTCTTGTTTGATAAATTGAGGGGATCCTAGTGGTTCTATAAAATTGAATTGCGATTAGGATATCACCAATTGCAATTTTGTAATGAATATATTTTGAAGAAAGCCTTCAGAAGAAGATATGGACACTATAAATATATATTCATGCCTTTCAGTCTAATGAATGCACCAGTGGTCTTCATGGATTTGATGAATCAGATATTTCAGTGATATCTAGATTATTTTGTTTTGATATTTGTGGATGAAATCTTGGTGTATTTTAAGATAAGTTATGAACATGAGAAACACTTGGAAATAGTGTTAGGAATCTTGAGAGATCACAATTTTATGCCAAATTATCTAAGTGTGATTTTTGGATACAAGAGGTATGCTTTCTTGGCCATATGACTAGCTACTACCGATGCTTTTTACATGATTCTCATGACTAGCCTCACCAATGATAGCTTTCAAAAAGAAGAATGTTCCATTCAAATAGACTTAGGAATACCAAAAGAATTTCCAGGAGCTGAAAGTTCATCTTACATCAGCACCTATCTTGATTTTTCCAAAACTAGGATAGTGGTATGTAGTGTATTGTGATGATTTGGGATCGGGGTTAGGTTGTGTTCTCATCTAAGAAGACCATGTTGTGGATTGTGGTTCGAGGCAGCTGAGGGTGCATGAGAAGAATTACCCAACACATGATTTGGAGTTATCTACGGTCTTCCATGATTTGAAGAATTGGATAAATTATCTCTTTGGTGAGAAATTCACTGTGTTAATGGATCATAAAATCTTGAAACACATTTTCTCACAGTGATATTTAAATATGAGGTGAATGAGATGGATGAAGTATCTCCAGATGTTTGAATTTGACTTGATTTCTACACCAAGAAAAGGTAATTTAGTGGTAGATTAATTGAGCAGAAAGTCATATGCTCAGTTGGTGAAAGAATCTTCATATGAATGGAAGTTGATGTTGGTCATAGCTGACATGCATGTGGAATGTTAAGACCGAGGTGATGTTGCGGTTTTGTTTTCAGCTATGCTTGTTCCTAATTTGGTAAATATGGTCAAAGAGGCACAAACATTTGATGTGGAATTTCTGGTTATGAGTTCAAAACTCAATGGTGGGGAGACCATTGAGGGTTGAAAACTTGATGGGAGTTCAGTTTTATGTTTTAGAGATCGGATGGTTGTACTTATGTATTTTTTGGAACAACTCCTTCATGCTTACCACCATTCGATATGGGTTGTACATCCAAGCACATAGAATATGTATAAGTCATTGAAGGCATAGTTTTGGTGGAGCGGCATGAAAATGAAGGTGGTAGAGGTTGTCTCGTGGTGCTTAACTTCTCAGCAGGTTAAAGTAGAGAATCAGAGACCAGTAGGTTTGTTGTAGTCATTACTAATTAAATAGGAGTAGATAGCTATGGATTTTGTTACAGGTCTCCCAAGAATAGTATAGAAACACGATGCCATATGGGTGATAATGGATCATCTTACCAAGTCGTTCCATTTGATACCTATTCGTGAAACTCATATGGTAGAGGATCTATCCAAAATCTATATCCAATAAGTGGTAAAGAGACATGGTGTACTAGTTTTGATCGTCTCAGAAAGAGATATAAGGTTTACATCTCATTTCTGGAAATCCGTATAGAAAGCCCTTCGAACTCAGTTGACTATGAGTATGGTGTATCATCCTAATACGGATGGACAATATGAATAGACAATACAAACATTAGAAGACATGTTGTGGGCTTGTGTAATGGATTTTGGTGGATATTTGGAGGAACATCTTCCCTTAGTATAGTTCTCATATAATAAAAACTATTAGGCCTTGATACATATGGGTCTATTTGAAGCATTGTATGGGCGTCTTTATCGTTATCCACCATGTTGGGTGGAAACAGGGGATACTTCATTATTTGGGCCTAGTCTTTTCCAAGAAACAATAGAGAATATTTAGTTAATCAGAAAGAGGATGGAGATGGCTCAAAGTCGTCAGAAATATTATGTGGATCATCATGGATGACCGTTTTCATTTGTCATGAGTGATCATGTATTCTTGAGGATATCTCCAAGGATTGTACATCATCATTTTGGGAATTAGGGAAAGTTATCTCCTTGATACATTGGACCTTTTGAGATACTATAATGGGTTGAAGAGGTGGCATATTGGTTGGCATTTCCACCATGGTTTAGTTCAGTGCATAATATGTTCCATGTATCTCAGTTGAAGAAGTATCATCCTAATCCTAACCATGTGATCATATGGGATCATGTTGACCTAGAGTTGGATACTTTTTTGGTACATATCCTAGTGTAAATTGTGTATAGGCAATAGAAAGTCTTGTATGGAAAGATAATCAGTCTAGTGAGGGTTTTATGACAACATGGTTAGATTCAAGAAGAGACATGAGAACGTGAGAAGGAAATGAAAGAGCTTTGGACAAAACCTTATAGGTATTTGATGGTTTTATACTTTCTAAGGATAGAAAGACCAATGGTGGGGAGAATTTAGTACCCTCAGTTTTTTGTATGTAACCCTTACTTGTTGTTGTTTTTATGGTTATAAAGTGTAAGGGTGGAGGATGGGAGAGTTTGGTAAACTTTCAAGAAGTTTTTGGGGCCAAAGGAGAGGTGCACGGTCTATGCATGGTTTGTCCAAACCATGTGGAGGTCCTAGAAGAAATTGTGTACACATTCAGTTTTGGGATAGTGGAAAATGTACGGTTAGCGCATGGTTTTCGTAACCATGCGGACTAACCGTGTATATGGAAAAAGTAAGATCTTATTTTTTAAGATCCTACTCGTTTTTACTTCTAATTGCTCTTGTTTTCTTCTAAATAGTTCTAATTCTATATTTCTCTCAATTGAAGGTTTTGGAACCTCTCCCAGGCATTTAGTAATTTATTTGGATCCCTCCCTTGGCGTTTTCAAGCCTGATTCTCTCAGTAAGTGGCGTTCTTCTTCGTTCTTGTCATGTTTCTTTAGATCTACTTAGATCTACTTCTCCTCTTCTCTTTCTTTCTCAAATATACATATTTTATGGGTAGATATAAGATATTTGATGCTAAATATGATTATTTTTTGTCTTGTTTGTGATGGTATAAGGGATTTAAGGCAATTTTTATAGAGAACCAACCCAGTTTCTAGAGCGTTCTTCGTCCGTTGTCGGTTTTTTCCAAAACCTTCGAGGTAGGTGGATTCTCTCTCAGATCCACTTAGTAGAACTAATTGGAATGATTTAAAATTGAATATATTTTTTTTAATTGATTGTGATTTGGCTGTTTAGCAATCATTGGAATCCCTTCTTTGTGATGGTTTGGAAAATTGGGGAAATTTGGAAAATTGGGTATTTGAATGAAGTGCTCGTGTTCTTGATTTTAAAATAGAGATTTTAAAATGGAAATTTTCTAGAATTGTGGTTCATGGTTTGGATCATATTTTTTCAATAAAATGGAATGTTTTATTGAAATGAAATGGCTACTTTGAAATTGGTTTTCTCTTTGGTTTTCAATAAAAATGTAGTTTTATTGAAATAGTTTGTTTTGGTGATTTGAAATGGTTTGACATACATGGGGTTGTGTGAGTTCATGTTCAATGTTCCCCTGAATAAGGGATGTGTACCATTGGGGTACAAGGTTCGTGACCCTGGACTAGGGGCGTGTGTCATTGGGACATAAGGTGGGAAGACGAGAGACCGCTCATGAGTATGGAACTATCGAACGAAGCATGCATGGGTGTGTGTCGTGAACTATGGGTGGGGTATTCAAAAATTATAAATGAGAATTTATTTTAATGATTTGTTTGGTTGTTTTGATAGAAGTATAACTTTCTAGAAATTGGTTTAATGAGAACTTGTTTTCATTTGGTTACAACTGGATTTGAAACTTATTTATATTGTGTTATAAACTATTTTGCAGAATTGTTTTATATAAATGGTTTTATATAAATGTGTCTAAATTTTATATCCTAGTTTAATGGGTAAGGAGGTAATTGGGTAAAGCCTACTGAGTTTTATACTCACCCTTTCTTTGGCACTTTGGTGCTTTTGAAGATGCTATCTTCCGGGACATGGTAAAAGGTAGAGTATCACATGTTTTTAGCACCAACTTGTGATACTTAGTCTGTTTGGTGATTATAGAGCTTATAGATTGTGGAGCATAGAGACTTGTGGTCTTATTGAAGTCTTTAGTTGTTCTTCTATTTATTACTTTGATAGTTACCTTGTCTTTCATTATGGTACACTTTGATGTGGTTTTGAGATAAATGAAATGGTTGAGTTGTATTTTATCTGTTCATGCATCATATATTGAGTTGTTTGGTTATGGTTTGTTGAGTTAATGGTGTTATTATTAAAGGTTAAATTTCCCCCCACTTGTATTTGAAACCCTTCGGCATTTATTTTCAGCCTTTGGAATCTTGGGGATGTCGCTTAAGGCCAAGTAATGACCCGTTTAACTCTCAATCCAATGATAATTAGCAGTTCACCACAATATGGCATGCAGAAAAATAGTATGTAAAACCTTTTTACTATCAAAAAATTTGGCATATAGAGAATTTCCCACACTCCATGATATATATTGAAATTCTATCCATAATATTTTAAAATTTTATTCAATTTTCAATGGGTGTCGACATGGGTTTTCAATCTTCCTTTTGAAAACTATAAAACACTTCCCTCACATGCATGGATTGGGAAATAAATATCCCATGAATTCTATGAGTCACCTATAAACTAAGGAAAATGTCAACTCACTAATCATGAACATTTAAACATTGGTTATTATTAATGTAGAAAATTATTATCATCATTCATCTCTTGTAAATCTAAATATTATGTCATCCACATTGATAAACACTTTCAATCTATCCATAAAATTATTTTTTATGCAATGATTATAATAAATTACTCATTTTTTAAATTAAAGTTTCTTTAATAATTCATATAACCTTCAATACCAAGATCTTAGTTCTTATTTCAATTCATACATCACCTTTTTCAATTTACAAACATTATTCTCATATTAAATAATGACAAAACTATCTATTAGTTTGATATAAACTTCTTATTCATGTAATTCATTAGTAAATGCTAATTTTACATCTAGTTGAAGTACCTTGAATTTCCTTGGGATGGGTCGGTGTGGTGATATAACATCCCAAGAGTCTTGATATGTTTTCAAATATTGATATACCATTAATTTTAAATTTAATAATTCTTTAGGTTGCTACATCACTTGTTCTAATACATTTTTATATCTTCTAGTTGATTGGATGAGAGTTTATTATTATTGTTTATCATATTTGAGTTTTTTATTTCTCCTTAATTACCTATATTATATTTTCATTTTTTTAGTGGATTTAAGAAAGATTTTATGTGAGGTAATTATTTTCTTAAATTCAATTACCCATTTTCTTCAACATACTAAAATTCTTTGAAACAATCAAATGTTGAGTTTCCCTTATTAGAATTGTCTATAACTTTCACTTTTAATAATGAATATCTTATGTGTATTTATTTATATATTGTATAAAATTAATCTTTTATGAACCTGATAGGATGGATATAAACCAAAAATGGATGCATTCTAATCGTTTGACAAATGAATATGAAGATGGAGTTAAAGGGTTCATCAAGTTTTGTTAGAGAGAATGTAGACGACTCTTTTAAAATCCTATGTTCGTGTTTACATTATTGTTATTCAAGACAAATTAGTCTAGAATAGTTATAAGAACATTTTATTTTTCATGGAATAGATCAAAGCTATAAATGTTGGACTAAACACATAAAAAACTAAATGTGTACATTTATTGGGATGATACTACAGTTTATGAATCATTTGATATGAATACCTTTGTAAAATATAATGGAGATCGTGTGGAAGAAATGGAAATAGAAATTGAAGATGACCTTCATAATTTTCCAGAGTTGTTTTAGGAGTTAAATAGTTGTTCCAATAAACCATTATATACTAGTTGTACTAAATACACAATATTTTCAGTTGTATTGAAGTTATATGATTTGAAATCTGGCAGGGAATGGAGTGACACCAGCTTTACAAAACTACTTGGTCTTCTGAAAGATATGCTACCAGAAGAAAATGAACTACCATGATGAACATATGATTCTAAAGGAATGTTACATTCAATAGGAATGATCTCTAAAAATAAATTCTTTTAAAAATGATTTCATATTGTTTCGTAAGGACCATTAATCACTCATAAAACTCCCTAAGTGTGGCATAGATCAATATAAGAAAAATAAGTCCTTCAAAATATCCATGGTACTTTCCTATCATTCCATGGTTTAGAAGACTATATGGATGTTAGGAAACCACGAGACAATTAACATGGCATGCATATACAATAATTAAAGATGGGAACCTAAATTATCTAGAATATTCCCCTCAATGGAAGAAAATTGATTATAAGTTTCTTGAATTTGGAGATGTGTCAAGAAACTTTTGTCCTACTTTATCTACAGATGGAATAAATCCTTTTGGTGTACAGAGTAGTACACACAGTACATTGCCTATCATGTTGGTGAATTATAACTTGTCATCATGGTTATGCATGAAGTGCAAATACATTATGTTGGCTCTACTTATATCTGGACCAAAGAAACCCGATAATGATATTGATGTTTATTTGGATCCGTTGATTGAAGATATGAAATTGATGTGGGATACAGGTGTTACAATGTATGATGCCCATAGAAGTTAAGAATTCACATTGAGAGCCATGTTGTATGGAATGATAAATGACTTCCCCGCTTATGAAAATTTACCAGGCTATAGCATTAAAGGAATTTTTGGGTGTCCCATTTGTGAAAAACGCACATACTCAATTTAGTTGAAACATTCCTTGAAGACTGTGTTTTTAGGACATCAGAATTTTTTAGCTAGAAAACATAAATAATGATCCTATACTTCAACATTAAATAGTAATATCTAACAAGTTACAACACTATCTCTAACAATGGGTGATCAACTTTACAAAAAATTAAAAAATATTGACACTATTTTCGGTAAACCATTTTCTAAAAACCTTAAAAATCAGGATGGAATAAGATATCAATTTTATTTGAATTACCATGTTGGAATTGTTTGTATGTCAGACATTTTCTTGATGTCATGTATGTAGAAAAAAATATATTTGATAGTGTTATTGGCATGATACTAAATTTTCCTGGAAAAATGAAATATGGCATTAAGGCTAGGTTGGACTTGATTGAAATGGGGATAAGGGAAGTGTTGGCACTGATGAAGGGTAAAAGTTGTACTTTTCTTCCTCCAGTAGCTTACACTCTATCCAGACAGGAAAATTTTCATTTTTTCCTTTTCCTTACTAGTGTAAAAGTCCCACAGGGGTATTCATCAAATATTAATAATGTCGTGTCAATGATTAATTTGAAGTTACAAGGACTAAAATCACATAACTGCCATGTTTTTATGTAAGATTTAATGCTTGTTTCTTTCCATTTCATTATTCCTCAAAATGTATGACATACATTAACTAGGATCTAATTATTTTTTAAATCCATATACAGTAAAGTTATAGACCCAATGAAGTTTTCCATCATGAATTAGGAGATTTCAGTCATATTATGTGAATTAGAGATGTTCTTCTCATCATCATTCTTTTATATAATGGTCCATCTGATGGTTCACATGGTCAAAGAGGTTCAACTATGTGGTCATGTCCATTACAGATGAATGTACCTCATTGAATAGTATATGAAGATTTTGAAAGGTTATGTCAAGAATCAAAGTTGGCCATAAGGTTGTATTGTAGAATGATATATTATTGAATAATCTATTTTATTCTATACTGATTACCTATCAAATGTTGATCATCAGTCTCCTAAAGTCTTGTCACAATGAACACCTTATAGGCAAAGGGATTTATAGAATAGATGTTGTTACAATTACTTTGATATAGTGGTAGAAAGAACGTCTTTACATATTGCATAATAGTGAAGATGTTGATCCATATATTGAATCCCACAAAGAAATTATTAGAGATTTGAATCCATCAAGGGCTGAAGGATGGATATCAAATACACATAATAAAAAATTTATAGGATAGTTCAGAGATCAAATTTATAAGGAGATATCTGAACATCTGAATCCAATTTCCAAATGACTTTAATGGCTAGCCAGAAGACCGAATAAAAATGTTATATCTTACACTGGTTTTGTAATAAATGGTTATATGTTCTATACAAAATAACACTATGACTTCAGTATGATGCAAAATAGTGGGGTTACTCTTGTGGTTGAAGCGATTCACATATCTGGTTCCAATGATAGAAGTCCAATTTATACAAATATTTCATATTTTAGCATTATCAAACAGATATACGAGTTGGATTGTACAACATTTCAAGTGCCTTTTTTACGTTGCAAATGGGTTGACAATATCAATGGAGTGAAAGTTGATGAAATGGGATTTGTGAAGGGAATTTCAATGTAGAAGGGGAAAAGGTGAGTTTTTCATAATGGCATCACAAGCAATGAAGGTATTTTATATATCTGATCTAACAAACAAGAATTGTTTGATTGTCCTTCTAGAGACTAAAACAAATGTTGAGTTAGATGAAAATTCAATCGAGGATGACCCTTTCATTGGGACATCACAGTCAATTTATATTGGTACCAATGTAGAGAATTTATTTTACATTATAGGAGACTAAAAAGAGGGGATTTGGATTCTTTATAGAGGAACCAAATCCTTGAAACCTTTAAAAAATAAAGAGGGTTCAATGAGAAGGTAATTTTTTTAATATATTATGTTTTTCCTCATAATGTTATATGTTCTATACTACATTAACATAATATAAATTAAATGTTTGACTACTCATGTAGACAATGTCTTATGCACATGATGGAAGAACAAACTATAATGAAGTAAACCCTTTAGAAATATGTAAAGGTAATGTTACAACATACTTTCTCTATTTTGCTGAAAAAATATATAATGAAACGTTGATTTAATTTTCATTATTCCTTGTAGAGTTCATTTATTTTAGAAGATTTATGTCCATGTGTCATGCCTTTACAGGAATAGAAATGGTGTTGTCTCTACTCAATCATAGAGGTAATCTTGATGTTTTCCCAGTAAAATCATTGTTCATAGAATTAAGGTATTGTTTTATATTTATGTTTAATTTATTTATTTTTAGTATTACTAACATAATAGTTGTTTTTTTATATAGGTGGATTCTTTTGTTCGAGTTGGGGTCCTCTTTCCAACTTTCATGCTTCTTATCCCTCAAAACCTTTTCAACCTTACACTGGTGCATTTATCATTTTCTTTTAAGTTACCTCCACTGCCTTTGTAGGAAAATCAACAAAGTTGCCTCTACTCAATTATAGAGGTAGTATTGATGTTTTCACAGTAAAATCATTATCCATATAGTTAATATATTGTTTCATATTTATGTTTAATTTATTTATTTTTAGTATTAATCACATAATAATTGTTTTCTTATATATGTGGATTTTTTTGTTTGAGTTGGGGTGCTCTGTCCAACTTTAATACTTATTCTCCCTCAAAACCTTTTCACCCATGTAGTGTTGCATTTATCACTTTCTTTAAAGTTATCTCCTCTGTTTTTAAAGGAAGAGCAATGACACTGCCTCTGCTCAATCACAAAGGTAATCTTGATGTTTTTTCAGTAAAATAATTGTTCATAGAATTGATGTAATGTTTCATATTTATGTATAATTTATTTATTTTTAGTATTAATCACATAATAATTGTTTTCTTATACAGGGGGATTCTTTTATTCGAGTTGGGGTGCTCTTTCCATCCTTCATCCCTTTCTATTCCAAAACTTCCACAAACTTCTTCTCCTTTAAAACCTTTTCACCCTTGTATTGGTGCATTTTGTGATGGCCTAGATCCAGATGCCACATAACTCATGCCCCGAGCCTGATTGGCCACATGACCCCTAGCACGTCTCCCCATAATTCAAGGGCTTCTGACTAGCAGTGGGGGTTTTAAATGGTAAAATTAGCGGGATACTTTACCCCATGTCATAGTACATAGCTAATGTAACAACAACATACAATATAGGAAGCATAAACAATAAACATATAAGGTAAACGTTGGAAGAATAAAAGATACAGAAGAAAACTGATAATATATCAAAAGGCCTCATAAGTAGTGTCTGATACAGATATGTATACATGAAATGATAATACAAAATGGGAACAAAAGCTGGAAACATGCATACATAGTAAAACACTACAAATGTGAAAAAAAATCTAGAAGCTGCTCCATATCATCCCGAGCCTAAACTTGATCATTTGCTCCTAAGATCCTTCCAAACAGAAAAGATCAACGGCTAGAAGAGTGCTATTTTCCTCTATCCATACCTGTGGGCAAACAATCTGCTCAGGTGCCAAAGGCATCCCAAATAGGGTGTGATATAAATCTCAATAGGCCACCACCAATGGTGTCTACGTGTAATCTGAGTGGTGCTCATAAGTAAATAGTGTGAACTAATAGCATGAAAGTAAAACAATACAGGATTAAACAATTACCCTTCTGCTCAAGTTCAAGGGGACACCTGGAGGGTCTACCTCCTTTATCTCAATGCTGGAATTCCTAAACGAATCACTAGGTACTTATGTATATATATAGTGGTTATCGCTGACACAAGGTAAGAATTACTCTCATCCATTAACATATATGAATATATATAATAGCTGGCATGGGGTATGAATGACTCCCACCCATAGAAGATACTAGCATGGGTTAAGAATGCCTCCCATCTAAACAGAGGTTATAATTAGCACGAGGTAAGAATGCCTCCTGCCCATAAAGATTTTGTAAGTAATGGTATGAGGTAAGAATGCCTCTCATCCATGAAGATTATATAGATATGGCACGAGGTAAGAATTCCTCTCATCTATAAAGATTATATAGATATGGAACAACACCACGTCATAAGATATAAGAAAAGAAAATCTTATATTTTTATTCAATTTGAAGCAAAAGATCCATTTCATGTTATGCCAAATAAACAAAGCATGCAAAGGGTGAGGCCATGCCATCCCTTAGTTCCATTTCATTTCAAGCCAAAACATTTAAATAGTTTTAGGGATATATCATCCTATAAAACCTATGCAAGCTAGCCAAACCATTAGCCTAACATGGAAATTAATCTACAAGGTCGCAAGCTAAGGGAAAACCCACATCAAATAGTCATAGGGTACAATTGGAAATTTCAAGACTAAGAGGTCCAAAAACCCATGGGGTTTCTTGGATTGTTCAAAATACACAAGGAACAATGGCCCATTCAATTTAAGACCAACCCAAAATCCATGAACCATAGTTGAAATTTTAGTAAAATTGTCCAAAAAGGGACAATTTGGATAGAACACCCCTTGGGCATTCATAACTAGAAAGTGTGATAATAAAAACCCTAATCAAGAGTCAATAACCCTAAGTCAACACACCAGGGTCAAATAGACATAAAGTATTCAACACAAAATAGGAGCTCTACAAAGTCCAATAATGTATTAAATGGTTGAAACTCAAAGGGAAAATGACGTAACCACCTTCCTTAGGGTTGTAGATGATGAGTTAATGAGTATCAACCTAAGATTTGGAGTAGGTTAGAGTAGATCTAAGTTTCTGTTCAACTCCCTGAAAATAGGGCGATTGAACCTACTTCTAAATAGAAAAATTGATGGAATGATTAAATGAGGGAAGAAGGGAATAAGTGGTTAGACTTAACTCTAGGAATCCAATGCCACTGACAGACTAAATATCGGACACCGGACGGAGGTGCAACGAATGATTGAAGGAGAGGAGACCTTGGGAGCTTAAGGAGGGGGCGAGGGACCTACTGTGAGAAAAAGGTAGAAAAAAGGGGGTAAATAACTTAAAGGGAGTAAGGGAATTTTGGTAATTTTTCCATTAAAATAGGATCGTATGGTTTTTATGCACAGTTTGGAAAATTGTGCGCAAACTGTGTGCAAGTTTCTGCCCACCTCCAGTGAGCTCGCATGGTTTTTGTGTACAGTTTCCCAAACTGTGTGCAAAACATGTGGAATGGATATGCAAGCTATGCAACCATCCACACGGTCGTGTTCTTGGGCCCACATGGTTGCAAACAAACCATGTAGACTTATAGGTTCCCCTACCTGTAACCACACAGTTTACCTAAACAGTGTGTCCTGGGTCGCACGGTTTACACTAACTATGTGGCCCATCCTATAGCCCACTTTTCTGAACCTCCAGGCTCCGAACCATCCCCATACACTCCACAATCCTTTCCTAGGTTGTATTACACCTTTACCATGATTGAAGGAATGATTCAAAATGAAAAAGCAATGTTTTGTACCTTGGATAAAATTTGGGTTGTTATAACCTCCCCTCCTTAAAGCAACTTGTCCCCAAGTTTCCCTTCTACAGGTAAAGAGGTACAATTAGAAAAGAGTTCTGGCCACTACAAACATGCATCAACTTCCCACTCCCATGTCTTGTCTTGTACCCGACCGTACTTCCATATCACCCATACAAGAGGGGAGGACCTACCTCAGAGTGTCTTCATGATCTGATCAACTATACGAATTGGATACTCCTCGAAGGAAGAATCCATATCCAGCTCAACCTCATCAGGATGAAATACATAAGATGGGTCAGGATAATATCGGTGAAGTTGAGATATATGAAATACATCATGCATCGATTTATATCTCTGAGGAAGTTCCAACTGGTAATCCACTAGTCTGGTCTACTTCATGACCTCAAAGGTTCCAAAAAATCTCAGTGATATCTTACCTTGCTTCTGAATACATATATGCCCCAACCTAGGTGAGAATTTCAAGAAAACCTAGTCTCTAATCTCAAACTCAAGAGGTCATCGGCGTCTGTTGGCATAAGACTGCTGCCGAGACTGAGCTATCAACATACGCTTCTAAATTAGCTAGACCGACTCTGAAGTTTCCTACACAAGATGTGGCCCAAGGATAGTTGCTTCCCCTACCTCAAACCAACATAGAGGAGAGAGACAAGGCTTACCATACAAGGCTCGTAGGGAGTCATCTCAATGGTATCCTAGAAGCTGTTGTTATAAGAAAACTCGGCGAGGGGAATGTGTTTCTCCCAAGAACCCTCAAAGTTGAGAATGCACGCATGGAGCATATCCTCAAGTATCTGAATTGTACGCTCCATATAACCATCAGTATAAGGGTGACAGGTCATAAAGTACCTGTGTACCCAAGGCCTTCTTCAAAACCTTCCAGAACCGTGACGTAAAATGAGCATCTCTGTCAGAAATAATAGAACGAGGTGATCCATAAATACATACCACCTCCTTAATGTACAGCCTTCCCAGATCATCTGTAGAAAAGGTCTCTTATATAGGAAATAAATGTGTGACCCTAGTAAAATAATCAACAATAACCCATACTGTGTCATTTCCAAGAGGTGATCTAGGTATACCAGTTACTAAGTTCATCAAAACATCATCTCATTTCCACTTAGGAATGGACAATAGTCGAAGAAGCCATGTTGATTTTTGATGCTCTACCTTCACCTACTGATAGGTGGAGCATCACGTAATGAAATAGGATATCTCACACTTCATGTTGGGCCACCAATATTGACGGCGTTGATCTTAGTACATTTTGGTGACACCAGGGTGAACCTCCCAAACTGAGGCATGGAAATCCCTCGTTAGTTCCTCTCTAATGTCTGCTGGGACCCATAAACACCCATGGAACATAAGAGTATCATCCTTATCAACCGTCCATCCAGAATATGTATCATCATCAGAGACACTCTCTTGGAGGACATGGCCTTCAGGATCAGATAGCTATCTCGACCTTACCCATTCCAAAAGAGAAGATGTCACTGCCAAGGATGAGAGGATAGCCCGACCATGGTTCTCTTGAACCTCAATGTGAATCTCTAAGAATAAGGGAATAAGATTTCATTCATCACTGGACTCCTAAATGGTCTGTGTCTAATTCTTCTAGCTCAGAGCATCAGCTATTGAATTACCTTTCCCTGGAGTGTAGGAAAGTTCTAAATAAAAGGATTGTAGGTACTCTACCCACCTACGATGTCTGAGATTCAGATCTCATTTTGTGAAGATGTTTTTGAGTCTCTTATGGTCTGTAAACACCACAAAGCACTCTCCCAATAAATAATGTCTCCAACAGTGTAAGGCATGAACAATTGCTGCAAGATTGAGGTTGTGTGTTGGGTAATTATGCTCGTGAGGTCTCAACTAATGATAACCATATGCAACAACTCACTCATCCTGTATTAGAAAAGCTCTCAAACCGATACTGGATGTGTCATAATAGAATTTTTAAGCTTTGCCTGGCTCTGGTATAATCAGTATCGGTGTTGAAGTAAGTCTTCCCTTCAACTCCTGAAAAGATGCTTCACAAAATTTTAACCATTCGAATTTCACACCCTTTTTCATCAAACCTATAAGAGGCATTAAAAGGCATGAGAAATCCTAAATGAAACATTTTTAGTATCCGAAAATATCCAATAAACTATTATATCAAAGACATTTTTGGGCTACTCCCAAGAAACCACCACCCTCACTTTCTCTGGGTCAATAAAAACTCATGTCTCTGAGATGATATGACCTAGGAAGTGGACTTTATCGATCTAGAAGTGGAATTTACTGATCTTAGAATAGATTTGATGCTCACTTATAATATTCATCATGATCTAAAGATGGGTTTCATGGTTGTGTATCAATCAATAATACACCAAGATATCATCTATGAATACAACCACAAATGAATCTAGAAACGGGTGGAAAACCAGATTCATGAGAGCCATAATGATAGTAGGTGCGTTTGTGAGCCCAAATGGCATAACCAGCTACTCGTAGAGACCATACCTACTATTGAAAGCTATGTGAGGAATGTATGAAGTCCTAACACACACCTGATGATACCCCGACCTCATATCTATCTTTGAAAACACCTTTGCTCCTCAAACCCGGTCAAAGAGGTCGTCTATTCTAGGAAAAGGATATGAGTTCTTAATTTTTGGCTGATTCAACTGACGGTAATCCACGTAAAGCCTAAGGGTACTGTCTTCCTTCTTGGAAAATATGATAGGTGAACCCCAATGAGAAGTTTTGGGGTGTATAAAACCATTCACCTCCAGATCCTCTAACTAATTTTTGAGTTCCAAAAGCTCCTTAGGTGTCATCTTATGTGGAGGAATAGTTATTGGTGCTACTCCTGGCACAAGCTCAGTGGTGAACTCTACCTATCGCGCTAGGGGTAGACCAAAGAATTATTTATGAAAAACGTCTCTGAAATTCTCCACAAAAAAAGGAAAAATAGTGGGTTTCAACCCCTGATCATCAAGGTAAAGACTGGAAACATGTGTTGTAACACTACCCAGCCTCTGCTGATCGGGTCCTACTCATGTCGCAAAGACATCCCATTCTCCCTTATAAACCTGTGTAACACCCTATGGTGATGTAAATTTCACCCTCCAATGATAGCATTCAAAATGGTCTCTATAGGTAACTAAATAGTCCATCCCAAGGATTACGTCGAAACTTGTCATATCGAGAATGTACAGGTTCCATTTGAAAAGGTCATCACCTATCTCAAGGGGAAAGTTCTGAAAACAATGAATTTCCAATGAACTGATACCTAAGGGTGTATCTAGAGTCATGAAACCATGATAATACTCAATGTTGAGGCACATGATCTCATTGATAGACTCGAATAAGAATGAGTGAGGAGCGCCTGTATCAAACAAGGCAGATACTAAAGTAGAGGCTATTAGAAAAGTACCTCGTACAGTAAAAGGTCTGACGCCCTGCACCTGCGGCGTAGGCTGGACTACATATAACTGGCATGTACCATGGCCTTGATTCACTACCTGACTACCCTTAGTGGGGTCGTTCTACTGGCGATGTGAATCATACGCTTGATTGCCTCTGCCTCGGCCACCACCTCAGCCTGATCGTCCAGAGCTATTACAGTTGCTTGACAGTCATGATCCTACTGACCTCACTCTTGATCAAGGAGTAGGAGTAGATGCAACGCCCTGACCCTAGTTACCCAGAGTTGTTTCATTATTACATAACATTTTCATTATCATAAGAGATCAAGTCTCGAAATATAGATTAGTTTAGTAGCCTTGGAAGTCCTAGTTGCATACATAAGTTTTACATTACATCATGAAATAAAAAAAACATTATGTTCCCTTTTAACACACCTATATCCATTAGCCTATCCCTAGAGTTCAATCATAATATACTTCTTCACATTCTGGGAAAAAGAAAATATAAGAAATGGGTGAGCTCAGATTCTTAGTAAGGATAACAATATAGCGGAAACTATCATAAATAAGCATAAACATTTAAGGTAGTGTATAAGACTAAAAAAATAATTTTAAACTTAAACTTCAGTATAATATGGAAAAGATAAATCAAATAATTCCATTTAATTATTCACAAGGATATTCTACTAGTCAAATAATCACATGTAATATCAATATCTAATTTTATAATTATGGAATGTATAATGTCGGACATCATAACCATATAGTCAAGGCCTAGTGTTAAGACTACAAATAATATTTTTTCAAGGCCCTATGCCAAGTCACTATTTTGTCTCATGAGACCTACTGATGCATTGAGGAGCTACAGTAGGCTCCACCCGTCACTTACTAAATCCAATGCATTCCTCATATGAAAATATTGAAACATAACATAAACATTCGTATTAAAACTAGCATACGAAATGTTAATACTTTAACCATAAACTATGAATGATATAAAAATAACACATCCACAGTCAAACATATCACAGAACCTTCAATAAAATATATAAGATTGTATCATAATAAATCAACTTCAAACAAGTGTAAAATCCATCAAAGGATGTTGACATAGATAAAATCAAAACTATTTGAGAGAAATATATCTTTCTATTTTGAAATCATTTAAAAGTCACGTAATTATAAATAAAAACATTTATTTTGAAAATATTATTATAATCTTATAAATAAATCTTAGAAGGTGTTATAATGATGTAAAATAGCCGCACCCATCGTATAAGTTAAAAAACATTCTTACCTTAATTTGTCGAAAAGGTCATAAAGTACCTTGTTTGGAAAATGACGGAAAGATTCCTTTCAAAAAAAATTATAAAAAGTAAAAAAGGGGTATTAATGAATTTATCTAATATTCTAGGAAATAGTAAAAATGTTTTGAAATACATTTTTAAGAAACATGTATGTGGATGATAAAGAAGTCCCAGTAGATACTTACATATAAACAACCTCGGATAAATAAAGAGATTGTAAAATTAACGCTTACCTTGTACTTTTCCTTAGTCGAGGGTATGTTAACCTCCTGTATAATAGTTAAATCATTGTTATTAAATTATAAAAGAACTACATACATAAATATTATATCATATATGATCTTCTAATATTTCTTTGTTAATAATATTTCAATAGTATCATTGTTTCGGGTGTTAACTGATTCATTTTCCTTTATATGTTTTGTTACGTAAGTCATGTTTGTTATGGATAGGATGTATTTTATTCATATACAGAATGATATTAAGTTCTTAAACATTATTTTTAATCATAAAATGAAAATTATTCTTGAATGGTTACGATGGGGAATGAATCTCATTACGTTCGTGGAGACAGTAATCCGTACGTACGAACGAGCAACAATGTCATTCTATTGATGGTGAAATCATATGTAATTGGATGGTATATCATATATAAAGAATAATTAACATGTTATATTTATTATTTAAATCAATTATACTCATTATTATACCCATACAAATAATGAAGTGTTGAATAACAAACTACACCACGACGTGTAGACGGTAAGTCCTACGTACGCACGTATGGTGACTTTGTCATTCATATAATGGATAGAATAATGAATGTGGTTGTAACATATTTATAATAAAATAAGAGTATGTATAAGGTATTGGAGTTATTATTTTGGTATGGAAACAACAAAGAAATAGGAAGTGAGAGAAGAAAAGAACTTTGAAAGAGGTGATGAAATTATTACCTCCCCTTCAGGTGCTTCCTTTTGATTTGATCAAAAGGGCACATTAGGTTGGCTTTATGATCAAAGTAAGGCCTCTATATTTAATTGAGGGTATTTTGGAGGATATTTGAGTATGTTTTGGCTGATAAAAATGGATTTGGAGGTGTGAAACTAAGAGAAGGGGAAGTACCCTTTTATAAGAGAGGTGATGGTCACTTTAGGAAAAGCTTGAAATATTATTTTATTATAAAATAATTTTCGATTTATAATGGCTAAAAATGGATTTATTTCAAGGATAATGTGGTTATGGTTATAAATATTCTCAAAAAATAGGTTTTAGACAAGTTTATATCACTATATTAACCTTATCTTTTAGATTTAACTCTTAGTTAAATAGTTTAACTTTTACAATGTCTTCTTGTATTTTTATATTACATGGTTAATAAACTTACTATAAAATTCCAATAGAACACAAATTGGTTCATTAATTACATATATATATCATTATATAAGTCCTTTTTTTGAACCTTATATTTTTAGGAATATTATATCATTTAATAATATAGTATTTGTTTTAAAAACCCATTTATGTCAATTTTGACACTATTTAGTATTTAGTTTTTTTGAAAGTAAAAAAAACTTTATTACTTAAAAAAATAAATTAAATAAATCCTAACATGTTATATTAACCTATAAAATTATTTTAATTCATCAAAAGTCTCAATTTACATTTATTTTGATATTTATAATATGAATTATTTTAATCTTTCACTAATAGGGTAATTACCACATCATCATTATGTCATAAATAAATTTATTATTTAATGTATAAAAAATATAAATAAAATACCATGATGTAGGAAATATTTTTATATTTATAATTAATATTTATAGTCTAATTTATTTTATGTATAACCCTATATTAAAAATGGTTTAGTTATTAAACTTTGAATTTTACACTTTTAACTCTTCTTTAAATAAAATAATAATAAATGTCCTAATCTAGTCCAAGTGGATCAAATAGGATCATATTTTATTCATAAGGTTTATTTTTGTTGAAAAAAAAAATTATCCAATATAATTAGTACATGTGTTAGGGTAATTATAATATCATTTTTACCTTTAATTACTTTATTTACATTTAACCGTGGTAAATAAAATTCAAAAGTTATTGTTCATAAAAAATTATTTTAATCCTATTAAACCACATTTTACTTACTAATTTCAACCTTGTATCTCAGATTTTTTAAATCCAATTCATAAAAGTGGTAAATTTATGTTTTATGCAAATTTACAAATGTGCCTAGAAGGTGGGTAAAAGACGTTAAAAAGTTCAATAAAATTTTATACATCTAATTTTATTGTAAAATGAATCCAATAAATTGAATTGAACTTATATAGGTATTATGTATCTATTTTGACTTAAAATAAATTTAAATAAAATAAATAATTATTTAAATAAAAATTCGGTTTTAAACAATAACGCAGTGTTTTTCACTATTCGTCAAAAATTGAAAGTTTTTAGAAAAATACCCAAAAATCACCCTGATCTAATTTTGATATTCCAAATCCAAAAATGAAGTCCATTTTGAAAAATAAAATTTATAAAATTTCAAAAAGTGGGTATTACTATTCATAACTACTTTTTAAACGGCTAGTTTGATTGGTCGTGGTGTACTAGAACTCGAAGTTGCGTACAACGCAAGCTATTGCATTATTCAAAGAGAAGTGTATCGTGGAAGATTGGGGTGTTACATTCTTCCCTCCTTCAAATAATTTTGTCCTTGAAATTTCTAGAATATTACTGCATAAAAATATTTGGTTGGTTCTTCATCATAAGTTCCTCAGGTTCCCACATTGCCTCTTCCATTTTATGGTTTATCTAAAGAACTTTTACTAGATGAGTCATCCGGTTTCTCAACACTTGTTCTCTGGTATCAAGAATTCTAATGGGCTCTTCGTAATAAGACAGATCGGGTTCCAATTCTAATTCTTCATAGGTGAGTACATGTGTTGGGTCAGGCATGTATTTTCTCAATAATGATACGTGGAACACATCATGAACTTTAGAGAGACTTGGAGGCATTTCCAAACGATAAGCTTCAACTCCAATTCATTCTAGAATTTATAAAGGTTCGATGTACCTGGTACTTAATTTACCCTTCTTACCGAATCATATAACACTCTTCCATAGAGATACCTTCAAGAAAACATGATCTCCTACTTGAAATTCCAAATCTTTCCTTCAGTTATTGGTATAGTCTTTTGCCAACTTTGAGCTACTTTGATGTGGGTTTGGATAATCTTCACATTTTTCATTGTTTCCTCAACAAGTTTTGGAACTAAGAGTTTTCTTTTACCAACATCATCCCAACAAGTTGGTGTGTGACATCTCTTTCCATATAATGCTTCATATGGTGCCATATGAATACTTGAATGGAAGTTATTATTATAGGAAAATTATACCAGAGGTAAATATTGATCCCACATACCTTGAAAGTCAAGTGATCAAGGTCTCAACATGTCTTCTAAGGTTTGAAGAGTCTGTTCTGATTGTCCATCGATTTGAGGGTGGTAGGCAGTGCTCAAATGAAGTTCAGTGTCTAGGGATTTTTGAAGACTTTTCTAGAATCTTGATGTGAAATGGGGATCACGGTCAGAAAAAAATCCATAAGGGTACTCCATAAAGTCTTACAACTTCATTAATATATAGTCTTGATAAACGTTTAAGTGGTAAATCTTCTCTTATAGTAAGAAAATGTGCTGACTTGGTAAGATGATTAACAATGACCCATATTACATCATTCCTTTTAGGAGTCTTTGGTAGACCCATAACAAATTCCATCGTAATATCATCCCATTTACACTCAAGTATGGGAAGAGGTTGCATGACTCCTCCAGGATGTTGTCTTCTAGCCTTCACTAATTTAAAAACCATACATCTTGACACATAATCAACAATATCCCTCTTCATGTTGTCCCCCCAAAAATGTTCCTTCAAATTTTTATACATCTTAGTGCTACTAGGGTGTATAGAAAAATTGGAGCTATGAGCATCATCAAACAATTCTCTTTTTAGGTTAGGTATGTCAGGAACACAAAGTCTCCTTCCAAATTTTAAAATTTCATCTTCATATACGAATTCGATCAATATCCCATCATTCATAGCTTTAATTTTATTTTGAAACTCCTCATCATCAGTATAAGAACTTTTTATCCTTTATAGTAAAGATGGTTTGGAAACCATTTGAAAAGGTATTGATGTTTCACCTTCTATGGTTATTCCCATATCCATCTTTACTAGGTCCATGAATATAGAATCCCTTTCAACTCTCATCTTGTTCAGAACTCCGTGATCTTTTCTTCTCAACACATCATCCACCTTATTTGCCTTCCCCGGGTGGTAGTGTATAGTGAAATCATAATACTTGAGTAGTTCAAGCTATTTCCTTTGACTCATGTTGAGTTCTTTTTGTGAGAAAATATAATTTAAACTCTTGTGATCAGTATAAATCTCACATTTTTCACCATAGAGATAGCGTCTCCATATCTTCATAGAAAAGATTATAGTTATTAACTCAAGATCATGAGTGGGATATTTTTGTTCATTAATTTTTAGTTGTCGTGATGCATATAAAATAACCCTATCATTTTTCATAAGGACATAACTCAATCCTTTCTTTGAAGCATCGCTATAAATAACAAACCCATCACTCCCCGATGGTAGAGTCAAGATAGTAAAATTGACTAATATTCTCTTCAATTCTGCAAAACATTCTTCACACTCTTTTTTCCAATCAAATTTAACCCTTTAATGGGTTAGCTAATCGGGCAAAATTCTAGACGAAGTACCGATAATAAACTGTTAAACTAATAAAACTATATACCTCATTTATACTCGTCGGTATTGGACATTCTTGTATTGCTCTTATCTTAGAAGGATCAATAGAGATTCTATCCTTAGAGACAATATGGCCAAGAAAAGAAATCCCATGAAGCCAGAATTCACACTTTCTAAACTTCCCATATAATTTATTTCTTCTAAGAGTCTTTATAATAGTGCACAAGTGATTTTCATGATCCTTGTAGATTTTGAAGTATACCAAGATATCATCAATAAATACCACTACAAATTCATCAAGATATTCCTTGAAAACTCTATTCATTAGATCCATGAAGATAGAGGGTGCATTATTCATTACAAAAGAAATTACTATAAACTCGTAATCCTCATACCTGGTATGAAATGTTGTCTTCAGAATGTCTTCCTTCTTTACGCACAACTGATGATATCCAGATCGAAGGTCAATCTTTGAAAATTATTGAGCTCCATGAAGTTGATCGAATAAATCATCAATGCAAGGTAGGGGATACTTTTTCTTTATTGTTATAGAATTGATCTCCCTATAGTCAATGTACAACCTCATAGATTCATCTTTCTTTTAAAAAAAGAACAAGGGCTCCCCATGGAGAAACACTAGTGAGAATAAATCCTTTATTACTCAATTCTTCTAGTTGTTTCTTTAGTTTCACTAATTCCACAGTGTCTATTCTATAAAGGGTCTTAAATATGGGCCTTGAACTAGGAATTAAGTCAATGGAAAATTTAATTTCTCTTTCTGGAGGATGTCCAGGTAAATCCTCTGGAAACACATCAATATATTCTTGAACAATAAGTATATCCTATATTTGTACATTTCTCTCCTCGCTCATAGTTATTTCACTCTCTTCATCCCTAATAATTGAATTTAGTAAAGCTATTGAGGGTGGATCTAGATGAGAATCACATGGTGATGTTTCTGCTCTAAAGATAAGGGATTCCTTATCACCATAAAAAATTGTGACCTTCTTCTTAGAATAAATTTTTGCATCATGTTCTGAAAGCCAATCCATACCAAGGATTATATCAAATTCAATCATGGGTGTGACAATAATATTAGTAGATAAAGCACATTTATATGCCATAATGGTAATTCATTGACAAAACTTTGTTGCAATGATATTTCCCTTAGGAGTTTTGAATAAAAACTCCCTTGTTAAATCAAATTGGAAATATCTAATTTTCTTGGAAAACTAAGAAGATATGAAAGAATGTGATGATATAGAATCAAATAAAGCATTGGATAAATTTGAGGAAACAATTAAAGTACCCACCACCATGTCATTAGGAGCTTCAACCTCAGTATTAGTGATTGCATAAGCTTGGCCTTACTCCCTTGGCCTTTTCTGAGGTAAGTTTCCTTGGTGCTTAGGAAATTCATTTTTATAATTCCTTATTTCTCTACAATTATAGTATTCAACATTAGAAGCCTCTTTCTTTCCCTTGCAATCACGTGCTTGGTGGCCATTTTCACCACACTTGTAACAAACTCTCATTCCCTTTAGGAAAGTACCAGGGTGTTTATTGCCACATTTACTATAGGATGGAAATTAAACTTTTCCCTTATTCTCCTTATTTTCATTTCCAGAGGGTTCAGCAGATCTCTTCTTCTCTTGTTTTACTTTAAATTCATAAGACTTATAGAATTCTTTTTCTGTCTTAATAGCACATGAGACTATATCTTCATATGACGAGAAGGATTGTGAGACTAATACCCAATGGAGAAATGGTTTTAACCGATAAAAGAATCGATCAATCTTACTCCTTGGGTTACTTATATAATATGCGGTATGCCTTTCCAACCTTGTAAAATTCGCCTCATACTTTGCGACATTCTCATCCTCCTTTTACCTCAGACTTAGATATTGTCTTTCCATATCCACTCGATGGTCATGAGGAAATTATTTTTATAAGAAAAGGTCTTTAAACTCCCTCCATTCCATATTTGATACTTCTTAATCCTCCTTTTTGTTTTTAATTAATGACCACCATTGATCTGCATCTCTTGTGAGGTGATAAACTACCATGACAACTTTTTCCCTTTTTCTACTCCCCAAAGCATGAAATATTTTCTCTAAGGAACTTATCCATTGTTCAACTACAAATGGATTTGTAGTCCCATTGAATGTTGGTGGTTGTTGCCTCAAGAATCAGTCTAAGATTGATCTTCCGCATTGTGGATCAGGGTGCTCCATACGGGTAAGGTTATTATTCGTAACCAGAGTGAGTTGTCCCAGTATGGTTATAAGTTGTTCAGCACCAATTGCATCACCAGCTCCACTATAATTATATTTAGTAGGAGGGAAATCCCTACATGGATTACTTGCATTGATAAGGTTTCCATTCCTTCCACTAGGTTACATTTCTAAACAATGGAACACACTAGATTAGTTTATGAATCACAATACATAATTCTAAACTAGTAAAATACCTAACATAAATTGAACAGTTTATGTATATAATCCATAATCATAAAAAATGTTTTCTTTGAGAAATTATTTACTCCTAAATCATTCATAATGGCTTGTAAATAAAATATTAATTATCCTAATCATATCCCCCAAGATTGTCGTAACCAAGAGTACAGTAAGACCCGTTGTCATGTACCAATTCTCGTTCGAGTCTAGCTCAAAGCGGTGTTTTCAGGTTTTACCCCTAGGTACATCTGTGCTAGAGTCACCTCTACCTTCTCGTATCTGGATAAGGATGTATTTCTTGGAAAATTCACAAAATCTCTACATTACCAAAATTCTAGTAAGTTCTTCTATACTAATCCTCAAATTATATCTTAGGGTAATGTTATCTAATTAGAGTTTTTCTAAATCTAGTTTCCAAGGTTTGTACTAAACTTACTCTGATACAAACTATAATGCCCTGACCCTAGTTACCTAGATTCAGTTCATTATTACATAACATTGGCATGATCACAGGAGATCAAGTCTCTAAAGACTGATTAATTTGATACATACATAAGTTTTATATTACATCATGAAATTAAAAAAAACATTGTGTTCCCTTTGAACACACTTATATCCCTTAGCCTATCCCTGTAGGTCAATCATAATATACTTCTTCACATCCTGGGAAAAAGAAAATATAAGAAAGGGGTGAGCTAAGATGCTCAGTAAGGATAACAATATAGCAGAAACTATCATAAATAAACATAAACATTTAAGGTAATGTATAAGACTAAAACACAAGACTTTTAAACTTAAACTTTAGCATAATATGGAAAAAACAAATCAAATAGGGTCATTTAATTATTCACATGGATATTCTACTAGTCAAATAATCACATGTAATATCAATAGCTAATTTCATAATGATAGAATGCATAATGTTGGACATCATAACCACATAGTCAAGGCCTCGTGCCAAGACTACAAATAAGATTTTGTCAAGGCCTTATGCCAAGACAATAGTTTGTATCATGAGACCTACCAATGCATCAAGGAGCTATAGAGGGCTCCACCTGTCACTTACTAAGTCCAATGCATTCCTCATATGAAAATATTGAAACATAACATAAACATTCATATTAAAACTAGCATACGAAATGTTAATACTTTAACCATAAACCATGAATGGTATAAAAATAACACATCCACATTCAAACATATCACAAAACCTTAAATATAATATGGAATATTGTATCATAATAAATCAACTTCAAACAAGTGTAAAATCCATCAAAGGATGTTAACATAGATGAAATCAAAACTATTTGAGAGAAATATCTCTTTCTAAATTGAATTAATTTAAAAGTCACTTAATTATAAAAGAAAACATTTATTTTGAAAATATTCTTATAATATTTTAAGGGAAGTATTTAAAGTGTTATAATGGTGTAAAATAGTCACACCCACCTTATAAGTTAAAAAAACATTCTTACCTTGTCGAACAGGTCATAAAGTACCTTGTTTGGAAAATGACGGAAATATTTCTTTCAAAACATTTTATAAAAATTTAAACAAGGTTATAAATTACTTTAACCCATATTCTATGAAATATTTAAAATGTTTTGAAATACATTTTTAAGAAACACGGATGTGGATGATAAAGAAGTCCCAGTAGATACTTACGTATAAACAACCTCGAATAAATAGATTGTAAAATTAACCCTTACCTTGTACTTTTCCTTAGTTGAGGGTACGTTAACCTCCTGTATAATAGTTAAATCATTGTTATTAAATTATACAATAAACACATACATAAATATGATATTATATGGGATCTCCTAATATTTCTTTTTTAATAATATTTCAGTGGTATCATTATTTCGGGTGTTAACTGATTCATTTTCCTTTATATGTTTTGTTATGTAAGTCATTTTTATTATGGATAGGATGTATTTTATTGATATCCAGAATTATATTAATTTCTTAAAAATTATTTTTAATCATAAAATGAAAATTATTCTTGAATGTTTACGATGGGGAATGAATCTCATCGCGTTCGTGGAGACGGTAATCCGTACGTACGCACGAGCGACAATATCATTCTATTGATGGTGAAATCATATGTAATTATATGGTATATCATATATAAAGAATAATTAACATTTTATATTTATTATTTACATCAATTATACTCATTATTATACCCATCCAAATAATTAAGTGTTGAATAACAAACTACACCACGACGTGGAGACGGTAAGTCGTGCGTACGCAGGTATATTGACTTTGTCATTCATAGAATGGATAGAATAATGAATATGGTTTTACCATATTTATAATAACATCACAGCATGTAGAAGGTACTAGAGTTATTATTTTTTATGGAAACAGCAAAGAAAGAGTAAGTGGAAGAAGAAAAGAACTTTTAAAGAGGTGATGAAATTATTACCTCTTCTTAGGGTGCTTCCTTTTGATTTGATCAAAAGGGATCCTTAGGTTGGTTTTATGATCAAAGTAAGGCCTCTAGGTTGAATTTAGGGTAGTTGGGAGGATATTTGAGTAGGGTTTGTCCAATTTAAATGGATTTGGAGGTGTGAAATTAATAGAAGTGGGAGTAGCCTTTTATAAGAGAGGTGTGGGTCACTTTAGGAAAATCTTGAAATATTATTTTATTATAAAATAATTTTCTATTTATAATGGCTCCAAATAGATTTATTTCAAGGATAATGTGGTTATGGGTCAAAATATTCTCAAACAATAGGTTTTAGACAAGTTTATGTCACCATATTAACCTTATATTTTAGATTTAACTCTTAGTTAAATAGTTTAACTTTTACAATGTCTTCTTGTATTTTTATATTACATGGTTAATAAACTTACTATAAAATGTCAAGCAAACCCCAAGTGGTTCATTAATGACATATCTATAATTATATAATTCATTTGGTCAAACCTTATATTTTTAGTAATATTACATCATTTAATAATATATTATTTGTTTTAAAAACTCATTTATGTCAATTTTGACACTATTTAGTTTTTGGTTTTTTTGAAAGTAAAAAAAACTTGATTACTTCAAAAAAAATACATTAAATCAATACTAACATGTTATATTAAGCTATAAAATTAGTGTAATGAATCAAAAGTATCAATTTACATTTATTTTGATATTTATAATATCAATTATTTTAATCTTACTTAAATTTTTAGGAATATTATATCATTTAATAATATAGTATTTATTTTAAAAACTCATTTATGTCAATTTTGACACTATTTAGTATTTAGTTTTTGTGAAAGTTAAAAAAACTTGATTACTTAGAAAAAAATAAATTAAATAAATCCTAACATGTTATATTAACCTATAAAATTAGTGGAATGCATCAAAAGTCTCAATTTACATTTATTTTGATATTTATGATATCAATTATTTTAATATTTCATTAATAAGGTAATTACTAAATCATCATTGTGTTATAAATAAATTTAATTATTTAATGTATAAAAAATATAAATAAAATACCATGATGTTGGAAATATTTTTATCTTTCTAATGAATATTTATAGTCGAATTTATCTTATGTATAACCCTATATTAAAAATGGTTTAGTTATTAAACTTTGAATTTTACACTTTTGACTCTTCTTTAAATAAAATAACAATAAATTTCCTAATCTAATCCAAGTGGATCAAATATGATCATATTTTATTCCTAAGGTTGATTTTCATGGAAAAACACCCATCCAATAGAATTAGTAAATGTGTTAGGATAATTATAACATCATTTTTACCTTTAATTACCTTATTTACTTTTAACCGTGGTAAATAAAATTCAAAAGTTATTATTCACCAAAAATTATTTTCATCCTATTGAACCATATTTTAATTACTTATGTCAACCATGTCTCTTGGATTTTTGAAATTCAATTCACAGAAGTGGTAAAATTATGTTTTATGTAAATTTGCAAATGTGCCTAGAAGGTGGGTAAAAGACGTTAAAAAGTTCAATAAAATTTTATACATCTAATTTTATTATAAAATTACTCTAATGAATCACATTGAACTTATATAGGTATTATGTATTTATTTTTAATTAAAATAAATTTAAATAAAATAAATAATTATTTAAATAAAAAGTTAGTTTTAAATAATAACGCAGTATTTTTCACTATTCATCAAAAATTGAAAGTTTTCAAAAAAACCAAAAATTCACCCTAAGATAATTTTGATATTCCGAATCCAAAAAATAAGTCTATTTTGAAAAATAAAATTTATAAAATTTCAAAAAGTGGGTATTACTATTCATAACTTCTTTTTAAATGGCTAGTTTGATTGGTTGTGGTGTGCTAGAACTCAAAGTTGCATACAGTGCAAGCTATTGCATTATTCAAAGAGAAGCATACCATGAAAGCTTCGGGTGTTACATTAGATCCATTATCACTAGGCACTGGAGGGAAAATTCTACAGAACCGGTGGAGATGATCCAACCTACCACAACCTTTGCACTCCACTAGATTCTGTGTGCATTGGCTCTTAAAATGTCTCAACATGTCGCATTGGTGACAGATATGAGAACCACCGGTGGAAGGATCTTGAGCAACACTACTCCCGTGAGACTCTCTGAAATGTGGCTTTTCCCCAAAGAAGATCCACTAGAATCTTTCAATGTCTAACTTCCCAGACTTTCTCCCTCAACATCTCTCGGATTACACTCTATAATTAGGGTCTGGTTGACGATCTCAAAAAAAGTTTACAGCCTGAAAACATTGACCTACGACCGGATGGTGTAACACAACCCATCCTCAAATCACCTAGTAGCCATAAGGTCATCGGTGGCTAGAGAAGGAGAAAAATGTTGCAGCTCAGTGAAATAGGACGAGTACTCCATGATTGACATGGTCCCCTTCTGCAGATTCATAAACTCTCTAGCTCGATCATACCTCATAGTCTGGGAAAAGAAGTATTCATATAAAAAATATAGAAGTCAACCCAAACCATCTATCCATGTTGTCTTGCCTGGGTGATGACACCCCACCACCTCTTGGTTGAGTCGTGCAACATATAGGTAGTTAGATTGACCCTCTGCTCTATAGGCGTATCTAGGTGCTTAAAGATAAAAAAGATCGCCTCAATCCAAGACTCTATAATAAAAGGTATGTCATCCCCTGAGAAAGTGGGAGGATGTTGCTGTTGAAATTCACTAGTCAACTTTTCCATGCTCAGGGAAGGTCGCACTACGCCTTGCATATTCTGCATCATATGCAAGAATCCCTCTCGCAACTGGGTGTTAGTGCCCAATTTAGGTATAGGAGGAGGAACCATAGGTGGTTTGACTGGAAGAACTACTAGTAGAACATGGCCCTCTACCTCAGAAACATGGTCATATCCGCCTTTAGGGTGCACGATTGGAGGACATCATGGTGGCATAATTCTGCAATGCCAAATGAACATCTCAGAAGAGATTTAATCAATTCAAAGGATTGAATTTAAGAAACTAGGACAGGTACTCAAGCCTTCCTATAAGAAAAAACATGCCTCTCTGTCTGCTTATAAATCTAGGACTAGATGATAGAACAGGCCCTAACAGGCCAAAAAACAAAGAACACCCCCTACCCACTACTAAGATTAGGTTCGGGTCAAGCTTTTAATTTAGGAATTTATAAAAAATGTTGTTCTCAAGTTACGAGTCATTTCAAATAGTTGAATCCAATGATATGTCATTTCCATTTTAAATTGTTCTTAACCTATGATTATATCATTTCTCAGATGGTTGAGCTTGTAGGAATTCCATTTTTCGATCCATAAGGGCCCATACACCTTATGAATCAAAGAGTGGAACCCACAAAACCCACACCATAAAATGATCTGAATCCTGTAGAAATTGTTAGCACAATTATATATATATCACAAGTCACAACAATATGCAATGGGAAATGCTCACTGAAAATTTAAACATGACATGGAAAGATGCATGGACTATTTATATGGTGCCTATTATGATGCATGTTCTACACGTAACCCTCATTTCATCAGGTCAAACAATGAAATCAAAATTCCAAAACTCAACAATGTCAATAATAGCACAAAACATGTGAAGCACCGAATAGTGAAATGATATCAACCATAATAGAAAAATCAATAATAGTAATAGTCCAAGCTACTTAGTCCTTACCCCATACATGGGTTTGCGATGCCTAAGCATGACTTGTGACCAAGTCCCAAGCATTCCAAATCTCCAATCTATCATCTCAAAATAGTAAAGTGACAAAGGAACCACCATTTTTGTAATGACCCGAACTTTTGAATAAATTTTGTTTCCTACTTTTGTGTGTTATTTTATTTTATACTCAAAAAACTATATCCTTAAAGTAATGAAGTGAGTATAATTAAAATGATATCATTGGGTTTCGACTGTTATATGATCGTTGGTCAATATGACCATTGGAAACTAAACTCTTAACATTGTGATTATTGTTTATAAATACAAGTGATCTTGGTTAATTAATAAAGAAAGAATAGTTGATGGCCTCATCCAGTAGACTTAGGCGGTACGAAGCCCATCTATCCAAGATTAGGAAGGAGGTGGCTTCATTGGGATTTTCTCTGGACCAATCACAAGCTGAACTTCAACATGTGAAGCTTGAATGGAATCACCTATGGGAGAAGTTCAAGCTGATATAAATCACTACTCGGGCAATGTTGTCTGAGCTGCCCCAAGATTCTATCACCATAGCGCATCTTACACTTAGGTCCTATATAGGTTTTATAAGGGTCTATGTAACGAGGTCTTAGATACTTTTTGTAATCCCTTGGTATAAATAAAATTGTTATTTATTATTATGGTAAATTTTGTGATTTTCAAATGTTCGGATAAATGTAGGATGAAGTTCCATATTATTGATGAATTTTGGAAAAAGGGTTATTTTAAAATATTTTTGTATACTTTAAATAATTAATAATGTAAAATGATTTTCAAAAAAATGGTCTTCTACAGTTATGGTCAGTACGAAATTTAGATCCTAATAAGATCAACTTGATTTTTAGTAAATAGTAAAGCATGAATAGTAATATACCCTTATGAATAGTAATGAATAGTAAATTAGCCAAATAAATAGAAACTTCACCCATGAATGTATAAATATAAGGTAGACATCTTAAAAGTGAAAAAACGATCATAGTATAAGTTTTGGTATTTTTGTATGTCATAAATACTTTATTTACAATTTTATAATTAATTTAATAATTTAAAATGGAAATTTATTTCCATAAAATTTAATCATAAATTGTTACTTTATTGTATTATGTTTATACGATAATTTTATGGGACTTTGATTACTTTTTCAAGGTGTTACAAAACAAGTTACAGTTTTAGAGTTGTTTTTTTAATAAATAATGATTTTATTTAAAAAGTAAATTAAAAATATTTAGAAAAATATTTTCATAAAATGGAGTTCATTTTTGAATTCAGATCATCAATATTAGGTTATGGTAAATTTTTGGGATTTTTCTGAAACAGTTGATTTTTTGGTGAATAGTAAAAATACAGTTTTGAGTTTCGGGTGTTTAATGACATCATTGATGATGTAATCATGATTTAATAAATTTGGTCGACTTTTGAATAGTGATATATGTTATGAGTTGTCTCAAGTGGCCAATACCATGGTCAAATACCATGGTAAAGCCCATGGTTTTGCAAATACCACCGATGAGGTGTCCCTTGGAAATTAATTAAATATTCTCTCTCTTTCCCTATAAATACCAATCCATTACCTCATTCATTTCATTCCAAAATCCTCCTCAATGAAGCTATGGTCGTTTTACCTCCCGAGGAGTCCTCCCAAGGTTCCCTGAATCCCCCAAAGTCCCAACCTTCAAGCTTTCGAAGTTACTCTTCAAGGTAAGGGATTCTTTCACCCTCCTCCTTTAAGTCATGACTTCATTTATGTTATGGATTCTAGTTTCCATCTTATTATGTTGGAGTATATTCTTATATATCATTATTATTGTCCATTTCATTTCCAAATGATGATATATCCTTTCCACTCTCATCAACTGATTTTCTAAATTTTTAAGTGACGTTGTTTGGCTGCCGAATTTTCATAAAAGAAATTGCATCTTATCTTTTTCTTCAAGTTTCATTTTTATATGGTATTTCCTTAAAATATTCATACCATGATCTTATTTATTTTTATTCTGTACCCATAATTTATTATGAGTTATTTATGAGTGGTTGACTCTTGTCCCCACTCTTTTGAATGTTTTCTAAAACCATGTTATATAGCCTTTATGCTGCAGAAATTTCATCTCAAAATTTCTCTCTCTTTCTCTCATGAAATTCTCTTGTTTATTTATGTGAATAACTAGAACTATTTCATTTTTATGTGTGTTCATAAATACAAAAAAATGATATATTTGATTCTGTAATTGACATACATATAACCCTCACTCCCTTTTCATGGGTTATAAATGACATAATGATCTTATTTTTAAGCACTTTTAAAACATCTTGATTTTGAAATGAAACCCATTTATTTTATTCTCTTTGGGTTATTTATGAAATGTTTGATTATTATCTATGTGAATCACATGAAATTAAAGACATATTAAGGGTGTTCCCTGATAGCGCTCTAATGCATTGGGTAAAGAATTTAATCTCTATAGATAACAAGTTTCAGGATACCTTGGTGAATAACCATGGTAATTTTTATGACACCTTGGGGATGAACCTTGGTGATATGTTCATGAATGTCTAAATTAAATGCTACATCCACATAATCAATTTATGATTCAAGTTATTTTTATTATGATATGTCTCTACTTCCATTGCTCATGTCTTTATGTTTTTTTATCAAGTTCTTATTGATTTCACACGTAAATTGATTCCCTTGATTTCCTTAATCGGCCTTCTGCTCACCTTTTCCTTTGATGTATATCTCCAGGTTATGAGATGAAATAATTGTACTTAGAAAAAACTTATTATGAAGTCGTACAAGTTGATTAGAAGAATGTTTTATGTTTTCATGTTTTATTGTTCCTGATTTCCAAGACACTAGACTTTAAAGATCCTCTATTTGTAAAATGTAATGAAAAGTTATATAACAAAAAAGGCGGGATGTCATAGTTGGTATCAAAGGTTAGTTTAGTTATTTATGGAAATTATTCTATGAAAACTTTAGGAAGAACCCTATATAAAAGTTTATATATAGAAATACTTCCTGGTATTTTGGTGAGTATTGAGTAAGTGGTTTATCAAGTAAATACTTTCGTGTCTAGATACGAGCAGGTAGAGACGGCTCTGGCATAGATGTACCTAGGAGTGAAAACTCTAACAAGGAGTTTTAGGCTCGACCCGGGATATCCTGGTACACAATAATGGGTTTTGCTACACTCTTGGTTACGACACTCCCAAGGGATATGTTTGGTTAATCATAAGATTTTTATGAATCGTTATGAAAGATTTATAGAGAAATGTAATTATTTAAAGCATGAAGTTTTAAGACATAAAATCCTTTATAGTTAAAAGATTCAAAAATCAAATAAGTTTCTCACTAAGGTTTTATTCTTATAGAAAATGGCATGCAATAGGAGGAATCGTGCTAATGGTGATCGCAATGGACCATGCGCTGACGGCCCTTTGATGGAAGTAGGAATGGAAACTTTCATGCGAATAATGAACCAACTGACTCAAGTTATGGGAAATAACTTGAATCAAGCTGAGATATCGATCTCACCAAAAATGGAACAACTTTTTTTTGAATCCTTTATGCATCAACGACCACCAACTTTCAGTGGATCTACTGACCCATTGATTGCTAAACAGTGGATCAGCTCTATCGAGAAGATCTTTTTTGTGCTCCGCTATTCTAAACAAGAGAAGGTTACCTTGGTTGTTTATCACTTAGAGGTAGAATTTGATCAGTGTTGGGAACTGATTAAAAACATGAGGCCAAGAGTGGATGTTGAAGATATGGAGTGAGAAGAGTTTAGGGGGATCTTCTTTAGAAAGTATTTCCCTCGATCGATGAGAACAAGAATGGAGAAGGAGTTTCTCGAGCTGAATCATAAGAAGAATGAATCTATGGGAAGCTACGAGATGAACTTTACAAGGATTTCACGTTACACCTCTAGCTTTGTCATGGATCCAAATGGTAAGGTTGATAGATTCTTCGGTGGACTGAGACCTCATATGCGAAAGAATCTAGCCAACCAAGGTTATGATAGCTATGAGGAGATAATGTGAAGTGTGATGAAAGTAGAACTGGAGTTTGGTGAGATGCAATGGTCTCATAGATCCAATGACAAGAAAATGTTGATGGAGACAAGATTAGGGAGGAGCTTCGATCAGGTAAGAGGAGGTAAGCAAGTACAACATCCCATGTGTAATAAATGTGGGAAGAAGCATTTGGGGAACTGCCTACTCAGAAACAGGAAGTGATAAAAGTGTGGTAGATATGGCCACATTGCGCAGAATTTTCATAGTGAGGTGAAACCACAACTTCCCAACACTAATGAAAAAGGGAAGATGGTGCAGGCCCTAACTGTTTTCCAATGATATAAGTGTGGACAACTTGGGAACTTTTCCAATCACTGTCCAAATCCGAGGGAAGTGGAGGGGAGTCACCATCAGCCTCAACAACGTCCAAGGGAACAAGTTCGTACTTTTTCAATCATTATAGCTAAAGTTGAAGTGCCAAATGATGTGGTGGTAGGTACTCTTGTTGTTCTCTCAAAGCTAGCAAGTACTTTGTTTGATTCTGGTTATATGCATTCCTGTATTTCCTCCAAGTTTGCAAAGAATTTAGAATCAACCCCCAATTTTCTAAAAGTAGAGTTATCAGTCAAGACTCCTGTTGGGATTATCCAAGTATCATGAGTGTTTATAAACTCTAGTATTTACTTTAGTGAGCACAATCTTATCACAAATATAGTAGTCATTCCCATGCTAGAATTCGACATTATACTAGGGATGGATTGGATCTCAAAGTATAATGCTAATATCAAATGCAGAAGCAAGGAAATATTAGTAGTCTTTAATGGAAAACCTACAATTATCTTCCACGGAGAGATATCTCAACCTGATATTTATCTATAAGAACCTCCTATATCTTTCTTTATGGAGTTGATCAGTAAAGAAGGAGAAGGAAATGAGAGTTTGAGGATAGAAAATGTCCCCATAATTTTGGAATAGGTTGACGTATTTATTGAGGAGTTACCCAGACTTCCCCCAGAAATAGAGGTAGATTTCTCCATTGAACTCGTACCTGGATCCCATCCGATATCAAAGACCCCGTATAGGATGGAAAATATGGAGCTGGAGGAGTTAAAAAAACAACTCCAATATATTTTGGAGAAGGGTTTTATCTGATCGAGTGTGTCTCCTTGGGAAGCACTAGTTCTCTTTGTGAAGAAGAAGGATGGATCGATACAGCTATGCATTTATTATAGAGAACTAAATGGGATTACAGTGAAGAACAAATACCCTCTTCCAAGAATTGATGACTTATTTGACCAAATTTGTGGGCATCAATTCTTCTCTAAGATTTATCTTCGATCTGGTTATCATCAATTGAGGGTGAAGAAAGAATATATTCTGAAAACTACCTTAGGATCAAGATATGGGCATTATGAGTTTTTTGTTATGCCCTTCAGACTGACTAATGCACCTGCTATTTTTATGGATTTGATGAATAGAGTCTTTAAGGACTACCTTGATAACTTTGTGGTAGTTTTTATTAATGATATTCTGATATATTACAAAAGTAGCGAGGAGCATGAGGATCATCTAAGGGTTATTTTGAAAACTCTATGGAAAGAGAGGCTTTTTGGAAAGTTCAGTAAATGTGAATTCTGGTTCCAATAAGTTGCTTTCTTGGGGTACATTGTTACCATTTAAGGAATCACAGTTGACCCTGCAAAGACAAAAGTTATAGAGGAGTGGCCTCAGCCTACAATGATAACTGAGATTCATAGTTTCCTTGGATTAGCGGGATATTATAGGAGGTTTGTGAAAAACTTTTCACGACTTTCTAATCCATTAACCAAGTTAACTCGAAAAGGGTTCAAGTTCATCTGGACAAAGGAGTGTGATAAAAGTTTTCAAGAGTTGAAGAAGAGATTGGTTACTGCACCCGTGTTAACTCTTCCCTTAAGTGAAGAAGGATTCATTATTTTTAGCGAAGCATCTCTGAAAGGGATTGGGTGCGTCCTCATGCAAAATGACAAAGTCATTGCTTATACATCTCGATAGTTGAAGACTCATGAGCAGAACTATCCTACACATGATCTGGAGCTGGCTACAGTCGTTTTTGCTCTGAAGATATAGAGGCATTATCTTTATAGGGAGAAATGTGATATATATATATAGACCATCAAAGTTTGAAGTATATTTTCACACAAAAGGAATTGAACGTGAGATAGAGGAGATAGTTAGAACTTCTCAAAGACTATAATTGTTCAATTCATTATCATCCCGGAAGAGAAAACAAAGTCGTTGATGCATTAAGCAAGAAAGACCCAGTTGTTCTTTCCATGATGAGGATTCAAAGAGATCCTTTGATTAATGACCTAGTAAAGTTGGACATGGGAATTATAAGGGAAGGGACATTATCAACCCTAACCCAAATGATTTCTCAACCATCATTACTAGAGAAGATCAATAAATCTTATAAAGAAGATCCTTCGTTACAGAAGAAGTTTGAGGCTGTGAAGGATGGGAAGTTTTCTGAGTTCAATATTGATCAAGAAGGTGTACTAAAAATTTTTACAAGACTATGTGTTCCATATATTCTGAAAATAAAGGAGATGATGGATGAAACTCATAGCTCTACTTTCTCTATACATCCTCGAAGCACGAAAATTTATAGAGACCTTTGTGATTATTATTAGTGAGATAATATGAAAATGGAGATTGCTGACTATACTTCAAGGTGCCAGGTATGTCAGTAAGTGAAGGCATAGCGACAACTTCCTAAAGGGATATTACAACCACTACCCATACCAGCATAAAAGTGGGACAATATCTCTATGGACTTTGTCACTGGTCTCCCGAGAACTTCCAAAGGAAATAATGTGATATGGGTTATTGTGGACTGTATCACCAAGACTGCCCATTTTATCTCTATTTGGGAAGATTTCTTTTTTGATCAACTTGTCAGGATTTGTGTGAAGGAAGTGGTAAGGCTACATGGAGTTCCACTTTATATTGTATCTGATCGTGATCTGAGGTTTACATCAAAATTCTAGAGAAGTCTTCAACATGCTCTAAGCACTAAATTGAATTTTAGTACGGCCTATCATCCCCAAATTGATGGAAAATCTGAAAGGACTATTCAAACACTTGAGTATATGATGAGAACATGCTCAATGAAATTTAAAGGTGGATGGGATCAACATCTACCTTTAGTTGAGTTCTCTTACAACAATAGCTTCCACTCAAGCATTCAAATGGCACCCTATGAATCTCTATATGGTAAGATATGTAGAACTCCTACTTGTTGGCATGAAGCTGGTGAGAGAAAGATTCTTGGGCCTGATCTTGTGCAAGAGATGATAGAAAAGGTCCACGCCATCCAGAAACACATTAAGGATGCTCAAAGTCAGCAAAATAACTATACCGACAACCGTCGAAGGGACTTGGAGTTTGATGTTGGTGACAAGGTCTTTCTTTGAATTTCACCTTGGAAGAGAGTCATGAGGTTTGGGAAGAAATGGAAGCTCATCCCTAGGTACATTGGCCCCTATGAAATCCTTGATCGTGTAGAATCAGTGGCCTATCGTCTTGCACTTCCTCCAAATCTAGCACAAGTTCATGATGCCTTCTATGTATCCCTCTTAAGGAAGTACATACCTGACCCTTCACATGTACTAAATATAGAGGTGGTACAAATAGAACATGACCTCTCTTATGTGGAGTAGTCGGTGGAGATCATGGATCGTAGGGACAAGGTTCTACGCAACAATACTACCCACCTTGTTAAGGTGTTATGGAAGAACCACAAATGTGAAGAAGCCACGTGGGAACCAGAGGAGTCTATGAGACAGAAGTACCCACACCTTTTCTCTCTTGAGGGTACGAGTTAAAATTTCAGGGATGAAATTTCTTAAGGGGGGAAGAATGTAATGACCCGAACTTTTGAATAAATTTTGTTTCCTACTTTTGTGTGTTATTTTATTTTATACTCAACAAAACTATATCCTTAAAGTAATGAAGTGAGTATAATTAAAATGATATCATTGGGTTTCGATTGTTATATGATTGTTGGTCAATATGACTATTGGAAACTAAACTCTTAACGTTACGATTATTGTTTATAAATACAGGTGATATTGTTTAATTAATATAGAAAGAAGAGTTGATGGCCTCATCCAGTAGACTCGGGCCGTACGAAACACATTTGTACAAGCTTGGGAAGGAGGTGGATTTATTGGGCTTTTCTCTGGACCAAGCACAAACCAAACTTCAATATGTAAAGCTTGAACAGAATCACCTATGGGAGAAGTTCAATCTGATAGAAATCACTACTCAGGAAATATTGTTCGAGCTGCCCCAAGATTCTATCACCATAGCACATCTTATACTTAGGTCCTATGTAGGTGTTATAAGGGGCTATGTAACGAGTCCTTAGATACTTTTTGTAATCCCTTGGTATAAATAAAATTTTTATTTCTCATTATAGTAAATTTTTTGATTTTCAAATGTCTGGATAAATGTAGGATGAAGGTCCATATTATTGATGAATTTTGGAAAAAGGGGAATTTTAAAATATTTTTTTATACTTTAAATAATTAATAATGTGAAATGATTTTCAAAAAATGGTCTTCTACAGTTGTGATCATTAAGAAATTTAGAGCCTAATAAGATCAACATGATTTTTAGTAAATAGTAAAGTATGAATAGTAATATAACCTTATGAATAGTAATTAATATTAAATTGGCAAAAAAAATAGAAACTTCACCCATGAATGTATAAATATAAGGTAGACATCTTAAAAGTGAAAAAATGATCATAATATAAGTGTTGGTATTTTTTTATGTCATAAATACTTTATTTACAATTTTATAATTAATTTAATAATTTAAAATGGAAATTTATTTTCATAAAATGTAATCATAAATTGTTACTTTATTGTCTTATGGTTATACGATAATTTTATGGGACCTTGATTACTTTTTCAAGGTGTTACAAAACAAGTTATAGTTTTAGAGTTGTTTTTTTAATAAATAATGATTTTATTTAAAAATTAAATTAAAAATATTTAGAAAATTATTTTCATAAAATGGATTTCATTTTTGAATTCAGATCATCGATATTAGGTTATGGTAAATTTTTGGTATTTTTCTGAAACAGTTGAATTTTCAGTGAATAGTAAAAATACAGTTTTGAGTTTCGGGTGTTTAATTACATCATTGATGATGTAATCATGATGTAATAAATCTGGTCAACTTTTTAATAGTAATATATGTTATTAGGTATCCTAATTTTCCAATACCATGGGCAAATACCATGGGCAATCCCATGGTTTTTCAAATACCACCGATGAGGTGTCACTTGGAAATTAATTAAATATCCCCTCTCTTTCCCTATAAATACCAAGTCATTCACTCATTCATTTCATTCCAAAATCCTCCTAAATGAATCTATGGTCTTTTTACCTCCCAAGGAGTCCTTCCAAGGTTCCCTCAAGCCCCCAAGTTCTCAACCTTTAAGCTTTCGAAGTTACTCTTCAAAGTAAGGGATTCTTTCACCCTCCTCCTTTAAGTCGTGACTTTATTTATGTTATGGCTTCTAGTTTCCAACTTATTATGTTGGGGTATGTTCTTATATATCCTTATTACTTTCCATTTCATTTCAAAATTATGAGATATCCTTTCCACTCTCATCAACTAATTTTCTGAATTTTTAAGTGACGTCATTAGGCTGCCGAAATTTCGTAAAAGAAATCACATCTTCTCTTTTCCTTCAAGTTTCATTTTCATATGGTATTCCCTTCAAATATCCATAACATGATCTTATTTCTTTTTATTCTATACCCATAATGTATTATTAGTTATTTATGAGTGGGTGACTCTTGTCCTCACTCTTTTCAATGTTTTCTAAAACCATGTTATATAGTCGTTATGCTGCAGAAATTTCGTCTCAATTTTTCTCTCTTTCTCTCGTGAAATTATCTTGTTTATTTATGTGAATACCCAGACCTATTTCGTTTCTATGGGTGTTCATAAATACACAAAAATGATATATTTTATTCTTTAATTGACATACATATAACCCTCACTCTCTTCCCATGTGTTATAAATGACATAATGATCTTATTTTTAAGCACTTTTAAAACGTCATGATTTTGAAATGAAACCCATTTCTTTTATTCTATTTGGGTTATTTATGAAATGTTTGATTATTATCTATGTGGATCACATTAAAGTAAAGACATATTAAGGGTGCGCCCTGATATCACTCTAATGCATTGGGTAAAGAATTTAATCTCTAGAGATGACAAGTTTCACGATACCATGGTGAATAACCTTGGTAATTTTTATGACACCTTGGGGATGAACCTTGGTGATATGTTCATGAATGTATAAATTAAATGTTTCAGCCACATAATCAAGTTATGATTCAAGTTATTTTTATTATGACATTTCTTTACTTCCACTTCTCATGTCTTTATGTTTTTTTATCAAGTTCTTATTGATTTCACAAGTAAATTGATTCTATTGCTTTCCTTACTGGGACTTCTGCTCACCCTTTCCTTTGATGTATATCTCCGGGTTATGATATGCAGTAATTGTACTTAGTACGAACTTATGATGAATTCATACAAGTGGATTAGAAGAATGTTTTATGTTTTCATGTTTTATTGTTCCTGATTTCCAAGACACTAGCCTTTAAAGATCCTTTGTTTGTAAAATTTAATGAAAAGTTATGTAATACAAAGGTGGGATGCCATAATTGGATACCACTTTATGACATCCCAGACCTGGTTTCCATGTAACTCGTGCCCCGAGCCCAGTTGACCACATAACCTCTAGCGCGTCTCCCCATAAGTTAGGGGCTGCTGACTAGTAGTGGGGGTTTTAAATGGTAAAATCAGCGGGGATACTTTACCCCCATGTTAGAGTACAGAGAGGATGTAACAACAATATACAATAGCGGAAACATAAACAACAAACATATAAGGTAAACAGTTGAAGAATAATAGATACAACATAAAAATGATAATATATCAAAAGGCCTTATAGGCAGTGTCTGATACAGATATGCATGCATGGCATGCTAATACAAAATGGGAACAAAAGATGGAAATAGAAATACATAGTACCATACTAAAAATGTGAAATAAAATCCATAAGCTTCTTCGTAGCATCTCAAGCCTAAGCCCGGTCCTCTACTCCTAAGCTCCCTCCAAACAGAAAATATCAATGGGCAGAAGAGTGGTGTTTGTCTCTATCCATACCTGCGAGAAAACAATTTGCTTAGGTGCCAAAGGTGGTCCTAATAGGGCGTGAGATAAATCTCAGTAGGCCACCACTAACGGTGCCTACCTGTAATCTGAGTGGTGCTCATAAGTAAACAGTGTTCACTAATAGCATGAAAGTAAAACAATACAGGATTAAACAATTACCCTCCTGCTCAGGTTCGAGGGGAAACCTGGCGGGTCTACCTGCTTCAGCTCAGTGCTGAGAGGACCAGTTTTGGATATACCTAACACTGAGAGGGAGGTGAATCAGTGTTGGGTAATTTTAAAACCAATTTCAACTTTTATCCCTGTACCTCTTGACCTGTTAGGATCTTGATTCTCTTATTCTCTTTTCCCTGTCGCATGCAATAATAGAAAGCAGTAAAAATATACACACGATATTTTTACAAGGTTCACCACTCAATAAGAGTAGCTACATCCTTACCATGCATGGGGATGACCAGTGCATGGATTCTCCACTATAATGTGATATGATGTTACAATAGAGTGGCTAGGAAAACAATCCTCTAGACAGTGTGAGTCCCTACACTTTAGAGGGTGGTGGGAAACAATCCTCTTCCTTGGACTGGTGATGACCTAACCCAACTTGTAGCATCTAGCTAGTTCTTTATACTGCATATAGAGACAATATTATTCCTTCTTCAAAAGTTAGGTTCTTCTCTTGATCTATTTCAGTGCTCTTCACTTGATTACTTGCAAAGCAGTAGGCAAGAAATTCTTCTTGTCTTCTTCTTTTCTTCTTCATTAGTGCAAAACCAGCTGCACTAGGACTTCTTCTTCTTCTTTAGTGCAATAACAGAATGAACTAACACTTCTTCTTCTTTATTAGCATGAATCACATATACCAATGTGATTATTCAGAAACTGAGGATCAGCTCACAAAGCATCATCTGAATTAAATTGCCCTAAATATTTGTAGGCTTTAATTGGGTATACTATGTTTTTATTCTTCTTATTCTTCTCTTCTCTTTATGCAGTAAACCTGTAAGTTGCACACTCTTCTTCTTCTGCTGCTTCTTCAATGCAAACCCAACTGCACTGAAACCTACTCTTCTTCACACATTCTCTCTCAGTGCAAAACCATCTGCATCGAGCTCTTCTTTTTCTTCTTCTTCCTAGAATCACAAGTTCTCTTTGTGATTGTAAAAACAATGAAGTCTAGATCAACTTAGAATCATCACAGTTGAACAAAAGCTGGTAAGAACTTCTAGAACAACTCACAGCTTGCACGCCACCCAGCTTGCACGCCACCTGCTTGAGCCACTCACTACTTGCGCGCCACTATTGTGTAGGACCCCGGGACACCTTGAGAGGGGAGGGGTGAATCAGGGTGGCAACTTTTTCTTCTTAAAGTTGTGGATCTTGTTCCCACGTTGGTAGGAACTACTTAAACCTGTATGATGGATATGATCAGCAATTAAACATTCACATGCAGAGACAGATGACACAGCTATTTTTACTTGGTCCACCACTGAGGGCTACGTCCAAGGAGTATACGCCGACAGGTTGCCGGTCGTACCTAAATCCACTATGCTTCACTAGCTGCGGATACAAATGTTCGGGTACAGACACTCTGTCCCAGGCTCACTGCCTTTACAATTGTTCAGGGATAGCTCACTGCGTCCCTCGGGTCACTCCCGTTGACTCCCCCTGGCTCACTGCCGTTGGTGAAGTCTCACTCAGTTTATAGACGTGAAGGTCTCTTCAATAGATATGCATTGAAGTCTTTGTCTCCTGTTCAGCATGAGACTTTGCTTGCATCAGAGTCCTGAGTTGATGCTCTTTTGAAATCAATCTTCTACTTCTGTGCAATACCTGAATGCACTAAATCTCCTTCTCTTCCTTCAATTCCCAATTCTGAAACCTGAGTGTATCGATATATTTCTCTCTCTGTGCAGATCAGATTTTGGTTGCACGATCGTTCTTCTTCTCTTCGCAAAGCAGGTTTGAGAGTGCTAAGCACCTGTCAAAAAGCTTGCGGGACCCCCAAATTTTCCGCGCACCCTTCCCGGGGGCTTGCGCGTAAAATTCAAACCTTGCGCGTAAAAAATAACTTTTGTCGCGTAAAAGGCTTTTCGCGCAACTCTTCTTTTTCGCGCAAAACTTCCCTTTTTCGCGCAACGCCTTCTTTTTCGCGCAACCCTCTGGACCTTAATTTTTCCGCGCGCCGGAGCTCAAGATTTGTCTAAGTGTCGAGCCTCTCCGGAATGAGAGGGGTTCACCTCATATTTATAGACGTTTTTGATCCTGCGCGTAAAACCCTCTTTCTTGCGCGTAAAACTGTCTCTCAGTTCTTTGAATTACGCGCAACCTTCCCATTTTTCCGCGCACAACTCTGGTTTTTCGCGCAGCCCATGCCTTTACCATTTTTCAACGTTCTGATTCTGAAGCATCATTTGCGCGAAAAACTATTTCGCGCATCCCGCTGTTTTTCGCGCCCAACTTAAGTATTTCGCGCACATCCCTGATTTTCCGCGCAGCCCATGCCTTTGCCATTTTTCACCTCTCTGATTTCGAAACACTGTTTGCGCGAAAAACTATTTCGCGCATCCCGCTGTTTTTCGCGCCTAACTTAAGTATTTCGCGCAAGCCTCTTATATTTCGCGCACCACTTCCTTTTTGTGCGAACCTCCTTCTGCTGACAATCCACGTCTTCATTTTCCGATTTTGAGGCCCAAAAATTTGGCAAACACTGGAAAACGGCGCCACCTTGTATCTGCTCTTTTAGTCCGCCTCCAGATCATCCATTCCTTTGTCAACGTTCCTTGAATAAAAACATGGATCATTATTCCACAGTCCTCGAACTCGACCTGCCTCCATAGAAACTCTTTTCCCAACAAATTTGTATGTCGTTTGATTGCTTTGTCGACAAGGACGATCACCTCAACAGCGCTTCATCTTGGTGATCTGTATACTTCAACAACTCTTCTGCTTTTATCACAACCTCCACTATTGTGATATGTAGTCTTTGAAGGAACAGCTTTATCATCATCATCTTCTATGACAATGTGATGTTCATGACTATCTCAGAAGTCCAATCATTGCACATTGTCTTCTTCATCAACTGGTATGATGTACTTCATGCAAACCGATTCAATTCGTCAGGAAGTCTCTTGCATGGTTCTCATGCAATCATGAGTAATTGCATGGACTTCATCCAAAAACCTCATTCTTCTTTGATCATCCTTGGATGGATTATACCTTGGATGGATTATACCTCACATTCTGCATTGTTGTAAACAATGTATCACCTTTGACACATGTTCTTTGAACTTCCGATCAGTACAACAATCGTCTGAATCACCACTCCTCTACTTCATCAGAGTACTTCATGATCTCCTTCATTTTGATCTGCATTGACAACTATTGACAACAAATACAACCTTATACACAAAGTGGTTCCAACATATTGTGCACAGATCACAACTTGCATGCCACCTTTGGCTTATACACACTTCCTTCCTGCACACCTATGGCATCTTGCGCGGAAAAACTTACGTGGAAAAACTTGCGCGGAAAAACTTGCGCGGCACCTCTTACGTGACACCCAGCTTGCACACCTTATAAATAACCCTCAGCTTACGCGCCACTTCAGCTTGCGCACCACTTCCACCACTTGCACGATCAGAGCTCAAATTTTTTCTTAAGTGTTGAGCCCTAAAAAATGAGGAGGCTAGTCGTCTATTTATAGGCATTTTGGTGATTGTGCACCACATACACTTGTGCACCAATACTTGCGCACCGCTTCATCACTTGCGCGCCACTTCATCACTTGAGGTCCCTTCCATCACTAGTGCGGAACTTTCTTTCCTTTGTCATATTTTGATATGATGATGTTGGAATATGACTTGCGCGCCAATACTTGCACGACACTCTTGACTTGCGTGACACTTTCTAACTTGCACGCCACTTTATTTCCTTGTCATATTTTGATTGGATGATCTTGAAATATGACTTGCGTTCCACTTACACTTGCGCGTCAATACTTGCACACCACCACTTGCGCGCCACCACTTGCGTGCCACCACTTGCGCGCCACCACTTGCGCGCCACCACTTGCACGCCAATACTTGCGTGCCACTTTATTTCTGTTGCCATATTTCTGAAATAATGCTATTTGAAATATGACTTGTGCACCTCTACAGCACTTGTGCGCTGCCACTTGCATGCCACCACTTGCGCGCCTTCTTCTTGACTTTGTCATTTTTTGATAGTATGATATTTAAATGTGTTTTCCCAAAAACACTTCTTTACTCTCTCTATCCTTCATACGGCTTGCACCACAAGTTCTCCAAACTTGTGATGATTGTAAAATACAAATCAGCAAAGCATCATCTAATTTCATCCATTCTTTTTGGAATATGAATTCCAAAGTACTTCTTTCATCCTCACTTCAAATCCAAAATTCCTTTTGAAGTTTTAATTCCAAAGAACTCCATTTATCTCTCTTCTTCCAAAAGTGGAGGCTTAAGGCTTATTCAAACACCTTCAATGTTGCAGACAATGTATCACCTTTGATACATGTATTTGGAACTTTAAAGAACAGTGCAACAATCATCTGATTTCAAGGAAATGTTTAATTCATGACCTTCTTAGAATGCCAAGTCCTTCCACACTCTCTCTTCATCTTCAGCCATCATTCTATACTTCATTCAAATCGTATGATTCATTTCTTCAAGTAAGTTCTTGCATGGTTCTCATGCAATCATGAAGAATTTCATTGTCTTCTTCAAATCCTCATTCTTCTTCAACCATCCTTAGATAGATGATACTTCACCATTCTGCTCCAATCATCCTCAAATGGATGATACTTCTCCATTCTTCATTGTTGTAAACAATGTGTCACCTTTGACACAAGTTCTTTGAACTGAGGATCAATTCAACAATCGTTTGAATTAATCTTCTTAGAGAATTACTCAAGTATGAAATCCAATGCTATGATTCCATAAAAATTCTTGAGGCAACCTCACTTCAGCCAATCTCCACTAACTTTTTAGTCCTTCTTCATCACCTTCTTCATTTTGATGAGTATTGACAACTGTTGACAACAAATACAATCTTCATACACAAAGTGGTCCCAACAAGTGCTATAATTCCTGAACAGATCACTAGGTGATTATGTATATATATAGAGGTTATCACTGACACGAGGTAAGAATTCCTCTCATCCATTAACATATATAAATATATATAATAGCTGGCATGGGGTAAGAATTCCTCCCACCCATAGAAGATACTGACATGGGGTAAGAATGTCTCTCATCCAAATAGAGGTTATAACTAGTACGGGGTAAGAATGCCTCCTGCCCATAAAGATTTTGTAAGTAATGGCACGAGGTAAGAATGTATCTCGTCCATGAAGATTATATAGATATGGAATGAGGTAAGAATTCCTCTCATCCATGAAGATTATATAGATATGGCACAACACCACATCATAAGATATAAGGAAAGAACATCTTATATTGTTATTCAATTTGAAGCAAAAGATCCATTTCATGTTATGCTAAATAAAAAAAGCATACCAAGGGTGAGGTCATTCCATCCCTTGGTTCCATTTCATTTCAAGCCAAAACATTTAAACAAGTTTAGGGATATGTCATCTTATCCAACCTATGCAAGCTAGCCAACCCATTAGCCTAACATGGAAATTAATTTACAAGGTCACAAGCTAAGGGAAAAACCCACATCAAATAATCATAGGGTCCAATCGGCAATTTCAAGCCTAAGAGGTCCAAACACCCATGGGGTGTATTGGATTGTTCAAAATACACAAGGAACAATGGACAATTCAATTTAAGACCAACTTGGAAGCCACAAACCATAATTTAAATTTTGGTAAAATTGTCCAAAAAGGACCAATTTGGATGGAACGCCCCTTGGGCATCCATAACTAGCAAGGGTGATAATAAAAACCCTAATGAAGAGTCAATAACCCTAAGTCAACACACCAGATCCAGTTAGACACGAAGGATTCAACACAAAAGAGGAGCTCAGCAAAGCTCGTCCCATGACACAATATGATTAAATACGAAACGGCCGAAACTCAAAGGGAAAACGTCGTGACCAAATACCTTAGGGTTGTAGATGATGACTCGCTGAGTATCGGCCTCATATTCGGAGTAGGTTAGGGTAGATTTGAGTTTTCATTCAATGCCCTGAAAATAGGGTGATTGAGCCTACTTCTAAATAGCACAACTGATGGAGCAATTCAATGAGGGAAGAAGGGAATAAGAGGTTAGCCTTACCTCTAGGCATCCAATTCCACTGATGGACTGAAGATCGGACACCAAACGGAGGTGCAACGGATGATTGAAGGAGAGGAAACCTTGGGTGATCAAGGAGGGGGCAAGGGACTTGTGCGTAAAAGGGAGAAAAAAGGGGGGAATAACTTAAAGGGGGTAAGGGAATTTTGGTAATATTTCCCTTAAAAAGGTTTGCACGGTTTCTACGCACGGTTTGGGAAACCGTACCCAAGTCTCTGCCCACCTTCAGTGAGTTTGCACGGTTTCTGCGCACGGTTTCTCAAACCGTGTGGAATGGCTCTACAAGCTATGCAACCATCTGCACAGTCATGCGCCTGGGCCCACATGGTTGCAAACAAATCATGTGGACTTGCAGGTGCCCCTGCCTGCAACCGCATGGTTTACCCAAACCAGGCAGCCTGGGTCGCACGGTTTACGCTAACCATGCGGCCCAGCCTACAACCCACTTTTTTGAACCTCTGGGCACAGAACCAGCCCTGGACACTCCTCAGGATTTTCCTAGGTCGTAGTACACATCTATCATGATTAAAGGAAGGATTCAAAACAAAAAATCAATGTTTCGTACCTTGGATAAAATTTGGGTCGTTACACGTTTATCACTTTCTTTGAAGTTACCTTTACTGTCTTTATAGGAAGAGCAACGACGCTGCCTCTGCTCAATGACAGAGGTAATTGTGATGTTTGCACAACAAAATCATTTTCCATAGAATTAATGCATTGTTTCATATTTATGTTTAATTTATTTCTTTTTATTACTACTCACATGATAATTGTTTTCTTATACTGGTGGATTTTTTTGTTCGAGTTGGGGTGCTCTGCCCAACTTTCATGCTTCTTCTCCCTCAAAACATTCTCACCCCTATGGTGTTACATTTATCACTTTCTTTCAAGTTATCTCCACTACCTTTGCAGGAAGAGCAACGACGCTATCTCTACTCAATCACATAGGTAATCTTGATATTTTCATAGTAAAATTATTGTCCATAGAATTAATGTATTATTTCATATTTATGTTTAATTTATGTCTTGTTAGTATTACTCACATAGTAATTGTTTTCTTTTACAGGTGTATTTTTTTGTTCAAGTTGGGGTGCTTTATCCATCTTTCATGCCTTTTTACACCAAAACTTCCACCGACTTCTTCTCCCTCAAAACCTTTTACCCATTCAGTGTTGACATTTATCACTTTCCTTCAAGTTCCCTATACTACTCAATCATAGAGGTAATCTTGATATTTGCACAGTAAAATCGTTGTCTATAGAATTAATGTATTATTTCATATTTATGTTTAATTTATTTCTTTTTAGTATTACTCGTAATAATTGTTTTCTTATACATGTGGATTCTTTTTTCGAGTTGATGTGGTTTGTTCGAAGCTGCTCATGCAGTGTTGGAAGTTCGACAAAGAAAGTCAATAGAAATCATGGTAACACTGACAGTTAGGATTGTTTTGAGGCTTTGGGACGTGTAGGAATCAGCCACACCTCAATCTGACACACGATGTGACCAGTATGACTCCAAGTACTTCTTTATATTTAAAATTGACATTAATTTTAGTAAAAAAGACAACTGGCATACTCAAAACCAAGCTAACATATTCAAATTATTTTGATACTTTAAGACAACGATCTATAAGTCATTTTTGATGTGTAAGAATCAATCGCATCTCAATCTAATACACGATGTCCCCGATACGACTCAATGTGTCTGTTGTCAGTTTAAAATCGACATTTGACTCTAAAAAGTGTCACTCATTGAAAATTGAGCAAACAAACTTGAATTTTTTTGATAATTTAGGGCATCGATCCATAAATCATTTGTGACATGTAGGAATTAATCTCACGTTAAACAGGTACACGATGTGATCTGTATGATTCAAAGTGCGTGTTTCAAGTTAAAAATGACATTTTAGTAAAAAAACAAGTGACATACTCAAAACTGAGTAAACACATTCAGATTATTTTGATAATTTATGGTAACGATTCATAAGTGATTTGAGACGTTCATGAATCAGCAACACCTCAATCTGACGCACAGTGTGACCAATGTGACTCCAACTGCGTGTTTTTATTTAAAATTGACATCAATTTTAGTAAAAATGACAATTGGCCTACTCAAAACCGAGAAAACGTATTCACACTGTTTAAATACTTTAAGACAATGATTCACAAGTCATTTGTGGTGTGTATGAATCAGTTTCACCTCAATCCGATACACAGTGTGATCTGTATGAGTCAAAGTACGTGTTTTAATTTTTAAATGACATTTTAGTAAGAAAGACAAGTGAAGTACTCAAAACTAAGAAAACACATTCAGATTGTTTTGAAACTTTAGAACAATGATCCAGAAGTCATTTGGGACGTGTAGGAATCAGTCGCACCTCAATCTGATGTACAGTGTGACCAATATGACTCGAAGTGCGTCTTTTTATTTAAAATTGTTATCAATTTTTTAGTAAAAAGGTCAACTGACCTACTCAAAACCGAGCAAACACATTCACATTGTTTAAATACTTTAGGACAACGATCCATAAGTCATTTATAATGTGTAGGAATTAGTCACACCTGAATCTGATACACAATGTGATCAATATTGATCAAAGTGTGTGTATCAATTTTAAAATGAAATTTTAGTAAAAAGACAAGTGACATACTCAAAACTGAGCAAACACATCCATATTGTTTTGAAACTTTAGGACAACGATCCATAAGTCATTTGAAACGTGTAGGAATCCGCTGCATCTCAATCCGACATACGGTGTGACCGGTATGACTCAAAATGCCACTTTTTATTTAAAATTGTCATCAATTTTAGTAAAATGGACAACTGCCCTACTCAAAACCGAGCAAACACATTTGGATTGTTTTGATACTTTACGACAACGATTCATAAGTCATTTGTGATGTGTAGGAATCAGACACACCTCAATCCAATACATGTTGTGTCATGTATGACTCAAAGTGTCCGTTATCAGTTTAAAATCAACATTTTAGTTCAAAAAGTGTCACTCACACTGAAAACCAATCAAACGCACTCAGGTTTTCTTGATAATTTAGAATAACGATTCATAAGTCATTTGTGACATGTAGGAACCCGTTTCACGTTAAACCGATACACGATGTGTCGGAATGAGTCAAAAGTGTGTGTTTCCAGTTTAAAATGACATTTTAGTAAAAAAGACAACTGATGTACTCAAAACCGAGCAAACACATTCAGATTGTTTTGATACGTTCGAACAACGATCTACAAGTAATTTGAAACGTATTGGAATCAGTCGCACCTCAATTCGATGCATGGTGTGGGTGATATGACTCTAAGTGCATCTTTTTCATTTAAATTTGACATCAATTTTAATAAAATTAACACTTTCTGTTAATTTATTTGTTTATATTATTACTAATATAAGAATTGTTTTTTTATACAAGTGTGTTCTTTTGCTCGAGCGGGGGTAGTTCGGCAATTGCATGAGTCGGGTCAGGATTAAAAGATAAAAGAACATTAATGTTTTTGAATGTATGTAATAATTTTTATTTATGTAATTGTATAAACCAATGTTTGAAATGTCTATAATATCGTGTTTTTTTCTTGTGTTTGTGTTGTAAATTTCATTTCATTTAAATCACGTATTAATACTTATTTCTGTTGATATCTGGTGTGTTTTTTATGTTGCGATGTGTTGTTACATCACACTGCAGTATGATCCTTTATCAGCGCCTTTAAAAATGGTGATAAATGACACATTTATCAACGATTTTAAAAGTGATGATAAATGACATCTTTATCAACGCTTTGTTTAGCGCTAATAAAAGACCCTTTTATTAGCATTTTTTTAACGCTGATAAAAGACTGGAGCATTTAACCTCACTCATGTAGTAAACACTTTTCTAGTGGTGATAAAGGTCACTTCTAGCGCTGTTAAATGCCATTTTTGTAGCAGTGGAAGTTTTTTTTAGAAGATGAAGCTGTCAAATATGAAAAGGTTGATTGATTATCACTGTTTTGTTGTTCTTATTTTGAGATATGTTAGTTTTTTTAATGCTTTATCTGCATCAAAAATTGTTTGCATTTTGTTGGAAAATATTTATGAATGATAATTTTGGAAAACCATTATGTTATGCTTTGAAAGAGTTATTTGGTAAATTAGATTTGTTTTGGATTTATGGGAAGATTCTCTTAAAATCAATATATTTTTTACCAAAATGTCATTATTTAAATTTAATATAAACAAAATTAATACTTTTTATCAACATAATAAATTATAAACACATGAAATAAAATAAAATAAAATAAAATAAAATAATTTTATTTATATCTTAAACCAATAAAATCATCCATATTTGGTTTATTTGTTCTAAAGTGGAACCAAGAAAATTCTCCATATTTGTTTTTTTCTATGTATGGGCCGCAACGTAGCTCAATCAAACCCGGCATTTGGTAGAATCAATCCCGAGCCCCGCAGTTTGCACGTGTCCAAACAAAGTTGATTTCGAAAAATCAACGGTTTAGATCATCGGAGTTTCCACGTTAAGATATGCGACCATAGATAGGGAAACATTTCTCATGTTCCTTCGTCTTCACTGGTGATAAGCCAAGCCGCAACGACCAACTCGACGTTCCTTTGTGAAGCAAATTTGACACGCTGCAACCGAATTTCGGCCCCCGCCAACGCCATTTGCAAGGTCCCAATCACCCAGAAAAGTTTCAAACAATTTAAGCCTTGTCCTTCGAATGGAGATGGTAATGTTGATGGGATCCGATTGTGGATGAATCCGTAGGCCGACATTATCCCCGCCAGGCTACACGATAATCAATGGCTTCGTGGCTCAAAGCTGCAGAAGGTGCGGTTCTAAATTCTATCTGGATTTTTATTTTTCGCATTGCTTTATTTTTTTGTTAGATCAGATTGGGTGGAAGATGTATCCGCCGCATCTAGCTGGAAATATAACTCATAACCTCGGTGTCCAATGGATGATCGTTTTTTCCATTAACTGAATTCTTCAAATTCTAGCTGCTCAGTCTTGCAATGAGCAATGGAAATTATTATATTGTAAAGGCTACCTATGTTGTGGGGAACCCTCACCCTCTCAATAATCACATAAACAGGGAAATCAAAACAAACAAACAGGGACAGCGGAACCCTCACCCTCACAAATTTACATGGTTTGGTCGGATGACCCACGTCCGTAGGGAAGACAACAGATTTTCATATTCAAACGGGAATACACGAATTACAAATTCCTTATATTTTCCCTCTCTAAGCCCACACAACGACACCCATATATATAGCAGCGCAAAGGAGACAACAAAGGTTGCTGCAAGTTTTCTCTGGGCGGTCACTAAGTACAACAACGAGTCTTCTCTGACGGTCACCAACCAAAGCAGTGTCTTCTTTGGTGACACCAACCCTTGCAATCTTATTCCGTCGGCCACCCACCATTTTGGATGGTGGTATTTTTCATCAATATTCAACAATCTCCACCTTGACGATAAATATCACCATATTGGTGTTCAAACAAATTTTCATGCTGCTAAAACAAATCTTCAAGCTGTTGCTGCCTTCCCGATGCCTGTAGGCACCTCAAGTATGAGACATATTGATCAAGTCCAAAAAATATTGAAACTTGATCCCTGTAGCAACTTTATTGTCCTTCTGAGGCGGAACATGATCCCATGTCTGATTCTGATGCAGTGAAATCATTTCTTCTTTCATAACAGATTTCCACTGGTTCATTTCTTTGCCGTCCAAAATGTCTTTGATAGATTTTTGGAACATCATTTTCAATTACAGAAAGAGCATAGCCAATCACATCATACCTGGAAGGTCTCCGTATGATCCTTCGTGTTCTACCAGTGGCGATACTCTTATGATGACGAGTATCCTGCTGCAGTGGTACTTCTTCCTCAGTTGGAATATCCATACGCTCACTGCACTCTGTCTCCTGCGGCTCCTGATTAGTCGATGGTGGACTTTTCCGCACTTCAACTGCAATTGAGTCATCTCTCTCTTTTCCATAATCATTTGACTTCACGATCACTAACTCATTAAAGTTGACATCACGACTCCGAATGTTCTTCTTTGCTTCTGGATCCCATAGTCGGAAAACCTTCACACCATCACTGAAGCCAACAATTAAAACTTTCTTCGCTCTTGGATCCAACTTTGTGTCCGTCACATGAAAATAGGGAGTACAACCAAACATACGAAGTCTATTATAATAAAAAATATTCTCACCAAACCAAACCTCTATCGGAACTTTACCATCAATCGCGGAAGCAGGTAATCGGTTCACGATGTGTGCTACATACATCAATGCTTTTGCCCAAAATGATTTGTTAAAACCAGACTGAGACAACATACACCGTACCTTTTCGACGAGCGTACGGTTTATCCGTTCTGCCATGCCATTCTGCTGCGGCATTTTAGGAACTGTAAAGTGTCTCACAATACCTTCATCCTGACAAACTTTTTTGTTTGGATCCGATGTGCATTCTCCACCATTATCTGGTATCAGTCTCTTGATTTTCCTTCCAGTCTGATTTTCAATCACCATTTTCCACTTAAGACATTCAACACTTCATTCTTATGCTTCATAGCATACACCCAAACATATCTTGAGTAATCATCAATAAATGTGACAAAACAATGATTACCTCCCAATGAAGCATTTTTCGATGGTCCCCAAACATTGATATGGATGTAGTTAAGTGTTCCCTTCGTGTGATGGGTTGCAGTGCCGAAACCGACCCTAGTTTGCTTACCCATTACACAATGCTTGCAAAAGTCAAATTTTCTCGTCTTGGCACCTTTCAAAACTCATTTCTTTACTAAACTCTGCAAGGCTTTTTTTCCGGTATGTTCGAGTCTCATGTGCCACAACCTGGAAGTGTTTGTGTCACTCTCTTATGATATCATCGCTCCACCTGTAATTGTCTTAGCATTCAAATAATACAAATTACCTTTTCGAGTATCTTTCATCGCAAGGAATACGCCACGAATAACTTTCATGACCCCATCTTCAATGGTTATCTGATAACCAAGTTTATCCAAGACTCCAAGCGATATGAGATTCTTTTCCAATTCTGATACATATCTTACATTCGTAAGTCGTCGAGTTGCGCCATCATGCATCCTCAACCGTATTGTTCCAATACCTCTTGTGTGGCAAGGGTGGTTATTGTCCATAAGCACCACACCTTCATCCGACTCCTTATGATTTGAAAACCAATATCGATTCCTGCACATATGGAATGAACAACCGGAATTAGGAATTCAACCTTCAAAGTGGTTGGCCGTCGAGGAAACGAGGAAATTCGAATCTTCAACATCCTCGGTTTTCGATACAACATTCATTTTTGGTTTTCCGATTTTGGGACAACCTTTCTTCCGGTGCCTCTTTTTATGACAGTAGGCACACTCATCTTTTGCTGGACGGCGATAGGTAGACATGCTCCTCGATTTCAATCCTCTTTATAAAAAGCAGTTTAGAATTTCCAAAAACAGACAGCGCCAATGAATCCAGAATTGTAAAAAATGCTGAAATCGACTATTTGAACAATTTAAACCAGCCACAAATGAAAAATGATTTTTTTTTTCAATTTTTCAAATATGCCAAAATAACTTATATTTTTTTTAACAAAAAATCCCTTAATTCAAGTGGGGCGTGGTGCGCTCCCACCCCCTTGCACAACCCCCTTGCACAACCCCTCCGTTTTTTTTTGCCCCTCTTCTTCTTACAAGCGCATCCATAACAAACAAACAAGGCCCCACTTTCTTCTCCCCTCATCACAGATCTGGTCTCACTTCGCCGAGAAAAAAAAACCCAATGTAGGGGGAAAAAAAGACTCAAACCAAATAGAATCAGGACGGGATCAGCCGACAAAAGGGGTCGCACAAGGAGGAGAGCACCTGGGGTAGGTCTGGATTTGGAGACACCAGCGGCGCGGGGATGCGTTGCAGACAACGGTGGAGAAGCAGAGATAGCGTGTGCGGTTTCTTCCAAGGTGATCAAACTCAAAGCTTTGATGCCAGTTTGTTGTGCAAAACCCTCACCCTCTCAAGAATCACACAAATATGGAAATCAAAACAAACAAGAACATACAAATTTACATGGTTCGGTCGGATGATCTACATCCAGAGGAAGACAACGAATTTTCATATTCAAACGGGAATACACAAATTACAAATTCCCCATATTTTTCTTCTCTATGCCCACACAACAACACCTATATATATAGCAGCGGATGAAGAGGAGAAAACAAAGGTTGCTGCAAGTTTTCTCCGGTCACTCACCGACTGCTGCAACGAGTCTTCTCTGATGGTCACCAACCAAAGCAGGGTCTTCTTTGGCGACACCATTCCCTGCAATCTTCTTCCGTCGGCCACCCACCATTTTGGATGGTGGTATTTTTCGTCAATATTCAACAACCTAATCACGGCCTTGCCAAAATTGGACTGCCGAGTGCCTTACGACTAGAGCTTTCCGTGTCATTGAAGTTTCACATACATTTAGGGAGTTGAACGAGGATTTGGGTCTTGCTTAATTTATTATATGTATTCTAGTCACCGACTCTTTAATTTCTTGCTTTGGATTTAGTTTATTTAATTACGGCTTAGTTTGTTTCTGTTTCAGTTGCTAAGCCCGTGAGCTAATCTTCTAAGATAAAGATGCTGAAAATTTCAGATGCATGACGCGAACTTACAATTTTGTCTTCAAACATCTCATTTTAGATTCAATAGAGTTGCAGATATGGCATTTGCACACCATGACTTATTATCATGACTTGTTATTTCATATCTTGGAGAATCTTTTAAACACTGGTTATTTATTTTTAATTATTCTTTATATCAGATCTGTTTGAAGTTGTTGATCGAAGGGCTAAACTGGTTGTCAATGAACTGTCAGATGAGCAATCTGATTCCCAATTATCAGGTAATGTATTTTTGCCTTACAGCCCATTTGGTTGCATTCCGAATGGTAGTGTTCATGGGAAACAGTACCCCATTCCAGCGTTTGCTTGGATTGATAAAGCAGTACACAATTCCAGAGTTTAGTTGGATGGAAATGGAATTCATGGGAGATGCAAATTCCCAAAAACAATGGAATGGGTAATGAAACCTCAAGTGACATTCATCTGGTTTCCTAGGTTTAGGGCTAAAAGACCATTATGACCCCACTTTCAAATATTTTTACTTTAACCCAAGTGATTAGTTGGCATTAAATAATACTGTTTGAAAGTCAACCAAATGGACTGTTAAACTTTACCAATTCCATTCCATTCTATCTCATTCCAATTCCACTCTACTCCATTCCTCTCAATTCCATCCCCAATGATTTTATGAACCAAACGGGTCGTTAGTAAATGTCAATATTGATTTTTCCGACATTTACAAGCCCACTTTCTTTCCTGTCAATGTTCTTATGTGGAAAACATGTCATGGGTTTCGATAGGGCCATTTCTGCCCAATAACGAGTTTTGGAATTTGGGAATGTGACATATTTGATTGCTATTGAGGTTGAGTTTTTAGCAAAATACATCAACATCTGGATGTAACTTTTTTCGAGTAAAAATGGTTTATTGGCTCTGTTAATTTTTGTCACTCTGATCCCTGTATCTTTCAATAAGCTTCTGAAGGATCTCAAGTGAAGACGGCAGAGCCAAAGGTAAAGATATTGTTGAGAAAATATCACCTAATTGCAATCATAGCATAAAATGTTGAATTACAAGGTTATTTGCAGGCTCGAAAGTCGCTCTCCTCAAGCGAGCCTTCTAAACCAAGTGAATCTACATCAGAGCAAACTAGCATACAGAGGTCATTGTCAGATGTCACACTTGATAGGGTTGAATCCTCTCCACCACTTTTGAAGGACAAGATTGCTTCCAGCAGCTCGATGTTAGAAGAAGGCAATGGGCAACTGAAAATTGTTGAAAAAGATGCCCCTTCGTCAGCTGTGACTATCTCAACTAAAGAAAACAATCATGTTCCTAATCATACAGAAGTTCCAGTTACAGATACTGATGGCCATGCAGCTGTTTCGACTTCAAATGGTGAATTAGCAGGTGAGAATTCAGAAGCTAAAGAAGGTCCCTTACTTTCACCCGACACTGATTCAGGAGCTGGGGATACCAGAGGGGATCACCCTCGTGATTCTAGCTCGAGTAATGATTTGGGAGAGTCAGGTGTTTCTCAAAAAGTCGACCAAGAACAAAATCAATTGTCAGTAATTGGTGCATCTAGTAATGGTGACACACAAGTGCTGAAATCCAATCAATCTCCCATAAAAGTACAGGAACAACTTGATGAGGTACAGTAAGTAAATACCAATCAGGAGAACATCTTGATTTTGGTTTGAGCTTTTGATATGTTTGACTCATTTTTTCTCCATTAGTTGGTTTGCAGGCTCAAGGTCTACTTTCAAGTGCAATTTCTACAGGGCAATCTAAAGAGGCAAGGCTGGCTCGGGTATGATATATATTATCCAACACACTTTGTATGAATATTGTTTTCATTAGTTTTCACATACAACATTTTTGGTAGTTGCTTTTGCCTTGGTTCATGCGCTTAATCAATTGTTTGTCGAACTTGCCAGGAAGCCTAAATCAATGAGATAGAATGCGGTGTTTGTTAGAGATAAATGGAAAAAATGAAATGTGAGGCTTGTGTGTGTGTGTGGTGGTGGTGGTTGGGGGGGGGGGGACCAATGGTTTCTTAACTGTTGCCCACTTTTCCTCTTACGGTTTTCTTGTTTAACCGATGCCCATACTCATTCTATGGATTTTAATTAAATTATATCTATTATCTATTAATTTAGAAATTCGCTATTCCTTGCCTATAAATAAGGGGGACCCCCATATTTGTAACAGTGTTTTTCTGATCAAAGTATCAAATCTCTGCTGCCTTTTCTCCACACCTCTGAAGTTGAAAGTGTGTTTTTGTCAACACATTGTGTTCGAAGAGACTCTTGGATTTGAGGTACTGCTATCCAAGAGAGACAATCCGTTATATTCTTGGAGACAATTGCCCATATCCTTGGGTACCGTAGTGGGGGTAGATTTGTCTAAAGGAAACAAAATGTAATCGTCTGGCTCAAATTTATTCATTTCCTCTTCTTATTTCTTTTTCCTCAAGTTTACTGCACTCCGTTTGCACATTGCTTCCAAACTACTTAATTAAAGCCTACCATATTATGTATATGGATTACTTAAGTCTACTGAAAAGGACCCTATTGCATTTCATATGCAGACTGGTCAACCCTTTATTGTTTTTATACATATTAGGATGGCAGACCTATTATACTCCATATTCAAATTGATCAACACTTCATCTACTGTATTTTACATACTAGGATTAGACCCCACTGCACTTTGTGTATAGATGGGTCATTGAATTAACTATATTTTGTATATAGGGCTCTGTCCCCAACAATCTTAAGGATTTTTTTTTTATATTTCGCATAAAATCGTTTTGATTTCAATTACTTTTTGTGTAACATGAAACTCGTCATCAAATCTGGCCATGCCACTCACAATGATGCAACCAGTGAACGCTCAAGGGGAGAAGCCCGACAAATTTATTGGTAGTAATTTCAAGAGATGGAAACAAAAAATGTTGTTCTATCTCACTACATTAAATCTGGCAAAGTTTCTCGTTGAAGAGACCAAAGCTCAGTGAAGATGAAAAGTGCAAAGAAAAAGTTGGTGTTGATGCTCAAAAACATTTTGACTTCCGATGTCTTCCTATGTCATAACTATATCCTCAACGGACTCGATAACTCTCTTTACAGTGTTTATATCTCTATCGAAATAACTAGAGTTATGAGAGAGTGAAGTGCGACCGATTGCCGTTTATTGACCGCCAAATATCCATTGCTTTGCTATAATGTATTTTGTGGCACTCGGGTTGAATTCTCGACGATCGTACTATTATTTTGAAACCAATTGAAGTTGTTTGTCAATGAGTGTGGTGTTGTTTTTGCAGAGCTTTAAGAACAATGCAATTTATTTTGAATGAAACTATTTGTGACAATTTAGAGTGAGTGAAAAGTTTATATGATTAATGGATTAATCTCATTGAGCATAAAAGGATCATGTCAAACTAGCATCCTCAACGCTATATTTGAAGAATTGAAAATCTATAAAGTTTTAGCTATAATTCAAGCCTCAACTTGAGCTTCAATCCATGCACACTTTTTGTTTATGAATGGTTCAATATACCATGAACGGCTATGTATCTATGTATTCCAATAATCCCTGAAACACAAAGATGGATGATTCAAAATGTTGCTTTAGCAATCATGAACCGCATTTTCTCTCGATCAATCCATCACCAAGGTTTCACTCTGAAGGGATGTTTAGTCAGCCATTTATGTGGTGAGTAATGTGGCTAGGGATGTAGAAGATTGAGGAAAAATAGATTGCAAAGAGAAGGGGACAAGATAAGATCTACACTAACCAAACTCACACACACAAATGGAATGGAATGGAAACGACACACACTTGCGATAGAATTGAAAGGGGATTGAGGGGAGGGATTCCAACTGAATTTAAACTACCTTAAAAACATAAAAATAGATCTAATTAAGGTGATTGGAGTTGGGAGAAGATGAACAAACTTGTATAAACATTAAACTTAAAAGTACAACAACACTCACAATGGAAAAAGAAGAGGGGAGGAGGGGTCTCTCTAGTTAGAACTAGAGTGTGGCAGATCCTCAAGCCCTAGATCAAGATGTGGACGTGCCAAAGCTCCTTCCTTCACTTCTGAAAATGCTAACCCCTTGAATGGAAGCGGTGACACCAATTTATAAGTTAGTGGGGTGATTGCTTTTCCCTCAAAATCTGTCCTTCAAATTGGCACTTCTGTTTGACCATTTAGACCGCCGAATCATAAAAGTGATCATCTAGACAATTGTTTGCCTACATTTTATTTGTTCGTCCACAGAATTTCAAGTCCATTGGACACGTGTAGACAAAGTTATGGCCGAAATACTGAAGTTGATTTTGCTGCACATTCCAATATTCCAGCTTCCCTTGCATTTATAACCTTGAAAACGAAGGGATCTTGACAGCTGGCAGTTGATGAAATTGTCCCCCGTCTTCTTCTCTATCTCCGCACAAAATTTGAGCTCATTTGGACCAATAGTTTGAGGGATACGTGCCCAACATTTAGAGTGGTCCAAATTGTTAACAGATTTCTGGGTCTTCATTTAATGCTTCGGTCGGGTCACTTGATGGAGGAATTGAACCATGATTTTTTTACACAATTTTGGCCCACTTGTTGTCGTGCCATTCATGAAGTTTCAAGGCATGTGGGCTTTTGGATTTTTCCCAGTAACAAAAACACCACAGCTGGTCCAGGATGCGTGATAAAAATGTTGGGTCTTCTTCCATGATCAAAATGGACTTCCAAATGACGACCAATCTAGATCTAGTTTCAATTGAATGATATGTAGAAAAATATTCGAAGAATCCTATAAATCAAGAATCATATGAATTGGATTAGAGTATAAAAAGTTACGATCAAAATACGAAATTGTTATCAAAATGGATGAATTCAAACAATGCTCTCAAATTGTATTTAATATCAAAACAAGAACATCGCATGAAAAATGTGCATCTTTTATGATCAAATCACCATGGGAAGTTAATAAAAAATCATGAATGAAATTGAATTCTCCTAGAGTTTTCATCACACAAATACATGATCGATGTTGTCGGATTGAAGAAATTCATCGTCAGTAAATCTTTGGACTTTAAGACGATTAACTCAAAAACTGTAATGAGTCATGTTTAGGGATTGCAGGTCATTACATACAATATTCTTATTGAAGGTATGTCTAAGGGAAATCTTCCATGTTGCTTCTTTTATTGAAAAAATACATCTATCTTGGAATGATTTAAAAAATTATCTTAAGCCCAAGGGAAATGACATATTATTTGAAGACTTGATCGTGCGGTTGAGGATAAAAGAAGTCAACCGACTTCCTGAATGAGGATAAAAGAAGTCAACCAACTTCCTGAAAAGAAAGTCAATGTGGTCTTGAAAAACCACATTGTTGAAGGAGACTCAAAGATCAAGAAGCGAAAGTTTATTGGAGGGGGAGATTAGCCATGTTCAAAAGAAGTTCAATGGAAAATGTTACAACTGTGACAAGCCTGAACATCAAGCCAAGGATTGTAGAAAACCGAAGTGGAAAATGAAATCTTAAGCCAACGCAGAGGATCTTGTCAATATTTCCATTGAAGTTGAGGACTTGTATTTGTTTGTGATCGTCTTTGAATGGAATCTTTTCAGAAATCCAAAGGAGTGGCGGGTGAACACTGGAGCCACTCGTCATGTTTGTGCCAACAAATGGATATTCTCATTGCCCCTCGGGGTGGACCAGTCGTTAGGTCGCTTGACTGATTTGAAGAGGTGGGGGTTCGATTCCCGCTGGTTGTGCTTTGACATCGTAATTTCACGCCCGATAATTTACTGACTCGGTAGGCTAGGATAGGGTGGGGGTCCAGTTTTTCTCAGCTCTTTGCGGAGAGCATTTGAAATCCAGGGTCTGGTACCCGCTTTGGTGGGGGGCTATGTCGGGAAGAACATTCTTTGTATGAAGAGTTGGGAGTTTCTGTGTAAAAAAATTGGATGTTCTCATCATATACATCAGTGAGAAGTGACTTTTTATGAGAAACTCATCAACTTCCAAAGTAGAAGAAACGAAAAATGCACTTCTGAAAATGACCTCTGACAAGGCTGTAACACTAAACGAAGTATTTCATGTACTTGATATCCACAAGAATTTAGTGTTGGACTCTTGTTAAAAATGACTTCAAGTTGGTCTTTGTTTTTGATAAAGTTGTACTCTCCAAAAGTGAAGTGTATGTTGAAAAGGGTTATTTAAGTGATGGTCTGTTTAAGTTTGTAGAATGATAAAATGAGAGAGACCCGAACCCCCAAGGTGTACTCTCTAAAGGAACCCTTGGGGTTCTTTTATAATGAATAATTAAGACCACACCAGACCTCAAGTCCGATGTGGGATGCATACTCCAACACTCCCCCTCAAGCTAGGTGAACCTAGCTTGGACACATAAAGAAAAAACAAACCAAACCAATGAAGACAAAACAATCAACAGACTACAAACACTCCTCCTCAAGCTGGACATACCCAGCTTGACGACAAAACAAGGCAAAACAGAATAAAAGATAAAGCTGCTGCTCCCCCTCACGATCGCAGCTTCCCCTCAGGATGATGGATGGATGATGTCGCGGGCGCAGCAGAAAAAACCACATAGACCGGGCCGGTTGATGGAGCGTCAGGAATGCCGCACTAGTGGGGCCGGTTGATGAGACGCCGGGAAAACCACACTAGCACCAGGAAAACCGCACTTGCGGTGCCGACGACTGGAGGCGGGGATTCTGCAGAATTGTTGAGGGATATGGCGGCGCCAAAGGGCCCGGATTTCAGGCGGTCAAAATGCTGCGCCACAGTGGAGGAGGTGCGAGGGTGTGTTGACGGACAAGGAGGCGGCTGTTATGTAAAATAATTGAGAGGGAGAAATGAGGAGAGGACTCTGTATTTATTGAAGTAACAGCTGAAATACAATAACATAAATACAGCAAAAACACAGCAGTAATATAGCAATTGCAGTAGGGAGGGAAAGAGAAGTAGAAGGAAGAAGATATAGGTAGAAGAAGGTGCTGCTGGAGAAGACCACTCCTCGTAGCAGCTGGCTGACCTCCCAAGATCGGCCTCTTTTCTCAGCAACCGACTTGAAATTCAAGAATGATTCGTATCCCCTTCTTACAGCCAACCCCTCCAATTTTAACCCAGCTATCAGCCAGCTAACAACTTACTAACAACCTACTGCCAGCTGTCACCAACCCCTAACAGACTAACAAACACTAACAAACAACCCAAAGACATTACTGCCCCTTGGCAGTTGTATACAGGCAGCCCCCACTCCCCTTAACAAACTTTCCAGCCACTGCTGCTGCTCTCCCCCTACACGGGCAGCAACCCACTCAAATCAATTACACATATTCCTAACATTCGCCCCTCCTTAAAAACCAACTTGTCCCCAAGGTGGACCACCAAAAACACAGCTCAGCCTCTTCAACATTAGTTCTATAAGCCCCCTTTGAAGTCGGCAGCACATCTGATCCAACACCTGCGAGTAGAAGGGCTGCTGATGAATTCTGCAAGTAGAAGGGGTATCATATCTGGTAGAAACAACTGCGGTTTCTACCAACGGAATTGCTGCATGTGGTGGTGTGAAACCAAGGTCAAAAACCAAAACAAAGGTTGCCCCACGACCCTTAGAGGTTATTGCCAGTTGTGGCTGCAGCAGTGGCTCTGGAACATGATGAAATCCCTGCCGTTGTGGAGATTCTTGTTCCTCTTTATCTTCCACTTGGTCCCAAACAACAAACCCGACGAGCTTCCGCTGCCACGAACCAGCCCGGGTACCCTGGTAACCCGATAACCGAGCCGACTCTGACATAGCCCGAAGGGCGTTCCCGACCCCCACGGGTCGGCGACTAGCGCCTGACATCGTACAACATACAAGTGGGAACGATTTTGCCACAAGAATGCGGAAGCAAGCAAGAGAAAACAAAGCAATATGCATAACATAAGAAACTCCACTGGGAGTGATGTACCAGAATACAACTTGGCATAAAAAGCCCAAAGTACTACAACCCAAGTACTAAAGATGGGAAAACAGCCCCAAGGTCCCTAAGGACACTACTCACCAAGACCAAAGTTCAGCAGCTGGAATCACCTCTCAGAGATCCCTTCCCTTTGCTCGAATCTGGAAGAAGAAAGTCTACAAACACCCGAAGACAAAAGTAGGGTGTGAGCCTAAGCCCAGTAGGATACCACCAAAGATTCTGTAACAAATGCCAAATATAGATTATCCAGATAAAAGCTTTCAATTTTTAAATAAACAGGTTTGACAATTCAAAAGCATATTCTAAGGAAATATGCTATACATTTTTAAATGATGAAAATAAATATTTTAAGCAAAGGCTTTACAAATGATGGAATATTTCTAAAACAATGGCTTAAGTAAAACATTTATATAAAATAGTTTATATAAATTCAACATGCATGTAAAACAGTTCACAAGCATTGACATACATTTATATCTCAAATATAAATAAACAAGCGAGCAACATGCTCATCTGCCAAAAGGTACGATAGTATTAACCAGTTATAGGATTCCGCACTCTCTATGTGAACTCAGCAAAATGTGTATACACACGTCCCTATGACACTGGCCAAAGGAGACTCGTCACCAACCCGTCGGGGATGTGACCCGCTGCATGTATGTTTTAGAACGTTGTCGTAGCGTAGAGTGTATCCAAATAACTCACTAACTACCTAAGGCTTGCATGCGTTCTTAAATGATGAGCGAACTATTTTAAGAATGCTTAAAATACGATCAATCCCATTCTCCCATTTCAAAAAGTGCCAATTTCATTCCATTTAAAACCAAAACAGGTTTTATTCAAAACATGCCTTCCACAAGATAAAACCAATGAGTTTCTATCAAATCCTTTTTAAGCCATTTTCATAAGTTTGAAATCCATTCAAAACCAATTCCATCATTACACAATTCATTTCACAATTAAATTCAACAATTTAATTGAAATCATTTCCATCAAATCCTCAATTTAAATTAAACAATTTAAATCGGCCAATTTTCATAAACACACCCAATTTAATGGAATTGGGGTTTTCCCAAATTTTTATGCCAAATCCATTTTAAATATCTCAATTCAATGGAATCGAGTTTTTATCAATTAATTGAAACCAAATTTGAGCAATTGAATTTAAATCAACAATTGAAATAAATCAAGCAAATACAATGTTAATCAATTTGGCAAGTCGGGACGGAACCACCTACCTCGATTTATTGACGGGAGTTAGCCCAACGAGAAACCCCAAAAACCGAGCGGCACAACGACGTCGATCAAAATCTGGATCCAAATCCTTAAAACCAAAATTAAGATCAAAGGAATCAAGATCTTGCAAAACTAGATCTAGATTCACAGTCCTAGATCTATACCTCAACTCATAGGTTTAGATCCATGGAAGCAAAGGAAATCTCCCATGAAAGGATCAAGGAAAGATAGAGGAATAAACAAATAACACAACGGGATGAAATCCACTTACCAGGAGGAGAGTGGATCTTCAATCCGAGCCTTCAATCTCGAGGAAAGATGTTCGGATCGCCTTGGAATCTCTCCAGGAGGCTTTGGAAAGACCTAAAATGAGTCAAGCCCGAGCCAAGTTCGAAATTATGGAAGTCCCGGGGGTTCGGGTGGTTTTAAAAGAAAAATTCGGAATTAAAAACCGCGCGCACGGTTTACCTGGGCAGAGGCGCACGGTTTGTCAAACCGTGCACACACCGTGCGGACCTCACTGTCCAGAGATACACGATCCGCACGGTTTGGTTGCACGGTTTGCCAAACCGTGCGCAAACCGTGCACAAGCCATTGCCCTTTTGTTTTACTTAAAAGTTCACCCAAACGCCCTTAAGCCACTACTCCAAAACAGAGGTGCTTAGAAACATCAAAAGTACCTGTAAACATAACGTGATGTTACAACCTCCCCACCATAAGATCTTTCTTTCCCCAAAAAGCCTATGAAGAAACCTCCACATTAAAAAGATGAGGCCACTGCTTTCTCATTAGTGCCTCCCTTTCCCACGTCTCATGAGAATCAGAACCATGCTGCCATAGTACACGGACCAGAGGTATCATTCTCTCACGAAGTACCTTGGTCTCAGAATCAACAACCTTGACTGGTCGTTCAGTCACAGATAAATCTGGTTCAATCTCAAGATCACTCCAGCTTACAACATGAGATGGATCAGAGAGATACTTTCGCAGCTGCGATACATGGAACACGTTATGTATCGACGTCAGCTGTGGTGGTAGAGCTAGACGGTAAGCAACTTTCCCTATAAGACCAACAACCTCGAAAGGTCCCACAAAACGAGGAGCAAGCTTCCCTTGCCTCCCAAGCTGTCGATGACCTAATCGGGGTGAAACTTTCAAGAACACCTGGTCACCAACTGAGAACTCTAAAGGTTTATGACGACGATCAACATAAGACTTGTACTGACTCTGTGCTGTCAACATTCTCTGGCGAATCAGCTGGATCTTAGCTGTCGTCTCTTAGACCAAACTCGGTCCTACCAAAGAACTTTCACCAATCTCCGACCAACATAAAGGAAATTTACAAGGACGACCATACAAAGCCTCAAAAGGAGCCATTTTGATCGCAGATTGATAACTGCTGTTATAAGAAAACTCAACTAGCCCCAGATGATCATCCCAACTCCCACCAAAGTCGAGAACACACGCGCGGAACATATCTTCAAGAATCTGAATAGCTCTCTCTGTCTGGCCATCTGACTGTGGATGGTAGGCCGTGCTCAAACGGACCTGAGATCCCAGTTCCTCCTGAAGGCCTCTCCAAAAGCGAGAAGTAAACCGAGGATCCCTATCAGAGACTATAACAGACGGAACTCCGTGCAAACGAACAACTTCTTTCACATAGATATTTCCCAACTCCTCAACTTTGGTTGTATCTCGAATAGGTATAAAGTGAGCCGACTTGGTCAGTCTGTCGATCACAACCCATATCGCGTTTTTCTTTCTCTGGGTTTGAGGTAACCTAACCACAAAGTCCATAGAGATTTCATCCCACTTCTATGTAGGGACTGGAAGTGGTTGAAGTAAACCCGAAGGTTTCTGGTGCTCGGCTTTCACCTGTTGGCACGTATAGCAACGAGATACAAACTCACCAATGTCTCGTCTCATACCTGGTTACCAGAATTGTCGCTGCATATCATAGAACATCTTCGTGGTTCCTGGGTGTACAGCCCACTGAGAGTTATGGCAACTCCCCATTACATCCTTCCTTGCCGCTAACGGCACAACGTAACGGTTTCGATAACACAAAACACCCTCTTTGGAGAACGACCACCGAGTGTCGGTCTCCCCACCATAAAGAGAGTCCCTAATGCTATGGAATTCATCATCCAGTTGCTGTTCCTGAAGAATTAACTCGAGAAGAGTAAATGTCAACTGGACACTGGCTAAAGAAACTTCATTCCCCTTCCATTGAACTCCAATATGCAACTGAGCAAAAAGATCCATCAAACTCCATTCTTCTGAAGATTCTTTCACAGCCTGTGATGGAAGTTTCCTGCTTAACGCATCTGCAACTACATTCCCTTTTCCCGGGGTATATAGGCATTGTCAAAGTCGTAGGATTGCAGGTACTCCACCCAATGCCTTTGGCGGAGATTCAAATCTTTTTGAGAGAAGATATAACTCAAGCTCTTGTGGTCTGAATACATAGTAAACCTTTCTCCAAAAAGGTAATGTCTCCAACACTTAAGTGCGTGCATTACAGCTGCAAGTTCAAGGTCATGGGTACGATAGTTCTTCTCATGAGGCTTAAGCTGACGAGACCCATAGGCAACAACATGATTACCCTGCATGAGGACACATCCCAAACCTGAACCCGATGCATCACAGAAGACCACATAACCTATCCCAGCCTCAGGAAGAGTTAACACCGGCGCAGTAGTCAAAAGACGCTTTAGCTAAACAAAAGAACTCTGACATTTTTCATTCCAGGAAAACTTCACTCCCTTTCGAGTCAGAGCAGTCATTGGAGAAGCTAATTTTGAGAAGTCTTTAACAAACCGGCGATAATATCCTGCTAAGCCCAAGAAGCTCCGAATCTCGAAAACATTTTGTGGTTGTTCCCAAGTCATAACAGCCCTCACCTTCTCAGGATCAACTGATATTCCTTGTTCTGACACCACATGTCCCAAGAATTTCACCTCCCGAATCCAGAAATCGCACTTCGAAAGCTTGGCATAAAGTCGGTGATTTCTTAGAAGACTCAGAACTGTTCTCAGATGATGCACATGATCCTCCTCAGACTTGGAGTAGACAAGAATGTCATCCACAAAGACTACCACGAAAGTATCTAGATACTCACGGAAAACCTTGTTCATCAAAGCCATGAAAACTACAGGAGCATTTGTTAGGCCGAAGGACATAACAAGGTACTCATAATGGCCATACCTACTCCGAAAAGCGGTCTTCTTTTATCCTCAACTGATGGTAACCCGATCGAAGATCAATTTTTGAAAACCACTTTGCCCCTTTCAATTGATCAAACAAATCATCAATTCGTGGTAACGGATATTTGTTCTTTATCGTAACTCGATTGAGCTTTCGATAATCAACACATAAGCGAAGAGAACCATCAGCCTTCTTGGCGAAGAGAATTGGAGCTGCCCAAGGGGACACACTCGGGCGTATAAAACCTTTATCAAGAAGATCGTCTAACTGAGACTTCAGTTCTTTCAGTTTTGCTGGAGCCATTCGGTAAGAGGGAATAGAAACCGGTTGAGTACCAGACATTAAGTCAATAGAAAAATCAACCTCTCTTACTGGTGGCAAACCAGAGAAGTCAGAAGGAAACACGTCGGGAAACTCAGCGACGACTGAAGGGAGATCACCACACAATGAATCTCTCTCTAGATCAAAAGCAAACACTGATATAACTTTCCCCAACTCTGGATAAAAGGGTCCAGCTCTGCTTGACCTTGGGTCCCATTCTCCTTGAAACCGGTTGAGTACCAGACATTAAGTCAATAGAAAAATCAACCTCTCTTACTGGTGGCAAACCAGAGAAGTCAGAAGGAAACACGTCGGGAAACTCAGCAACGACTGGAGGGAAATCACCACACAATGAATCTCTCTCTAGATCAAAAGCAAACACTGATATAACTTTCCCCAACTCTGGATAAAAGGGTCCAGCTCTGCTTGACCTTGGGTCCCATTCTCCTTGAAAAACAAGGGGCACACCACTGGGCGTAGTAAGATAGACCTGTCGAAGATAACAATCGATCCGGGCTTTATTGGCAATGAGCCAATCCATCCCAAAAATGACGTCAAAAGATTTCATGTCGAGAACCAGAAAACTCCAAGCAAGCTCGACATCTGATAGAGAGAATACACAAGCAGGACTACGGAGACCCTTCTCTCTCATTGTACCAAGGGGTGTAGTAATATCCATCGCACAAGATTAAAGTTCCATAGGTAGATTAAGCAGATTAACAACATGGGTTGAAATAAAAGAGTGAGATGCACCAGTATCAAAAAGAGCTGTCACTAAAGATGAAGCTATAGTAATGGTACCTCTCACAGTTGCAGGACCTGCATCAGCTACCTCTGGCGACTCATCCACTGCGTGAAGAAGCTTCGTTCCGGATACCTGTGGCTGGAACCCTTTTGTACGTGAAGCATTTGATTGCCCCGCAGTATTTGGGGGTGCTGATGATCCTGTTCCACTACGTGGAGTAGAGAAGTGATGGCAGAATCTCTGTAAGTGCCCTAAACGTCCGCAGGAGCTACTGTTCTTGGGTGCCTCAGTGCAAACCCTCTTAGAATGTCCTGGCTTTCCACACTGATAGCAAGTCAAAGAAGCCCCTCCCGTTGTTACTGGAGGTCTAGAATGACTCTGTTGTCGAGAACTGTCATAAGAAACGTCTCGCTTCCGTTTTCCTTTAAAGGAATCAACACTGCCACCAGGAGGGAAAAGAACCTCCTTCAACCCTGACTTTCCTGCCAGGTTCATCTCAACCATCATGACCCTATCCAGCACATCAGCATAAGTGGGTAACTTCGGTAAGAAAACCTGAGAACGAATATCTGATCGAAGTCCCAACTTGAATCGTCGAGCCTTCATTCTATCATTAAATACAATCTCAGGAGCAAACCGTACCAACTCAGAAAAGCGATTTGAGTACTCAGTCACGGTTTTGTTGGCCTGCTCAAGCTTGAAAAACTCCACACCCTTAGCCAACACCATTGATTCTGGATAGAACTGGTTAGTGAAAAGAACCCTAAAGTCTTTCCACTCCAAACCCTCATGTTTTCCAGTCGTCACCATTGTGTCCCACCATCTCCTACTTGGTCCCTCCAGTACGAAGGTAACACACTTCACCTTGATCACATCAGGTGTCTCAAAGAACCCAAACAAACGTTCAATCTTACTCAACCATTCCTCAACATGTTGAGGATCAGTGGAGCCTTTGAAAACTGGTGGGTTCTGGCGTAAGAACTCTTGAGAACGACTTCAAAGAATATCACTATGAGGATCTATAGCTGGAGTCTGAACATGAACTGGAGGTGGTGCATGTCCCAGAGCTTGGACAGTGCGAACAATCACCTCAACCAGACTCAGATCCACAATAGGACTCGCTTGCTGAGATTCAGCAGCAGCCTCTTTTTGGATCCTATTCTCACGTCTTTTCGGAGGCATGTTGCTACACAACATAAAAAGACATTTGGTTAACACTCAAACAGAGTAAGAAGGAAAACTATTCTTAATAGAAGGGATTAACAAGATTTGGATTCCACTCTATCCAAATCAAAACAGGGAAAATACTATCCACAAGTCGTATTTCCCTAACCAACCCTGGTAACTTAAGGTTCATTGCGGTAAGAGCTGGCCAGACACTCAATCACAACTACCTCCTAAGTCCCGACAAGAATACTCAAATGCATACTATCATTAAGGTAAGATGCTTAACCTCCATTTGATACCATTTTGTCACGAACCAGCCCGGGTACCATGGTAACCCGATAACCGAGCCGGCCCTGACATAGCCCGAAGGGCGTTCCCGATCCCCACGGGTCGGCGACTAGCGCCTGACATCGTACAACATACAAGTGGGAACGATTTTGCCACAAGAATGCGGAAGTAAGAGAAAACAAAGCAGTATGCATAACATAAGAAACTCCACTGGGAGTGATGTACCAAAATACAACTTGGCATAAAAAGCCCAAAGTACTACAACCCAAGTACTAAAGATGGGAAAACAGCCCCAAGGTCCCTAAGGACACTACTCACCAAGACCAAAGTTCAGCAGCTGGAATCACCTCTCAGAGATCCCTTCCCTTTGCTCGAACCTGGAAGAAGAAAGTCTACAAACACCTGAAGGCAAAAGTAGGGTGTGAGCCTAAGCCCAGTAGGATACCACCAAAGATTCCGTAACAGATGCCAACTATAGATTATCCAGATAAAAGCTTTCAATTTTTAAATAAACAGGTTTGGCAATTAAAAAGTATATTCTAATGAAATATGCTATACATTTTTAAATGATGGAAATAAATATTTTAAGCAAAGACTTTATAAATGATGAAATATTTCTAAAACAATGGCTTAAGTAAAACATTTATATAAAACAGTTTATATAAATTCAACATGCATGTAAAGCAGTTCACAAGCATTGACATACATTTATATCTCAAATATAAATAAACAAGCGAGCAACATGCTCATCTGGCAAAAGGTACGATAGTATTAACCAGTTATAGGATTCCGCACTCTCTATGTGAACTCAACAAAATGTGTATACACACGTCCCTATGACACTGGCCAAAGGAGACTCGTCACCAACCCGTCGGGGATGTGACCCGCTGCATGTATGTTTTAGAACGTTGTCGTAGCGTATAGTGTATCCAAATAACTCACTAACTACCTAAGGCTTGCACGCGCTCTTAAATGTTGGGCGAACTATTTTAAGAATGCTTAAAATACGATCAATCCCATTCTCCCATTTCAAAAAGTGCCAATTTCATTCCATTTAAAACCAAAACAGGTTTTATTCAAAACATGCCTTCCATAAGATAAAACCAATGGGTTTCTATCAAATCCTTTTTAAGCCATTTTCATAAGTTTGAAATCCATTCAAAACCAATTCCATCATTACACAATTCATTTCACAATTAAATTCAATAATTTAATTGAAATCATTTTCATCAAATCCACATTTTAAATTAAACAATTTAAATCGGCCAATTTCCATACACACCCAATTCAATAGAATTGGGGTTTTCCCAAATTTCTATGCCAAATCCATTTCAAATATCTCAATTCAATGGAATCGAGTTTTTATCAATTAATTGAAAGCAAATTTGAGCAATTGAATTTAAATCAACAATTGAAATAAATCAAGCAAATACAATGTTAATCAATTTGGCAAGTCGGAACGGAACCACCTACCTCGATTTATTGATGGGAGTTAGCCCAACGAGAAACCCCAAAAACCGAGCGGCACAACGACGTCGATCAAAATCTGGATCCAAATCTTTAAAACCAAAATTAAGATCAAAGGAATCAAGATCTTGCAAAACTAGATCTAGATTCACAATCCTAGATCTATACCTCAACTCATAGGTTTAGATCCTTGGAAGCAAAGGAAATCTCCCATGAAAGGATCAAGGAAAGATAGAGGAATAAACGAGAAACACAACGGGATGGAATCCACTTACCAGGAGGAGAGCAGATCTTCAATCCGAGCCTTCAATCTCGAGGAAAGATGTTCGGATCGCTTTGGAATCTCTCTAGGAGGCTTTGGAAAGACCTAAAATGAGTCAAGCCCGAGCCAAGGTCGAAATTATGGAAGTCCTGGGGGTTCGGGTGGTTTTAAAAGAAAAATTCGGAATTAAAAACCGCACGCACGGTTTACCTAGGCAGAGGCGCACGGTTTACCTGGGCAGAGGCGCACGGTTTGTCAAACCGTGCACACACCGTGCGGACCTCACTGTCCAGAGATACACGGTCTGCACGGTTTGTCAAACCGTGCGCACACCGTGCGTACCTCTCTGTCCAGTGCTGCTTGGTTGGCACGGTTTGGTCGCACGGTTTGTCAAACCGTGCGCAAACCGTGCACAAGCCATTGTCCTTTTGTTTTACTTAAAAGTTCACCCAAACGCACCCCCAAGTCACTACTCCAAAACATAGGTGATTAGAAACATCAAAAGTACTTGGAAACATAACGTGATGTTACATCCGCTGTGCTGCAGCACAACAAATCTCCTGCCCAGCACAAATTCCAGCCAACCCATCGTCTTTAACTTCCATTTCTCGAAGCTGCTTTGGATGCCCAACAGTTAAAACATCCTGCCAAACACAAAAACCAGCATGTATTGCAAGCAGCCGGCAAAGTAAGACAGCCCTTAGCATCCCAGTGTTTGTAGATTTGAGTTCCCGATTTTGAATGTTATCTCGTCCAGCCGGTTACATCCCTCCAAATGTCTTCTATCCCCTTCAGCTGCTAGCTCTTCAAATGGGTGTTCTTGTTCCCCACAAGAATTTTCCCAAAAACAAACCAAGTTGCATCTTGACCAGAATAATGTTGCCAAGACATCTTCACAAACAGTAGGAAGTGCCCCAAACATCTCCAAGCTCCACATTTGCGAAAAATTCTGTCCAAAAGCATGTGTAGCTGAAATTGTACTTCCAAGAAAGGGAATAAGTTGGCCAAAACCTCGTATGTCCTTAGCTACAATGCACTTAGGGGTATACCTCCCAGCTAGTCTATTTGATCCTAACCGTGCCCAAACCTGCTCCATTTTCCAGCAGCCATGAATCATAGCAACATTCGGCATAACAAATTCTGGTTCAACCAATATTTGTCTAGCAGGATCGGTGTGGAGTCCGGGAACAGAAATATGACTCTGGGAATCTCCTGCCTGCCTTTTTGCGGCTATTACCTCCCGCAAAGAAGCTGCATTTGGAGGCATGAAACCTGAATCATAGACCAAAATCAAGGTAGTTCCCCGTCCTTTGGAGACTATAGCCAAGTATGTGCACTGCGTCTTAGGTGGAGGCCACAACATCAAATGTGCAATTCCTTTGGAAGTTTCTATGGCACCCTTGATGCCATCCAACCCACCCTTCAAAGTCTGGGAGACATCCTGTTTTCCCCCTGCTGTATTTTTCTCGATTTCCTCTTTTTCTGACTTCACTTCATTTTCACATAGCAGAGTCTTTACCTTGATTGACTCCTAATTTGTTCCCTTCAAAACTGTTGTGTGAGCCAGCTCTTTCAGCTACAGCCCAAACCTTCTGTTTAGCACCTTTCAAAATGTGAGACGTGGCCTGCTGAAATGCAATCGCTGCTAGCTTCTCAACCTTGAGTTCTGCAAAGGCCAGCTCCTCGTTATACATTATGGCAGAAACATACTCTTGCTGATCAACTTCAGACTGAGCCAACTTTATAAGCATTTGATCTTTCTCTTTCCAATTGACTTCATTTTCATCATTTTTTTGGTACTTCACCCCTTGTACAATCGCCGTTCTCATGATCAACAATGCCCATAAACGTATCACCGGAATCGTCCTGTGGAGAGTGCCCACGCGTCACTCGAGCAAGCTTTGGGTACCCTGCCACCACGCCCAGCTCCGAAGGGTACACAGAAGCTCTGCTGAACTCACCTTGTCCATTGTCGTCCTTTTTTTCTTCATTTCCAACTTTGCTAAAAAAAATTGTGGCTGCTCCTCCAGCAATACCCGAACCTGTAACCTGCTCCTCAATATAATAGTCTCGCCTTTCCACACTAGTACTCAGGTTATCAATTACCTTTCTCTGTTGTCCCATAGTGGAAACAAACTACTCCTCTAAAGCATTAAGTTGTTGTAACGGTACCCTCTCCGTTGGTTGTCCATACTTCTCCATTATAGCTGATTTAAACATTTCCCATGACAAGTTCGGAGTAGCTCTGTGCCAGGATAAAAATCAGTATAGAGTGGTGCTAACCATGCTAAGTTGGGCCCAGTGTAATTTAATGTCATCTTTCGTCCGACAAAATTCGAAAAACCTTTCTGCTTTGATGATTCAATCATACGGATCCTCTCCCCAAAAATCTGGCAGCGTGACTCTTGTTGCCATTCTGCACCCCCAACTCAGCTAAAGGAATGACAAACTGTGTCTTCCTCGCGACCCCTTATCACCGAAAAAAGAAATTTTTTGCACAATTGATTTTTTTTTTAATATATATAACCACATTGGACTTCCTCTGCAGCAACTCCCGTACGCGCGCCTCTCTGCTGCCTGGTAGAAATTAAGTCCGTCCGTCAACAGCTCTTACTTCGGTTACGTACCGTAGCCCGAAAATTCTCCTTGTCGCGCAGATCCTTCGCCGCTGCTCACTAAATTACTTATGCAGCGATCACTCCCGACTCGTACGTGTCTCCTGCTACGACGTGTTTTTCTGTCGCCTTCGTCTGCTTCGGCCAGCGCTTGCATCTCCTCCTTGTTCTGCAACTCGGATTGACAACCAGTTCTGCACGCAAGTATTCCCTATGTCGACCAAAACCGACGGCGATCCCGTCTCCTGCAGCGTATGCGGTTCCAGCAATCGTCTAGCTCCGTCCAACTCCAATCGTCCTCCTTCACGCAGGATTTCCGTCGCCTTTACAGTTCAGCCCAGTTCGGCTCCTGAGTACGCGTGCATACTTTTCTCTGCTGCGATCGGTTCTCGCCTCGCCTCAGATGCAACGTGAACCAGCGGCAGGTTAGAATCTGGCACAACACATCGTAGACGGAGACGCGATGCAGTAGTTCTCCTCTCTGCTCTGATGCGTCAGAGTCGTTTTCATCTTCTTCTTTTTTTCTCTTCCTGCTTGTGCGAAAAGAAAAATCGAACTCTGTCTTTCCCTCACTACTTCGAAAGCAGGACATCTCTGCCTCTGATTTTTTCCTCTCCAGCGAAGAGTTCCCAAGCAGTTGCTTGTCTCTCTCGCACGACCCTCCCCAGCGGAGTCGCCAAATTGTTATGTAAAATAATTGAGAGGGAGAAATGAGGAGAGGACGCTGTATTTATTGAAGTAGCAGCTGAAATACAATAACAAAAATACAGCAAAAACACAGCAGTAATATAGCAATTGCAGTAGGAAGGGAAAGAGAAGTAGAAGGAAGAAGATATAGGTAGAAGAAGAAGGTGCAGAGAAGACCACTCCTCGTAGCAGCTGGCTGACCTCCCAAGATCGGCCTCTTTTCTCAGCAACCGGCTGGAAATTCAAGAATGATTCGTATCCCTCTCTTACAGCCAACCCCTCCAATTTATAACCCAGCTATCAGCCAGCTAACAACTTACTAATAACCTACTGCCAGCTGTCACCGACCCCTAACAAACTAACAAACACTAACAAACAACCCAAAGACATTACTGCCCCTTGGCAGTTGTACATAGGCAGCCCCCACGCCCCTTAACAAACTTTCCAGCCACTGCTGCTGCTCCCCCCCCTACATGGGCAACAACCCACTCAAATCAATTACACATATTCCTAACAGCGGCTGCCTCCCGGGAGTCGTCAGGAGATGCCAGCCAAGAGGCGGGGCTGCCTGGCAGGAGGAGGCCGACGACGAGAGGCGGGGTTGCCTGGCAGGAGGAGGCCGGCGAGGGAGCAGGACAGTAGGAGGGGACGCTGGGAGGCCGCGCAGAGCGGAGGAGGCGCGACCGTCTGGAGCGGGAGCCGCGCAGAGCGGAGGAGGCGGGGCAGCCTGCATGGGAGGGGCGCCGTGAGTCGCGCGGGGAGGGGCAGGCTGCATGGGAGAACCGCCGGTTGGGAGAGGATCCGCGGGGAGGGACGCCGCTGGAGGGCCGCAAGCGGGAATCCGCAGAGGCCGCCGCCCCCCACCGGGGAAATTATCAAAAACCCTAAACGGGATAAAAAAAAGATTGGAGGGAGGGGGGTCGGTATTAGGTTCCCTCTAATACCATGTAGAATGATAAAATGAGAGAGACCCGAACCCCCAAGGTATACTCTCTAAAGGAGCCCTTGGGGTTCTTTTATAATGAATAATTAAGACCACACCGGACCTCAAGTCCGATGTGGGATGCAGACTCCAACAAAGTTCAATGTAATGACTGTTGTAACCAATGATTCTATAATGAATGAAAATAATGTTCCTTTGGTTTATGTGGTTAAGTGTGCTGATTTGTGGCATTCAAGATTAACTCATGTTAATTATAAAACATTAAAGAAATTAATTAACATGGACTTGTTGCCAACATTTGATTGTTTAGGCAAGGAATGTAAGTGTGCGCTGAATGAAAATTCTGTAAATTGCCTTTCATTCTATTGAAAGGAGTTTGGAACCTTTGGACTTGATACACAATGACATGTGATATGAAATTTGTAAAATCAGAAATCCCCCACGCTCCTCAAGGTGAGGAGAGGGCCCTCATTTATAGAAAAGATAGGGAAGTTACAAAGAGAAGTTAAAAAGTAAGTGGGGCAGGAAGTTACAAAGGAAGTGGGTCAGGAAGTTACAAAGGAAGTGGGGCAGGAAGTTACACATACTCCAACACTCCCCCTCAAGCTAGGTGTACCTAGCTTGGACACATAATGAAAAACAGACAAATCAATAAAAAGACCGCAACACTCCCCCTCAAGCTGGACATACCCAGCTTGATGACAAAACAAGACGAAAACAGAAGAAACAGAAATAATAAAATCGTTGATGATGCCGCTCCCCCTCAAGATTGTAATGTGATGCCGCTGAAAATGATGGGTCATCGCCGGAAAAGTGCGGGGCCGGACAACAGAGCGCCGGAAAATCCACACTGGCGGGTGCCGGTCGTCAGAGCGTCGGGAAAATCCGCACTACGGGCCGGTCGTCAGAGCGCCGGTAAACCGTAATGTCGGGCCGATCGTCAAAGCGCCGAGAAATCCGCTCGGGAGGGCCGGTCGTCAAAGTGCCAAGGAAATCCGCAATGGCGGGTGCCGGTCGTCGAAGCGTCGGGAAATCCGCAGGAGGAGGTCGGCGATGAGATGTAGTGATTCCGCAGGAGATGTCGGGCAGAGAGGCGGGGATTCCGCAGGATGCAGGAGGAGGTCGACATGGAGGGAGCAGTTGAGCAGAGGTGGCACGGGAGGCCGGCAGGGCTGTTGGCCGACTGCTGGAGGAGCCGGCAGGAATGGAGGCCAGCTGCTGGAGGAGCTGGTAGGAGTGGAGGCCGGTAGGGGTGGAGGTCGGTCGTCAACAGAGCCGGCGGGAGACTCGCACAGGAGGCGGGCTGCCGGAAAGAGCTGTAAGCCGGGGAAGGGAGGCTGTCGGCGCGGGGAGTCGTCCGGCAGGGAGCAGCCGGGGAAGGGAGGTCCGCCGGGAAGAACAAGGCGGGAAAGGCGCAGCCGGCCAGCTGGAAGGGTCGCCGGGAAATCCGCAGGAGAGCTGCCGGGTGAGCCGCGGGTGATCCGCGGGAGGCGCTGGGTGATCCGCGGCTCGCAAAGGAGGAGGGCCGCCGGGGGGGAAGGCCGCAGGGATGAGCAGGCGCCGGGATGAGCGCGCAGCGGGACCGCGAGGGGCGACGGGAGGCGTCGCGGGCAGCAACGGGAGGCGCGGGAGCCGTGGTTGCCGGGACCGACGGGGAGGCGTCGCGGGAGCGGCGGCGCTGGGAGTCCGCAGGGGAGGGAGACCCGCTGCTGGAGAGATCCGCCGGGAGAGAGGCCGTCATGGAGGGAGCCGCGGAGTCGGGCCGCCGGGGAAAGCCACAGGGGGCGGACGGGAAAAGAAAAAAAAAACTAAGGCTCGTAGGCCATGGAAGCCGCCGCCCCCTGTGGGGGAGAAAAAAAAATTTAAACCCTAGAGCGGAATAGAAAAAAAATAGATGGGAGGGGGGATCGGGATTAAGTTCCCTCTGATACCATGTAATTAAAGATCCCCCACGCTCCTCAAGGTGAGGAGAGGGCCCTCATTTATAGAAAAGATAGGGAAGTTACAAAGAGAAGTTACAAAGTAAGTGGGGCAGGAAGTTACAAAGGAAGTGGGTTAGGAAGTTACAAAGGAAGTGGGGCAGGAAGTTACACATACTCCAACAAAATTAGTTCCATCAAGAGGTTATAAAAAATACTTTATCATTTTCTTGGATGATTGTATTAGGTTTTGTTATGTTCATCTACTTAATTGTAAAGATTAAACTATTGATGCATTCAAACATTATAAAAATGAAGTTGATAATCAGCTCAACAAGAGAATTAAATCCATAAGAAATGACTAATGAGGTGAATTTGAGTTATTCTTCCAAAATGTATGTAGCGAGTTTGAAATAATTTACCAAACTATTTATCCTTATTCTAATGGAGTGGTTTGAAAGAAAAAAACGCACCTTAAAAGAAATGATGAGCAAACAGTACCCGTTTACCATAAAATATATGGAGAAAAACTCTTTTAATTATTGAATAGAGTATCCCACAAACTACGACTCCTTATTCCCCACAGTCAAATGGAGTGGCTGGAAAGAAAAACGGATCTTAAAAAAACGATGGACACTATGCTAAGTAGTGCTAGCTTACCCCTCCCCCAAGAAAATATAAAACATTTCCTATGAGCTGTGGAAGGGAAGAAAAACTACCTTTAAATATGTTAAAGCCTGGGGGGTGTTTGACCAAAGTTTCAATTCCTAAACCTAAAAGGGTTAAAATTGGGTAAAAAATTGTTGACCGCGTCTATTGATTATGCACTTTGTTAGAAGATGTGATTCCACATCGAATATTTGGTATCATGTCATCATCATTATTCATTATAAATAAACACCAATACCTCGTATTGGAGAGACATTTTGGGTATTGGGTCACCGCTCCTCTATACCAACATGGTATCGAAGCAGGATCCCAAGCCTTAACTCTTCTTCCTCGCTTCTCTCCTAGGTTTGACCAAAGTATTTTTGCCCTAAGAGGGGCGGCAACCCCCATGGCTAGCAGGCCCCACCCATCTGCCGCCGCTCCTCTGCTCTTGTTGCGCATCCATGTTGCATACCCCCTCTCTCTCTCCTAGTAGCCGTGACGACCCCCCTTCCCGACGTTGTCCAACCATCCCCCGTTGGGCGCCCCAATCACCCCTGCTACTGCGCGCGCCTCCCAGCACCGACCCATTGTTGTGTCGCCCTCCTGCACTCGTCCTTTCCTCCGATGGAGCCACACGAGACACACTAATATGGGAGACATACCCGAAACCCGCCTCCAATAGACCACGAGTTGACGACTATCACCGAGAGTATAAAACACACTCATATGGGTCACATTACCCTCAAGATTTTCAGAAAAAGACAAGGAACCACCAATCAACTCCATAATAATGAATAAACCAATCCCGGTACATGTGATGTCATACAATGCATAACCAAAATAGAAATATACCACAAGACCACCTATGTCAGCGACCACGAACACAATGAAGACAAGAGTAGCCCCTGAAGCGTGCCTCCAATAGATTACGAGTTGACGACTAGCATCGAGGGCATAAAACACACTCATATGGGAGGCATTATCCTCAAGATTCTTAGGAAAAGATAAGGAACCACCAATCAACTCCACAATAATGAATAAACCAATCCTAGTACATGTGATGTCATACAGTGCAAAACCAAAATAGAAATATACTGCAACACCACTTATGGCAGTGACCACGAACACTGGCCACTCACAAATAACCTCCACGAGCTAGCTATGTCTAGGCTCGACCCCCCCCCACCCGCATACTCATATATATATGGGGGTGGGTATACAAGTATATTCAGTGGGATCCTCCCCGAAACCTCTCGTGAAAATGTGAAAGAAGCATACTAAACTATATTCCTATTCTCATCAGGATCCGCTCACCAAATAACGCACAAAAATATGTAACATATTATCAGAAACATGTATATATAATAAAGGTACCCGCTTCCACTTTCCCACTGAACCGGTCACCTAACCCCAACGTCTTGCGTCTTGGTGCTCCCACCCCCTTCATAAGTCATACTGCACATCCGTGTTGACACATCAAAACCATATCCACATAATCACAGTCACACCTCCATCACACCCCCATAATCATATAGTAAGAACCGAGTGCCATCATAGCCTGTGTAAATGCACATTTTACCTTAAGCCATTACAGCTCGTGTATCAATACACATGTAATAACCGTAAGCCATTACTGCCTGGATACATGTATACACTATACCTCAAACTCCTTCAGCCCGCATATACATTTGTGTCATAGTCGTCGAGCTGTTATTGCCCGTATGTGTACATCCTATAACTGTAAGCCATTACTGTTTGGATACATGCATACAACATGCCTTAAACTCCTACAGCCCGCATATACATGTGTGTCATAGTCCTCGAGCCGTTACAACCCGTATGTGTCCATATCCGATAACCGTAAGCCATTATAGCTCGAACATGCCACATATTATACGACGTCTGGAAGAGAAAGCGGGGTAGGGGGAGTTGTCAACCATTCGCATCCTCGACAACCTAGATGTTGGGAAAAACACCCGCAACCTAAGGCCAAGTATATGGGCGTTGGCTGCCCCTTCCGACTCGGGTGGTGGAGCGTAAGAGATAACAAAACATAATGGATATAATAGCACACTACTTGTGACGTCCCGGACCTGGATGCCACTTAATAGGTGTCCCGAGCCCGGTGGGCCACATGACCTCAAACACATCTCTCCAAATGCCAGAGACTGCCGACTAGCAGCGAGGGCCTAGAGTGTATTCGTGGAGAGACTATATCCTCTTTACCAGAGTGTAGCGCGACGGATAAATATAAACAGAGGTAAATAGTGGAAGCAATTTAAGTAAATAAGGGAAGCAGACAAAGTAATAGATAAACAAGGATAACAATAACTGTATCAACTGGAATAACTGATGATGATATGTCATGTCACTAGAAAAACCGGAAAACATGGATACAAGATAGCAAGCATAACATTTTTCACAAAAGTATAACATAAATCAAATAACTATCCCAAGCATCCCGAGCTTCGGCTCGGTCATCTGCTATCAAGCTCCATCCTAACAACAAGCAATCAAGTGTTCGAAGCTGTATGCTTCCCTTTGTCAACACCTGCATACATGTAATCTGCCCCGGGTACCAAACGACGGTCGGAGAGGGTGTAAGATAAATCTCAGTGCCACCACCAACGACGTCTATAACATTCGGTCCGTGTAATGGAAATATAACAGTGTGCATACATGCATTTATAAAGTAATGCAGTACAATGTAACTAAATACCCAAGTACCTGCTTTAGCCCTCGGCTGGTGTCTGAACATATAACCAAGTCATTATTTGATTGTACCAATTTATAAATAAGTCACACATTATCAATGGTGAAGGTTCCAAGATGTAATAAGGCAACCATAATTGATAGTTAATAAGAAGTGGTTCCATGGTATTCACCAAGACAACCTAGACCTCAGGGATCGCCAACTCAGTAGTAACTGGGTCTAGCTAAGGGTAAAAGTGTAATCCAAGTAGCATAGTTCAAAGCTTTCCACAATAAGATGCCTACCGAATCCAAGATGATCATCCAAGGTAAAACGGGGCTAAGCAGTGACTGGACCCTATGAGCTTTAACCATGACACCTACTTGTCAATGTTGGATTCAAGGAGTATCCATGACATCCTTTAATACTGTGTGAGGAATCCTACAGTGTCATACCGGGCATCCAAGAATAGACAAGCATTGGGATTTAGGTGGGTCTCAACCTAAGCAAGCCGCATTCTTGAATCGAAATGGGGTTCCCGAGTGCTCAAGGCATTCCTCAATAAAAATCCAAGGTGGGCTCGAGTCAGGTCACTCTTGTTTCATAATGAAGTCATGTAATATTTCATTTTGTTCAAGCCTCGCCTTTCATTAGTGTGACAAGGCCAAGTAGCATGCAATCTTTATTAAATCCATTTAAGGCATATTCAATAATTAAGGTCCATTCCGCTACCTTCCATTAATGTGGTAAGGGGTGCTACGGACATGCAACCTATTATTCATTTACATTTAATCCGGTTAAGTCATATACTTAGTATACTTGCCAATTTCCCTTTCACATTTAGTTATCAAATTAAAGCACTTACCTTAGGCGGGTCGAGTGGAAGTGACATGGTACTTGCCATTCACCATTACATGATTCAACAAACATTTATTATAAGGAGGCTTACCATTAGTGTGGTCAAGCTCGAGCACATCCGGACGATGGCTCAAAAGTGTCACAACACTAAAAGCTCAACTATGACATATCATCCTACATGGGATGTTGGGTGTTGTGGGAGTAACCACCAACAATTAATCACATATTTGGAAAGAGCATAACTGTCACGACCCCCTCCCCACAAAGTGTACCCCTCCTGGGCCGGCAATGTGAGAAGGGAGATAATGACCCCCGAGTCCCGCCTCCAGTAGGCCCCGGGTTGGCGACTAGCACCGAGGGTATAGTAAACACACAAATGGGAGGCATTACCCTCTAAGAGAACACATGCGGAAGAGAGAGATAAGACATACACCAACCAACTCCAACTCAGAACTGAAATGTAAAAGAAAACCCAAGTGCATATATGTAATGTCATGCAAAAAGTACAACAACTGAAAGGGGAAACTACAAGTACCCAAAAGAAAGTAAAACAACAGCGATCACAAGCCCGAACAGCTCCTGCAACCACAAGCTAGTAGTAACCAGCCTGATCTCCAACCTGCTCCAAGTGACCTGAAAAACAGTTTATGTATACGTAGGGTGAATATAACAGCATACTCAGTAGGATCCTCCCCGAAGCCTCTCGTGCAAAAGTAAGGAAAGCATGCTAAAACATAGTGAACAACAGTGAAACTAACTCGTCACCTAACAGGTATACTATGTTCCCAACCTCACCATGACTACTCTCACCAAGTAATGCATACAAGAGTATAGCATATAGTAAAGAATATCAAGGGTACCCCGCTACTACTTCCCCACTGGTTTGCCGCTTTGCCCCAACGACATACGTCCTGTGCATCTCTCTCCAAAGGCTTGCCCGTATAAACTTGGGCTAAGCTCCACAATCTGCACCACGTGCATCACAAAGGCTTGCCCGCAGACACCTGGGCTAAGCACCACACCATCCTCACAACCAAAAGTAACCAGGTAGTTTCCGGGAGCCACCACAGCTCGCATAACGTGTATCATACGTCGGGTATTATACCTCAAGCCATTACAGCCCATACACCGAGTAAGGATCCTCAAGCCATCACAGCCCATACACGTTACACCTATAGTAGTCCATAGGACACTATATCCAGAATATATGTGTGTGAAATAACCACAAGCCATTACAGCCCTCTGCACACATATATGGGGAAACTAACTACTGTGCCAATGACACTAGTATCTACCAAGAGAAGAGAGCGGGGCTAAAGGGGATAGTCAGCCATTCATCCTCCCACCAGAATGTTGGGGGAAACACCCCCCCAAGGCTCAAAATCCCCGGGGTGTCGGTTGCCCTTATTGACAGGGTGGAGTAGCACATAGAAACACAAAAAGTACAGAATATACTATAACTCACAACCATACTATGGGCATAACCTAGTCTTAGACACAACTGCAGCTAACGTCTCTCGGATTCCGGGCTGCCACTTCTAAGACTAGGTATCCTATAAGCACACAACCAATTAAAGAACATCATTAGGTCACTTTATTCCCTTTTTCATCAATTTCTCTTTACGTTAATTAATTCTTTGCACATTAATTAACCATGAACACAACCACATTAAACTTCATTGGCATCACATTCAAAATCAATTGTCCCTTCAAAAGTTCTCAACCTCATCATTAAGTTTCATCAAACTCTAACCCCATGGGTTAACATCATTTATTCAAACATTCATTACAGAATTACTTTCCTATATTCCCAGGCATTCTAGAAAAGCAACCTATGCTACTAAACACAAGGGGGCTCAACACGGTGAGTAGACGTACTACCCGTCGAGTCTTTGCCGCCTATAGCAAGAGCGTAGACCCATTCTCCCTTGAGAGGCTAAACACGGAAAGCACGTGGCATACCCCGCGTGTCTTCGCCTTCTTCGGAAGAAGGGTAAGCAAGACCAGCTGCCTCGAGCAGTGGGGAAAAGTAAAGCAGATAAACAACCAAACAAACCACCAAGCATCCAACAACCACATCCATCCCATTCCATCATCCCTGGTGTCCTCCCCGACACCCACATGCATAAACCGATTCATCTCGCCACTCTAGGCGTCATCCGCTGCCACAACCATAAGGCCTCCCTGCCTCCACATATCACAACACCCCTCCAGGGTCACATCACAACACAAGATATCACAACACCCCTCCAGGGTCACATCACAGCACAAGATATCACAACACCCCTCCAGGGTCACAGCACAACACAAGCAGCAGAAAAACAAACATCACATCAAATTGGGCTCTTGGCCCTTTAACAAGGCATCCAGCCTTCAAACAACAAGCACCAACAGATTTCAGGTTTACCAACCAACTAAGTTAATCACGTACATCGGCATCAATTTGATTAACATCAATTTGGAACAACATCCACAACAACAACAACCGGATTCATTTACATGCTTTAGCCAATTAATTATTAATTAATTCCGGCTTTACGTTCATTATCAATTTCATCAAGAGCAACATGCTAACAAGCAAGGCATATATATCACACTATCTAGTAAATCAAGAGGCGAACCGTTATCACGGTACAAGGCAACAACATGCGATCACCAATTCCTTTAATCCGGTTCAAGTATTTAATTAGGTCAATTCCATTGTGATCCAAAGGACTAAATCATGCTAACTCTACGATTGCACATGAACAATTAGAGAAGCCACGAATCCCCTACCTCAATGGTTTTCGAGGGAAACCGCAATGGTCAATGAGCGCCCAAGAAACCGGGTCGATTCTCCACGAATCCTCCTTAGATCTCTTCTCCTAACACAACCAAGACCATAGCTCAACATAAACGACATCCACACACTTAGATCTACCCATAACGGGCATAGATCTAAGATCCCGAGAGAGGAGTAGATCTACGTAGATCTAAGAAACCAAACAAAAGGATCACATACTTCAAGAAACCGGCTTCGATTCGCGAAGAGAAGCCTCCGGATCGCCTCCAAAACGCCTGGGAGAGGTTCTTCTACCTCCAAGGAAAGGTAATCCTGAGTTATGGCCGATTAGGGGCTTAAACGAGGTGATTAAAGGCAAAACGAGTTAGATACACAATTTTAGGATCTAACTTTATGTGCCTGCACGGTTAGTCCGCACGGTTTAACAAACCGTGCGCTAACCGTGCATTAGCTTCTGCCTCGACAATCACTCCTCGCACGGTTAGTCCGCACGGTTAGACAAACCGTGCGCTAACCGTGCGTTAGCCACTGCCTCCAAGATCAGCCCTGCACGGTCTGGCTGCACGGTTTAGGCAAACCGTGCGCCTCCCGTGCGAAGGCCATAACCCTTTAGATTTCCTTAAAAGTCCACCCAAACGCACCCCCCAAGTCACCTTGACCTCTCGGAACACCTCTAGCACCACATTTTCACAAAGGAATGGACCGAAGAGGTCCAGACCATTACATCAGATACCTCTCAAAACATTCTCGTTCTCGAGAATCCAAAACCCACCTAAAGAGAAAACGAAACAGGGTCTGAACAACCACCCACCGAGATACCTCTCAAAAGAGAGAAAGCCACCAAAGCAACGAAGGGAGTCATCTTCAGAAACACATGATCCCCAACATTAGACTCCAAGGGTCTCCGTCTTTGATCGGCATATGATTTCTGATGATCTTGCACTGTCTTCAGCCTCTCACGAATCACCTGAACCATCTCTGTTGTATTCTGCACTAGTTCTGGTCCGAGAATTGCTGACTCTCCGACCCCAGTCCAGCACAACGGAGAACGACAAGACCGGCCATACAAGGCTTCAAACGACGCCATACTGATGGTGGAGTGAAAACTGTTATTGTAGGCAAACTCCACCAAGGGTAAGTGCCTCATCCATGAACCTCCAAAATCAAGAATACAAGAGCGCAACATGTCTTCAAGAGTTTGGATGGTTCGCTCTGTCCGACCATCCGTTTGAGGATGAAAAGCAGTGCTAAGGCATAGCTGTGAACCGAAAGCATGTTGGAGACCTCTCCATACCTTGGAGGTAAAACGAGGATCTCGATCATAAATGATCGTCTTAGGGACTCCATGAAGTCTCACCACTTCCTGCAGATACTGCCTCGACAAAACTTCCACTGTGCTTGACTCCTTGATTGCTATAAAGTGGGCTGATTTCGTTAAACGATCCATTACCACCCAATAGCATCATATCCTCCCGGAGCTCGAGGTAAACCTGTAACAAAGTCCATTGAGATGTCCTCCCACTTCCACTGAGGAATCTCTAATGGCTGGAGAAGTCCACCAGGAACACGGTGTTCGGCCTTCACCTTCTGGCAGACTAAACATCGAGACACAAACTCCGCAACCGCACGCTTCAGCCCAGGCCACCAAAACTGACTCCTCAAAGCTCGGTACATCTTTGTCACGCCAGGATGTACTGTTAGAGGTGAACTATGAAACTCTCTGAGAACCGTCTCGCGCATCGTCAAGGGAACAAAAAGCCTTCCTTGAGACAACACTCTGTGTTGTTCATCCTCAGACCAACCTTCAGGGGCCTCACCACAAACAACTCGGTCTCTCCAGACCTCCACCTCAAGATCCCCCAACTGGGACTCTTCCACCCTCTGCATCAGGGATGACTGTACCATCATCTGGAAAAAACAACCTCTACCCCCAACTTCTCCCATGTCAAGATGCAAAACTGACAGTTCCTCCATTACTCTCCAGGAATCACCGGATTCACGCACAGCATCACTACGTGACTTTCGGCTCAGCGCATCAGCCACAACATTCCCTTTTCCAGGTGTATACGATATATCGAAGTCGTATTCCTGCAAGAACTCCATCCACCGACGCTGTCGCAAGTTCAAGTCACGCTGGGAGAAAACATACCTCAAACTCTTATGATCAGTGAAAATCACAAAGCGTTCACCAATGAGGTAATGTCTCCACAACTTCAGAGAAAACACCACGGCTGCCAACTCAAGATCATGGGTGGCATAGTTGCGTTCATGGGGACGTAACTGTCGAGACCCATAAGAAACAACTGACCTCCGCTGCATGAGAACACAGCCTAACCCCAAATGTGAAGCATCGCAGAAGACATCAAACTGGACTCCCTCAGCTGGAAGACAAAGGACTGGAGCACTTACTAACTTCTCCTTTAGATACTCGAAGGCTGCTTGAGCATTCGTCACGCCGAACGGCATTACAACGAACTCATAATGCCCATGACGACAACAGAAAGCAGTCTTCGGAATATCCTCATCCTTCACACGCATCTGATGATATCCCGACCGCAAGTCGATCTTTGAGAACCAACTTGCACCCTTCAGTTGATCGAATAAGTCATCAATCCGCGAAAGAGGATAACGATTCTTTATTGTCACTTTGTTTAAGCGACGATAATCAACACACAACCGCAAACTGTCGTCGGCCTTCTTCACGAACAAGACAGGTGCACCCCATGGTGACACACTTGGCCGAACAAAACCGCACTGCAACAGACCATCAAGCTGTATACGTAGCTCTCGTAACTCAAAAGGGGCCATCCTATACGGAGACAGAGAGATAGGAGACGCTCCTGGCTGTAGCTCGATCCCGAATTCGATCTCTCGTCGAGGGGGTAAGGCTACAACCTCTTCTGGAAAAACATCAGGGTACTCCTCTACGACCCTAGGAAACGCTAACTGCCGAACCTCTGAAGAACTCAGCATCATCTCAGCCGCCATGGTTGATAAGGATGAAACTCGCATGTGACCCATCCGAGGATCTCGCTCACCAACAAACACCACTTGCTCTCCATCTGCATCAAAGAAAACGACCTTCTTCCTGTAGCAATCCACAATAGCCTGCACCGAATACAACCAATCCATGCCGAGGATGACATCATATGGTTGTATTCGTAAACATAGGAAATCTCCCCAAGAGCGGTGCTGCCCCAACACTAGCTCACAATCTCTACATACTTCAAACAAGTTAGCTCGACCTCCAACTGGCGTAGTCAACGCCAAGGGCACTGGAAGCCTCTCTACCTCAAGTCCCAAGGCATGGACCAGGGTAGGTGATATGAAGGAGTGTGTCGCTCCTGAATCAAACAAGGCATACACTAAGGTAGAAAACAAGCAAAAGGTACCTTGAACGACATCTAGCTCGTCTGGTGCTGGCAACGCTAGAGCATGAAGCTGACCATGGCCTCCTCCACGACCTCTCTGACCCTGATGACGACCACCACCACGGACGCGCTCTGCTCTCTGAGGACGGGGGGCATCATGGGGCTGTCCTCTGCCTGCCCCATCTACCCTCTGGTGATCTAAAGCTGGTGCAAATTGCTGCTGCTGCCTCGGCTGGAACTGCCTCAACGGAGGAACCTGGAGCGGAGCGCCCGGTGCATGATGACCGCTCTGAAAGGTCGGGCACTCCCGCTGCTGATGACCACGACCACCACAAGAAAAACAAGTGCTTGATCCCTTGGCATAGGCCTGAGAGTTGCTGCCTTCGGAGAAACGAGATGGGAAGGGCTGAGACCTACCCCCGGCTGAATGGAAACTCTTTTGCCCTGAAAATCGGGAACCCCGGACCGCAACCTTGCTTCGTGAGGAATCATGCTGATTCCCCTCTCGTGATGATCCGGTGCTGGCCAAAGTCCTCTCAACAACCTCTGCCCTCGCCAACACCTCAAGATATGTCTTCAGCATAAATGGGGTGACCTGGCGCTGGATCTCTGGACGCAAAGCCTCCTCGAAATGCCTCGCCCTGGCCTCCTCATCTGGTAACAGGTCCGAAGCATATCGTAGAAGGTTCCTGAAACGGATTCCAAACTCTCGAACACTGGAGCTCCCCTGCCGAAGGGTAAGAAGCTCCTGACAACTGGACGCCTTCGCAGTCGAAGAAAGGAACTCAACTCTAAACTTGTCTCGGAACTCCTCCCATTAGATCGCTGGCTCCTCACGATCCTCGAGGAACAACAACCACCACTGCCTTGCTGCTCCACGCAGCATCGTCACAACCAAGGACACCCAGTGCTCCTTCCGAGCACAGATCGAACTGAAGCCTATCTCGACCTCCTCCAACCAGTCTTCCGTGACTGCATCTGAAACGGAGCCCTTATACTTCTGCAGACTTTGGCGCTGAAACTCTCGGAGTGTCTTCTTCCAAGTGTCGTCGTCGTCGACCTCCACCCTGCGGTGATCTGCTGGGACAGCCTGTTGGACATCTTCTACGCAAACCTGACGAGGACGTTGACCTGGAGCCATACCTGCAAAAGAACAAACCGTTAGAGCTCCTAAGCCTGGAATATGGAAGACTCAACATCAATTAATTAATTGTTTTCTTTCATTTGTTTTAGGTTAACCTATCCCAAGGTCTACCCATTCAAACACAGACACAAAGAAGAATGATGCACGATCCTTTCCTAAGTCTCTACCCTGCAACCAGTATCACCCTGTTTAGTAGCCATTGTAAACTTAAAGGTCCGTACAACAGATCATAGGGGCCCCTAAACGCCTATGTCTCAGTCGGTCTCCAGTGTTTACCTCACTTGCTAAACATGAATGACACCGTTGCCCTACCAACCCATGCAGCCTCACCTGTGCCTAACTCCAAACTTCATCCTATCCCTCAACCAGACCTCTGATACCACTATGTCACGACCCCCTCCCCACAAAGTGTACCCCTCCTGGGCCGGCAATGTGAGAAGGGAGATAATGACCCCCGAGTCCCGCCTCCAGTAGGCCCCGGGTTGGCGACTAGCACCGAGGGTATAGTAAACACACAAATGGGAGACATTACCCTCTAAGAGAACACATGCGGAAGAGAGAGATAAGACAGACACCAACCAACTCCAACTCAGAACTGAAATGTAAAAGAAAACCCAAGTGCATATATGTAATGTCATGCAAAAAGTACAACTGAAAGGGGAAACTACAAGTACCCAAAAGAAAGTAAAACAGCAGCGATCACAAGCCCGAACATCTCCTGCAACCACAAGTTAGTAGTAACCAGCCTGATCTCCAACCTACTCCAATTGACCTGAAAAACAGTTTATGTATACGTAGGGTGAGTATAACAGCATACTCAGTAGGATCCTCCCCGAAGCCTCTCGTGCAAAAGTAAGGAAAACATGCTAAAGCACAGTGAACAACAGTGAAACTAACTCGTCACCTAACTTGTATACTATGTTCCCAACCTCACCATGGCTACTCTCACCAAGTAACGCATACAAGAGTATAACATATAGTAAAGAATATCAAGGGTACCCCGCTACTACTTCCCCACTGGTTTGCCGCTTTGCCCCAACGACATACGTCCTGTGCATCTCTCTCCCAAGGCTTGCCCGTATAAACTTGGGCTAAGCTCCACAATCTGCACCACGTGCATCACAAAGGCTTGCCCACAAACACCTGGGCTAAACACCACACCATCCTCACAACCAAAAGTAACCAGGTAGTTTCCGGGAGCCACCACAGCTCGCATAATGTGTATCATACGTCGGGTATTATACCTCAAGCCATTACAGCCCATACACCGAGTAAGGATCCTCAAGCCATCACAGCCCATACACGTTACACCTATAGTAGTCTATAGGACACTATATCCAGAATATATGTGTGTGAAATAACCACAAGCCATTACAGCCCTCTACACACATATATGGGGAAACTAACCGCTATGCCAATGACACTAGTATCTACCAAGAGAAGAGAGCGGGGCTAAAGGGGGTAGTCAGCCATTCATCCTCCCATCGGAATGTTGGGGAAAACACCCCCCCAAGGCTCAGAATCCCCGGGGTGTCAGTTGCCCTTACTGATAGGGTGGAGTAGTGTATAGAAACACAAAAAGTACAGAATATACTATAACTCACAACCACACTATGGGCATAACTTAGTCTTAGACACAACTGCAGCTAACGTCTCTCGGACTCCGGGCTGCCACTTCTAAGACTAGGTATCCTATAAGCACACAACCAATTAAAGAACATCATTAGGTCACTTTATTCCCTTTTTCATCAATTCCTCTTTACGTTAATTAATTCTTTGCACATTAATTAACCATGAACACAACCACATAAAACTTCATTGGCATCACATTCAAAATCAACCGTCCCTTCAAAAGTTCTCAACCTCATCATTAAGTTTCATCAAACTCCAACCCCATGGGTTAACATCATTTATTCAAACATTCATTACATAATTACTTTCCCATATTCCCAGACATTCTAGAAAAGCAACCTATGCTACTAAACACAAGGGGGCTCAACACGGTGAGTAGACGTACTACCCGTCGAGTCTTTGCTGCCTATAGCAAGAGCGTAGACCCATTCTCCCTTGAGAGGCTAAACACGGAAAGCACGTGGCATACCCCGCGTGTCTTCGCCTTCTTCGGAAGAAGGGTAAGCAAGACCAGCTGCCTCGAGCAGTGGGGAAAAGTAAAGCAGATAAACAACCAAACAAACCACCAAACATCCAACAACCACATCCATCCCATTCCATCATCCCTGGTGTCCTCCCCGACACCCACATGCATAAACCGATGCATCTCGCCACTCTAGGCGTCATCCGCTGCCACAACCACAAGGCCTCCCTGCCTCCACATATCACAACACCCCTCCAGGGTCACATCACAACACAAGATATCACAACACCCCTCTAGGGTCACAACACAACACAAGATATCACAACACCCCTCCAGGGTCACAGCACAACACAAGCAGCAGGAAAACAAACATCACATCAAATTGGGCTCTTGGCCCTTTAACAAGGCATCTAGCCTTCAAACAACAAGCACCAACAGATTTCAGGTTTACCAACCAAGTTAATCACGTACATCGACATCAATTTGGAACAACATCCATAACAACAACAACCAGATTCATTTACATGCCTCTTTATCTTTAGCCAATTAATTATCAATTAATTCCGGCTTTACGTTCTTTATCAATTTCATCAAGAGCAACATGCTAACAAGCAAGACATATATATCACACATTCTAGCAAATCAAGAGGCGAACCGTTATCACGGTACAAGGCAACAACATGCGATCACCAATTCTTTTAATCCGGTTCAAGTATTTAATTAGGTCAATTCCATTGTGATCCAAAGGACTAAATCATGCTAACTCTACGATTGCACATGAACAATTAGAGAAGCCACGAATCCCCTACCTCAAAGGTTTTCGAGGGAAACCGCAACGGTCGATGAGCGACCAAGAAACCAGGTCGATTCTCCACGAATCCTCCTTAGATCTCCTCTCCTAACACAACCAAGACCAAAGCTCAACATAAACGACATTCACACACTTAGATCTACCCATAACGGGCGTAGATCTAAGATCCCGAGAGAAGAGGAGGAGTAGATCTACGTAGATCTAAGAAACCAAACAAAAGGATCACATACCTCGAGAAACCGACTTCGATTCGCGAAGAGAAGCCCCCAGATCGCCTCCAAAACGCTTGGGAGAGGTTTTTCTACCTCCAAGGAAAGGTAATTCCGAGTTATGGCCGATTAGGGGCTTAAACGAGGTGATTAAAGACAAAATGAGTTAGATCCACAATTTTAGGATCTAACTTTAAGTGCCCGCACGGTTAGTCCGCACGGTTTAACAAATCGTGCGCTAACCGTGCGTTAGCTTCTGCCTCGACAATCACTCCTTGCACGGTTAGTCCGCACGGTTAGACAAACCGTGTGCTAACCGTGCGTTAGCCACTGCCTCCAAGACCAGCCTTGCACAGTTTGGCTGCACGGTTTAGGCAAACCGTGCGCCTCCCGTGCGAAGGCCATAACCCTTTAGATTTCCTTAAAAGTTCACCCAAATGCTCCCCCATGTCACCTTGACCTCTCAGAACACCTCTAGCACCACATTTTTACAAAGGAATGGACCGGAGAGGTCCGGGCCATTACAATAACCATACAGTTCTAATGAGTGTAAGCATGCCATATAAATTCAATAAACGACACCCAATTAAATCGGTGGGCTCCACACGACAATTTCAAAATTTACTAACTTGAGGGATGAGTTATAGACCACCCACCTTAGGCTTGTACGACACTCCTCCGGTATCAACTCTTGATTTGGCTCGGATTGGAGTAGGTCTAAGAAAAGAGGAAAAACGCTCACACCTCGATAACTAGGTCCAGAGCAAGAGAGAAGAAGAAAGACTCAAAAGGACTCAAATACTTACCGTTATGCATCCAACGTGACGAACGAAAGCTCGAATGGATCCCGGATGAAGGAGATCTTTCGATCCTTAGCTTAAGCCTTCAAAAAGCTCCAAAATGAGAGCAATGAAGGCTAATCCCGCTGGAATTCGAATTAGGGAGGAAGGTTAGGTTAAATAGATCATTAAGGGCAAAAAGGTAAAATTACCAAAAAAATAGTCTGTGCACGGTTTGGCCGCACGGTTTGCCAAACTGTGCGCCAACCATGCACGGGCACTTGGAGAAAGAGAAACACCACACGGTTAGGCCGCACGGTTAGGGAAACCGTGCGCCAACCATGCGAGATGGCTCTGCCCGCAAATGCAACCATCCACATGGTTAGATTTAACTGTGCGGCCTACCAGCACGGTTTACTCTAACCGTGCGACAGACTCAAATTTCCCCAAAAAATGGGTTTCAGGCTTCGAATAAGCCCCAAACACCCTTGGGACCTTTGCTAACTCTCTAGGCATTCATATTAGGTCCAAAATAAAGAATTAGACCGAAAATTAAAGGATCCATACCTGAGTGAAAAATTGGGTTCTTACAGTCTTCCCCCATTAGAAGAACTCGTCCCCGAGTTCACCTTCCATGGGTGGAGAAATACTATCTGAGAATAACTCCTGCCACTGGGCACGTATGTCGGCCTCCCGCTCCCAAGTCTCGTCCTGCATGCGGCTGTGCTTCCATAACACCCGTACTAGAGGGACATACCGACCTCAGAAAGCCTTCATGCTCCGGTCAACGATGCGTACTGGATACTCCTCAACGGTAGCATCGACATCTAACTTAACTTCCTCGGGATCAAAGGTATGAGACGAGTCAACATGATATTGGCGAAGCTGTGAAACATGGAAGACGTGCATGACACGGTACCTTTGAGGTAGTAGCAACCGATAGACTACCGGTCTGACTTTCTCTAGGATCTCAAACAGCCCTACGCAACGTGGCGACAGCTTCCCTTGCTTCCGTAATCGTCTATGCCCTAGCTTGGACGATACCTGAAGGTAAACACGATCTCCGACCTTGAACTTTAGAGGTCGTTGACGGCGACCGACATAAGATTTCTGTCTAGACTGAGCAGTAGTCATACGTTTTTTGATCAGCTGAACCTGCTATGAAGTCTCCTGAACGAGATGAGGACCTAGTAGGGCTGCCTCACCTGCCTCTAGCCAGCACAGGGGTGAACGACACAACCTACCATACAAGGCCTCAAAAGTAGCAATCTGAATTGTCGCCTGAAAGCTATTATTATAGGCAAACTCAACGAGAGAGATATGCTTCTCCCAAGAACCGCCGAAATCAAGGACACATGCTCGAAGCATATCCTCTAGAACCTGTATCGTCCGTTCCGATTGTCCATCGGTCTGAAGGTGAAAAGCTGTGCTTAGAAGCACCTGTGTTCCCATAGCTTTCTGCAATCCCTGCCAGAACCGTGACGTGAAATGAGCGTCCTTATCTGAAACGATAGTACGTGGGATCCCGTGTAGTCATATGATCTCACAAACATACAATCTTCTCAGTTATGTCTTTCGATTAGGTATGAAGTGAGTCACTTTCGTCAGTCCGTCAATGACAACCCATACAACGTTGCTACCTCTAGGCGACTTAGGCAAACCGACTACAAAGTCCATGATAACGTCTTCCCATTTCCATTCCGGGACTGGAAGCGGCTGTAACAAGCCTGCAGGCCTCTGGTGCTCCGCCTTCACCTGTTGACAGGTGGAACACCTAGTGATAAAGCCCGCTATCCGACGTTTCATCCCAGGCCACCAATACTGGCGTTGCATATCTCGATACATCTTGGAGATGCCTGGATGAACTGCCCACTGAGAAGCGTGGGACTCGCGCATCAACTTCTCTCTCATACCAGTAGGAACCCAGACACATCCATGAATACACAGAATGTCGTCTCTCTCCACAGACCAATTCGGAGGCGGGTTATCTCCTGATATACTCTCATGGAGAACCAAGCCTTCAAGATCTGAAAACTGTCTACTCTTCACCTTCTCAAGGAGGGGAGAGGTAATTGCCAAAGATGAGAGATAAGACTGCTCGTGACTATCATGAAACTCTAGATGTAGCTCAGAGAAAAGGGCCATTAACTTTCATTCATCACTGGCTTCTCGTACGGCCTGTGTTTGAGTTTTTTGACTCAACGCATCTGCAACTACATTGCCCTTCCCAGGCGTATAGGCAAGCTCAAAATCAAAAGATTGTAGATATTCGACCCATCTCCGCTGTCCGAGGTTTAAGTCGCGCTGTGAAAAGATATATTTGAGGCTCTTGTGGTCCATGTACACCACAAAGCGCTCACCCAACAAATAATGTCTCCAGCAATGTAAAGCATGGACAACAACTAATAGCTCAAGGTCGTGCGTTGGGTAGTATCTCTCGTGAGACCTCAACTGTCGAGATCCTTACGCAACGACTCTGTCCTCCTGTATCAGCACTGCTCCTAGGCCGATGCCTGATGAATCACAGAAGACGGTATAACCTATGCCTGGCTCCGGAAGAGTCAGAATAGGTGTCGAGACAAGCCTCCTTTTCAGCTCCTGAAAGGCTTTCTCGCAAACTTATGACCACAGGAACTTAACACCCTTCTTGGTAAGGCCAGTAAGAGGTGAAACAAGACGTGAGAAGTCCTGTATGAAATGCTTGTAATATCCAACCAACCCCAAGAAACTCCGTATGTCAAACACGTTCTTGGGCTGCTCCCAGGAAACTATAGCATTAACCTTTTCAGGGTCAATATATACACCTAATTCCAATATTATATGTCCCAAGAAGCGAACTTTGTCGATTCAGAAGTGACACTTAGCAAGCTTGGCTTAAAGTTGATGCTCTCTTAGTGTACCCAGAATGATCTCAAGATGATTGGCATGGTCGCTACGAGCGTGAGAATACACCAAGATATCGTCCACAAAGACTACGACAAAAGAATCCAAATAGGGTTGAAACACCTTATTCATCAGAGCCATGAAAACGGCGAGCGCGTTCGTAAGACCGAACGACATAACAAGGTACTCATACAGACCATACCTCCTACGGAAAGCTGTACGCGGTATGTCTGACGGTCTAACTCGCACCTGATGATAACCCGATCTCATGTCGATCTTAGAGAAAACCCTAGCTCCTCAGAGTTGGTCAAAGAAATCATCTATTCGAGGCAGTGGATATCGGTTATATTGACCGTAAGCTGGTTCAACTTTCTGTAATCCACGCATAGATGTAAGGTTCCATCTGCCTTCTTGGCGAAATGCACGGGCGAACCCCAAGAGGATGTACTGGGCCGTATAAAGCCTTTGGCCTCTAATTCCTCTAATTGCTGCTTGAGTTCCTGAAGCTCAGTAGGTGCCATCCTATACGGAGGAATAGACACTGGAGTTGCTCCTAGAACAAGCTCGATTGTAAACTCCACCTCTCTCTGAGGAGGTAAGCCAGAAAAATCGTCGGGAAAGACATCCCTAAAACAATCTATTACTGGAGGGTAAACAGCTTGATGTAAACCCTGATCCTCCACGATGAGATTGGCGATTTGGGCGGTCACTCCACCTAGCTCATGATGTTTTGGTCCAGCTCTTCCAGTCTGGATATCCCACTCACCCTTATGTAGATAACTGCTGCCTTCTGGTGATGTAAAGGATACCCTACGGCGATAACAGTCTACAAAAGCATGATACTAAACCAACCAATCCATCTTGAGTATGACATTGAAGCCCGTCATCTCGAGAACAAAGAGGTTCCATAAGAACGGGTAACTGCCTACCTCAAGGGGACAGTTCCTACACTGGCGTATGCCCTCTGACCGTATCTCTAACGGTGTATCTAGGGTCATTACACCATAGTAATACTGTGTCTCCAGTCTGAGACTCTGCACGATAGATACAAAGATAAAAGAGTTCGAAGCACCTGTATCAAATAAAGTAGATACTATAATCGATGCCACTAGAATAGTACCTCGTACTGTAGATGGTCCCCCAGCCTGATCCTCGGGTATCGGTTGTAGTGCATGCAACTGACCTGATCCACGACCCTGTGCAACAACTGAACTACCATGATCATAATTGCTCTGTTGGCGCTGCTGGTGATCGGGGGTCTGACTACCACTGCCACGACCTTCTCCTCGTCCAGTCCTGTCGGTGCTACTCCAACTTCCCGCCTGATGCGGCGCAAAAGAACCTGCTCCTGAAGGTGGAGCTGGCGCGGATCCTTTTCCACTCGAAGCTGGTGGGAAGGTCCTGCAGAACCCTCTGAAGATGCCCTATACGATCGCAAGCCCGACACTCCATTGGGTCTCTATCACAATGAGGCTTCAGGTTTCCCCATCGTCCACACTGATGACACACTACGAAGCTATCAAAACGGAAACTCTGGTTGTCACTGCCCTGATGAGAAACCTTGAGGGGACATTTCCTGCCACCGGGAGAACTACTGGCCTGCCGCGACACTAATGCTCTATACCCGGTACTATTATACTCGGTACTATTGCCGTCCCTTAAGTTATGCTCAGTGATAAGAGCCTGATTGACTATTGCAGAAAAAGTAGGCAGGCGAATGACATTCCCCTAGGTACGGATGGGGCATCTTCAGAGGTTCTGCAGGACCTTCACTAACTCATTAGGCATCTATATTAGGTCCAAAATAAAGAATTAGACCGAAAAGTAAAGGATCTATACCCGAGTGAAAAACCGGGTTCTTACACAACCATCCTCAGGGTAGCTATCCTAAGACCCGGACTTTAGCTAACGTCCCACATAACAACCCACCCGCCATTACTAAGAACTTGGAAGTTGACACTTTCATAAGCACAGAAGCATGAAAGGTTCAATACTATCACTAATCATTTACCACTAATCATTTACCACTAATCATTTACCAGTCCTTTATAACATCCCATCATCAATTCTGGTTTAAAAGTTCACATTAACCATCTATGGCCAAGGTGCTTTTAAAACTCAGCACTATAATTCAAGTTTTTATAACTGTAGAGCCGGGAGGGCGCGCGGAGGGCCGGTGACGAGAGAGGGAGGAGGGCCGTTGGATGGGTCGCCAGGCCGGAGGCGTGCGCACGGCGGAGGGGCGATCCGCGCAGGAGGCGCGCGCACGGCAGGGCTGGCCGGGAGGGGCGCCGCTGGGTCGAGGGCGCCGGGGCGAGGCCGAGGGCGATCCTTCGCTGGGCGAGGGGAGCCGCGCCGGTGGGGAGAGTCGCCGGGAGGGAGAGCCGCCTGGAGGGAGAGCCGCCTGGAAAGGGAGGACCGCCGGGAGGGAGCGCCGCCGGGTGGGAGCGCCGCCGTGAGGGAGAGCCGCCGGGAGCCGCGCCAGGAAGAAGGGCCGCCGGGGAGCCGCGCCAGGCAGGAGCAACGGAGGGAGGGGGGGCGGCGGCTATTTGGATTGGAGCCGCCGCCCCCCGGACGGGGAAACCCTAAAGGAAGGGGAAAAAAAATTCAGGAGGGAGGGTCGGGAGGGTCGGGAGTAAATCCCTCTGATACCATGTAGGAGGATAAAATGAGATGACCCGAACCCCCAAGGTGTACTCTCTAAAGGAGCCCTTGGGGTGTATTTATAATGAATATTAAAAACCACACCGGACCTCAAGTCCGATGTGGGATGCAGACTCCAACAATAACCATTCTCTTTTAATCATTTACCCCAATCCACAGATTCTACTTAACATATCAATATTCCACTAGATTCATCATTAATCAGCTTCGAATGTTTAATCATATTTCATTTACCATATACCAGTAGTTTTAAGGAACCATCCCTAATTAATTAATTCATCAATTAGTTACCATTCCATAATCCCGGGTACTAAGACACAACTATACCTACTTCAAAGAAGAATATACCCGAAATGGAATAAGCAGACAACAACAATCATTAAGCATACAACAACCAAGCAAGACTCCCAACTTGAGCCAACTATCTTAGCAACATTCCCGACGCCTTTCGACGCCTTTCCACACCATCCATACCATGCCACCACTAACCACATTAAGCCACCACCACAACAATAACACAACAGCTCCACCCTCGTCATATCAACCAACCATACTAGGTTTCATATAAAATCACTGCAAGTACTTCATATTCTAACATATTTATAGCAGCAAATAATAATTCCAGCAACAATGAACAACAAATAACACCCATGGCTTCATCTGTGGCAAAATATGAGCAAACAAGACTACGCTTTTGCAACCCCAAACATTAGTTCCACCATTCAACATTCTCCTTTACCATCTTGATTATATTAATTCATTATGAGCAGGGTTAACAAGCAACGAAACCTAATATAACAACTAATAACATCGATAATCATTCAAATAATATGCTCAAAGCAATGCTTTATCATGTTAAGCAATTCTAAGGTAGAACACCTATCTCTTAAATGTCTAGATCTTTAACCTCCCCACCTTATCGCCTTAAGTTATTTAAACAGTTTTGACATGTCAAATATGCAAAGGCATAAATAATCACAACAATACAATATTGCACCATCTAGAAAATATCATTAGGCAATCTACACAAAGAATAACACAATTACATACGAAGCTACACCATCCCTTTCAATTCTTTAATTCTGGATTATTATCTTCTTTAGGTCAATCTCATCTATTTACCCATTAGAAACCAAAGTATGATAATTTCACATTTATAAATAATATAAGGAGAAGTCTCAAATCCCCTACCTGGATGCGAAGTTTCAATGATCATTGAACTAGAATGGAATGACGGGTGAGGAACACCAACTTGAAACCTCACAACGAACCCACGAACCCTGTGGACATCATTTCATCACAGATCCTCCATCAATCTTTGATAAGAACCCACATAAAATCAGAGGAATAGATACTACCGTGGCTTGATAAGAAGGAACATGAAAAGAACGAAGAGAAGGAAGAGAAAAAAGGAGATACCTTGGATCGAAGACAATTGTCGCACAAAGAAAAGGCCCAAGGATTAATTATAGAGGCTTAGGTTCGTCCAAAATGCTTCCACAACCACCTAGGGTTCGAGAGGAGGAAATATAATGAATTTGAGAGGCACCTCGAATTTATAGACAAGCTTGGAAAACACTACGTCACGACATGATAGGGATTTGTCACGGCGTGATGGGCCAAAAGATCTGAGGATCACGACGCGATCCCTCCACGCGACTCCCCCCCTCTAGCGGTCAACGACCGTTTCTTCAATGAAAACAAAGGGGTTCACGACGTGGCAAAGGGTGTCACGCCGCAATGTTTAAACCCTCGGGAATCACAACATGCTCCCTCGACCTTCTCCCTCAACCCGCTTGGCCCTAGAAAAAAACCATTGCGTGGCCCATGCACTAAGGCACAATGATCTTTAACATGACAGAACCAAGGAACCTGAACTCTAGGCTTTACGACGTGACAAATATCACTCACGTCGTGACTAGAAAATCGGGAAAGGCAATACGTAAGGGTAAAATCCATACGTTAGAAACTGTCACGTCGTGACCGACCACCCTCGCCTCAACCGACTGCCCTCATGCCACAACCGACACTCATCACCCCTCAATCCGAACAATTATGGTGCAACCATCAAGCCCCACTCAATATAGGAAAACCTAACCCCTCATGGCTGACCCCCCACAACGCGACACATTCTCACAGTGCGACGCAACCATCACAGTGCGACGCAACCATCACGCCAAGACCCAACCTTTACGACGCGATTCCCCAAGAAAACCAGCCGAACTCCTTCCCTCGCCCATGAGACTACCACTAAACAATCCCATGCTCCCACAACACCTGAGAAACAAAAAAGGGTTTAGGGGAATCCAGGCCCTTACACTCCTCCCCTTCTGCATTGCCCTCCCTTGCCGAATGTGCCTTCTTCTGCTGGTCTCCCACTACGAAAACCTTACCCTTTCCAATGCTGCCCCCACCTGTTGGTGTGGACCCCTCTTCTAGGCACAACCTCTCTGTTGCGTTGCACTATCAGGCGGCCCCCCTTCATTCCAGCAACCCTTGCTGCCTTCTTCTTGGATCTTTGTCGGGCTCTTTTGCCACTTCCTGGATTTATGTCAGGCTACTTGGATCTCTGTCGGGCCCCTCTGTTAATTCTGGGATTTCTATCGACCTTCCCAGGCCTCTGTCAAAACTCTTGGATGCTGTCTGGATCTTTGTCGGGTCTCTTTGTCATTGCCTGGATCTTTGTCAGGCCTCTCTGTCACTGCCCGAATCTCTGTTGGGCCCCTCTGTTACCGCTCAGATTTCATCGGGCTTCTCGGATCTCCGTCTGACCTCTTTGGTGGTGTCTCTATGTTTTCTAGTCTTTTTTTGAATTAGCATGTCAAGCTGGGTATCTCTAGCTTGAGGGGGAGTATTGGGGGTTTATGGATGTCTCGTTTTGTCTTGTTATGGATCCAAGCTAGGTACTATATCTAGTTTGAGGGGGAGTGTTACAGAACTGAAGAATCTTTGTGGTGTTTTGTTTTAACAAAGTTTTGTATTTGTTGACAACCAATCTTTTTGTATAAGAATGTTTTTGTTATCCAGGAATCGGATCCAGTCAATCGTAATGAGCTTTTGTAATAAAGTCGAAAGTTGCTAAAAGCAACGGATCCATCTTCATCGTATTCAGATCATCAGATCCAAAAGAATCGGAGATAGAAATTATTGTTCGATGGAAGTTTTCCTTTGTCATAATCAAAGAAAGAAAGAAGTTGCTGAGTGAAGAAGTCGTTTTGTTGCCGAAGTGTTTTGAAAGAGGATTGTGAAGTGTGAAGTTAGAAAGTTTTCATACTTTCTAAACCAAATCAGACGATGTTTTGCTAATCAAGAAGTTCTCACAAATCATGAAAATTTTCATGATAAAAGCTTCTGAAGAAATGACAGAGAGGTTTGAAGAAATTCAAAATTGCAGAGTGAAGAATTCTATCGTAATGAGAATTTTATCGTAATTGAGATTCCATCATTATGAAGAAATTCATCGAAGACATAACGTTTCTAAAGATCGGATCCAAAAGTCAGAATGTGTGAAGGTTATGAAGTTTGAAGAATTTCAAAGTTGAAGTTTGAAGATTCCATCGTAATGAGAATTCCATTGTAATGGGAATTCCATCGTATTGAGAATTCCATCATTATGAGGATTTCATCGGGCTGAAGCTAATGACGAATCGTAATGAGCTGAAGGAAACAAAAATCGTAATGAGCTGAAGAGCAAACATGAATCATAATGAGCTGAGAAAGAAACATAAATCGTAATGAGATGAAGAGGAAACAAAAAACGTAATGACCTGAGAAGGAAACAAAATCGTAATGAGCTGATTACGAAGAAGACTCAAAAAGAAAATACCAGAAGTTTTATGAAGAGTTTAAGAGGTCAAATTTGAAATTCAATTTTGCATAAATCTCAGAGAAATCTAAGGAGGACTGAAGAAGTCAAAGTTGAAGTTTAAATGTGAGAGATTTTCAGAGTTTTGAAATTTGAGGAAGCGGAGAAAGTTTTCAAGATTCCCGCTTTTGTTTTTCGAGTCGTCTATAAATACCTGCTCAGATCATTCGTTCAGTGTGGACTTTACATGCAAGCGGAAAAGGCAGAGCGCTGAAGAAATCAAGTGAAAGTCATTGTCGCCAGAGATCTCGTAAGGAGGATCAGACAGTTGAAGATTTGTTTACCGTATTGAGCAAGATCGTATTGAGTCGATCAGACTAAGATTGTATTGAGCATTTGAGCAGAGTTTGAGGTTTGCAGATTGAGAATGAATTTATTGTATTGAGTTCATCGTATTGAGAGAATCAGATCTAGACTCATCGGATTGAGAGAATCAGATCCAAACTCATCGTATTGAGAGAATCAGATCCAGACTCATCGGATTGAGAGAATCGGATCCAGTCAAATCGGATTGAGGATTCGAACTGAGCAATTGTGGTTCAGTTTCAACAAAGTCTTTATTCTTTTATTTGACTCAATTGTTTTATAAATAATCATTGTAAACTGATAGGAGTTAGTATAATCATTCTTATCGGGAGATAGAAGGTGTCTAACGGGAGTTGACACAAGTTGTATTCACTTTTTCATAATAGTGGATTTTCATAGACTCATGAGAGTGACTATGACAAGGATGTAGGTTCTCACACTGAGCCTGAATCTTGTAAATCTTGTGTGCTTTACTTGCTTTCCTAATTTTGCATACATGAGTATTTACTAAAAGTTGATAAGGAAATAAATCTTAACAGGTTGCGGGGGTTAAGTTTTAAAAGTATTGAAACTTCTAAAAAATGAACTGATTCAACCCCTCTTCTCAGTTGTTATTCGATTTTTTGGAACTTCAAGAGCTCTATGTATCATGCAGATAAAAAAACTTACGTATGGGACTTAATTTCCTGCAACTTTAATCACAACGTGACCTTGTGCTTGCGTTGGGACAAACCCTTACGTATGACCCTTACGTATGGGACTTAACCTCATGAGGCTTTTCCATTTTTGTTCAACTTCATTCATGACGTGATTCTTGTGCTCACGGCGTGATATGTTCGTGCAACAACATTTTTTGCTTTGGCCATCTCAACTCGACTCCAAACTGATTCAGACATTCCAAACTACTTCAAATGACTTCCAATTGACAACAAATCCAACATTACAACCTATGGTTGCAACAAAATAACCCTATAGTATTTTGTATACAGAGCTTTGTTGTCAACAATGTTTACTTATTTTATGTATTTTTTTCTACTGGGTGTGAGTTGCTAGCATGCTTCATGCATCTAGACTTGCTTAAAATAAATAAATAAATAATGAAGAAAATATTTGCATATATATATGGTTGCAAACAAACTATTTACCAAAGTAATGTCGTTTTTTGGATGACGAGAGAAAGACACCCTTTTGAAGATTTTATTCATTGTGGTGTTGTCTGAAATGACATCTCTTTAAAAGGTTTTATTTATGGTGCCCCTCTGACATTGCCCCTCCCCTTGCTCGTCCCCTTTTCTTTAATTCTTTTTTTTTTCATTTTACCTCAAGCTTTTTATTTTTAATGAATGATAATAATGGTAAGCATCATAATGAACTTTTTAAAAATAAATAATTATAATAATAACATGATAATTACATAAAATTCAATTATTTCATGTTTGAAAGTTTAAGACAAAATAAATAAATAATTTTTTTTCTTAATAATAACATAATTTTGTTTTCTATTAGATTTAATCATAAAATTATTACAAAAATATCTATACTAATTAAAAAAAGTGTAAAGAAATTATCTTGTGTTATTTTTTATAAATTTTCTCATTGATATTAGTTATAATTATAATGTTATTATTAATTAGTTGATTGTGGCTAAATTGGTTGATAATAACATATTTAAATTCTCTTTCTTTGATAGTAGTTGTAATTATAATGTTATTATTAATTGATTGATTAATAACAATGACATTATTATTACAGCTATTATCAATGCGAATCTTTATAAAAAAATAATTTAATATAATTTTTTTACATTTTTTTCAAAATAAAATGATGATTATTCATATTATACTAAATATTCTTGCAATAAATTTATGATTAAATTTGAATATAATACAAAATTATGTTACTATTATTATTTATAAAAAAAAAACTTTTAATTAGTTATTTTGAAATTAACTTTTTAACATAAAATAGTTGAACTTCATGTGATTATCATGTGGTGGCTGCCTGTTTTCCCTCTTGGACGCTTTATTAATCTTTGAATTATTAATGTTCAGGTTTGTGCAGGGCTTTCCTCCCGTCTTCAGGAGTACAAATCTGAAAATGCACAGCTGGAGGAACTTCTTACCGCAGAGGTAAGCATATTGCCCTATTTTATCCTGGGGTTCCAGAAATTTCAGATGCACGTCGTTTATGTTTGGTAGAGGGAAAATATGGAAAATTAGTTTTTGGTGTATCAAATTTACAATATGCAATCAAAATTCCGTCTTTTGAGACAAACTCATCTCCCTTTCCCTTTCTCATTCCATACCAAACAAGGCCTAGCTCAATTGCATTATACTGTTGAGGGAATACCATCTTATTGGTAAAGTTACTACTGTAACAGCGAGAGCTATGTAGATCCTATGAGGGTCATGTCAAGCAGCTCCAACAAGAATTATCTGCATCAAAAACAGAATTGACCAGAGCAGAGTCAAACATGGTTGAAGCTTTGGCTGCGAAGAACTCTGAAATCGAGGCACTTGTCCATTCCATGGATGCATTAAAGAAACAAGCTGCTTTCTCTGAAGGAAAGCTGGGTTCACTTCAGGTTCCGACCACTTTCCTTTTTTTGGAAAAAGAAAAAATCCAAGCCCCATTTCCCTTATTATTTATTATCTTTATGCATTATTCCTTAGAATTCTATATTTGGCATGTATTTTTTCACATACCTTGCAGCAGTCTTATCATTGAAATTTGTAAAATAAAATATTTTTCTTTTGTCATCCTAAATTGACCAGTAAATGTAAGTTGGTAATGGGGTTTTGGTAAATGCTTTGAATGATCTATTTGTATAAATTGGTGATGCTATTACAATATGGTTGATAGAGGCGGTTTGAAGAAAAATGAAAGGAAACAAAGAGATACCAATTTATTCTCTCTGTTTGGTTTGATTAGATTGGGTGGGGATAAAAGATATGGAGAGAAATAGATAGAAATTGATCTCTCTCCATTCGACAATTATCCCAAAAATGAGGTTATTTGGAAAAAAATAATTTCTTTTCTTTTACCGACTCCATCCAAACAGAACGAGAGGAAATCATGATCATTCTTTCCTTTTCTTTTACGAATTAACAAGTCATTTCTTTTCTTTTACAAACTGTTTTTCCAAGCAATGTGTTAGGTTCATGTGCCATTCATTGGGCCAATTTCATTGCAATTGCTATATAATCCTTACTAATGATACATAGCCTGCATAATAACGCAGGCAGTTTAATTTTTTTGACAATAGAAAACATGTGATTCAGTGTGGTCCGTCAATTCCAGTTCTCCTTTTGTTTTGAATGTGAAAGATCAATCTTTAAGGGATGGTGTCTAGTAGTTTTGTGTCAGGCTGGCCCTAATCATGGACTCATCCTTCGTCTGAGCTGTAGTTTTTATCCATTGCTTTAAAATTAAACTTGATGTTAATTCTGTGGCAATTTACACATGATCTTTACTCAAGTTTTAATAATGATTTTGTTAAAACCCTATTTTCTATTATTCTGGGTATTTCCGAGTCCCACATCGGAATACTCCTGTATGTATTCTGTATTCTCAATTTATAAAAGTAGGCCTCTGCCTCACCTTGAGGTAAGGAGTTTTCCTCATTACATGGTATCAAAGGGAATATAATCCCGAGCCCTCCCTCTAGATTTCTCTCTCTCTCTCTCTCCCCTCTCGAGTCTGCCCTACGTGGGCACCCCCCTTTCCTCCGGCTCTGCCCTACGCGGCCTCCCATCCCCGGCGGCTCCCATCCCTGGTGGCTCCCTTCTGCGGCTCCCTCTGGCGTCGACCCAGCGTCGCCCCTCCATCGTGACGCCTCCCTGCGCCCCTCCGGCAGCTCACGGCTCCCCTCCCTCGCGACGCAACCCCGCCCTCCGCCTCTGCGCGTCCCGTGACATCCCGGCGAGGCTACCGCCTCCTTGCGCGGCTCCCGACCTCCCGCGTTGCTCCCTGGCACTTCGCCCGACGACCCTCCACGTCGACTCCCTTCCTGGCGGATCCCTCCCGGCGCCCTCCTGCGATCTCGACGTCCACGTCGCCCCCCTTCCGCCGTCGGCCCCTCCCGATGCTCCTATCCCTGCGGTCCTTTTGTCCAGCCGCGACTCACTCCAGGCGAATCGGTGCCCCAGCCCGGCTTCTCTCCTAGCGGCCTTGCGGTTTCCACCGGCTCCGCCCCTCCCTGAGGTATCCTCTAGAACGATCGGCCCTCCCCTCCAGGCGGTGTCCCGGCGTCCTCTCGACTCTTCCTGCGCGCGGCTTGCACCGAATCCCAGCGCCCCTCCCACTGTCCGCTGCACCTTGCGGCTCCACACGCTGCCCGCAATTGCGGCTTCCCGGCTTCCATCGACCCCGCCTTCTACCGGCCGCGCATCGTGGCATCCCGCTACTCCTGACCTCTTCGGTGGTTGTCTCACGCCTCCATGACAGTCTCTTCGGCTCTGCCCCAGCAGAATGGAGTGGCCGAGCAGAAACACCGCCATATTTTGGAGACTGCTCGTGCCTTCCTCTTCCACCGACAGGTGCCTCTCTGCATTTTTGGGGAGATTTCCTTCTTCTATTCTTCAAGGGGAGACTCTTTTTCGGGCTCTGTTCTCTTCTCTCCCTCCTCACTCCCTTCCGCTTCGAGTGTTTGGATGCCTCTGTTATGTTCGAGACACACGTTCCGGACTCTCCAAACTCTCTCCCAAATCCCTCCGGTGCATCTTCCTTGGCTATTCCCGCACTCAGCGCAGATATCGATGCTACTCACCGGACCTCCGGAGGTATGTCATCTCTGCTGACGTCTCATTTGTTGAGAGCTCTCCATTCTCCCTTTCCTCTCCTCATCCTGACTCTGCCATCGATGATTGCCTTCCTCTCCTCATCCACCCTCCTTCGGTGTCTCCCCCTGCTGCTGACACCCATTTTGGAAGGGTCTAACTCACGTCGTTCATCAACTGTATCCCCCGTCCCGGCCAATGACACCGTCGTCCCCGCTTCATCCGATGCTCCTGCCCCGGCACCAGAGGACCTACCCATTGCCCTCCGGAAAGGTACTCGCTCTTGCCAGAGTACTCCTATATTTGTATCTTCCTATAATGGTATGTCAGCTCTGGAGACAGTATCTATTTCCCGCACAGTGGGTGATGCAAAATCTCACCCGGGATGGCTAGCCGCAATGCGGGATGAGTTGCAGGCCTTGAAAGAAAACCATACTTGAGATCTTGTTCTTCTTCCAGCAGACAAACAGGTGGTTGGCAACAAATGGATTTACACAGTCAGGCTAAATCCCAATGACACTCTCCATCGACTCAAAGCCCGCCTTGTGGCCAAGGGCTTCGCCCAGACTTAAGCTATTGACTATTTTGATACCTTCTCTCCAGTTGCCAAGATGGCCTCCGTTCGGTTATTTATCTCTCTGGCGGCTCATCATCGTTGGCCTCTTCATCAACTGGATGTCAAAAATGCCTTTCTCCATTGAGGAAGAGGTTTATCTGCATCAGCCTCCCGGTTTTTGTACCTCCGGCGCCGAGTCTCAAGTCTGTCGACTCCGCCGCTCTCTTTACGGCCTCAAGCAGTCTCCTCGTGCTTGGTTCGACCATTTCAGCACTGTCGTCACCGACTTTGGGCTCTCTCGCAGCATGAAGGACCACACTGTGTTCTACAGGACGACCTCCGCTGGTTGCATCCAGTTGGTAGTTTATGTGGATGATATCATCATCACTGGCAGCGACAGTGATGGTATCGCCCACCTCAAGGGGCATCTTCACCAACACTTCCATACTAAGGATCTCGGTCCTCTCACATACTTCCTAGGCATCGAGATATCCTATTCTTCGGACACCATTTCCCTCTGCCAATGGAAATATGCATTGGATATTCTGCAGGATGCTGGGCTGACACAGACCACTGCTGTAGACACTCCTCTGGAGCTTGGGGAACGGTCTCTTTATGACTCCTCAGAACCGTATTCACACCCAGAGCGGTACCGTCGACTAGTGGGCAAACTCAATTATCTTACCATGACTTGTCCTGACATTGCCTGCGCTGTTGGCAAAGTGAGCCAATTTATGGAGCATCCGACCACCTCTTATTGGGATGCTGTCCTCCGCATCGCCAAATACATCAAGCGAGATCCTGCCCGTGGTCTTCGCTACTCCCAGCATGCTCATCTCAATATTGAGGCCTTTTGTGATGCAGATTATGCTGGTTGCCTTGTTACTCGGAGATCTACTTCTGGGTTTTCCGTATTCTTGGCAGGCAACCTCATCTCCTGGCGCAACAAGAAACAGACGGTCGTCTCCCGCTCTAGTGCGGAATCTGAGTATCGTGCCATGGCCACCGTCACCACGGAGATCATTTGGCTTCGACATCTCCTCCAGGAGCTTGACTTTCCTTCGCAGACATCTGCTCACATCTGGTGTGACAATCAAGCAGCCACCAAGATACCTTCAAATCCTGTCTTTCATGAACGCACGAAACATATTGAGGTGGACTGCCACTTTCTTCGCCACCACCTGGAGCATGATCACGTCAGCTTTAGCCACATCCCAACGGCAGACTAGCTTGCCGACATCTTCACTAAAGGCCTCCCAGGGGCTCGTCTAGCCTCGCTCAGTTTCAAGCTGGGCATCCACAGCATCTGCGTCCCAGCTTGAGGGGGAGTATGTCTGGTCTTGTATGATGTCATCTTTTTTTTTTGTGGGACTCGTTGTCCAAGCTGGGCATGTCCAGCTTGAGGGGGAGTGTTAAAATCATCTTTTCTATTATTCTGGGTATTTCCGAGTCCCACATTGGAATACTTCTGTATGTATTCTGTATTCTCAATCTATAAAAGTAGGCCTCCGCCTCACCTTGTGGTAAGGAGTTTTCCTCTCTACAGATTTTATGATTTTAGTTTTCCTTTTTTCGTTTCTTTTCAAATTACACTCATTCCATTCATGATCTTAACTCAGGTTGGATCAATGTCTTGTGGTTTTTGTGACGCTTTTGTGTGTCTTTGAATCAGGCAAACATGGAGTCTATCATGAGAAACAGGGAATTAACAGAAACAAGGATGATGCAAGTTAGTTCGCTGCCCCTTTGTGCACATGACATTTTTTTTAGTTGCATTCTCATGTCTCTTACACCTTGGTTTTCTTAATTTGATTCTCAACATACCAGGCCTTGCGGGAGGAGCTGGCTTCTGCAGAACGAAGGGCTGGAGAAGAGCGTGCAGCACACAATGCAACCAAAATGGTCTTCAACTAGAATTATATTCTCCCAATATTTTTTTTCTGTTTTTTTTTGCCATTTTATTCTTCTGACAAAATGCGTGTATAAACAGGCTGCTATGGAAAGGGAAGTAGAATTGGAACATCGAGCAGTTGAATCATCAACGGCCCTTGCCAGGATTCAGGTTGGCAAGGACCCTGATTTTGCAGATAATTATCATCTACAATACTATTATTTGAATATGTTATTTGTTTTTTTCTTCTTTTAACAACTGGAACTGGAAAGCCCGATCTGCTGCATTCGCGTATTTAGGGGTTCTCTAATGACTTCATATATTTATTTCATGGATTCAGTAACCGAAGTTTTGTTCTAAATTTTGGCTTCTCTTGCTGTGAGTTTATACCCAGTCATTATGAATGTGGTCCAAGACTGTTACATTTTTTTTATTGTATTTGAACTTGCTATAGCTAGTTTTTTCTAATTTATTTCTGCAACTCAAAAAAAAAAAAAAAAATCACTGATATGTTTTCTAAAATTTCAAATACCTTGTTTGTTGTGTTTATTTTTGTACTCCAGATCACTGAGTCTATTTTTTCTTGATTTAGAGAATAGCAGATGAGCGGACATCAAAAACAGCTGAGCTAGAGCAGAAGGTGGCAATGCTTGAGGTATGTAGGACTGTTTTTTTTGGCCCTTCTCTAAGGTTTATTTTTCTGTGCCATTCCAGACTCCGATTATCCAGGGATTTGAGTTGGCTGTTTGCCAAATTATTCACTAAAAAATTAAAAATTTAGATTTTTTATGTGAATTTATGAGTATTCAATTTGGATTTGTCAAGTGAGGTTCAAAATTTTTTAGTGTTTCAAAGAAAGATGAAACGGTAAACAAACATACAAAAATCCATTCTTTCATTTCATTTGTGTGATCTAAAATCTTCAAAAATTCTAGATCTTTGTTGCTTCTAGATCTTCTAATTTCCACTTTGAAATATCTTCAATGTTTTATCGTCTTCAACCAACAGCATTGAATGATGCTTGACAAATATATATATATTTTAAAATAGTTTGATGTAAATTTATATTGTAGTGTTTTCTTATGAAACATAACCATTCTTGAACCTTTGATTATATATATTTAATCTAATTATGTTACATACTTTTTTATTTTTCTTAATTAATCATATCTACTCGCACCCATTTTAGTCTTATTGGAATTTCTGAATCCTTGTGCTGCTCTAGATTCTTGCATTCAAGACCTATTATTTTCACTGTATTCTTTTAGGTTGAATGTGCATCTTTAAATCAAGAATTGCAAGATATGGAAGCTCGTTCTCGCCGAGGACAAAAGAAGGTGCCCGATGAGGCAAACCAATTAATTCAGGTGTATATTTGTCAGCAGCGGCCATAATAATTTCTTTTGAATGAATATAATTTAGTAACTTGAATTAAGTTTGGCCTTAATGGAGGAGTTTAGTCACATATATATTTTTTTAAATGAGTAGATACAGGCATGGCAGGAAGAAGTTGAGCATTCACGTCAAGGCCAAAGAGATGCCGAGAGCAAGCTTTCATCTATGGAGGCAGGTTCTCTTGCTTGCTTGCTGCATGATATTTTAAATCTTTCAATGGGGGGATAGTGTATGGGGTTTATATAATTATTAGTTGATTAAAATTCTCTTTTTCTTTTTCTGCTTTTCTGCCATATAAGGATACGATTGCTATAATTTGCTTTTATTTCAGGCAGAAGTGCAAAAAATGAGAGTTGAAATGGCTGCAATGAAGAGGGATGCTGAGCACTATTCACGTCAGGTGAGTGGCATCTGATTAGATAAGGCTGATTTTGGTTCTGGGAAACGTTTTCTGTTTTTTATTTTTGAAACATGTATTAGAAAACGTTTTCTGATTATGATTAGAATTTAACAGGAGCATATAGAGTTGGAGAAACGGTACCGTGAATTAACAGACTTGCTGGTATGTTGGATTGCATTTCAACCCAACTCACCCATACTCGTTTTATTCACCAATAATGTTTTAGTGTCATCATCTTGTGTAAGTACTACAAGCAAACACAGTTAGAAACCATGTCTAGTGAAAAGGCAGCTGCTGAATTTCAATTGGAGAAGGAACTAAAACGTCACCAGGAAGCACAGGTCTGCCACATTAAACCTGGAATACTGTATATTTTGAATTCTCTTAATTTTGCATGTTACACTAAAAGGTTTTTTAATGAATAGGTTGAAGCAGAAAGAGGCAGAGTTCCCCGTCGAGCATCATCATCATGGGAAGAAGAAGCTGACTTGAAGGCTCTAGAGTATGCTGAAATTTTCTCATCAGATCAACAAGTTTTTTTTGGGGAAATTATGGGCCCGTTTGTTTTGTTTTTTTGTTCTTAAAAACTGTTGTATATTTTTTTTTCAGAAACTGTTTTTGAAAATAAGGTATATAAAAAATATTTGGTAATATTTACTTAAAAACTGTTATAAAAAAACTTGTTTGATATATTTTTTTTAAAACTGTTTCGAGAAACGTAAAAAAATATTATTATTAGTTGTATATATCGTTTTTTTTTAATTTACAACACATTTGTTTTATTTTTTAGGTACCTATCTATTCTAACACCCCAGGTGACTTCATGCAAGTCATGAACTCCCACACTGGCTTCACCGGTCCTCCGGACTTCCGTTCGGTTACCGGTAGCTGCCCCTACCGTTCGCCTCACTGCATCCTCAAGATCAATGTCTTCCCCGAGTACATGCATAGGTAGATGTTTTTCCTAAGCATTCCCATACTTGGCTTTTACTGTGCTCCATCTGTTGAACTTCCCGCGAACTGACACCGTCCAACGAGCATCTGTTGATCTGACTTTAGCTGCCTGAACTCGGACTTCCATGGTGCTGGTTCATTGCCTCCATCTGGATCCTCCCAAGTGTTGCTATCGGTGATTGAACATCTGAAGCTTTGACACTTGACTCATAAAGTAATTTTCCCACCAAACCTAATAATCTCCCACTTGAGAATTGTTTTTGCAGGTTGAGTCTAACAATCTCCCACTCGAAGACCATTCTTATGCTCATGCCAAAGTTTCGCCGACCAACTTCTGTTCACCCTCCTTTAACAGCGTTCACATGTTTCATTGCCTCCATCTGGATCCTCCCAAGTGTTGCTATCGGTGATTGAACATCTGAAGCTTTGACACTTGACTCATAAAGCAATTTTCCCACCAAACCTAATAATCTCCTACTTGAGAATTGTTTTTGCAGGTTGAGTCTAACAATCTCTGTAGGTTCCGGGCGCAGCAGAAGCGCGTTGGTGGGTGTACCCAACTTTAATTTTAGCGTTAACAACGATCAATCTGAGATCCGTCACGACAATAAAACGTCGGATCTTCAGAATAGAACAAAGAACGAAAAAGAAAGAGGGGAGTCTCGGAACCATATAGAGGATCATCATATGTTGGTTATAATTAATTTAATTAATTGACAAGAATTACCTTGATGGAATTCTTTCTTCGTTGATGTCTCCGGTCACGATCCGATGTGACCCGTCGTTGCGTCGTAGCATCCAAGTGTAGGATTCCTCTAGCGGTGATCCACACGTGCTCCACGTATCTCTGGACGTCGCCGAAGGGATCTCCGGGTGCTAGCGCAGAAGAGGCTTCGCTTGCGATGTCCGCCTTCGATCGCCTTGATCCGGTGGAGGTGGATCTCTCTCTCGTAGCTTGAGAGCGTTCTTGGTGGAAAAAGATTTCTCTTTTGGCTTGAGAGCTTTTCCAAATCCGCTGTGCACAACCACTCAAAATGACTAGGCTAATGAGAAATATATAATTGAGATTTTTAATTACATAGAATAATAAAATGAATTAATTACCCGAAAGCATTTATTCATTTCATTTAATTCTTAGTAATACCCCATGTCTAATAATAACAATTGACTATTATTATTACTTGACATGCGCCCAGCGAATTACACCTAATATTATTTAATTAAATAAATAATATTATTTTTCATAAATTCTCAGAAAAACTACACGGCGTGTATATATTAATATACACGGTGTACTTTTATTTTTCATTTTTCTTAATTTCTTCCACCACATTTATTAGACCTTGAATAATGACTTTATTTCTCAAATAAATATCACTGCATTACTCGCTAATAAATATATTATTTCGCCCACAATATATTTTCTCGAATAACTAGTGTCGAAATAAATGCGATCAGACATCCTTGAATAATTATTAAACCACAGTCGGGAATAATCTTTATTCAACTTGTTAAATTAATATTTAACTGAGATACTTGGACACACTTAGTGTGTGACCCTATAAGCCTCTTTCTCAGTGGCATTAGGTGGAGTCTGCTTAAAGTTCAAGGTTAGCGTCTAGCAACACGCCAACACATCCATAGAGAAAGAAGTTAACGCCGTAACGACGTGTCACCTCCTACGAACGCTTACTGTGTAATGTAATCCCTTTGTCACGATATCTCGAATCAAGCGGGTTGCATGTTAGTGTCATCAACACATGTGCTCGATTATTCTTTCTTTGACTTTCCGGAATTGAACTTGTCCATTCCTCAGCATGGCCATGGATTTATTTAGGCTATATCAATTCCATAAAAGGGTCTGAGATATTTACTTCTGTTATGGAACAGAAGGGACAAATCTTTTCTCGCATTATCTATTATTGCAATATCACTCGTGACGCACCCAACGTATCCTACCTCGCTGCGAACAGTGTGTCGTCACAGTTTTCGTCAATACATCTAAGTGCGCGAGTTGTAATACCCATTAATAATAATCTTAAAGTCTAAGGACCAATATACACGTCCGCAAATAGGAACATCCAATGACATTATGAAATGTGGATTTCCTACTAGCGGGTCTCGTTCTTATAATATCCTCCTGGACATTACCAAGGGCGCACACCATGAGAAGGTGCCTCAAAGTTTTATGAGTCCTCACCCCTAATGGTCTGTATTATTTGTGTCCCTCAAATAACATCATCCGACCATAGAACATATATTCAAGAACAATGTTATGGCACTTCCGGGTTCTCATCATAGCAGGGATCCGCTATGACCCTTTAATGCAACAGCTATCCTTAGAATATTATCACATGCATTGTCACGCAGAAGAACAATCAAGATGTGATAAGGTATTTATTAATGAATAAAGTACAAAGCAGTTGGTTCTAGGCCACCAACTCCAACAGACTCCCACTTGGACTAGAGCCAACTGTTAACAACCTTTAACCCACTAGCTCTCACATGATATTCATGCTTCTGCTGAGATAGACCGTTAGTCATGGGGTCCGCCATGTTCTCTTCCGTGGACACTATGCTCACTGCAATTTCACCCCTTTGATAGAAATCCCTCAAGAGGTGATACTTCCAGAGTATGTGTTTTGTCCGTTGATGTGACCTTGGTTCTTTTGTAAGAGCCACCGCTGCAGTATTATCACAATACAACGTGATATGATCTTTACTGCTAGGCACCACATCAAGCTTCTGGATAAAGTTATGAATCCAGACGGCTTCCTTGGCTGCATCAGAAGGTGCTATATATTCGGACTCCGTTGTAGAATCGGTAACAACTGGCTGCTTTGAACTCTTCCAGCTCACAGCTCCTCCATTGAGACAGAAAACATATCCAGATTGCGACTTCAGATCGTTCTGATCTGTCTGAAAACCAGCATCAGCATACCCTCTGATGACAAACTCCTCGTCTCCTCCATATACCAGGAACATATCCTTAGTTCTTCTCAGATACTTAAGGATAGTCTTAATAGCAGTCCAATGTTATTCTATAGCCGAAGCGTATGAGATCTTACTCATTCTATCTTTCTCTTGTTGTGTCTGAGAACACATTTTCTTAGAAAGATGTAGGTCATGTGACACTGGAACCAATCCTCTCATGGATTGTTACATACTAAATCTCTTTAGTATCTGGTCAATGTATGTATCCTGACTTAGTCCAAGCAGCCTCTTGGATCTATCACGAATGATCTTGATCCCTAGAATATAGGCTGCTTCACCCAAGTCCTTCATGGAGAAACACTTGTTCAACCAGTCCTTAACTGACTGTAAGACTGGTACATCGTTTCCAATAAGCAATATGTCATCAACATATACTACTAGGATAAAGACCGCATTCCCGTTAAACCGTTTATAAACACATGGCTCACATTCGTTCTTAATGAAACCAAATTCCTTTATGGCTTTATCAAATCGTATGTTCCACGACCTGGATGCTTGCTTTAATCCATAAATAGATTTCTGCAACTTGCAAACCCGTTTGGCTTCACTTGGTGTCACAAACCCTTCTGGTTGTGTCATATAGACATCTTCCTGAAGGTTTCTGTTAAGGAATGTTGTTTTGACATCCATTTGCCAAATCTCGTAGTCATGATAAGCTGCTATGACAAGTATGATTCTTATGGATTTAAACATGGCAACTGGCGAGAAGGTTTCATCATAGTCAATTCCTTGATGCTGTCTGAATCCTTTAACCACTAGCCTTGCTTTATAGGTGCTAACTTGACCTTCCATGTCCAGTTTTCTCTTGAATACCCATTTGCATCCAACAAACATTACATCAACTGGCTCATCGACTAGAACCCAGACTTGGTTCTGATACATGAATCCATCTCAGAATTCATATCTTATAGCCATCTTGCAGCTTCTGAGCTTTCTACTGCTTCCTTGTAGGAGAGAGGTTCATCATTGTCCAACAATAATGATTCACCATCCTCGGTGACTAAGAAACCAAATCTCTCTGGTTCTTTTACCCCTCTTGAGCTCCTACGTAGTACTTGTGTTTCTAGAACCTCTTCCACGAGGACTTGTGGAACTTGTTCCTGTTCCAACTCCTGTGTATCTTGAGCATCAACTTCGTCGAAGTCAATCTTGCTCCCACTATCCTTTTTGAGGATGTGCTCCCTCTCGAGAAAGACAGCTTGTCTGGTGACAATCACTTTCTTGTCTGAAGGGTTATATAGGTAATATCTTTCCGTTTCCTTGGGATATCCTATAAAGATACACTTCGTGCCCCGGGGTGCTAGTTTGTTGTCTGAGAAGGCCTTAACAAATGTCTCGCATTCCCATACACGTGTGTGCGACAAAATGAATTTCTTTCCATTTCACAACTCGGAGGGAATTCCATTTGCGCCTTAGTTGGTACTCGGTTTAATGTGTATGCTGGAGTTTGTAATGCATATCTCCAAAAGGATAATGGAAGATCTGCATGATTCATCATCGACCTCACCATGTCCAACAAGGTGCGGTTCCTCCTTTCACTAACACCATTCCACTGTGGTGTATAATGAGTGAGTCGAGATAGAATCCCGGACTCCTGTAGAAGATCGATGAACTCTTGGTTTAGATATTCTCCACCTCGATCCGATCGAAGCTTCTTTATCTTCTTACCAAGCTGATTCTATATTTCATTCTTGAATTCCTTAAATTTCTCTAAGGATTCTGACTTATACCTCATTAAGTAGACATATCCATATCTACTTAAATCATCAGTAAAAGTAATGAAGTAAGAATATCCACCTCTAGCTTCTACTGGAAATGGTCCACAGACATCCGTGTGCACCAATCCTAGAAGCTCTGTGGCCCTTTCACCCTGTCCACCGAAAGGCGACTTGGTCATTTTACCTTGTAAATAAGCGTGACATCTATCAAGTGGTTTTAGCTCAGTAGAGTCTAAATAGTCATCTTGACAGAGCTTTGTCAAACGCTTCTCGTTTACATGACCAAGATGGTGATGACACAACTGGGTGATGTATGAGTCATGTGAGTTTGTTTCGTTATCGATTGTCAACACTTGGTTTTCATAATTTAATACATACTAACCATTATTTAAATGCGTCATACCATAACATACGCTGTTCTTATAAAAGAAGCAACCCTTATTTCCAAACCTTGAAAATAAATCCATCCATATCCAAACATGATACAGAAATTATGTTTTTGGCAACACTAGGCACATAATAACAGTTATGTAAAACCAAAATCATCCCAGTTGGCAATGAGAGGTGGTAATTGCCAATGACTAACTTAGCCAGCCTCGCGCGATTGACAGCTCGAAGATCCACCTCTCCTCTGGCAATCTTTCTAAATCTACTTGGTTCCTGCATTTGAATACAGATGTGAGCCCCACAAGCTGTATCTAATACCCAATGTGTAGAAATGGAAAGATTACACTCGATAACGAACGCACCTTTAGCGTCCCCACGCTTCTGGGTGCAGTTCCTCTTCCAGTGGCCTTGCTTGCCACATGCAAAACATACCGCCTCCCGTTCCTTGCCCTGCCTCTAGATATTCCCCTTCTTGGAGGTACGATGCTCGGGGGCTTCAGACCGTTTATAAGTCCTTGCCCCCTTTGCCTTGTCATTCATTTTCTTATTCACCATAAGGACTGCGGGTTTGTCACACCTCATGTCCTTGTCTACCTGGTGAATTAAGGTCAGAAGTTTCGATAAACTCTTCTCATTGTTGCTTATGTTATAGTTGACAATAAAGTTAGAGAAGGTCTTGGGCAGTGATGATAGGATGAGATCTGTACGCAACTTATCCGAGAACTTAATCCCTAAGATGGCCATGCGTTCAATGCAGCCAATAAGTTTGAATACATGAGGCCCAGCTGGCGCAGACTCTCTAAGCTTAGTTGTAAACAAAGCGTTGAAGATCTCATATCTCTCCCATCTCGCCTTCTCTTGGTAGAGATCCTTAAGGTGAGACATCATGCTATACGCGTCCATGTTTTCATGTTGCTTCAAGAGCTCATTAGACATGACCGATAGCATGAAACATTGGACATCTGTGGCATCATCCATATGTTTCATATAGAGAGATAGTTCCTCATCACTAGCCTCTTTCCCAGGCGCAACTGGAACAAGCTCTTCCAGCACATACAATTTCCTCTCGTGGCGAAGGATGACGCGTAAACGCCTCTGCCACTCTTGGAAATTGGTGCCGGTGAGAAGATTTTCCTTCTCGAGTATGGTTCGCAATGATATGTTTGAAGTCATTTTATTGCCGTTTCTACAAATATAGATGAGCAAAGGTTTAGTACTTTATTATGATAAAACCGAGACAAATAAATAAATTAATACTTATTAGTCTCCCACTATTTTATCGAAATCCAATAGCCCTTACCATTGACTTCGGAATATTCTGTTGTTTGAATATTCTAGTGGCAAGGATCCATATTGATCTTCGCATTACCCCAACTAGAGTTGGTCAAGCAACTTGAAGGGTTTTAGGTAGGCATTCCAAATGCCAACTGCATTAACTCGCAGCTCCTTGATCCGTTGAGTGGACTCCTCAATCCTGAAATCCTTTTATTTTGGATTTCCTCAACCTTTGCCTCTTGGTCACACCAAGTCCTGCTATGACAGTCAACTCTTGATGCGAACCAAGTCAAGTCAACCCAAAACCTTGAATTAGAATTCCTCAATAATTGAAAGCACCCCAACTAGAGTTGGTCAAACACTTTGAACTATGGTTCGATTCTAACTAAGATTATGGAAGACTATACCGACTTAATATTTCTTTGAGGGATTTTATCCTTATACGTAAATTTCCATTTTATTATCTTTGATTACATGCTTGTTAATATTAAGTGGGATGTACTTAAGTGATTAACCATGTCAAAGATAATATTTTACGCATAAGCCGGTCTTATTTTAGTTCCATCTTGCATGCTTGTTTAATTCATTAATTGTGTGATCGTGACAACACACCCACAATAAATAAACTATGCAACTGACAGAAATAAAATAAATGATATGATCACGAGCTTGTTTTATTGGTTAGTTTATCTAGCGGTTGATAAACTAACCCAAGACCTAAGGGAGAAACACCTTGAACCTTTTGGGTTCGTGTTTACAACTTTCCATCTGTCCACCTTTGTATCTTATTGGATTGATTTCACCTGGACTCCTAACTTGAGCCGCCTCCACTAGTTTGAGAGCTCCATCCATTACATATGCTTTTATCTCACACGTAGGTGAGGGGTAAAATGGGGTTTTACCTAAAAGAAACCTTGGGCGCGCAGACCCTACATATTAATGAGGAGAAGGCTCGCAGACCAACAAATTTAATTTAAATAAATAAATTAAAAGAAACTATTCACATACAAAGGTCTTGGTCTAGCTCATGATCATCCATGAATGCAATAATATTTACGCATAAATAAAAGTAGCATTCAATTCTTTAATCGTTCTTGCTTAAGATAAATCACGCTTGAATCAATTAATTATCTTTAATTAATCAATCCTTTTATCTTAAACTCTTTTCTGAATTTCTTTGAGATTCTCATCCATCATAATTTTAAACAAATAAATTTATTTAAAATTATCTTTGTACGTAATTTGTACCTTGGAGGCAACCCGGTGAATTTCTGTTCATAACTACCCAATGAGTAGAAATGAACATTACGCAGATGTTAAATTAAACACACATATATAAAACACCTATCACGTGTTGTGCCTCAGCTTTACGCCTGCACTATGGTACAAGTTTCAAGGGTTTGTATAATATAATAATAATTTTTAATAAATTTGCGTAATTTGGATGAGTACACGGCGTGTAGTTCCGACTACACGGCGTGTACTTTTGTTCACCGTCCATCCGAAGTACACGCCCGGGGACATGACGTGTAGATGTACTTCGGAAATTTTTGGAGTACACGATGTGTTCAATGGGACACACGCCGTGTAGTATTCGCGTTACATGGTTTTCAGCCGGGCAAGCTGTGTACGGGGTACACGGTCCAACTCTAACCCAAAGGGACTACACACCGTGTTCCATGGGCCACACGGCGTGTACTCCGGAAACCGTGTGCCACCTGTTCCTGGTCAACACACGAAGTCTTAAAGACTTAGATAGGATCCATTTACATGGCCTGATTTGGCGGACCAGTCCAATGCATTGAACCTAGATTACACGACATGTACTTTCGAATGCACGCCGTGTATTATGGTGTTGTACGGCCAGAAACGTTTGGCACCTCCGGATGAGATCCTCTATTTTATTTTAATCAAAATTAAAAGAAAAATTCGTTACTGTAAGGTGAACGAGAAACGAGAGAAGAACAGATCTCGAGATTCGGATTTAAAAAACGATTAACTTGAATTGAAACAACTAAATTATTAAATGCGTAAATCACCAACGAAAAACTAAATAATTATAATCAACGATATGACTCCCTCTGATACCACTTGTAGGTTCCGGCACAGCGGAAACGCGTTGGTGGGTGTACCCAACTTTAATTTTAGCGTTAACAACGATCAATCCGAGATCCGTCACGAAAATAAAATGTCGGATCTTCGAAATATAATGAAGAACGAAAAAAAGAGGGGAGTCCCGAAACCATATAGAGGATCATCATATGTTGGTTATAATTAATTTAATTAATTGACAAGAATTACCTTGATGGAATTCTTTCTTCGATGATGTCTCCGGTCACGATCCGATGTGATCCGTCGTTGCATTGTAGAATCCAAGTGTAGGATTCCTCTAGCGGTGATCCACACGTGCTCCACGTATTTTTGGACGTCGTCGAAAGGATCTCAGGGTGCTAGCGCAGAGGAGCCTTCGCTTGCGATGTTCGCCTTCGATCGCCTTGATCCGGTGGAGGTGGATCTCTCTCTCGCAGCTTGAGAGCGTTCTTGGTGGAAAAAGAATTCTCTCTTGGCTTGAGAGCTTTTCCAAATCCGTTGTGCACAACCACTCAAAATGGCTAGGCTAATGAGAAATATATAATTGAGATTTTTAATTACATAGAATAATAAAATGAATTAATTACCCGAAAGCATTTATTCATTTCATTTAATTCTTAGTAATACCCCATGTCTAATAATAACAGTTGACTATTATTATTACTTGACATGCGCCCAACGAATTACACCTAATATTATTTAATTAAATAAATAATATTATTTTTCATAAATTCTCAGAAAAACTACACAGCGTGTATATATTAATATACACGGTGTACTTTTATTTTTCATTTTTTTTAATTTCTTCCACCACATTTATTAGACCTTGAATAATGACTTTATTTCTCAAATAAATATCACTGCATTACTCGCTAATAAATATATTATTTCGCCCACAATATATTCTTTTGAATAACTAGTGTCAAAATAAATGCGATCAGACATTCTTGAATAATTATAAAACCACAGTCGGGAATAATCTTTATTCAACTTGTTAAATTAATATTTAACTGAGATACTTGGACACACTTAGTGTGTGACGCTCTAGGCCTCTTTCTCAGTGACATTAGGTGGAGCCTGCCTAAAGTCCAAGGTTAGCGTTTAGCAACACGCTAAGACACCCATAGAGAAAGAAGTTAAAACCGCAACGACGTGTCACCTCCTACGAACGTTTACCGTGTAATGTAATCCCTTTATCACGATATCTCGAATCAAGCGGGTTGCATGCTAGTGCCATCAACCCATGTGCTTGATTTATTTTGGCTATATCAATTCCATCAAAGGGCCTGAGATATCTACTTCCGTTATGGAACAGAAGGGACAAATCCTTTCTCGCATTATCTATTAATGCAATATCACTCGTGACGCACTTTTCGTCAATACATCTAAGTGTACGAGTTATAATACCCTTTAATAATAATCTTAAAGTCTAAGGACCAATACACACATCCGCAGATAGGAACATCCAATGACACTATGAAATGTGGATTTCCTACTAGCGGGTCTCGTTCTCATAATATCCTCCTGGACATTACCAATGGCGCACACCATGAGAAGGTGCCTCAAAGTTTTATGAGTCCTCACCCCTAATGGCATGTATTATTTGTATCTCTCAAATAACATCATCCGGTCATAGAACATATATTCAAGAACAGTGTTATGACACTTTCGGGTTCTCATCATAGCAGAGATCTGCTATGACCCTTTAATGCAATAGTTATCCTTATGACATTATCACATGCATTGTCACGCAGAAGAACAATCAAGATGTGATAAGGTATTTATTAATGAATAAAGTACAAAGTAGTTGGTTCTAGGCCACAACTCCAACAATCTCCCACTTGAAGACCATTCTTATGCTCACACCAAAGTTTCGCTGGCCAACTTCTGTTCACCCTCATTTAACAGCGTTCACATGTTTCTCCACTCCATGCTTCTTTTTGATCGTCCAAACTCCCGCTAAAAGAATTCCCCTTTCAACCTTTGGAACCACAATCCACCGTTCTGCTGCATCCGCTAAACTCATCTGAATGCTTCCATGGACTTTCTCCAATGCAATCAGGAACTGAGTTTTCATCCTCCGACTTTGTTGAACTTCCATCAACAAGCTGCGCCGTGCACAGAGTCCATGACCTTGCCCTTCTGGACGTCTGCTTTCGACACTTTGACCTTGTCCCTGCAACTCGAGAGCTGCCGGTACACCGAACTCCAGCAACACCATTGGAACTAACCTCCATTCGGTACTATCGAAAGTCTGATGTTATCAGCATAACAAACTCTCACTGAAACTCCTGCTCAGTGCAATTGAGGCCTTTGTGGTCCTTTACTCCCACTGCTTCGCCTGGTCCCCACTTCTTTGAGGACCCCACCTCCATTCTAGGGGTACTTCCGATGCTCTGACCATCTTCCGATGATCGCTGCCACAAAGTCGGAAACCTTTACAAAGACACACGCCCCAGGACTTGGGGTTGTCTTTTCACCGGCTTCAGCGGGACCCAAGTCCAGATGAGAGAACGACTGTCCAGCTTCTGGACATCTGAAGAATCCTCCATAATTTCACCCTTCGGATATCCATCTATTTCTCTTTAGTTTCATCCCCTTGACCAACTTCCAATCCATCTGCATCATATGGTTCTTCTTCTTTCGTCGAAGGTACTTTGAAGTACAATGACTTTATGTAACAGTCCAACGAAACTTGAACACCAGTCGCCATTGAAGATTGCACTCTCTGCCACCGAGTTTCAACAATACTTCATACGACTTGGAAATTCTCATCCTTTCGCCTCTCACTCCAGTGCGCTCATGACAACCATTCCTCATATTCCATCTTTCGGTCATTTGATCCCCAACATGCCAACACTCCTGGTCGTCACCTTCTAGAGCTTTAAACTCTGTTCACACTTGCCATAACCATGAAGCCCCCCAACACGAATTCCATCACGCTCTTCCACTTTCCTCTTGCTCTTCTGCTGATCTTCTTCTGTTGAACACGGGAACCGTGCCGCATCACACCTTCTTGAGATGGGCTCGAGCGAACACTCGACAACTTTTCAGTCACCCCCTCTGCTGTAGGTTGTGGAACCTCTAGAATTTGAATTTCCAAGAAATAGATCTTGCGATCTTCCACCGATTGTCCTCGGCCTGACTGACTTCTCCTTTGACAGCTCCTTTCGGGAACATGCCTCATCACTGATTACAACCTCTGGAACGATCCACGTGCTTGTTGTTGTGGCCTTCTAGTTCACTGTCCTTCTGACCGACTTCTTCATCTAACGAAACTACAACCCCCCTAGGAGTAACACCAATGTCCTCCAAGATCTCCAATCTCCACCATTGGATCGTCAAGCCGTGCCTAGCCTATCCAACGCTTTTCACCAAAAACATGAGCCCCCACTAAATCTAGTTCGTTGTACTTCTGACCGACTTCTTCATCCAACGGAACTACAAACCCCCTACGAGTAACACCAGCGTCCTCCAAGATCTCCAATCTCCACCATCGGATGATCAAGCCGTGCCTAGCCCATCCCACGCTTTCCACCAGAAACGTGAGTCCCCACTAAATCTAGTCAACGTAAGGGATTATTTGCTCCTTTCGGAACTTCATTGATCTTCCACCAAGCTCCAAAAGGCTACCCAATGAACATAACACACCTCAAGAATCCCTTCGGTACCGCTGATGCTTTCGAGTGACTTCCCTCCGAGACTTGATAAACTGCTCCACCAAAAACGCTCTCCACCAACCCTTTGATGCCAGTTGTTGGGGAAATGGAGGCGCACATTTATCCGATCACCGGAAGTTCGCCCTTCCGATGATCCCACACAACGAAACTTCAAACACCGGAAACAGAGCAACTTCCAATAGTCCATCCCCCACAACTTCAAAGACCGGAACTGGGAAGACCTCGCACCCCAACCACCCCATTGAGTCGTCCTCACCTCTGATGGTTCTGGTCACCACACGATCCTCTTTTCGGTAAATGCACAAGTGGATAAGCACACAACCAACATGCAAATATGCAAGCACAAATCACAAACACAATGCACACAAAGGATTACTTGGTTCAGACACCAAAAACGCTCTTCACCAACCCTTTGATGCCAGTTGTTGGGGAAATGGAGGCGCACATTCATCCGATCACCGGAAGTTCGCCCTTCTGATGATCCCGCACAACGAAACTTCAAACACTGGAAACGGAGCAACTTTCAATAGTCCATCCCCCACAACTTCAAAGACCGGAACTGGGAAGACCTCGCACCCCAACCACCCCATTGAGTTGTCCTCACCTCTAATGGTTCTGGTCACCACACGATCCTCCTTCCGGTAAACGCACAAGCGAATAAGCACACAACCAACATGCAAATATGCAAGCACAAATCACAAACACAATGCACACAAAGGATTACTTGGTTCAAACAGTGTGTCCTAAATCCATGGGAGAAGCGACAACATCTCTTTCATCCCATCAGAAGTACATCTGAGTTACAAGGGATGTTCAACATCTGACAACCCTACTCAGACTACTAGAAGAAGTCTAACCAATGTCTGTCTACCATTGCATCTTCCGGTTGCTCCTCCCTTCGGTCATCTGCCTTCGGCATTTCAGCCTCCGTCACCTGGATGACTCAGGTGTGCTCCTTCCGGAGCCACCTCAGCTTTCAGGTTTGGCCCCGTTAGCCTCTCTGTCAGTGTCGTCAGTTGTCTCTGGGTGCTTTGCACATGTGGACCAATGACCTTCTTATAGAGGGCCCCAGCCGGTCATCCAGTCAGCACTGCCATCCAACAGATGCGGGCATATCCTGCCGTTGCACTGTTTAACCTTCGATTGCCTGTAGCAATTGATGCATCGGTCGCTGACTCCCGATGAACAATGTATTCCATCTTCCACTCCACACTTAGACAAACATTTCCCTCGCCGTATCCACAAGGAAAGCTTCCACGTCCTGCCATCAGTGACTTTGTGCAAGTCATGAACTCCCGCAATTGCTTCACCGGTCCTCGGACTTCCGTTCGGCTACCGGTAGCTGCCCCTACCGTTCGCCTCACTACATCCTTCGGATCCATGACCGACTCCCCGAATACATGCATCATTAGATGTTCCTCCTCACCATTCCCATACCCGGCCTTCACTGTGCTCCATCCGCTGAACTTCTGGTGAACTAACACCATCCTGCGAACATCCGTTGATTTGATACCTCGAGGCTCTTGTTGGACTTCCGTTTGACTCACGCCGCTACTTCTGGTGAACCGACTTCAGCTGCATGAACCCGGACGTCCATGGTGATGGTGCATTGCCTCCATCCGTATCCTCCCAAGTGTTGCTATTGATGACTGAACATCCGGAGCTTTGACACTTGACACAAAAAACAGTTTTCACACCAAACCTTATACTACCTTCGATCCAATTTATAAGGAAAAAAGTATGGTATTTTTGGTGGTACCATTTATAAGAAAAAATAGTGTATTAAATTTTATTTTCTCACAAATGACCTTCATTAATTATGAGCGAGCATAATGTGTGAATGTTGAATCTAGGGTATTTTTTAGAATACATTATAATTTGTGACGACTTAAGTGCGTTCAATCCCTTTTAAGCAATTTTCTTAATTTTGAGAAACAGTTATTTTTTTCCTTATTAATTTACTTGGGTTGGTAGTTCAATAAGGTGGCGGCCTTTTTGGCTCCCCTTGTAATGTACAAATTCTCCTAGTTGCAATGGGTTCTCCTAGTTGCAATGGGTTTTTTGGCAAATACGCATGACGTTCCACTTGTGCTGCACGAGCACACCCGACCCGACCTCAAGCAGCTTGCCCTGATCCATTTGATGTCTTTTGGGCCTTCTGTTTCAGCCCAGGTTTCCCTACACTGTTAATCGGCCTACACTGGCCTAGCCAGCCAAAAATGGCCCCTTGTAACCCACCTAGGACCACTTAGTATAATAAAGGTTCTAGGGGGTTTTTTTTTAAGAAAATATATGGTAGCGAGAAACACCTTTTCTTTGAGTAATCTGAAACACTTTTACAGAAGCATTTGATAAGCACTGTAAGCAGTTTTCTGTAAGTGATATCAAATAGAGCCTTTGTATCCTCTTATTTACATTTCCACTTTATTTCATGTTTCAATTTGTTTATTTACAACATTTGTACTATCAAATTGTGGGTTTTGCAGGCCTCTTCCCCTGCATCACCGCCGTCTGGCAGGGGCAAGTATTCAGGCAATTCTCATCTCCTTGTCCATCTTAGAACCTGTTAATTTTAGCTTAAAAACAATTGATTTTGGGATAAACTTTAAAAAATGATTTTTAAAAAGTCAAAAGCTAGTTTTTGTCCGGGTAATCATCAAAATAATCACTCTTCTTTTAATTGCAGAATTAGTCTTAAAAAAGGCAATTAGAATAGTTTTCAAGGGGAAAAAATTTTAAAGTAGTTTTTAAAATTCTGTTTTTTGAAAAAATCTTATGATTTGTCATGCAGTTGCAGAAGGCAGCGAAGCTTCTAGACTCAGGGGCTGTCAGGATCACAAGGTTTCTCTGGCGGTATCCTACTGCTCGAGTTATATTGCTTTTCTATTTGGTAATAATAATCATCTTCAACCCTTTATGAATAAGATTTTGGGTCCATTAAATTCTGTAATAACCCCATGTACTCTGCAGGTATTTGTACATCTCTTCTTGATGTATCTGTTGCATCGCCTCCAGGTACAAATAATCCCAAATATCCGAACATTATGCTTTGGGTCCGTGATAAGTGGTATAAACATTTTTTTCAAGTGTTATCAATCACACCCTAAGACCACAAGGATGATAGAGCTCTCGCAACAAATATTTAACACAACTGCGTGCCCGGTGACCCAAACTCATGACCTTAAGTTAACATGGTCCCCTTTCAAGTAGTCGAGCCGTTGAAGTTGGTGAATGTGCGTGCATTTTGATGTAGGTTGCGTTTGGCAGTACTTATTGAGAACTGCTTATAACACATATCGTTTATCATATCCAGTTTGAAAAAAAATAAGTAGTGATAGTTTTGTTTCTGAAAAAATGCTTATATTGAATCGCTTGAAAAGTATTGTCAAACGCAGCTTTATATGCTGACCATCAAAATGGGGTGATCTTTAGGATTTGCAGGAGCAGGCCGACAATTTTGCGTCAAGAGAAGTTGAAGCATCCATGGGGCTTGCGAACTCGACTCTGTCGTGAGAGGAGAGGAGATGGAGTGGAATGGTCTCTTGTATCGCTGTAAATGACCCCTAAGTCCTGTTTGGGTGAACAATATTTAATAGGACTTTGGGGAATTTCATCCCCGTTTTTTTTTTGTTTGGTTGGGGGGTGGATTTATAGGTAGTTCAGATGCTGTCACATTGAATATGGAAATTTGATTTATTGATTTTGATACTAAAGCTGTTTGGTTTTTTGTTTTCCTAGAGTTTTTGTGGTGACCATCTTAGTTTTGGGGAATTTCATCTTCTATTGATTTCCCTACTTTTATCAACTTTAAGAAATTAAATAACTAGTATGATATAAGTGCATGACTCACTACTTGCAATAGTCTCTAGGGTCTGTCTTTATCTTACATTATGCTATATCAAATGTTACATCTTGTAAATATCTAAACATTTTTGTATCAACCTATCACATATGAACTATCGTTTTGGATAAACACTCTACCAAAAAAGAATCATCAATCACATAGTTTTATGTGTGACCATTGTTGCGGAATCGTCGGGAGACACAACGACAGAAAACGAGAAAAACGAAAGAAGGAAAAGCAACAATGAACACGGCGATTTACGTGGTTCGGGAAAAATCCCTACGTCCACGGGAGAGGCAGAATTTCACTATGATTCGGGAGCACAAAATTACAGAAGATTTTACAACATGAAACCCTAGCCCGAAATGGGCTATAAAACAAATGGAGAAGATGATCACTATTTGAAAAGTGGTCCGCGTCGCTACAGTGAACGACGGCTGGCTTTGTCAAAAGCGCTACAGTAAATTAAGAATATATGATGATTAAAAACAACACAAAAACTTGTAATTAAAAAGATCATTCAAATATTACAAACTTGAAGCTTGGGATTTACATCACGTTCCTTCCCGGGTGATCACAAGGGGTTTAGAAATCCATGAGAGGGGAGGAAGAAGAAGTTTTTGAAGTAGAAATTCCCATATCCTACAAAACTTATAGTGATTATGAAAAGACCTATTTGGGACTCCAAAATGGCAGCACCTTGCCTTTGGTTCGAACTCCAAAATGGGGTGCCCAAGGTGCCAATTTATAGGCAAAGTGGGAAGTGGATTTGGGAACCCTGATTTCATGAATCCTCTTGGTCCATGGTTTTGGCCGGTTATAAAGCCTTAAATCACTTTGGAAAAAACTAAATAGTTGTTTGTAGAAATCTTTTCTACCTCCATTTCAAATTTGGCGGCCATATATAGAATATAATAAGATATATTTCCAAAATACAGAGGCAATGTTTTGACCCCGTGCAGATCCAATTTATTAGAAAGAGAAGCTTGTATGAGCCTCTTAATGGATGAATTGGGATTATTTTCCTTCATATTAAATGGATCTAATTGAATTTAGGACTAACCCACAAAGTTTTAGCCCATTTGGAAGCACGGAGTAGTAGAATCATGCGTTTTAGTATACTGGTGTTCTTGGATCATGTGCAGAATGACCTATTTTTCATGGAATTCATCATAGGTCCTCCAAATCACCTTCACCTACAATATAATTATCAAAACGAGTAACATTTCCCTTTTTAACAGTGTTAACACAAAATAATTGAATCAAACATGGAGTGAAATTTATTATTATACATGTAATTTTCAATACAAAATCAGTTTAATACATTGGTATAAGGGTGAAATAAAACAATGAATCGTGGTACGATCACACCCCACACCTAAACATTTGCACTCCTGGGTGAAGTATAATATCCTAATAATGTACCATTCCTAAATAAAAGGTGTAAAAATATACAAGATTCTTTTGAAATGAAATTCATCATGTCTCTTCTATGGAATCAATTTTCCTATCATTTTTCTTTTCTCACATTCCAATTTGCTGAACTTCATTTGTTCACCCATGCAACATGTCGCAACCTACCTCACCTTAACATTTTCCCTCTTCACTCAAGGAACATATGAAAGTGGATTTATGCTCTTTTCCCAGAGTTCATGTGATCTTACCATATGCTTTCCAAGATTCTCATTTCTCTACCCGCAGAAACTAGTGTGCTACTCAAGAGGACTTACAACAGGTTGTTATGAGGTTCAAGGGTTGGTAGGATTTAATGTTTAAAAATATGAGGCAAAAGAGGAGTGTTTAATCTCGTATGTACAAAACATGTCAAAATTCAGCAAGTGTTCACAACAAATGTACACACTCAACCCCTCACAAAGTGTATCACCTCCAACTCACTCTCCCCATTGTCCATTTTTGTGGGTCACAACCAAGCAATGAATAATGAGTAAACATCCTCTTTTCTCTATTTTTTCTTTTGTTCTGTTTTTTTTCAATGTACAGAACTATTTTTTTGTATATTTTTTTTGAAGATAAAGAGGGAAACATGTGTAAAACAATGATGTAATATGGCTTGTGAACCCATTTCCCAAGGAAAATGTAGGCACCATTTATATCAACCCATAACAATGATTCTCTCCCCATAATTCCCATGGAAATACACTCTCTCCCACACTTTCTGAAAATAAAACAAGAATATACACAATAGATGGGTACGTAGGGATAAATTATCTTATAATGTGGCTACCTAACAGGCATTTCATGGTCTCTAATGCTTAAGAAAGATAAAATGTAAAGGTGGCCGAAAATAGAGGACAATTGTAAAAAGGGATTATCAATGAACGATTGCCTCTATCATTAATGTGGCATACTTGAATCTTATGGATTCAAATAGAATCAAGGAAAGTTCTAGTTTCTCTACATGACCTGAGACTCTCAAGAAAGTGATTAAAAAGAAGAATATACAATAAAGGGTGTAGAATATCTCTTGGTTAAGGGATTAAAATATTGGTCAGTGCTAATGAGCCATGAGTTTCAAAAATCCATTAAACACCTAAGAATGATTTGAAAATACAAATTCTAGAAAAATATTCCATATCAAAATTCATTTGAAGTTTTTTTCCAAAAACAATGGATTTTTTTACACAATCTACTCAAGCATGAAAAATTATTTTGGATATTCTTTTTAAGATCAATTTTTATCTAAAAACACAGAATAAGGAAAAAGAAATAAAAAATGAAAACACATTTTTTTAATTTTTTTTGTTTTTTTTTGTTTTTTTTGTTTTGTTTAATCCTAACTATGACATGTCACCCTCCCCCACACCTAAAAGTTACATTTTCCTCGATGAAATTATTTTAAATAAATAGTCAAATAAATAAAGGTAGGGAGAAGGGACAACCTGCTAAATGGTGTCATATGTGGAATCTATCAGTTGGATTTCCTCCACGAGATGATTTGAAAAATCCTCATAGAAGTGTTTGAGCCTCTTCCCATTTACATTAATCCTTTGTACACTCTTCTCATGAAAAAATTGTATAGCACCAAAAGGGTAAACATCAGTAACAGTATATGGACCGAGTCATCAGGAACGAAACTTACCTAGGTGGAGATTTAGCCTGGAATTATACATGAGAACCTTATCTCCAATATGAAACTTCCTCTGATTTATCATGCTATCATGGATATCCTTTGTCTTATCTTTATAGATTCGGGAGTTTTCATATGCATCATGTCAAATTTCCTCCAACTCTTGAATCTGTAGCTTCCTGTGCGCACCTGCATCTGAAAGATTAATATTACATTGTTTAACAGCCCAATATGCATGGTGTTCTACCTCCACTGGGAGGTGAAAAGCTTTTCCAAACACAATTATATATGGTGACATTCCAATTGGGGTTTTAAAAGCTATACGGTATGCCCAAAGTGCATTATCCAAGCACAAACTCCAATCTTTCCTATTGGGTTGTACCGTTTTTTCCAAGATTTGTTTAACTTCCCGATTTGAGATTTATGCTTTTCCATTAGTTTGGGAGTGATATGAAGTGGAGAATTTATGATCAACCCCATACTTACGAAGAAAAATTTTCATGTTTTGATTGCAAAAATGTGAACCCTGATCACTAATGACGAATCTCAGTAAATCAAACCAACTAAAAATCTGAGACCTCACAAAATCAACAACCACACGAGAGTCATCGGTCCTAGTGGCCTTGGCTTCCACCCATTTAGATACATAGTCAACAACCAATAAAATGTATAAAAATCCAAATGAATTTGGAAAAGGCCCCATGAAGTCAATTCCCCATGCATCAAAAATTTCACAGAATAGCATGGGTTGTTGGGGCGTTTCATTCCTCTTGGAGATATTCCCTGTGAATTGACAACGACTACATAACTTGAAAAATATATGGGAATCCCTATAAAATTTTGACCAATAAAGTCCTGAGTCAAGAACCTTTAGAGCTATACGTTGAGAGCCAAAGTGGACCCCACAGTCCAAGGTGTGGCAGAAGGTCAAAACAGAGGTGAACTCATGGTCAAGAACACACCGTCAAACTACTTGGTCACCACAAATTCTCCACAAGTATGGGTCATACCAAATGTAACACCAAGAATCATGCTTAAGTATCTGGAATTGTGAAGTGATAAAATCATTGGGGACCCTGGATGTTGCTAGAAAATTCACAATGTCTCCATACCAGGGGGTAAGGTCCACAACATCACAAAGGGTATCATGAGGGAAGAATTCTTCAATGGGGAGGGGTGAGTCAACATGATGGTCCAATGGTGAGGAACTCCTACTAATGTGGTTAGCTACCACATTTTCCACTCCTATCTTATCTCTAATCTCAAGGTCAAACTCCTGGAGGAGGAGCATCCACCGAATGAGATGGGGCTTAGCTTTAGGTTTCTTTAGGAGGAAATTAAGGGTAGCATGATCAGAAAAGACAATGATTTTTGACCTGATAAGATATGAATGGAATTTTTCTAAGGCAAAAACAATAGAAAGAAGTTCTTTTTCAGTGTTCATGTAGTTTTCCTGGGTAGGGTCAAGGGTACATGAGGCATACACAATGACATGAGGAGCCTTCTCAACCGTTTGTGATAAAACTGCCCCAACTACAAAGTTAGAGGCATCACACATAAGTTCAAAGGGGATATCCCACCTTAGAGGTTGGATTATGGGAGGTGATATGAGACTCCTTTTTAGTGAATTGAATATATCCTCAAAATTTTTATCAAACAAAAACTCAGAATCATTTGTAATAACCGAGACAAGGGAAGTGCAATCTTACTGAAGTCTTTAATGAATCGGTGGTAAAAACCAGCATGATCCAAGAAAGATCGCATATCATGAACACATTTTGGATATGGAAGGGTTGAAATTAATTCAAATTTTAATTTATCCACTTGAATTCCCTATTTTGAAATAACATGCCCAAGAACTATCCCCCGTTCAACCATGAAATGGAATTTCTCGCAATTTAATACAAGATCTTTTTCTATGCAACGAAGGAGGATAGAACCTAGGTGAGCCAAAAAATCATCAAAGGAAGTTCCATAAACTGTGAAATCATCTATTAAAACTTTCATGCAATTTTCTATGTACTCTAAAAATATACTCAGCATACAACGCTGAAAAGTACCTGGAGCATTACAAATACCAAAAGGCATCCTTCTGTATGCAAATGTTCCAAATGGATAGGTAAATGTTGTCTTTTCTTGATTCTCATGGGCTATATGGATTTGGAAATAACCCGAATAGCCATCAAGGAAAAAATAATGGGACTTACCAGCCAATTGTTCTAACATTTGGTTAATGAAAGGTAGAGGAAAGTGCTCCTTCTGCGTGGCTTGATTCAGTCGATGGTAGTCAATACAAACTCGCCAACTATTTTGCACACGTGTTGAAATCAATTCATTCCTTTTATTTGACACACCTGTTATTCCTATTTTTTTAGGCACAATTTGCACTAGGCTAACCCATTTACTATCAGATATAGGATAAATGATCCCCGCAACAAGTAATTTACTGACTTCTAATTTTACCACTTCAAGGAGAGTGGGATTCAACCAGTGTTGAGATTGTCTTACGGGCTTAGCCTCATCATCCAAAAGTATATGGTGCATACAAATAGATGGGATAATCCCGGGAATATCAGCCAATGTCCATCATATTTTCTTTTTACACTCTCTCAAAAGATCAAGATGTTTTGATTCCTATTTTTGAGAGAGGTTATTGGAAATAATGACAGGCAATTGGTCAATACCCTCAAGATAGGCATATTTTAAATTAGATGGAAGTGGTTTTAATTACAACACCGAGAGTTTTTGGACTGAGGGATGGGATTTAGGGGGAGTGAGGTCCATCAAATTGTCTATCTTTTCATGTTTATTCTCTAAATATAGAGAATCTATTGAAATGAGATTTGCAGAATCATCGACGGTCATGGGTACCTCAGATTGAACACACTCATCAATTAAAGTACAAAATTTACACTTTTCATAACCCACACAAAACTCAGAACATGACTCAAAACTCAAATCATCCAAGGGTGAAGAAAAGGAAAATGAATTAGAATTTGGGTTGAGGAGAGAATTGTGTGTGTGTGCATCGTTTGAGAGCACTCCCATTGAATAGATAGAAAGATTGGAGTGCTCTTCAACAAGGTGTTTCATAGCCTCAAGGATGTTAAAACCAACCTTTTCTCCACCGAATTCTATGGATAGCATAGCATTGTGAGCGTTGATGATTGTATTTGATATTTTGAGGAATGGCCTCCCAAGTATGAGAGGAGCATGTCCTTGGGTTCAGGTATCTTATATCTCAAGAATGTAGAAATCAGCAGGGAAGATGAGATTCTTCACTCTTACAAGGATATCCTCAATCACTCCTGTTGGATTCGTAGTACTTCGGTTGGAAAGTTGTATGACAATTCCCATTGGTTGAAGCTCTCCAACCTACAGAGAAGTGTACATGGAGTGAGTCATTACATTAATGGAAGCACCTAAATCTATCATAGCATTAGAAAAGAAAGTCTCCCCTATGGAACACAGTATTGTGAATGTTCCCAGATCCTTGTATTTGGTTGGCATTTCTGGTTGAATCAAGGCCGAGAAATTCCTCCCCAAGTTCACTCTCTCATTCCCCTTTAGCCTTCATCTATGGGTGCAAAGTTCTTTAAGAAATTTGGAATAACAGGGAATTTTATTGACTTCATCCAACAATGGAATATTAACTTGAACTTTTTTAAATGTATCCATTATTTCATTTTCAATCTCATTATCAAAGTTTTTCTTAGATTTAGAGGGTCTTTGAGGGAAAGGAAGAGGAATGGATTGTTCATGGGAATCCTTAATGATAATTTTATTGCCCTTTTTATTTTGTTTTTCTTCATTGGAATCTTTTATGGGTGGAGAAAGAGTGTTTTCAAGAGGGGGACATACCTGTTGCGTAGAATTAGTAGAAGGAGAAACTTCTTTACCACTACGAAGTGTAATTTCACATAAATTACCTTTGTCCTTCAGATTGACAATGGGTTAGGATGGTAGTTGTCCAGAACCTTGCATCTTAAGCTCACCGATGGTGTTCACCAATTGTACCACTTGAGTTCGTAGGTCTTGAATTACCGATTGTGTGGTCTGTTAGAACTGGAGGTTCTGGGTTGACATTTGTTTCACCATATCCTCGAGACTTGGTTCAGATTTGGGAAGAGGAGGATGATTGTTTTGAGAATTTGAAGGATAAGAAGGTTGCATACCTTGTCCTTGTGGATACCAATTCTGCTTGGGGTAGCTTGAGTTTCCTCCTTGTCGGTACTGGGGTTGTGTTTTCCACCCATGGTTTGGATTTGGTATGAATTGTTCCTATTTAAAGGGAGGTTCTTGTTGGAATGGACACCCTGGGAACACTGCTTCACAAGACTCAGGTGAATCTTGAAGTTGGGGGCACTGGTCATAAAAATGAGTATTGTCAGAACAAATACCACAATGTAATGGAACAGGAGGAGATTGTGAGTTATCTTGTACTTGAGATAATTGTCTTAGAAGGGTATACATCTCATCAATTTTATTATCTACCTTTTTTTCTAGGGCTGAATGACTTACCTCATGGACTCCTCGGGTTGGTGCAATTGCTCGTGTACCAAATTGTTGTGCATTTTGAGCCATGTTGGCTATTAAGTCGCGAGCGGCGAAAGGAGTTTTATCAACTAGGGCACCACCAGCTGCAACATCTATCATTCCACAATCCATGGGGACAATTCTATCATAGAAGTATTGGATTAACAGTTGTTCACTAATTTGGTGGTGGGGGAAACTTGAGCAAAGTCTCTTGAATCTCTCCCAGTATTCATGAAGGTTCTCTCCTTGTGATTGCCTAATTCCACATATTTCTTTCCTAATTGATATAGTTCGGGAGGAAGGGAATAACTTCTCTAGAAAGTGTCGTTTAAGGTCATTCCAGCCCCCAATTGTGGTAGGCAGATAGTATAGCCAGTCTTTGGCTACACCATCAAGGGAGAAAGGGAAGACCCTAAACTTAATTAGGTCCTCAGACCCATTTTGGGGTTTCTTGGTGGAGAAGACTATATGAAACTATTTGGGATGTTTTTGAGGGTCCTCAATAGGAATAACATGAAATTTGGGAAGTAGGTGGATGAGGCCTGATCTCAGCTCAAAGTTGGCTTCTTCCTCAGGATATTGGATGTACGCAGGTTGGTACTCCACATCCGGGGTGGTCAGTTCTTTTAAGGTTCTATTATTTGCAGCCATGTTTTCTTGGATAAGATTGGGTTCAATTTTTGATTGGTTTATGAACACTTGAGGTTCCAGAATTTGATCCTTAGTGTTACTTGATTTACCTTCTCTAGATTCCTTGGTTTGTGTGTGAAGTGTCTTTTCAAATTTCGGGTCAAATTCAAGCATTTTTTCTTTTTCTGATCGGGTCATGCAAATAAGTTGTGAAGTTTTTTTATTGAATATGGATAAAATAACTTAATAAGGGATAAAAGAGAATATAATGTTATAATAAATAATTATAGAGAGGGATATGGAGAAGAATAACAGAGAGAGAGAGAGAGGAAAAACACACAAAAACAACCAAAAATAAAGACAAAACCAAAAAAAAAAATCAAATGAGGGTGGGGTATTGAAAGGAGTAATAATTAAGAATTAAAATAAATAAATAAATAAAAGGAAATAATTAAAATAAATTATCTTGGCTCCCTGGAAATGGTGCCAAAATTTGATCGCGTTGTGGAGCGCGTCAAATTAGTTGTTTAATTTTGACTAGAATTTCTGCAGTATAGCAGCAACCCTAGGTCATCTCTTGATGGAGCCTTAGATCATTAATTTAAAAGGATGGTTTTGATTATGAAATTAGAAGTGAAATGAGGTTTTTTAAAACTTGTGGGTTTGATGATTAAAGATGAAAATAGAAAATGAAAGCGATAAAACAAAGTAGAAATGAACAAGATTAATTAAGTGTGATCAACCTGGGGTACTCTCATGATGTTCATCCATTATAGCTTCATGATATAGGGTTATGATATTTTAATACCTGGTTTGTAACACCTAGAACCATAATTTTACTGAGTTTATACTAGGATACCTCCTAGGGTTCATTCAAAAACACACAATGATTCACCAGACACCGCTGATGATTGAGTGATTTGTGTTCGACATCATAACCGAAACTCACCAAGGAAACACATGAAGAACTTGATATGCTGTCTAGGTTTGTATGTTATTTAATTGTGATACCATGAAATAAATATAAATGACCTTGAAATTACTTATGTGAGTTCAATTGACCAATATGAACCACACAAACACCACAATTGGAAGGGGGAAAAGAAAGCCGTGAATGGTGTGTGAAACATCACATGAATGGGTACCCCCAAACATGATCATATGAGTTGAGAATGACATACAAGTACATAACTCAATAAATTAAGAATAGAGGATTATTAAAAATAATACAAAAACCTTGAATTAAAAAGATCATTCAAATATTACAAACCAGAAGCTTGGGATTTACATCACGTTCCTCCCCGGGTGATCATAAGGGGTTTAGAAATCCATGGGAGGGGAGGAAGAAGAAGTTGTTGAAGTAGAACTTCCCATAGCCTCCAGAACTTATATTGATGATAAAAAGACCTATTTGGGACTCCAAAATGGCAGCACCTTTCCTTTGGTTCTAACTCCAAAATGGGGTGCCCAGGGTGCCAATTTATAGGCAAAGTGGGAAGTGGATTTGGGCACCCTGATTTCACAAATCTTCTTGGTCCATGTTTTTGGCCAGTCATAAAGCCTTAAATCACTTTGTACAAAACTAAATAGTCGTTGAAAGAAATATTTTATACCTCTATGTCAAATTTTGAGGGCAAATATGAAATATAATAAGAGATATTGCCAAAATACAGAGGCAATGTTTTGACCCCATATAGATCCAATTTATTGGAAAGATCAGATTGTATGGGCCTCTTAATGGACAAATTGGGTTTCGGTTCCTTCATATGAAATGGAGCTCGTTAAATTTAGGAACAGAACACAAAGTTTCATCCCATTTGGACTCACGTATTAGTAGAATCATGCGTTTTGGTATACTAGTGTTCTCGGATCAAGTGCATAATGGCCTATTTTTCATGGACTTCATCATAGGTCCTCCAAATCACCTCCACCTACAATATAATTATCAAAACGAGTAACATTTACCTTTTTAAAAATTTTAAACACAAAATAATTTAATAAAACATGGAGTAAAATTTATTATTATACATGTAATTTTCAATACAAAATCAGTTTAATACATTGGTATAAGGGTGAAATAAAACAGTGAATCGTGGTAAGATCAAACACATCCATCCATTGATGTAGAAGCTTTCTTGAAACTTGACATAATTTAATATTTACACCAGATTGAACTTCAATAAATCATTTAAAAATTATTATAATTGAATAAATGTTTTTAATCTATTTCTGACTTGATGAATGACTAGTCCCAACCAGGATTCATTAGAGGTTAGCTGAATGATCAAATCTTTCTAATTGTCTAGAAGCACATTCAGAGGCATACTATCACACTGAAGAGTTTCCAGACTATTGTCAAATTCATACATCATAGTAGTTATTTCTTCAAATCTCTTTATCAGGCCAAGATAAGTTGGTTGAGGGGTAGAGGATGAATATTTGTGACTATCCTTGATAGACTGGAATGCTCTCCCCAACATAAGTCTTAGCTCATCAAAACCATATTTCTTCATAGAATCTTCTTTCAATGATTTGAAATATCTACCTAACATAGTAATTAAATCTTCAACATCACCCATTGAAACCAAATTCTCTTGAAAATATCTAATTTGAGTTTGAAGAGCTTCAAACTCAGCTCTTGGAACAATTGAACTTATGAGCTCCTCATATTTCATCTTTTTAGACTCTAATTCTTATATCGAAGTCAAATTTTGAGAATTCAAATTATCAAAACTTTGAACTAGATCTTCAGTATCTCTATCTAATGAGTCAGATGACTCAGTAGATTGTGACCTTGTTTGACCAACTCCTACTAATTGCAAAATGATCTCTTCCTCCTCTCTTAGTGTAGATCCACCTAAACAACCGAATCAGTAACTACTAAAGACAGATTACCAGGGGTAACCCAATCTATAGTAAGATCAATTTCTATAGATTGATCAACCCTTTGTAAAATTTCTTCAACATTTTGAATTAAATGAGCCTCTTTCTTAGCCACATTTTTAGTTACACAGGCCTCCTGCTTTGAAACTTCTTCTTGTCTAGATTGACCAACTACCACTGGTTCAAAAATATTGATTGAAATTATTCTCCTATGATGAAGAATTTCCTCATAAATTTGAGATTATGCTTCCTCATATGTTCTTGGATGCACATAACCAACAATAAGTAACTAATTTTTCTCCCCCCAAGCACTAGACATCAACCTTTCCTATTCTTCTATACCAACTGTCAGAAGATGATTGCATGAATTACTCTATAAAAATACAATTTTTCTGATAGTTCTAGCACTTAGAATGTTGTTGTGATGACATCTATGACAAAATGAGATATCTCTTATCTTTCCTAGCCTCAACAACAATAGGGAAAAAAATCCTTCCACAGGGATAAAAACCCATCTTTGTGCCTTTTTGACAGTAATGATTTAGACACCTTAGTATGTATCTACTGAAGTGTAGCTTGATATTTTTAAAGAATAAAAACATAACATACATATCTTGATAAATGAATTTCCAAAGCTCTACCTTTATGTGCACTATTCTTGACTGAATAAACTTCATCATAACTTGCTGATCAGTGTTCAGATCTCTTATCATCATTTTCTTAACAGTTCTAGTCCCAAAAATAGAATACATGATATCTTATAATCTATACTTCTCATCACATATATTTATTAAATCAAAATGAAATTCCCCCTCATGGAGAAAATCCATGATTTTAGAAATCCGAACCGTAGAGAGGGAAAAATCATCGTGATGAATCTTATAAAAAACTACATCTTCATCAGATCCGAAACTAAAAGAATCATTTCGATATAATTATTTTACTTCTATATCAAAAACAAAAGGAGTATTGCTATCATTAAAAAATGAATTCCAATCCTTGGAATCTTATAGAAATCTTCAATGAAATATTCATTTGTTTTAGCCAATCAAAATAAATTACCTTTCCATGAATAAGATTTTGATACTTCAACTAACGAACGAGTTCTCTTAGGCCAACATCTTCAAATATTTCTGAAGTTTCCATTTATAAAGATTTTATGATTGAAGTTTTGGAGATTTAGGGTTTCATTAAATTGAAATGAGAGAAGCTCTGTAAACCAAAAGGACGTGAAGGAGATCAGTGGGAGAATCCTGACAGTTTTCTTGTGTTGTTTGAGAATTTAATCATTACATTATAATTTTGAAAATAAAAATAAAAATAAATTAAAATTAAAATTCATTAAAAAAACTAATTAATGCGTAACTGAATAAAATAAATAGTGATACATAGTTAAATATATCAAATATAGGGTTTAGAAAAATAAAAATAGAGAGATTAATAATAAAATAAATTAAAAAACATTTATTTAAAATTAATTTTTCTTAACCCCCCTTAATAAATTAAAAACTTGCACTAGGAAGTGGTTTAGTGAAAATATCAGCTAATTGATATTCAGTACTAACAAATTCTAAGGATATATCCTTTTTGAGATCATGATCTCTGAAAAAATTATGCCTTATATCAATATTATTAGTCCTAGAATGACTTATAATTTTTTTTAAAATATTTATAGCACTAGTATTATCACATAAAATAGGTATACTATTAAATTTCAGTCCAAAGTTCCGTAGTGTATTTTTCATCCACAATACTTGTGCACAAAACTTCCAACAAAAATATATTCTACCTTGGCTGTTGATAGGGAAACTGAGTGTTGTTTCTTACTTGACCATGATAGGAAATATTTTTCTAAAAAGTGATAGGTTCTTTAGGTGATTTTTCTATCTAATATACAACCTCCAAAATCAGCATCTGAATATGAAATTAAATTAAAATCAAAAGTTTTGGGGTAAAGAAGAGAATAAAAAATAGTTCATTTTTAAATATCTAAAAATTATTTTAATAGAAGTAAGATGACATTCTTTTGGATTTGATTGAAATATAGCACATAAACATACATGAAACATAATTTCTGGTCTTCCAGTAGTAAGATATAACTAACTACCAATCATACCTCTATATAACTTTTTTTCCACTGGTTTTCCAACTTCATCCAAATAAAGTTTTACATTGGTAAACATAGGAGTTGTATATGTATTTCTATCTTCAAGTCCAAATTTCTTAAATAAATCAATAATATATTTACTTTTATTTAAAACATTTCCATAATCTTTTTGATAAATCTAAAATCCTAAAAATAAATTCAGTTCTCCCATCATACTCATTTCAATTTTTTTGAATTAATTTTGAAAAATTATTACAAATATTTTTATTAGTTGAACAAAAAATAATATCATCAACATAAATTTGTACTAATAGAATATTAGAACAAATAGTTTTTTTAAAAAGTGTTATATCTTCCAATCTAATAGTAAATCCATTTTTCAAAAAAAAAAGAACTTAATCTTTAATACCAAGCTCTAGGTTCTTGTTTAAGGCCATAGAAAGATTTAATAAGTTTAAAAAAAGAGTTTGGTTTTTGAGGGTTTTCCAAAATAGGAGATTGTTCAACATAAACTTACTCCATTAAATATCCATTTAAAAAGGATTATTTTACATCCATCTGATATATTTTAAAATCTATATGAGATGCATAAGCTAAAAGGATTATTATGGATTATAATATAGCTACAAGATCAAAGGTCTCATCATAATCTATACCTTATTCCTAATTATATACTTTAGCTATTAATCTAGATTTATTTATGCTTATGATCCCTTGATAATCCTATTTATTTCTAAAGAACCACTTAGTTCCTATAACTAGATATTTAGACAGTCTTTATACTAATTCCCAAACTTCATTCCTTCTAAATTGATTTAGTTCTTCTTGTATTTATAACATCCAAATTTCATTTTCTAAGGGTTCTTCAACAGTATTAGGTTTTAACTGAGATATAAAGGTATAAAATTCAACTAGGTTTCCTATATTTATTCTAGTTCTAATTCCTATGTCTAGGTCTCCTATAACAGTTTTTAAAGGATGGCTATTTAAGGTTATAGACTGTCCAGACAAGACACTTTTAGGTTCTTCAATTTCATGTTCTTCTGAACTAGACTGAATTTTATTAATATCATTTTCAAAATCATATTTAGGGGTTTCAAGACTCATGTTATCAAATAAGTTAGTAACTTCATCAGTTTGTTCTTTCTCTTTAATAAAAGGGCTAGTTTCATCAAACTTCACATGAAATGATTCTTAAAAAATCCTTGACTTTTTATTAAACACTCTATAAGATTTAGAAGTAGCAGAACATCCCAAAAATATTCCATCATCAGCTTTTGGATCAAAATTACCAAGGTTTTACTTAGTATTCAAGATATAAACCTTATATCCAAAAACTTTCAAGTACTTTACTTTAGGTTTTCTATTATTCCAAAGTTTATAGGGAGTTCTTTTAAAAATAGGACTTATTAAAACTCTATTCATGATATAGCAGGCCGTACTCAAAACTTCTACCCAAAAATAGGTAAGAAGACTGTGTTCATTTAGCATAGTCCTTTCCGTTTCTTGAATAATTCTATTTCTTATTTTAAAAATTCTTTTTTTTGAGGTGTTATTGGTGCAGAGAAGGAATGTTTAATACCCATATTTGAGAAAAAAGAATTAAATTCTTGATTCTCAAATTGTTCACCATGATCACTTCTAAATGAAATTATTTTAAAACCTTTCTCATTTTGAACAATTTTACAAAAACTTTCAAAAATAGTGAAAACTTCACTTTTGATTTTTAGAAAATATACCCAAGTAAATTGAGAATAATCATATACTAAAACATAAACATATAATTTACCAACCAAACTTGCTACTATGGATGGTCCAAAAAAATTCATATAGATAATTTCTAAAGGTCTAGATGTAGAAATTTTGTTAATATATTAGAAAGAAGATTTTTTCTATTTTCTAATTTGGAATGCATCCCACAATCTACCATTTTCAAACTTAAGACTAGGAAAATTAGAAACTAGCTATTTCTTAGACAATTTATAAAAATCATAAATATTACAGTGTCTAAGTCTTTTATTCCAAATCCATAACTCATTTATCTTAGCAGTTAAAATATTCACCTTTTGTTTATATGAGGAATTTAAATCCAAAGTATAAACATTATCAGTTCCAAGTGCTCTAAATTTAAGAAATTTATCTTTAAACATAGAGAAGAAATTTTTAGAAAAATAAACATAAAAACCATCATCAAAAAGTTGAGAAATACTTATCAGATTTTTATTTAGCCCTTACACATATAGTACTTTGTTGAAAGATATAGTATTTGGATATCTAATAGTTACAACTATAACTATTTTTCCTTTGGAATTGTCACCAAAAGTGACTATACCTCCATCCATTTGAGTCAGCATATGAAATTTTTTTGAGTCTCTACTAATGTGCCTATAACAACCACTATCCATAAACCATATGGATTTTCTATTCCTGTGACCTGTTTCCTCTTCTTCATATTTAGCCATAAAGAACATGTTGGCTTCCAGTTTTTGTAGAACTTTCTCTGAGTCATATTGTGAGGAGCTACTAGAGTCTTCAGACACACTCCACATAGATTTCATTTCTCTTTTTCCCTTTATGCTCGTAATCATCATTCTTTTTATATTATTTTATATCATTTTTTTTTATATTTCAATTGAGGGAAACTAGGTCTGATGTGACCCAATTTTTTGCATTCATAGTATCAAAATTCTCTAGGTTCTTTCTCATCCTTCTTAAAGGATTTTCTAAAGCCTCTTTTTTTTCTTGTAGATTTTACTAAATTTTTTTTTCTAGCTAAGCCTGTTTTATTTCAGAATCTGAGGAATCTGATTTTTTCTCTTTATTCTGACTTCTTATTTTGATTTTGGGTTATGCTTTTGAGATTTCACTTTTAGAGTAGTATTTTCCTTTTTCACTACAATCTTATGATATTCATCTTCATCTTTCATTTCTGATTCATACATCATCAATGTCCCAATTATTTATTTCATTGTCAGATCCTTGATAGGTGATGATTAGAGAATATCAGTAGATATTCCATTCCATTTTGAATGTAGTAATATGATTACTTTCAAATCTTGATCATATTGTTTGATGGGTTATCCTAAGGATGTAATATTGTTGAAAATTTCTATAGGCCTTCCATTCATCTGCTTAATTCTTTCACCATAAAACATTATAAAGGTGTTAAACTTTAGCTTTGTTATAACACACTTCATTTTTCTCACATTGTCTATTCCTTTATAGGACACTATAATAGTTTTCCACATCTCATAGTCTATAGGGCATTGTGATAAATGATTAAATTCATCAAGACCAACTCTAAAAATAATAACATTCATTGCTTTTGAATTGATGTCATACTCGGCTTCTGTTTCTGCATCCCAAGTCTTTGGTTTTTCAGGAATATTTTAAGGAGTGATGATTTTTTAATAGACTTTGAATCCAATATTCTTTAGATATATGATCATTTGAGATTTACATCATTTATAATTTTCACCATTAAAGTATGGAGCATGTACCATATACATTCATTATTTAGGATCATCCATTTCCATCTACTTTTTATAGACCTTATACATTTTAGATTTCTATAGATTTATCTCAAAATATCACCTCTGATACCAATTGTTAGGTTGGAATAATACAAAGTAACACAAGAGTGGGTGAATTGTGTCTTTTTTATAATCTTACACAATTTTGACTTTTAAAACCCTTTGTGATTTATGTGGATATGAAGTTTTTTATTCTATATGAAAAGATAACAAAAAGATAAATAGAAAGAAATAACATAGATTTTTAGAGTGGTTCAGGGCACAAAGATCCCCTAGTCCACTCCACCAATCACTCTCTCTGTGATCTTGGTGAATTCCACTAGAATAGTCCTCTTATTACAAGACAAAAAATCCACAACTGAGTGCAGGTAGTTGACACCTTTACAACAAGGCTAAACACAGATCCTTCTGGTTATTTAATCGAGAACCAATTATCTACAACTTAGATCAATAATATGATACTCCACCACAACTGAGTACGAGCAGTTGATACTCTAATAAATCAAAAGAGTTTGATTTGATGTTTCGGGTTGAACTTGACACTTGTAGTAGTAACAATTGACATTAGATGAATCTTATTATTAAGAAATGAAAATCTTCAAGAAAGAGTATTTATGAAGAAATCCCAATTACAAATGATCTTAAAAAAGGATAGTAACACAAAACAACAGTAAACTTATAGCAGTATGATATTGAACATGTATATCTCCAAAGTGTAGTTTCTTTCAGAGTTGATTGTTCATTGCAGCAACACTGTAAAATATTTTTCCCCAAATGAAATCGTATATGATAATATATGACTTTTATATTTCTGTATATTTAAAAGATACACTGGTATAGTATATAGAGCATAAAGTTTGCTTCGGTATTCTGAATCCAAGAAATTAACCTAAAATAATTTGAAATTTTAAATCTGAATTAACCAGGGAAGTCATAACTTCCCTTAATAACATGAGTGATTTTCTCCAATAAAAATGAGATTTGAATTAGTTAAAGAGAATATTTTAATCATCTTTATATTCTTCCAAGACCATTTCAAGTAAATCAGATAAAATATCGGGGTTTAAAACTTTGTTATTGAGTAGACAATATAGGGTTGAACTGTATAGCGTAGGGTTCCTTTGTGTAGCATAGGGTTCCTTTGCATAGCATAGGGTTCCTACCAACATATAGTTCCTTAACCATAATTTCATTAGTGCGTAATGTAGGGAAAAAAATTAACGTAGAGATAATGATCCATACGTTCACACTTTTCAGCATAATATTCCAAATGCAGCATTGATTAACCATAAATTTTAATTTCCCAAATGTAGGGTACAAATAGTACTTCCAGACTCCAACATAGATTTGATATTCTATACATTCTTTGATTCCAGAACATAGGGTTGTTTATCCATATCCTAAATATCTAGCGTAGGGTTTTCATTCAGTACTCAATCTGTTCAGCGTAGTGTAGGGATGATGATCCATACGTTCATTTACCAAACATAAGGTTTGAACAGTGTTTCCATAATACATCCTGTAGCTTTTATTCCATCAAAAATATAAATAAAAACATGATGTATATTCCTAACACATTCTTAACATAACTTATTTAGAAAAAACAAGGGTATTTGTGAGCATCAAAATCAACATTTAATATAGAGTATTTTTGAGAAAATACATGCTCAACAGTTTTCTAGGATTAACAAGATTACCAAAAATTTATCCATGACTTCTATCAATTATCAACACCCATGAATACACTGATGAAGATGGGAGTGAAGTTATAATGGTTGGATTAGTTTGAAGAGGAATTTATTGAGCTCAAGAGGAGGTTGACTATAGATCTAGTTTCGATACTCCCCGAGCCTGGGATCAAATATGTTGTATATAATGTTGCATTGGGAATTGGTTTGGGAACTCTATTAATGAAGAGAGAGCATCTAGTAGCTTATTTTCACATTATTTGAAACCCCATGAGTAGAACTAACCTACTCACAACTTGGATTCGATAGTCATGGTTCATGACTCAAATTATTGGCGACACTATCTATTGAGTGAGAGATTTGTAGTTTACACTAACCATAAGAGTCTCTATTATATCTTCACATAGTAGGAACTGGACCTGAGGTAGAGGCACTAGGTAAAGTATCTTCAGACGTTTTACTTTGAGATATATTATTCACCAGATAAAGGTAACATCATTGTGGATGCTCTTATCTGTAAGACACAGGTTGAGCAGGATCTTAGTGACTAGCCTTCTGAGGAGCATTGAAACTTGATGAGATTATTGGATGATTAGAGGATGAATTATTTTTAGGATTAGAGATCGATTACATGTTCTCCATTGGTGGTCACATGTTCTTTAGTATATCGGGTAAAGTATGGATAGGAGACTGACCCAGATTGTGTTGTGATGTGGGAATAACTAGTTAGAAGTGAACCAGTACTCGATTGGTCATTGGGAAATGATGATGCGATCCTTTTACATGTGAGAGTAGTAGTCCTAGTTTCTATCAGAGAGTAACTAATGAATAACTTCCATATCTCTATATGGGAGGCACATCCTGGTGTGAAAAAGATGTATCGTGACTTTATACAACAATTATGGTGGCTAGGGATCAAGAGAGACATCATTGGGATTGTTTCCCAATTCCTTACCCAACAGAGGGTAAAGGATAAACACCAGTGTTTGAGTAGTTTTCTACATCCACTTACAGTACCCATGTCTAAGTGGGAGGATTTTATGATATAAATTTTGATGGTGATACCCAGTACCCCAAGAAGTCATGATGCTATCTAGATGATTATCGATTGGATGACGAATGTTGCTCACTTTTTACCAATATGAGAGACTCAATTAATGGATGAGTTAGGAAAGATATATGTCCATGAGATAGTATGATTACATGGATTTCACTTGATCATTGTATCTGACACAGATGAATGTTTCACATCACAATTTTGGTAGGGATTGTATAAATCCATATGGACTCATTTGAGAATGAGCACAATGTACCATCCTCAGATAGATGGACAGTTGGAGTGGACGATCCACATAATGGAGAATACACTTCAAGATTTCATTATATAATTTGGTGGAGCTTGGGATTAACATCTAACCTTGGTATATTTTTCTTACAACAACAACTTGTAGGCTTCTTTACATATGAAACCATTTGAGGCTCTTTAGGACGGTCATGCCACTCACTGTTGTGTTGGTATAAGGTAGGAGAGGCAGTAGTTATTAGTCCTAGTATGGTCTAGTAGACCTCAAAAAGGGTATATTTGATTATAAAGTGGTCATTGACCACTCAGAGCATGCAATGATTATATGCATACTGGAGGAGATGACCTTTGGAGTTTACTATTGGAGAACATGTTTTATTGCGAGTGTCACCTTGGTTGGAGAATCATTGTTTATGGAAGTAGGGAAAGATGGAACCATAGTTTATTGGACCCTTTGAGATCATCAAATAGGTTGGGGCAGTGTTGTACCATTTGGACCTTCCTCCATGTTATCAAGGCATGCATGCTGTGTTCTATGTTTCTTAGATTCATAGGTATATGCCTGATCCTGCACATGTTACAGACTATGAGGACATTGAATTAGAGATAAATGAATCTTATAATGAGAATTTAGTGCAAATTATAGCATGGAGTGAGAAGGTGTTATAGGGGAAGATGGTGCCACTTGTCTGGATCTTGTGGTAGCATGGACAGATCCTGGTGGATACATTGGAGTGGGAGTCTAATGTTCAAGATCAGAGGCCTGAGTTTTTTGAGAAAGACTACTATAGAAACTTCTCAGGGATGAGAAGTCATTAGAGGGGTATAATTATAATATTATTAATTTTTAAATGTTCTTAAAACCCTATTATGGATATAATTTATAAGTCTTTTTATGGGAAAATATTTTATTTTTAATAAAATTTACCCTTATGTATGTTTTATGGTGTTTGATAAAGGTAAAATGGGTTTTAAAGACCTTGTGTAAGGGTAAAACCTCTTTTCCATATATCGTGTAAGGGTAAAACCCTTTTTCTATGATTTTTGTATAGGTAAATGGCCGCTACATAAGGGAAATGTCCTGATTATATACACCATGTAAAGTTCAATTGTGTAAGGGTAAGGGAAAGTCCATGCACCACATAAGGGCAATCCATACACTGCATAAGGGTAACCTGTGAATTACAAAGGTTATGTAAGGGTAACCTTGGAGTTGCATAAGGGTACCTAGGTGCTATATAAGGGTAAGAAGGAGCTGCATAAGGGTATCCATATGTTTTTAAAAGTTACCTGAGGTCAAACTATGATCTATGTAAGGATAAACCTTACTTTCTAAAGGTTACATAAGGGTAACCTATGAGTTGTATAATGGTAAGCCTTACTTACTAAAGGATACATAAGGGTAAAGAGGATCCATATAAGGGTGGTTCTTACACTGCATAAGTGTAACACATAAATTCCAAAGATTATATAAGGGTAACCTAGAGTTTTCATAGGGTGCATAAGGGTAAGTCCCTACCCTTACATGATACTTAGAAGATACATAAGGGTAAAACCATTTTACCTTTACACAATGCAATTTTTAAGATGAATATTTAAAAACCCTCTTTTATACTCCATCCCCAAATCTCACCTATAATTCGTTAATAGTTTTAAATTCTAAAAATCATGGAATTAAATTATTTTTATTCTTTTTACCTTAATTGAAATGTTTATGAAGACTTAAAAGCTACACAATTAATAAAAAGTTAAAAATTAAATTGTTAAATTAAATTGTGGCTTTAATGATATGACTTTGTATGTGGTATTGTTATTTCTAAAATAACCAAACCCTAGAGGCCTTTATTTTTGGTTGATCCTTTATGTCTTATCAGCCCATAAATTCCTTTATGTAAGATATGTGGTGTCCTCCTTGACCAAACTGGGTTCTTCTTCTGATTTTCGAGGAGTTGCTAAGCCCCTCTCCACTGATCTTGAGAGAAGCATTCTTAAAGGAATAGATTCTAGGTATCATATTTCTAGTTTTGTATAGAAAATAAGATTTTATAACCTTTCTATAAAAATGTTAAGATTCTTTATATTTGATAAATAATATAGAAATTACCAAAGAATGATAAAAAGGATTATTATCTTGGATTATCAAAGAATTATAAAGGAATTTTTATTTTGGATCATTTAGGAGAGATAATGATATTACCATATGTAAGTTTTTATTTTGTTTTGAAATAAAATTCTATAATTGGTTCTAGGAATCCTTGGAGAGCAGTTTGAATTGAAGAACATGTTGATGTGATGACAACTATAATATAAGGCCTAAGAGGAGGTGTTCTTGTCTATATAGGTTCCCAATACAACTTTGGAACCACACATGGTGGTTTATCCTTGAAATTGATATAAAAAACTTTGAGGTAAGAAGTTCCTTACCTTTTGGGGATATTGTATACACTTGTTACCATGGTTTAATTCACGTGTTAACATGTTCGTGTTCTCTATTTATGGTAACTAATTTTGGGTGTGTCCATTACCGTGTTACCCATATATGATCCCTATTCCATGATATTTGTTAGAGAAGCTTCTTGATATTTTTGATATTGATTCACATGATGTTGTGTTGCTGGTATGTTTTTCATGATTCCATCCTATGCATTCTTAACATGCTTTACCTAGTTGTGTATTATTTCACCTCTGGAGGTTTTGTGCTTGGTACATGTGACAAGTGACCATAATGGTATGGTTACCCATTATAGGGGGAGTGAACATGGACTAATATTATAATGATGTTGGATCATGATATCCTTATGGCCTATATAGAACTTAATTCCTTGAGGATTATGAGGAAACATGTCAAAATCAATGCCTTGTGGATTTTGAGTAGCTTTTCAACTCAACACCTTGTGGATTTTGAGTAGAATATACACTATATTACTTATGGACTTTGAGTGACATGTCAAAATCATTGAGGTTAGTTCTGATCTTTTCCAACATCCTTGATCATTATTCTGGCATAGAGCCAAAGCAGGTTCGAATGAGGGTTTTGGTGGCTTGTTTAGATCACAACTGCTCGGTACACGATTGTGTGTTGTTATTATTTCTGTCTAATTTATTATTATCAAGAAATAAACTTTTTATACATGTGCACACTTGTTAAGGATTCATTATTGGGATACTACTGGGTTTTATTACTCGCAAACTGCACAAGAATCTCGATGCATATGAAAACTTTATGTATAGGGATCCAAGTAAGGGTAAGGGTCCTGTGAATGATGGTTAAGCCATGAAGCATGGAGATGAATGTGGGACCAGGAAAAACTCTAGGGATTACAACAATTTTATTTATTTATTCACCTACATCATTTTATACCCTGGTTTGGATTTCCACTTTGGGAGCCCGTTGATTATATGTATAACATGTGTACTCTTTTGATTATTTAGTTTCTGCATGATTAATTTAATTGTTTATTATTTTTATTTTCTGTATGAAATGATACTAAGGGTATAGTCTCCCCATTAATAGACTTAGAGCCTTGCTGCTAGTTAGTATCCTCTTGTATGCAGGGATGCACATATGAGGTTGGGAGACCCTATGGCTTGGACCCGGTGGTTTAGTTCAGGGTGTTAAAAAATGGTATCAGATCATCAAATTTATTATTTTATTTTAGACTAACCTAGGATATGGTAGAAATGAGATAACTATGTGGGACTCAGGTAGGGGAGTTTCCATGTGTCTAACTAGAACATGTGTAATTAACCTATGAGTTGTAATAGATGGGATTTATATTAATATTTTTATGAGATTTTAGGTGCATTCATGCATCATGATTAGACAAGTAGGTTAACATTCCATTTATATACCTATTGTTGTGTTGTATTCTCATTTAATTAATTAAATTATTTGGTTGGTGTTATCTGTTTTATATTTTTTCTCTCTTATTTCATATATCTGTTATCTTGATTTTATGATATATCTCTATTGGCATTAATTATCTAAACTGATCATGATGATATGTTTTATTTTATATATATGAATGTGACTAAAATTTAGGGATAATAATTTGGTTATTTCTATAAAGGTTATACCTTGGGTTATGGATATAATCTTAGGGAAACCTTTGTGTGATCCCATAGATTGATTAGAGTTTATCCCAATGAATCTATTTTCCTAAGTTTTTCCTTCACATTATAGAAGATGCCTCCTCGATGTAGTCTTATGGGACTACTTGTGAAGTGGGTCTAGAATGATCTCGTAGGGGAGGATTTCATACTCTACCATTGGATGTATAAGAGTGTGTAGCTGAGAATTCTCCCACACCTACTTTGTGGTTTAGATAGCAGGTCCACTTCATCTAGAAGTCTTTTTATTAGTGCCTATCCTAGGTATAGGAGTTCAAAAGTATGGTTGAATATTCCATCACTTTCAACTCTAGCATTCTTAATTATTATAAGGAACTGAAGGCCCCCAGGATACTGAGGAATGGGTTGAAATCATTTTGGGAAACTTTTAACTAGTAAAGAATCAGAAGGAATGGAAGGTTAATCTAACAATGTTCTTTTTTCTGGTGTTACCCATTCCTTTATATCTACACAAGTCATTGCCGGAATTGACTTACCAGTCAAATTTTCCTCTGAGTTAAATTCCCTTGAAACACCATTTGGAACAAAAGTGAACCACCATTAGATATTCCCAATGTTTCTTATAGTCATTGCTGACTATGGAAATATGCAAGACTTCATGATACTAGAGATAATGAGCTTAGATGTGATTCTTAGTATGGAATGACCGACTAGCTTATGCGCTCACATTTATTGCTATAGGAGATAGGTGTCCTTTATTTCTACAAAGGGAAAGTGGTATGAGATGATCAGATAATAGGAACAAGGAGTAGTAAGAGTTGGTTTAGACTTGAGCCAATTTAGGATGATCATAGCGAAGATGGTGGGATTAGATCTTTCATCAAATCAATAGTATCCCCCTCAACTTTTTCTCTAGTCATATATCTATATCAGGATGTATTTCCAGATTAAAACATAGGAATTACTCTTAATAAAGGATTTGAATTTGAGATAGATATCATTCTATGTGCACAATCCATTTCGATACCCCCTTATCGTATGACGATGAACGATCTAAAGGAGTTCAAGGTGCAACTTGAAAACTTGGAGAAGAAGGGATTTATTAGGCCAAGTAATTTACTATGGGGTACACTAGTGTCATTTTATAAGAAGAAAGATGATATTATTTGACTCTGTGTTGATTACCGAAATCTGAATCAGGTAACAGTTCCCTTTCCTAGAATCAATGATCTTTTTAATTAGTTATAGGTATTCCAATGGTTCTCTAAGATTGATCTTTGATTGGGTTATCACACAATATGGTTTATAGAGGAGGAAATTCCATAAATGGTGTTTTAGAGTGGGTATAGGTTATATGAGTACTTGTTTATTTCATTTAAACCAATGAATGCACCGATAGTGTTCATGAATTAATAACATCTTCCAACCATACTTGTACTTGTTCATCATAGTTATTATTAAAAAAATTCTAATCTACTCACCAACACCAAAGGAACATGCCATACATTTTGATATAGAATTCAGTATACTTCGATCACATCATCTTTACACCAAATAGTTGAAGTGTTACTTTTAGATTTAAGAGGTGAATTTATTGGGGCATGTGGTGTTTGAGATAAGTATATCCATGGAACTTGAGAAAGTGGAGGAAATAATGTCCTCGACCCATCCCTATAATGTGTTTGAGATCAAGGGTTTTCTAGTATTAATAGGATATTATATATGATTTATCTAGGGCTTCTCCTAATTATCAAAACCCATGACAATGCTGATGAATAAGGAAGTGACGTTCCAATTGTTGGATTAGTGTGAAGAGGCATTTCAATATCTCAATAGGAGGTTGACTATAACTCTAGTGTTGATACTTCCCAATCTTGGGATCAGATATGCAGTATAATATGATGCATTAGGTGTTGGTTAGGGAACAATACTGATATAGATAGAGCATAAATTAGCTTATTGGCCATGTTATTTGTGACCCCATGAGAAGAACTAACCTACTCATGACTTAGAGATGATATCCATGGTCTATTCTCTAAAGTATTGGTGACACTATCTCTTCATTAAGAGATTTATAATCTACACTGAACACAAGATCATCTTTTATATCTTCACATAGTGGGACTTGGACCTGAGGAATAAGCATTGGTTAGAGTATTTTATGATTTTTAAATTTGAGATGGAATATGTACCATGGATATGTAATTTCAATATGGATTCTCTTAGCCATAAGACATAGGTTGATCAGGAGTTTTGTGAATGACCTTTTGAGGAGAAATGGAGCCTGATGAGCTTATTGGCCGATTAGAGGATGGATGATTCAAAGGATTAGTTATCAATAATTTATGACCTATTGGTTTCCAAATATTATTTTCTATATTGGGTAAATATTGTATATGATACTGGACCAGAGTGTGCTGTGATATGAGAACAATTAGCTAGAGGTGACTTGATACTCGGGTGGTCATTGGGGGATGACGATGTGATCCTTATGAATTGGATAAAAGTAGTCCCTATTTTTATCAGAGAGTATATGATAAGGGACTTCCATAAATTTATATGGGTAGTAAATCCTAGTTCAAAAAAAATTTACTATTACTTCAGGCCACTGTTTTGGTGTCTAGGGATGAAGAGACATCGCTGGGATTATTTCTCGATGCCTTACCCGCCAGAGGGTAAAGGACGAGCACCAACATCCTGGTGGGTTTCTCCAGCCACTTTTAGTTCCCATGTGTAAGTGAGAATATGTCTTGATGGACTTTGTGACAGGGTCACCCATGACCCTGAGAAGCCATGACGCTTTCTGAGTGATTTTCAATTAGCTAATGAAGGTTTCTCACTTCTTACCAACCCAAGAGACTCACTTAGTGGATGAGCTGGGAAAGCTGTATATCCATGATATAATATTATTACATGGAGTTCAATTGATAATTTTATCTGATATAGACACACATTTCATGTTTTATTTTTGGAAGGGAATGCAGAAAGACTTATGGACTTAGCTAATATTGAACACAACATATCATCCATAGACAGATGGAAAGTCAGAGTAGAAGATTCACATACTGGAGGAAATTCTTTGAGATTCCATTCTATAATTCAGTGGAGTTTGGGATAAGCATATATCTTGGGTAGAGTTCTCTTAAAATAATAACTTCTATACTTCTTTACAGATGACACCGTTTGAGGCTCTCTGTGGAAGTCCATGCCTCTCATCGCTATGTTGGCATGAAGCGGGTGAGGTGGTAGTTGTTGGGCCTAGTATGATCTAGGAGACCTCATAGAGGGTTAGTTGACTAGGAAGTAGTTGGTGAACACTTAGAGTAGGAAATGATCATATATATATCGGAGAATATGACCTTTGGATTTGCTGTCAGCGACCGGGTTTTCTTACAAGTGTCACCTCGGTTGGGTCATCATCATTTGTGGAAGTAGGGATAGCTGGAACCAAATTTTGTTAGACCCTTTGAGATCACCAAATAGGTTGGGATAGTGGAATACCATATAAACCTTCCTCCAAGTTATTTATGAATGCATGATGTGTTTAATGTTTCTTAACTTAATAGGTAAACACCCGATTCTTCACATGTTATAGACTGCGAGGGCGTTGAGTTAAAGCTAGATGCATCTTATGAGAATCTTCTAGTGTGGATTATTGATTGGAGTGAGAAGGTTTTTTAGGAGAATAAAATTTCACTTATCTGGATCCTGTGGTAGTATGGATGAATCCATGAGGAGATATTAGAGTAATATTCTAATGTTTGAGCTTAGTAGTTTTATTTATTTGAGTAAGATCGATAGAGATATTTCTCGATGAAAAGAAGTATTTAGATTGATAGAATTGTAATATTCTAAATTTTTAATTATTATTGAAACCCTATTTTGGACATAATTTATAATCCTTTTTATGAGAAAATATTTTTTTAATAAAAGTCACCCTTATGCATGTTTTATCATGTAGTGTAAAAGTAAAATGGGATTTAAAGAACTCGCGTAAGGGTAAAGCCTCTCTTCCATAGGCCACATTAGGGTAAAAAACTTTTTTATGACTTGTGTAAGGGTAAAGGACCACTGTATAAGGGTAATTCCCTGATTATATGTGCTACATAAGGCTTATTCCACCGATGCATAAGGGTAAGGGAAATTCTATACACTGTGTATGAGTAATCCATACATTGCGAAAGGGTAACCTGTGAATTACAAAGGCTATGTAAGGGAGTGTTGGAGTTTTTTAAGGGTACTTAAAAACTACATAAGTGTAACCTTGGAGTTACATTAGGGTTCCTAGATGCTGCGTAAGGGTAATAAGGATCTGCGTAAAGGTATCCCTAACTTTCTAAAGGTTATGTCAGGGTAGCCTTTGACCTATGTAAGGGTACCCCTTACTTTATAAAGGTTACGTAAGGGTAAACTATGAGCTATGCATGGTTAATCCTTACATCTTAAAAGATGCATAAGGGTAAATAGGAGCTACGTTAGGGTAGTTTCTACACTGCGTAAGGGTAACACATAAATTATAAGGGTCATGTATGGGTAACCTAGAGTTTTAATAGGGTGATTAAGGGTAAGTAATTACCCTTACATGATAGTTAGGAGATGTATAAGGGTAATACCATGTTAACCTTATTCGATTCCCGTTTTAAGATGAATATTTTAAAATCCCTCTTTTACGCTCATTCTTCCCTATAACATACCTGCAACCCATTTCAACAGTTTTAAATAGAAAAAATATGGAATTAAATTATTTTTATTTGTTTTCAATTAATTCAAATGTTTATTAATACGTAAACACATCAAATTTAAGAAAAGTTGAGAGAAAAATTAAAATTTTAATTTAATTTTTGGATTTAATTCTATGTTTTTTACATAGTATTTCTATTTCTAAAAAAGTAAAACCCTTGAAAACTTTGTTTTTAGTTGATCCTTTGTGTCTGAGTAGCCTAAAAATTCCTTTAAGTAAGATATATGAAGTACAACTTAACCAAACCAGGTTTTTATGATTTTATAGGTGTGGATAAACCTCTCTCTTTCTCTCCACTTTTCTTGAGAGAAACATTCTTTAAGGAATAGATTCTAGGTATCATATTTCTAGTTTTTTTTTGAAAAATGAGCTTCTATAACCTTTCTAAAAAAAGGTTAAGGTTCTTCCTATGTGATAAATAATTGTGAAATTATCAAAGAATGATAAAAGGATTATTATCCTGGATTATCAAATAATGATAAATTAATTGTTATTTTTGATTACCCTAGAGAGAGATTGATATTATAATATGTATTCTTTCATTTATTTTTGAAATAAAATGATAGAATTTGTTCTAGGAATATTTAGATAGTGGTTTGAGATGATGAACACATTGATCTATCAATAAGTATAATATAAGGCTCAAGAGGAGGTGATCTTAGTTTTAGAGGTTTCTACTCTAGCTTTCGAACCACACAGGGTGGTTTATCCTTGACATTAACATTGAAAACCTCGAGGTTAGAAGTTCGTTACATTTTGGGGAACTTATATAGAATTTTTTTCATGGTTTAATTCATGCATTAGCATGGATATATTCTCTATTGATGAAATCTACTTTTGGGTGTGTGCGTTGCTATATTACCCATATATGATCCATGTTCCATGAGATTTGTTAGAGTTGCTTCTTTCTATATTTGATATTAATTCACATAATGCTGTGTTGCTTCTATGTTTCTCACAATTTCATGATATTTATGCTTATCATGATTTAATTTATTTTTTATTATTACAACTTTGTAGGTTTTGTGCTTGGTACACAGGACATGTGAGTATCATGGTATGATTACCCCTTAAAGGGGGAGTGTTTATGACTTATGATGATTATGATGGTGGGGCATGATAACATTATGATCTAGATGTAACTTAATACCATGAGGATTATTAGGAAACATGTTGAACTCAATACCATGTGTATTCTAAGTAGTTTTTCAACTTGATGCCTTGTGGATTACGAGCAGCACGTCCACTCGATACCTTCTGTACCTCAAGTGACATGCTGAAAACCTTGAGGCTAGTTTTCATATTTTTCGGCATCCTTGATCATCATTCTAACATGGATACAAAGAAAGTATGGTCCGGTGTTTGTGGTAGATTAGTTAGCGTACAACCACTCAGTACGTGAATTTGTGTTATTATGATTTATTTTGAATTTATCATTATCATGCAATACACTTGTTATACATTTACACATTTGTTAAGGATGAAATGGTGGTGTCCTACTAAGTTTTATTACTCAAACCCTACATGAGCATATTGACACATATACAAACTTCATGTATAGGGATTCGAGTAAGTGTAAGGGTCCGATGGAATATATTTAAGTCATGGAGCATGGATTTGGAGGTGGGATTAGGACAAACTCTGAGGATTACCATGATTTTATTTATTTATTTACCTACCACATTTTATACTCTGTTTTTTCTTTCCATTTTGAGATCTTGTTGATTATCTATATGACATGTGAAATCTTTGGATTATTTAGTTTACACCTGATTAATCTGATTATTTATAGTTATTATTTTCTCTATTATATGATACTTAGGGTATAATATAACATCCCATAACCCGCACTCCCAGATCCTATGATGAAATCATGAACTTTACATTTTTGGCTTTAATGATGATACTTGTGACCCAAATTTTTTCATCTAAACCTTAAAACATCAAAGGGAATTTGGATCAATTATAACCTTGAGGTTCATTTAGGTTTATAGTTTTATATAATTAGGAAAAACTCCAACATAAATAATTCACATGACTTTAAATGATCATTTCTCCAAATTAAACAAACTTTTCTTATTTCACATTAGGTCATAAAAATAATCCTTTTGAATTCTTTTATAGACATAAATTGTTCAAAATCATTCTTTATAACCTAGAGAAAAGGAAATATAATAAGGGTGAGCTCAAATTCTTAGTAAGGGTAATCATAGACATTAACAATTGAATGTAATCAATGAGCATAAGATTGCATAAGGTTATGATGACTGATAAAACACTATTTTATTGAATATTTTATTGATAATAAATGATATAATTTCTTCACATCATGTTAAATATGTTTAATTAGAAAGTATTTGGGATTAGATCATTCATTTGAATATTTGATGAAAATTCCAGTTTTACCGTTTATAGTTCACTGTAGTATTTCGAAGATACATATTTGTATATTTATTATTTGAATTTGAAATTTTGTAACAGTGTTACTATCTTAATTATCTACAACCTTTATTCATGACACTAGAGCTAAAGAGTGCATTTGGTTGTTGAAAATGGGTCATGAAGTCAAAGTTGGGCTGGACTCTCCAGAATAGAAAATCTTCTATATTTCGACCATAAATCCTTCATATGAGCCTGGATTAAACCTAAATTTTTGGAGGAGATAGAGGACCCATATCCACACATTTTATCCTACTGGAAGGCCGGCCAATTCACGAGTTTTGGTGGTCAAATGGTCGGTGAAATTTTGAATAAAATATTTGTCCGAGATTCCCTATTCACACTTGAAACCACTTTGAACCTAACCTCCCCACCACTCTATAAATTGGTGTTTTTCTCATTTTGTGGGGTTTGTAAGTGCATTGGGAATTTTAGGGCAGAGGATAAGTGGATCCACTCCAATTATCCAACTATTTCAATAAGGGTATCTCTTGAAACAAAGATCCCTTCGACGAAGCCTTCTTCTTCTCCTTCACGTTGTAATGATTTTGTTTATGTAATAAACTTTGTTGTTCTTCTTTTATTTATTATCTTTTCTTCTATTTTGTTTAAATTTATTCTCTTAATCTTCCACTTTGTGCTGGAATTCTTGAGTAGAAGCGTTATTGGGTTATACCCATTATAAACCTTTCCACATGCAAAACGCTTCTACGATGATTACGCCACCCATGGAAGAGTAGTTCTTTTTAGTAATCGATCGACCTCTATCCTTATTCATTCATTTATTTTGAATCAATGAGCTACTTTAATTCACATATTATGATCTATTAATTGATTTTTTAATTTAAATGAAACTAAGCAAGCAATTGAATAGTTAACACAAAACACGCGAGGTCGGGAATTGTGTGAACTGTGAGATCACAACCTTAACCGGTAATTCAAAACCACACGGGATCAATTTGTAGAGTTCAAATATAATCCATAAACTCAATTAATCCTCATTTACAGAGTGGTTATATGCCTTAATTTACCACTTACCATAAGCTAATCTTAGAACATCAATCAAAGCAGGGTGTTACGATTGCATGTTCCGAAGTTAGCCTAAGGTTAAATTCACTTCATCTTTGTGGTAAAGTTAATTCTCGTAGGGTTCAGGATTTAACAAATTAAGGTATAATAATTAAGTGAATATAAATTTAAATGATAATGATTAATAAATTATTGAAGAGGTAGAGTTAGATCTATTACGCCCTTTTAAAATATTTTCTAAAAAAAATATCTTTTTGTCGTGTCATTTTAATCGAGCTTCATTTCAAAACTAAAAACAAAAAAATATACAATCTTCTTCCAGCAAAATTCTTCTAGATTCATAAACTATAACCAACCCCCATCCTTTCAAGTAGTGTTTTTATTATATTCTATTTTATTTATTTTAGAATACCTTTAATAAGTTGTTAAATTCACTTCCTCCTTTGAGAGACGACCTTGGTCAGCCACTCTGCTGCACCTAAGAACCCCAAAATCACATTAATCATTTGAGGGCGCCCACGACAGCGCTCTATCAATGACATAATTAAATGCATGAGCGAATCATAAAAGAATTCATACCCATAAATACTTGGATCATCAAATATGAAAACATGGAAAAGGAAGGAGTCATCAGAATCAATAATCAAAATCCACGTGATACTAATTTCGATCATGAGAAGCATTATATACTCATAACAATCATAAAAAAATATACATAGCTTGGTACATCATTTTCACTTTACTCTTACAATCAATATTACAAATGGAATAACTATATGGTCGAATTCCATACCCAATTAATTATAGGGATATAACAAACCCACCCACCTTTGGTTTATCACGTAACCACCCATCATTTGTTCATAACATAACCACCTGTCAAATTTCTAAGTAACATTACAAAATCATAACACATAAAAGCATTAATTTTATAATAAATTCACATGAAAAACTATTATCTATTTTATAACATGATTATCCCATAAAAAAGAAACGATTTATATAATAATCTCTTCAAAACATGGTTAACCCATGTAAAAAAAAACAGGTTCCATAATAATCTCATTGAAACAATTCCAATCCATCCAAAAAAGAATAAGGATGGTATCAATAAAAAATATACCTATTTGAGGATAAGTAACAAAAAGGGTTGTTTATATTGATGAATATAAATACCATTAAAATATCATGGAAAATATTTTTGAGGAAAATATCCTTTTCATTTAAAAAAAAACTATTTAAAACATAAAACATTTTGAAAATAATTTTCTTTGAAAACCATTTTTTTAAAATTGTTTCTTAAAAAATAAAATCATAAACTTGAAAATGAATATTTAAAGAAATGATGGTGGTAAATATGTACATGCCACACAAGATAAAAAGAACATTACTTTTTCATTATAAAAAGGTTATAAAGTTCCTATTTTGAAAAATGACAAGAAGGTTCCTTTCACATTTTTTAAAAAATCCAAAAAAGAATTATTTTGAAAACGACATAAGACTAATTTGAATTTATTTTATAAAAATTCCTTTAATAAATAATTTTAAATAGGTTAATTTTTTTTTGAAAACATTTTTGAAAAACATGGTTTTAAAAGAAAAAATGTTTTGATCAAAGAGAAAAATGAAGCTTGATTTTCTTAAATAAATTTTCTCAAATTATTTAAGTACCAAATAGTTTAAAAATGGTAATATTTCTTAAAAAATGTCATGAATAATTGGGCGCACAGACACCATTACAAGAGGATGATGATGATCTTTCCAGTCAATTCTCTATGGACAGTGTGGAGGGAATGCGAGTTAGAGGACTTCATAGTCTAAAAAATAAGAAAGAAAAAAAGGGGATCTGTGATGCGGGGGTTGCATTGTGATTAATGGGAAGAAGGACAAAGGTCGGAAATACTATTCATAGCTTCCTAAGCTGATGGAAACAAGATCTGCAAAAACGACTAAGGAGATGGAAAGTGTATCTACAGTTCAAGACCAGAATCAAAAGAAGGGATCAGTCCTAAATAGTGGCAAGGGTAAGTCAAGGTGTGGACCCTATTAGGAACAAGGGATGGGTGATACAACAGGAAAGAACGATGGGGATAAAAATTCATACCTTGAACTTATTCTCCATTCTAAGATGGAGGTTCCGGAAGGGGTTTTTTTCAGATCAATGCTTCAGAGGAGTATTTGATCATAATTTTAGAAAGATAGGTCCAGAAATATGTCAACAAGGAACAAAAGTCCTGGGTTGACCAACAAGATCAAATTTTGGCACGAGGATTTAATGAAGGGAGGATAGACACGGAGGATTACATCCAGACTTGGGACAAAATGATTGACCATTTTAAAGATTTAATCAAGAAGGATATGCATATGAAGGTTAAAAAACTTCATTGGGAGCTATACCGGGTAAGTGAATCCAATAATATTATCCACGTTTTCAATGATTTTGTGATTTCTTACTCTGCTCATTGATTCTGGATGTTGAACATGCACGGTTTCCCACTTTTCCTTAAAAGTGATTTTGAAATAAAAAAATTTAATTTTCAGGTCATGATATAACATGTCAATGGGGTAGTATATACACCTCATAAAATAATATTGGTTCATAATATGAGATAAGTCCTAAAGAAGAAAAATTATGGCAAAAATCCATTACCACTTTGGTAACTTTGAAACCATAAACCCCAAGAAAGAGATATCCTAAAATGGATATTTTAATCACTAAAAATTTAATTATAATAATCATAAAATAAATCCATGGTCAGTATATACACCAAACAACAAAAATAAGTGGTGAATATGTCATATATCTCACAAAAATAAAAGTGAGATGAGAAAAACCCTTACCTTGAGTTCGATTCATCACGCTTGTTCTTTATCTTCTAGAATAATAAACTTATGTTAATTATTTAATTTTTTGAGACAATTTTAAAAGTTTATTATTACTTTTATTTCACTTATAAACAATTTATATACCATTAATTAATCAATAATGTTTAAATCAGACATTTTGACCATATTTGGATTATGTGTCAAAACTGACTTTGATAGGTCGACTAAGGTCAATGAGATCATTATTTAAACATCACCAGAATAATAATAAAGAAATAATTATAATATTTATATATCAATTATACTCTTAAAAATAAATCATTAAATAAGGTTATGAAAAACTAATCAACGTTATGATCATGGAGATGGTAGCCATACCTACGCATGAGTAATGTTCCCAATTTTTAATGATCATTATGGAAAGAAGGTAAGTAAAATTTATCTTTCAAGAATGATAATTATATCACAAATACCATATTATTTAATTATATATAATTATATATATATATATATATATCATTATTGTGATGCGGTGATGAAAAAATAAGAATCACATCACTTCGAGGAGGTGGTAGTCTCCCTGTCCATGAATGACGTTATCACTTTTTCAGTGTGTGAAATGGAAAAAAGAAAATGATATATTATATTTAAAGAAAGATAATTATTTCATTAATATCATAATTATTTCATTTATATCATATATATTCATTATATTTACCCTTATTAACTTCCATGTAACATGTTAGTGAAAAATGCTTCACATCGTTTCGTGAGGCGGTAGTCCGCCGTACAAACAAGGGATGTTATCACATCCCTTAAGGAATGGAATATAAAAAGGTTTTATATGATATAATGACTCAAAAGGTAATATTATGTTATAAATATCATAAATATCATATATAAATATTATTTACATCACTATTATCAACCATGAGAGGTGGAAATGAAAAAATGAACGACATCGTTTTGTGAGGTGGTAGTCCACCGTACACACGAACGATAATTTTGTAACCCATTTGATGAAAGTGTGTGTGGGTTTAGGTAATAATATTAAAATACAAAACCTCAATATATTTATGATATTTATTTTATTATATAAACATGGTATAATGATAATTTAAGGAGGTGGAGAAATAAATAAAATTAAAATGCTTTTATAAGAACTTTACCTCTTCATCAGGTATCCTCCTTAATTTTGCACTAAAATCTTGAAAGGTTTGATTTATGCACAAACTAATGATTATAGGATGAGGTTAGGAAAGTTTTTAGGTGACTTAGGTAGGTTTTGGATGATATAAAAGGGTTGATAGGTGTGAATAAGTGGGGAGAGTGAGTGCCTTTTTATAGTTGAAGAGGAGTGACATTCTTGTAAATAATCAAAAGTATTTACTATTGGGTGGTGTCTATTACCACATGTGACTCCAAAATTGAATAATAATTTAAGGGAGGGATTATTTATTAGAGAAACAATGACACAAAAAAAAATACATTTTTAAACATTTTTTTCCTTAACTTCAAATTTTCCCTTTTTTCATTTTGGTTTTTCATCAAGGTAACTAATTTTATAACCTATGTAATTCATACATTAAAACTAAATTAAAGTGAGAATTATTATAAAATTTAGACTAAATTATTTTAAATATGAAATCAAAATTATAAAATAAAAATCTCACGTGTGTTGGAAATTAAATTTAACAGAAGCGCATGTAACACGCAAAAAACACTACTTTAACCCTAACCGTGCCAATAATGTTTTTACTATTTATAGGTCAATATGTTCATCGTAAAAGATGAATTGGTACCTGAATGGACCATATTTGATAATTATTATCATTAAAAAAATCACTTTACATAATATATTAATTTTAGTAATTTTAAATCATTTAATAAACTATCATTTATTATAAAATAACATTAATGTCAATTTGGAAATTATTTATTTAATTTTAATTTAAGAAAATATCAATAAAATAATCGAATTAAAATATATTAAGTTCAAATATGTGTATAATAATATATTAATCTACAAAAATTCATTCCATTTACCTCACTTTTAATATTTTTAGTATCATTTATTTTATTTAATTATTAACTAAATAATCCATGTGTTGGTATTTCTTAAGAATTTAATGTAATTCTATCATCTATAAAAATTAAAGATAAATTATTATGATAAAAAAAATAATTTATATTTTAAAATATTATTTATAACCAAACCTATTTAGTTTTTCCCTATCCCCAAAGCTTTATAAAAATTAAAAGGAAGAAATGTACATTTTTTTGTCGTTTTCTTTTCTTAATTTATTATATGGCTAAATTTCATGGAAAATTGTCCAAAAAACTCAAATATTTTGAGCCTAATGTCATAAGGTTAAAAATATTCCTATTAAATAGGCGTTGGACAAGTTTTGGGTCATTTTTACACCTTATATCCTAAGTTTAACCACTAAGTAAACCCATTTTTACCTTAATCACTGTAATTAATTTTAACTGTTTTCACTAATCACTTTGATCACAAATTAATTTTGAATTATTAGAAATTAGAAATTATTATTATTCAAAATATTTAATCCATTTATCAAATTAAATTCATAGAAATTAAATAATTTAATTTAAAATTAGTCCCACATATATGATGAGAAAGCGGGTTTTTAAAGTGAAAATGTTCAAAAGTTTGAAATGTTTTTATATCCAAATTCAATATAAAAATTGTTATAATAACATAAATTGGATTACTAGACTTAAAATTGATCTAATTTTACTTTAAAATAAATTTAAAATATAATTTAATATTATAAATTATTTAGATGAAAAGTAAGTTTTCAATGAAAATACAGTATTTTTCACTATTCATCAAAAAATGAAAATTTTAAGAAAAATATCAAAAAATCACCCTAAGATAGTTTTTACATTAAAATTTATAAAATGAAGTTTATTTTGTAAAATAAAATTTATAAATGTGTCAAAATTTAGTTTTAAAACAAGTGTGCCATTAAAAGGCAGTAAAACTACTTTTTAGAAAAAATACGATTTTTAAGCATAAAATTGGATTTATTTTTATCTATTTTCTAGAAAACACATTGGATGAATGTTAAAAATTAGATTTAATATATTAAATATAAATTTAATTAATTCCACGAGATTTATTTTTTTATTTTATTGGTATAAAACATACTTGTGCGCATTTAAATTGTTTTTTCAGAAAATGATTTTCTTGTATTTTGAAAAGGGTTTTATTTTCATTTATAATTAATTAGTAACCAAATTATTCATTATATATACATGTTTAAATAATATTTTCATAATTCAGTTAATCTTTTTCATATCCTCCATTCTAACAGCTAGGTTATAATGGTAATATATATCATGGGTCATTTATGTTTGGTGTTGTTTGTTGAATACACTATTGAACATAAAAATCATAGGGTTTCATGCACCACAATCTAAATTATGTGTTGAGTGTAATGAAAGATAAACTCATTATTCAATGTCCCTTATGTTATCAAATATAATTTTCTTCTTTTAAAAATCCTAGGGTGTTTCATCCTTCCCCCTTTAATAAATTACATCCACACAATTTGAACTTTATCTCAGTATCCAAAGGATGGACATTTGAAAATAATTTTGTTATAAACCCACATTATAAATAGGGTTAATAAAACATAATCTTAATAATAGATAAAGGTAACTATAAAGGTCATATGGAATAACACATCACTAGGTTTCCAAATAGAAGAACATAGGTGGGAATAGAGGGAAAACATAAATAATTATAGAGAGTGATTGAGGTCATTGATCAAAAACAAGTGAATGATTAGTGGAAAGTTAAGGGAATCAAAATCATGAATCAGTTATAATAAAAAAGTCCATCGGTTCATAAAAAATTAATGTACTAGGATATTTTTTTTGTTTTAAGATCCTTTTCCTAGAGTTAAGGAATTCTCTTACCATGTAGACTAAGATAACATGGAAATATACTTACTTGATGAGTATAATTTGATAATTTAGTTAGTTTTCACCATAATAACATCTTTTTCTCCAAAATATGAGCATTTAATATTAATTTTTCATACTCATAGTACTTTTAAAGACCACATTACCATAAAAGGGACAACAATCTATTCCTCTTGAATTTAGGAATTAACCAAAACAAAAATTGTTAGTATATGGAAAGATAATTACCAAAATGAATAAACCTTAATACATTAATATCTAAATTTATACAATAATACCCAAAGTTCAAACTAAATCATTCTATAAATAACTATCCTTAAAAATATTCAATCATTTAAAGACTAAGTTCAAAAACAAAATATTTAGAAGTATTTGAGAATATATTCTTCCAACATAAATAAATAGTTATTCCTTAAATAAAATCCCATTTTTTTTTGAAATAAAATTAATATTTACTTATAAAAAAATTTCACACTAACAAGTACATCATGTAGGCCAGTGGTAGGTGCAAAAACAATTATCATCCTTCGGTCATGGGTTCAAGCCCCACCGCCTTTTTGAATGTGATGGGTTGTCACCCATCATACGGGTTGTACTTTTTTTGAGACATGAAAAATAATTACTTCTTAAACAACACTTTATGTTTATCCTAGGGGTTAGAAATACCCAAAAAAAAAAAATGTCTCCCAAAATGTCATTAATCACTTTAATACTTCATCGCTTAAAACCTCAAGGGGTGTCTACAACATTAAACATATGATCATTCTTAATATTATAGACCTATTATGGTATCCATAACTCATAAGATAACATCACTTTAAAACATCATAATATCCAAACTTATCTAAAACGACCTTTGATACCAACTATAACAACCTAGAACCCGCACTCTTGGATCCTATGCTAAAATAATGAACTTTATATTTTCAGATTTAATGCTGATAATTGTGACCCAATTTTGTTCATTTAAACCTTAAAACATAAAAGGAAAATTGGATCACTTACAACCTTGAGGAACTTTCAGGTTTATATTTTTAGAGAATTTAGAAAAAATTCTACATAAACAACTCACATGACTTTAAATGAGCATTTATCCAAGTTAACCCACCTTTTATTATTTCACAACAGGTCATCAAAATAATCCTTGTGAAATAATTTATATACATAAATCTTTCAAACTCATTATTTATAACCTGGGGAAATGGAAACATAATAATGATGAGCTCAAATTCTTAATAAGGATAAATAAAAGCATTAACAATTGAATGTCATCAGTAAGAATAAGATTTCTTAAGGTTATGATGACATAATAAAAGTGCATGAGAGAATCATAAAAAAATTCATACCCATAAAAACCTAGATCATAAACATGAAAACATAGAAAAGAAAAGTTTCATCAAAATTAATAATCATGAGCCATGTGATATCAATCTCAATCATGAGAACCATTATAAACCCATAACAAGAATAAAGAAAACATGTACGTAACATGAGACACAATTTTCAATTCAATCTTACAATCAATATTACAAATGGAATTACTATATGGTAGACTTCCATACCCAATTAATTATAGGGATATCAAGGACCCAATAGTCCTTGGTTTATCATAGAACCACCCATCATTGGTTTATAATGTAACCACCCATAAAATGTGGAAGTACCATTATAGAATCATAACACATAAAAGCTTTCATTTCATCATAAAATTGTATGAAAAACCATTATACCTTTCATAACATGATTAACCCATGAAAAATAAATGGGTTTTATAACAATCTCTTTGAATCATGGTTAACCTGTGGAAAAGAAATGGATTCCATAACAGTCTCTTTAAGACAATATTAATCCATCCAGAAAATAATGAGGATGATATCAATACAAAATATCCCTAGTGGATGATAAGTAACAAAAAGATTTCTTGATTTTTATGAATGGAAATACCATTAAAATACCATAAAAAACATTATTAGGGAAAATATACTTTTCATTTTGAAAAAAACTATTTAAAACATAATTTTTTTGAAAATCCTTTTATTTGAAAACCATTTTTTTCAAAACATTTTCTTAAAAAATAACCTTATAAACTTGAAAATTAATTTTTAAAGAAATGAAAGTAGTAAATCCATACATTTCTCAAAAAATAAAAGGAATATTCCTTTTTCACTATAAAAATTTTATAAAGTGCCCTGTTTGGAAAACGGCAAGAAGGTTTCTTTTACTTTTTTGGTAAAAGACAAAAATGCATAGTTTTGAAAATTAAATAAGATTACTTTGATTTTTTTTTGTAAAAATTACTTTAATAAATAATTTTTAAGAGGTTAAAAACATTTTTTTTTGAAAACATGGTTTTGAAAGAAATCATATTTCTGATTGAAGAGAGAAATGAAGTCAGATTTTCTTAAATATATTTTATCAAATTATTTAAGTACCAAAGAGTGGGAAAATAGTACTATTACTTAAAAAATTTCATGAATAACCAGAGGATAATATATTTCATGAGAATTATAATATTTCAACATCAAATACTTAATCATGCACAATCCTAATAATCAATGAGATTTTAACAAAATACTCTTACCACTTTAGTAACTCTGACTCATAATCCCCATAAAAAAATAGAATTAATATAAACTTATAATATCATTAAAATAAGAAGATACATTATATAACATGTAAATGATGTAGTATATACACCCCATAAAATAAGATCGGTGCATAACATGTCATAAGTCTCAAAGAAGGAAAATTGTGAGAAAAATCTATGACCGCTTTGCTAACTTTGAAACTGTAAACCCTAAGAAATAGAGATACTAAAATAGATATGTAAATCCCCATAAATTTAAGTATAATAATCATACAATACATTAATAGGTAGTATATACACCACACACAAAAAATAAGTGGTGAATATGTCATATATCACACGTAAATAAAATCGAGATGAGAAAAACCCTTACCTTGAGTTTGATTCATCATGGTTTTTATTTATATTTTTGAATAATAAACTTATTTTAATTATTTAATTGATTTAGAAACTTCTCCAAGTTTATTATTACTTTTATTTCACTTATAAACAAGTTATATAAAATTACTAAATCAATAATGTTTAAGTCAGATGCTTTGATAGGTCAACTAAGGCCAATGAGATCATTATTTAAAAATATACATAATAATAATCATGAAATAATTATCATATTTATACATAAATTATACTCTTAAAATCAATAATTAAATATGGTTATGAAAAATTAATCAACGTTACGATCATGGAGATGGTAGGCCGTACGTACGCATGAGTAACGTTCCCATTTTTCAATGATCATTATGGAAAGAAAGTACGTAAAATTTATCTTTTCATAATGATAATTATACCATAAAAACCAAATTATTTAATTATATATACTTATATATATAATTTTTTTTGATGTGGTAATGAAAAAATAAGAATCGCATCGCTTCAAGGAGGCAGTGGTCTACATGTCCACGAACAACATTGTCACTTTTTGAGTGTGTGAAATGGAAAAAAGAAAATGATATATTATATTTAAAAAAACTATAATTATGTAATTAATATAATAATTATTTCATGTATATCATATATATTCATTACATCTACCCTTATTAACTTCCATGTAACGTGTTTCTAAAAAACACTTCACATCGATTCGCGAGGTGGTAGTTTGCCGTACACACGAGTGATATTATCATATCCCATAAGGAATGTAATATAAAAAGGGTTTATATGATATAATGACTATATAGGCATTATTATGTTATAAATATTATAAATATAATATATAAATAATATGTTCATTATTATTCCTAACCATGAGAGGTGGTAATGAAAAAACGAACAACATCATTTCGCAAGACGATAGTTCGCCGTACACAAAAATGATATTTTTTTAAGTGTGTGTGGGAGTAGGTCATACCCATAACATAAAAAAATATCAGTATATTCAGTATACTTAGGTTATTATATAATCATGGTATAATAATAATTGAAGGAGGTGGAGAAGGAAATAAAATAAAAATTCTTTTAGAAGAACATTACCTCTTCTTCGGGTATCCTCCATAAGTTTGCACTAAAACCTTGAAAGTTTTTGTTTATGAACATAATAATTATTATAGGATGAGGGGAGATAAGTTAATAGGTTATTTGGGTAGGTGTTAGATGAGCCCAAATTCTTGAGAGGTGTGAAGAAGTGGGGAGAGTGAGTGCCTTTTTATAGTTTAGGAGGAGTGTCATTCTTGTAAATACTCAAAAGTATTTACTATTAGGAGGTATAATTTACTCATGTGCATCCAAAATTGAATAATAATGATGAGAGGTATTATTTTTTTTGATAAAAACCTCCAAAAAATAAAATAAATACATTTTAAACATTTTTTTCTTTAACTTCTAAGTTTCCGTTTTTTTTCAGTTTGGTTTTTTGTTAAAGTAATAAGTTTTCTAACCTATGTAATTCATCAATTAAGACTAAATTAAATTGATAATTATTAGAAAATATATACCCAATTATTTTAGATATTAAATAAAAATTATAAAATAAAAATACCATGTATTTTGTAAATTATATTTAAAAGAAGCGCATGTAACGCGCAAAAACACTACTTTAACCATAATCGTGCCAATGATGTTTTTACTATTTAAGGGTCAATATGTTTATTATAAAAGATAAATTGGTCCAGGAATAGAACATATTTGATAATTATTAACATTTAAAAAATTACATTATAGAATATCAGTTTTTTTGTAATTTTAAATCATTTAATAAAATATCATTTATTATAAAATAACATTAATGTCAATTTTGACATTATTTATTTAATTTGAATTTAAAAAAATATCAAGAAAATAATGGAATTAAAATATATTAAGTTAATATATTTGTATAATGATATATGAATCTAAAAAAATTCATTCCATTTACCTCACTTTTAATATTTTTAGTATCATTTATTTTATTTAATTATAAACTAAATAATCCATGTGTTGGCGTTTCTTAAGCATTTAATGTAATTATATCATCTATAAAAATTGAAGATAAATTATTATGATAAAAAAATTAATCAATATTTAAAAATAATATTTATAAATAAACCTATGTATTTTTTCTCTATCCTCAAAGCTTTATAGAAATTAAAAGGAATAAATGTACATTTTTTTTGTATTTTATTTTCTTAAATTATTATATGGGTCAATTTCAATGAAAAGTGTCAAAAAAACTCATAACTTTAGAGACTGATTTCATAAGGGTATAAATATTTCCATAAAATAGGATTTGGACAAGTGTTGGGTCATTTTTATACCTTATATTCTAAGTTTAACCACCAAGTAAACTTTTTTTTACCTCAATCGCTATAATTAATTTTAACCATTTTCACTAATCACTTTGGTAAAATATTAAGTTAGAATTATTAAACATTATAAATTATGGTTATTAAAAATATGGAATCCATTTTTCCAAATTAAACTCACATAAATGGTATAATTTAATTTAAAATTAGTCTAGCAGATGTGATGAGAAAGTAGGTTTTTAAAGTGAAAATGTTCAAAAGTTTGAAATGTTTTTATATCCAAAATAAATATGAAAATTATTAAAATGACATAAATTGGATTAATATATATATAATTTATCTAATTTTTCTTTAAAACCAATTTAAAATATAATTTAAAATTATAAATTATTTAGATGAAAATTTAGTTTTCAATTAAAATGCAGTATTTTCACTATTTATCAAAAAAATAAAACTTATCAAAAAAATATAAAAAATTCCCCCTATGATAATTTTTAAATCACGCTTTAAAAAATGAAGTTTATTTTATAAAATAAAATCTATAAATATGTCAAAATTTAGTTTTAAAACAAGAGCACTATTATAAGGAAGTAAAACTATTTTTTACAAAAAGTATATTTTTTAAGCATAAAACTGGATTTATTTTTATCTATTATTTAGAAAAAACATAGTATGAATGTTAAAAATTAGATTGAATATATTAAATATAAATTTTATTAATCCAAAAGTAGTGATTTTTTTTATTTTATTGGTATAAAACACACTTGTGCGCATTTAAATAGTTTTTCAGAAAAATATTACCTTTTACTTTCAAAAGGGTTTTATTTTCATTTATAATTAATTGGTCACCAAATAATTCATTATATATACATGTATAAACCATATTTTCATAATTCAATTAGTCCTGTTTATACCCTCCATTCTAATAGCTAAGTTATAATGGTAATATATATCATGGGTTGTTTAAGTTTGGTGTTGCATGTTGAATAAGCTATTGAACATAAACATATCAAGGTTTCATAAAACACAATATAAACTGAGTTTTATGTGTAATGAAAGATAAAATATTTATTATGTGTCCCTTATTCTATGAAATATCATTTTCTTCTTTAAAAAATCTTGGGGCATTACGTATAGTCTCCCTATTAACAGACTTAGACTCTCACTGCTAGTCAACAACCTCTTACATATGGGGAGGCATGCATGAGGACAAGTGAACCTTCGATTTGGATCTAGTTGTTAGGATTAGGGTATTACAACTGTAATTTTATAGTACAAAGTTCCACAAAAAAACATCTAAATAATTCCACTATAAAATTTCTTTACAAAATTATAGTTGAAAAATTCACTTGTAATTGCAGAAAATAATTCTACTATATTTTTAACTAAAAATTCTCAGGAAAAATTACACTAAAAAAACACACTATACATGAATTTTTTTAAATAAATATTATAGTTAAAATCATAAAATTTATAATATAAAATTTCAGTGGAATGTTCAAGTTCCTTTTTAAATTTAATGTTGAAGCATCCACTAGAAAATTCTTATTTAAACTTTCAGTAGAAAATTTCAATATCGACTTTGAAGGGAAAATTACACTGGAAAATTCCAATAAAAAATTCAATTGGAAATAGCCACTATAAAATTACAATGTTTCTATTGGAATCTAGTTGAATATTTTAATGGAAAATTTAAGTTTAAAATTTCACTAGAAAATTTCTATGGAAAATTCCAATTGAAAATTCTAGTAGAAATTTTTAGTGGAACTTCTACCCAAAAATTCAAGTGAAAACTTCAACTGAAAAATTTTAGTTAAAAATTTTGATGGAAAATTATACTAGAAGGAAATTATAGTGTAAACTTTTGCTAATTTTTTTTAAAACCTCCACTAAAAAATTTAAAGTGTAATTTTTACTAAAAAATTAGTGTTGAAACTTCCATTAAAAAAACTTCTTAAAGTTTCCAATGAAAATTTTTAGTAGACACTTTTATTAGAAAATTACACTATCAATGTATAATAGGAAATCCTAGTAAATATTTCTGTATAAAATTTATATGAGAAGTTACACTCTAAGTTGTAATGAAATATTCCATTCAAAGTTATAGTGAAAATCTTCATTAAAAAATTTCATTAAAATTATTGTGGAAAATTTCATTAAAAAATTTCAGTGGAAACTTTCATTATAATTTCATGAAAAATTTTTACTAGAACTTCCAGCTAAACTTTCATTAGAAAATTGTAGAGGTAATGTTACCAATTAATATTAACACTTTTATTGAAAATTTTATTAGAAATATATATTTGAAATTTTTTGTGAAATATTTTATTGTAAGTTTTAGTGAAATATTTCATTGGAAAATTTCAATGAAAAATTCCAAAATAATGTTTCATTGGAAAATTCCAGTAAAAACATCATTGATTAATCTAGAAACTTTCATTACCAATTAAAATATAAATATCCATTATTTTTTTGTGAAAACATCAATTGAAATTTCCTATGGAAAATTCACTATAAGTTCTAATAGAAATTTCATGAGAATTTTTAGTGAAATCTCTCATTGAAATTTTTTAATAAGCAATTAAAAAATAAAGTTTACTTGTATATTTCACTAATTCAAATGTATTCTTTTACTAAAATTACTATGGAATATTATACTGAAAAATTCCAATTAAAACATCCAATAGTAAATTTTAGTGGAAACTTCCACTTGAAAATTTTACTAGAAACTTCGATAAAAAAATTACAGCGGGACAGTCAAGTTCTACCAAAAAATTCCAGTTGAAACTTCAAATAGAAGATTACTTTTGAAACTTCTACTAAAAAATCCAGTTGAAAATTCTAATAGAAAATTTTAGTGGAAACTTACACTGATAGTTAGTGGAATTGTTTACTGGAAAATTCAAGTAGATAACTCAAAATAAATTTATCATTGTAAATTTCAATGATTCAATTAGAAAATTTGATTTAAAAAGTAAAACTAAAAACATTAATTATATTATAAATTTCTATTAGAAAAATACACATAAAAATTCCTAATAAATATTTTATTAGAATGTTATAGTCGCAAAATTTATTGGAAAATTCTAATGGAAAGGTTTTATAGGAAAATTTTAGTTGTCACTTCCACTGAAAATATTCCACTAAAATTCCATTATAAATTTATCATGGAAATTTCCACTGGAGAATAGAACAAAAAATTTCACTTAAAGATTCTATTAGATAATTTAATTGTAATTGTATAGTGAAGATTTTAAATGGATTGTAATTTTCCAGTTTGATTTAATACTATAATACACTTTGATTTTTCAGTTGACTTTTCTAGTGAAACTTTTCATCAACATTTATTATTAAAAATTTTTAGTGTAATTTTCATTGCAGTTTTTCATTGAAAATTTATAGAATAATTTTTTAGAAACATCCTAAAAGTTTTTCCTAACCAATTTTAGCAAAATTTTTTTATAGATTTTTATTACTTAAAAAATAATTTTTTATTCATAGAAACACATTTTTTATACATTTTTAAAAATAATATTTTTTATGATGAATAAAAAAATTATTATAAGTTTTAGAAATTAAATTTTTATGATTTATAAAGAAATTATAATGTTGTATGTTTATAAAAAATAGTTTTATATCATTTAAAAAAATTTATGCTTCTATACAAATAGTTTTTTATGGTGATTAATAAAATTGTAATAAATTTGAAAATTAATTTTCAATAGTTCTAAAAAAACCATGTTTGTAAAAGAATTATAATTTTTTATTGCCTTAGAAAAATTTATTTGTCTATAATAATAAAAATTATTAAATATAAAACATTATATTTTTTATAAATCTAAAAAATTATTTAATGTAATATTATTTTTTGGATTCTCAACATTTTTGTTAGTTTTTATAAATATAAAAAATAATTTTCTATGCTATCAATTTTTAGTCATTCAAAATTTTCCTTTCTAGATTATTATTTTTTTCACTAGACCAATATACCCATTACTCTCTTTTATTCTATGATTATGAAGCATCATAAAAATTCCATGTGTCTACATCTCATGCCCGTACCGGAAGATCCCATACATTGGGGAATTAGAGACAATAAAATCTAGTGGAAGGGCCCCATGACTGAAAAAATATCCTCTTAGGTTGTGGTGATAATCTAAGAACTAGGTTCATGACATGATGCCTACCCACCTGAAAAACAAGACAAGTGTCAGCAGATTTTTTTAAATAAACTAATTTATTAAAATCAAGTTATTTCTTTTTAAAGAGTTTCACTAGAATTTCCTCCTACTTAGTTTGTAAACGACTTTAAAAAACAACTTTACCCATAAAATGTTTAATAATTTTTTTTATTTGTAAAACATTAATAATAAAAATAAATAAAAATATAATATAATAATAGTAAATATAAAATAATAATAATAAAATGAAATTATATAACATAATTTTTTTAAAGTTGCATATTTTCAATTATTTTAATATACATGTATAATAATGACAGTTTGATATATTTATGTTTATATTTTTTTAAAATGTTTTAAAATAAAACTATATAAAATAATTTTTTAATATAATATATAATTTAATAATATTAATAATTAATATTATAATAACATTTTTATACATCCATAATTATATATTTTTATAATATTTTAAAACAAAAAATTACAATGCTTATTATTTGTTTCATAAAAAATCACATATATATAGTTATATAATGTTTTAAAAAATTAGAATTATTAATATTTTCTTTGAAAAAATTTATATAAATATAGGTTATTTAAAGAAAAAACTTAATAATAGTGTGTGTATATATACATGTACATGCATGAATTCATGCATGTATACTCTTATTTCAAAAAAGAAATGTATGTTTACACCGAAAATCTATACTATAAATTTCCACTAAAAAATATTGTATATTTGTATTATGAAATATATGATGCGTAGAAAGTATATATTGGAAATTTTCACTGAAAATTTTAGTGGAAATTTGAACTATAATTTTCCAGTGGAAATGTGCATTGAAAATTTTTAGTGCAAATTTGAAGTGTAAATTTCTAGTGAAAAATTTCATTGTTTTTTATGTATTAATATATCTGCATTATGTAATTTAAGAGGACATTTGAGATGTAAATTTTTTATATAAATTTACATAGAAAATTTCTAGTTGAATTTTTCATGGAAAATTTCACAAAAAAATTACATTTTGTATTTATGTATTAATATATTTTCATTTGAAATTTAAATATATATTTATTTAATGATTTTTAAAATAAATTTTCTTATAAAAATTTCCAATGTAAAATTTTAGTGAAAATTTTGAGGTTAAATTTGTACTAATAACTATAAAATTTTAGTGAAAATTTAAAATTTATGTATGTACACATGAATATACTAATATTAATATAAATGTATATGCTTATATTGAATTTTGAGTACGAATTTTCATCAATAATCATAATTTTTCACTGTGAATTTTCATTGGAAATTTCCAATGGAATTGTGTGAGTTTCCATTGAAAATTAAAATTTTAATATAAATTTTCACTAATATTTGGAAAATTTTATTTGAATTTTCTTTGAAAGTTTTAATGGAAATCATGGATTTTTTCATAAAAAAATTCACTGTTAACTTTCATTGAAAATTTCAATCCAAATTTACATGCATGTATGATGTAATTCTATAGTTAAAAATTATATTGTATATTCATATTTTTATATATACATATACATATATGTATATATATTTGCATTCAAATTTTTCAGTGTAAATTTTTTCTAAAAATTTTTAGTATAGATTTATATCAGTTGAGATTTATAGTGTAAATTTTTAATTAAAAATGTCAATAAAAATTTACATGGATGTTTTTATATATGTACTGAAAATTTACAATAAATTTTCACTAGAAATTTATAATTCAATATTACCATGTATATTTGTATTTATATGCTCGTTTTTGTGTTTTTTAATTTTCATCACACATTTCCAGCTTACTTTGAAATTTGAATGGATTTTTTTGTGAAAATTTACACAGTGAATTTTAAATGAAAATGTATATTAGAAAATATACATTGAAAATTTTCACCGAAAATTTGAATGAAAGTTTTTACTTAAAGTTTTCAATTGAAATTTAAAATAAAAGTTCCAAGTATAAATTATCAATGAAAATTTTCAGTGAAAATTTACATTTTTATTTACATATTAATATATATTAATTGTAATTTTAAATGAAAACATGAACTAGAAAATTTATATGGAAGTTTCTCTAGAAATTTCTAGTGGAACTTTGCACATGAAATTTCTAGTGGACGTTTTCACCAGAAATTTCTAGTGGAAATTTGTATTGGAAATTTCCATATGAAATTCTCAATTCAAAATTTCAGTGTAAAATTACATTTTTTATTTGTGTTATTATATTTGAATTGAAACTTTAAAAATTAATTTGTTGTACAATTCTAGTAATCAAATTTATATTATAATTATAATAAAAATTAAGTGGAAATTTGTGCTATAAATTTATATAGAAATTTAAACTAATTTTTTTAATGTAAATTTTCACTAAAAGTTTATAGTATAAATTTTCAATGAGAATTTCTGATTAAAATTTACATTTTTTATTTATGTATTAATTTATTTATATTATAATTTTAATTGGTGAAAATTTTTACTATAAATTTTTTATGTAAATGTTTACTAGATATTTATATTGGAAATTTTCATTATGAAATTTTATTGTAAAATTGCACTGTTTATTTATGTCTTAATATATTTGTACTAAAAATCTAAACATGTATTTATTTTAGAATTATGGTAATAAATTTTATAGTATAAATATTTAGTGTATAATTTCATTGGAAATGTTGAGTATAGATTTCAACTAAAAATTTTAAAATTCCTATAAAAATTTAGATTTTTTTTGTATATATGCATATACTTATATTAATATATTTATATATATGCTTATTTTAATTTTGAGAATAATTTTCTATTGTTACTAGGAAATTTTCATTGATTTTTTTTAAATTTACATTGTAATTATGGGATTTTCCATTTGAAATTATATTTTGTGTATAAATTTACACCGAAGACTAAAAATTTACAGTGAAAATGTGCACAAAAAAATTCTCTATGAAATTTTCAGTGAAAAAGTACATTGTTTATTTATGTGTTAATATATTTGATTTGAAAATTTAAGCAAAAATTTATTTTAGAATTTTGGTAATCAAATTTTCAGTACAATTATAATTAAATTAAATGACAATTTAATGGGAAATTTAAACTAAAATTCCCTAGAGGAAAATTGAAAAAAAAACGTTTCTGGTGAAAATTTTCAATGAAAATTTTTGATGAAAATTTTCATTTTTTCTTTATATATTAACATATTTATATTATAATTTTATATATAAATTTTAATTTCAAATTCCCCTCGGAAAGTTTCCCTTTGAATTCCTTGAGAATTTTCACTGGTCACCCATAACGAAAACTGCATACGCACCGAGATGCATATGTATAGGGTTAGTATACAACCCATTAGAAAATCCACCAAAGGCATAATACACATGCCACTTAAATAAGAACAATTTATCTCACATTTATAAAAAAAATATGAGAAGCATAATATAGCAAAAAATACATAGAAAACCATATAAGTAACTCAAACTATGAATCCACCCTTTATTTTAACCCCTTATTTTCACAAAGAAACCCTCACTAAAACTCACATGCCCGTATCATGTACACACACACACACCCATGTAATGCACCAACCTACCATTAAAGATATCCCAATTAAAAAGTCCAACTCATGAGTGAAAGCTTATCCCTCCAAACCCAAGTCATCACTTGGCGATACAATCTAGAGTGATGCTAAATCAGTATGTTGGCCAAGTACGAACTAATAAGGACCTATTATATTCATCATGGATACCCAAAAACCCATAAAATACAGAGTTACAACATGAAAAACAAGTGAAAAATCAACAAGTCCCCAAATATATATGCATCATGAACACATGCAACTCACACCAATGCTATATTTCCAACCCAAGTTCATAACTTTACAAAATCATTGTTTTAAAACCAAATCGCTAAATGAAAATTTTATAAAAACTGTTGTGGGTGTCACCCAAAAACTTTTCCTTAAACCATTTTCACCAATATAATGTTCAACCACATTTTATTCAATCATTTATCATATTTAAATAAAAGTATTTACTTAAAACAACAATCTTTCAAGTTCTTAACAAAATTAGAGTAAGTGTGAAGCCAACTACCTCCAATGTGTCCATCCTGAAGAATCATATAAACATAATGTAGGTATGGGATCTAATAACCCTCTTATAATGTATCATAATAAAATACCCATAAGAAATTACCATAACCACTAGATTATGGCTTGGTATCCCTGAACTAGGGTCCCTCCTAAGATAAATGAGAAGTGAAGAGATGAATATTATATATGTGTCAAGACCCCCTCCCTTCAAAGGCACCCCTCCTAGGCTGGAAATGGAGGAAGGGAGATAATGAACCCAAATTATTACCTTTAGTAGGATTTGGGTTAGCGACTATCACCAAGGGTATAAACATATCACACATGGAATAAATTTCTCTCAAAGATACAAGATTAAGAGAAAAAAGCAGATTCACTAATAAATTAAAAAGGGGTTTAAATTATATAAACAATTTCCCACAAACTAAATAATTCTTACTTAATAAATAAAAAATATCAAGAAATTCATGAAAAATAAACTAAAACTCCAAGAAAACTACCAACTCTATAAAGTATTCCCAAACAGAGGCTTTGGATTTGATGATCTATCCTACAAACACTAAAAAACTATGATGGAGTGATAAATTGGGAGTAATCAGTAGAATCATCCCACTAAATAAATCAACATTAATGTGTAATAAATATAAAATAAGAATCATGAGAGAAACCAAACAATAAAAAATAGTCAAATTTAATCATCATAAATAAACAATGTTGGCATTGGGATAAATCATAGGCCATGGTATCAATAGTAGAAAACAAGCATTAAACAAACCATGAACACCATTATATTTCTTCCCCCTGCTAAATCCATAACCAAACCACCAATCCAAAATCATCACCACAACACTTCCAACTATGGGTCCATAATATACTCATCTTGGCTCTATCTCGACAACTTAGAGGCTCTCCCACTCAAATAGAGAGTGATATTATAGGATCAAACCCTATCCAAGTGTAGGGACGTGAGTATGAATAAAAAACACAGACATATCATCAATTATCATGACATATGTCTGTAACCACACCACCATGATCCCACATATCCACATATGAAACCACATTTCCACATTCACCATAATTACATTACTTTAAAACCATCCATCAATATTCTAATGTAAACATGAAGGTCATCAACCTCTTTCCCTACTCCTTCCATGTACATTCCCCTCCAACTCCAATTCATTTATTAATAGTAGGGTATCGTGAGCTTGTAGAACGTCCACCTCACCTCCGACCATACCCAACTCCCACTATGAACCACTACATACTCTCATAAAATATCACCAATCATTCACTTTTTTACTTTTTACCATCACATCCCATGCATATATACCAACCTTTATCCATTATATCCCATAGAATAATGCGTAACCATTGCAATCCATTATATCCCTTAGAAAACTCATCCACACTTTTCCTTCTTCCACACCACTCCCATAATTTCTAGACACAACATAACACTCACACATAAAAAAAAAATCACAACTAAGCAATAACAGCAAAGGTACAACCAATATTCATACAATATGGTTCAAACAAAAAAAAGTTCCCATAACAATTTCATTCCATTTACCATTAATCTTCAGTTTACAACCACATTTAATTTTCTATTTATTAATTTATACATTCCAAAAAACCATTTATTATTATATATTTGATTCTATATTCATCAATTCATCATTCATAACATTTATTCAAGCCATACCCATTCATTACTTTCATAAACTGTTCATCTACAACCCATTTCATCTTTTAATTTATCATAAAAATTCTGTTTCCACTTCCCAAAAGAGTTTTCGCCAAATTTAAGGAATTAATAATAAATATTATCATAAATACTCCCCCTTTTATATCAAATAAACAAACAAAAATGAAAATATAATGACCAACATTTTTATTAACAAACTTCATATTTTACATTCCAAGATTTTCCTATTATTTTTTAGTTCTTTATATGATTATTCATTTGGTAGGGGGAGGGGGGGTCCAAGGTCTATTAAAAATAGTATAAAACACTTCATTAAACATAAAAAAATATTTATTTTAGTAATATTAACTTTAAACATCAATTGTTAAGGTTCAATATATGGTAATAACATGGGAAACATAAACCACACCAAAACAACCCCTTTACCTTATAATTTCTTTAACTGGTTCATCCTCTTCATTAATTAATTAAATTATTTAATATGTTACTTACAAACCTTACCTTCCTTGTAAACCAAAAAACCCCATGGAAATCACAATAATATAATCATAATGAAACACAATAAGAACATCTAATCATATTAATTTCATAAGATGAGAGAAAAGTCTTGAGACCCCCTAACTCAAGAAACTGAGATACTTCATGTGAATAAGACTGAAATCAAGCACCAATGAAACCAAAATAAGCTTCCTCAATATTGAAATAGGACAATTTCCATCAACACACTAATAGGGATTCACCAAAGTTGCACACTGAGGCTATTGCTATCGACCGGAGAGGAAGAACAAGAACTAAATGAAGGGAAGATGATGTTTCCTCAATGTGGAATAAAGAAATTCTATGAATTGAGAAGGTAAGGATATTCAAGGAAAGGAAAAAATACCAAGAGATACTCTAAAATAGGCCAAATATTTGAGAGAAAGAAAAGTAGGTTAAACCTAGAATATGGGTCGATCACTACTCTTAGAGAGGGTTCAGCAACCCGCTCCCTTGAATATGAGGCATTCAAAAAGGTCAAAGGAGATTTGAGATCGTAAAATTTAAATGATCTAAAACCCCCTAATTTTTTCCCATTTTTAAAACACATTAAAAACCACATGTTCCACCACCATAGGCACCACCATGATGTAGTGCCGAACCATTGGATTTTTTTCTTTTCCACACCCAAGTCCAAGATGTAGTGACATTATGCTCACCGTTTCACCACTAGAACCCACCTCTACTCAACCCGACTCTCTATTCTCACTAACACACCCATTAAAAGGCATTTTGGAAGTCCCCATTTCAAAAAAGTGTGGTCCCAAAGCGCTACACCTAGCATTATGATCACCCCGGGCATTTTTTATGCTACCTGTTATACATAGGTAACCACCCTAGAAAAAACACCCACTGAAACAACCTACTTGGTCATTTCAGCACTACCTATTTCCCACAGGGAAACTCCTATCCCAAAATTCCCTAAAAATGTTTTGGGAATATGTTTTTATATCCATTAAATACACAATTCCACATATCCAACCTCCAAAACACCTATAAAATTATTCCCAAGCTCTCCTTATCCTAATACACACAAAGTAATGGACCATGAATTCTAGGACATTACATTATATATCCCTCATCCTTAATAATTAAAAAAACCCAATAAGGAAAAAAGGAAAAGTCCAAAACACTATCCCTCAATATAAATCTCAAGAATATCATTATAGCTGGAACATGACCACCACCATAAGAAACTATTAGGAGATACCTCTTAAACAGGATTCCACCATTAGATGAAACCAATAGTGGCACCATCCTAACTCACTCATGACCAAATCTTTCCAACTAATCCTCCAACATTAAATAGGTTTTCAAGATATCCATACCTTGATAAAAAATTTCTTTAGACTAATTAAAACATTTCATTTGATTTGTAAAGGGATGTTCTAGAAATTTTCATGAAAACATTTATACTTAAATTTTCCAAACCGTTCAACAAAATATTCAAAAGAAATTCTTAAAATCCACCACAAGGTTTTAGTGAAAGAAGTATGACTCAAATAATACACCCCTAATTACTAAATCTCCACAGAAAACTAGGAAACACATTGAACTTTAGGATAGTTATAATGACATTTCCCCATAGCACCACACTGGAAACATATTAGCTTTCCAGACACAAGATACATTGAACAACCCAAACCCATAATGACAAGACATTCCCTAGACTTAGAAGACTACCTCACTCAATTCATCTATGAATTTTGAACTATATAACTCATAGCATTCAACTCTACCTCACCAACCACTTAGGAGAGATCTTCACTGACACCCTTATTTACACACAACACTTTATCCATGATCTCTATATGATCACTAACTGATTCCCAATATGAAAACTAGAAAGGCTCAATGTATTTTTGAATCACTAACCTCAATGAAGATTAAAAAAATCATGCATTTCCTCTATCCTCAAGCAAAAAATGTGGGAATGGACTAATCATGTCTATAAAGAGGACCCTAAAAATGTACACACTTTCATCCCACAATCAAAGCTCTTAGAGCTCCTTAAAATGATTACACATCTGTACTTGGGAAAATAAAATTTTCTTTAATAACTCATGAAATGTACCCTAATTCATCTCTCCTTATTTACCACACTTCACCACCCACCATATTCGAGCCACTTTCCAAAACAAACCAACATCCAGAGAAACTAGGAATTTATCCAGGTTATTCACTAACCCAAAATCAACCTAACAATCCTCCAACCAATCCTTAACATTGAGGCTATAGTATACACTAAATAACTTTATCACTTAATACCTATGTAATTTCAGTAAGGCTCTATCCCAAAACTGATCATCCTCTTTTACACACCCCTAACCTTGATGGTGTTTCAATAAAATATATTTAAACTAGGAAACAACAAGGTTAATACAAACTACACAAGCATGAAGATAAAAAAACATGGGATATAATCACATTTTAAAAAGAACATAAATCTAAGATAACTCTCCTACAAAAAACCCCGTACAACCACATAACCATCCTCCATCAGGCATGGAACCTCATGATCCCACATTATCCAAAATCCAACTCTATTTCACACAAAAATACACACCAATATTTCAACCCCCTTAAATCTCATTCCAATAACCAACACAACAACCACACAACACCTATTTATCCCATATAAATATCCAAACCATCATAGTTGAAATTACACAAATCTAGGCGACCTACTCACCACATTAGGATATTGTCTACTTTGGGTGGCACTAACTCATCCAAATAGTTGTAAAACATGTCATGAAGAATGCACCATGATGGGGAAAAGGTTTCCATATCTTAATATGCTTGAAGAAATAACACACATTACTAATATAATATAAATTGCAACAAGACCAAACAATAGGATACAACAATTAATCACTCCTTTATAACAATTTAGGTAAAGCTAGAAAATTCATGTTGATTAATTTCTAGTTTTTACAAACAATATTTTTTCACCAATTTTAAGTGGTTAATATTTTAAGATAGTTAGGTGATTCCATCAATACAACCACAACACAACACATAATTACAACATGGGTATATGTTCACATCCCTAAGAAACATCACCTCAAGGATCACACAATTTTAAAGTTAGGAGATATAAAGGGTTTATGGATTAAACTTCATTTAAGAACATATTTTTCTTAAAAATACTTTAGAAAAACATTTTATACTTTTGAAAAAGAATGTTTTCAACAAGTCACATCCACACTTCAACAAAATAAGTCAATAAATGGGGAAATCACAAGAAATAATAAAAATTTTACAATTAATTTTAGGTGAATCATAATGCATTTAATTTTAAATAATTATATAAAATTATCAAGCTAAAGGAAAAATTATTCATATTTTATAAAATAAATCAGGCTTAGTAACTTAATCTAAACATTTGATTTTTAGGGGAACATGCTTCCAATCAAACAATAACTACTCATGATTAATTTCAACTTTCATGTTATCCATACTCAAATTAAACATTTATTAGAATTTTTATATTGAAGTAAATATTCTTTCATATTTTTGAAATAAAACATGATTTCGAAATCCTAAAAAAATGTTATTATATCATGAAATTTAAATTTCACATGTTGTACCACTATTTATCATGCTTGACATGCTCGAACAAAATAGTCTTTAAACATTTCATCAGAAAACATGCTTATACATTGTAATAAAGAAAACATAGTTCTACATCGGCACTTAAACAAAACATAAAAATCACACAAGATACTTTCATATTCAAAATACAATATATTAAACTTGTAACATGATCGATAATTCATGCCCAAAATTTCTATAAAAAGACCTATAAATGTTTTCAATATTAGGTATGTGTTTCTATACGATGTTGAATGATATGATTCTCTATATCTCAACACCTAAAAATGGAATAATAATCATGGATTAATATACAAGGAATGATTATTTAAGTATAATCAACTTCATTAATCATGGAAGAATAGGTTCAATTAGGTAAAGTTGTTTCATGTCTCAATAAGTTAATATAGAGCATGATTATCATTTTTCTAATATTTTAAGACATATAAAGTCCAACCTTATAATAAGTCCCTAACACATGAAAACTAAAGATCATGAGTAGAAAGTAATACATGGCATGACATTGAAATTTCAGTGTTTAACAACATAAATAATATATTATAACAATTATTTTAACCATACTTGGGAAAATGAGATATATTTATTAATTTGGAAAACTTTAAAATTGTTAACAATTTTCACTGAGCATATTTTATCTTTAGAATTGTTAACAATTGTCATTGAGCACATATATATTTATTATTATTGATATTTACAAAAATTTATAAATAAAAGACACCAAAATTTCATCCTTTATATGAATTTATATCACTATAATGAAACATATAATTTAATTAATAATATAAATCTACAATCATGTTGAAAGGAAAGGGAAAATATTTCATGTAAAGTTCTCAAATTCAAACAAGTTATCAATAAACATGCCAATAATTTCCTAGAAATTCCATAATTTAAATCTCCAAAACCAAGTTTTACAATAAATCTATATCATATTCCCATAATAAAACTTAACTGAAAACATCCATGACATAATAACTTTTAAGGAATTAAAAATGCTCTTAATCATGGTTTCAAAACAATTAATTTTAGCATGTTATTATAACGACACGAAATTTTGAATAAATCTTGTTTCCTAATTTTGTGTGTTATTTTATTTTTATACTCAACAAAACTGTTTCATTTGATAACATGAGTTTAATTAAAATCAGACCTTTGGGTTTCGACTATTATATGACCATTAGTCAATATGACCATTGGAAACTAAATGTTGCGATAATTGTCTCTAAATACAAGTGATCTTGGTTAATTAATATAGAAAAAAAATTCGATGGCCCCATCCATTAGTCTCGGGCCAATCGAAGCCCATCTAATAGAACTTGGGAAGGAGGTAGCACCACTGGGCTTTGCTCTGGACCAAACCCAAGCCTAACTTCATCGTGTGAAGATAGAATGGAATCACCTTCACGATAAGTTCAAACTGATAGAAATTACTACTCGTGCAATGTTGGTCGAGCCACCCTCGGATTCTCTCACTTTAGCACACCTTACTCTTAGGTTCTATGCTGGTGTTATAAGGGGCTATATAACGAGACCGTAACAGCCTTGTGTAATCCTTTGACTTAAATAAAAATTGTGATTTCTTCTTATGATGAAGTTTGTAAATTTTTTAAAGTATGGATAAATATAGTATGCATATTTTTAATGAATTATAGAAAAATGATATTTGAAAATATTTATTAAAACCTTAAATAATTAATTATGAGTATTTATTTTCAAAAAATGGTCTTCTACAATTATGTTCAGTACGAAATTTAGAGTCTAATAAGATCAACTTAATTTTTGATGAATAGTAAATTATGAATAGTGATTTTATGCTTAGTATTAGTAATGTGACTAAATGGATTAGTAATCTCACTTAAAGAAAGTATTAATATAATCTAGGCACCTTGATTAAGTAATGTGATTCAATAAAATAGGTAAATAACTGTTTTAGAAATTATTAGTCAAGTATTAGTTTTTTCAAGTGAATAGTATTTTTTAATTAAAAAAATAAATTAAAAATACTTAAGAAATTATTTTTATAAAATGGATTTCATTTCTGAACTTAGAGCATCGATATTATGTTAAGATAATTTTTGGGGATTTTTCTGAAAAAAATGAATTTTCGGTGAATAGTGTTTTTATTTATAAATTAAATTAAAAATATTTAGAAAAATATTTTTATAAAATGGAGTTTATTTTTGAATTCAGATCATTGATATTATGTTAAGTTAAGTTTTTAGGAGTTTTCTGAAAAAGTTGAATTTTCAGTGAATAGTAGAAATAGAGTTTTAGGGTTTCGGTATGTTTAATGACATCATGACTGCATCATGATGATGCCATGAGATATTTTAAGGGATGATCGACTTGTGAATATTAAGATAAGGTATGGGGTGTCCCAAGTGGCCAAAACCATGAGAAAATACAACTTGTTTTGCCAATACCACCAATGAGGTGTCCCTTGGCCATTAATGCCTTGTCCCCTCACTTTCCCTATAAATACCAAGCCATTCTCTCATCCTTTCCATTCCAAAATACTCCTCAACGAAGTTATGGTCTCCTTACCTCCCAAGGAGTCCTCCCAATGTGACCTCAAGCCTCCAAAGGTCCCAAACTTCAAGATTTTGAAGTTACTCTTCAAGGCAAGGGATCCTACCTCTCTCTTTCTTTCCAAGTACTCTCTTTTATATAATTTATTTTATGCTCCATGTTCTTATGTTGGGCATGTTCTTTTATATTCATCATACTATCATTTTCATGTTCATATGTTGATAGACCCCCTCTTTCTCTCATCAATTCGTTTTAAGAATGTTTAAGTGGCGCCATTAGGGTGCCAAATGTTTAAGGGATTCTTTCACCCTTCTCATTTTCAAAATCTATTTTCATGTCAAGTATTTAAAGTTTCTTTTTATTATGTTGGGGCATGATATCTATATCTATCATACTGATATTTTATGTTCATATGATGAGAGACCCTATTTGATCTCTTCAATTCTTTTTTTGAAGTTTTAAGTGACGCCGTTAGGCTGCCGAATTTTCATAAGAGAAATCTTATTTTTGTCTTCCATACATGTCTTTCATTTCATATGGTATGTCTTTAAAATTTCATTACCATGCTCTTATATACATTATATTATGTCCCTATACTATTTTATAGATCTTTTATGAGTGGGTGACCCATGTACCCTCTCTTTTCAATGTTTTCTAAAACCCTATAACATAGCCGTTATGCTGCATAATTTTTGTCTCAAAATTTCTCTCTCTTTTTCTCAAATTATTTTGTTTTATTAAGTGAATAATCAAAGATATTTCTTCTATAAGGGTGTTCACATATATATCAAAATGTTCTATTTTAAATTATGGGATTTACATACACGAGACTCGCTTTTCCTTTTTCGTGGGTTTAAAGTGACATAAAGATCATGTCTTTAAAGCAGTTTTTAAAACGTTATGATTATGAAATTAAACCCATTTATTTTATGCTATATGGGTTATTTATGAAATTTTTGATGATGATATATGTGGATCACATGATAATAAAGGCAAATTTAAGGATGCACCCTGATAGCGCTCTAATGCATTGGGTAATGATGTAATCTCTAACGATTACAATTTTAACGATACCTTGGGGTTTACCTTGGTAATTTTTAATGACACCTTGGGGTTTACCTTGGTTATATGTTCATGATTGTCTAAGTTAAATGTTGTATCCACATCTTCAAGTTATGAAAATTGTTATTTTTATTATGATATTCCTCGTGAACTCTTTCTCATGCCTTAAAGTTATATTTCATGACTTTTGATGTATCTCAAGTTCTCATGTAAAATGTTTCCCTTGTTTCCCTTACTGGGCCTTCTGCTCACCCTTTCCTTTGATGTATGCTCCCAGGTTATGAGATGCTGTAATGAACATAGGATGAACAAATGAATAAGACTTTCAAGTGTTTAAGAAGAATGTTTTTGTTGTTGTCATTTATTAAGTTCCTGGTTTCCAAGACACTAAACCTTAAAGATCCTCAGTTTTGTATAATGTAATGAAAGTTTATGTGATAAAAATGTGGGATGCTATAGTTTTTATCAAAGGGAGGTTTAGTTATTTGTGGAAAATAGGATATGAAAACTTTAGGAAGAACCCTATAGAAATATTTAAATATATGAAATATTCCTGGTATTTTGGTGAGTATTGAGTAAGGGGTTTCCAAGAAAATACATCCCCATCTGGATATGAGCAGGTAGAGGTGGCTCTGGCATAGATGTACATAGGGGTAAAACCTAAAAACGCCACTTTGAGCTAGACTCGAATGGGAACTGGTACACGACAACAGGCCTTGCTGCACTCTTGGTTTGACACTCCCGAGGGATATGCTTTGGTAAATTCATAAGCTTTGTATGAACCATTATTAAAGGGACAAATATAAAATAAAATAAAGATTCACATAAGAATATATGATCATGGATAACCTAGATTGGAACCTAGGGGATCACAAGTTAGGGTATAATTTTCTTCTATAAGTTTATCATTCTATGATTTGAGTTTCCTTTTCATGATTATTGGCTAAGTATTTAAGCCCCCTAATTATACTTTCTTTTCTTAGTTAATGGCAGGAAATGGAAGAATATGTCCCAAAAACCAATGTGATAGGAAATGTAATGATTGACCTATTAATATGACAGAGATGACGAGAAATAAAGTTGAACATATTGTGATTATTCCAAACCATCTATCAAAAATCACAATTATTAATTGGTACCTAGTTGAATTCCCAAATTCATCAAGAAAGAAGAAGACGAAGTCTCAAGGATGTTCATCTAATAAAGTTGATAAGGGAAAGAAGACCCAATTTCCTTTGTGCAAAAAGTGTGGAAAGGGGCACCAATGAGAATGTCAAAAAGGAACCGAGAGATGTTTTAAGTGTGGGTGATAGGGAATAAAGTATCTAATTGCTTTAAAAAATGGATAATGTGATGAATAGAGATAAGGTTCGATCTAATGTACCTAATACTTTTCAATGTCGTAAATGTGGAGAATTTGGACATTATCCAAGGCAGTGCTCTCTTGGAAGGGATGCGAATCATGATGAGCATCAACAATCTTCAAGGACAAGGGAACAATGCAATTCCTATGCTGAGATGGATCATGATGACTGAAGTAAATGTAACTTCTTCGCCATAATTGTCTATGTCATGTTGTATTTTAGTTCATGCTCTATGATCATATCTTTTATGTTTTCTAAGATCATCGAGTCACCAACTAAGATGATTTTATATCATTAAAGAAAACATCTATTGTTATGTACCACATGTTGATGTAGTGAAACTGTTCTTCTTAAAAAAAGGTGATTAGGGGATTAAAAGATGATTATTATTTTGGAAGACGTTCACTATTTTGGGAACCCTATATGATCGAGGTAAATAGATTACTACGGTATTTTATTTGAGGAGTAAATGTTGAATTATATTTTGAATAATCGATGAATTTAAGGCGAACTTATGGTAATTTAGGTTACTTATGGAAATGATTAACCTATCTGGGGGAAAATATGTTTAGGTTAGTTACTTTTGTTATAAGATGTTAGGAGTGGTTGATGTTGTTTGGAGATGAAAGATAAAGTTTATCTTGGAAGACTATGTTATCAAATCCTTCTCATATTTGGGTTTCAATCTTAGTTTGGTTTATTTTGAGAAATTTTAAGGAAAGTTATTTATGGAATAGTCTATGATGAAATTTGGGTAGTACCGTGGAATTTTAAAGATTTAAAGACGTTTCCCTTCATATGGGATTCTTTCTTTTTGAAGAGTTGTTTTTACCCTTTCTGTTTTTGGGATAATGTTTAAAGATAGAAGAAATAGATAGTTAATATTTTGTGGATTATGTGATTCTCTAGAAGATGATTCTTGTTCTTTTGATGAGACCAAGCATTTTTGAATGCTCATCATTTGGATAAAAGATTAGTTTTGGTAGAAACTTATTAAAGGATGAAACTCTACTTGAAGGTAGGTATATTTCCTTATGTTTTTATTCTATGTAGTAAATGAATTCCTCAAAATTATGACAAGGAACATAAAACAAAAATGTTGTTGGTTTACGTTTCCTTCTGGTAATCAAAGATCGTTTACACACATCATAAGTTTGTGATTTTATTGTGGTTAACTTTCTCATAATAATGTTTTCTATCACTCTCCATCAGAACATGTCCATTTGTTTTTTCTTCCATATCCATGTTTCCCTACATGTAATCCTAGTATGGGTTAACTCGGGTGACCTTTGTACTTCCTTTATTTCTTTTAAAGTAATAGTTTACTGACTCCTTTTTATGATGTGAGACTTTCAATGAAATTTCCAAGCCCAATTTTAAAAATTGCGAGGACGCAATTTCTTAAGGGGGGAAGATTGTAACGACCAGAAATTTTGAATAAATCTTGTTTCCTAATTTTGTGTGTTATTTTATTTTTATACTCAATAAAACTGTTTCATTTGATAACATGAGTATAATTAAAATGAGACCGTTGGGTTTTGACTATTATATGACCATTAGTCAATATGACCATTGGAAACTAAATGTTGCGATTGTTGTCTCTAAATACAAGTGATCTTGGTTAATTAATATAGAAAGAAGATTCGATGGCCTCATCCAGTAGTCTCGGGCCAATCAAAGCCCATCTAACAGAACTTGGGAAGGAGGTAGCACCACTGGGCTTTGCTCTGAACCAAACCCAATCCAAACTTCATCGTGTGAAGATAGAACATAATCGTTTTTATGATAAGTTCAAACTAATAGAAATTACTACTCGTGCAATGTTGGCCAAGCCGCCCTCGGATTCTCTCACCTTATCACACCTTACTCTTAGGTCCTATGCTGGTGTTATAAGGGGCTATGTAACGAGACCGTAACATCCTTGTGTAATCCTTTTACTTAAATAAAAATTTTGATTTCTTCTTATGATGAAGTTTGTGAATTTTCAAATGTCCGGATAAATATAGTATGCATATTTTTGATGAATTATTGAAAAATGATATTTGAAAATATTTATGAAAACCATAAATAATTAATTATGTGTAATGATTTTCAAAAAATGGTCTTCTATAATTATGTTCAGTACAAAATTTTGAGTCTAATAAGATCAACTTAATTTTTGATGAATAGTAAATTATGAATAGTTATTTTATGCTTAGGATTAGTAATGTAACCAAATGGATTAGTAATCTCACTTAAATAAAGTATTAATATAATCCAGGCACTGTGATTAAGTAATGTGATTCAATAAAATAGGTAAATAACTGTTTCAGAAATTATTAGTCAAGTATTAGTTTTTTCAGGTGAATAGTGTTTTTTAATTAAAAATTAAATTAAAAATATTTAGAAAATTATTTTTATAAAATGGATTTCATTTTTGAACTCAGAGCATTGATATTATGTTAAGATAATTTTTGGGGATTTTTCTGAAAAAAATGAATTTTCGGTGAATAGTGTTCATATTTAGAAATTAAATTAAAAATATATAGAAAATTATTTTTATAAAATGGAGTTTATTTTTTAATTCAGATCATTGATATTAAGTTTAATTTTTGGGAGTTTTCTGAAAAGTTGAATTTTCAGTGAATAGTAAAAATATAGTTTTAGGGTTTCGGTATGTTTAATGACATCATGACTGCATCATGATGATGACATGAGATATTTTAACTGATGATCAACTTGTGAATAGTAAGATAAGGTATGAGGTGTCCCAAGTGGCCAAAATCATGAGGAAATACCACTTGTTTTGCCAATACCACCAATGAGGTGTCCCTTGGCCATTAATGCCTTGTCCCCTCACTTTCCCTATAAATACCAAGCCATTCTCTCATCCTTTCCATTCCAAAATCCTCTTCAACAAAGTTCTGATCTCTTTACCTCCCAAGGAGTCCTCCCAATGTGCCCTCAATCCTCCCAATGTCCCAAACTTCAAGATTTCGATGTTACTCTTTAAGGTAAGGGATCCTACCTCTCTCTTTCTAAGTACTCTCTTTTATGTCATTTCTTTTATGATCCATGTTCTTATGTTGGGGTTGTTATTTTATATTCATCCTACTTTCCTTTTCATGTTCATATTATGAGATACCCCCTCTTTCTCTCATCAATTCGTTTTAAGAATTTTTAAGTGGCGCCGTTAGGCTGCTGAATTTTTAAGGGATTCTTTCACCCTTCTCGTTTTCAAAATCTATTTTCATGTAAAGTCTTTCAAGTTACTTTTTATTATGTTGGGGTATTATATATATATCTATCATACTAATATTTTATGTTTATATGATGAGATACCCTATTTGATCTCGTCAATTCTTTTTTTTGAAGTTTTAAGTAACGCCATTAGGCTGCCGAATTTTCATAAGAGAAATCTTATTTTTGTCTTCCATACATGTCTTTCATTTCATATGGTATGTCTTTAAAATTTAATTACCATGTTTTTATATCCATTATATTATGTACCTATACTGTTTTATGGATCTTTTATGAGTGGGTGACCCATGTACCCTCTCTTTTCAATGTTTTCTAAAACCCTATAACATAGCCATTATGCTGCAGAATTTTCGTCTCAAAATGTCTCTCTCTTTTTCTCAAATTATTTTGTTTTATTAAGTGAATACTAAAATATATTTATTCTATAATGGTATTAACATATATATAAAAATGTTCTATTTTAAATTCTGGGATTTACATACATGAGACTCACTTTCCTTTTCCGTGGGTTTAAAGTGACAAAAAGATCATGTCTTTAAAGCAGTTTTTAAAACGTTATGATTATGAAATTAAACCCATTTATTTTATTCTATATGGGTTATTTATGAAATTTTTGATTATGATATATGTGTCTCACATGATAATAAAGTAAAATTTAAGGGTGCACCCTGATAGCGCTCTAATTCATTGGATAATGATGTAATCTCTAACGATTACAATTTTAACGATACCTTGGGGTTTACCTTGGTAATTTTTAATGACACCTTGGGGTTTACCTTGGTTATATGTTCATGATTGTATAATTTAAATGTTGTATCCACATCTTCAAGATATCAAACTCATTATTTTTATTATGATATGCCTCATGAACCCTTTCTCATACCTTAAAGTTATTTTTCATGACTTTTGATGTATCTCAAGTTCTCATGTAAAATGTTTCCCTTATTTCCCTTACTGGGTCTTCTGCTCACCCTTTCCTTTGATGTATGCTCCCAGGTTATGAGATGCTGTAATGAACTTAGGATGAAAAAATGAAGAATCCTTTAAAGTGTTTAAGAAGAATGTTTTTGCTGTTGTCATGTATTAAGTTCCTAGTTTCCAAGACATTAAACCTTAAAGATCCTCGGTTTTGTATAATGTAATGAAAGTTTATGTGATAAAAAGGCGGGATGCTATAGTTATAATGAAATCTAATTAAGGAAACATGTTTTACAAGGGTTATCAAAATTTAGAAACTATTTGTAACAAGGAACCTTAGGTATTTATGGGTAATGATTTTAAGAATTACAAAAATTAATCCAATATTCCAGGCACTTCAGTATTAAAAACAATTTCAAGAAAAAACATATTATCACAAGCCTAGGAAAAACATTAAATTTTCAACAAGGTGTTCAATTAAACTATATATTATAATTAATTATCATCTCAATTATTCCCTTTTATGGTTATAAAATAAATTAATTAGTGATAGAAAGTTACTAAAAACTATAATATAAAAGAAAAATCATATAATTACATATAGTATTTAGAATTTAAATGTCAATGTAGTTAATGATCATGATGCATGTACCTCCCTATGATCTCTAACCTAAAACAATTTAAATTTCACCTAAGAATTTAAATAGGTCATCAATGTCTTTCCATAATATCACTGGGACCCCAATGTAATACCCTGAAATTTTAAAATATGATTATCATATTCGATAGTGAGTATGACATGCAACAACAAGTGTAGAAGGGAATATAACATTATGAGACTTTACAGTATATTTACTATTTTAAATAAATTAAATCTATGATGTAACTTTCAATGAACACAAAATTGATCTTAGAATGCAATACATAAAAAATAAAGTTTATCTTTCTCTAAAAACAACACTGAGGTTATATTTCATTACACACAAAAATGACCTTCTTCAATGGCTTGCATTACACAAAAGAGCAAGTTTTACCAAACAATAATATATTATTAAAATATTATTATTTAATATAATATGATATTACCTATCTATTAAATATTAGGTTATTAATATTATTAACTAACTTATAATAATATATGGTTTAATTCATTGGTTACTAAGTAATTATAAATGAATATAAAAACCATTTGAATAAAAATAAAATATTTTTATAAAAAACTATTTTTATGCTCCCAAAGTAAATTTGTATTAAAAAATTAAATTAATTACTATTATTGAATGATATTAATGAAATATATATATATATATATATATTATATTAAATATAATTTTTTTACATTCATCAAATAGATTTGATAAGCATAATATAAGAACAAACACAATTTTACGCAAAAAAACTATATTTTTATAAAGGTAGTTTTGCGGTATTTTAATGACGCACCTATTTTAAAAATAAATTTTGAAACTTTTATAAATTTTATTTGTCAAAATAAGCCTCATTTTTAAAATAATAACATAGAAATTATCTTAGGGTTATTTTTTGGTATTTTTCTGAGAAGTTTCATTTTTTTATGAATAGTGAAAAATACTGAATTTTAATTGAAAACTGCTATTTCATCTATATAATTTAGTGTTAAATAATATTTTAAATTAGTTTTAATGTTTAATTAGTTAAATTTTACATCCATTAATACAATTTAGGTCATTTTAATCATTTTCATATTGAATTTATATATAAAAACTTAGCGAAATTTTGAACATTTTCACTTTAAAAACCCGCTTTCCTATCCCGTATGTGAGATTAATTTTAAATTAATTTATGAAAATTATATGATTGGAATTAGGAAAAATAAATTAAATATTTGGAATCATAATTTTTTTTAATTTATAGTAAATTCAACTTAGTTTTTTACCAAAAATATTCATGAAATCAATAAAAATTATTTACATCGATTACGAGAAAAACTAGCTTAATAAGGGACTAAACCTTAAACGTAAGGGCCAAAATGACCTAGAAAATTGTAAAAAATAAATTTTATGAACAGATTTATACCATATACCACATTTTATATATTGTTTTTCATTATTGGAGGCACATAATGCAAGGGAGACCAATAAATAGTGTTTACCTTTTTATATTTACAAGAATGCCACGCCTCCTCCACTATAAAAAGGCACTCACCCCTCCCACTTATTCACACCTATAAAGCCTTTTGTATCATCAAAAACCTGAAAAAATTATCTAAAAAAATCCCTAAAATTATATTATGAGCCTCAGTTTGGTCATAAATACAACCAAGGATGTATTTTGGTATAAACCAAAAGGCGTTACTCGAAAAAGAGGCAATGTTCTTCAACAAGCACTCTTGTTTTATTTATTTATCCAAACATTCAATTATTATTATAACTTGTTTATATAATAAAATAAGTATCATAAATATACTAATATGTTGTTATGTTAAGGTTATGACCTACACTTTCACACACTTTCATCAAATGGAATGTATAATCATCGTTTGTGTGTACGACATACCACTGCCTTGCGAACCGATGTCGTTCGTTCTTCCATTAACACCATTAAAGGTTTTAAATAATGATTTATTTATAATTTATATATTATATATATGATATTTATAATTTATTCATGCTTATTTAATTATTTTATAACACATACCATCATACTTTCCATTTTGTGGGAATATGATAACATCGTTTGTAAACGCGTGGACTACCGCCTCCTCAAAGAAATGTGATTCATTCACAAATTAAATGGAATTTATTATGGATCTTTTTAATAAAAATACGTGATATAAATGACATAAATATGATAATATAATGATAATATACATATGTATTATTTAATTTTATTTTTTTTAACACAATAAGAAAATGAAAACATTCTTCATGAGTACGTACGACTTACCGTCTCCATGAACGGTGTATTTCATTTATTATCTCAAAATTTTATGGATTACTATAAATACATATATAATAAATATATATGATATTTAAATCATGTATTACATTTTGGATATGATTAAATCACAATCTATGTAATAGGAACAAAAAATAACAAGTCGAAACATACTAAAAAAACAAAGAAGTTGTTACCCAAAACAATTAAAATAAGGAAAGATTATTAATGGAAGGATAATAATATATTATAAATGAATCATATATTATATAAAAAATATTAATAATATTATTTTATAATTTAATTACATGCTTAAAACTATTATACAGAAGGTTAAAGTAAGTTCGACTAAAGGAAGTGTAAGGTAAGAGATTTCGTCTCAATTTCATTTCATTAACGCATATTGTATTATTATGCACATAATTTAATTTTTATTGTGTATATAATTTCCCTAAACATGTAATATCATTAATCATTCATTATTTATGGTATTTTGAGTTTTAATTTGAATTATTTCATCAAATGGGATTTGAACTTAAAGTTACCAAGTGGTAAAGAAATTTCATAACTCAATTTCTTTTCATTAGGTTATATCACTTCCTCATTATAGGTAATATTATATGATTATGTGTATAATTAATTTGAATATATATTGATATATTTACACTTATTTTATGTGGATTTATAGTTTCTACACATAATCAATTCATTGATTAATTCTCACTTCAACATTATGTTCATTTTAAGGGTTTATTTCACAACCTCATTCTAATCGAGATTGTTTATTATTGAATTTAAATTAAAGAAAATTATATAAACATTGTTTAATAAAACCTTTAATTTTCTTATCATCTAGTTATTCATGATATTTTTCAAGTAATAGTACCATTTTCCCACTCTTTGGTACTTAAAGTGTTTTAGATTTTTTTAGAAAACCCAACTTCATTTCTCTCTTCATTCGGAGATCTATTTTCTATCAAAACCATGTTTATAAAAAATGTTTTTTAACCTTTTAAAAATGATTTATTAAATAATTTTTTACTCCTTTTTACTTTTAAGTAATCTTCTCATCGCTTTCCAAATAAGGCACTTTTCTAACCATTTACCTTGTAAAAGGAATATTCTTTTTACCTTGTACGAAATTACCCCCATCATTTCATTGAAGCTTATTTTGAAATTTTAAAAAGTTATTTTTAAAGAAAATATTTTTAAAAGTGATTTTCGAATAAGAGTAATTTTTAAAATGTTTTTCAAAATGAAAATGATATTTTCCTGAAGAGTATTTTTAAAAGATCTTTTTATAGTATTCCTATTCATCAATGACAAAAAACATTTTTTTAATCCACTTGGGATATGTTGTATTGATACCATACTTATTATTCCTCTAGATGGTTTATGATTTATTTGGACAAAGATATTATTGAAATTAAATTCCTTGATTCATTTTTGTTGTTACCTTGAAATATTTAATTTTCAGTGATCATTGAACATTAAATTTCTCCCAAATATCCATATCATTTATCATGGATATGATTATTGCCTAAACCATATACCAATTTTACAAATAATGTTTACTTTGAAAGTTATTTGATATATGGGGAAATAATGATAAATACACATATTTTACTCAATTCAGATATTTGATAAAGTAAATTATTCATGAATTATATCGATTATTTGATATATGGGGAATGCTTTAGATAGGTAAGACATAGGTGTGGACTGATTATAGATAGTCCCTCAATGCATCAGTAGTCTCATTAGATGAGTTAATTAGCTAGACTTAGTGGGGTTTTCACCTAGTATGTTTTAAACTATCTTGTGAAAGGTCTTGAAAGTAAAGTTATCATGTACCTAGGAAACATGGTGGCTAATAATTAAGCATTACCTTTATTTAGATTTAGTTATTATTGTCCATGATATTTTCACTATGACAAAATCAATGGATGCATTTTATTCCCAATTTATTGATTAAATGGAATGTATATTTAGTTATTTACCCTGTTATATTTTTTATGAAATTCCTTCTCATTTTATTGATTATATGGCATGTGTGTTCAATTATTACCCTGGAATATTGATTATGCTCACTAATTCATTATTTCTTCCATTATACTTAACCCTTATTGATCATTTGAGATCAACATTATTTTATTTACCTTCTCTAGGATTCCATGAATTTTACTAAGAAATATATTCAAGGATATTCTATATGGAATAAATTTATCCTCAAAATAAAGAAAATTATGTTGTAATTAGTGTATTCAGTTTTAATGTAAGGCTCATGTATGTATTTGGTTTACCAAGACTACTAAATTGATCAATCCTTTGGGATTTTATTACTTGTAATCATGCCAATATAATGGTAGTAGACACTGGATCCATGCTATTTTGGTCTGGGTGCTATAGTTGGTATCAAAGAAAATTTAGTAGCAACCTTGGAAACTAGATTTAGGAAAACCTATATTTGGGAACATAACCCTAAGATTGACTTCGAGGATTATAATAGAAGTACATATGTCTTCATTAACTTAAGAGTTATGGATACCATCATATAATTATGATATTATGGTTGATCATAAGTTCTAAGTATTAAAAAAAAACCTTTTAGGTTTTATGTAATAGGTGTCTACTAATATTAAGGACATTTTAGAGAAATTTATGGAAAGTATATGTTTTAGTGGAAAAGTTATTTGAAATATAATACCTTTATATTTTATATCCATAAGTTTAATATGATTTAAAACCTTTAGGGTTGATACGATTATTAAATAAATTTTAATAATAGTCAAATAATATTATTATACATTATAAAAGAAAATAGGTTTTATTAAAAACCCTAGTAAAAGTTTATTAAATGATTAAATTTCAAGGATTTATATCATATTTTTGTGAAAATATAAGGAATTATATTAATATAATTTAGACAAATGAAAACCCGCATGTAGGGTGACAACCTGTTGCTTCCAGCGAGGTAGTGGGGCTTGAAATCATGGCCGGAGGATGATAAGGGTTTCACACCTACCATTGGTCTACACAATGTCCTAGTTAATATGTCATTGTTTTTAGTTAAAAAATATTATGAATAAATATTAATGATGAACCAATAGTTTTACTTTTTAGATTTAGAGATTAATGTCTTAACCATATTGGTTTTGGAAAATAGTTAGAGAAAAATATAAAGAATTTTTTATGGATCTTATGATCCGTTAAAAGAAAAATTTAGTGCTTCAGTCATATAAAATAATTTTTGGATATTCATTTCATGGAGTAAGGGATGAACTGAAAATTGATAAAAACACAACCACACGATGAAAATTGTGTATATTTTCTTAAGTAGTAAAATAATTACCCAACATTAGAAAAATGATATTAAAAAAATATTATCTTAATACCTTTATTTTTATTAAACTGATAGTCTTTTAAATCATCATAGATTTATGGTTTTAAACCCCTCAACTTTCTATTGACCATTCACTTGTTTGTGATCAATAACCTGAGTCACTCCCAATAATTATTTATACTTATCCTCCAAGTCCATATTTTCACTTTACACTAATGTTTTCATACAAATAAACCTAGTTATATGTTATTCCATATCACCATTGAACTTCCCTTTCTCTCTTATTAAGAGGATAGTTTATTGAACCTTTTATGATGTGGGTTTTTCAATAAAGTAATTTAAAAATATCAAACCCTAGATTACCAAGATCAAGTTTAAATTGTTAGTAAACAGTTTATTTAATGTGGGGAGAATATAACACCCCAAAATTTTAAAATATGAATATCATATTCGATAGAATGTATAACATGCAACAATAAGCATAGAAGGGAATATAACATCCTGAGACTTTACAATATATTTACTATTTTAAATAAATTCAATCTATGAGATATCTTTCAATGAATGAAACAATGAACTTAGATTATATTACATTAAAAATAAATTTTATCTTGCTCTACACTGAACACCAAGGTTAGATTGCGTTACACATAAGAATGGCCTTCTTCAATGGCTTGCGTTACATACAAGACCGAGTTTTACCAAACAACAATATATTATTAAATATTATTATTTGATATTATATGATGTAACATAGAAATTAAATTGGTGGTTATGAATATTATTAACTAACTTATAAGAATATATGGTTGAATTCATTGGTTTCTAAGTAGTTAGAAATGAATATAAAAACCAATTGAATTTAAAGGAAATGTTTTTATAAAAAACTATTTTTATCCTCTCAAAGTGAATTTGTCTTAATAAATTAAATTAATTACTATTAGTTAATGATATTAATTAAATATATATATATTATATATTTAATAAAATATTTTTTAAATTCATCCAATATATTTTATAGATATAAGATAAGAACAAATCCAATTTTATGCATAAAAAGCTATATTTTTATAAAGGTAGTTTTACCACCTTTTAATGACGCACCTATTTTAAAAATAAATTTTGGAACTTTTATAAATTTTATTTTTAAAATAAAATTAATTTTTTAAATTATAACATCAAAATTATCTTAGGGTGAATTTTTTGTATTTTTATGAGAAGTTTCATTTTTTGATGAATAGTAAAAAATACTGAATTTTAATTGGAAACCGCCTTTTCATCTATATAAGTTATAGTGTTGAATTATATTTTAAATTAGTTTTAATGTTTAATTAGTTAAATCTTATTTATATTAATACAAATTAGTTTATTGGAATCATTTTTATATTGAATTTAGATATACAACTTGGTGAACTTTTAAACATTTTCACTTTAAAAACCGGATTTCCCATCCCATTTGCAGGATTAATTTTAAATTAATTCCTTCCAATTATGTGATTGGAATTTGGAAAAATATATTAAATATTTTTAATAATAATAATTTAAAATGTGTAGTATGTTAAACTTAGTTTTTAACCAAAAATATTAGTGAAAGCAATTAAAATTAATTACACTGATTAAGAGAAAAAATAGCTTAACAAGGGACTAAACCTTAAATTTAAGAGCCAAAATGACCTAGAAACTTGTCCAAAAGCCATTATATGTCCATATTTAGACCATATAATCCCTTTTATCATTTGTTTTCATTATTGGAGGCACATTATTTAAGGGAGACCTCTCAATAGTATTTACCTTTTTATATTTACAAGAATGCCACTTGCCATCCATTATAAAAAAGAACCCACCCTTACCACTTATTACAACCTATAAATCATTTTGGATTATCCAAAAACTGCCCAAATAATCTCCCAAAATCCATCCCCTAATCCTATAAGCATCACTTTGGGTAGAGAGGAAACCAATAATGTCTTTTGGTATAAACCAAAAGGAGTTACTCGAAAAAGATTTAACGTTATTCAAAGAGCACTCTTATTTTATTTATTTATCTACCCATTAAATTATTATTATATATTGATTATATAATAACATCAGTATCCTAAATATACTTATATTTTGTTATGTTAAGGTTACTATTGGAGTTAGTTCCCTAGAACCAACTTCTATGTACTTTATGAAAAACTGCATTCATAGTTTTGAATATTAATAAACTCCTTATCACATCATGATTGTTCTAATGTGTAACATAGTATGTGATAATTTCCTAAGAGTAGATCTATCACTAAAAGGTCATAACAGTTTCCCACTATTATGAGAACCTGGAAGTGCAATGACATTATTCTTAAATATATGTTATATAAATGGATGATATCATTTGCAGGGCACAAATGATATAGACTATCGGGGGTGGAGACTTAGAGAAATTTTAGGCACCTTATCATAGTGTACACCCTTAGTAATATCTAGTGTAGGATATTATGAGAACGAGACCCACCAGTAGAAAATCTACATTTATATGTGTCATTGGATGATCATATCTACAGATGTGTGTATTGATCCTTAGACTTTAAGATTATTTTTAATGAATATTATAACTCACATACTTTGATGTATTGATGAAAACCATGATAAAATATGTTTACAGTGAGTTAGGATACATTGGGAACATCATGAGTAATATTGCATTAATGGATAATTTAATAAAGATTTTTTCCCTTTTGTTATTTAATGGAAGTTGATATCTCATGCCCTTTTATAGAAATTATATTTCCTAAATAAATCCATGGACATGGTGTTATATGGGCATGTTTAGTTTCTAAAAAGTCAAAGAAATAGACATAGAGCACACAGGTTGATGACACCAGCATGAAACCTACTTGATTAGAGATATCATGATAAAGGGATTATATTATATAGTGAGCATCCATATGAGGTATTATGTCATTACGAAATTAACTTATTTTTCTATGGGTGCCTTGGTGTGTTGCTAGTTTCTAATGTTTAACTTTAGGATACTTCGCCTAATGGCAATGCGAAAGAAGTCTATAGGGTCACACACTAAGTGTATCTAGAATATCAATTTAAAAATATATTATTATTTATTATTTAAAAATTTCAATAAATATTATCCTCATATATGGTTTAATAATTATTTATGTTTTCTTGATTGCATATATTCTACCCGCAGTTATTCAGGAGAATATTATGTGGGTGGAATATTTAATAAATATTTATTTTCTAGTTAGTGAATACAATATTTATTTATTTATTAGTGATTAATACAATGATATTTATTTAATAAATATATATACATTATTAAATAACCCATGAATATTGTGGAGTAATGGTGGACTGAGTTTAATGGCCTGATGTGAAATAATATATATATTGAAAATTATTTGAATAAATAATATTTAATTTTAATTCAAGAGTTTAGAACATGTTAATAAATAATAATATTTTTAATATTATTATTGACATGGGGTTCCACAAGGATTAAATAAATAATAAGGGGCACTTGTGTAATTATTTATTTTTAACCCTAGTGGTATATAAACCCAATTATATTATTTTATAATAAAGCTAATTCATTTGTGTTGTGTACAATAACAACCAGAGAGAATGCTCTCAAACCCTATAGAGTTCCCTCTCCAAGAACTCTTCCATGAAAAGAGAACGATCTTCTTCCAACTTCCACTCTCGAGTCTAGAGAGATCAAGGAGAATTATTTGGAAGCGATTCTCATGGTGATCAAAAGAGAATGACACAAGTGTTAGGATCTGCCACACTAGAACCTGAAGATTCCCACGATGATGATCAGAGATTTTTAAAACATTTGTGGATCACTTCTAGAGGGAATCTACTCTTGATTCTCACCACACAATGATGTTACAACACAAATTTGTTGTCAGATCCATAAAAGAATAAATAATTCATGTAAGGTAATTTTTTAATTGATTAAATTAATTATAAATAATATGTGACAATCTTGCAATCGGTTTTGGTGTTCTATACCTTGTCTATTTTATTTGATTCGATACTATTTATTATGATGTTTATAATAATGTAAAACTCATATTGATCATTAATCATGAAAAAAAAGAAAATTTTGGTATGACCTATTTCACACTTCCACTGCACCTATAACATTAAAGTGGTATAAGTGTGGTCAAATTATTATTTATAATTATTTATAGAGTTTTGATTGATTTACGCATTTTTCATTTAGTTTTAAATTCATGTTTAATCATTATTTAAACAGAATTGCGATATCTTATTCTTCCTCTTTTATTTCACAAAGATATAATCAAATTGATTAATTTTATGAATAAAATAAAATCAAGGAACTCATCCAGAAGTGCAAAGGATTATGGCCAGATAACACAAGAGTAAATTCCATGTACTCTAAGGTACACATTGTGTACTAGTGCTCAATTCACCAAGAATTAATTCAAAATTAATTCAAATTGTAGCACCCCCAGTTTCTGGTATGTAACACTTTCATTATGATTTTTAAGTATATAAAGTATAAGGGTGAATCTTGGGAGAGTTTAGAGTAATTTTTGAGAGTTTTTGGGTCTTTTCTATGGGTGAATGGGTGGTGCACGGTTTTTGAAAACTATGCAACACTTGCAGGAAACTATGCATAGTGAGATATGGGCTAAAGGGGAGGCACACAGGCCATGCACGGTTTTTCCTAATAGTGCATAAGCCTAGGAGAAACCATGCAGTGTGGTGAAAATGTTGGACATAGAGATTTTCCACGATCGACACACAATTTATAATCCATGCAAACCAAATGTGTGAGGTCTTTATTAAGACAAAAGCATGATCATGGTTAGTTCACGGTTTATCTAATCATGTTACTATGCCATACGTAGATCAAAACCACCTCCTTAAAAAGTGGATCACAATCAGTTTTCCATTTAACCCATTATTTTTTCCTCCTATACAGATCTAACTTGGTATTTTTCTCTCTCAAAGTTCAAGGAAGGTTCTTCTATGAATCCGTAGGTGATCCAAAAGCTTCCCTTGGTGATTTGAAGCCGATTTCTCATGGTAAGTCTTAGTTATTCATCATTCTTATTTCTTTTTCTTAGATCTACTTCAACCTTCCTATAATTTTCTTAGATCTACGACCACTATGGGTATATCTAAGGTAGTGGATTCCAAATATGATTATATTTGGTTTGGTTCGTGATAGGAAAAGATATCTAAGGTGGGTTCATGAAGATTCAACCCGTTTTTGTGACATTTTTAATTTTTTTTATCATTTTCACAAAAACTCTCAAGGTAGGTGGATTCACTCTCAACTCTGCTTTCTATAATTGATTGGATTAGTTTCAAATTGATTTCACTGATTATAATTTATTGTAAAATCTTGGTGTAAGAATGATATAAATACTCTTTAGTGACGATTTATTTTTTTTGGTGAAATTTTGGAAATTTGGTGTATTGTTGTACAAAGTGATTTAGTTTCTTGATTTTAAAATGGTGATTTTAAAATATGGATGTAAGAACCCAGATCTTCTTTTAGGTATGTATTTATTTTCTGGTTGTTTTTGAGAAAAAGAGGAGTTTGTAGAAATTTCAGGAGTACACGCTGTGTACCCGGTTGCCGTGAGTAGTCGTGTGCTGGCTATTTAATAGCCAAACTCATAGCCATGTGAGGTGACCTAGAGACCACCTAAATCGGAGGCCTGTTAAAGCAAGTACATGCTATTTACCTTTGAAGAACATGCCGTGTACTTTATTTTTTTTTCATTAAATGGACTGGGGTCACGTCAAATCGACAGAATACCCCTCTTCTCTATCCATATCATATAGGAGCATCTGTAGCCAACAATTCTTCTCTGAGCCCTTGACTTGAAATATATTCTCCAAATTGAATGCCTTAGTTTGCATTGGAATCGCCACGATAAGCTCTTCCTTATTCTAGAGTCTCATCTCTTGATTTCTCTTCTTTCATGAGATATCCTCGGTTGATCGTTTTTAGTGTTTTTGTACATTTACAAAATTCTAGGGAGATTCAAGGCCTGAGGTTCATGTATATCAATCGTACAATACCAAGGTAGGTGGTTTGTTCCTTTCCATAGTTAGTCTTTAATTTATATGGGCAAAAGTGCCCAATACCCTTGTTCAGGGTATTGCATGTTTATGGTTCTTAGCCCTGTTTTTCCTGCCATCCCTTGTGTGCTTGAGTAGAGGATTTATGATTTCAAATACAGTTATTTACCTTGATATGGAGGTGTTTCCATGTTTTCTTAATATTGACTATTTTGTATATCTTTTCCTATTAAGCTGCTTTGTTTTCCATGTCTAGTGTTGTTAGGATGGAGTGATTTTGTATGACATGATGTGATATGCTATATAATGTTTATCCAAGTAGTTCTTGAGGTTCACTTTGACTTCCATATATCTTTTGTATACAATCAATTTACATAGGGCTGTGGGAACCTGGTGTAGTGGACTATAGGTAGAATGGATGATGAGGGATTCTCCAGAGTGTCTGTTTACTTTTACATTGTGAGACCATAGGAGGATGGACTTTATTCTCCATCAGAGTGTCCATAGTTCCTTGTTACGAGAACACAATGGTAATTGGATGTTGAGTTCTTTCCCATAGTGTCTATAGTTACCAATACGAGACCACTGGGGGAATTGACGGTGAGTGCTTCCTCATAGAGTCTTTTCTAAAACTGAACCAGAGGGGTTAAACTGTGAGTAATTCTCAGAGATTTTATTGTGTTTGATTGGTTGAACCAGAGGGGTTAGGCTATGAGTAATTCCTAGAGGTTTACTTGTTTTGATTAGCTGCTTACTTAATATATGAAAAATGAATGTAATTCAAATTGTAGGATTGTTTACTTTTGAGTACTTCCTTGTTTACTGCTTCATTTTGCTTATTGCCTGCCATATATATTCACTGATTGTTAGGAAAAAATATTTTGGTGGTTACCTACTGGGATTCATCTCACACCCTGTTTGGGTCATGATTTTGGGCCCAAATAGATTATATTGTTTAAGGTCTAGATAAGGGAAAACACCCTTCTAATTCAGGTACTTGATTACTGTGGAGATGGATAGCATGGGACCAAGATGAGGCTTGAGATGATGTTAGAGTGTATTTTTTTTCTTTGTACTATGGTTTAGTACTGTATTCAGCATTGTGACTTGTTTGGTTGCTTTACTAGACATATGTATCATGCATCATTTATATATGTGTACCCAGTTGTTTATTTCTTCAGTCTTCCATTTTTTACCTGATTGCATGTTATTACTACTTCCTATATTTCTATCTATTTATTTCTACTGTGTTACTCTGCCAATGAGGGAATATTTTCCCCACTATCACACCCAAGGCCCTCATTGTTAGTTTCTAGCCTCTGGAGTTTGAGGAAATGCTCTTGAGACCATGTGACCAACCGGGTACGGGGCACCTCTCGGTGGCTTCCGAAACCGGGATGTTACAAAGTGGTATCAGAGGAATTATTTTCTTCTTGAATTATTGTTTGGAGCCTATAGAAAAGGATAGGAATAAAATAGCTACTTGGTAATAATCTGTTCCTAGGAGTAGCTAACTCGTGTACAGGGAAAATTCATTTTACCTCGATTATTGCTATTTTTCTGATTTTAAAATTATTACAGTTGATTTGATTTCACTATTGGGTGATTCACATGTTTTGTGATGTTAACCATAATAATATTGAGGTTCTATTTCTATTGAAATCTGATAAGATGAGGGTATGCCATCTCATGCATCATATAGGCACTTTCTAGAGATCACATTTCATGCATTCTTTCCATGCCATTTAGGGTGGATTACTGATTGCATGTTTTTGTGATATATGTTGTGCTATAGATGAATGATGTTATGATATATTCCTTGATAGAATACCTGCTATTTGATAGGGTATGTCTAATATGTAAGGTTTAGTTTGAATGAACTCCAAACTTTGGTTCTTGAGGTGTTATGGGTCCTCATGGACCATAATTTGGTGGATCATTGCTCTGTTATGTTTGAATATGACATGTAGAAGATTCCAAGCTTTGATTTGTGGGGAGTATGGGCCCTCACAGATCAGAATTCAAAACTTTAATGTTCGTTTCAGTGTTTTATGGGTTCTGGAGTAGTTTCTGAGGCTTACTATCCAGAAAAAACCATAATACACAATGCGTGATTATAAATACACACCATGAATCATTCTATTTGAAAAGGAAGTATTTTTATTCAGTATATGCCATGTACTGTATGTACACACCATGTAGTTCCTAACCATGTTACTTCCAGTGTGGGCTGAGACACGGGGTTGGGAAATCCTTGGTGAAACACACCGTGTACCTTAAGTACATGTCATGTGTATACACCATGTGTCCAGCTGTGTGACCAATGACACAGGTGGATTGTGGGTATTTAGTACACACCGTGTCTAGCATAAACACACCATGTAGAGTCAGCTGTGTAACCGGCCATGTAACTAGAAACACGGGTTGGTGAAGTTCGTTTAGTATACACCGTGTCTGGCACAAGCACGTCGTGTAGTCTTGTTCTATGAGAACCGTGTGGGTTAACTCGTGTATAAGAACTCAAATAGGGGAAGTGGATTCAAGTACACTCCGTGTCTTGGAGAAACACTCCGTGTATATGGGGTGTTACATGACTAGGGTTGGTAGGAGTACACGCCCATGGGAAGGCTTAAAGGAACACGTTGTGTAAGGGTTATACATGCCGTATATCCCTATTTTAAAAATCTTGATTGTTTTCTTTCTCTTATTCCCCTCTTACACTTCTAAGTTGTAGTTCTTGATAATCTTGATCTAAGGTGTGTATTTGTCCTTACAGAGTCATGCCACCACGACGTCCTTTGGTTGTACGCCAGTTGCAGGGAAGTGAACAGACATCGAACTTGGCTAATCAGGGACCACCAGTAGATCCTCATGTAGTTCCAGTCTTGGAACCAACCATTATACTAGATGTAGGTGATGATTCAAAGTTCCGAAAGGGGTTTATGAGGTTCATGCAGACCTTCTGAGGAGTACCGCATCCTACCCCGTCTATGGAAGATCAGACGTGTGTTTTTCAACAGAAGCATCCTCCCACCTTCATAGGGGAAGGAGGACCTTAGGCTGTAGATTCATGATTAGAAGACATGATTTCTATCTTCGAGCATCTGGATATGCCTCCAGAGAGGATGGTGAAGATCACTATGTATATGCTTTGGGACTCCACCAAGAGATGGTGGGATGTGATTTCACAGGCAAGATGCTAGAATGTTATGACTTTGAATTATTTCCAGAATGCCTTCTATGATTACTTCTACTCAGAGACTTTGAGGGCCGATCGAGGCCAAGAGTTCATGAGTCTAGAGCAGGGTACTCTTTCAGTTATGGAGTATTCTTCTCGCTTCACAAAGTTGCAGCGCTTCATGCCTATTTTAGGAGGTGATGAGTTATTTATGGAGAGGAAGTTTGAGGATGGTCACAAGCATGAAATACAATCTCAGGTGAAAATCTTCAGGCTGAATTCCATCACTTCTATAGTCAACTAGGTTCTGATCAAGGAGAGAAACCTGAGGGATTCTAGAGCTGTGAGCCAGGGCGGTTTGGCATCCGGAGTTGGTACCCCTTAGACTAACAGTAGGAAGCACCACATGGAGTCTACGTGTAGAGATCCAAGGATAAGGGATACTCCTTCTGGTAGCCCAGTGGTGTGCTACTAGTGTGGGAAGAGCGGGCATACAAAGACACATTTCCTAAGAGAAACAATGGAGTACCGATCTTGAGTAAAGATGTGCCATCTTCATCGAACCTGTTAGTTTTTCTCACCATCAGCTGGTGATAGAGGTTCTTCTATGACTCCTCTTTTAGGAGAAGGACCACCAATTTATCATCAGTTTGGGAACTATAGTTCTTCCGGCCGTTCAGGCCAAGGTGGAGGTCGTGGTTGTGGTAGTTAGTTACCAGGATTTCAGCGATAACAAGGTGAATTAGCTTAGGGTGGTCAGTCAGGGTCACAGGGCCGCGGTATGGGATATAATTTTCCAGTGAAGAAGACCCAATAAGAGTAGGATACTAGACCCTCTATAATTGAAGGTACAATTCTAGTAGCCTCAGTTCTAGCTTCTGCACTTTTCGATACAGGTGCTTCCCATAGTTTCATATCTGTTGCTATTGCGAAGAGCCTTTGGCTCTATATATTTTCTTCTGTTGACATATTGACACTAAACACTCTGTTGGGGACTAGAATAGCTAATATATGTTAGTTCAAGGAGTTCCCTCTAGAGGTTGGTGGGTTTCAATTCTTGTGGGACCTCTATTCCTTAGAGATGACGGGATATGATGTCATTCTCAAAATGGACTAGTTAGTTCCCTTCTAGGCTGTTGTCAACTTTTATCACTATAGGGTGAGTTTCATGTCACTAGAGGGCTAATCGTTTCTTCATAAGGGAGAATGGGATGTCCAGGAGAGTAGAGCAATACCTGAGCATCATGGGTTGGGGGAGTTATAGCCCATATTCCTAGTCTATATCAAGATGACTAGGGGACTTCACAGTTGGACTTTCCTCCAGTGGTGAATTGTTTCAGGGATGTCTTTCTAGCAGACTTTTCAGGTTTTCTTCTGGAGCGAGAGGTAGAATTTTCTATTGATCTTGTTCCAGGTGTGGAACCGGTTTCCATTACTTCTTATAGGATGGATACACCAGAGTTACAAGAGATCAAGAAGCAGTTGGAGGAGTTGTAGCCAAAGGGTTTCATCTGACCCAGTACTTCTCTTTGGGGTTCGCCTATCCTGTTTGCAAAGAAGGTGGACGGTACCCTCAAACTTTGTTTGGATTATCAGAAGTTGAACCATTTGACAGTCAAGAACTGATATCCCTTACTGAGGATTGACGATCTCTTTGATCTCATTCGTGGAGCCCAGATGTTCTCAAAGATTAACTTGAGATCCGATTATCATCAGTTGCATGTTAGACCATCTGATATACCTCTTATAGCCTTTCAGAGTAGGTATGGTCTATAAGAGTATGTGGTTATACCATTCAGTCTCACGAACGTGCCTATAGTTTTCATGGTACTGATGAACCGAGTGTTCCATCCATACTTGGATCCCTTCATGGTAGTCTTCGTGGATGATATCTTAGTGTACTATCACACTCGACCCGACCATGCTACCCATATTGAGATCATTTTGAGTACACTGAGAGAGCATCAATCATATGCTAAGATCTCAAAATTCCACTTTTGGATAGACCAAATTCACTTCTTGGGTCATGTTATCTTTGAGATAAAAGTTTCAGTAGACCTAGAGAAAGTGAGAGCAGTAGTTTTCTGTAAGCATCTGAAGAACATATTTGATATATGAAGTTTTCTAGGACTGGATAGTTACTAGAGACATTTTATACAGGACTTTTCATGCTTAGAAGCACCAATGACAGGCCTGACTAAGAAGGGTGCGAAATACCTATGGACAGATTCTTGTGAATCATCCTTTTAGGAGTTGAAAGGGAGGTTGATTTCAGCACCAATACTAGTTTTTATAGAGCCGAGCAAGAGATATATATTTTACTGTGATGCATTAGTTATCGGGTTGGGATTAATGCTTATGTAGGGATAAGGAGTCGTTGCATATGAGTCTTGGCAGTTGAGGCCACATGAGTGGAATTACCCGACGCACAATCTCGAGTTGGCTGCAGTTGTTCATGCTTTATGCTATTGAAGACATTATCTTATGGGAGAGAATTTTGTGGTTTTCACTGAACACAAAAGTCTCAAGTGTATCTTCACTTAGCGCAATCTTAATTTGAGATAGCAAAGGTGGGTTGAGTACCTTTAGTCCTTTGATTTTGAGATTGCCTATACGCCTGGGAAAGGCAACACAGCAGCTGATGCATTGAGAAAGAGGACTCAAATACAGACAGTTTAGGAGGCTAGCAGTTAGTGGCAGATTATTTCTCTATTCTCTGAGATGCATTTGGAGATTCAAGAGAGACAGGGGAAGACATTTCTTTCATCTATAGCTGTTACCTCTACTCTTCTTGATCGAGTGCGAATGAGGAAACTATCAGATTCTGAAGGCCAAGTCATATGAGAGAGTGTGTCAGGAGAAAACCCTATTCTTGGATAGACCGTAGGTGAGGATGATATCTTTCATTTTCATGGTCACGTATGGGTGTCAGTATACATACGTGAGGAGCTGATGCGAGACTTTAATTCCTTAGTTTGGGCAGTTCATCTTGGTTTTACCAAGATGTATCAAGATCTGCACCATTAGTATTGGTGTCCAGGCATTAAGAGAGATGTTGCTGGGTTTCTCATGAGGTGTTTCACCTGTCAACAGGTGAAGGTAGAGAATCAACAACCAATATGGCTTTTTCAGCAGTTACCCATTCCTGAGTAGAAATGGAATGATGTCGTGATGGACTTTGTGATAGGCTTACCGAGGTCACCTCGAGGTAATGATGCAGTTTGGGTTGCCGTTGACTGAATCACAAAGGCTGCACACTTCTTACTGATCAAGGATACCTTCAGTGTTGATGATCTAGGAAGGATATACATCAGAGAGATTGTATGTTTACATAGAGTTCTGCACTCCATCATTTCAGACAAGGACACATGTTTTACTTCTTGGGTATGGAAGGGACTACAAAGGGCTTTGGGTACAAAGGTACTTCTGAGTACAACTTACCATCCACAGACAGATGGCCATTCCAATCGTACGATTCATTTGCTGGAGGACATGTTTTGAGCATGCATCCTAGATTTTGGAGGTTCTTGGAAGAAGCACATACATCTAGTGGAGTTTTCCTACAATAATAGTTTTCAAGAAACTATTCAGATGACACCTTATGAGGCTTTGTACGGAAAGCCATGCTGATCACCCTTATATTGGCTGGAGGCAGGAGAGGGAGCTATGCTGGGACCTCGTCTTGTCCAGGAGACCACAGAGTAGGTGGAGTTGATTCGGAAGAGTATGAATATTGCATAATCACAACACAAGTCTTATGCTGATCGACGGAGATGACCTCTAGAGTTTGAGGTCGGAGATCATGTTTTTCTACATGTCACAATGAGGTTGGGACACAAAAGGATTAAGAGATAGGGTAAGCTTTCACCGAGGTACATTGGATCATTTTAGGTTTTGGAGAGAGATAGTCCGGTTGCCTATCGACTGTAGTTACCTTAAAGGTATCAGGCTATGCATGACGTCTTCCACATTTCTCAGCTACGATGTTACTTCTTAGACTAATCTCATGTTTTTCAACCCGAGGAGGTTGAGCTAGAGGTGAATGCATCATTCGAGGAGAATCCTATCTGGATTTTTAATTGTAGTGCGAAGGTTCTACGTGGCCAGTCTATTCCTATGGTATGAGTGCTATGGTAGCACAGACGAGTATAGGATGAGACTTGGGAGAGGGAGGCCGACGTACAATCACAATGACCGGAGCTTTTTGAGGATTATTCTTCTACGCCGCATTTATAGGGAAATTTGGGGATGAATTTCTTTAAGGGGGAAAGTTTTTAAGAACCCAAATCTTCTTTTAGGTATGTCTTTCTTTTCTGGTTGTTTTTTTAGAAAAAGAGGAGTTTCTGGAATTTTTAGGAGTACACGCTGTGAACTTATAAGTATACGCTGTGTACCCAGTTTCCACAGGTAGTCGTGTGCTGGCCGTGTAATGGCCAAACACATGGCCATGTGGGGTGACCTGGAGAATGCCTAAAGTAGAGTATGATTAAAGCAAGCACACTTCCCGTACCTTTGAATAACACATCGTGTAATTTCTTTTTTATTTCATTAAACGGACTGGGGTTGCGTCTAATCAATAGAATACCCTTCTTCTCTATCCGTCTCATCAAGGAACGTCCATATCCAATGATTATTCTCCGATCTCCCAACTCTTCGTCCATTCTCTGAATTGACTACCGTCATTTGCGTTGGAATATCCATGGTAAGATCTTCCTTCTTCTAGAGTCTTATCTCTTTATTTCTCTTATTTCCTGAGATATCCTTGGTTAAATGTTTTTAACATTTTTGTAGATCTACGAAGTTCTAGGGAGATTCAAGGCCCGAGGTTCATGTATATTAATCGTAGAATGCTAGAGTAGGTGTTTTGTGCCTTTCCATAGTTAGTATTTGATTTATATGTGAAAAAGTGCCCAATACCCTTGTTCGGGGTATTGCGTGTTTATGGTTCTTAGCCCTATTTTTCTTGTTATGACTTGTGTGCTTGAGTAGAGGATTTATGATTGAAAATAGGTTTATTTAACTTTCTATGGAGGTGTTTCCATGTTTTCTTGATATTGACTGTTTGGTCTATCTTTTCCTATTAGGATTATTTGTTTTCTATGCCTAGTGTTATTAGGATGGAGTGATTTTATCTGACATACTGTGATATGCTATAGACTATTTATCCAAGTAGTTATTGAGGTTTACTTTGGATACCATATATATTTTGTATATGATCGATTTACATAGGGCTGTGGGAACCTGGTGTATTAGACTATAGGGAGAATGGATGCTGAGGGATTATCCAGAGTTTCTATTTACTTTTATGTTGCGAGACCATAAGAGTGATGTAATTTGTTCTCCCTTAGATTGTCTGTAGTTCCTAATTATGATTCCAAAAGGAGAATTGGATATTGATTGCTTTTCCAGAGTGTCTATAGTTACCGATACGAGACCACATGGGGAATTAACGGTGAGTGATTCTTCAGAGAGTCTTTGCTAAAGCTGAACCAAAGGGGTTAGAATGTGATTACTTCCTAGAGGGTTGCTTGTGTTTGATTGGTTTAACCAGAGGGGTTAGGCTATGAGTACTTCCCATAGGGTTACTTTTTTTTATCAACCTCTTACTTGATATATGAAAAATTAATGTAATTGAAACTATAGGATTTTTTAATTTTGAGTACTTCCTTATTTACTGCTTCATTTTTCTTATTGCCTGCCATATATATTCACTGACTGTTAGGCATAGATATTTGGGTGGTTTCCTACTGGGATTTGTCTCACACCCTGTTTGGGTCATGCTTTTGGGCCCAAACAGATTATATTGTTGCAGTTCTAGATAAGGGAAAATTCTCTTCTACTTCGGGTACTTGATTGCTGTGGAGCTAGAGATAATGGGACCAATATAAGGATTGCAATGCTGTTAGAGTGTATTTTTTTCTTTGTAATTTGGTTTGGTATTTTATTATCTCATTGTGACTTGTTTGGATTATTTCTTAGACATATGTATCATGCATCATTTATATATGTGTACATAGTTGTTTATTTCTTTAGTCTTTCACTGTTTACCTGATTGCATGTTATTACTACTTATGCTATTGCTATCTGTTTATTTCTACTATGTTACTTTTCCAATGAGGGCATAGTTTCCCCACTATCACACCCAAGGCCCTTTCTTCTAGTCAGTAGCCTCTGGAGTTTGGGGAAATGTACTTGAGGACATGTGACCAATCGGGTATGGGGCACCTCTGGGTGGCTTCCGGAATCGGGACATTACAATGGATTTACTGGATTTTTGAAATGGTTATTGGAAAAATGTTTTCAATAGAAAGGGTGTTTTATTGAAATTAGTTTTGAATTTTTTAATTGGAAATATTTTTGGGAAAACATGGTGTGCGTATTCATATTGAAAATATGGGGTGTGGTTGAAATATGACCTCATGCTCGGTGCCAAATTTGTAATAATAGATGGGATATAATTACTTTGTGATTACATGGTAGATCAACTATTGACCACTCATGAGTATGTAACTTTCATAAAGATACATTCATGGTTGGTGGTGTGGATATGTGAAATGAAATGGATATTCCAAAGGAAACTTGTGAAATGGTTTTAAGGAATTGTTTGGTTGTTTTCTTGAAAATAGATTTTATTGGAAAATTGGTTGATATAATACTCTTTTATATTTGGTTATAAAATGTTTTATAAGTTGTTTATATTTGGTTATAAACTATTTTAGAATTTGTTTATATTTGGTTATAAAATATTTTATAAATTGTTTTATATAAACTGTTTTATATAAATCTTTCTAACTCTTCTATCCTAGTGGCATGAGTAGGGAATTCATTGGGGAAAAACCTAATGAGTTTTAGTACATACCCATGCTTTGGAACTTTGGTTATTTTGTATATGTCATCTATTAGTACATGAGAAAAGGTAAAGTATCACACATCTTTAGCACTAATTTGTGATACATGGGCTGTTTGATGAAGTGGGATCATGGAGCATGTAGATCCTAAAGTCTCGTGTTTATCTTGGAGCCTTGTTATTTATATTACGCTATTTAATTTGGTATTTTAGTCTTACCATATGGTAATTTATTTTAGTATTGTTTTGATAAATGAAATGTGGAGTTTTATTTCATTGTTACCATTCATTATATAGTGGTCGTTTGGTTGGAATTATTTGGTTAGTTGTTTTATTCTAAAAGGGAAAATCATCCCCTACATGTATTGAAGTCATTCAGAATTTATTTCCAACCTTTGGTGTCTTGGGGATGTCACTTAAAGAGTAGTAATGTCCCACCACCCTCTCAAGAAAATGAGAGTAAGAGGGATTTTACAAATGGTATCGGTTTTGTTCGATCCAAAAGCCTATTTGAGATAAATGGTATTGTCTTGTTCCTTTCCTTGTGGAACAAGTAGTCATAATTTTTCTTAGTATTAGAGTTGAATTCATTATTTTCTATTCCTTAGGTTATAATATTATAAAGGAGTAGGATTTTTGGGACTTAAAATTTATATAATAAAAAGACATAGCTAATATTTTTATTCTGAAATTTAAGTTACTAGGGATTTGGGTACATAAGTGTTTTAGAGACACTTATAGGATTTTAGAATCTCATTGTCATGTGTTTAACCAATGAGATGAGCATGAAATAAATTAGAGGAATTACTTCCCACTAGAATGTGGTTTCACCTGATCCATATGTGAAACAAAAACCGGTTCAAAGTATCGTCCAATCATTTCTGGATGTGGACATAGGAAACCAGAGGGATGATCCAAGAAAAGTGGATCATTCCTTCTAGTTCCAAAAGAAAAATCCACCCATCTTCTAGGGTGATTATAAACCAGAAAGAGTATAGGATTGGATGAATAGGATGAATCATATCTTCAAATTCAACAGTACACCAGTGGAGTTGAAAGTCAAGCTGGCGACGTGCATGATTGAGGATCTAGCACACCAGTGGTGGGAACTAGCGATACAAGAAAAAGTGGATCAAAGCCATGGTTGGGAGGATTTTGAGGAATTTTATAATAAAAAATTCTATCCTCAAATGTTAAAGATTTAGAGAAAAATGAATTTCTTCAGATTAAAACAATAAAATCTCTCAATCATAGATTACACATCTAAATTCATGAATTTAGTGCACTTTTGGACCCGAGGTTATGTTTATTGTGGCCTTGAAGGAAATAATATTTGAATTAGGGACAAGGAAGGAGATTCACTCAAAGATTTTAGTTATATGTATTACTGATTATACAGAGATGGTCAATAGAGTTATGGTGGCTAAAAGGGGTATCTCAGGAGATATGGGAGGAGAAAGTATGTTGATACCCATGAGAACTGGTGGGAACTCTAATGTTGGGGGCAAGAGGAAGAGGGAAACCGACTTCCAAGGTGGGAGTGTGAATCAAAATTAGACAGCTGGATTGGTAAATCTTCCTTTGAGACCCACGACAAAAGCGATATGTTTCTAATGTAGATCCTTAGACTACATGAAGAGAGAGTTTACAACACCACAAAGATCATTCCATAATTGAAACAAGAAGGGATATCTTAAGAATTATTGTCATAGTGATTTGATGTTAGGTGCTCAGGACACTTATAAGGTGTCACAAGTGTCGTATTCTTCTACAGGGAGAGGGAAATAGAATCAATCTTGTCATCAGAAAAAAGATATTCATGTGATTATAGGAATACCATGACTCCTCAATTAGGAAAATCTCAGTAGGGAAACAATGAAAAAAGTGAACCAATGAAGAATTTATATGGAGATGAGCAGGTGATTATGGATGATTAGGCTAGACCATCTATGGTGAGAGGTACAATTATTTTGAATTATACCCCTATGAAAGTTCTATTTGATACTAGTGATTCAAATTCCTTTATTTCTTCATGTAATGTTGATTTTTTAAGTTTAAATCTTGAGATGATTCCCAATGTAATAAAATTTCAAATTCCTTTTGTGTAAAGAGAATGTCAAAACTTCCTGTGTAGATTATGTTCTATAACTATTGATGGATATGAACTGAAATGGGATTTCTCTATGTTGGAGATGAATTTCTATGATGAAATCTTGGGTATGTATTGGATAACAATGTTCAATGTTCATATCAACTATTATAGTAGAACGGTTAGTTTCAAGGATGAGAATAGCTTAAAACATCTCTTTAAAGGAGAAAAGGACATGAATACTAGTGCAATGAGCATCTTGGAACTAGTAGTGGGAACAATAATTTACCAGTTGATGGATTTGTCTTTGGAATCAATGGAAGAGATTGATAATACTAGTTTTTCAACAGTGTTTGATCAGTTTATGGATATATTTCTTAAAGAATTCTCAGGGTTTCCACCCATAAGAGAAATGGAGTTTATGATTGATCTCCTCTTGGGGACCAGTCCTATCTCAATTAAATATTATCAAATAGAACCAATAGAATTAAGGTAACTAAAAGAAAATTTGGAAGATCTGTAAAGTAAGGATTTCATTCGACCGAGCATGTCTCCCCGGGCAGCACCAATCTTGTCCGTGAAGAAAGCTGATAAAACTCTAAGGATATGTGTAGATTATCATAAGATTAACCAAGTTATGATAAATAACAGGTATCCAATTCCACACTTTGATGATATATTTAATCAATTGAGGGGAGCCTAGTGGTTATCTAAAACTGACTTGAAATCAAGATATCACCAATTTAAAGTTTGAAAGGAGGATATTCTAAAGACAAATTTTACAAACATATATGGCCATTATGAATATATGGTAATGCCTTTCGATCTTATGAATGCACCATCAATCTTTATGGAATTTATGAATTAGATATTTCATCGATATTTGGATTCTTTTGTAGTGGTGTTCATGGATAACATATTGGTGTATTCAAGGACAATGACTGATCATGAGAAACACTTGTAGAAAGTGTTGGCAATATTTAGAAACCATCGTATATATGCCAAATTATCAAAGTGTGATTTTTGGATATAATAGGTATGATTTCTAGGACATGTAATATATGAAAAAGGTGTTTCTATTGATCCATATAAGATATAAGATGTTATTTCTTGGCAACCACTAAAGAATTTATTTGATATATGAAGTTTTCTTAGTCTCACTGGTTATTACTGACACTTTTTTCATGACTTATCATGACTAGAATCACCCATGAAATCTTTGACAAAGAAGAATGTTACATTACAATGTACTGAGAAATGTCATAAGTCTTTTCAAGAGCTAAAATTTTGCCTTATATCAGCACAAATATTGATTTTTCTAGAATTAGGACAAGGGTACATGGTGTATTGTTATGCTTCATGACCTGGTTTGAGGTGTGTTCTCATGCAAGGAGACCATGTTGTTTCTTATATGTCAAGACAATTGAGGGTGAATGATAAGAAATACTCAACACATGATTTGGAGTTATCTGTAGTTTTCCATTATTTGAAGACTTGGAGAAATTATCTCTTTAGTGAAAAATTTACTATGTTCATGGGTCATAAGAGCTTGAAGCACATTTTCTCACAAAGGGATTTGAATCTGAGACAAAGCAGATATATGGAGTACCTAAATATGTTCAAATTTGACTTAATGTATACATCGAGTAAAGGAAATTCGGTGGCTGATGCATTAAGTAGAAATTCATATGCTCAGTTGGAAAAAGAAGCTTCAGATGAATGGTAGTTAATGTCAGTCCTAACTAACATGCATGATGAATGTGAAGACCAAGGCAATGTTGTAGTTTTATTTTCAGTTTCTGTGGTTCCTGATTTTCTAAAGATGGTTAGAGAATCACAAACATACGATGTATAATGCGTGACTATGAGTTCAAAACTCAATGGTGGGGAGACCATTGATGGATGGAAGCTATATGGGACTTAATTGTTATGGTTCAGAAATTGGATGGTTATACTTATGGATTTTCAGGAACAACTTCTTTATGATTACCATCATTCGAGATGGGATGTTCATCTAAGAATACAAAAAATGTAAGGCATTAAAGGTGCAGTTTTAGTAAAGTGGCATGAAAATGAAAGTGATAGAGTTATTTTAAAGGTGATTAACCTATCAAAAAGTTAAGGAAAAACATTAGTGACCAGTAGGTATATTACAGTTCTTACCTATTCCTGTGTGTAAATGGGAGAATATAGCTATAGATTTGTTACAGGTCACCCAATAATGGTTTAGAAACACGATTCCATATGGGTGATAGTGGATTGGATCACAAAGTCATCCCACTTTATACCTATTTATAAAACTTATATGGTGTAGGATATTTACAAAATCTATATACAAGAATTGGTAAAGATAAATGACATACTGTTCTTGATTGTATCAGACAAAGACCTAAGGTTTATGTCTCATTTCTATAAATCCTTACAGAAAGCCCTTGGAACTTAGTTTACTATGTGTAGGCGTATCATCCTTAGATGGATGGACAATCCTAAAGGATGATACAAATGTTGGAAGACATGTTGTGAGATTGTGTAATGGATTTTGGTGGATCATGGGAATATCAAATACTGTTGATGGAGTTCTATTATAATAATATCTATCAGGACTCAAAACATATGGCTCCTTTTAAATCATTGTATTGGAAACCATGTAATTTTACACTTTGTTGGGTGGAAACAGGTGAAACTTCACTCATTGTGCCAAGACTTATCCAAGAAACAACAAAGAAGATTCAGTTGATCAGGAAGCGAATGGAGATGACACAAAGCCATAAAAAATCGTATACATATCATCGTCGATGAACATTGTCATTTACGGTGAGTGATCATGTGTTCTTGATGTTCTCTCTAAGACTTGGACATTGATGTTTTGGGATGTAGGGAAATTTATCTCCACATTACATAGGCCCATTTGAGATAATAGAATGGGTTGGTGATATAGAATATCAATTGTCATTTCTACCACAGTTCAGTGCAGTGCATAATGTGTTACACATATATCAATTGAAAAAGTATTAGCCTGATCCTGACCATGTGATAAAATGGGATCACATTGACCTAGAGTTAGATGCTTCATTGGTACATATGCCGGTACAAATTGTGGATAGGAAAGAGAAAGTCTTGCATGGAAAAATAATTGGCATAATATGGGTTTTGTGGAAACATGGCCAGATTCAGGAAGAAACATGAGAACATGAGAAGGAAATGATAAAGCAATGTCTAAAACTCTTTCAGGGAAACAATGGTTTTCTAATTTCTAAGGATGTAAATTCCAATGGTGGGGAGAATGTAGCACCCCCAGTTTCTGGTATGTAACCCTTTCCTTATGATTTTTAAGCATATAAAGTATAAGGGTGAATTTTGGGAGAGTTTGGAGAAATTTTTGAGAGTTTTTGGGGCTTTTATAATGGTTAATGGGTGGTGCATGGTTTTTGAAAACTGTGAAACACTTACAAGAAACCATGCATAGTGAGACATGGGATAAAGGGGAGGTGCACAAGTCATGCATGGTTTTTCCAAACCATGCTGAGGCCTAGGAGAAACCGTGCAGTGTGGTGAAGATGTTGGAAAGAGATCTTTGGCACGGTCAGCACATGTTTTGGAAGCCGTTTGAACCAACTGTGTGAGGTCTTTCTTAAGATATAAGTAGAAGCACAATTAGCATACGATTTATCTAACTTTTCAACTAAACCATTCATAGGTCAAAACCACCTCCTTAAAAAGTGGATCTCACTCAATTTTCATTTTAACCCATTAATTTTTCCTCCTATGTGTCCCTAACTCAGGATTTTTCTCTCTAAAAGGTCAAGGAAGGTTATACCATAAATCCATAGGTGCTCTTGCTGATTTGAAGCTAATTTATCATGGTAAGGCTTTTCTCTTCATCGTTCCTATTGCTTTTTCTTATATCTACTTCACCCTTACTATTGGTTTCTAAGATATACACCCGATACGGGTAGATCTAAGGTAGTGGATTTCAAATATAATTATATTTGTCTTGGTTGATGATAAGGGAATATATCTAAGGTGGGTTCATGGAGATTCAACCCGTTTTGTGACATTTTTGGTTCCATTTATCATTTTCACCAAAACTCTCGGGGCAGGTGGATTCACTCTCAACTCATATTACTAGAATTGATTATAATAGTTTCAAATTGATTTAAATGATTAGAATTGATTGTTAAATATTAGTGTAATCATGATATAAATCCTCTTTAATGATTATTCATGGTTTTTGGTGAAATTGTGGAATTTCGGTGTATTGTTGTGTAAAGTGATTTAGTTTCTTGATTTTAAAATGGTGATTTTAAAATATGGCTTTGTTGGATTTTTAAATAGTTGTTGGAAAAATGTTTTCAATAGAAAGAGTGTTTTATTGAAATGAGTTTGGCATTTTTTTATTGGCATGATTTTTGGGCAAACATGGTGTGTGTTTTCATATTGTATTTACGGGGCTTGGTTGAAATATGACCCTATACTCGATGCCAAAGGTGTAATGGAACATGAGATATAATTACATTGTGATGACTTGGTAGATAAAAGAGATACCACTCAAGATTATAGAACTATCATAATGATACATGCATGGTTGGTGGTGTGGATATGTGAAATGAAATGGTTATTCTAAAGGAAACTTGTGAAATGGTTTTAAGGCATTGTTTGGTTGTTTTATTGAAAATAGATTTTTCTAGAAAATTTTTTGATATATCACTTGTTTATATTTGGTTATAAACTATTTTAGAATTTGTTTATATTTTGTTATAAACTATTTTCAAAGTTGTTTATATTTGGTTATAATATGTTTTATAATTTTTTTTATATAAATGTTCCTAACTCTTCTATCCTAGTGGCATGAGCAGGGAAGACATTGGGTAAAACCTACCGAGTTTTAGTACTCAACCCTACTTTGGAACTTTGGTTCTTTTTCAAATGTCATATACCAGGACATGGGAAAAGGTAAAGTATCAAATGTCTTTAGCACTACTTTATGATACATGAGATATTTGATGAAGTTGGATCATAAAGCTTATAGAGCATGGAGGCTTGTGTTTTTCTTGAAGTATTTTTATCTTGTCTTTCGCCTTTTAATTTGGTAGTGTAGTATTCCGCTATATTAATTTATTTTAGTATGGTTTTGATAAATGAAATAGAGATTTGTATTTTATTTTTATCATGCATCATATAGTGGTTGTTTGATTGTAATTATTTGGTTAGTTATTTTATTTTATAAGGGAAAATCCTCCCCCACATGTATTGAATCCCTTAAGAATTTATTGGAAGCCTTTGGTTTATTGGGGATGTCTCTTAAGGAATAGTAATGTATAACCACCCTCTCAAGCCAATGGTAGTAAGATAGATGTTACACAAACCTTTTGAATTGAATTTATGCAGTTCATTTAATTTCTTACACCATGTGTTGACCAGGAAAACCTAGCACACGTTCAGCTAGAGTACACGCAGTGTAGCCCACGTACATAGAATTTAGTCCTTTAAGTCACATACAGGCTGTGTATTTTCATACACAACCTAACTTACTGGTGATTTTGTAACTCAGAGACCATATTCCATGCAAATCTTGTACACACCATGTACTCCAATTTTTCTGAGGCACGATTTATATGCCGAGTCCCTAGGCATGTGCCTTAGATAGATGGTGAGAGATGTACATGATGTGTAGATCTCTTGTACATGCCATGTAATTATACCAAATTATGCATAATTAAAATTAATTTATTATACTATGAAAACCTTATCGAAATGTGATTACGTGTGGTCATTAAATTTATAGTACATGCCATGCGATGGGTTTTAATATATATATATATATAATTAATTTCTGTGTAATGTTTAGATATTTATATCATGTATGAGTCTTAATACAATTATTAATCTATGTGCATTTAATCATAACACATGATAGAAAAATCATGTAATTCATGTAATCGTTAATTTGATAGTACACATCATGAAAGTAAATGATAATTCGTGTATGACATATGTCACAAGAGTAAACAGTATACAAGTATAATACATGTTGGGTAGATTCAAATGGGTATTCACCATGTTTCATATGAGGTAAATTTATGTACATAGTTAATTTTAATTTTTTTTAAAATTATGATAGATGAGAATCTTAAGGAAATTTGGATGATAATTAAGATAAAACAATTGATTAATTAAAGAAGATAATTTATTGATTTGATCATGATTTATCTTAAATAATTAAAATTAAGAATTGAATTATAGTTTTATTAAATGTGTAATTAATTATATGCATGTGGATGATCATGATCATAGACTAGAACTTTTTATGTGATTGGTTTCATTTAATTTATCATTTAATTAAATTTGTGTCTTGCGTGTAATATTTCATCTCATTATGTACGATCCTTTGTGCCTAAGTTTTTTTATGAAAACCCTTTTCCCCTCACCTACGTGTGAGTAAAAGAATATGTAATGGATGAATCTCCTAATCTAGTGAAGGAGGTTCAAGTTTGGATCCAAGTTGAAACCAATTCAAGAGGGATACATAGGCAAACACGTGGAAATCTATAACATGAACCTTAACTAGTTCAAGGTGTTTCCCACTAGTTTGATGATTAGTTTATCAACCACTAGATAAAAAAACCATTAGTAAAAGCTCATGAACATACCACTTTAGTATTTTATTTCTATCAATTTTTATGGTTATTTCATTATGTATGTTTTGTTGTGATCACAAGAAATAATCAATTAACATGAATGCAAGATAGAAATAAAATAAATTGGATTATGTGTAAATATTATCCATACATTGTTAATCACTTAAGTAAATACATTTAATATTAATAAGCATATGATAAAGATAATAATCAGAAATCTATTCATAAAAGAGAAAATACCTCAATTATATATATTAAGTTAGCATAGACTTCCACTAATTCAGTTAAAATCCTTCAACTACTTCAGTTAAAATCAAACTATAGTCCAAAGTGATTAACCAGCCAAAGTTGGGATGCTTTTAATTATTAGGGAATTCTAACATGAAATTTTTTGGTTGACTTAACTTATTTTACATCAAGGGTTGACTGATAAAGCATGACTTGGTGTAACTAAGAGGCAAGGGTTGAAGAAACCCAATTTAAGGATTTCAAAATTGGGGAGTTCACTCAACAAATCAAGGAGATGTGGGTTAATGCAGTTGACATTTGGAATGACTACCTAAAACCCTTGAAATTTCTTGGCCAAACAAATTTGGGGTAATGAGAAGGGTAATATGGATTCTTTCCATTAGAATGTCCAAGAAACATGATATTTTGAATCCAATGGTGAGTGATATTAGGTTTCGATAAAATAGTGGGAGATTAATAAATATAATATTTATTTATTTGTCTAAATTTTATCAGATAAAGTATTAAATATATGCTCATCTTACTTGTAGAAACAACAATAAAAATGATATAAAACATATCACTATGATACATACTTGATAAGGATAACCATATCACAGGAAAAAATTTCCAAAAATGGAAAATACACTTATGATTTATCCTTTACCATGAAAGAAAATTATATGTTCTAGAAGAAATTATTCATGATGTGCCTAAAAATGAGGCTAGTGATGAAGAGTTCTCTCTCTGTGAGAAACATTTAGATAATGATACAAATGTTCAATGTTTCATGCTATCATACATGAAAAATGAGATTTTGAAGCAACACAATGACCTAGATGCATATTGCATGATTTCCCACCTTCAGAATCTCTATTAAGAGAAGAAGAGACAAGAGATATATGAGATATACAATGATTTTTTATAACTAATATTGGAGAGTCTTTGCTATCTAGGACTCATTTATTCATACTTATTGGATAAATTTAACACTTAGACATCTTAGGGATTAAATTATTAGATTATTTGTGCATATATATCATACTTTCATCACTTAACAAGACCTTATCTAGTTTTATTTTGAATTATAATATGAGAAATAATGAGAAGAGTCTTTTAGAACTTCTTAATTTAATTCTACAAGTGGATAAGAACATGATGAGTGCTAAAATCATGATCCTTATGGTGAATAAGAAAATGAAGAACAAGGAAAAGGGGCCCAAGACTCATAAAAAGTCTAAATATCACAACCACCATCCTTCCAAGAAGAAGAATATCTTGAGGTAGGGCTAGGAAAACTGGGCAGTATATTTTACATTTGGAAATCAAGACCATTGGAAGAAGAACGAAACCCAAAAGAAAGGGGAAGATAAATTTACATTTTTTATCCAATGTAACCTTTGATTATCTACACATTGGGTATTAGATACTACTTGTGGGGATCACATCTATATCCAAATGCAGGAACCAAGTAGATTCTGAAATATTTATAGAGGAGAGGTAGATCTGTGAATGCTATTAGTGTAATGATGGATTCTATATCCATTGGTGACTACCAACTTTCATTAACAACAAGAATGATTTTTTTAAAAGATTGTTATTATGTACCAATTGTTACCAAGAATATAATTTTTGTATCATTCCTAGATGCAGATGGATTTTTTTTCATGTTTTGAAATAAAAGTTGTTTATTTTATAAAGATGATATATGTTATGGTATGACACATTTAAATAATGGTATTTATGTATTAAATTATGAAAACCAACTATTTTAAATTTATAATGAATCATTTCCACACGACTCATATAACACCCAACTATGGAATCACTATCTTGGTCATGTAAAAAATAAGCGTTTGTAAATGATCTGTTAATATGGTTATTTAGACTCTTCTTAGATAAAAACACCTGAAATATTACATGATTTTTTACAAGGAAAAATGACCAAGATATCATTCATTGGATAGGTTGAAAGAGATAGAGCTTCTAGGATTGGTACACACGGATATGTGTAGACCATTTACAGTAGAAGCTATAGGTGGGTATTCTTACTTTATAACTTTTACAGATGACTTGACTAGATATGGTTATGTCTATTTGATGCGGTATACGTTTGAGACCTTTTAGAAATTCTAGGAATTCAAGAATGAAGTAGAGAATCAACTTGGAAATAAGATAAAGAATATTCAATCAGATTGAGGGGGTGAAAATCTTAACTAAGAATTTGTCAACTTTTTACAAGATTTTGGGATTCTATCTCAATGTACTCCACCTTATAAACCATAGTGGAATGGTGTTAGTGAAAGGAGGAACCTTAAATTTTTAGACATGGTAAGGTAAATGATGAGTCATGTAGATCTTCCGTTATACTTTTGGGGATAGGCATTATAAACTGTGGAATACACACTAAACTACTACCAAATAAAGCAATAATCAGAATTCCATTTGAGTTATGGAGTATAAAGAAACCTATTTTGTTGCATATACGTGTATGGGGTAGTGAGGCATTTGTTAAGGCCTTATCAAGAAAAAAACCATCGCCCTAGGCTACTTATAAAGTAAGATGGAAAGAAACCATGAATTATGAAATAGATTCCATATATCAGAACCAATTTTGGGTTCTGGTCGATGTGCTAGTTGATGTAAAGACCATAGGGTGAAAATGGATATTCAAGAGAAAAATAGACATGGAATGTAAAGTAAATACCTATAAAGTAAGTATAATGTATAAATATTTTAAACAATGTCAATTAATTAACCATAATAAAACATTTTCACTAGTTTATATGTTTAAATCCATCATAATTCTACTTTCTATAGCACCTTAACATGATTATGAGATTTGGAAGATGGATGTCAGAACTGCTTTCCTTGATGGGAAATTTCAAGAAGATGTTTATATGAAACAACCAGAAGGGTTTGTGACTCTAGGTGATTCCAAAAGTATTTTCAAGTTATAGATATTAATTTATGGATTAAATCAAGAATCCAGGTCATGGAACATTCAATTTGATTAATCTATAAAAGAATTTGGTTTTATTAAGAATGAATGTGAGCCATGTGTTTACAAGAGGTTTAGTGAAAACACAATAATTATCTTAGTAGTATATTTTTATGACATATTACTTATTGGAAACAACATACCAATCTTATAGTTTGTTAAGGACTGGTTAAAAAAATTATTTCTCCATAAAGGACTTAGGTGAAGAAGCCTATATTCTAGGGATCATGATCATTTGTGATAGATCCAAGAGGATGCTTAGACTAAGTAAAATTACATACATTGAACTAATCCTAAAGAAATTTAGTATGAAACAATCCAAGATAGGATTTGTTCTAGTGTCACATGGTTTACATCTTTACAAGAAAATGTGTCCTCAGACATAATAGGAGAAAGAGAGAATGAGTAGGATCCCTGTAAGATCCCGGGTTTTTAGAACAGGTCAAATCCCGACCCTATTTGAATTTTGACTTGTTTCTAGGGAAAGTTTTTTAAAATTTTGCGAGGTAGTGAAGGTGCGCATGGTTGGCACATGGTCTGAACAAACCGTGCGGACAGGCTGTGCGAAGTCTCTGGATGAGACAGTGGGCTCCACACGGGCGGCGCATGGTTTGTCAAACCATGCGGGATGGCCGTGCGAAGTTCCTGGGTGAGGAAGTGGAAACCGCATGGTTGGTGCACAGTTTTCCAAACCGTGCAGGGTAACTGTGAAGCCACTTAAAGGTAGGGTTTTTAAGTTCCGGGCCACTCAAGATTTCTCATTCTTCTCTCTTTTCTTCCTCCCTCTTGTGGCTTGTGTGGGGAGAGCCGGATGGACCTTCAAATCCCTCCCAGATCTTCTTATGAACTCCATTTAAATCATCGTTTAATCCGTTGGAACCCCCTCGGTAAGGCCTTGATTCCCCTTGAGCCATTTTTATTGATTTCTGTTCTAGAACGAGTTTTTGGGGTTTGAGAGATTTTGATTCTTTTGTAGATCTACCATGTTTTAGACTTAATTAGAGGCTGTTAACGGAGGATTAGTATCGTACAAGTCTCAGGTAGGTGGTGCATACCTCTTTTTGTGTTTTCGTGGTGATTTGGGTAGCGCAGCCTTCAGTGTGTTTTTGGGTGTTTTGAGAGAAACCCTAATTTATCTGCTACTGCTTATTTAAATTTATTATTAGACCTATGGGATACCTTTGGGTATGATCTTTGTCCTGTCTTGATTGAGCAGGTCCGGGCGAGAGGCCGTTGCACACATGGGGCATTTTGGTTGGGGTTTCCAAAATGATAATACTTGAATTGTTTTGGTTTAAACTATTAGGTTTAGTTATTTAAACCTTGATATGAATTGTTGGAGATCTTATAACTTCAGTTCTGGTATGGGCATCACATGATTAGTTCAATTCATCTGTTTAGATGGTTTTTCCTGTTATGTGTTCTGTTTAAATGTGTTTATATATACATGTTGAATTGCATATGCTAGAACCTTCGGGTGGTGTTGGGCATGGGCCAGATATTCTTGAGTGATGCTGATCACAGGTTGGGCTTGGCCCAGGTTACTTTGGGTGATTTTGACCACAGGATTGGGCATCATGGATGTTAGCTTGAGGCAGTATGAATATCATGTTAGGCTTGGCCTAGGTTACTTGGATGGCGAGACCATCAAACTTGAGTGACATGGTCGCAGGGACAAGAGATGTCAGATGTGTGGAGGCTTAGGTACTATTTTGGTGATTACCGCTCACCCGAAACTTTGAGTAGTGTGCACACAGAGATACTATGTGATGAGGTGGTTTTGACCACTTGTGTGGGTAGAGGCCCCCATAGATGCGATTTAGGTACTTTGGTTGGGGGCGCTTGATGTAGAAAGACACGTGGGAGGTGAGGAGCCTTCATGGGATATCATTGAGGCTATCGGGTTGGGGGAAGAGGCTCATCGTTATTTGAGGTCAGATATCGCTGTCCCTCTGGATACTTTATTTGAGGGCAGACATCACTATCCCTACGGTTACTTTATTTGAGGGTAGACATCGCTAACCCTCCGATTATTTATTTGAGGGAAGACATCACTGTCCCTCCAGTTATTTTATTGAGGACAGACATCACTGTTCCTCCAGGTTACTTCTTGGTAATGCCTTTGGGACGTCGGTTCTTAAGACACGTGGTGTCAGGGGGCACATGGTGCCGGGTTATATAACAGAGATTCCGGCATTAGACGAAGCAGGTGACACTCCATGGTGGATGCTGGGCACCAGTGGAGTTGGTGTTTATTTGTGCATTGTTCTGTCTACTGCTTTTCTTATAAATTCATGCCTAGGTAAACACTTGTATTAGGTACGCACCGTTGGGTGGTATCCTACTGAGATTTTTCTCACACCCTACACATTCCCTTTAGGACGCGTGCAGACTTTTTGGATTTACGTGAAGGAAAGATGCCAGCTTCAGGATCTGGGATGTATTAGTTGTTTCATAGAGATGGTATGGACCTTGAGGTCTTAACCAGCTAGAGTTTATCTTGTTTTGTTTCCTTTCTTGTATTAGCATGCTTATTTGTTATGTAACTACAGTTGGTTAGCCATTGGTGCCTTTTTATATTCAGATATGTATGAACTTCTTTGGATGCATGTTTTTTGCTCAGTAGTAGTTACATGTGATCAACATGCTGTTGTGTTTATTTCCACTACTGTTGTTTATATTTGTTGCTTCTATAGTTTATTGATATTGAATGTTCTTTCACTCTGCGGGTCTAGTTCGAGTCTGCTGAGTCTTTTATTCCGCTGCATCTCTACTTTTATCTTGGGCCGATACCATTATTATTATCCTCTGAGAGGGTATAACCTCCCTAATATACCTATCATACCCTTGTTTCTAGTCGGCAACCTTTCTCTTTCCGGGAGGTGCACCTAAGTTAGTAGCACCCAACCCATTTAGCACTGTTCGAGTGCCTGCTTGGGTCTGGGTCGTTACAAAGTGGTATCAGAGGAGTTCTTGATAGGGATTTAGTAGCAGTGCCTTGCTGAATACTAATGAGTTTGAGACTTCTCTTTTTATTTCTTCTGGTTTTACTATTTGGGATATAGTAGATTGGAAATAGGTTGTTACTGGAACTGGGTTTCTAGCTTGTGCTTGGGTGCCTGTATCCCCAGGTACGAGGGATGTACCAAGTTTCCAATGGGTGGGAATTGCTATTGCTTTTTTCTCAGATTATAGTTTATATGATTTCCACCTCGGTGGCTCACTTGGTGTGTGATGTTATTGATTATGATGTATAACCCTTGACCTGGTGCGATAAGGGATAATTGAACATTGGAACGGTATGGCAATGCTTGTTTGCTTGGATTTTGATAGGCACATTTTAGGGTATTTCAATTTCATAACTGTACGTATGCTTTGTGAAGTGATAATACCATGTGAATAAAATCAATTTCCATGTTTTTATGCTCTGAAATGTGAATAGGTGAAATTATTGATAGAATTTCTTGTTGTCACAATGTGTATGCCATGCTTTGTATATTTTTAGAATTGCATGTGGTAGGATTTTTGGGTCTAGCTCTTGTACGAGCAGGCATGTACTTTAGTTGAGGTGATTTTTATCACCAGGATTGGGTGACTCGGTCATCGGTTTGAGGCAATGTTATTTGTTAGGACGGGCATGGCCCGAGGTACATTGATACTTGGCCATGATAGGGGCGGGTGAGGAGGCCATGAGGCCGGGATGCTGTGGGGCATGGGTTGCGGTGGGGGAGAGTAATGGTTGTAGTTACACACTGTCTTTTACTGCTTTCCTTATCTGCATTGAATATATATTGTTATATATATATATGGGCTGTCAGACCATTTATGGTATTCAGTGGGTTCCTTTTTGGGCGACTCAGATGGAGCGTCAGACGGGAGATGGTATAGTGCCTCATGTACAGGATCAGGTTCAGGATCCGGTGCAGGCAGGACAACAGCCGGGTTTGGCATTGTTCGAGCCATGGCTCGACGAGCAGCTCTTAGCTAGCCTGGTACGTGTCTTGCAGGCGATCGACAAAGGTGTGCAGAGTACAGAGCCATCTATGGCATATCTGACATGGGAGTTCCAGTCGCAGCACCCACCACTTGTTCAGGGTGAGGATGGTCCACAGGCGGCTGAGAACTGGATCGAGAGCATGCATATGATCTTCGAGCAGCTTGAGATTCCTCCAGGGCGGAGGGTCAAGCTGGAGACGTACATGCTGAGAGGACCGGTGAAGTGTTGGTGGGATGTGCAGGTTCAGGCTCATAGGCACGAGGGACTGGCATGGAAGGATTTCAAGGATAGGTTCTTTGAGCACTTCTACCCAGAGACACTGAGGGCAGAGAGAGCTCGGGAGTTCTTGAGTCTTTAGCAGGGAGACATGTCCGTCATAGACTGTGCAACTACTTTCACTGAGCTTTCTCGCTTTTCACCTAGTATGGTAAGCAATGACACGGCTAGGGTGAGGTGCTTCGAGGATGTATTACGACATGCCATTCAGATCCAGGTGAATATTTTCAGGCTGGGTTCCTTTTCAGAGGCGGTGAATCAGGCGCTCATAGTAGAGTGAAACCAGAGGGATATGCCCCAAGTTGGCTAGGTGACAACTTCAGGTGACAGTTTAGATAACAAGAAGCGAGGACGGGATGAGTTCCAACAGGGCAGTCAAACCAAGGACTCAACTAGACCACCTCATAGTAGTTCTGTAGTGGTTTGCTTCTAGTGTGGATAGCCAGGGCATGTTTGGACTCAGTGCGATAGGCCTCCAAAGGAGTGCTGGGCATGTGGACGGGTCGGGCATCTGGAGAGGTTTTGCAGGAATCCTTTCTAGACAGCCGAGAGAGAGGGACCAGGACAGACGATGGAATCCGGAGTTAGTTCAGGTTCAGTACCAAGAGAGGGTATCCTAGGTTCAACTGCACGTGGAAGACGTGACAGGGACATTGGGATCCAGCTGAGGGGTCAATGGCCGGTGGCTGGAGCAGCACCGTAGGGAGGTCAGACATCAGGCAACCGTGTTTCAGGCTAGGTGCACGCTGTAGAGCTGCCAGAGGCCGAGCAGGCTGGTGAGCCGATGACGGTTATAGGTACACCACGGGTGTGGCCGCGATTCCATGTTTTTTTTGGCATGACCTGTAGAGGCATGTCTGTTTTGAGTGCACATGATGCACAAGATCTATGTGGACTGACTAGATGCTAGTCAGTGGGTTTGGAACCATACTAAGTGCGTGATATATTTATATATATATGTATGAGATGCGTAGCATCAGGGGCATCAAGGATGTGAGTTAATTGAGGTTCCATGAGCATCAGGTCATCGAGGATGCGGGTTACTTGAGATGCATTGGGCATCGGGGCATCAAGGATGCGGGTTACTTGAGGTGCCTTGGGCATTGGGGCATCAAGGATGCAGGTTACTTGAGGTTCTAGGAACCAGGTTTGTTTTTAGCATCCATGGGATGCAGGACCTCGTGGAGGTGGACACCAATGCGGTGCGGGATAAGTTGGATGTCAGAAGTGGCACGGGGGCACCAATGAGGTGCAGGGGTGATGATGCATCATGAGAGGACCTTGAGTTTTGAAATAGGTTAGCGAACCTTTGCTTGTTCTGAGTATTTTTGGGTTGAGACCGAGTTGGGCAATTCCTAAGGTGGGGATCCCTTAAGAAATTTAGCCAGAACCTTGTGACCGGGGAAGTCCGGTTTGTTTTGATCAGGGTGGTGTGTTCAGTGCCATCTCTGGGTTTTGTTTGATAGCTCGGGGACAAGCTATGTTAAGGTGGGAAGATTTTAAGAACCTGAGTTTTTAGAATGGGTCAAATCCCGACCCTGTTTGAATTTTGACTTGTTTCTGGGGAAAAACTTTTAAAAGTTTGGGAGGTAGTGCAGGTGCGCATGGTTGGTGCACGGTTTGAAAAAACTGTGCAGACAAGTCGTACGAAGTCTCTGGATGAGACAGTGGGCTCCACACAGGCGACACATAGTTTTTCAAACCATGCGGGATGGCTGTGCAAAGTTCCTGGGTGATGTAGTGGAAACCGAACAGTTGGCACACGGTTTTCCAAACAGTGAGGGGTAACTGTGAGACCACTTAAAGTTAGGGTTTTTAAGTTCCGGGCCACTCATGATTTCCCATTCTTCTCTCTTTTCTTCCTCCCTCTTGTGACTCAAGAGGGGAGAGCCGGCCGGACCTTCAAATCCCTCCAGGATCTTCATCCGAACTCCGTTTCAAGAATCGTTTGATCCATTGGAAGCCCCTCAGTAAGGCCTTGATTCCCCTTGAGCCATTTTTCTTGATTTATGTTCTAGAACGAGTTTTTGGGGTTTGAGTGGTTTTGATTATTTTGTTGATCTACTGTGTTTGAGACTTAATTAGAGGCTGTTACCGGAGGAGTAGCATCGTACGAGTCTCAGGTAGGTGGTGCACACCTCTTTTTGTGTTTTTGTGGTCATTTGGGTAGTACGACCTTCGGTGTATTTTTGGGCGTTTTGAGAGAAACCCTAATTTATCTGCTACTTCTTATTTAAATTTCTTATTAGACCTATGGGATACCTTTGGGTATGCTCTTTGTCCTGTCTTGATTGAGTAGTGTCGGGCGAGAGGCCGTTGCACACATGGGGCATTTTGGCCGGGGTTTCCAAAATGATAATGCTTGATTTTTTTTAGTTTAAACTATTAGGTTTAGTTATTTAAACCTTGATATGAATTGTTAGAGACCTTAGAACTACAGTGTTGGTATGGGCAGAACTACCTTAGTGCAATTCATCAATTTAGATGGTTTTTCCTGTTATGTGTTCTGTTTAAATGTGTTTATATGTACATGTTTAATTGCATATGCTGGAACCTTCGGGTGGTGTTGGGCATGGCCCAGATATTCTTGAGTGATGCTGATCACAAGTTGGGCTTATCCCGAGTTACTTTGGGTGATTTTGACCATAGGATTGGGCGTCATGGACGTCGGCTAGAGGCAGTACGACTGTCAGGTTGGGCTCAGCCCAGGTTACTTGGATGGCGAGGCCATCAGACATGAGCGACATGGTCATAGGGACATGAGATATCAGATGTGTGGTGGCTTAGGTACTATTTTGGTGATTAACTCTCACCTAAAACTTTGAGTAGTGTGCACACAGAGATACTCCTTGATGAGGTGGTTTTGACCACTCGTGTGGGTAGAGTCCCCCGTAGACGAGGTTTAGGTACTTTGGTTGGGGGCGCTTGCCGTAGAAAGCCACGTGGGATGTGAGGAGCCTTCAGGGGATATCATAGAGGCTATAGGGTTGGGGGTAGAGGTGCTCCATTATTTGAGGGAAGATATCACTGTTCTTCCAGATACTTTATTTGAGGGCAGACATTGCTGTCCCTCCGGTTACTTGATTTGAGGGCAGACATCGCTGAACCTCTAACTATTTATTTGAGGGCAGACATCGTTGTCTGTCTGATTATTTTATTTGAGGAAAAACGTCATTGTTCCTTCGGGTTACTTATTGGGCGTGCCTTTGGGATGTCGGTTCTTGAGACACATCCGGCGTTGGCCGAAGCAGGTGACACTCTGTGGTGGCTGCTGAGCACCAGTGGAGTTAGCGTTTATTTGTGCATTGTTCTATCTACTTCTTTTCTTATAAATGCATTCCTAGGTAAACACTTATATTAGGTACGCACCGTTGGGTGGTATCCTACTGAGATTTGTCTCACACCCTGCACGGGCCCTTCAGGACGTGTGCAGACTTTATGGATTTACGTGCAGGAAAGAGGCCATCTTCAGGATCTATGTTGTATTAGTTGTTGCATGGAGATGGTATGAACCTTGAGGTCTTACCTAGATAGAGTTTATCTTGTTTTGTTTCCTTTCTTGTATTAGCATGCTTATTTGTTATGTAGCTACAGTTGGTTAGCCATTGGAACCTTTTTATATTTAGATAGGTTTGACCTGATTTGGATGCATGTTTGTTGCTCAGTAGTAGTTACATGTGATCAACAAGCTTTTGTGTTTATTTATGCTACTGTTGTTTATATTTTTTTCTTCCACTGTTTATTAATATTGAATGTGCTTCCACTCTACGGGTCTAGTTCGAGTCTGCTGAGTATTGTTTTCCGCTGCATCTCTAATGTTATCTTGGACCGGTACCATTATTATTATCCTATGAGAGGGTATAACCTCCCTACTATACCTATCATACCCTCGATGCCAATCGGTAGCCTTTGGCATTCAGGGAGGTGTGCCTAAGGTAGTAACACCCGACCCGTTTAGCACTGTTCGGGTGGCTTCTCGGGTCCAAGTCATTACAATCCCATACTCTTAAGTGATAGGATCAATAATATATTACACATTGTGTACTAGAATTTATGTTTCCTATGTATTGAGAATAGTAGGAAGATATCAAGTAGATCCAGGAGAATAACATTGGTCTACTATTAAGGCTACCCTCAAGTATCTAAGAAGAACTAAGGATATATTACTGGTGTATGGAGGAGATGGAGAGCTGGTCATTAGAGATCATACTAATGCTCATTTTCAAATAGACCTAAATGATCTGAAGTCACAATGAGGATATGTTTTCTATATCAATGAAGGAGTTGTGAGCTAGAAGAGTTCCAAGAATCTATTTAACATTTATTCTACAGTAGATTATGAGTATATCGCAGCTTCTGGTGTAGTAAAGGAATCCATTTAGATATGAAACTTTGTCCAAGATCTTTATGTTGTACCTAGTAGTAAAGACCCTATCACATTGTATTATGATAATAATGTAGCAGTGACTCTTGGAAAAGAGCCATGGTCACACCAACAGACAAAGTACATACTCTAAAAGTATCACCTATTGATGAATTTTTCTCATAGGGGTGATGTTGTAGTAATTAGAGTACCCATGAAAGAGAAAATGGTGGACCCCTTGACTTAAGTCCTATCTCAGCACAAGCATGAGTATCATGTAAGAGATATAATACTAAAGGCTGTTAGTAGTTGGATCTAGTTCAAGTGAAAATTTGTTGAAGTTGGTGCCCTAAAACCAACTTCTATGTACTTTATGATAACTTGAATTCATATTCTTGAATATTAATAAACTCATTATCATAAAATGATTTTTATTCTTCATAACATAGTATATGGTAATTTCTTAAGAGTAGATATCACACTAAAATGTCATAATAGTTCCTCACTATGATGAGAACCTGAAAGTGCAACGACACCATTCTTAAATATAAGTTATATAGCATGATGATATCATTTTATGTGCACAAATGATACAAGATATCAAGGGTGGAGACTCATAGGACTTTGAGGTACCTTATCATAGTGTACACCGTTGGTAATATCCAGTGTAGGATATTATGAGAACAAGACTCACCAATTGGAAATCCACATTTATACGTGTCATTGGATGTTTCTATCTGCGTACATTTGTATTGATTCATAAACATTGATATTATTATTAATGACTATTATAATTCACGTACTTTGATGTATTGATTAAAATCATGATGACATATGTTCACGATGAGATAGGGTATGTTGGGTTCATTATGAGTAATATTTAATTAATAAATAATGAAATAAAGGATTTTTACCTTATGTTCTTTAATAAAAGTTGATATCTCAGGCCCTTTGATGGAAATGATATATCCTAAATAAATCCATGGCCATGGTGTTATATGGGAAAGTTTGGTTTTTGGAAAGTCAAAGAAAGAGACATTGAGAACATAGGTTGATGGAACCAGCATGCAACCTTCTTGATTAGAGATATCATGATAAAGAGGTTATATTACACAGTGAGCATCCGTATGAGGTATTATGTGATTGTGGCATTAAATTATTTCTCTATTGGTTCCTTGGCATGTTTCTAGACACTAAACTTGGAGTTTAGGCTGCTTCACCTAATGCCACTGAGAAATATTCCTAGAGGGTCACACACTAAGTGTATCCAAAATCCCAATTAAATAATATATTATTACTTATTATTTAATAAGTTGAATAAATACTATTCATGCACGTTGTTTAATAATTATTCATGTTTTATTGATTGTGTATATTATATCACTAGTTATTTGAGAGAACATTATGTGAGTGGAATATTTAATAAATATTTATTTTCTATTTATTGAATTAAATATTTATTTATTTATTAGTGAGTAATGAAGTGATATTTATTTAATAAATAAATGGACATCATTCAATAACCCATAAATATTGTGGAGGAATAGAGGAATGGGTTTAATGGTCCACTGAGAAATAATATATATATTGAATATTATTTTAATAAATAATATTTAATTTTAATTTGTGAGTTTAGAGCATGTCAAGAAATAATATTAATATTAATATTATTATTGACATGGGGTTTTGAAAGGATTAAATAAATAATAAGGGGTACTAGTGAAATTATTTATTTCTAACCATAGCGGTATATAAACCCAATAATACTCTCTTTCAATAGATCCAATTCATTTGTGCTATAAAAAACAACACCTAGAGAGAATCCTCTCAAACCATAGAGAGCTCCATCTCCAAGAACTCTCCTAAGAATGAAGATAGATCTTCCTCCACCTTCCTATCTAGATTCTAGAGAGATCAAGTTGAACACTTTGTAATCAATTCTCATTGTGATAAAAAGTGAATGACACAAGTGTTAGGATATAGCTGATACACATAATTAATTCATTGATTAATTCACACTTCAACATTATGTTCATTTTAAGGGTTTATTTCACAATCTCATTCTAATTGAGATTATTTATTATTGAATTTAAATTAAAATAAATTATATAATAATTATTTAATAAAACCTTTATTTTTATTACCCTTTGGTTATTAATGATATTTTTCAATTAACAGTACTATTTTCTAACTCTTTGGTACTCAAAATGTTTTAGAAAATACTTTTTTAAGAAAACCCAACTCCATTTCTCTCTTCGATTGGAGATCTATTTTCTCTCAAAACCATGTTTATAAAAATGTTTTAAAAAAAGTTTTTAACCTTTTAAAAATTATTTATTAAATTAAAATTTGACCCTTTTATATTTTAATGAATATTCTTATAAATTTTTAAACAAGACACTTTTCTAACCTTTTACCATGAAAAATGAATGTTCTTTTTACCTGGTACGGAATTACCATCAATAATTTATTTAAATATTCATTTGAAATTTTACGAAGTTATTTTTAAATAAAATGTTTTTATAATTTATTTTTATAGAAAATGAGTTTTTAAAATGTTTTTTAAAATGAAAAATATATTTTCCTCAAGATATTTTTAAAAGATACTTTTATAGTATTACTATTCATCAAAAACAAAAAACCTTTATTTTTACTCTACTTGGGATATGTTGTATTGATATAATACTTATTCTTCCTTTGGATGGTTTATGATTTATTTGGATAAGGATAATATTAAAATTAAATTCCTTGATTAATTTTTGTAGTACCCTTGAAATATTCAATTTCCAGTGATCATTGAACATTAAATTTACCCCAAATATCCATATCATTTATCATGGATATGATTATTTCCTAAACCGCATACGATTTTTACATATGGATTTTACTTTAAAATTTATTTGATATCTGTGGAAATATTGATAAATCCATATATTTTACTCAATGCATATATTTGATAAGGCACATTTTTCATGAATTATATTGATTATTCTATATATGAGGAATGATTTGGATAGGTATGACATGGGTGGGGCCTAATTATAGATAGCCCCTATATGTATTGGTAGTCTCAGGGGATGAGTCAATTGGCTAAAATTTTGTGTTTTTCAGCCAGTATGTTTTAAACTGTATTGTGAAAGGTATTGACAGTAAAGGTATCATGTACCTAGAAAACACGACATCAAATAATTAAGTATTACCTTCATTCAAATTTAGTTATTATTATCCATGAGATTTTCCCTGTGACAAAATCTATGGATTCATTTTATTCTTAGTTTATTGATTAAATGGAAATAATGTTTATTTATTTACATTTACACATTGTTTATGCACTTCCTCATTATTTTATTGATTATATGACATGTGTGTTCAATTATTAGATTTCCATATTTATTATGCTCATTGATTTATTATTTCTTCTACTGTACTTAAGCCTTACTGAGAATTTTAGATCACCTTTATTTTTCCCTTCCCTAGGATTCCATGAGGTTTAAAAAGAAATATATTCAAGGATATTCTAGATGGAATAAAGTTATCTTCAAAAGAAAAAAATTTATGTTATAATTAGTGTATTCTATTTTCATGTAAGGATCATGTATGTATCTGGTTTACCAATAAAACCAAACTGATCATTCCTTTGGGATTTAATTTCTTGTAATCATGCCAATGTAATGGTAGTAGAAACTGTCTTTGTGTTGATAGTGTTGAGGTACTACCATTGGTATCAAATTAATTTTAATAAAAAATTTGGAAACTAGATTTAAGAAAACCTATATTAGGGAACATAACCCTAAGATAGACATTGAGGATTAACATAAAATCAATTATGTCTTCATTAACTTAAGATTTATAGATACCATCACAAAATTATGAGATTATGGCTGATCATAAGTTCTAAGTCTTAAACACCACTTTTTAGGTTTTATGTAATGGGAGTATACCAATATTAAGGAAATTTTGGAGAAATTTATGGAAAGTATATGTTATAGTAGAAAATTTATTTGATTAATAATAAATTTACATTTTATAGTCACAATTTTAATGGTATTGAAAATATTTAAGGTTAATATAATCATTAATTAAATTATAATAATACTCAAATAATATGATTAGAATTTGTAAAAGAAAAATAGATTGTATTGAAAACCCTAGTAAAAAGGTTATTTAATGATTAAATTTTAAGGATTTTCATCATATTTTTGTTTTAGTCATCCGAATTATATTAATATTGTTTAAAAAAGGATAAACCACATATAGGGCGAAAACCCATTGCAACTAGAGAGGTGGGGGGGATTTAACCCATGATCGAAGGATGATAGGGGTTTCATGCAAACCACTGGCCTACACAATGTCCTGGTTAATATGTCATTGTTTTTAGTTAAAAAATTTGTGGAATAACTATTAATGATTAACTAATAGTATTACTTTTTAGGTGTATAGATTAATGTATTAACCATATTAGTTTTGTAAAATAGTTAGATACAAATATAAAGACTTGTTTTATGAATCTTATAACCCATTAAAACAAAATTTTAGTGCTTCAAGCATATAAATTTAATTTTGGATATTCATTTCATGGAGTAAGGGATGAACTAGAAATTGATAAAATCAGAACCAGAGGATCAAATTGTTTATATTCACTTAGGTTGTATAATAATTACTCAACATTAGAAAAATTATCTTAAAATTTTTTATCCTAATAACTTAATTTTTTTTGAACAATGGTCTTTTAAATCATCACATATTTATGGTTTTGAGCCCCTAAAATTTCCATTGATTATTCACTTGTTTGTGATCAATGCCCTCAGTCACTACCTATAATTATTTATGCCTTTCCTAAAAGTCCATATTTTTACTTTACAATAATTTTTTCCTAGGAATAAACCTAGATATATATTATTCTATACGACCATTTTACCCCCATTTCTCTCTTATTAAGAGAATAGTTTATTAAACCTTTTACGATGTGGGTTTTTCAACAAAGGAATTTAAAAATATCAAACCCTAGATTACTAAGATCAAGTTTAAATTATGGGGATTAAATTTATTTAATTTAGATAGAATATAACACCCCAAAATTATAAAATATTAATATCATATTTGATAACATGTATGACATGTAACAACAAGTGTAGAAGGGAATATAACATCACAAGACTTTATAATATATTTACTATTTTAAATAAATTCAATATATGATATTGATTTCAATGAATGAAACAATAATATTAGCTTGAGTTACATAAGAAATAAATATTATCTTGATCTATAGATAAAACTAAGGTTAGATTGCATTATATGCAACAATGGCCTTCTTCAATGGCTTGTGTTACATGCAAGACTAAGTTTTACCAAACATCAACATATTATTAAAATATAATTCTTTAATATAATAATATGTAACCTAGCCATTAAATATGTGGTTATTATTAGGATTAACTAACTTATAAGAATATATGGTTGAATTCAATGGTTACCAAGTAATTATAAATAAATATAAAAACCAATTGAATATGAAGGAAATGTTTTTATAAAAAACTATTTTATGCTCCCAAAGTCAATTTGTGTTAACAAATTAAATTAATTACTATTAGTGAATGATATTAATGAAATATATATATTATATATTCAATAAAATATTTTTTACATTCATTCAATATATTTTATAGACATAATATAAAAACAAACCCAATTTTATCCATAAAAGCTATATTTTTATAAAGGCAGTTTTGCCTCTTTTTAATGTCATGCCTATTTTAAAACTAAATTTTTATAATTTTATAATTTATTTTGTCAAAATAAACTTAATTTTTTAAATTAAAATGTCAAAATTATTTTATGGTGATTTTTTGGTATTTTTCTAAGAAGTTTTTTTAATAAATAGTGAAAAATACTGAATTTTAATTGAAAACTGCTTTTAAATATATATAATTTATAATGTTAAATTGTATTTTAAATTGGTTTTATTTTTTAATTAGTTAAATTTTTAATCTATTAATACAATTTATTTCATTTCAATCATTTTTATATTGAATTTATATATAAAAACTTTGAGAGCTTCTGAGCATTTTCTCTTTAAAAACCCGATTTTCTATCCCATATGCTGGATTAATTTTAAAGTAATTTCTATCCATTATGTGATTGGAATATGGAAAAATGGATTCCATATTTTTAATAATAATAATTTATATTATCTTTTAAGTTCAAATTAGTTTTTGAACAAAAAATATTAGTGAAATTAATTAAAATTAATTACATGGATTAAGAGAAAAACTAGCTTAATAAGGGACTAAACCTTAAACTTAAGGGAAAAAATGACCTAAAAACTTTTCCAAAGGCCATTTTATCAAAATATTTAGACCATATAATAACTTTTATATAATTTGGTTCATTACTTGAGGCACATTATGTTACAAATACCTCTCAATAGTGTTTACCTTTTTATATTTACAAGAATACCACTCCTTCTCCACTAGAAAAAGGAACTCACCCGTCTCACTTATTCACACCCATAAAGCCTTTTGGATCATACAAAACCTAAAAAAATAATATTACAAAATACCTCCCCTAATCATAGAATCCTAAATTTTTGTAGAAAGACAACTAATGATTTTTTTGATATAAACCAAAAGGAGTTACCCTAAAAAGAGGTAACATTCTTCAACGAGCACTCTTGTTTTATTTCTTTATCCACCCCTTAAATTATTATTATATCTTGATTATATAATAACATAAGTATAATAAATATAATTATATTTTTTATGTTAAGGGTAATAACTACACTTAAAAATACTTTCATAAACTGGGATACACAATCATCGTTTGTGTGTACGACAGACTACCACCTGGAAAACTGATGTCATTCGTTCTTCCATTAACACATTTAAAGGTTGGTAATAATTATGTATTAATAATTTATATATTATATATTATATATATTTATAATTTATTTATTTTTCTGGAATTATTTTATAACACATACCTTCACGCTTTCTATTTTTTGGGAATACAATAATATCATTTGTGGATATGTGGACTACCGCCTCCTCAAAGCGATATGATTCATTCATGCATTACATGGAATGTATTAAGAGTGATTTTAATAAAAATATGTGATATATGTGACATAAATATGATAATATAATGATAATATTCATATATATCATTTACTTTTATCTCTTTTAATACCATAAAAAAATGGAAACATCATTCTTGCGTACGTACGACCTACCATCTACATAAATGATGAATATCATTTCCTATCTACAAATTATATGGATTAATATAAATAAATAGATAATGAATATATATTATATTTTAATCATGTTTTAAATTCTTTATATTATGAAGTTATGATCTATGTAATAGAAAAAAACAAGTCAAAACATACTCTAAAAACAAAGAAGTTATTGCCCGAAATGATGAAAATAAGGAAAGATTACCAATGGATGGGTAATAAGATATTATAAAATAATAATATATGATATCATAAATATTAATAATGTTTTTTAATAATTTAATAACATTCTTAAAATAATTATATAGGAGGTTAAATCAAATTAGACTAAAGGAAGTGTAAGGTAAATGATTTTGTCTCAATTTCATTTCATTGAGGCATATTGTATTATTATGCACCTAATTTATTTTTAATGGTGTATATACTCCCCCTTGATAGGTAATATAAAGAATAATTAATTATTCATTGTATTTTTAGTTTCAATTTTAATTATTTCATCTTAGGGTATTTGAACTTAAAGTTACCAAGTGGTAAATAAATTTCGTAACTCAATTCCTTTTTATTGGGTTATATTACTTCCTCATTGTATTTAATAATATATGATTATGTGTATAATTAATTTGAATATATATTTATGTATTTAAAATTGTTTTATATGGATTTAAATTTTATACACATAATCAATTCATTGATTAATTCTCACTTCAACATTATGTTCATTTTAAGGGTTTATTTCACAATCTCATTCTAATTGAGATTTTTTATACTTAAATTTCCATTAAATAAAATTATATAATAAAATATTAATAAAATATTTAATTTTATTATCCTATAGTTATTAATGGTATTTTCAAGTAATAGTACTATTTTACCACTCTTTAGTACTTAAAATGTTTTATAGAAAACCCGAATCCATTTCTCTCTTCGGTCAAAGATATGTTTTTTGTCAAAACCATGTTTATAAAAATGTTTTCAAAAATGTTTTAAACTTTTAAAAATTATTTTTTAAATTAATTTTTACTCCTTTTTTTAAGTAATATTCATGTCACTTTCCAAACAAGTCACTTTTCTAACCTTTTACTATATAAAAGGAATGTTCTTTGTACCTTATACAAAATTATCCACTGTCATTTATTTGAAGATTACTTTGAATTTTTAAAAAGTTATTTTTAAATAAAATGTTTTTAAAAGTTATTTTGAAATAAAATAATTTTCAAAATGTTTTTCAAAATGAAAAGGTTATTTTCCTCAAGAGTTTTTTTAAAATATATTTTTATAGTATTCCTATTCATCAATCACAACAACCCTTTATTTTTAATATACTTGGGATATGTTGTATTGACACTATCCTTATTGTTACTTTGGATGGTTTATGATTTATTCGGCCAAAGATAGTATTTAAATTCACTTCCTCGATTCATTTTTATAGTCCCCTTGAAATATTTAATTTCCATTGATCATTGAACATTAAATTTTCCCCAAATATCTATATCATTCATCATGGATATGATTATTTCCTAAACCGTATACCATTTTTAGATATAGTGTTTACTTTGAAAGTTATTTTATATCTAGGGAAATATTGATAAATCTGCATCTTTTACTCAATTTGGATATTTGATAAGGAAATTTGTTCATGAATTAGATAGATTAATCAATACATGAGGAATGATTTAAATAGGAATGAAATGGGTGGGTACCAGTTATAGATAGCCCCTCGATGCATCAATAGTCTCATGGGATGAGTTAGTTGGCTAGCCTTAGTGGAGTTTTCTCCTAGTATGTTTTAAAACGTATTATGAAAGGTCTTGATGGCTAAGGTATCATGTACTTAGGATTCATGGAATCCAATAATTAAACACTGGTTTCATTTAGATTTTGTTATTATTATCCATGATATTTTCACTATGACAAAATATATGGATGAATTTTATTCTCATTTTATTGATTAAATGGCATGTGTGTTCAGTTATTTACCTTTCTATATTGCTTATGAACTTCCTTATTAGTTTATTGATTATATGGAATGTGCATTAATTTATTACCTTAATATATTTATTATGATCATTGATTCATTATTTAATCCCCTTACTAAACATTTAAGATCACCCTTATTTTGTTTCCCTTCCCTAGGATTCCATGAAATTTAATAAGAAAGATACGATAATATATTATAGATGGAATAAAGTTATCCTAAAAAGAAAAAAATGTTATAATTAGTGTATTAAATTTTAATATAAGGCTCATTTATGTATCTAGTTTACCAAGACTACTAAACTGATTGGTACTTTGAGATTTAATTTCTTGTAATCATGCCAATGAAATGGTAGTAGACACTGGATCTGGGATTCTAGGGTCAGGGTGCTATACTTGAAATATTTTTTTTTAGCCAGTCTTCTTTTCCTACATCACTTATTAGGATGGAGTTTCACCATTTCCATACCAAACCCATGAAACCTCACCTATTCATAAATCAAATATCCAACCTATATCTCAACGAACCCTTTGATACCACTCTTTCACAACCCCTCCCTCCAAAGGAACCCCTCTTGGGATATGATAGTAGAAATGGAGATAATGACCCCCCAAGTCTCATCTTCAGTAGGGATCAAGTTAGAACCTATCACTAAGGGTATACAAATATCATGAATGTAAGGTATTACCATAAAGATACATGAACAATATATAATGAGAGATTCTCCAATCAATGCTAAAGGGGTTTCCATTTGATAAATTTTTTTGATAGCCTGAATAATTCTTACTTGAAAAATGTACAATCTCAAGGAATGAATGAAAAAGAAGCTAAAACTATAAGTTAACCACCAAGTCCATCTAAGAATCCAAAAAAGAAACCCTGGAATTGATGATCTATCTTGTAAACACTAGAAAACTATAGTGGTGTGAGGACTTGGGATTACTCAGTAGGATCATCCTTCTAATCAGATAAAAATTTGTGTGCATTAAATATACAAGAAGAAGAATTAGTGAAACCAATCAAGGAAAAATAGTCAAACATAATCATCTGTACTAAAAAATTTGGTCATAGGGATAAATCAAAGGATATAATATAATCAATAAACAACAAAGCATCAAATAAACTATGACCACCATTCTATTTCCATTTCCCTACTACATCCACAACTAAATCAACCTTTCACAAACAAACCAAACCACCAATAAAAAATAATCACCACAACACTTCCTCATCTAGTTCTAGAATATACTCATCTCATCTCCAACCTATCATACTAGGGGATCTCCCACTCAAACTGGTAGCGAGATGATAGAATCACCCTATGAACAAGTTTAGGGATGTAAGTATGAATCAACTCCAACAACATATCATCAAACATCATTCCATACATCTATAGACTCATCACCATAATCCCACATATCCACATCCAAAATCACATTGCCACAATCCCCAAAATTACATCAATTTATAAAAAACCATTTATTGGTTAATGTAAACACAAAGAACATTGACCACATTCCCTCATCATTCCATCTATATTTCCCACCAATTCCAATTACTTTACCAATAGTAGGGCATCATGAACACATAGATAAAACACATTATGAACTCCCCTACCATGTACAACTCACACTATGAGCCACCAAATACACTCATAAAATATCACCTCTCATTAACTTTTTACTTAGGATCGTCACAACTCATGGGTATATACCAACCTAAATCCATTATAGCTTATATAATAATACATAACCACTACGATCCATTATATACCTTAGAAAACTCTTCTACATATTTCCTTCTTCCACACCACTTCTATAATTTTCAACCACAATGTCACACTCACACATAAAACAACACAAATCACAACAAGGAAATAAAAAAAGCAATTACCAATATTCATATGATATGGTCCAATCAACAAAACGTTCCCCAAACCGTTTCATTAAATTTCCCATTAATATCCAGTTTCCTACAACATTTAATTTTTCATTTATTCATTTATATATTACCAAAACTTTAATCATTCCACATGCTATTAAAAATTTATCAATTCATCATTCATAACATTTATTCAATCCATACCCATTCATTACTTTCATTAACAATTCATCTACAACCCACTTACCATTTTAATTTCTCATCACAATTCTATTTCCATTTCTGAAACTATTTTTATCCATATTCAAAGAAGTAATTATAAACATACAAATCACTATAACCACTTTTAAATCAAATAAATCAATGACAAAGACAATATTGAGAACCAATAATTTTAGCAACATAGTTCATATTTTACATTCTAGGATTTTCCAATTATTGTTTTCTTCTTTAAGTGATTACACAATTTCTTTTCGGGGGGGGGGGGGTCCAAGGTTCATTAAAAATAGAACAAAAAACTTTATTAAAAATAAAAAATTCTTCATTATAGTAATAAAATCATTAAATTTCAATTGATAAGGTTCAACACTTGAAAATAACATGGGAAACATAAATCACACACAGACATCCCTTTTTTACCTTCTATTTTTAACTAGTTCATCCTATTCAATAATTACTTACTTTAATTAAAGAGTTCCTTATAGTACTTACCTTATATATAAAACAAAACACTCCATGTAAATCATAACAACATAATTAGAAGGAAACACAATAGGCACATCCAAGCATATAGATTCCATAAGATAAGAGATAATCCTTGATATCCCCTACCTTAAGAAGCCAAGACACTACATGTGAAAAAGACTAAAACCAATCACCAATGAAACCACAAGAATATTCCTTAAGCCCGAAACATGACACTTCCCATCAAAAAACCAAGAGGAATTCACCAAATTTATATACTAAGGTTGTTACTACCGATCAAAGAGGAAGAACCAGAAGAACGCAATGAAGGGACGAGGATGATACCTCAATATGGATAAAGGAAATTGTCATGAATTGAGAAGGAAATAATATATGAGGAAAGAAAAATCACTCAATATGGGTTATGAAATTACCAAATGTTTTAGAGAAGGGAAATTAGGTTGAAACTGAAATATGGTTTGATCTCTACTATTAGATAGGGTTGAGTAAAATTGTACCTTAGATCCGAGGAATTCAAAAAGATCAAAGGATATTTGAGATACTTGGATTTAAAGGATCCAAAAATCCCTAATTTCTCACACATTTTTTAAATGAATTTAAACCCACCTAGATCTCCACCATGGCGTAGCACTAAACCATCAATTGTTTTCCTTTTCCATGCCCAATGACACATCATAGTAACCCCAAGATTACTGTTTCATCACTCGAACCTATCTATGCTCAAAATATCTCGTCAAACTCACCAAAATGACCTTTAAAAGGTGTTTTAAAAGTCCCCATTTTACATAGGTGATCTCTCGAAGCACCACTCCTAGCTTTAACCCACCCTAGAAATTTTCCACACAACTTGTTTTACACAGGTGACCACCTCGGCTGAAACACCCACTTAAATGGCCTCCTTTTTCATTTTATCATTGCCTGTTTCCCATAGGGAGGCTCTTATCCCAACATGCCCCCTAAAATAGCATGTTGATCCATTTTGATGGTCAGGTTATACCCAATACTACATAGAAAAACTCTAAAACACCGCAAAAAATCCTCCCAGGCATCCTTATCCTAAGACACACAATTAATGGACCAAGAAGGTCTAGAAAATTACAAGATTTGATTATTACCTTAAATATATAGGTAAAAATCTCCAAGAATACAATATATAGATCTATAACATAAATAGTATCTATAAAATCACCCATATAAACCCTTTAGTTTGAGAACCATAGTGATAAGAGGAGGGAATAAATTAGGTTTGAAATATAATTTTTAAAATTCCTTTATTTACACACATGGTTTGAAAAACCGTGTGCCAACCATGTGAATTGACACTATCCAAAAATTTTCAAAGTCACACGGTCATCATAAAATTTACCCAAACAACATGCCTCACCCTAAGTCCCATTTCCAACTAGAATAGTTAAATGGGGAATCTATATGGTTTCCACTCACCCCTACATATACATATCAATGCGTATATAGTCTTCATTTAGTATGGTGAAGGTAAGGGTAGATGTAACATCCCGAAGATCTATCAATGAAATTTCCATTATTATGTTTATTTCATATAGTATAGATCACATAAAATCACTTATAGAACACAATAAAAACATCATAAATGAAGAATGAATAAAATAAGAGGTATTTCTATAAGTTATGGAACCTAAACCGATGAAATAATAACTTGACCTTAGGAATAGTAATACGACCCTTATGAATAGTAAATCCGACTAATGAATAGTAACATCACCCATGGAAGTATAAAAAAATTGGAACCTTATAAATGAAAGTATCATGTAATTATATCATATTATAAGTAAATGAATATTTTAAAAATTATTAAATTAATTGTTGGTATTTTTGTAAGTCATAAATATTTAATTACAATTTTATAATTAATAAAATGATTTAAAAGAAAATATATTAATATAAAATGTATTAATAAATTAATATTTTTTTATATTATTATTTTGTAATAATTTTATGGGACCTTAGTTGATTTTTGAAAGTGTTATAAAATGAGTTATAGATTTAAAATCTGTATTTTTTGAGTAAATAATGGTTTTAATTAAAAATTAAATTTATCATATTTAGAAAATTATTTTCGTAAAATAGATTTAATTTTATAATTCTACATATTAAAAAATGGTTAGGGTAAATTTTTCGGATTTTTCTAAAATACTTGAATTTTTAGTGAATACTAAAATATGATAATTTACAATAAATGATAAATACATGATTTATTGAGTCATAGGTGATGTTTGGATGATTTATGAACCCTTGGTTAAAACTCAAATGAATATATTACTGTATTTAGTCATAATAATAATCAATATTTCTTGTCTTGAGAAAAATAATAAAACAATTAATAAAATAATGAGAAATCACCCCTCTCCTCCACTATAAATACCACCCCTCACCACCACTTATACTCACATCTGTAAGACTTGAATATTGTAAAATTTATACCCAAATACTCTTACCTAGTATCTTTCCTACATAAATGAGCTCTTGGTCTTACCAAAATACCAAAACCCCCTTCCCTAAGGTAGTTCTCAAGGAGGATAATTCAAGAGGTAAATCCTCTTCCTTTTTTTAGTTTTATTTCAATTTATTTCTTTTATTATCCTATGATCACCTCCTATTTAAAAATGATCATGATAACTAAATGATCATATATATATTTTAATTATATAATGTTAATCTAATATCCATTATCAATCTCCTTACTCTCTATTTTATTTTAAGAATGAAATCATCATCCAGGAGGTGCTGATTTACAACCTTCGTGGATGACAAACATTCTTTCTTCAATTTATCCTTCAAGTATAGTCATGAAATAATTTTTATGGTTGAAAAATATTATAAAATATTTATTATATCTTATTTAATGTTTCATAACCATTATATATACATGATATTAAACAATAGAACAAAACTTGTTTACTATGATTGAAAAACTGCTAAAATTAGGCTAAACTATTATCATTATCATGTTATCTAATGATTCATCCTCATATATATAAAAAATAATAAATAATACCAATTAAACTTTTATTTTTTCATTAATAACATTTAATTACACTTTTTTAGAATTATACCCATTTTACATGAACTCCTTTACTTATAATCAAGTGAACCAATTATAAAATTCAAGGAAACGAACACTCCAGAATAACAAAATTCAATCTTACAACTTATACAAATCCATAAATAAACTTAATAAAACTATAATAAACTATATAAATTTATAATAGGTTTTGAATTAAATTATTAATGAGTCTAATTTCATATTCCAGGACCTTAAGGTCAAGTGCAGAACACATTCGAACATAAGGTAAGAGTTTTCTTCCTAAACCTCCATTTTCATTCGGGTTATGATTTCTTCCTCTATACAAAAATGTAATTATTAATTTTTATATAATTATTCTAAATTATATATATATGTTCCAAAATCATATATTCAGATCATTTCATCAATCTTTTATTGGATAATAATTTTTTAAGGTTCCCTTCTCATTTCTTCCTGATACGCAAGCCTGATTAAATGGAACATCTCAATTTCTTACCCATTTTCAAGTACCATATATAATATATTTTAAGAAACAATTATTTTTCTAACATCACTAATTTTTTCATGAAAAAATATCTTATTTAATTTTAGGTTTTATACAAATATTTTTTCAAAATAACTCTTCTTTGTAAAGTAAAAATGTATTTCTCTCAAGAATTCCTTGATGATTTTATAAGAGTATTTTCATCTATTTCAACACCATTTTTTAATCTTATGTTTAGTTGGGATTAATATTTTATGATATCATATACCATATTTTATTGAATGGTTTATGATTAGTTTGAACGTGGATGTTCTATCTTGATACCATTCACCATATACTCCGAGTGGTTAATTATTATGTTTACTGATTGGAGAAAGTTATTTACATTTCATATGTTATTGTTAAATATGAATGTATATGTTGATAATGTTTCACCCCTTTAATATGAGGAATTCATTGGACTTATTATGTGTTGTGTGGGGTCCTCTATATCCCCGTGGTGCATTAGTAAGTCTCATGATAGAAACTATTTTAAGTTTTTTCCTCTTTATGCATGATCTTGGGATGAGTTCTTGACGATATGTTTATGATGTCCCAAATTATGAATTCCCTAATTATGAGTTTAGTATTTGATATTCCATGTGATTATTAAAATAGTATAATATCCATGGGTAAGTATTATTTTCATGTGATTATTTATATGGTACTATTTTTCTAGTCTTTATTCATGGAATATTATGCTCAAGTTTTTTTAATAGCAAGTGTTTTGAGTTATTAACCTTTACTTATGGTTTATTTTTAGATTACTTTGAATTATTACCCTTACTGAGCATCAGATATAACCCCTTTATTATGGTAATTTTTCCCAGGATTCCAAGATGAATTTTAGGAATGACATGCAAAATAATCTAGAATAATAAGAGTGTTTATAAAGGAGTATCTATGATGTATTTCATTTCAAGTTTTAATGTTGAACTTATGTATGTATCTTGTTTTCCAAAGCTACTAAACTATTAAGTTCATTAGGATGTACCTTACTTGTTTACATTCTAATGTAATAAAGTAAGGCATCATCTCCAATTTATTGGGGCTGGGGTCTTACATTTGGTATCATAGAAAGTTTAATAGAAACCTTGAAAAATAGATTTAAAAAACATAGATTAGGGAACATAACCATAAGATAGAATTTGATGATAATAATAGAATAACATCCTAGAATTTTGGTAATGTAGGGATTATGTAGAAATTAATAGCAATAAATCCCCATATGGATACTACAAGTGGACATGGTTCTAGAACAAATGTACCTAGGGGTAACAACTCTAACAAGGTATCCCGAGCCTGACTCGAGGTAAGATGGTGCACATCAATGGGCCCTAATGTACAACTAGTTTGTAACTCCTATGTACATTCTTAGTATAAATCATGTTTTATTTATAAACCATTATCAAGGATTTAAAATTGGATATGTTCCCAAATAAACCATGTTTATGAGATTAGCTATGCATAAAATTTCAATTTTTGTTAAGTGTTTTTCTAGTTTGAGATTATACATTACAATTCATAACCTAATTTAGCATATTCCATTATTTAGAAATGAATACTAGTATAAGTAATAGAAACCATATCAACACATGTATCCCATGTAAGGATTTCCCTCCTATGAAAGACAATAATGTCATTATTGGAGCCGTGACTGGTGCTGAGCAACTTATAACTATATTGGGATAGTTGAATCCGGTAATGAACAATAACCTTACCTGTATGAAGAATAATGATCTACAAAATGGAGGAGAAACATTATACCACTTTATTCAACAAAAAACTCTATCATTAAATGGGAATACAAACCCATTTTAGCTGAGTAGTGGATAAGTTACTTAGAAAAGATATTTCTCACCTTGGGAAGTAATGAAAGGGAGAAGGTTGTCATGGTAGTTTATCATCTTTTGGGAGATACTGATCAATGGTGGTAACTAATACAAAACACAAAGGAGGAGTAATAAATTAAAAATAAGAAATAGAGGGATTTTAAGGAAATTTTCCTAGAAAATCATTTTCCTCACAAACAATTAGAGGATATAGAAAGGCAATTCTTGAATCTAAGGAAAAAGGAGGATGAAAATGTTTTCAAGTATGAAGCCAAATTTACATGGATAGAAATGCATGATGTGGAATATATATGTAACCAAAGTAGCAAGATTGATTTATTCTATTATGGTTTAAAACCATTCCTCTAGAGGTCACTGGTTTCCCAAAATTAATAATTACGTGAAGATATAGTCTCATTTTATATCAAGACAAAGAAAAAATTCTCTAAGTATTATGACTATAAGGGAAAGAAAGAGAATAATAGGGTGGAAGAGGAAATAATGGATTAAGGGAAGAATAATAAGGGGAGTTTTCTAGCATGTGATACTTGTGGAAGGAAACACCCCAGGGCCTGCTTAAAAGGAAAGGGAGTCTATTACAAGTGTGGAAAAAAGGCCACCAATCCCATGATTATAAGGAAAATAAAGAATATACCAATGTCTAATGCTATAATTTTAAATATATGGGACATTATGAAAATTATTTTCTTATTCTTAAAGGAAAATTTTCCTATAAAATTCCAAGGGAGAAAGGCCAAACTTATGCGATCACAACTACTGAGGTTGACGTTCCTAATGATGTGGTGGAAGGTCATTTAATCATTTATTCAAACTTATACAATGATTTATTTAATTTTGTATCATCATGTTATTTTATATCTTCCCAATTTTCCAATAAAATTAGATATTTATCTTTTTATTTAGTAAATGAGTTATCAATCAAAACTTTTAAGGGAAATATCATTGCAAAAAAGATGTGTCAATCTATCCCCTTTATGACACATAAATGTGCCTTAGTTATTGAAACTATCATTGTACCCATGATTAATTTTGATATAATACTCAGTATGAATTGGATTTCAAATTATGATGTGAAAATATATTTCAATAAGAAGGAAGTTACAATTTTTGAGAATGATGTAGAGTCCCTTATTTTTAGAGTAGAAACCTCTCTATCTGATTCTTATCTGGATCCACCCCCAGTAGCTCTACTAAATTAAATTATTATAGAGGAATAGAATTAAATATATATGGGTGAGGAAAGAAATATTCAAATTGATAATGTTCATATTGTGAAAGAATACATTGATGTATTTCTGAGGATTTACCTAAACATCCTTCAAAGCAGGAAATTAATATTTCTATTGGTTTAAATCCTGGTGAAAGGCTTATATCAAATACTCCTTATAGAATGATCACAGAAGAATTAGTAAAACTAAAGAAACAACTAGAGTAATTTAGTGATAAAGGATTTATCCACCCTAGAATTTCTCTATGGGGAGCTCCTATTCTCTTTTTCAAGAAGAAAGATGGACCCATGAGGCTGTGCATTGACTATAGGGAGATCAATGCTATTATGATAAAGAAAAACTATCATATTTCTCTCATTGATGATTTATTTGATCAAATTCATGGAGGATAATATTTTTCAAAGATTGAACTTTGATATGGATATCATAAATTGCATGCGAGGAAAGAAGATATTCCAAAGACAACATTTTAAAATAGATATGGGCATTATGAGTTTACAATAATTCATTTTAGACTGACTAATGCACCGTATATTTTCATGGTTTTAATAAATAGAGTTTTTAAGGAATATCATAATGAATTTTTTGTGGTATTTATTAATTATATCTTTGTATAATAAAAAAACTATGAAGATCACGAGAATCACTTGCACATGATTATAAAGAATCTTATAAGAAATGAGTTATATGGGAAGTTTGGAAAGTGTGAATTATGGAATCAAATGGTTTCTTTTCTTGTCAATATTTTCTCTAAGGATGGAATATTAGTTGATCCTATTAAGAAAAAGGTTTTTTAGGAATGGCCTACACCAATAAACATAACAGAGTTATGTAGTTTTATTGGTTTAGTAGGTTATTATCAAAATTTCGTTCAAAAATTTGCCCGATTAACCAACCCATTGACAAAGATTAATCATAAATAGGTTAGGTTTATATGGAAAAAATAATGTGAATAATTTTTTGAATAATTGAATATGATATTAGTGAATACTCTGATCATGACTCTACCATTGGGAAATGACGGGTTTGTGATTTATAATGACGCATCAAAGAAAGGACTTGGTTGTTTCCTTATGTAGAACAATATAGTTATTTCATATGAATAAAGGCAGATAAAAACTCATGAAAATAACTATCCATCCCATTATCTTGAGTTAGAAACTATAATATTTTTCTTTGAAGATATGGAGACACCATCTCTATGGTGAAATATGTGAGATTTATATAGATCACAAGATTTTGAAATATATCTTTTCACAGAAAGAACTAAACATGAGGAAAAGGTGATAGCTTGAGATAATCAAGGATAATGATTTTTCTATACACTACCACCCATGGAAAGAAAATAAGGTAAGAAATTCTTTGAGTAGTAAGGATCATGAAGTTTTAAAAAAAATGAGTATTGATAAGGATTCTATGTACATGGATGTAGTGAGTATGGATATGGGAATTATCAAAGAAGGTGAAGCATCACTATTTTTTTCAATTGGTTATCGAACCATATTTTTTTGAAAGAATTAAAAGTTCTCAGACTGATCATGATAATCTTCAAAAGAAAATTAAATCTGTGAAAGATGGGAAGTTTCTATACTTTGTGTGTGAAAATGGAATTCTGAAATTTGGGAGGATGCTATGTGTTCCCCCTATACCCAAGCTAAAATGGGAGTTATTAGATGATTCCCATAGTTAGAATTTATCTATACAACCTTATAAAAATAATATGTATATATATTTGAATGAAAATTTCTAGTGGGATAAAATGAAGTGGGAAATTACTAATTATGTATCAAGATGTTTAGTCTGTCAATAGGTGAAGGCTGAAAGACAACATCATAGAGGAGTCATGAAACCAATACCTATTACTACATGTAAATGTGATGATATCACCATGTATTTTGTCATTGTATTACCAAAAACTCCTAGAAATAATGATTCAATATAGGAAATTGTTGTTCAACATACCAAATATGCACATTTCCTTGATATAAGGGAGGATTTTCCATTGGATCACCTTGTAAAACTCTTTATTAATATAGTTTTAAGAATTTATGGAGCACCAGTATCAATTGTGTCTTATCATGATCCATGATTTACATAGAAATTTTGGAAAATTATTTATAAAGATTTGGATACTGATCTTCATTTGAGTATTTCTTATCACCCTCAAACTAACAGGCAATCAGAAATGATGATCCAAACTTTATAGGACATGTTGAGATCATTCTCACTTGAATTTAAATGTATGTGGGGATAATATTTACCCTTGGTATATTTTCACTACAATAATAGTTTCCATTATAGTATTCAAATGGCACTATATGATGCATTGTATGGAAAGAGATGTTATACACTAACATGTCGGGATGATGTTGGTGAAAGGAAGCTTGTAGAACCAGAGCTTATGGAGGAAAAACAACAAATGTAAATAATATTGTAACCCATATCAAAGAATATCAAAGTAGGAAAAGGGATATGCTGATAATTGAAGGAAGAACTTGGAATTTCAAGTGGGAGATCATGTTTTCTTGAAGGTATCTCCATAGAAGGGTGTTATAAGATTTGGAAGGAAAGAAAAACTAAGCCCTAGGTACATTCATCATTTTGAAATTAGAGAGATAATTGTAGTTATGGTTTATCATTTGTAAATACCACCTACCCTTTCTAAGGATCACAATTTATTTCACATCTCTTTGTTAAGAAAGTATATGCTAGACCCAATGCAGCCCTCACTTCTGAAGGAATAGAATTGGAACCTAAATTATATTACTTTGAAGAGCCTATTTGGATTATGGATACTAAAGAAAAGGTGTTTATTAATCTAATAACTCAAATGGTAAATGTACTTTGGAAAAAACATAAAATTGAAGAGGTGACATGGGAGCCTGAGGAGATTATGATGAATAACTACCCAATTTTTTTATGGGGTGACAATTTGAAAATTTCAAGGATAAAATTTTTTATAGGAGGGGAGAATGTAACGACCCAAAACTATATCAATGAAATTTCCCTTATTATGTTTATTTCATATATTATAGATAATATAAAATCACTTATAAAACACAATACAAACATCATAAATGAAGAATGAATGAAATAATAAGTATTTATATAAGTTAAGGAACCTATACCAAGGAAATAGTAACTTGACCTTAGGAATAGTAATATGACCCTTAGAAATAGTAAATTAGACTAATGAATAGTAACATAATTCATGAAAGTATAAATAAAATTTGGCACCTTATAAATGAAAGTATCATGTAATTATATCGTAGTATAAGTAAATGAATATTTTAAAAATTGTTAAATTAAGTGTTGTTATTTTCTCAAGTCATAAATATTTAATTACAATTCTATAATTAATAAAATGATTTAAAATAAAATATATTCATATAAAATCTATCCATAAATTAATATTTTGTTATATTATGATTTTATGATAATTTTTGGTGACCTTAGTTAATTTTTGAAAGTGTTATAAAATCAGTTGTAGATTTAAAATCTATATTTTTCAAGTAAATGATGGTTTTAATTAAAAATTAAATTTCACATATTTAGAAAATTATTTGCATAAAATTGAGTTTATTTTTTAATTCTATACTTTAAAAAATGTTTAGGTTGATTTTTTGATATTTTTTTAAAATACTTGAATTTTTGGTGAATAGTAAAATACGATAATTTACGATAAATGATAAATACAAGATTTATTGAGTCATAGGTGATGTTTGGATGATGTAAGGGCCCTTGGTTCAACCTCACATGAAAATATTAATATATTTAGTGAAAATAATAAACACTATTTCTTGTTTTGAGAAAAATAATAAAATAACGTATAAAATAACTAGAAATCACCCCTCTTCTCCACTATAAATACCACCCCTCACCACCACTTCTCCTCACACCTCTAAGCCTTGAATATTGTAAAAAGTCTTCCCAAATACTCTTCCATAGTCCCCCCATGTCTAGGATATCTTGGTATTACCAAAATATTAAAACCCCTTTCCCTAAGGAGGTTCTCAAGGAGGATAATTCAAGAGGCAAATTCTCTTCCTTTTTATTTTAGTTTCATTTCAATTTATTTCCTTTTCTTATCCTCTCTTCACCTACTCTATCAAAATGATCATTATAAATCCATTATCATATATATATTTTAATGATATCATGTTAATGTAATATCTATTATCAATCTCCTTACTCTCTCTCTATTTTGTTTTAAGAACAAAATCATCATCTGGGAGGTGCCGATTTACAACCTTCATGGACGACGAACATTTGTTCTTCAATTTATCCTTCAAGGATGGTAATGAAACCATTTGTATGGTTGACATGGATTATAAAATATGCATTATATCTTATGTAATTTTCTTTAACCATTATATATATATGATATTAAATAATAGAACAAAACTAGTTCATTGTGATAAAAAAACCGCTAAAATTAAGTTAAACGATTATCATTGTCATGTTATCTAATGATTAATCATAATATATGAAAATAAAATAATAAATAATAACAATTAAAATTATGGTTTTTTATTAATAACATGAAATTCCAATTCTGAAGAATTATACCCATTTCACATGAACCCCATTACTTATAATCAAGTGAACAGATCATGAAAATCAAGGAAACGAACACTCCAGAATGATGAAATTCAATCTTAAAACATATCAAAAGTCTATAAATGAACTTAATAAAATTATAATAAACTATATAAATATATAATAGGTTCTTAATTAAATTATTAATGAGTCTAATTTCATATTCCAGGACCTTAAGATCAAGTGCAGAACACATTCAGACATAAGGTAAGGGTTTTCTTATCGAACCCCCATTTTCATTTGGGTTATGATTTATTCCTCTATACACTAATTAATCATTAATTTTTATATAATTATTCTAATATATATATATATATGTGTGTTCCAAAATCATATATTCATATCATTTCATCAATCTTTGATGGGATAATAAATGTTTTGTAAGGTTCCCTTCTAATTTCTTCTCGATACGTAAACCCGATTAAAGGGAATATCTCGATTTATTACCCATTTTCAAGTACCATATATAATATGTTTTAAGAAACCATTATTTTTATAAAATAACTAATTTTTTCATGAAAAAATATCTTAGTTAATTTTTGGTTTTATATAAAAATATTTTACCAAAAGAAATCTTCTTTGCAAAGTAAAAAGAGTATTTCTCTCAAGAATTTCATGATAATTTTATAAGAGTATTTTCATCTATTTAAATACCATTGTTGAATCTTATGTTTAGTTGGGATTAATATTTTATGATATTATTTACTATATTTTATTGAATTTTTTTATGATTAGTTTGACTGTGGATGGGCTATCTCGATACCATTCACCATATTACTCTGAATGGTCAGTGATTATGTATACTGATCGGGGAAAGTTATTTAAATTTCATATGTTAGTTTAAATATGAATTTAAATGCTGATTATGTTTCAACGCTTTCATATAAGGAATGCACATTAGCCTCATCCCTATTGGTGAGGTATCTTTAAGTGCATCCATGAGACCCAGGTTCAAAACCAGGTAAAGGCATATTTCCGGGGGTACTGTAGCAGTAATGTACACTGTACAAGTACTGTAGCAGGACTGTACACTGTACAGGAACTGTAGTAGAACTGTACACTGTGCGGGTACTGTAGTAAGAACTGTAGTAGCTACTGTTCAGTACTATAGCAGCTGGAACTATTCACCTTGGGCCACCGGTTTGGAATTGGAGTCCTTAAGGCTTTCAGGCCACCCAGTCCTTTGGGCCAGTTGGGCTTTTGGGCCACCTTTAAGGCCTTCAAGCCACCTCAAGGCCTTCAGGCCACATACAGTTTCCCCAAACAGACTCTATAAAAAAGGTGAATCCCCAGAAGAGGATTTAGAGTAGGTGCACTCAACAGAGAAGAGCCAAATGGATTTGTTAGAATGAGAGGGTGTGGTTATGCCATCAGGAATAGCCCGTGCTTGCATGGGAAGCCTATACAGACAACCATGTGAAGGTAGAGAGCTACTCTCATGATGCAGATGCTGGGGAGGGGCAGTTTCTTGTAGATAGTCTGTTCTAATTCCCTAAGACCTTCGAGTCATGTAATCTCCTAAGCCTATGAGCCATGTAATACCTGAGCCTATAGGCCTTGTAAGGGTTCCCCCTCATCCCTTGAAAGGGGGGTTATCAAAAATCAATAAAAATTAAAACCTTCGGGCTATTCGAGATTTCATATAAAGAATGTATTGGAATTAGTAAGTGTCAGGTGGGGCCCTCCATATCCCCTCACTGCATAGGTAGGTCACATGATACAAACTAGTTTGGGTTTTTACTAGTTTATGTATGGTCTTGGAACGAGTCCTTGACGGTTTGTTTATGATATCCCTAATTATGAATTCCCTCATTATGAATTTAGTATTTGATATTCCATGTGATTATTTTACTAGTAGAATATCCATGGGTAAGTATCATTTTCATGTGATTATTTATTTGTTCAGTATTTATTCCCGCCATATTATGCTCAAGTTTTTATTTTAATCGCAAGTGATTTTAGTTATTCATCTTGATTTATGGTTTAATTTTAGATTCCTATGAATTATTACCCTTAATGAGCATCATAAATCACCCCTTTCTTATGTTTATTTTTCCCTAGGATGCCAAGATAAATTTTATGAATGACTTGCAAAGATAATCTAGAAGAATAAAATTGTTTCCAAAGGAGTTTCTATGATGTATTTATTTTCAATTTGCAATGTTAAACTTATGTATGTATCTTGTTTTCAAAATATACTAAACAATTCATTCTTTGAGGATGCATTTTCCTTGTTTATATTCCAATGTAATAAAGTAAGGCACCAGCTTCAGGTTACTGGGATCAGGGTCTCACAGGATACCTCTTACCTTTTTATATTTGTACATTGCTACTGTGGTCTTTAGGGATGAATCTAGGAGCTTAGAGGTAGTAGTCTTGTGGATCATGGAAGTATGACATGATGGAACTTTGTCCCTCTATTAAGTTTTGGTATTCTAGTATTATTTGGTTACATTTTTATCTTCCATGAATTTATTTATTTTCAATTGATAGTTTTCACTAGAGTTTGGTCTTCTATTAATTCATGAATTATATATATATATATATATATATGTTTTCTTGAAGATGCATCTTGTATGTTGGTGTGTATGTAAGGGAAAATATTCCCCCATGATTTGGTAATGTCCTTATAATTTATTTATAACCTTTAGTGTCTAGGGGATGCACCTAAGATTAGTGGAACCTCAGTCCTACCCAAGCCAATGGGTCAGGGTTAATATATTACAAATGGTATCATTTTGGTATGGTATGTTAGTTGGGATAGTAGGAATGGAGATATAATGTGATGGAAATTGAAATTCAGATCATAAAAAGGTGTAACTATCCTCTTTATGTTGAAATTAAATTTACCAGAGTGGTTCAAGTAGGAAAAGTGTTTTTGAATCATCTATAGTTTTATTATCACCTCATCATTATGGGTTTAACCAATGAGATCTATGTATCATTCATTAGTAAAGAAACTCCCCACTAGGATTTTGGAATATACATTTTTTAATGGTTGTGAATTAAAAATAGAGATATAATGAATTTGGTTTATAGAAATGGTTGGTTGTGCTTTGGATTAAACTAATAGTTTCTAAGGAATGATTTATAGAACATGGTAAATATTATTTTTATTTGTTTTGTGTGTTGATCCTTTCTATCATTGAGTTTTTTTATTCCTTCCTTATTTTTTATAGATTAAGTGAAAATTAGATTAATATGGAATTAGAACATAAATTGGTAATAAATTTGGCTCTAAGTAATTGATTAAATGGTAATTTGAATCCATACTATTTTAAGATAATTTTAAAATTCCAGAATGAGTACTTAAATCCATAATTATATGTTTACCTTAATTATTGCTTACTGATTTATGACATGTCTATAATATAGAGAACCTTTGTAGCTGTTTGAGTGATTTTTTTAGCCTTACATTTTAATATTTTTGTGACATTGCATATGTTAATTAAATTTAATTATTTGAAAGCTCAGTGGATGATGACTATAATTAGATAAAATGAATGATAGAATTTGGACTGTTTTTTTTGTTTAATTTGAAATAATAATAATAATAACATGTTGTTGTAACTTTATGATATGTAGGTAAAGTATGTTTTAACATTATTATTATTGTTAGGTTACTTGTTATGAGATTATGATAAATACTATGACATATTAATGAAAACTATTCTATCTATTTTTTATTTGATCATACTTGATTGGTAATAAAAATTTTTGGTAAAATTTTTAACCTTGGAACATAATGGCATGAAATATATAATTAGAGTATATGTCACACAAACTTGTTTTCTTGTTGGCTGAAAAATGGCTCCACATGGTTAAAATTTTTAGAACATGAAGTAATTAGTTTTTGTATTAAACTAGTTTTTTGATCATGTGTTGATAATTAATTTAGTATCATTTTCATGCATATGAAATGACCCATAATGAACCCAGTCTAGGATGCCATCTAACTCAGTTACTGACCTAGTCCATCATAGGTCCTAAAGAGAGTTTCTGATCCCTATGGGCTTGAAAATAGTTCCTAGGAATCACAAAACACCTTTATAAAGATACATCCCTTATACAATGACATAAATAAACAAAAAAATAAAATTAGTAAACCATATAATAGAAGATAAGAATAACCGAGAATCTAAAAAAAAATATACAACTAACACATAAAAGAGCATATAGATGAATTAGATAAATTAAAGGATAAACATAAAATACAAAAATCCAACAAGGCCAATAATAAATACCAAGTTGAAATAAAACCCCCAAACTATCTTTAATAATCCATCGCATGACCCGTGGTCACTATCTAACCAGACATCTCCCTCTAAAGGTCAATAAAGGTGAAACAAATTGGAACAAGCCTAGAACTATAGAAATATAGGCATGATCCAACAACCTAGTAGGACGAAACCCACTAAATCTATATAATTTATTTCATAATACATACTAATAATGATAGTTTTAAATACAATAGAAAAATATACATTTTTCATAATAATTTACATAAAGAAACAAACAACACACTATAACCATGTTAAGACACATTTTCTTTATTTTTATCAAGTGAAAGAAATAACTTGGAATTTTTTACTCAGATGAAGACCATTTTTTACCAAAACACTACTTTAAAGTCCCACTTTTAAACCATTTTATAAAAACCTATTTTTTAAATAAACATTTCAAAAATCAGAATATGTTCCAAATTTTCAAATAGTTTTCTAAAACATTTGAGAAAACCAACTTATATTAAAAAACTTGGAATGATGGCCTAAAACCATTTTTTTAGAAACCCATACACACCAGAGTTTCAAAAAAAAATTATCTCTCACTTTATCAATGAAAAATTCCAATTTTTTTTTGTAAAACATATTTTCACATTTAGAAAACACCTCTAAAAATCATTAATAAAGCAGTTTGAAAAAAAATTAAAAACACACTTCTATTTTCCTTTCTAAAAACCTTTCACAAAGCCAATTTCAAAACATTTGAAAAGAAATACATAGGTAAATAAGGAAGGAAGTACCCAAACAGGCACCACTATGTCAAGTTTTATGAAAATCAACAAGTATATAAGTGCCAAACAATAATCCAAGAAACATGATATACAATTGAAAAAAAGGATAAATCCCCTAAAATGATCCTAAATAGGATCCTATTTTTAGGGTATTTAACCAATGGGATCTAATAAAAGTTCTCTAGAATGAATTAAATAACTCTTGGTTCACTAATCACATTGCATTCACAACATTAGAAGCTCTCTTAGTTTTCCCTTTGCTCTCTCGGTCCCAATGGGATCTCTCAGTTCCAATAGGCTCTCTTAGTCCCAACCTCCCATGATCTATATTGGTACCATGGAGAATGTTTCCCCCATGGTCTCTATTAGTCCCATAGAAGATGTCTGAAAACAAGTTAACAACCTATGTTAGGGATTCCACCACCCAACTCACCCACCCCTATTACTCAAAGTTTCCCATGGAAAGTCAAATAGAGGTGAACACAAACAAACTACCACATAGATCAAACATAAATCATTTGAAATAAGACATGTATTACTTCTTAAAAACTCACAAATAAGCAACCTAAATTACATCAAAACACAATAATCATATATGAATGCATCAATATAGATTATCCCCTCATAGAACCGATGAAATAACAAAATCATATAGAGCTAAATAGGGTCTTACACCTTTTTATGAAAACTAATTTTTTATAAAATTTCAAATTGGGGTTTTCTAATAAAATATTGGAATGCCAATATGACACACCATTTTCAAAATACATCTCAATATACCATTGAGACCAATTTTATCAAAACACATTTGAACCTCAATTGGGAACTCACACTTACCTTTAAATCACATTTTAAAATAATCGAAGCCACCAACACGTTTGAAAATATAATTCAAATGGGATAACACAACTATTTGAAACCAAAAACCCCATTTTAATTATCTCAAAAGATTTAAACACCTCAAAACATTTATTTAAAAACCAACCAAGGTTTTAAAAAGGTTAAAAATATAAAAAACGAGATTTAACACACCCTTTTCAAATTAATATCCCATTTAAAACATTGTTAACCACTTTAAAACACACTAACAGTTAGTTTAAAAATCATTAAATATCAAATGCCTGATTAGAAATACAAGTTGGCATAAAGAGACACTTTTATAAACAATAAAAATCTTTTAAAATCCAGTTGGAAATTTTTAAAAACACTTTCCATAGAATCCCACTCCATGCCAAGGGTTAAAAACATTTCAAAACAACTTTGGCCCCTCATGGGTTATTAACATAGACATATAATTAGTATAGAAAGATTTTTAAATAAAAAAACATCCATATACATGTAATATAAAATTAAATTAAATAAAAAACCACCTCAATTTAATGATGATAAAGACAAAAGTAATCACCTAGGATGAATAATACTCAAACGAGCCTCAAAGGGCCCTCCATAAGCCCTAAACCACAAAAACCCATAAAAAATACCCCAATCCCTAAATATGAACCATGGTGTCCCTAGGGATCATGGGATATTAATAAATTGATGTGTAAGGGAAGGGGGAATAAGGAATGAGGAAAGAGAGGAGGAATACCTTAGAAACACCATAATATTTAAAGTGAAGACACACAATATATAAGGAAGATAGAGGTTGGAGATCCTTTTTGAGATACCAAGTTCTAGATACATGATTGGGGATAGGATAGGAGTCAAGGTGAATTAAAATTGGGTAGATATTTTGAAAAATAAATAAAAATTTAAAATCTAGTTTAACAGCATAGTTTGGCCACACAATTTTCCAAATCAGGCTCCAACCATGCACCAACCATGCACAGGTCAGTGACTAGATCAAAACCCACTCACGCGGTTTACCTAGTAATCTAAATAGTTAAATAAATCATATGATAAATGTTACAAATAGATATTTCAAATTATAGATCCAATTCACATGCTTATTGTATGGTTTACCAAATCAAGTGCAAGACGTGCACCCTCACCCTTACACACTAATGGTTTCACACAATTTCCACTTAAATCCACATGGTTTGGAGGAACTGTGTGCTATCTATACAAACTAACTACACACAAAACAAAATTAACTAAAAAACTGGCCATGTAAGGGTAACCACATAGTTTCCACTAAATTATGCATGAAAACTGTTCATAGAATGAATAACTTTATATTTTCCATATTTGGACCAAAACTTCTCAAAAACCTAAAATGACCAAAATCACATAAAATGAACAAAAATAAACACCTTAGTGAAACGATTAGTGTCACAATTCTACCCAACCTGACACTTTCTACTCCCAAAAATATATTAGGTCCAAGTAGAGAGCAATAAGAATCAAATTCTAAAATGAATCCGCAAACAACATTGATCATCCTAAAGAAAAACCAATCAAAAAGAGGATTTAAGAAATTAGAGACCTATGATATTTCTCTTCACCCTTTATAATTAATCTACAATGATGGAAAAAAACAAAAAAACTATTTTCCATAAAACAATATTATGCTATCAAGAAACCACAATCCCAAAATATTCAAATGGAATTAACATGAAACTCTAGTCACAACCAAACCCCAAAAAACCACTTAAAAAACCAAGAGAGGTAATAGAATAAATAATATCCAAAAGGTCCAAAAAACTAGATCAAGGAACTTGCAGTAACCCAAAACCAAGTATCACATTAACTAGGAACATGCCTCATTAAGAAAGTACATACTTTCACCCCAAGTTCTTCCCATGTCCAAACTAGAAAAAAACCCATCCCATAGTCAAAACCATGAAAGTGAAAAAATAAACATCATCAAGAAATGAGGTATAGTATTTCCCAAAAAGAAACACCTCTTTTAATGAGAAACTAAAGAAGACACCCAAGAAAACCCTAGGTAATGATTTTATCAAGCCGTAATTACTCCAAACTCAAAGAGCCTAAATCCCAAAATGGCCTGTCATCCAAGATAAATAACCAATAACTAGAAGGTTACACCAAAAAATTTGCACTCAATCAACCTAAAAAATCTCTAGGATCAATAACAAAAATCACAAACTAGATCTCACACATGAGTCTCTAAGAAAAAATTGACCTTCCCTGCTCCAACCATCAAACTAAGGTTGACAGGTCTAAACCACTTGATTTGGTAAATTTAAAAATATTTATAAAACCGATTTCATAACAATATAAACCTATTTTAAAACTAAAACACAATTTTGGGTTTCATAATAAAATAAAACACTTTCCCTTTGAAATAATTTCAAATAAAACACCCATTTTTAAACACATGCCAAAGGTCAAAACCCAAGCAATCCACAAAATAAAATTTTATGGAATCATAAATTTTCCTTAAAATAGGAAAACCACCTTTCAAAATACTATGTGCACTTTATTATAAAATATTTAACACTTAAAAATTTCAAAATGAAATCAATAGTTTCAAAACATCTCATAAAACAAACCTCATTTTACAAAAAATACCTATGGCATTTTTTTAAATTTGAAGACATTTTTCTCATGAAATCCACTTTTCACACATAAAAAAATGATTTCACATCATATAAAAAAAATAATCAAATTAATAACACAATACTTAACCTAAAATTAAATATGATGATGTGAACATATCACAAGACCCACTATGACCCCATTACCATTACCCTAACACACCAAGAAATCAAAGTTTTAAGGGTTATAAATAGAAAATCCAAGTGGGATAAAGAACTATGCTTGTATTAGCCACTTGGTTTATGACCACATTCCAATCATGCATTAATCTCTACAATGCATCAGATATTAAGAGTTTTGTTTTCAAATGGTCTACCAAGCCCTATAATCTAACCTCATGCTTTGATTTCCTTTTCTATCTCTATCCTAAACACCAAACCTGATCCCCCAAGGTAACTTAATCTATTCCATTGAGGATTGAAGAACCAAAACCATAATAATCAAACCATAATATAATAATTTCATTAAATAGAAATCCAAAATAAAAATAGAAATCCTGAATACCCTTGGAAACTTGAGACTCAGGGTGAGAAAGATCCTGTGAAACTCTCCCCGCACCTACCTTTTGAGTCTCGACAACCTTATCTCCACTCTAAAAACTCCCCAAATAACAAGTGCGCATACCAAAACCTATGTACTATTGAGAACCTTATCTTTCATACCATTTTGTAATGAAACCAGCCCATACTTCTATATTAAAACCCATATATTTAATACACTTTAATTCAGGATTTATTATATAAAGGTACACATTAGAAAATACCAAAAGATCATGAATCCAAGTGTTGTTGTGAAATTAGATACATATCATAACAAATTGAAACAAAAATACAATGAAATTTAATATGATCCTAAAATTTCATTGTTCTTCTAAAACATCATGGGATAACCTAAGGAAATATATAAGAAAATGGTGAGATATAAAGCCTAGTAAAGGAATAAACAAATCATAGAATAAGGTAAAGTAGTACACGTGATCCAAGAGGCATATCAAGGTAACATAAGAGGGGTGAGGATCATAATATTGAATAATGAAGGATGATATAACCTTATGCCATAAAAGAAACATAAAAATCTCACAAAAAAATAAAACAGAACATTATAAATGTTTGTATTTTTTTGTTTTTTGTTTATATTTTATGTTTTTGAATATTATAAAACCTTTCCAAACCCTCTCATTATTTTATGTAAAAATCAGTTATAAATAACTCTCTATATTTTTATTATATCATGAGTAACAGTGATTTTATTTTTATAATTATTAATTCATATAAAATATAATAAGTTTGTCTAAATTTTGTTAAACTATGAAGAAGTATAAATCAATCCATAGAATATTTTAATTTTGATCTGAACATGATGCATGCTTTTTTGTTTGAATAATAATTTTCAATTTATAGTGTTTTTAAATTTTGTTTTAGTTATTTTATTATAAATTAAGTTATATATCTCACATATTTGCATACATTGTTCTATTGGATAGAAAATATTTTTTTTTTTGATTTCATTAAACTAAGTAGAAGTCTGGATTTGATGTTTCATAACTCTAAAAATTTCTCAAAGTCCTTACAACAATTATTGAATTCTGTAATTTCAAGAATATATTTCCTTTTGTTTTCATTGATAACTGTCATGATATACATCATAATCTCATGTCTTTTGTTGATTTAGAAATACACTAAATTTTTATACATTTAATTTAAATGCATAAAAGGTTAAAAATACCATTAAATAGCTTATAAATTTTACAAATATATGAAATAATTTTAGTATTTTTCTATAGATTTCAGTTTTTATATTTCACTATTTTTGATGATATATCATGCTATAGATATTGGATTGAAGTTTTATTTTAACCATTTTAAATCTTTTGTGTTTATATTCATTTAAGTCTTCTGGACCATTTATTGATTCAGTTGTTTAGAGGGTCTAAAAATTCATTGTATTTTATTTTATCAAGCTGATTTCAGTTTGGAGGTTTCCTTTTTTAACCTACTATGAAACCATTTTTATAACCTAACATGAAACCATTTTTCAACCTACCATGAACCTTTTTTTCAACCTACCATGAAATTTTTTTACATCCTATTACGAATCTTTCCAAATTGACTGCATGTATTAATATATCTACTGTGAACACCATTTCCAACTTACTTCATTAACCCTATTTTAAATTACCATATGAAGCCTATGTAATGACCGCATATGGGATTTTAAATTTACCACATGTTTATGTGCTATTTAAACTAACCATTTGAAGTTTTTATGGAAACTAGGGATCATTTTTCAACATAAGGTACACAAACCATACTTTTAATCAAAATTAAGGTTCCTCAACCATACCATTAATCAAAATTAAGGTTCCTCAATCATAATTTTAATCAAAAGTAGGTTTCCTTAAAAAGTAAGGTTCCTTAAACATAGGGTTGTTTTTGATTTAAATATATAATATTTAGTATTATCTATTTTTCATAATTTTTGATAAAATCATTGACCACATGCTTATATGAGTTATTTTAAGTGATTTATTGATTTATAAAATTATTATATATTATATAGAATCCATAAGAAGTGTAGTTAAATTATTTTAATTATTTTTAAAACATGTAATTTTTTGTACTTTATTCATGCGCACACTTAAAGAACATATTTCCAATATTTAATTTTTTTATTTTTTAATTGATTTACTGATCTTATTATTTTATAAATTAATATTAATTGTCAAAAAACTTATTCAAACTTATTTTTTAGAATTTAATATATAAAAATTAAATATTTTAATTATTACATGTTGTATGAAATTAGAAAATCTTTTGAAATTTAAATAGTCAAATTATCTTAAGATATTTATGGGATTGCTTTGACCTATTATCATGGAGTCTCTTTGAAATATTAAATGGTTAATTCTTATAGTTTTTTTTACATCCTGTTATTTTTAAAGGAAATACTTTGTTCGATATTATACAAGATATACAATTCTGAGCTTAAAAAGACAATGATATATTATTATTTAAATATGATCATTATAAAATAGTTGTTAACTTAGAGGGAATGAATATTATTAACCTCATTATAAAATATATCATAGTAATACTCATTTATAATTTATTAATTAATTTTTTTAAATAAGAACTCAATTTTTAGTAAAGTCGTCTTATTCTTCAAAACTACATTTTCTTCAAAAATGGTGTTTCTTGATTTTTATGAGTGAATATTAAAATCAATTTCCGGATTTTTTTTCAAAAAATTATTTGAAAAAATTAATCTTATTTTTGGATTCATAATGTCAAATTTTTCTTAGAATGAATTTCTTATAAATTTTCAAAAAGATCAAATTTTCAGTGAATATTAAAAATACTGATATTTATAAAACTATCATTTTCTTTATATTAAAAAAAATAAATTTTTGATTTTAAATTGATCTAAATTTAAATTAAGTAATATTTATTTATATATAATCTAATGAATTTAATTTTAATCATACTTATACCATATTTTGGTAGAAGTACATTTTTGGGATTAAAAACACATTTTTCAAGAAAACTATTTTTCATTGCATTTTGTGAGATTAATTTTAAATTAAATTATACCACTTATGTGTTTTTAATTTTAAAAAATTGATTCCATATTTTAAATATGTGGGCCCAAATTTATTAAATAGGTATTTTTTGTTCAATATTAATATTAAATTTAGTAATTTTTTTTACCACGGTAAATGGTAAATCTTGTAGTTAAAGATAAAAATAAAATGATAACGATTATAAAATGGACCTAATACTTGACTTAATTTTATTGGATGATTATATTTTATCCATATTCTTAAAATATTAGGTTATATTATATTTTATGGCCACTTTCATGAGATTATAACCATTATAGTATTATATTTAATAAAAAGTCAAACATGTCACACTCTTGTTTTTAATAAGTGTAATATTTTTAATATGGTTTTATACAAAGGATATAATCAAAAATAAATATTATATTAAAATATAAAATATTTATATTCATCATTTTAATTTATTTTATTAATTTTTAGTAAATAAATAATTACCTTAAATTCTTATACAACACTGATGCAATAATTATTCTATTAATGGAAAAGTCAAATAAATGATATTAAAAATATTAAAAGAAATATAATTTTAGATAATTAATGTAATAAAAGAATTTTATAGATTCAATTGACATATTTGGTATATAATAAACTATTTTTTTAATTATAAGTGTTATCTTGATATTATTAAAGTCAAAGTAATGAATAGTATCAAAATTGACAATAATGATATTTTATGGAAATAATATTTTATTAAATTGTTTAAAAATCATAAAAAACATTAAATAATAAAAAATAAGATAATATACCATCTAAAATGTTAACACATATGAATTTATAGGCCAGTTTTTATCTTTTACCTCTAGAATATTCATATTTAATTTAATCTTTTGAGAAATTCCAAGAGTGCCCCTCTCCTCTCTTATAAAAGGAAACTTCTCAATCCTTCACACTTAAAACAATTTTTTTATAAAATAAATTCTCAAATACCTTACTATAATCAATAAACTCATTCTATAGTCATTATTTTAGGAATAAAACCAATCTTAGTGGTCTTAAGGTGTTAAGTAAAATAGGTTTTCTGAAGAAGAGTTTTTCATTTTTAATTTAGCGTTTCTGTTTTGTTTCTTCTTAAATATCCCCAAAAAATTATTAAACCATGATAAAATAATGAATAAATCATACTATATATAATTAGATGTTATTATGTTAGTGTAATTAACTATATACATCTCCACTTCCATCAAATGGGAAAATAATTCATCATTCATGTGTGTGGCAGACTACCGCCTCACGAACCGATGTAATTCATTTTCCAACACTATATATCAAGACTGGTTATAATGATGTAATTAATGTTTATATATGATATTAATGAAATATTTATAATTCTTAAAAGATAATATATCATTTTTGTTCTTAAATTTTCATGTACAAAAAAATGATAACATCATTCGTGCGTATATGTAGATTACCACCGCCACGAAGCAATGCGATTTGTTTTTAATCACCAAATCACATGGATGATACATATAATTATATTTGAAGAATAAATATGATATTTATGATATTATTATAATTATTTAAATATAAAATAATATTAACCTTTTTTTTATAATGATCATTGAAAAATGAAAATGTTACTCATGTGCAGTACAACCTACTGTTTCCATGATTGTAGCATAGTTCATTTTTCTTAACCATAATTAATGGGTGAATTTAAAAGTATAATTTATATATAAAAATTATATTTATTTCAACATTATTATTTTTTATATGATTTAATAATGACCACTTGGACCATAGTCAACATAACAAATTCATTTTGGACTTATTACCAAATATCGCTAAAATGTCCAACATGAACTTAATTGATTAAGTTATTATATATAACATGGTAATAAGTGTTATAAAAGGAATAATAAACATTAATTTTTTTACTAATAATGTAAATAATTATATTTTATTATACAGGAAGACAAGGAACACACATGACGAGCCAGACTCATGGTAAGAGGCTTTTATTTAAAAATTATCTTATAAAGTTTTTTTAAAACTCTTTGTTTCTTCCATATATATATATAAAATATATTTTATATAATGTTTTTACTATTATCCTATTATTTTTTAAATTTATTTTTCCTATGTTTTTTTACAAAATGGTTGGAAATAAATATATTTTTTATCTTTCAAATGAGGTACATTGTGAGTTTTCCAAAAAAATATAAAATAATTTTTTTTAACTTATATGATATGAGTGGATTTTCCAACCATCATGAAACCTTAATTATTTTAATTTTAATTTATAATTTTTCAATTTTATTTTAAAGGAAAATGGTTTCTTTATTATGTGTGAAATTTTTATATTTAAATTATTTTAAGAAAAAGGTATTTTGATATTTGTAAGCGTTTTTCCCATGGTTTTAAAAGAGTTATCAAGGGTTTTATTCATGATATAGTCCTTAGACATTATTTAAGAAGGGTTGAGAACCATTATAGATTATGGGTGAGTCCAACACAACTTATATATAGGGTGAGCCCCATCATATCTCTCTAATGCATTGAGTAATGTTTGGAAGGTGACCGTGATGGTTATTACAAGATTAACTATGATGGCTAGTATAAAGTAAGTTTCAAAAGTTAATCATGAAGGTATTTTATGAGTAGATGTGATTGTTACTCAAAATTTAACTACTATGGTTAATAATAATGTAACTATTATGGTTTCTCCATTTACAACCACGATGGTTATCCCATTTATAAGAGTGAAAAGTATAAAGTTGTGAAAATGTTTTCTTGTGATTTTAAAGTTTTCAAAGAACATTTATGCATTTTTTACCTTAAATATTTACGATAAAATATTTTATGAAAAGTTTTGGGAATAGAAGTTAAATTATTAGGTAATAAAAATAGATTATTTTGAATCCAAAGTTTATTTTTGAAAAAGAAAATTTTTATAAGTACCCAAGAAAGAACAATTTCTTTCAATATTTTTATGCCCCTTACTGAGAATTTTGTACTCGCTCTATGTTTTAAAATGTTTTTCACAGGGTTTAAGGATTATTAAGATAAAATAACAAGTCAAGTTAAATATTGTGAAGATTTATCATGAAAAGAGACAATGTTTTATTTAAAAAGTTTTGTTTGGTGGGAAAATAGATATTGAGTGTAAGTGTCCACTTGTAATGTATAGGTTTACTTTGTAAGAGTTTTTACTAATTATCTAAAACTCTAAATTAAAAGTATCCTTAGGATTATGAGAAAGTGAATTCTATTTCAAAAACACTAGAATATGTAATGTATATGGCCGGGTCCTTATAGTTGGTATCATAGGAAATGTTTAGATAACTTTAGGGGTGTAGATAATGATTATAGAATACCCTTAAATGATTTTACTTAATGATTAAGTTGAAATTAAATATATTTTGAATATTACCATGTTTCTTAGTATAAAATATATATTTTTGAAATGGTTTTCCTCATAGAAAGTAAGGAAGTTTTAGTAGGAAGGAACCAAGAGTAAATTATCCTTCTAAATCAGCAACCCAGAATGGATGGAATTGGAACTGAGAAGTTTGTTGATGTGATGGTTCAGTCAAAAAAAGCTATAAGTGGGAGTGGTATCCTTGTTAGAGAGAATCCAGATCAACCATAAAGAAACATGTTAATAGTGTAAAATTTTGTGAGGCAACACCCTCCTAAATTTAGTGAATCTTCTGACATAGTGATAACTGAGGGGTGGATTAAATCCATAGAAAAGATATTCAATTTCATGGGTTGTTAATATCAACAATGGGTAAATATTTACATTTATCATTTTGAAGGTGAATATAATCAATGGAGGTCGTTGGTTATGAATACTAAAGAGGTAGTTGAGGTTGATTCCATGGAATGATAAAATTTAAGAATATTTTTGTATATAAACATTTCCTTAATATTTTTCAACTTTGGATAGAGATTTTTTTTGGAATTAATGAAAAACTATGAAGATTCTATGGCCATATACAAATAAAACAACCCAAAATTGTCCAGTTATGTGATGAATTTTATTCAGGATACTGATAGTAAAATTAATATATTTTACTCCAGATTAAAACTAAGTTGATAAAGAGAATTAACATCATGATAATTTAAAAACTATGAAATATTTGTTCTTTATGCTAAGAAAGTTGAGATGAAATTTTTTGACACTTATGTGTATAGAGATGAAAAGGGTAATAAATGGTCAAGGTGGAAGGAAATAGAAAATAAACCTTCCAAAAATTTTGGAGTTAATCCCCCAACATGTTGTAATCATGGTAAATGACATTTCAATGAATGTTTCACATGTTCTATAAAGTTCTATAGATGTGGTAAGGATAATTTAGATAAGTAATAAGTAAAGTCTTTTAAATATAGTTTGATGGGTCATTATGTATATGAGTTTTCAAATAAGGACAAAAATGATAGGAAGCAAGAGGATTATAATTAGAAGGATGTGGTGTAATTATTTTTTACTATTACAATTGACTTTCAACTATCTGGTGAAGTGATGATACCTATAGGGGTTTCAGTATTTTTCAAAGGATAATCATATGTTCAAAGTCTTAGGCACCACTTTTTTGATGTTTTATGTAATGAAAATACTTTGGTAGACATTTATGAAGTTTTGATAAATGTGTGGGGTACATGTAACCCTTAAGTTTAACATGAAAAAATATTATTTGAGGAAGAATGAATTTTTATTTTTTTGATATAAGTTTAATGGTATTGATAACTTTTAGGGTTTATATGATATTTGATTTTGAATTAATTATGGGTTATTAAATTTCTGTGAGGAAAAATTAAAGGTATTATTTAACCTTTGAGGTTAACAAATTTCTTTAATATTGAAAATATTATGTTTATTTTTGAGGATGTATTAAACATTTATTGAAATTTAATAAAGATGATAGTTTTGGAAAAAGGAAAAGCCATAGGCCGGGTGACAACCCATCACATCCGACAAGGACATGAGGTTTGAACCCACAATCAAAGGGTGATAAGGGTGCATCACCAACCACTTGCCTATGCTAAATCCTGGTAAGTATGAAATTGTTTTTATAATTAAATGATTTGGAAAAAATATATTAATTTAATTTTGGGAATATATGATTTATCATATATATAACCATGGGATTGGAAATTGATTTGGTGATTAATATTATTTTGGAAGAATTTCCCTATTTTTGGGAACCTTATAGGATTGAGGAAAGAAGAATTCCATGAGATTTTATTTGAGAAATAATGGATGGATTATATTTTGGTATAAGATGTGATTTTATTGTGAATTTATAGTGATTTAGGTTATTTATAGAAATTATTAACATATCTTGGATATTATGTGATTATGTCAATTATATCTTGGTTTGAGACTTCAAAAGTAATTGATGTTATTTATAGACAAATATTAAATTTATCTTGGATTATTATGTGATAAAATTATTCTAATTTTTGATTTTAAATATTCTTTTAGAATATTTTTTTAGTAATTTTAAGGATATTTATTTATTTAATGATATATATTGAACTTTGGGTATTACTATTGAATTTTAGATAATTAAAGTTGTTTTTCTTAGTATGAAGGTTTATTCATTTTGGGAATTATCTTATCTTGTGCTAACCATTTTATTTTTGGTTAATTATTAAAGAAAATAAGAAAATAAGAATATATAGTTATTATTTTATGGATTTTATGATATGTAAAAGTTGATTCTAATGTTTCAGGTATGAAAAATTCATCTTGAATACTCATCATTTTGAGAAAAAGATGATATTATAGTTGAAATTGATTAAAGGATGAAATTATACTTATCGACTAAGTATATTTACTAATGTTTTTATTATATATAGAAATATAATTACTTAACTTTATGAAGAGTATTTAAATTTTTTTATCCTATTACCTTCATTTCTGATGATTCAATGGTCTCTTCAGCCATCATGGGTTTATGATTTTGTAGTCATTAACTTTCTCTTGACCATGTTCTCTATCACTCTCTATCAGTCCTTTGAAATTATTTTTTCCTCCATTTCCATTTTTTAACTTCCCACCAATTTTTTATATATGTAAACCTAGTTATGTGATATTTTAGATGAACTTCACACGTCCCTTTTATCTCTTTAAGTGGATGATTTATTGACCCTTCTTACGATGTGGGATTTCAAAAAAAGGTATTTTGAGGAGTCAAACCCTAGTTACCGAGACCAATATATAATTTTGAGGACACATTTTATAAGGGGGGATGTAACATCCCAATATTTTTAAAAGGAAATACCATATTCAATAGTGTACAAGATACACAATCCTGAGTTTAAACGAACAATGATATATTATTATTTAAATATGACCAATATAGCACAACCATTAAACTGGTGGTAATGAATATTATTAACCAAATTATGAAATATACAATTTTACTATAATTTATAATTTATTACTTAATTATTTTTAAATAATCACTCAATTTTTAGAAATGTCATTTTATTCTTCAAAAACACGTTTTCTTTAAAAATGAGTTTTATTTCTCTATATGATTGAATATTATAATTAATTTCTGTAAGTTTTAAAAAATTTATTCAAAAAAATGAATTTTATTTTTGGATTCAGAGTGTAAAAATTATCTTAGGATTATTTATTTGAGAATTTTATGAAAAGATTAATTTTCAGTGAATAGTGAAAATACCGATTTTTATAAAACTATCATTTTATTTATATTAAAAAAAATACCTTTATGATATAAAATTAACTTAATTAATATTTAGTAATATATAATATAATTAATTACATTTTAATCATACTTATAACTTATTTCGATATAAATACAATTTGGGCTTAAAAACACATTTATCAAGAAAATTGTTTTTCATTGTGTTTTACGGGATTAATTTTAAACTAAAATTTGAAACTTCTATGTTTTGAATTTTTAAAAATGGATTAAATATTTTAAATAAATGGGTATAAATTTAGTAAATATTTCCCCTTTTATTTTTGTTCAATATGAATAGTAAATTTAGTAACTTTGTTACCCCATTAAAGGGTAATTAAAGTTAAAAATAAAATGACAAGGATTATAAAATGACCATAAAACATGAATTAATGTTATTTAATGATTCCATTTCGTCCATATTTATCCAATATTTGGTTATATGTAATTTTATGGCCACTTGGATGAGATTATGACCTTTATAGTATTTTATTTAATAGAAATTCAAACACATCACACTCTTGTTTTTAATAAGTGTAATAATCTTAATATTGTGTTATCAAGAGGATATATTGGACTATAAATATTATTTTTAAATATAATTTTTTTATTAATTATGATAATTTATTTTTAATTTTTAGTAAATAAATAATTACCTTAAATTCTTACACAACGCTGATACGATAATTATTATATTAATAGAAAAGTCAAATAAATGATATTAAAAATATTAAAAGAAACAAAATTTGAGATAATTAATGTAATACACAAATTTTATATATTATATTTACATATTATGGATATAATAAAATATTATTTTCAAATTATAAGTTTTATCTTGATATTATTAAATTCAAAGTAATGAATTGTATCAAAATTTAAAATAATGATATTTTATGAAAATAATATTTTATAAAATTATTTAAAAATAATAAAAATATTAAATAAGTAAAAATAGGATAATATATGTTCTAAAGTTTCAACCCATATGAATTTATAGGCCATTTGGAAGCTTTTGGATCTATAATAGTCTTATTATAATTTAATATTTTGAAAAATTCCAAGAGTGTCCCTCCCCACTCTTATATAAGGGAACCTCTTCTTCTCAATACTTCACACTTTAGAAACATTTTAGTTTAGTAAATAAATAACAAAATACCTTAATATAATCCTTAATCTAATTATATAGGCCTTATTTTAGGAATAACACCAACATCAGTGGTCTTAAGTTTATAAGCAAAGGAGGTTTTCCAAAGAAGAGATATCATTTTAATTGAATGTTTCTGTTTTATCTCTTCTTCCATATCCCTAAAACCTTATTAAACTAATATAATATAGTAACTAAATTATATTCCATATAACAGGATTTTATTATGTTATTGTAATGACCTATATGCATCTCCACTTCTATCAAATGGGAAAAGAATTCATCGTTCGTGTGTATGGAGGACCACAACCTTGTGAACCGCTGTAATTAATTTTCCATCATCGTCTCTCAATAGTGGTTATAATGACATAATTTATATTTATATATTATATTAATTACATATTTATAATTATTAAAATATAATATATCATTGACATTCTTATCTTTTCATGTATAGAAAAATGACAATATCGTTTGTGCGTACGTGTGGATTACCACCTCCATGAGGTGATGTGATTTGTTTTTCATCACCACATCACATATATGATATATATAAGTATATTTTTAGAATTAATATTATATTTTTTATATTATTATCATTATTTAAATATAAAATAATATTTACCTTATTTCTATAATGGTCATTGAAAAATGAAAATGTTACTCATGCGTACGTACAACCTACCGTCTCCATGATTGTAACATAGTTAATTTTTTATAACCATATTTAATGGAACAATTTAAAATTTGAATTTATATATAAAAATGAAAATTATTTTATTATTATTATTTTTTATATGATTTAATAATGATATCTTTGACCATAATCAACTTATTGTAGTCCTTTAGGACTTACGTACCAAATATCACTAAATCATACGCTATGAACTTAATTGATTAAGTAATTATATATAAAATTGTAATAAGTGATATAACAAGAATAATAAAACTTAAATTGGTTATTAAGAAATTAAATAATTATATTTTATTATTTATGAAGATAAGAGAGTATGTGATGATTCAGAATCAAGGTAAGGGACTTTCATTTAAAAATTATCTTTTAAAGTTTCCTTTAAAACACTCATTTTCCCCCATATCCATATTTTAAAAAAAAATTTAAAAAATGTTCCTAATATTATCCTATGATTATTTAAATTCATTTTTACCCATGATTACTTTTTGAAAAAATGGTTAAAGAGGAGTCTTTTTGTCATCTTTCAAATGAGGTACTTTGTGACTTTTCCAACATAAATATGAAATGAACATTTTTTAACTTATATGGCATGAGTATATTTTAACACTATATTGATGCCTTAATAATTTGAAGTTTCATTTATATTTTTCTAGTTATTTTCAAGGAAAATATTTTCTTTATTATGTGCATAATTTTAAGAATTGAAATATTTTTTTAGAAAAAAATTATTATGATATTTGAAAGCGTTTTACACATGGTTTTAAAAGATTTTGAGGGTTTTATTCATGATATGGTCCTCGGAAATTAATTAAAAAGAGTAAAGTACCATTATAGATAACAGGTGAGTCTGATACAACTTATACATAGTGTGAAACCCATTATACGTCTCCAATGAATTGGGAAATGTTTGGAAGTTGACTGTAATGGTTATTCCAAGATTAACTGTGATTGTTAATCCATGAGTAACTGTGATGGTTACTATAAAGTAACATTCAGAATTTAACCATAAAGGTATTTCATGAGTATTTGAGATGGTAACTCTTAATTTAACCATGATAGTTAATACAATTGTAAATATGATGGTTAATCCATTTATAACCATGATGGTTATTCTGTTTATAATATTGAAATGTATAAATTTGTGAAAAAAAATTCATGCAATTTTGAAGTTTTCAAAGAAACCTTTTGAGTTTATTTTACCTTAAAAATTTATAATAAAATGTTTTATGAAAAGTTTTGGATAGATAAGTTTATTTCTTATGTTAGAAAAGGAGTTAATTTTGAACCCAATGTTTATTTTTGAAAAAGGAAAATTTTTATATGTACTCATAAACTAAAAATTTATTTCATTATTTTTATTACCCCTATTGATATTTTTGTGCTCACCCCAAATTTTAAAATTTTTTCCATAGGGTTTAAGGTTGTGTAAGATAAAATAATAAATCAAGTTGAAAGTTGTAAATATTTATCATGAAAAGAAACAATGATTTATTTAAAAAGTTTTGTTTGGTGAAAAAATGGATACTGAGTATAAGTTTCCACTTGTAATGTATGGGTTCACCATGTAATATTTTTTACTAATTCATTAAAACTCCAAACCTAAAATATCCTTAGGATTGTAATAAAGTGAATTTTAGTTCAAAAACACTAGAATATATAATGCATAAGGCCATGTCCTTATAATTGGTATTAGAAGAAAAGTTTAGATAAATTTAGGGGTGTGGATAATGATTATAGAATACCCTTAAATGATTTTACTTAATGATTAAGTTTAAATGAAATATAATTTTAAGATTACTATGTTGCTTCATCTAAAATATATTTTTTCATAATAGTTTTCCTTAGAGGAAGTAGGGAAGCTATATTAGGAAGTAACCAATAGGAAAATATCCTTCCAAATCAGTAACCTAGAATGGTTGGAATTATAATTAAGTAGTTTTTTTGATGTGATGGATCAATTGATGAAAGATATAAATAGTGGTGGTATCCTTGTTAGAGAGCAGAGAATCCACCACAAAGTAATATGTTAATAGTGAAACATTTTATGATTCAACACCCTCCTACATTTAGTGGATCTTATTATTAAGTGATAACTGGGGGGTAGATTAAATCCCTTGAAAAGATAATCAATGTCATGGGTTTTTAAAATCAATAAAAAATAACTCTTTTCCTTTATCATTTTTAAGGTGAATATGATCAATGGTGGTCTTTATTTAAGAATAAAAAAGAGATACATGAGCTTGATTCTATGGAATGGTAAATATTTAATAATATTTTTATTGAGAAATATTTCCATAATATTGTTTGACTTAGGATGGAGAAATTTTTTTTGGAATTAAGAAAAAATATAAAGATTCTATTGCTGTATAAGAATCAAACTTCACAAGATTGGACAGGTATGTGCCAAATTTTATTCAGGACACTGATAGTAAAATTAATAAGTTTTACTTAGTATTAAAACCAAGTTTACGAAGAGAATTATTCACATGAGAATTTAAAAACTTTGATTTTTTTGTTGTGCTGAAAAATATAAGATGGAGTTTATGAACACTTATGTGCCTTGATATGACAAGGGTACGAAACAATTAAGGTGGTAGGAAATGGAAAAGAAACCAACCAAAAACTTTTTAGGTAAGTCCCCAACATTTTCCAAGTGTGGTAAACGATATTTCAATGAATGTTTGACTGATTATGAAAAGTGTTACCGATGTAGTAAGTTGGGGCATACAACTCATGATTGTAATAAAAAAGATCTTGGTAGTTGTAAGATGAATTTCAATAAGCAATAAATAAATTATTTTAAATGTAGTGAGATGTTTCATTATGCTTATGAGTTTCTGAAGAATGACACGAATGGTGGGAATTAATAATACTATAAGCATAAGGGTGTGGTGAAATCATTTTTTACTACTACAGTTGATGTTGGTCTATCTGGTGAAGTGTTGATATCTCTAGGTATCTTGGTATTTTTTGAAGGTTGATCATATGTTCAAAGTATTAATCACCCCTATTTTTATGTTTTATGTAATGGAAATACTCTGGGAGACATCTATGTAGTTTTGAAACATGGTTTAGGTACATGAAACCCTTATTCTTAACACTGGAAAATTCTATTTTATGAAGAATTAATTTTTATTTTATTGATATAAATTTAAATGTATTGATAAACTTTAGGGTTTATATGATCTTTTAATTTTAGGTAATTATAGGTTATTCTATTTTTGGGATGAAAAATGAAAGGTGTTAGCTGTTAAGTTTAAACAATTTATTTAATGTTTTAAATATTAAGGTTATTTTTTGAGGATGTATTTCATATTTATTGAAATATTATAAGTATTATAGTTTTATAAAATGGACAACCCATAATTAGGGTGAAAACATGTTGTATCCGGTAAGGCCACGAGGTTTGAACCAATAACCAAAGGGCGATAAGGGATCATTTCCTAACAATAGCCTACGTGAATTCCTGGTTTATATGAAAGTATTTTTCTATATATATGATTTGAAAAAAAGAGATAAAGTTAATTTTGGGGATATATGATTTATCATATTGATAACCATGGGATTGGAAAGTGATTTGGTGATTAATTTTATTTTGGAGTAATTTCACTATTTTTGGGAACCTTATAGGATTATGGTAAGTATAACACTATGGGATTTTATTTGAGAAATAAAGGATAGATTATATTTTGGAATCATATATGAATTTATTGTGACTTTATTGCGATTCAGGTTATTTATAAAAATAATTAGCACGTCATGGAGATTATGTGATTATGGATATTACATCTTGGTTTGAGACTTAAAGAGTAATTGATGTTGTTTGGAGATAAATATTAAATTTATTTTGTAAGACTATGTGATGAAATCCTTTTGATTTTTGGGTTTTAATCTTAGTCTAGAATATTTTAAAGGAATTTTTAGGATATTTATCTATTGAATGATCTATATTGAACTTTGGGTATTACTATTGATTTTTGGATAATTAAAGTAGTTTTTATTAGTATGAAGGTTTATTCAATTTTGGAATTATCATATATTATGCTAACCATTTTCGTTTTAGTTAATCTCTAAAGATAGGAAGAATATATAGTTACACTTTTATTGATTTTATGATCTGCATAAGTTGATTCTAATGCTTCAGAAATGAAAAATTCATCTTGAATACTCATATTTTGGAGAAAAAGATCATATTTTGGTGGTAATTGATTAAAGGATGAAATTATAATTTTCAAGTAAGTGTATTTCTCTACGTTATTAGTATATGTGGAAATGGAATTTCTAAACTTTATTAAAAGGATTTTAAAACAATAATGTTATCCAATTACCTTCATTTTTTATAACTCGATGGTCTCTTCACCCATCATTGATTTATGATTTTGTGGTCATTAACTTTCTCCTGACCATATTATCTATCACTCTCTATCAGTACTTGGGAGTTAATTTTTTCCTCCATATACATGTTTTCAATTCCTACCAATTTTTTATACATGGAAACATAGTTATGTCTTATTTCAGATGACCTTCACACTTCTCTTTTCTCTCTTTTTAAGTGGAAGATTTATTGACTCTTCTTACAACATGGGATTTAAAAAAAGGTATTTTCAGGGGTCAAACCCTTGTTACCGATCCCAAGATAAAACTGTGAGGATTAAATTTCTAAGGGGGGAGGGGGTGTAAAATGTAACATCTAAATATTTTTAAAAGGAAATACTATGTTCAATATATTGCAAGATACAAAATCCCAAGCTTAAACAAACAATGATATATTATTTTTAAATATGATCGTTAAAACGCAACTATTAAATTAGAAGGAATAAATAGAGTCAAGAAAATTATGAAATATATAATGGTTATACTGATTTATAATATATTAATTAATTATTTTTAAATAACCACTCACTTTTTAGTAAATTCATTTAATTCTTCAAAAATATGTTTTCTTTAAAAAGAGATTAACTTACTTTTTATGAGTGAATATTACAATTAATTTATGAAAATTTTCAAAACTTTATTTAAAAAAATGAATTTAATTATTTGGATTAAACATTTAAAAATTATATTAGGATGTTTTTTGAGCATTTTATGAAAATATTAATTTTTCAATGAATAGTGAAAATATTTATTTTTAAAAAACTATCATCTTATTTATATTAGAAAAGTTCCTTTATGTTTTTAAATTTATATAAAATTAAATTAAGAACTATTTAATTACATATGATCTAATTAATTACATTTTAATCATCCTTATACCTTATTTTGGTATAAGTAAATTTTTGGGCTTAAAAACACATTTTTGAAGTAAACTATTTTTATTGCATTTTGTGGGATTAATTTTAAATTAAATTATTCCAATTATGTATTTTAAATTTTAAAAAATTAATTCCATATTTGAAATCATTTATTCCAAATTTAGTAAATAGGGTCCTTTTATTTTATTTTTCAATATGAATAGTAACTTTTGTAATTTTTGTTACCATAGTAAAGAGTAAATCAGGTAATTAAAGTTAAAAATAAAATGACAAGGATTATAAAATAACCCTAAAACTTGAATTAATTTTATTTTATAACTCAATTTTTTCAATATTCACCCAAAATTAGGTTATATCTCATTTTATGGCCACTTGTATGAGATTATGACCTTTATAGTATTTTATTTAATGAAAAGTTCAACATCTCACACTCTTGTTTTTAATAAGTGCAATATTTTTAATATGGTTTTATCCAAAGTATATGTTTGATTATAAATATTAATTTGAAATATAAATTTTTTATCTTAATCATTTTAATTTATTTCTAATTTTTAGTGAAGAAATAATTACCTTAAATGGTTACATAATGCTAATGCTATAATTATTCTATTAACAGAAAAGTTAAATAAATGATATAAAAAATATTAAAAGAAACATAATTTGGGATAATTAATGTAATAGAAAAGTTTTATAGATTAAATTTACATATTATGGATATAATAAAATGCTTGGTTTAAATGATAAGTGTTATCTTGATAATATTAAAATCAAAGTAATGAATAATATCAAAATTGACAATATTGTTATTTTATAAAAATAATATTTTATTAAATTATTTAAAAATAAAAAATATCAAATAAGGAAAAATAGGAAAATATATGTTCTAAAATATCAACCCATGTGAATTTATAGTTCATTTTTAAGTTTTTTTCTCTAGAATAGTCTTATTATAATTTAATCTTTTGAGAAATTCCAAGAGCACCCCTCCCCTCTCTTATAAAAGGGAACCTCTTCTTATCAATCCTTCACACTTATAAACCATTTTAGTTAAGAAAATACCTTTTCAAATACCTTAATATAATTAATCCCTTCATTCTAGAGACCTTAGTTTAGGCATAACACTAACCTTAGTGGTCTTAAGGTGTTAAATAAATGAGGTTTTGCAAAGAAGAGGCATCATTTTTAATTGAGAATTTTTGTTTTGTTCCTTCTTTAAAATCTTTAAAAAACTATTCAACCATGATAAAATAATAAATATATTATCATAATTATATTTATATAATATTATGTTAGTTTCATGACATATATCCATCACCAATTTGATCAAATGGGAAAAGAATTCAACATTTGTGTGTATGGCGGACTACCATCTCAAAAAATAATGTAATTTGTTTCCCATCACTGTCTCTAAAGACTAGGTATAATGATGAAATTAATGATTATATATGATATTAATTAAATATTTATCATTCTAAAAATATAATATATTATTTATGTTCTTACCTTTTCATGCACAGAAAAATGATAACGTCTTTCGTGCGTATGTGTGGATTACCACCTCTATAAAGCGATGTTATTTTTTTTCATCACCACATCACATAGATTATATATATAAGTATATTTGAATAATTAAAATTATATTTATGATATTATTTTCATTTTATAAAGATAAAATAATATTTAACTTCTTTTCATAATGATCATTGAAAAATGAAAATGTTACTCAGGCGTACGTACGATCTACCGTCTCCATGATTGTAACATAGTTCATTTTTCCTAACCATATTTAATAGGTATATTTAAAAGTATAATTGATATATAAAAATGATAATTATTTTATGATTATTAGTCAGGATATGATGGAATAATTACCTCTTTGACTATAATCGACCTACCGAAGTCATTTTGGCCTTATGTCCCAAATATCGCTAAAACATCCGATATGAACTTAATTGATTATGAAATTATGTATGACATGGTAACAAGTGATATAAAAGGAGTAATAAACTTGAAAATGATTCTTAATAAAATAAATAATTACAGTTTATTATTAAATAAGATAAGTAATGTACGTGACAAGTTAGACTCAAGGAAAGATACTTTCATTTAAAAATTATCTTTTAATGTTTCCCTTAAAAAACATTTTCCCTCAATATCCATATATGAAAAAAATGTTTTAAAGGTTTTTTACTATTCTAACATGTTTTTAAATTCATTTTTACACATTTTTTAATTTTTAAAAAATGGATGGAAAGGAATATTTTTTTTTCTTTCAAATGAGCTACTTTGTGATTTTTCAGACAAAAATATGAAAATAATGTTTTTTTAACTTATATGGCATGGGAGGATTTTATCACCATCATGATGCATTAATTATTTGATGTTTAATTTATAATTTTTTGAATTTATTTTCAAGGAAAATGGTTTCTTTATTATGTGCACTATTTTTATATTTGAAATGTTCTTTTATAAAAAAATGTATTTTGTATTCGAAAGTGTTTTGCACATGATTTGAAAAGAGTTTTCTAGGGTTTTGTTCATGATATGATACTTGGAAATTATTTAAGAAGGTATGAAACCCATTATAGATCATGGGTGTTTCCGATAAAACTTATACATAGGGTGACACCCATTATATCTCTCCAATGAATTGGGTAATATTTAGAAGTTAACCATGATGGTTATTCCAAGATTAACTATAATGGTTAATCCTTGAATAACTATGATAGTTACTCTAAATTAATGTTCAGAAGTTAACCATGAATGTATTTCATGAGTATCTATGATGGTTAATCCAAATTTAATTTTCATGGTTAATGTAAGTGTAACTATGATGGTTACTTTATTTATAACCATGATGGTTATTCCATTTTAAGAGTCAAAAGTATAACTTTGTGAAAACATTTTCATGTGATTTTAAAGTTTGTAAAGAAACCTTTATGAGTTTATTTTAACTTAAATATTTCTAATGAAATGCTTTATTAAAGGTTTTGGGAAGAGAATTTGATTTCTTGGGTAAGAAAAAAGGTTCATTTTTAACCAAAAGTTTATTTTTGAAAAGGAAAATTTTTATATTCACTCACAAAATAACAAATTCTTTCATTATTATTATTTCACTTACTAAGATTTTTGTTCTCATTCCACGTTTTAAATTTTTTTTCATAGGGTTTAAGGATGGGTAAGATAAAATAACTTTTAAAATTAATTTTTTTGAATATTTATCATGAAAATAAACAATGTTTTATTTAAAAATTGTTTGGTGGGAAAATGGATACTGAGTATAAATGTCCACTTGTATTGTACGATTTTACTATGTAAGTGTGTGTTATAATTCTCTAAAAATATAAATTGAAAAGATCCTTAGGATTGTAAGAAAGTGAATTTGAGTTCAAAAACACTAGAATATGTAATGAATAAGTATAGATCCTTACAGGTTTGAATTAGTCTTTAAATTTTGAATTCAAATAATTATTTCTTATGATTATTCTAGATGATAATTTTCTCTCTCCTAGATAAATGTGTAATTTGAATTTGACTTGTTTTACCTGGTTGGAGTTTGTTTTTTTTAGTTTTTACTTATTTTATTTAAAGTCTATGAGATGCATTAGAAGGAGAGATACATACAATTTATGAGAACACAATCCTTTTGAGACAAAATCTTTATATTGAAATTTGAAGTGATGTACCTATGCGATCAAGTTTTCGTCTTATGGATAGTCAATAAAGTGTTGAACAAAAACATCTATGAGTAATTCTACTACCTTGATATGAAATCCTAATACACTACTTAGGAACTATTACTTTCGATTTCTTTTTTATCATATACGTTATCCTGATTATTTGAGTTTGTAATAGTACATCCCATCTCCCACACACACTCTCATTTTCTGTTTATGATTTTACATACAAAATCATTTCTTATTCCATTCCTCAAGTTGTGACTACTAGACTCTATAGTCAAAAATGTTTGGGTTATGACTTTCATTTTCTAAATTCAGTGTTGTATTTGGGTTGTGACTCCCCATAAAAAAGTCAACGTGTCAGTGTGGTCATCACTAAACTTTGAAGAAAAGGATTCTATAATTATGTTATGATTCCCCTTTAAAAATATGATTAGTACATAATGTATCTCTCACAATTATATAGGTATAAGTGTATACCAGGTCCACATTGTACCTAACTACTATAAAAAACATCATTGTGTTCATTATTTTATTTTCTCTAAAAATTAACTCTCATTATTAACTTTCATAATTAATTTACACAATTAATATATTTCGTAAAAAATTAATTTGGTATAATCAACGGACCTCTATAACATCTTCCATTACCCTTTAGGACCTAATAATAATAAAAATTTAAGGCTAACCACCAAGACATCATGACATGGTGTGATTAGGATAACCGCTATTGAACCATATATAGAATCTCATGAGATAAAAATATTACCCAATTTATTGGAGGGATATATAATTTCGTACCTACCCATCAATTTCATATCACGTACATGCATAAGTGTGCCACATAGATCATAAAAAAATAAAGATTTATTTCATTACTTTTGACACCATTATTAAGGAGTTTGGGTTATATAAATGGAAATCCCCAATCAATGAATGATATTTACAACTAGGTGAATACCTTTGATTAGAAATGGGAATGAGTATTCACTACAAAAATATTTGGCAAGGAAAATCACAGGATGATTTATGTAGAATAATGGGGGTACATAAAGATTCATGGAAGGGTTAAATGGGAGTGAAAGGGGTCTCTCGTCACATGGAAAACATGAGGACAATATATGGATGTATGAAAACATACCACAACATGAAAAATTGGAAAAAAGGAATAATTTAAATTAGGTGATTGAATAAAGAGGAGAAGGAGAGGATCCATTACCTTGATAAGAATCTTATAAAATCTTACAAAGAAATTCTTAAGAGATTGGGGGAAACTTGGGAGAAATATAATGGGGAATTGTAGAGTAATTTTGTGCTCTAAGAGTTTAGAGTGAATATAAATGGGAGTTTTGGTAGGTTTATATAAAAAAGAGAGGAAAATTCTTTATTAACTTCCAAACATAGGTTTTGGAATCTATATGATAAAGTAATAAAAACCACAAACCTTACCTTGGTTTTTGACCATGGTTTCCTCTAGAGGAGTAATTTTAATTATTTTATAAGGCCAAAAAACAAACTATTGGTTGGAGTGAGTATATCAAGAGGGGGGTGAAATGAGTACCCAATTAAAATTTATGTTATAAAAATGTTTAAATAAAATCCCCCAATTCAATTAAAACATCCTGAGTTAACCATAATAGTACATGGATAACTTTTTTATCTTTTAAAATATTTTTCATGGATTGATTAGGTCTCATTTAAAACAATTATGAAAACTACATTAGCTTTTTATATTAGTTTACTTAACAAAAAACGTATATAAACACTAATTATTATTAACTATCAAAGTTATGGTTTTTTATAGAATAAAATAGATTCAATTTCAAGCAAAAAATATGGTAAAAAAATACACAGCGGAGAAAAAACAATAGGCTTAGTATCAAACTGAGACTTAATCCTATGCACTTAGAAATAACCCATTACCAAGTAGATTATATAAAATAATCTATGATGCACAACCTGGATTGGGTGTAAAATAATAAAGTTGTCTAGGGAACATAGAGACCTCTTCTAAAAATCCAATTTAAATAAAAAATAAAGGACACACAATACCTATTCCACAAAACCGTGGGAAAATAGATGTAAATATTATTTAAGAAGATATCTAGTATCTTCATGTTAAAGTGTAGGATTCAATGTGTGTGTTTAAAATAGAGTATACACACATTGCTTGTAATGTAAATTAAACAGACAAATAGATAAAGAAAAGGTGTAGAAAATGTTGTTTTCTCTATTTAATAAGCTTTGTAGCTTGTGACTCCTTGAATGTAGCTTGAGTGGTAGCTCGAGTCAAGTTTATAAATTTTTTTAAAGAATAGAGTGTCATAAAATCTTTTATTCTGACTATAAAAATTAGCCTAGGTGTTCAATGTGGTTTAATTCCTGTATAGTTGATCACTGGTAAATATGCTTAGTGTAAGGTACACTAATATTCTTTTGATCTTTCAATGTTTAACTTTAGATCTCTTTGTGTATCTCGTTTCTTAGTTCATTCAACGATCCTCTCTTTTTTTCTGTTCACATGAGGGAGTCTACTCCTTTTTTTACCAACAACATGTAAGAGTGTCCATGTGGAGAATAATAATTTGGACATCCTGTATTCTTATACTCATGGATGAAACATTTTTTAATGCACATATTCAATAAAAATTAAGAACAATAATTAAAATAACTCTTTTAATTAAATTATATAATATATCTGTTAGGAATATTTAATTAAAAATAAACAAAATAGTAGCAGAAAGTCATTTGAATGGTGAGACAATCTAGTGGTGAATCAGGCTAACAGTGAGTCAATTTAAATGGTGACTCAGGTATAGAATTAGGTCTTTCTAACACTTATCAAAATTCCGGTTTCAACTACTCATCATCCTCTAACGATAGGTGTTTCCCATACTTTACCAAAATTATTTTTTGTTAGTAACTCATAGCTGATGATAGTTGATTCCAGTTCATATCCAAATTCTAGTTCTACTAGTGAGACATTGCTATTGGTGGCTCAACCTCAATGTTTAGTCATCCTTGGCAGTGACTAATCTTTAATGGTGAGTACTACTTGGATGCGAGTCATGTTCAATGGTGAGTTATCCTTGGTGGTGAATAATCTTCAAGGGTGAGTCATTCTTGGTGGTGAATCAACCTCAATGGAGAGTCTTTATCATACTTAGACAAATTTATTTCTAAGCTTCCTTATATTATAAAATGATTTTATAACTCATAAAACTCATTAATATCATAATAAACATGATTTTTTGATCATTAAAACAAGGGTGCCAATAATATCCTCCTTTTTTTATGAACACAAATCATGAAATTTTATACACATGATATCAAAGATAAATTATAAATTTTTATATACCATGGTATCAAAATAAAATATCAAAGGTAAAGAAAGAACACATGGTATTTAAAGGAATTAGATAGTAAACAGTATCAAAGAAAATATAGAATCCGAGGAAGGTGATTAAATATATATGGAAAGAAATATATGTATAGTATCAAAGGAATATTAATATAAAAATAAAAATTTCACATCCTTCTCCCCCTTTTGGGATTATAAAAAATTGAATAGAAAATATGAAATTCATATAATAAGAATATGAACAAACATAAAAAGAATATTCATAGAATTTATATTTAGATAAATAGATAAAATTAATTCCAAAATTTTTTAAGAAAAACTTACACAAAACCATCCCCATAAAAAATAGAAAGTATAAACATCAACACTTCTCAGGTTTTTTGGAAGGATTAGGATGTGATTTTCACTTCCCTTTATCCAAAATAGAATACTAAGCATCAGAACCTGAAGAAGATCTAGGAATGGCTGTAGGAACACCAGTCAAAGTAGGAGGCTCTTTGATGATTATAGGCCTTAGGTGTTGAACTGCTTCTCTGGGAGAGATAGAAAAAGTCTAAAAATAGGCTAGTAAGGGTGCATGAGGATATTTTGTAACACTAGAAATAAATTACTATATAATAGTAGAAAGAGGTTACAGATGATTTGTAATAGGAGTGACCTCTTGAGACACAATAACATTTCCATGAAAATACATAAATAATTTCATAAGATTTATGAAATCCATGATGATATTACCACCTCTCTCTATTGCAATGAAGACATATTTATTTTCTTCCATAAACCACTGAAGCACTAGAGTCAGGACCTTTAACTGGTTCACTTACTCTTTATACGCTTGAGTCATAGGAGGTATCCTCATATTTTCAACAAGAAACTTAAAATGGGCATTCAACTCATGTCTGGTAAAAACCCATGAAAGATAATACTTTATAGATTTGGTGATGGTTTTTCTACTAGACTTCATTTTATTAATGTACTCCCTGATCATTATATAAACATGATCACTATTATTCTCAAACTTCCTCAGAATTTTCTAAGCATGGAGGGTTCATCACTTGAAACAGCTCTAAGATATTCCCTTACAACTGACCTGAGCATCTCAACATAAAAAACAAAAGGAGGAGAAATTGAACTAGAATCCATTTACACAATATTTTCCACCCTTTAAAGTAATTCATCTATAGAAGTAACAAAGGATGTATTCATTTCATCTAATATAGATCTCACAGACTCTATTTTATAGGAAATACTACTATTTTAAATCTATACTTCCTGAATGTGGTTTATCAATTTTGGTTTAATATGTTATATCACCAACTCAAATAAATACCTTTTATACTTTTCACCTAACTTAGTGAAATGTGCTGCCTGATTCTTCAAAATCACACCAAAATAAGAAATAAACTTTTATATAAAAGTTCCAAGTCACCTCTTGTGAAAATATCTACTGGAACTTATGGAATAACAGGGGAAAGTATAGGTGCAACATGCTATGAACTTGATGGCACATTAGAAACATACCTCTTCAGCTGGCCTACAACATAAATCTAGTTAACTAAAGATCCATTAGGACCCCTTGTTGCTCGAATATTAGGTCCACTATTCTTTAGTGGAATGCTTGAAAACTTACCCCATTCATCAAACATTGGGTCCATCCAACTTGAAGAATACATAATATGAGATTTAACAACTGAAGGATTTTAAACTATAGACACAACTAAAACAGGTAAAATAATATTATCCTAAACAAATCTTTGTACTTAACTTGGTTACTCAATGACATTAGGGTCAAATCCCATTTTCTTAGTAATTAACTACTCAATAAAAGCAAAAACCTTCATCTACTCATCCAATGACTGTTCAACAATAGTATGTTCAACTTCCATCTTAACACCATCTATAAGTATACTAATATCACTAATAACAGTAGGATCAATTGGATGACTTTATATATTTGGGAATTTATCCCCCTCAACTGATGCTTCCTTTTCTTCTCTTTATGTTCTATCCATATCACCAGAAATCTGGGTCTTTCTTCAAATATAAAACCCAACACTCCTGCATAAGGAACAAGTACCTAAGGCATTTCCACACCCTTAGATATAATTATGACACTGGGATCATCAGCTTCAGAATCTCCATCATGGTCACTTAAATTTCCATCACCATTTACATATCTATCATCATCACAATGTTCATCATCATCATCATCTTCTTCATATCCATTTCCATTTTCCTCAGTAGATTTAGAAAAACTCTTGAACTTCTCTTCACCTAAAAATTATATCTCTTCCTCATAACTACCTTATTTTAGGGATTTTTCTCTAATCAGGAGTCTCCTAGGAGGACTTGGAGCACTATATGTAATAGTAGGAGAGAAATGAAGTAGATCTGGATCACTTCCTTATTTTACAAAAAAAATCTTGATCCTCACTACCAGAGGTAAAAACTTCCTCTTCCTCGTCATAATATTCAACAATCTCATCTATCTCCAAGAAAAGGTCCACAAGATCATTTAGTCTGGAGATGGTCAACTATATTGAACTCATCATAAATATTTTCACTATCATTAACCCACTAATTCTTCCAGGGGGTTCAACCAATTTCCATCCTTAAAAAAATCAACATAGTGATGTAGAAACTTCCATAGTCTACTACTAATTCTTCATCTTTAGCAACCAGACCTTTGGAATCTAGAATAGTTTAAAGAAAATTAGGGTAGATTAAGTAATTAGACCTTGAAGATGGTTTCTTAATTTACAACATGTGAAGAATTATATATCTACACAGGTTAATCCTCTCTCCTCTTTTCACCAGACACAAGAGGTAATTATCCCAGTACCTCATGGTAGCGAAATATCTCATCCTTGGGCAAAGAATATGTTAGATAAACTTGAAAAGTAACCTGAATTCAATATAAAGTTTAATGGAAATTGGTATTCCCAAAAATCCATCTCTTGTTAACTCATCTAAATCATCTTCATAAACAAAAGTCTCATTGGAATTTTGAATAGTCCCTTGATAATATTTTTCAACTCCTTCATGTGGAACCTTTAAACATTTGTCCCACTCACTTGCAGAAAACACCACTTTGTGTCCATTGATCCTAGCCCTTACCCAGTCTTCATTTTCTTCAAAACTAAACTCTAAAAACTGGTAGAGCTAATATAAAAACCTTAGATAAAAAGGTTTCTCATTAGAAGAGAACCATTCCATCCATCCTTAGTCTTGAAAAACTATCAAGACTAATGACTTGCTTGATATTATCTATTCTTATTGAACTTCTTTCTCAGGTACTACAACCCTCTTTACAAGCTCAAGATTCACATTCTTAATAATAGAATGATTAGACTATCCTTTAAACTTATTTGTACGACATGACTCATCCATATAAGACTCTATATCTCACTTCATTCTAACCGTGGAGATAGGATTGGAAGGTTCAAATGAAGGTGAGAGAAGGTTAAAAATTAGGATAGAAAGTTCTCACAGGGCTCGAGAGAAATACATGAGGAAAGAAGTACATTATAATTAGAAAATCATCTAATTTATATCATTTGGGAAGTTTAGGAATTCAAAAATTGAAATTGAAAAATGAAAATTCAAAAATAATTTTAATAGAATAAAAAGTAAAATAAATAAATAATTTGAAAAATTAAAAAAACAATAATGACTTAAAAATGTAAACAATGAAAAATTGACGAAGGCATAAAATTTCAAATGGTAGGTAAAAGTAATGGTGAGTAAAAACACAATGGTTATAAAAAATCAATGCTGAGAAATACATGTTGGTGAGAAATTCAAATGGTGAGTAAAACTTATTGATGGGTAAAACTCAACGGTGATTAAAAATCAACAGTGGGTAAAACTCAACAATGGGTAAAACTCAATGGTGGATAAAAATAAATGGAGAGTCATAGAAAATCAAACATAAAAAAGTTAGTTATGTCTAAATCATGTTTCATGGAGTTCATTCTCTCTGAATTTAAAGGCTTAGTGTATATATCAACAATTTGATGTTTTGTACCAATGTATTCAAGAGTGACATCACCCTTTTGAAAATGATCTCTCAAAAAGTGACATATTACATCAATATGTTTTCTTCTAGAGTGAGAATCAGAGTTATTATAAAATTCTATAGCACTTATATTATCATAATTAATAGGGAAATGTTGGAATTGATATCCATAGTCTAGTAATGTGTGTTTCATCCACAAAATTTGTGCACAATAACAACCTGTAACTATGTATTCAGCTTCAGAAGTAGGTAGTGCAAAAAAAAAATTGTTTCTTGCTACACCAAGATACTAATGACTTTTCGAAAAGGTGACATATTCCATAGGTTATTTTTTTATTTAACTTAAACCACCGAAATCAACATATGATTAGATAACAAAGTAAAATTCTTTTCTTATTGGGTAAAATAGTCCTAAATTGGTAGTATATTTGAGGCATTTGAAAATTATTTTTACAAAAACTAAGTGTGACTCTTTTGGATTTTATTGAAAATGAGAACACATAAAAACACTAAACATTATATCTAGTAGATTATTAGTCAAGTAGAGAATAATTCCTATCATACCTCTATAACTAGTTTGATCCACTGATTTTCCAACTTCATCAAGATCCAACTTACAGGTGGTACTCATAGGAGTATCACAACTCTTAGTTCTATCCAAATTAAAAAGTTTTAAAAGGCCTTTTGTGTATTGAATTTGATTTAAAACAATTATTTCTTTATTTTTAATTATCTAAAAACTAAGAAATAATTTTAGTTCACCTATTAAACTTATTTCAAACAAATTTTGCATCATTTTTGAAAAATTAGTACATAAATAATTTTTAAAAGATCCAAAAATAATATCATCTATATAGATTTGAACAAATAAAACATCTTTTTAAATTATTTTTATAAAAGGGTAGGATCAGTTATACCTTTTAAAAACTATTTTGAAATAATAAAAGACCTGATACTATCATATCAAGATCTAGAAGCTTGTTTTAAACCATATAAATCTTTTTTAATTTAAAAATACAATTTGTAAAATGATGAATTTTAAATCCATGGGGTTTTTAACAAAATAATCCTCAATTATATACCCATTCAAGAATGAAATTTTGATATCCATTAAATATAGTTTTAAATCTAGATGAGCTGCACAAGAAAGTAGTATTATAATGGATTCAAGTCTGGATACATGTGAAAAGGTCTATTCATAGTCTATAACCTCTTCTTGACTATACCCTTGTGCAACTAGTCTAGCCTTATTCCTTACTATTGTACTAGATATATAAACCTTGTTTCTAAAAACCCATTTAGTTCCTATATTAAAGGTGTATTTGGGTCTATCAACAAGTTCCCACAATTTATTTCTTCTTGCATATCCATTTCATATAATTCATCATTGATTGCATCATTGATGTTCTTTGATTCAATGTGTGATAATAATGCTTGATGTTCAACCTAATTTCTTAGAGAAGCTCTAGTTTTTGTACCTCTATCTAGGTCTCCAACAAAAACATCAAAGGGATGTTATTATAGAGTCCTAATAGATTTAGAAAAAGAAGGTTTGGTAACTTTAGGGTCCTCTATAGATTAAGGTTCAAGCTCTGGAAGTTCTTCAAAATTGGATATTTTCTAACAGTTTCACAACAGATTTAAAAGGTTTTGAATTTAAGTTCAAAGTAGATAAATCATCATCAAGATTATATAAAGGGGTTTTAGGATCATGTGGATCTTTTTCATTAAATTTAACTTGAAAATTCTCTTCCAAATTCTTGGTCCTTTTATTAAAAACTCTATAATATTTACTAGAGTTTGAATAACCTAAGAAAATTTATTCATCACTATTAGAGGAAAACTTGTCAAGATTATACTTAGTGTTAAGAATAAAGACTTTTCAATGAAAAACTCTAATGTAATTAACCTTAGGCTTCATACTATTCAAAATCTCATAAGGGGTATTCTTTAAGATAGGTCTAATTAAAACTCGATTGATTATATAGAAGGTTGTATTCATAGAATCTTCCCAAAATTAGATAGGCAATTCATATTCATTAAGCATAACATGGGCTATCTCTTGATTTTTTTATTCCTTATTTCTACACCTCCATTTTTCTAAGGGGTCTTATGCGAAGAGAAGTTACGTCTATAGATATTTCGTGAGAAAACAGATTTAAAGTCTTTATTTTCAAACTCACAACCATGGTCACTTCTTAAGGTCTTAATTCTAAGACCACTTTAGTTTTTTATAGATCTATCATAATTGGTAAAATAAGAACAAGCTTCACTCTTGTAAGCTAAGAAGAATGCCCAAGTATACCTAGAAAAGTCATCTACTAGAACATAAAAATAGTTCTTCCCATTTAAACTAGAAACTCTAGATGATCCAAATAAATCCATATGAACCAGATCAATAGGTTGGGAAGATGAAACTTCTTTCTTTAATTAAAATAAATCTTGTATTGTTTCCCTTTTTGATAGGGGCTATAGAATTTTTTGTTTGGGAAATTAAGTTTGGATAGATCCATAACTAACCATTTCCTAGTAAGATTTATAAGTGATTGAATATTAAAATTTCCTAATATCCTATCCCAAATACAATATTATCTATGAAAGAAACTTAAGTAGGAAACATTTTGATAAATCAAAGAATCAAGATTAACTTCATAAACATTCTCATTTCTTAAAGCAGTAAAAACTAAAGAATTTTTAAAATTAAAAACATTACATGAATTTTTATCAAACTTGAAATGAAAACCATCTCCACATAATTTTGAAGTGCTAATAAATTTATATTTTAAACTATCAACAAATAATACTTTAAAACTTAAAACCAAATTGGTGTTACCAATTTGGCCAAGTCTAATGATCTTTCCTTTAGCATTATCACTAAAGGTGACATGACCAACATCAACCTTTATGAAGATATTGAAGTTAGAGTAGCCTTCTGTCAAATTCCTAGAACAATAATTGTCCAAGTACTGTAGATTTATACAAGATCTCTTAAAGCAGCTTTCCTATAAAACAAGTTTATACCGACAATGACTTTGGTACCCATATTTTCTTGGCTCCAGATGTGTTAGAAATTAAAGCTTTAGGAAACCAAATGTTATCAGTGGTTTACTATAATAAGATTGTAGGATTATTGTAATAAAAAATTTGTTAGGTTCTATATAATAATAACTGAAAATAGAGCTTCAATATTTATATTTTGGTACAAATATTCTCTTAAAAAATTTTCTTTATACAAGTTGATAACCCACACCAATAATATATTTTAGAGAATTTTTCCCTAGAATTTGAGTTAGTGTTTCTCTACCATTTTTAAATATTTTTATTTTTTTTAATTTACTAATTATATAGTTTTAGGTTAGTATTTTTCTTTAATAGTTGATCATTTTTTTATTTCTGTACATTAAGATATATTTTAATACTGACAGACAAAACAACCATTTCTTCAAGACTTTATATTCATCCTTAAGTTAATTAAAGGTATCCTCAAGCATGTTTCAATACATAAAAATTTATTATTTAGAAATATCATCATAATTTTCATTTTCAGAGTTATCAATATTAAGTACAAATAAAGCATTAGATATAGAAGGTACCTTGAAATTTTTTTCCTGAAGCACATATTGGCTCTGTTAGACTTCTCTTTATGAGGTGATTCAAAGTCACTAGAGTTTTCCTCAGAGGCACTCCATGTGGCTTTTATGGATTTCTTATATATCCTATCATTTTCCTCATATTTCTTCTTATATTTCATCTTATAAAAATATACCTTAACGTATTATTTTCACTCACATTCATAATAGGTAATCTCATTTGAGTTGTTATATTTCTTCTAATCCTTTTTCCAAGTTTATCTACCATCGTAATTTCCTTTGTAGTTTGGTTTCCGGTAGATTTTTTTTTTATATAATTTATTTAATATTATGTCCAAATGGGCTATTTTTGAATCACTATCCAATGGTGATTCTTCATCATTGGAACTTTCAACTTGTATATTTTATTTTTTCCTTTTGTTTGGATGTAGTATACTTGAAAGAAACTAAATTTATTTTAGAATCATCACCATCTTCTATATTGAATTTAAGTTCTTCCTAATACATCATCAATTTCACAATTAATTCCTTAACATGTAGTTTTCTAATATTATATTATTTCATGATTAATACTGATGTCCCTATTTATTTCTTTAGAAGTCATCTTAACAGTCTCATAATCTGATCCTTGTCAGATACTGAATTTCTTAGGGAGCTCATGGTGTTCACTATTTCATTGAACCTGAGATTAACTCATCAGGTTTCATATTAAAAGAATCATATTTAGTGGTTTATGTTTTCAATATCATTTCAATAACATTCATAGTTCCCTCATATGAAATTTTTAAAGTATACCAAATTCCATAGGTAGTTTTACTAGTAGATATTCTATTGAATTCTTCATCACCTAAATAACAGTAAAGGGAATTCATGGATTTGAAATTATTATTATAAGCATGCTTAATAACATCATACCAATTACTTCTAGTAGTCTTAGGTAACTCATAATTATCTTATACAACAGATAAAAATTTCAAAACCCATGCTTTCTATATGTATTTTTATTTTTATCATTCACTATGCATAGTTATTTCTATTTAAAGAGGGAGATATATTTGTAGCATAAACTTCTTGTCTATTATCCATTTAAATAATTAAATTTATATATAACATACATTTAAGATATTTAAAATACAACTAAAAATCATACTTGAAAATATTTTGAAAACCTATGATACCAAATGTTGGTCAGATTAATTATTTCAATAGGGGGTGGATTGAGTACCCAATAAAATTTTCTATTAAAAAAGGTTTAAAGAAAATCCCCCAGTTCAATTAAAATAGACCAAGTTAACCAAAATAGCAGATCGATATACTTTGTGATATTTTAAAATATTTCTCAAAGATTGATTAGGTCTCAGTTAACACAATTATGAAAACTACTTTAACTTTTGAAATAAATTTACTTAACTAAAAATGTATATAATAACTAATTAAAATTAAATATCAAAGTTTTGGTTTTGTTTATATAATAAAGTATATTTAATTTAAAGAAAAAAAATAAGGTAAATCCAAAAAAATACACAGTTGAATAAAAAAAAGTGGTTCAATCTCAAACCAAGACTTAATCCTCTCCAATTGGAAAAAAACCACTACCAAGAAGATTATATAAAATAATATATTGTCCACAAATTGGATTGGGTGTAAAACAAAAAAGCTATCCAGGCCAAGTAGGGACCTCTTCTACAAAACTCATGGGAATAAATTGAAGGACCCTAGACCACCCTAAGAGGGGGGGGGGGGTGAATACGGGTGAATTTTTTCTTTATTGGATATTATTACCACATTGGTAGGAAATTGTTTAAACCCATATGATGGATATGTGCATTAATTAAAACATTCACATGTAGAAGGACATCACAACAATTTTACTTGGTTCACCACTAAGGGCTACAACCAAAGAGCATAAGCCGACAGGTTTTTGGTCGTACCTAATTTCACTAATCTTCACTAGTTTTGGATTAAAAAGGTTTGAAAAAATCACTCTATCCCAAGCACACTGCCTTTATAAATGTTTAGGGATAACTACCTGCTTCTTTCAAATCACTTCTGTAGACTCCCCCTGGCTCACTACCTTGGAAGAGGTCTTACTCAGTTTATCTACTTGAAGGTATCTTCAACAGATTGACATGAAAGTATTGGTCTTTATTTAGCATGAGACACTGCTTGTATCAAAGTCCCGAATTGATTCTATTTTAAGTTTAGTTTTTTAATTTAGTGAAATTACTAAATTCACTAAAAACTATTCTTCTTTTCGCTAGAATCACATTCTCCATTTATAATGTTATCACTTCTGCAAACTGTCCTTGATTCTAAGGATTATATATGATCTGCATAATGCGCCTACTCCATGTACGATGCCTACACCGCAGATCGCACTTGCTTCACGGACCATGCCTCCTATGCAGACCGTGCCTGCTCCGCGAACCGCGCCTGATCGGCGGACCGCGCCTGCTCCACGAACCGCGCTTGATGGGCAAACCGTGCCTGCTCGGCGGACAGCGCCTGCTCGGCGGACCACGCCTGCTCGGAGGTCCGGGCCTGCTGCGCCGACCGGGCCCGCTCCGCGCACCGGGCCGGCTCCACGCACCGGGCCCGCTCCGCGCACCGGGCCCGCTCCGCGCCCCGCGCCCGCTCCGCGCCCGCTCCGCGCCCCGCGCCCGCTCCGCGCCCCGCACCCGCTCCGCGCCCCGCGCCCGCTCCGTGCACTGCGCCCGCTCCGCGCACCGCCCACCGCGCCCGCTCCGCGCACCGCGCCCGCTCCGCGCACCGCCCACCGCGCCCGCTCCGCGCACCGCGCCCGCTCCGCGCACCGCGCCCGCTCCGCACACCGCGCCCGCTCCGCGCACCGCGCACCGCGCCCGCTCCGCGCACCGCGCCCGCTCCGCACACCGCGCCCGCTCCGTGCACCGCGCCCGCTCCGCGCACCGCGCCCGCTCCGCGCACCGCCCTTCCTCCGCGCACCATCCCCGCACCGCCCCTGCTCCGCGCACCGCCCCTGCTGCGCGCACCGCCCCTGCTGCGCGCACCGCCCCTGCTGCGCGCACCGCCCCTGCTGCGCGCACCGCCCCTGCTGCGCGCACCGCCCCTGCTGCGCGCACCGCCCCTGCTCCGCGCACCGCGCCTGCTCCGCGCACCGCGCCTGCTCCGCGCACCGCGCCTGCTCCGCGCACCGCGCCTGCTCCGTGCCTGCTCCGCGCACCGCGCCTGCTCCGTGCCTGCTCCGCGCACCGCGCCTGCTCTGTAGACCACGCTGCCTGTGCGTACCGCCTCTATGTACCACCTCCGCATATGGCCTCTGTGTACGGCCTCTGTGTACGGCCTCTACGTACGGCCTCCACGTACGACCTCCCCGTACGGCCTCTGCGTACTGCCTCTGCATACCGCCTCCACATACCTCTTACGCATACCGCCTTCGTGTACCGCCTCTACGTACCTCCTTTGCATACCTCCTTCCTGTACTGCCTCTACGTACCACCTTGACATACCATTTCTTCCTTCCATGAACTTCTTCTTCAAATTCTGTGAATTATTTCTTCTCCAACATACCACTTTTTCCATATGCAAAATCTCTTCCGTGGGCTGCTCCTTCCAATTTCGCAAACTATTTCATATTTCACGTACCACTTTGTCCTATGAAAAATCTCTCCCACATACCACTTTTAGACTTAGTAGAGTTCTTCCCCAGTGATTATATTTTCTTATCTAATTCTCTCTGCCTTAATGATGGGATTATCACTCCTTATATAGACAAATAAATCAATAGATTTCACTAATTAATTTTACCCAAAATTTTAATGTGTAACAATTTTCACTATATACTGAACTCCATCAGCATACTATAAGCCTCCAGAAAGTACTATAATCCTATGAAATACAAACCTTTATCACATATCGTTAACCTTCCGTGTACCATAATTATGTCGGTCTATGTACTGTATCTCTTCTGCCAATGATGATCCATCCTGCTTACTGCAACTCTTTACCGCGAACTGTCATTGCAAACCATTTTCAGTTCTGTGCACCGCGCTGTGTACCATTCCCTCTTCCGGGTATGCAGCTATGAACCGTTCCCAGAAGATAGTACACGGTCTATTCTCTGAGGTATGTGGTTTGCTTCCTTTTCCGATTTCCTTCACTGTTCCGCATCTTGTTCACTCCTATGCAGAAATCCTTCCATTGACAAAAACAAGATCCCGATTTTGAGGTCCAATTATTTAGTAAACACTGGGAAATGAAACCACCTTAAATATCTTCTTCAGGAAGAACACCTATGCTAATTCACTGTCATTTTTATTCTACAAAAATCATCTTCTTTATCATGAACCTTATCTATCATGATATATAGTCTTTGATCGATCACCTCTAGCATCGTCATATTTGAAAAGTATTACAACTTCACTATCTTCCAGGAACATCATTCTTTCCAGTCACCACTGAATATGATTAGCATAATCTTATCATATTTGTATGATCATTCTTAAAGAATCAATTATCCACACGATCCCTCATGTAATAATCCATGTCTCTTCAAGTAAGCTCTTGCATGGTCTCTTTGAATAGTGAGATGATGCATGATCACTTTATAACTTCAAGCCCTTCATCACTCTATGAAATAGTTTAATTGTTGTAGACAATGTATCACCTTTGATATATGTACTTTGAAATTAAGATCAGTTCAAAAATCATCTAAATTTCCACTCTTAATAACTTTGGAGTTCTTCGTCATCTCCTTCTTCTTTTTGATCTTCATTGACAACTGTGGAAAACAAATACACCCTTATACACAAAGTGGTCCCAACAATATCCCCCTTTGTATTTTGTTGTTAATACCTTAAATCTCACCTCAAATGAATGTGTCAATATCAAAATAACAATCTTATATCTACCCTTACTTTCATTTCACTTCTCTCACCCGTATTAACAAGAAATAAAAAGTTCATGGGAAAAAGGTATCAATCCATACTTAAGAAATGCGCCGTCAATCATTTCACTCTAAGCCTACTTGAGCAATGGTCAGTGTGGAAAACAAGAGGATTTGATTTATACATCAAGTCTATCCATTATTCCCTGATCATAATGCCATATGAGATGAGAGCTCATGTAATTTCTCTTAATGGGTTTTCCACTTTCATCCCAGGATGAATAAATTGAATGTGATAGGGAATAATCAACCTGAAACTCCTACACTCAATTCAATAAACAAATAAAAAACATTCAAGTGAAATTGGAAGGATAAGTGGCATTAGGTAAATTCCATCCATCTTATGTCACTGATTAATTTAGTTACCCCACCTTTGTAAAACGATATTCATTCTGAGTAACCAAGTATGAAAGATAGATAAATTACATAACTTTTCCAATGACGTGTTATTCATGAGATTTCCAGAGTAATTGAATTTAATACCAACTGAATTTGATACTAATTGAAATAATAACTTTGGAATATTCTTCATTTATCTCCCCCTCAAGGGAAAAACTACTCATCATATTCATCAAGGGTGACCCTTCATTATTTTAATCTTTGAATATCAATTAATGAATCTTACAAGGATAGAAACTTCTTCATCTTAGCTATCAAGAGTTGATATAATTCCCTACTTCTCAGGTTCTCCCCCTGAGATCATGCTTCACCTTCAATTATCTATATTATTAGCACAAATAAAATACACAAATGATTAAGGGAATAAGGTGGTTCATCCTGGATTTATTGATATGAACTTCATGGTTGAGATGATTTTATCAACCAAGTTCTTCCATTTAATCCAGTCTTTATGATCACACATCTGAATATATTTTCTGATATTTGTTGATGTGGGATGGATATCTTCACATTCTCTTCTGATTTTCATATAGAATTGTTCTTTTTCTTAACAACCATCATGGATGATACATTCTTACTCCTCTTAAGGACTACTTCTTTCTTTGGTAGTAAAGTTAGAAAACCTTTTGCAATGTGACTAGATTTCATAAATCTCTCACATAGAATATATTTAACACATGTGTTTCTTTTGGTTTTCACTCTCTCATGCACTTTATCTTCATTACGTGAAAGTTTTCATTTTCCTTTATCACCAACCTTGGCCTTCTCATCTTCAAGTTTCCTCATTCTTTTCAAATCTTTGGGCCAGATGACCAACATGTAATTTGGAACTATTATAGAAGGTTTGGATCTTCCACATGGGTTCATCTGAGTGTCATCCCTCTTAGTTGCTTTTTGGGATGAATTGCCCTTTAATTTCATGGATATAAAATCTAGGGTCTTCTTAGCTTCCCTACTTGAGATCTTCTTGGGGAAATTTTTGTTCACAATATTCTCATGATTCCTTCCCAAGGTAGCTGCTTCATACTTAGCCAGCATCAAAGGTCCTCTTCTCTTATCAACAATGAATTCATGTTGAGATGGACATGTACCTACCTTGTGACCACTGCCATTTCATACATCATAGATATTATCAAGAATTCCAAATCTTTTTGTGGTAAATAGATGCTTCTGGACCTTCATATATTGTTTCTTCATCTCTGGAATTCTCCCCCATGAGGTAGACTTCCTTTGTGATTTTACATTATGAGGATTGTATGAACAATTTAATACATAGTTCCTAAATATGTTTTAGTACCTACACTGACCCGAAAATATTGATTTATTTTCATTATGTTGTTAGGACTTCTTCTTGACCTGTTATGATTTTTTTGGAGAATCACCTTCCACATTATTTTTCTTATTCACCCCAGATATGGTGATAGGTAACTCCTCACCATTCCTCATCCATAATTGTTTTGAATTTCTCTTCCAGCCTAAAATGCTTATGGAAAAATATTTATAAACATGAGTACAAGATGGTTTGGATGGTACCTTATTTCTCTCAGCTTCTTGTGGTATATCATAAAAAGATGTCATGATCTTCTTATCACATGTTAAAGGTCTTTCAACTTTAGGTTCCTCCAGTGAGCATTGAGTAGCAACATACACTGTTTCTTAAGATAGATCATCAATAAATGTCATGATATTCTTTTCACATGTTGATGGTATTTCAGCTTTTGAATCCTCCAATAGACACTGAGTACTAGTAGCAACTGTTTCCTTCTTTTGTAAATGCTTAGTATGTGTCTTCTCAGAATTGGTCTACTGAGCTTCCAATTTTATACTTTCCATATTGTGAATGATCTTCTGATCTTCAATCATGATCATATTCTCTTCACAATTCTTCTTCAATCTTTCAACCTCATCTTCATGCATCACAACTTTATTTTGTAACAAAGAGTTAAGTTACCTGAATTTCTTGGAAGTTTCTTACAAATATAAACTCTTAACTTCAGTTCTCTTCTTTAGCTCAGCTTCAAGTGCATGTATATTTTCTTATAGAGTATTATTGACTCTATATTTTTCTTCAAAGGATTTAATATGTTTGGTGAGATTTAAAAATTCATGATTTATTCTTCCAAGACCTTTTCCACATTATCATCTTATCTTCCCATTCAGGTGATCTCAGCCTGCATACATTGAAAAATTTTAACAAACAAAAACTACTCTTTATTCAGAAATATCATGCAGATAAGTTCTTAATTTCTCTTGATCACTTGATTATGAAATATAAGTGTCTTTATTTCCTTTGTTATAAACCTGATCCACATGATCTTTACTTTCCAATCCTGATATTTATTCATTATTGCAAGGGCATAGAGAACCAGAAACTGCATCTGTTTTGGACATGAGGGACTTCTTCAACTATCTCTTCTCTTTCTTTTTATTATTTGTCATGGTATTACTGGATGTAGACTTCTATTCTGAGATGACTGAATCTTCATCAAGACTACATTTCATTATTGAATTAGGAAAGAAAACTAAAATCCTCTTCTGAATAGAATTAATGTAGAGTATCCAACCTACATAAACCTTTGTGCTCTAATACCAATTGAAGGACCCTAGAACACCTTGAGAGGGGGGGGGGGTGAATCAGGGTAAAATTTTTTTATCTTATTTACTGGATCTTGTTCCCACATTGGTAGGAACTTGTTTAAACCCATATGATAGATATGTGCAGTAATCAAAACATTCACATGTAGAAGGACAACACAAAAATTTTACTTGGTTCACCACTAAGGGATTCATCCAAGGAGAATACATTGACAGGTTTCCATATACCACAATCCTTTGAACTACAAACCTTTATCGAGTACTGTTAACCTTTTACATAGTGTAAGTCCATCGGTCCACATACTACATCTCTTCTTCCAATTAAAAGCCATCCCGTGTACCAAAAATCTTCACCGAGAACTATCATTGAAAACTGTTTTCGGTTCGAAACATCATTTCACATACCATTACTGCTTCCAGGTACATATCCATGAACCCTTCCTAGAACATGGTAAGCGGTCCATGATCTGAGGTACATGGTTTTCTTTCTTTTTCTATTTCCTTTACTGTTTCGCATCTCGTTCACTCTTATGAAGAAATCCTTCCATTGCCAAAAGCAAGATCCTGATTTTGAGGTCCAATAATTTGGTAAAACTGGGAAATAATACCACCTTAAATATCTTCTTCGGCAAGAACACCCATGCTAATTCACTATCATATTTCATCTACAAAAATTAGCTGCTTTCATCATGAAACTCATTTGTCGTGATATATAGTCTTTGATTGATCACCTTTAGAATCATCATATTTTCAAAGGAAAGTACTAAAACTTCACTGTCTTCCAACAACATCATTATTTCTAGTCAACACTGAATATGACTAGAATCATCTTCTCATATTTGTGTGATCATTCTTAAAGATTCAATTATCCACATGATCCCTCATGAAATAATGCCTATCTCTTCAAGTAGGCTCTTGCATGGACTCTTTAAATAGTGAGATGATGCATGATCACTTTATAACTTCAATCCCTTCATCACTCTATGATATGGTTTCATTTTTTTATACAAAGTATCACCTTTGATACATGTACTTTGAACTTAAAATCAGTTCAAAAATCATCTAAATTTCCACTCTCAATAACTTTGGAGTTATTCATCATCTCTTTATTCATTTTAATATTCATTGAAAACTATTGACAAAAAATAAAACCTTATACACAAAGTGGTCCCAACATAAAAAAATATAGGACACATAAGACCTCTTTCATAGCACCGTGGGAAAATAGATGTAAACAAGTGTTTATGAACATATCTAGTATATTCTAATTAAATCACATGACTTAGTGTGTGTGTTTAAAATAAAGTATACACACATTGCTCTTAATGTAAATTAAATAGAAAAATAGAGAAAGTAAAGTTGTATAATATGTTGTTTTCTATGTTTGATAAGCTCTATAGCTAGTGGATCCTTGAATGTAGCTTGAGTGGTAGCTCGAGTTGAGTTTCTGAAATTTACAGAAGAACAGAGTGTCATAAAATCTTTTTTTCTGACTATAGAAAATAGCCTGAGGGTTCAATGTGGATCAATTATTCTACAATTTATAATTGGTAAAGATTCTTTGTATATGGAATAACAATCTTCTTTTGATCTTGTAATGTTCATCTCTAGATCTCTCTGTGTATCTTAGCTCTCAGTTCATTCAATGATCCTCTTTTTTTTTTTATATTTTCATGAGGGAGTCTGTGCCTTCTTTTATCATCAGCATATAGAAGTTTCCATGTGGAGAAAATTCATCCAGATATCCTTGTCCTCATACTCAGGGATAACACATTTTTTAATGCATCTCTGTAATAAAAATTAAGAATAATCATTAAAATAACTATTGGAATTAAATTATATACTATATCCATTAGGAATATTTAATTCAAAATAAATAGAATAGTGGTGGTGAGTCTTTTTAATGGTGAGACAGTGTGGTGGTGTCTTGATCTAGCTATGAATTAGGATGGTGGTGAGTCAAGTTCAATGGTGACTTAGGTATGTATGTAGGTCTTTATAACACTTAGCAAAATATCGGGTTCAACTATAAGTCATCCTTGATGGTAGGTGTTTTCCATACTTTACCAAAATTCTTTTCTGGTGGTGACTCATAGCTGAAGATAGGTGATTTCTATACTTAGGAAAATTTTAGTCCTGGTGGGGAGACATTGCTGGTGGTGACTCAAACTCAATGATGAGTCATCCTTAGTGGTGACTATTATTCAATAGTGCGTAATCCTTAGAGGTGACTCATCTTCAATGGTGAGTTATCCTTGGTAGTGACTCATCTTTAATGACATGTCATTCTTGGTGGTGACTCAACCTCAACATTGAGTCTTTCCCACACTTATCCAAATTTCTTTCGAAGCTACCTTATATTATAAAATGATATCATATCACATAAAACTAATTAATAACATAATAAACATTATTTTTTGATCATTAAAACAATGGTTCCAACACAAACACATTAAAATAATTCCCTTGGTGATGTGGAAGTGAGCCATGTTTATAAATAATTGAATTTAAAACCAAAAAATATAATATAGGTTTTAGATGATTCATTGAGGGTTTGTAAAATATATCAAATAACCAAAAAAAATTATTTTAAAGTGAAAACATTATTTTGTTCAGGTATACTATTTATAGTAATTATTACCCCACTTTAGGGATTTTATGATGTCATAATACACAAAATATATTTATATCGTATTTAATTTTGACCCAAAAATTTGTTCATCTCTGAAAATTATGAAAAAATAACTATTAGATAATTTTGACATACTGATTAAAAAAATAATATTTATTTTATCCAAATAATTCTCTAGTTTTTATAATTTACACTTTTAAATAAAAAATACATATTTATTAAAAAATATTGGTTTTTTAACAATAATTATTTTTTGACCCTTATAAACATTATTTTTAACTTTGTAAAAATATATTATCATTTATATTTAATTAATATTATTTAATATTAATATTTTATTAAAATATAATTTATTTCAAAAAATCTTGAATTCATTAAAATAGAGTGTCTTTATTGTAACAATATATTTCCCAAAAATAGAATTTGTGATTCATCGCATCAAAATATAATTTTTATCAAACTTATTTTTTAATCATTATAATGTAATAAAAGATAAATGTAATCATTATATTATTAGAAATATAAAAATTCAAATAGTTTGGGTCAAGATACACATACATTTATTACACCAGCAAATTCCCTAAGGGTATGGTGTGCGATGGTGAGATTTTCATGGGGTGGTTCAACAAACATGGTTTAGTCCAATCTCAATGAGCTTGAAATTTTCCCATAAAAGGTTTCAATCATGCTTCAGTTGTTGAATATCAACTTGGGATTGGTCAAGGGAAAATCCTAGTGATACTATATGTTTTAGAAGATATGAGAAATGAGCTTTATAGGGTATAATACTTTTGGTAGAGTCCATCACTTCCTTTATCTATGTCAAATATACTTTATCATAACCTTAATAGACTAATCATAATGGTCACTGTACAACAACTATATTATCAATAGTTATGATGCTTAACAATATTTTAAATTTTATAGACCTTATAACAGTCTAAATTAGTGCATGTTTTTTATATAAATTCATTTCTTAATAAGGTATTTACTCATTTAAAAAAGGAATTTCATTTATAAATGTTCAGGTCATTACATTCCATCTAACCCTGCTCCTAAATTGGTCCGTTACAAGTCCCGAAGGGTGTTATAGATCCTCACTGGATACTAACTAGTGCATGAGAATCATAGAACACCTTGGGGATGATTTAAAGGTCATAAAATTACATAAATAAAAAATGAAAATAAAATCAGTAAACCATCTAATCGGAGATAAAAATAATTGAGCATCTAAAATAGAATATACAACTAGAACATAAAAGAGGATATAATGGAAATAAATATAGAAAAGGATAAAAATAAAATTAAATAGGCTAAAGTGGCCAATAAAAAACACCAAGATGAAATAAAATACCCAAACCAGCTCTAAATAGCCTCTGTGTGATCCACTGTCTCTATCCAACTAGAAATCTCCCCCAAAAGGTCAATATAGGTGAAACAAATTGAAATGAATAGGAACCTATAAAAATATAGGCATGAGATAACAACTTAGTAGGTCACCATACACCAAATATATGTATTAAAATTTATATTATATCCTAATAATGATAGTTTGAAATATAATAGAAATATATACCTTTTCATAATCTTTTATGTAAAGAAACAAGAAACACACCACAAACATATCAATACACTTTTTATTTATTTTCATTAAATAAAAATAATCACTTAGAAAACACTTTTACTTAGAAAAAGATACTTTATTACCATAGAACTACTTTAAAGTCCCACTTTTAAACCATTTAATAAAAAAACACTTTTTGAAATATAGATTACAAAACTCGAAAGTGGTTCCAAATTTTCAAACATTTTTCCAAAAAATTTAGGAAAACCAACTTTATTTAAAAAACTAGGTTTAATGACCTGAAACCATGTTTTTAGAAACCACAAAACACACACCAGAGTTTAAAAAACAAATAATTTCCCACTTTATCAATGAAATATTTTAAAAAAACTTTAGAAAGTATCTTTTAACATTTAGAGAACACCTTCAAACTCATTAATATTTTTTTTAAAAAAAAGTTTAAAACACCACTTCCATTTTCCTTCATCCAAACCACTCACAAAACCGTCTTTAAAAAATTTAAAAAGAAAGAAAAAAGTATAGAAGCAAGGAAGCACCAAAATAGGCACTGCTATGTTAAGTCACACGATAATCAACAAATACATAGGAGTCACACAATAATATAAGAAATAGGGAATAAAATTGAAATAAAAGTTAAAACCTCCAAAAATAATCCTAAATAGGATCTTAGTGTCATAGGATATAACCAATGGGATTTAATAAAATGGATATTTCATAACTTAAATAACTCTAGATTTACTAAACACTACATGTTCACAACAAATGTTGGAAGCTCTATTAGTGTTACCTAATCTCTCTCAGTCCCAATAGGCTCTCTTAGTCCCAACCTACCATGATATATCCCAAGACTACGGAGAAAATTACTTCCATGGATCTCTCAGTTCCATGGAAAATACCCCTAAATAAGTTAGTAATCTAATTTTGATCTTCAACTACCTAAGTCACCTACCCTGATTCCCTAAAGTTTCTCATGACATGTCAAATGGATGTGAGCATAAACAAATCATCACATAGATAAAATATAAATCATTTGAAATAATTCACACCTAACTTCATACACCATCATAAAGAATCAATCCTATTTAAATAAAAACATAAGAAACATACATGAATTCATCAATAGAAAATACCCACTCATGGGATCACGATACACTATAGGCGTAACAAAATCATACGAGGATAAAGATGGTCTCACACCTTTTATAAAAACTCATTTTTCATAAAATTAAAAATGAGACTTTTCCAAAATAAGATTGGAATGCCAATCCAACAAACTATTTTCAAGAATCCTTCTCAATCTAATATTGAGAATAATTTTATCAAAACACCTTTTAAACTCAATTGGGAACTCACACTTCTATTTAAATCACCTTTAAAAACATTCAAAGCCACCAAAAAGTTCCAATGTGTGATTTTTATGGGGTAACACACACCTTTGAAACAAAAAAACACATTTTTATTATCATAAAATATTTACACACCTCAAACCTATAACTTATAAATCAACCAAGGTTGTAAAAAGGTTTCTTACATAACACACAATGGTTAACAAACCCTTTTTAAATCAAATTCCCATGTCAAACATTTTTAACCCCTTTAAAACACTCACACATTTAGTTTGAAAATTATTAAATGCTAAAATCCCAATTAGAAATCCAAAATGACATCAAGAGACACTTTTAAAAACACTCACAACATTTAAATATCCACTTAGTCATTTTTAAAAACACTCAGCAAGGAATCACATTCCATGACCAGTGTCAAAACCATTTCATAACATCATTAGCCTATCATGGGTCATAGACATAGGTATATAACTAGTAAATAAACATTTTTCAAATAAAAACTAATCTATTAACATGTAATATAAAGTTACATCAAATAGACACTTACCTCATTCCAATAATGAATAAGATGTAAGTCAATGCATATGATGATGAAATACTCAAAAAATCCTCAAGGTGTCCTCAACATGCCATAATCCACAAAATACCCATGAAAAAACTATCCCAAACCCTATATTTGAACCCCAATATCCCTAGGGTTTTTGGGAGAGGGAGAAATTGAGTGGGAAGGGAAGGGAATAAGGGGGGAGGAAAGAGAGTTGGAATACCTTAAAAAGAAATTAAGATTCAAATAAAGACACCCAAAATCTAAGGGAGATGGAGGTTAGAGATCATCCTTGAGATCCAAAGGTCAAACAATGAAAATGGGGGGAGGAGATGGGTGAGGATGACTTAAAATTGGGAGGGTATTTCAAAAAATACTTAAAATTTTAAAATATGGGTAGGCCACATGGTTTGGACACATTTTTTTCCAAACCATGCACCAACCATGCATAAGTAACCACCTAGACCATGGCATACTCACACAATTTACCTAGAAATATGAATGGGTAGAAAAACTGTATACTAATAGTGAAAAATGGAATTTTAAAATTAGATATCCAATTCACACACTTGTTGTATGATTTACTAAATCGTACACAAACTATGCGACCACACCCTCACACACGAAACATCCCACACGATTTTCCCAAGGATCCTCATGGTTTGAACTAACTCATATGTTGCATGAAAAAACTATCTATGCATAGATCAAAAGGAATTGAAAAACCATATGCATAAGGGAAAACACATAGTTTCCCCAAAACCTTGCTTGAAAACCATTCCCAGAAGGAAGAACTCTAGATTTTACATATTTTAGACCGAGACTTCTCAAAAAATTAAAATGACTCTCAAAAACATAAAATACCATAAAATAAGCACCGTAGTGACATGGTGGGTGTCACAAGTCTCCCCACCATACCGCTTTCTTCCCCAAAAAAGTCTTAGGTTCATGTAGTGGATAATGAGAAATGGATTCTAAAATGAATCTCAAACAACACTTAACATTCTTAAGAAAATCCAATAAAAAATTGATCAAATAGAGGATTTAAGAAATAATATACATATTATAGGTCTCCAAACCATTTATAATTGATCTAAAATGGTAGAACAACCAACAACCTCTTTTCCATAAAAAAATAAGGATTTCATTGAGCAACCACACTCCTAACATATCAAAAGGGAATTACAAAGAATCTCCAGTCATAACCAATGAAAAAAAACCTTCTAAAAACTAACCAAGAGAGGTACTATACTGAATAAACTCCAAAAGGTCTACAAAAATAGATAAAAAATCCCATGAAAACCCAAAATCGAGGAGCAAATTAACCAGGAAAATGACTCATTAATAAATGACACAAATATAACCCTAGGGTCACAACTAAAACATGAGGAAGTTTGTATATAAATCCATGGAATACCATCCCATGATGATTCTGATAGAAAGAAAAACTCTATAATACCCACAATCCAACTAGAAACAAAACTACACTCTCATGCATCAATGTATACACCCTTGGTTCTTCCCATGTCCAAACTAGAAAACAAAACCCAACAGACGGTCTTCACCATTAAAGGGAGATAAAAAACATCATCAAATAATGAGGTATGAAAATTCTCCAAAATAACCACTAGTTATAATGATAAACTGAAGAAAAAACCTAAGAAAAACACTATGCTATGTTCTCTTCAAGCCACAATTGCTCCAAAATAAATAACCATAAATCCCAAACCAGTCCATTATCTGAGAGACACAACCAATCACTAGAAGGTTACATAAAAAAATAACCACTCTATAAAACTCAAAATTCTATAGGGATAATTAAAAAAATGTACCTAACTAGATCTCACACACAAGTCTCCCAGAAAAACTAAACCTCCCTTGGATAACTATCAAACCAAGGTTCATGTGTCAAACCACTTGACCCACATGATTCTCAAGAAAAATTGCATAACCAAAAATAACTTGAATCACTCTAGGGAATAATACTAAGAGAAAATATGACACATTCCACTCTATTCAGAGGTTGGGTAGTGTTAAAACCCAAATGAGAAAATAAACACATGAAAAAAACTCCACTTCTATACTAGATTTGTTTGGGAGGATTACACTAAAAAACATGAGACATGATCCCAACATAGTAAAATTTTCAAAATAATATCAATCAGCCCCAAAAATAACATGAGGGAAAAATTAAATCATGCATTTTAACAAAACAAGTAAAGCTATTTCAAAACACACCTCTTTTAAAATGATATGACCTATAAAAAGTGTCATAAAACCTATTTTAAAAACCAAAACACCATTAAAAATTGGGAATTATTTTAAAGAATTCAAATTAAAATCATTTTATAATTTTAACCTCAAGCCCTAAAATGAATTAGTCAATTTAAAATGTTTCTAGAACCAATTTCAAAGAAACATCTACTAATTTTAAAACAAAAACATCCTGACAAATTTCAAAATAAAATAAAAACTTACGCTTAAAAACAATTTCAAATCAATATACCCCTTTTAAACACATTCCAAGGGTCAAAAACCAATAAAGACACAAAATCCAATTTTTATAAATAACTATTTTTCCTTAAAATGGGAAACCCACCTTTAAAAACACAATATGAACTTAAATATAAAATCAATCACACTTAAAAAAACTTTACAAATTTCCAAATGAAATCAATGATTTCAAAAAATCTCATGAAACAAATCTCATTTTACAAATAAACCTTAAGTACATATTCTAAATTTGAAAAAAAAAATTCATGAAATTAACTTTTCACACATACAGATCCAATTTCACATCACATTAAAAATCAAATTAACAAGGGAATAACATAAACCTTAACCCAAAAGTCAATCTAATAATACCAACATATTACAAGACCCACTATAAATCCCTTCCCATTACCCAAAACACCAAGAAATCCAAGAATCAAGGGGTCTAAATAGAAAAGTCTAGTGGGATATAGAACTATGCTCAACTTGGACACATGGTTGGTGACCATATGATAATCATACATTGGTCCCTATAACATGTAAATCATTAATATTTTTGTTTTTCTTTGGTTTTAAAGACCTATAAGTAAAAATAATTGCTCAATTTTCTTTTTCATATATATCCCAAACATGAAACACAATCCCCCAAGGCAACTTAATTAATTACATTAAGGATTAAATAACCATTAATATAGGCATAAAACTGTAATCCAATAATGCTATAAAATGGTAATCCAAAATCAAGACAAAAAACTTGACTAACCATGGAAAATTGAGGCTTAAGGAGAGAAAGATTTTGAGATATACTCCCCACACCTACCTAATGAGTCTTGATAACCTTATATCCACACTACCAACTTTCTAAATAATAAGAGGTAATTATAAAAGCTAGATCCCACTGATAGAATAAGATTTGATAACATTTTATATCAAAACCCAGCCTGGGCTACCATCTAACTTGTCTCCCAACCTAGTTCATCACAAGGATAGAAGGGAATTCTTGATCCCCACAAGATGGAAACTAGTTACTTGGTATCACAGAACACCATAGGAATGATTTATCCCACACATAATGATATAAATAAACAAAATAAATAAATGTAATAAACCATAAAATAAGAGATAAGAATAACTAAGCATCCAAAATAGAATATACAACTGACACATAAAAGAGTATATTGTGGAATAAGATATATAAAAGTATAATAATAAAATACAAAAATCCAAAGAGGCTTATACAAAACACCAAGCTGATAGAAAATCCCCAAACCAGCTCCAATAAGACCCCGCATGACCCAGAATTTCCATGAAAATAGAAATATCCCCCAGAAGAGCAATAGAGGTAAAAAAAACTGAAATGAACCTATATTTATAAAAATTAAGGTGTGAGCTAATGACCCATTTGGTCACCACCCACTGAATCTATATAGTTTCTTTCATATTAAATCCTAACAGTTCTAGTTTGGAATGAAATAAAAAATATCCATTTTTTATAAGAATTTGTGTAAAGAAACAATAAACACACCACAACAATGTTAACACACATTTCTTTATTTTAATTAAATGAAAAAAATTTCTTGGAAGTAACTTTTAATTTTTTGAAGACCCTTTTTAACTAAAAAAATTCTTTAAAGTCCCACTTTTAAACCATTTCATAAACAATTATTTTTTAAATACGCATTTCAAAACTCAAATGATGTTTCCAATTTTTAAATGGGTTTTCAAAACTTTTACGAAAACCAAATTTCATTTAAAAATTAGAAACAATAGATTAAAACAATGTTTTTAGAAACCCACACACACCAAAGTTTCAAAAAAATTATTTCACACTTTCTCAATGAAATATTCAAAAAAAAAAACTTTTGGAAAAAAACTTTTCACATTTGAATAACACTATTAAAACTCATTAATAAAACAGTTTGGAAACACTTTAAAATCAGAATTCTAATTTTCTTCTTTAAATACTTTCAAAAAACCCTTTTCAAAACATTTTAAAAGAAATTCACATGTAATGAAGGAAGTAAGTACATAAATAGGCACCACTATGTCAAGTCTGATGACAATCAATAATTACATAGGTTCCAATAAATACTCCCAAAAAATAGGGGATACAATCAAAATAAAAGTAGAAATCCCCTAAAATGATCCTAAATAAGATCCTAGAATCATGAGATATAACTAATGGTATTTAATAAAAGGTATCTAGTGTGAAATAAATTACTAATGGTTCACTAAACACTATGTGTTCACAATAAACATTTGAATCACTCTCAGACTTCCCTAGGCTCTCTCAATCCCAATGGGATCTCTTAGTCCCATCTTCTGATGACATCTCTTAGTCCCATGGAGAACATTCCCTCCACGAGATCTATAAGTCCCATGGAAAACGTCCCTAAATAATTTATCAACCTAACTTAAGGCTTAAACTACTTAACTCACCTACCATAATTCCCTAAAGTTTCCCATGACATGTCAAATGAAGGTGAGCATAAACAAACCATCACATAGATAAAAAATAAATCATTTGACATAACACACAACATATATCATAAACCTTAAAAATGAAGAAACCCCATTCACATCAAAACATAAGAGTCATATATAAATTCATCATTAGATATTATACCCTCATAGGATCATAATACACCACATACATAACAAAATCATATAGGGATAAATAAGGTCTCACACCTTTTATAAAAACCCATCTTTCAGAAATTGAAAAAAAATTATTTTCCAAAAAAAATCTTGGAATTATAAGACAACACACCATTTTACAAAGATATATAAATCTACTAATGAGAAAAAGTTTATCAAAAAAACCATAGAAACTCAAGAGGGAACTCACCTTTCCCAAACCACCTTTAAAAACATTCAAATACAACAATTAGTTTCAAAATATAACTTACATGGGATAAAACAACCCTTTGTAACCAACTAACCCATTTTGATTATCTAAAAAGCTTTAAACAGCTCAAACCTTTTATTTAAAAATCAACTAAGTTTGTAAAAAGGTTTCAAATATAATGCATAATGGTTAACACACCCTTTTCAAATAAAAATACCATGTAAAACATTTTGAACCCCTTTAAAGCATTGAAACATTAATTTAAAAATAATGAAATACCAAATTCCCAATTATAAATCCAAACTGGTACAAAGATACACTTTTACAAACACTAACAAGATTTAAAAATCCACTTGGTAATTTTTAGAAACACTTTTCATGGAATCCCATTCCATGCTAAGAGTAAAAATCATTTGAAGAAAAATTTGGCCCCTCATGTGTCATAACCATATACATATCATTAGTGAATAAACATTTTAAATTCAACAAGCATCCATTGGCATGTAATAGACAACAAAATTGAAGAAACACCTACCTTGTTTTAATGATGAAAAATATCGAATTATTTTCCTATGATGATGATTAATCAAACAAGACTTAATAATTCATCTAAAACCCCTAAACCAAAAAAACACAATGAAAAAAATATCCTAAACTCTAAATCCAAACCCCTAAAACTCTAGGGTTCATGGGATAGGGAGAAATTAAGGGAGATGAAGGCTGGAGTTAAAAGAGGAGGAATAACTTATAAACCCCTTAATATTCAAAGGTAAGACACTAAAAATCAAAGGAATATAGATGATGGAGCTACTCATTAAGATCCCAAGGTATGTTTGTGTGAATGGGGAGATGATATGGGTGAGGGTGACTTAAAATTAGGAGGGTATTTTAGGAAATACCAACAAATTTAAAAGCTAGGAAGGCTCCATGGTTTGATAAACTGTGCACAAACCATGTGCAGGACACTACCAGATCAAAACCCACTTACATGGTTTACCTAAAAATCCACACAATTAAGAAAACTAGTTTCCAAACATTCCAAATGGAACTATCAAATTATAGATAAAATTCACTTGCTTATCACATGGTTTACAAAACCATGGGCAAGCCGTGTGCTGTCACCCATACACACTAAAGTTCCCACAAAATTTCTCTTAGGATCTGTATGGTTTGAACCAACCTGTGTGCTTCCCAAAAAAACTAAGCTTGTGTAGTACAAAAATAACTAAATAACTATCCATGTAAGGGTAACCACATGGTTTCCCCTAAACAATACATGCAAACAATGCAAAGAAGGAAGAAATCCATATTTCCCATGTTTGAACCAAAACTTCTCAAAATCTTAAAATAACCCAAAACATATAAAATAATATAAAATAAACACCATGGTGGCATGCTGGGTGTGACAATACAGGTGCATATTGTACAAGTCTTTTTCATTATATGATTTTTTTTCTGGTGTTTATGTGATATTCTTTTTCATTCCATATTTTATTGAAAAATAGGTTTTCAAATTAATGAATGACATTGGTAGGGTTATTTAATTTTTTTTATAGATTTACATCAGGTTTTAAAAAGTATTTTCTAATAAGCTTTATGAAAGTTTTTATATATTTTTTTATGAAAAAATTAACTAGTTTTTTGTAAATGGGGTATGGGGGAAATAATTTTTGAATGGAAACCTTTTATTGTTTGAAATCTTTAACTATTTTATTTTAGAAAGATTTTTTTATAAAGGTGGTATTGTTTCATGTTAGCATTTAAAATTATTTTATAAAATTGATTTTTAGAATGATATTTACTAATATTTTTGATTTTAGAAATATTTATTTAAATTGGATTCAAAAAAATAAAATTTTAATTCAAAATTTATCTTTATTTTGGGAACTTGTGAAATTTGTATGTGGTTTTCTAGGGAAAGTTGTAACATGGTGAAGTGGTGGGGGAAATCTTAAAATGAATTGATTTAATTTAAATTAGTGAGTTATTGTGCTTGGGAATAATGTGGCTGGATATTTTATTAGGTAAAATGTGATTTTGGTTTTCTTTACCATTGTGCTAGTCATGCTTATTGTGTTTTCTATGTTGGTTACGATTGCGTACTACTTATGTTTGTTGTTCTAGTAAGTCTAGATGTTTTTATTCTTTATTAGAAATTATAAGAATTGGGGAAATATGGATTTCATGTGGAAATTATGTCTCATGGGATGAGAATCATGTAACCTTATGGGTAATGGGATATTCTAGGATCTAGAGTGGTTACTTTAACACCCTGAGTTTTTGTGATTTTTTAATAAATTAAATTTCTATGATGTCAAACATTTCATGATAAAATAAGTCGAAATTTCATTATATTATACACCAATATAATCTTGTGTTACAAGCAACATTGACTTGGCTTGCATTACATACAACACCGAGTTTTTATGAAACACCATTTTATTATTATAATTATTTAAACGAGATACTTATAACTGATCTATTAAACATAGTAATATGAATAGAAATAACTATTTTTTAAACATTATTTATAATGGTTTTATATAAATAAAACATATTGATAATAAAACATGTAATATTGGAAAAGTCTTTATATGTTTGCAAATACTATTTTATTAAAAGAACAACTTTTTATGTCCTTTTGTGAAAAATAATAAAATTAAGTTTAGACAATTATAAATTAAATTTTTTAAAAGAAAATTCATTTTTTAATTCATAATTTCAAAATTATATTAGGGTTAATTTTTTGTATTTTTCTGAGAAACTTCATTTTTAGATGAATAGTGAAAATACTGAATTCTAATTCGAAATTAATTTTTCATCTAATTTATTTATATAGTAAAATTATATTTTATGTTGGTTTTAAACTAAAAATATATCGATTATATATATATATTAATAAAATTTAGCTCATTGGAATAATTTTTATAATAAATTTAGATATAAAACATGAATAAACATTTGAACATTCTCACTTTAAAAACCCGCTTTCCTGCCACGTCTGCGGGATAAGGATTAAACTTATTTTTTCTACCTATGTGAAATATATTTTAAAAAATGGAAATAATTTTTTTAATAATTATAATATTTATATTCTAATAATATAAACTTAATTTTTGACAAAAAATATTAGTGAAAGTGATTAAAATTAATTACAGGGATTAATGCAAAATTAAGCGTAACAAGTGACTAAACATTAATCATAAGGGCCAAAATAACCTAGAAACTTTTCCAAAACCAATTTTATGTCCAAAACTCACCCATAAAATTTATAGTATTGATTTTTTTTTTGGTTTTGGATGACTTTGTTTAGGTACAAATGTGGGTATACCTAACTTGTTTTCAAAAATTCCAAGTGTGTACCCTCCCCCCTTATAAAAGGCCACCACCACTTCCCATTATTAACACCTATAAAAACAATTAATTTTAGAAAATATCTACCCAATTCACTTAAAAAACCCCTAATTTTATACTCTAATCATTATTTTGTGAAAAAATCCAACCAAGGAATCCCTTTGGTGCAAACCAAAAGGAGTTACCCAAAGAAGAGGTAACATCCTTCCTCAAGCTCCCTTCCTTTATTTCATTTATCCCCTACGTAAATTATTATTATTAAATTCATAAATAATATAATAAGTATACTAAATATAATGATATGTTCTTATTGTATTTTGTTGATCTAAACTTACACACACTTCCATCTAATGGGTAACAAATTTACTGTTCTTTTGTACGATGAACTACCTCCTCACGAAATGATGTTCTTAGTTTTTCCTTTACCACCTATCATGGTTGAGAATTAGGATGGACACTATATTTTTATATGATATATATAAAATATATTATTTATTATTCTTTTTGAATTATTATATATCACATACCTTCATTCTTTCTATTTTGCGTAAATACGATAATATTTTTTTGGGGAAGTGTGGACTATCACCTCCCCAAAGTGATGTGATTCATTTACACACTACATGGATTGTATTAAGGATGGGTTTAGTGAAAATATACGATATATATGAAATAATAATTCTAATTTAATGATATTATATATATAAATATATTCCATTTACTTTCTTTCTTTCAATATGAAAAAAAACAGAAACAACGTTCATGCGTACGTACGACCTACGATCTCTATGAACGGTGTATTCCATTTCAAATTTATATATTATATATATTATTATAAATAAATTTATACTGAATATAAATGATATTTATATCATGATTTACATTATAGAAATCATGATATAAGTATGAGGACTAAAAATATAACAAATTAAGACACATGTGAAAAACAAAGAAGATATTACCCAAAGCGAAACCTTAACTTGGAATTGTTAATAAGCGGGTAATATAAAGGTATAATAAAAAAATATATGATATTAGATATAATAATAGGTTTTTTTAAATATTTATAATAAAAATATATTTATTATACAAGAGTTTTGTATGAGTACGATAAGATTCAAGACATAAGGTAAGAGGAAATCTAGTCTCACTTTTGTTTTTATGAGATTTACACCTTATTCATCACTCATTTCTTTTGTGTGGTGTATATACTACCCATTAATATATTATATTATATTTATAATTAAATTTATTGGTATTTAAATATCCATTTTATGATCTCTCTTTCATGGGTATTATGTTTCAAAAGTTACCAAATCAGTAAAGTAGTTTTGTCCCAATTTTCCTTCTTTGAAACACATGCCATGAAATTCAAAAACCATATTTTAAAAAATGTTATCAAAGATTATATTTTAATCTCATTTTCAAAGAAAAATTATTTTAAAAATGTTTTATGCTTTTCAATCTTCTTTTATAAGTTTCAAAATTATTTTAATGAAAAAGGATTTCCAAAATGTTTTCAAGCTTTTTTTATAAGTTTTCAAGGGAAAAGGTTTTAAAAATGATTCAAAGCCTTCTCTCTATGTTTTAAAATTATTTTCAAAAGAAATGGTTTTCAAAAGGTTTTATGTTTCAAAAATAATTTTTCAAATAAGAAATCATATTTTATCAAGATTTTTTTTAAAAGATATTTCAAAATTATTTTCCATCTAATATGAGATCCATTGATGTTACTCATGAATTTTTAGGAAATAATCCAAAGGTTCTATTCAGATTATTTCTTTGAATGGTTTATGTTTTAATGAAATGAACTTTATGGCACCTGTTTCTATTCCATGGGTTATATGATTTTGAAACCCACTTCCTTTCACGAGTTATTCTTTGATGAAATCATTGTGAAACCTATTTATTTTCCATATGTTATGATGTGATGGAATGTTTATGATAACCATTTCATTTCATGGGTTACGATATGATATTTATGAAACCCATATCCTTTTATGGGTCATGATATGATTAATGTTTTATTATGTTGTGACACATGTATAAATGATTTTATTATGTGATGGGTGGGACCTATATCTCCCTCTAATGTATTGGATAAAGATTTATATCTCATGAGATAATGATGGGAATCAAGTCGACGAGATTGATTCACTATTGGAATATGGGGAAACCCAATCCATGGCAAGGAAAGGACTGTGACTATGGATGGTGGTGTGTCTCGACCAATAGGTGCAATCACCATGAATATGGAAAATGGGGAAACCCGATCCACTATAGGAAGATGGGGAAACCTGATCCACTTTGGGAAGATTAAAAAACTCGATTAACTATGGAAAGATAGAGAAACCTAATCCCTTATAAGGAAAGGACTGTGATTAGGGATAATGGAGTGTCCATCCTAGTAGGTGTATTCCCCATGAAGTTCCATGATAAGTTATATAAATTCATATTTACTTATAGGTGATGATATTACATTTTTATGTGTATGAAAAAATTCTATGTCTTAATTCTATCTTATGATTTCATGGATCATGATCTTGATTACCTTATAATTAATGTATTATGAACTACTAATCTTTATTCCATGATTTAAGTTTATGATCTTTGATATGAAGGGTATGATCTTATAATATTATGATCACATTATCATACCCTTATGCTCATGTTTTTGATAACATATCTTCATTATTTACCCTTATTGAGCATATGATCTCAACCATTTTTTACGTTTCCTTCCACAGGATATAAAGATATTTATTAAATATTATGTGTTTAAGAAGGGTACTATTCATGAAGAACCTAGTGGGAGATAATGTTGCTCACTTATGTAGCAGTGTTTATGTTTCCATGTTTCTAAAGGCACTAGACTAATATGATCTTTGGGTGTCTGTTTGTGTATTGTATTAACTATTCTGAAAAAGTGATGTGCTATTAATGTATGAAAAAAGGGTTACTATAATTGGTATAAAAGAAAATTTTTAATAAAACTTTGGAAACTAGGATGAGAAAACTTTAGTGATAACCTTAAGAACACACCTAAGGATAAGTATATGATGAGGAAAAGTATAGAAAAATGTTTTGGAGTTTTGGTAAAGGATAGAGTGAGTGGTTTCTAAGAAGTACATCCCTGCCAGGATACTACAAGTGGATGTGGTTCTAGTGCATATGTAACTAGGAGAAACAAATACAACAAGGTGCATCGAGCCTGAATCGAGCATAACTTGGTACATGACAAGATGCCTTAATACATACCTAGTTTGAAACTCATGAGGGATATTATTTTTTAATTCAAAAAATCTTCATGAAACATCATGAATGATTTAAAAATAATTTGGCTATGAGTGACCTATGATAAACCTTGGGTGTCATATATTAAGTAAGGTTTCATAATTTAGAAATCCTTTAAGTGATATTTATAACTACTTTGTTCCTCACTATGACAACTGTTTCTTACTCTATGATTTTTGGTTTTGTCAATGGATGGAACCCAAAGTAACTGAATTAATGGTGATTGGGATGGATAGTGCAAATATTTTTCTCTTGAGAATCAGAATTCTATGGGATCTAGAATGAAAAAAATCATTGAAATGATCACATTGCTTTATCAAGATATGAATCATGATGAGATTACAAATGAGCAAAGGATTGAACAATGTTATACTGAGTCCTTCACATGAAAATGTCCACCTTATTTCTGTGGGTCTTCTAATCTGCTTGTTGCTGAACACTGGATCAGTACCACTATAAATACATTCATTTTTCTATAGTGTTTAGATCACGAGAAATTCATTCTAGATGTTTATCAGTTAGAAGGAAAAGCAGAATAGTGGTAGAATTTAATCAATAATACTAGAAATAAATATGAAATTGAATCCATGGATTGGGATGATTTTAAGAACTTATTAGTCAATAATAAATGTCATCATGTTCTTTGTATGAAGATGGAAAAAGAGTTTCTTGAGTTGATGTAAAAGGATGATGAATCTTTAATCACATATGAGGAAAATTTCATAATACTTGAGAGGTACACTTCTGTAATTATCATCCATCCCAAAAGTAATGTTGATAGGTTCTTCATTGGACTAAAGGAAAGTCTGAGAAGGGAATTTTCTATAAGAGACTCTAGTAGCTATGAAGAGATTGTGTGTTCTACAATAAAAGTTGAAATGGAAGTTGGAGTTACATATCAATCTCATGGTTTTAATAGAAAATAAAGATAGAGTTCAAAGGAAAATCTAAAAACCATGAAGAGAAGAAGACGATCCTTCCTTTATGATCCAAGTGTGGAAATAAGCATGAATGAAATTGTCTTATGGTCTATAATAAGTGTTTTAAGTGTGGAATGGAAGGCCATTGTGAATTTGTTTTCTGCACTGATGGGAAGAAGTTGGAAAATGATGAAAATAGAGGAAAAGATACACAAAATGAACCTCCCACGCTTCAGTGCCTCAAGTGTAAGGAGGATAGGAATTATGATAACCAGTGCCAAAACCCAAGGTTTAGTGATGATGATAATCATTAACAACCTATTAAACTGAGGGACAAGGGGAAAATCTCAAGAAATCACTGTTTCTAATGAGGGGTGTGATAATTATGTGGTGAAAGGCACACTTACCATCCACTCTAGAACTGCTAATATATTATTTTATTCTAGATATACCCACTCTTTCATATCTAAAGAATTTTCTAAAGGTAATAATATTCCACCCAAATGATTAGATGTAGAATTAGTACTGAAAACCCCTAATGTTAGGATGATTTTATCTCATGTCTATGACTCCTCTATGGATGATATTTGTGGAAATATTATTCCAAAAAATATTGTTATTCTTCCTTTGGTTGAATTTGATGTCGTCTTAGGCATGAATTGGGTTTATTTACATAAATACCACACCAATTTTTGATGAAAGGGATTCACATTGGATATTTGAAACCAAGAATATGATCATATATAAATATGACAATTAGTATGAACTTACTATAAAGATTAGATCTAGTGTATGGGTATTAATTCCCTTTTATAAGGTTTATTTGTCTCAAATGGTTTGGGATAAACTTGACATAAATTATATGACTATTGTTATATAATTTATGGATGTGTTTATGAAATAATTTCCTAGACTTCCACCAAAATATAAAGTTGGTTTCTTGATAGAAATCATATATGGTTCCAAACAAATTTCAATGAATCACTATACAATGAATGTAATTGAGTTGTAGGAATTAAAGAAGAAAACACAAGGAAAATTTGAAAAACAATTCATTCGGTCAAGAGTGTCACCTTGTGGTGAAAAATCTTTTTGAAAAATAAATATGGATCGATGCGACTCTGCATTGATTATCGGGAATTGAACAAGATCATGATCAGGAACAAGTATCCTCTTCCCCATATTGTTAACTTGTTTAATCAACTATGTGAAGATCAATAATTTTCCAAGATTGATCTTTGTTTTGGATATATCTAAGATGAAATTACATATAATTTATAGACATTATGAATATATAGTGATTACTTTTGGTCTTACTAATCCCCCTACTATCATCATGGATTTGTTGAATAAAGTATTTAGAGATTACCTTGATCAGTTTTTGGTAGTATTTATAGATGATTTTATTATCTATTCAAAGAGAAAGAAAGTGCCTAAAGACCAATTGAGAATTGTACTAAAGACCCTGAGGAAGGAGAAACAGTATAAAAAATTTACAGATCATGAATTTCGGCTGCAAAAGGTTGAATTTTTGGGTCACATAATCTCAAGATATGGTAAATCAATAGATCCATGAAAGATAGAGGCTATTTAATGTTATCCTTGACCAAACATGGTGATTGAGATCCGTAGTTTTATTGGATTAGCTAGATACTATCGATAGTTTGTGGAGAATTCTCGTGACTATAGAATTCTCTAACCAAGTTAAATTAGAAGGGTTCCAAGTTCCTTTAGACAAATGAATGTGAGGAAAATTTCAAGGAACTAAAGGGAAGGTTAGTCAACACACCTATGCTTACATTATCCCATAGTGTAGAAGGGTTTGTAATATACAGAGATGCATCCAAGAAGGGATTGTGATGTTTTCTTATGCATAATAACATGGTTATCATTATGCCTCATAATAATTGAATATCTATGAGAAAAATTACCCAACTCATGATTTAGAGTTAGCAGTAGTAATTTTCGCATTAAATATATGGAGGTATTATATTTATAGAGAATGTATAATATATATATAAGTCATAAAAGTCTAAAATATATATTCACATATAAGGAGTTTAATATGAACTAGAGAAGATGGTTAAATATGATAAATTATTATAAATGATCAATACATTACCACCTTGGGAAAGTAAACAAGGTGGCCAATTATTTGAGATGAAAGGATCATACTAGCTTATCCATGATGTGGATCACAAAAGATACAATATTTATATATTTGAAAAGGATGGATCTAGAAATCCTAAAGGGGAGAAATATTATCTTTCTCATTTGATGTTCAACCCTCTATCCAAGTGAATATTAAATAGGTTTAGAAGGAAGATATAGAGCTGAAAAAGAAGGTTAGAAATGTTCCAGAGTTTAAACATGATTAGGATAAAATGAAAAGGTATAGGAACTATGTATTTGTTCTTTCCATACCAGATTTTAAGAAGGAGATATTAGAGGAGGATCATAGTTATTAATTATTTATTCATCCTAGAAGAATGAATATATATAAATATTTGAAATAATACTTATGGTGGGATGGAATGAAGAGGGATATCATAGAGTTTGTATCTTGGTGCTCGGTATGCCAGAAAGTTAAGGTATAAAGATAAAAGTATAAGGATATGTTGCATCCATCACCCATACTAGAATGGAAATAGGATAACATCACTATGGATTTTTTAGTTGGAATCCCCAAAAACTCTAAAGGGTTTAATGCTACATGGGTGGTAGGTGATCTCCTTACTAAGTCACCACACTTCATTGCTATTAGAGTAGACTTATCTCTAGACCGGATTTCCATGATATACATTAAGGAAGTGGTAAGGTTTCAAGAAGTACCACATTATATTATATGTGATCAGGATACAAGGTTTACCTCAAGGTTTTGGTGAAGCCTTTAGCAATAACTTGATACAGAATTGAGTTTTAGAACTGCTTATCATCCTCATATGGATGGTCAGTCTGAATGAACAATTCAAACCCTAGAGGATATGTTAAGATATTGTTTATTGGATTTCAAAGGTGGTTGGGATCAACACCTTACTCTAGTTGAGTTTTCATACAAAAATATATTTTGCTCAAGAATTAAAATGTATCCTTATGAAGACCTATATGGAAATAAATGTAGAGCTCCAATGTGTTGGGATGGAGTTAGAGAAATAAATCTATTGGGACCTAAGATAACTGAAGAAATGGATAAGAAGGTTAGAACCATTCAACAACGTATCAAGGTAGCACAAAGTTGATAGAAAATTTATGCTAATAACCATTTATGTGATATAGAATTTGAAGTTGGTGATAATGTGTTTCTATGAATCTATGACTGGAAGAAGGCTTTGAGGTTCGAGAAGGAAGCAAAACTAATCCATAGGTATATTAGTCCCTTTGAGATTCTTGATTGTATCAAAATGGTATCCTATCACTTGTAACTTCCTAAAAATATCGATCATGTCCTATATGTATTACATGTTTTTAACCTAAGGAAGTACATACCCAACCTTTCACATGTACTGAACTCAAATTTCATACCACTGGAGCATGATGTTTCTTATGAGGAACAATCAGTTGAAATTCTGGATCATATAGAGAAAGTTATAAGAAATAATACCACTCACATGGTCAATGTTTTATGGAGAAATAAGTAGTTATAGGAATATATTTAGGAACATTAGGATATGATGAGGCAGAAATATCCTCATTTTTTGTATCAGAATAACGAATTTTGAGGGTGAAATTCATTTTAAGGGGGGTATAATGTAACACCTCAAGTTTTTGGGATTTTTTTCCGAATAAATTAATTTTATTTGATGTCATACATTGAACAATAGACTAAGTAAAAATTTCATTATATGATACACCGAGATAATCTTGCACTACACACAACACCGACATATCTTGTGTTACACGCAACACCGAGTTTCTATGAAACATCATTTTATTGTTATAATTATTTAAACGAGATAATTATAACCTAGATATTAAACATAGTAATATTAATATCAATAAATAATTTTAAAATATTATTTATATTGTTTCTATATAAATAAAATATATTTATAATAAAACATGTAATATTGGAAAAGTCTTTATATGTTTGAAAATACAATTTTCTCATAAGAACTTCTTTTTATGTCATTATATTAAAAATAATAAAATTAATTTTATACACTTTTAAAAATTTAATTTGATAAAATAAATTTCATTTTTGAATTCATAACGTTAAAATTATATTATGTTAAATTTTTTGGATTTTCTAAGAAACTTTATTTTTTGGATGAATAGTGAAAAATACTGAATTTTAATTCAAAACTTCTTTTTTGTCTAATTTATTTATATAGTTAAACTATATTTTATGTTGGTTTTAAAGTAAAAATAGACCAATTATAAATATATTAATCTAATTTAGGTCATTATAATAACTTTTATATTTAATTTATAAATAAAATCTGAATGAACATTAGAACAATTTCACTTTAAAAACCCACTTTTCCACCACGTCTGTGATATTAACATTAAAATTAATTTTTATTCTTATGTGAAATTAATTTATAAAAATATAAATGCATAATTTTAATAAATATAATATTTATAGTTTAATAAGATCAAATTAATTAATTACCAAAATTATTAATGAAATTGATTAAAATTAATCCCAACGATTAAGGTAAAATTAAGCTTAAAAGGGACTAAACCTTAAAATTAGGGACCAAAATGACCTATAAACTTTTCCAAAACCCATTGTATGGCCCTAATGCGTCTTTAAAATATCATTTATTCAATTTTTTTTGTTTTTTATGACCATTGTTAGGTAAAAACGTGGGTACACCTAACTTGTTTACAAAAATGCCAAGTGTGTCTCCTCCCTCCCTTATAAAGGGCACCAAATCTTCACCTTATTCACACCTATCAAACCTGTTAATTTTAGAGAATATATTCCCAATTAAATTCCAAAATTCCTTATCTTTTTCATTTAATCCTCACTTTTGGTAGAAATCCAGCCAAGGAATCCCTTTGGTGCAAACCAAATGGAGTTACCCAAAGAAGAGGTAACATCCTTCCTCAAGATCCTTTCCTTTATTTCCTTTCTCCATTACCTCAATTGGTTCTATTACATGAATACATAATATACTGAGTATCCTAAATATATTGAGATGTTTTTATGGTAAGGGTTTAACCTAAACTCACACACACTTCCATCTAATGGGTAACAAAATTACCGTTCTTATGTACGATGAACTACCACCTCAAGAAATGATGTTGTTAATTTTTCCTTTACCACCTATCATGGTTGGTAATTATTATGGAAAATATATTTTAATATGATATATATGATATATATGATGTATTTATTCTTATTTAATTATAATATAACACATAAATTCATGCTTTGTATTTTGTGTAAATACAATAATTTTGTTTGGGGAAGTGTGGACTACCACCTCCCCAAAGCGACGTGATTTGTTCACATAGTACATGGAATGAATTAAGGGTGGGTTTAGTGAAATTATATGATATATATGACATAATAATTATATTTTAATGATATTATATATATAAAAACATATATTTCATTTACTTTCTTTATTTCAATATGGAAAAAAATAGAAACAATGTTCATGCGTACGTATGACCAACCGTCTCCATGAACAATGTATTCAATTTTATATTTCTATATTATATAGATTATTATAAATACATATATACTGAATATAAATGATATTTATATCATATTTTACATTTTTAAAATCCTGATATAAGTATGAAGACCAAAAATAAAACAAATTAAGACATATATGAAAAACAAAGCGGATATTACCCGAAGCAAAACCTTAACTCGGAATTTTTAATAAATATGTAATATAAAGTAATAATAAAACCATATATGGTATTATATATAATAATATTTCTCTATAAAATATATATAATAAACTTATATTTATTATACAGGAGGTTTGTATGAGTATGAATAGATTCAACACATAAGGTAAGGGGATTTCTAGTATCACTTTTGTTTCTGTGATATTTACACCTTATTCACCATTAATTTATTTTGTACGGTGTATATAATACCCATAAATATATTATATGATTTTTATTCTTAAATTTATGGGAATTTACATATCCATTTTATGATCTCTCTTTTACGTGGTTTATTTTTCAAAAGTTACCAAATCTATAAAGTAGTTTTGTCTCAATTTTCTTTCTTTGAGACACATGCCATGAAATTCAAAAACCATGTTTTAAAAAATATATTCAAAAATATTTTCAAAAATAATCATTTAAGATCATTTTCAAGGAAAATGTATTTTTTTATAGTTTTCAAGATTATTTAATAAGTTTCCAAATTATTTTCAAAGAAAAAGGTTTTCAAAAAGGGTTTCAAGATTCTTTTATAAGTTTTCATGGTAAATGGTTTTCAAAATGATTTCAAGACTTATTTATATTTTTTCAAAGTATTTTAAAAGAAATTGTTTTCAAAAGGTTTTATGTTTTAAAAATTATTTTTCAAATAAGAAAGGATATTTTCATCAAGAAATGCTTTTAAAAGATATTTCAAAATTATTTTCCATATAGAATGAAATCCATTAATGTTACTCATAAATTTCTAGGAAATGATCCAAAGGTTTAATTTATATTATTTCTCTAAATGGTTTATGTTTTGATAGCATGATGTTTATGACATCGGTTTATCTTCCACATGTTATAAGCTTTTGAAACCTGCTTCTTTTCACGGGTTATGATTTGATGAAATGATTGTGAAACCTATATATTTTCCATAGGTTATGATGTGATGGAATGTTTATGATACCAATTTCATTTCATGGGTTATGATATGATGTTTTTGAAAACCATATATTTTATGGGTCATGATATGATAAAAGTTTTATTATCTTGTGGCACATGTATGAATGGTTTTATTATGTGAGGGGTTGAACCTATATCTCCCTCAAATGCATTGGGGAAATATTTATATCTCATTAGATAATGATGGGAGTCAAGTCGACAGGCTTGATCCTCTAGAGGAAGATGGGGAAAACTAATCCCTTACAATGAAAGGACTATGATTGGGGATGGTGGTGTGTCCCACCTAGTAGGTGTAGTCACCATAAATATGGAATATGGGGAAACCCAATCCACTATGTAAAGATAGAGAAAACCAATCCAATATGGTAATATGGGGAAGACCAATCCCTTATAAGGAATGGAATATGATTGGAGATGGTGGTGTGTCCTGCCCTATAGGTGTAGTCCTTATGAAGTTCCCTAATAAGTCATAACAATACATCTTGACTTATAGGGAATGATATTACATGTGAATGTGTATGCCAAAATTCCTTGTCTTATTACTATATTATGTTTTCATGGATTATGATCTTGATTCTATTATGATTCATGTCTTATAAACTTATTATCTTTTTTCCATGACTTACATTTATGATCTTTGATAAGAGGGGTATTATCTTCTGATGTTATGATTACTTTCTCAAACCCTTATACTCATGTTTATGCTTACTTATCTCCCTTTTTTACCCTAACTGAGTATATGAGATCACCCATTTTTTATGTTTTGCTTCCCCAATATATAAAGATATGTATTAAGTATGATATGTATAAGAAGGGTTCTATTCATTCAAAACCTAGTGGGAGATAATATATCTCACTTATGGACCAGTTTTTATGTTTCCATGTTTCCAAAGGCACTAGACTAATATGGTATTTGGGTGTTTATTTTGGAATTTTTTTAAGTATTATGAAAATGTTATGTATTGTTAATATATGAAAATTGAGGGTTTCTATAGTCACCAAGATCAATTACTATTTAAATTATCTATTTTTTATGGACTTAGTTATCTTAGAAGTGTCTTTTCTCTAATATAGAGAAGATAGTGGTTGTTATCATTCAATATCATATTGATTGCTACACTTGGAGAGTACCCATAATAGTTTTGATGGGTTTTTAATCTTTTTCAGGTGGATGGGATGTGAATATTGAAGGTATAGAGTATTCACAGGTAAAGTTGGAAACTATATTTTATCAGTCACCAACTAAATAATGTGAACTATGGGTCCAGTTTGGGGAATTGGAAAATAAGGTTCACCTTCCTTTTCAGGAATCGACCAAGGTCTAATTTCATGATTATGTGGAGGTCATCGAAAGTATTTTTAGAATGGGTAACCTACTATAATGTTTTATAGGGTATGGGTGAGTACATGGTCATGTATTTGACTTTAGAAATGCATGATCTAGTTTCTTAAATACCTAGAGGACTCTTACTCTCTATGCACAATGAGTAATTTATAATTAATTGTTCATGTATTGTCATTTATAATATCTATGAGTAATACACTTACTAGGTCTGATAGTTTGTGATTAGTTGGGTAGTTTATATCATAACTCGCAAATCATTGGACAATTAGTGAGTGTAGCATTTAATCATTGATGATTTATGGGATAAATCACTGACATGCATTTGGGTTGTATAAACTAATAATATTTCATGGTTTTTTATTGAGTGTGTCTCATTCCCAATTTGTTTGACGAAGTCCTGGGTAGTTAAGTGGGATAATTTTTATTTCCTTACTAACAAGAAAAACCTTAATGGTGAGAATCTATCAATGGGTAGACAGGGAATAAAAATTATATCTTTTGTTTTGGGAAACAATTTTGGTTTCTCTATATGTTATGACAATTTTAAGTGAATTTCCAATTCATGTAGTTGGATGGTGGTGAATGTAAAACACTGATTAGTGTGTATGTTATGACTATTTCCTATACATTACCATTAGTTGGTGTGAATTATCACGGGATTTGAAATCAACATGTATTTAAAAGAATTATTCCATTAAGATGGTACTTTTCCAACTCATAGAGTCAGTGCATTTCATTCCAATATAGGGGGGATGGAAATTTTAGAAGGTATGGCTAGGTTAGCTATGCATAAAATGTTATAGTTTGATAGGGTATTTATTTCCATAGTCTCTCATAGAGGCATTAGTTTCTCCATCATTGGTTCATTCTGATAAGATTCATATATCCCAATTTAAAGAATTGTATAATCTCCCGTGTATCACATTCCAGAACCCATCCCAAAGGGGCACATGTTGTGACTACCCCAAGATCTCCTCCAATAGGCCAGGGGATGGTGGCCAGCGCTGAGTAGGCATATCACCAACACGGGAGGACTTAGCCTAATGTACCTGGGCACACACACACATCTCCAAGCACATATATTGTTGAAATTTAAAACAACTAATAAAACATTCATGAATACATATAAATACAATTATCATAGTACAAAAATAAGTACTAAAAGAAAAAGGAAAAAATACAATCCCACCACAAAGAGTTTGAAAACAAGTATAATCTAAAAGTATAAAAGGGGAATATTGTTAAGTTAACTGCCGAAACACACCTTGATTAGTCTGGCTCACTTAGCTCTACCTAGTCTTGGTCCATCAAGGACTCCATCAAAAGGTTGATCGTTTGCATAAGACATGACATGTGCAGGAAAATTTCATGCATGGGTGAGTATAACAAAACCCAGTAGGAAACCCTGGAATCACTAAGCATATAACAAGAAGAATAGTCAGTTTAAAATAGGTATATATCTACAAAACATATAACAATAATATCTAGATACACTCAATAAATAAACACCATATCAAGGTAATTTCAAAATCATAATGCTAGTATAGTAATCATGATCGTAGGTTCCACATATAAATTGTCCAAGAGAACACAATCCATGAGTCCCATAACACTGATGGCATCCATCCATGGTGTCATGATCATCAAATATCACTATAAGAAGGACATTATGGAAGTATGAAAAGAATGATATATAGATGAGGATTGCACCTAAGGTCACGGGTTATGCCAACAACTCAATCTAGAATAACTTACTAAGTAAAGGATCAATGCCGATGTAGTGTTGGTCATGAAAATACCAACAACTCCACCTAGGAAAAGATGATGACAGATCATTATCAATCTGGGCCTCATGAAAGGATTACAACAAATCAATCCAAGAAGTTCCACTGAAGGTATCACCATACTATGTGTAGAATGTGATTCTATACTAACCCCTATGTAATAGATCAAGGGAATGATCCCTAACAAAACTTGTCAAAGTTACAAGGGCTCTAATCCTTGTTTGAAGGAGTGCATGATGTGTACTAGAAGTACATGGGATGTCCCTTAGAAACTGAGTCCTACCCATGTATCATTTCCCATGCCCGTGTTTGTGTCTGTGTCTATATCAAAGTACACAACATGTCCAAACCCATGTACTATTGATCGTGTCCAAGTACATGGCTCTACCAGTGTATACCTGGCCTAGACATTTCCTTTTCAGAGTACACAGTGTATCCAAGACCATGTACTCCTAGACATAAACGTGTACCCTTTGAAGCACATGCTAATATTATAGGTTGAGTCACACACCGTGTGATAGTGGTCAGATTCCATGCATTATTTAACTTCTCATGGAAACCCTAGAACCATATCAAGGGTCCCACCCAGCGTGTATCTACACTATAAAAACTATGTATTGTGGGATTTTCTAGAACCCATGGGTTCTTTCTCTACATCGTCACCCACTCCTCTATCCTTCAATCTAGCCATGATTCATGCAGGAGAACATGGATCTACTCTAGCCGAGACTCATCATCATCACTTGCTAGAATCTGTCCTTAAAAACCACTCAGGAAGCACCTGGCTATTTCATCCCACAATATCAATCCAAAATGAACAAGAACTATCAAACCAATCTTGATCCATCATCACCATTTTAATATAATGATCCCATCATCGTTAAAGACCTGTATTTTCAGTAAAAATCTATTGCGCCAAGAAATGGGAGTACAATGATTGTTTATCTGGTATTTTTCAAATCATAGGAAAATATATTTTACTGTGATAAATGAAGAAATGAGGGAAGAAATGAAAAAAAAACACATGTAATAAACCTATAAAATATTTGTTTTGGCCTCGATTTTTTTTCCATTATAATGACGAACAAAGAGATAATAAAATAATCACCAAGCAATCCCAATTCTCAGATAAATCTAACTTGTCCTCACAATACACATGATCGGCGAATCAATACATTGGTTGATTGATTAAAATTCATTGTTGGAATAATAAAAAGTTAATAATTACAAATAAAATAAACATAATACCTTGATTTGGATCAATTTTTGGTGAAGAATGGTTGTACATCACTATCGTTGGTGAGATCCACACATCCCGTTGGCACACAGATCCTCAATCTCGATATAGTCATCTCTCACCAATAAAAGATATTCCAACAATCTCTAATGAATATTATCAATTTTTAGGGTTATGCAGCTAACCATGAAAATTTTCCATAAGCACATTTATATAGAGATAAAATTAGGTCGGGTAAATAAATAAATAAATAAATTTATTCAATTAATTTATTTTAAACATTCGCCCACAACCACACCTCAACCCAAATGACAGAATCATTTCAAGGTTATGTCATGTATTGGGTAAATCACACACTATGTACTCAATGGATACCATATATTTTAGATCTAAGCCACCCTTTTGAATTTATTCCACTTTTTTAGGAAAACTGCACATGTGTGTTTAATATATTTAATATATTTCAAAAATTAATTTCGAGCACACTAGGCCTTGGAATATCATGGTTCCTTTGTTCCTAGATTAAAAAACAATCCATATAATTTTACAAGAAATTACATAAAAATATCAGAGTTGTTACATTCTCTCCCCTAAAGGATTTATGACCTGGAAAGAAAATACAGAATGCTACACAAAGATATGTGGGTACTGAGAACACATCTGAGTCTCTCGCTCCTGGGTGATCACCTGAATATTCTTGTGCTTCCACTAGACATGGACTAGATGAATTAATCACCCACTAATGATCCTCTCATATCTATCCTCTATATCTATTGGGTACTCAGCCAAGTTAAATCTATCCTCAAAGTCTAGATTTCCCCAATCTATAACGTGCGATGGATCACACATGTACCTCCTCAGCTATGAAATATAGAACATTTTGTGTACCCAGTATAACTACGGTGGTAGAGCCAAGAGATATTCTACCTCACTAACTCTTTGTAGTATCTTGAAAGGGCCAATTAATCTCAAAGATAGATTTTCACCCTAAAAAATCTCTATAATCCATGTCAAGTTGAGACACGTAAGAACACATGATCTCCCTCCCAAAACTGCAAAGGCCTTTATCATTGGTCAAAATAAGACTTATGATGACTCTATACAGTCTTCATCCACTTCTAGATTATCTAAAACTTCTATCTAGTATATCACACCAACTTTTGGCCTATAAGTGCTAACTCTCTTGGGTTGGTCCAACATAATGGTGACCTACAGGGTTGCCTGTACAAGGCCTCAAATGGTTACATACTAATGATGGAATGTTATCTGTTATTGTATGAAAACTACACCAATGGTATGTGATCCTCCAAACTATGACCAAAGTCTAACATGTAATACCGCATCATGTCCTCCAAGACCTGAATAGTCCCCTCAGTCTGGATGTCAGTCTGGGGGTGAAACTCAAACGCAGCTGAGTCCTAAAAGACTCCTAAAATACCTTCTATAACCAAGACGTAAAGGTATAATCATGATAATTAATGACCATTGAGGTAAATACATGGATTTAGACTATCTTCTTCATGTAGAGGTTTCCCAAGCTCTCTACTGAACTATACTCTCAGATAGCTAGGAAGTGGGATGACTTGGTGAGTTGGTCTATGATCATCCATATTGAATCATGTCCCCTAGACGTAAATGATAGCCCTATCATGAATTCCATGGATATCCCATACCAATTATACTTTTGAACCTTAAGGGTTTAAGCTAAACCCACTGTAACCTAGTGCTCATCCTTCACTTGCTGACAAGTAAGGCATCGAGAGACAAAATCTACAACTCCCTTCTTCATCCATGTAAAGAAAAATTATATCAAAGGTTCTAGTACATTTTTAATACACCTATATATACCTAAAAAGGATATGTATGAAACTCTCTTAGAATCTCCTCCCATAGTTTCACTAGTACCATCATGTGTCCTATGAAAAGAATGAAATGATCCTCAACTTCAGAAAATATATCAGGTGCATGTAAAATAGATATCTGAGTACATAGGTTCTTATAGTTGGTATCCCCAAGATGGATCTCCCTAACTTGATCTAGAAGCAGAGGGCTAACAACCATTGATTGGAGTTATGTAGATCCACTTCCATCCACAAAGGATAACTACAATTAGGCCACCATCTCTGACACCTTGCCTAGAAATTGTGAACAAGATCTCCAGTTTAGTGCGTCTTCCACCATGTAACCCTTCCCAAGAGTATATAAAATCTCTAATTCAAAGCCCTAGAGGAACTATAGTGGCCACCTACATCTCAAGTTAAGATCATTATTAGAGAAGATATACTTAAGACTCTTGTTTTTATAATAGATGATAAATTGCTCACCCATAAGGTAGTGTCATCACATCTTTAGTGCGAAGGCTACTGGTGCTAACTCAGGATCATGGGTCACATAGTTCTGGTCATGTGGTCTCAAATAACGTGAACCATAGGCAATCACTACCTACCTCTACATCATAACACAACTAAGCCCAATTCTTGATGCATTGTAGAACACTACACACTCAATACCCTCCTTTAGAAATATCATGATGGGAGAAATCATCAATATATACCTCATCTATTGGAGGGATTACTGGAACCTATCTATACACAAAAAATATCCTCTTTTTGGGTCAAATATATAAAGGGAGATGATATCAAAGATAAATCAAGTATGAATATATGATATTAGCCATCTAACCCAAGGAATCTACCCACCTCCTTTACAGTCTTAGATGTATCCCAAGTTAACACTATCCCAACATTCTCTAGGTCCACTGCTACACTCTATACTAGTATAACATATTTCAAAAAGTGGACCTCCTAAATCTAGAACTAGAACTTTTAGAGATTCCCATAAATATGTTTCTCACAAATTATATCTAGAACCATCTCCAAGTGTCTCACATGCTACTCATCAAACTCCAAGTACACTAGGATATCATCGATGAAGACTACCACAAACCGATCTAATAAAGGATGAAAGACTCAATTCATGAGTCCCATGAACACTTATAGGGTGTTATTCATACCAAAGTGAATAAACAAGTACTAATAGTGACCATAGAGACATATAAATCCCATATTTGGTACATACTCATACCATACTCACAATCGGTGATAGCATGATCTAAGGTCAATCTATGAGAACCATCATTCCCTTCTCAACTGATAAAAGAGGTCATCAATCCTTAATAGTGGTCACTTTTTATTTATAGTCACTTGGTTTAGGAAATGGTATTCCACACAAAACCTCAAGTTCCTATCCGGCTTCTTGGTGAACAACATTGGGGCTGCCTAGGGAGAAACACTGGGGATTCCTAGGGTAAAACACTAGGTCTAACAAATCCCTTCCTTTGTAATTCCTCCAAAATCACCCTCATCTTGAGAAGCTCTATGAGAGCTATTTGATATGATGGCATAGATATCAGGGTCATCATGGTGTGTAAATAAATTTAAATTCTATCTTATAGTGGGGATACAATCTTGGAATGCCATTAGGAAACATGTCTTCATACTCCGCCACCACTACAGGGATCTGAAAAACTCATAGCATCCACTAAACCAAGGGTCATACTAGAAAACTAATCAGTAATCAGCTATAACATTCTATGCATGTTTCCATCCTATACTACTTGGGTTTCATTTTTACTCACAAAGGAAAACCTAGTCCCATCACTATGGACACACTGCATCCTCCACCTGAAGCAGTCTATCTGGGCATGAACTAAAGATAACTATTCAATACCTAATATGACGTTTTAAGGCCTCATAGCTACTAAAAAATATCCCAATAGACACTTTGGCCTCCAATATTCAAGCCACATTGTCAGTTTAAGTGTGTGATCACTGATTCAGTTCCCGTAGGATTATCCAAGTACAAGGGTCGAGCCAAGGGATAAACCAAAATCTCTAAGTCTCAAACCAAATAAGTGTAAATAAAGTAATTAATCACACATGTGTCTATCAATAACTAGGAAAAAGGTATAAAATACATATATTTCACATTGTATCATCCCTAGAGACTCTGGTTCATAAGACTTGACCACCTATAGATACCCTCGGCTTTGTCCCCTAGATCCCCGAACCTGGTGTGGACCACTTGGGGGTGGTGGTTGTAACAATTTGAATCATCTAACACCTTCATATTCTCTCCCATATCCTCTTCCATGTCTATATACCTATGAAACTATCTAATACTATCACTAAATCTACCTAGGAATCCCATAAACTGTGTCCCTATCAATCATACAATGAGTCGAGAAATATTTTTCAATATTTACCCTACCGTTACAGAAGTATCACCACCTCTCCATGGGATTACTAGAACCATACTGTGAGCCATGAACCACAGACCATATATAATGAGAATACCTCTTGAAACATCTTGCACATCGAAGTCCCTGAGACTGATTCCAGATACTTATTTCTGAAGCCTCTACTCCTGGGTTCCCACTGCCAACAACAACTGTCTATGTCTACTCAACCAAGAAACTCTTAACCACTAAAGCTCATGCTAACACCCCAACATAGGTAGGAATACATAGAATTATAACACTATATTATATTTATCTATACAGTCCTTTCTCAAAGGACTGATCTTGAAATAACTGATCATGAAACATATCCATCGAGTACCTAGAGAGGTTGTCAAACCTCAATGAATACCCAATCAATGATGTATTTCCTTCCTAAAGCTATAAAAGCTCCTAAATGTGTAAAACACTCAATGTAGCTAGAGAAAATTCCTATTTAAAAAGGAGTTTAAACTATGAACATTATAGAGTCACATCATCATAAGATTGGGTCACTAAACCCCACCATCGCCCTGTAGATACAAAAATAATGCTCACTACTAGGACTACCATATGATTTTATGGTGAAATAATAAGATAGAAAAATCATTTCACCACCTCAAGACAATCATAAAATACCTATGGGTCAGGATCACCTCAGAACCTGAGGGGTTTCTGTCACTAAAACTTGTGAAGTGTTCTCAATATACGCACTTCATCTACCGATATTATGGGTACCATATACTACTCAAAAGGTGGTGGTATAATTGTTGCACCACCTGGAGGTATCACCTCCTAAACAAGTCCTAGTATTAATTCCTCTTTACTAAGGGGATCATCCTCATGATCCAGATGCTGGATTTTAGCTATCATTTGTTGTAGAGGCATCCTAAAATAGACAAGATGTACCCCGATGAATGAGAATATATGAAGAGATGAATCAAGGATATGAAAACCAAAAACCATTCATATACTATGAATGTACCAATTCTTTCCATACAACCAGTGTCTATAAAAACAGTGGGATGACCCCAACCCTAGGATGCTCTCCCCCTCTCGATGACGACGGCGGACCCCGCTCCGGCCCCTCCTCCCTCGGTGGGGGAGGGAGATTCGTTGCCCTTTGAGAGAGCAGGGACAACATTTTCCCCCTTCCCCAACCCTGATTTTCTACCCCCCATTCCCAAAAGTTTCTTTAAGACCTAAAGTTACGAATATCCTTGATGGCCTCCCTAATCTTCAGCTTTCAACATCTAAATTATCCGAAACCTATGCCCTCTTAAACCTCACATTGGTTTCTCGCTTCAAGTTGAGAAGACCTTCGGTGGATGTGTTTGATAGGTTTATCTTCATCTCATGGGATCTCCAGGAAAGGGCGATTTTCGACTTGCTTGACAGTTGCCACATCATGATTTGATTTGAATCCGAAGCAGACCTCATCAAGGCATGGTTGAGAAATTCACGTAACGTCAATGGGTCCCAGTTCTTCCTCTTCTGATGGTTATTTGAATTCCATATGAATCGAGATTCCCCATCTACTGTGGTTTGGGTATGTTTTCCCAATCTTCCATTACCGTTCTAGAATCCTTCTGTTATTCGCATGATAGGTAATCTCGTAGGTAGATTTTTGTGCTCAGATAGCTTCACTGAAGATGTTTGTCACCTGGTCAGTCCAAGGGTATGTGTGGAATTAGATGCATCTCTAAAGCCTTTTGATTATTCCTGGATTACTGTTGGAAAGGATTATAGGTGCAAACAGCGGATCATCTAGGAGAGCTAGACAAAAGTTTTCTCTTCATGCAGTCGTTTGGGTCATGCTTTGGAGGTCTATCATTAGGGGCTTCGACTTCAGGAAGTCCCTCGTCAGAGAATCCAGTCTACAGATAGGAAGGAGGCTAGTGTGAAAGGTAAATATCATGAAGTTAGTGTGGAAACTGGCCCGTAGAAGATGACAATCGGTGGAGGCAGTGGTTGGGAATTTTAGTCTCAACGGTTGGTGGAGATGGATCATTCGAAAGGAGATTGTGACAAGTCAGTCAAGGTTATGCATGGGTTGGAATCGGGGAGTAGTGCTATGGAGATTCCGTTTGAATTGGGAAAACCATACAAACCTATGGGAGGCTCACTACAGTAGGCTGAAGTGCAAGTTTTGACCCAGGTGGTAGGGAGAAAGGACATAGTGGAGCATGAGGCTGGTGGGGTAGTGGGCTTTCCCACTGAGACTTCTGGTGCAGATAGTGGTGGATCTCGGAGGGGAATGGGAGGTGAAATGAAGGTCATGAAGCCAAGTGATGGGGAATTTGATCAATATAAGACTACTTGGAGTGATGGTAGACAAGCAGTGGGTGACACCCAAGTGGCTGGTGTTTAAGAAGACCCTAGTAGAGCATTTTTTGGGGAGATGGTCAGAGGCAGTGGGGACCTACACAAGGAGAGGCAGGGGTCTTCACTGGATGTGGAGGTCTGTAATACAGCTGGCAAGGAAGGGAGCTGTTTATCAGGGAACCAATATGCTATCCAGGTGAAGAATATCTTTGATGGACTTGGTACAATTGGGGAGTGTATGGAGGGGACCTTTGAAGGCAGTAGGAGTACTTTTTCAGGGGAAATCAGTCTGAGGAGTAATAGATGTAACAGGGGGAGGACGGGTAAGAGGGACTAATCCTTTCTGTCACCTCCATTGAAGACTCTATCAGCAAAAAAGAAAATGGACATGAAGGTGGAAAGTGAGGCCATGTGCCAGAAATCATTTGGGAAACCTAAACTTTCCTTGGATATGCTTCTGTGTTCAGAGGATGAGGTGATAGAGCAGGTTCTTTTTCTCAATTCCTCAAAAGAGGAAGCGGCCAATATGATGGGTCAAGACATTGGAATGAATCTAAGTGAGGATCAATATTCCTGGGTTGATAAACAAGACATGATACTGGTTGGGGGTTTCAATAAGGGGTTGATCGAACTTGAAGAGTATATAGAGGTCTGGGATAAACTAACCAATGCATTAGAGGTTATTTTAAGTGAAGAGCCACTCACTATGGTAACAACTATTCCCTGGAAGTTATTCAGGGATATGGATTCTGTAAGAATTATATTTTTCTTCAATGATGCTGCTTTAACCTTCTCTATGTAATTATTGGTTTTCCACTCTCACATTCCTTATTTCTATGTGGAGGATTACTCTCATCTTGTACTACTAGAGATTTTTTGTTGTTTTGTTTTCTACTTGTTACATGGATATGATTCAGATTCAGTTTAGAACATAAGGCCACCACATCTGCATGACACTTGGAGTGGAAGACTGAGAGGGTATGGCCTGGCCATTGGTTCCGTGCCCGTGCATCCTTGAATGGGACTGGTTGCTGAGTACTCATGCTTGGTGGGGGCCTAATCTTGAGGTAGCTGATAGGGTGAGGCAGGAAATGTGTTGTTTGGCTTCTTTTATGTTGTTGTTTTGGTTGTGCTGTTGGACTCGTTGGTTATCAGTTCTATGTTAAAAGTGATTCAATAATCAAATAAAAAATAATTTTCAGTCAGTCATACAACCAGTGTCTATATGTATTGAGTTGAAAGGTAGGTGATTAGAGTCCTGGTGTATGGATACATTGGTTTCCGCACTAACACTAGAGTCCCTAGCCAGAAATTCAAACATGAAACACTTAACACTATTTCCTTAAAACAATATCAAAGAATCTATTCCTAAGGTAGAACTGACTTCTGTAATACCACTCTATCACAACCTATCCCAATTGGGCCTATACCACAACTACCACAAGCCCGCCTCCAATCATCCATGGGCTGGTGACTAACGCTGAGTAGGTATATCACTAACATGGGAGGCCTTAACCTAATGTACCTGTACACACACACAAACACACATCCATAAGACCATACAATGATGATATGTAAAATAACTGATAAAACATGCATGCATACATCTAAATCCCACTATCAGAGTACATAAAAAGTACTAAAATTAAAAATATCCAAATAAAATCCCACCAAAAAGAGTCTAAAAAAAAGTCCAACCTAAATTTATAGAAGGGAAATGTTATCAATGTAACCAACAAAACACACCTCAGTCAGTATGGATCATTTATCTCCTCCTAGTATTGGTCCCTCTAGGACTCCATAAAAAGGCCTATCATCTGCATAAGACATGAAACATGAGGGAAAATCCCATGCAGGGGTGAGTAAAACAATAACAAGTAGGATACCCAGAAATCACTAAGAATATAACAAGAAGAAAAATCATCTCAACACAGGTATACATATACAAAACATAAACAAAAATATCTATATATAATCGACAAAGAAACACCATATCAAGGTAAATTCACAACCGTAATGTTATTCTAGGAATCACACTTGAAGGTTCCACATAGCACTCACCCACGTGAACACACTCTATGAGTCAAATAGCACCAATGGTATCCAACCTAGGTGTCATGATCAATAGATATCACTATTATAAGTACATGAAAGAAGTCTAAAGATAATTATACATAGATAAGGATCACTCCCAAGTACATAGGTATAATAAAAAATTAATCTAGAATAAACAACTAAGTAGAAGATTGATTCCCGCATAGTGTTGGTCACGAAGATACTAAGAATTCCACCTAAGGAAATATGATGATAGAGGATCTCACTCCAGGCCTTATAGAATTATTTAAAAAACTATATATAATAAGTCCCATTAAAGGGATAACCATCCTATATGTAGGACATGATCCCAAACTAACCCTTAGGGAATGGATCAAGGGAACACTACCCAATGAAACATATCCAAACTGAAGAGGACAAGGGATCTAATACATCATTAAAGAGTACATAAAATGTACTGGAGTACACATCATGTCTCTTCAAAACCGGGTCATTCCCTTGTATCATGACCCATTCCCATGTCCGTTTCAGATTAAATGGCATGCCCGAACCTGTGTACTCTTCACAATATCCAAGTATATGGCTCTGCCTGTGTATACCTAGCCTAGCCATGTCTGTGTTGGAGTACACAGAGTGTCTGAGCCACTGTACTCCTGGCTATGTTTTTGTACCCTCTGAGGTACATTCTGAGCTGCCAAGCTGAGCCACTCTCCATGTGATAGTGGTCATACTCCATGTGATATTTAACTTCTCATGGAAACCCTAACGCCACTCCAAGGGTTCCACATGACATGTAGCTCAACAATACACGATGTGTACTATGGGATTTTAAAGAATCCATTGGTTCTTATCCCAAAAAATCACCCGCTCATCTAGACTTCAATCTATATATTAATCAAACCAGATTACATGGATCTACTCAAGCTGATCCTCACCAATGTTTCTCACCGAAATCCACCCTTCAAAACTACTCGAGAATTGTCTGGTTATACCATTTGTAGCCACTTCGTCAAACCAGAATGAATGGGAATCATTGAAAAAATCTTGATCTTTCATCACCATCATCTTAGAATAATACCATCATCGATAGAAACTTGGATTTGTGATAAAAATCCATTTCACCAAGAAATGGGAGCACGATGATTGTTTATCCAGTATTTGGAAAACCATGGGAAAATAAATGTTCCCACGGTGAATGAAGAAACGAGGGAAGAAATACACAACCAAAATCATGAGGAATAAACCTCATCAAATGTATATGTTTCCATCAATCCATTTCCATTTAAATAATGATAAAATAGATAATAAAATAATCAAAATCAATTCTCAATTCCAGGATAAATCTTACCCGTCCCTACAATATGCACGATCCATGAATCAATACCTTGTCCGTTTTATTCACACTCATCATAGTAATAATGAAAGAGTAATAAATAAAAAAACAAATTTCATACTTCAATTTATATCAATATTTGGGGAAGAATAGTCATACATCACTATCATTGGCAAGATCTACACATCCCGTTGGCACACCGATCCTAAATCCTGATCCAATTTTATCTTGACAACAAAATATCTTCCAACACTCTCTAGTGGATCTTCTCAAATTTTAGGGTTATATGGATAAACCTAAAAATTTTACATAAGATCATTTATATAGAGATAAAATTAGGTTGGGTAATTAATTAAATAAATTAATTTATTCAATTAATTTATTTTAAATGATCTCCAATGACCACGTCTCAACCCAAACGACCAATGACGTCCAAGGTTATGTTGCACCTAGGGTAAATAGCATACTCTAAACTCAGAGGTAGCCTCAAATATCTAATCCAATCCTTAATTTATGTTTTATTCCACTATTCTAAGAAAAATGCACATACATGAATTTAATATATTTAATATATTTCAAAAATTAATTCTAGGCACACCGGGTCTCAGAATATCATGATGTCTCTGCACCTAGATCCGAAAATAATTCATATATTATTCCAAAATAATGAATGATAAAATTGGAGTCATTACATCATATATTAGGATGGTAATGATACAATATTTCTAGGTTTTCATGTACCTTTGGAATGTTTTTCAATGTAGCATAGTTGGGTATGTGTGAGTTTTTGAAACACGACACCAATATATTGGACCAACAGCCTAAGATTTTGTCTAGACTCTACTAACCTAAACTATTTTGAGGATTGAAAGACTAATTATGAGGAGAATATGAAACTATGATTTTTCAGTAATATGGGTTTCATTATGTATTTTTATGTTATGGAATGTTCGGGTTTGGTTTTGGGATGTTTCTGAGAGGTTTTATGAGGTTTTGAATGTACTTTAGATGGCACACAGTTGGTGCATGGTTAGAGGAGATCATAAATATTCCATAGTTAATAATATAATGTGTAAAAGGGACCCTAGGGGAGGTTTATAAGTGGTTCATGGTTTGGAAAAACTATGTGGTAACCATGAAACTTTTAAAATTTTCAGATATTACTGATTTTCATGGTTGGTATAGGGTTTGAAAAACCATCTGATCAAATCATGTGCATAATTAAAGGGGTTATAAAAATAATATTTTAAACTAGATTTCCCCCCAAAACACCAATTCTTCCTCCCGTGTCTAGGGTTATCAAACCAAAGGGTTACCTTGGGATATTTTGATTTTCCTCTTCATTCTAGAGCTAAATCTCTTGGATTCCAATTCTGTTTGACCTAGAGAACTAAGGTAATACCCTTGTCTCTAATATTATTCTCTTCTATTCTTTTTTATCTTGATAAGAACTCTATTATGATGTTTTCATACATATATATTGTGGTTAGGGTTTGTTTTTATGTCTATTTTATTGTGAATTATCATAGGTTTTATGTTAGATCATGAATCCATACTGTCGTGCTGCAATTATTCAGGAGGAACACATTAGAGGTATGAAACTTCACACCCACTCTTTTTTTATTAAGAATGTGAAATATTTTTGTTTTAAAATTTTATTTATCTATGATAAATGATTATAAAAACTATGGTTAAACATTATCTTTTCGAAAAATGGGTTAAATCAAAGGTTGTGGGTGACTCCCAAAACATGTTTGATAAAATTCCCTTGTGATCATTTGGTATTAAAATGATGATTTTGTAAAGTTATTAACTTTTCTTGGTAACATGGAATTAACATGATTTTCATGTGTTCATGATGCATATGAATTTGGGACCTTTTTGATTTTGACTTAGCTGCCATACTAAAATGGGGGAACATTATATTTCATGGGTTGGTGGGTATTCATGATGCATATTATAGGGCATTGTTAGGTCAGACATGGCTACCATACTGATTTGGGGTCACTTTGGATTGTACTGCTAAGTGATGACTTGGTTCTGGAGTGATAAATTTCTACTCATGAGTTGGTCTATTTAGTTATTCACTCTATGACAGGAGTTTCATTAGGTTGGTGTATTGTATGGGTGTGTGTGTGTATAATACGTGTGTGTGAGTTGTGGTGTGTGGTTCTTTATGAAAATAGTGGGTTAAAAGAATGGGTGGATTCTTACTATGATTTACTTATATGGTTTTCACTGTCTTATTTATTGTATCCTACTTCTCACTTGTTTTATATAAATATGAGATAACTTGTTCTTATTAAAGAGACATGTATGAGAAAACTTTGGTGTATTTCTTTATAGGTTGTATACTCACCCCCTTTATATACAACTTGCTGCATATATAGTCTTCATTCAACATGGTACTGATCAGGGGATACCTCTTATATTTCTAGAGGTCATTACTACTATGATCCTTAGGGATGGAGTTGATAACTTGGTGGTATTAGTCTAGTGGAGCGTGGGAGCATTCCATGTTGGAACTTTGTCCCTCTATTATGTCTTGGTCTTATTTATTTTTATTATTATCTATTGTGACTCTAATTATTTTAATTTAATATTATATAATAGAGTTTGGTCTTATATTTATTCATGAGTTATATATATATATATATGTTGTCTTGGATATGTATCTTATAGGTTGGTGTATATGTAAGGTAAACTCATCCCCCATGATGTTTTAATGACTTTGGAATTTATTTCCAGCATTTCACATTTGAGCTAAGAAACTATGTTTAGTTTAACCTCGGTCCTTCCCAATCCAATGGTTCATATTTCCAAGAGGTTTCTTTCCTCAATAAAAGGGGCTTGATATTAGCTTGTTTCAAAATTAATTTTGAACATAATTTTCCATAAATAAAATTAAATTTATATTATAAATTTCTATTGTAAATTTATATTGGAATTGTGGAGTTTCCATTGGAAATTAAATTTTGAGTATTAATCTAAATTAATTACTAAAAAATTTAATCATGAAATTTTATTGAAAATTTCAATGTAATTTTGGAAATTTTCATTATAAATTTTCACTATGAATTTTTATTAACAATTTAAATTTATATTTACATGTATATATTAATTGATTTTTTTAATGATTTTATAAAATTGAAATTTCTAGTATAATATTCCAATGTAAAATTTTAATGTAAAATTTCAATGGAAAATTTTAAGTAGAAATTTCTACTGGTTTCAATTTTCATCACAAATTTCCAATATAAAATTTTAATAAAATTTTATAAAATATGTTGATGCGGTGTATGTATATGTATGTATAAATAAGTAAATACACAAATATAAAAATTATATATATATATATATAATGATTTTCCATGCATAAATAATAAAATATAATATTAATTTCATTATAATAAAATTTATAATATATATAATAATTTCAATACATACATATATATTATATTTTATGTCTATTTATATTATCATTTAATATAATATAATAAATATATATAATAAATATCATAGTATATATATATATATATTATATTTATAAATATATATAAGTTAATTTTGTGACCGCATCATTTAAAAAAAACAAGTAATATGAAGAGGGGTATTCTCATACAAAAATGTGTATGGACACTCAGGTTGGGGGACCCAAACTGAGACGATATTAATCTACCATGACTTAAATTACATAAATGGTCCAACAGAGTTCCTTTTGATTTTTTAAATTTCATTTTAATCAATGCGTTTGTTCTTCTTTTTTGAACTACATTTTAATTGATTCAATAAAGGGGGAATTTGAACCTTCATCTCAAGTAGGGGTGATTAAAAGACCTCAAGATCATGGGCTAGGCACACAAGCCTCTATTTATAGGACATGATGGAATAGAAAACAATTACCCTTATTTTAAATAGGTTTAATTGGACTGATAAAAAAATTCCACAGGTTTAAGTGAACTAAATTCAAAATATATGGGCTGACCTGTGGGTTAGAAATATTTTTTTTACTTTTTAAATTTAATATCGTGTCAATTTAACATTGAATAATTTTATAAAATACATGTATATATTTTATGTTTGAGGTAAATATATATATAAATTATTATTTATATGATATTTATAATGTAACACCCTCATTTTTTATGAATTATTATTTTTATTTGATTTAATTGTTTTAATTTGTTACATTTTGCATAACATTTAATATAACTTGTGTTATATGAAATAACAAAGTTATTATTACTTTTTAGGAAACACCAAGTTGATATTGCGCTACATGATTCAATTATATTATCTTTCTATATAAAAAACACTATGTTTAGCTTGTGTTACACACAATGATGACTTCCTTCGATAACTTGTGTGGCATGCAATACCTAGTTTTACCAAACTACAATGTACTATTAATAATAATATTAAAATATTATTATATTTTCACCTACACATTGGAATGAAATTTATGAATTATATTAATTAAATTATAAAAATATTATTTAACCATGTGTATAAGAAGAATTATCTTATTACCAATTAACTAGAAATGAAAATAAATCCCTTTAAAAAATATATGAAATATTTTGATAGAAAACTATATTTATGAAACCAAACACATTTTACCTCAATAAATTAATTCAAAAACTTTTTATAAATGATTTTAATGATATATATATATAATTATTATATTCAATAAAGTATTTAATGTTTATCTTATTTGTTTCATGGAGAGGATATAAGAATAAAACCAATTTTATGCATAAAGATATATATTTTTCTAAAACGCAATTTTACCACCTTTTAATGGTGAACATATTTTCAATATAAATTTTGATTTTTTTTTAAATTTTATTTTAAAAAATAAATTTTATTTTTTAAAGTGGAATATCAAAATTTACCTTGGGTGAATTTTTGGTATTTTTTTTGTGAAGTTTCATTTTTTGATGAATAGTGAAGAACACTGGATTTTAATTGAAAACTATATTGTTGTGTAATTTATTTATATAGTTAAATTATATTTTAAATTTGTATTAAAGTCTATTTAGATCCATTATACATATATAAATACAATTTAGGTCATTTGAATCAATTTCAAATTGAAACTGGATATAAAAACATTTCTAACTTTTGAACTTTTTTACTTTAAAAACCCATTGTTTCATCCCATATGTGGGATCAATTTTAAATTAATTTCTCCCAATTGTGTGGAAAGAATTTTTAAAAATAGATTAAATATTTTTAATAATAATAATTTATAATTTCTAGTAATTTCACCTTATGTTTTTAAAAAAAATATTAGTGAAATTAATTAAAATTAATTACAACGATTAAGGTAAATATGAGTTTACTTAGTGGTTAAACTTTATCTTAAGGGGATAAATAACCTATAAACATGTAAAAAATATATTTTATGGCCATATTTAGACCATATACTCCATTTTATATAAAGTTAACCATTATTGGAGGCACATTATGTAAAAGAGATCTCTCAATAGTGTTTACCTTTTTATATTTACAAGAATTCCACTCCCCATCCACTATAAAAGGGGACTCACCCCCATCAAATATTCACAACTAGAAATACATTTGGACCATCAAAAATCTGAAAAAATATGATTTAAACATACCTAATATCATCCTATGATCCTAAATTTGGGAAGAAATTAATCCAAGTTAGTCTTTTGGTGAAACCCAAAAGGAATTACCCAAAGAAGAGGTAACATCCTTCAACAAGAACTTTAGTATTATATATTTTTACACCCAATGAATTATTCCTATTCCATGAATATATAATAAAACAATTATCATAAATATAATATTATGTTTTATTTTAAGGGTTTTACCTACACCTACATACACTCTCATCAAATGGGATACACAATCATTGTTTGCGTGTACAAAAAACTACTGCCTCATGAACTGATATCATTAGTTCTTACATTAACACATATCAAGGTTGGTAATAACAATATAGTTACTATTTTTATATGTTATATATGCATTTTACAATGTATTTATGATTCCATAATTATTATATAACACATAACTTCATGCTTTCAATTTTATGAGAATATGATAACTTTTTTTGTGGATGTGTGGACTATCGCCTCCTCAAAGCGATGTGATTCGTTCAAAATTTACATTGAATGTATTAAGTATGGGTTTAGTAAAAGTATTTGATATTTATGACATAATAATTCTACTATAATATATATATATATATTATTTAATTTTCTTTCTTTCAATATGATAAGAACGTGGAATCAATGTTCATGCATATGTATGACCTATCATCTCCATGAATGGTGTATTTAATTTTATATTTATATATTTTTTAGATTATTATAAATAAATATATACTGAATATATATGTTATTTATGTCATTTTATAAATTTTTTAAGTAAATAAATCATTGTCATAAACCATGCTGGGTCGCCATCCGACCTGGCGCCCAACCCAGTCCGCGACATAGCCCGAAGGGCATCCCCATCCCCACGGGCTGGAACAAGTTCCAGGGTATCGAACGAAAGGCTTTGGGAATGATTTACCTGCATTTACCATGTTAAAATAAAAAATAACACCCAAAAACCATATCGAAATTTTTTAACTGAAAGCAGTTTTCATAAATTGAAAATTTTACAATTCACACTAAACAAAGGCCAAAAAGGAAAACGACGCCAAGGGAAACACCAAATGACCCTCAAACATTCCTGAAACAAGAGGAGAAACATACTCATGTTGTCACCACCAATATCTCAAAACCAAGCCACTATGAAACCAAACTGACAACCTGACACATCCTGCATTAACCTGAAACAAAGAGACAATAGTGTCTGCATACACCCAAAGGTGTATGCATGGTGTGAGCCAAAGCCTAGTAGGATACCACCTGGGTAGATATTCCATGCATTAACCATTAATTGAAAAATAAATTTTCAGGCTTGATAATTTACAGAAATTCTAGGATGATTTTAAAGAAAACAACTTTAAAACAGAACAACTTTGAATGAGTGAAACTTAAAATATAAAGGAATTTCAAAGAATGAAATTTTAAATACAATGCAATTACTTTTAAAATTACCCACCCAACCTACCGTGTGCTGACAGTAAGTGAAAAATAAACATTGATCACTAGTCACAAGAACACCCCTAGGCACTAGTCAGTTGTGGGGCCCTAGGTACTTCTTATCTCATTGTAAAAGTAACCATGGAAAATCACCAATAACCTTCTCATGCACAAGAAACTAGTAGGGAAAATACCCATAACCTAGTGGTCCCCAATAATCCTCATCATCATAGTTTAGTTAGTGTTGTAAGCGTCAATTATTTTATGTGAAACTGAGGCCAAACCCCATGGGATCATTAGCATATGAGTCCTAGTCTGCCCACCTAGATACTCGGGTTTCCCTATTGTGCTCAATCAAGTTCCACATGTCACATAATACCGCTTACACAATTTCTCAACCAACCAAACATCATGCATCACAAAACCATTCTTGAAAACTTATGCACACCAAAATATTTCTCTAATATGTTTCACACCCTTCAAACAATCCAACAAACCATTAACACAATTTATAAAACAATTTTCAATGAACACTCCAAAACCATTTCATCCAAAGTGCACCCAAAACCTACTTTAAAAATTAGTTTCACATTAATGCTAAATTAAAACACAATTCAAAACTTTTATATAGTCTAAAAAACCAATTACATACTTTATAAAATGACACAAAGTTACACACAAAGGGCTGAACACAAAAAAGAAACTCAATTCTATAAAAAACCGCCACTATAAAAATTATACACATGCTCAATCATGATAATTAATACTTTCGCACTGCGCAAATAATTTAACAAACTAGTTGAGTAGTTCATAAAACGTTAACAAATGGTGCAACAAAAATTCACACTCATAATACACTCGAATTTATTTTAAACTTCACTTTAAAGCAAAACACACAAAATAAAAGTATTAAAACATGATTTAAACCACTTATATATTTTAATAAATCAATTTCACAATCCAAAAAATTTCCAAAAAAATGAATAATAGGGGTTTATTCTTTGCACACACCCAATTTCACATAAAAATATATATTTTCAGATCAAAAGCGCGTTGAAACTATTTAAAATCCATGTACCAAATAAATCCCAGATTGAACCATAAAACATGAATTGAAACCAAAAATACCCCACATAAACAAGTATCAAAACTATAGATATGAGGAAGAGGGGATTACCCGGGTGGTCTGCACTTGTGGCGAAGGGAGCGGTAGGCCGCTGCAAGGGTTCAAAAGGCTATTTGAGGAAGAAACGGGGTGCACCAGTGATGACTGAGGAAGAAGAGGGGTGCAACGACCAGCATGGGAGGAGAGGGAGGAATGGGAGAGAGATGGTGAAGGATCGAGGAATGGCAGACCAGGGGTTCTAGGGCGACGACACGATGGCCTGGTCGACAGTTTGATGTTAGGTGTATGATAATAGAAGGATGAAGGGAGCAGGGGGTCCAGTAGGATTCCAAGTAGGAGGTAGGGGGTGCGGCGTGATGGGGTTGGCTAGGGTAGGGGGTGCAGCACGTCAGGGCTAGACGGGGAGCTGCAGCATGACAGGGCTGGCCGGGGAGCTGCAGTGCGATGGGGCTGGCCGAGGTAGGAGGCGGGGTGCGAGGGGTTCAAGGGGGAAGGAGGGCGATAGACTTTAGCACACATGGTAGGGGGAGCCTGTAGGTGCAGCACAACTGAGAACCAAGGGGGGTACCGCTATGGGATTACAGGGGGGAATGAACCCTAGACAAAATAAATAAATAAATAAATAAAAGAACAAAAAACAAATATAAAACCAATAACAACAATAATAATAATATTTATAATATTCTTAAACTAAAACCATAACAATAATAATATTATTATCATTAAAACGTGATTTATTAAATGATTAACACATTTTTCTCATTTTATTTTTATTTTTATTCTTCCACACATTTAATTTTATTTCATTATTATTAATTCATTTTATTTGGTTAGTTAAAGAATGGCCGGGTCACACATCAGCCCTGGTGAAGCCATACGACTTCTCAATTATGCTTTGCCTGTACGTTGCATGTTTTCAAGCCCTGAAAAACTCTTTTATTGAAAAAAACACCAAATTCAATCGGGACTCAGCCCACTACTCGACAAAACATTTCGAAGCCAAATAAAATAAAATAAGACATTAACTTATTTTAATAATAACAATTATTATTGTTATTATTACAATATTAATAACGACTTAATTAATTTTTATATTATTAAAACTAATAATAATAATAATAATATTCTCAAAAAATATTATTATTATTTTCATTAAGTCAATTTCTTAAATGTTTTTAAAAATTCTTATTTTTATTTTATTTCCATTTCATTATTCATTACATTTTATATTCTTACCTTGAACCCCAAGCAGGCCATGCGGTTAACTGGGTGGGGTCACGCATTGACTCAGGCGAGGTCATGCAACTTTGACCATGGCGTGTTGAATGATGTCATGGTCAAAACATACGTTTTTAAATAAGAACTTGAAAATGTAAGTCAGGATACAAACTGAACTACCTGATGCCCAACAAAAATAATAAAATAAATAAGTTTGAAAATGGTAGGTGTGACAATTCATACCACCATAAAGCTTTCTAGCCTTGGAAACCCACAATTAAGGTTGATACTCAAAGTAGAAAATAATACTCCCTTAAGGTTCAAAGAAGATCCCAATGAAAATCAAGAAGAAAAAGGCAAACACACTGTGCTTAGAATAAGTGACTTAAATAACCTCTCAAGAAACTTGTAAAAAGAAATTCCGAGATGTGTTTCCCACCCCAAAGAGATAAAAAATCTCTAGTTAATCAATTAAAGAAAAGAACTCTTGAACCCATGAAAACCCACTTCACAAGTTGAAACATCCCAAACACCAATGAATGAAAACCACACTGTTTGACTAAAACGAACAAACAAGACCAACCAAATCCAAGAAGCACTCTTATCACCTATCACCAGATAATCTCTAGGAAAAAAACTCAAAAGTCAATATGGGGAAGCCTGAAGGGGATCCCCACCATATGAAATTTATCAATGCCTGAGACGAGACTGGAAAACCAACACGGGGATGCCCAAGCGGACTCCCCACCCTAAGATTAGGGTAATATCGGTTTATTTACAAGGGTTTCAGTGAGAACCCCAATGGGTCTCACAACCATTAGAACCAAATAAATCACATGAAATCATAGGCTTCCCAACACTGACCCAACACCCCACCATAAAGGGTGGGGAGGGCAGGGACCAACCATCGGGCGTTAAAACCACAGATGAAAAAATGAACATCTCAACATCTATGGATGAGCACCATTCAACTTCGATACCAATTCACCCAAATAGACCCCATAGGGGCCACTAAAATCGATTATATCCAGTGGGAATTGACCCTAGGACTTTAAAGTAATGAGACAACCATGACTCCTTATAGCCATAGAAAACCTCACGCACCCAGACGAGTCGTTCGACATAGAACAACTATAGGAAACTATTTAAACCACATTTACCTTCAATACTGATGACAAAAAATAAGGTTGGGGTCCCATACACTCCTGGGGTTCCTGAATGCACGCCAGCTTCACTCCGAGGCCTATGGCTAGAGCCCTGATGTTTGAAGCATCTCCTTCCTCATAGTCAGGTATTAAAGACTCCCGAACAGAGATTCTCCTTTTGGTGTCTCATGCAACCACACCGCAACCGAGATAACACCAACAAACCCAACACACCATGACATCCAAATGATCAAACACAGAACATTTACCAACACAATAGCTAAAATCGTTCATGTGCATCACCCTTTGTCACACTGAATGAGAACACGACACCAAAAATCATCACCGAACATGACCATTTCTATTGAGAGAGACATTATATAGAGAAGGAATTTAAACTGAGTTTTAAACAACACATGATTTCTGAAATCAACTGTAGTATCCCCATGTGACTGGGTCTGCCACACTAGTGGCCTAACATAGACCCTTTCTTAAATGAGTCCAACAAAGGACCAAAGGTCATTTAGAATAGCAACCCACACCGACAACTCTAGGATTCTTCCACCTTTCCCCACTAGAATCTTCTTCTCCATTTCCAAACAGGACTTTCAACTTAATGAGGTCAAACTTCACCCTTGACTATCAAACTACTAAAGAAAATCCAAGTTTCATTCAACCACTCTCACGTCACCCTCCTGATATAGGAGGATCCTCTTGATTATAAAGAGTGGTGGTTTCAATCCTATAATTCAAGAAGAGAGTCCTTCGATCAACTAGAGGTCCACCCAACGGAGAATTTACCATGGCCGCACTTCAACTACATGTTAACACCTTATGGGGGAGGGGCAGACTAGTCAAGAAAGAAAACCATGGACCCAATCAAACTGGTCCAATGGACAAGATATACAATAAGCGACCACTAAACCTACAGGGGGAACCACAACAAGGGATTCCTAAAATTTTTTTTCAAAAGAAACCACAAACCACATGCTTTCACACCAACTGACCAAAAAGAATTCAAACTCAAGAAAAAAATCATTCAAAAAGGATTCTCAGCTCAAAAAGCCTCACATCCAACATTACCAAAATATAAGGACACACCACACAACCACTGATTATTAAAACACCAAATCATTTTTACTTAAAAAAACCATATTTTCATGATTTCAAAACAAATATATGAGGAACGATGCAAGAGGAGACTAGTGTCAGTGGTGACTAGGATATATGGTTAGCGGCCATACTCCAATCACACCACCACCATAGAGAGTATTCTAGGATAGTGTCCCCATATCCACATGGCTTTCTAGACCCTACTAGATCACTATGACCACTTACCCTACTCCCTTTTCATTTCCCCTAAACAAGGTTAATCACAAGGACCAACGACTCACACAAACCTCAAATTATCCTGGTAACTCAAGTCCTGCCATGAGATGTACTGGCTAGGAACCTTACTTGTAGCTAGAACATCAAGTTCCGACACCCTTAACTCAAGTCTACCTTGACTCTTCCTAAAATAACATGACCCAAGAGATCGAACCTCCTCTGATACCATTTTTTCATGAACCAGACCAGGTATCCATCCGACTCAGCACCCGACCCGGTCCGCAATATGGCCTAAAGGGAGTATTCGATCCCCATGGGCTTGCACAAGTGCCCGGGTATCGAACAAAAGAATTTGGGAATAATTTAACCGTATTTACCATGTTAAAATAAAAAATAAAACCCAAAAAACATATCTAAAAAATTTAACCAAAATCAGTTTTTATAAATTCAAAATTTTACATGTCACACTAAACAAAGGCCAAAAAGGACAACAACGCCAAGGGAAACCCCAAAAAACCCTCAAACCTTTATGAAACAAGAGGAGAAACATCCTTATACCGCCGCTACTAATATCTAAAAACCTAGCCACTAGGAAACCAAATTGACAACCTAACACATCTTGCTTTAACCTGAAACAAAGAGACAATAGAGTCTGCGTACACCCAAAGGTGTATGCAGGGTGTGAGAAAAAGCATAGTAGGATGCCACCTGAGTAGATATTCCATGCATTAAACATTAACTAAAAAATAAACATTGAGCACTAGTCACTGGAACACCCCTAGGCACTAGTCAATTGTGGGGACCTAGGTACCTCGTATCTCGGTGTAAAAGTAACCATAGAAAATCACCAATAACCTTATTGTGCATGAGCTACTAGTAGGGAACATACCCATAACCTAGTGGTACCCAATAATCCTCATCATCATAATTTAGTTAGTGATGTAAGCATCAATCTTGCTATGTGAAACTAAGGCCAAACCCCACAGGATCACTAGAATACTAGTCCTAGTCTGCCCACCTAGATACCTGGGTTTTCCTATTGTGATAAATCAAGTTCCACATGTCACATAGTACCGCTTACACAATTTCTTAACCAACCAAACATCATGCATCACAAACCCAGTCTTGAAAACTTACACACACTGAAATATTTCTCAAATATGTTTCGCACATTTCAAGCAATTCAAAAAACCATTAACACAATTTATAAAACAATTTTCTTTGAACACTCCAAATCCATTTCATCCAAAGTGCACCTGAAACCCACTTTAAAAATTAGTTGCACATTAATGCTAAATTAAAACACAATTCGCATCTTTCACATAGTCTAAAAAATTAATTGCATACTTTACAAAATGACACCAAGTGCCACAAAAAGGATTGAACCAACAAAATAAACTCAATTTTATACAAAACTGCCACTTTAACAATTATACACATGCTCAATAATGCTAATTAATAATTTCGAACCGCAAAAATAATTTAACAAACCAGTTGAGTAGTTCATAAAATGTTAACAAATGGTGCAAAAAAAGTTCACACTCATAATACATCCCACTTCATTTTAAATGAAACTTTAAAACCAAACACACAACATAAAAGTATTAAAACATGATTTAAAACACATATTTATTTTCATAAATTAATTTTAAAATCCACAAAATTTCCAAAAATAAATACATAATAGGGGTTTACGATTTGCAAACACCCAATTTCACATAAAAATATATATTTTCAGATCAAACACATGTTGAAAGTCTTTAAAAACCATGTACGCACCTCACATATATTTCATAAAACATACCAAATTAAACAAGCAAGCAATGCAATTAATCAATTTATGGTTAATCACAGAATAACCTTCCTCAGGTGTTTAAAACCCCAATAATCAGCGCGAAACTTCAATCCTGTGAAATTTGCACCACATAAATCCTAGATTAAATGATAAAACAAGAATATTATCCAAAAATACCCCACATAAACAAGGAAAAAAACTCTATATAAGAGGAGGAAGGGATTACCTGGGTGGTCCACACTTGGAGTGAAGGGAGCGGAAGGCCGCTGTAAAGGTTTAGAAGGCTATCTGAGGAAGAACCTAGGTGTGATGGCGGTGCCCAGGGAAGCAGCAGGGTGCGCCGGTAAGCATGGGAGGAGAGGGAGGTAGGGGAGAGGGCTGGTGAGGGAGTGGGGAATGACAGACTAGGGGTTCTAGGGTGACGACGCAATGGCCTGACCGACTGTTCGGGGTCGGGTGTGCGATAGTAGAAGGCAGAAGGGGGAGGGGGGGGGGGGGTTGGTAGGATTCTGAGATGGAGGAATGGGGATGCGGTGTGATGGGGCTGGATGGGGTAGAGAGTGTGGCGCGTCATGACTGACCGGGAAGCTGTAGTGTGTCGGGGTTGGCTGGGGAGCTGCAGCGTGATGGGGCTAGCCGAGGCAGGAAGCTGGGCGCAGGGGTTCAAGGGGGAAGGAGGGCGGTGGCCTTCAATGCACATGGTATGGGGAGCCTGCAGGTGTGGTGAAACTGAGACCCAAGGGGGTTACCGTGATGGGATTACAGGGGGGAAGGAACCCTAGCCAAAATAAATAAATAAAATAAAAGGAAAAGAAAAACAAAAATAAAACCAATAACAACAACAACAATATTATTAATAATATTCTTAAACTAAAACCATAGCAATAATAATATTATTATCATTAAAAAATTATTTATTAAATGATTAACACATTTTTCTCATTTTATATTTATTTTTATTCTTCCACACATTTAATTTTATTTCATTATTATTAATTCATTTAATTTGGTTAGGTAAAGAATGGTCGGGTCAAACGGAAACCTTGGAGAAGCCTCATGGCTTCTCAATTATGCTTCGCCTGTGCATCGTATTCTGTCAATCCTTGAAAAACTCGTTTATCAACCAAAACACCAAATTCAACCGGGACTCATCCCACACCTCGACGAAAAATTTCACATCCAAATAAAATAAAATAATACATTAACTTATTTTAATAATAACAATAATAATAATTATAAAAATATTAATAACAACTTAATTAATTTTTATGTTCTTAACACTATTAATAATAATAATAATAATATTCTCAAACAATATTATTATTATTGTCATTAAGGTAATTTATTAAATTTTATTAAAACTTATTATTTTTATTTTATTTCCATTTAATTATTCATTAAATTTTATATGATTTCCTTGAACACTAAGAAGACTGTGCAGTTAACTGGGTGAGGTCGCATGGTGACTCGAGCGAGGCCGCGCGGCTTTGACCGGGGGCGCTGAATACTGTCAAGGTCAAAACATACATTTTTAAATAAGAACCTGAAAATTTAAGTCGAGATTCAAACCGAACTACCTGACACCTAGAAAAAATAATAAAATAAATAAGACTGAAAATGGTGGGTGTGACAATCATGATCTAAGTAAGAGGACTAATAATATAATAAATTAAAATGCATGTGAAAAATAAAGTGGTTATAACCTAAAATGTAACTTTAACATGTAATTGTTAACAAATGGGTAATAAAAGGTTATAAGAAAATAATATTTGGTATGAATTATAAGAATATTATTCTATATTAGACGTATAATAAAATTATATTTATTATACAAGAATTTTGAATGTGTATGAATAAATTCAAGACTTAAGGTAATGGATTTCTCATCTCATTTTTATTTCTATGAGATATATGATATATTCACCACTTATTCTCATTGTGTGGTGAATATACTATACTATGACATGTTATATCATGAATTTAATTTATTTCAAGATATTAAAAGTTTAATTTGATGTTATTCTTTCAAGAATATCATGATTAAAAAGTTACTCAATTAGTAAAGGGATTTTTAGTATCATTTTTATTTTAGCAAGACTTATTCCTTATTCCCCACTCACTTCCATTTTGTAGTGTATATACTACTAATGAATGTATTCTATGATTTTTATAATTAAATTTATTGGTATTTACATAAACATTTTATTAACAATATTTCATGGGGTTTTATGGTTTAAAAGCTACAAAACTGGAAATGTGATTTGTCTCAATTTGCCTTCTTTGAGACACATGTTTTGTTACATACATATGTCCTTTTACTAGATGTATATACTTCCATTTGACATGTTTATAATGAATATATTTTTTTCATGATATTTTAAGCTCATTTAATGTTATTATTTCATGGGGAATTTGACTCAAAGTTACCAAAGTGGTAAGAGTTTATTGCTACAATCTCATCGTTTATCAAGGTTGTTTATGATTATGCTTCCCTTGATGAAATCTTATAATCCATATCTTAATAACTCTCATGAATTATCTTATACTATAGAAATTAATGATATATTAATTTATTATTACCATTTTCTCCACTCTTCAGTACTTAATATTATTAAGAAAATATTTTTAAGAAAATATGACTTTATCTCTATCTTCAGACAAAAACATGTTTCATTCAAAAACCATGTTTTCTAAAAATATTTCAATTTTTTAAAATTATATTTTAAGATAATTATAAAGGATTTTTTTTTAATTTTTTTAATTTTTTTAATTTTTTGAAAATGATTTTCAAATCTTCCTTTATAAGTTTTCAAGGTTGTTTTCAAAGAAAATGGTTTTCAAAATGTTTTATGTTTTAAAAAGTGTTTTTCAAAAATAAAAGGATATTTTAATCAATAAATGTTTTAAATCATTTTTAAATAATAATTTATATATTTCTAAAGTGGTTTTCAAAGTAAATTATTTTGAAATTTTTTATAGTTTAAAAATTTATTCTCAATGAAAGGTTATTTCCCTTAAGAAATGCTCCACGTGATCTTTCAAAATACTCATCTATATAAGATGAAATAATTTGATATAGTTTATGATTTATTTGGGATATAATCTAATGAAACCATTATTATTATTTATTTTAATGTTTTATGTTTATGACGACAAGTTTCTTATGAAACCTGTTTCTCTTCCCCAAGTTATGCCATAATAAAATGATTATGAAACTCACTTACTTTTATATGTTATTCTATGATTAAATGATTAGAAAACCTATCTATTTTCCAAAGGTTATGATAATATGAATTGTTAATAATACCCATTTCATTTAATAGGTTATGATATTATGAATTATTATGATCTTTTGGCACACATATGCATGATTTTATTATGTGATGGGTGAGACCTATATCTCCCTATAATGAATTGGGTAATAATGGGTGACTCATGAGTGTATATGTCATGAATGAACCTAATTACATGTTCAAAATTTTATGAGTGAACCTTATTACATGTTCATAATGTTATGCGTGAACCTGATTACATGTTCATAATGTTTTTATGGACTTTGTTTCATGTCCGCATGTTTTTGTGTGAACCTAATTACATGTTCCATATATTATGAGTTAACCTGGTTATATGTTCATAATGTTATGCATCGACCTAGTTTCATGACCACAATTTTATGTTTGAACCTAATGACATGTTAATAATGTTATGAGTGAACTTGATTACATGTTCACAATGTAATCATGGACTTGGTTTTATATCCATAAGTTTATGCATGAACCTAATTATATATTCGCAATGTTATAAGTGAACCTGATTACATATACACAATTTTATGCATGGACCTAGTTTTATTTCCATAAGTTTATATAAGGGCCTTATTTTATGTCCTTAACAAAATGAGTGAACTTATTTCTATTTACACATTTTCAAGATTTTATAAGTTGATGTGTATTCTACAAGTCTATATATTATGCCAATGTTATGCTCTCATGACTCATATTCTCTGATTTCATTATGGTTTCTATCTTATGAACTAACAATTTTTATGGAATGAATCTTGATTATGATCTTTTATATGAAGCATGTGATCTTTTAATGTTATGATCATGTTCTTATACCCTTATTCTCATGTTATGCTTATATATCTCCCTTATTTACACTTACTGAGAATTTGTTCTCACCCCTTATATTATGCGTCCTTTCTATAAGTTATGAAGAAATGTAGTAAGTAGGAGTACTAAAGGAGAATATATTTAAGGGAGATTTTAATGATCTTTGACCAAGATAGAATATTATGCCTCCATGTTTACAGAGACACTAAACTATTATGGTCCTCGAGAATTTATTTTGGTAATGTTCTGAATATTCATCTAAAATTATGTAATAACCATGTATGTTAATCCTGGGTTGTTATAGTTTGTATCAAATAAAAGGTTTAGTCAACCTTTAGAAACTAGGGTGAGAAAAATTTAGTGAGATCACTAGGGATATTTATAAGGATATGTATAGGTATATCTTTAAGGATAAACCTAAGGTTTCATATATTTAAAATAAGATGTCATGATTTAGACATCCTATAAGTAATTTTTCATGATTATATGGTTTTATTCTATGATAAAAATTTCTCACACATGATTTCTAGTCTTATTCAATAATGGGAACTATAAGTAACTGAGTTAACATTGATTATTTCAGATATGGAATATATGATAATTATAAAAATCAATGTCCTAATTTGAAATATCATGAAGAGAACCAGGAAGGTGGTACAAGTATTATTTATACCGCTGTAGGTAAAGTGACCCCAAACGACATGTGAATGGTATGGGATGTTCTAATAGTATTTTTTACATTAAATGTAATAATCATGATTAAATTGAGGTTGAGGAAACTTAATAAATTATTCATATTTCATATTATTGGAAAAGGGTATTAAGGTATAAGATGAGGACACCTAAGTAATGGTTTAAAGATAAAGTTGGTCGATTGAAGCATATATGTACAGGGATTCAAGAATTATGTTATATGAATCATGAAGTATATTTTTTCCATTAAGTATTTGAAAATATATATTAAATGGATATGATGAACTAGAAAAAGGATTTAATGGAATGGTGATATTTTGATTAAGGGAAGGTAAACCTTAATGTGTCCCTAATGTTGAGAAAATTGTGTTTAGCTTGGATAAAGAAATGATTGATATGAATAAAGTAAATTGGATAGTACAAATTACCCTGGAACTTATTATTTTTTGTTGAAAAAGTGGTTTATGTTATCACGAATGAATTTTATAACCTTTTTTTGGATTTTAAAAATATATCCAATAATCTTTTGAATAAGAAAGAATGCATGTTTTCAATATGGTTTTATAATAATTTAGGTTATTACCATGTTTCAATAGAATACATGAAAAATGTATTAAAATGTTTAGAATGTGACAAACAAGAGGCACTTTATGATATATGGGGATCAATTTTAAGATAATTATGATAAATTTAGTGACCTTATTTCTAATGTTTTGGATTTTTTCCATTTTTAATGGTTACAAAGTTAACCGTTTATTGAATGGTTTAAGTTAAACTTCAGATTTTGTTTTAGAGATTAAAGTATTATCTTTCCATATAAGAATTTATATATATTAGATAACCAATGATAACCATTTTTTTGTGATGTTAAATAAAGACAGATTGAATGACTTATCATTCTATTTATAGATCTCATGATCTGTTAGTTCTTCAGGAATGAAAAATTCACCTTCATTCTTTATAGTAAGAGATGAAGTGGGAATTGATTAAGGAATAACCAAAGGGTGATATTATACATATGGAATTGAATAAAACCAAGTAATTATATTTTCTTGTGAAAAATTATTCAACTATAGGAAAAGGATATTGAAAAATATTTATCCTAATGCCTTCATTTCTATTGAACTGATGATTTTATAAATCATCACAAATTTATGGTTTTGAGGTCCTTAACTTTTTATTGATCATTATATTACTTGTGATTATTGATATTTATCACTATATATAATGATTTAAACTTTTCTTCAATGTCCAAATATTAAAATATGTTCTACTATATGGAAACCTAGTTTTGAGTTACTTTGGGAAACCACTATGGTGATACTTTCCCTTTTTAAAGGAAGTTTTAGTATTCATTTTTATGATGTGAGTTTCTATGAAAGGACCTTTAAAGTATTAAACCTTTGACAACCTAGATTAATATCAAGTGTTAAATTCATTTTAAGGGGTGTATAATGTAACACCCCTATTTTTTTATAAATTATTTTTTTTATTTAATATTTTTGATATTTTTTATTTCACATAACACTAAATATAGATTGTGTTATATGAAAGCACCAAGTTATTCTTGATTTATACGCAACACCAAGTTGATATTGTACCACAAAAAAACTTAGATTAGTTTTTAATACATGGAACACTATTTTTGGATTTTGTTACATATAATTACAAGTTCCTTTGATAACTTGTGTGACACGTAAGACCAATTTTTACCAAACTACGATGTATTAATTATAATATTATTAAATTATTATTACAGTTTTCACCTAGTTGTTGGAATAGAGGTTATGAATAATATTAATTAAATTATGAAAATATGGTTTAACTGTGTTTATAAGAAGAATTATTTTGTGACTAATTAAATATAAATAAAAATATAACTCTTTTGAAAATATAGGAAATCTTTTGCGGGAAAGCTATATTTATGCAATCAAACTCGTTTTACCTCAATAAATTAATTAAAACACTTTTGATAAATGAATTTAATGATATATATATATATATTATATTCAATAAAATATATAATATTCATATTATGTGTTTTCTAGATAAGGGATAAGAACAAAACTAATTTTACGCATAAAGATATATATTTTTTAAAAGGTAATTTTACCGCCTTTTAATGAATCACCTATATTAAATCTAATTTTTAAAACTTTTATAAATTTTAGTTGAAAAAATAAAATTTATTTTTAAAATTGGAATATCAAAATTTATTTTGGGAGAATTTTCAGTATTTTTCTGTAAAGCTTCATTTTTTGATGAATAGTGAAAAAAACTGAATTTTAATTGAAAAATACACTTTAGAATAACATATTTATATAGTTAAATTAAATTATAGATTGGTTTTAGAGTATATTTATATCCATTATACATATATTAATACAATATAGTTAATCTTAATGAATTTCACAATAAAATTGGATATAAAGACATTTTAAACATTTGAACGTTTTCACTTTAAAAACCCATCATTTTGTCTTGCCTGTGGGATTAATTTTAAATTAATTTATTATACTTATGTGATTAGAATTTGAAAAAATATATTCCATATTTTTAATCATAATAATTTATAATTTTTATTAATGTCAACTTAGTTTTTTACCAAAAATATTTGTGAAAGTAATTAAAATTAATTACAACATTTAAGGTAAAAATGACTTTACTTAGGGGTTATACTTTAACTTAAGTGTCTAAATAACCTATAAACATGTTAAAAAAATTTTATGGACATATTTAGACCATATTCTCCCATTTATAAAAATATAATCATTATTTGAGGCACATGATGTAAGGGATACCTCTCAATAGTGGTTACCGTTTTATATTTATACAAATGCCACTCCTCCTCCACTATAAAAGGAAACTCACCCTTTAAATTATTCAAAAATATAAAGAAATTTTTCTAATAAAACCCCTGAAAAAATAATATTAAATATTACCTCATATAATGATATAATTATAAATTTGGGAAGAAAGAAAATAAAGTTAGTCTTTTGGTGCAAACCAAAATGAATTACCCAAAGAAGAGGTAACATCCTTCAATAAGAAATTTTGTTTTATTTATTTATAAACACAATAAATTATTATTATTAAATTCATATATAATAACATAATTAACCTCAAAATTCTGAGATTATTTTATTTTAATGGTTCTACTGACACCTATACACACTTCTATCAAATGGGATACATAATCATTGTTTGTGTGTACGACAGATTACCACCTCACGAACCGATGTCATTCATTCTTCCATTAAGTAATTTAAATATTGATAATAATAATAAAATTAATGTTTTTATATGATATTATTATAATTATTAATTTATGCATCCATAATTATTATATAACACATAACTCCGTTCTTTCCATTTTTTTGGGAATACGATAGCTTCATTTGTGGACGTGTGGACCACCGCCTCCTCAAATCCATGTGATTCATTCATAATTTACATGGAATCTATTAAGGATGAGTTTAGTAAAATATGTAATATTTATGACATAATAATTATATTTTAATGATAATATATTTATATATATATCATTTACTTTTCTTTCTTTCAATATGGTAAGAAAGTGGAAACCATGTTCATGCGTACGTACGACCTACTGTCTCCCTAAATGGTGTATTTTATTTTATAATTATATATTTAATAGATTATTATAAATACATATATACTAAATATATATGATATTTATATCATGTTTTAAATTTTTTAATTAATGAAGTCATGATCTAAGTAAGAGTACAAAAAATATAACAAATAAAAACACATGTGAAAAACAAAGTGATTATTACCCGAAATGTTACTTTAACATGGAATTGTTAATAAAAAAGTAATAATATATCATAAGAAAATAATATATGGTATTATGTATAATAATAAATTTATATGGTAAATTTATAATAAACTTATATTTATTATACAATAATTTTTTATGTGTACGAATAAAGTCAATACTTAAGGTAAGGGGTTTATTGTCTCACTTTTATTTCTATAAGATATATGCTATACTCACCACTTATTCATGTTGTGTGGTGTATATAATAACCTATGAAATTTTATATTGCTAATTTAATTTATTTCATGATATTAAAAGATTCAATTGATGTTATTATTTCACGAATCTCAAGATTCAAAATTTACTCAATTAGTAAGTGGATTTCTAGTCTCACTTTTATTTTTTGTGAGACTTATGCCTAATTTACAACTTTTTTATTTTGTGTGGTATATATAATACCCATGAATTTATTCTATGATTATTATACTTAAATTTATCGGTATTTACATACCCATTTTATGATCTATATTTCATGGGGTTTTACGCTTCAAAAGCTACCAAATCACTAAAGTAATTTTTTTAAAAATTTTCCTTCTTTGAGACACATGTTTTTTATACACATATATCCTTTTACAAGGTGTATATACTAATATTTGAAATTTATATAATGAATATCATTATTTTAATTATACTTTAATCTTCACTTAATGTTATTATTTCATGGGGACTTTGATTCAAAGTTACAAAAGTGGTAAGAGTTTATTGCTACAACCTCTTAGTTTATCATGATTGTTTATGGTTATGCTTCCATTGATGAAATATTATGATCAATATCTAAATTAATCTCATTAATTTTATTATCCTATGGTTATTAATGATATATTCATGTATTGTTATCATTTTCCTCTCTTTGGTACTTAAGATGACTAAGAAAATGTTTTTAAGAAAATATGACTTTATCTCTCTCTTCGGTTGAAAATATGTTACATTCAAAAACCATGTTTTCTAAAAATATTTTCAAAAAATGTTTTTAAAAAAAATTTAAATATTATTTTAAATGAAAAATATTTTATAAAATTTTTATGTTTTTATGTTTTTAATTTTTTTCAAAGCTTCATTTATAAGCTTTTAGGTTGCTTTCAAAGAAAATGGTTTTCCAAATGTTTTATGTTTTAAAAAATAATTTTTCAAAGTGGAAAGGATATTTTACTCAGGAAATGTTTCAAATTATTTTGAATATTACTTTATAAGTTTTAAAAGTTTTTTTAAAGGAAATTATTTTGAAATGTTTTATGATTTAAATTTTTTTTTTCAAAGAAAGGTTATTTCCCTTATGAAGTGCTCCAAGTGATCTTTCAAAATACTCCTCCATATAAGATGAAATACTTTGATATAGTTTATAATTTATTGTGGATATTATCCAAGGAAACCATTATTATTATTTATTTAAATGGTTTAATTTTATGATGACAAGTTTCTTATGAAACCTGTTTCTCTTCCATGGGTTATACCATGATAAAATGATTATGAAACTCCCTTCATTTCATAGGTTATTCTATGATTAAATGATTATGGGACATGCATATTTTACATAGGTTATGATATGATGAAGTTATTATAATAACCATTTAATTTCATGGGTTATGATATTATGGTACACATATGTATAATTTCATTATGTGATGGGTGTGACCTATATCTCTCTCCAATTCATTGGGCAACGATGGATAAATTATGAGTATATATGTTATGCATGGACCTCATTACATAATCAAAATGTTATGAGTGAACCTTATTACATGTTCAAAATGTTATGCATAAACCTAATTACATGTCAAAATGTTATGCATGGACCTGGTTACATGCCCATATGTTTATTAATGAACCGGATTATATATTTACAATATTATGAGGGAACCTTATTACATATTCACAATGTTATACATGGATATGGTTTCATGTCCATAAATTTATGTGTGAATATGATTACATGTTTACAATGTTATATGTAAACTTGATTACATGTTCACAATGTTATGCATGAACTTGATTGTATGTCTAAAAGTTTATGTATAAACTTGATTAAATGTTTACAATTTTATGTGTGAACTTGATTACATATTTTCAATGTTATGCATGGACCTGGTTGGATGTACATAAATTCATGTAATGTCTTGATTTCATGTCCTTAACTTAATGAGTGAACCTATTTCTATTTACACATGTTCAAAATGTTATAAGTTGATGTGTATTACACAAGTATATATATTATGCCAATGTTATGATCTCATGACTCATCTTCTTTTATTTCCTTATAATTCATATCCAATTAACTACCAATATTTATTCCATGACTCTAGATTATGATATTTTATATGTAGGGTATGATATTCTAATATTATGATCATGTTATCATACCCTTATGCTCATGTCAGGCTTACATATCTCCCTTGTTTACCCTTACTGAGAATATGAGATCACCCCATTATTATGTTTCCTTTCTCCAGGTTATGAAGAGAGTATTTAAGTAGGAGTAATAAAGGGGAATATATTTAGGAAGATTTTGAAGATCTTTCACCAAGTTAGAATATTATGTTTCCAAGTTTCCAAAGACACAAAACTACTATGGTCATCAGGCATGTGTTTTTATAATGTTCTGAATATTCATCTAAAATTATGTAATATCCAAGAATGTTAATCTTGGGTTGATATATATATAGTGTGATTAATATTTCATATTACTTAATATTTGGTGTTTTTTAATTTTTTAACTTTTTTAATCTTGATTATAAATGTGAGTCATCCCACAAACAAATAATCTTAAAATATAAACCAAACTAAATTCAATTTTTTGAGACTAAATTAAAAGTGTACCTAAATAATCCTAGAAAGTTTTGGCCCAGTCTATGTGGGATTGGCCAACACACCTCGATCCGTCCCATTGAGTACCCCTAGCCTCATGCAGAAATTAAAAAATCACTACTATCTTATTTAACGTTTTATCCTTGTTATATTTTATTTAAATATATATAAAATATTTAATTTTTTATATGAAAAAAAATATTCTTAATAAGGCTTACCCAACCCATTTATAAAATAAAGAATACTTTTAAATTTTTTCCCATGTAGAAAGCAGTCCAAAATGGGTATAACCAAAATGACCCCGAACCATTTATATTTTATAGAAACTCTATCATTCATGTTAGTTTTATTTATAAAAATTTATACTTTATATAATTTAACCCTTTATGTGATTCAATCAAATTCCAAAATTTATTAGTGTATAAGAACTTCATATCAAATTTAATGGAATATATATCCTTTTTAGTGTCAAAATTATCAATGTATTTTTATAGGAAGTTTTTTCATCTTCTATGAAAATTAATTTGTCATCATTTTCCATGAGAAATATGTATCTCTCAATCTACCAAAGAAAAATTCCAAAATTTTTATATTATTGTTTAATATGAGTCAGTTCAATTTCCATAACTTATTATGAAACTAACTTATCCTCTATCTTAAGAACATTTCCTATTTTATTGATCTCTGAATTCATTGAATTTAAGTTTCATCCCACCCATATCTACGAAAATAAATTATTTATCAAGAAATATATCAGTTGATCAACAATAATTTGTGATAAGAGAAATAATATAACTATATCTCCTCATTTCCTTGGTATACCTAATAATTAGACACTTGGTGAGTTGTTTTGGCATTGGATCCTCTAAACATGTGTTATTAGTTTCAAGTATCAACCAAAAAAGTATTTAACAAAATTTTTATACAAAATATAATGGGCCTTGATACACTTGGCAGGTTGGTTGGGTGATGAATTCTCGAAGAATGAGATATTGGTTTCAAGTATCAACTAACATGGTATTTAGGGATATTTTGCAATTCTCCCTATAATAGGCCTTGTTCCTCCCCTTAAATTATCTCATTATAATGTTATAGTTCTTGAATATTCTATTAAATTTACTCCCTATTATATAATGAGCTTTGTGACTCCCCAAAAATGCATCCCTTGTAATGTGAAAAAAGGTCTTATACCAACACATATACAATAAAATTGCCTTCATACCCCTTTATCGTCCTAATCCAACTAACCCAAATAGTAACGAAGAACCTTTGTGACAAATTTTTTTAACAAAGTTTTTTTATTTTTTAACAAAGAACCTTTTTGTTTAAGAATGTTTTTTTATTCAGAATCATACCCAGTGCATCGTAACGAGCCTTGTAAGAAAGTCGAAAGTTGTTGTATTTTCTAACCCAACCATAAAGGGGGATATTTTTTTAATTAATATGTTTTTTGTAATTAGAGAATCAGACTGAGAAACACTAGAATCATAGCATCAGATCCATCAGCATCAGATTCAGATCATCATATCCAAAAAAGAATCAAATGCTGAAATTGTCCATTTCTGAAAATTTTCCATTACCGTAATTAGAGAAAGAAATAAGTTGTTGAGTTAGAAGGGCTTAAGATTTCTAGTGAAGAATTCATATTTTTGGTGAAGTGATTTGAAATAATATTGGGAAGTCAAAAGATATAAAGTTTTCATACATTCTAAACTAAGTCATATGATTATTTTTTGATCATGAAGTTCTCATAAATCATGAAACATACTAATGATAAAAGATTTTGAAGAAATGGAGGAATCATAATGATTTAATTGATTCCAGTGATCAAAAAAAACTTTTCAGCATATCCCTAATTTCCAGACATAGAAGATCGGATCTAGAAGTCAGAATGTGTGATGATGTTGAAGTTTAAAAAAATTCAGTGTTTCTAAGTGGATTAATAGATGAATACTTTCCATTATTATGGAAAAATCATCATAATGGGATTTATATTATAATAGTAAAATCCATCCTAATGGGAATTACATCATAATGATAATTCCATCATTATGAGGATTCCATCAGACTGAGTCTAAGAAGAAAATTAAGTTCATCATAATAAACTAAGAAAAGAAAGTTTATTGTAATGAGTTGAGAAATAAAGGAAGACGGTAATGATCTGAAGAAGAAAGGTATATCATAATGAGATGAGAAAGAAAAGTAGATCGTAATGAACTGAGAAATAAAGGAAGATCGTAGTAAACTGACAAAAGAAAGGAATATCATAATGAGATGAAGAAGAAATGCAAATCATAATGATATGGGAAAGAAAGATAGATCATAATGAGATGAAAAAGAAAGGTAGATCATAATGAGATGAGGAAGATACATCATATTAAAGCTAAGGAAGATACATCGTATTGAAGATGAGGAAGTTACATAAAACTAAAGAAATGTTATAAATTATGAGAAGGATGATTATGAAGAAGACTCAAAAAGAATATTCTAGAAGTTTTATGAATATTTGAAGAGGTCAAATTTTAAATTCTATTTTGAATAAATCTTGGTGGAATTTGTGGAGGATTAAAGAATTAAAATTTAAAGTTTAAATGTGACATATTTTTAGAGTTTTGAAATATAAGGAAGCGGGGAAAGTTTTAAAGTTTCACACTCTTACTTTTCTGAGTCGCCTATAAATACTTCCACAGATCATTCGTTTATTGTAATTTATCAAGTAATAACAAAAGGAAAAGAACTGAATAATTTTAGTGAAAATTTCCATTGGACCAAAGAAGATCATAATGATCATTTTAGAAGAGTCTGAGTTTTTTATTTTGAGAAGGCTGTATTGAGTAAATTGGATCAAGGAAGATCAGACTATGTATTTGAGAAGAGTTTGAGAAGTGTAGATTCAGTAAGGGAGAATAATATTGACCTCATCAGATTGAGAGAATCCGATCTATCCAAATAAGACTGAGGATCTAGACTAAGATTTAGTGGAGAAAATTGAACAAAGTCATCATTCTTCTATTTGGATCAATTTTTTTGTAATCAAACTTTGTAAACTGATGGAAGTCAGTATAATATTTCCAACCAGGATATAGAAGGTGTCTAATAGGAGTTGGAACAAGTTGTATTGACTTCTTTATAATAGTGAATTTATATAGACCCATGAGAGTGGCTATGGAAAGGTTGTAGGTTTTCACACTAAGGATGAATCTTGTAAATCTTGTGTGCCTTACTTTCTTTATTACTTTTTCATGCATGAGTATTTACAAAAAGTTGACAAGGAAATAAATCTTAATAGGTTTTGAGGTTAAATTTTAAAAAGTATTGAAACTTATAAGAAGTTAACAACTAATTAAAACCCCTCTTATTTTTTATTCGATCCTTTGGAACTTAAAGTATTGGACCAGTGGTTCCTTGTGGCCTTAAGAGAACCTCCCCATATACTAGAGGTTATTGACTAACAATATGGGTCTGAATCATCATATAGGTGAACTATACCCTTTAGTGTCATCACAAACAATAATTGTCTACAAATGAAACATTCATAATAGGTATTGAATCAGAGTGAAACATATTGAATTATAGTGTAAATCAAACCATAACAATAATATATCGATATACATGCATGTCATATAGTCACACAAAAAATGCGAGTCCACCTATAGTTCGATCATGTTCAATATATGATAACTAAAAGTAATAATAAAAATGATACTCAAACACTATTCCAAACATCACCTCATACCTATCGTAACCTCATTGAGCTCTACTGGCTCATCAACCCATACTAGGTCCATTGCCCAGGCAAGCATTCCAATCATAAGATCTGCACACCCACAAAAGTTCCCATACAGGGTGTGAGCATTACAATTAGTAAGACACAACCAAAAACTTCTCTAAAATAATCAATATATATGTGTATGCATGTATTGAATGAAAAGTAAGCCATAACAACACATAACAACACTATTCATCCCATATGTTTGTCAAGTATCCACTCTAACTATCGAAACACACCTTCTTTATCCAGTGCTAGAATAGGATGATGCTCCTATAGTCTGAATACAACACGGGTGTGAATAATCTATCACCACTCATATCATCAGTCAAGGTGAATGATATACCATCGACTCATATCCAAGTTGAATGATATATCACCATACGTATCAGTAAGGATGGAAGATGAACCACTAAAACCAGTCATGGAGATCAAGGTATCACCTAATGAATGATGTATCACCATACTACAATAGGGAAAATGATGTATCTTCAGTGAAAAATGTTAGGTAAATGATGTATCACCACACTAAAATAGGGAGAAAAATATATATCTTGATGAATAAGGAATCACATAAACAATGATTGTGAATGAGGTATTTTTGGGTGAATGGGGCATCATCTATCAATAATGGTGGTGACCTAGGCATCACCCATTAATAAAGGTGAATGATGACTCATCTATAGGTGAATTTGGAATCACCTATAAAAAACAATTGTGACTGAGGCATAACCAAATGAATGTAGAATCAACCATCCATAATGATGGTGAATGAGTCATCACCCATCAACAATGGTGGTGAACAAGGAATCAATGTGTGAATAATATATGAAAAATCCATAATTTCGAAGATTAATGACGTATTATCAAGCATCTCTAAGGTAATTGATCTATTTCCAATTCACAAGTCTCAAGGTGGATGATCTATCACTGATAACACACACAAGGTGGATGATCCATCACCATAAGAATAAAAATTTAATATAATTACTAATCACTATCAACTCAATATATCAACACATAACATAGCCATGGTGAATGAGTTATCACCCTAGGAATCGGTCCCATTAGCCTGTTTTCTTACTAGGCTACACACATCCATGAAAATCTATATCTAAAACACATGAATGAGCCCGAATATATGTGTCTTGTCTTATGATGTGTTAGAACTACCCATCCCACAAGTGTTATTCCATAATGTCTCTCACCAGACCATAGTCCTTATCTGAGGAGGACTTCTTAAAATCCAGCTCTAGAAAAGGGAGAAAACAAACGGTATATGCCGATGGATTCATCAATCCCAATCCAAAAAATGAGGAAATGAAGAGACTACTCTAACCTTGAACAAAAAATTGTGAAAAGATCACTCGATGCTTCTCAAAAGGACAACACTAAAACCACAACATCAGAAAGTGCGGTTGATCTAAATGCTGTCAATTTTGATGCTTCCTGGGAAATTGTTTCAAATTTTCCTATGAAGCTTAAGGTTGATACTATTTTACCTTATGAGGGGAATCTGAATGAAGACTCAGACCGGATTGTTGAAATTACTTATCAAAGGTTGAGAAATGGTGAAATCTTTGCGGATACTTATCTCGTCACCAAACACCGAGTGTTTAATAAGAATTTTGTGAAAGATTCCAAAAAACTCTCTAATTTATTATTAGTTCTTCTTTGTTTTTTTACTGCCTTATGCTTTTATGTCATGGTCATGCCTGTATGTATCCTTCCATGGATGTTGTTGCTTTATATTTTGAGGTCTTTGATATTGCTCGAAGTTGATGTAATTTTGCTGGATGAGTTTCTTTCTTGAAGGTTCATTGCATGGACTCTCCATGGCTTGCTTCTTATGTCCTGCTAGAGTTTTTGGAGGTGCTGGAATGGATTGAACAAGATACCTTGGATGGAGCCCTCTTGGAGTTGATGTCCTTCCTACATGAGGTGATCTTTTACTTAAGGCAAGGATTGTTCCTGTTTGCTTATTTGTGAACTGTTGATCGAGCTTTATTTCTACATCATCATGTATCTATTTCAATTTTGAGCTGGTGTAAACTCATTGCTCCTCAAACATGCATTGTAACTCTTTTTATTTAATAATTTTCTTTGGGGAATGAATTGGGTGACCAATTCATGTCACCGCTTGTCTTAAAAAAAAGCATTGTCCTTATCATAAAGGCTATCTCACCACCAAGCCTAATAAAAAATCATGTTTCTATCACTAAGGAATACTTAAGAGTTACTTAGAAGAATTATAATATAAGTTAGAGACTATGAAATCCCTCAAGGTTTTATCCCTAGCCTAAATGGCCCGAAGGCCTTCTTTTTTATTTTTATTATAGATAATCCCCCTTTTAAGGGTTGAAGGGGAACCTATACATGACCCATAGGACCAAGGAACAAGGGACGACATGACCCGCAATATATGACCTGAAGGCCCAGAGGCATACCATGCCCATTACATGACTTGTAGGCCCAGCCCACTAGAACTGCCCCTCCCCAACATCTTCAATCATTGATCTCCTTAGCTCCCCACCTTGCATTGCAGATCGACTAGAATTACCTCATACAAAGCTACATGGTGCCTAGTCCCGATGGCGGCTTCCATACCCTCTCATTCTTCCAATCCGGTTATCTCTGCATCTGGTGGATGCTACTCATGTTGCTATGATCCTCTTCTGGGGACTGTTCTATGTGAACTGGGCACTCCGTGGTCTACATGACCCGAAGGCCCTGAGGCCCTAAGGCCTTTGATGACCCTCCTCGGTCATGAGACCCATAATGTAAGGAATAAACACCTTTCACTGTTCCATATCCCTCTAAAAAATCTTCTCACATAGACTAAATAACCATCAGTATCTAAATCCTAAATTCATAACTGCAAAGGTCTCACTAAGTGACAAACCACTCGATAGATAAACCTTTCATAGGGGAACCCACTCATGACTCCATCTTGGGACATTACTACCTACTTACTCTCACTTACCATCCATCCAATAATAGAAACCATATATAAATTAGTAATATAATGTCCCAAATACCTCAATAATAGAGTCACCACCTTATGTAAGCTCTCTCCATCCTTGGCCAAGCCTTCAGTGATCACCATCATCATCCTTAAGCCCCTAAATCATCCAAGAGTATTCAAAATTAATTATAAAATTTATAATTAATTTAACTAATTAATCCATAATTATTTAACTAGGTATAAATGAGGGAAAACTCATTGGGTGGTATAAAGACACCCAAAATCCCAAACGACACGATGAAAATCACTCCTAAAACACTCCTAAAACACCCCTAAGACCACTACCAAATATATCCCGACCATCTGATTCCAATTTATCAACCAATTAAATTCCAACTTAATGAAAACATAAATAATAAATATGGAAGAAAATTAACTTTAGTGAAACCACATGTCTCTATTCACATTCATCATCATGAAGCCTCTTCTAAACAAGCCAGAAAAAATCCCCATCATTTCGATCCAATTATACCATGATATGGTGGAATTGGAGCTAAACCCCAAGATCTAACCCATTAAAAATTAATGAAAAATAGGGAATGAGATGATAAGGAAATGGAGAAAGAAACTAACTTCATATCTCCAAATAAATATGCTCCAACCCATCTAGATCAAAGGAGGAAGGATAAGGGGAAGGATAGTTAAGTGGGGTTAGCTCCCATTTCTTCCTTGTCGATTGGACAAAAACCCCCCAAAGTGGTTATAAAATAAGAATAGTGAAACGAAAATTTAAAAATCTATTAAAAAATACCCTTGGGTGATCTAAAGAACCTATTTCATCTACACCAACTACTAGGTACCACACTAGCTACCCGATGCATCACTAACAACCTAATAAATCTGACCAACCACACCATAAAACCATCCAATGGGCCCACTCTCATGGAACCCCACTAGGTAACCAATAACTACCAACAAGGTATTTTTTGGTTCACTACATCTACCATCCTATACCTTTTAGCTTCTTGAACAATAAAAAATCTCTCTGATCCTCCTACATCTGAGATGAAACACTAGAAACTTTCCCTTGACCATTTTAAATGCATCTAAAAATTATGATTCATGACTAGAATCTAAAAATTAAAATCATCCTTAGATTCATATCCACTTAAACCAAGATATTCTCCAAATCCATTAACACTTATTAGCATGGATCATTACAACCTCCCCACCATAACACATATTTCCCCTAAAAGTCCTCCTTATGTATTTCTCATGAACTACCTCAGTCACTAAAAATTGATGCACAATCTAGATTCATATCTCATTCTGGTTATATTTTTTCTGATATCACACCCAAACCAAAAAAAATTCCCCATATATAGATGCTTCTCAGACCATACCATAACACACATTGGTCATTATAAAAATGATATGTTTAAATTCCTTATCTAATCTATATTTGTAGATCACACATGAATTGTTCTAGCTGTTACCCCACCACATCAACTATTTTTAAAAGAATCAATAAACCACATATTATTGTATTGAATAATTACACCAAATCCACATTGATTCCCCAATCTCAGTGGAATTCATGAATTCACAATTAACTACCGTTATACACCACTGGTTGAAGTCACTAGTTTAAACTAGACCATCACTCAATTTATAATACCCCCAAGTTTCTCAAAGACCCCTTAAGTCCCAATACAATAACCTCAAACCTAAGACTTAATCCAACTCATGAAGCCTCACTTTTTTGGATAGGTCATTATACTTTCCTATGAGTACTGACATTCCAAAAAATTGGTCATCCTAATAGATGATTTTTTGAAATTTACACTTAGTTATTCCAACAGACCATAATATATTACTCACTACCATCAGTTACTAAACACACTGAATTGGAATCATACTCACAAAATTAAACCTATATTTGGGTATTTTTACATCACTAACCATGAATTGACTGCTTGAATCACTACTACAAAAACGGGCTTTATCAGTGCTCAAAATAGGCTTTAATAGCGCTAAAAAAGCACTGTAAAGCTCATCGCTAATGGGGGGGGGGGTACCCTTTATCAGTTCTCAAAAGGTGATGATAAATGAATCCTTTATCAGTGTTAAAAAATCACTGATAAATGGGATTTTTATCAGTGCTAAAAAATTGTTGATAAATGACCTGCCTGCTCTAACATAAAATTCTGCATCAGTACACCCAAACAGACCAGCAAAAAATTCAGCATCTCAACAAGTATATCCATACAAAATGAACACATAATTCATAAGGTAATTACACCAAGTATACCCGTACAACAAGTATACCCATACACCATTAACAAATAATTCATAAGTTAATTAAATACACAAATAATTCATTTCAGAATTCATGGGTTTGGGGTGGCTGTCCAAGGGGGGGTAGGGGGTGTCCGGGGGGATGGGGGTGTCCGGGGGGATAGGAGTGTCCAGGGGGTGGGGGGGTCCAGGAAGTTGGGGGGGGGGGCTCTCTAAGGGGGGTGGGGTGGTGTCCAGGGGGTGGTAGGGGCTGTCCATGGGGGTGGGGGTGTCCAGGGTGGTGAGGGGGGGGGGGGGGGTCTAGGTGGTGGTGTGGTGTCTTGGAGGTGTGTGTGTGTGTGGTGGGGGGGGGGTGTCCAGGGTGTGGTGGGGTGTCCAGGGGGGTGGGGGGCTATCCATGGGGGTGTCTAGGTGGTGGGCCTAGGGGGTTGGGGGTGTCCAGGGGGTGGGGTGGTGTCTAGGGGCGGTGGGGGGTCCAGGGGGTTGGTGGGGCTGTCCAAGTGGGATAGGGTGGTGTCTAGGGGGGTGGGGGTGGCCGTACCTGGGTGTGGGGGTGTCCAAGGGGTGGGGTGGGGGTGTCCAAGTGGTGGGGTGGTCTTTAGGAGGGGTAGGGGTGCCATCTAGGGGGTTGGTGGGTGTCCAGGGGGTGGGGGGTGTCAACGGTGGGGGGGGGGGGTTGTCCAAGGGGGTGGGGGTGTCCAGGGTGTTGGGGGGGGGGGATTTCCCGGGGGTGAGGGGTGTTCAGAGGGTGGGGGGTGTCCAGGGGTTGGGGTGGTTTCCAGTGGGGGTGTAGGGATGTGGTGGGTATATCCAAGGGGGGTGGGGTGGTGTCTAGGGGGGCGGGGGTGGCTTTCCAGGGGGTGGGGGTGTCCAGGAGGGTGGGGGAGGTGTCCAGGTGGTGTCTAGGAGGGGTGGGGCGTCAAGGGGGTGGGGTGGGGGGGATTCAAGGGGGTTGGTGGGTGTCTGGGGGGGGAGGGGTGGGTTGGGGGCTTTCTAGGGTGGTGGTGGTGGTGGGGGGGTGTCCAGGTGGTGGGGTGGTGTCTAGGAGGGGTGAGGGTTCCGTCTAAGGGGTTGGTGGGTGTCCGGGGGGGGGGGGGCAATTGGGGTGTCCAGGGGGGCTGGTGTCCAGGGCCACACTATGCCTCATATTGAGGCGGGGTTGACTCCTACATGTCACAAATGACACATGGATCGTTATCCTAAAGGATCAACACAATCCAAATGTGTTTGGTCGGATATCCGTAGGTCGGTTGTCGTTTTCACTTAAAATTCTATCCATTTTAAACAAAAGAGAGACACTTTGAGTGATAACAGCCACACTGTGCCTTGGATTGAGGTGGGGTTGACTCGTAAACATCACAAATGACCCATGGATCATTCTCCTAAAGGATCAATACAATCCTAAGGCATTTGGTCAGATTTCCATAGGTCAGTTGTTGTTTTCACTTAAAATTCTGTCAATTTTAAATAAAAGAGAGATACTTTGAGTGATACCAGCCACACCGTGCCTCGGATTGAGGAAGGATTGAATTGTACACATCAAAAATTACCAATGGATCATTCTCCTAAATTATCAACACAATCCAAATGCGTTTGGTCAGATTCTTGTAGGCCAGTTTTTGTTTTCACTTAAAATTCTATCCATTTTAAACGAAAGAGAGACACTTTGAGTGATACTGGACACACCGTGAATCGAATTGAGGCGGGGTGGACTCTTACACGTCAAAAATGACCCATGTATCATTATCCTAAAGTATCAACACAATCCAAATGCGTTTGGTTGGATTTCCATAGGTCATTTGTTGTTTTTACTTAAAATTCTATCCATTTTAAACAAAAGAGAGACACTTTGAGTGATACCGGCCACACCGTGACTTAGATTGAGGTGAGGTTGACTCATTCATGTCAAAAATTATCCATGGATCTTTCTAATAAAGGATAAATACAATCCTAATGCGTTTGGTCATATTTTCCTACGCCTTTTGTTCTTTTCACTTAAAATTCTGTCCATTTTAAATAAAAGAGAGACACTTTGAGTGATATCAGCCACACTGTGCCTCAGATTGAGGTGGGGTTGAATCTTAAACTTCAAAAATTACCCATTTTTCATTCTTCTAAAGGATCAACACAATACAGATGCATTTTGTTGGATGATTAGAATCTATCCAATATTTATTCATCTCCATCCTATTTGAATATCAAAAATTTAGTATTTATGGTTCAAATATAGAAACCAAGACTTCCAAATATAGAATAAGAGAAACAATTCCTTATAAAAATAGATATTAATAGATCCTAACCATTTCCAATAAAGATTTGGAAATCAACAGAACCAAGATAGACCCCCCATCAAAATCAATACACTTTCCAACCCCTTTACGAAGGGGTTCGCGAGGGAAACAAATAACCTAGGTTTATCAAAAATTACTATGGAATATAATAGGTTTTGTTACCCAAATTAATATAAGAAATAGAAAATTAAGGTTAGTGAACATAAATTATATCATGAACATCTAAAGAATATGCAATAAATCTCCCTCACTAACATGGGGCTCTACCAACACCTACCATATTCCTAGAAAATAACTGAAAAAATGAGGAAAAATAGTTTCTTGAACCTATTTATAATATCACTACAAGAAAAGTATAATGAATATAGATCGTAACTCCAAACACTCCTGAAGACTCATAGTAAAAAGACTCTAGTGACTACAACTATCTGAGATTCTAACCACTAAATTCCCTATGGTTTTACCTAGTTACTCACCAAATTATCTGTTGTGGTGACTCTTTCCACTTGTAGGGGAATGTTTTTTTTCAATACAACACATTTACACAATGAAATTTAGTGTCATTTCCAAGGACATTGTTAGGAACATGGGCTAGATGGGGCTATGTAAGGGGGTATTTATAGTTAGGGGGTAATATAGTATATCTGTAGTTGGTCTATTCTAGCCAGTTTTAGTTGATAGTTGCTAGGAAGGTTAGGTAGGGTAATAAATGGGGGTTGAGTAGTGTAATGGTGCAAGCTGGTGCAGTAGGGGGAGGGGCTGGTGTAAGGGTAGGGAGTGTGGGAGGTGTTGGTTGGTGCAGGGAAGGGGGTAGGGGAGGGGTTGGTGTAGTGCAGGGGGGAGAGGGGATGGTGTAAGGGTAGGGGGAGGGGGAGGGGCTATTGCATTAGGGGGAGGGGGAGAGGACGATGCATGGGAGTGGCGGAGGGGGAGGGGCTAGTGCAATAGGGGGAGGGGGAGGGGCTAGTGCAGCAGGTGGGTAGGGGCTGGTGGTGGGGCTGGTGTAGTAGGGGGTATGGGGCTGGTGGGGGGAGGGGGATGGGATGGTGTAGGGCGGGTGGGAGGGGGAGGGGCTGGTAGAGCAGGGGGAGGGGGAGGGGCTAGTGCAGCAGGGGGTAGGGGTTGGTGGGGGGGGAGGGGATGGTGCAGCATGGGGGAGGGGAAGGGGATGGTGCAGCAGGGGGGAAAGGGAGGGGCGGGTGCAGGGTAGAGGGAGGGGCTGGTGAAAGGGAAAGGGGGAGGGGATGGTGCAGTAGGGGGAGGGGTAGGGGTTGTTCTGGGTATAGGGGGATGGTGCAGCAGGGAAGGGGTGCAAGGGGGTGGGGGCTGGTGGGGGTGCAGTGCAGAGGGAGGAGGGGCTTGTGTAGTAGGATGGATAAGGGGCTGGTGGGGGTGTAGTGCAGGGGGAGGGGGATAATAAAATTTACCATTGATCGAAGTCAAGAAACATACCACTATCCTAAAAAGAATTAACCACCCAAATAAAACTACTCACATGTTCATACCACTATCTAAACCCAAAGTCCTTTTCTAAAGAATACCATTAAACTTTCCATGGATGCGCTACTCTGATATCGTCATCTTCTATGGCCTTAGTGCATGAAGAATGGAGGACACTCCATGAATCTTGGTTTAATAATAAAAGAAACTAAATGGTTTATAGGCTCCACTATGAACCATATCAAGGAGAGATTCAATTTAGAACACTATAACTTCATAAAGACACTCACCATCTCTGGTATGTGGGTTGATGCATACACCATATCCTTACCAAGAGTTAACCATAATTCTCCCTTACAAATCATTACATAATTCCTAGACATTCATAGGGAAGAAAAGTATTCTTCTTGCACACATCAGAAAAAACCATGCTCACCAACTAAGGGAAATATAACTTAACATCCATAGGGTTGGATACACTTTCTATATTTGAGGGGTCCTAATCACTATCATAAATAGAACCTTCCCCATATATACAATCACCATCACATCATGACACCCACATAGTGTAACCAATTAATAATGAGGTGGGTACTATCAAAACTCTTCTTTTTCATGGAGGGGTTTACAAAAAGACCACTTTCCCAAGTATAGATAAACCCACTCCACTATAAGGATGAGGAAAAAACACTCAACCTTAATATAATATTCATGTATAACAAGGACTAGATTGAGGTTTCATGAGAATATCAAACCCTCATACATATGACACTTGGTGAAAAATTAATTCTAGTTCCAAACATTATAAGGACCCATGGAGAATAATAAAAAAGTCATACTTTAGTTCAAATCATCTGCTAACCAAGTATAAGAATCCACTATGTGTGTTATTTTTTGACATATATTGTTAGAACTCTATGTTAGTTAACATCTAATCCAATGGTGGTGATCATGGGGAAGAATCCAAAAATCACCCTAATGAAAACCAATATCAAAAAACCTATCCACCAAAAATAAACCTAAAAGGAGAAGTGGGAGATTTAACTAGAGTAGATCACACCCGTGATGGAGGGGGAGACTTCTGCGCTACGTTGGGAGGGGAAGGCACGACCGCCAGAGGGATAGGTGCATGGAAGGAGCCACCGAATGTTGAGAAATAGAGGAGTAGGGTTTGTAGGAAGTAGGGTCTAGCAGAGAGGAGGAGAAGTAGGGTTTGTGGGGAGGAAGATCCGCAGAAGGGGTTCAAGGGGGAGGATAAGGAGTAGGGATAACGGCAGAGGTCCGATAAAGAGAAGATCAGTGGGGGGGGGGGAGGGGGGAGTTGTCGTAGGGGTACAGTTCCACAAGAGATTGAGGGTGCGATAAACATAGGAGACTGTGCACCCAATTTTATAAAATATGGGACTACGGTTTTATCAGCGCTAAAAAAGCTCTCATAAAGACTCTCTTTATCAGTGCTTTTTTAGCACTGATAAAGGGTTCCTTTATCATCACTTTTTTCTTAGCGTTGATAAAAGGTGGTGCTTCCCTTGCACGTTTTTGTAGTTGTGAATCCAATCATTGATGAAAAATCACAAACATCTATTGGTTAGGTATACCAAAATTTGACCTCTAACATTTAACAAGATTCTACTAAAGTATGCATCACACACTCTATCCATCTATAGTTTGATCCCCACTATAATAGTTTCTTTCTTTCATTCGACAAGCATGGTCCTACCCAAAAATCCATTATTAGCCAAGCACTGATACTCACGAGCCCCACTTATATCATCCTGATATACCCATCCCACAAGACCCACTATATTTTCTATGTAACACCACGATATTTTAAATAATTACATTATGTTCGATAATATATACAACATGAAACACCGAGATTAAACGAACTGTAAAATATGTTATTTAAATATGACCATTATAACCTAGCCGTTAAATTAGAGAGTATGAATAGAAATAGCTAAATTATGAAAATTATATGGTTTACACATTTATAATATGAATCCATTAGGTTTTAATTGATTCAATGTAAAGATAAAAAACGTTTAAAAGAAAAAGAAATGTTTTTCTGAAAATCTTTTTTTATGAAAGAAATGTGTTTTTATCTTAATAAATTAAATTAATCTCTATTGGTGAATGATTTTAGTGAAATTTATATATTATATATTCAATAAAATTCTCTATCATACAACTAATATTTTTCCTAATCATGGGATAATAATAAATCTAGTTTTATGCTTAAAAACTGTATTTTTTCTAAAAAGAGGTTTCATCGTGTTATGCACAATTATTTTAATTTTTTTACCATTTGTAGAAAATTTATTTTAAAAAATGAAATTATTTTTTGAAATAAAAAATAAATAATTATATTTTAGTTAATTTTTTATCATTTTATGAAAATATTTTTTTCTGATAAATAGTGAAAAATACAAATTTTTATTAAAAACTGCCTTTTTGTTTAAAGAATTTACAAAGTTATATATTGTTTTAAAATAAAAAATAGTTAATTTATATTATAATTAATAAAACATACTTCATTAGAATCAATTTAATGTTGAATTTTTATATAAAAACTTTTTGTTTTTGAGAAAACATTTCTTTGGAAAATCGCATTTTCGTCACCCTATAGGTTCAATTTTAAATTAAGTCTTTCCAATTACATGAATTTAATTTGAAAAAAATGTGTTACATATTTTTAATCATAATAATTAATATTATATAATAATTCAAAATTAATTTTTGGTCATAATTATTAGTAAGGGAAGAAAAATTTATTTATCACGATTAAGGTTAAAACTGGGTTTTGCGCATTACATGCACCTACGTTAAAATTAATTTTACACAAAAAAGGATTGATTAATTGGATTTAACATTTAGAATAATTGGTTAAAAATTATCAAATAAGTATCATTTATTTTTAGTCTTAAAGTATAAATTACCTAAGTAAATAAAAAAACTAATTACTATGGTGAAAACTGAAATGGTAAAAGTAAACTTAGAGGAAATGGAATAACATGTTTAAAAAATGTTTATTTTTTAATGGTTTGGATACAACCTAACTTAAATAAACTCTATTATTTATTAATTTTGGAGGCACTTAGGTTGAGAGTGACTTTCCATTATTGAATAGTTTTGGGTATTTACAAAAATGTCACTCCTCAATTATAAAAGGGAACCCCTACCCTCACTTATTTACACATATAAAACCATTTAGTATGAAAAAATTTTCCCAAATATATCAACAAAATACTTATACACATTATATATCTTATTTTATTCCCAAAATACCAACCCTAGGGTCCTTAATAAAATATCCAAAGTGGTTTTTCTAACCGAAGGTAATCATCTTCACCGAGCTCTTTTTTTAATTATTCTTTTGTCACCTTAAATTAATTATTAACAATTAAAATATAATTAAACTATCATATATAATATACTTATATATTATTATATTGATTTAATAATATTTAACCATCTCCTTCTCCATAAATTGGGAAACAAATCCATCACTTGTGTGTGTGATGGACTACAACCTCGCGAACCGATGCAATTTGTTTTACATCATTGACTCACATAGATAGTCATAATGATGAAAATAATGAATATATATGATAAATAAGACATTATATTAATTTAAAAAATTAATATATCATCCACTTACCAACCCTTTCACCCATTAAGGGAATGATATCCTCACTCGTGCGTACGTATGACATACCATCTTCATGAAGTGATACAATTAATTTTCCATTTACAACATTAAAGAATGTTTATAAAAGTGTATAAAACAAATAAATATTTTGTTTATAACATTAATATAATTCTTTAGATTTTTTAACTATATCATATTCTTGAGAAACAGATCTTTCACAATGAATCATGCATGAGAAAACAAAGTAATTAACACTCAAAACAATAGTAAAAATGAAATATTATTAACAAATGGGTGATAAGATGTTATAAAAAGATAATATATGATATTATAAATATGGATATGGTTCTGTTAAAAATTAATAACTTGTTTAAAAATATGATACCAAAGTTTAAATCTTGTTAAACTAAAGTGAAACATGAGGTAAGGGATCTCGTCTCAATTTTCTTTCATTGAGGCATATTTTAATGTTATGCACCAATTTATTTTATATGGTATATAAACTCACCATTTTACATGTTATATCATTAATCCTTCAAAATTAATGTTATTTTATATTTTATTTCATATTATTTCATCCAAGGGTATTTGAATCAAAAGTTACCAAGTGGTAAGTGTTTCATAACTCAATTTCTTTTCATTGGGTTATATCACTTCAGCAATGTATATGATATTATGAGATTATATGTGTAATTAATTTTTATTATTATATAATTTATCTATACTTTTTTTCTATATATTTACATTGGATACAGATAATCATATCATGGATTAACCCTCACTTCAATGGTATGATCATTATAAATATTTCATCTCAATGTCCACTCTATTGAGACATATTTTGTTTTATAAACCAATTTATTTTTATGAAGTGTATATAATACCACTTAGATATGTGATATCATGAATCTATTTATATTAAAGTTATTTAATGTTTCATTGAAGTTATTTCTTTCATAGGGATTATAATTCAAAAGTTACCAAAGCGGTAAGGGTTTATACTTTAATCTCACTTTAATCAGGATTATTTATGCTTGAATTTCCATTAAAAAAAATTATTTGATCATTTTATAATAAACATATTTTCATTTATTTATACTCTATTTATTCATGATTTTTTAGGTAATAGTACCATTTTTATCCCTTCGGTACTTAAAATGATTAAGAAAAATGTTTTTAAGAAAATCCAACTTTACTTTTCTTTTTAGTCCAAAATAATTTTTATTTTATATCCATATTTACCTTAAATTTTTTTAAATAATATTTTTAATATTATATAATTATTTATTAAATAAATTTTTACCCATGTTTGAGTTTTTAAAAAATGGTTTAAAATAAATATTATTTTTGTCTTCTCAATAATGTACTTTTTGAATTTTTATCAAAAATGAAAAATGAATCTTTATATTAACATACTTAGTATGAATGAAATATTCTTACCATCAAGAACATTATTTTATTAGCAGAATCATTCAAACTTTTATAGGTTTCTTTCCAAATAAAATGTTTTTCATAATATTTTGGAAAATTATTGTTTTAAAATTAATTTTCAAAGTGAAAATTGTATTTTCCTCAAGAATGGTTTTAATGATATTTTCATGGTATTTATATTTATTAATGACAAAATGAATTTATTTTACTTATAATCTACATAGGATATTTTATAATGATACTATACTTATTCTTTCTTTAGATGGTTTATGATCATTTTGAACAGGATAAGTATTTATATTCACTTTCTTAATTAATTTTGTAGTCATTAAATTTCCCTTACAACATTCACTTTATTATGATATTTATACATTAAATTTCCATTAAATATTCATATTATTTATCATGTATAGGGTTATTTCCTAAACCGTATACCATTTCTACATATGGGGTTTTACTTTGAAAGTTATTTGATTGACTGTGGAACTATTGATAAGTCATATTATTTACTCAATACTAATATTTTCTAATAAGAAATACTATTCATGAATTAAATTGATAATTTGATATATGAGGAATGATTTAGAAATTAAGTGATGGGTGGGGCCTAAAATTATACAGCCCCTCAACAGGTATCATGATACAAATCATTAAACTAATATTAATTGGTTCTTTTCCTATAGTTTTAAACTGGCTTGGCGGAAGGTCTTTACAGTATAGATATCATGATGTTTAAGATCATGATATCCAATATTAAAAAATTACTCCACTAAAATTTTATTTATTATTATATATGATATTACTAAATTTATATTATTCATTGATTAGCTTTAATATCATGTATTATTTATATAGAATTATTTTATTATCATTTATTCTTGTTATATTATTCTTCTTTATTAAGTTATTGATTAAATGGAATGTGTTTGTAGTTATTTACCTTTAAATATTGATTATTACTTATTTATTCATGATATATTCAACTATATGAAACCCTTACTAGGAATTTTAGCTCACCCCTATTTTTTTCCTTTCCTAAAAATATGAAAAAGGAATCTTTGAATGAGTTCAAGGATACAGAAGTTTTACTTTCACTAT